>CM076090.1:7580870-10080870 GCA_038088585.1 Chrysina gloriosa | reverse complement strand
CGGCGATCTACAGACCAGAACCAACATTCGGAAGTGAAACGTGGATAATGAATGAAAGACACAGAAGTAGAGTAACAGCCGTAGAAATCAAATATCTCCGACGAACATGTGGAGTTGCGGGATAAAGTCAGAAGTGAAAAAATAAGAGAAAAGTTGGAAAATGGGAGCATGGAAGAATACATAGAAGAAAGACAACTAGGATGGTGGGAACACGTTAAAAAAATGGATAAAACAGCAACAACAAGTTAAAGAGGCATACGAAGCTAAATAGCAAGGGAAAATAGGAATAGAGAGACCAAAGAAGACGTGGGACGACTCTACCAGTACAATCCTGGAAAAGAGAGGCATCAAAAGCGAAGTGGCAGCCAGATTAGCAAAGGATAGGAAAAAATAGAAAGAGCTTGTGAAAGGGTAGATAAAATTAATGTGCCCACACCCGAAAAGGTAGAAAGGTTTATATATATATACATATATTAAATAAAACAAATCCTATAACGGCAATTGAAAAAAATGGACATTTTCTTGACCATTTAGTCTAAAGTTACTTTGAAACCTGATGTACTAGACAATTTCTGCTGCCGGATTCGTTTTCAGCGTTAAACAATCTATAAGATCCACTCCCTGTCATTTCTGTAATTAACCAGACTTCAAATTTTACCTGCTTGTACGATTCAAGTTATAAATTTTTGATGATCATTTCAGGATATCGTTGAAATAACATTTTGTCTTGTGGCAAGGTTTTAAATATTTGTCCTTTGTCTGGATTTTGATCTGGTGATTGTTAAAATCTGCACTTTTTCTCATGGATTGTGTCAAAATATTTAATTACAACAAACCGACGTTTTCCACGTGGATTTTGTTCAACGTAAATACAGCGTAAATGAAATTCGTGTAAATTAAGACATGAATTTTATACACGCACGTGTAAATTACGAGAAAGGCCATTGAGATGAGGAGGGGGAGGGGGCTAGAGGTGGTAGCGTATGTGGACGACCTTATGGTGTTCACGGAAAACAGAAATGCAAATGATCGAAATGCTTGTAGAATTAATTGAGGGTGGAAGGAAAACGGGAAATTAAAAGAAACCAAAATGATGAGATTGGAAAAGAAATTTAAGAAATGAGGAATTCAATTACGTAAATAAGCTTTTAATTAGGTCGACACATTTAAATATCTGGGAGTGGTGATAGCCAATGATGTCTGAAGGGATGCAGAATTTAAAGAAAAAATAATAACTGCAAACGGGGCATTTCCCGCAAAAAATTACTAAAGAACAAATTACGAAGTAAAAACTATATGACAATGATTCGACCAACATTAGGGGATACAGAAGAAACACTAGAGAATAACGTAGACCTGAGAATAACGTAGAGAAAAATAATGAGAATGATACTAGTGCCAAAGAAAATTAATGATACTGGAAAGGAGAAGAGGAACTAATCCTGAACTTTAACACGAAATTGGAGATGACAGTGAAAAGCACCAAACTGAAAAGGGCAAAATAGCTAGATCACGTATAGCGGATAGAGTCAGTTATATACGAAGTCTGCTGTGTTTTATTACTTCATTAATAACATTTTGCCAAAATACCAAATTTTGTTGTTACATGTGAATGTAATGATAATACAAATAATCGAAAAAATATCCGTTTTTGACAATTTGTTTGGAAAGCTTTGCAAAATAACACTTGCAATACATTTAATAAAACAACCACGAACAATGTGTAGGTACAGACCGAGCTTAAAAAAATAACATCGACGTTTTCCAAAATAATCATTTTAGAAATCGGAAAGATAATAGACGTTTAGAAACTTCTCCCTAGAAAAATATCCGCGGAGAATATTTAAAAGATTGCATTTTATTTATTCATTGATTATCGGAGTGTGTCGAATGCGAATTTTATTCTAAAACCGGGGGATTTCACCCTCGTACACGTCAAAAATTGTTCGCGGTTTACAGGAAATTTGATGAGGGTCGCTTGGTAATCCGTGCTAGTAGTAGTAGTACGACAAATAGGGAGCCGTTCGAAACTTTTCAACATTTTGCAATCGCTCTTTTCAATATTTCACTCGGTCAAACTCCGGTTTTTTTCTTATTTATAAAAAAATTTATCCCGCGTCACTTTACGGCCATGTCACACGTCACGGAAGAGGTTTATAAAATTTTTAAAGGTCCATTTCGTTATTTTAAAATCGACGAGACGTAGACGACTGGAAAGCGTTTGATTCAGTTAATCCTTTTATAATGGTAGATATCTCCGGACAAGTTTATCGCGGTATTAATTCGAAACTTTAATGAAATTGATTAATTTCTACTCGTATTTAATTTAATTTAAAGCTAATGCTGCGGTTAATAATACCGAGCAGACGAATCTACGTACCATATGCCAACTCCAATATAAATAAATTAGATAAAATGAATTTCAATGGTGACATGTTAGCGCCACAAGAAACTATTAAGCATTTTATTGCTGCCAACTGCGGCCGAAAGTCCTCCCTAAATTAAACTGCATGCCGTCTCCTCGTACCATTCTAAAATGTTAGTGTATTCTAAATGGTCGACATCTTGATTAACCTACACGCCCTTACCAGGACTCCGACCTGATACTATAATCTAATTTATACACGCGTCTCATACGATCCGCTAATATTTTTAACGGTTTTGGTGTATAGAGACAAGCGGATATATTAGATAATTACTTTGAGGATTTATATCTGATGCGTGGCGGAAAAAAGGAAAACATAAATAATCGGTTTGTATTTCGCAAACAGATGGCTTCCTAGGTGATGTAGCAGAGAATTATGTGATTAATGAGCACTGCAACAAGAACGGATCCAAGTTTGAGTCTTGCGGTAGGCGCAAAGAAGTTTTCTTTTTTTATTTAAGGGGTAACACCACTGTAAATTTGTAACTACTGTAATACACTAACAGCAATCGTTGGAAAGACTCTTTTGTCTATATATATATATATATATATATATATATATATATATATATATATGTATATATATATATATATATATATGTATATATATTAATTGTATGCAGTTAAAATTTACATTATTAACTGTTCAATACCTTATATTTTATATAGTTGAATCATATGAATGTTTAAGTTGTTCGGAATGAGGTAATGAGGTTTCGAAGACGTTATTCTGACATTAGTGTTCAGTCTGACTAACAAGCTTAACCCTCGTCAAGCGGTATAATTTTACAACGCTAAAAGGCGGTATGGGTGCAATTGTACCTTCATACACTTACACTTTTTGCATATACATATAAGTTTCTGCAATAAATCAGTAGTAATTTTATTCGCTAAAAGTTGTTATTACAATGTAGCAGTCTCAACGGAACTTATTATTCGTCTATTGAATGAAATTTCATTATTTTTTGATTATAACCAATGATTGAAATTTTTAAATTTCAACTACCAAAAGTATACGTTAGTTTTCAAAATATACAAAAGGTTGCCAAATCGCAAGCATTACAAAAATTCAATGAACACAGCACTTATGTTTAGATTGTATAATATTAATAAAAACGGGGAATCCCAAAATATGTTCATCACACAGTTGAAGTTTTGATTATGTATCAATTGTAGTATCAGTCGTTTAGAAATAGTCGTGTGGTATGTATCATTGTTTAGTGATTTTTTAAAATTTGTTTCGTTATAAGTACTAAATTATATAATTTTATTATTTTCTAAGTATGAGCGAAAGTGGAATTGGGGGTGTTACATGTCGTAAAAACAGTAGCCGTGTTTCTTAATTAAATTAATTAATTAAATAAAAATTCGGCACGGTGCAATTTTAAAAATTTTGTTGTATCAAAATTTAAAAAAATTCTTCAGGTTTACATCTGATGAAATAAGACATATTATAGAAAGCTCTGAAGATGAGGAAGAACCGTTTGTTGCATCTGACGAAGAAAATTATTTGCCACAGCTTGGCAATTCATATGAAGAGGATTCAGATATCGAATCACAAAATATCATAGAAAGTAAAGATGAGTACGACTCTGATGAAAGTGTGCAAGATGAGCCTGTAGGGCAAAACGTTCACAAAGGAAAACTAGAAAGTCATGTTTGATTTGTATGAATCCTGTGTGCGATGAACACTCCATAAAGGAAACAACATGTGTTTCCTGCAAAGAGACTGAATGAAAATATTTTCAATAAACATATCTTATGTATATATTACACAATTTGTTGCATTTTAATAAAAATATGTCAAAGTTTAATTATTTAACCATATTTTCTTGCTTATGTTTCGTACAAGATATATAAGGGTACCCATATAGCCTCTTAAAGGTAATTGATGTAAAAGGGCCTATTAATTGGAGTGGGGCGCTAAATACTTTTTTAAAATATCTAAAAACTAATCATTATTATTAGATAGAAGATGTCACGAAATTCTAGGTATCTAGTGATAAAGGCAAAATAGTTATAGCACTTTCAAAATAAAAAGTTACAATTGTACCCATTCCGCTGGACGAGGGTTAAGTAGTTAAATGCAACGAAACGTTTGCCTCTGCTTTTAATTACGCTTTCACTACCAAGAAGCAACTACATACACTTAATGCTTCTTTTTCGTAAGGGAAAGTCTCCCTGTTCAACAAAATCCATTAATTCTAAATTAAACTATTATATAAAAAAAGTTTTAAATATAACGGCTGATATTGTTCTGTGCTATTTTAATGATGGTCTGACAAATATTCCAGGAATCATGAAAGTATTGGGGGTCGGTATTGCGGCCCAATCATACAAATTTTATGTTGAAACTGATGCTATGCGAATCAAGCACGCCGAGCTATCTTTCACAGATGCGCTAAAAGAGGCGCTCTCTGGCATACAATGTTCGAGGAAAGAGAATGAGGAAGAATATTTGAACATGGAAGAGCAGCTTCATGGTCGTGCCATATCAGATTAAGGGTAAGAAGTTATAAACAGTCGAATTTTTCATTTGTTCATGTCTATAACACATTTCAAAACTTTAAACGCGTTCTCCTCGAAATACGACTTTTCAAAACGGCACGCAGCATAACTACAAGAATTTTTATTCTATTCATTCAAATTTTTAACCATATCTTAAACATAAGAATATCTAGTGAAATACATATGGGATTTTCAATAAGTTAATTTAAATATTAGTTATTAACAAAAGATTGCCCTTTTTTGGCCGAAAATTGAATGTTTTACTTCAAATACTCGTCAATCGCACAAAAATCAATATTTTTAAAATTCCCTATGTATTTCACTAGCTATAGCGAAGTAGATTAGCTGATTTTTTTATTATTTCGAATTCAAATTTGCACAAGTTACACTGCGTGCCACGCTGCACCTCACGTTCAACATACCTCGCGAGAATGTCTCCGGCGCCGCCATTTTTGAAATATTTGTCGATGATAATTCTTTTTATTATACTTAAATATATGCTCAATAACTCCTCGAATATTATTATCATATTGCCTTTTCTTCCATCCAAAATAAATTATCAAAAAAAGCGTCTCTTTTTACGCTGTTACAGTCGTGTTACCCCTTAAAGTAATTTAAATACAACATAAGTAATTCTCTGAGTGAAAATGGTTTCTTTTTCCGATGCATCTAAGACGTAGTAAAAAGAATATTTGAAATATTTCGATAATATGTCATTACAGCGCACAATTTATAACTCTAAAAATAAAATCATTATTTCACCTGGTTTGGCATCAGCAGCTTCAAATACAGTGGTAAGCCTCGCTTATCCGAGATGAACGAGCTAGTAGAACGTTAGGTAAGTAAAAATGTTTGATAATAAGAAGGAATGAAGGAAAAGCTTATACAACCTCAAACTATGTTGCAAATGCTGTTAATGCTACAAAATAAAGCAGCTAAACCTAACGTTCGTTTTCTCTTTTACAAGGACGTGGCCCCTGGTTGAACTGAACTGAAGCTCTACAACTTATTGCGTTCCTGTAGGTGGGTTACGCCATTAAATCGATGTCCTCGATAGCCTTGTTAACGGAAATTCCGTTGACTTCGCTTTCTCCTTGCGGTTTTTCTTGACTTACGCCGAGTAGGTCTGGAAGCTTAGTTGATTAAATTTGGCTTCTCCTTTAGAGTCCTTGACTGCTGATTTAGGTTTGCGGAATTTTACCAGTCACCATACCTTCAAATGCGTGTGGAAGGTACGGGGGTGCGCTCGGTACCTCGCGGGAGTGGCTCTGAGTTTGCCTCCACCCGGCATGGATGTCCTCCCCATACAACCTTTTTCCACAATGTCAGGATGTCAACAGTAGGCGAAAAATTACATTTTACAACAAATTGACCGCAAAAAGAAAAAATTCAGTACACGCTAATGACCGTCATAATATATGTGTTGATAAGTTTTTCCGTCTTCTTTTTTGGCATTGAATATGCGAAGATCGGTGAAACGAGGCTCCACTGTAAGCCTCTCAAAAGGAGTGGTAACATCAATTACCGTACATATTTTTGATGATCACAATCAGGGACTTAAAATACAGTTTTAAATTATATCAAGCTGACAGATATACAGGAATTTAAAACATTAGTTTTTGAAGAGGAGTGATCAAAATTTATCTGACTAGATTTGGAAAATCTGTCAATCGAGGTAAGGTTTGGCATATATAAGGCAACCGAAAGCAAGATTTCCAAAGCTTGAGAAGCTACTAGGTCAGGATGAGAAATTAAAAACTATCCTTGCTTGTATAGCTTAATATGCTGAATGGCTCAAATATGCAAACAATGGATAGAGAAGCGTTCGAAAACGACTATTATCATTTTGCTGCCACGGCAAAAAAAAGATTAAAGAAGCAACGTGTTCAACAGAACGAATTATGCATGTACGTACAGTAAATCCTAATATTAAGCCCGCAATAATTAATTTGCCAATATTTTCTGGTAAATACGACAAATGGTTCTTGTTTCATAACACATTTTTCTCAATAAGTTGATCAAAATGACCAGTTATCACCAGTTGATAAATTTCAATACTTACCTGTGTCCTTGAAGGGTGATGCATTGAGGGTGTTCGGTACTTTTTTCAAGATCGGTTAAACTTAAACTTTCTTTATTGGTTCCAAAACTATTTTGAAAATTGTATATCTGACCTTTAAAAGTAGTACGTGTGACGATAAAATACTAGCTTATTACAATGTTAAGAGCTTCTACAGCTTTAATTTTTTTGCAATCATTGAATCATGAAGAGCCAGTAAGTTTACGGGCTTGAAATTTTGCATACCGTGCATTCCATACGATAGCTACGACTTGTCATGGAGCTTTTTTGTAAATTCCTTGTTTGTTGTTGAATTTTATCTCAATAAGGAATAGAAAGATGACCATGGGCTTACCATTATTTTTTGGAAAGTAACGATAACAAAGAAATTTACAAAAAGCTCCATGACAAGTCTACAATAATAAGTGAACAACCAGCAAGGCCTGAAATTTTGAATACCACATATTCGATACGGTAGTTAAAACTTGTCAAAGAGTATTTTTGTAAATTCCTTTGTTATCGTTGCTTTCTTGAAGCCCAAAAATGACGGTAAGGCCTCGGTCATTTTTTTATTCCTTAACACTAAACCTACCAGTACCGGTCGAATTGACCGTTTTCAAACTTTTATAAGAATTACACACTTTAAACGTTATAGTACCGTTATCGAACTATATGACAATTCTTTGAATATGCATATAATATTTTTTTCACTCTGTACTTCTAGTTATTTTTTCTCTTTTCCAAGAAAAATTTATCTTGTGTCCTACCTACCGCGTCGGTCAATATGACCGACCATCGATATGAGACAATACTTCACAGTTACACTGCTCGCTCGAAGAGTGAAACTTCGAAGAGTGAAACCGTACATAACGGCGCTGACAGTCGAGCCATGGTTAGCAAAAACGAGCGTTCACGCGGTCCTACAAAAAGATTCGAAGAGCGAAACACCACACCAGAACAGTTTCACTCTTCGAGCGAGCACTGTACCTCAGAGTCGGTTGCAATTGAATATAGCAGACAACAATAGTATTGAGTAGTCTCAAGTAGGGCACGAAATTTCTGGAACTGAAGAAAACATGGAAACGGATGAAGAGCTACTTATAACAAGTGAATTGGAGTCAGTGAGCGATAGTGAAGAAGAGAATATTATAAATAAGCGTCGATGACAGAAAAGAAAGAGAGTTTTATTGACATCAGAAAGTAAGACAGATTCAGAGGATCAACGTATCGAAACTGCTGCTGATGGAACAGTCTGGGAAGAAATAAACGGAAGTCCCAAACCCGGTAGGATGCCAGTGCATAATATTTTTAGGGTTGCGTCAGCGCCAACAGGATATGCTAAACGACATATACTGAAAGGACAAATGAAGACGGCATTTTCTCTCATCATTGATCAGCGTATAGTGGATCATATTATAAAATGTACAGAAGAAGAACCATTCAGGGCGTTGAGGACTAAGTGGGAGTTAAATGCAATAAAACTATATACATTTATTTCTTTGTTATATGTTCGCGGTGCATATGAGGCAAAAATTTGAATGTCTCATATTTGTGGAATAAAAATTGGGGACCCCCTTTTTTCGAAAACAATGAGCAGAAACGACTTTACCGAAATTATGAACTTCATACGATTTGATAAGAAGAGCGTTTACAAACCAATAAGTTTGCTAATGATATCTACAATATGGGATCAATTTATTGAGAATTCACAAAATTTTTATAAACCTGGTGCATATATTGCTGTTGATGAGCAGTTGTTTCCGTCAAAGACTAGGTGTAGATTTACGCAGTATATGCCAAACAAAGCAGATAAATTTGGAGTAAAGTTCTGGTTGGCGTGTGACGTCAATAGCAAGTATATAATGAATGGGTGTCCCTATTTGGGAAAGGATGAAGGGAGAGAATGTTCAGCTCCACTTGGGGAGTTCGTTGTTCTAAAACTGATGGATCCTTTCACAGGATGCGGAAGGAACGTAACAACAGATAATTTTTCCACGACTCTATCATTAGCCAAGAATTTACTTGCAAAAAAGAACTACTATTGTTGGAACAATTCATAGGAACAAAAGAGAGTTGCGAAAGTTAGCCAAAGGAAAAAAAGATAAAATGGCTAGATTTTCAAGCAAATTGTACAAATCAAATTACATTACTCTTACAGTGTATAAAAGTAAGCCAAAAAAGTGCTTGTCCTAAGTTCCAATCATGAATCAATAGAAATAGAAAAAGCAACAAACGTTTACCGGAAACTATTAGATTTTATAATAGTACAAAATTTGGTGTAGATGTGGCAGATCAGATGGCAAGGAAATACAGTGTAAAGTCGAAAAGTTGTAGATGGCCACTTCAGGTATTTTTCAATATTTTGGACCTAGCTGGAATAAATGCCTGGGTTTTGTACAAAGAAACGACAGGTGAAAATATTTCGAGGCAGGAATTTCTATTCCAGTTAGCTTCAGAGCTCGACGAAACGTATGAAAAATATCGAGAAACAATACTTTTACCAACAGCGCTCATAAGTTCAGATTTGCAAAAACTTGTCAAATAAGTTTTTGTAAAGATTATAAAACAACAAAAATCTGTTCGAAGTGCGAAAAATATGTTTGCGGCAAATGTACATTTCAGATTAAAATAATTTGTAAACATTGTAAGGAAGCCGAATAAAGTATGTACATGTAGTACTATAGTATATAAGTATGTATGTATGCATAACATTGCATATAAAAGGTTTTCTTTATTTGGTTTTTTTATGAATAATTTGAGATATACAAAATATTTAGTTCGGTTTCTCATGTGGGAAACATGCAATTTTTGTTTTTAGGTTTATAATTAAACTTATAAAAACTTAAAAATAAATTTGGAGGAAATTTTATGAAAATTCTTCATTTCATATACATTTAGCAATAAATCAACCATTATCTGCATTGGATACTAACAAAAACTTTTTTAATTACCGGTCAATTTGCCCGAGCGCGGTACGAATAGGTATACAAGAACTGTCGGTAGGTTTAGTGTTAATTGAGGTTAAATTCAACAACAAACAAGGAATTTACAAAAAGCTCGTCAATAAGTCTAAGTAGCTATCGTAACAAATACACGGTATGCAAAATATCCAGCCCGTAAACTTACTGGTTCTTCACTTATTATTGCAAAAAGAAATTTAAAGCGGTAGAAGCTCTTAACATTGTAAAAAACTAGTATTTTATCGTTACACACACTACTTTTAAAAGTCAGATACACAATTTTTAAAATAGTGGAATAGAACCAAAGAAAATTAAGTTTGACCGAGCTTAAAAAGAATTACCCAACACCCTTAAGCGTTTTCCTCCGTTCATGATACTTCTGCAGTTGAAATCCTCTCTTCTGAACGGTATGGAGATGTTTAGTGAGGTAGTCATTTTTAATACATTCAACAGACCAAAGGTGTATGATTACTATTAATGAAATGCAACTCTTATCGTTAATCTAATAGCACGGAAAAAGTGAGCTCGTTTACAGCCAGGATCGACAACGCAATTAGCAAAGCAAAATAGGGATCAATTCGTCGAAGTTGTACTTGCCTCTCTCCCATTTCCTTTATTTTTAATTAGAGTTACGAATATTTGCCATATACGGACAAAACTGGAAGTAGTCATTCGATCGTAGTACAAACAGCGACGATTTATATGTTAATATCCTGTTTAATTTCAATGTAACTACCTTATTATAATTCAGACATCGATAAACAAACTCAACCGCTGCATCTCGTTTCTTTCCTCTCGTATTTTTCGTTGTTTTGCATTACAAATCGTTTTCATGTTTTATTTAATGAAACGGAGAGACCGTGGTACGACCCTCCATTTGCATCGCATTTAAATTAATTTCGAACAAAAACGACGTCCGCAGACGCCTTTTCCATTAAATTAAAAGTTCCTCCATTTTCGTTTAAGTGCATGTTGTACGTACGTATGTACGTATTAACATACGTCCGTCGTCGGATCGGGTCGAATTTATTGGAGGAGCCGTAAAGAAGTGTAAACACGGCGTCGAATAAGTAAGGCGAAATCTTCGGGAATATGGATTACTTTGAAATTGTATTGGAAGCGCTTCGCGATGGAGAGGAAAGAAAAATAAAACTGTTTTAAATCCACCCTAAAAGCAGGGGTCGCGCACAATGTGGTGTAAATACCCCGAAGTTATTCGATTTTATACTAAAATGTTTTTTTACTACGCGTGGGGATAATAGATGTATTTTCGAGGTAAAGAATTTCGGAAACATTTCTATAGCGAATTTGGAAGAGGTTCGTGGTGAAGTGAATTAGGGTAAAGTAATGAAATTTCTGCCGAATGCTATTTCGCTTAGTTAGATTTAGCCGTGAATATAGTTTTCGCAAGAGAATACGTATTTCGTCCTTAATACTTCCTTACTGTAAGGATTCTTTTGTCTTAACCTTCCTATACTTACACATACGGTCTGTGAGACCGATTTATATAGTATAGTATACGTCTTTCATTTTGACGTGAGTATAGGAAGGTTAAGGATATTTTTTGTCCACTACATTGAGCCTCAATGATCATTAATGGTCGGTGTTATCGAGGTGAATCCACCGCCTTGCTAATGGGAAGCTTCTTTATATCCTTTGATTGGGGAAACCTAGATCGACAATCTTTAATCCTGCTACTGCCCAGATCCTGGCTGCCAGCTCCATCATTCGTGTACTCAAACCGTGAAAATAAAGCGCTCTGAAGTGCCCCTGCCGGGATGAGGAAAGGTGTCAATTTCACAGCACAATGCTAGTCGTTGTCGTTTTGATTGCAGAAAAAATGGATCTCGATTGGAAACAGATAAAGGACTTGTTCAAGTCATTCCATACCCAACATTCAACATAAAACTTGACACAATGCAAGACGTACACAGACTGAAAATGTTGTCATGAATCAACGTTTGTAGACTTCTACGTTCGTTGTCCGATGAAGGAGTGGCTTTCGGCTTTTGCCTTGGTCGCTTGCTAAAACTTGCAACTTCTGTTGCTGATGCCGTCAACTTCTGCAGAAGTTCTCTAAAGGCTTAAGAGGTATTCTACGTCAAATTTTAGTAAACGATCAAAGTTTAGTTTATGTCAAACATTTTCTTATGTTTGCCCATTCCTCGTTACTTCCTTCTATTTCTAGTTCATAATTTGGCTTATTAGTCCAAATTGCTCTGGATCTACTGTATTTTTAAATTATCGCCAATGATTCTTTTTCCTAATTTCATTTTTTCTCCAGCCATTAATTGAAACCTTTGATTTCTATTGGTCAGTTACAGTCAGCTTGGATAGCTATCCTGCTGTTTGGGGTCTCAAAATAACGCACTACGCGCACTGGTTGCCTTTACCACATCCGTACCAAGTCGAGCAGTCTCCTTCTAGAATCGTACTTGTCCAGAGGAAGTAGGAAGTTAATTGATAGACCATGCGTATAAGGCGATTTTTCATTGTAACTACGATATTTATTTATTTTTATTTATCGTGACGGTCGTCGTGTGGTCCGAGAGTTGGAATTGAAAGCTCAGATAAAATACGTCGAGTGCGAAGTTGAGGAAGAATGAACAGAAAACCCACTTAAGCTACCTGCCCGAGTCCCGTGCGTGAAGAAATCTACAAAAGAGAAAATCACGACAGAAACCCCGTAAAAACCGTCGAAATGACGGCGAGCTTGGTGAAACTCACAAAGATTTTGACGAAATTAGTCGCTCAAGTTACAAGAGCGATCGGCGAACTTAAATCTCTAAAAGCCGAAAACAGATTGTGCTTGTCTAACACAAGAGATGGAAGAAACACATCAAAGGATCGACGACGAAGGGGTTATAGGCTATTAAGAGTCTAATCCTAGCTCGCGAAAGAAGTTCTATGAGAAAAACGAAAATTACAATTTGCTTAGGTATGCTTAAAATCATAGTTTCCTCTAAAGTACGAACGAGATCTTCATGGATTGCTGGAACATCCAAACGTTCTTCAAAAGAATAAGAATATGTGATAACAGTTCGGATTTTGCAGGTTTTGGGTCTTAAGCAAATCGTTTGGTTTTCGTTTTTCGTTATGCTTAAAACTATTATTTCCTCTAAAATACTAACGACATCCTCAGGGATTGTTCGAAAATTCAAACATTCTTCAAAAGAATAAGAATATTCGATTATAGCTAGGATTTTACTGATTTTGGCTCTTAAACAAATCGTTCTGTACAAGTGCTTTGGCAAGTTGAGCAAGATGTTCATCTGTCTATCAGACAAGTTGGAATGAAGTTTTAGGTTGCGTTAGAAATGAGATAAAATATCAAGGTGAAAGTACGTATTGGTGCAATTTTTAGTTTATATTCTTATTCTTCTTCTTCTTTTTGTACACTCCGTATGTTCGACTGGACCGTCAGAATTACCCTCTACAATTTTTGTGTTGTGTTTACCCTTATCTCCTTGGTACTTCTTTAATATCCCCGATCTTTTCAAACCGCCTTTCTCCAGTTTCTCCCTCTTTCCATATTCCTAAAGTAACAGGTAGAATTTTCTTAATCAATCTTTCGCCCAACACTATGTATATATATATATCGTTTTTTAAATCTTATTCTAAGCATATTTATCTCTCGGATTGCCTCTACCACTTTTTAGGTCAAATAAGATACAACACTTCAATTTAGCAAGTTATATCTCATAATCGTCATTTAATTTTTTCTAAGTATATGCATAACGTACTGAGAATTTAGTTAAATTTCTTTAAGAGAATTGCACCGGTCGGGAATAAAATGCTTACAAAGTGGTGAGCGTGGTGTCGAAAAGGTATAAATAGAACCCCAAAGCTACATAAAATGTCAAATGAAGACCATAACCCCAACATTAATTGTGAATTTGATGTCTTGAATTATATATAATAAATGATGAATTTTCTAATGGCAATTGACCATTCTTGTATTATTATAGTACAATAAACAATAGTAATACGACAGATGGAAGTTATGCAAGCTGAATGGGAAGAAAATTGGAAACTGCAACACAGGATAAGGAAATTTTGATGAAAATATATGTATGGATGTACAACAACATGTAAAACGATCTAAAAGCACAGATTCTACATGCCTGCAGTACGTTCTTAAAATTGTAGTGAGAGATGAGGAAGAAGATCGGTGAGCCGAGCGTGGTTTGGACGAACAATTGGTTGTAAACTCCAAAAACTCGTAACAATTAGATGGAAATAATAGGTATAAATAAGAAGAAATTGATTTAAACTCGAAATCGTGATCAATTCAGTACACGTTTTAGACTCTATGGATATTCTCTCAAAGCTTCCTCGTATGTGTCAATTCGTACTTCATTCTTATCAATCGTTTACTTCTATTGGAATATCGGCCATATTGGATCCTGATGGACTGCGATTTTCCTCCTAAGTTTTCTGTCCTCATCAGCTCAGAAACATTTATTAGATTTAATCTACATATCAGATCGAGTACCTCAATCTTGGCTTCTCGAACTTCACCACAAATTGTAAATTTTCCATTTCGCCGGATTACATGTGCAAAGTATGATACTCCCACGCAGACCGTTTTTCGTGATTTTCACCCACTTTTGTAAGTTCTTCGTGCTTTCCGTTTAGTTCTTTGTTAAGTTAAAATGATTTGTGTCCTGCACCAATTAAGATGGGTTAATGCGTGCTGATAGGGATGCAAGATAAGGTGATAAAAGTGGAGATTGCTCCGTTTGGATTGGTCACTACATTAACCATGTACACATACACGGTTTGCCATAAATAATGCGTCAAATTTATTTACAAGATTATATGAGGTAAAAGTCAATGAGGGTAGAAAAAATACACTGGATTGAAACAAAAATTGGACAAATAAAAGTGTAGTTTTAGAATTATGCACTAATTCTAAAGCAACATTTTGATTTATTTTATATGTATTGTCCAATTGGCATTAAACTGCGAGTACGATTCGGTTATGATTGTGTAAACAAAACACTTCT
The DNA here is from genome assembly GCA_038088585.1 of Chrysina gloriosa. Lineage (NCBI taxonomy): Eukaryota > Metazoa > Arthropoda > Insecta > Coleoptera > Scarabaeidae > Chrysina > Chrysina gloriosa. The sequence continues at coordinate 10,065,909 of CM076090.1, read as the reverse complement.
TATCAAAAGGAACACTTCACCTTGCTAAAGATACGGCCCGAATTTTACTAGCGTTTTTATTTCTTTCTCTAAATTGTAAACATTTGAGATATACAGAAAAAACTACTAATACTTTGTTTTTCTATCACTTCTTTAATGAGACACAACGTGACTATAGTTTCGACATGGAACATGTCATTATCAAGCGATAACAATGCGCATGAGCAAAATAGAAACATAGTACAGGTTTGTTATATGTTGCTCATGCGCATTGTTATCGCTAAATGATATAAAAACAAAGTATTAGTAGTTTTCTGTACATCAAAAATGATTAACTATCACGAAGTAACGGCTTCCAGAATCAATTTTTGGAAACATTTGCCTTTATTTTTCAATCACATGTTGGAAGAGTTTCGACAAACATGATATATAGCCCGTACGGTGCAACGAAGACGATCTACTTGACTTTGCTCCAGATATGTCAAGAATTTTACTTCCATTTACATTTATACGTATAAAAACAAACATTACTTCACCATACACTGTTAATATTCCTTATAGGACTTGCAAAACTTCATAAATATATTGCGCCTTTCCTGTAATTGAAGGAAAATATTTTCCCTGAAAAATTTTATTGTACTGTGTTTCAACTCTGTTTTGTTCTTATTTGGTGTATAAGTTGTGAAAAGGCCGATATGTAGCTGTGTTTTCTGTCTTTCCGGTAAAACATACTCTAACCCACGACAATTTATGAAAAATTCGTTCGGTTTGATGCTTGGTGGTCGTAGTTTAAGACATCATAATCAAGTTTATACACTTCCTTAATTCTTTCGTACACTTAAAAATTATATTGCGATACAACACGCATTGTGCTGTATAGTTGTTTTCCGGTAGTTATCTCCGTTTTACTACTCCCAATAAGTGTACGGTATATAAATAATCTTATATATGGGGTAAAAGCTTCACGCTCGGCGGCACTGAAGTAATACACTAATGTGAGGGTGGGGTAAGTGACACCTCGTCCTGTCAAGACGTGAATAGTTGATGGATCACCGTCCGAAGGCGCTGACGACAACCCTTTAGTGGTCTTCTACATTTATGTACTCTTTCGCTCCGCTCTATGCGGCCGTTAAAGATCACAAACATATATTACTACTTATCGTATAGCCGGACTCGGAAATCCCGCATTCCCCATTTCTAGAAATGTATCTATAATATTCTTTTGTGCTTCCATTCAGCATAGTTACATATGATTTTAGCGAGTGCTTTTATAATCCTTCAGCTAAATATTTGTCATTGTCTGATGTGTTAGTGCATTAATAATTTTTTTGTTTCCTGCTTTGTGTGGCCTCGGCAAGAGATTGTTAATCTGCTATTACATATGAAGCGAAGTATTTTCAACAAATCAGAGCCAATTTAATAATTTCTGAAGACTAAATTCATAAGTTAATCGTTTGTTAAGTGGTAGCTGGAGCTCGCTGTAGGATGCTTTGTTTTTTGACTAAATATGGACCCATGTTTTAATTCCAAACGTGGAACCTGAAACAATATCCGCGACAGAAGACAGGACAGTTAACTGAACCCATTACACATACCCATATTATGTCGTTTCAATGACTCGTCCTGATTGGGACGAATTTAAGAATATGACCCATCAATCTTCAAGCATACATAAGTACTACTAGAATCTGCGATGTATGGGATTCAATGGTAAACAATGGCAAGTAGAAATAGAGTCCAAAACATTGGATGCATATTCAAAATTGGTTAACACGAACAGTACCTTTAGATTATCAAAGATTCGATCTCAGCTGATTTCCAATTTTAAATTTATTCTGCCCCCGTTATCATATTTTCCGAAAATTATTCCCTCGCCGTGCTTCAAATTTAATTCTAATCTATTCATAAAGAAATGTAACACTCGAGCAGCTAATGCTGAATGGGATACAACAATTTGTTTGCCAGTAGTAATCGACTAATTGGGGAAAGTAACCGAGAACCATTTGGCATCATGGCAACGCCAACTCTCACACATCACATCAAGCCGAAGTTGCTTAATGCCCCATTGGCTATACTCACCTAATTTATTGCCTAGCGATTTCTTTCTGTTCCGGAATGTCAGTACCTCAAGAAGCTGTCAAAAATCATCTTTTGGAATGCAAATTTTAGAGTGGAAAAATGTTTCGGAAATTGGTTTGATCGCATGCAAAAATGTATAAATCTTAAAGGCAGATATTTTCAAAAGCAATAAAGCAGTTTCTTCCAAATAGTCTTTTCCTTCCTAACAACTTAAAGGGCGCCCCCGTATTACTGAATAATTACATATTGCTACCCTGAAGCCTAGAAAAATACGTGTTCTGAAAACATTATGAAGTAAGTAATAATTGATGCCATCGAGGGTGGGGCATAGTATTGGTTTTAGTAAAAGAAAAAATTAGAATGGACGCAACATTTAAACAAGTGAATGGTTGAGCAGAAATAGTCTCCGATATTTACACACCCTGTCGATTTTATATTGGACAAGAAGCAAGGTAAGCAAGGTTTGAGATTTTTAAGAATTGAAGGCCCTGAAAATGTTTGGATACTTCAGGACTACATTCCACCTCAATATAGCATTTATCATCGTATAATGTCCTTGTAGAGCAGCAATACTCAAACCGTCGATCGCTGGAGCTTTAAAGGTCTATCGCGGATATATGTCCACGTTCTATCAAGAAATTACAAAATAATCCAAACCATTCAATGGGGTTAATTAACGTAGATCCTGAGCCAAAGCAAATCCCCAGGCGCTTCAGGATCACATCCCATCTCAATATAACAATTACCATCGTATACTGTCCTTGTAAAGCAACGATACTAAAACGGTCGATGGCAGGCGTTTCAATTGTCGATCGAAATATGTCCAAATTAAAAATAACTGCTTTCCGTCGCGATCACACAGCAATAAAAATAAAAAGGTGATGGCTTACTCTTTCTTTTAAATGCAACGTGCGATTTTAACTTAATTATTGCACGATGGGAGTTTTTATTACTTCGATGCAATTGTGATTCAGCGTCGAGTTCGAGACAGCGTGTATTGCCTATTGATTCTCGTATTAATTGAATTAGAGTTAAGGTTAATTTGCGCAGCGTACTCATGTACATAAAATTATTAGTGATTTATTGCCTGTTTGTTATCAGAATTCTGTCGAATGCTTTTGCAGAATCTAGTAATTTCTATGGGACTATAAAAAGGGACCACTTGGCCTCAGCTAGTCTTTCTTCGGAAATCAATAACGATAGGTAGGACGATCTAGTCTACAGGAACAGTATTAGAAGTGTGGTTGGAGTGTTATATTGTTATATTTAAATATATTTATTGTTAGCCGACAAGCGGAGCGAGTAATACCAGTGGTGCTTTATTTGTGTGTTCAGAACAGCGTTTACGTAACATATTAGCAAATTAGAGAATATTGTAGCTTTCATGAGCTAACCATTTTCTTGGGCAGACGTTGCAACATACGCTCCTGAAATATCAAACACCTTCAATTCTGTCGAAAATGGGGTATTGCAGATTATTTCGGATATACATCTCAAAACCAGAGCAAGTAATGTGAAATTTTGGGTTGTATATCTGAGGACAAATATCCATATCCGTGATAAAAATATATTTGTAGTTACATTGTATTTTTCTCTAACAAAACACTGAACAAGGAAGAGTCGAAAGAATTCGTTAGAAAGCAAGAGGTCAAACAGGGTTTCGTCCTCGCTTCTGTTTTTAGGGGTATTTTATCAAGTCATGAAAGAGGCAAAGAAAAAGATGAGAGAATTAACACTGTGATATTGGTAAATGAGACAAACTCAACTGACAGAACTTATGTTCGCAGATGATATGATTCTGTTGGCAGATACCAAGGAAGATCTACAGCATAACCTTAAAGTATTAGAAGAAGAATGATTGAAGATTAATATGAAGATTAATATCGGAAAATCAAAAACTGTGATAATTTCTAACACGAAGAAAACCCACGGAATAAAACTAAACGGGAAACAAATCGAATAAGTAGAACGCTTTAAATACCCAGGAGCAGCTATAGAGAAAAACGTCAAATTGGACGGTGTAATAAATGAAAGAATGGGAAGAGTTGGAGGCATATTCAATACAACGAAGACAACAATTTTTGGGAAAAAAGAGAGATACCGAAAAAGATAAAAACTGAAGTTGTCAAAAAAGTTATACGTCCAACATTATATATAGCAGCGAAACATGGAGACTATCAGAGAGGCAAACATTGAGAATAAACGCCATGGAAATGAGGTTCCTGATAAAAATTTAAAATAAGCAAAGAACGACAGAATAAAGAACGAAATAATTAGACATTCAATAAACGATGGTTTGGTCACGTGTGTAAGATGCCTGGCGAAAGTTCGAAACAAAAGTGTGCCAAAAAAGTAGAAGAGGAAGACCAAGTGCGAGATGGATTGACGGAATCAGGAAGGAATCAGGGAAAAGAGGAATGCTATGGCAAGATACACGGAAACTGACACAGGACTGGAAATAATGAAGGCGGGGAAGCAATACTCAATCTCTCCGGTTTTACACCGAAACGTAGAAAGGTTTAGGACGAATTGTAAGTTAGGTTGTATTTTTTCTATCTAGTAGTAGAGTTCGGACTTTGATTGGTCAGTAACCCAAAAACGATACATAAGTCGTAACAGCCACATGCTCATCACCTGTAATTTCAGAGCTCAGTTCCACGTCCGCCCCCTTTCTCTACTTTTTATCGTCGATTTCTTGCCACCCATCTTTTTTCCGGTGGATCGTTGATAGTACTGGTCTGGGCACTTGTGCTGTAGAAGCAACGTGTAGAGGGGATAAGATGATTAGAGCAAGGGGCTTATAATCATGGACTAGTTTCGTCGCATATTGGGATTCATCAGCATGGACAGTTATACGACAGTTAACGTGTTTCAAGTACGTAGAACGTGCGTTAAGTGCTACCAGTTTGAAACATCAATTTTTTGCTCGCTTCAATCAGGATAAATTATACTGACATTCCTGCTTTTTCTTTCTCCAATTTCTGCAGATGACTATAGAATGGGTATACGACGAAACGAATATTTCTCCAGACGGGTAAAAAATTCGTTCCATATATTTCTGCCAAGGGGTCATCTACAAACAAATAACTTTCTTCGCGTCGGCCGACGAATCACACACGTGCGCGAACCCGAATAAAAAATATATAACCGCAGACGTACGTTTTCCGTCGGCCGTTACGACCAACTTATATTAAAAGGGCACCTTTTATTTCAACTGATTTTTATTCATCCCAACGTGTTACGGTCGATCCTAATCCACGCCGAGCTGAGATAATGCCGGCCATTTTTCCGGACACCAGTCGCATTATTTTAAAAAGTTTTTATATCCCGGCGACGCGGGGAACCATCAATAAAACGACAACCCTCCGACGTTGCCCGGGGTTAGCTATGTTGTCATCATATTCAGCACGATAAATCACCACTTCGCACGTAAAATATTCCTCTCTTTCCGCTTTATTTTCGGACAAATGTGCCTATCTGTTATAGAGAGCGTCTACATTAAGCTATCGTATATTGCGATTTATGTGTGTGCACGTTCGATATTAGCGTGACTACCTATACCGGGACACACGAAAATGATAATGACGTGTCAGGGATATTATTGCAAAATTTTGTATCGAAATACCGATTAACTGTATAGATGTTTAATGATACAAGTACTAAGCAAATAGTGAATTCGCGAATTGAATTGTAGGAAACTATATACAGACTTATCGAGAATGATTGCCCGTCATGTGACCAGTACTTTTTAAATCTGAGGATTTTTGTGTTCATAGGTTAATGGCATTTGCATATCACTAGGATCATACTAGCATTTGACATAGGCGTGCAATCGTTATTCACAATTTTTGCTGTCATTCTTTACGTTTTCGCTCCATTGCTTTTATCATACATTTAAAGTAACACAACTGCACTTTTCAGCACACAGTTGTTTCATCGCATTTCTACGTAAGGTACGGTAAGTAGAATATCATATAGCATAAAATGAAAATAATTATTTTAGGTTAGACATTAAAATGTTTACTAGTGAAAAAAACGCATTATTTATTATTATTATTATTATTATTCGTTCTGATGGCGCATTTTCGAAGCGGTACACGAAATGAAGATGGGGCTTGGATATAGCCACTGCATTCTTGTATTGAGCAATACCTGGAAATATTTCATATGAAACATTTTCTCGCTATAAGAATAGACTTGTGGAACATTTTGGAAATAAACGTTGCATTTGCAAAGGGAAATCTACCGGTAGGCCAATTGTATTAAGTGTAGATGTTACTGATGACATTCAACATCGAATGGAGCAAAGTCCTATGAAATCTTTGCCCTAAGTATCACTGAAAATAACAGACGAACCTCGTGAAACAATTTAAACAAAAGCATTGCACAATAGACATCCGTACAGCACGCATGCACATAAGTACAATCATAATACCATTGACGTCTGACGAAGGTGTAAAAGTTACCAATGGTTTAGCGAGCTAGTGATTTCTAGGTGGAGACTGAAGGTCAGCCGATCTAAATGCGCAAGAGGCGGGAAGAGGATGTTCTCCCGGTGGGAACGTGTACTTGGGTAATGTCAGGCTTCCATGAAGTACGTTCAAGTATATTATATATTATACTATTCATGTACCCGGAAAAAAATAAGCAAAAGCAAACATTTGTCATCGAATTCAAACCGATATGGACGTATGGGATACAAGTTTGGGGTTATAGAGATAATACAAAAATGACGGAACAAATTCCTGAGGATGATCACCAACGCTTATCGATATGTGACCAATAACGAAATACATAACGACCAGAATATACCCACGATAGAGGAAGTCATCAAGGAACGAACCAATAAACATGAGAGACAGTTCGTTTTTGTCATTCATAGAGATGTATTAAAATAATACGTGCTTCCGTAGGACATTAATAGAGGAACATATATCTGAAGATTTGCTCTTTTTTAATACGCAGTGTTAAATTTGAACAACCCCTCATTTTCTCCTTATTTTTCTTTAACTACGAATTTAAAGAAAATGTCACTGATGTACCACAACATTTTTAAATGAAGAAAAATTCCTATATTTACCCGAATTTACCACTGGAATTAATTACTCTGGAAATATTTATGTACATAAACTTTTGTGATCGGCGATATTAATCGTTGTTTGGTCTTTGCGTAATTGTGGTAAACAGTGGTGCAATAGCTGCGATTATTTTCATTAGAATAACAGTAGAAACTATTTTCGATACCAATTGTTCTTCCTAATAACGAAGTAGTAACAATCAAGTCGTTTCGTCGATAGAATGTGATAAACATCGTATTTGGTGATTAATTTGATATTAACGCGAACGTACTATTCGAAAAACCAGATAACGAACGTTTTCCATAAAGTTGATACACTTAATTCGATATTCGTTTGCTAAAAATAACGTTCGTAGAAGTGTCAGTTCTAGTGACGGAGGCACGGAATAGAGCTAAAAAATTAAAAAAGTTAACGAGTTACGTAAGTATATTCTAAATTTTCTTATTATGTTGATAATTTGTAAAGTTCCGTTTACAACAACGTAACGCTTTGTTATCTATTGGTTATATTTCAAACTTTTTGGAGCTTAGTAATCCAATACGCCTTTTCTATTCCGATAACGATGTGCCGATTACGTTCCCAATTAATTTTCGCTTTTAATCTAGAATCTTAATGTTAATAATCAGTAGCTTTTCGTTGCTCTTAAAGTTTAGAGCTTGATAATTTTTCATCTCGATTGTAAATAAATTTTGGCCATTGACTTTTGCTGTTCGCGATTTTCCATCTTCATTCCATGTTTGCTTTAAAAATGTCATGATAGTCTCGTGGCCTGTTTTCCTTGGTTTACTTTCCATCGATTCTTTGTGTTAATTTTGCTTGTTGTATCCTCTGCTTCTGTCTTATTCCTCCACTTTTATTATACCATTGAACCGTTTTGATAGTTTTTTTTTTTTTCCCGCTAAACTGGTTTTACTTTTAATGCTGTTGTGGCTACACTGTTTCTTAGTTTATTATTCCTTGTGATGCTGTATTATTATACTACATATATACAGTCTGTCCCCGGATGGACGCTTGAATGCGTTACACATTCCTTCAATGCTTTAATTAAAATCTCATCTTGTTACTTTCAGCCTGCTTAGGTACAAACTAATTTATTATTCTTTTAGAAGGAACAATGAAGGTCTTCACTGCCAGTTTCGTAATGGTAATTTTGATTACGATAGTAATCTGTTTCGTGAACAATAGTGAGGCATGGATGGAATGTGATACCAATAAGGATTGCAGCCATCGGTTTTGGACATGCCTCGATGGACGCTGCGTGGTTCTGCTTGTATGAAATTGTATAGTTCAAAGAACTAATGTAAATATAATTCTGCCATTGTAATAAAGAAATAACCCTAAGTTTTAGCAGCTGTATAAATTTCCAAGCCTTCCAAAATTTCGCACTTTAAACTCTACATAAATCGAAGCACGCGTATACCTTAGCTTTTGGTTGTGGTAGTTCAAAGATCGTCCAGATTTTGTAAGATATCATATAAAATAACGGTGACTATACATCATTTGAAAAAACTTATCTACAATATTGTCTGTGCAATTCGCGAATACGTTTTGGGGATTTTAAAAATGCTGCCGTTGAATGCGCTATTAGACTATGTAACTCTGGATAACACTTTGTAAGGCATGTATTTTATGGGTAACACGCAAAAAGTTAGCATAATCTTTAAAATTTTTCATTGTATTAAATACCTCCTTTGCAATTACTTCCGAAGTACATTTTTCTAGCGTTTCACTAGCAAGTAGAAATAAACATGACGATTTTAGTGGTGCCATTTTAGGTACCATGACATCAAAAACAGAACTTTTGGACGATGAGTCCATTCGCTCACGCTTGACCACACTTTTCTAGTTTTTTAGTTCTGACTTAATGCTGTTTTCAATATTTCGTGTTGTTTGCCAATCCATAGAAAACATTCGTTATAGGTATACCACCATGGACTTCTAGACAATTCGATTTGACGGAAAAATAATATTTCCGATTTTCTCGTAATAGAAATTGGATTAGGAAAGATTTTTGATTTGTCAACAATTTTTTAGTGATTTCCCAAAAAAATTATTCCATATTTCATAACCTCAACTCACAGAGTATGCATGAGATTAGGATGGATAGCGGGGATAGGAAGGGAGGCCGGGGCAAAGCCACTAGATACCTATGCATCCCTCCAGATCAAACGTAAAGATTTCGGGAAGTTTTCGTATATTGACGAATTTCACAAAAGAATATGAAGCACTTCTCTTTGATATTGCTTTTACGAAGACTATTGAGACTTTAGCTAGAAGAAGCGATGTTTTAAAACCCACTCAAAGCATTGTATGAGACTGGCAATATAGTACTACATTTATTTCACTTCCAATATTCCTCCATATAGCAGCTCAGTGGAACTTTGATTTCTTCGGACTTAATTTAAGATGGAAAAATGTTTCATTTATACATATTTTTAAATTTGGGTTTGGATACAGTCCCTAGGATATAAATTTATCCCTGTCTCTCTTTGCTCCAAATTGACTCGTTCAATTTAAGAATTTATTTGATAGTTTTAATGGTTTATTTATATAATTTTGGATTTGTTTTTGAGGATACAATCTCTAGGATATAAATTTATCTCGTCTCTCTCTGCTCAAAATTGACTCCATCAATTTTAATTATTGATAAATTTTGAACCTTACTTATTATTATTATTATTATTATTATTATTATTATTATTATCATTATTTACCTTTCGACCTTTCATGTCGATATTTTTTAAATAAATGTCAAATTTGTTTCACTCTCACTGCACACTATTATCTCATAGTCCTACAGGTTACGTCCTTTTGTGAAGAAGTGTATGCTCCTACATTGCGTTAGTTACCTTGGTAACTTCAAAGTGACCAACTTGAGCGGTTTTTCTCGACTTTTTCGCTCTAACCTCCAAAAGTACATGTTCTTCGGCGACCACATGGTCAACATGTCCTAAACTGTGTTAAACGTCGAAGTGTAGCTTGGTGGTTCCTCAAGTAGTATGTGTGATGAACAAATTTTGTTTTTAATTTTCTTTTAGTTACATGTAAATTAATTTTTTGGCACATTTCAATCTGTTGAATATATTGCGTTACAATGTGATCTTGACATTGTTCTGTTCAGTTGGGACAAACTGTTTTCTCAGCTCTCTCTCCTGCAGTTTTAGAGCGATTGCGATTGAAGTTCTAACTTTCATAGATCCTTCGTAGTGTAACCCTAATCTATAGTCACCTCAATTGTTAGAACTGCAGACTATAAATCTTTGGTTGATAAACAATACGTCCGCTATAGTAATTTTTCTGAAACTTCCTTCTTCTGATTAAGCTTCTACGCTTTTATCCTCAAAGGATGAGATCCACTTAACAAACGCTACGCCCGATCTCGAAGAATGGTAATAGAATACATAACAAGAAATTTCAAATATCTTGAGAAATAACATTTTAGACAAGGAAAACGTGTTCTTCAACGGAATTGCATTACAGTTTTTGAAAGGAAGATGAAAAATTTATATTTTCGAATGAAGTATTGTTTAGGAAGGAGAGTAGGCAATAATAACTAGATTTGCTCAATTTGCGCCAATAGTACTACAATTATCTGGAACAGCTATACTAGAATAAAATATCATTGCGTTATACGAATACAGATGGCTTCATATTATACATTGAAACTGAGATCATGTAGTACAGTCGTTTCAGATAGTTGTAGCCCTATTGGCGCAAATTGCGCAACTGTAATAATAACTCCAGAAACTATGAAAACCATTTTGAGATTAGACACCTTTGAACGGAAAATGTGTTTTGGAATCAAAATATATAATTAAACTTGAAAAAATATTTTCCAAATTCGTTGTACTTAAATGGAAAATTTTGTTGTACTTAAAAAGGTATGTATAAGACAAAAATATACTTCATTGTAAAATTGCAGCCACTCCTTCTATAAAAACCGATTTAATAGGCATATCACGTCATAATTCCTAGGTTTTAAAGCATTATACACGTTTAATTCAACTTCGACTCACATATCATCGCAATTAGAATACGTAGCGGTGGAAAAGTTTGCTTCCGCCGGTAGTAATAAGGCTCGTTAGTCAATTGTCTTGCTGACAACAGCGGCTTCGCGCGGTCTGAATACGAAACAGTACAAATAAAGAAGAATTGATTAGCCTCCCCCATATAATCAAATTACTAGTTTGACTAAATGTTGGAGAAAATCAGCTGAAACGACAAAAGAAAAACGAAAGAAGGGAAAAGGAACGGAGACGATAGCAACGGGAACGAGACGGAGATAATTTCCCCCGTCGAAAAACGCGACTGCCTTCCGTTATTTCCACTGCGCAAACTTTCGAATTCATAAAAACCGAACCGAAATAAGTACAAAACGAAAAGGATAATGCTCCCTACGTTCTAAAGTCTTTCGTAGGTATACGTGTATTCGGTCAGTATTTCACGATATACAGTGGAGGAATTCTAAGTATTTTCATTAGAAACTCTGATTCTTCGAGTCCACTGGCCCGTGCTTCTATTGTTTCAGGCTCCGCGTATTTCAATGGTTATTATCCTCGCTCGGGATTCGAATCTTTCCTCTATAATTAAATTGCGTTATATTGAATTTAAAGTGCGCTTCTTTTATCCGCACGACTTCCATACTTTCCAATTTATATTTAAATTTTTAGAAACCGGGTTAATGGTTTTAGGCAACTGGATAATACGCCACAAAATGGGAAAGGCTCAGGATAACATTTTCGGAAAATGTTGCTATGAAGATATGAAGAAACCATATCCTCAAATTCTTCAATTAAATCGAAAACTTCGATGTGCATTATGTAAGTGATAAAAGCTGCTTAATGCATATTATTGAATTTTTACACAGGCCTGTGAAATTGGATGTTAGTTACAGACATGACAGGGGGATGTTCTTGTATATTTCTCGATGCTGAAGCTGCCTAGCACGGTTTTGGAGCAACTTTAAGCTAAAAAGTCCATTTTACCCAAATTTATGAATTTTTTGTGAGGGAACGGATCTCTTTTCATATTTCCGAAAAGGGGCATCGAATAGTGCCACCAATCGTGTCGATTTTATAAATTTTAACTGTTACGAATCACAATTTAGGCTATGACATCAACATACGTATTTTTGGGCAATGCTTGCAACAACTTGAGGTTAGGATATCACGAAATCTTGACTTGCTAGGTCAAAAATTCCAACGGAATCGAGTTGAGCGCATGGAGAACTTTAGGGATAATATGGTTTGATGACTGGGTCTAACAAAAACTTATTTCATGTAGGTCTGTAAATCGACGCGATTGGTGGCACTGGTTCATTAGATCTCTAATACGCATGACCAGTATAATAATAATAATAATAATAATAATAAATGTCCAACAGTTTTTAACCATTTACAGGATAAATTTATAAAATATAGCAGTGATGATAGTAATATCGGGTGTTTTTTTAGCTGCATGAGAACTTAAAATGATAATACAAGACAGAAATATTGTTGGCGTGAATTTTTTTATTATAATCTGGTAGATAATTTCATGGCATTTATTTTTTAAATATGATTTCCGACATATGTCCGCCGCGGCTACGAGTTACATGGTCCATTCGATCAATTCAAGTTTTGACTACTTTTTCCAATAAATCTGGTCGTATGGCGCCAATGGTGGCTTGAATATTGGCTTCCAATGCTTCAAGAGTTGCTGGTTTGTCGGCATAAACCAATGACTTAACATAGCCTCATAAAACGTAATCCAGAGGCGTTAAATCGCACGAACGAGAGGGGTAGTGAGCAGGAGCGCTTCTGAATGGCAAGTTGCGCCGTCTTGTTGGAACCAAATGTCGTTGATGTTTAGCTGATTAATTTTTGGAAACAAAATTCAGTCAGCATGGCTCGATAGCGCTCGCCATTCACCGTAACGGCAGCTCCTTGCTCATTTCGAAAAAATAGGGACCGATGATACCGCCAGCGTGTAAACCGCACCAAACAGTCAATTTTAATGGATATAATGGAGATACGTTAACGGCTTGAGGATTGTCTTAAACGATCAATAACTGCATGAATTGCTTGCTCACTAGGCCGATTACGTTGACTGTAAAATGGACGAAGTGCTCCATGAACTTCGCGTTGTTTTGGCGTTAAACGATTCATGATGACTTGCCAAACCTTACTGAACAGAAATGTCAACGCAGTTTAACATTCTCAGCTGTCAAACCATAGTTATCGATATCGAAAGTTCTCATGCAGCTCAAAAAACACCCGATATATTATTATAGGCAAGTACAGCTCGCTTGTTCAAGCTTGTTTCTAACAAGTGTGCAATACAATATTATTAACACTGCAATATTTTGAAAGCTACGTGGTGAGCTAATCAAAGAGCCCAAATTTCTTATGCTGATCTTGCAATAGGGTTGATATGCTCGGCAAAGGATAGCCGAGAGCAGAAAAGAATATCCAAATCACCCACTACTAACTTTCTGGGGACGAGAATATGATTGATATGATTTGTTGATTGGATTATGTTTGAGTTTGAGGCGATTGTCCACACACCACTTAAATATCTGAGTAAGACTTTCTTGTAAGTTAATGCAGTCAGTATCACAATTAATCTCTTTAAATATCTTTATGTCATCTGCGTGAGCCAATACTTGGCAATTTAACGAGACGATCAAGTCATTTATAAAAATGAAAAAGCAGAAAAATAAAAATCTACATAACTCTCACATAAATAACCTCATTGAGATTTATTTATTCGGCAACGTTCATGGAAAGTTGTGCAAGGACTGCACTGCAGCCTACATTGCATAAGACAATAGTTATTAATGAAGGGAATTTTGCTTTGTTTGTCGCGGATTGCTACCGTAGACCGGTTTCGTCCTTATTAGGACTCGTCAGTACGGTATAACACTTCCACGACAAACAAAGCATTCCACAACTAAACGTTTTTTGAAATTTTTCTTTGAATTTATCATAATTTTGTTCTATAACCCTTTTCGAAATTAATGTGACTTCTGATCCCGTATCAATTAATGCATTTAATTTTAAATTGTCTAACCTAACATCTATTATGGGTAATAATTGACCATTGATAATCTCTGATGATTTTCCGTCTCTGAAAAGATTTATTGGCTGCTCGTAAACTATACCCGATATTTCATCTTTTATTGCGCTACCTACAAGGGAGTCTCTATTTTCGCAAGGGCTTACCGGGATTCGCCTAAAAGGTTGGCGTACAGGTTGCTCTAAAAGGAATTATCGCTACCACTGGCTCGTTACCTACTATATCGCTAGCGTTACAATATGCCTGATTTTTGTTTTGGCTTGGTTCATTTTGCTTTGTGTAATATCGTCTATTTTGATTTTGATATTGATTTTGGTTTTCTCTTTGATATGTTCTGGTTTGGTGTGCATGCATATTATTTCTTGAGAATGATTGTTGAGTGCGTCTAGATGGTTGTCTATATTTTTGCGCGTTATGGGGAAGTGCAAAAATAAAATTCTTCTTTTAATTAGGGCTTCTTGTGATGTGAAAGTATTGAATGTACATATGTGTTTTAATGGTTACATTGCTTCCTATCTTTTAATCAATGCTTTTCATAATGATTTATATTTTTATTTATATTTACATTCTTTTCTCCCATTAAACGTCTGTGGACTTAAAAAGGCTAACACTCCCAGGGTAATTAAGTCTTTAAAAGGTGGCGTGCGTGATGTCGGAAAAGTATAAATAGAATCCAAAATTATACTGAATGTCATTTGAACATGGGACGTCCACGACTCTCAACCCAACATTTACTGTGAATTTTTTATATTTTCAATGGTAATTAATGATAGATTATTTAGCAAATAAAACTACATTAATATTACATTATACAAACGTTCAATCATCTTGGAATCCGTTCATAAATTTGGTTGAAATTACCATTTCTTGGCTTGAAGTGCGGCTATTCGTTTTCAACATCAAAATATCTACGAGATTCACTTCTTGCCATTTCTGTATCTAATAAAATCTCAAATTTCACAGGCTTGTGCTACGCAAGTTATACATTTTTGATAACGACTTCAGGATATCGTTTGAAATAACATTTCGTCTTGTGGCAAGGTTCTAAATATTTGTCCTCTATCCGGATTTTGGTCTGAAGATTGCTGAAATCTCCACTTTTCACAAAAAATTGCCATTTTGGTCAAAACATTGATGTTTATACATGTGAGAGGGATTCGATATGAATTCTCTCACAATGCACGTATTACGCATTTTTTACAGTTATTTTTTCTACAGAAGTGGACAACTTGCGTTGCCACAGCCTCCTGCAGTAACTGCAGTCGCGCTCTTCGGCTACCCGCCGTGGGAAAATTGCAAATTACAAAATTTTGATCTTCTCTTGCCATCCGTAGACGTACGTTTCGCGGTTATACCGCTCGTCAGTACGGGTTTGCAAGAGCTGTAATTTCGTATACAAATTTTATGTATATACCGTCTGAACATTGATGTTTGTACATGTGAGAGGGATTCCATATGAATTCTCTCACAATGCACGTATTACGCATTTTTTACAGTTATTTTTCTACAGAAGTGGACAACTTGCGTTGCCACAGCCTCCTGCAGTAACTGCATATATATATGGAATCCCTCTCACATGTACAAACATCAATGTTCAGACGATATATACATAAAATTTGTATACGAAATTACAGCTCTTGCAAAGCCGTACTGACGAGCGGTATAACCGCGAAACGTACGTCTACGGATGGCAAGAGAAGACCAAAATTTTGTATTTTGGTCAAATGTATAAGTTAATTGTGAGGGAACGGATCTCAGCCAAAAAGAATTTGTGTAGTGGTTAAAATAAAAATAAAATAGATTTTAAAGCTGGGTACCAGTATTAGAGAATGCCGTTTTCGTGAATATTAAAAGAAAGATCCGTCCCGTCACAATAAATTCATAAATTTGGCCAAAATTGTCATCTAACCTACAGTGACTTCAAAACCTTACGTACGTACGTTTTAGTGTTAAGAAATCTATGAGACTCACCTCCTATCATTTCTATAGCTGATCCTCACAGGACTCTCTGTTATGCGTAAACTTCCGACCGTTACATAGGAAATGATTGTGTAAATATTTCGAAATCATCAAGCCAACAAAATATGGCACGCACGACAACCAAAAATATGAAAGGAAAGCACAAGAAATTTGTTGACCCCTGTACGTCTCACCCTGTACATAACCCCGAAACTGCGTACCGAAGTGTAATACCGCCTTCGGGGTGAATATCACCCCATTATACGACGATACGTACACCACTTCTACATCACGCTATCGCACCAGTACTAATGGCCCGGTCGGGGCGCATCTCGGTTTTTATTTTTATTATTTCTTTTTTATCTTAGATGGCCACTCAGTAATATTAGGGAATTATATTTCAATTTTCTCGAAAAGAGGGTCCGTCGATCGCCCTACCGTTTTCTCGGGTTCGTACTTTTTAATTTTCTAGCGCGCCGGAACATTATAATTCAACCTTAATCTCGCCCGTGTAAGGTTTCGCGAAAATAAAGGTCTCGAAACGGCCGAAACGGATTGTAAAGCATCCGATGAAATTTAGTAAGGGTTAGGATCGCCTACTACTACTAAAACGAACTTGCGAGTCAGCATAATGTAACGGTCAGAGATTACCATCTCTACGGAAGGAATCGAGGAATTGTGCGTATTTCGGGTTACATTCACGTGAGTCGTAGGAGGTCGATTTATCACAAGATGTAGATGTTGAAATTCGATTTAAGGACGACATAAAAGACCTAAATCTGTCGGTTTTATTCCTATTAGTTACTTTCGATTTTGGAATTTATTCCAAGCACGTTTCGACTTTATTTCCGATTACGTTGTATAATACAGAGACAATAATATTGCACAATAAGTTGTAGTTTTGTTGCAACTTGGGATTTCCCAAAATAGTGTTGAGTTTCTTTAACCCTGCAGCAAACGCGCTACGAGCATTTTTCTCACACATGCTAAAATTGCCATACTTATAAACTCTGGCTGAGTTTATGTATCACTCTTATTTGCAAATACAACCTGAGCAAGAATTAGTGGTCTCCAGAAGTTTCCAAGGAGAACTTGTCCATCACTGGCAGACCGCGTGAGCGGTTCTCTCATGGTGCTAGTTTTCGCGTTGGTGTTTTGTTATGCCCCTTGAATGTTTGTCTCAATACGCGAGCTATAGCGTTGATGTGTTTTTTCTAGTTTTTGGTGAGTATTGCATTGATTATTGGGTCTATAACTTGAAAATACGGGTTTTTTTTTGCAAAAATACGGCCTTCTTTCAATTACACATCATTGAAGTGAAAGTGCTGTCCATCGAAATTTATTACTTTTTGTCATCACTCTGGTAATTTATTGATACCTTGCCGAAGAAACCCGTTCATCTTTTGAGACCAAGAAAGAATCAAGCCAATTTTTGATACCTTAAGTTGAAGTAAACTGTATTCCTGAAAAAGCATTCTGCATAGACAGATACAAGTGAAAATCAGAAGAGGCCAGGTCTGGGGAATACGGCGGGTGTAATAAGACTTCCCATCAACATAAATAAATAGTCTTTAGTCGGTGTAGCAACATGGGGTCGAGCATTCTCATGATGGAAAATTGTTCTCTCGTATCTAGACGCATATGTATTCTGATCATTTTTCTGCCAATGCTCTCTTCAAACGAATCAATTGTTAACGGCACAACACCCGGTGATAATTTCGCCAGGTTTTAACAGCTCGTAGTATACTACTCCCTTGTGGTCCCACCAACAACACAACATCACCATCACACCATGAATATTCGGCTTCGGAGTCGATGTGCGGGATTGGCTGGACTTCACATATGATTTCCTGCGTTTAGGGTTGTCATAATAGATCCATTTTTCGTCTCCACTTACCATTAGATGCAGAAATGACTTTTCTTGTGGCGTTCAAGAAGCAATCCTGACATGCAAAATCGCCTTTCGACGTCGCGAAGCTTCAACTTATATGGCACCCAGTTTCCTTGCTTTCATGTGAATCCCAATGCTTTCAGGGTAGTTGTAAATTGCTGCTTGTGACATTCTCGATGATTCTGCAAGCTTTTCTTGCGTTTGGGACGAGTCTTCACTGAGCACTGCCTTCAAATCTTTGTCTTCGAACTTTTTCGCTTGACCAGGCCGTTTCTGGTCTTCGGTGTCAAAATTATCACTTTTATAGCATCGAAACCAGAGCTTCAATGTTTTCAACGACGGAGTATGTTCACCACATTGCATGGCTTTTAGCAGCACTTCGTTCGAATTGAAGAGGGAAAGTAGGACTTCCCGCAAATCCTGTTTGTTGGCACGTATGCTGACATGTTTGAACACGAAAAAATTAGAATCCTTACACTTCGGCGAATCTCTTGTAAATCCCTCATTTTCAAGTTATACACCCGAAAATATTTAGTCATGTACTAAATGTTTTATATTAGTGAAAATGACATTTATATGACGATGTTATATTTTTAGCAAAATCGCAACGAGTAGAAGTAATTGTCGCATTAGGCAGACAACAATATAGAGTATTAAATACACAAGCAACATTGATGGCTCCTCAACCAACCCTTGACCATCAACCACAAAATTTGGAAGACGATGGGGATCGTTATGAAGTGATATGATAGTTGACACCGAGCCTCAATTTGATGGAGAACATGATTATATTGGTTAAGATGGCATAACTCGTTGGTTGGCCGATCTTTCCTCGTCATAACAAACGCATTCCAAGACGTAATATTGTTGTGTGTCATTTATCCGGTGTCAAATCCATTGCAAAAATGCAAAGTCGGTAAGGGAATGCTGGGAGTTAATTTTTCTGCCTGAAATGATTCAACATATTGTCAATTGTACAAACATCGAGGAGCCAGAAGTTGTACCAGAAGTTGCCTTAGGTTTTAGGTCCTAGGAGAAAAATCCAAAACGTATAAAACATTGTGTTGCATGCAATAAAGCTATTTGCATACAAACACGATAAATGTCTGTCCTTAACGTTACAGCGTGAATAGTTCTTGAGATCAAAATGATTAACTTCGTACCGAATACGGGATTTTTTGCAATTTATTTTTAATTACGTACTAGGTACTACAATTTTTTTTTGTTTCATTAGCAAATCTTAGATGTTTTAAATTTCTATAAGCAACTGGAATGTTTAAAAAACAATAAATATTGATTTCAACTTGAAAAGTACTGGTTTTATTTACATCCTGAGCTTTAATATGGTGAAATATAAAGCGTGTGAGAAATGATCAGACGCAAGTACTCTCGTTGCACTTGATGACGTGAGTTCTGCAGGATTAATCGCGCTCGCATCTTGCGGGTTTAAAGTTAAAATTACGTTGTCCACTTTATTGATGTCATAAATAATATAAAACTGCATCAAACCACGCTCCCTTAATAGGCTGTGGTGGTACCGGAATTCCTGGACACGACTTGTAAAATTCCCGAATCCGCATAGATATCTTGATAAAAACTGTTTTATTGTTTAATGCGTTAATTGCGGGTTAACGGTCTCTAATAGTATGCATAGCAAGATGCATAGTATGCAGTAAAGATATTATATGAGTTTATACCGCAAATTGTGCATCTTCCCAATCTTGAAGTAAACAATAACATTTCTTATGATTCGCGATTCCAAGAAACAGTTATCCAAATTTTCCTAACCTTAAAATCAGCATTTACCTTGCCACCCGAAGATGATTAAGATTAACAACAATAAACGTACAATATCCGTTAATCGCTCAGACGAGCGTATCTTCGTCTTTATAAACATTCCCCCGCTTTCCAAGGACGTCAGTATTTCGTACTTACGAATTTTCTATTAAAACCACACCACACGCTCTCCTCTATTTCCTAACAGATTGGACCGAGACGAAGAGTGGTCGTTGTATACGTAGTATACGCGTTTTCTTTTATAAAACCGGACGAAGGGCGTCCGATCCCTTCCTACTCTTTACGCAAGTCTCCTTATCGCGTCCTGGCAGCTAGAAGGGCCTTAACCGGGTTCTATAGTCGAAAGCCCCTTCGCTCCGGTCGAAAACATTATCCTACTCTTGCATTCGCCGATAACATTTTTGCTTATGGCTTTTGAATCTTCCCGGTAAGCGAACGGGAAAGTTCAGGGCTTTCAAGCGGGATGCGAGAATATCTACGGATTCCAGGAACGTCATCGCGCAGATTGGGTCCCTAAGTACTTATGATGTTTGTGTAAGATACAAAGAAAGTTAAATATGTGATGGTATCGAGGAACGAGCTGGAGGACTAACCAGCTGAAAGTTGATATTTTTACAAAATAAGAGTGGTAGTAATAGTACTATATGACCGTAGTATGGCCGATGGTAATGAGAAAGCGGGTTTCTTGATATACGCCTGGCTTTGGTGAATTGTCGTATGGTTTGTGTAAATATAAGAATAAATCAATATGACCGCATCTACAGGATATCAGCCAAAAAGCCTATAATATACTGACTTGCATAAAAATCGCAACACCCAGATTTAGTTGAACAGTTTTATTGATATTTTTACAAACGATGTAAATCACTACAAACAAACGATCAAAATTTGAAAACAAAGGAACACAACCTAAAACTGTTTCTTCCATAATGAGTTGCTCCGTCACAATTTGCTATGCACTCGTTTAGTCGACGTGGCAATAAATTTGATCAATGTCGGCCTGTTGTACATCATTTCAAGTTTCCTGTCAGACCATCGACCGGCCTATGGGAGGACGGCAATGTGAACTTCTTCCAAAAATCGTGTTGTAACCCTTGCCATATGGGGGCGCGCATAATCTTGTTGGAAAATGGGGTTTTACAACCCCCGAAGATGTGGAAGCGCAACGGGATCAAGCACTTTGGCAATATAATCGGATACGTTTAAGTTGTCGTTAATGAAGACCAAGGGTGATCTGTTGCCATAAAATATTGCACCTCATATCATGAATCCTTGAGAGCTGTGTTGCGTTCCACAAAAACCTGATCCGGCTAAACCGCCTGATCCTCTTATGACCGTCGTGGAACCACAAACAAGATCGAGACTGGACAAAGTTCATGGCATTCTTTTGCTCAATTCCCTGTTTCGTTGCTCCATTCTAGTCTGCGGGCACGATGAAGTGGAGTAAAAGAAACGCAGAAAAATGGACGATACGAATACAGTCCATAGGTTTTTATCGAGCGATAAACAGACGACATTGATATTTTGCGTTCTACACCCCCCCGATCCAATGTATTGCAATTGACAATTGAAGTGATAATTTGCATATTGGCGAACTCTCGACTGGTAAATGATCAGAAGGCACTAGTTGTCAAACAAATCTACATACATCACACTACCAATTGTCTTATTTTATAAAAGTGAATGTTACTAAATGCAAACATCCAAGCAAAAACAAAAACTACCAATCCACAGGTGGTTTTTATTGAGACTTTAGATCATTGTAATATTTCATCAAAGTATGCATTTTCTGAAAATTTCATTAAAATTAATGAACATTTTCCATGTGTTGTGATCCTCATGAAAGTCAGAGTATGTCCCAACATCTCTGAAACTCCACAGCCAATTCTTATACGCCGAGGAATATGGTTGAGAGCAGCGGTTTATTGCTTTTGCCATTTTCAGCAAGTTGAATCTGTAGTTTGACAATTTGATCCCAACAAAGCAATGCCATCAAGGAAGGTCGAAACATATTTGAAGAGGACCAAGTTGCAAGCATATTTAGAAATTATTCGCTTTAATTACAATGGACTAGTTGGAGCATTTAAAGGAATTACAAAAATTCTTCGTTGTCATTAGGCGAATCAATGCAGATATTGGACACAGCACAAGAACAGCTGCATGAAGTCGGTGACACAAGAAATACATATAAGTGTTCTTGCTAAAGTTAATGAAAGACTTAGATTTTACCAGATTAAATCAATTCTTTTGTGATAGTAGGTCTACAGATTCGTGAAGTATTGACAATGATTACTTACTTACTTACTATTGGTTATGGTTACTTTAATTATCCACATATTACGTCAATAGATATCGAACGGTCGTTCTCTGCAATATTTATTCCGGCTAACACGGTGAACACATGAAGCGTCTGCTGAAGCATACCTGAGCTACAAATCTTTAATCGAACTTCTACACTTTGTGCATTTGTATACTGAAAACGCTGCTTAAGAGAGTAAATGTTTATTTACATTTGTTACCTGCTAAACCACTCCGAATTCTACAAAGCGCACGTTACTGGCCGTACGCTCGCAGTGCCAACTTTACTCATCATTCGTCAACGCTGGGAAAATATCTATAATATGTTGCACTTCGAAAACTTGTCCTTCTTCGATTTAAATTAAGAAAGAAAGTGTGTCAAAGCCTATTTCAAATAAAGTGCAAAAGCTGGCAATTATCGGTGTTTCGACATCAATACTTAACATTTAGTCCTATTCCAATATTGAGCCAAGTTTTGTTTTGATTCGAACTGCATTCGAAACGTAATTTTACCAACGTATACATACACACATGCATGCACTTCTCTAGGGTAAACAGAGGATGTTTACCGTACTGAATAACGTGTCCGACCCCTAAGGATAATAAGCAAATGAGTTCGGGGATGTTAAGAGCGACAATGGGAAATGCCGTATTTTGTGCAGTAAATCGGGAAAGTATTGGTTGTGATATAAATTACTGCAAAATACCGTAAAAGAGGTTTTGAAATACGTAATAAAGTCGTAAACCATACGTGTAAAAGAAGGAATTGAAGATTTGAGAAAAGGAAACAGGTGTAAATCGTATATTGAAGTTATGTTGTAGAAATTTATTAAGTTGCCGGATAGTGTATGACTGATGATATTTCTTCAAGAATTTTTACGATAATTGGTATAAAGACATAAATGTTTATTTAGAAGCGCCTCTATTGGCTGTTAATTCTCCGTTCCGACTGAAACAGGACTTATTGTTAGTTAGAATTTAACGAAAGATCGAGAGCCCCGAGAGTTGAGTGCCATATTTTCATATTTTAAATATAATTGCCTAATATTCAGAATTAGGAATATAATATAGAAATATATTTTATTACAGTTAGAGGCATGAAGGTTAATTAAAATGTGACTTCTCCAAGCGTCGTTGTACTCTGTAAGTAGGAAACCTAATGGAAATGCGTTGAGATTCATTGCGAACGTGAAACTAATGGAATAAACTAGTTTTCCGAGATACAGTAGGAGTGTAAGTTTCAGCGTGAAAATGCACGCTGTTAATGCGTTCGAATTCCTGCAAATATTCGAGATCGCACATTCGCAATTACATATGTTGAAGTACATAGATACTTCGTGTTCATTCAGAGTCATATATTAGTTCACATTCTAATAATAATGCGTTATTACAAAACCATTTAAAGAAGGAGAAAATTTAATATTTTTATTAGATTAGAAGGGGCTAACATTCCATACTGGGTTTCTTCTTCTTCTTTCCATTAACACTTTCAATATGGTGGGTAATACTACATCATTTCAGAATTTTCCTTTTTTGTAAAAATTTTGAAGGCACACACCTTTGAAATTTTTGGAAAATCATCTACCAACATCAATTCAGTTGTAATTTGGTATAGGTTAGTTTCTGAGGGATCAGAATATGATTTATAAAATAAAGCAAAATTATCTTCACTACACCTTTCGGAAGGAAATCCAGATACGTATTTCGGCAACTAAATTGCCATCTTCAATGGAAAGCTGGGGAATTCAGTATCACTAGCGAATCCGGCTAATGCCCAAGACGAACACCACGCAACGAACACTGTACAACACAAAACACTGCACAATGAACATCACACAATTAACGCGCGAAACACACCAAAACACTGTTGATACTGGTCAGTGCAGTGTTTTGGTGTTGTACATTGTTCGTTGTGTAGTGTTCGCCTTGGGCATTAGCCGGATACGCTAGTGATACTGAATTCCTCCGGTTTTCCACTGGGGATGGCAACTTAGTTGCCGAAATACGTATCTGAATTTTTCACAAAGGTGTGGTAAGGGTAATTTTTTTATTTTATATATTATTTTAGCCACAGACCGAAGCAGGTTTTCGATTCCGTTTGCATGAAGGGAGCCTATTACGCAGCCTATATATTAACGCTTTTAATAATGATTGGGATGGTATAAATTCTGGGGTTGAAGTTGATCTCAACCGCGCGTCTGTTTCATTAGACTCACAGTTTCTTGTATCGTTTTTAGTACAGTACTTCCAAGTTTACAGCAATTTTGATTGAATTTTTATGAGTTTGTTCAACACCGGCCATGAACTAGTTTGCTTTTTGAATTACATCGTATTTTGACGCGTACAGCTCTTTCGTGCTTAACAAATTGATAGAAACCCAGTATTATATCTCCGCGGTACCAAATGAATAGATATACCCTTACAAAGATGGGCATTATTGCAAAACTTATTTCCGATGTGAGCATGGTGTTGTCATGCTAATTCATAACACAACTGACGCTCGCCTTGCTGCTGTTTAGGGACGAGTGCGTTTAAACCCAAAAACCTCAACGTGCCACAGACTCCAGCAATTGATGATTAGCCGCACTAGCCTAGTGAGAATTCTGCATAAAGATTTAGGATTATCCCTTTAGAAGGTGAAATTGACTTAGAAATCGAAGTAAAATCCGTTTTGTTATCGCTTTTATGCTCTAACTTTTAGAGCAGCTCGAAATTAATGTTAATTTTGCTTCGTTTCGGATAAGGGGTATTTCATCTCGGCTGCTATGTAAACACGCAAAATTGCCCTATTTGCGCCTCGGAAAATCCACGAATTGGCGTAGAAAAGCCATAGCATCCTCAACGTACGACTGTTTGCTCTGGTTTTTGGTGTGGCGCCATTATTAACCCAGTTTTCTTCGAAAATCAAGATGGCAACAACGTTTTGGGTCCGTGGAGAGCGCTACGGAGACATTACAACCAATTTTCTTTTCAGGTATAAATTCAGGAATTGGATTTGGGTGAGCTTTAGTTCCAAGGACATAAGCCGCTCAAAAGTTGCACTAATTGTAAGTACAATAATGTTTTAATCAGCCGTTTTGGTGATGTTGTTTGGTCTTCGCGGAGTTGCGATTTTATTCCGTTGGACTTTCCTTGGAGGTGTCGATGTTATGTTGAGAATTGAGGAACGATTTATGCCCTTGAGCACAATATTGATCAAACCATTCGTGAAATAGTTCCACAGACCATTGAAAATATACCGAAAAATTGGGTTAGGAACATGGTCTAAGGCCAAGCTAGTCGAGGCAGCTACTTGAAGTTATACAAGGTAACTGGTGATAAGATTTACTCTTCTCGATAAAACAACAAATTATGGATATTATGGATATTAAACTGTGTTTATTTCATAGTATTTTTAAAACGAAACAAGCTGATTGCCCATTTCTTATTATTTCCTTATTTCTATTTATTTTTATTATACTTGATTAAAATGTAAGAAAAGTTAATTTTACTGGTCTTATTCAATCATACGTTATCTTACATCGTTGAAAAGAGAATAAAGAATTCTATCCAATAACCTAAAAATCCAATATGGTGACTAT
Organism: Chrysina gloriosa; assembly: GCA_038088585.1. Classification (NCBI taxonomy): domain Eukaryota; kingdom Metazoa; phylum Arthropoda; class Insecta; order Coleoptera; family Scarabaeidae; genus Chrysina; species Chrysina gloriosa. Next base: position 10,040,191 of record CM076090.1, on the reverse strand, counting down.
TTAACTTAAGGATACGAGTATTTCAAAAGCGGTTACCTTGAATTTTTGTTGGACATGAATTTCAAATTGGTCTTATCGAAAATAGTGATTCTCATATGAAGCTTTTTTTGTATCTCTTATACTTACGAAGGTATTTGATTTACAAGAAAATCATAGTTCTCTGTTTTTCTTTTAATAAGTTCTGATACGTTTGATATTTTGAACTCGAAGCCCCCATGCCCTATACCGACGTATACCGTATCGCTCTTGATCCGTTCCAAATATTTACGATATGCATAATTTTAACATAATATACACAAGCCAACTAAAAGTGCTGTTCCACCCATCGGGAACGACTCAAAATTATATCGACTACTGGGATCCGAACACACTGACAGATCTCCCACTCTTTAGGACTAACAAGGTACAGTTTGGCAGTCAAGAAACTCCAGGCGGAAAAGGCATTCTACAGCCTTCATGAATTCCTGATGATGTATTTTTTGGCCGACAAATTTGAACTGTGCCATTTGTGTTGAAGTGGCTTCTCTTTGAATTAATTTGTATATGCATTAATTTTAATCCGCAATTGTGACCGTTATATCTTTATTCTTACACCTCCCTTCAGATTGTCGTAATTTTCATGCTTTGACTTGTGAATAATGTTGTTATTATTAGAAATTAATGAATATTTTTGAATGAATAAAAGGCTGACACCCTTCCTTTTACCGCGGTCTATACCTTCGGAAACCTGAACTACGTATCTGGCGCTCTATATCCAACGACATTCCTTAGATTCTCATCATTTTGAATATCCACACTGAAATTGGCTTTGTTCTAAGGAAAAATCCATCTCAACAACCTGAAGCAGGAACATTACTCAAAGGTTATGACTTACATCCTCCCTTCGGAAAATATAGGCGGGAGAGATTAGCCAGGAAACAGTGAAGGTGGAGGTAAGAGCGCAGAAATTTAAAAAAGGCAGGCATACTTACCCAAATTTATTAGAGTTGAGAGTGTCGGGTTCTTTTTCGAGATCGGTTAAACTTAAATTTCTTTTATTGGTTCCAAAACTATTTTGAAAATTGTGTATCCGACCTTTAAAAGTAGTGTGTGTAACGATAAAATACTAGTTCTTTTACAATGCCAAGAGCTTCTACAGCTTTAATTTTTTCAATCATAAGTGAAGAACCAGTAAGTTAACGGGCTCGAAATTTTGTGTACCGTGTATTCGTTGCGATAGCTACGACTTATCGTCGAGCTTTTTCTAAATTCCTTGTTTGTTGTTGAATTTAACCTCAATTAAGGAATAGAAAAATGACCATGGGCTTACTATCAGTTTTGGACTTGAGGAAAGTAACGATAACAGAGGAATTTACAAAAAGCTCGATGATAAGTCGTAGCTATCGTAACGAATACACGGTATGGAAAATTTCCAGCCCGTAAACTTACTGTTTCTTCATTTATTATTGAAAAAAAAAAAAGTTAAAGCTGCAGAAGCTCTTAACATTGTAAAAACTAGTATTTTATCGTTACACACACTACTCTTAAAGGTCAGATATACAATTTTCAAAATAGTTTTGGAACCAATAAGAAAAATTTTAATTCAACCGATCTTGAAAAAGAGTACCCAACACCATTAACAATAAGAAATGCGAAAAGCTTACCTAGTTTTATCCAAATCTGGCATTGTATTCTATCGTCAAATAGAGAGATATTTCCATAACGATTCTCTGCTATTTAATCGGACATTTTCGAGTCCTTCTGTACAATACCGGTACAGTGTTGCATGCCCGTTCTGTATAGATATATAGGCACGTATATGTATATGTACGTGTCTATGTATGCGAGTTATCGGGGTGAATTGAGTGCATGGGGACGTTGAATAAGGAGAAGCGGCGAGCGCGATGGGGGCGGCAGCGGGCGCGCAGAGAGTGAGAGTTATCACGCACAGTGTTTGATTGGGCTGCTGGCTGATCGATATTGAAAGATTCACCCCACCGTCTGGACCAGGAGAGACCGACGTATTCCTTCCTGCATGCACGTAAAACTACGACGCTCGACGCTACTATTCGTGCTGCCTACTACGTTCGAACGTCGAACGTTCACAGTATTTCCACTGACACTTCTGCTTACTCACCCTTCGAGGCTGCGACTTTTCTCCTTCGACTCGTCGTAATTGCCTGCTATGTAAATCCGACGCCTTTATATTCCCGTTCGGATTGAAGTTCGAAGGGGGAATAAGGCGGTAGCTATCCTCGGGGTCTGTTGATGTAGATTTCGGAAGTTTTGGAAGTAATAGTGATGGGATATCGATTAATCTTCGTTAATGCCATCGACAGTTTGATTATAAACCGTTTCGAAAATTATTATCCGCCCGTTTAGGTATATGGAGGAAAACAACACCAACTTTATAGCTTCTAATTCGAACTTTCTGCTCGTTTATCGCAGCATTTATTTATGAAATTTATTAGTACTTGTAATACTAAAAATTTAGTACAGATTCTTGACAGATTCTATCAACAAGATTGAACGAAGAGTTTAGAGGAGGCACGCCAGTAGCTCCCAAAGGAAGACAAAACTCTCTAGATTACACTCGATGAATATATAACCGGAAATACCATAGTCAGCAATTCTTCTATGTAAAGCTTCGACAGCTTCTTGAGATGCTTCATGAGGTCCACGCATTTTTGATTTGACATTTGGGAATAGAAATATATCGTTAGGATATAGATGATGTGAATACGGGAAACGCTTTAAAAAATAAAAATATGTTAAAAGATTTCGATTTAACAGTACATTTTGATCGGTATAAAGAGGTATTGTATCACATCTGTCAAAGTTAGGATATAATTTTTTAATTTAAAACTATCCATTTCTTGATATTCTATTTGGTAAGGCACATTTTTTCTATATTTGCTCATGTATTAAAATTCCATTGCGTCAGAAGAAAGAGAACGGTTTCTAACGTAAAAAAACTATTTTGGGACAATAAAATTGAATACTCCTAGCACTACAAGTCAATTAGGAAACAAATTTCTTCAATAATATGTATTTCGGAACAGCTGTTAATCATTTTCGCAATTACATCACCGATGGAATTTCATTCTTGCTTCCAGTTTCTTTTATGTCTATATCTCATGTTCTTCTGTGCCTTCCTCTCTTCTCCCTGCAATGTGACTTCCATTCCCATGCTTTCCGTAGTATCCTATCGTAGTCCATCCTTTTCATATAGCCATACCATATTAGTCTTTTCTTCTTGATAGTGTCTGTCAGTGTTTTCTGTACTTTCATCCGTTTTCTTATGGTTTTGTTCCGTACCCGGTCCATTATTGTCAATTTACAGCATCTTCTTGCTCCATACCTGGCGGTACTTTCTATAAAAGTAGACAATAGCCGTCTCTTAGTTTGATTTGATATTCGATCATGGCATACTGCTGCATGTATGGTAATTGTCTGATTATCACTTTCTCTCTCCTTATTTTATTTTCTATATCTTTTTCGCCTCTTCCATCGGATGTTATAGTGACTTGTAGGCACTGTTCTTTTTGTACGAGCCTCTTTGTACATGTACAAAGATCGGAAAAAAATCTTTGTACGAGAGATTTTTAGTTTGTACAATATAATAATGTTAACTGAACTACCCAAAAATAGTTTTTGTACAATATACAAAGACGCTAAAACATCTTTGTACGGTGCCAAAAATGATTGTCTCGTACATAAGAAATTGCTGCTTGTAGGTATCTATATTCTTCTGTAAGATTGATTTCACCTGTATCCGTTTGTAAATCTTTTCTTGACCTCAAATTATCCAATATTGTGTTTTGTCCATGCATATTTCCAAACTCCATTTTCGTATGTATTTACTAACTTCCTAAACATATAGATTATATCGTCTCTATCTTCCGCTGTTATCATTTGATCGTCGGCAAATAGGAGACTGTATATCCTATCTTAGTCATTACCGTCGTAATTCCTTAGTGCATGGTTAATTTAGGTTTTGAAAAGTGTGGCAGAAAGACAGCATCTTTGCCGAAGTCTTTTATTGACTAGGAATTCATCCGATCTAGTAACACAACAACTGAAACCAAAGAATATTCCTGATGTATAGTGATTTAAAGTAAATGTATACGTCTATTACTTTTATGTCCATATGCTAGGGCATATAGATTTTAAACAGGCATACCATAGGATAAACAGGAACAAACTATACGAGGTAATGACTGAATTTAAAATACTGAAAAGATTGATATCACTAATACAGATGACACTGAGGAATACAGAATGCAGGGTTACGGTTAATGGGCATAAAACAGGGAAATTCGGACTTGATCGAGAACTAAGACAGGGAGATCCTCTTTCCACTACTTTGTTTAACCTGGTTTTAGAAAAAGCATTGAGAGATGCAAGAATACATACCCAACGTACAATTTATAATTACAGGCATCAGTCTATGGCATATGCGGATTATATAATGGTAATTGCAAGCACCAAGAAAGAACTGCAAGAAATAAGAAAACGTGAAGCGGCGGCAAGAAGAGTGGAGCTGGCTATAAACGAGGGTAAAACAAAGTACATGGTAATGAGGGGAACTAGTGAAAAAGGGCTTGCAATAAAGAGTACCGTGGACGGAACAAGCTACATGTTTAATCCTGTCTAGAGTTTTAGTTGTCTTGGTGTTACTCTTACAAATAATGTAGACGAAAGTGATGAAATAAGTGAAAGACTTACAAAGGGAAATAGGTGTGCAGGCGGATTGTTAAAAACATTATAAAATGTGTTGCGAAGCGCTAAAGTGCGTGTATATCAAACAGTAATGAGACCGGTTGTTTTGTATGGGTGTGGTGTGTGGGTTTTGAAAGAAAAGGACACGGATCGTTTGGAAGTGTGGGGAAGAAAAATCCTAAGATGGATCTGCGGTGGTAGAAGACGGGCGGGAAGTGGGAGAGAAGATCCAACAGTGAGGTATTGAACATGTATGGGCTATCCAGCATAACATCTATGGTGAAGTCCCAACGTATCCGATGGTTGGATCATTTAATAAGGCTCCCTGAAGGAGGAACACCGAAGACAGTGTTGCGGAGAGGGATGAGTGGAAAGAAGAGAAGCGGGCGGCCAAGGTCAAAATCGCTGGATGCGATGCAAGAGGACCTGAGAGAAATGGGCATGGGAGACTGGGAAGAAAAGGCTGAAGACAGGATGAAATGCAGGGCAGTAACCGATTACCGCCTTGGGCCTGGAGGGTCTGTTGTGCTAGACATATATATGTGCTGGGACATGGATTGCATAAAACCCTAAAACACTGAATTAAAATATCGCTATATTAAAAAATAACCCTAAGAATTTTGTTCCCAATGGGATAAGAAAAGCGTCGAAAAACCTAGTCAAGGGTTTCATTCTTATGAAATGTATCATTTCAACAAATTTGTATACATTATTTCAACAAATGCGGGCATCTGGACATTAAAGTAGATGTCAAATTTACTATGAATTTCATATATCAAGAAATATTTGTTTTCAGCTTGTAGCTCGGATGAATTTCTCCGAACTCCGACCTTCCTCCTCAGAAATTATTATATTAGAATTAGAGCATATATAGCGCAGACGTTGGTAAATGTTGAAGGTTGATCTCCCAGTTGCGATGTGTTCAATACAACCAAAAACAAAAACCAAGCGACCATTGTCGTGGAAGCGCTTCGTAAACCAACAACTTTTGTCGAATTCTGTTGGAACACCCCCAAACAGTGGATTGTTGCTTAGTTTCCGGTTCAATATATCCAAGTTTCCTCACTTGTTACGATGTTGTAGACGGATTTTGCCGTTCCCAGATCGAGTTCTTTGAGCATTTCCTTCCACCAATTAACACGCACCTTTTTTGAGCTTCCGTCAAATTATTCGGAAACCGTCAGGAGCAGTTCTTTTTCCATAGCTAAGTGCCCATGCAAAATCGAATGTATTGCTGTTTTATATGTCTAAGAGTGCATCTCACTGTATGTTATATGCCGACATTCTTCAACCATATTACGTACAGCATTGGTGTTTTTGGAATACCAACTGATTTTTCGGCAATTCATTACTGACGGATGCACGATTACGACAAAATTCTGTAATTGGTCGCAGTCTTTTCTGATGGTGTTTCATTACTAAAGAAGTTGAACGAAGGGATTGTATGCATTGTTATTGAGTTAGGCCTTTACTAAAGTGGTAAAAACTCATCCAACGGAAACCCTTGCGTAAAAATTCCTGTCTTTCACAAGAGCGCTTTCTTTAAACGTTCATTTTAGACAAACCACTCACAATCAGTCGATTTGTAAACTGACACTGTTTCTTCAATAACATGTCGTATTGTACAATGACACTTCTCAATAGCGTCATTTTGTAGTCGTTTGTAAAAACATAAAAGGCACTCCTCGTACAATCGGAATTGTATCATGTCACAAAACTCTTCTATGTACATGTCAATTTATGCGTTCCAAACCTTAATTTGGAATCCTTTCAGATATTGTAAATAATAAACGTGATAATAGTCCTTAGGGTGTATCGTATACCCCATTCACATAATTTTCGAATTAAAGTAAAATCTTCCGCCATATTTGGCACGATGTTTGACTACAGTGAAGGGTTACACGTTAATTTTCAACTGAACATTTTGCCACAAGTTCCAAATAGCAACAGTATATGGTGGTGCACGAGTTTTGGCTGAACGTTGCCTTGAACATCGCACAGTAAATACTTCGCATCCGCCACAGATCAGTATACAAAAAACGCAGAAAGCCTTACCACCAACTAGCACACCCTAAAACTCTTTGGGTGTGCTCATCTTTGTTAATGCTATTAAGTGGAAAATACCACCTTTTCTTCTTAACCCTGCATAACTGCAGCAGATACAAACTTCTTCAAGTAAGCTTTTAACTGGGCATAGAATTATGATCTTCAATATTTCTTTTAGTACCTCCGCACATTAAAATCTATGCGTTTTTGCGTTAATTGAGCGTACATTCTGGCGTGTTCCTCGAATAAGAATAGCAGGACAGAAATAATGGGATAATGCAATTTTCATTATATTAAGAGCAGTAGTACGTATACGTTTAATAAAATAAAAGCGTCGTTCGTCGATTGTTTTTCACGGCAATATTGCTAAGTTGCATTAGGACTTTGCTATATTATATCTGCAGACGTATCCATTATGTACTCTGTAGTAAAGTGGCGTTATAATTGCATAAAGGTGGCGCTCTCTGTCCCGGAATATAATGCAATTAGAAAACTTTCAAGCGAGCGCCCATTTTTACGGAGAGAGGGAGAGCGAACGAGGCGGAGGAGAGAACGCGAGAAATAATTTCCCATATATCGGATTTATAAAAACGGAACGTAACACAATTAAGAGCGTATATTAAATTGAATCAGAAATAGTTACTTCTGCAAATACGCTCGAGACGTCGCCGTCGTCGTCCTGGTCGTCGTCGTCGTCGTCACTCAAGTCTAGAAAATATTTGTTAGCGTCGTTAAAGCCATTTGCCGTTGTCTACCACCACTTCGCGTTCTATTTTCGACAATGAACAAATACGGGCAATAATCGCGAAATGGGGCAATTATCGGTCTTTCGACGTTATGTAAATACGTTGTGTGGAATCGATTAAGTAAAGGATTAAGTTCACACTAGATAAACGAAGATGACGGTGACATGAAAGACGATTGTCTTGGTTTTCCTTTAATTTTCTAGTATTTGCTGTATTTCAGCTGTAAGTTAAAGTATTTTACTTTTGAAATTTATGACTTCATAGGAAAGGAACAAGACCATTATACTTACTAAATTATAATATTTGTATCACATTTTCTTTGCTCCATCGTCCTCCGACGTCAATTGGAATATCATAAAACAGAACTGAAGAAGTTACCTATTCGGATCGTGTGCCACTGTTCGCCTTACCACACATTTTCGAGCCAGTGCTTCTTTCTTCATTTCTTCCATAAATCGAGATAACTCGCTCAAGTGGAAGCTCTTCATTCCATTGACGTTTTTACCATTTCGTAGCTAATTTGCGTTTCTGGTGGAGGCGCCGTAGTGGATGTACCTTCTTGCCTTTTTAATTCGTTTTGGTAACAGTTCTTTCCGTTTGTCTATTTCTCTCTTTTGCCCCTTCATCCTCTTATATCAACTAGAATATACTTACTTACTTAATCCTTAAGCCTTTTCTACCCCTGTCCTGGGGTGTAAGGGGTGTGTGAAGCTGAGCCCTCGGGATTAATATTGCATATTTCCCTCCATCGCTTCCTATCCGCTACGGCTTGCTGAGCTTCTCCCCACGATACTGTCCTTCCGTCCAGTGTATCCATCACGTTCTCTATCCACGTCCGCCTGGGCCTTCCTCTCGATCTCTTCCTCCTCGTCCTGGCTTCAAATACCTGCTTAACCACTCTCTGTTCCGGCATCCTCCTCACATGTCCATACCATCTCAGCTGTGCTTTTTCAATATTCTCCTCCATTGGTCTGAGTTTCAGGTTATCTCTAAGTGTTATGTTTCTAATTCTGTCTCTTCTTGTTTTATTTACTATTTTTCTCACAAATCTCATTTCTGCAGTTGTTATCTTTCTTTTCTGTTTCTCAGTCATGGTCCATGTTTCCGCACCGTATAAAAGTATTGGCATAGCCACTTTTTTGAATACTTGTACTCTAACCTCCTTCGGTATCTCTTCTTTTCCCAAAAATGTATTTTTATACAATTAAACAGTCTTCCTCCTGCTGTTCTTCTTTCTTTAATTTCGTCCTCTATCTTTCCGTCCTCTGACATTCTGAGCCCGATGCTCTTTACACTGGTGTTAGATGAGGCAATGAAGAGAGTAAAGATGAAAGGAATAAGAGCGTATGAAATAGGCTACTGGAAAATGAAAAATATAAAAATATCGGAGATATGCTATGCGGATGATATAGTTAATAATTGCAAAGGACGAAGAAACACTTAATATGAATATACAGACTTACAACGAAACATTGGAGGAAATAAACATGAATATCAATATAGAGAAGACTAAGACAATGATAGTGGGAAAGAATCCGCAAAAACACACAATAAAAGTAGGAGAAGAAATACTAGACCAAGTAAAGAAATTTAAATACCTAGGCTCAATATTATCAGAGAACTAGAATATAATACAGTATAAATATCCATGAAGTAATTTGTGTGATAGGGCTAACAGTGGGAAACGATACGAATAGGTAACTCCCTCAATTGTATTTTATTATATTTTAAACAAAAATTAAATTTTTCCCCTGCTTAGAATGTGCTTCTTTAACGTACGTTACGTTTTTGCTATTTTGTAGTTTCCGTTAGTACCCTTAGATATTTCCTCTGATTACACCCATTTAGCATTCTTCAATTTTTCCTTCGAACTTAATACAGTATCACAAACCGTTATTCCATTACCGTGACTCAATTTACCAACTTTCCTCGCTATAGATAAACGAAAAGGAAACTGTTATTTTTACGACCAGTTCCCCATGCGCTTCCGTAAATACATTATTGCGGAAAATCAAACGATATTTCATGTTTATAAAGCATCGGTAACTGAAATTCGGTCTCCCTACCACGGCCAACCGCACAATTTAAAACGCACAGTAAAGAGCAGGAAGAGCATCGTACTTACGTAGTACGTACGTATGTGGACGGGAGATAAATAAATAATAAGAAATGGACGGGAGGAGGAGACCGTACGATAGATAGATGCGTACGTAGATACACAGATAGAGTGCGAGTATGCGTGGGGACTCGTCAAAAACTCAATTCTATTTATGTGACATTTGTCCCCCCATCGTCCGAAGACGTAATCTAACCGAGGGAAATTGAAAAGTAAATATTATTAGTTCTTCGGGATGTTATTGGTGCATCGTATAAGGAAATACGAATTGCGGAAAGGGATAGTTACAGTTGTGATGACAACGTGTATTATATATGTCGCTGTAACTTACGAAGAAGGATTTATTTCGGAAACCGTTCTCGTTATTTTTTTTTTTGCGTTAGTATGATGAAAGTTAAAGTGATATGATAGTTGTTGTACATGTCATAGCATTTTTGGGAACTCTTTGTACGTTATTTGGAGTACATACTTTAAGCAGGAGAAGTATTTTGTATCGCACAAAATTTGATTTGATGCTGACTCTTTTTCGGTTCAACATACTGCAGAAAATACGGATCGAATCTCAATGATATTATGATCTCTTATTTTGGATAACAGTCGCGAATTTGACTTGATTTTATCGAAATTTCCGATAACTTGGCAAGGCACAAAAGCCTACCTAAAGTTTAGAAGAGATTCAGCTGTTGTTGTACCTTACAAGTTTGGTTACATTTCCTTTGACAACTTCTTAGGAAAAGTTAGCTTAAACCTTCTGTCTGTTGCATTCTTACCTACTAAAGACGTCGTGCGCACGATGGCTTTTGATTTGGTGGAGAAAATTGACATCACCCATAAATTCGATAAAGGAACTGGAAAAGCTGGTTACGTTTTGCTTAAGAAGTTTCTACGGTGTCATCCAGAGCTATCTGTAAGAAAATCGGAAGGCGTGTCTCTTGCTTGTTTGTAAGCAACTTAGAAAGAAGTTGACGATACTTATTTTCAATGTTTAGAAAAAATTATGATGGAGCATGAGTTGCTTCACAAACCAGGACATGCATACACCGGGTAGTACATGTCTCTTACTCTATAGAGGAGAGATGAGCCAATAGGTAGATTGTTCTTTTGTTCACTTGTAAGTGGTTTTAGAGATCCTTTTTGTGTTTATTATATCTAGATGTAGGTACAATTGAACCGTAAGTGATGAGTTGCAATTATTTCTTGTAAAATCAGTCAAATCTTTAAAAAGTTATCGATATTTTAAGAAAATGTGGTCCATTTCTCCTAAACTTCCCTAACCCTTAATTGGTTGCGTCAAATAATCCAACTAACTTCTATACATAGGCGGCTTACCTAGCAATTGACTCCACGCAACTGGTTTAGGGTTAAATATCATTCCGATTACCTCTATCACTTGCTAGGCCAATACAAGCTGAATTCAAAAATTTATTAATTACTTTATATATATATATATATATACACGTTGTATATATATATATATACCTACCTTGACGTTCAATTTCCCCTTTATCTATTAATACATTGATGATATGATTTGTGCTGTTTCTCTTCGATTACGTGGATTTGGTTTTGGATAAATTTAATTCTTTTAACAAGCATTTACAGTTTACAGTAGAAATAGACGTTAACCGCAGTTTACTTTCCTGGGATACCAGACTTGCTAGAACCGATGGGAACATTTAGATTTTGGATTGGTATCAGAAACCAACTGCTTCTGGTAGATTTTTGAACTATTTTTCTAACCATCCAAAAAACCAGAAACTTAACACTGTGATAGCAACGAAGAATGGCACAATTCAAACACTCAATTTCTCAATAGTAATTTGAGGAAGCTTTACAAACTATTTGCGAACGGATATCCGCTTCCCTCTTAAATAAACTAATTTATAATTCTTTCTTTGATGGACCCACAGATGATGAAAAAGTGGAGTATAAATTCAAAAGACTTCTATTCATTAGCAATTTAACTGTTAAAATCACTCAATTTTTTAGGCCCTTTCGAAAAATTAAGATTGCCAAATGTAATTCTGTCACAATTAAAGGTCATAGACAAAAAGTCAATTCCAACACCATTTATAGAGTGTCTTGTTCAGATTGTCAATTATGTTACATTGGTCAGTCCTCGCAACGGTTGAAACAAAGAGTCACACAACACAGAAGTGATTTCCGTATTAATAAAAGATGTTGTGTTTTGGTCGCCCATAGACAAGATACTGGTCACCCATTTGATCTTGATAACACAAAAATGTTAGAAATTGAAAATAAGTACATTAATAGGCTTTTTTTGGAGATGTTCCATATAAAAAGAACGAACTGACCACGGTAAATTTTAAATGAGACCCCAACCAATTAAGTAATACTTACTATAATATTTTCAGTTTATGTAGTAACGTTTAACTAACAATAAGTTAGCCTTTTGTTGTATTGTAGTATATCCCTCCTGTATATTTTAATTTATATTAAGCATCAAAATATCATTATTATTTTATATCCACGTACGTTTAGGAATTGTCGTTCGTAGTTTTAATAGTATTCGACCAGTTTAAAAAAAGAAATATTTTCACATATGTGTTTTACATACAGTTTTAACAGCGGTTTAGATTTAACATCTATGTCAATTGCATCTTGCCTTCTGAACGTTTGCATTTGGATTGATGAGAATTTTGTGTTAATTGTAATTTTGAAGCGAAACTTTTTGTTTGGTTCTTTATGGGGGAAGTTTGCGAATTTTTCTTAACTCTAAGTAAGTATTTGTTAACTTACTGTGAATATGACAGCTTTTTGTGGGCGATTTTTGTAATCAATTTGTAGTATCTCCTGATGGAGTCGTCAAATAAACGACAAAATATTTAGTATTGAACAAAGGAGTTTGTTTTAACTTGACCACACATACCCGATTAATTCTTTGGGGGCGATTCGTAGAGCAGGTTATAAAAAAACATCAATACATGAAGAGGCTTTTATTATGTACTACTTAAAGCTACTACTTTCAGTAGTTTATCTACGTAGTTGCCATTAAGATTGGAACATTTCTCATAGCGATGAAGCAGTTTTTCAATGCCCTTTTCACAGAACTCTGCCACCTTTGAATTAAGCAGCTCTTCATTGCTTTCAAACTGTGGTGTGTTCTGTGATTGTGAATCCCCGATTTTCACGAAGTTTGTCTTTCACTCCGTTCTTAATCATAGACATTAGTTCGTCCTGCTCGAAACATACGGCACAATGTTCTAACCACACTGACACTCATGACAATTTCACCTTCATGTTCTTTGCACACAGAAATCGGATAACAGCACGCATTTCGCAGTCGGGGGATTTTCAATTGAAGCGGTCATTTCGAACGAATAAAATAGCGTGAAAAAATATCCGACTAGCACTGCCAGACACATTGAACCAGAGTATATCGCAGCACTGCAATCGCGCCGATATTCCCGCTCCCTGCTCACTAAGCGAAACGGAACTTACTTTACGCATCGTCTTTGTATATGTAGGTATATATACAGTCTCTCCCCAGATTGACTTCACATGAAATTATTACCCTGCACGAAATGATCCGATATTTGTGAAATTTTGCGCATCGGCACAATTTCATATCCCGAACAATACTTCTTAATAACATTTTGCCGTACTATTGACCGAAATGGCACTTTACTTCGAGAGAAAATGATTTCTTCTCAATTGTCATGACGGCTTTGCCGTTTAAAAAGTAAAAATGTGTATGAAATTCTTTTCAAACCAAACAGGGCGGCATACCAAAACGTTAAAACGAGGTTCAAGCATTTCTGATCAATTATATCCAGAGTGAAGGCAATCCGGGGACAAAGTGTATATATGTATGAAATATACACTCCCGTTCACGGAAGTTGGGACACTATAATAGATTGAGGAAATAGTGCGATAAACATTTAAAATCTTATACAACACTACGAGTTCTGATGTGTTCTCATCGTGCATCGTTAGAAATATTGCAATAAACGTTTTAACATTTAGACTATTCTCTCAAAAGACAAAGCACTTAATAATCGTTTACAATGATTTACAACCATTGAAGAAAATAATTACTTAAGGGGTAATTGAATACCTTCTCTGTCTGTATTTCCCAGAACGATTTTACGGTCATTAGTCTATTGCCTGTAACCCCGGCCATCCAGTTTACTTGCAAACGTCTCGAGGTACGCTCAGAGTGAAAGTGGAAGGACTTCATAGTTTTAAAAGTTAAAATGACTCATGGAAAGTTCACAAGTGTTTGAAAGCGATCTTCCATATTCACATTTCACAATGAAGGGTATTCTGTTGGACAAATTGGTGATAAAATGCATGTATAAAACGATACTGGGGAACGGAAAGTTTAAACGACCGTGATCGATCAGGTCCGTCTCAATTTGCTACCAATGTAGATGATCAGCGATCGTTTTAGTTAGTAAACGAAGTCGAAGATTAATTGCTCCACAAATAGTAGCAGAATTCAATCGCGATCGTCATACCAATGCAGCGTATTGGTAAGCACTATCAAACGTCGAAGATTGGACGGTAGTGAAATGGAAAAACATGCTTTGGACCGACGAATCTAAATTTGACAGAAGAATTTACGTACGAAGGTCGAAGACAGAAAGATTGCTTCCCGAATGTATAGAACCCACGGTGCTGGTTCTGTCATGGTGTGGGGTTGCTTTTTATACCCAGGAGTAGGAGATTTAATAGAGATTGAAGGTATCATAAGAAAAGAGCACTGTAGAAATATTCTGGAAGACAATGCTGTTCCTTCTGGTAACCGATTGATAGGAGATAATTTCCTGTTAATGCAGGATAATGATCCTAAACACACAGCATTATTATCAAAGAGTTACTTGAATGCATTAGAAGCAGATTGTGTCTTACAAATAAAGTCGTGGCCTCCACAGAGTACCGATCTTAATCATATTGAGCTCTTGTGGAATGAACTGGATAGACGGATACGAACAGAAGGTCCAATCACCAAACAATATCTTTCGGATATTTTGCAACGAGAGTGGAACAATTTGCCGGCCAATACTCTGTCAAAACTTGTCGAAAAAATGCCGAGAATTGTTCGGGCAGTCTTGAACGCAAAAGGTCGATGAGACAAATGTATAATATTTTTATTGGATAAATACAATTATTTTCCACCATTTTATATCAATAGAATTATATTTTGCTGTATCAAAATAACTTTATGTTTTATTCTTAATTTTCTGCAAGTACACTTCTATTACAGAACATTGAACTGTCCCAACTTCCGTGAACGGGAGTGTATGCTGTAAATTTAAAATTTATCTTCTATTAACCTGGAAAGGGGTGAAGGTAATTCGAAATATAATTATTTTTCTGAGAAAGAAGAGAGCTCAAAATATCAGCAACTTTGAGGAAAACGAAGAGAAGAACACGTCCTAGGTAACCTATTGGTTGAGTCTCAGATTTAAAAAAAAATCCTAGATTCTTTCGAGAATTAACGAAAGAGCCTTATCTAAAAATCTATGTTTGGAAGCTCTACATACAGCAACACATTCTTGCCTGCGATTTATAAACATATAATCCTTTTAGGAAATACATATTGTATATGTAGTTGTGTCGAAGCCACTTCCATCCATTAAAGATTCTAGCTGAAATAACCTCTTATCTCGCGATGGAATATATTCCGGGACGAAGCGTCGCCATTGTTTTCGAATACGCCCGTCCAGGGGAAAAACGCGTACACGAAACGGTGCCGAAATAGGGAAAAAGTACGCGGAAAAAGTGCGATTAATGATCCCTTAATCCGGACGCGTCCCCGACAACTTTCAAATGATGATTTATGTACTCCGCCCGTCAGACGCTGACTGATACACTATGCTAAAGCATCCAGTAAGCGAAGCGTACGTACTTGAATAAAAAGCGCATTTCGGAACCATAAATCATCGATAATTCGGTCGGAGAGCATCAAAATCATATCGGGACGCTTTTTAACTTTTTAATTCGCGCAAGGCGGATGGGGTGATGACTGGCGGAAACCGGAGAACGTCGCCGATAGAGCTCTCCGGAGCTATTCGATCGTAGCGTCGGTCAACAAAAGAACTTACCATCACGAGGTGAAATATCGAACGCCACCGAATAAACGATCCAGTTACGCAAATCGATTTGTCGACGTTTAATTTTATTCTATTTTATTCCGTCCGTTACGTACGCGTAGGAACGGCGGTAAACAAAATCGATTTGGATACTTCTATCCGCTTGTATATGCTTTGCATTTCACGATTTTTATTCACCTATTGTTGAAATAATGCGCTTTTTCAAGAGCAAGATCAATAATATCCGTGTTATTAAGCCGTAGGTTGGAATTTTAATCTCTGGAAATCTCGGGAAAAAGTGGAGTAACTACATTCACATTTCTTGCCATCCATTTACATTTCTTTAAGTACGCGATGGCCTTGGATACCCTCTTTTTAGTCTTGTAATAATTTATTGGATCGCTGAAATCATCACTTTTTCAATTGAAGTGTGTGTATAAATTAAATTGAACAGAATTAATGGATTTTTCACTTTCGACGTCAGAATTTTTTAATGGAATAAAAACTAAACGGATTGAAATTTCGTCAGACTTTTATTATCTCATGAAGGTATTATATAAACTAAACAAAATTACCCTTACCACACTTTTTGGAAAAAATCCTGATAGGTATTTCGACAACGAAGTTGCCATCCTCAGTGGAAAACTTTGTTATTATTCGGCTAATACCCAAGACGAACACTACACAACGAACAATGTACAACATCAAAGCACTGCACAATGAACATTACACACTGACCGCAGGAAGCACACCGAAAACTAACACTGTACAACACTAAAGGACTGCACAATGAACATTACACAGTGAACACAGGAAACACATCAAAACACCGTTGACACTGAGTGTTGTTCATTGTGCAGGGCCATCGTGTTGAGCAGTGTTCATCTCGGGCATTAGCCGGGTATCGGTAGTAAGTTCCCCAAGTTTTTCACTGAGGATGGCAACTTAGTTGCCGAAATACGTATCTGGATTTTCTCCCGAAAGGTGCGGTACGGGTAATTTCGTTTATTTCATAGATTCTTTTAGCCACGGTCTCCTTATTCTTATATTCATGAAAGCATATCTGAGGTTCACTTGCCTACCATTTCGCGCTGTATATTGTTCTTTAACTCTGGGATGGTGTTTGGTTTCCTAGCGTGGAAAAATGACTTCAGAAAACTCGAAAGGAGGAAGTCCAAGGGCGTTAGATCGCCTGATGTTGGCGGCCACACATTGTCTCTTCCAGAAGTTGTTTGTTCGTGCAAACCAGCAATCGTTTCCTCGCCTGTGTGGATCATTGCGTTTTGTTTAAAGAACATATCGTCAGTATCAATTCCATCTAAACTGGACCACAGAAATCGGCAATCATTGCTTTATATCTCTCTCCATTAACGTATTAACCCGGACCGCCATAGTCGTTGAAGAAGTAAGGTACGATGATGCCTCTAATTTACAATCCGCACCATACAGTAATTTTTTTTTTTCAGGTACAATGGAGACTCTGAGTACACTTGCGGCTTATTTTCTGCCCAAATGCGACAATTTCGTTTGTTGTGATGGCCATTTTGGGCGAAAATGTACTTCGTCCCTGGAAAAAATTTCTTGGTCAAGATGAGGACGGAGTTCGAAATGTTCAAACCTACAAACTCATGGTGGTTGCGATGGGAAACTTGTACCGGTGTAGGTTTAAAGCCCTACGCAAAATTCGCCAAGTTGAGGTGATTGAAATAGCCAAACCCGATGCATATATCGTGAGCAATCGAAAAATTTGGACTTTTATGATTGATTTTTTGATTGCCCAAAAACAAAATTCTACAGTTTTGCTCCTAAAACCCCAGGGAATGAAAAGTCAGTGCGGCAACAACGATGCAATTCAACTTGGAGAAAACTTACGAATGGAGAAATTAGAGGTCATAAACTGATTTGTGAAATCATCCTTAAGTACCATAAGAAATTATGCAAATAACATTAAACAAGAACTAACAGTTGAGGATGCTAGATGCTATTAATATCAAACCCATTTAGTAGTATACCAAAGATGATTAAAGAATGAAGGTTTAATTTCAGAACCATAGACTAATTAAAAACAAGTCAGAACAAGTTTAGCCGTTCTCAAGTATCTTTTTATAGTGCATTGCCTATTGTAGTATGGTAATACTCCATTAGTAAAATTATCAATAAAAAGATGTAAATTTTATAGAAAGCATTCTTTAAGAAATAGAAAAGCGTTGTAAACATTTACCACACACATACACTTGAAACATTTCAAAATCTAGAATTCCAAATTGCTATAACGACGTGTCGAAAAAAAAAGAAGTTTGTTGATAAGCGACGGAATGGGATGGTCGACGAAAAAGTCAGATAAAAAGTTACACAAAATACCAGGGTTGAAAAGAAGCAGACCACATAAAAAAGAAGTTGATGTTTACAAACGACGAACAGACCAGAGAAAGAGAAATTCAATAAAAGGAAAGGACCAAAGAAAAGAAGTGAAGAAAGAATTCAAGAGGGAGGGAGAAGTTAAGAATTAGAAAACAAATTACACTGATACACACTAGGTAACATATTTTGATTGTATTGTTCATTATTTTGTTAATATAATACTAAATTTTTGTAAATATTAATTGTAATAATTTTTGCTTTCTATAAAACTAACTAAAATTCATACTACACTATGCCTTGTTTTGCTCTAGTCAAAGATCATACTTATACCCCGAAACTATCGCGATCTGTAGAATCAAGAGTTGCATCTGGGGGATTTCGCACCTACAACTGAAATGTTTTCACATCTGACCATCCATCCCGCACAATGAATTAATTAATTCCTGTAATATAACTCATATTGTTAGAATCTTAGCTCAAATAATGGTCCTCTCACTTGATATGAGGAAACTATTTGTAAACAAATGGTAACTACTGGGTGTAAAAATAGAGAAAATAAAGAACTGAAGTTTGTTGTCTTCAGACTAACTCCAGTAACTCGAAATTCGGATTTTCTTCTTGTCAGTGCCTTCATCATAATTCTTGGATTTACCATATTTGATTGGTTCTAAAACGGTCAAAAATGTAATCAGACATGGAAGGATGTTCTTTGAGATAAACACCAGTTTATTTGAATCGAAGTGTAGGTTTCTTCAATAACATTCCTCAAATTTCAACAAACAATCAAACATCACATTCTAGAGAGATTATTTTGATCTCGTAACCGTACTACAACTTCTTTTTATTTTCGTTCTTTGACAACAACAATCTTTGATCGTTCGCAATAGGTACGCTAGATTCCAATTTTCCGATCCGAGAAAGCAAGTATAATAAAGGAGTATCGAAGCTACGAAAAGCGAATTTCCTTCCTCCTTCGTCTTCTAAATATAAAGCAGCGTCTCTAATATTTCCAATGTAAAATGCGGAGGTCGACTGCGCTCATTATAGGTGAGGCGAAGTCAAAGTTGGAACCAATTACATTCCATTGTTGCCAACAGCAGGATCTACCGTTCGAGAAGTTCCTACGTCGACTCTAACTAGACATCCGGCCTAGAGATTTCAATTTACCGATATTGGACGATATTGAATGAATCTTACTTTACATTTAATATTTTATTTTATGTGCGATTACATCTACGAGTGAGGTAGTAATGATATATTTCAAATAACTTACTCGCGTGGCGTATATCGATTTATTTGTTCGTCCAGTATTTTCTGTATGAACCTAAACCAAGTGGGATTGGTAATAGGACCGTTTAACAAAATATATGGAAAATTAATTGATGTGTAGAATATGAATGTTTTGCAATTTCAGACTTTGGAGAACATTATTCTCTACTCATGTTTTTCAAAGTAGAAATAGGAAACTTAGAAAAGCTAGATTGTAGATTGATGTGTTGCAAAAGCTTGAGAGTGGTAAAAATTAAGAAACTGATGTTTCTCTTTTACGTAATAAAATACCTAAAATACGTAATAGGGAGAGGGGCATAGCGCATATTTAGAATTTCGAGGAGTTTAGCGCGAAGTTTGAATTTCTTCTTTCAAGGGGGCCAGCGCGAACTTTGAATTTCGATGCGTTATGATATTAGCGCGATTTATAACGATGTTTACATACAAGTCCTTTCCTTTTTGAGATATCATTAACGATTTCTTCGAAAAAATCGGACCCATTGTTGGTCTTTTGGAAATAGTGATCCACAGTCCAACTCTCAGAGGATGCAATTGTGTTTCATGACATATATCACGGTTTTTAAGAGACCAAAGACGATCATTCTGAGAGGTAGTGTAATTTAATCTGAGAAGAAAGTCATGTCCAATATCTCATTATCTCTGAAATTATCATTAAATCAATTAGAAAATTCTAATCTTCTATCACGATCTAGCAGCAATAATTCTTACGCAACAGAACTTTTACAGGCACGCAGATGCAACTTCCTTCTCACAGCTCATTGATAAGATGTACCAACTGTCGTAATGGTTTGATAGGAGTCAACTCAAGGCTTGTTCGCACATTTTCAATATTATCTTTAGCAAGAACTGATAGTTGTCTAGGCAACTTTCTTTTTGTAATAGTTCCCGTCTCTAGAAAATGAGTTACTAAGAATAGTGACGGAGGCAAATATGGCGCTTATAATTTTCATAATCAAATTTTTGAGTTGGAAACTATTCCTTCCACAAACTCTTCGACACTTAAATTTATAGAATATATCCATTCACTATTCTCATTGCGGTGTCCATTTCTAAAATTATTCCCTAAGAACAGTTCCAGAGTATAGGACATTGTCCTGACAGTTTGAAAGGAATATTGAAACACGTATTGATGAAAACAACAAATTCACTTTGTCCATTGTTCGTTGAATAATCTGTTGTTTTAATACAAACAGGAAATATAGAATTTTAAACAAAAATGTCATTTAGTGATATTACTAAAATACATATAATCAGTTACATATTCACTCAGAATTTTGGAAATAAATATCGAAATCATCCTCTGCGGAAAGCAGTATTTATAAGAATTATTTTCAATCTCTTAACTTGTGTTGGAGCGGGTTTTGATTTCAAATTGAAAGTTTAGGCCAATTTTTTAATGGCGACGGCCTTGACTACTTTCCAGGCATCCACGCACGATACGTTAATTAATTTCCTACCTCCTAAAACGTGGTCAGCTTCTCGTATATGTACGCTTGGAAAGTGGCCACCTCCTTCAAATCAGAAATTCGGCGCGAACCTCCTATTGGAAATTCCAAATCCTCACCAACGTTCTCTAAATTCAAAGTTCGCGCCAACCTCTCTTGAAGGTTGAGATCCGCGCCAACGCTCTGGAAATTAGAAAATCTATCTAACCTCTTCGAAGGTCAAATTTCGCACTACCGCCCTCGAAGTTCAAAATTGTTTTCAACCCAATGAGAACCCTAAATCCCCACTATATGTTCATGTCTATATTGAGTTTCTGTTGTTTTTCTTTCTTGAATCTTTATCCCTAGGAGATTGATATTTGATGCTGTCGGGGAGCTTATCAGTAATTATATGTATGCATATTCATTATGTTTTTAGGAGCAGTTAGGGAAAGATAAATTCCTTGATATCATCTAAAACTTTATCGATTTCCGGCAGTACACTTTTATTTCGTAGTAACTGCAAGTCCGTGATGTAGTATCACTGATTATAGATTATATGTGCATACTCCTCAAAACCAAGCACGATGAGATGCTCAGTTCTGCTCATTACAATAGCAGTGGGGAAACACAATACAAAATCTAAAACGAAAGTTTAGTGCATGAACCCAACAACATGAACATCAATACGAAGTTTCTTCAGTGAGGTTGAATTGATAATGTCAAAACATACTTTATGTACATATACGAGGGCGCCTTTTAAGTTGTTACAAAAACTAGGAAGGAAAAAATTACCTATTCGGAATTAATCAGTTTGTTAATGTTTAGTCTACCATAGTATTATTTAAGTAAAACTAGTCGTTAGGAATGATTACAAGGGGTATCTTTTATATTGTTACAAAAACTAGAAAAGAAAAAGGTTTTTGGAACAAACTGTTTTATAGCTTTTAAACTAAGAACACAGTGTAATATACATTCGGTTGTCAAAATAGAAAAGAAGAGATACCCCATACTATAATCATTCTAACAGTCACTGGAATTTCTTATATGTATAAGCAAAATTCAGCTTTAAATGACGTTACAACGAGGGGTGTCTTTTAAGTTGTTACAAAAACTAGGAAGAAACTGTTTTATTACTTTTCAAAATGTTCGCTTAAAATCCATACACTTTTCCTTGCGTTCAAACCAATTCTTGAAACATTTCTTCCATCATGAAGTTGAAATCTCAAAAGCACGGCTTTTAAAATCTTCGACAACTTCTTGAGGTACTGAAGACTGTTTGTTTGACATTCGAGAAGATATAAATCCGATGTTTTGTTCCTCGAAATAATCAATTCCTTGACGTGCTGTATGAGAGCTGGCATTGTCATGATGCAGAATAATGTGACCTTTTCTGTTGTTTTTCTCGATTTCGTTGATTACTTCCGGCAAACAAATTGTTATATACCACTCAGCAAGTAATACCAAAGTACAACCAGAGAATCCAGAGAGTACCCCAGGAACCATTTTTCTGTGATTTAGTTCATCTTGGAACACCCAAGCAGTGGATTATATCCAAATTTTTTCACCCGCTGCGATATTGTATACGGATTTTGCAGTTCCTCAGTCGAATTTTTTGAGCATATCCTAACACCGATTAACACCAACTTTTTCTTGAGCTTTGGTCGAATTATGCGAATCTATCAGGAATTGATCTTTCCGTAGCTGAATGCTCATATAGTACATGCCGATCTTCTTCAATAATGTCTCGCACAGCATCGATATTTTTTGAATAAAAATTTTGGTCGACCTTCATGCAATTCATCACTGACGGATGCACGACTACGACGAAATTTGGCAAAGCAATTGTAAACAGTCTCTTCTGATGGTACTTCATTACCAAAGGTTAAACGAAGCGGTTTTCTGCATTGATGTTGAGTTAAGCCTTTACTAAAATTTTCAAAAATTACCCATCGAAAACTGTGACGTGAAATTTCCATTCTTTCACAAAGTTGCTTTTTTAAAGGTCCAAGGCAAACAAACTACTCTGTCAATTTTTAAGCTGCCACTGTTTTCGCCATCACAAATGTAAAATTTAACGGAAATAGTAACGATACTTCACAATAGCACCACGTAGTAGTTGTTGGTAAAAACATAGCAGGCGCCTCTCGTATACGCAGCTGCGTAGTGCTACTACACCGATCAAAACGAGTTTGAATTAAGCTTCGTGACTTCAAGAAAGTTCCCTTTAGGTCGGTCAGCGATTTCGTCGACGACATCGATCTAAAGAATTATGTAAGTCTAATGAGGAATGAGTCGTAATAAAACTATGTTAATGCCAGTAGAATAGATCAGCTTCCCTGGATCGAAAGTTATCTGTTAAGAAACATTTTCCTTGTGGATCTACCTTTCAGTAAGAAAAATCCGTTTCATACAAATAGGGAACTTTGCCATACATCTACCTACGCAAAAGTTACAAATGTTCCCGTAGGGCTTGCGAACACATTCAAATCCCATTCGTAGCGTGACGCAACACCCGACAGCATCGCTACCGGCCCCTGACCACGCGAATCCCCAAGGTACGATCACACACCAATCATACGCATCTGAAAGTCTGATCGGAGAAGATATGTATTTCCGTTTGCCGGAACCTGCTGCATTATGTATGGCAACGACGGAATGGAAAACTTATCGAAACTTATTTGACGTTGCGATACAGCAGATGTCAATATTTCCGGGAAAGAATACTGAAGAAGTATGTACTCGTATGTATATAACATATGTATTGAGGAAGCAATCAATACTTAACTAGACTGTACCGATAACGATTCAACATATCGGTATCGATTGCTACGTATTTATCGTATCAAGAGCGAATATTTCATCGTACGATATCGAATAATAAACCCGGACGAGTTTACGGCCAATGAAACGGCGTTTTGGAATATGTAAAATAGGACGTAACCGAGAATTCGTCGCATGCATACGCAATCGCGAGGGACGATCCCGGCGAACGGCAGGAAGCGGCAGCCCTTTAAGGCCGACAGCGGGGTTTAAAATTCTCAGCCAATCCGCGGACCGGATCTGCACCCCGTTTTAAATTGTAAATTACATCGAACCGCGCCGGGAATCTTTTTATCTCTTTTATAAAATGGCGTCGTTCGATAAATCCTTTCGGAACGTTACAGAAACAATGCTATCGCTCCGGTTTAGAATTCTTATACGTTATTGCCTGATTGATCAATACCGGAGCTGTACGAGCGGTTTAAATGGGAATAATCTAATGTTGGCTAACATTTTTTTCAGATCAATGTTTATGAGCTCAAATTAAAAACTAGTTTAAAAAGATACTCGAGAGAGTCAAAATTACAAACGAATAAAAAAGTAAAACATCTACATAACTCTTCAATGAACGACGAATCTCACTGAGGTTCATTTGTTAGGTAACTTTCTCAGAAAGTTATGCAACACCTGTAGTGCATGACTACATATGCCAATAATTGTCACGGAGGTAATCGTGCTTTATTAATCGTAGACTGCAACAAACTGCGGTAAACTACTTTCGTCCTTATTAGGACTCTTCAGTAACAAATACGATAAGGTGTTTGGGGGTAACTGGCTCAGGATTTTACAATATGGCCTCCAGTTACTTTCATAAAACTGTCATTTAGAAGAAGTAACAAGCAATTTTTTACTACAAAATACTGCATTATTATTTAGTAATAAACAAATCAATATATTACATACCATTTCAGGTATGTTTTTAACATTATATATATTTTTGTATAGACATATAATTTTTTTATCTTACTGGTCCATTCCCCCGTGAATTTGGGGTGACTGGTCTATTGTTTTACATTCAATTGATTTATTGAAAATATTGAAATGCTCAATTGTTTGATATAACTACACATTCCCGACGTTGTATCAGGATCCTAATAAGGGAGTCTTGAAAAAAGGGGTAAAGAAAAATTCAAATAATAAGAGAAAATAATATGTTTATACACTTATTTAAAGAAACCTTTTTCTTACAAAGAAATTACAAAAATTCATTTCTCACCATGAAATTTCAAAAAATTACAAAAACAAAAGAAAAATAAAGAAATTAATTACAAATCACATTAATTAATTAACTAAAAAGTTGGAGTTTAAACAATTACTATTTGAGTCCTTATACACTAAGGAAAACTTAGTGTTAGGTAGATCACTCAGGTTTGCTGCAAAACCAATTATATTATTAAATTGAGCGGAATTAATTGTTATCGATTATGGAAGTTTCCGTACAATGTCAAATTCTCTAATGTAGGATTATTCATCGGTTTCTTTGAATTTTATTGTCTGACAAAGGGAACATCAAGGTTGTGAATAACGGATTTTGATGGGTCTCGAATATGTTATTGAAGGATCTCCCCGAGTACCTTGCTACCAGTTTTCGTAGCCATTCGCCCTAGTTCTCGAGAAAATCGCAAAAGTTTTGCTCACGTACTTTATATACCGTTAATGTTAATAACTTTCTAAAGAAGTGAGTATAGTGCAGTGGGTAAGTTCTAGGCCTACTACGCTGGCGATTCGTGTTCAAGTCTTTCTCCTGTAGTTTTCTTTTCTCAATCTCATTGCATATGATATTAACAAATATATTTAATTTCGTGAAAAATTGTTCAAAAATAATATTTTCGCCATGGTAATTTTTTTAATGGAATTCATCGGAAGAAAATGTACATTATGGTTTTTTAAACTATTATCACTACAGATAAAACGATTTAATTATAAGATTTGATTGTGAAATTTAAAATACACACCATGATGCACATTTGCTTCCGATTAGTTTTATTAATAGGTGGCAATAGTATGGCAAAAAATAGTTTTGAACAATTTTGCATGAAATTAAATATATTTGTTAATATCGTATGCGAGAAAAGAAACTACAGGAGCAGGCAAGAATTACCAGCGTAGTAGGCCTAGAACTTACCCACTACACTATAGTCACCTCTTTAGAGAATTATTAATATTAACAGTATAGAAAGTATGCCAAGAAAACTTTTGCAATTTTCTCGAGAACTAGGGCGAATGGCTACAAAAGCTGATAGCAAAGTACTCAGGGAAGGTCCCTCTATAACATATTCGAGATCCATCAAAATCTGTTATTCACAACCTTGACGTTCTCCTTGTGAGAATGTATGTCGTAAAAAAATTATAAAATCTTCATTTTCTTTTCGTAAAAACTTTGCTATGTATAATCCTAAGCTATTTTGCCAAAATCTTTAGCGATGCAAAACTTATCAGGTTCAACTGTAATTCTGTTTTCATCCTCATACTCTGAGAAGCTTTTGAGGTAGTCTCCTTCACTCTCTGGGATAGAATAAGCATCACAATCATTTTTATCACTAGAAGAAATATCTTGTACGGAACAAGAAGTCCTGAGTACATGACAGGACTTCATGTGAATAGGTTTTACCAATGTAAGAAAAAGAAACACATTAGGCTACATGGTAGTTTATTTTTACTTGTTATATATTATTGGGCTAAGTGGACCCTTCTCCCCAATGGGATGGCCCAGTTACCCTTTTTTGAAAAAATTTCGGGGTAACTGGATCACCCCTACCAGACAATCAACAACAAGATTACGGGTGGTAATTTGCATACTTAGAAATAAAATGATTCATTATGTTTATGCCTAACCAGTGACAAAGAAACACATGCTTACCGAGAAATGGTGGAAGCTCATTAAACATTCGAAAACCTGAAGTTGATTGAGAAAATTTTGTTTTAAAAGAAATATAGAATCTCTCCCAATTACAAAATGGCTTCAAAGGAAATAATACCTGCTCTTCTAGAGAGGAATAAAGAAGATTAAGGTGCGCCAAACAAATAACACCATAATTCCCACAAACATGGACATGAACAACCTCTGGCACAGTTACTCCCCTGGGGCCAGAAACCTCGTAGCACCTGACTAGTTTCAAAAAAATGCTTGAAAGAGTCGAAGTGACAAACGAATAAGATAGTAGAACATTTAAATAACTTCCCAATGAACGACCCATCATTGAGTTTCATTTGTTAGGCAACTATCATAGAAAACTGCGCAATGGGTGAACTATAGAACAACATTGCATATGCTAATAATTGTCCCGGAGGCAATCATGGTTTATTAATAGCAGTCCACGATTAGTAAAGCACCATTCACTCCGTTATAACTATTTGCATATGCAATGTAGTCTTGCAGTGCAGTCATTGCACAATCTTCTGTGAGAGTTGTTTAACTTGTTTATCCGTAATGTCGAAATAAATCAAATTAGAGGGATTTGGTTTCATTAGTTCAAGCCCACGTTATACAGCTTTATATTGTAACTGTAAATCGTTGCGACATAGGAGTAAAACATGGAGGATCTAAATCCTACTGAAAAGAATGAAACGATAATAAAGAGAAACTAACACAGAAGAATTTGCATGTAAGAAATATTTCCAGGTTAAAGATATATGAAAGAAAAGTACATAGAAAGATTTTTAGGAATTTTTTGAAGTGGAACAAGAAAGGTGTAAAAATTATTATTATTTTGAAATAATTTTTATATATTTATATACATAAACTTATGTAAGGAAAGAGAGAAAACAGAGGAAATATTTTAAACTTTGTTTATATACTACCCTTACATCATGGACATTTATATTTTATAAAATATTTCCTCTTATATATCGAGAATATGGTCAATAATCAAATAAAGTAAACTGTTTGGTCAAAATTCCGTAGACGGAAGATTATGGAATTATTATTGAAGATAGAAAAGACAGTTTCCCATGAAACTTATAGATATGATTGGAGTATCAGTTAAAATTTGTTTCGAATGTAGAGGACGATCCACATCAACGTCACAGATCAAAGTTGTGCTTTTCCTAAGAGAACACCCTCTATGTTCCAAAAAATTAAGAAAGAAGTTAACATATTGAAAAAGTTGAACATAGTATATCTATGTTGAATTTTTTGAACATGTCAAATTTTTTCCAGATTTCTTAGAACATATACTGTGTTCCTTTAGAAGAACCATAGCTTTGATCTGTGTCTAAAGCTACAAATAAAGGAGTACCACGTAACATGTAATCAGTGAAAATTTATACCACAATGTTTTAAGTTTGGATGTTACATTTTGAAATGGATAATTCCCACATTCTCTGCGAAAACTATACAGGCCGGTAAGTTTTTGCGCGTCGTTAATTTTCTCGAATTCTTTAAATGGAACTACCGCCCTTGCAATCCTGGATGAAAGTGGATTCACGTCAAGGCTATCGATTCTGCCATAGCAAGGTCCTAGATTCTTCATCGGCGCACCCATCTCCCAATTTTAAATCTTACTTCTCTCCCTACTTTATTTCTCCCGTATCCCACACATTCGTTAATTCGTCCAAGAAGTAAGTCGTTCTAAATTCCCAATAGGTTTCCCAATTCGAATACTTGAAGGAAACTTTATCGGTAAAGCCACTGTTTAGAAAATAATCCTTCACATGTCCTGAAACTACATTGATAGTTATGATTCTCCGTGGAAAGAGCAAATCATTGTAAATATAAACGTGGTTACTGGGGCAAGATTAACTCAGATGTCAAAAATGCATGCACGGTACTAATTGCAACAGTCTTTTAGTAGATGGTGTAGTCTTTATCGTATTTATATAAAATCTACAAATTTCATTACTGATAGCAACTGAACATAGTGGATATGTATTGGGACATTTTTACTGCAAATGTACGATAGAATAATCCACTCCTTAATTGCTGGTATGCTCTCCGTTGTCGCCTTCGAGTACACTTTTTTAACGCTTGACTCAACGATTTACCTTCACTAACAGATGAAACACTGACTAGACGTTGATTTCGATAACGATGGGGAAATGTGCGTGTCCAAGCGGGTGACATTGTTTATCCTTCTTTTCCTGAACCGTACCTATTCTTTCAATCTTCTTTCTCCTGTATCTGTACTGTTTTAACGTTGGCTTAATTTTCCATTTTCCTTCCCAATGATGGGGAAGTGCTTTTTCTAGAGGTGGACATTGTTTATCCTTCTTCTTCTGAACTTCACCTAAACTTTGGATCTTATTTTTCCTGTATCTGCACTGTTTTAGGTTGAATATGCTTAAATCTTGGAGATGGAAATTTTTAATTTTTTCTTTCAGCTTGAGATAATTGGTTTAGCTAGGAAACTGATTGTTGCAATCAAAGGTTTTGGTACTATGCATTCTTCGACAGTAGTTTTTTTGCTAAGTAATCTGTTAATTTGTTGCTGTTGATTTCTTGATGCACTGATGCTTCAATTGTTCCAGGTTTGCATTTTCTCCTTGTGGATTATGTTCTGTACAACATTTCTGGATGAATTAATCGCTCAATATACTATTATCTTTCATACCTTATTTCTGGTTAGTTAATTTTACTAAAAACAAAAAGAAAACAAAGAAAATTCCTACATCTATCTCAGAAGAAACGGAAACAGAGGGGAGAGATTTTCGCGTTTTGGGGCGAGACGAACGACGAGGGTGTCGGCCGTATTTTAAAACGCCAATTCCCCGTCTCTTTGATAAAAGTTCGGGAACGTAAAGAAAATTTCTCCCTTGTGAATGCGAAAGCAGCTTACATGAAACCGGGGTGGGAACATCTCTTTTGAAACCGAAAATGCACGACCGCATTCATGCACATGTGTCCTTCTGTCGGCGCGGCGGCGATTTTAAGATTCAGGGCACAGAATAGACGCCCGTCCCTTCCGGATCCGCAACTCGACGGGAAAATATGTATACGCGCACGCAGGATTTGCCCCGAAATTTTATTTATTGCTTATCGCCGTTAACGCGCTGTTTCCATCCGGATTTTGAATTTCCTTCTGTGTGACTAACGATTTTTTTCTCAAGCTGTGATTTCTTCAATATTGCGACGATTGCTTTGAATGAAATATTATTATTTGTCAACTAAGCAATTGTTGTATGAGTATGGGCTGAAAAATTTTGAGCCTGAATATGACGATGACTTTAATAGTCTTGCCTACTACAGTACCTAATACAACTATACATATACTTGAAGAGGTGCCTCTGCAAACATTTCAGCCATTTCGAACGCTTAGTTGTTGTGTGATAGTCGTTTATGTCAGTAGATGCCAGTCTTTTTTGTACAAAAGACTAGAAATTCATTCATTAATGGAATCCGTGAATATGTATTTTGCAGGGCTAGACGCCAAGTGCTATATGGACGGGTTAAAACGGTTGGAGCATCACCAACCTAATTGTAAGTATGCCCAAAAGACACACGAAAAAATAAAACGGGAAAAAATGCGAATTGTTTCTGTTAGGCTCAAAACTTTTGAGCCCAGCCTCGTATTTTATATTTACAAAGTTTGGTGTATTTATATGATCATATTCATATTATGCGGAGTGTACTTCCTATAATCGTTGCGAGATTACCGCTTTATAATATTAAAGTAACTTGATAAGAAGAACTGACGCGAACAAGGCAAGAATTATACTACCGTAAAAAATAATGCCTTGTAGCGGATTGTATTTATATAACATTTATATAGAACATTTAAATTGTATTCAAAATGAATTACGGGCCTCTGTTGTTAATATCGAAGCGTTACGGGGCACTTGTTCTATTGTTGCAAATGTTACAACGCGTTGCTCCAATTAGAAATCGCAAATTATAATTCACGTCAGCTTTTACAACGTTTATAAATTATAGAGATGAATATTAAAATGTTAGTGCAGTCGACAGAATTAAAAACCGCAGGAAGGAATTAGAAGAACTATTTATTTCCTTCATAGATTTGAAAACAACATTTGATATGGTGGATAGATCAATAATCTGGGAAATAGTGAGAGAGATGCAGTTCGCAAGAAAACTAACTAGAATAGTCAAAAGTATATACAGCACAGTGCAAGACAATGTCGGAATCCTTCGAGATGAATAAAGGAATTAAACAGGGCGACCGCCTCAGCCCGCTACGGTTCATACTGATAATGGATAAAATAATAAAGAACATAAGGACAAAAAAAAACAGAAAAACTTCAGACTTCTTACAAACAATTTCAGCTGAACCAACTATGACATTGGGCGGAGACATTGATCGACAAATGGAGGCGGATTGGAGGGGATTGAGGGCACGGGAATGGAAATAAATGCAAGCAAGGCCAAAAACATGAATGGAAATGGAAATTTAACGTTCCCCTGGGGGCACCAGGCGAAACCCCCTTGTAATTAGCCTTACCCGATCAAGCGGGGCTCAGGCGGACAGGTACCTCCCTAGTTACTCTTCGTACAGCTACGCTATCTAGAATTTCCAAGGCTAAAGCGCAAAAGCTTGTGAAACGGGGCCAAGATTACATACAGGCTAAAAGAGCCATAATCAAGGTCAACTTCACTAGGCATGCACAAAGGGGCCAGGTTTAGTCTAGATAAAGAAGTTAGGCCTCAACTGACGGCGGAGGCTACTAAACGTAAAGAAAGGGCGGAAGTCCAAAAAGACGAGGTAGGATAGCAGTACTCCCGCAGATCTTCCGAAAGGCAAGGGACCAGAGGTCAAAGAGGCTGCCTTAGGGAGGATCGTGGTAGTACGCAACGACTATTCAGCCACCCAGATAGAGCCGACAAAGCTCAAGTCAGTCCAGGACTCTATTATGGAGGCATATAACAGCATTACGGAGCAAGGGCTTCAAGTCCGCTTTAAAAATTCACGTATACGCGGAAGAACCGCTCTCAAAGCTGTTAGGTCTAATTAAAGGAATAAGGCTGGAAACATACTCTAAGGAGGCATGAGGACCACAATAGATCTGGAAAGGTCGCTGTGGAACAGACATCAGTTCCACCTCAAGTAATCTAATCTAATCTAATTTCGAATGTGAAACGAAAAATACGTGGACAGCGATTTTCAGCACCTCAAGAAGCTGTCGAAGCCGACACCAGGTTTTTGAGATACCAATTTCAGAGTGAAAGAAATATTTCGAGAATTGATTTGAACGTACGCAAAAATGTATTAATTTTAAAGACGGATATTTTGAATAGTAATAAAAGAGTTTATATTATATATATATATTATATTTTACAAAAGATCGAGGAAAATTACACAAAAAAAGAAATTAGAAACTTCTACAAAGATGTAAAAAGCATGAGAACGGGAAGCAAAGCGATTCAACGATACTTCAAGGATAGGAATGGAGAACTGCTGGGGTCTGCAAGCGAAATTAGCGGAAGATGGAGATAGTACTTCGAAGAGCTACTCAATGGGAAAAACCAGGAGGAGGAAGACGACGTAAAGAATCAAAGAGAAAGTGCGGAAGCGAGGCAAAACGACCAAAATACCGAAGGAACCGAAGAGCCGTCAATAATAGAAATAGAAGAAATAGTAAACTCAATGAAGAACAACAAGAGTCCAGGAGAAAACGAGATGACAGCAGAAAATATTAAATACGGGGGTGAAGTGGTAATTCTAAAGATATATGAACTGGTTAAGGAAATCTGGAACATAGAGGTAATGCCGCAGCAATGGAATAGAGCTGTCATAATCCCGCTATTCAAGAAAGGAGACCGAACCGAGTGCAGCAACTATAGGGGAATAGCCTTATTGGACACCGTATAAAAAGTCCTGGCCACGCTGATTAAGAAACGGCTGGAAATGTTTATAGAACCTGCTCTCGGAGAGTACCAGGCTGGTTTCCGGAAAAACAGATCAACAACGGATCAACTTTTCACGCTGAAACAAATCCTCATAGGAATGTATGAATACGAAATTCCGACTTACATGCTATTTATCGATTTTAAAGCAGCATACGATTCAGTCAACAGAGGAGGGCTTTTCGACACATTGAGAATACTGAATGTTCCGGACAAACTAATTGCACTGGTAAAGATGACACTGCAGAACACAATATGCGCAGTTAAAGTAAACGGAAAGACATCAGAAAGTTTCAAAGTGAAGAACGGGATAAGACAAGGAGACCCGCTTTCTATCCTGCTATTTAACGCAGTGTTGGAAGTGATTATCAGAAATAGCAACATAAACAGAAACGGAACACTCTTCAATAAGAGTCACCAGTGTCTTGCATATGCTGATGACATATTGCTGCTGACCAGAAATAAGAAACTCCTAGAACAACTAACAAAAAACCTAATAACTGCGGCAAGTAGAATGGGACTGGAGATTAGTGAGAGCAAAACTAAATATATGGAACTAAGGAACAACAACAGGTTAAACGGAAAACAGAAACTACGCGTCCAAGCTAGAGATAGAGAGTTATACGAATTTGAGGAAGTGGAAGAATATATGTACCTAGGAACTTTGATAGACAACAAATGCAAAGAAGAAACTGAAATAAACTTAAGGATAGCTAAGAGCAACAGATGCGCGGGGGGAATCTCAAACATATTAAAATCCAAGAATATATCAACGAGATCGAAATTACAACTGTATAAGACCGTTTTGAGACCGACATTGCTATATGGTTGCGAAACATGGTCGTTGACAAAAAGCTCACAAACAAAGTTAGAGATATGGGAGAGGAAAATACTTCGAAGGATCTTCGGAGGGAAGAAGGTGGACGGCATGTGGGAGAGACGCACCAATGATGATATCTATGCACTATACAACGAACCATGTATAACACAAGCAATTAAAGCCCGAAGAATGCAGTGGACGGGTCATATGGAGAGAATACAGGAGGACAGAATAGTGAAAGATATAGGATGGAGAGACCCGGAGGGAAAGAAAAGGAGGGGAAGACCGAGGAAAAAATGGAGAGAAGCAGTGAGTGAAGACTTGGCAGAGAAAGGATCCGCGAACTGGAGAATAATTGCAAGGAACAGGGAAAAATGGAAACATTTTACAAAGCAATGGGCCTAGAAGGCCTGTGAACGCTGCTATATATATAATAAAAGAGTTTGTTCCAAGAAAGTTTCCTAGTCTGTGTAAAAGCCTAAGGGCACTCCTTGTATTATTGGATACGCGAAGAACCGAAGAATAATTCTATTGTATACGCTTGTATTGAGGAATCATAACTCATCTGGACAGACAGCGGTAATTACGAAATAAGTTACGACGGCCCACGTATACATAGAACTATTCGCATGCAGCGTACTGACTAGAGTAGGGAGTCGGCGATGTTGTCGTAACTTATTTCGTAATTGTACGCTGCTACCGCAACGGAGAATGGCCTACAAAGCGGAGCGTCAAGAACCGTGTATCTTCGCTTTCACGCCCGGTTGTCGTGTACCAATCCATTTTCTAACCCTTTTCTCACAACTAACGCTAGTACTCAATTTGTAACATGACTGAAAGGAACTTTATGTATTTTAGAGATCATCGATGGAAAAGATAATTTTAAATCTTTCTCAATCAATATTCATACCATTGGGGCGAAAACTTACGTTTCTTGCTTGTTTATAGTTTGTTTTAAAAATATCCAATTACATCCACATACTCGTATGTCCTGGTATCAAACATTTAATTACGTCTTCACACAAGTTTTGCGCTTCTGTTCTATTCGCTATGTGTTTATAGTGTAATTCCGACTCTAATGCAGGTAACGCGGATTTCTTTGTATATAATTACTATTTTTTATACGCTCATAAAACTACCGCCGTCAGTACGTTATGATGAAGTTTTATTACTGCGTTAGGATTAATGTAGTGTGACCCCTGCTTCGTACAGGAAATCGTATGCAAATCGTCCGCTGATATGTTATTAAAATTAAATTATCCTATAAATATTTTTGTACGTAAAAAATCAATTATTTGCGATTAAATTAGTGCCTTAATGTGAAACGCCGGCTGTAAACTTAACGCACATCTGCATATGCTAATGTTTTAAATATATGTTGGAGAAATTAAAGAGGGGAATTGCAGTTTTTAGTTAAAGCAGGTAGCTGGAAATAATTGACGCCGTTTGATGGAAAGCGGCGATTGTGCGACAAGAAATATCTCGGTTAGATGCAGTTTCTTATTGTTTTTCTGTGTATGCATCCGAAGCCATATTAACTGGCGAATTCCTTTATTGTAACTCGGCGGTTCTTATATGAAATAACCGTCAATATTGCTACACGTCTTGATTGGAAGCTGTAGGAAAAGTCATAACCAAGCATTAAAGACAATTCTTAGTGAAGTGTCCAAGGAATTGTAAATTGCCTGTTCCTAGACATTAGTCTGGAGATAGAAACGGAAATATATGTAAGTCTAATCTGAATAGATACATAAGAAATTACCAGCGCAATTAAACGGAAAAACAAATTCCGTAAGAGTGGTGATACTGGCAGCATTTAGTCGATATACGCCCAAAAGGCGAAACGCAAGCAACTTTCGGCGGTCATAAATCACGAAAAATTACAGTCGACCCCGTTATCTGGATGATATTCAAATTCGCTTGCACGTTGCAAGCAATAAATATCGCCGGTAAATTTTGATAATTATCATAATTGCCGGCTTTGTTCTCTTCTTGTGGAGAGTTTTTGTCTCATTCTGTTCTCCGTTTAACAGATAACTGATTGTTGGAGTTGTTAAATCACATTGAATGTGCTATTTAGATTAATTCTGAAAGGAATGTGAAATTTGTGAAATATGTTGTTTGCATTGCATTACTATTACTTACTCAGCATATAAGGAGGTTTGTGTTTGTGCAAATGAAAGGTATTGTAGTCGTCTTTATTTATATACTTTGACTTTCACATGTACATACATACATATGTATATGTGCAAGAAAAATGCTCGGAGTAGACAGTCAAATATTTATTCAAAAATTCAATGGGCGACAGACGTTTTGAGGTTAAATTCACCCCCTTTTCCGTGTCTAAAAGATAACAAAGTCTAAAATTAAAATCAAAACAAGGGCAAACGAGGTGGTGCTAAAAGAAAGAAAGGACAAGAAAAAGGAAAGCCAAGGTTACCGGTTAAAATCCGATGATGCGGGGGAAAAATCCATTAATCCCATTAATCTAGTGCTACTCAATCTCCCCTTGAAAATTCATTAATGATAAAATTCTTGTTAAAAACTCAATTCTAATTAAATTTAATCTTGTTTCAAAATTTTAAAAACTCCCAAATCTCCCAGTCACCGAGAACATGTCTGCTAGTAAAGCACATAGCAACGGAAACTGCCAAATCGAAAACCAAGCGAGGCGCAGGAGGAAGAAGAGAGAAGTGCCCACACGCAGGCGCAGGCCACCTGCGAACATGAAAGGACGGAAAGGAAGCACACGAGCGACGTAAACGCAAGAATACAGACTTATGCAAAAATTAATAAGTGCTTAAAATTAAACATTATTTTAAAAAGTTCCAAAAAGTTTCATCCCTAAAAAACGCTTTTGGAAATTTTAGGGTACGTGAAACTCTCGGAACAGAGACAGGAGAAACCTTTAAAGAGCAAACGGATCCAAAAAATGTTGATAAGATAAATGTAAATTCTTAAACTCTGACCTTTTGAAAACGGCATTCGAGTTCAATTTAATAAAGCAACACAAATTTTCTCTTCGTGCTATTCTGCGGTCTAGCCGTTGCGTTGGTAGATAACAACACCATTTAAGAATAGAAGGCTTTACAATGGAACTCACTTAATCTTATCTACCTTAAATCTATGCAGATTCATTTGCAATATTCTTACATGTATCTACCTCTTCTTTTGGATAATTCAAAATTTTTATTACTGGGATCCCATAATGTAGCATGTTCCCGGTCGCATTCTATTAAATTTAGATATAATTCATCAGGCCATTCCATCTCCATGACACCTGCAAATTCAAAATACAAAAGAAGCACGAATAAATATAGAAAACGCATGCAAACGACGCGACAGCACTGAATAGTAAACAAGTCGTATCAAAAACAATCTTTCAACACCAACTTTGGAAGCCGTCTGGTCACGTTCTTCATACCGCACATCAATTTGGACGCGTTGGAATTGGTCCAATATGCGCCTTTGTTTGGGTTGAAACCGTGGTTTAGGCGCGGCTTAAAATGAATCTTTATCTCCTGGTTCCCTATTGTGTTCGTGCATTTATTCTTATATTGTTTTTACAACGTGGTCTATAATTACGGAGGACAGCAGTGGACCAAGCACATACTCTTGTCTTAGGCGTATGTTGGCCTTGAAAGTTGTAACCTCTATTTCGTTACTATTGTTTGTGTATGTAACTTCTATCATGTTTGTGGCAATTCCTCTTTGTTTTAGGCGTTTTCATATATCCTTCGCGTTTATTCTCACTAATAGTTACAAATTAACGTCCAACTGGTTGAACTAAGATTGGAATCATTATTTCTCGACATATTTCAAATTGCCAACTACTGGAACTCGTCGTAGAAATCGTGTTGCTTGACATACTTTAAGTTTCCTTGCCGTTACAAATTGGCGCCCAACGTGGGAGTCCATGCACCTTAAGCTTTCAAACTATTGCAGATTCAAATGTAGCGCCTTAATTTTAATCGATCCAACAGATACGACTGAAAGTAAAATTCTTATTTTCCGACATATGTTAACATGCCAACTGCTAGAAATTGTCGTCTTAATCGTGTTGCTTGACACACTGCAAATTCTCTAACCGATACAAGTGGGCATCCAACATGTTTCCCGATATATCTTAAACTTTTGTTGCAGATTCAACTATTACGTCTTAATTTCAATCGGTCCAACAGGTAGGACTAAAACTAAAATTCTTATTCTTCGATATATTTCGAAATTCCAATCGTTCCAAATCGTCGTCCAAAGCCTGGGGCTTCATACCTTTGAAATTGTATAATCGTTACTAAATGACGCACAACGTAGGTCGCGATACACTACACATCACTACACTACAATTCTCCAACTGCTGCAGATTCAACTGTGGCACCTTCATTTCAATCTGCTCAATAGGTAAGAATAAAACTAAAATTGTTATGTTTCGATACAGTTCAAAATCCCAATCGTTGTGCAAATACACACTTTAAATTTTCCAATCACGACAGGTTACGGCCCAACGTGGGTATGGATACACTTTAAATTTTCCAACTGTTACAGATTCAACTGTGGTGTTTTAATTTCCATCGGTCCAACAGATAGGGCTAGGACAATAATTCAAATTTTTCGGTATATTTCAAAATTCTAACTGTCTCAAATCGTTGTCCAAATCCTAGGAGTTTACACACCTTAAATTTTATAA
The DNA here is from genome assembly GCA_038088585.1 of Chrysina gloriosa. Taxonomy (NCBI): domain Eukaryota; kingdom Metazoa; phylum Arthropoda; class Insecta; order Coleoptera; family Scarabaeidae; genus Chrysina; species Chrysina gloriosa. Next base: position 10,002,324 of record CM076090.1, on the reverse strand, counting down.
TCGTTACAAACTGACGCCCAACGTGGGGCTCCGTACACTTGAATGTTTTCAACCGTTGCAGATTCAACTGTGGCGTCTTCATTTTAATCGGCACCACAGGTAGGAATAAAACTAAAATTGTTATGTTTCGATATACTTCAAAATTCCAACTGTGACAAATCGTTGTTCAAATCCTGGTGCTTGAGACACTTTAAATTTTCTAATTATCACAAATTAGCGCCCAACATGGGTCTCGATACGTTTTAAGTTTTCTTGTTCCAGTGGTATCTTAATTTCAATCGGTCCAAGAGTTGGGACTAAGACTAGATTTCTAATTTTTTGATATATTTAAAAATTCCACTTGTAACAAATTAACGTCCAAATCCAAAGACTTCACACACTTTAAATTTTCTAATGATTAGAAATTGGCGCCCAACGTGGGTCTCGATAGACTTTAAATTTTCCAACTGTTATAGATTCAACTGTTGTGTCTTAATTTCAATCGGTCAACTTTGCGATCACCGATGTTTTTCTTTTTTTCCTGTAAATCAAGTTGTGTACTTGCTGTTATTTATTGGATAAAATATAAATACTGGCAGGGTTAGTACGTACTCGGTGTAGAGTGTGTGCTTGTACATACATACATACATACATGTATTATTTTTCTCCTTTTTAGCTTTCTGCGTCTTAGAGCTTTAAACTTTCATATATCCGCTTCCATGGAAAAATGAGTAGTCGGTTTAAAAGGAAAAAACAACCACACCATTAAATATTGATTTAAGCTTGTGTGTATATACATAATTCGAGATTCAAAACGGGAAAGACGGTATTCGACCAAAAACTTGTATACAGATAGGCGTATGAATGTATGCATTTATACGGCGAAAACCCAGCGTGCTTGCATAGGTAACTGGACCAAACGAATGCATAAGTAAAAATGTTGCCGTCCGAAAAGGGAAACTTTTAATTGCAAAACGAACTATTAGCAAGTATAAACGCCATTAACATCAAATATAATATTAATAGAAGGTCTCTCGCATTAAGATAATATGGAGAAAAACTCGGGCCTGGCGGTAGTAGGTACGAACGGGCGAAATTTGTAATTGTAATACAACATATGGGAATGGTAATACATCATCGTAATACATGGCCTGCTCCGATCTGAAACTAATTATTAAGTCCATGTTGCATCGGTAATGTATCAATAACAACCAATATTATCATTGCATTATAAAAGCTTCGAATACGCTTCCATAGATTTCATCGCGACTCTAAATCATTTTTTGATCAGATAAACAATATTCCGTCTTGTTTGCCGTTTGGGCCGTTTATTATTTTGCCTTGCTTATATGTCTTTTTCGTTTTTCTTGCGTATCGCGGATAGATGCTGTAACTCAGTTTTAATCCCATTGGACATTGAACGTAATGGTATTATTAAATTGCTATTCGTACTCCGCATTCGTATTGTAAATCTCAACTCTTTCACTTTAACGAATTAGTAACGGTAAGCATGTATCCTCTACCAACTATTGTAGTTTAACGATTTCCTTGTAGTATAAACTGACTTGATTGGTGTTTTCAAAAATTAGAAATATTAGATAAAACTATATTGTGAAAGTGTCCAGTCTTTGTTGCAAATTTGCAAGATTCATTAATAATTAAATTTGAGTTATGGTAATATATTTCTTTGGTATTGTCGAAATATCTAATAATATACCGTACGAGGGTAGATTGAGAAGTTGCCGAAATCGCTGCTAGGGGGTTGCTGTTTTTCCAAATACTTTAAGTCGTTGTGTTGGCAACTGCTTTATATCAATTGACCGCAAATTGGATATATCAAATAGCCTGGTTTTGACAAGCATTCAAGTCAAGTACCTTTTTGTGCTTTCAATTAAGGATAAAAAGTTTGAGGGGTCAGCATGTTTTTCTAGTTCGAAAGGAAAACCCTAACGGAAATCAAATCAATGTTGAATGCTGTTCTTAGGAATGCATCACCTTCATTTTCTACGGTGAGTTTTTAGGTTTCGGAATTCGAACGTGGCCGCACGTATACAGGTGATGAACCACGTTCAGGATCTCCGGAAACGGCTGCCACGCCAGAAATTGTGGAAAAATTCATGACATGGTATTGACAGATCGCCTGAAAAAAGTGCGTGAAATTGGCGAGGCCGTGGGCATCTCTTATGAACGACTAGTTCATATTTTAGCTAATAAATTGCGTTTAAAAAAGCTTTCGCAGAGATGGGTACCGTATTTGCTCAATTCGGGGGAAAAACGCATTAGACTCACAACCTCAGCCAAAAAATGTAAGGGGTTTCAAGAGAAAATTAGTAAGCATGAATGAGACCACGGTTCATCACTATACACCAGAAAATGCAATCAAAACAGTGGATTGCACGTGGTAAATCGGGTCCGAAGAAGGCACTAGGTTGGAAATGTGATGGCATCGATTTTATGGAACGCAAAATGAATTTTGCTAATTGGTTATCTTTAAAAGGGCAAAACTGTTACTGGCCAATATTATACCACACATCTGAACAAATTGAAAGCAGCAGTTCAGGAGAAGCGCCCGGGAATGGTTAAGAGAAAGGTAATATTTTACCACGACAATGTTAACGCCCATTCAAGTGCGATTGTTCAGGTAAAAATTGATCGAATTGAAGTTCGAAATCCTTCCGTATCCGTCGCATTCGCCTGATTTGGCTCCGTCAGACTTCCACTTGTTCTCGAAACCCAAAACATTTCTGGGTGGAAAGAGATTTTGGTCGAATGAGAAACTGATAGAGGCTGTAAACGATTATTTTGGGAACCTCGAAAAAATCACTTCTGGGATGGAATCGAGAAATTAAAGAAACGTCAGACGAAATGTGTCGAGCTTCGAGGGGATTATATCGAAAAATAAAATATAATTTAAAACCTTAGTATTTTGTTTTCACTGTCATTCCGGACACTTTCTAATTTACCCCTGTAATCCTTGCGTAGTTTGTAACACACACAAATATTTATTTGTGTCGCACTTTATTTGTCTCACAATAAATGATCATAAGTAACAATATAAGATTACGGCGGGCAATTTTTGGCCGACTGCATCTTTTAATTAACGCAAGTTGTCTGCTGGATGGTATACTTTAAAAATCACCGGCGCATTATAATCTTTGTCATTACAGGAATGAAACATCATTAACTGGAATATACGCAGCCATCGCATGGCTAAACAAAGTTGAATAAAACTGACTCGCGTTTGTGTGTATTGCGCATTAGTTATGGCAAGATATAACGAAATAATCTCATTTAATAAAGGTATATCGCGATTACACTTAAATAAATTTTAATGACAAATGAAAGCTGAAGGATAAACACCGGCCAATTAAAAGGAAACTAGAATAAGTGCACGGGTACTGTATATGTGCATAAATCCGTGTACGAGCTGTATGAACCTTTGTAGTTGTAAATGGAAATCCTTTTCTTATTATTTACTTAAGCATGGAGATGCACTTCACGTTCTAATTTATTGTTGTAATCCTTTTTTATCGCCTATGTATGATTTGCGGAATTACCCGTTTTTGTTAATTAAACGTTAAATTTTATATAAATGGAAATTTATACGATTAAAGGAGCACGAACTTTATCTTAAGGTACGAAAAGAAATTTGCAATGGAATTTTTGATGTTTGTACATATGAGAATTTAATTAAGAAATTCCCCCAGTATATACCTACTTAAATGCGCATTTTTTGAGCTATTTAATTACAAATTAAATTCTTGCTGAATTCCATTTTTATCGTTGAGTACTTTACTAGGATTTTTTTTTCACATATAGTATCTAGTATTTATTTCAATCACGGTTCCTTAAAATATATCCAAAACGGTCATCAACCATGTCGACCATGTTTACAGAACTTGACATTCACAAATAATTGTTTAGCGGCTTAATGAACACGCAGTCAATTCAACATCTACTCCAATAAAATTTATCTGTTGCTTCTGAGCCCTCAACCTAGAACAAGCTTATCTTCTAAAAGCAAGTTCTACGTCCAGTATTGAGTTATTGTATCCAGCTTTGGTACTGTGCCAGCGACTTCAACATCCAGATGTTTCAACGATTTCAAAGCTAAGTGCTAAAGTGTGTGGTATGATCGTATCCATGATGTTCACCGCAATCTTGCAATGGAAGTAGTTCTAGACATCATAGCTAAGTACGCTAACTCTTATCAAACAAGACTACAATGTCACACCAACATTGAAGCGTCCAGACTTCTTTTATCTATTACTTTTTCAATCTATTAGACACTAAGCGATTCAATGGAATTAACTTAAGCTAAACATTCTTTAGTATTTTAGTTTCGGTTCTGGAATGTCAGGAGTACCTTTGAGACGGGAAAGCTTAAAGAAATAATAAATGAAATAAAATATATAATATAAATAGTATAAAATTTTTCAAAATAGGAAGCAAAGATAGAATGCCAGGAAGATATTTTATGATCCACGAAAAAGTGATTTAAACCCATTTCAAATAGAGTGTAATATACATATTTCAATCAAAGAGGCACCAGTAAAGGTCAAAGACGAATTTTATGGACAATTAGAAAACGAATATGAAATATATATGAAGAAGAAAACAGTAAACATGACCAGCCAAACGACAATGGACAAAGAATAATAAGTTTTGCAATGGCTAGGAGGTTGGTTATCTGGAGCATGCAACTAAGGAGGGAAGAAATATACGAGGAAACATAGGTATTGCCTGATAAAGAAGGTGTAAACCGAATCGACCACGTATTGGTACACAGGAAGTACATAAATTATACAGCAAAGGTAAGAAGTGCAATTTGGACTACTATTTAGATTTACATTTGTAAAAGAATTGGAAGAATTAAATAAACACAAACAAAATAAATACAAAGAGGAAATAACTGAAGGATTAAATATGAGTAACAAAAAAGTGAGGATAGAAAAAAATGGGATAAAATAAAAACAGGAATAATAAATGCAAACTAATCGGTATTAGTAAATATCAGCAAGACAAGCAAAACAAAGAAATGGTATGACGAGGAATTTGGAAATATAGCGGAATCCATAAGAAAAATAACGTGCTGACCAAAAATACAGAACGCAAAGCGTAATAATACAGTGAATTGAGAAAAACTAAAAAGGCCATGCAGAAGAAACGAAATAAGATTCTTCTATCAAGAAGGAAAAGGGATGGAAAGATGGAGATGCAGGTATAGTCTATATATAAAAAACGAAGAAAAAACCTTAATAGGTGAACCAGTAAAAGTAATGGAGAAATGGAAAAACTTTTTCGAAAAATTACTAAACGGGGATGACAAAGAAGAAGGCGGGGAAACTTAGGAGGCAAGAAATGACGAAATGAGTATAAAAGCTCCAACAAAGAGGGAGTTATGGAAGCAGATTTCAGGAAAGACAGTTCAGTACCAGAACAAATCTTCACTCCAAAAGAAGTTCAAAATATCTGCTACGAGCACAAAATCGTTTTGTTAACATGTCATTATGGCACAATAAAAGACAATAAACCTATCGGATAATGAAGGAATGCTGGACAAGTTGATGAGACTAACAAAAGTAATTCTAGAAAGAAAAACAATATATCATGTGACTTGGAGGGGACTCAAATCAGAAGAAATTCAGGTAAAACAGGGACTTAAATAAGGCGACCCATTATCCACAATGTTGCTGAACCTGGTATTAGAAACAGTAATAAGAAGAAGCCCGATCAAAACAAAAGAAACAATATTTTGCAAGGAACACCAATGCATAGGTTCCACGGACGATATTACAGTTACAATAAGGCGAAAGAGAGAACTTCAGAAACTGACAAAGTGTATAGCAAGGAAAGCCTAGAAAATCGGACTGCAAATTGATCAAGAAAAAGACGCGTTGTTTGGTAATGGATAGCACTCAAAAAGTAGATAAATACAAGAAAATACGTATATATTTCTAGGAGTTACGGACTTTATGTACCTTGGTAAGAAAATAGAAGGAATGAGGAACGAAGAAGAGAAATAGGAAGAGTCGCGACAAGAAACCGGAAATGTGGAGCGTTACGAACATTGTTAAAATCCAAATTGGTGTCACAGAGAAAAGGATTATATACTAGGGTTTTTAGAGCCACAGTTACTTACGCGTGTGACATGGGTGGTAAGAGAATCGGAAATGGAAGTTCTAGGGAGAGGAAATCTTTGAGAAATATATATGGAGTTATAAAAACGGAGGATGGATGGTGAAGATGACGAAACATAGATTTAGAAAATTATGAATGAATGGCCAATCAAAAAATGACAAAGATGATACTATGTAGAAGACCAGTTAATAAATGAAGAAAAAGAAGTCCATGGAAAAGATGGATGGACAGTGTGAAAGAAGACCTTCGGAAGATGAATATTCAGGATTGGAAGAATAAAAGAAAATTAAAAAGAAACAGAAAGAGATGGGGACAATGTATGCAGGAGTTATAATTACAGTTGTTCAGTTTGCGCCAACAGTACTTCAACTATCCGAAACGGCTGTACTCGAATAAAATAACATCGGCATATGCATTTTCAGTTTCAATGTATAGTATGAAGCTATTTCAATAGTCTCGGCAAACAGCGGTAATTGCGAAATAAGTTACGACAGCCTACATACTACTAACTCGTATACAGCGTACTGTATGGGGAGTGGGGAGTCGGCGATGGCGTCGTAACTTATTTCGTAATTACACGCTGTTACCACTGCTGGCGCAAACTGAGCAACTCTCGTTTTAATGTAATGTTAATTTTATTATACGTTAAATGATAACACAAAGAAACAAAATAACACTTTTTTTTTGTTGCATAAAGTTTTTCTACTGTTGTTTACTAATTCGGGTGCGCTGATTTCAAATCTAACCTCACATTTTTTGTAGCAGCTCTAGTTAGTGAGATACAGGTACAATCTTAAATTTACATAAGTAGTCGATAGTTTCTATGAATAGCGGTGTAACTTAACTAGTTCCTTTATAAATTTCAGTATCTCTTCCTCAAGAAGGACGTGTTTAAATAATCCTGATTGTGTTATTTGTGGAGAATATATGTTCCAAAAATTTCGTTTAAATGTGTCGGACTTTGTGGAAAAGGCATACTTGGACTATTTTGGGTTTCCGTTGCCGTCAAACGCTAAACCTTGGATACCAAGTTTGGTATGTAAAACATGTGTTGAATCTTTGCGACTGTGGGCAAACAAAAAAGAGCCACTTTTAAGTACAAAGCTCCTATGATTTGGCGTGAACCATCCAACCATCATGACGACTGTTATTTCTGTGTAACGATCATCATAGGAATAAACCATAAAAATTGCTCTAAGTGGATATATCCAAACTTAAAATCTGCCATAAGACCAGTCTTGAGTATTAGTGACACATCAACACCACAGCACCCATGTACATGCAAAATTCAAACCAGTGCAGCGGACAAACCGAAAACGACGACAGTGGTAGCGACAGTGATTTTGATTGCTACGGTAGTCCCCGACCACTAAATCAAGATGATCTAAATGACTGGATCAGGGACCTTGGACTTTCTAAAACGGCATCAGAAATTTTAGCTTCTCGATTGAAAGAAAGAAATTTGTTGACCAGAGGAACGAAGATATCGTACTACCGTAACAGGGAAAAGGATTTACTTCCTTTCTTTACTCAAAAAGATAATTTTGTGTTTTGTACTGATATTCCGGGCCTAATTAATGCAATGGGATTAAAAGAGTATAATCCAAATCGGTGGCGGTTGTTCATTGATTCGTCAAAACCAAGTTTGAAATGTGTACTTTTACATAATGGTAACAAACTTGGTTCCTTACCTATTGCTCATTCTACAAAGGTTAAAGAAGAATATCCTACAATATCTTTAGTTCTCGACAAAATCAAGTACAAGGAACATAACTGGGTTTTATGTGTTGATGTGAAAATGGTAAATTTTCTCCTGGGCCAACAAAGTGGCTACACAAAATATCCCTGTTTCCTATGCTTATGGGACAGCCGAGCGAAAGCTGAGCACTGAACAAAAAGAGACTGGCCTTCTAGGGAGGCTTTGATTCCCGGTAAGCAAAATGTAATTAATGTTCCACTAGTATCCAGAGACCGAATTATATTGCCTCCTTTGCATATAAAACTGGGGTTGATAAAACAGTTCGTAAAAGCTCTTAACAAAGATGTGTGATGAATGTTTCAAATACATTGTAAAAGTGTTTCCAAAATTGAGTAGTGAGAAAATCAAAGGTGGTATTTTCGATGGCCCACAAATCAGGAAGTTAATAGATGATAAAATTTTCATCAACCATATGACAGCTGTCGAGAAATGTGCATGGGAAGAGTTTGTTTGGGTAGTGAGGAATTTTTTGGGCAATAGGAAATGTGACGGCTACATTCAGCACGTTGAACAGTTGCTGATACACTTCCAGCGGCTTGGATGCAACATCAGTACTAAGCTTCACTACCTTCACAGCCATCTAGACTATTTTCCTGAAAATCTCGATGACCTACGCGAGGAACAAGGAGAGCGCTTTCACCAGGATATTCGCACTATGGACGAGAGGTATCGGGGGTACTGGAATGAACATATGATGGCTGATTATTGTTGGAGCATTCAAAATAGTACTCATATAACATCTCACTCTAGAAAATTCAAAAAAGGAAATTTTATTCAGAATAAATATATTTAATAAATTTTTTTAACTTAAACTATGTGCATTTTCAATGAAAAATCCTGTCACTTCATAACTCCAAAACTAGAGCTGCTACATGAAAACGGCATATATTTTTGAAATCAGCGTGGAAAAACTATTCAGATTCATGTAAAAATCTCATGCAACAGACATGCTGTTTTCCAGTGTAATTGTTTAAAGAAGATTATGTGAAATTGCCTGTAAACCTTTAATATTAAAAAAGTTTCGGTTCGTCTAACAATAAGCTTTAATAATAAAAATCGAAATGAGGTTGATGTTCGAAATCAGAAAAGTAGTAGTTTTCTTTGTTCAAATAACGTAGGAAAACACGCAAACATGATAAATCTCTTCATTCTTTTTCATATTGAGCGTCCAATCCACGGTTACATCATCTTTAAGACGCTTCCCGTAATTGCACTATATCACTATACCTTACGTATGTACGTACGTAATATGACATCTCTAACTGGACATATTCATCTTCTATGACCGAAATAAATACTACCATAACTCCGCCAGATCTAGTACTACTAAAATAACAACGGTAAGATCCCGGGCGTTCGGCCGGCATCGCATAAAATAATACGTTTTATAGCCCCTGTGTTGTTTTTACAGTAAAAATATTATTCTTGAAATGTCCGTCTCGTATCATTATTATGACTAAAAAGAATATAGCTTCCTACATTATTCAGTTTTATTCCAGAATTCATGGTTGAAGAGATCCGGGCGATGAGATGGCCGCCTTCCGGACCCGGAATATTAGAAGAAATGGGAAAGCGCAGAGAAGCGCGGGACGATTTCGGCGACAGAGACGAGGCCACGGACGACGAGGAGGAGCAAGAAGCGCACGAAGTGAACGAGACTTCAGCGAGCCACCTACTTTCCAAGTCAATGAGCGATCCGGAGTTGAGCCCGGACCCGTGTTAGAGTCCCCACCCGGCAGGAGACGAGCATTATACAGCACGGAACGGATAAAATTGCAAAATATAACTATGGAAATTTCTGTATCTCGTAAAATAAAAGGTAATCTTCTGCTTTCCCATTCTGCACCCCCGTGAAGGGAAGAGGATGTGCAATATAAAAAGAGGAGATATTTCCGGAGTATATGTAGGAGAGTTAGGTGACGTTATACGTATGTACATAACCGAAATGATAATTTGAAGGCTTTGTATGTATTTTTTGTAGGAAATATGGGGAATATGATGGATTGCTCTTCGAGACGGTGTAAAGGAAGTTTTGCTTAAGGTTTGTCAATTTCTATCTAATCTGTATTTACTTCTTGTAGCCATTGGTGTTAAGATATTACGTTCATGTACACTCAGGGAAACTCTAAATGTCCGCATTTTGAGCCCATACGCCTAGATTGTCGCAATCTAAACGTCAGTCCCAAAACCTGCGTACGAAATAGTTGTTTAAAGAAGAAAATGTTATTACTTAATTTGTGTTATAAAAAGAGTTTGTGACATGTTACGAGAAAAACGACAAATAAAAATATACCTATCTTTTATTTTAATACATTTTTGTAAGTTCTTTCCTTTGTATTTCGCCGATTTATTACATATCAAAGTTTTGAAAAATAATCTCAATTAGGTGAGAGCAGTACAACGGCAAAATACAACATATATCATAATATCACATATTGTATTTGGGCACCATCTACAATGCCTTCAACATTTTAGAAATGGATTTTCCAAAACTGTTGTATTTTGATACGTGCATATACACATAGTACATATGTAGAAACAATTGTTTCGTACAGTTCTGCTTACATTCAGGTTTAAGGTGTTTGCATAAAAGCACTTACTTGGTTTTGCGATAGCATCAATAAATTTATTTTTTTAATATTTTAATGTAATATTTTATATCTACATCACGTTATTAAAACGAAGGTCGGCAAATTTATTAAACATATTTTTAAAATTTCTACTGTTTAGGATCTGAATTTTACATAATTTATCACTCTATTAATGAAGTTAGTTTTCGTGTAATTCTATTTATTTAACCGTTTATAGATTCGAAAATTTCGTACTAAATATCATATTTTTTAATATTATAACGCGAACTGTATATTTGTTTATGCATATGTATTATGTATATTCCATATTCAAATTAAACTATTGTAAAAAAATAAATAAAAAAATAAAAATAAAATTCAATTGCCGAAACATAATTTTAATTACGAACACATTATATTTATTTATCTATAGAATATAAACTCTAGAAAAATAGCAAATAAGAGGCAATAATACGAAGAATAAGTGACCTATTAATTCACTACTAGATATATTATTTTATTTATTGATTTTCTTTTAACAATTCACAAATTCCTTTTATAACACAAATTAAATAATATTTTCTACTTTAACGAACTGTTTCGTATGAACCAACTAATACTAACTTCGTAGGTAGACGGTTTTGGGACGAGCGCTTAGATTGTGACAATCAGGGCGTACGCGCTCAGGAGGCGCACATTTAGAGTTTCCACGAGTGTACAACCTAAAGGTGTGATTGTCCCTTAGAACGTGACCGAGCCGATGTTGTTGAATAAGTGATAGTAAATGGACCATTTCCAACAAGCTGAAAAGGGAAGAATAATGTACTGAGAATTTAGTTAAATTTCTTAAAGTAAATTGCACCAACATTACAAAATTAAAATATTTACCTAGTGTGTGTGTGTGTAAGTGTAATTTCTTTTTCGTTGACGGTTCTTCCTATATCTCCTCTTATCACTTATTTTCTCGATGCAGCTTTATGGATCCTTCCCTTTTATAAACTCTTTCTTCTCTGTATGGTGAGGTTCTTCTTCTAACTGGTACTTCTTCTTAAAACCCTTTTATTCCAAATATATTTATAGACTTATTTATTGACTTATCTATATTGTCAATTAATACGTCGTTAACCAAACAAACTTTTCATTTCTTTTTTCGATGTATCCTTGGTTATGTCCAGTAAACTTTTATGAATTCTTGTTGTGTAAAATGTTGTATGTATCTGTTAACAATGTCTTTTTATCTATTAATATATGCTTTATAAAAAATAAATAATTTTATTTCTAGTGACATTTAATATACTACAATAAGCACGATGAAATTGCCCAAAATACTTCGAAGGAGGACTTTCGAATTTCAATGGTATTCCGCACGTTGAAGACTCAATCTCATGATCAGATTTAATCACTTGCTAATTTGATAACTAAGAGGATTGCTGAACTTGGAAGGAATGCCTCACCGCAACCATCACACCCATTAGACTTTCCACTTCTTGTAAAACACCTTGACTAGTGAAGAGGACAGCTGAATCACACCTACATCGAGCCATCTCTTCCACTGCCTTCTGTCGAGGAAAGCAAAAATAGCTTCGAGGGCGAAATTATAAATACTTGAGGATTGGACAAAGTACGTAAGTAATAATATTTTGTATTGTTTCCCATGAGAATTTTCCCTTTGACCTTCGTAAAGCTGATCAAATTGCCGGATATACTTTAAATTGTATGAAACTCACTAGACTACTACTAGAGACCAGTTCGCCTGATAAAAACAAGGGAGAAAGAAGATCCAATTTATAATACGAGTTCTGACGTTTGCGCAGTACTAATTGGTAATTTAACCCTAAACATACATAATAACCTTAAACGACTTTTCTAGGTCCTCCGCCTACCGTTATGTACGTATAGAAGCGACGTTCAAGGCGCGTCCTTCTCCCGGTCTCCGCCTCGGTTTCTCGGCCGTGCACCACTCGACTCTAATGAATTGAAAATCTATTCCGGCAACAATGTCAACATCGGAGAGACACAATTCAATTCCATTCCTGATTGGCCCTACGCTTTCAGGACTCTCAAATAGAAGAAGGAGAACTACGTTTGTCTTTGAAGTTTACTTTTGGTCCACTTGACAATGACAGGAATTTACAATTTACAGAGACATACATGTACTGAAATCCACTTTGACTTTTCCTTCGTTTTTTCTTCTTCCTCGCTCCGTTTCTCTTTTCCCCGACGTTACGTCGAGCCGGCTTCGCGATGAGAAACGAGAAGAAATTGGAATTGTTGTAAATGATTGAAATCGGAGCGACTTTTTCCATCGGACGTGCCACTAGCAAAAGGAAAAGTCTCATTTAAACGAAGGTATTTTTTAATTAATTTTGGAATCGATCTTCGACTTCGATTTATTGCTTTGTAAGAAATCGATCCTATATTTAAATGCCGTTAAAAACCGATATGTCCCTATTTATAAAAATACAAGAGACCAATTGTTTGAATCAGGATCCGATATCCGAAAGCGGAAGCACCGAATGCCTTCATGTTGTACTTTAATAAATTGGAAATTGATTTCAAGAAGTATTTTTTATGAAGGACCTACAATGTATGGTAAATAGTTAAGAGGTAACCAAATTTGGTCCATATTTGTATCACAAAGATCGCCTTGTAGTGAAAGATTCAAACTTTAGTTTAGAAACAGATTTCTTTCAACTTGAATTTATAATCTCGTAATCGCATTATACACAATTTGCGATTGCTTCACATTCAATTGGTACGTGACTATCTGTAGATAAAACTTTCCTCATCGTCACTTCAACTATTGCCATCTATTGTACAGATTTCTATGTCTACAACATCCTGAATATAAAAGGAGGTTCTTCAGTTTGTTAAATATACACTAATTAAGAAATGAACAACTTCTTAAGACTAAAACACGATGATATCTTTACTATTGTAAAATTTTGTATTTGCAAGCTTTTTGTTTACTTTTCTCCTCTGACCGTTTAGAGCCCACCTGTAACTTAGTAGTTGTAGGTTAATTTATTTATTGAAATTGTTTTATAAATATATTAAGAGTGTCATTATAATATAATAATAGAGTATTTTAAAACAATTTGAATTTCTTGAAAAATAAAGGGCTGTACTCACATGAGTGCAATGAGATCGTTAGATATTGTCAAAGTGAAAAGAAGCAAGATGTTAATAAGAGACAGATTTACTCTAGACTGCGTACTATAGTATATCAAAATTCACAATTAATGTTGGGGTTATGGTTTTCAATTGTCATTCGTTTATTTTGGGGTTCTATTTATACCTTCTCGACACCACGCCCACCACCTTTTGAGCATTCTATTACCCTACGGGTGTTAGCTTTTAACTCCAGCCAGAGACGTTTAATGGGAGAAACAAATGTCACTAGAAATAAACTTATTAATTTTTATAAAGAGCATATATTAATGGATAAAAAACATTGTTAACATACAGACATACGAGGGCCATCCAGTAAATAAGTTTCCCTATTTTTTAACCAATAAACAACATTATTTACAATTATGCAGTTATTTTATTTTCATTATACAACGCATAGATTACTTCTCTACATAATCACCATTTCTGTCCAAACATTTTTGGTACCGTTGTAGCAATTTTTTGATACCACTGTTGTACCAAGCTGTGTCCTGTCTTCGTAGCCAGTGGTTCGCCTCCGCCTTCACTTCGTCATTATTCGCAAAGTGCTTGCCTCCAACGTGCAACTTGAGTGCTGGAAAGAGATGGAAGTCGCTTGGGGCAAGATCCGGAGAATAAGGTGGATGTGCGAAAATTTCCCATTTGAAGTTTTTCAGCAACGTTTGGGTCGTTCGAGCTGCGTGGGGGCGAGCATTGTCATGTACCTCGCAGCGTTAACCGTAGTGTTTGGGGGCAGGTAGTCAACCGTGAAAAAACGAATTACAGAACGGAGTTCGCACGTGGACATGTTCACCAGTGGTAGCTCCATGGCAACTGAAGCGCTACGGACTTGCGCGTACGAATAGCGTGATGTGGAAGGTCACGCGCTGCCAACGCACCCTAGTCACCATTTCTTACACTACTAACTAATTTTTACAACGTTTCGTTCGCAGAAAAAATAGGGAAACTTATTTACTGGATGGCCCTCGTACATACAACATTTTACATTACAAGAATTCATAAGAAAAGTTACTGGAAATAACCAAGCATACATCGACATTCAATACAGGTTTCTATAACAGCGATATACATCGACGAACCGGAGTCAAGGTGAATTAAAGTTTTCGTTTCGTGGGCAACTTATAAATAAAGCAGTGTAGTCCTGGTTTCCAAAGGAAATAAAAAGTTTGTTCGGTTAACGACGAAGAAAATTGACAAGATAGATAAGTCAACAAATAAGTCGATAAATATATTTGGAATAAAAGGATATTAAGAAGAAGTACCGCCTAATAAAAGAACTTCACCATACCGGAGAATATAGAATCTAAGAAGGGGAAGAATCCATAGAAATTAAAGGTGCATCGAGAATAGAAGTTAAGAGAGGAGATATAGGAAGAACCATCTTCAGAAAAGAAATTTACACTCACACACACACAACACTAGGTAATTATCTTGATTTTATGTTAAATATTTCTCAAAATTTATAAATATAATTTGTTATAATTTATGCTTTTTATATCATTAATTAAGAGCTAGTCAGGTGCAATTTTCTTTAAGAAATCCCGTACCTTAAGTTAAAAATATTGAAACACTTACGTGTACAAAAAGTAACAATATATTTTTACATTGCCATGTGCTGCGCATCATAGTTGTTATCGAATCTTCTTTGAATAATAATTTCTTGGATTAGCAAACAGACTCTTGGCTACTATTCCAGAGGGTTGGCTTGAGTGTGGTCTTCTTCGAATAGCTTTGTCGAATGACTTAAGTAGTGCCTAACCGCATTTATTTTGGGATAATAATAGATTCATTTCCATCATTGCTTAGTGTGGTACAGTTTTCAGACATTGACGGTTAAGACATTTATCAAATGTCTTAAGTCAGTAACACTCGCTAAGCTTCCTTTTCTTTTACTATGAATAATAATTCTACAATTATCTACTGATTAATCTAGAAGTTATACACCCCCACTTGAAGAATGGTAGGTTTTTAAAAGTTGATGTTGCGGTAGAGAGACTTTATCTCGCCTTTTTCTAGATAAACGTTTCATTTGTGCTAATGGTTCCATAGAGTCATAAATAGTTCCAATTGTTACAGCGCTGTTGCAACAGAAAATTATTCTAGTCATAACAATAATCAAAATAACCCTTTTCTCGATGGTGTTGATACGTTTTCTTTTGGAAACCAGGACTACACTGCTTTATTTCTCCGTTGCCCACGAAACGAAAACTTTAATTCACCTTGACTCCAGTTCATTCAATCATATCGTTGTTATAGAAACCTGTATTGAACGTCGATGTATCCTAGGTTATTCATATCCAGTATTTTTTTAATGAATTCTTGTAATGTGAAAGTGTTGTATGTATGTGTCTGAATGTTTACAATGCTTTTATATGTATTAATCGATGCTTTTTATAATAATTAATAATTTTATTTCTAGTTAAATTTTTTTCTTCCATTAAGCGCCTCTGGCTGGAGTTAAAATAAGAAGATAACACCCGTAGGGTAATAAAATGCTGAAAAAGGTGGTGGGCGTGGTATCGAAAAGGTATAAATAGAATCCCAAAATAAACCGAGACCATAACACCGACATTAACTGTGAATTTTGAAATATTGAAATGTAATAAATGATGAATATTCTATTGGTAATTTACCATTCGAGTATTACTATACTACATTAATCATTACTCCAGGATTCTTTTGTAAATGTGGTAGTTAAGGTAGCTGCAACGTAGTAGTCGAAGATAACCACGTTCGTGTGCAGATCCGAGAGCCATGCATAATTACGGGGTAAGCTAATAATAAACTAAGCTGGCACAATGTGTATCACTCGTATCTGATAGGAATTACTATAATTTTTTATCGTTATAAAATACACAGTAGATTGCCCTGGGAGAAGAAACCACTGAACTTTGAACGTTGCTGACGTTCGTCGATATCGTGCACGGTACAGGTGAGTGAACTAACGAAAAAAGCATCAAGTACGCACCGGATTTTGAAGAGCAACACATGCCAAAAGAACAATTTACGGAATACGCATCGGCGCAGCGTTATACGTGGTATTTAACCTTACCCCTTTGCCACATGATATATCCGCGATAAAATATATAATTTCGCATAGCCCGCTGGGGGCGGTCTCCCGTTCACTCTTTTCAATAACTCGACCAAAAGAGAAAAATCCAACATTTTGTAGATAAAATTTGAAATAATGCAACGCGGAAATAGCATTACATGGTCGGTAATTATAAACAGTTGCTTCTCGCAAATAATATTCGCCGAAATGACAGTAATAAGTGCGTGTGTTTTTCGGTATTCATTTTCCCGGTAGTAGGTATCGAGCAGTTAGGTATCTCGTACGGGCTTCGCGGCTGTTAGAAAACAAATGGTTCGCTAAAACATTGTTAAAATAAATTGGCTAATGTCGATACAAAAGAAATGTCAGACGGTTTATGTATATATGTATGTATAGACGTACGTATTACAGAATAAAAAGCTATTATTTTGATAAATAAAGGGTCATTACACGATTCTCGGTACTACTGCACGCTTTTGTCTCAAATCGTTACATGCGAAATGGTGTATCTGTAGGGGGCACGTAATTTCTAAAAATTTTCGTAAATACGTATATTCAATACAGTTAGGTTGGTACGGAACTATGATTATCATTCATTGCCGTACAAGAATATATGTATTATCTACCCGAACTTATATTCTGCAATTACGTAAGTACATAATTAACACAATGTTGAAGTGCATGTGCAAGTAACTGGTCAAGTTTTATAATTAACAGATTGATACCAATATTTATTATAATTCCAGATTTTCAAGTGTTTCTGACCTAACTAATACACAACAAGCTTCGTCTTTCTCGATTCTCTTTAAGCATTGCCTTTGTCCTTCATTAGCAAAGTTCTTTCAGGGGCTCGTTAAAAATGATATCCAACTTTGAACCCCTATCTTTTTGCCGCTCTTCCCACTGGACGTTTGTCTAGTTGACTTGGACCTCTATCAATTTTGGGTAGGTGATTGTTCTGTTTATTGCATCGCAATGTAGTTCTTTATTTTTGCTATAACAGGTACAATCAACATCTCCTAAAAACAGAAAGTTATTATTATTATTAGATGCCATTAGTACAATAACGTTTAAACCATACTAGCTAGTTATAAGAAAAGCCTAAACAGAAATATAGACGTATTTATCCCTTATGTGAATGATAAGGTACCCGGGTCTCTTTAGCGTTTTCAGCTTAACTTTTTTATAGACGCTGATGGTCCACATACTTGGAACTTCTTGAGAACTCCTAACTACTAATAAATTTTAAATTATCATTATTTTTTAGCTAAAAAATAATTTTCAATAGGCGTGGTAGACCAATTTTCTTCTTACTCCCTTAACAGTATGGCAAGCTACCCGGGTACCTTCATACATTAAATATGAAAAAACGATTATTACAAGTATATTTTTGGTGAAATATTAAAATCGTTATGAATATGTTAGACTAAAATATTTATTTGGTAAAAGAAAAACAAACTCAAACATTCATTTTTTATATATGTATGTAGATAAAAGAAAAACAAGCAGAAATGAACACTAAGCTATCGATAAATTTTCATTGATCGCTTTGCGAACAATTTGTGCATATTGGACAGTTTGTTGAATGTTCATTGCAAATCGGTTTGGAACATCTGGTACAAGCTTTTGCGTATTTTTACTTCTTTCCATTTCTTCATTCGTTTCACTTTCTTCAGAGTCGTATGAGTTTTCACCACTTTCTACGTTTCCTACTAATTCAGTATCTGAAGCTTCCATCTCTTTTAATTGTGGAATATATTCTTCGTCACTTTTTTATTAAGTAAGTAAGTAAAGCACTTTATTCATCCTCAGATGGTATTTAACAAAAATATACATATATACATATATATCATATATAAATATATTTCATCTTATGTAGATATAAAATAAAGTTTCAATGCATTTTAAATTAATATTAAGTATTTAAATACAGCTTATTAAACTAAACCTTACATATATCTCTTACATATTGTATTGTAATGAGGTGGGATCTGGCCCAAAGTGGCCCTTTGCACTGCGACCACGTTGATCTATTGTGCTTTACATAACTAAGACAATATTTCTTAAACTGAGGTACGTTACAAGCCTGTTTAACGACATCAGGTATATCATTATATAACTTTAATCCCTTATAATATAAACTGTTCTGTGATGCTGACTTTTTATGTAAAGGTAATCTAAATTTTTTATATTTCTGGTCTTATAAGCGCTGATGTCGCTGTTATATGTAATATATTTATGCATATAGCTAGGTAGCTTATTGTTAACAATTTTATATATTAAAATTAAAGTGTTATAATAAATTCTTTGTTGAACACTGAGCCACTGCAGCGCATCCAACATAAGAGAAACTCTTGTATATTTCCCACAACTTAAAACAATTCTCATTGCTTTATTCTGTAATGCCTGCAATCTAGACATATCACCCTCCCCAATTAGGAACAAAACTGTGACACAATATTCAAAATGTGGAGCAATAATAGTCTTATATACCAATATTTTTGCCCAACTGGACAACTTAGAACTAATTCTACCGAAAAACCTATCTTTTTGGCAACTTTTTTAACTATGTAGTCTACATGATCCTTAAATGTCAAATGATTGTCTATGAGTACACCAAGGTACTTTATTTGTTTAACATACTCAATAGGATGCACCATCGACAACAATCTCTCTGTTAACTATACTAGACACTATTTTCGATTACCATTGCTTTAGCTTTTAAGACGTTTAGCTTTAGTTTATTTATTTTTAATCATTTAGATATGTTTCTAAGTTCAAAATTCATTTTCCTAACAGCAGAATCTACCTCATTGTCCGCCACACTCACCAACGTATCATCAGCAAAGATGTTTATGCTACCATTTTTTATGATACAACTTATATCGTTGATATATATTACGAAGAGAAGCAGCCCCTAGATTGACCCCTGTGGAACCCCTAACGAAACATTTTTTTGTGCCGATATTTTTTCTTCAAATCTCGTTACTTGTTTTCTCTCATCAAGATAATTTTGAATCCACTTGAGAGCAGTACCCCTTATCCCATAACTATGAAGCTTTCCCAACAATCGGTTTCTATCAACTGTTTCAAAAGCCCGTTGTAAATCAAGAAAGACCGACACAACTTTATTACCTTTCTCTAACTCTTCTTTCCAGTTTGCAAGCACTAAATTCAAAGATGTTTCACAAGAATGACCTTTTCGAAAACCTGATTGCACACTATGTAATATCCCATTTATTTCAATGAGTCGTTCTAATTGCTCTTTCACGACTTGTTCTATAATTTTCTCCAACGTTGGTAACATATTTATTGGCCCAAAGTCTTCACATTTCTTTGCATTATTAACCTTAGGTATTGGCACGATGGTTGATGTCTTCCAGACATTTGGAAAAATAGCCGCTTCTAATGCTTCAGATCCGCAGCAATGTTTCGGAAATAACCGGAAATGCATCAATCATAATTTTCGAAGTAATACCATCTGTGCTAGATTTCTTTTTCATTGTTGTAATTATTTCTTTTAATTTATTCATACTAATTTTTTCAAAATGAGTTAATACGTTATTAGTTTCAATATTAGTAGTCACAGGATTTAAATGTTTTTGCGCAACAGCACTACTGCTATGTACTTCTCTTATACTATCAATAAAGTAGCTATTGAATTTTTCAACGATTTGTGTCGCATCTGTTTCTCTTCCGGAAGAAAATTCAATGAACTCAGGTTTGTTGTGAACATTGTTATTGTTAATCAATTCCTTAAGCTTTTTCCACATTTTTCCCGAATCCCCTTTTGCTGCATTAATTTGATATTCATAATATTTATTTTTAGTGTATTTTACTAGCCTATTATAATAATTCTTAATACCGCTATAATCTATCCAATCTTGATTATGATTTCTTAGTTCTGCTAACTTATACAGTACATCTCTTTCTTTTTGTACATCACGCAAATTTTTTGTAAACCACCGATTCCCTTGACATAGTGTAACGGTCTTTTTGTTTACGCTATTATACTAACATGTTTGTAATTCTTTAATTAATAACAATGTCTTCGTTTGCAAATCGCATTTATTGACTTCATTCCAATTGCATTGCATTAGTTTATTTCTATACGCGTGAGGTGTATAATCACTTTGTTGTATAACAACCTTTTGCTGATTTACATTCGTACATATTTGATTTTTAAAAGTTATTAGCAAAGTTTCGTGATCGGCAATTTTGTACTCACAAATACTAACCGCTGCACTTGATGAATTAGTTATAACTAGGTCAATTTGTGTCTTAGAATTTTCGGTGATTCTTGTAAACGTATTAACAATTTGCTTCATTCCATTAGCGATAATAATATTTTTTAATTTTTTGCTGTAAGTAGTTTCCTTGGACATATCTATTTTGAAGTCGCCCACAATGGTGTTTACTTGATTACTGTTCAGATTATCATCACACCAAGATTCAAAATATGCCAAAAATCTGCATCACTGGTACTAGGGCTGTGATATAATACACCGTAAAACCCTTTCTCAAAACCTGTTGATACTGTAATACCCAGCAACCACACATTGTTTCTATATGTTTTGTTAACTGTTTGTGTAAATTTTATATATTTTTTTTTTACATAAATTATAACACCTCCTGTATGTCTACTATGGGAATGTATTATATCTTCTTCACTACTTTCACATTCACATAATATGTTACTTATATCTGTCGAAGTAAATCTTTTAGAAGGAACTCTTGCATTGGAATGCATTTTGTATACCTAACAAATGTTACCTTCACTCAGTCAGAAGCTAAGATAGACTAAAACAATACACATGTGTATCTTTCCTATAAAGGAAATTACGAACTTAATATAAGGTCTTTATTTCACATTTGCTACCTTAGGTATATCTGGAGCAAGATGAACGTTAAATTTCAAACTTGCATATCTTAACAATAATACGTTGCATAACCTAGGGCGGTAACTCTAGATTAAAACTTTACTAGAAATGATCGTGTATTGTACATCTCAGATTTATTTTTCGTGATTCTGTACATATTTTCGACCAAAAATGTTAGTTCCCAATACTATTTCCATATAGGCACCCAGGTACCTTGCCATGCTGTTAAAGGTGTCTTTTTCGCCATTCACATAAGGGTTAAAAAAGACTCCATAACTCTAATATCAGAAAAGATGAAATAAATATTATGGTAACTGGGAAAGGCGAGAAAGACCATTCAATAAAATTAGGGGATGATAAGCTAAATACGAAAGTTTTATGATCTCCGTTCATTCATATCAGGGGATGAGACCGTGAAATTAAGGAACGGATTATAGAGGGAGGAAAACTTTTCAATAGCACCAAAAATGCATTCTCCAACAAGGAGACGGGAAAGAAGTCGGAGTATAAGTATTCGAATAAAGTAGATATGTACGTCAACACTTATACCAGGAATGCCTGTCAAGTTGGTACGAAAGCTAAAACGGAAATAGAATTTCCAACAAACTGTGTCACCGCTTTCCAAAATACTCGCCTTTAAAATTTATACACTTTTACGTGCGTCCAAACCGATCCTCGAAACATTTCTTCCGCTCTGAAGCTGGTTTCAAAAACGTGGTTTCTGAAATGCTATGATAGCTTCTTGAGCTCCTCAAAAACCGCTCTCCGCGCATTTCCTGTTTGACATTCGGGAACAGAAAGAAATCGTTAGGCGATAAGTTAAGCACACAGCATCAATACTAGAGTGGACAGTCGGCGATGTGTCGTAATTTACTTGGTAATTGTACGCTGTTACCGCTGTTTGTCCAGGCTAGCCATAAGATATTAATTGGATGATTTCTTCTTCAAATAGTCAATTGTTTGACGCGCTGTGTGAGAACTAGCATTGTATAAAATAGAAAAAATGAAAAGAGTACACCTAAACACAAAATAATGTTAGAGGCACGAATAGAACAGAAATTAGTTTATGACGTTGGAGAGAAACGAGGAACAAAGTTCAAATCTTTGTAGGCTTTCAAGGTGGGTGTCTGTGAGGTTTCGGTCATCGGTTTCAATGTGAAATAAAATTCCTTGTTTAAGTATTCCTGAAGAAGCTGGCAGAATGTGCAACGAAACGTCCGAAAGAGATTTTTACGAATCAAACTAAAAATATACTGCTTTGGACAATGCCGATCTGGGTATAGATCATGGGAATAGAAAGTGTTACTGTAATCATGAGATCGAGTAAAATAGTCAAATTAATGTTCTTTAACATTTTCGCTCGTTCTTTCGTGATTCCAAAGCCAAGTTGTTGTGATTTAGACACATACAGAAATGTAATTTAGTACATTTTTAAGTGACATTAGGAGGTGTTGTAATCTTACCACTCTAATCTCAGTTTTTCATTTTTCTTCTTTTTTTTTTTGATAATATAGCCAGAATACCACCCAGATACTCAATACACGCTAGATACGAGTACGTACTAAGATAATAATGCCGTAACGCACGAAGAAACGACGGAATGTTGCTTGCTCCTCCGATGCGTTTTAATAAAAGTGAATATCTAAATACTTCAAAATATGATTTAAATTAACCAAATCGAATAGTAAAGTAGTCAAAAGAACTTCTGTGGGAACGATAACGTAATGGCTCGCGTTTACTACGTATATTTCGAATCAACCGTCTATTTTATATACGGGTGAATCGGATAGACTAGCGGCTAGTACTAAGTTGGACGGCTGCCCGTCGATTCGTTTCAATGAATTATGTTATTTTATGAAGTGTAGTCGTTTTCGGTTGTTGTTTTTTGACGAACCGGTAGAATTTTCGAACAGGTGTGTTCCTCGAACAATAGAAGGAGCTATCTAACGAAAAAATAAGCTTTATCTTAAGTATTGTCGCTTAAATATACCGAAAGTATTTTAATACATGTAGGATTAATGGTCGTGAATGTAAGTTTTTTCTCCTCCCTAACTTCGAGGTGGCATGATGAAGTTGACTTTGATAAATTATCAAATTTAAAGAGATGTTTGCGCAGATATTTTCAAATTATATATATAATTATATTAGTAATGACTAAGGTGCTACAAACGAGTGGATGATTAGTTATCAATATCGTCACCTCAGCAATGGAATTATCACAGATAACGGTATATGAAATAAATAAAATTACCCTTACCACACCTTTCTGAAAAATCCAGCCAACTAAGTTACCATCCTCTGTCGAAAGCTGGGGAATTCAGTATCACTAGCGAATCCGGCTAATGCCCAAGACGAACACCACACAACGAACACACAGTTTTCCACTGAGGATGGCGACTTATTTGCCGAAATACGTATCTGTATTTTTCAGAAAGGTGTGGTAAGGGTAATTTTATTTATTTTATATATTATTTTAGCCACAGTCTCGTTATTCTTATTTACAGATAACGTTAAAAGAAAACTGTAAAAGCTGGGAAGCAATAACAGACTAATTACAAAGTATATATTCTCTCAAAACCGAAACCAATAAAATGATTTTACATGAAAAACTCCACCAATACAAAATGGATTCGAATGATTCTGTGGTACAATTTATTGCCAAGATAGAAAATCTAGCAAGGGAAATCAGAGAAACGGGAGATAGTGTAAGTGACACCACAATCATTACTAAAGTTATAGGTACATTGGCAAGGAAATTCACAAATTTCAGATAAGCATGATTATCACTGGATGAAACTAAACAAACGCTTCCAAATCTGACTTCCCGTCTAATAGATGAAGAGTCAAATTTGACCTCGATTGAAGAATTAGAAAATGCATTAGCTACAACATCAACGTTAAACAGCATTAAAGGCAATATTTCTAGAACTCAGAAACAGAAAAAGAATGGAAAGTTACTTGTTTCAACTCCCAAAAAATAGGATACATTTCCAATGATTGTTGGGCACCACGCAAAAATCAACCAAACCGTTTTCGAAATAAATTTAACAACTCAGGTACAAACAATCACACCGGCTTCATTACAGATGATGCCGTGACTATAGATGAAATAGTCTGGATTATGGACAGCTGAGCCCCCATACATATGTGTTACGTTAAATAATACTTTTCTAGATTAGAAAGCACAAATGGTGAGAATTATGTCAATTCAGGAAAACAATAGGAATTTAATGGTGCAAGTTTTATATTAAGAAACTAGTTCATAATACATGGGAGGATGGAATAATAAATATAGCTCGTTATGTTCCTGAGTTCAGAAAAAACCTATTCTCCGAAGGAGCAATCACAAAAATACGAATGACAATCATAAAAGAAAATAAATATGCAAAAGTTTATAACAATAATAAATTAGTAGCTTGTGGTGTTCTTCTATTAAACAACATGTATAAAGTGCTTTTTAAAATTGTACTTACAGCAAACTTCAGGAGTAACAACGTGTTAGATTCTCGGGGAGGTCAAGGTGAAAAGACCTAAATTTTGCTAATATCGTTTATTGCAGCTACAGAATTTTCACCCTCATATTAACCCATTAACACCCAAGAAAAACTGTCGGTTAATAAATATTTTAATTTTTGATTTATTGATTAAGAAAATAAATATAATAAAGAAAACTAAAAAATAATAATTCACTTTTGATAAAAATGGATGTCCTCACTTGGGGACAAGGGATATACTTATTATGAAACTGCCCAATCTAATGATTTTATACACTTCTTCAGACTATTTCGAAACTATTCAATCAATAAAACCAAATTTTAAATCAACAAATACGAAAAAAAATAATAGTCTTCTTTTAAGGAATTTAACCGAATAGAAATCCAAAATTGTAAACACTAAAATGACCCTTTGTTTTCGCCTTTTGCCACGTGCATTTGATAGTAAGCTTTATTTGGCTTCTAGTAGTGATATTTATGTATATATTAAAAGACATAACGGTTTTACTTAGAATTGCCATCGTTTAAAGAGGTGTCCTCATATGGGGACAGAGAGCGGTAATGGGTTAAAGCAGGTATGGGCAACCTTTTTTGTAGAAGTTTTATGCTGCGAGTAATCTTGAAAAATGTACGTTTTTGTAGTATCCTTATGATTCATTATGAATTAAGTTTAGACGGGCCGTGCTAATATGCAACGAAAGAATTCAGTAGCGGGTCGGACAAATCTTACTCGAGGGCCGCATGTGGCCCGTGGGCCGGAGGTTGGTTAAAGGCATCCTCACTGTACTTACAGTAGCAAATAGTGTCACTACCAGTGACAACCTAGAAACCAGGCAGCAAAGTTAAGGATATTTGAATATAAAAACACCTTTTGACATGGTAACAAAAGGACTCGTAACAGATATAAACATTAGTAATGCAGACAATTTCTTTTGTGAAGCATGCACCTATGGCAAGCAACACGAACTAGCCTTAAACAACATAGGCAAACATGTAAAACAAGTTCCTGGTGAATTAATTCACAGTAATGTTTATAGACCGATGCACACATAATCCGTATGTTGTGCACTATACTTTGTTTTATTCAAAGATGATCGCACAAGTTACCGTACAGTATATTTTCTCACAAGGGTGACGTTTACGAATGTTTTTAGAAATTTTATTATTAATTAAAGAACAAATATGGTAACGTATTAATGAATATCTTCAAAGACTCTTGCAAAGGAATGGTATTGTCTTTGAAACGACAGCTCCATATTGTAGTATATTAATATTCACATGGTTAATTGCCATTAAATAATATATCATTAATTACAATTCAATATATTTAAATTTACAGTAGTTTTGGGTTCTATACTTTTTCGATACCACACACGCCACTTTTTAAGCTTTTAATTACCCTGCGGGTGTTAGCTTCTTTTTCAAACCCAGCCAGTGACGTTTAATGAGAGAAAAAATGTACCTAGAAATACAATTATCAATTATTATAAAAAGCATCGATTAAAAGATAGAAAGCAATGTAACCATTTAAACACACACATTCAACACTTTCACATCACAAGAATTCCTAATAGCCACTGGATATAAAAAACCAAGGATACCTGGGCATCAACAGTATAGATCTCTAAAACAGCGTCACACCATGATGAAGTGTTTTCCATGGTAAATAGTAAAGAGCTAGTTATCTGGAAAACGGAGAAACAATGTAGTGTAGTCCTGGGTTCCGAAAAAAATGAGGGATGTTTGATTGACGACCGGAAATAACAAGACAAAAAAGTCATTAAGAAATGCGATTTTACTGCGTTGAAGGTGAATTGAAATAGAAGTTTCAACAATATTTGGACCGAAAGGGTTTTAAAGGAAGTAACCATTAAATAAAAGGGCTTCACCACACCGAGAAGAGTGGGAATCCATAGAAAATACAGCTACACCGAAGAAAGAATTTAAGAGGGGATCCAATTACATACTAACACACACACAACACAATAGGTAATTATTTTCAATTTATGTCAAATATTTCTAAAATCTTGTAAATAGAATTTGTTATAATTCATGCTTTTTATGATATCGTTATGATCGTTATGATATCGTTAAGCCGGTGCAATATTGTTAATATAATTATCTCAATTCTCAGTACAATATACTCCTGAGCAAACCGCACGTTTTGAGAGAGAAATTCTCATTACTGTTGAAAGTGCTCGTTCAATGATGGACACTCAAATCGATGGAAAAATCTCATATGAAAGTTGGACCGAACAGAAAGATTTCTATCGGTCACTGCATTGAGAATAAAATCCATTGCGTCAGAGAAAAAGCTACGTAAGTTACTTTACAGATAAACGGGGAAAGGGAATACAAAAAAATAAGTACCTAAAATATTTGTATCTTACGATAAATTAAAATTGTATTCTAATTAAATAAAAGTAAGATTTGATTTAAATGTTCTTCTTTATATATCAAATTTTCCCCATTTAAAAATATAATCGATGTCATATTGTGAGAGAGGCGTGAATGGTATTAAAAAAAACTGATAGCAGATACGGTTGTAGCACCCAAAAATATATAAGATTCGTTTCAAAAGTTTTTACAAAGAATTTTTTGTTGGCCTCTGTGATAACAGAGTGTGATAACTAAGGTTAAGTAATGAGGAATTACATCCAGTAAATTCTAAACGCCTCTGTATGTTTGTAATCCAAGAAGCACGAAATTCTAACTTGGTCTTTCCGACGATGATTATACACAAATTGATGTAAAATTTTGTACCGATCAAAATCACTGAGCATAACCCGATTTTTACCGATCGTTCCTATTTTCACGCTGTTTTATAGTAATCAATAGAAGCTTTACCGGTTCATTTGCTGCATTTTTATTTCGAATCTGGCGACGAGACGTCCGATAATTAGTTTTTCGTGGCGCGGCGAGTAGAAATATTTAATAAAGAATCATCTCGGTTGACAAACTTTTTATCGCGAACGATTCCGAGTCGATTTATAATTTCTCCGCGGATTATTAGGGGGCATAGTCGAAAAAGTCGTAATATTCCGACGCGGAAAGAAAATACGCCGGCCTATTTCGATAAAAACTCGCCCGTCTATCGAAATTCAATTTCGATCCGAAGATGCATAAATAATTTCCATGCGGAGTTTTACATAAACGGGAGTATTTTTCTCGTTTTTAATAACGCCGTCGGTTACGGTCGAATTGATGACAACAAACCGTTTAAATAATTAGAAAAGTAATCTCCAAGTACCGGGAAAAAGTTATAAATTAAACAGTGTAATGGTTGATGGAAAAATAAAAACGAACTGCTAAACGCTCCTCGATGGACAATTGACTTTTTTTTTATTGTTTGGACATTTATCCAATTTTTGTGACCAGTGAGGCTGTTAAATTGAAGGGATATAAATGCCCTTCAATGAAACGGTGTATAATTGTAATTATCAACAATAATTTGTAATTAACTCATCGAATATCAATTTTATCATTATGTATCGCTCATAGAACGATTTTTATTCTAGCGCCCGATTGTATTCGTGCCTGAGTTAATTCCATTATAAACTATCCCACATGAAATATTTTAAGTTAATTAAAAATCTGGCTGCACACAAACGTTCATGCCCGCTTCTCGCAACAGGCGCGTATAAAAAATAATTACACAGTTTTATGGTTTTAATGGCAGCGTTTGATTAATTCAGCGCATACATTATGTTAAGGAGGTCGTCAGTTCTTCGGTGGGATATTTGTATATTCCACAACTTGACCATATATACTGAGCGACATAGAAATTCCAACACCAAGAAGAAGTAGGATATTTTTGTTGAAACTTGGTAAATTTATTGGGCTACCGTTAAACAATAATTGATTAACTTTTGAGATCGCCGCTTAAGACAACTGTCATTTAGAGATCGATTTTCCTCTACTCGGGCACTTAGTGACCAATGGTTTGGCGAAGAAGGACGCCATGTAAACCTTAGTACAGTTTATCGCCGAATCCGAAGTTTTGGGTTAAGAACATATCGTCCGCAACGTGTGCCTCTTTTAACTGCGGAACATTGTCAGCAACGGTTACAATGGTGCAATGAAAGATCTCAGTGGAATATTGAATGGCGTGGAATCGCCTTTAGTGACGAATCTAGATTTTGTTTAGGCATGTACGACGGTCGTAAGAGAGTCAGAAGAAGACAGGGTGAACGACGGAATCTTCAATTTACAGTTGAGAGATAGATACACCGCGCCGTGGGTGGTTTGGGGTGCAATTACTTACGGTAGCAGGTCTCCTTTGGTGTTCGTTCGAGGCAGTATGACAGCACAACGATATATTGCGGATGTGGTTGAAGCACATCTTCTGCCATACTTACAGGAGCTTGAAGATCCATTATTCCAGCAGGATAATGCACGTCCTCATGTAGCAAGGATTTCCTTGAACTTCTTTGAACAGGCCCAAATTAATCTTTTGTCCTGGCTTCCAAGATCTCCAGATCTTTCACCCAGTGAACATGCTTGGGACATAATGGATAGAGTGTTGCAAAATTTGCAGCGCTCTCGTTTGACTTTGGAGGCTTTGAGGCATGAGGTGCAACTTGCATGGGACGCAATACCCCAAGACCAAATAAACCACCTTATTCAATAAATGCCATGACGTGTAAATGAATGTATAAATCAGAGAGGCCGCTCCACACATTATTAAAAATAATTATTAAATTTTGTTTAACTAATAAACATTTTCCTCCCAAACTTTGATCATTTATTACTATAACATAGGTGAATATTCCCACCAAATTTCACTCAGAAATTTCGACCCCTTCTTGGTGTTGCAATTTCTATGTCACTCAGTATATTTCTTTTGGACCTAGTCGAAAAGCATTTAGGACGAATAAAGTTGTTATATAATGTTGGTTTAATGCGTCAATATGGATTAAAGAGGTGTTACCTTACTGAATTTCAAATTAGTTTCAACGGGGCAATATTGTGAAACTTTAATTTTTCTTACTTCGATATTCTAGCGATGTTTATGGATTATTTTTTAATTGGTATTGTCATAAATTTGGTAATTCCTTTTCTATGACTGAATCACTTTGCCTTAGTAATACCATTCATATTTGTCTCTGGTACTAAGAACTTCTTACAGTTTTAAACGGGACTGATTTCCATAAGAAAGTAACACGACTAAACTTCTGATAAATTTCGTATCTTCCGAGTTTTTGCTTGCAAATGTGAAGTTTCATCAAGGCAACCTACTCAGTTTAGTACATGAAATAAATAAAATGACCCTCATTTATTAATTACTTCAATAATTCCAATTATATGAAATTATTTTCGAAACGTGTGGTAAGGGTAATTTTATTTATTATATTATATATTAGTTCAACCACAGTCTCCTTATTTTTATTTTCTAATCAATTTAGATTAATTTAATCTATCAATATTTCGAAGTAATCAAATGAAATGTACCGTGCATGCACAATTTCGCAAAAAAACAAGAACATTGTTTGGCAACCATCTCCTACTCTCTTCTACGGGAACAATACAGGCTCTAAAGCCACAACTAATAAATGCTAAAGAATGCAAGAGAATTTATACTTACACTTATAGAATCTGAGCTAACACGTGAAGCACTTCATTTGAGGATTAAGAATGTACGAACGGTGCCTTTTAAGTTTAAGTTTAAGTTTAAGGAAGTTGCTTGGAAAGAAAACTTTTTTGAAACATACTATTTTATTGTTTTTCATAATATTCGTCTTTAAGATTTATAGATACACTTTTGCATACGTTCAAACAAATCCTAGAAAAAAATTTCCACTCTAACGTTAATATCTCAAAAACATGGTTGGTGCTCAAGATCCCTGTTCGTGCCTTTTTGATATGCGGGACAAAAGGAAATCGTTAGACGATAGATCAGATGAATACAATTAATGAACCGTTAATTCGATGTTTTCCTTCTCCTTGTTTGAGGTTCTGGTGACAGCTGGCATTGACATGATGCAGAATGACGCGAAGTTTTCCATTGTTCTTCCTTATTTCGTCAATCAATTCTGGCATGGAAATTGTTGAATATCATTCAGCATTAACTGTGCGTCGATCCTCTAAAGCAGGGGTCTCCAAACTTTTCAGCCTTGGGGCCATATTGATTACTTCAGTGAGTTCCAAGGGCCAGCACCGTTTTAATTTTCCTGTAAATAAATCCCCGTTATTATCATTCTGTATTTTTTTATCCAACTTATCACAACAACAATAAGCTATTAGCTGTCGCGGGCCGGATTAATGACACTGGCGGGCCAGATTTGGCCCGAGGGCCGTAGTTTGGAGACCCCTGCTCTAAAGGAATGATTGCATGTCCAGCAAGACCGAAGAAATAGGAGATGTGGGATTCAATACGTCTCGGCGTATCATTCATATATTATATATATATTATATTATATTCATACTAATATTTCCAAGTACAGTCACTTGTTACAATGTTGTATGCGGTCGAATTTCTTTTGGCCTTTCATTACGCCCACATTTTTTGAACTTCGGTGAAATTGTGCAGAATCCATCAGGAACGGATCTTTTTACCGTTACATGGGCACGCACAATTGACTGCATGGCAGTTTTCGGTATGCCTAAAAATGCTCATCTCAGTGTCACATGTCGTTTTTCTTCAATCAAAACAGCAACTATGCTTTTTGGAATAACAATCTATTTTTGGTAGACCTTCAAGCAATTCATCACTGTCGAACGCACAACCACGACGAAATTTTGCAAACCAGTGGTAAACAGTCCTCTCTGATGGTGCTTTATTACCAAAAGTTGAACAAAGCGATTCTATGCATTGTTGCTGAGGACCTTGCAAGGATCGTAGGAAATTATCCAGCGAAAACCATCACGTAAAATTTCCATTCATTCATATTATTGCTTCTTGTAAACATTCGATTTATAGACCTGTGAATCGCCACGATTGGGGGCAATGGTTCAAATCAATACGCATGCCGAGTATTATATATTCAAACTTGCTTCTGAGATATGGAAGTAAAGAAAATCGACAGAAAAGCAGCAGTCGGAAATTGATTTTAAAGCTGAAGACCGGTATTATGCGATGCCCTTTTCAGAAATACAGAGGAAATTCCGTTCCTTCACAATAGATTCGTACATTTTTTGACCATTAAACCTCACCTGATAATTTCTGCGGCCGATTTCGTTTTCAGCCTCAAAAATCTATAAGATCCACCTTCTGTCATTTCTGGTACTAACCCTCGCAGGAATGTTAATCCACATTTTTCCCATCGATATTAGCTTGCCGCTTATCATATCTGCTCGTCAACGTATTCCCGTCTTGCACATCTACACGGCTGTCAGGTGAAAATCTTCGAAATTTTATGTACATTTCTTGGCTCCAGAGACAATTTTTGTAACTTGGACGAGAGTGATGAGGATACTTCTTTCATGATCTTTTAGGGACCAAGTTTAATAATCGTGTAATCAAACGCTTTGTTCAGGTTTTTAGCCTCGGCGACTTGACGCTGTTGGATTTTTATGGGGTGCTGTTAAAGATCAATATTATACTGCAAATCCAGGAACGGCACTTAAGCACAATACTGACCGAGCTATTCATGAAATAGGGCTACAGACCTTCGAAAATATATAGCAGAATTGGGTTGAGAGAACGGGGTCATTGCCAAACCAGTCGTAGTAGCTACTTGAATGAAATTACATTCCGTAATTAATCGGAACGATTACTTTTTCAATCAATCAACAAACCTTGAATATACAGGGTGTAACCGTGTAAATGGTTAAAAAGATGTCCAAATGTAGATAATTAAAATATATTCAATATTTGCTTAATAAACGTATGGTCTCAAACGTACAATTCGCAAAACATTTATAATTACAGTTTTGAGTCCGGACCTGTTATACAATTGTAGCTAGTTTCCAATATGACTAACGATCAGACTATTGATCGGGTAGGCATAAATAATTTATGAATAAGCGGTCTACTTCAAATTTGCGAATTTTTCACACTGCTTGCACAGTACATACATGTTATCTACGGTTTATTAATCATTTTACTTTAAACATTTTCACACACCAATCACATAAACATATTATTGTCAAACAGGTCTAATGTTAGGCATTTCTTGACTTTACATTGTTTACTAATAAACAAACCTTCTTGAAAGAAAACACTTTTATCATTATCAATCGTCGAACGTTTCAAATATAGGTCAAGTTCATGCAACAACAGCGACATAAAACATCTCTTTATTTTTCTGTAATAGTTACAGAGACAGAGAAGCATTATTCACTTGTCGATACTATGCTATTTATTGGCGGCGCTATTTCAATGAAACCATCTGCTTACATTGTAGAATACCCGGATACTGACTGAATGCCCGACTATTTATTTCGACTTTTAAAAATCCCTTGCCTCTCAAATAAACGTCTACGAGGAATACAGTACCGTAATGTGAAAATGTATGGGGCCAAACTTTTATTAAAATTAAGCGTGATTTGCCATGGTTTTTGCTGATTACGCTAACTATACCATACCAGCTTTAGCATATTAATAAATTAACCATTTCGACAGTTACATCCTGCATATATATATGACAATATTGATTTTATATGATTTTAAAAACGATACCAGACGATCGTCCACCTCTTACTTTTGAATTATTTTCCCAATATACATAGGTAACTATATTTTATCCTTTGCATAAATCACTACAATTGCAATACGAAATTATTAATTACACTCCTTCATACCCGAAGCGTTTCTCGAACGTGTATGTTTGTACGTATGATAGACGAAAACCACCAGTTTCGATTGGCATTAGAAATTAGATCGTATTTATGGCATTGGAGCAGGATGAAATGCAGTTTTCTAAGACTTATGTACGTGTAGGGGCACGAGTTAATAATACTAATGGTAGTAACATATGTAATGTATGTCCGAAGATGTGAAAGCGTAAATTAGCATAGATCTAGGTGTTATGCATACACCGATGCGTGTAAATTATGACATCGTTGCTTAAGGTAACATTAGCAAAATACACAGGCCACGATTGAAATAACATGCTAACGTTTAAGATTTATTGGACACGTTGGGTAAGGTTATTTACTAACGCGCCGGAGAAAATATGCAAATATCATTGGGAGTTTGCAGATGCATAATATTCATTAGGTAAAATTCCCTTTGAAGCAATTGCGCCCAAAAAAAAACGTTTGGAAACGTCTGTAGTTCTTGTAACAAGCCCCCAAAGAGGATATTATCGGCAAGGAACGATGAGAACAGATACAGCTTATCAAATCTAACTTGAGGTCTCAAGGTTGAATGCGCAATAGAACGGCAGTTGAGATAAGTAGGCGTTTGCCTGTCTTCTAAGTAATTTTGAGTACGCAAGATAAGTTTGATAAGCTGTACTTTATGTGTATATCTTCGGCCAAAAGGAAGAATCAATAACGAAATTATGTATGTAGTTAGAAAATCAAGCGGCATTATGAAATCATGAACGATACGAAGAGGACCAATGTGTGTGTATTACGTCTGCACCTGCTTAAACCAGTAGATTGTGTTATGTTGAACCCAGTAGCTTTTCATCGACTATAATGATCAACAACCTATTTTTCTTTCTTCAGAAAAAACTGTGAAAAGTTTTGTTTGATAGTACTTCGTATCGTTTAAAAAGCAACTTATTTTTCTTTTTCAGAAAAAACTGAAAAGTTTTGCTTGGCAGTATTTCGTATCGTTTAAAAATTAAGTATCAAATCGCAGTTGCGAGCACGTGTTGAGATGGGCAACACGTCGCGCCCTGCAACTTCATTATGTTGTGCTTTCAAATTTGGACTATTTTTCGATAAATACCCTCTCTCGAGCGTTTCAAAGACCAGCACAATTGGAGCAGTTATATTTATCTCTTCAATGACGCGCAGCGTACGAAACGAAGCCATTAGACAGAAACAGCTAAGAAATTTATATCGTATTATGAATTTAAGGAAAGCGAGAAAGAGCCGTAGGCGAATAGCGGCAAGAACGGCAGCTCGTCGGAAGTTATAGTTTGATATATCGCCTCTGCGGATCGGAACTAGAGTATACACAATAAATGCTTGTTTCCGCTAGTCTAATTTATGGGCACGACCACGGGTTATTGTTATAGTTTATTGTTTTATTTGCCTCGTACGCTAGGCTCCTAAGTATGCATTATGATTGGATCATAAAATTCGCATCTTCTTTCCGTCTTACTTTTGTTTAATTTCTTCCGAGGAGCATGAGTCCCCAGTTCGTGTATGTATTTTTATATGTCTATCAACATATACTACATCCTATTTAGGAAGCGCAAGTACTTTGTGCTTTTATAGAGTATATTATGTATTTTGGAACGTTGAGGATGTACCAGGACAAACAATAGTTTGATGTTATTAAATGCGTGTGTTCGGTACTTTATTTCATTCTTTAACGACTTTAGATTTTGGGTTTCTTTGCCGGTCGTTGAGTCTCCAATCTACAGATGTGTTCATTCCAATGTTTTTCGTTTTTCAATTTCTCCATATATCCAAGTTTATGTTTACTCCTTAAATTGACTTTCAGGGCACTTTTGAAAACTCCAAGTATTTTTAATATGTAAAACGAGGGCGGTTTGATGGGGGAGTGACTTTTATAAGGTTGGCAATGCTTTCGCTACGGTGGTTATGTTGCTGGTTCCGCCATGTTTCTGATAGCTACTCAAAATTTCACACAAATCTGACAGGGAGGTTATGTTTTACACTAATTTCAAGAAAACTGTTTTCGTTGTGTAAATGTGGACAAAAATATTAAAAAATTAAACATTATCTTTTACGTGGAAGAACAATTGCAGAAACGGAGGAAAAGTTACGTAAATATTATCGTGAATGTGCTCCGGTCATGAAATGATTTGTAAATGCCATTCTGCTTTTAAAAGTGGCCGTACAAGCACGGATAATGCAGAACGTCCGGGATCGTCATTTACTGTAACTATTCCAGAAATGGGCAATGAAATCCATACCCTTGTAATTAGCGATCGTGATGATGATAATGAAGTAAATATTTCACCCGAGCTGGTATGAAATTTTATAACATGAACATTTGAATATGCAAAAGCTGTCTGCGAGAAGATGGCGCGTTTGCTTAATGCTGTATAAATTGGGCCCGCATTAAAACTTCAGAAGAATGTTTGGCTATCTTCAAAGGTAATCCAAAGAAATTTTCCGTCCGTATGTCACAGTAGATCTAACTTACATTCATCGAAACAAAAATACAGTCAAAACAATGGACTTCTCCCGAGAAACGAGCCTTCCATCCCTCCTACAATAGGCAAAAACCGTTCTATCGGCCATTAAAGTCATGGCACAAGGTTTCGTCGAATTCCCAAAGCGTTATCTTTATTGATGATTTACAAAAAGGAAAAACGACAACTGGCAAGAATTTTACTGATTTGCTGAAAAATGTTGATACCAAACTTTGGAAAACGACGACGGAATTTGTTGCAGAAAAACTTTTTCCATCACGGTAATGGGTCGTCTCATTCGTCCACTGTTGCCATAACAAAATTAGTTGAACTGTATTACGATATGCTGCCTTATCCACCATATTTACCAGATCTGGCTCTTAGTAATTTCGTCTTGTTTCCAAATTTAAAAAGTTGCTCGGTGAAAAGGGATTTCAGACAAATGAAGGGAAAATGCATATTTTGAAGTTTCCAAAAGATTGCTTTTGAATGGCTTGAAAAATTGGAAACTCGCTGGGCTCAATGTGTAGAGTTAAAAATGGATTATGTTGAAAAATGGATTATGTTGAAAAATGGAATATATTTTCTACAGTAAAATAACTTTTTCCTTATTGGAAGGTCACTTTTCCATCAAACCGCCATCGTATATTGAGATGTAAGGATTGAAATATTTCTATTCGTTCGCTTGGACACAAACATTATAAGCTGCACTTAAGTGGCATTTCCGGAATCAAATTTGGACACAGAAATTGGATGGAAAGTAAAGGACGTTTTCAATTGGAAATGCTCAGTATTGCTGAATTTTGCGGTCGCCTACTTTTGCGGATCGTGCTACATGCAATTTAGAGCATTCGCTGAAATCCGTTGTAGGAGGGAAAATCATGAAAGTCCTAACAAAAACATATTATTTCGAGTTGTTTATGTTTATTTTCAGTCTCTTCGAAGTGGATACATTTCATCCAATGCTTTTCCAACTTTGCCAAGAAGTAAGATTTCGGAAGGTATTCAAAATAGGGCGTTGTTTCTGCCATGACTTTCTCGTTCGACGCGAATCTCCTTCCGGTGAACCATATCTTTAAGTTTAGAAACATAAAAGGATCGTAGAAGGCTAAAGGGCATATCTGGTGAATAAGGTGAATGCGGGCGACAGTTCAAACTTAAGTTCCTGTATTTTTGACTTTGAAACTCCATAGGTGTGTATTCGCTTCGTGGATGAAGAAATTCTTTGTGGCCAAACGAAGACGTTTTCGCCTGATTTCTTCGCTCAATTGGTCCAATAGTAATGTATAATAATTCTCCATTGATCGTTCGTATCTTTTTCCAAGTCATCAAGATGGATGATTCCATGCGCATGCCGAAAAAGCCTGGCAATCACTTTGACTGCCAATTTCACCGTCTTCGGGTTCTTGGGATTTGATTGCCTTGTGAAGTTCATTATTTTGACTGTCTCTTTGTCTCTGGTGAGTAGAATTGGACTCGTATCTTATCAAAAGCTACGTATTGGTGCAGGCGTTCCTCTAGATTGCGAACAAAGAGCGCCAAATCGGTTATTGCATCGGTCGTACGAATGCGTTTATTCTTGGCTGTGAATAAACACAGCACCTATTTTGTTGATAACTTTTCCTACACAATTTGTCGTACAAAATTGAAACCATCGAGCTATACGATATGTGGCTTTAACAAGTCCTCGCAGTTTATGTCCTTGATCACTCAAATCCAAATTTTGGGTTTTCTAAATGATTTGGTAGCGTGGCCGCTTGAACTGGTCGTCCCGAACGGGGTTCATCAATTGTGACGGTATGGCCAAGTTTAAACCCATTTACGCAATTGTAAACAGTCTTAAATGCTGGTGCAGATGTGCCATGAACTTCATCCAAGGGGCTTTAACTTCTTTCAGTGTTAAGTGTTAAGTGTTTAATCACTGCACGAAACTCTATCTTTTCCATTTGTCGAAAATAACAAAAGTTGTGTGTTTCAACTGATTCTAAAACGGAAACCTTACCATCGTTTTGTCTCAAAATTTGATAGTAGACTTATGGCGCTTGTCAGTAATTTTTCTTAATTTTTTTGGGCAGCTCACTACTGCTACGGACACCTCACAGCTAAGTACTCGACCGCTATTACTGTTGGACGCGATTCTACATCTGTAACCATCTTACTAATCATATGCTGTGGTCTTCGCCTTACAATGTTGGGAAACTGCGGTAAACCTATATAACAATTCACCGAATGATAACTCCATTTCGTACTAGGACTGCCAACGGTTGGACTTTGTAAAGCCTTTTTGATCTTCCCTAGTAGTTTGATTAAGATGTGTTACTATATTCGTATACCTACACAATATGACCAAACTAATCATTTTTGTTGTAGTTTTGGAAAATATTGATATCATTGAATTGATGATTTTTCTTCAAGTTTGGAACTATCAACAATAGTGGATAGAGAATTGATAATCCATTGTATGATAAACTTTCGGTCCTGTAAAGATTTGTGTTCTTCATGCTAGCAGCAAGAAACTTTTTGCTTCTTGATTATGTTATACAATCAGGAGAATTTGAACAGGCAAGGGAATAGTACTTCATACAATAAAATTGATTGCAGTGAATGCGATAAAAGCATATATAGGGCAGTCGAAACGCGTAATAGTTACACGATTTAGAGAATATGCAGTACATTACCATTATAGTAGGGATAGATTTGTCAAGTACCATGAAACATATGCACGACACGGTGCACGACATGAAAATTTAAAATTTAAAATTGATAAGACAGCTTGGTTAACCGCGAGAACTTGATGCGTATGAAGCGATACACATACACCAGAATACTAATTTTCTAAATCGAGACGCTGGACCGATTCAATCTAGTTTATTCCGGCTATTATAATTAAATTAAGTAACTAAGTAATTTGCTCATGAAAGCGTACCTAGCATTTTAATGTTGATTTTCTTTGGGGAATTACCCATATTATTCACACAGTGGTACTCGTAATTCTTTTTTAACATTCAAATTCATTTACAGGGGTGACAGACGTTCTAGCCGTTTTCGAGCGGAAAAATATTTGTTTGCGCCACGCACATGGTTACAGTAGGTTGATACGGTTATGATAATGCTTGCCTCGAGCTAGCGAAACATGTCACCGTATTTAATATGACGTAATTATGTGGTGAGGCGTTTACCGATGCAATATAGTGTCGATTATTTGATAAACTTTCTGTTTCGTAAGAATTTGTGTCCCCATGTGAGCGAAAAGGAATTCTTAGCTTCTTAATGTATGTTATCCATTCAGGAGAGCTTACGTACTAGTACTTGCAATATTCTCAATCGCAGATATACAAAACTTGTTCAGATGTGTATGTTTACAATGTTAAATTTTATTTTCGTCTATTTTTCCCTTTTCTTCTGTTTTGCGCTTAACGTCCAACCATCACGTAGGATCGTAGATGCATCATCATTTCAGAAGTCGCGGTCTTAAAATTTGAATACGAAACGAGGTGAGACATCTGCATGTATTACCGCGCCTATATCTCTCCGTACACGGCATGCGTTCATCGTCGGTCCCTTTGTAACCAGCGTTAAACTGTCAAAAACAACATGTTTTTCTGTCCGTTTCCACCGTAAAAATCTCCGGATCTCCGTGCTTGCGTGCATATAAGAATGCGCATCGCATAGGCAAATTATTAACCGGAGTTCCCAGGTAGGAAAGGAGAGGAGAGAACATCTGGCGTCGTACGCGCCATCCTCGGAGCGGTAGACTTCAAAAGTCGTGATTGTACTGATGAGATCGTTCCGGGAGGAGTTCGTCCATGAGTCCGTTGTTGCTCGCTGCGATACGTGACGGACCGACACCGTAACAGCGAACGTCATCTACTGAATATTAGATATGTACGTGTGTGAAAACGACACCCGGAATATTTAGGACAACGTTTGGCGTGTACTTCGGGACCGACCGCCGTGTGATTTTCTCGTATCGTTTAAGCGTGATTTCCATCCTAGGAAGAACGTATTTAAGAAACTGCAATAAATTTTACATACAGTTACATCCGCATACCTATAGCGGCTTCAGGGTACCGACAAAATTGTGCTATAACGAAATTCGAAATAAACGATAAATATCCGTTTATTATTTTTATTAATGCATACCTAGCACATAAGTAAATACATTTTAGAAGGTGTAGAATACGACTTTGACGTCAAAACTCGTGAAATTTGCTTCGTTTGGGGCTAGAGCGTACCAAAGCGATATGTCCAGAACGACTTTTCACTTTCTCACTGAATATTTCCTCAGTGAACCGTGTCTCGTACCCAAAATTATTTTATCCCTAATCTGCACTAGAAGAGCTTTAATTTGATGTGTAATAAGTCGTACTTCCGACCATTTCGATTTTCTTCAAAATTCCAAGGGGTACCCCTTTGAAATTTCAGAAAAACTTAATATGTTCTAAATTAGACGAAATTCTGTGTACAGATGTTTTCGAAGGTGTAGAATACGACTTTGACGTCAAAACTCGTGAAATTTGCTTCGTTTGGGTGCTAGAGCGTACCAAAGCGATATGTCCAGAACGACTTTTCACTTTCTCACTGAATATTTCCTCAGTGAACCGTGTCTCGTACCCGAAATTATTTTATCCCTAATCTGCACTAGAAGAGCTTTAATTTGATGTGTAACAAGTCGTACTTCCGACTATTTCGATTTTCTTCAAAATTCCAAGGGGTACCCCTTTGAAATTTCAGAAAAAAATTAATATGTTCTAAATTAGACGAAATTCTGTGTACAGATGTTTTCGAAGGTGTAGAATACGACTTTGACGTCAAAACTCGTGAAATTTGCTTCGTTTGGGTGCTAAAGCGTACCAAAGCGATATGTCCAGAACGACTTTTCACTTTCTCATTGAATATTTCCTCAGTGAACCGTGTCTCGTACCCCAAATTATTTTATCCCTAATCTGCACTAGAAGAGCTTTAATTTGATGTGTAATAAGTCGTACTTCCGACCATTTCGATTTTCTTCAAAATTCCAAGGGGTACCCCTTTGAAATTTCAGAAAAAACTTAATATGTTCTAAATTACACGAAATTCTGTGTACAGATGTTTTCGAAGGTGTAGAATACGACTTTGACGTCAAAACTCGTGAAATTTGCTTCGTTTGGGTGCTAGAGCGTACCAAAGCGATATGTCCAGAACGACTTTCCACTTTCTCATTGAATATTTCCTCAGTGAACCGTGTCTCGTACCCGAAATTATTTTATCCCTAATCTGCACTAGAAGAGCTTTAATTTGATGTGTAATAAGTCGTACTTCCGACCATTTCGATTTTCTTCAAAATTCCAAGGGGTACCCCTTTGAAATTTCAGAAAAATTAATATGTTCTAAATTAGACGAAACTTTGTGTACAGATGTTTTCGAAGGTGTAGAATACGACTTTGACGTCAAAACTCGTGAAATTTGCTTCGTTTGGGTGCTAGAGCGTACCAAAGCGATATGTCCAGAACGACTTTCCACTTTCTCATTGAATATTTCCTCAGTGAACCGTGTCTCGTACCCGAAATTATTTTATCCCTAATCTGCACTAGAAGAGCTTTAATTTGATGTGTAATAAGTCGTACCTCCGACCATTTTTCTTCAAAATTTCAAGAAAATTTCAGAAAAAGGAGCTTTAATTTGGCACACACACATTACGGTTTTTCGATTTTCACAACGTAACTCAACATTTCCGCAGTTCATGCGTAAAAATCTCTGAGGTCTTTTATTGAATTTGTAATTTGCAATCATCTTACATCTTGGGTTTTTAGATTTTCCAATTACCAATAACTTTTCTTTTCCTGTTCCTATTAAATTTACCATCACAAACACAGTGATTCTCTCTTTAGAAAGCTTTCTACCTTCACAGCTTTCCTGTTTGGATCTCAATGCCGTGTCAGGTGTAAGCTTACTCTTATAACTCGGTTTCATCTCCATTGAACATCTTCATCCTTGAAGTTTTTTCTAATTATTACCAACTTGTTCTGCAGCCAGTCATTTACATCAATATCAACTGCATTGGATTTTCCAACAATTTTTCCACTGATTATGTTGTTTTCTTTAAAGCCTTTTGACCCAACATCTACTTAATTTAGGTTGTTCATCTTTTAACAGCTTCCTTCCAAGGTCTTCGATTGCAATATAGCAACTCTAATGGTTACATTTTTATTTCTTTGCTGAAAAAATCCCCTCACTACTCGTAAAATACCGTTTTAAGTTCGTTATAACCGGAAACTTAAACTATTTGTTTATGTTTCGTGATTTGCGTTATTTGCGAAAAAACTAACATACGCTTAAGGAGGCAACTTTTTAATTTGTGGTGGGGATTGGACGTTTCAAATGGAAAAATGATTTTTGATTTTTGTTTTGTTACTTATCAACAGATGTATCACCTGGTACGTGATCTACACCTAATTACAAGAGATATAACGCGCCATAGCTATCTTTGCGATGCGTAGAAAGACTTGTAATCTAAGCGAAACAAAATACAAGTGAGACTGGTCAAAAATGCGCATGAGCAAAGATACTATCGGAAATGCTATTTTGGTATAACTTGGATAATGCAACCTCAATTTATACATGTTGATAACATTTTACATCAATTTTGGGTCGAAATGTTAACGGTGAAAAACGTTAAATTTGTTTTGTATTTATTTCCATTTCTTAGATTGAAAATTTAAAATTGTTTC
Organism: Chrysina gloriosa; assembly: GCA_038088585.1. Classification (NCBI taxonomy): domain Eukaryota; kingdom Metazoa; phylum Arthropoda; class Insecta; order Coleoptera; family Scarabaeidae; genus Chrysina; species Chrysina gloriosa. The sequence continues at coordinate 9,959,346 of CM076090.1, read as the reverse complement.
TAGGTGTTATAAATATGGACAGAAAAGCGTAGATGAGTTGCTTTCTAAACGTAATAAAGGTATACAAAAATATTTAACAGTTAAGAAACTATTTTCTCTCTAAGCGGAATAGGATTTATAACAAGATAATATAAATCTGAAGTCTAATTCTAGAAATAATGTATTAAATGTACGAGTAAACTTAATCAAAATCACAAAATGTTTCCCGAGTAAACCAAACTAAACAATAAAACCAAAATTTAAATTAGCGATCTGGTGAAGCAAGAGTTACCAGGCCAGACAATATTCAACATAAACTAGTATATATACACTCATTCATAATTAGATAAAATTAATGTAATATATTTATGCCAAATGTTATTTACCTTTTTGTGATCTTAATCGACCCTCATAATGCAGTCACACACTTAGAAATACTTTGATATTAATGTAACCAGTTCTATATTGTGATTATCCAACACATTCTACAATAGGATACACTCTGGCAAAGTTTCTGTATTAAACGTGGGGGCCAATCTTGTAATAATTTTGTTTATTAAGACGTTTACTATGCTAGATGTGACCACTGATGTTGGAATATTTTCCCTTAACACTTTCTCTGCATTTGTGCAAATTCTAATAACTACTCTAGTCTGATTTATCAGTTTTCCTCTTTGCGAATTTGGAAATTTGTAAAATCTGTCGTTACCATCATCTTTTCTTGACATCAAACACGAAAACTCACTTGGGAAAACTACCGTCTGTTTTTCTACTACGTAGTTGTCTACTGCTGCATATAAAACAACATCGAGAAGATGTTTTGGTAAACACGAAGCCCTAACCTCTAATTGCCTAGAATACATGGACACGATCACGGATACAATAACAACCGCTAGGTAAGCGCTGAATTCCGGGCTATGATTGGCTTTTATAACGAAAGCGCACTTCTCTGTACTCTCAATAAGCGAAACAGAGATATGTTTTCTGTTTCATAATGTTGGCAAGAAGAATATGTCACAAGGCGCATTATATCTCTTTATATTTATATGAGGGAAATGCTCCTGCATCAAAAGTCGTAGTTCTTTTGTTTACATTTTTTTTTAAAATATTTTACCATCTATCGGACACTTTTACCAGGATTTTGAGGACTCTTAGATCAACTGCCTGTCATACGTTCACTTAGCGGGTACAGATTATTCTCTATACATACCGAATTGTTCATGTTCTTACAAATTTCACATGTAGAACATCGTGGGAGGATGCTGTAATATATTTTGTTTGATTTTACCAATTTTCGTTTTAATATGCGATATTTGGAACATGTTTTCTCAGAATATACGACACATTTCAGGTTGAAAATATAACCCTACCCTAGTTCATCTCTTTCACTTCCGGTTCGTTAACGATTTCATTAGAAAGAATGCTTAATTTTCCAGTTTTGTATCCTACAAATTAGTACCATTTTTCGATTGTGGTGCCATTGAATAGGAACTCTGAAGCCGTCTTCCTTAATGATGCTTTAGTTTGCACCCTAGAGGTGGATTCGTTAGACATGAAAGTTCGCAATAAGCGGGTTCGTTGCAAGTGGACGTTACTGTATTTGGAAATGAGAGAGAGAGGGAGAGAAAGTTGTCTACATACACTGATTCTTTTAAGGATTCCCATGAAGCGCTAAGGCGAATAGTTTAAAGAACAATTTTTACTACGTTCTCACACATTTTCCTGAAAATTTTTCGGCAGTCCTCGTATGTGATTCTCGTTTTATGTCCTAACCTAAATCCGCGGTATAATAGAAACCGAGTCCATTTTTCAGGCGAACGTAAAGAAGCGACGTTATTATCATAACGCGAAGAAATTTCATAGGCGTAATAAAAACAAAATCGAATATACCACCGGAACGGAGCCTAACGGTAATATAGCCCTCCGAAGCGGGTTCGGTCGGTGTTTTATTTTGATATATCCGTTTATTAGATCGAGCCGCGAAGGCATCGGTACCGGTTCGTCGCCGAATGAATAAATCAGGCATGAATTGTAAATGGAACATTATCCTCCTCTTGCGTTCGTTCTTCGTCCGCATTTCGGACCGACGGCAGCGCCGCGACGGATACGACGCCGGCGGCGAGCTTTCGGATCGTGTGCGCCGCTATGCAGAAGTCGTCACATATTCTTTTATTTATATGCAGCCATATTTCCGGGCGTTCGTTTCCTAGCAACGAATTCAGTTCCGCCATTTGTCATTTTCCGGGCGCGCTGTTCCTCTTTTTTTGCCGTAAATATTTTCCTACTTTGACATACACAAAGTATAGGCGAAAAGCTTCTTCTGATGTGTATGTGTTTGGGGGATACATATGAATGTGTCGTATGTGTATATGGATTTGGACTGGTATGGAACTTTCGTCTCGGTAGTTTCGTCCGTTCTTGGTGCACAGTCGGTAGCTGCTGAAACGACGTGGTGTGCGGCCAAGCGGAGTATAACTATGTATTGTGATACATCTTAGCTTGAACTGACGATATAATAAATAGAAATGTGCAAATTTTTTTGTCTCCTTGTTGTTTTAGTGTTTTCGTATATGTTCGATATTTAGTACAACTAGTATATGTAGGTAGTGTGTTATCTCGACTGATATGGGGACTGGCCAATTACGGTTTAGCTTGTTAGCTATAAAATCCGATGTTATCTTCAAAATCGTTCACAGTTTTCAATATAATCACTTAAATACTCAAATTGACCAGCTTTTGCCGTTATACCACATCGAGTTGGATGTCCAAAAATATAAACGCCTGGACCAAATTAACGCGCCACTTTATTTAATTACGTAAATGGTACTTAAATTAAGCATATTGAATCACAAATGTATTGTAAAGAATGAACTTAGGTACTTTAAAAACAACCTAGCGAACATAGTTTTTAACTAATTTGTTACTTAAAAATTTGTTTTTGTAACGAAGACTGGTAAAACATGGAAACGGAAATCACATTCAAATTAATCTTAAAAAGCGAAATTAGTAGCTCCGACGTAACCTCAATATTGAGTATGTCCTCCTCTACTCCTAATTACTGCATTTACACGTCTTGGCAGATTAAATTTGGAATAATTTCTGGATGAATATTCTTCCATTCTGTAACTAGGGCCTTCCACTAGTTAATCGTGATTGGGAAGTGAAGGCGTGCGATTGCGAATCTTTTCTTTAAGAAAATCCTTCAATGTATGTGTGCTCAATCGGATTTATATCTGAGCTCAAGAACCGGAATATTAACATCAGTAGTCAACAACTTGTCTAGCTACATGCGGACCAGCATTATCTTGCATGAATAGAAAATTAGGTCCTATAAATAGAACCAATGGCACTACATGCCCAATTGCGATGTTTTCGAAGCAATAAACTCCATTCAATGACCTCGTTCGTATAGGAACCAACCTTGTACGCGCATCGCATCAAATTTCTCCCCATAACAGAGCCACCCCTAAAAGAGATTCTTGGAGAAATATTGCAACCGCAAATCGTTCGCCTGGTCTTCGCCAGACACGCTCACGTCTGTCAAGAGATTTTAAACTAATCCTCGTCTCATCACAGAATAAAACCTTCTTCCAATCGTCAATAGTCCAGTGTTCGTGATTTCTGAAAAACAGCAATCCTCATTAATTTTGTGCTCTCTGGTGATTAATGGCTTTCTTGCCGGCCTTCCATTACTTAATCCAGCCTCCTTTAAACGCCATCTTACAGTTCAAGGCCATACGGAAACATTGCGAGCAGCTAGTAATTAATTTTTTAACACATTGCTAGTAATTCTCCTGTTTCTTAGAGTGGATTGTCTAAGAAAACGATCATCCCATATATTTGTGCCTTTGACGTGGTCTTCGAGAGGACGATCCTCCGAATCTTCTGATCAATCGACTTATGCTGGAATGCGATTTCCCTAACATACGAGCAACATAATGCAAGGTGTATCATTCTTCCAGTGGTTGTTCGTACTGTCTCTTCTACCGATAAAGTCCTTTCACGATTCATTTTCTACTTCTTAAAACATGGTAGTAACTGTAACAATACCGATGTAGCAAATATGATATCGAAAGAAACTTAATGCCTAATGTAAAGTGGACAATACTAGACTAATTCAACATAAACGAAATCACTTTAAATAAAAAGTGTTTTTAATTGATAATTGTTACTTTAACACAAAAGATATCTTCACAACAATTGCATTGAATGTTATACGATATTCAATGCATGTTTATAAGATCATTAGTGACATCACAAATATTTTGATCTTTGGTTTAAACAAAAATATAATAGTGGTGCGTTAATTTTGCCTAGGAATTCATGTCTATCATGTTCATAGTTCGAAGACTACGACAAAAACATAAAAGAGAGGAAATATTTCTCGTAAGCTCTGATTAGCACAACCCCTAAAATGTGTACGTTATTGAAATAATATTAATAATTTGACAGGATGATGTATGTTTATAAAGGCCTTAATTAGAAAATATTGTCATTTGTACAGGATGCCCCAAAAAAGTATCAAAGCTATGCTTTTTTTTTTAATGGAATATTAAAAATGTTGTACTTTTCTCGAACTGTATAGAAAATGTAAAAGCGAGTTACTTCAGTTTTCCCTATCGTTTACCGTTTTCGAAGTATTTGCCTTGACTCGGTATATCTCGGGCTACTTATTTTCAGGTATGTAATTTTACAATAATGTACAGGATGATTCTATAGATCGGCTTTATTTGTCTCAACTGCAACAGTGTATAACTTTGTTATTTCAAATGGAACACGCTGTATATTTTTAGACTCGGAGAAAGGTTTTTCAATTCCTATCCAAACTGTATCAAGTTTCTCTATACTTATCTCTCGTATTTTCGGAGAATTTGTTTGAATTATGTTGAAATTAAATGGAAGCTGCTGTATTTGGAAATGCACTTTTGATTTCAACTATTAGAAACAGTTGCTAATTAAACACACATTGAATGGCAAGTGTTCTACATGATGGCCATTTTCCTCTATGGATATTCCAATTCTCTCTTCAAACGATCTTCTAACTCTTCTTACCATTTCGGGGGTAATGATGGCAAATGCATTTCTTATTTTCATTACCATATCGCTCGGTGTAGTTGCTATGGAATTGTTAACAATATTTTTTACATATCCCCATAAAAAAATCTACGCATATCAAAGCGGGTGACCTGGATGGCCATTCACAGGTCTTTGCCTTCCAATCCACTTATTCGGGAACAGCAAATTTAAATAGTTTCTAACAGCTAATTTTGTTTTATGTTCAATAAAGGTTCGGTTTATACGATTTATACGGTTGTTGCTTGCCTCGAGCTAGAGAAACAGGTGTCACCGATTTTATTATAAACAATTGTGTGGTGAGGAGTTTACCGATGTGATATTTGTGTCAGTTGTTGTATGTTGTTTGAACTATGTACAATTTCGATTTGACACACAAGTTATGAAAAACACTGTACATGACAATTTTGAAATTAATAATAACCACAAGCTCATAAGCTTGGTGACATTAATTTTAAAATCTATGATGACTAGCTGGCAACGTTTCAGCTTGCAAGACCGTATGAAAAATACATGCCGATGATTATAGTCATGGAAAGTTCAGGTATGAAGCTTACAGCCAACTTCCTTAAGAAAAAGGGTTGCATGAAGTGAAATACCGATAGCTCTGCCGCACTATAAAGCAAAGTAAGGAGAAAACTATTTAGAAAATCTATTTCTCGTTGCTTCAATTACAATAAGTATGGACATTTCGTAACAAAATATTTATTATTATTAGTTTTCATTTTTATCTATTTTTTATCATTTACCCAAAACTAATTTCTTTATTTTCTTCTTGACGAACCACGACTGACTCGACTAATGCATTTATTTGGTATATCGATTCTTTCTGGTGCATCTGTGCACATGACAAGAAATAAAGATTAAAACAAATTTGGACCCGCAACACACCTACATTACAATAGCAACTAATCGGTAATTTCCCGCTCTTTCGATTTACGAAGCCACAGAACATATGGGTTTCCATTATGAAAAAGAAGATTGAGCATGAAATGATCTCAACATTTTATTTCATGGTCAGATTCATGGCCACCATTGAATTCCTCATTTGAAAATTACATAAGTCTTAACCTTTATGATTTTTTAAAAGGTCATTAACAGCGAAATATTTAGGTGTCTCCCTACTTTTGGTACACCTGGTATATATATACGAGTATATAAAAATTGTGGAGGATTTTCTAAACTTTTCTGCAAAGTGTTTGATAATTAAAATTGTATTAAAATTTTGCATTAACCCCAAAACTATTAGATTGATTGACACTTCTACCTTTACAAACTGTAAGTATTTCTTACAGTTGGGCAAAGAAATGAACGTTTTCCGAAATTCTTTTCGAAGGATTGTAGGTTTGCACGGTAGGCTTACAACTTGCTGATGAAGTGCTTAATTCTTTCTGTGAGGAGATGTGTCCGAATTTTTATATTTTCCCCAGTTCTTTCGATATCGTTCTTGAACTAAGTTTTTTTCAATCGTAAGTGAAGAACCAGTAAGATTACGGGCTCGAAATTTTGCATATCGTATATTCGTTACGATAGCTACGTCTTATAGGCGAGTTTTTCGTAAATTCCTTGTTTCCTGTTGAATTTAACTTCAATTAAGGAATAGATAAATGACTATGGGCTTACCATCATTTTTGGACTTGAAGGAAGTAACGATAGTAAAGGAATTTACAAAAAGCCCGATGATAAGTCGTAGCTATCTTAACGAATACACGATATGCAAAATATCGAGCCCGTAAACTTACTGATTCTTCACTTATGATTGAAAAATATAGCTGTAAAAGCTCTTAACATTGTAAAAACTAGTATTTTATCGTTACACACACTATTTTAAAAGGTCAGATATACAATTTTCAAAATAGTTCTGGAACCATTAAAAGAAAATTTAAGTTGAACCGATCTTCAAGAAAAGTACCGAACACCCTTAAATCTTTTCAGAAATTACCGGTTCCACAATTATTTCTTCTTTGTTAGATGTTAGTAAGAACAAGTACAACGGCCAAGATTGCTATCATACGTAATATGACGACATGTATTTTATTCACAGTAGTTTCTAGTTTTTCCTGTAAGAAAGGGATTTATTCAAACTTCGACAAGCCATTAACAACCTCAAGAGTTACATCATCGAATTTTAGATTTTCCGTATGCCTACCTACATATTATAATTTTCATTTCTAAGAAATAAGTAACCCCATTCCGCGAGTACTTGCCGAAGCGTACTTTTCAGCTCAAGTGAATATATGAATGCTTGAGGTACGAGGAATATTTGCCTGCAAGATTCTGTCCTTACCACTAGCGTATATGTATGTATATGTATATATGTATAGATACCCGCTGCTTACTAGTTCGCGTATGTATCTACAAAAAGCAGCAATTCTACGTTACCCGTATAAGTTTATGTCCTCGGATTGGAATACTTCACCGAGTAATGTATTAGAGAGAAAACTTGACATTTACAGATACTTCTCGGAAGATCACAGTCGCTCTGTACGTACGTTGGTGAGCCGTTGTTATTATTGCTAGTTAATGCTGGCTGCTGCTGTTGTAGCTGTTACCGGGACTGTCGGCGTAGTTTGTCTGTAATTTTTAATTAGTTCCCAGTTCGCGTCTTTTTGCCGTTTATATCGTATGTCAACAGACGTGCATATATCAGTAATCGTCAGGTAATCACCGGGAAAACGGTGTTGTTTCGTAGGAATTATGCATATTGCGTAAAATCATTTCTTTTTGTGAAGATAAAATTTAAAGGACACGAATTACGTCATTCATAAAGTCTTCTGAGAGTAAACGATGTGAAGTAATGGATTTAGGGCATCCTTACCAAGGAAAGACTCGCGGCGGTTACGTTCAAAGAAGGGGATTGAGTTCTACTTCCACCTGATGACTGAATGTACTGAATTGTTGCAATTGGCATAATCAAAATTGCCGTCGTAAAGGCAACGGGAACCGTTGACTTCGCATTCTTCATCCTTGAGGGCGAAGAAATTTGGGATTTTGATCGGCACTACTTATATGATGATGTTCTAATAATTCAATACTTTGCTATTTCAGAGCCCAATTGTTTTTCGGTGTTACTCCTTCGAAGCATGGCGATTCCTTCTAGCAAACAAATGCTGCTGTACTTACGCGGCATTAACCGCTCTTTGATCTTGTGAAGAAATCCAACAATTTACATATACAACGTTTGAAACAAATGTTTCGAGAATTTACTCCAAGTATGTCTTTCTATTACAATGAGGGATTGAAGTATGGAATATTAAAAGAAAAAGCGAACTCGACCGGTGTTTTGAAAGGCGCTGCAATATGTACATTTTAGTTTTCAAAAATACACATCAGTATGTGCGATTCATCTTCAGACTTTCATTTGTTTTTAATTAGGACGCCATCACAAAAAAGAATTAAATGAGAATATAGATTTTCAGTAAAATCATTTTTTTGCATAACAGAAATTCTGAAAAAGAATGGTTTAATGTTGATATTATGGCACTTATAACTTATAAAACACGATAAACCAGAAATTGTAAAATGAAAAATGAAAACAGAGCAAATAAACCTAACGTTATTAAATTAAATTTTCAAAATGCCACCCATTAACTTCTCGGCTGTAAGCTAGTCTGTTTAGAAAATTTACCCAACACGTTACTAATAACAAATAAATAAATCTTCAGGATTTCTTTTGTAAATTTTAATTATAGGTAACCCCGTAGGGAAAAGTCTAGGGGTGTCAGGTCAGAAGATCTTGCATGCCATCCGAACGGCCCTTGTGTGCCCATCTTGGAAAAAACTGTGCTCAGAAAATTGAGTGCAGGAAGGTCATAATGTGGCGGTGCGCCATCGTGTTGATATCAAAGAATATTATTGGAGATATCAGGATCGTCTTCGTTTGGGTAAAGTGCAGCCACTAGAATCTAGAATTCTATTATGTACTATTCTTGCCCAGATGTTTCAATAATTAATTGATGGGGGAATCACTTGTTGAAACAGTATTCATCCACCTAATGAAGTCACACCGTGGCGAACCAATATTGTAGTGGTACTATGATTAAATATTTTGAAACTTACAAAGTCTTTTTGATTTCTCATAAGTTACTCCAGATGTTTACTTTTTCTGGATGTTTAGTGTGTGTTGTAAACGATTTGGTGACGAAAACGTTTGTTAGTATGGCACAAATTTATCACTGCCTGTCGGTCAGGATCATTATCATTAAGCGCTTGAACTTGTGGGAGCTAAAATCGATGATATTTTTATTTCTTTTAACAACTTCAGTACCGCAAACTTACTAACATCATTATCTGCTCTCGACCTAAAAGGTGATATCCTTTCTCATTAAGTACTCTAAACTTACTAACAACGATTACCTGCTACCAACTTTCTAGAAGAATAGTGAGGATTTTCTTCGAATTGTAAATGAATGTTTCTGTGCAATCGTCCTTTGAAATATTCACATCATCTCCCGTCTCCTTTTTTTTTTTTTTGATTTTCTAATTGTCGATTGTGGAATAGGACGATTTGGACTTTTTGGATTGAACGCACACTTCTTCCTGGGATCTTACGAGGTTCCCACAATCAAGATAAATTAAAATTTCTATACGATGCGATTTTATAAAATTAGCCATGATAATTTAGTATAATATTATTAGAATTTTGCAATGAACTACAATAATTATGTCAAGAGCGTTGAGGATTGACAGAATGCTTGTATGAAACAGTCCGCTAGATCTAAGATTTATATCAAGATATCTTGAATATTCGGGACTCAACAAAGGTTGTACGATAAAAACGGGAGGTACTTCAACAAGCAATTTACGTCCCGTGTATGGTCTGAATTATTTGTTAGCTTGGATAATATTTAATGGTAATTTTATGGTAATTTAGAATTATTTCCGATTAAATACGATAATATCAACTTTAACTGTTCAACTCGATTCTTCTCAGAATTTTTGTTGTGCAACCTTATGATTTATTTACATGATCATAAAGACAAGAAAAATCACTATCGAATCTCTCTTCTCCTTTTCTGTTCAGTGTCGAGTCATTTTGGAATTCAGCTCTCTGGTCTTCCACATTTTCCTCCATGTCTTCCCATTCTTTGCCATGCTTTCTACATTCATTCATTTTGTTCCTTTTTTCTCTCCCCCTAAGCGTACTTCTTTCGTCTACGTCTTCGTCGGTCTCCCTCCGTTTCTTTCTTACAACTTCCCTCGTTTCAAATATCTGTTTTATTAGTTTACCCTTATCTCTTCTCATTACTTTGTTCGAATTTCGACTTGGTTTATTTTTAGTCTTTCCTTGAATACTTGGTTCCTAATTTTATCATTCCCTTTTTATCAGTATCCTCCAAAATTTCATTTTTGCGATTGTTATTCTACCTTTTCTTTTCTTTGCGATAATGTCCAGGACTCACATGCGTAGGTCAATGTTGGTTTTACAATGCCTTTTTCTATTTCTCACTTCTAAAAATCTGTATTGCCATTTTCTTTTGTGATGACGTCATAACTAAAAGAACAAATGAAAATCGGGTGAGTCGGACATATTAATGTGTGTTTTCGAAAATTAAAATCGACGTGTGCCAGCGTTTTTAAGGAAACCAGTTGAGTTTACTTTTTTAATATTCCATGCTTTAGTCACACACTGTATATTGTACTGAGAATTTAGTTAAATTGCACCGACCTAGCTCTTAATTACTGATATAAAGAAGTATAAATTATTACAAATATATATAGAAACAGTTAACATAAAATCAAGATAATTACCTAGTGTTGTGTGTGTGTGACTGTAAATTTCTGTTTCGAAGATGGTTCTTCCTGTATCTCCTCTCTTAACTTCTATTCTCGATACACCTTTAATTTCTATGAATCCTTCCCCTTCTTAGATTCTATCTTCTCTGGTATGGTGAAGTTCTTTTATTCACCGGTGCTTCTTCTTAAAATTCTTTTATTTCAAATATCTTTATGGAGTTATCTTTTGACTTATCTACACTGTCAATTTTCTTCGTCATTAAGCAAGCAAAACTTTTTATTTCTTTTGGAAACTAGAACTACATTGCTTTATTTATAAGTTGTCCACGAAACGAAAACTTTAATTCATCTTGACTCCAGTTCTTCCAAGTATATCGCTGTTATAGAAACCTGTATTGAATGCCAATGTATCCTTCGTCATTTCCAGTAAATTTGTATGAATTCTTGTAATGTATGTTGTATGTATGAGTCTGAATGATAACAATGCTTTTTATCCATTAATATATGCTCTTCATAAAAATTAATAATTTTATTTCTGGTGACATTTGTTTCTCCCATTAAACGTCTCTGGCTGGAGTTAAAATAAGAAGCTAACACCCGTAGGGTAATAAAATGCTCAAAAGGTGGTGGGAGTGGTGTCGAAAAGGTATAAATAGAACCCCAAAATAAACTATATGACAATTGAAGACCATAACCCCAACATTAATTGTAAATTTTGAATATACTACAATATATTTGGACTACTTATGAACGCTTTCGGTCTAGTTTGGTTACAAATAGAAGTAATTGTAAGTCGTATTTTCAATGTTTAACAATTTTGTGTGCATGATCTGAAGATCACCAACACGCTTATGAATTACATCGAACCGATCTTACAACAGAAATGCAACCATTGAGAACGGAAGTAAATACCTCAATATCTTCGCTTTTCTCTTGTATCTAGCACGCAGCCAATCCAGACAACTTAATTTACGTAGACACGTCTATGTGTACATATGTGCTATATTTATCTATTTGTGCCCGAGATAGGCGAATGCACATTAGACCTGCACTAGATGCGTTTCGAGCGGGTACCACGCAGATTACATCTTGTTCACCTTTCAGACGTCAATTAATTTACCGCGGAGGAGCAATTAAAATATAATTAAGTATGTAAATATTTTCGCGTGACGCGTTCTTATTTGCTTACTGTTTAATATGCCCCTTAATTGGATGGTTTTATAGTTTAAGTGGTGTGCTTAACGCGCCTTGCGATTAGGTAATGTGGCATTAACATTACGTTACGTTGCTGCTGCTGCTACTACTACTGCGCTGGTATATGTAGCTCAGGCGCTAATGTGGGTATACTCGAACGGGAAGATGTTGCCAAATTCCTACCATCGAAATTTATTATACCTCGAAGTTTCAATTTGGTTCTTGTATAATATACGACTTATCTATTTTGTTGAGTAATTTATATTTGTAATTGAACCTTTTAGATTTATCGAATGAATTTGAGTAACAATAAGCAAGGTAAACGTTACAGAAGTCAAGGAAATTGCAGATTTGCTCTTTCATTTAGTGTCAAATGAATTAATTGCAAGTGCAGCAATGACTATCGATGAAGGGATATAAGTAGATATCTACGTGGATTGTCCAATAATAAAAGGCCAAGCCGAAATTACATATTACACGAAGATATAAAAACAAATACTTTTGTTTATTTCCCGATAAAATCTCCAGATCTCCAATTGTGAGACATTGATCACATCATGACACTAGTTGAACATCCCTTCGCGGTACTACCGCTTGTCAAGTTGGTTGAGTCCACAACGCTCTCCTGAAATTCCCTCTGATCCATATAGCATTTCCCCACTTTCTATTTCAAAAAAGGATGGTTTAATGTGCAACTAATTTAAAACGCATCGTCTTTCAAGTGAAATCCGCTTCGATTATAAATTGGAGATCAAAACTTACGAGAATAGACGGCTATGGTAGATAAAACAACAAAATTTTAACTGTAACGTAATTAGTACTATTGCGTGCTCCTCTAATAGAAACACGTACATACAATTGCAGTCGAAAGACAGCGTTGCATGCTAACTTAATTGAAGTTAATAACGTTCTTCTCCTTTTTTTTGTTTTAGTTTTTACCCGCCAGTTACGAATTCAAAATCGCAGATTTAATTATTTGAAATAATGTAATGAGATAGCGAACTGACTCGCGGTAGTTTTGCCAGTTTAATTACCGTACCCGGTGCATTTGTTCCTAATTGTCGAATGTTTCCCTAACGAACACAAATAAATTATGTATACGCATGCAGATGCACTATTTTATGTACGCTTAGACTAAATCCGTTTTTAAACACTTCCTCTTGCTTTGCGTGAACACGAATTTAGTTAGGAAAGAATATCTGAGAACATTATTATGTTATCTCTTTTCGTGCTTGGCTCGATGTAATCTGAAATTATGATGTTCGAGATGCAGTGGCGTTATGCATCACCCACGAGGGAACGCTGGCAACAGAAAAATTCTGATTTCGATGAAACTGTACAGAATGAAAGAGTACCATGCTATAAGAACAACGCAATCTTTTTAGCGGCCGAATCTCCAGATTACGGGGTGCAGCTCCCTCCAAAAATTTGCACGATTTTTTAACTTTTGTAAAGAGCTCGGAAACTATCACAGAATTCTGTATTTTTTTAGAATATAATTTGAAGTATATTACATAGTCTTAAGGATGGCGCAAATTATTATCGGGAAAATTAAATAACGGGCGACCGGGCGCCCATTACCCCCTTTTTTGATAGTTTTTTTTTTGTTCATCACAAATAAAGTAGGTTTTACCTAGAGAACGGTGCTCAATAACAAATTTAGACAGTAGAGACATTAAAAAGCGATAATAAAGTTTCACTTATCGTCGATTGATGTACATAGATAAGTGTCGTTATAAGTATAAAATACTTTGAAATACCAATTATTTCGATAACGTTTGAAAGAAATACGAAATATATTTACATAGATATGGATTAAGTACTTAAGTCCTTAATGTAGATAGATATTAATAAACAAAAAATACACGCATTGTGTCACGCGTACCGGTGTAGAAATGCATATATAAGGTTGCCGTTCCAAATGATATATCAGTAGCATTTTTCGCGCAGTGTAAATTTATAGTTTGGCACAATGGCAGCGATTAATATATACTAATGTGTTAAACATTTCAAAGTAGCTGACATCGCAACTTGATTTGTATGATGCGCTAAAGGCTATGACTGTTAGTGGTCAACAAAGAAACATGTTCTATTTTGAATATGTAACAGGATTGGCATTTGAACGATTAGGAGGAACACATGAAACGCAATTCGTGGAAGATGAAGAAGACAATTATGAAAATATTGCCTGTGTCCCTGAAGAAGGAGGCACTGTTACTGACCTGGATTGCAAAATTAGAGCGGTATAATACTGGAAAAGTGGTAAAACCAAACGACTTTCTGTCGAAAGTGTGAAAAAGATTTCAAGAAAGTGAAATCGCTACCCCAGTTATATAGATATGAAGAAAGTATTAACAGAAGTGGCACCCATACCCATAGGAATAAACTAGGATTTATTACAGAATACGTTCATATGAAATTTTGAACCATTGACGATGGAAAAATAATTCATGACATGGACCTTCCAAGCTGGGCTTTAGAAGCTAAACAAGAAATTGGGCGCGACACGTTCAAAGCAGGACATTGGTGGATATGGCATTTAAAAAAGCAAATAATATTGTGTTACGCAAAATAATTATATATAATTTATTACTCGGTTGACAAGTGCGTGTATGGAGGACCTTCAGCTGGTAAGCAATAATTTTGTTAGAGAAGTCAAACCCTATATCACTAGCATCGGGAGATGCAACGTATAGAACGCCAATGAGAATGGATTTAATCTAGAAATGTACTCCGGCCATACTTTGGCAGTAAAGGGTCAGAAAATCGTTGAAGGTGTTGTGCAATCTTTGCACTCTACAACACATAGCTATACAATTTTACTAGCCATTTCGGCAGATGAACGCTTACTTTCGCCATTATTTTTGGTATTAAAGGAATCTACGAATACGTTTGGACTTTGAGTTGCGCAATTATTGTTTAGACCCGTAAATGTCTATATGCGACCTGGTCTACGAAGAGAGGGCTTACATGCGAAAACAAGTTTTCGAGGAAACAGCTGTTAAAGATAAACAATTTTTTTCGTTTGTTGTTCCCTTTTCTCCGCGTTGCCTGGGGTCTAACCATATTCAAGGACGTCAAGTGTTGTTTCTGTTCGGAATATTTTCGTCGTTAATCGCGTAAGTTGCTAGTTTCGGATTACTAAACGAGTGACACTGAAGAAGTGAGTTTGCAATTTGTAAACCCTGCGCCTATCCCGCAGTGAGTACAAACTGAAGGCTCGCGAACTGAGCCGAATTTTAGATACAAAAGGAGGTACTTTATTCCAAATTCGCAGACAGCGAGGACGTAGAGTCGTTTCATCTTCTATTAAAACCTATCGATCGTCAAATGCCAGAAATTATAGAGTCTGCTGGTTGGTCTTTGAAGCGTCAGTCTTGGTCTTTGAATCTTTGCAGCTTAGTTTCAGATATAAATAAAGCAGATACTGTGGCTCCATTACCAAGACAGGAGTTGGTATCGAAGAAATGTGACACTGCATCATCAAAAAAAGAGTTGGCATCGGAGAAATGCGTGGCTCCATTACCGAGAAAAGAGTTAGCATCAAAGAAACCAAAGCCGAAGGTTCGTGTAGATCTTCTTGAACCAGACGCGGAAAAAGGTCCATCTTCCTCACAACCAACACCTAAAAAGTATAAAAATACTTACTTATAGTATTGCAAAATATGTTTCTCTGGCATATAATAATGTTTTTTATCTTATAAATTGATGTATTTTCCTTATTCCAGATAAAAAAATAAAACAGTTTTTTCGTATTTGTACTCTTATTTTTTTCACTTTCCATAAAGTTTTCAACAATTCATGACTTTCTGGTTTTCACCATGTGAAAGAGCGGCGGCAAAAAAGTGGAAAATGATTTTTTGACACCTAAGCCCCCTTTTCATAGACTAGGTCACATATTTGTTCTTCGACGTCTGGAATGTTCACTTCAATTCATTCAAAACCTGGCTAACAGATGTTTTCTTTCCAAATATCGGACCATTGATGGATTCTTGGAAATTTGTGCCTAAAGATCAAACTGTAAAAATTTTAAAGTGTACAACCTCTAGATATGTTTGGTTTTAGATTATGGAAAAATTTTATCAGAACCTTTTCTGATACAGTGATTCTTATGAACTACGACATGGATTTGCATCAGAGAAATAATATTATTAAGTTGCAATCCTTGACCTACACCTCAGTTTTCTTCACTAAGATTTTTCGATGTCTTCAAATACTCGTGGTATAAGAGTGGACACGTGGATGAAAGACCGGGATCCTTTAAAGACCCTGTAGAGATTTGTTTTACAAAAGACGCGAAGTCTACGCCCTTGTGTAGTGTTTGTAAAAAACCTGCTATTGTGCGTTGATCGTTGTGCAAGCAATACCTGTGTTTTAAACACTTTTATACAGACTACCATTACTGCATGAATTACACAGGATAATTACTACATGCATAATTAATACTATTGACCATTATAATATCAATTATCACGTTGTTGAATGTTTAATTAGCATTATACTTTCTTCTAAATACTGCCGCACTTTTCTGGGGATATTTATTATTGTTACAAACGTCTTAGTTAATATTGCCGTATTAAATATCACGTCAAACTGTAAATTTATACTGTACGAAATATATGCTTTAAATGAATACAAATATGTAATTTTGTTTCTTCGTTCTTCTTGTATATCAATTTCGTAGACCGGTATACGTGACACAATGCATATATTTCTTGTTTATTGATGACCATCTACATTAAGGATTTAAGTACTTAATCCATATCTATCTGAATGTATATCGCATTTCTTTCAAACGTTATCGAAATAATTAGTACTTCACAGTATTTTATATTTAGAACGCCATTTATCTACGTACATCAATCAATGACAACTTAAATTTTGTTATCGTTTTGTAATACCTTTACTACTAGCTGTCTAAAATTATTATTCAACGCCCTTTTCTACGTAAACTCGACTTTATTTGTGATAAATAATAAAGAAAAAGGAACTATTAAAACAAGGGGGTAGTGGGCGCCCGGTCACCCGATATTTAATTTTTCCGATAATGATTTGCGCCGGTCTTGAGAAAGATATCTGATATTCCGAGATATTTACAAAAATTTAAAAATCCTGCAAACTTTTGGAGGATGTATCCCGAATTCGGGGAATTCGGCCGCTAAAGAATTGCGTTGTTCTTATACCAAGGTACTCTTTCAGTCTGTACAGTTTCATCGAAATCAGAATTTCTCAGTTGCCGGTGTTTCCTTGTCAGTAATATTCAAAAACTCTCCCTTATCTGTTCGTCAGCTTACAGAATTTTCACCCTTATATTTGTATATCTTCTGTATTATGTAACTTATTATTATCCTCGCATCAGGGATGATAAAAATGAGATTTGGTCTGGAACTCCGGAAGATTCGCCATTGTGAGGAGATAGAGGCGCTGGTGGTAGCGCGAAGTGAGCGATTATTCCCGTCGAGTAGTTTTAATCAGTAAAAACTCGTGCGGCGTGTTAATTTTCCACCCTCGGGGCATAAAAATAAGAAAACATAAATAACCGGTTCCCGTTATAATGACGTCACGTCCGGAACTCATTATTTCCCGCGTTATTTCAAGTTGCAGCCCTTAATATCGTCCGTTTACGTTTGGACTACTGATGGGGCGACCGGCTCTCCTATCTCATTACTCATAACGGAAAGTATCAAAAGTGCTCGGAATACGTTCGCGTTCGCTTCTACGTCCGTGTCTATTAGCGTTCGAGGAAGCGAACGCATTCGTGTCGGTGTGTGTGTGTGTGCGCTCGCGGGGCCCCGAGAGCAATTTATTTCTCGCAACGTGCATGTCTAAAACTAAGACGATTCTATATTGCTTAGTTAATATGCGTTTAGCGTTTATCCAAAGAGATAGTTGGAGAAGGAAGATATATGCAATTATCGCATGAACCTCGTAAGTTTTATTGCAAACCCTAGCAGGATATTTCTAACGGAACTTTTAACAAATAGTATAACCAGATGGGAGCTCATTTATTAAGTGAAATATACAGAACGCCGTCATCTCTGATGAGAAATAAATATCGCGAATTGAGTAGAAACTTGCTAAATCCACGCATACAACGAGAGTGGTAGACTAGCTGGTAGGATAACAAGGGAAGAAGGAAGCCAGGAAGGCTTACAAAAGGATGAGAAATCTTCTAAAGATTAATGCCTGAAAGGACACAGTAGAAGTAGCTACAAAACTTCCTAAGCTTCCTATGAGCTTTTCAGCAATGCGTGGAACAATAGGAAGAGGAGGATGGAGAGAAGGAAAAAATGGAACTTTTATTATAAGAATAATGATGTCGAATGGGGTTAGGAAAGCAACACATAGAAATAAAAATTTCTTGTAACCTAAATCTTGTTACCATAGGTGTGTCTCAATTTCCTGGGTTTGTTGGTTGTTCATGGGGCTAGAAGATTGACTGATAATAATAAAAGAAAGGACGAGAAAGAAGAATACAGTCAATTAAACAACCTTTCAACTGGACGGTTATAACTTGGATGCGGCAACTAAACTTCGACTGGTTGGAGACCAGCAGTTGATGAAACTAGTAATTTTTGAGCCCTCCTTCTCTCTTCCAAAAATTTTGTTTCTTTCGGCATCACTAAAGTACGGAATAGTGTAGAGAACACCAGGAATACGGAGCAGAACGAAAGAGTGTGATGATGAATTGATAAGCCATAGTAAAACTAATTATTTACTCTGGATACCCACTGAAGGATAGAAAATTCCGATTTTAGGAAATCTTCCAATGAAAAATGTGTATCGGAGCTGGGAAGAGACAACTCAAAGAAGATCGATGCAATTGCAGAACATCTTGAAGAGTTATTTCAACCAAATGAGGGCCGAAACATACGTTATTCGAAAAAAAAAAACTGACCCTGGAAAACATTCGGTCTTCCACCAGACAATCAAAGCTTGATTGGAATGTTCAACATGATGTCTTCATCAACCCGTTAAAATCAAGGCTATTCAACTCCTCAACAATGCGAACTTGATTGGAAAGCCTAAAAGAAAGAAGGTTCTTAACCTAGAATTAAAATTTTCTTTCCTGAATATTTTTCTTGGACGAATGCTGTCTCCTATCAATGTAGGTCTTATAATTAGAAGATATGAGAAAGCCTAAAGGTCTACCAGACTATCATGACTTGTTTGGTTATTCTCGTTCGTTCATTCTTATTTGCCGTCAATTCGTCTTAATTGCTTACTCGGGTGACCCCAACATCCGTCGGTACCTGCTCTTTCGATTTGGGTCTAAGTCTTCTCTTTCTTCTTCTACCACTGATTCCTCTTTCCACTATTTGTTGTGGTATTCTTTCAGATTACATTCTCCACAGATGTCCCAGTCATCTTATACTGTGATTTCATCACCAGTATTAAATCCGCTTTTTGATGGATCCCTTTCAATTCATTGTTTGTTCTTATCCTCAACTATTCTTCATCCGTCTATCTTTGTGGAAATTTTTCTTTCTCACGTTCCTATCACGCTTTCGTCGCCTTTATCTAGGTTATCTCCAAAACGCGAATATAGGCATTCGTTGTTATGGTTTTATATACCGTTGCTTCCGAAATTTTTGGCAGGATTTTGACTTGGGAGTTTATTTGGTTAATACAAAAGTGCTTCTGTTGGCTCTCATTATTTTTGCCAGAATCTCTTCCTTGATTCCTGATTTCCTACCAATTTTCACCCAAAGTATGTAAGTCCTACTTCTTCAAATTTGCATATTGTTTATTGTTCTAACTCTGTACTTAATTTTTTCCCAGTTTATTCATTTAGTATTTACATCGTACTACAAGCCTTGTAAGCCTAGGACGAAAATATGTAATTACACTTCATTTATAGTTTCTATGTATCTTTTTCTATCTTTCGCTTTGGCTTTCCAGCTTCCAAACTCTAACCTCTCTATATCCTCTAGCACCTGTTTCTAGATATTCTTCTTCTACTCGTACCTATTAGATCTCTGTTTAACACCAACTTAGGTATTCTTTCCCTTTCCATCCTCTCTACATGCGCCAGCCATCTCATTCTCTGTGCCCTTCTGCGTCTTTCCTCATTACTTGTCCAATATTTAGCCTTAGTTTCCAATTCCTTTCTTCGTGCTGCTATTGCAAGTTGTTTTGCTATTATGCTACTTATGCAAATAGTACAGCGCTACGTTTGAGCGTCTTGTAACTACTATGCTACACAATTTAAACGTTTTAATTATGTAAAAGACGAGGTGGACAACAAGCAAGTGTCTTACTCAAGTTAAAAACATCATCAAAAGTGAAAACTCAGCTGCAAGATCCAACAAGCGTTGACCACCCGCCAAACGTACATGCTCTGGTGGTTGACTACCTTCCCGCATAAATGCACGGCGTGTTATCTATGTTAGGGGAGGTGGATAGAAAACCCGTCATCTTTCCCCACTATTATCTCATACACGATATTCAATAGTGCTACTTTCCTACAATTTTAACAGCTCAATATTGATCCTTTCTGGTGTATTGTAACAAATTGTGACAACAGCTTGTGACCATTACACCGAAATTTCTCTTGCTTCCATGTTCTAGATGTTAGTTTGTGCATCGCTGAGTTCAGATCTTTTCCATTCTTTGTGATTTATGGAGCTACACCATCCTTCTCCGAGCTGCTGTTGTTCTTTTAATTCCTTATTACACTTTCGTCGTCTTTTGAACCTGGAGGTTCGTTTCTGTGCGGTTTTATTCCCGACATATTTACTGCTTCTTTATTATTCTTTATTCTAGTTCTTAGTTGCTTGCGCATACAACATGTCAAAATTACCTAAGTATCTCTAAAAATATGTCACGTCCTGGGACTGACCTCCTTCTTCCATTTTGTCTAAGTTAAGCAAATCTTTGAGGTGCTCAATCCACATTTCCTAGATCGTTCTTTTCCTTTTAATATCCATTCTCCGTTCCCATTTCAAAATTCTACCGCTCTTGACTGATATCCTTCATTTATTCTTTTTGGTCTTTGGTTAAAATTGAACGAAAATGAGAACCTTACTACACAAAAATTATGGATTAAGGCAGAGGATCGTCATAAATAGTTCAGGTACCGTTGAACTGGTGCGACCAAACTTACCATCACTCACGCCCCCAATCGTGACAAGGTGACTTTAGAAATTCCCTCTATTACAATGATAAAAAGTACTTATGATAGGTATAACAGGTATCAACTAACTCGATCACGGTATGGCCAAAAACCGAAGTTAGAAAGCGTGAAAACTGGTAAACACTCTTAATTTCAATTCATACCTTTTTTTTAAATGAGTGAATAACCGGCTCATTAACACGACTCTAACGATCGCATCGCTATATATATATATATACATATATACCCGTGTATATATTAATTGAATTATTCATCGGGCGCTAGACACGACCGACGAAGATAATTGGCTATTCATAATTTTAGGAAACGAGGTAATGCACGGCGGTATGCTTATTAATTCGCTCCTTTTGTTGGAAGCAGAAGCAGCAGTTCTTTGCTAATGGGATTTACACATTATTAAATATCGTGTTGGGCAAAATAACGTGCGCGTTTACTAACAACAGAACAGGAACGGGCCCATAACTAAATATAATTTGGAGGTTTGGTAACGAGGTAATTATTTCAGGAAATAGCATGTAATTTTGAATTATACATGGGTATTAGGAGCGAGGCACCTATTGTTAGTTTAGTTGCCCGTACGATAAGCCATTCTCTAAAATTGATAGCACACGTGTCGGGATTTCATAAACGTCTGTGTGTCTTAATAAATACTTGTATATTATGGAACCTGCAAATCGAATTTCTTGCCAGCCTGATAGTATCGAGATATTTCGATGACCTGCAGTAGCCAATAAGTAAATTTAACAGTTCTCTTGTCTCTTGCAATTCGTAAGCTCCAAATCAATCCCGTATCGGAAGATTTTGTCTTCGAGCTGTTATGTTGAGCTGTTGAACTCTTCAAAACTTTCAAATCGGCTTGAACTTACGCAGTTCTCCCAATATCGTTTTGCTAAGCACCAAGCGCCTTGTTTCTCAGTTGTTAACTTCGAGATACCTTTACCCTCTTGATATCTCCAGTTATTTACATATTACATTACTTCTTCTGCTTCTTAATTTCAGGTTCATTGTCGCACTTAAATTTCAAATGCCAAAGTCCAGGTAACTTATAACGATAATAAATCTATTTCTAACATCGTCGCAAGCGCTGCTGCCGATTATTACCAACGCATGCATAAAGATGCTGCGTTTCAGGATAAATCGCGGACTGAACATTTAACGGGAATCGTTCGAATCAATTCGCGTTGAAAAAATCGATAAAAAACAAATCGCGTAAGCGCTGAAAACGTAAATCAAGCTTAATTATAATTGCGTGTCTTACGCAATAAATAAAACAGAATAAACAGGCGCGCGAGAAGACGTAACGTACGCTAGAAGAAGCGGAAAGAACCGACGGTAGAGAATGAGAAGATGACGAAGAACGACGAAAGAAATAGAGAAAAAGCCGATCGGTTGAATTTCAAAGCGAACTGTGGCGTAGAAGAAACGATCGCTTGTATCTTCTTAGTCGGTGGCGGTTGATCCTGTTACTACTACGCAGATATATTTTCTTACAATATCTGAACACTTCGAATTTTTGAGTAATTTGTAGTTAACATTGGTGACGTTCGTAATGAGGAGTGTAAGGAGATGGTAATGCACTTGAGACTAATAAATCTAATATAATACATTTTTGGCAATAGCTATCAAATTGGCGATCCTACCCGATAAAAAATTATGCTGAGACGCGAACAAACTTGGCTTAACATTTAGCTATATGTGTATCTCAGTATACTACTTGTTGAACTCATTCCAACAAACAATTCTTCGTGATTGGTCACAACTAGCTTCGTTGGGAACATGTTTCAACTTCACGTGTCCATAGATGGGGATTTCAAGCTGCAGTAAAATGAAATATTTGTTATCATATCGAGTAGAACATTTTATGTATTTTGACAAGTAAGTTTAGGAATTTTTAGTAAAGGAAACGTAAGGGTAAGTGTGACACGTGAAGTTTAGCTGTAGTTTTGGCTGTGTTTACCGCCAAATTCCAATCCTCGGACCGCTACGAAGGAATAATGAAACTTTACGTGTGACGATGAAGATTTCCATAAAATATTTTTTTGTTTTTCATAAAAATAAGCTTCAGAACTTTTATGTACACGGAAATTCGGCTTTACTGTGAAAAACCAGGGTATATCATAGCAATGTTATAACATGATCTTTCTTGACATTTCCGAAAAATACTAACATTTGTGAAATTAGTCATAGAAAGCTTTTTATTATAAGTTAGTAATCAGAATGATTAGTTTGCTGCCTATTGTACTGAGAATTTGGTAAAATTTTTTAAACAAAATTGCACCGGCCTAGCTCTTAATTAATGATATAAAAAGCATAATTTATAAAAAATAATATTTATAAATTTTGAGAAATATTTAACATAAAATCAAGATAATTACCTAATTTTGTGTGTGTGTGAGTGGAAATTTCTTTTTCGAAGATGGTTCTTCCTCTATCTCCTCTCTTAACTTCTATTCTCGATGCACCTTTAATTTCTATGGATTCTTCCCCTTCTTAGATTCTATCTTCTCCGATATTCTTAACACCCTTTTATTCCAAATATATTTATCCACTTATTTGTTAACTTATCTATCTTGTCAATTTTCTTCATCGTTAACCAAACAAACTTTTTATTCCTCTTGGAAACCAGGACTACACTGCTTTATTTCTAAGTTGTCCACGAAACGAAAACTTTAATTCTCCTCGACTCCAGTTCATCCAGACATATCGTTGTTATAGAAACCTGTATTGAATGTTGATGCATCCTAGGTTATTCATATCCAGTATTTTTTGTTATGCATTCTTGTAATATAAAAGTGTTGTATGTAGGTGTCTGAATGTTTACAATGCTTTTCCCTCTTTAATCGATGCTTTTTATAATAATTAATAATTTTATTTCTAGTTATATTTGTTTCTCCCATTGAAGGTCTCTGGCTGGAGTTGAAATAAGAAGCTAGCGTCCGTAGGGTAGTAAAATGCTCAAACGGTGGTGGGCGTGGTGTCGAAAAGGTATAAATATAACCCCAAAATAAACCGTATGACAATGGAAGACCATAACCCCAACATTAACTGTGAATTTTGATATATTGAATTGTAATGAATGAAGAATTTTCTAATGGTAATTAATCATTTGAGTATTACTATTACTCCCAGGACGTTTCCCAAGGGTGGATCTCCTTTGGAGATTTTGACGAAGGACAAAATCAGGCACAGAAACTCCTGGCCATGGCCAGATAGATATCCGGGTTTTTAATCCTTGCTTGGTAGAGCGTTGAATTTTGTGGTGAATATTGCCAATGTTTTTTAAAAGGCGGGGAAAAACTTAGTATGTCTGCAGAGCTACTCCTCTCTCTTCCGTACGTATTCGCCTCTAACATCTTTGAAGTCCTTAAGTTAGTTTTATTTACCCCAGTTAATATTAATAATAATAATAATATTTATTTGTGCCCAACAGTAACAACCACAACAGACACAGTTGTAAATTTATATATTACAATGAAGTGTAAATAAGAAGTTAGGAGAAACACAAGATAATATACAGGTTACATAATATTAATACGGATTAAACAATTTCAAACACTACCTACAGTTATCTGATCTACCGACATTACCTACAGTTATCTGATTTACCAACAGTACCTATAGTTATCTGATTTACCGGCATTAATGGCGAGGGCTTGGTACGCATTTTGAAATTTCGAGGAGGGTGGGTACGCATTCTGAAATTTGCGTTGCACATATTTCGAATGTTTGAGGGAGTTTGCAATCTTCCAAACGGTGAGGGGAGGGAGAGGAGGTGACTACTTTCCGAACAGACCTGCTGCAAGCGTTGACTACATTCCAGCATACATGCTCGGGGATTGACTACCTTGTGGGCGGTGGCTTGGGGACCCGTCACCTTTCACTACCGACGAAGAGAACGTTACTTTAACATTGTGAGAATATAGTTGTTCACTCCCGATTTGTTGTTCAAATGACCTGAAGGTGGTAGAGGAGAAGATATTTAAAATATTACTTAGAAATAGTAAGCTGTCAAGTAATGAATCCAAATGTAGTCTAAGATACATTGGGTTTTATTCTGATCATTCTTTACGAATTTCTTATTAGTAGAAGGGAATGGAAATAAAAACAATTTTTGCAATGCATCTCATACCATTGAATTCATGTATTTTGTCTACTGAGATTGTTGTCAAAACATGTGCATGTATTTTATTGATGTGGTTAAATAACAGTTCCATACAATTGTTCGATGAAGTGCTAATTTGCCACAATAATCCCATTTCGTCTTTCTATTACTACTACGGACTAATTCGGTATTATCCTTAATAATGTATATATATACATGTATATATATATATATATATATATGTATATATATGTATTTTCGCTAATGAAGGTTATACGAAAACTTTATTTATTAACGTTCTGAAGATAGAGCTGTTATATCCCAATTTGTTGTTTAATTGACCGTAAAGTTGTACAGAGTATTTGAAAGATTAATGATTTGAATAGATAATTCCAACTCAAATACGTAAGTATTGTCGGTACAAGATAAATTCTCGCAATGGCACTAATGGAAACCAGTTCGCTTCGCAGAAATTCAGAGAAAAAGTTACGAACAAGAGGGACCCGACGTCGCTCGGTAATTATCTGCACGCGCTAAAAAAGAAATATGGAAATCATAAAAGAATATCATTCGAAATTACACATAAAACCCGTCGTAGAATTCCAAATGAGGGTCATTAGGCACACTCATACATACACCGACACACGAGGAAATTAAAATAAAGCGTATTCATTAGCTCGAATTTCCGTTTATTTCGAATGTTCGCCGAAGAAAAAGTTTCGTCAATTAAAACAGCAGGACTTGCTCCTGATTTTGTATTTAACGTTTTGGTTAGTATCTTGTCATCGTCTATTATAATTTGTTAAAATTTAAGTCGTAATGTATAATGAAAAATTTGTTGTTGACTAGATCTAATATGGTGTTGAATTGTAATAATTCTTATATGTATTTTTCAGTGTAATTTCATATTTCAAAACTTTATTTCGATGTTAATTTTTTTTTATAAAGTCGACTTTTCAAAATTTTCGATATATCATATTCTTAAAAATTTCAGGAGGTAGAGGATTTGGAGTTCTTCCAAATTTTAAGAATTTCTCAAGAAGTCAGACTCCATCAGTGTTCCCTTAGCTTCCAAATTTTCTTATATGCAGGTCAAAAATTTTCAACATAATTTCATATTTCAAAACTTAATTTCGATTTAAACCTTTTATAGAACTGACCCTTGAAAATATTCGAAATATTTCAGCTTTTCCAATTGTTTGATATTTAAAATTTCTAAAAACTTTAGGAAATTGAAACTTTCGAGAGTTCCTCGCAATTTCAGGCTCGGGCTCAATATTACCCATAACTCGCCAATTTTCTTATATGTACGTGGTAATATTTCAATATAATTTTATATTTCTTTATTTCGATTCGAATTATTTTATACAATCGACTTCTCCAAATTTTCCAAAAACTTCAGCTATTCTAAATTTTTGATGTTTCAATCAAGTCAAATTCTTTAGATTTTTATCGATGGCTTTCTCCTCTCTCTTCCAAGCGGTGTCATAAGTCTAGGTTCATAAGAGTTGTGGCTTTTACCGGAGGGAAATCGAACCAAGTGCAGTTTCCTATCAATACCATTAGCGAAGCTTCTACCCAGAACCCGGAAATAGGAATTCCAGTTTGGGGCATCTTTTTCTCCGATTCATCATCAACTTGTATCTGGGATTAAGTCACCGCCAAATGTGGACGGTAAATTAAAAAAGTAGAGGAGTCAA
Source organism: Chrysina gloriosa (assembly GCA_038088585.1). Lineage (NCBI taxonomy): Eukaryota > Metazoa > Arthropoda > Insecta > Coleoptera > Scarabaeidae > Chrysina > Chrysina gloriosa. The sequence continues at coordinate 9,932,426 of CM076090.1, read as the reverse complement.
TGGAACACTTGATCACTAACTGTGGGGCACTAGGCCACAGGAGATACAGAATATTACATGCATATACGCTGAGTGAAGAAGACCTATTAACACTCCCTTTGAAGGAGCTGATCCTGTTCCTAGACGTATTAAATAAATAAAAACAACATCACATTAAATGAAAAAAGAGGCATTGCAAGGCAAGAGCTTTTACTCTCCAATGAACGACCTATCATTAGAGGTACGGAATTTTCTTATATTTGCGAATAGATGGGAAACATACCAATTTGTGTTTTTAATGAACAGATTTGAGTCTCCCCGCAAAATGATTCATCTTCGGTTCTTAAGATGGTTGATCTCTCCCCGCGCATCAGTTGTCAGTCGAGTGAGTGAGAGGAAACAGTGTTCATTCCTAAAGTTTTGTATACGCACGTAATTTTTTCGTTCATTACAACTTGAAACCGCTCCGAACTCCGCCCTAAGAATGCTCTAGAAGAAAGAGTAAAACAATTCGAAGAAGATGGCCTGTATCTACCAGATACAACAACTCTGATGTGCAAGTATTGTACGTAACATTCGTCTGGTAGGTGACAAAGAAGATACACTGAACAAGCACACCTTGCCATCAACTCACATCAAAAAGAAATCTTGTACGGCTGGTACCACAGGAGTCAAACGGCAGTCCGCAATTTTCGGTGGATTTGAGAAACAAAAACCGAGCAAAAATGGCAAACAATATTTTTGGGTAAATATGTGTTTCAAAGCAAACATCCCGCTTTATAAATTGGATCATCCAGCTGTGGGTGAATTTTTTACAAAGTGTATACCAGAGATGGTAATCCTTTAAGAAGGGTGTTTGTGCCATTGTGTGGGCAATCTTAACCCATATTATCCTAACGCCCCGTTTAAGGTGCAATTGAATTTAGTCGTAAAGCACCTCCTTTTATATAACGGTCGTTTATTCTGACTACTAAACGTTAACTAGACACCATTTCACATCACGTACCACATAAAGTTGTGTCTTATGCGCAGTGTTTAATTTGTTATATTCCGTGCAGTTTACAGAATTTTGCACAGCATGAGTGCCAAAAAGGGGTAAGTAATTACAAAAATAATTTTCGTTTTTACAATTGAGTTGATATTATTTTTTTATAACTGAATATCAACACTATTAGCTTAAGTTTTGAAAATAAAATTATTTCTTTCTTTTTAGAAGTAAAATGTAGTTTGTATATAATGCCCCATTTAAGGTGCGCTGGGAATACGAGCCACCGTGAAGATTTTTTTCTAGGGGTTCATAAAAACAAGTTCTAGTTACATTTTAACGAATTTTAACGACCTTTTTCACTTTTTCTTTTTGAAGATTGAGCGTCCACCAAATCATATCACTTCTGGAAGATGATAGCCCTATTATATCCGCAGATATGTTTATCACACCACCAGATAAAAGGGGTATAAGTGATGAAGACGGCGGTGGTGAGGAGTCAGGAGGCATTAGCAATCTTGCTCGTGGTCAATTATTGACTGAGGCTGAAGTACGATGCCAGATATCATCAACTGAAGGAATTTTAGAGACACTACAAGGGATTCCGTTCATAGCGTGTGAAGAGGAGAATAAGTAATCATCTTTCTCATCTTAGGAACCAGCTACCAAGAAAGCAAGAAAGATTGTTGCCAAAAGGAAATGGAAACCAGAGGACATATCTTCAAATCCTGAGAGACATTCAAATGTGCCAAACTGTAAACAAAACACACGTCTGTTGATTCCCCATACGAAACCCGTAGGCATATTATCCCAAGGCCCCATATAAGGTGCGGTTCTGAAATGCAGCCAGCAAACAAAATAATAAAAGACAATATATATTTTTGCTCGTTTTGACCGCTATTTATCACAAATTGATAGAAAAATATTTGATTATTGCGATTTAAACACCTTGGGATGATATGGGTTAAGATTTATATAAAGGAACAGTTAAAAACCTATTGTAATTGCAGCAGACGAAACCTCAGATAAGCAAGACGGTGTGTTTTTACTGTTCCATTGGAAACAATCGCCTCCAAGCTGATTCAGGTTTCTTATCAAGTGTTAACAGATCGTTACGTACCCGTTTGTTACAATCTTTTAAAAATTCTTATAGGGAAGCATGTACTTCACTACCAGAGTTGGGCTCATAAAGTAAATATTATTGGCGAACGAATTTAAGGAGCATAATATGATTGTAGCGAAATTCAAGCTAACCTTTCAAGAAAAATTAAAAGTTAAGCTACTTGAGAGAAAAAATTCCATTTCTGTGAGCAAAACTTTATCCAGCACCTGCATATCTGAGTTGTGGCCGAAAATAATGAAATTAATTGACGGATTAGAAGATTCAAGTTGCCCAGTTGCTCACTATTTGTGAAACAAACTAGAAGACTTGAAGGCGATTCTTAAACGACAAAACTCAGGGTGCTTTGGTCGTATTTACTCCTAAATAATTGCGGAGAAATGGGTTTGGATCTAAATACAATACTAAACACCGCATCTGACAAAAGGGTCAATCAACTTTATCTGCACAAACGAAGCCCTCTTTCACATTGGTCAGTTATTTTGCCTATCTGTGGCTGCAAGTATGACCACTTTAAATCAGAATACATTACTCAAAAGCTTCTCAGAGATTCCTTTCTTCAGAGTATTTCCTCAAAATGAGCCTATTGATATTGATGGGTATACTCACTTTTATCGCTTAATGCTTCAATGAAGAAACAGGAATGAAGACCCCAATATTAAGGGCATATTGTGGGCTATAGTCCAGTCATTATATACATCTGGAAATGAAAAGATTCCGAGAAAGCCAAATTTTTATATGTTGTTGGGGGGTGTCAGGAGAGCTTAATTTTGAGTTTTCGACCGTCTCGACCCCGGTCTTCGTCCGCCATTTAGAAAAAAAGAGTTTTTGTTTCCGCCATAACTCTTTATCCTTTGGAGATAGAGAATTATTATTTGGTACTTTTTTGTTTCACTTTTGATGCTCTTCAATTTAAGTCCTATGGACTTTTCCCCTATTATTGTTAGTTTTCATATTCTTCCTCTTCAGGATCCCCACGGAGACGTGGAGAATTTTCAACAATTTTAACGATCTGTCTTTCACAGCACTAATTTTATTTCGCTCTCCTTTCTCAAATTTTGCTTCATCGTGTATTATTCCCCCACAACAAAAGTATTTATTCTTGAAATCAAAAAACAGGCTAAAGTTGCGGTTCTTCTTCGGGATTTTCACGTTCTTCAAATTCATCCGATTGTCCCGACGTAGTTCTTCGCCGATTAGCAACCCAAGCTAATCTGAATCGGCAGTTTGTAACATGCACTGGTGTTCATTATGTCGTCTTTGAATGCTAGCCCCTAAAAGCGACTACACAGCTTTCTTCTTTGTCACATAAATGTCTGTGATCAACAACGGCCCATCTCCAAGACGATGGGAAACACGTACGCTCACAATAAAACTTCCGACACGAATGGTAGCATTAGTGGGATGTCTAGCAAGGACAATAAAGGAGGGTGTCATACAACTGACCCTCTCGCATACCAATGAACTAGTGTAAATGCACAACATCCAACTTTGCGGGGCACTAGAGCTCTTAATTTTGAAGATAGAGGATAGCCAAAAATATCAAATTGTAGGTGCGTATGTGCTCTTAAAGTTCGATAATAAATATTTTTTCGATAAATATGACGGGAAAGGGGGAAAAATAAAAACTAATGTAACCCTCTAAATGTTTGTCTTTTTTTTGCAATAACTAAGAAACTAAGAAAGGGAAAGTCCACAGGCCTTAAATTGAGGAGCATCGAAAGAGAAATAAAAAAAGCAACAATTCTCTATCTCGAAGGGGGTAAAGAGTTATGGCAGAAATAAGCACTCACCTCTTTTTTCAAGATGGCGGACGAAGCCCGGGGTCGAGACGGTCGAAAACTCAAAATTAAGCTCTTCTGACACCCCCAACAATATATATAAAAAATTTGGCTATCTCGGAATTTTTTAATTTCTAAGGCCTAGTTTTGGATATAATGACTGGACTACTACTAAACGCCGATTTCCAGCCTTTGCTGAAGCAACGTTACAGAGCATTTGGAGTTCAACTAATAGCGTAGACGTCGAACGCTTATTTAGTAAATATAATGTCGTCGTTACGGACAGAAGAACGTGATTTTATTTCATTTATGTAGGATATGCGAATTTTAGCCAAATTTCAATTATTTTGCGAAATTTTAGTTTTTATTTGCAAAAATTCCGTATCTCCACCTATCACTGAGGTTCGTTTCTTAGGCATCTCCGTTTTTGAAACTAGTTTCCTATTTGATATATTTAGTTGCTAAAGCAATATTGGCAATTCCACAAACGTGGTGTGGAAGTATCATTTTGATGATGCTTCCTATAACAGGTGCAAAAATTCTTTGATCTTTCCGAACTTAATCTTAAAACTCTGTATAAGACGCTCAAGACAATGACTCCTACATTTTATACTTTTCTTTCTGGCATTCACAAGAAAGATTAACCGCTTAGGCTATTATTTCCACATACAAGTGGCGATAGGGAACATACGATTCATTGGCGGTAAGTGCTCCAGGTCCAAGAATATGTAATTAGTAACGCACACACCAGCCGTAAGTAAGTCGAAAGCGAAAATGCAAATAATATCTTACTTCTCGCTCTTCCATAATAACCGCTCTTCGTTTCGTCATATGCATATTCATCATAATTAAAATAACTACTAGATGCGTTTGAAGAAGGGACGCATATCCGCATACGAAGATTGCTGCCACCATTGCGCTCTGCTGGTACATTTAACAATTATTGATGATGATCGTTTTCCAGTGAAGAAAGGTTGTGCAACGAGCATAAACTTTATTTCCAATTAAACGTCGAAACGGCGAGCTGGATGTGCTGTTATGAATTAACGCGAGGTCACTGGTTTCTGATAACTGTGATTCGATCCTATTCCGCCTAAGCCTTACACAATAATAAATTGATTAGGTAACTACGCACTGTTCGCGTAGAAATCTTTCGAAATGCTTTTAGCGACGGCATAATACGGTATTTTTATTAATTGGAAACGTTAATTGCGATTAATCGCTTTAAATTTTATCGAATGGAGTGCTTATAAGAAGCGCTTTACGTAATATTTCGTAGAAAATACATGTGAGAATTCTTCAAGCAAAGCTGACTTGTATCACTGGAATTAACACCTTCAGAAGGACAATGTAAAATTCACTTACGATCTTTTTTCAAATTGTTGCTTCTGAAATTGCTGATTTGTAATCCTTTATTTATCTATTAACCATCCTTAAAATAACAAATCTAGACAATTAGCAGGCATATGTCAAATTGTGAATAAGTAGTGAGCGATTACTTATTCCGTATTAATCCCTATCCCTCATTTGTAAAGTTCTTCATTCTGAAACGTTTCTCCTAACGACCGGTAATAAACATCGATCGACTACCAGCAGCAACAGTACACCACATCGGTTCGTCAACCTATTCTATGCAAAAGAGGAAAACGGACATCTCCTCCTATAAAAGAGGCTAATTATTTTTATTCAAATAAGGTCCGAGACGGACAAGTTAAAAACGCACCCGGCGGCATCGCATTCCGCGCTCTCTCTCTAATGGCAAGGCGACAACGGCCGGCCGACGACGACGGTCGTGCGACTTTCTCATTCATACCGCGCTGAATGAAATTGTTTAGGCTCGAAATATTCATTAGAAACTTGATCTAAGAGTAATGCCGCTTTCATTAACATACAAGTACAAGTCGCCGATTGATTAGCGTTGTCGGCGACGTTTTCCTCAATGAAGTGAGAAAAATTAGAAACTTCTGCTACCTCCGTTATTGTTCGTTCGTACCGGTTTTCACTCCTTTTCCTTAACATTTTTGCATTCTTCTGCTCGCATGCCGCTCCGAATACGTATTTGGCATCGTTCTAACGCTCGGGAGGTCAATGTGAATGAGCAATTTAAAAATGTTCATTTTCGAACTTGTCCGGATAGAAAAAGTATAAACAAAATCCAATGAACCGCTTCTATAATTTGGAAATGCAATTTAGGCAAATGGTTCCAATTTATAGTACCTATACGCAATTGCTGAGTTTTTCAATGTTTACTCCACCATTATATTCTTTAAGTGAAACTAACCGTTAGCAATAACACCGAGATGGAGAATAAAACTTTTGTCTCCTTCTTATTATTATGCACGATTATTATAGATTTGATGCCTCTGAATCGAAATTTGATAAAATCCATCTCAGAAATAATTCTAATACTCAAATGGTTAACTATCGTTAGAAAATGTATCATTTATTACAATTCAATGTATCAAAATTCACAGTAAATGTTGGAGTTACGGCTGTTTATGTTCAAATGACCTTCGGTTTATTTTTGTGTTCTATTTATACTTTTTCGATACGAAGCACACCACCACTTAAGCATTTTATTACCCTACGGGTGTTAGTTTCTTATTTTAACTTCAGCCACAGACGTTTAATGGGAGAAAAAAATGTAACTAGAAATAAAATGATTATAAAATAAATTATTATAAAAAGCATCGATGAAAGAATAGAAAACATTGTAAACATTCAGACACATAGATTCAACTCTTTCACATCACAAGAATTCCTAATAACCACTGGATATAAATAACCAAGGATACGTGGACATTAACAATACAGGTTTCTATAACAAAGTTATGCCTTGGATGAACTGAAGTCATAGTGAATTAAAGTTTTCGTTTCGTGGACAACTGAGAAATAATGTAATGTAGTCGTGGTTTCCGTAAAAAATAAAAAGTTTGTTTGGTAGATAGATAAGTCGACAAAAAGTTTAAAATATATTTTGGACCAAAAGAATTATAAAGGAAGTACCAGTGAAAAAAAGAACATCATCGCACCGGAGAAGAAAGAATTTAAAAATGGGAAGAATCCATAGAAAATCACACCGAAAAAGAGAACTTAAGAGAGGGAAGAATCCATAAAAAATAGAGCTGCATCGAAGAAGAAATTCAAGAGAGAAGACAATCGAATAAAAGAAATTACACTCACACACACACAACACTAGGTAATTATCTTTATTTTATGTTAAATATTTCTCAAAATGTATAAATATATTTTGTTATAAGTTATGTTTTTATATAATTAATTAAGAGCTTGGCCGGTGCAATTTTGTTTAAGAAATTAACTAAATTCTCAGAACAATATGAATAATAAATAAATAATCACTTCAAAGTAAGCCTTGCTTTTTCAACCTTTCGATACTAAATTACAAAATTTGATAAGGGAGATATTCGTTAAAATTAATAAAACACTGAATTGAATGCAAAACAAAAGAATAGGACAACGAGAAAAAGACACAAAGAAAAGTAAAAATGATTAAAAGGGATTTCAGTTTAATAAGCGCCGCAGATGAATGAAATGATAACAAAGATGGATATTTAATGCACCCTAATAACTAAGTACAAGAAAGAATTTGCCATGTAATGATGAACGTCAATTTTCACTTTAATGAGTGCTCGCAAGGATTTCGGAAAGTATTTAATGAAATTCCACAAAAATCGTCAAGTATAAATAAGAAATTGTTTGAAGCGTCACAGTCTGAATATAACAAATGCAAACAACTATAGCAAGAAAGGGAAATATTGTGAAAACTCAGCGTTTTATCATTTATTCCCTAAAAAGTAATTTTGTTTACCGTCAATATTCTAGGAGTATTTAAGAGTGTTCGGTACTGTCCTTCAAGGTCGGTTAAACTCAATTCTTTTTATTGATTCCAAAACCATTTTGAAAATTTTATATCTGCCCTTTAAAAGTTGTGTATGTAACGATAAAATACAAGTTTTTTGCAATGTTAAGAGCTTCTACAGCTTTAATTCTTTCTCTATTCTCGATGCACCTTTAATTTCTATGGATTCTTCCCCTTCTTAGATTCTAGCTTCTCTGGTATGGTGAAGTTCTGTTATTCACTGGTAATTCTTCTTCTTGAAACCCTCTTATTCCAAATATATTTATTGACTTATCTATCTTGTCAATTTTCTTCGTCGTTAACCAAACAAACTTTTTATTTCTTTTGGAAGCCAGTACAACACTGCTTTATTTATAAGTTGTCCACGAAATGAAAACTTTAATTTACCTTGACTCCAGTTCATCGAAGGATATTCCTGTTATAGAAACCTGTATTGAATGTCTATGTATCCTTGGTTATTTCCAGTAGTTTTTTCTATGAATTCTTGTAATGTAAAATGTTGTATGTATGTCTGAATGTTAACGACGTTTTTATCCATTAATATATGCTCTTCATAAAAATTAATAATTTTATTTCTAGTGACATTTGTTTCTCCCATTAAACGTGTCTGGCTGGAGTTAAAATAAGAAGCTAACACCCGTATGGTAACAATATGTTCAAAAGGTGGTGGGCGTGGTGTCGAAAAGTATAAATAGAACTCCAAAATAAACCGTATGACGATTGAAGACCATAACTCCAAGATTAACTGTGAATTTGATATCTAGAGTTATAATAAACGATCAATTTTCTAATGGTAATTAACCATTCGAGTATTACTATACCACAACGCGTAATATGACGTTGAGAAAGCAGTGACACGGATGTTACAGGAAATTCTCTAGAGCAACGACATCACAGAGTTTACAATTACGTCAGTCCGTAACAAAATGAGTAAAGAGAAGTCTCATTAATCCATCGCATCAATTACTATCATCAAGTTCCTAATGCAAGGAGACGTACGGCTGCTCATAATCTTCTGATTACGTGCTGAAATCGAAATAATCTTCCTTTTCATGAAGGATTTAGCATGGAAATGGTTGGCAAATGTGATCACCTTCGCCTTATCATTTTTGGCTTATTGCTCATCTTCGTTTTGTACTGCCAGGTTTTGTGCTTGTGGTCGTTTGAATCTTCTTGTAACTCTTTCTAGGGAATGCGAATGAATACAGGTACCGGTTTAGATAGTTTTGTATCTTTTCGTTTCTAACTTTGTAGCATCAATTTCTTCAGCTCATTGTTAGTTTTCTTCAGTCTGTTTTTGTTATCATTTGTTCCGTTGGTTTGTCAGTGTTTTCGGATAGTTTATTTTGTTGCAATTTTCCCGATTAGAACTGCTGTAAAGTCTTGAGGTTCGTTGGCTGAAATTGCGCGGTTGCTTCTGACCGCTGCTTGTTAGTTTGTGAGCTGCTTCTTCGATGTCATGCTGTATTTTGAGGGTCATTTTTAGGTTAATTAGTTTTTTTGTTTAGGTTATGTCTAAACGTATTCCAATCAGTTTTCTAAAACACATGTCTTGGGGCGCGAGTAGCAGAACTTGGGGATTCGCAAAAGACATGTTAATATACCCTTTAAGTAGAAGGTACAACCTGTTGAGGTGCTGGTATCTTATTAATAGCCCCATTTTTTTCGAAATTGGACTACTGTTAATGGTACTTACATTTTGGTTTCTAAAAGTACATAATAGGCATACAAGACTATTTCAAACTAAATTTGGAACTCTTCCCAAACTGTAACTTGTTTGCTTCAATTACATCGTCCTTTAGATACGTAGCATTGCTATAAACTAACTCACGTGCTATTCAGTTTGTTTGCTGATGTCAATATGTATCGTACAAAAGACTTGTTAATAAGTTCCATTGCAAAAAGGAGAACTCTTCCTCGACGATAGCACGTTTCAATTTCATTTAACGTTACCGCAATGACCTAGACAATAGCGATTTTTATAGCAATGCCACGGTTAACGTGCATTCCACGTAAACGTTTTATGCATCACGAGGACGATAGAAGATTTATATCTAATAACTGGAAACCGGGAGAAATTTATGAATCGCAAATACGAACCGGCTCGTAATATGCGGTGCATTTTTCCCCGCTGATATTGGCTCATCGGCCTTGAGCAACGCGATACAATAATAGAATTATGTAAACTACCTGCAGCATTAACAGACTTGACCTTTTAAGAATAGTAAAGCAAACGATTGTGCGTATGTTAGTAATTTCGCAAGAGTTACGTGTCGGTAATGTCAATTGAGTTTCTGATTCATCCTGAAGTGATGCTGTTGAGATTGGAGTTGATTGGGAAAAAAACGGAGACGCGTTAACGTAACAAATACGTTTAAGAATTCAAATTGCCAGGGATGTCTTAACCCGGGGCTGTAAAAGAACCAAAAACGTTTGGGCCCCAGCAGGTTGTCAAAAATTTTTATCGTTCCTATGACCATTGAACCCCACTCGCAGTACAATTGCGCCTTAGTACATTATTTACAATTTATGGCAGAATTTATTAGAAAAATAGGGGCATCATCCTTCGCACTCGAATACCAGAATTTTTTATGGCGAGCCTGGAAATCGGTTATTTTTCACTCCAAATGTGAAAATAAAATTTGTTACATTCGTTAGAATCACATCTTAAAACAGTTATTCCAGTCCTCATTTGGGATACAGCTCCGCGCAATAGTTTAAGAACAAACAGGAAAAAGTAAAAGGAAAATAATTCGAAACTCATCGGCCCCTAACAAACGGTTATTTTAAAACATACAACAAACTGCATGAAGTCCTTTAAGAATCCTATCGAAATAACTAACCAACTAATCCTGAAGCCTTTTTACCCTTTTGAGTGTACGGCGATGATGTCGAGCTGTCATCCTATTTCCCCTTCCAGGACTGTTTCTACTTTGGTCTATGATCTTCCATGGATTTCGTTTCATTTTATACCTCGTTCTTCAGTCAATCTCTTTATTTCTTCTGACCAGGCTTTTCTTGGTCTTCCTATTCTCCTTCTCCTTGGTACTCATGCCTCGTATACTTTTTTAACCGTCCTGGTCCTCTCCATTCTAAAATCATGTCCAATCCATCTCAACTGACTTTCCCCTACTGCGACTTGTACAGGTTTAACCTTCAAGTTTTCGCTAATAATGTCATTTCTGATTCTGTCAGGTCCCGTTTTACCTTCAACTTTTCCCAGAAACCTCATTTACTTGCCTTGTAACTTGCTTCTTTTTGGTTCTTTGTTGTTGTCCACACTTCTGCTCTATATGTTCAAATTGGTGTTACTACCAGTTTAAATTTTTGCGCTCTTATTGGTTTTGGTATCTCTCTTTCACTTAAGAAGGTATTCTTAATGCAATTGAATAGTCTTCAAGCTGCTCCTGTTCTTGCAATGATTTTACCACGTAGCCTTACGTCTTTCATCACAATTGCCCGAAAATATTTAAAATTAGTTACCTGTTCAAGCTTTCTTCTCTGCAGGCAAATCCCGTGCCTTTCTTCCCTCATGCTTATAAGCATTGTCTTCGTTTTTCTACGTTTATTTTTATATTTATACTCCTCCAAACTCTCATAGTATATTCCCAGATTTTCGTTCAATATTTTTTCGTTTTCTGCAATTAACACTTTATCATCTGCATGTATAATCTCGGATATAACTTCCTCTGTATTCCAGAATCCCATCTTGTATTGCTTTATCTATCTTTTTGCCGCTGTTATACCTTCATCCAGAAATAATCGAAATAATACATTTTTCCTTCCCTCCTCACTCTAAATTTATCAGTATCAACACCAAATGAATGAACTTGTACTTCACGAACTCCGAACGTACGTTTCGGCGTAGTAAAACAGAACGGCGAACAGATCTCATCTCGCCTCGAGATACAAGAAGGTAGTATGCGTGTTAAATTTACATAACATTTGTTCCTCTCACTTATGCACGACGTAAACTCCAGATAAAATCCTCGGAACCCGTCTTCAATTCTTCGACGGTGCACCGGATGTTTTATGTCGTCCGTCTCCTTCGCGAGCCGTAATCGTGGTCTAAAATTTCTACAATGTATACACAATATGATAACGAGAACGCGAATATTTACGAGCGTTATAGGAAACATTGTTCCGATTGGCGTTTCGTTCCTCTGCGGGTCATAAATTTATGTATTACCATAAAAACTTTATATAGAAGTTTGTCTTAGTGTTAGTATTAACAATTGCTTTTCTGAAATTATTACCTATATATCATGTCCATGGGACATCAATGAATAAATCGTGAAATTTATTCTCCTGGGAATTAATTATAGAGGCATGGAACGCAGACGATATTAAAATATACCGAGGACATTAAAATATATTGTGCTGGCGGTGCTACATTATAATTTTCATTACCCTCACCTTGCTTATGCAAGAGAAACTGTTTACAATTCATAGCTCCTATTCTTTAGTGATGTCACTTTCAGAGCTATCAATTCGGAAAAAATAATTTCATATGAACACATTACCGAGTTATTCATTGCGATATCTCGATTTTGTTTATTCATAACTGAATACGGTACGTACCTTACATTTCTATTCACAATATTACACCCCTTTGTGCGGTTTCGAAAGAATTCTGGCTTGTCTAGATATAGCAAAATTTGCTGATTAAGTCTGAATCTTTTCATTATTGCTATTGATCGACGTGGTTATTAAATCTAAACAGGAAAGTTCGCAAAACTCAATTCCCCTAGAACTCGGTAACTACAGAAAAATAATATTAACTTAATATATGTATAATCAGAAACAATCTGAATTTGAAACCTTTCATAAATGATTAGAGTTCTTATAGAATTCGTGAAGAAAGTGAATATTGAAGGCTTTTATCGTTATAAATTCTTTGAGATGGATTGAGAATCGGAAACAATACTATAGTCCATCTGAACATTGAGATGCAGTACAGGTTTTATCAAAACTGATTGCAGAGTTGCCAAATCATCTCGTCATGCTTCCTGTTCGATACAACATGCAATATCGCAACTGGACATAGAGATGGCGTTATTGACAGATTACAGTTAAAGTAAGAGACACAAAACCCTTATCCAGTCGCATACTGCATCCAAAGCTCTTGAGCACAACTCGGTTAGTGGTAAGTCCATCTCTCACCGCTTCATACGTATATATTCTTTTTGCCTGAACAATTATACAGATTGTAAAAGAAAGATTTGCATTGCACATATGTATGTTTTTCTTCATACTGAATGCGGCAGAATTGACTACACGGTTTAGTCATGCAGCATTGCTTAGAAAACTGATGGCATTTGGATTTAGTGAAGATTTGGTTCGTTTTTTAAGTCATACTTAACGAGTAGACCACAATATGTATTCTACAATGGCTACTCGTCGGGATCATTTTAAGGACTGTCAGGAGTACCTCAGGGCTCAAATTTGGGTCCTTTGCTGTTCAATATTTTTATTAATGACATTACAATTGTAATTAACTCAAATAAGTTGCTGTTTGCCGACGATCTTAAAGTGTTTCGAGAAATCTCATCAGTATCGGACTGCCTTGGCCTCCAGGCTGACTTGGATAATATTGCTTTGTGGTGTGAATCCAATAATCTACCCCTAAATATATCTAAATGTAAGACAATATCATTTACACGCAGGACCGTTCCGGTTTCTTTCCCTTATTGTATTGGTGAGAATCAGTTGGAAAGGTGTGCGTTAGTCAAGGACTTGGGTGTTTGGTTTGATCCTACACTTAATTTTAATCATCACATGGATGTAATTACTGCATCGGCTAGAAGAATGTTGGGTTTCATTATTAGGAATTGCAGATGTCTTAAAAATACTCAGGCTTTACAAGCTTTGTACTTTGCTCTGGTCAGATCTCGTCTAGAGTATGCGTCAGTAGTATGGTATCCTTTTTATTTAACACACAGACGAGATCTTGAATTAATTCAAAGAAGATTTTTAAAATTTCTAAGTTTTCAAATTGATAATGTTTATCCAGCTAGAAATATAGATCAGGCAATTTTGTTGAATCGCTTCACTTCAATTCCGAAGAATTACTTCTAGCGATAAATATGTATATAATTTAATTCATGGTAACATTGACTGTCCTAATCTTTTGCAATTACTAAACTTTTATGTGCCACAATTTTTATCTCGTAATCCACTAACATTTTATTTACCACGATGTAGAACAAATATTGGATCTTCCACGCCTATATACTTGATGTGCTACAATTATAATATAATTTCGACTGTCTATGATATCAACCATGACTCATTGCGTAATATTGTCAGCTGTTGTGAGCGTCATTTCAATACATTTGTATAGGCTCTTCTGGAATTATTGTATTGTTGTAGGGTTATAGCGGTTTGCTTATTGTATTTTCATTAATTGTCCTGTAATTGAATTGTAATTTGTTGGACAATAAAGATTATTATTATTATTATTATTATTATTATTATTATATACATATGTATACATTGGGGCTTGATTACAACTACAAAGTCATCTATTACATTCCCTGCCTCTAGAATTCTTAGTTCAGGACATCGGGTTGTTGAAGATTTCTTTCCTTCACAGCTTCTTTTTCATATCCCACATTTTTCTTTGGCTTCCACTTTTTCCCAGCAACGTGGCTTCCATTCAAATACTTTTCGTGGTATTTTATCGTCGTCTATCCTTCTGACATGGTCATACCACATCAATCTTTTCTTCTCTATAGTGCCTGTCCGTGAGTTTTCTACTTTCGTCTGATCTCTTTTTCTTCCGTTTTGCACCCGGTCCATTATTGCCAATTTACAGTGTCTTCTCGAGTACGTCATTTCAGTTGATTTTAATTTGTTCAACATTCTTTGATTTACCGTCCATTTTTCTTTGCTCCATACGCGACCGTTCGGTTTACAAAAGTAGAAAATAGCTGTTTTTGAATTTGACTTGATATACTCTCATTCTATAGCAGTGAATGTAATTGTCTAATTATCATTTTCGCTGACCTAAATGAGTAAAACTAAGCATGGAGCACAATAACCTGAGCTTCGGTGTAGTGGATTAATGACTACACCCATATGCAGCAAAGACACCATTCAGAAGGCGTAGGTGAAGTCCTCAAATTGTTTAAAGTGTGCTGTTAGAAGTTGCGAATAGGCGGAATGTAACAACAATCCGGAGACAGAAATCCAAGATGATACAACATATTGCAGTTGGTATCTCATCTTAGCAGAAGCTAGAGCTGTTGAAGAAACCAGGTAAGGGAGCCACGTTCTTCAAATAAAATGACTCACAAAAACATAATAGACATTTATTCTACGTCTACATAAATAATAAACACAAACGATTGTGATAACAACCACGCTTGCTTGTCAGTATTGAAGTGAAGTGAAGTGAGTGACGTTTTACGCCTTGTCCCTCCCCTCGTCCTTGTATCAACTTCACGCTAGTGCAGCCAACCGAAATTTCAAAATTTGGTGGGAGTTACTACAGTAATGATAATAGAAATACAAAATATTATGTCAGAGTGTGGAATATTCTTCTGTAGCCTCCTTTCTTCTTATCTTACCATCTCGGAATTTTAAAGCAAATTATTTTTGCCGCTTTCTAACATAAAAGACCTGAGTTGGTTTGACCCAACCTATTCTATATATAGTCGCAGAAAACATCCTCAGAAGAAGCTATAAGTTGATTCAGAAAAAAAAATGAGAATGTAGAAACCCAAAGTCAAGTATACTATAAAAGGAAAAAGAAAGATGAGGATTATAATAACAAAAAGGACTAAAGGAAGAGTACGGAAATCTTGGATAGACGAGATAGAAATGCCAGTGCAAGAAGGAAAAACGAAATCCGTACAGTAAGGGAAGACAGAAAAAGATGGGAAGAAAACATCATGAGAATAGCCCAACTTCAAAATGTTCTACAAGCAAAAGGGTTGAAAAGGCCTTATGATTAAGTAATCTAGTTTACAATGAGATCAAAGGACCAGTCATCAAATACTCACCTGTCTATGCCGATGTCCACCGTTGTTGGCATCGCTTCGGTGATAGTTCTTTTACTCGTTTTGTACGTGGTTTTTCCACTGCTCTGGATTTCGCTGGTTGTGTATTATTTATACTATCAACGTGATCCCTGCAGTATTTTTCTCTTGAGGAGACAAACTTTACCTCATTTGAACGTAAGTGTGTAAATAAAGTAATGAGACTGGTAGCGTAGTGTTCCATCGAGCAACACTAATGACACGAGAGTTGGAGGGGAGCCAAATCAATACATGATACACCATCAGTGCGAGTTGGGAACTCGCTAGAGTCACGTTGTTTGTCCGTAGTGATTGTTTTAGGAAAGCAGGTTTTGCTTCTGCGTTCTGACATTGAGTGAGACGAATTTCGAGCAACGATGTGCTAACAAGTTTTGCTTCAGACTTGGACACAATGTTACGGAAACTTTTGCAAAACTTCGGCAGGCCTACGGGAACAGTGTTTTGTCAAGGGCGCAGGTGTTTTGGTTGTTTAAGACATTTGCAGAAGGTTGAAAGTCGATTGAAGATGAACCTCGCAGCGGAATGCCTGCTGTGCCAAGAGCTGACGCGAATATTGACAGACACCAGTATCTTGTGCGTTCAGATCATCGATTGACAGTCAATGACAGACAATGGTCCGGGCAGAGTAGAATTTGAATCACACAACTGATCATCAGATTTTGACCAATGAATTGGAGATGAGAAAAATCTGCTCAAAAATGGTTTCGAGAAACAGCACCGAAAGGACATGAGGGGGCACATGTATCTTCACTTCTTGGGATCGATTGAAGAGTATTCCAATTTTGTGAAACCTGTCATTACCGGTGACGAGACTTGTATTTTTGAGAACGACACGGAAAGCAAGCATCAGGGCTCGGAGTGTGTTATTCCATAATGGCATACTTTAAGCTGGCTAAGGCTAAAAGAAGCCAGAACGAGCAAGTCAAAGATCAAAAGCACTCTGATTTGCTTTTGTGATAGCCATAGAGTCGTTCACAAAGACCTTATGCGTCAAGACCGGAAGGTTGATCACCACTTTTAGTGAAAGGTTCTTGAAGGACTTCGAAAAGAGGACATGGGTGTGAGGCCAAATATAGAAAAGAACTGGGTGTTGCATCACGACAACGCGTCTTGTAACACAGCAATTTTAGTGATACGTTTTTGGACCAGTAAGACAGTAACATTCCTGTGGTTCCTCAACCTCGTTATTCGCCCGACTTAAGTTCCTTGTGACTCTTCCCAAAATTGGGAAGGTATAGTTGTTCGCTATTCGTTTTTTCTTTAGGGTGCTGAAGGCAAGAATTTCAGAGTATGTACATTCGGGTAGAAGTTGGGATCTTTGCTCGAAATTCGACGGACGCTTTCCTTGGTACAAAGTAAACACTTTTTTAATTAAGTTTTTTCGTATCGCTGTTCGTCTTTTCTTCAGGGTGCTAGAGGCAAGAATTTCAGAGTATGTACGTGCGGGTTAGAAGTCGGAATCTTCGCTCGGAAGTCGACAGGCGCTTTTCATAGTGCAAAATAAACAATATTTAGTAATCACTTTTGTTCGTGCCCTTGTTCGCTTTTTCTTTCAAAGAGTACTGTGGGCAAGAATTTCAGACTTTGTACATGGGGTAGAAATTGGAATCTTCGTTCGGAATTCGACAGGCGCTTTCCATAGTGCAAACTAAACAATATTTAGTAATACATTTTTCTCGCATCACTGAAAGCAAGAATTTCAGAGTATGTACACCTCAAGGCATTTCGTTTTTGGGGCTCTGGACAACGTTGAGACGGCTGTAACTGACCGTACATCGTACATGGCCTTATGGCTTCTCAAAGCAGCTACTTTGAATGGGACTATGTTGAATTCTAATGTTATTGGAATAAGACAAGTGAAGGAAAATCAGTCTCATTACTATATATTGACACCCCTCGTATTTCCCGAATACTTTATCCCTCCGCCTATCTACTACAACACAATTCTTAATTTAGCTTTATTTAATTAGTTTTGCATAACTCGGTTTCCCGCAGTAACCTTAGCTCATATCTAGTCTGGGCACACGGTTGTAATTACGAAATAAGTTACGATAGCTTACATATACACAGAACTACTCGCATATAGTATCGATTTAGTACTGATTAGAGTGGGGAGTCATCGCTGCTGTCGTAACTTATTTCGTAGTTGTCCGCTGTTACCGCTGTTGGCCCAGGCTACGTAAATGGGAATGTCGGGGTAGTAAGAATAAGAATTATTTTATTTCAGGTTCTCCATTTTGAATTCCAAATCTGCAGATTATTTCGATAAAGAAATAAGCGACGATATAGATATTAGAAATCGCGAGAATATCCAAGCAACTATTGAGAATAGGGAAGTATCCGTTTAGTAGATGGAAACAATGGGTTCTCGAACATCTGTTGATGGTCGTTCGTGATTGAAGTCCTCTGTTATACGCGTCCTCGTTCATTTCAATGCATTTTCCAGACGACGAAGCGAGTGGACGAGCGTTTAACCGCGTCGGTATTTTTAGAATGGTATAGTGTTATTCTTTTCCATGAATTTTAACCAGAGACATTGAATCGTATTACAAGATTCCACGTTATATAAAAATGTCGTAAAGAGCGAAATAAAATTAAAAATGCACATATCGACTCGTAACAGGATATACGGCCGCGGATAATAAGGATTACGTATGGGTTATAACAATAAACAATCCGGCGACAACTATTACGGCCGTAATTAACATTGAAGGAAATTTCACTGCGAATAAATATAAAATAAATAACGTTACTTACGCACTCATTACGTTTCCTTCTAAGTGGAGAATATAAACATTACGGCCGGCCGACCGGTGAGATTTCTGAAAAGCCATGGAAAATTAAACGCGTTCCGTAATTGCTCGTGTTTTCTTCGACAAAAAATTACGCGTTTAATTTACAATGGCCGTGTACGTATCGCGCATTTACTTACATTCCTTCTGCGGGCATTTTTCAGCCACATTCTCACGGTGTATGTGCCCTGTTCCTTGTATATCGACCAGGTTCGTTTTGTGATTGTGACTAACTGAATTGCATATCGGCACGTATGTACATAAGTACGTCATATACACGGTACGACGCAAAAATGTCCGTACATTACGTTTTTAAAACTATACTTTGTTGCAGGATGATGCGCAATTTAAATCCAATTGTCTTCCTATATTCACACATTGAATGAAAAAAGTTATTTTTGACGCATCTTCACAGGATAGGAACTTTACGGAACCCTAATTGTGTCTTCAACCCACGATCAAACTCGGTGTTTATAATATCAGCATTTAATTCGCTATTAATTCAATAAAGATACCGAAACCGGTATTTTCACCTCTACGTGAAAATTCGTTCTACATAATATCTATCCGTAAGTTTCTAGTTAGCTCTGGGACAGATACACGGCTTCAAATAGTCAGTTATTTACATATGCAGGTATAATCAGCTGCATGGGAGTCAAATAATTACATAAATCTCCCAGGTCGTAAATTAATCGCCATTTCCTATGATTTATGGCAATCGGTAGTTAAATATATTATCGTATATGGTAACAAATAGATTCAATTATACAGTTAGTTCCCTATCCTCTCTTTTATCCTTTCTACCGTCTTCGTTGCGGTCCTTCGTTCTCAAATAACACAAATTAACAAGTGGAATACATAAATTTCTCCTAACGTAAATATCACGAACGAATCATTAAAATCTTCAGTGATAAATTATCCCGTTCACAATTCGGATCAAACGGTTCTCCAGTACGGAACGATATAGGAAGGCTGAAGCGTGTGTCCTCCTAGACCGAACAAGATAAGGCTTATTCAGATGGAATACTTTGCGAAATATTAACAAAAATATGCTTAATTACATAAGATTTGCGAATCTTTCAATGTTTCGGTTAACCATGCAGAGTATTTTTTTGTAATTGAGTATACGTTTTGCACGTATAAGTTGGAACAAAATCCATCGAAGCTATAAATGGTGAACAAACGAAAAAGCGATCGGACACGTCAACCTTAATTTTTAAATGAAAAAAACGCATTTTATAACGTCATCATTGTCGCAGGTATGACGCCATCTTCTTTCCTTTTAAATGGTACCCCCTTTTTCAAGAGCGTCATTTGGAGGAGAACGTTTTTCTGCATATACAACGATGATTTCTGAGATAGGTTACACAGCAAGATTTTCGAGAAAGAAATATTGTGTGTATTACTTAATTTAACAATCCAAGTTTAACTAAAAAGTCAAAAGTTACAAACAAAATTAAAATTATTCGAATTAAATATTCAATCCCCATATCATTTACGTGTTGACAATGAACAAAATCGACGTTCAAATTCGTCTATGACATTATTTAATACTTGGGGAGTTATTAACCTGATTTTCTCGGTTATTCTTGTCTTCAAATCTTCAATATTATTAGGTCGGTTTAGATATATTTTAGATTTGACATAACCCTACAAGAAGAAATCGAGTGGAGTTAGATTTGTTTGGAAAAGAGACACTAAGATAATTACGAACAGTTCGAGAATAATGGGGCGGAGCACCATCCTGCGGGAACCGTAGGGCACTATACGGCCAGAGGGCATGTTCTGCATTTGAATGTTATGTTTCGCTGCAGTAATAGCAAATAATTTTCACCATTTTAATGCACCTTCAATAGAAAACGAGCCTATGACTGAATTACCCACAATCTTTGCCGATACGTTGAATTTTTTGTCGCAACTGTGTGTCCTTTCATTATCCAGTGTGGATTTTCGGGTGCCCAGTGTCTGCAGTTTTTCTCATTGAAAAAATATTCTCCTGCAAATGGGGCTATAAAAAATCTGCGACAATAATAATGACGTAATAAATACGTTTTTGCAGAAATTTGCGCATTTAAAAGTTAAGGTTGACGTATACGATCGTTCTTTTTCTTCACTGTTTGCGGACTTTATTGATTTTGTTCCAACCTTTACGTCTACACTGTATATACCACCCAGCACTTGAAATTGATCTTGCTTATAGTGACGAAACATGTAATCCTAAATTTTCATTGGCCAATGCATTCTACTTTGGTTTTCATCGAGCTAATTATGATGGGCTCTGTAATTTGATTAATGCTATTGACTGGGCCTATCTTCTGTGTAATCAGGAGGCAAACACAGCATTTGATCAATTTTACATACGCCTGAATGATGTCTTCGAAACAGGTGTTTCTAAGAAGCATATGCTTTTGCAAAATGATACATTCCCAATAAGGTTTTCATCGAAGATTAGAACCAATGTTAAAATTAAAGCATTTTATCGACAAAAATGGCTACATACCATAAAAATGTCGCATAGTAGTGTAAAGGAACAAATATCGAGTGCTTATTCCAATTATTTGAATGAAGTTCAGAAAGAGATAAGAATTGATATATCCGTCTTATGCAAACTCCATTTTGTTATCAAAAAACATGAAGACAAGACAGTTTTTACCTATGTCATCAATTTTTGTCCATAGATATTTGTCTGTGGGACAAGCACAAAGCGTGTTTCTTTCTTTACTGGCAGCACTTGAGAAAGCTAGTCAAATGAATAGATTGTCATTACTCGTACGACTAAACAATGACGTAGGTAAAAACTTTAAATAGACAAAGTGTACATAGCTATTTCTAACTTTTGCGCCTTTTCTTAAGAATGTGCGTAAATATCCGTGTTCTTGGCTTTGTGTTCCAAGATGTACGAAAATATACTCACTGCTCTTTAATTCTTCCACTGCATTTCTGCAGGTTTTTTCTATCCCTGCTTCCTTAAACTTATTGTTGCTTTCAGGGTCATTGTTTTGTTGGTTAAGGGTTTGTCTTCTATGGGTTCATTTTCTAATTTGTTGGTATTAACAGGTTCGTTTCCACTTTCAAGTTCATTTTTAAGTCAGAAAATATTTCGGCGTTATCATTACTATCATCGCGTACAGTTCAGAAGCGCTTGGAATCTTCTAACTGGAACGGTAACAATTCATTTTCGACACAGAACCTGACTGTACTGTCTTTTTCTTTGATGTTTGTTTTGTTTTGTCTGTGAACTCTCTCTTTGGTGTCTCTTTCGGGTTTCGTTTCTACCGTTTTGAAGGATTTTCAAGATATCTTGGAGTAGTATTTTTTACGTAGTTTTGACCTAGACTAGGTGGTCCTACTTTTCCAAATCATAGCCTCTTGAAATATTCCGTTTAAAGACCGTCCCATAGCATTTTCTGCTTCTACAATTGCTTCAGTATCTACTTCTGTGTGACGTTTCTTAAGAATTTTTTTGACGGTTCATTGGTATAATACCAGTTACCTCAAATCCACTTTTTAATATTTTGCTTATTGTTTTGCACCAAAATTTTCCAAACACTGCATTAACAGCCTAGGAAACAAATCATTGATTATAACGCCCGTTATTTTTTGCTTTCCAACTCTCTTAGAACTAGACGCCATTTCATTTTAATTAGTGTAAAAACACTAACGTCCAAAGGCTGCGTTAGATGTGTGCTATCGTGTGATAGCTATACAAAGCAGATATTATTCTCCTCGCACTTTCCTATCACTTCTAACGAAATATAACTGACCAAGTTATCTCCTATTAAGACTTTTCGGCCAAGAGGTAAAGATTTAAAATATGGAAGCGCAATTTTTGGCAACCATTCTCCAGATATATTAGTGTCGAACAATCCAGAATTACTCCTATTGTATTTCTTATTTTCAGGTCCATCTACTGTCCAAGTGCTCCACACGTGAGCAACTTGTACACAATGTATGGAGGGAACAAAATACTCGATGCAGAGCAGACAAACGTCACTGAAGTTGACGATTTAGAGCTGTCCATAACTCTCTCAGCCCTTTTGGATTGTTTGCAGACAATAATTTGGAAGTGGCCTGGTCGTTTTATCATAATTAAGTACAGCTTCTGGGAGCACATCTTCTACGACTCGTGACAAATTTTTGGAGTAATTTTTAATGGTCTTGTGGTCAATCTTGGCTCTGGACCGAATGATGCTGCATTACTTCAGAGTAAATTACAATTATACATTACGAATCAGTATGAACGAAATTAACTCGAGTTTATGATACATCATAAGAACTTGTCGGGATTTTGCGGATGTTATGGTGATTAGGTTATTGTACCTTGCATTTGTGGTGTGCAAGATGGAATATTGAAACTTGATTTGGTATCCAATCTATACAACATACTCGCATAGTTTGGAATAGATCCCATGAAGGCTTTCAAAATTTTCTGCCTTTGCTTACTCAGAGTATTTAAAGCAAGTGGAAGATACTGTGAGAGATAATCTGTGCCATATTTTTAGATATATCCATTCCAAACAGGGTTCGACCCGTATGCCCAAAAGCTTATTTTATAATGGGTCTTGCCTTAATTCTCCTTAGAGTATAGTTAATCCTTTTGCTAATAAATTTTCTTCTACTTACTGTCCTACGACTAATTTTGCTTTAAATGATGAATACTCAAACCATTTACTTTTCACTTTATTGCCTGTTCTGGAGGAGAAAGTAATACGTGTACTGGCAAAATTTCCACAAAAAGTACTGCTAGTGACGATTCTATTCCCAGTTCTTTATTGCACGATGCGAGATTTGCTTTGGGTAAACCTCTAGCTCTGATTATCAATGTGGCTATTCGTGCCGGTACTTTTCCCACAGTTTGGAAGAGGGCTAGATTAAGTCCTGTCTTTAAGCGTGATGATGTTTCATGTGTGGACAACTATAGACCAATAGCAATTTTGTAAAATTTTGCTAAAGTTTTTGAAAGCATTATTTACACTTGTTTGTATACCAATACAAAATCCTACATTTCACCCTACCAACATGGTTTTGTTCGTTGGAGGTCCACGGTTACCAACTTCGTAACAATTTGTCAGTTTCTTAGTGAACAGCTTGATACTCTTGGACAGGTGGATGCTATATACACGGATCTCAGCAGTGCTTTTGATATACTTCACCATCGAATTTTACTTAACAAGTTATCTGCTTTTGGAATGAGTCCTTCCTTGTTGCGTCTTTTGAAATCCTATTTAAACAACAGGTGCCACTATGTCTTTTACAATGGATACAAGTCTTTTGAATTTCATCCTACTTCTGGTGTTCCACAGGGGTCTCATTTGGGGCCTCTATTGTTTATTCTGTTCATTAATGACTTGTTAATGTCTTTATCTGTTCCCGTTCTCGCCTATGCTGATGACATCAAGATCTATCATTCTATTAAGACATGGGATGATGTGATCCTTTTCAGCAAAATTTAAATATTATTGCTGGTTGGTGTTCAGTAAATAAACTGAAATTAAATATAAAAAATGCTGCTCTGTTTTCTACACTAAAAAGGTTAACTCCATGGAGTCAACCTATTCCATCTTAGATTCTGTCCTTCCTAAAGTTCATAGTGTGGTGGACCTAGGTGTTTTGTTTGACTCCCGCCTTAGTTTTGCACCTCACATTAACCGTATTTGTGTTTCTGCATCTAGGACATTGGGTTTTGTGTTACGAACCTGTAAATTTTTCAGTAGTGCATCGTTGCTTAAGACCTTGTTCTTTAGCTTTGTCGTCAGCAAATTGGAATATGCTTCACCACTTTGGTCTCCCTACTTTCTATATCTTCAATTATCCATTGAAAAGGTGCAACGACGCTTTTTAAAATACTTACCTTTTAAAATGGATGGCATCTATCCTGAGCGCGGTATTGACTATGCTGTACTGCTGAGAAGACATGATGTGGAGTCCTTGGCAAGTCGTCGTGAAGCCCAGGAAGCTCGATTCTTGTGGAAGATTGTACATGGTGTCATTGATTCCTCGGATCTTCTTTCCTCTATTAATTTCCTTGTTGATATCCGCTCGTTCCTCTCCTACTTTTACTTTACCCTTTTCTAGGACCAACTTGCTACTGCATGGCTCTCCGTTTGCATCCATGTACCATTCTGCCGATGCACTATTTAATGACATTTTTTTTGATGGAATTAATGAATTTATTTAATTGCCTTTTTCCTTCTTTTTCTTTTGTTCTTGTTTTTCTTTTTTTTGGATATTGTATAATAATTCAATCAATTCGACTTATTTGTTGTATAATATATCTATATGTATGCGTGTACCTATTGTTAATTTGTCCTGTTATTGGTCTAACCGTTGGACAATAAACACTATTATTATTATTATTATTATTATGACGGAGGACAAGCTCGCCAAAGTGGTGTTTGAGACGCGAGTGCCGCAAACGAGCGAAAGAGGAAAGAACACGGTGGATCGACAAAATCAGAGAGAAGACTGAGAGAAGGGGAATGCCATGGAATGAAATACGTACCATAATACACAATAGAAAACAATGGAGACAAAATGACAAAACTTAGCCCCCCTCCTCAGTTTTATATTCACAGGCAGAAAGGCTTAGGATAAAGTAAGTAAGTAAGTATAAAATAGTAAACTTGCCGTTACAAAAAAAAAGGAATAGAAAAAAGTGCAGTAATATGACAACGCACATACCTGAAGACAACTGTGTGGTATGTTTGATCCGATTACTAAATAACCTGATCAAACCCAGCGCGTTTTTATAGGAGAAAGGGTGTAATAACTAGCACAACTTGTCACGCTCATAAAAACTAGAACAAAAGCCTAATTAATTCCGCCAACTGTTTTGCTTCATGGTACGATTGGAGTGATAAGTTCATAAAAGAAATAATGCAATTTATTGGCCCGGGCGCAAATGAACAATAACTTTATCAGTTTTACGGTCTATATATATTTACCTATTCAAAATTTTTTGTGGAGAAATACGAAGGAAAGACGTAATCCATTGAAATCGTAGAAAGAAACAATTTTTTTAAAAATCTTAATGGTTTGGTAACTAGGAGGTTAGGCTTTTTAAGGAAATAAAAGGTAATTATTCAATGGGCCACCGTAATTTATTCAGTAACGTGTTGCCCATGTCTCTCAATGAATTTATCCCATCTTCTAGAAAGTACTGCAAAAAGTGCAAACCCATGTTTATGACACTCTTTTTCTATTATTTAAATACAAATTGATGTTATAACATTAAAATCTAGTCAATTAATGACCAATGAGAAATTTCATTCTGACTTAATTTACTGCTATGATATAAATATAATATTGAGGTACATTGATAAGCGTTCTTAATGTTTTTCTGTTCTGCTTTTAACCCTCCCATGTACGAATTAATTGGGGCGTGGCAAATTCTTTTTAAAGGATATATTGCAGTTAGGTTGAACTTAAATATCAACATATATCAATTCAAGGTCCTGCGTATACTAGTTTAACCGTAGTGAAATGTTGTCCATAGGCAACATTAGGCAAAAGTATTAAATTTTAAATACCAAACACATTAATATGTTTTATTAATTTTTTATTCAACTTTAGTATGGTGTGCTTTAAAACAATTTTTTGAGGATTTGAACACAAATCAACATGCATTTAGATCTAGGAAACCTAGTTTTGCACAGCCTACATCGTCCTTTTGAACCCCATTCGATCAAATGGCCAGTTTGGTCATATTGTATGGCTTTTGGAGGTTTTGAATTATATCGTCATCAAAATATTGGGTAAAATACTTAGCCGGTTCTTTGACTTTTCATAACTAATTTGACTCTTCCAAGAGGAATCTTGCATATCAATCTCTTCAGTCCCCCATCTCAAATTGTGCAAATTTATTTTCTCAAAGACCTCTTCCACCTTTTCTTCGTCTTGAATATCTTTTTCGTTCTCTTCACTAATAATCTCTGATAATAATTCCACCGCAATACTTTCATCCTTTTCTGTGAAACTTTGAAGCGTTTCTTTAATAATATTTTCCAAATTTCTTGTTATTACCTCTTCTTTCTCTTCTCCGTTATCATCAGAATCATTCCGATCAAATTCGATAATTTTTTCTATTTGTTGCTATCTGAAACCTGTCGGACGCATCTCTAATAGAAAGAAGTCGTTACACACATTTCTGGTATTGCGGTATATGAAATTGGTTATCGGAAATGGCTTTAGCAATTTTCATGCAATTTAGTATCAGGGGATTTTCGAGAACACAAAATTAATCTAGCATGGTCCCGGTCCCAAGAAAATTTTGTTGTCCCGCTTTTACCTATTTCTGCGGTACATAAAATGTTTTATCAAAAATTACTCTCAAGATTTTGTTACAATTTAGTATCTGTGAGTCTTTTGGGGACGGAAAACCGATTTAGCATGGCCCCGGTCTGGATTCAATCCATTTAGCCCAGGTTTTCACCAATTTCGGCCTAAACGTGGGTTAGCAACTTTTTTCAACGTCATGCATGTGAGGGTGTGAGGCACCACAGGACAACGAGCTAAATTTTGAACATCATCATCGTCATCAAACATCTTTTGGTTCGTACATGTTATAGAGAATATCATGCCAGTCAAGTCTAGAACTCGATTGAATAACAGCATAGGCCACCTCTTTGTTCGGCAGCTACTCGAGTAAATCGAACATTTCTTGTCGGCCTCATCAACAACGCCTTTCGTAGTATTGTAATATATTATAATTTCGGGTTTATTAGTATCTCTATTAATCTGATTATTATGATGCATGGAAGATATTAGTACCACAGCCCTGTTCTTCTTTGGCACGTAGGAAGATAAAGTTATGTGTTTTGTGAAACCAAATAAAGTAGACTGAACTTCTCGACGCTTCTCTCGTTGAAATTCACTTGGTAGCTCCATTTTATTCTTTTTCACTGTCCCAACATACTGTCAGCTTCCGCTTCGATTGTTGATCTACGAGCTGGATTGATGAGAAGCAATTATTAACCGTCATCCTCCTTTGATGGGTTTCGCCAAGCGTAGGACGCACTGATTTAAAACTAGAGTTTTTCTCTTGTGCTGTCAATCCTTTACCAGTAGAGTCCTTCGAGAGTATACATAACCATTATAAGAATAAACATTTCTAGCATCACACGTATCATAGTACATATTTCCTGGTTTCTTAGGCATATGACTTCTTCCTCGAAACTTGACTAGCCTCTCGTCCACTGTACCACATTCTCTTCATTCATACAACTGTTGGGTATTACTAACAAACTTGTTGAAGATATGGAATGTTGGAGCCAGATCGTCAGTCTTTCTTCTCTCAGCGTGGTTATTTGGATTGTCAAAGCGAATACACAACAGCACTAACATACAGCATCTAAATATCTTACACCCTGTACTATCCAATGCGAAAAAATAACTTGTCTTTTCATGTTTTGACTGAATGAAACAATAGACCTAAGAAAGCTTTCAGTTCAACAATGTCCGACTTTTTCAATTCCGGGCTATCCTCATGCCCAAACGTGGTCCTGCAACTAGAAATTTTCACATTCGTTCCTGTCATAATTTATTGCAGCATTTCATCATTAAAGAGCTTATTCCAGATGCAGAAGCGATCTTTTTCATCGTCAGCCGTCAACTTTGAAGAAACAGCACGAGATATAATTTGTTGAGGTGTAGCAGAAGGAGGTGTTTTTGTCCACTTTTTCTGTAATAAAAGTTGAATCGTAATTCTGACTGAGGCACAGTCTCTGAACCTTCACTTTCGGCTTCTCCTTCAAGATCCTGACACTCACTTACATCTTCATCATTGTCACTTTCATCTTGGTGTATCAGTGCCGACTCAGATATCAAAAGTTGTTCGATATCTTCCCCATTATCCGAGTCATCTGAAGCTTGCAACAACGCGTTTACTTCTTCCTCGGAAGATGGATCCGCTACTCGTTATATTTGTTTTTGCCGGCCGCTCAAGTAAACTTTGTGATTGTCGTTTTGAACGGGAAGAACCTGCTATACTATTTTCTGCCATTTTTTATCCGAAAATCGAAAACAAACATGAACATATTTGATATGACAACTGTGGACGTGTAGCCTGACAGGCTCCAGCCAATATTTCGATAAGTATTAGTTACGTGCTATGCAATGGGCGATGCAACTTCTTGCCTCTCTGACCGTTTTAATATTAAAACTGAAGCTACTGAGCAGTTCAGTCGCAGGGAGCGAGCGGAAGTGTGTAAAACTAAGAAATCAAAACTGTGGCGGGACCTGTGAGGCTACAAGTCCGTACTTAAATGTTCATAGTGATGATGTGTTGATTTTCGGCAACGAATCCAACGTAAAAAATCTTAATTTATATTTCATTAAAATATTTGAGTCCCGATGTAAATCCTCTTAAAATAAATACTTTCGGACTTAAAGCCCATCAAGTTCTGAAAGCTAGGTTTACCCGATGATGCTTTTTGTTTCTAAATTTACCCCGCATTCGGCAGTGACCTGATCAACAGGTTGGTGATGAATGGGTAAACAGATCATCGGATCGATCCTAGCTGAGATTCGTATTTCCCGGTTTCCACACGAATCTCGCATAAAACTCATTCCTTCTTTGCTCCATTGGTTTATAATTTCTCGAAGGAAAGGGGGAAAACTTATTATTTTCCCCTCGTAGTAAAAAAATGTTCACGAGAAAGTATTTGGATACAAGGAATGGAAGAAATACAGTTTTCTATAGGATTTTGAAGGTGTCTGCAAGTATAGTAGGTTTGCGATGTGGACAAGCTTTTAGAGAAGCTCTTGATGTTGTTTAAAGGTAGAATGCAGTGGCGGTTGGTGATGACATTTTGGGGAAGCTGTCATTTATTTAATAAAACCAATAAGATGTAATAAAGATATAGGTAACTATAATAGGTTTATGCTGTTAGTAAGATTGTTACATTCATTTATTGAGCTGTGGCAGTATGCAAATATCTTCATAACAAGGCATGCCAGGAGGACAGTCTGCCGTGACGTGACAGGCATACCTTGTATATACACTCTCCACATGGAAAGGCAACACAATCATCACTATTACTAGGATAAATATCGGAGAAAGGATTCCCATAGTTGCTAGAATATAGAAAAGCATAGTTAGCTACAAACTTGCAATAGCACTGCTGCATTATTTTTCAAATGGTCCTTAGAGAACAATCACTAAATACTAAAGTAGTTTCGTCAGCTTACATGCGAGATATATACCTACAACTCAACGTAGAGTTGTTAGTATATTGGCTCCCACTTGGAACGAACATCTTGTTACAACTTATGTTGTTTGCGATTTACGATTGAAACCAAGGCAAATTAGTTAGGGTTTTATTTTTAGTTACAAATAGAATACTCTAACACGTAAGAAAGAATTCAGTCTGTCCGGCAAAACCAAAGGAAAACTGCTCCAAATAGAACGATTAATAACACCTACATACACACATACCTGCAAATTATTACGAAGTATACTAAATTGCTTGCGTAGTGCTAGTCCGGTCAAGGATGCAGAACATGTACGTCGCTTATCAAGTAGAATTTAATTACTTGCGTGGGTTGTTTCAATTATAAAAGAAAATTACTGGTAAATCATGATACGTGCAGAATTATTTTCCGGTTGATTTTGAAGGAAAATCGTTTCAAGATATTTTAATCTAATTAAGTAACTTTAAACTTAGAAATATTTTGTTCTAGTTAGATCCCTTTAGAATTCGTAGCTTCTAGGAAATACTGTAGAAAATTTTCGCTGATTTTAACACAGGTTTCATATATTTTGTCTTCACGGGTATACCCATTTACCTACTGCAATTTCTTTCTTACCTAACAGTTTACATTTTACATAATGTCAGTGGCTTTAAAACAATGTTAAAGCGCAAGAAACTTGATTGAGCTAAACGAATGACCCGAATGCAATTGGACTATGAGCGCGCCTTTTGTGTCACTACAGAAACTAGGAAAGAGTTTTCTCGAATAAACTGTTTTCTTAGTCTTTAAGATATTCGCCTTTCAGATTTATACACTTACCTACGCGTTCAAACAAATTCTCACAACACTTTTTCACTCTGAAGTTGGTAACTCAGATATATGGTTTTTAAAGGCACCGACAGATTCTTCAGGTACTGAAAATCGCTGTCCACGCACTCTTTCTTTGATATTCGCGAACAGAAAGAAATACGGACAATAAGAGATGAATTCAATATTTTCTCCTCCAAATAATCAATTATTTGTCGGGCTTTGTGAGAGCTGGCATTGTCATGATGCAGAATGATGCATCGTTTTTGCTTCTTTTTCCTGATTTCGTCGATGACTTTCGGCAAATAAATTGTTGTACATATTCCATTCAGTATTGACTCTTCTTCGATCCTTTAAAAAATGCTTGCGACATGTCTAGACTAGATCATTTTCTTGGAATTGCTTTGTGAACGAACAGCATTTGTGGGATTCAATTGGTTCTGGAACACCCAAACAACGAATTATTGCTTAATGTCCTGTTTATACGAACATCATTCATCATCTGCTACGATGTATATCGATTTTCCAGTTCTTCGAATAAATTTTTGAGCATTTCCTTACACCAATTAACACGAGATCGGTTAAATTATGCGGAGTCTTTGATATGCCTAGGAATCTCACTGTAAGTCACATGAAGATTTTCTTCATCTTGTGAAATAACAGCCGGATTTGGCCGATCTTCACGCAATGCATTGCTAAGGAACGCACGGCCACGACGAAATTTTGCAAACAAATTGTAAACAATCTTCCTTGATGGTGCTTTATTACCAAAAGTTGTTGAGATAGACCTTTACTAAGTTCCCGGACGATATCAAAATGTAAGAGGAGTCAATGGAACACTTGATCACTAACTGTGGGGCATTAGGCCACAGGAGATATAGACTACTACATGCATATACGCTGAGTGAGGAGGACCTATTTACACTCCCATTGAAGGAGCTGATCCTGTTCCTAAGCGTATTAAATAAATAAATAAAACAAACAAGAGGAAGCACAATAGATCAACGTGGTCGCAGTGCAAAAGCCATTTTGGGCCAAACCCCACCTCATTACAATACAATACAATACAATACAAGAGATGTTCCTATCTCTTGGACGCTTTTTTACGAATATTTTGGAGAATAATTAAAAGAAATATACAAACAGTTCTACTTCGGCCGCTTTCACGAAAAACTTTTGTTGGAGCCCACTCATGCTCAAAGATCTAAATTGCCGATTACTCCCTTTTTCGGGATCATAGCAACGGACTCATGCTTTATCATTTGTAACGATCTGCTGTAGATCCGTAGAATTTCGTACGATTCGCTTTTTGAACTGGCAGCAATTTCTGAGGGAGTTCAACGGAAAGAATTGCTTGGATAAAATAGTGTTAACTGCTTTCATGCCAACCTTAGGGTTGCTTAAATGTTACTTACAACGTGTCTTTGTTCTTACATCACGTTCCGAATCAGACCAATATTTTTTCGGCGATGCCCATTTTCGGCTTAGAAACTGGAAAAGTATCACTTAAGGAAAGTCGATCGCATCGAGATAGCACCACCGCTTTATGATAGTTACGATATACGACTTGTTATCAAATACTCGAATAATTTTCTCAGAGCATTGCTTAAGGCATAAGCCACGTTTGAAATTATAAAAAGATCGCAGCTTGATTATGCACTTCGTCCTTTTTGATGCAAAGGAGCATGCGTATAAATCCAAAGATATTCAAATAAATTGGTCAAGCGTCACAATCCAGTGAACGAGTAACTTAAAATACCAAACAGTATTTGCTGAAAAATAGCGGAAATTGAACATTCCTACGTATTCGGTCAGTAATACGAATAAGAAGAAGTCGTTCCTAATTTTCCAGAATTATCGATACCAAACCTCCAATTTGAAGACTTACCTGTATAATTTGACAACTTTATCAAAAATCTCCTTGGTTATTTTGAAAAAAACAAATAAAGGAAGCTGCATTGTAAAACTTTTTAGTAGCCTTTGTATAGAGAGAAGTGGACATATTGGGATATCTAGGGATTTTTGGTAAATAGGAAGTATGGGAAGCAAAACATAGACGTACAAGTTTAGATAAGACACAATGGATTCTGTAGTAATAACCATACGTTGGAAGATAAAAAGTTAAGCAAAAACCCTAAATCTACAAGATGATACTGGGACCGGCAGTAACTTACGGAGCAGAAACATTCATATTAATTAGCAAGGAAGAAAGACTAGCTGAAAATGCGGAGGAGAAAAATCGTGGAAACAAGAACGGTAGCAAACAAAACAGCAGGAAAGCAACGAAGACGATCAATGACTCATGAAATTGAAGATATAATGGAAGGAAAAAAAAATAGCGAAAACGATCAAAACCATGAGAATCAGATGGATGAGGATATATGCATATAGAAGGGAACAGAAGTCAGAACTGAGGAAAATTATCGAGTGGAATCTAATGTATGATAGGCCTAAAAGACAATCAACAAGTAGATGAATAGAGCAAGTAGAAGGCAAAATAAGGGAGATGAAGATAGAATGATGCGAAGATCAAGTAGTAGACAGAAAGGAATGAGGAAAACTAATTTGGCAAGGAAAAACACATCATTCTTTGTGAGCACTAAAGGGAGGTAAGGACTAAATCCTCTTGGTATACTGCGCAATGTTTTGGATTTTGGTGTATTAGGACAACTATAGTTTCGTAAGGCTATGTATTAATTTAATTAGTTAGCTGATATGCACGTCTAGGGGTTAATTTCAAACGAATTAGAATATACTAAGACACAATATATATTATTTCTTTTATTATGCACAAACCTTTATGTCAGTTTTGCACCCCTTGACAACATGTTTAATCATTGATGAAATGTTATTTGTCGAATAGATGTTGATTTACACATTTCTTCTTCTTG
Organism: Chrysina gloriosa; assembly: GCA_038088585.1. Taxonomy (NCBI): domain Eukaryota; kingdom Metazoa; phylum Arthropoda; class Insecta; order Coleoptera; family Scarabaeidae; genus Chrysina; species Chrysina gloriosa. The sequence continues at coordinate 9,898,959 of CM076090.1, read as the reverse complement.
CAGTACATCCCTGGAGGACAATGAAAATTTATTGCACATTTTTTAACTAGGCCGCGTGCATTGGGAATGGAAAGCATAACTACGATTAAGGTGATTAATATAAATCCCAGAGAAAGGAGTTTCATGATTCCTAGAATTAAGGAGTATCACAATTAGTTAACAAATTTGCAATGAAATCATTTTGTAATAAGAATAACTGAGTTTAGTTATATATTGCAGTGAATTTTGTTTCGGAAAGACTTCTACAATGCTAGTCGATTCATAATGATTGGAAGAACTGTGGTATAGTATTCCTGACACTATATCACATCGTTAAACCCTTCATCACACAATTATTTAATTAAATCGGGTGAGGTATGGCTTAAATATATTAGCCTTTAGTTAAATAATTATCTAGTAAGGGATATAACGATGTGTTCAGTATCAATGTTAATCGAGATGTATATTATTGAGGATATATGAAAACATTCTGTGGAGAAGGTACGGTTTGAAGATGCCCGTCACCGGTTTCGATCAAACAACTGTGTGGTAAACTTCACCAAAGTGATAGTGTCAGTAATCCTATACCACGACGGTTCTTGCAATAACTACTAACTCGTAATTCATGTAAACCGCGTTGTACGAACTTAAGAATGTTCGATACTTTTTTCAAAATCGGTTAAACTTAAATTTTTTTTTATTGGTTCCAAAACTAATTTGATTTTTATCTTTATCTGAACTTTAATAGTAGTCTGTGCAACGATCAAATACTGCAATATTACAATTATTACAATGTTAGGAGCTTCCACAGCTTTAATTGTTTTCAATCATAAGTGAAGAATCAGTAAGTTTACGGGCTCGAAAGTTTGCATACCGTGTATTCGTTACGATAGCTACGACTTATCATCGAGCTTTTTGTAAGTTCCTTGTCTGTTTTTAATTGGGTTTGAATTTAAACCCAATTAAGGAATAGACAAATGACCATGGGCTTACCATCATTTCTGGATTTGAAGAAAGTAACGATAACAAAGGAATTTACAAAAAGCTCAATGATAAGTCGCAGCTATGGTAACGAATACACGGTATGCAAAACGTCGAGCCCGTACACTTAGTGGTTCTTCACTTATTATTGAAAAAAGAATAACAAATCTGTAGAAGCTTTTAACATTGTAAAAAGACTAGTATTTTATCGTTACATACACTACTTTTTAAAGGTCAGATACCCAATTTTCAAAATAGTTTTGGAACCAATAAATGAAATTTAAGTTTGACTGATCTTGAAAAAAAGTACCGGATGCCCTTAAACTTAGGTTCGTTACTTAGGGAGCTTTCAAAGCAAATTGTGTAATGGCTTGAACTACAAGAACGAATTAACCATAAGCAAGCCATTACACACTTTCATTTGAAAGCTGCCTCTCTAGAAATAACTCATTGATACTAGTTTTCAATTACTTTTGTGGTCTATGACCAATTTCAAATAATTTCGAAAATTTTGCAACGTGATACACTTACTTGATGCAGTATTGAAGAGTGGAGCGAGTACCGAAGGGTGTTCAAATATTTCTAAAGATACGAGTTGTAGTGTGTAACACTTTATTGTAAAAGCGAACAATATCCAATTAAATGCTCGGTTACACAAATAGTAAAATTTTACGAGCTAATTGTAATTGGGAATTACTTCCAGATTAGCTTCAATGTGAAATTCATTTAAATTCAATTGTGTAGAAAAATTTGTTGTCCGTAAAGTAGTTAACTTATAATAACTACATTTCTTCTGGACTTTCGAAACTGAACATTCTTATAGATCATAAATTATTATATATATTATTATAAATTGCCGTCTTCAAATTTCGAATACGTAACCGGGTTGAGAATAACTGCTTTTCCAGCTTTAATCAGACGCTAAGTACGTCTGTAAGAGGGCGTGGGGCATTCGTATCCGATCTAGATATCTCTTTCTTCCTGCTTTTCATCGATTTTTGATAGGAAGCTCACTCAAAACCGCCGTATTAGTACATTAGTGCATTGGTTTTCACCATATCTTGACAATAAACTGCTTTATAATATCCAAGTCTGGATAACCTCTTTCCGCAATCCAGTTGGAACTGTTGGGACAGTTGTCTCAATGAAAGATAATTTCTGTGATAATTCGACGGCTTTCCAAAGTGTCATATTTGCAATCTATAAAAATGGTTTAGATTCCTCAATTTAGCACTGCTTCTTGGTGTCTTCACATATTTGCTTGCAAATGCCTCCTTAGTTTATTTGGTTTCATGTTAGCGGTGTATACAATGCAGTAGTAGCCCCCACAATAATGTACGCAAGTGAGTCCTGGACAATACAGCAAAAACACGAAAGCAAAATAACAGCTATGGAAATGAAATTTTTGAGAAAGATCGTGGGGAAAGCAAAAATGGACAGAATAGAAAACGAACAGATAAGGAATATGATAAATAAAGAAGATATACTAAAAAGAATTGAAAAATGTCAACTGAATTGGTACGGCCACATAATTAGAATGGAACAAAAGAGTTTAACAAAGAAAATAATAGAAGCCAAAAATAACGGGAGAAGAAAAAAGGGAAGACCAAGGAAAAAATGGATTGACAGAGTCAACGAATTGGGACGAAAGCGAGGGAAGACCATAGCAGAAATGAGAAGAATGAGTACAGACCGGACACGATGGAAAGAATGGATTAAATCGTCGTAAGATCCAAAAATAATCCGACGCTGAAAGGCATAAGGATTGACGAGAAGAAGAAGAAGATGTTAGCGGCCAAAAATGTTTAAATCATATTACACAGTGGTCGTTCTTCACCTTTAACGGCTGTATTTACAAAACAAAAACTCAAATACTCGTCACAATATCTCATAGCTTTTTCTGTGGGAGTGCTGCCTGCTTCTATAACTGCAGATGCAGATGTGTTTGCACCATCTGAATTACATTAAGATTCGATTAAATACTTCATATTTTGCTGAATACTAGTGTAGATCTCGTTTGTAATAAATTTTTATATTTTACCATCAAAAACTGCACCAAATTCTTGGTCCTCCAATACGATAAGAAATGGTTGCTTTCTTGACATGTTAGATTTTATGTCAATGTAATAGTAGACAATACCAGGATCGTTTAGAAAAAGGTATTTTTCCCCTTCTCAATTTTAAATTAAGTGTTCCAGTTTCAGTTAAGAGCGAAGGATGCGGCAAAAGCAAGGCTCTTAATTACGTTTAGATTCGATTAAATACTTCATATTTTGCTGAATACTGGTGTAGATCTCGTTTGTAATAAATTTTTATATTTTACCATCAAAACTGCACCAAATTCTTGGTCCTCCAATACGATAAGAAATGGTTGCTCTCCTGATATGTTAGATTTTATGTCAATGTAATAGTAGACAATACCAGGATCGTTTAGAAAAAGGTATTTTTCCCCTTTTCAATTTTAAATTAAGTGTTCCAGTTTCAGTTAAGAGCGAAGGATGCGGCAAAAGCAAGGCTCCTAATTACGTTTAGATTCGATTAAATACTTTATATTTTGGTAAATACTCGTGTAGTTTTGGTTTCTAATAAATTTTTATATTTTACCATGAGAAACCGCACGAAATTCTTGGTCACCTGATACGATAAAAAATGGTTGTTTTCTTGATGTGTCAGATTTTGTGTCAATGTAATACTAGACAATGCCAGCATCATTCGAAGAAAGGTAATTTTTGCCCTTTTCAATTTTAATTGAAGTGTTCGAGTTTCAGTTCAGAGCGAAGGATGCCGCAAAAGCAGGGCCAGTTACAACGAACAAAATTTGTGTCAAATGGATCATTATTAGATCGTCATACGATTTAAATCCTTGATCTAGGTCGAAATTATAGACATAGCATTTCTGCTGCGGTAAACGAAATACAATAAACCGAAATGCGATTCGCCTAAGGAGGATACGTTTTGTTGCATTCCAAAGCCGTTTTGAGGTAGAACAAAAGCCGTATGTAGATGGCTTAACACAGATCACCACCGAGTACGCGAACCATTGTGCACGCAAAGAAAAGGATTAAGACGACGACGACGACCGACGGCCCCGCGCGGCGGTTTTTATTTTCGCGTTTATTGCGATACCAATACCAAAAAATGAATACGCTTTACGACGTGTGGCCCATAAATTATCTCAATTCGTATTACGTATTTAGTTGATTGCGAGATCATCTCGTCCACCTCCTTTCTCCGTCCAATAATTAGAGTGTATAATAACGGCCGCGGTCGCGTACAATACCGTTGAAGCGTATAATTTAAATATAACGTCAATATTGGATTAATAAATATGGTCCGGTCGTGGCCACGATTTACATACTGATTATACGTATGGCGTACCGGCGAAGGAGAGAATCGACCGCTCGCTCTGTAAATATAGTATCGCGTTTTAATTACGGAGGGTGCTCGGGTGGTCCCCGCTCGGCACGAACTTGTACCTCGTTCACGGAGATAGTACGTACACGTTTTCGTACACGAGGTCTTGAAATAAAGTTACAGGACTGATTTGTTACAGTACTAAACTATAGAATTGACATTGGAGTGGATGGATTTGAACCTGCTATGGGATAAAACCGCTTCTCGGGTTTATATACGTATTTCTACGACAAAAACGTAAACCAAACAATAATTTTTTTACCATAGAATTGTCCTCGGCAGTAGAAATTCTTACTGCCCTTTAGTGGCAGGTTTTGTTGGGAATCACTGGAGCAGTGCGAAAACCGCTGCCATTGGGGTCATAGTGTTTCTCACTCCGCTGGAACTATTCGTGAAAGGGAAAGTCAGACTGTTACGTTCACTTTGACCGCGCCTGTATTTCGTTGATTTTGACCGCGCCTGTATGGTCGTTTCGTATGTCGTGGTGTATGCGACGATAGGCGCTAAACTTCTTTTATCGGAAACTGTAATTTTTAGTTTTGGTAATATTTCATTAGTTAATTGAATATTTCAGGAGTAACAACGTGTTAGACTATCGGGGAGGTCGAGGTGAAAAGACCTAAATTTTGCTAATATCGTTTATTGCTGCTACAGAATTTTCTCCCGCAGATTAGGGACATCTTCAGTGCAGGCAATTGGCAAGATCCTCACAAATTACTTGTAAAATCTATAGCAAAAACAAAAGCAGCAATGATTTAAAAAAACTCTTAAATTTAAAAACTGAAGGAAACTCTAACCTCACTGCAACTGACAGATTTAAGGAGGTTAGAGTTTCCTTCAATTTTTAAATTTAAGAGTTACTAAAATTCATTTCTTTTTCTGTTGTGTAGGTAGATGGAGGAGCAACTCGAAGTTTGTGTTCGTCTTTGTGTCTGCTCGGCCACATTAATCTTTATTTGGCGCGTCACGGCACGCGCGTAGCAGATAGATATAACTGGAACTGGAAGTGGAATTGGACGAACCGTTATTACACACATCAATTTCATACATCGAACAAAAGCTTTAATATTAACAGGACTGCCCGACGAACCACGCGAGAAACCAACTGAGGCGCAGGGCGCAGAGGGTGTTATCTATGGACTTTGTCCTAGTTAGGGAATATCACTGAGCCTGAAGAAACATGCAACAGCTTTTCAGGCTGAAGAAATCAGAGGGGAGGCTGTACAAAGAGGATTAAACATAATAACTGCCCGTCATGTGATTATTAAAGCCATTATGAAACATATCACCAGGTCGAAACTGGTAAAACATTGCAAAGAAGTTTGCAATGAACTGCCACGGAACAACATCGTGTCGTTAATCTGAACGCAAGGGACACGAACATATCTTAAGGCGCCTAATTTCTGACAAACTAAGCAAGGAAGGCACCAGAGGAAACTTGGACCAGAACTCCTATGCCGGATATCGAAGGATTCTGCGGCACAGAAAATCCGATTTTGGCTAGAGAAGGAACATTCAAAGGAGTGGAAATTGAGTGGAGGTCAAGTCCACACTAACAAAGGAAGGTTCCCAACCGGCACACGCCGATTTCGAAGAAACTTGGTAGTTATTATGTACAGCTGGTAGGACTATGAAAGAGTCCGGTTTCTGTTCATGCGATCAAAGCCTTTGGAGGGGTGAAAATCGCACCTGAAAATTGGCCTGCCTTTCGTTTCTTGCCAATTACTCTGGACTTGTCTAAAAAATTGAAACCTATGACCATATAGCATTTCGGGAGGTCTATTGAAAATGTCTGAATCAGTAACCCCTATTCTTAAAGATTTTAGCCCACCCACGCCCATCGACTTGTGGAAACACTGATTTCGATGACACTCGGTAATTATGTAGGGCTGCTTGAACTATATAAAATGTTCCTGTTTCTGCCAGTAGCACTTTTCAAGGGGAGGGGGCGTGTCCCAGGGGTGGGACAAAATGTTTGACCAATTACTCTGCAATTGTTACAAGAAGAAAATATTCAAAATATGAGCATATAGCGTTTCAAGAGGACTACTGAAATATGTTTGGCAAATTTGTATGCGAATGATATTAGGCACAGAGCCGAGTACAAGAGTTTTGTTTCGAAACGAACAATGAACCTAACCTAAGAAATATCATATGTATCATTTAAAATCGATACCAATGATATAAATGATGCAAACACACTGACAAAGTCAATGCACAAATTTCCACTATCACCAAACAAATATTGCATGTCTCTCGACGCGCGTTTCGCTAACCAAGTTAGCATCTTAGGGTTAGTTAGGGATGCTAACTTGGTTAGCGAAACGCGCGTCGAGAGATATGCAATATTTGTTTGGTGATAGTGGAAATTTGTGCATTGACTTTGTCAGTGTGTTTGCTTTGTTACACCAAAGGTTCCAAACCAATTTTCTGGATATAAATGATCAAAATAAAGAAATGATCAAAGAGTAATCCAACGCTGGTTCATATCTATATATATTTTATTGTGATCCTTGTTTTATATCATTATTGGCACGCAACAGGACTCGCATGCAGATCTGATTTGTACCTAGTATGCAAAATTATTCTAACACTACTAACAGTAATTTACGTGGAAATTGATCCTGGCTGTATAAAATACAATAGATTTTACATTTACTTTATTCACGCCCCATGTATATCGCTATTTTGATTATACCGCTCTTACGACAGGGAGATGCTGCGTTCGCACGGTAAAAGTAAGAAGGATGAGAAGCGAATTCACGGGGTATAAAGTAAAAGCTTATTATTTCGAGGACGGACCAAGTGTATAAAGTGACCGTAACGTTTTAATATTGGTGCTGGTTGCGCGGTGACTCAATCGGACGACAATAAAATGTTATGGTATGGTTTCTCTCAAGGAATGAGAGAAAAAGGAGTATACGCACACTTCTTTGGTTTTTTCTTCTGTCCTTGCGCTGTTAAGAACCGACATGTGGTACCTGCATTGATAATGCTTGTTTGTTAATACAATATTAGTTAGTTATATGTTTGGAAGTGTCTTATTCGAATTTGCTAATTCGGTTCTATAGCTACGCAAAAGGGGTGTCGTTTGCTGGCCGTAATGAAGTCCAGTTGATCAGGGTAATTTTCCCGTATCACCAAGATCCGTAGAGCCGAGATACAGAAACGCTAGTTTCCTCTTCTTTGCAAGATTGCCTGTTCAGCCTATAAGACCAACTAGAAAACATTAGTACGATTCCTCCCGTTTGCCTATAAGAAACCCCGCACAGATAAGGTAGGAATTTTTACATAGTTTTTCAACGTATCAAACGCCGTTCACCTGAAACATATAACGCGGGTTGCGCTATATCACATCGCTAGTGTGAAACGGCTTTACGCTTTTGGCCAACGCGCGGTTAAAGGCGTTAAACGAACTCGACACCCTTTTTATTTTTATTTTCAAGTTAACATGAATTTTTCTCCCTCGCCAATGTTGTGTTCCTTGTTTAGTATCATCTTCAGGAGCCTTGTTAACTCGTTTTGTTTTGTTTCTGTGTACTTTCGCCTTCGGAATCGATGTTCCTTCCGTCAACTCCTCACTTTAGTCAGTACGCTGTAGATTAGGAGTTTTGTGTATATGTAGGCTGTCGTAACTTATTTCGTAATCACTTCTGTTTGTACAGACTAGTAATGATGCACATGATCTAGTGCACATCCGGACAATGATCGCACGGTCTTCGTTTTGAACTGGATTCTAATTGTGGTAAAATTCAGCGGAAAGAAAGCGTACCTGCAAATGCTTGCGTGAAATGATGTTAAATGCACTATATCAAGATTTTGAGTTATAGCAACATGTCCGTCTTCTTCAATTATGTTTCCCATAAAATCAAAATTTTTTCGCTGATGGCAGTTTCTGATTTAGGAGTCTAAAAATTGATGTGTGGAAAGTCGGTCATGTTAAAGTTTATTATAGTATAGCTTTAAGGTAGCTAAGGAGTACGACTTATCACCAGACTCTCGATTGGTGTCCTCAAACACTGCCTTTTGGTATTGCTTGCCATGGTTGAAATTATAAAAAATCATAGCCGGTAGTAGTCTTTGTTTAATGCCATGATTTCTTATGCAAAGGATGGCTTTAGACTTATGTGCTTTAAAACTACTCAAGGATATTTAACAACTGCCAGTCACTAAACATGTAAGCAGCTGACCTAAGATGTCGAACAAAACTTTGTTGAAAGATGTCACGGAGATGCCAAGAGAGGCTCAGCGCAAAGCAAGTATTAACCGTATTTACTGATTGTAGAAAATCAATTGAAAATCAAAACTAAGCTGGGAACAATCTCTTAACTGACACCAGTTTTGTCTTTCTAATGAGAAAATCCACAACTTTTAATGAAGAAATTATACACATTCGAAACGTATTTTTCCTTCTCAATGTTTCTCGTACATACATAACGAGACTAAATGGAAGAATGACAAAATAAAATTTTAATAAAATTGCAAAGTTTAGGTGTAGTAATCGTTAAAAACGATCACCTTACACGTTTTATTAGTTAATTGCTACAATTGAATGGAAATTAATAGGGCGCGTTATCTCATATTTTTAAAACAATTTTTATCAAAAGAATGTTGCTTACAACTTAGTAATTTATAAACATCAGCACGTCTAGTAATAATGTTTATGTTCCAAACAATACCCTTTGTGATCCAGTTCTTTATAAATACATGTAGATTATAGTAGTATCACGTTGTAACTCATTCAGAGTACGAAAAAAATAGAGAATTGCTCTTTTGAAATAGGTAGGAACTGTGAATGTGAATTTACGATAGCACATCAGTGAAATCATAAATCAGAACTAAGCGCTGTATCGTTATTATTATACACATCGTATTACATTTTAATTATATTATTTCAACAGCAGCTCTGACATTCGGAGCTTTCCAAAGAGCACGATTTATTCGTTATGCTATTTAGGCAGTGAAAAATACATACGAATTCGTGATTTACACGTTTCTTTTGTTTTTAGTGCATCATGAAGCTTACATTCCTGAAATCGCTGGAATTGTTGACTGTCGCATTACTTTGTTGGTTCCTAAGCGTAAACGAAGCAAAAGGACTATGTATAAGCGATTTTGACTGTGGTTTTCTTCCTGGTGGTATTTACATAGACGGTATCTGCGTTAATCTGCTACCACCGTGATAAAATTGTATATCTCAATATCTACGAGTACCATGAATAAACAGTTGATTTTAGATGGTGTATTTCTACCAACTAAAATGCTTTCGTCGGAGGAATTGTCGATAGGGCGTAAGTGTCTAAGTTAAGTTTATGCGAAAATTGTACTAAACCAACATGTCAAGTAGAGTGTTTTCAAAGGTTTAAAAAGAACTTGGAATTTATGTTTCATGGTGGTAGTCATCGCCAATTATCAGTTCTTCCATCTGTTCATTATTAGATTGTTTTTAACTACCTGAGCGTAATCATTCCCAGTTATGAAAAAGTATGCTGTCTTAGATGTTCGTACATATGAGAATTCAAGTACGAAATTCCCCTAATATGTACTTAATTGCGCATTTTTGCAGCTATTTAATTCTACAGAAGTAGAGTAGTAGCACTGATGAGCGGTATGACAGCGAAACGCGTCTGCGAATAGTGAGAGTAGTTTTCTAATTACTACACAAGTATGCTGTCTTCGGGTATTGTCTCGCTTTACGAGAATACCCGATCACATCCTGAATGAAAACATTCCTCCAAGGATTCAGATGGAAACCATTTAATTGTCCTTCCTACAGTCCTAACCTAATCCCCGAGCGACTTCCATCTTTTGCGCGCAATGTAGAAGTGATTTGGAAGATGAAGAAGAAGCTACAAGTCTCTGTAAGATGTAGGGTGCCGACATTGTATGAAGAGAGCAGCGAAAAGTCGGTTAGGTTTCACGACAAGTGCTCCAATCTCCATAGCGATTACTTTCGAAAGTACTGGAGGGTGGGGCAGGTTGTTACATTTTCGGAATTAATTTTTTCCTTCCAATGTATTAATTCAGAAAGAAATCTAAATACATGGGCATTAGCAGTATACGTTGAACTCAAGGTATTAAATTATATTTACCTCTAATAATAAACAAGAAAAAATGTTACGAATTTTTTTACTCAAGAATGCAGACTGTATCAATATACCCTAGGATGGAACAAGTTGTTACAGTATGTGGGTTAAATTGTTACATACATTAAGAGGTAATCCTACCTTGTAATTCTTTTTGCCATTTTTTTTATTTGCCTAAATGCTTAAATATTTATTGAAGAATGATATCTGAAAGTTACTATGGGTGGAAGAATTTATAAAGTCGTTGCAGTTTCAAATTCCCGAGTAAAGTCCCTCTGCCGTTTAGCTGTGTTGCTTCGTTCAAAGCTATTGTTGAGAAAAATCCTACTGTGAAGAAGAAAGAGTGCATTGATCACGTTCAAAATACCAAAGGTTTGAGTAGCAGAGGAAAATTGACCGGCAAGTTAATTGATGAATTGACGATATATTATGGGCTCGCTATTCGAAGGCACTGTCACTCGATTGGGGACATGAAAACAGCAGTGTGGGCAACGCTTTACCACAAAATTTCAACAAACAGAAAGCACGAGCATCATTTATGTCCTGAGGGCCCAGAATCATGGTGCGCTTGGCAGTAACGCAAGGCACTTGGAACAAAAAAAGCGACTACGACCACAACCCTCCTATGCCAACTGAAGTATTCGAAGCAATCAAACCCATTTATGAAGAATTGAGCAGCGATGAGTTGCTGACACGTTGTTTAGGCGTATTCGCTCAAAATTCCAACGAAAGCTTTAACGAACTTATGGTATGGTTCATGGCTCCAAAAACAGTCTCAATTGGTGAAACTGTACTCGACATTGCTGTTCATCTTGCGGTTATTGGTTTCAATGATGGTTTTCGTGGAATTATGACAGTTATGGAAAAATACCGCTTTGTAATTAGATTGTATTCCTACAACTTTTGCTGCGAAGCCAACGCCATGCGCATCATTCTTTCCGAGCGATCACTTTCTGCAAAAGCAAACGAAGATAGGAAAGCCTCACTCGCTTCAAGAAAAGATGAGAAGCAAGAAAATGTTAAATTAGGAGATCAACTTTACGGTGCAGGCATTGCAGATTAGAGGTATGTCAAAAACTACTATGCGATTTCCGTACATTAAACTTCAAACGCGCTTTTCTCTAAACCGTGCTTTTCGAGTTGGTCGTAACGATAGCGCCTACAATTCTCAATCGATTAACTTCAAATCTTAACTGTAGCTTCACGATCATATTATCTAGTGAACATCGTAGGATCTTTGCGATAACAAAAAATTGAATTGAATTTTATCGATAATTTACGACCGATTTTTCCTTCCAAAAACAGCATTTCGACATAAATACGAACGTCATTTCTTTAAAAATTCAAATTTGAAAAAATCCTACGATGTTCATTCCATTTTTGGATACATTTTAAGAATCGTTTTGAATTTTTGTTCTAGGTGCAGAATTGCGAGAAAGAGATGTACAGATTTCTATATCTTCGGACTCATCAGAGTCTTCAGTGATAAATGTTGGTGTATTTAGATATTATATGTGTGATACTTGTCTTTTATTATGATCTTCTGTACACTAATTTTCCCTAATACTAGAAATTTATTTTCCTCGATGACAATGACTGATCTCCTTTTTTGTTTTGTTTAGAGGAGCAAGTATTACATGTCACTCGAAACCTTGCGAAGAGCCTTTCAAGAGCCCACTTTTCAAGATGTCGTCGCTCAGCATACTTTTGCGCATAAGCTCTGGCAGCCAAACTACAGTTCTCATGGCGCTCATCTATGCTCAAAATCATATCCACTCGTTTTTGGATAGACAAATTCGTCATTGTAACAATATCTCACATAAAAAGATACAACAGTTCCTCACATACTTCGCAAACGGTAAATTATAGTTATAGGGGAAATTGAAGTAACTCCCCTTTATTTTTTCCATACAATTCGCAAAATGCAAAAACGTACAGTGTTCTATTAGAAGAAAACATAACTTTGACACTTAGCGATTTTTTGGGGCATCCAGTATAAATAACAATATTTTCTAATGATGGCCTTTATAAACATACACCATCCTGTCAAAAGGGATTAAAGAAAATAGTTTGGGAGCTATAGTCCGAACACAGAACTAGTCGCATACGCCATCGATTTAGTATTGACTAGAGTGGGGAGTCGGCGATGCTGTCGTAACCTATTTCCTAACTGTATGCTGTTACTGCTGGTTGCCCAAGCTAGTTTGAAGGGAACTGAAAAACGAAGCTCAGACACCCTCTAATCTTTAAGGTCGATGCAACGAGGACAAAGGACGACGTTCTTCTGGGAAAACGTTAACATACATACATAAGCAAATAAGTTTCTTTTGCATTCGAACTCATACAACGTGAACGTGGAACGTGGAACGTGGAACGTGGAACAACGTGAAAATGGTAGCGTCGTTTGAATCGTATTTAATTAAAAGTATTCCGCGCTTTTCAATCACAAGTTATTCCGCTGCTTTTTTCACCCGACAACATTATCAGCGACATTTACGTATGTATGCTCGTAATTAAGCATACATTATCGGATGCAATAACATCGTTTACCGTACCGTTTCATTGTATTAGTAAACTTGCGCGCCGTTCGGAATTCCTATCCATACTATTGCCTTCGGTCGTTCGTTCATTAGTAATGCATATCACCGGACAACAGTTAGATTTTTTCCCATTTTCCGCGGAAAAATTCCGACATGTATTTAATTATGGTAAATTATTCAACGTATCCGTTTTTCTTACCCGTTCGGACGGACGCGTTTAGCATCCCTCTCACACTGGACGAGCAAATACAATCGACTGCCGTGGCCGAACATAGAAATAAAACCGTATTTTTCCCGGAACGCATTAGACATTTTATATAGTACGTTTCTTCGTCTTTCGCGATGCCATCTGCCAACGGTACCGATAATTTTGTCGGAGAACGCGAAGGTTTGAGCTACATATATCGCGGAAGCAGACGCAGACGCTTCGAGACATACGAACTAGAAATGTCAAATTCAACAACTTTTATTGGTATTCTTAATAATTACATTTCAATTACAATGCAATGTTTCTATATGAACTAACTAAATTAACCCTGTTAAGAACTGTAGGCTTATTAGTGTTAGATGTATACATATATAGATATATATTAGTCTTGTTTATAAGAAATTTAAATGATTAAGTTAAGTTTCTGTAATATTCAACATTCCATAATCAACATTCAATTACACACGGGATTATAACACAAAAAAAACAAAATAACACTTTTTTTTTTGTTGCATAAAGTTTTTCTACTGTTGTTTACTAATTTGGGTGCGCTGATTTCAAATCTAACCTCACATTTTTTGTAGCAGCTCTAGTTAGTGAGATACAGGTACCGTCTTAAATTTACGTAAGTAGTCGATAGTTTCTATCAATAGCGCTGTAACTTAACTAGTTCCTTCATAAATTTCAGTATGTCTTCCTCAAGAAGGACGTGTTTCAATAATCCTGATTGTGTTATTTGTGGAGAATATATGTTCCAAAAATTTCGTTTAAATGTGTCGGACTTTGTGAAAAAGGCATACTTGGACTACTTTAGGTTCCCGTTGCCGTCAAACGCTAAACCTTGGATACCAAGTTTGGTATGTAAAACATGTGTTGAATCTTTGCGACTGTGGGCAAAGAAAAAAGAGCCACTTTTAAGTACAAAGCTCCTATGATTTGGCGTGAACCATCCAACCATCATGACGACTGTTATTTCTGTGTAACGATCATCATAGGAATAAACCATAAAAATTGCTCTAAGTGGATATATCCAAACTTAAAATCTGCCATAAGACCAGACAGCACCCATGTACATGCAAAATTCAAACCAGTGCAGCGGACAAACCGAAAACGACGACAGTGGTAGCGGCAGTGATTTTGATTGCTACGGTAGTCCCCGACCACTAAATCAAGATGATCTAAATGACTGGATCAGGGACCTTGGACTTTCTAAAACGGCATCAGAAATTTTAGCTTCCCGATTGAAAGAAAGAAATTTGTTGACCAGAGGAACGAAGATATCGTACTACCGTAACAGGGAAAAGGGTTTACTTCCTTTCTTTACTCAAAAAGATAATATTGTGTTTTGTACTGATATTCCGGGCCTAATTAATGCAATGGGATTAAAAGAGTATAATCCAAATCGGTGGCGGTTGTTCATTGATTCGTCAAAACCAAGTTTGAAATGTGTACTTTTACATAATGGTAACAAACTTGGTTCCTTACCTATTGCTCATTCTACAAAGGTTAAAGAAGAATATCCTACAATATCTTTAGTTCTCGACAAAATCAAGTACAAGGAACATAACTGGGTTTTATGTGTTGATTTGAAAATGGTAAATTTTCTCCTGGGCCAACAAAGTGGCTACACAAAATATCCCTGTTTCCTATGCTTATGGGACAGCCGAGCGAAAGCTGAGCACTGGACAAAAAGAGACTGGCCTTCTAGGGAGGCTTTGATTCCCGGTAAGCAAAATGTAATTAATGTTCCACTAGTATCCAGAGACCGAATTATATTGCCCCCTTTGCATATAAAACTGGGGTTGATAAAACAGTTAGTAAAAGCTCTTAACAAAGATGGCGAATGTTTCAAATACATTGTAAAAGTGTTTCCAAAATTGAGTAGTGAGAAAATCAAAGGTGGTATTTTCGATGGCCCACAAATCAGGAAGTTGATAGATGATAAAATTTTCATCAACTATATGACTGCTGTCGAGAAATGTGCATGGGAAGAGTTTGTTTGGGTAGTGAGGAATTTTTTGGGCAATAGGAAATGTGACGGCTACATTCAGCACGTTGAACAGTTGCTGATACACTTCCAGCGGCTTGGATGCAACATGAGTATTAAGCTTCACTACCTACACAGCCATCTAGACTATTTTCCTGAAAATCTCGGTGACCTAAGCGAGGAACAAGGAGAGCGCTTTCACCAGGATATTCGCACTATGGAGGAGAGGTATCGGGGGCACTGGAATGAACATATGATGGCTGATTATTGTTGGAGCATTCAAAATAGTACTCATATAACATCTCACTCTAGAAAATCCAAAAAAAAAAAAAGGAAATTTTATTCAGAATAAATATATTTAATAAAATAAAAAAAAATTTTTTAACTTAAACTATGTGCATTTTCAATGAAAAATCCTGTCACTTCATAACTCCAAAACTAGAGCTGCTACATGAAAACGGCATATATTTATGAAATCAGCGTGGAAAAACTATTCAGATTCATGTAAAAATCTCATGCAACAGACATGCTGTTTTCCAGTGTAGTCAATATAGCCTACTTTATTATTTTCACATTAATATTGTGTAGCCGTTATTATTAGAATAGACCTGGCCCTTCCCAAGGAATATTATTATTCCTAAGATACACATTGAATAGAATATCCGTTGTATTTTTATTAACGATTGCACACGCGATTGTTTTTTACGTATCAACTGCGGTATTCAAAGAAGAAGATATTCCTTTTAAAACCTAAGATTTTTATAGTAGTTAGTTACGAGGAATTTTTCCTCGGCCATTTTCGAATATAAAATACCTCCAAATTTAGATGTACAGTTAGTATTATATTAAAAGATGCAATTCGGCGTGAGCGAAATGCTAGAACACGCGGCTAAAACCCTTTAGTCTAAGCAAATATATAACAGTAGAAGTGTTGGTTTACATTTAAAGATGCTACTTACTTAATCCCGTACCTTTTGTACCTTACGGTCTCGAGGTAGTTGGGGCCAACAGAAGTCTTCATGTACTTCGGTCACGAGCCATTCTTCCAGCGTGCCTTTAGCCGAGGTCTCTTTCCGACAAAGCTTTTCCCACTTCAGTATTCCACGTCCTTGTCGTTTTTGATCAGTCTCCATTTTCCATATACACTTAACCTTCCTATGGCCACATGTGTGTGTGTGAATGTGTGTGACATTTAAATATTTAAGTGTTAAATACATAGTTACAAAGTTAAACCGTGTTTTACTTTGCGCATTGCTCGAATACTATTACTACTTGAAGCAAACGCAGTGATTGCGTGGAATAGCAGTGTATATGGCCTTATAATCCCTGCAGATTGGTGAGACAAACCACGGCGGTGACTTTTAGTAAGCAAACTAAAAGGCACGCTTTAACAAAGGTTCTTTTAAAAAGGAGGACTCCACACATCTAAGGTTCAAAATGAATGTAAGTCTACACTAATACTCGAAATAGTAAACCAGAAAAGAAGAAATTGATAGGATAAGATAAGAAACCGATATACTCTGCAATAGTGCGACATTTTTGGCTTATGTATAGGCACATAGTTTTGAGGAAAAGAACCTGTAAAGACCTTTGCGTCGCGCTAATAGTTTACTTCACATCGCCAGTTCCAAGTGCTGATGGGGCATATTGTGTTAGGTGTTCAAACGTTCTTATATTGGTGATCTTCCCGATAGTGCAGTTGGGGTATCCAACGGTGTTGAGACAGAATTTGTCTCACTGAGGAATTCGATTTCCTCTATTCCAGGTTCAGCTTGAGCAATAAAAATTTTGAGAAATTTGATCAAGTTGATCTAGTCCTAGACCTTTCATCCACCGGCGTAATGCAACTGTAACGACACTCCAACGCGCTTTTCTTGCGAGAATTGCATGAGCATTGCGTTACACATTCTTTCTCCGCTCCAAAAATTACTTTGCAAACTGCATATCGTGCGGTTGGGAAAGTTGTTGACTGGAAGATCAAACTCCCCGAGACGAAATCCACCCACGTCACATTTACATTGTGGCCAACAGAAAGCAATCGTAATATATATGCCAACGGAATTATGGTCCCGAAAGCAGAATCAGCGAAATATCTTGCTCTACATCTAGATAACAGATTAAACTGGAAGCATCGTATGGAACAGAAAGCAGACTATATTAAGCTAAAGTGTAGACAAATGTATTGGCTAATTGGGTACCATTCCCAACTTAACCTGTATTACAAAAGATTGATCTACCAATCAGTCATCAAACCAATTTGGGTGTACGGAATCCAACTATGGGGCTGTACAAAGCAAACCAATCGAGATATTATCCAACGAAGCCAGAATACATTCTTGCGCATGATAACAAGAGCTCATCGGTATGTGACAAACCAGGAAATTCACGACGATTTAGACATAAAATGGATCCATGAAGTCATCCAAGAATATCCTGTCAAACATGAAAAGCTACTAAACCGTATCAACGTAGAAGTAATTCAACTTCTGGATATTACCCAAGAATTGAGAAGACTGAAGCGTACCAAACCACACGAACTGACATAGAAAACGAATACTAAATTCAATTTGGGAGCTGTATATCGGTATAGTCAACCCGCACACGTTCTGCTTAAGATTATTTATTATAGTTAAGTGCGCTTCAAAAATAGTAATAAATTAACATAGTCAAGATTGTGCTAGCCATATCTAATAGAGATGTTTAGAAAAAAAAAAATTAATACAACGAATCGGTATTGTGATATGTATCTCAAGCGCAACGAAATCGACGGTTCTTTTGAAAGAAATAATCACTGGTGATGAGAAATTGATCATGCACAGTAACACCATTCGAAAACGATCATGGTATAAGCGTGATGAACCAACACAAACCACATCTAAAGAGGAATGGCATTAAAAAGAAAGGACATGCTCTCAATTTGGTGGGATTGCAAAGGTATTGTGCATTCTGCTTCGAAGAAACCAGATGATTCATCTGGATATTAACTGTCAATAACTAATGGAACTGGATGAAGCAACCAAAGAAACGGGGCCAGAATTGGCAAACCGCAAGGGAATTGTGTTCCATCATAATAATGCAGGACCTAAAACATCTTTAGTAACTTGTGGGAAATTTTCTGAGGCTGGCTGGGGAATTATCGATGCATCTCCCACATAGGCCTGATCTGGCACCATCTGATCGATGGTTTCAAAACTGTTTCAATGGTAAAACTTTCACAAATGATGTTGATCTTAAATCTCACTTGGTTCAGTTTTTTAATGAGCAGAACCGAACTTACTATGAGCGTGGAATCATGGTCCTCTAAGAAAGGTGGCAAAAGGTCATTGAACAAGATGGAAAAGACGTAATTGATTAAAGTTTATTCTTTGTATAAAAGCGAGTTTTATTGCAGGCTACAAAACCGAAATTATTTTCCTGCCAACCCAATAACTTGGTTTTGTGGATATGGCTGCAGCATCAACATTATAACTCACTGTACTTTGTTGTACTTCTAATCCTAAACAGAATTTGGTGCCAATCGATAGCGGTGACTACGTAATTTATCTCCGTGTCGTTTTATATCACGTTAATGCAAAACGTGCCAACATAAAATCTCTTTTGCATGCAGCTCGGAAATTACCACAATGAACGTCCCGGCACACACACCAAGCTAAGCTCAGGCTCATATAAAGCTGCTAAGGGTGGCGAGTGGCGTACATATATCGTGCTCGTGTGCATTATAAGTTGTACAGGTAGGTGTACGTGTAAAGTCATGTAGGTGGTGTGTATCAGCGACGACCGGCCGAGAAAGAGAAGATGTAGCGCAAGATATGCTCCAAATCGTGATCGCAGTAATTAATGATCTCGCTCTGCCATTCATCTTAGCGGTTACTGTGCGCCGGTCGAACAATACACCACGTTATCTCCCACCAATCTTTAAATATATTTAAGGGTATCAAGGTTCTCGTTTATAATTGCCCGAGCCCCGATAATATAAGAGAGGAGGTGGAGGATATTTAACTCATTTTGCACACGAATTGCTTTTATGAACGCGATGGTGAACCACGTTGGAATTAACAATGGCAATTCAGGTGACCACCGTTTTCGGTTACCAAGTATCCGATTAAGGAAGCCATCACAAGTTCTACACAATATGCTGAAGTGTTTGACAAGTGTTTTTGAATTTATTGTATCTTATCCATTATTCTCTTACATCTAAATGTAACGAATTTTACCATTTCAAACGTTTTTCATAATTTTCAAGATGCTTCGTACTAGAAATATGAAACCATTCGAAATGATTAATAACATAAAAAATTATTTTTGAATTTGGAAATTTTGATCTCCCAGCCCCGGAAATGATTTTAACTAATGAAAAACTTATATCCCTCTAAAATGAACGGAATAGTCCTTTCGTAAAGATCCTTTAAGTAGATATCGTTAGATAACTTTTTACACAACAACGCACAAGTACACTCAATATTACTATCATAAAATACACTTGCAAAATGAAATAAATTATCTTAAATTTTGATATTATAGCCATTAAAGATGCAAAAAATATTTCGAGGAAAGTAAATATTAGCACTAAGGAGTCAAAAGGATTTTAACAAAACTATTCTGAGGAAGCAGGTAAGCGAGTCTATGAAGTTATGCACATTTTAATATTTAATTTTTGTGGTGCTTTGGGTTAATTACTCTATTATATACAGTTTTTGCCCTTGAAAGTTATTGTTGACTTAATGGAACATTTCTGTGGGGTGCGTGGTAAAAATTAACAAAAATACCACGGCATGTGATATTTTTCAACTGATAGCTGACAACGATAATTGAAGGAGTGGTATTACGAATTACATTTTTCTTCATTTTTCCCATCTCTACCAACGATAGAATTTCTGGTAAAACGGCAGTGTTTATGTTAAACGATATCATAATCATAGATAACAGTTGAGAATGGAAACTATAATATAAGGGGATGGGGGGACAAGTATTTGCGCATCCTGGTGATAATAAGGTTGAACTAAATCAAAAGAGCGCGCACATTTAAAGTGTTATTTATAATCATTTATATATTTTGATCTATTTTAAATTTATTCTAAATATATTCATTTACACCATTTTAGTTTTGAACAAAGCAGTTCTACATAACATGAACCATAACAAAGCTATTTAGAAAAATTGATAAAAATGTTGAATGAATGATGATAACTTGAATGTAGTACTACTTCTATTTAAAACGTTAAATGTAAAAAACAAGGGAGAAAGAGCATCCGTTTCGTGGTTGAAATACGTATTTTTGGTTTCCAAAATCGGTGTGCCTACTATGGCAGATAATTTATGGAAATGTCACGTTTTCCAATCTAAATTCTTTTTAAATAGGAAATAAAAGTGCATGCTAGTAACTACATACATACATACAATATCTAATACTAATAGCCTTTTTAATTTACTGCACATTTCGTTGTATTACTTGGGTAACTGAAAATGAAGGTCTTGTTTTTCAACCTCTATTTCTTCGTATTCACTGTAGGCCCTGTTTTTCAGAATTTACTCTACCACTCATAGGTCTATAAAAAATTCAATACAGTTAACAGAACATATTTTAGTCAAATTCAACTTTATTGGTAAAATATAGTTCTGTTTAAACAGAGTTGTTTATATTTTGATGTAGATCCTCCCTGTTCAGCAAAGTCATTGAGATTCTGCTAGTTGATAGGGCAAATATTTCTGAGAGCAAATTGTATCCTTCATAAGTTTTTTATATAGTGCTAGTGCTGGCTAAGTTGTAAAACCAAATCGTCGTCCTCTGGGCTTTTTCGTCAAATTTTGTAATTGGCTTTTAAACAACTGCATAGCAATTTATTTCACCTTCGCTTTTAAGAAACGTTGAACAAGCTGTTCTTTAAGCAAATTGCATTCTAGTTTTATAGGTAAGTCTTCCTTTTTGGGCTTTTCTCCAAGACTTCTTTAAATATAACATTTCCGCGTATATTTCCTTTTCTCTGGGTGTTATTTTCTTTATTCTTCTCAGATTAATCCGCTTCAAAGTACTTGTATTTTAAAGAAATAGTACTTTAGGTATCAAGCAAAAAAGAAATTCTATAGTGAATATTTATTCATGAATTAACACTCATTGGAGGTAAAATATTTAATTTTTTGATTTTGAATCATTTCTAGCCATTGCCTAAATTTAGTCATATTTTGTTCTGGATGCGGAAAATAGTGCATTATATTAGATAGATTTGCAAATCCAGGTACAGAGCACTTCATCTTAATCTCTGAAATCACAATTCTATTATGTGTTTTAATTTGAAATGTTTGGAAAGAGATACATTATATAAACCATGCGAAAAAGCATTTTCTATATATGGAAATGTAGTCAATAGTAATAAAATATATAAATTTAAACTATCTTTCATATTGTTAATTTTCCTCACCAAACACCAAAATTTTCAGAGGCAAAAACGTCAAAAATTGACATATGAAAAGCCAATAAATTTAATTACGAAAAGGCGATAAATTCAAGTTAACAACAAATATAACAAATTAAAGAAACAAACAGATAAAAACAAATTTGAACTTAACTAAACTGATGAACACTTATAGAAACAGATGGAAATTGGTGAAAACTGATAGAAATTGTACGCACAGAATCGCTCAGAAATAAAAGAGGAGAAATTGCAATATTAGCAGTGGGGGGCAATTATTTGGGCGATAAAAAAACGTGGTTCCTTGACAGGTAATAAAAGTTACTAGGCCGTGATCATAATGACTGATAATGACAGCACCATTACTGCAGTATTCCCTATCCGAACGTATCCAATATGAGTCCGATACAACTCACACAGCATTTTTATCATCATTCAAAACAAGCAATCTTTGGCGAGAACTTTCCCCATAGAAACGAAAAGTTTGTTTCAATCAGTCAATATTTTTCACAACAACAGCCTCCACACCTTTCGGCCGCTCTTTCCAAATTACAAGTAATTTTATCACGAAAAACTTGAAAAGCAACCAAAAAGCAGAATGTCTTGCTGTCCACCGGCCTGCTGTTCACCGTGCTGTTCACCGTGCTGCGCCCCGAGTTGCGCCCCGTGTTGCGTGCCGGCATGCGTACCGTGCTGTGCCCCTTGCGTGTACCTAGCTTGCTGCGCACCCTGTTGTGCTCCATGCCCGTGCCCTTGCCCCAGTCCAGCCAAGGTATTAGTTTAGAAATTTTATTCGTTCCTAATTTACATATAAAACTATTTTCGACCTAATTCAAAATGATATATTCGTAATTCATAGTACATGTGCATTTATCGCTTTTTTTTTTGGTTCTAGTATTGTAAGTGATTGACTGTACGAGAATTGTGAATGGAGAAATCAGTCGTGACCGACCAGAGGTCCACATTAGCCGTACCGAAATGAGGATACCACGTTTCCTTTCTACTTTAAATATGTGCATGCAACTCGAATGAAAATAAAGTGCTTTTTGTCAACAATTATTTTGAACCAATAAATGTATGAAGCTTAGACTTGGTTTTAATAAAAAGAGCAGTATACTTAGTTTGGTTCTTTTTCTTTGAGATGAGCTTCCCATGGATGCGTTATTTCTTGATAAAAGCCATCGAAATGTATGATTTGGCAGAATTTTGTTTAAAAAGTAAACTGGGAACCGGAAGATAGTACAATCGAAAAATGAGATTTTCAGGTGCAGACTTCCGCGATCGAAATCACAATGTGTATCTTCGTTTCCGGGTTGGAACCGCGTCTGCTGTGGCGTGGGTGTCGACGTTTCGTCCACTGTTTCAAGGGACATCTTCAGGGCTGCTCGTTGATCGCGTTGCTGTCATTTAAAGACTGAGATTGGCATCGTAGATGTCCAAATCGTCTTTTATTACCTGTCAAGGAACCACGAAAATAGTTACACCTTATTATGGTAGAGAGCATGTGAACGTTTTTAGTACGTAACGAATTGCCTTCCACTACTAATATTGCAGTTTTTCCTCTTTTATTTCTAAGCAATTCTGTGCGTATAGTTTCTATCAATTTTCATCAATTTCTATCAGCTTCTATACGTTTTCATCAGTTTCTATGAGTTTTAATCATTTTTTATCCATTTGTTCTTTAGTTTGTTACATTTGTTGTTGTTACTTTGAGTTTATCGCCTTTTTGTAATTGAATTTTTTGGGTTTATGTCAATGTTTGACGTTTTTGCCTCTTAAAATTTTGATGTTTGGCGAGGAAAACTAATTGAAAAGTAATTTAAATTTATATATTTTGGCTACATTTCCATATATAAAAATGCTTTTTCGCATTCGTATATTGTAGTATAACAAATATTACCAGAGTTAAATATTTTATAAGCATGATTTAATGTATAAAAAGCATTTTGTTAGCATTTTTTAAACATTTCGACAACAAATATGCATTACAAAAATTTACATACATAAATTTCCTGGAAATAATAACCAAGGATATATGGATTCATGGACAACGGAGAAATAAAACAGTGTCATCCTGGTTTCGAGAAAATAAAAGTTTGTTTGGTGAACGACGAAAGATTGACAATTTCCAAAAGTCAATAAAGAAGTCTAAAATATATTTCCAAAAGAAAAGGTTTTAAGTAGAAGTATTAGTAAGAAAAAGAAGTATTATCATACAAAAGAAGAAAGAATTGATAAAACGGAGGAATCCATAAGCTGCGTCGAGAAAAGAAGTGAAGAAAGGAAATACAGGAAGAACCGTCAACGGAAAATTCACACACATACATTCACACACTAAAATAGGTAATTTTTTTTTGATTTTATGTTCAATATTTCGAAAAAGTTATAAATATAAATTGTTATAATTTATGCTTTTATATTTTATCTACGAGCTAGACCGGTGCAATTTACTTTTAAAAACAAAATAACTAAATTCTCAGTACAATATCTTTCCAAACACTTCAATTTACATAACATAATGGAATTGTAATTTCAGGGATTAACAATAAGATGAAGTGCTGTGTACCTAGATGTGCAAATCTATCTAATACAACACCATTACATGCACTATTTTCCGCATCCAGAGAAATATATGTCTAAATTTAGGAAATGGCTAGAAATGATACAAAATCAAAAAACAAATATCTTACCTCCAATGAGTGTATACAAAACATATAAAATTTGCAATAGGCATTTTTAAATGAACAATCGCTCGCACAAATTGAACCAAGACTCTTCTTACCAAAAGTTGGTAGAGGTATGTATGTATATATATTAAATATTACAGTTTGTTCGGTTAAAGGAAAACTTTAAATAAATTGAAAGACCATTATAATACCGTGCAACTTCTTAATGAAACATGCTTCCATGCATAAGAACATTAGTATGATTGATATTTTCTTTTTATTTCTAGAAGAATCCAGCATACATACTTTTCGGAATCACTTGGTCCATCCGGGGCCGGAAATATTAAGTCCAGTAGTATAGGAAATCTTAAGTCTACTACTAGTACGTTCAATCCATACAATACCATTCAGTTCTAGGTTTAACTGAAAAACGACGAAGTCCTGAACTTGAATTTGAACCTGAACTTCGATTCAAACCGAAAGTGAAAAATCGGGCATAACTAACTTAAAAAATTTAGTTTTATTTGAATATATTTACATACATTTGAAAAAGTTAACAAATGTTTTATTGTTGATTGATTGTAATTTTTGTATATGTATTTCTACGGAAGTAAAATATCAGCACTTTATATTTATTTCTTTATGCTTCTGTAATTAATACTGGCGCTTAATATACCTGCACCTTTGTATTTTTTGCTGCCCTCCGTTACCAAACTAGCAGCAGCCACTGGAGGTAGATTGACTAGCAGTAGTGGAGTCAAATATACGGTATTTCAACGCCAAGAATGTATCTATTTATTGTATTTATTAATATATATTTACTATAGCATTTCTTTTTTGCTTCCACTTCTTTGCGATGAAAGTAGTTTGAAGCGGATTAATGTGACTAGAATAAAGAATTTAACACCCAGAGAAAAGAAAATGCACGAACAAATGTAACATTTAAGTCTTTGAGAAAACCTGAAAAAGGAAGGCCTCCATATAAAACTTGATTGCAAT
Organism: Chrysina gloriosa; assembly: GCA_038088585.1. Taxonomy (NCBI): domain Eukaryota; kingdom Metazoa; phylum Arthropoda; class Insecta; order Coleoptera; family Scarabaeidae; genus Chrysina; species Chrysina gloriosa. The sequence continues at coordinate 9,873,692 of CM076090.1, read as the reverse complement.
TTCTCCAGCAGACACAGCGCCTAAAAATATATAATTTTTAGTTTAAAAGTGCTACAGATTGTAAAAAACATAACAAACATTATAACAATTTTGTATACTATACCTACCTGAATTTTTTTAAGAAACGCAATTGTTTTGTATATCTAACATTTCCAATAATAATGTTTCCCAAGTCTTATAGAGCATTTGTTTATTGCCTTTCTTATAAAGTTTTTTATTTCTGTCTCCATATTACCAATTTCTTTTAATAACTGTTTTGTTGTAAGTGAGGCGTTAAAAATATCCGTATATTGTTGCACTAAGACGTTTCAAGCGGTCTGCTTTTCTGGATTTCACTTGAGGAACTTGTGATTTATAAAGCACGATTTTGTGTTATCTTAACTTGTGGAGAAATTTCAACTGCTTCTCAATTTCTTCATCATTATTATCAAATTCCCCACTTCTACTCGAATCTTCCATATCACAAGATGTATTTTCTTATTTTTCACAAAAAGATAACAGATGTACTAAATAAATAAAAGACTATGTAAATTTCCAGGTTGAAACCTCTCAATTTACAGGTCGAGACCAGTCGGGTAAGAAATTGATGATGTAGGGAAGACAACATTTGCTTAAAAATTATATTCATGTGATGATCTAGCAATTGCTTTTACTTATAACATTTGCTAATCAAGCAATTGCTTTGTCTGAAAAGCAATTGGTTAAAGCAATTGCTAAATTTTAATTCATTAGGACCCATGGCTTTCGACCTTCAAACTATCTATGAAGGACTGTAGAATTACGGAAAGGTGTAAGATAAAGCCGAACGATCATTGGAAGGTCTTCCTAGTATTCCTGCGATAGGAATTCCGTCGGCCACTGAGGATGAGGCCCATATTAAAGGGATGGCCGACAACAAGGTTCCAAGCCATGATGGCATTACCAACTTTGCCATGAGGAGATTATTGGGAAAGCCATTACTAATTATTACTGCCATCGTCATCATGAGATACTTTGTATCAGCACGGAAAGTCTCAAAAATGGTTATGGTTCACAAACAGGCAAAGTGCATACTTTGTAGACATTGGTGCGCTTTCCGCACTACCAAAGATGACAGAAGCTATCCCGTTGTCTGATAGATGAGCTGCTCGAACTCCAACTCTTGCAGAATGAGACCATCGTTAATGTCGGTATAATTTTCTAAGAAACACCGGTCAGCATCCTCGAGATCTCTATGCAAAAGTTCAAAGTCTGTTTTGAAGAAGTTATATCGAACATTATTATTAAATGGAAAGTTGGGCAATTTGAGCAATTCACATTTAGTACTATACGCAGTGGAGGGTGGTGGTTGTCTTCCAAAACAAGGGGCTCTGCATCATGCAGTACATCAAATCCACAAGCCAGATCCGTAAAAATTAAATCTAATATCCTGCCATTAGCATTTGTTATATTGTTAAGATGTTTCAGATCAAGAACATCCATAAAGTTTCGAATGGCAAAGCATTTTGGATCAATGCTTAAATTACCAGAAGCAAATTTTGGTAGCATTGATTATGACTCTCCAGCCTACATTTTGGTACATTAAAGTCCCCACATGTTACTACATATCAACTAAGGTATCAAAACTTATCGAAATATGCACGTATTCAGAGTAATCCAGATCGGCGTGACTACAGTTCTAAGTTTAGAGATCTTAGTTTGTAAATCTGCAAATCGCCTTCAAACGATACGATCTACAACTCTTTCACGAAAACTGGAAAAATGGAAACCGTAGACCCAGTAATTGTCCCCAACTCGCGTAATATATCGCTATTATAATAAAAATGGCAGCAGTAGAAAAGTTCTTTCGAGCCGAACGCAACGAAATAAATCGCCTGCGCGCACTTATTTCTTGCAATTGAACGTCTCCATGCGGCCGTCTCTTTCGGAAGAACAAGCCCGACGTCGTTCCATTTCCGTCAGCGGCCTTCATCGTCGGTGCGTCCGTCTCTTTCCGCGGCATTGTCTTAAAACCAACACACACGGACGCACACACGCTGACCGAACCGGCATACGTACACACACACACACATACCATTGAAAAAACGAATCTCGAATGCGTACATACATATAAATTATTTAAATGTTAGTAGATATGTATGCAAGTCGCTCAAAGAATACCGCGTCCGCACAAAAACTGGTGTACACTCGAAGAAATAATTTGCAATCGTTGGCTGCAACGGCTTGTACTTATCATATTATTTTTTTACTCGTTTTTTGAGGAATTTTTACGATTTGAGCGCGTAACCTTCGGCCGTTTGCTGCTTCTGTTCATCTCCTTTCTGCTCTATCTTCGCGATATCCTTCTTCTTCCTCCATTGCCCCTTCTTCTTCGTCTTCGTCTTCGTCTAACGAGGCAAATGACGGATGACGATCGACTTCGTTGTTGGCGTTGTCAACGTCGTTTTGGTTCGAGTTTTTTCTACGTAGCTACTCACTGATTCCATGGCATTTTTCTCCTCTTTCGCTGTTTTCATTTTCACCGCAGTTTCTTGGGAAATATTTAAAGAGGTGGACGGTAAGGAATCACGTAAAACGCTGAACAATTGCGGATTTATTCGTGCTATAAAAACTTCCGAAAGTTCGAGATTTTGGTTTGGTTTCTTGAATGATAAATAGTTCAGTAATTCAAATGAGGATGATGCCAAATTACGCTTGGTTAGATCTTTTGACTAGACCAACTGGAAGTTTTGGGGAAACGGGTGATATCTCTGAAAGATCCTTGATAAAAGTGGACGATACCAAATACAAATATTTCATCCCTTGTTTTCTGAAGAAAATAAAGAGGGAACAAACATCAACGTTCTAATTGATTGCGTTTTTATCATCAAATTATTCGTCCTTCTAAATTTCCATTCGCTTCAATTCGCCGAGGCATAACCGGCTAGCAGAATTTTCACGGAAACTTCGCTTTTCTCTTTTAAATCATGTACATTTTACGTTTTCTGCTGTGCGCTTCGCTCGCAACAAAGGATCATTCACGAATATACGGGAGATAATTTTTCACGAACTGTTTCAATTTTAAAAGTGCAATATATTTGAAAGTTAAAAACACACGCGCTCGTCCAGCTTATGCCGAAGAATAACTTGGGAACTTTCTTTCGGTGAAAATTCCTTGCAAGGAAACCGTATCCAATAAAAATACTTTGTCCAACTTCGTATCTTACGGTATAAAACCGTTCCGCTATTGTCCATGAAGAATGGGTATTTGTGATATGTGCAACACTTTAACATAGATACGTATATTACATCATTATGAAGTGCGCGAGAAAAGGTAGAAATGCTTTTGTTAGAAATTATTAAAAATAATAATTCACACAAATACTATCTGGATTTGCAGATTCTTATATCAATTTGTCTTAGTTAGTTAATGTGCCTTTTGGATTAAAAGAGGAATGCAGCCAAAGTTTCAAGCATAAAATCAAATAACAGCAAATGGGAAACATTAAAAGCGGGATTTTGTAAAACCAAAGATAAGTCAGATGGTAAACGAAAAGCAGGAAAGAGAAACTGTAGCACTAGTATAATACTCTGTCCGAAAATATGGTAAACATTTGAAACGAAATTTTAGATTATCTACAGTTTCAAAAGCAACTGGCGATGCCCATTATAATTGCATTGTTTACATTGATAGTTAAATAACCTAACATATTTAACAGGCCTTGCTTTTAGATGAAGTTAGAAGTTGAAGACGAAAAATTTGTTTCTAGTTAAAGCCATCGAAAACCGTGGTTTTGAAGTACCAACTTCAGAATCGAAGAAATATTTCGAGAATTGGTTTGAACGCATGTGAAGATCTATAGATTTTGAAGGCGCATATTTTGAAAAGTAATAAAACAGTTTGTTCGTACTTTTTCTAACAACTTAAAAGATATTTGTGTTATCTACATCGATAGTTCAATAACCTAACATGTTTAACAGGCCTTGTTTTTAGATGAAGTTAGAAGTTGAAGACGAAAAATTTGTTTTTAGTTGAAGCCATCGAAAACCGTGGTTTGGAGGTACCAACTTCAGAATCGAAAAAATATTTCGAGAATTGGTTTGAACGCATGTGAAGATCTATAGATTTTAAAGGCGCATATTTTGAAAAGTAATAAAACAGTTTGTTCGTACTTTTTCTAACAACTTAAAACATATTTGTGTTATCTACATTGATAGTTAAATAACCTAACATGTTTAACAGGCCTTGTTTTTAGATGAAGTTAGAAGTTGAAGACGAAAAATTAGTTTTTAGTTAAAGCCTTCGAAAATCGTGGTTCCGAGGTACCAACTTCAGAATCGAAAAAATTTTGCGCGAATTGGTTTGAACGCATGTGAAAATCTATAGATTTTAAAGGGAGATATTTTGAAAAGTAATAAAACAGTTTGTTCGTAGTTTTTCAAACAACTTAAAACATATTTGTGTTATCTACATTGATAGTTAAATAACCTAACATGTTTAACAGGCCTTGTTTTTAGATGAAGTTAGAAGTTGAACACGAAAAATTTGTTTTTAGTTGAAGCCTTCGAAAATCGTGGTTTCGAGGTACCAACTTCAGAATCGAAAAAATTTTGCGCGAATTGGTTTGAACGCATGTGAAAATCTATAGATTTTAAAGGGAGATATTTTGAAAAGTAATAAAACAGTTTGTTCGTAGTTTTTCAAACAACTTAAAACATATTTGTGTTATCTACATTGATAGTTAAATAACCTAACATGTTTAACAGGCCTTGTTTTTAGATGAAGTTAGAAGTTGAACACGAAAAATTTGTTTTTAGTTGAAGCCTTCGAAAATCGTGGTTTCGAGGTACCAACTTCAGAATCGAAAAAATTTTGCGCGAATTGGTTTGAACGCATGTGAAAATCTATAGATTTTAAAGGGGGATATTTTGAAAAGTGATAAAACAGTTTGTTTGTAGTTTTTCAAACAACTTAAAAGATATTTGTATTGTTTATATTGATAGTTAAATAACCTAACATATTTAACAGGCCTTGTTGCTAGATAAAGTTAGAAGTTGAAGACGAAAAATTAGTTTTTAGCTGAAGCCTTCGAAAACCGTGGTTTGGAGGTACCAACTTCAGAATCGAAAAAATTTTTCGAGAATTCGTTTGAACGCATGTGAAAATCTATAGATTTTAAAGGGGGATATTTTGAAAAGTGATAAAACAGTTTGTTCGTAGTTTTTCAAACAACTTAAAAGATATTTGTATTGTTTATATTGATAGTTAAATAACCTAACATATTTAACAGGCCTTGTTGCTAGATGAAGTTAGAAGTTGAAGACGAAAAATTAGTTTTTAGCTGAAGCCTTCGAAAACCGTGGTTTGGAGGTACCAACTTCAGAATCGAAAAAATATTTCGAGAATTGGTTTGAACGCATGTGAAGATCTATAGATTTTAAAGGGGGATATTTTGAAAAGTGATAAAACAGTTTGTTCGTAGTTTTTCAAACAACTTAAAAGATATTTGTATTGTTTATATTGATAGTTAAATAACCTAACATATTTAACAGGCCTTGTTTTTAGATGAAGTTAGAAGTTGAAGACGAAAAATTTGTTTCTAGTTGAAGCCTTCGAAAACCGTGGTTTCGAGGTACCAACTTCAGAATCGAAAACATTTTTCGAGAATTGGTTTGAACGCATGTGAAGATCTATAGATTTTAAAGGCGCATATTTTGAAAAGTGATAAAACAGTTTGTTCGTAGTTTTTCAAACAACTTAAAAGATATTTGTATTGTTTATATTGATAGTTAAATAACCTAACATATTTAACAGGCCTTGTTTTTAGATGAAGTTAGAAGTTGAAGACGAAAAATTTGTTTCTAGTTGAAGCCATCGAAAACTGTGGTTTCGAGGTACCAACTTCAGAATCGAAAACATTTTTCGAGAATTGGTTTGAACGCATGTGAAGATCTATAGATTTTAAAGGGGGATATTTTGAAAAGTGATAAAACAGTTTGTTCGTAGTTTTTCAAACAACTTAAAAGATATCTGTATTGTTTATATTGATAGTGAGATAACCTAACATATTTAACAGGCCTTGTTTTTAGATTAAGTTGGAATTTGAAGACGAAAAATTAGTGTTTTTTTTTAAAGAAAAATAAAATAGTCACTCCTGTAATTTCCAAATGAAAGTTTGTAACCCAAATAATGCGAATTTACAAAGAGGAGATACCACATCGGAGGAGGGGGAAATTCCCATGGAATTCCTCGTATGAATAAGGTAAAACTTCGTCGTGATGTTCGATTAGTTGAAAAGTGTATACGTTCAACAAAGCTAAATCTTACTTTGACTAAATTTGTATTAAATTAAAATTATTTATATTTAGTTACATTGCGACAATAAAATGAATTTAATATTCTCTTTATATTTATTTCTTTGCGCAAATGTATACCATATTTTCGGACGGAAATTTGAAATAACTTAAAGGCTCCGAAGTTGGAAAAATATCGGCAATTTCTGAGTTTTGCTATTGTTTCCAACCCCTTATTTTTACATCCACAATACGAATTCGCATAGACATAAACTTATAAGCATGAATCAAATCAAAATGTTCAGAAAGAATTATTATAAGAAAGTCAATCTCTTCGAATATTGATTGAAATTACTTAATTATATTATTGTAGCAGGCACTCACAGTTTATTTCTAAAACAGTCACCACATGAAGTGTGTATATTGATATTGATTCGTATTAGCAGCTAATATTCACCGTTCACGGAGATTAGAAACCACAGAAGGAGTAAGACATGAGGATATAAAGGCAGCGATAAGATAGATAAAACAATACAAGGTGGGATTCTGGAATATTAAGGAATTTGGAAACGTTGCATAATTAATTCTATAAGATTGGACTGATAATATTAGATATGAGGATTTATGGTAAGGAAACAACATGTGCATCTAAATTTTTGTCTCAATTTGCAATTTCCCCAATTCCTAGAAAAAGAAATGCTTGTAAATTCGAGATTGGGTTGTAGAGACAATTCTACAAATTTTGAAATTTTTGCAATATTATAAATCCCTCAGTAATACCCCAAAATTATTATGATTTTGCGTATTTCTTTTTCTTTTACTTCCTCAAGTTTGTGTTTCTTCTTTTGTGCATAGTGTACTGAGAATTTAGTTAAATTTCTTAAACTAAATTGCACCGGCCTAGCTCTTAATGATATAAAAAGCATAAATTATAACAAATTATATTTATAAATTTTGGGAAATATTGAACATAAAATCAAAATATTTACCTAGTGTGTGTGTGTGTGTCAGTGTAATTCCTTTTCCGTTGACGGTTGTTCCTATATCTGCTCTTATCACTTCTTGTCTCGATGCAGCTTTATGGATCCTTCTCTTTTATAAACTATTTTTTCTTCTGTATGGTGAGGTTCTTTTTCTCACTGGCACTTCTTCTTAAAACCCTTTTATTCGAAATATATTTACAGACTTATTTATTGACATATCTATATTGCCAATTAATACATCGTTAACCAAACAAATTTTTATTTCTTCTTGAAACCAGGACTACACTGCTGTCTTTCTCCGTTGTCCACGAAACGAAAACTTTAATTCACCTTGACTTCAGTTTATCGAGGTGTATCGCTGTTATAGCAACCTGTACTGTACGTCGATGTATCCTAGGTTATTTCCAGTAAATTTATATGCATTCTTGTAATGTATAAATGTTGTATGTAATGTGTTTGAATGTTAACAATGTTTCTATTATCCATTAATATATGCTTTTTATAAAATAAATAATTTTATTTTTAGTTGCTTTTAATATACTACAATAGACATGAGTTGTACTGCCTTCTGTTTGAATTTCATCAAAATCTTCCCACGAAACAGTCCCGATGTGCTCCAATGTATTGAAGAACTTGATTTTCATCCGCACAAAAACAAAATAATGTCTTGATTTTCAAATTAATGTATCATTGCCCGCACTCACCTGACTTATCGTTTAAAGATTTCTTTCTGTTCCCGATCGTCAAACAAAAAATGCTTGGACAGCGATTTTCAGCACCTCAAGGAGCTGTCCAAACCTTCGAAAGCCGCGGTTGTCAGGTACCAACTTCAGAGTGAAAAATGTATGTCGAGAATTGGTTTGAACGCATGTGAAAATCGATAGATTTTAAAGGCGCATATTTTGAAAACTAATAAAACAGTTTGTTCCTAGTTTTTATAATAACTTAAGAGATGTCCTTCGTGCATAATCATTTGGTATCTGTACTCTTCCCGTTAAAAACTTCGCAGTTTTGATGTGTCCTTGTTCCATGATTTTGGATGTCTTTCTCAGTGATATTCATTGTGATCACCTTAACTTAAATATATCATCTTCAAACTTCATAAGTCGTCCTTTTAAGGTTTCAAACAAACCAATGTATTTCACCTGAATAGCAAATAGCAAAGTGTATCCTAATTGCACAAAGCTTCGTTATGGTTATATTTATGATAATAAATCTTGCTATACTTATGGATCCAGTTAACCGGAGACTACAGAGGAGGAAAAAAAGCGCACAAGAATACAAAAGAGTAGTTGTTCGCATGGTTCAGAAATTACTATATAGAGAAACAGACACAGTTTTCCAGTAATATTAATTGTAATTAATCTCGAAAAGTAGGAACTAGTGAAGCATGAAGATCGTTCCGGAGGAATATTCGTGATCAAATGGGAAGAGTTACTACCTACTTTCCGATTGTTTTAATTAATGATGTTAGTGATAAATGAAATTATACAGTTTATTATTATAATGGCCGTGGAGCAACGTGTATACTATATATATATAACTCGATGCCAGTCGCGCTCAAATAAAATCGCGCGGCCAAAGCGGTAAATGAAACGCGGAATTTTGCCATCGCTTGAATTTCTCATTTTGAGATATTCCGGCCGCGTTTTTCCCTTCGCTTATTCCCATCTCACTTCGGTAATAATCTACTTCGCCCGTCTCTCTTTACGCCTTGCCAATTTAATGAAGTTACTTTCTTCGGTAGTTTGACCTATAACTTTACGTAACCTAAGCGATATTTATAAATGATGATCGCGAGCAACGTTCTAGCAAATCAATTAATCTAGCAGGAGTTACTATTGTCCGATTCTATTTTTAATCGGATCAACGCAGAGTTAATTCTACAAGAGTTTGGCAATTGTAATTATATAACTCCATGTATGGATATGTAGGAAGTATTCGAGAAATTTCAGAGCAAATTTTCCTCTTCCCTGTAACGATTCCAATGTTGTTCCAATGTTCAATGTCTTTGTCTTTGCTTTGGGAGTAATTTGAAATATAACTGGAACCATTTAGGGCATTTTTTGAGCTATGAAGTATTAAAATAAATATGAATACACAAGTAATATCGCCTTTCACGTGGAACTCCGCCGTCGACTACGGGATCACCACCTCAGATTCTCATTCTATCGGTGGTTGGTACGTTTGTGTTTTAGGGACCTGCGCTTGTTTGAGTTATTGCACCTACTCCCTCAAAACTCGATTCTTAATTTCTGACATTTTAACTAAAACGTGTGTAGTACGTTTTGGGATTCTACGGTCTTCATCGACTAGCATGTGCAATGTTGTTTTGTTAAAAATTGTTTGTTCAACGGATATTGGCCTTGCCAGTAGTATTGAACCAGTCGTCTTCATTCGGTTTTGTGTTTATTTGAATGTGCAACGCTCCATAACGCTAGTGGGATTTGTCCAATGATTATCGTCGTTTCACGTGGCAAGACGTCTCTTTTAACGTCGTAGTTACTCCGTTTGCTTCTCGTTATACTTTGTTCATCTTGTTTGCGACTATTTGTCGCTTTAGGGTCTCAATTTTTTTCGAGAACTTACCTATCATTCAACGTCCTAAGCTGCATTAACTTAACTTAATCTTTTTGCAGATAGCTTAGATCAGGCATGGGCAACCTTTTTTGTAGAAGTTTTATGCTGCGAGTAATCTTGAAAAATATACATTTTTGCAGTATCCTTATGATTCATTATGAATTAAGTTTAGACGGGCCGTACTAATATGCAACGAAAGAATTCAGTAGCGGGCCGGACAAATCTTACTCGAGGGCCGCATGTGGCCCGCGGGCCGGAGGTTGCCCATGCCTGGCTTAGATAGTGTGCAAGAGCACAATCTGAGTGTTGTGAATTTTACATCTAGCAGGCTTTTGCTCGTTAGATTTCAAGTGTTTTGATTAGTTCGTTTAGGTTTAGTACACGGCTAAAAATGTTCTGCTCCCTTTTTCTATCATTTCCGTAGTTAGTGCTTTCCTACCCTTAGTCCATCCTTCTTACTTTTTAAGGTCTTTTTTAAGGTATGGGCTTCAAGATTCGTCCCATCATCAACGGATGGCACAGTAAGCATCCATTCATCGACTCATATATGTAGGTTCCATTATTGTTAATCTTGAATACTTGAATAAATTGATGAATACTAATCCACCTCTTAAAGCCATACTGTGGCGAAACAATATTGTAGTGGTACTATAATAAATATTTTGAAACTTCCAAATTGCTTGTAATTTAATTTATTAATTTTGAGAATCTCGGAGATTTCACACATACTTGGAAGTTTTACTGTAGAAAAATGGACACGAAGATCAAGAGATTCAAGCAAGAATAGTAGAAGGAAACAAAAGATATTAAGGATATGGAGAGAGGAAGAAATGCCTAACGAATGGAAGACCGGGTTAATAATTCCGATGTCGGAATGAAAAAATTACAAGGGCATATCATTGCTTAATATTTCCTATAAAAAGCAAGGCTCCAAAAATATACAGAAAACATAATAGCAGATTGAAAGTTTTAGAAAAGGAAAATCGATGCTGGATGCTATTCATACGATAAGGCTACGAAAACAACATAAGCATCCACATAGTTTTTATAGATTTTAAGCAAGCATTTGATCGTGTAAAGAGCTAAAATTACAAAACTAATAACAAACCACAATGGAAAACTTTAATGTGTTGATGAGGGACAGGACAAGGAACAACAGATCGAATACAAGTACAGAAAGTAGTAAGACAAGGAGACATTTTGTCATCACTACTTTTTACATTAAGTTTGGACAAAACAATAAAAATTTTATGCAAAAGTAGCATACGCAGATGATGTAGCAATTATTTTAAGAAATAAAAAGTTTGAAAAAGTTAGAAAGCTAGAAAGTTAGAAAGAAGTTAGAAAGTTTAAAAGTAGAAAGAATAATAAGAATCTTAGAGGTAGAAGCAAAGAAATGAGGGTTAGAAATCAATGACGATAAAATTAAATATATGTACAGTAACAGAGATAATCGGGTAATGTCAAATTTGAACTGCGGGACTCACATATTTAAAGAAGTAGAAACATTCAAATATTTGGGGCTATTGGTAAACAAAAGGAATGGAAAAAAGATATAGATGAGAATATTCAAAAGGGGTATAAGGCCTTCTACTGCAATAAAGCGATGTTAAAAGAGAAGAAGTTACGTAAGAAGACAAAGTTACGAATTTATAAGACGACATTATCAGCGGCAGAAGAAGAAAAGTTTTAAATGTTTGAAAGAAAGGTGTTAAGGACGACAGTGCGCTCAAAGAAGATCAACGAAGATGAGTACAGCCAATTAATGAAACACGAAGTTGAGGAAATATTAGAAAATGAAGACATTGCAAAAATTATAAAATCAATGCGAATTAGATGGTATGAGCATATTTATGGAAGAGAAGAGGTATCGGCCATAAGAACACTCACGGAATGGGATAATAATAATAACAATAGTAATAACAATAATAATTATTTATTTTCATTTTATAATACAAACGGTATAAAATTCATCAATGTACATAATTATACGAATTTAAATTAAATCATATACGTCCACGCACACATGACGCAACAACAAACATAACAAATCAATATTCAGCAGTCATTCATTAAAATATTCATCTAATGAGTATTCATTTCCAGATAAGCACTATTTATGCTAGTACGTTTGATGTTTGTCCATACGAGAATTCAAGTAAGAAATTCCCCCAGTATGTACTTAAAAGTCGCACTGACGAGCGATATAAACGCGAAACGCATCAGCGACTGGTGAACGGAGTTTTACATAATGAGCAGAGATCTTTTTAAATAAGTAGGTTTTCAATACACCTTCAAATTTTATGTTTTGTAATGTTTTCAGATGATGAGGTAAGTAATCGAATATTTTAATACAATTAAATACAGTTGCTCTTTTGCACTTTTGATGACTTTTGGCGGAAGAAGATGTAAATTGAAAGTGCCTCTCTAGTGTCATATGTATGTGATTGTTCATGTTTTGCAAAGCAATGGGAAGAATTTGTCACGTGACATTTTGCCTTTTGTCTCCTACGTGGTACTGTAACCAATCAAAAATCCTTCATGTGAACCCCATTCTTTCCAATTTTGTTACTAGCGTGTTATAATTTACAGCGTCAAAAGCCCTTGACAAATCCAGGAAAACGCCAGCAGTTATTTCTTTGTTATTTACGCCATTAACAATTTCATCCATCAACTGAGAAAAAGGGCATTTACGGGGTGAAAGACATCCTAGCCGTCACCAAGCTGGAACATATTTGTACATGCACACACATGGACACAGTAAAAGTGGGGTAAAAATGCATGTTTTAGAATTTTTGATGTTACAAATTTGTCACTTCGGTTTATACGGTTGTTGAAGATGCTTGCCTCGAGCTAGAGCTAGATTTTATTATAAATAATTGTGTGGTGAGGAGTCTACCGATGTGATATTTGTGTCAGCAAATACACCACAGTCCTTGCAATCACCTTCATCGACTGAAAGATAGCTCTCGTCGTAGATCGATTTTTCAAATATCTATTTTGGCAATAATTTATTATATTGTTTTGATGTATAAAATTATTAATTATTAATTATTTGTGATAGGCTAGAAATCAGAGTTCTAGGTCTATAGTTTGCAATAGATAATTTTTCCCCTTCTTATAAATAGGTTTGATAATTGTCTGTTTAAGAGCATTGGGAAACTCCCCACTTGTGAAGGGATAGATTAATTATTGAATTTAACGACTTTGCTAGAGTCTCTGAGCATTTAGTAACGAAGATATAATTCAATGCCGGTAGCTATGGAATTGTTGAGACCTTAAATAAGGGATCCAATTCACCCATCAAATTGAGCATGTTTTAGATGTAGATTTGACATTTTCGATACTTAAACCAGTGTCTTTTGTATTCTTAGTTATGTTGACTAAATAATTGTTTATGTCATTTAATAGACCTTTCTTTGTCGACATAATGATCTTTAAAGACATCAAAATCAAAACTTTCTTTCGTTTCTTTTTCCCTGCAACTGGTTGACAATCTCCCAAGATGTTATTATTATTACTATAATCGAATCCCCTTTTACCGCTAGGTGTCGGGGGCCAAGCTGTTTTATTTTTATTTTTTGCGTTCTCAATAGGTGGATTTATTATTCTTGATTCTCTCAATTTCATTTTGCAATTTTGCATTTACAGTTTTTGTTCTTCAGCGTAATTACCTTCTTGCGAACGAGGGTATACATCCGAACTATAACAGACCCAAAAGAAGGCCGAAAAGACGATCGAATTAGGAAGTGAAGGAGAACATCAGGGAGATGAAAATAGAACTTGAAACAACAAATACCAAACAGGAAGGGATGGAAAGAAAATAGTATCGTATTCGATCAATCAATATAACACAAAGGACAATAAGGACTAAACCACTTTTAAATAGGTTATAATGAGTCTCGAAAACATGAGAACAGCTACGAATTCTTAGGAAATGTATTAGCTTAGGAATAATTATACTGTGCTAGTCGAAAAGTTCAAGACTGATGCGTCCTGGGTAGATAACACAATTGGAGGACGCTGAATCCAACGCCGTCGGCCGCTTTGCGAAGTTGACTCTAGTTTTCGAGATATTTACGAGTAAAGATTGTACAAAGAAAGACCCAAGAAGCACGATTTTTCGTACATTTCAACCATTCATTCATCAAATATCGTTTCAGTTCGACAAAATTTCTTTGTTTCATGGAATACTTTTCACTTTTTCTAACTTAACGAGTATTCGAGGTTGCAGAAAGCATAGAAAAATATATAATAAGTCTATTTATTATTATTTTTATCCCAAACATCTTATATTTCTGATGCCTCATCTTGCAAATTCCAACAAATATCTGCTAAAAGAACATCCCACTTTCTCCCACTATACCAATGTTCGAGTCTTGCCGTCACTTGGAAGAAACTTCGTCGGACTGAAACGATATCTGATGGATAAAAGGTTGAAATGTACGGAAAACGAGTTTCTTGGGTCGTTTTTGTACAATCTTTACTCGTAAACATCTCGAAAACTAGAGTCAACTTCGCAAAACGGCCGACAGCGTTGGATTCAGCGTACTCGAATTATGTTTTCTACCTAGGACCCATCGATGTTGCAAAAAGTTTCCGATTCGAGCACAGTCCTATTATTATTATGTTTTTACATTGTCGTTTTAACCTGCTAAAAAAGTGCTATTTTTTCGCAATGTATATATTTCCTACAAATGGACGTACTAAATAGGTTGACATGATCCTGTCTCAGCAGAAAAAACTAAACATAAGCTTTATTGGACATAATTAATGGTACATGCCAAGGAAAAGTACATAAATGCTAACAAGTGCTTAACACCGTTGTATGCACACCTGACTCCTTATTATAGGAATACAAATCGCGGATTGCCCATTAGAACAAAATGAGTTATGCCGACCATATTTGACACAGGCGTATTCCATACACACCCGCGAGATTTTTTCCAGCTTGCGACGATAAACATTCTTGCAAGCACTAACCTTGCCCATAACGTGTAATAACAATAACAATTATCAGGCGATAAAGCGTATTTTCCATTACCGCACTACCCGCCGTCTTGCTGCTGTTATATAACCTTTAGGAGTCACCTGTCTGTAATTACATATGTATGTATATTATCCACTCGTTACTAACCGAGTGTCTTAAATATGGAGATCGAAATCTCCGCGCGGCTTGCTTCATACTGCGTGAACGCGAGGAAAAGAACCTCGGTCACAATTAAAGGAAACGCGGGAAATCAGATGGTTTCCGCAAGTAATACATCGCCGCGTAAATAGGCACGATAAATAGCAGCGCCGTCTACCACCGGTATCGTTGTTAAATTAATAAACGGGCAATTAATTAAATCATTATTTTATCTGATTTTTTTGCCCTCGGTCGTGCGTTTCGATGTAAATCGTCGGCGGACTGGGGAAGGAAAAAATGTTCTCGGCGAGCAAATAAAGAACTGACGCGGACGTTACATCGCGATCCATGCAAATTCTAAGGTACATTAAACAGTAAACGCGCAGATTGCGAAAGATTACGATTGCCTTCCGAGCAAATCATTAACTATAAGTTTTTTTTTTTAATACGTTACCAACATGCTGCCGTTGTTACAGGCGAAGTAAATAATTAGAGGTTATTTAATTGCGATGCATAAACAATGCTATAATCAACTGCGCAAGTTAATCGGTAATTAACGCGAGACCGTGCGAGAGTGATTGAGGAGGACAGGCGTGTAGATCATCGAAACGTATCGGGGGAAGAATAGATATATTATCGACTGCGGTTTATGTAAATATAAAGTAACCAAATAAGTTCGTGCGGTTTTTACATAAATTAAAATACCATGAATATTTCTTATATTGTTGATCTATAGCACTTGTTTGTTATCTGTAAGGTAAGATAATCGTGTCGTCTCACTATAGCCGTAACAGCTGGAACAGCCAACGGAACTCGGCGTGCGCCTGTCTGATGATGCGATGCGTAAACATTTACATGTGTGACAAACCAGTTCAAATTCGTACAGAATCAAAATAGAGGAATTACCAACAACTATAATTTTATTTGAATTTATTAATGGTCAGAATAAAACCAAATTATGGAAAATAGTAATCCTATATTTCATTCTGTACAATCATTTTTCTTATATTTTAAATACATTTGCCTAGCATATACAAATGGTTTAGGATGATTTAGTGAAGTTGGTCCTAAATCATTTCCCACCATTACATTATTTTACTTATTTTATATAACTACGGATCAATATATGGGCTAAAGTCGGGAAACCAAACAGTTATCATCATCCAAACAGAAGATTCCAACAAATCTGTAGAGTAAAAGCGAATATTCAAATTCCATTACTTCGCACACTGTTCGCATTTACGTAATATAAGCTAACATATACAAATAAAACAGTAGCAATGTCCTCTTCACGAAGTAAATGTACCAATCCAACGCTTCTTAAACATCTCGCACACTACACACTAACACTGACTAACAGCACAATCCTCTTCGGTTCTGACAGATTTGTGCATGTTTTGACTGACAGCTTACAATCACCATCATCAACAAATGATCAGGTTTTCCGGCTATCGCGAAAAGTTTGAATATACTGACTTTCAGTACCATCTATTATACCTTGTTGCAAAAACAGAGAGACGAATTTCTGAACACACCACTTTTATAGTAAATTATGATTGGTCGAAAGCAGCACCAAATGACACTGCACCAATTCTCCTATAATCGTATAGTGTATGTAATTTTGTTTAATGTATTGACATTTATTTATTGCCGCTTCTGTTCTCTCTGCCTCGTTCGAAGTGTGTAGTATATTAATATTCACATGGTTATTTGCTATTAAATAATATATCATTAATTACAATTCAATATATTTAAATTCACAGTAAATCTTGGGGTTTTGGATGTTCATGTTCAAATGCAATTTCGTTTAGTTTTGGGTTCTATTCATACTTTTTCGATACCACGTACGCCACTTCTTAAGCATTTAATTATCCTGTGGGTGCTAGCTTCCTTTTTAAGTCCAGCCAAAGACGTTTAATTGGAGAAAAAATGTAAGTAGAAATAAAACTATCAATTATTATAAAAGCATCCATTAAAAAATAGAAAGAAATGTAACCATTTAAACACACACATTTCAACAACCACTGGATATAAAAACTTATACCTGGACATCAACAACATAGATTTTTATAACAACGTCACGCCGCTATGAAATGTTTTCCATGATAAATAATATACAGCTGGTTATTTGGATCCAAAAAGATCCAAAAAATAACCGACCGGTCTCCTTTATTACAGTCCTTTGACGAATATGTGGAAACTGCTATTCGTTAAATTTTGCACAATATGTTCAGAGAAAATGAACCACCGACATTAAATAAAGTATTGGCGCAAGTTAGAAAAAGAGCTGTTTGACAGTCATAAGTCGAACAAAATCGTATTGACTAATGAAAGATATGAATTTCAAGTAGAAAAGTATTATTTCTAAAATATATCTACTCATGCAATGCTGCTATCTATCTCGTAAATACACAAAAAGGAGCGGAAATAGTATTTTGACTGGGAAGGTTGATATTGTAAAATGAAGGTGGCAGTATCTCAAGGATATTTCACAATTCCCAACAAGCACCAACATAACATCTGAGAACCGGCCAATTTTTTATTTCGACGAAACTTAGGTGAATGAGAGTCTTACGGTGCAAAAGTATGGACAGATTCAAATATTCATGCCGTAGACAAGTTCTTATCGAAGAGCTTACAAGCAGACTCAAGAATCCCTCACGGATTGGTACATATTGGAAGTTCTCGTGGTTTCATGGATCATGGTTTATTATTTGAAGAGAAAAAACGCATCATATTACCATGATGCAGTGAATGCTTCAGTTTTCGAGGATTGGTTCTCCCTCATATTAAACTATTTACGAGAAGATGCTGTCATTGTCATGGATAATGCATCTTATCATAATCGGAAAATTGAAAACCCGCCCCGTCTTTATCATGGAAAAAGGCAGATATCCAAAACTGGCTAACAAGTAAGGCAATACACTATGATGGGGATATGGTTAGAGTTGAACTGCTAAGGTTAGTTAAAGTTCATAAAGATAAATGCAATTCGTGTGTCATTGATGAATTGGCGAAATCGCAAAATAAAACTGTCTTACGATTACCTTCTTACCACTGCGAGCTTAACCCTATTGGGCTAGTGTGGACGCAGATAAAAATTGAAGTAGATGGAAACAAAATAAAAGTTTTAAATTGGTAGAAGTTAGGCAACTTTTGCTTGATGCCTTAAAAAATGTAACTACTACTACTTGGTAAAACTGCATAAATCATGTTATTAAAGAAGTGGTCCGTATGAAAAATCTGGATGCAATCATTGACGATATCTTAGAATCATTTATCATAGCGATTGGGGAGGATAGTGACAGTGAAGATTCTAAATGTTCGAAATCATCAGGATAATTTAGAACATGTCTGAAGTGAAATTGGTTGGTCAGCATCACCTTATAAGATTATAGGGTTCGGTCAGAAATTCGTCTCTCTATTTTAGAAACAAGGTACAGGTTGGAGTAATATTTGAAACACGTGGGCGTATGTATTTAAACTTTTACATTTATGTGCTTATCCCATTGCAAAAGGTCATTGAATGAATGATGAATAATAGTATATTATTATTTCTTAATAAATATATTATATTTTACCATCAAAAACAGCATGAACTTATTTGGTTACCTGATATATTAACGACTTTGTCCTCCCGTTACTGTCGAAGCACGTGTCCAGAAATTAATATATACCGTGTGATAGCGAGAACACCGCTGTAATTTATTGTTAACGCTTACATGATTCATCGTTGTAATCGTATGTTCGTCGGTGTATGTTCGGCGATACACCGGCGTTTTTCCTCCGGACTTTATATCCGATAAATACGATTTGTTTACGTCATAATTTCAATTATATACGGAACGATCAAAATGCGCCGATTTAAATTCAACAACAATACGGCCCGAACCGGACACCGGAGCGTACTCGCTTGTTCGGATCGTTTTAATAAGGAACCAGAAAGCCAAGTCTCCGAGGATATTAAGAATTTCAATCACGAATTATAATTTTTAATTAAGGCTCGCAGTATTGTGAACTTGCAGACTCGTAACTGGGTAGTTTTTGCCGCATGTCTAGTGGACCTGTCACCTATCAATCAGAAGTAGCGCGACCGCTTTTTGTCAAGCCTTCATACTGGACGCTAGTTTTGTCTGAGCGCTGCCCTTTCGGCATCCGACGCGAATATTTAAAATAGTCCGAGATCCCCTTACTATTCGTGCATGACAATGACGTCTGTTGATCCTGCCGCAGTTTCTGTTGCTTCTGTTTTTCTTTTCCGCTACTTTGATACTCGTCGACGAATTTTACATAATTGCCCCAGATCAAAGGAGCGCGTCGCATACGGGGATTGTCGATATTTGTTTCGAAAGAAGAATCGATTACATCAAAATTATTACACCGCTCGATGGAAGAAGACAATTTTAACAATCCTGAAGTATGCATGGAGAAATATTTTGAAGGGCAACGTGTTGAATACTGTTACCAGCACTTTTCTTCGCTTTGTTGTATGTATCTCCAAATTGGTAGATGTATGTAGGTTGGAACAGTTTTCCGATCCGAATAAGTTGACTATAAAAACGTGTGCTGATGGTAAATAGAAATATCTACGAAAGTTCTGCCTCCTTTCGAACGTTACCATCGTAACATCCATACATATGGATGCGGCCATTACGAATCCTTACCGATTTAAGAATTCGAAAGTCGCAGAGACATCCTAATTATTTATCATAGAAGCATCGCGTTCCCGTATTAAACGTCGCCACATTATTGAGAATATCCAGTTTTTGCGATGATAATATTCCCTCTTAAACTGGTACGTACGTAAAAGTCGGCCGTCGATGGGAGTGATTAGTTTAAACACTACAATTTTTATCCGCATTGGAAGAAATTAATATTTATGTTCGCGTAAACGTTCTAAACGACTCTGGATGCTCTTGGCAGGAGCGCAATTAAGCACGGACGTTATTATCCCATTGTTTTTCATCGCTCTTTATTATTTGACACTGGTATTTTTACGAGACCGTGATTAAAAGAATTGCGGCGACATCTATTAACTCTGCGGTAGCGTCTTCCACGGCTCCTCGCTACCGCGTCAGTTGGATAATGTCGAAGATGAAATGAGATGCTTTACAATTGTATGCTTGTCGTTAAATAGATTTCGTTAGACGTGTTAGTATCGCAAAATTAAAAGAAGTGCAACAGAAATAAGGATAAGAAGATATTGCGATAAGAATTGGACGTCTTCCATTTTTTATAAAGTATCCTTGAAGATGTGGAAAACCTGCCTTATTGATCTTCCGGCAGCCTTTATCGATGACAACCTTAGGAAGATGAAATATGTGATCAAGAGTATTGAAGATTCGAACAAATTAATTTTCACAGGAAGTTTGTTTCCAGTTCCAGTTCTGATATTGCCCAATTTTCTTCTAGATTCGGAAAACCATGAAAGAGATCGAATGATTTGACATTTCCTTTTGCATCTTTTGCCAATTTGACGTGATTATCTTGGAAATTAAATGAGTTGTGGATTCTCAAAAATGACTGTAACGACCTTACATGCGTTCGAGAGATTGTAATTGTGGATCGGACCAATTTTCTTCTGGGATTGAAAATCTCGAAAGACGTCCAGTGTTGTAGCTTTCTTTTTGTATCTTCTGGAAACTAGGGGCTACTGCCCTTAAAATTTAACGAATTGTGCCACTTTAAATATAGCTCTAGTGACCTGACCTTTCTGACCTGTCTTTTGATGCATTCCAGTTCTGATTCTGGGCAATTTTTCTTCTAGATTCGGAAAATCATGAAAGAGGTTGAATGGCGTTGAAAAGGTTGACGTTTCGTTCTGCGTCTTTTCTAAATTTGAGGTGGCTGTTTTTGAAATCAAAGGAGTTGTGTATTCTCAAAAAGAACTATCTTATATGATGGATCTCTACCACTAATAGGTCAATAAAAAGAACTATAACAATCTTGGATGAGTTTGAAAGATTATAATTGTGGTTCTGATCAATTTTGTTCTGGAATTGAAAAATCTCCAAAGTCAGCGAGAAACTTGATAATTCTCTATAAATCCTCTAAATTTGAGGTAGCTATCTCTGAAGTTGGGGAAGTTGTGAATTGTCAAATATAGCTCTGATGACGTTATGGGTGTCCGGCGGATTTCAGTTCCGATTTTCTTCTGGAATTGGTAAATCGGACAAGACCTCAAGTATTCCAGCGTTCTTTCTGTATCTCCTCGAAATTAGCGGTTGCTGCCCTTAAAACTTAACGAATTGTACATCTTCAAATATGATTCTACTGACCTCAACGTCGTTCGTTGCTAAGTTCAATAATTACCATATCTAAAGTGGCACCAACTGCATTTGAGTTATCTTCTTTTGGTTTTAATCAGAAATAGCAAACAATTAAACTAACCGCTGGTCGGTCGTAAAGCTCCATTTACTCGACATTAGTCACCCCTAAGTGCTATACAGTCATGGTTTATCTTGGAACCTTATCTTGGTTTATCCAGCAACATAAGCAACAAAAGAAACATAACGAAAAATTGTTCAATTATTATTGAGTGTTATCTCAACACGTAAAGGTCTAATGTAAACGATGAAGAATAAACAGAGGAAGGAGCAAGGAAATGGCAAGAAGTAAGAATGAGATTCGGGTTGTGATATGGATTACACGACTACTATAGTTACGAATTGCAACTAAGGAAAGGCGAAAGATTTGATCCAACGGTTTGAATAAGCCAATCAGTTTCAGTAAAGCGGACAATGTATCACACTCTTAAGGGAAAAAAAGAAACAACTGATTTGCAGACCCTGTTACTCAATGATCTGAAGCGTGACATATTCTCATGTACGAGGAAGTTCTTTTAAGTTGTTACAAAAACTAAGAAAAAAAATTTGTTTTGAACAAACTCTTTTACTGCTTTTCAAAATATTTGCTTTTAAAATGTATTCACTTCTGCAAACTGATTCTGGAAAACATTTTTTCCACTCTGAAGTTGCTGTCTTAGAAACATGGTTCTTGACGACTTCGACAAGTGCTTGAGGGGCTGAAAATCGCTGTCCGCACATTTCTTGTTTAAGATTCAGAAACAAAATGAAATCGCAATAGATCAGGTGAATCCGGACAATACGACATTAATTTGATGATTTTGGCCTCCAAGTAATCAATTATTTCGTGCTGTATAAGAGCTGGCATTGTGATGCAAAATGATGCCATATTTCCGGTTATTTGCCCTGATGAACGATTTGAACGATGATTTCTGGCAAACAAATTGTTATATATCATTCACCATTAACTGTTCTTCGATCTTCTAAAGGAATGGTTGCTTCCTTTGAAGTGCTTCCTGAACGAACAACTTTTGTGGGATTCAGTTCATCTTGGAACAAGCAAACAGTAGATTGTTGCTTAGTTTCCTATTCATACAAGTATATCCCTGTTTCGTCATCGCTTACGGTGTTGCATACGTACTTTGCAGTCCCCCGGCTCACATTTTGAGAGCATTTCCTTACACCAATTAACATGAGCTTATTTTTGAGCTTCGGGCAAATTATGCGGAATCGGTCAGATCGCTTTCACAGCTAGTAGCTCATAAAAAATCGAATGCAGTTTAGTGTTGGATCTGCCTCTATCTCATAGTAGGATACATTGAGATCTTCAATGTTATTTTGAATAACAATCGATTTTGGTCGTCCTACACGTAATTCATCACTGACGAGCGCACAATCACGACGAAATTTTGCAAACCAATTGTAAACAGTCTTTTCTGATGGTGATTGATTACCAAAAGTTCAACAAAGTGATTCTGTGCATTGTTATTGAATTAGGTGCATACCAGAACCGTAAAAATCATTCAACGAAAACCTTCAGGTAAAATTTCCATTCTTTCACAAAATTGTTTTCTTTTAAACGTTCACTGTAAACAAACTACTAGTTCAATTTCTAAGCTGCCACCGTTTTCACAATAGGAGACGTCAAATTTCGCGAAAATAATAATTACACATCTCAGTAGTGCCGTTAATAGTTAAGAAAATTAAAACTGATACAGTTCCTAGATCAGTTCCCGCGACGAGAGTTCCATTACAAACTAAAGATAAATTACAAAAACACTAAAGATGTTCAGTGAGAAAGAAATAATAACGCCAGTAAGTGAGCCTGCTGAATGGATAAGTAATACGGTAATTGTGGTGAAAGCGGATGGCTCAATACGTGTTTGCAATGCCCCTTCAGAACTTAATAAGAATATTGTCAGAGAATACTACTCGATTCCATCAATGGAAGAGATAGTACCAAAGTTAAGGAATAAAAATATTGTTTAGTGTATTTGACTTGAAGGATGGATTTCATCAAATTAAACTTGATGAAAAATCAAGGCAATTGTGCACATTCAGTATACCCTTCGGCTGTTTCAGATTTAAACGTGCACCATTTGGTCTCCCCTCCACCCCGGAAATCTTTCAAAAGCTCACGCAGAAATATTTTGGTGTCAGTGAAGGTGTTACAGTGTACTTTGACGATATTTTGTATTCAGCTCATAATGAAATGTAACTACAACAAACTATTAGTCAAATGATAAATAGAGCTGGACTGTATAATATTAAATTCAATTCAGAGTAATTACAATACTTTAAGACAGAAGTAAAATACTTCGGGTTTGTATTTAGTCAAACGGGAATGAAACTTGTTGATGAAAGAATAAAAGGAATACAAGATCTAGGATCTCCATCAAACAAAAACGACCTATAGAATATTTTAGGTGTTATTAATTATTTATACCACATTTAGCAGAAGTAATATCTCCATTTAGAAAATTACCCAAAAATAATAGTGAATGGTTATGAACTAAGAAGTGAAGATGCGGCCACATTAGTATCATTTAATCCTAACAAGCAAATAGAAATACAATGCGATGCATCGAAGGATGCGTTGGGCTATTGTTTGGTTCAAGAGAAAAATCCAGGTCTTTATGCTTCCAGGTCTTTAACTCTAACTGGGTCTAATTATGCTCAAATCTAGAAGGAAAAGTTATCATTAGTGCATCAGCATGTAATAAATTACATAATTATATTTATGGGTATAAAGTGGAAATTTATAATGATCACCAACATATTATATCACTAGTGAAAAAGATTTGGGTAAGATAAAGAATAATAGGTTAAGGAGACTCAGAATGAAATTATTATTGTATGACATTAAACTGGGTCGAACTTGTAATTTGCGGACTTGCTAGCCATCAAGAAATTTTGTGAAAAGGAACTACTTTTTTAATTTAAATGAAGTTGTGCATACGCTCTTAGAAGGTATGATTGGTATGTCGGATAATAAAATTCTAGAATTTCAAACTGAAACCGCCTATGACAATATTTTGGAAAATGCGTTGAATTAATACCACAATGTGTGACCTACTAAAGGTAAGATACAGGGTGAAATAAATCTTTATTACAATATTCGTAACGACATCACTGTAGAAAATGGGTTGATTTATTATCACAATGGGTTAATTAGTAATTTTTATTAACTTAACGTTAAAGTGCCTTGGTCCGTTACAATGGAAGCAATAAACGAATTTAAATTAATTGAATTAGTGCAGAGCACTGTGATATGGAATTCGAGCTGCATTTATTTTAGAAATGAAGAAATAAAAGTGGAAGCGTGGAAAGGTATTGCACAAGAGTTGAGATTTTAAACATATTGTATTATATTTATGTCAAAAGTAACAGACTTGTTAACTAGTTTTGATGCTTAATGTTTCATGTCCCCTTGTACGCTTCTACCTGCAAAATTAGAAAGATATCTCTCGTAATAGGAGACGATATCCCTATTACTACGATCATCATTGTTACCACCTTTTTCCTCCGACATACCTCATCATTTCCAATCGCATTTTCCGCATTTTCTCGTTATATCGGTGAAATATTTCCTTCACAACAACGGTGAAAGCAACCGTACGTCGGTCGTAGGATATTAAAACATTAGGTAACACGCAGTACGTAGTACAGCGCGTTACTTCGTATAAGAACATGGAGAGCACAAGTCTCGGAAGAATGTCGAGATACAAGACTTCTATCATTTCTTATGGCTGTTAGAAATTAATATATGGTTAGCTTGTCACTTTTTGTAACGCCAGACATGTTAACAGTTATTTCAACTTCACACCGAAAATATAAGTATATAATACACATCGTCGGGCAAGCAAGGAGATTGTAATTATGGTAAATTGCCAGATTCCTTTTGGAGTATCGTTCTGGCATTGTTACAAAAGGCACATCTACATACGTACATACATCATAGTTTTTTCTACGCTAATTTTCCTTGTATGGAAGAAGAGAATTGATTTCTAATTAATTTCATATCTTCCGAATGTGATGTACACGAAGATCGTAATAATTATAACGGGATCAGCGCTTTTTTTTTTTTTGTATTATTTCCGCTACATCTATAGCGACTTAAAATTAGTAATAATGCATGTTCAAACGGGCATGATAAATTATAGCATCGTGCTGATTTAAATCGGGAATTTTTAAGCTGAAGCGCAATAAATTATACGCGGGCAGATTTATTTAATTATAACGCGAAAAATAACTGATACGAAGGAGTAAATGGGATGTAATTGAAATAAATTGGGCTGTTATTTATATTTCGCTTTAATTAAGAGGAGGAATATGCAAATTCATGCAAGTAAATGGGATTCGCTCGAGATTTTGTGCGAAAAATTATGTAATCTTAAAGATGCATGTATTCTGAAATTTAGAAGGAAATGGTTTAGTGACTACCGTTCTTAGGAATCTTTCTAATTGGCTGTAAGTGGAGATTTGACTCGTTGTCTTTAGGAAAATACTGCTCAGTACAAGTTTGAAGGTTAAATTCAAATAACCGACCAAGTCGATCCCCTACAATGCTCTTTTCTTTTCTCCATTCTCGAATATTCCAATATGTGTCCCCGAATAAAAATTTGAAACTTTCTTATAAGCTCGTTGGTACATTGCATAGGCAGGATTACTACATTATATGTTCTGCTGCATTTGGGACATCGCCTAGAGATATACTCAAAACCCCAAAAATAGCACTCAAGTTTGTACTCAAAATTCAAAATGGAGCATCGATATGGGGGGCGAAAACTGGAAAAGTTTTTGGAAATTCTATGAAAATTGGTGTTTATTTTTTCTT
Source organism: Chrysina gloriosa (assembly GCA_038088585.1). NCBI lineage: Eukaryota > Metazoa > Arthropoda > Insecta > Coleoptera > Scarabaeidae > Chrysina > Chrysina gloriosa. Next base: position 9,847,607 of record CM076090.1, on the reverse strand, counting down.
TGCTTCGCTGACAACAAATCTGACCTTAGTTTCGCCTTTTCTAAAATGATTGACTCAAGATGTCGTTTAAGGAACCCCCAAACTCTGACATTTCTCACGCTAACTGTTGTGCGGTGAATATAAATAATCTGTAAGTCATGTTATGAGGCAGATTTGGAGGATTTTAACTATCGGAATTCATCGAGAAATTGCCACCTCACATAGGTTTTCCAACATAGCAGATTGAAAATTGGAAAAAGTTTTCGGACTACATGAAAATCAGAATTCGGGTTTTTTGGATCGCTGATAACAGATTTAAAGTTAGTTTCGTATTTTACAAAATGGCCGATTGAAATTGGAGCTGCAAAATCAACCGAAATCCGACTTTCAGCTGAGCTAGCTGATGTACCGTGAAAGATGATGAGAAATGCATGTAATGGGGCAAAGTTTGAGTAACTGGTAGCTGGTGACTGGTAAGTATTGGAATTCGTCGAAAAATTGCCACCCCACTTGAATTTTACAACATGGCCGATCATAAGATTTGAAGGATTCGCCGATTGCTATAGAAACGGGTATTTTGGATCCTATTAGATAATTCATGTTAGTTTTGCATTGTTTAATACATAAATTGTTTGTCAGTCAAACGTTAAATGCTTTGCATCTTACCCTTAACTAGGATCAACAAGCGTGGACGTGGACTGAAATCTCATTCCCTGTGTGCTTGTGTCATTGCATCTACGTGCATCTTTGCATGTGTGAGTACCTTTTGCGTGATTTCATGCATAAACTTCGAAGGTCCCAACATCTCGTCCAAAAGATGGAGTGTGATCAACAATGTCACTCTGACACAAATGAATTTGGCATGTTGAGCAAAACTTATCCGTTCGTAAAGAACACCGTTGGTCTTCCGGTTTCCCTGAACATTGCGCCTTCTTTCCATTTAAACTCTAATTATCATTATCTTGCATGTGCATAAAAAGCCCTTCTTTCTACGTCCTTTGGCAATTGATCTCCTAAGTTCAAGTATAAGATGATCAATTACCTCTCTTGCTACATCTAGGGCTCCTTCTTTTACGCTGGAGAAGTATTGGCGTTTAGAAGCAAAGCATTGGCCAAGGAAACCTCAATAAATTTAACAGATGAACATCATGTCCACCTATTATTTCTAATACATGTATTCATTATGTTTGTCATCATCACCCATCCCTTCTACCTTATTATTTATTATACTTTGTTTCGTTAAATTTTGATAATTTTAGCTTCAGCAAGTCAAAAAGCATTTGGTGCCCTGTTTTCCTCAACTTTGTTCCTGACTAACTCGCATTGGTAATACTCACCTACGTAATAGCCTTAAAACTTACATCAGGCGTGAAAACCTTGTTCGTGTATCAGAAAACGGAAATTAAATTCCGGCGAATACTATTGCAATCTTATTTTCTATTTATTTTGTAGACAAAATCGTTTGAATGAGGCACGGGACCATGAATCACAAACCTCCACTTCAGTTCTTACAATCCTTTCTCTTTTATTACGTGAAATATGAATCTGATAAGTTTCAGAGCATCGACTTGAGTTGAAAATTTTGAAGACCGCAGAACTCCAGAGCAGATTCGTATTCAACGACAATGTAAAACGCCAAGATAATACCCGTTCCTATAGAAAACGAGGAACTTTCCAAATCTTATGAACTTCCAAGTAGTAAATGTCAAGTGGGGTGGCAATTTCTCGGACGGATTTTGATAGTTGCAAGACTAATACCCAAAATTTGCCCCCTTAAGATAGCTTTCTTATCATTTTGCACTATACACCACACATTAGTTAGGGAGCAGACTACGAAGTAAACGATCGTCAAAATTTTGGTTTTTTCTTCTTCGAAATTCCAATTGAATCTCAGCGTTAAATATGCAGATGAAAATATCCGAATCGGTATAGGAAGGGTAAGACCTAATTTATTAAAAATACCAGATACGGTCTCCTGGTTTGGAGAGAGCACCAAACAGTTACCCGTTTGCGTGGGGATATAAAATAAGAAAACAGGCTTTTCTGTTTTCATACCGGTTTATTTGAACAGATAGATTGACATATATTTTTACAATAAAAGACATTTAGATAGACATATAACATATAAGACATTTAGACAGACATTTAGACAGATCATATTGATATTTACTAGGAAATAAAATAATTATAAAAATACGTATTCCTATATATATATATTGTTTCAAGGTCAATTTTTTTTCTTACACAATGTTCGCAACTCACTTATATTATATTCAATATCACGCACTTGGCGTGTATTCTATTTGTGTCTTTATTTTCGGATATAATAACAAAGAATTGTACTTGTGTTTTCCACTTAACACACGTTTGTGACTAAACGTTTCAAAATGCGTTTTGTTCAAATTAGCTCAAATAAATATCTTTGCCTTGTTCTTAACGTTTTAAAATACGTTTGTCTTAAACGTTTCATATTCTATGCATCTATGTATTCAAAGACCGAATGATCTGTCTCTGCTTTTAAACCTAAGGACGGCCGGCCCTAATATTTTTGTACATCTCGTACATAGCAGCGGTTTACGAAGAAAGCTACGAACGTCGTCAGTGAGGCGGGTCAGTTCTAGACGACATTCGGGTGATATGGTTTCATGCTAAATTTCTGATATTGCTTTCTTCTAACGCGCTGGCCTCACCTAAGTAAGCGACAATTCCAGGGAACGTTACTCAAGTAGCCGGTCGGTCCTTTTCGACTCGTAGCCTACGTAATGGGCCACATGTATGTAGTCGACGCTTGATAAATAACTCTTTGTACGTTCGTACTGGAGCCGATCGACGAAGTTTCTTTTATCTGTATGTTAAGGATTGTCGGTACGCATTATCGAAAGCGTTCATTGTTTGTCGGCGATGAATTTAGATAATGTTTGATACATAATCAAGCATTTACAAATGTTGAAACATAAAACTATTCTAAATTTAGTACATACATAAACAGAAATGAATATTAATTTTAACACATTGATAAAAAATAAAAACATCTATTGAAATTAAAACAAATGAATAATAATAATATATAGAAAAACTGTTAATTTAGGAGTCTATTGAAAATGTCTTTAAATCCTTAACAATACCTGCCCATAGATTGATTCAGTTTGACAAAAAACTTTAAATTGTCTCCTCTTTCTAGCAAAATTCTTACATTAAGTTTTAGAACATTCGCACCAACATAGGTATGATAGGCATAGAATATTTCCGATGATCTCGATATAACCTCACACACAAACATGTCGACTTTTCAAAGAGTAATACCATTAATTTGCATCAAATGGATATTATTCAAACAGATTCGCTTTATGTGTACGTATATCTGAAGTCAGAATAAATTTTTCGATAGATTCCGATAGTTACGACCAATACTTCAAATTCGGCCCATAATACGACTCTCTCATCATTTCTCTTTGCACACAAGTTGGGGAGCGGAAATTTGAATTTTGGCCGATTTTGGGAGCAATTTCCGACTGATGACTATCTTGTATAATGCGAAGCTAGCGTCAAATCCGTTATCATCCGCCCAAAATTCCCCAATATTGATTTTTATACAATTTGTAAACCTTTTCCAATTTTTGATCTATCATATTGATCCGCCATGTTTGAAAATCTAAGTAGGGTGGCGATTCTTCGAGGAATTCCGACAGTTATGAGTTTTTTGCCGAAATTTCAGTCCACACCAAGGCTTTCTAGTCACCAGTGTTAGCCGCATATCAGTTAACAAGTTAACAAGGGAGAAGTGGGATTTTGGCCGACCATTTGGTCATCTTCAGGCGGCTATTTGGTAAGATACTAAACTAACATCAGGTTCGTTACCAACGACTCAAGAGGAAAACCCGAATACCAATTTTCATGTACTTTGTTAAACTTTTACTTTTACTAAACTTTCGAACCGCCACATTGACGTACCATTTCGAATTTTGAGCGCAAATCCAAACTTCTTGTTTATATTTTGACGTAATGCCCCAAATGAGTTACTATCGCGACCAGTACCTTCAGGATTTTCACGCTGGCCTAAAATGGTATAAATTGCAAATTCTCATTTCACGTAGGAAACTCACATTTTAAATTAATTTTAATTCTAATTCGTCGATTCCTCAGATAAGTATCTCTCGATCGTTGTTAATTCGTTCCTGGCATCTGCATATATGTTGGACGCACACAACGACGAATTTATGAGATTGTGTGTAATTGAGCAATTCTCGTGTCACATTTAATTATGTCTGCCGGGTCGGTTCGTTAGGTTCGAAGAATTTTTCGCTAAACATATGTCACGAATAAGGGCATGAAACGGATCGGCCCTTCGTCTCAATATCGCCCTTATGCATATGGCACTGCGGTAAGAGGAGGCTAATTAATTTATTTTGTCCGATGCGTTCGACACCCGGTGTCATGCCGACGTACTAGGAACTCGCTCTTAAACGATTTTAGTAGTATACGGGCCCTATCCGGTCGATCTCAAAGTGCGTTAGATCGAAGAGGATAATTTTTGTTTATTGCCAATATATGCATTCATGTCATATTACAAGTTAGTCGGTTAGTTTGAGAAGAGAATAATCGTGTATTTATTAACTGTAGCTTTTACGGCTAATTTACTGTTATTATCCGTAAACGAAGTATCCAAAATTAGTGGTTTATTTATATGTTTAGGATAATACAGGACGAAGTTGAATTACAGTCCCGTAGAATGATAACACAGGTACAAAATAGTCTCTAGCGGAAAATAGATCATAAGCTTTTAAATGGAGGTGTGATCTCACTAACTAAACTGAATCTTAATTATTAGTTCATAATAATTTAAAAAAAAATCGAAAGTTATAGCCAAATATATTTGAAAATGGATTTGCATTCCGCATGGTTGGCAATCTGACAGTAACAATACCGTTAATAAATTCACTTTGAGCATTGTCAATAACTTCGGGAGATATACCTTGTCCTCCTTAACGAATACCTGCTCTTAAATCTTCTAGTTATAGTAGTATATTTATTTTTCGATCAATATCTATGAAATTAAAAAAATTAGTCTATAAATAAAAGCATACACTCCAGTTATAACGTATGGAGTTGAAAACTGGATTTTAACTGAGAGACAGGAAAGGCAACATGCTTAATGGCCTGGCCACTCAGAACCAGATCACCCTGGTCTGGGTGCCAGGACATGAGGGGCACGGGGGAAATGAGATGGCAGACATCTGCGCAAAAAAAGGGTCTGAGAGAAACTTTACTGGACCTACCCCACCTTTTGGGTTTAACAAAGGTCTCCTTAAAGGTGAGATAAAAAAATAGACTGCGTCCATTACAATAAAACACTGGAATGAGACCAGCGGGCTGGAGCATTCCAAAAAATTTCTGAGCTTCGACGCTAGGAGGGCGGACCTCGCCCTAAAACTGGACAGGGGCAGCTTAAAAACACTGACAGGGGCACTCACAGCCCACTATACCTGTAACAAGCACCTTCACAAAATGGGCTTATCCAACACGGACACTTGCAGATTCTGCGGTGAAGAAGAGGAGTCAATGGAACACTTGATCACTAACTGTGGGGCACTAGGCCACAGGAGATATAGACTACTATATGCATATACGCTGAATGAGGAGGACCTATTTACACTCCCATTGAAGGAGCTGATCCTGTTCCTCAGCGTATTAAATAAATAAATGAAACAAACAAGAGGAAGCACAATAGATCAACGTGGTCGCAGTGCAAAAGGGCCATTTTGGGCCAGACCCCACCTCATTACAATACAATACAATACATGGAAATCTCAATTCTCGGGTTGTCCTTGCCACCCTCTCAACATAAGGGAAAGAGTCGTCTGCTCTTATGGGGCTCTCAAAATATAGGTTTTCGACTTACCATTGCTCTGTACTCCTCTTTCATTACGCACCACATTGCCTTCTGCTTCTCATCACTATTGTTTGTATATGTATTAACTGGGTGTTTTTCTGCATTTTCTATAGTTTCTTTGCATTCTTGTGTGTATTTTTGTATAGTAGTACGTTAGCCTCGATGTTGAATGTTACTGCCACCAACTGGATCTAAAATATCTCTCTCTTGTTCCAATTCTTGCGAATATCAAGCCATAAAAGAATTTTTCCTCCACGAATTTAGTGTTATATCTGTTTCAGGTTGAAAAATGTCCAATATTTCCTGGAGACGATTTTACATATCTCCGCAGATATTATCAAAGACTACTAGTTAGTACCTTCCATTTCTTCTACGAAACGGTAAGCATTTGCAGCATTATATAATGTCTTTTTGATGTTTGTTTGTTTTTAGAGACCTTGTCAAGGATAGTTATCTATAGTTTCTGTCCCACGTGCACACACAAGTGATAGTTTATAGTAACCTTCTCTGTTATCCTTATGTCATCTAAAATAAAGATCTTATCAAAACCGTTCCAGTTATTTTGCCTGTTTTGGATGGATCCTTAAACTGCTTTGTTAATCCAAAAGTTCAAAATTTCATCGGCGTATTAAGGTACACTTTCCTTCAAAAGTATCCTAACAAAAAGTAACCGAGGAATGTCGAACCTGGCGATCTGAATGGTTACTCAAACACCCTCCGTCTCCCTACCCAACGTTTCAGGAAAGCCTCACCTATATAAGCACGAACTATATAATGGGAGTTTCTCCATCTTGTTGAAGGAAAAGTCATTCCTTCGAAGATCAGATTCTTCTGGGTCTAGAAACAACGTTATCAGCGCGGAAATCAGATCGTTTTAAAGAAAATCCAAATATCTTGCATTGCTTAAGGTGCCATCAAAAGGAATAGGGATCCAGAATTCGTTCGTCGACTATGCCGCACCACACATTCACCTTTTGAGGGTAGTGAGTACCATATTGCATGATCTATTGTAGGTTCTTGGTAGCCCAATTATGATAGTTTTATTATATAAAATGAGACTTTTTACGCAGTTATGATCATTACTACACGCACTACTTGCATTTGCTCGCAGAATTGGTTTCGTCGATCTAAATCCTCTTCGATCAGCTCATATATAGCTATGGAGTAAGAGAACTGTGTTCATCACTCGCTTAGAAGAGAAACCTGGAACAGCGATGAAGAAACGATCCTAAAGGAGAGAGGAAGCATTTGGAATTCCTCTAGAGAAATGGCAGGAAACAGAAAGAAAGGGAGACGATTGGTATACGAAGCTTCTACACCTTAGAGTAAGAACAGGACAGGGTTATGTAGGTATTTTATTGGGAATCTCGATGGTTATCAAGTGGAAAAGTTATACAGCGGATCTTTAGGCTTAGGTAAGGAATACATGCGTTTTTGAAAAATGAAAATCACACCGATGCGATGGCGGGAATTTTGTTGACGAACTGTTCGTACTAAAGCTGACTTGTTTGACAATGATGATTTATTTCCCACAACAAAGGAGAGTCATAGATTAATTAAAGAGTATTAAACTTAATACTTACGTATTATAAGAAAAGAAATCTTGTTTATTGATGAACTGTTTTTAATTTTAGTTATAAATCGTTTAGCTGCTAATAGCTTTGTTTCTTCCAATAAAGAGTTAAACATTTTTATGGCGCCAATTTTCACAGACTTTTGTGTTTAAAATATTTTATATAAGGGTATTCTAATATTTGAATGATTTCATGTTGGATATGTACATTATGCATATCACACTGGAGTTGTAGATTCCGAATGATATTTTTTATAAATAATAAAAAACGTAATATATACACCGAGGAAACAGTCAGAATAGCTAGGCCTAGAAAATATAGCTTGCTGCGGGTTTTGTTGCACCCATAATCGCTGTAATACATTTTTTCTGAATTTTGAATATTCTCTTTATATGTGCTATACTATTACCCCACAGTAAAATGTCTTTAGTCTTAAGAGAGTAGAAGTTCGAATACTACATTAATTTTGTTGTTTTCGTGTTGATGGTTATTATTATTTTTCTTATTTGATATACACTCGTATTAAGTTTATGCGGCGTTAATTTTCCGGGTTAAACCCGAATCAACATATACTCCTAGAATTGTTCCAGCTCGTTTTTCTGTTGGTTTGCTATGAAATTGTATTTTTTACTTTCTATTAACGTTAAGTTCTAAGTAGTTCATTTGGTGTCAACTCTCAACTGCTTTCATAGCCAATACTTTCCTATTTTGCAAGTCACCAGGTACACCAGCAGTAGAAGCGTCTGCAAATATTATTGGTTTACACATTTTTAAATTAATGCACAGATCATTAACGTAAGTAATGAATAATAGAGATCCTAACTTCGATCCTTGTGGCACCCTGCAGTTAATGAAATGTTCTTTGAAACCACGGTTCCCAACTTCAGCTATTGACTCTTTTGCAAAAGATATGATTAAAAAGTTTTAATGGACTACATCGTATATCATAATAGTCTAACTTATCCAGTAGCACTTCGTGACTGAGTCGAAGGTTTTCGTTAAACCTGATGCACTATTCCGATTATCAAATCCTTCAATTACAGTGTTAATTATATCGAGTACTACCAGTGTTGTTGATTAAATACTCAGTTGCAAGAAAATAATACTCATATGTATCATATGCTAAACATGTCGGATAAAATTATCAGCTTTCCGCCAAAATATCCAAAAAAATTAAATCTAACTTCTATGAAAACAAAGTCTTCTGGCCAGATTTCAAATTACACCTACAAATTTATCGCGGGACAAAGAGGAACAATTTATTGATTTAACTTCAAATACAGAAAGGAAGAAACAATTTTCATCGACAAGCACTGTCAAGTTTGGATTCATTCGCAACAGAATTTCCAGTGGTATTCAAGAGAGCTGTGCAAATTTTATTGCCATTTCCTACATCTTATCTGTGCGACGTTGATATTTTTGTACTAGCTTGTATAAAATCGAAATACAAAAACGGACTCAACATCGAACGTGAACTAAGGTTATCGATTACTCATTTAGAACCGAACTTGGAAAACTTATGCAGCTCGAAATATGCTTATTTTAGTTTGTTCAAAGGAGTTGTTAGTTGTTAGTAGTTTTATGTAGTTCTAGATTGTATTCGTAAGTAAGTTTGGGGAATGCTGAAGTACAGTACTAGACAGAATCATTGTACTAACATTTGAGGAACCTGTTCCAACGATAGAATAGTGACATACGCACTATGAAGTAAGCCATCGTCAAAAAGAAATTCCAATTAAACCTAAGCGCACATGGGAATATCCAAATCGGTATAGGAAGGGTAAAACTAATTTATTTAAAAACACTTATGCATAGAAAAATTGTCTCCTTGCCCTAGCAAAATCCACAGTACACTAAGTTTCATACCATTTCTCACCGTCATTGATACGATAGGCATGAAATATTTTTCGATTATCTCGATATAAACTCATACATAAACATGCCGACTTTGAAAGGGTAATACCATTAACTTCCATCAAATCGACATTATTCAAATAGATCCGTTTCATATGTATATCTCTAGTCCGAATCAATTTTTATCTGCATTCGAAATGGACATTTTACTGTTATAACTATCCGCTCGCGAAGTACCCGACGTTGCCGTACACGCATACGCATAGCTACACACATGTGGGAAATAAATTAATATCTTATCGGTATGTGAATAAATATCATTTTATTGGTATCATTCACAGAAGTAATATTCATAAGTAAAACTAGTTTACGACTGACAACTGTCAACGTGCGGCGCATGAATTCGCCGCAAAAATTGCTGCTGCCCGCTCCGGTCGTCGGACGGGGAGGAAGAAGGGAAACGGAGCGAAAGAAAAACCGATGAAAGATTTCTGACTTGCAAAGCACCATCGATGGAATTTAATTGGAATAATTAATGCGCTTCGCTCGTTGGCGGACATTTCTGGATCGGTAGTGGCTTCGGGACAACAAATTGCCGTAATTACGGCGTTTTTTATTTCGTAATTTAAATACTTGGAAGGTCTAGTTGATTGTATAGAAATTCTAGTAAGTATGTAACGTAAAATATTTAACAACCGCCGCTGAGATTGAGGTTCAAATTGTGGGAGTCTTAGACCAAATATCTAACATGTTGAATTTTGGAAATCTCCTCAAGAGCAGACCAACTAACCAGCTAACCAAGCTTTCGTTTGACCATGGAAAATCTTAGCATCGTGAAATTCGGCAGATTTTCGCTGAAGTAAGATGGAAAATTGGAGGAGAGATCATTTAGAAGACTTTGAAAATGTAAATCGTCAAAAATACGAGGCATGATCAAACAGTTGGTAGAAAATCTAACAGTTGGTACTCCTACTATCGTATTTCGAAGTTGATTGACTAGCAAATTTTGAGCCAAAATTATCGCAATGTTCTGTTTCTATATATTCATTCAAAGTAAAAACAAAACAATTCATTATTTTCTAGAAAGGGGGAAGAACGAGTTTCGTACAGTCAACAAAAACTTTTATTTAGAAGGCAGAGCGCTGAAAGAAATCAAAGCTCCGCCTTGGATGAAGTCCATGGCACATCTGCACCAGCGTCTGCGACTTTTTACAATTGGGTGAATCAGCTTCAACGCCGCCTTACTTCCACAATTGATGGACATTGATGGACACGCCATAAATCATCAACAGAAATTACGTCTTGATTTTTAGTGAACTTACCTTTTGAAAGACTTAATAAAGTTGGAAAATCTCCGGTTCTCCTTTTGCCTTGTTCGGGCGACGACGTATCTTGTTTCATTCTTACCCCCATTTTTTCCATTTCTTTTTATCGCTGGCTGCCTCTTCCATCTCTCTAACTTTTTCCCTTTTACTCTTCTCTCTCTCTTGTTGCATCCAGATCTTCTTCGCTCTACCTCTTCTCCCTCTCCTTCCCGTCTTTGCTGTCACCACCCTTCTCAGCAATCGGTTATTGTTCATCCTTGTTATATGCCCACACTAGTTTAACATCCTTTTCCCTTCTCTAGCTTCTTATGGATTTTTTGTTCAGTTGCAGTATTTATTCCTTATTCTACCCAATCGCGTTCTTCCAGCCGTTTTTCGTAGTTGTTTCATTTCTGCAGTCGTCTTCGTGTTCACCCAAGAGTCATATAAAGCTCTAACTTCCTTCTTCTCAAAAATGTTATTGTTTAGGGCATAACAAATTCTTGTGGTTTTCTTGCTATCTGTCGATTCATCCTTCCGTCCTTCGATATAATCACTTTCACTAGTATTCGAATGCTGCTACTTGCTCTATTTGCTGTCCTTTACACAGGACAACTCCTCTGTTTCCGTTTCCTTTAATATTTTCTGTATTATTATCATGTACTTAGTGTTCTTTGCATTAATTTCTATTTACATTCCTTCTTCGTCCATATATCGACTAATGTCCCCATTTTCCTTCGTGTCCCATACCAACATATTATCTGTGTAGAGTAATCCATTCAGTTAGAGCGGCTGTAGTTGTCTGTAGCCTATGCTTGTCTGACACTTTTCTGTTCTTTCCCTTGTGTTCTTTGTTATTTTATCCATTATCAGTATGAACAGTAAAGGGCTGAGGTGCCTTGTCTAATTCCGCTATTCATATCTTGAAGGTCTCCAACGTTTTCCCCTGCAATATAACGCTGCCCTGCAGTCTGTTGTATTTACTTTTGACAATGCTAGTGAGTTTTCTTGGGATCTTCAACTTTCCCATTATATTCTAGATTAGTGATATATCCACTATATCAAATCTATGAGGGTAACAAATACTTCTTCGTTTATTTAGTTCTTTTTCACCTTCCTCAAGATACATGTATTATCTGATGCTCGTCTCTCTCTTCTGAATGCTGTTTGTTTATCACGCGGTTTGTGTTCCACCAGTTTTCTAAGTTAGAAACCCGCTGGGGTGAAATGTAGGGGCGAATGGGGCAGGTTCGATACACGGGACAAGTCCGATCACTAGCGATTTCTTCAAATATCGTTTATATTTTTAAATGGAATTGCCGCCAAAAAGTTAATGCCTTTAGTGACCTTACTTCGCACCAGTAACAATTATAAAGAAAACTCAGATCTGGTTACCAATGCACTGACACGCCGAATTCGTCCACTTTTGGTAGAAAAATCTCCAGAAGAAATCGGAGGATTTCCAAAAGGAAAACCAAGAAAAACCACACAAAGAAGCCAACGAGGTAAAAGCATCATTGCCACAGACAGTCCAGTACGGAAATTGATCGAAGAAAAGCAGAAGGAGAAAAATTTGAAGAAGGGGTCTGGGAAAAACATGCCTGCATCTCAGAAACATGAAGGTAAAACGAGTAATGGGAAAAATTTATGCATCATGATATTTTATCCTATTACAATTTAATAAAACGATTTGTTTCAACTATGTTTATTTAAATAAAATAATGAAATTAAAGTTTATTAGAATACTTTATCCTCTTCCAACATTTTCATGTAATCTAAGCACTCCAAATTTTGTTCGTACATTGATCGAACTTGTCCTACTGACTACTTCCATCAAACGAGGCGTTAGAGTAAATATCGGAATTACCCATTATTAAAAAGTATGATGAAAATATACATCGATTATGTATAATATAGAGGGATGTTTATTATTTCATTTGACCAGAAATAAATAAAAACAATTGTTCAATTCCTTAAAAATCAAGTGATAAAACCTGCCCCACCCCACCTATCGACTTGAAAGAAGACTATGTTGACAAATAAAAATAAAACAACACGTTTTTCGATGCTTTGTAATGATTTCTTGATCTTTCCTCGCATGTGGATCGCATTTTTTTCAGCTTCTGTTTATCGAGCACTACTCAACATCTCATTTAATTTCTGGATTTACAATATCAAATTCGTTGATACGTGCCCAACAGCTTTTGTTTTATAAAATATGATATTAAGAAAGTTATCATTATATTTTCAGCACGATTAACTTGGAATTTTTCAGAATCTACTCTCATGAGCAATCAGCTGATACAATCTTTCATCATACGTGCTCAGTGCTATAGTCGTAAAAACCACATCTCTTCACTGTTCTCGGCTGGAAGCTTACAGAAGGGGAAAACCCGAAAACAATTAGAAGCGTTAATCAAAGGGCATAAATAAATTTACTCCAGCAATTATCCAGTTTAAAAACGACGAGAATATGGACTACGGCGACGTATCCGAAAGGGTTCAAACGAAAGCGGCGTCGTCGGTGCTTTCTATACGAAACGTTTACGATCTTTTCTTTTAATTCCCATCTCGTCCTTTTTGTTCTTTTTATTCGCTTAATAGTATGTATGTATAGAGCGAATGATGGGAAAATATCCGATTCGCCCGCTCGCCCGTCCAGCTAAGTACCGCGAGAAGCCCGCGTTTCGTTTGAGAACGAACGCGGTCCGGTACGGCTACGGCATGGACATAACTTCATTAGAAATTTTGATTAATTATTGCGTAAGTACTTTAATATATTTCATTTGATGAAAGACCGACTCATCGCCGCGGGGTATGTTAGGATATATGTTCTCTCACCCCGAGATATCGGAGGAGCGACCCACGGATGGACGTCGTGGAATACGTATGTGCTTAAATACATACAAATACGGGGTGATTTATGGGAGAATCTTACGGGATATACGCTGATGAAATTCTAAGAAAATTTACTACCTAGTTGGTGTTTTACAATTATTTCAGTAGAGATCATCAATGTAATATTTGTTGCATTTGCTCGAAGTAAAATCTTCCAATAGCAACCACCTACTTCAATGTTTACAATTAACGTTTTTATTGAGCAAAGTTCATACTCCACAAATCGATCGCCCATCAACAAATGCTGCCACTGATTTCGTTTTTATAAAGCCATTCCTGGTATTTATGGGTACAGAAAGTATACGTATATCCGGTTTCAATGCAAGGACATACACATAGCTTGAAACTTCTTCTTATGGGTTTCATACACAGATTCAGCTTGAAAGTAATTCTTCCTTGAAGGCTATCATACTCTCATCAACGGAGATGTTCCTACCGATAGAAGAAATTCCGGAAAATTGTTTGTAAAATGGACAAAGATAATGGCAGATTTTCAATTAATTTGTCAAAATTGGAATGGCGTTTATCTCCTATCATTTCGTTTGTATTGGAACACCGAAAAATCTTGAGAAAACTGCAGATGGAAAATAATATAGCAATTTTTCAAACACATAAATTCAAATCAGGTAACACCAATAGTGACGTGTGCTGGGAAATTTATGGTTATTCAAGTTCCCAAAAGTGTTATAAACTTCGCTGAAGATGAATCCAACTCACTTCACAGTGCCTACAAATTTAAATGTGATACTGTATTGTCTAGAACAGTAGGACAATAGTAAAAATTTATAATAATAATAATAATAATAATAAAAGGAAAGGTGTCGTAGGACACCTGACAAGAACAACGCTCTCTACGCATTTGATGCTTATTCAAATAAAAGGTAAAATTCTATAATTGATTGAACAATGTATAAAGAAAAAGTGTTTAATTTCGTAACTGATGGTAAATAACATGAACTTGAATTTGAAGTAAATTCGAGTCTAAATAATAAAAGCGCCATCTGATGAGGGAGACGCAAATACGGCGCATTTCATAGTTGCTCCTGCGATGAGTATGTGTGTGTGTGAGAGAAAGGACTAATGCAAGAAGAGATAACAGCGGCTAGTGACGATTTCATGCGTCTCACTTTTTACCAGTTAACTCTCGCCGCAGAACCTCGCTCTAATAATAATAATTATTATAATTATAATATTAATAATAATAAACTTTATTTTCTAATCTTGTAAGCGATGTACAAGGTAAGAAAGGAAAACAAATTAAGCCGGAAACCGCTAGGCTATTTCTCCACTTAACCCTGATTGATTAAATTAAACTAATACAGATTTAAAAGTGCCTAAACTACTTAAACTAAACAAAATCTAAATTCTGTTACCAAGATACTACAACAATGCAAACAAAAGGAGAAGAAATAGAAAAACGGAGCAACAGTAGAGTCAAATATGCAAATTCAAAAACTGCCTAAGCTAATAAGAACTTAAGTAGAATGCAAGAACGTGTCTACGTGTCTACAGTGTGTGACAGAACTTATGTCATGTTATAGCCAATAAAAGAATCATTGTGGATACACTCGGGCTATGTAGCGTGATCACACTGTTGATACTTACCTTCTGAACGGCTTAATAAAGTTGGAAAATCGTCTTCTTCTTCTTCGGTTCTCCTTTGCCTTGTTCAGGTGACAGAGTTTCTTGTTTCATTCTTCCTGTCTCTGGCCGCGGCTTCCATCTCCTTAATTGTTTCCCTCTTCCTCTTCCCTACTGCATTACTTGTTGCATCCAAGTCTTCTTCGGTCTACCTCTCCTCCTTTTCCTTCTCCTTTCGGACTTTGCCGTAACCACCTTTCTTAGCAATCGGGTATTATTCATCCTTGTTGTATGTCCACAACAGTTTAACATCCTCTATTCTTTTCTACTTGTTTATTCAGTTGCAGTCTCTATTCCTTATCCTATCCTTCCTACTACTTCTCGTAGTTGTTTCATTTCGGCAGTCGTCTCCGTGTTCACCCAAGAGTTATATAAAGCTCCAATTTCCTTCTTCCCAAAAATGTTCTTGTGTTATTATTCTTGTGGCTTTCTTGCTAGTGTGCCGGTCCATCTTTCCATCCTTCGATATAATCATTCCCACTAGTACAGTCGCATGCTGCTACTTGTTCTATTTGTTGTCCCTCTGCTTCCGTTTTCATTAATGTTTTATGGTTTATTAGTATGTACTTAGTCTTCTTTGCATTTATTTCAATTGCCATTCCTCCTTCGTCCACATGTCAGCAGGCTTAATCTAACGAATCAACGAATCGGTCGAATCTTTCGGGGTGGGAATAGATTGAAAAATTTTCTACCTTGTAGGGCGAGCAGGTTTTCAAAAGATGGTACCAGGTGCAGTTCATTTAAGTTTCATCAGAGATTGCTGTCGAACGAGTCCCTTTTCTATCTTCCGGGTACGACCAGGCCTCCAGCTGAGATCTTCAATGATCATAGTTCTATAACAGCTACAGAAGGTACGGGAAATTTGCCCTTATACTTCCGATTTTGACAATAGTCGAACAGCATTACAGAATTCGCGTAATTCGCTTTAAATTACCAAAGAACAGAACACGTACTGCGTTACGTAAAATCGTAGGAAGGTGTTTTAATGTCGCGGAAAAGTCGGGTTCCATTTTCATCCATTCTATTCCATCGAAGTCACTCTTTTTGCTGCCAATGATTTTCCTTTTTTTTTGGCTCCTATGCGCTTCTAACAGCTTTCACTTTCCACGGGCTAAACAGGTACTACTTCTATTACTCCACCTAATATTAGGGCCGAAATAACAATTTCTATTGGTGACGGTAAGTGATCGATAAATCACAGGAGACTGCGATGAGGAAGAGGAAATAAACTTTAAGCGAAAAGCGTGCGGGTTCTAAATATTCAATACCGCAAAAGAAAAAGAGATATACGGTGATTGCTACACTGTATATAATTTAGAATTTAAAATTAAATAAACACAAATTTTCAGACTGTAGCATTGTCAATGCC
Source organism: Chrysina gloriosa (assembly GCA_038088585.1). Lineage (NCBI taxonomy): Eukaryota > Metazoa > Arthropoda > Insecta > Coleoptera > Scarabaeidae > Chrysina > Chrysina gloriosa. Next base: position 9,831,098 of record CM076090.1, on the reverse strand, counting down.
ACTTTCTCCAATAAAAGTTAAATTTTACAGTCCCTTAACAGTATTAGAAGTGAAAATAAGAATAAGGAAACTGGTAAAAATAGTATTAAAAAATTACCCTTACCACATTTTTCGGAAATGAAACCACATACGTATTTTTGCAACAAAGTTACCATCCTCAGTGGAAAACTGGGGGAAATTCAGTATCATTGGCGATATACGGCTAATTCCCAAAACGAACACAATACAATGAGGACTGCACAATGAACATCACACACTGAACGCCTACGCGAAACACACCAAAACACTATTGACACTATACATCGCTAGGGATACTAAATTTCCTCAGTTTACCACTCAGTATGGCAACTTAGTTGCCGAAATACCTATCTGGATTCATTTTTGAGAAGTGTGGTAAGCGTAATTTTATTTATTTATTTTTATGTAGTAATAGATTTCCGAAGACTATGCAGCAGTACCAGAACAATCACTTAAACCAGACTTATTTTCAATAAATCCATTTAGTTCGCCATATCGCAATTTGTAAATTCATTATAGCAGTCGGGACCACCGCATCGATAAAACCATCAGAAACAAATAGCCTCAATTCATTCTCTCATATCCTTTGACTCACGATTGTACACACACCGTATAATATCGAAGGAAATTACATTTCTAAAAATAAATCGATCAATTTACCAGATGATAAACATATTATAAAAGCGATCGTAGTAGATAGTTACGTCGTAAGCGATCCTACTAATTTAACGATATTAGCCGAACGAGAATTATTTCACCAATTTTCCAATTACGTCCCTTATGTCCTCTTATGTATTTGATTCGAGTGTGTCAAACGCCGTTTGGGATCGCATAATGATGCCCACTCGTCGATCAATATTAATAACGGTTTTGAATTAGTCGATTAGCTAGATGGGTATAGTAATTATTTAATTCTAGAAGTATAATTATCGTATTATCAAACCGATCGTAATTCACAATTAGCCTTAAAGATATAACAAACGTTTACTTAAAACGAACATTTTCGTAATTTGTTAATAGCAGCCAGAAAGACGCGCGGTCGAATATTTACGTTGGGAATTAAGTTGATGTATCAAATCGTGAATACAAAGGCTGTTTGTCTTTGGATTTTGCAATTATAGAAATAATATTTTTTCGGTAATGGCCATCTTTTGGCTTACAATCTCGAACATCATAATAATATATTATTTAGAACTAGGTAATGAGCTGTTCCCGTCTGAGAAACAACTTCCACCCGTACATAATGCTGATGAAATATTAATTATTATATATTATAAGAAGTTCCCAGGATTGTGTTTGTGTAAGTCTAATGTCGACTACCAACTCAACAACATTCACTAATAACTAATAATAATAATAATAATAGTGATTAGTTTAACAACGATCCTTGAATCAGACATTCTGCAGGAACTAAAGCCACTTCAAACCAACAAAACTATGGGTCATGACAATATACCTAGCTTCTTTCTCCGTGATTGTGCACAAGTAATTGGAGTTCCCCTTTATTATTTGCTTAATATTTTCAGAATGCTGGCAAATAGCTAGGTTAAAAATGTCTCTCCAAATATGTTCACCATCAGTTTATACTTCTCCTTTCTGAGTGTCAGCATGGTTTTGTCAGCCAACGGTCTACTGTCACAAACCTAGCTATTGTGACACAGTTTATATCTCAATATTTAGATAATAATGAGCAGGTGGACGTCTTATATATAAACTTTTCCAAAGCCTTTGATAGCACTGGTCTTAGTCTACTTCTGTCCAAACTCCGCGATACTGATTTTACATCATATTTGGTATCTTTTTTAACTCTTACTTGCGGGATAGGAAACAATACGTCTCATATCTTCTTCTTCTTCTTCTTAATCTTTTACCCTTTCTACCTTTCGGTGTAGGGGTTCGGAGCCAACGAGCCGTATATGTAGACGCATATACCGTACCGCTCCTGGCCCACCCAGTGGCATTTCCTTCATTTTCGCAGCTTATTAGAGGTCCAGATCCATTTTTCAGGATTTTAAACTGCTACGCTCTGCCGCTACCGGGTCTCGAACGCCGGTCCTTCGCACTGTGAAGCGCGAGTTTTACCACTCAGCCACTGAGGGGTTCACGTCTCATATATGGACTATAAATCCGATATATTCTCACCAACATCTGCTATTCCATAAGGTACACTAATAATCTTGGTTCTTTGCTCTTTTTGATTTTTATTAACAACCTCTGCTTCGAATTATCTTGCAGCAAGGTATTGTTTGCAGGTGATCTAAAATTATATGCTAGGATCAGTAACCTAAATGATCGTTTTACTTTGCAGTAGCAACTACTTACTCTTTAGATTTGATGTTCTTACGATGGCCTTAGAATTAAGAGTTCCAAATGTAACGTTGTGAAGTCTACAAGGATAGCAGTGAGAATATCTTTATGTATTCTACAATATAAAATCCATAAAAATTCACAATGTTACTCTAGTTTGACTGCTTGCAGAATTCCCAAAAACTGCCTTTTAACGCTTACTTGAATTGCGGTTACTTTAATAATTGTATCTTATGCTTTTTATTATTACACAAACATTAGGTACAATTCAAGAATGGGATTCCCTGATTAGGCGGAGTACACCGACAGAGCCGAGCTTTTTTATTTGGCAATCGGATTGGGTGGCATTTGCTCAAGTTTGTCCTGATTAGAGCGAGAAATAAGGGTGGACTTGAATTGGTGAGAGAAGGGTCCCGATAGAAAAGAGGGCGTTTCGCATCTTAAATAGATTTATTTGCTATAAATTCTTATCGTCAATCTAGTGGTAAGCCAGGTGTTGGAAATTGAAGTGTGGCACCCTTTTAGAATATGTTACTCCTCGAAAAATTTACTACTGCAATTCACTACTACGTATTCTGTACAGATGTTCATTCAGACTACAATGCCTGGGACAGGACACGCTAGGATTTTTTTTTTATTAATTCTTATTGAAGCCAGTAAAAATTCTAGATGTCATCCCGTCAAAATTTCAGAAAAGACCTCCTCCAGCCCAGGAACTTACTCGATATTTTCCCCTGTTCTACCCTTCTTTGCTCCTTAGTACCTCAGGGAGAAAAGTCTCACTTAACCTACAAAAGAGCTCTGGTTCTATGAATGGCGATGATAGCCCATGTCTTCTTGTCATTAGCAATTCCATTGCCTTATACTCCAGCGTGATTTGGTATGTACCCCACAAGGTCTTTGTTGCACTGACTCACAGTATTTAATCCCTTGAGTCCTTCCAAACCTACCGCTGAGATGACTGACCCTGGATTCAGCGCTTAAATGGCTGCTTGACTATCAATAACGATGACAATTTCATGGTTCCTGTAGTTTTATTTGAGGTTAGTATGCATATATCCTTTTATAGCGAAAACTTCCACTTGAAATACAATGGGGTAATTTTCCATTGGCTCGGAGTTTTTAATCCGAAGTCAATACAGTCTTGCCTCTGTTACTTGAGCGGTCTCAGAGCCACCTATGCACCGTTTTAGTTGGGATGGGATTAAGAATCTTTTCACTCAACTACATAGCAAAGTTATTTTCAAAGATGCCGTCCTGAGTTATTTGGTTTCGATTTAGTGTAAGGAAGTTAAGACCAAACGAAAGGTATGCTAACTGCGGCTAAGTTCACTTCTTGTAATGCTCTACCGCCAAATTAAGTTAAGAACGAGGGAGCTATACTGAATAGTGATTGTTAGATCTATTTTAAGTTAAGAATTAATACTTACTAAGCTGTTTATTTGTAAAACTGCTGGTTGTATCGTTGGAGAATAAAAGTATCAACTACAATAATATTGAATTTATAAGTAAATTATGTCTGCAGTCCAATCTAAATATGGACGTTTTGAGGAAAGGAGAGTTTGTTTTAAAGAATAACTTTTTCGTGTTTCCACATATTAAAAAAGTTCTTCCTTTTTGTAACCCCATACACGGATACCTGTACACAGCTATACAGTATGATTTGCAAAATATTTCCCAAAAGAAAATCCATCTGTAAACACTGCCATCCTCCAATACCACAAGTAATAATGCTCAAGCTGATGACAGTCATCAGATAGTGAAATTTTCAATTCTTCGCAGTGTTGCACATTTAACACCAACGACCTTTTAATGTTATTAAAGCAAAACGTACATACGTATTAAGCATAAAGAATATATGTATACACAACGTAAGCGTATTCTTACTCCGCCGCATTATCATAAAAGCGGTTCGTTTTTCTAGCGCACCTTATGTATAAGGCAGCACCGACGTGAACGTGCTATGTTAGGCTAAGTTCAAATAATCCATAAATAAGACACTTCCTTTTCGCTCATCAGAAATAGCGAGCGAAGACGTCCAAAGCCAACGGAAAGAAGGTTTCGACATCCTTCTCTAGCTGAACGCGTTGCCGTCTCCGGCAGCGGCAACGCGCGCAGTCACTCTCCTTGAATGACATTACCTAACAGACAGATCAGCAGATGTAGGAGTTTGTCGGACATGTACGGAGAATACTTGTTATAGGTGGACGACTCAGGACGATAAGATGAGATGGAATAGTTTAGAGCGGAGACGGTGGCGATTTATATGCATCTGTTTGCTAATCGTTACCATTTTCAAACGATTATTTACATGCATTAGTCTGAAAATGACCATTTTCAGAACGCTAAACCGTCGGCCAAAGCGGAATAAATAATTTCTTTCGGGGACGGGGTATCGGCGAACGCTCCTAGAACGTGTCGCAATTTATAGTCCTTAAATAAATTGAATATATTATTCGCTAATCGGTATTATTTAACTCGCGACATTTTCGAATAAATACATACCTAAGCTCATTCGTCTAAATACGGAGCGTATAGACGACTTTTAGTGTTCGGATGGGGTATTTTAGTACAGAAAAGAGTGTTCAGAAGAAGTACTGAGACGGGTTTCCTTGTAAGTATTTTTATAGCTTCGACAATATACATACGAAGCTCTTTAACATTAATTAGACGTGATGTAAAAAATGAGAAGCGAAACGAAAATAAACATACAAAGCAAAGTATATGGATTTTTAGTACCTATTCAAATCTAACCGAAGAAACCAATTAATTACGGATGAAATCAATTCCATCTTATTGGAAATCACAGGTTTTACTACTTTTTAGCTCTCTGAATGCGGGTTCGCATATGATATAATAATAGTGACAAAGAATAAGCATGACCTACAGGAGAACCTAAAAGTATGAAACGAAGAACTACTAAATTATGGAATGGAACTAAACAAGATGAAAACAAAAGTGATGGTATTGGTGGAGGAAGAAGAAAGAATAGATATAGTAATTAAGAATATAAAAATAGAACAAGTAAATCAGTTGAAATACCTGGGAGTACTGGTAGACCGAAAAAGAGATGAAGAACCGGAACTAAATTATAGAATTAGAAATACAATAAAACTCTATTACGCAATGAACAACAAATGCATAGCAAAAAACGAAATATTTAAAAAGCAAAGATCAATGTATACCAAGCTATCTACCGACCAACAATTACTTATGGATGTGAGACATGGATATTGTCACAAAGACAAAAAGACAAGATACAACCCACGGAAATAAAATATTTGAGAAGAGTTCGAGGGGTGATCACAAGAGATCGCTTAACCTTCCGTCGGGCGCAAATCATCTGACAGATTCTTCAGCAGACTTTTGTGAATATTGTTGTTTGAAAACAAGTACGGAGACTGAGCTCTTGCGTATCTTCTCCCACTACTCTAGGCTATGTTCAGTAGAGTTTTCGACTTTACAGCGAGTACCATATAAAATCTTACAGATTCATTCCGCTCGTTGTAAAAGTAGCTATTCCCCTGGGCAAAATGTCACAATCGATGAGATGCTTCCTTGATTCAGAGGGAGATGTGCATTTAGACAATACATACGTCCAAACCAAATAAGTATGGCATCAATTTTTTGCACTAGTGAATTCAAAGGTTTTGTATATTTATAATGTGGAAGTATACTTTGGGATACAGCCCGAAGGACCATTCAAAATGTCGTCAAAAACTTACCACACCAATATACAATACCGATCGTAACATAACGGCCGATAATTGGTTTACAGGTTTACAGCTTGTAAACTTTCTGCAAAACAAAAATCTAATAATGTACAAAAAACAGACGTCATAGGCGACTGGTGATATTCTTTCCGATGCTAAACGTTGGTAGTATCAATACATAAGTCAGATATTCTGGAAATGGTTATAATGTAGATGAGAGGCGTACGTTTTGAAGCAATTGAGTAGCAAACTAGTAGTCGAACAATTGGAGCATCGAGCAGCAAAAAGGTAGAGGAATTCCTACAAACTTCAAAACTAAACAGAAAAAATTCATACCTGATGCAAACTTGCAAGCAGACAAAACTGAACCTAACAATTCAGCCACGAATAATAAGAGAAAAAGGTGTGCTTTTTGTATACAAAGGGAAGATATACAAAATACTTTTGTAAAGGTTGCAACAATTGTTTTGTGTCGAAATTCAATGGCGATGAAGCTGATGCAGAGAACTCCGAATAATTGATTATTTCATTAGTTCTTCGATTTCGTCCGCTGTTAATTGTTTAGGCAGTTCCTTTTTTATTAGTTTGACATTTTGTAGAATTAAGTATTAATATTTTCGAAAATGTATAGACATCATTTCGGAGCTTTTGTAATACCATAAGTACATTTGTAATCTTCAATGTTTTCAATTGAAAATTATATAAATATATTATAATATAATTATATAAATATAATTTCTTTTCATTTTTGTGTTAGTAATCATAGATTATGTCCCACGAACGATATGGGTCTGGTAGATGCATTGCGCCCGACAGCGTGATTTTTACATTGCCCCCGACGTAGGGTTAAGAAGAGCGCAAATTAGGAAACACCTCGAAGTTGAATCTATTCTAGAATTTATCGAAAGGAGACAACTGAGTTGGTGGGGACACCTCGAGAGAATGGACATTCAAAGACAAGTTAAAAAATTATGGGAAGCAAAAACAACGAAAAAGATGAAGCGAAGAAGAGACAAAGAGACCTGGAATAATGTGATAAGCAAGATATTGGATAAAAGAGGACTGACATGGAATCAGGGAAGAACAATAGCCAGAAATAAAAAAGACTGGAATAAATTGATACATACTTAGAATTAGATAAAGAACTGCCACTACCCTCGGCAGGTAAAATGGGTTATATATATATATATATATATATATATATATATAAATAGTAACAAACATAAAGAAAAACATTAAAAAAATCAAATAAATTTCTATACAATCGAAAAACAAATTTTGTGGTGTATGTTGTTGGGATTAGTCGGCTATTTCTAATAAATGCGTTTGGGTAACAGCAGAATTCCACGAGTATATTGAATAAAAATTAATCTTTTGGGGAAAATCTAGTAATTTAACGACCATCCTTCTTGTAGTAGAGGAGGAAAGTGGTTCCCAAACAGCGTGCCCGTCTTTACTTGCAAAATCGTGTCCACGTGTACAGTAACATGCTTCATACTATAAAATCACGTTCTTCAAAACTTACTGGCTATTATTTAGTCTAATTTTATTGCCTCGGCCATAAGAAGCCCTATATTTGTAAGCTAGCCCATCGTTAATTAATAAGCGACAACAAGCAGCTTTGTACACACTTTTACTAAATATACAGTGAAGGACTAAAGTCTACGTACAGACACAGATTCCATTATTTTGTAAAACTTAAAAATCTAACGGAAAAATTAATAATGCAGTTTTCCTAGTCAGGGTTATTTATTCATAGAACAACAACAACAAAATTACATTTTGGGATATACTAAGAAATGAACACGACAAAAATCTATACATATAAAATGTATGTGCTTTAATCGAACAAAGCAAGTACCACTATTCAAAATAACTGTGTTTTGCGCCGATTTAGGGACTAGATATCCATGTTCAGTTTGTTTTGTCGCTGCATTGATCGATTAAGCTCATAAACGACATAGAAAACAATCAAACATTGAAACGAATATTAAGCAAATAACAAAAAGGGCTGATGAGTAAAACCCAATAAAGCAAGATAATTCTGATCAGTTCGACTATCCACATATTCGCTTATACTCCGACCAATGGCAACACCAGTTACAGGAGGTCAACTTTCACCCACATTCTTGCTTTTACCGTTACTCATCTAAATTTACCCCAAGCGAGTAGAAAGAAGTTTTACTTCAAGAACGTTATCGAGATGGGAGATTTCTGTATCGATATCGGGAAATTGAACAGAAAAGAAAATCAATACTTTTGTAAGATTGCTAAAAGTGGCGGACCACTTCAGATCAGCACAGTAAACTACAATAGGATTCCTTCGAAAGCGAAATGCGAGCAGGTCGGCCAAAGAAATTTTAAATAAACCAAAACGACTTTAGAGTCAGTGCACCAAAATTAGCTGAACACATAGCGACCATCTTTAACAAGTACGTCCATCCAGAAACTGGGCAAAAAAAAACGACAATGAACTTCTTAGTGAGACAACGTATGAAAAGTCGCTAATTTTGCGGAAAAGAACAGCCTACTTCAACTCTAACTTTCACAACCTCTTATTGACAAGTGAATGGATTTCTAATCCAAGATTTTATTTACGGACGAATCGAAGTACAACATTGCGCCAAGCGATGAACAGGTTAAAACTTTAAAGAGGAAAAACTCGGCAGTGGTTAAATTTGATTCCAGTCGTAAAGCACGGCGGCAGCCCTAGGAAACATAGGTATTGAAGAAGAACTAATTATTTGCATTGAAAGCCTGTAGCATAACAGGATAAATTATCTACGTCTAAAAATCAAGGATCAGACAGCTTCATAACTTCATAATTTCGATCAAAAGGGGGCGTACCTTGAGTCCAACCTTTTTGAACTAGATGTCAGACAAAGGAGATAAGGAAAACGAAGAATATAAAGAAATCTTATCACATGGGTTTGTGGAACATGGAAATGATAAAAATGACAAACCCTTGATTCCAGACCAAAGTAGTACACTGGCAATATACCCACACTTGTGTATATTTATATTAGTGTGAAGTGTGTGAGTAGATTCCTAGAAAATTGTTTTTTAAATGTACATCTTTTCCAATTTTAGCGTTATGGGCTAAGAAAGCCAAGGATATACCATAATATTTAAGGTTTTTTGCATTTTAGTTATAATCATCCCAAATGTATGCATATATTTTACCGTTTCTCTTGTAGCTTTATTAATGACCAATAAACTATCCATTCCTTCATTTTTTCATTCGTTCATTAAAACTAAAATATATATATATATATAATCCTGATTATTTAGACTCCAGCGACAACTCCGATGCTGGAAAAGGCTCATTTTTATGAAATAGTAAAGAAGAAGAAGAAGAAGAATACCTATCGGAACAACATCTGATGCTATCTATGGAAAGTTTGGGTCTTTGGGATCATTGGATTTTTCAACAAAACATTGGATTCACGCACATTGCATAAATGGGCAAACAGTGGCTCTTAGATCATGTATCCAGGTAGTAACATTTCTCAGAGTCCGGATTTAAGTACTAATATACTGGAGTGGAAGAAGTCACAAACTTAACAGCACCCAACTAGATATTGAGACTCAAGTAGGACACACCAAATATTGAAAGTTTTCAGAATGGTAAATACTTAATTTTCAGTCAAGAATTGTGCTGTATGTACACTTTCGTCTTATTAATGTTTTGTTGTTTTGCGAATTTTTGATTATGTAGCCATAGAAATCGTTTCGGTTTTTGCAAGAATAAATAAGCAAGTGTAAACGAATTTAATTACTCACTTTTCCCATATCATTAAATTTTTCAGAACCATATAATTTAGGGCTGTATGTGGACTTTTGTCCTTCACTGTAGGTATTTTAAATCCATTTATCTAATTTGTAGTACAATGTTCTGATATATTTTATTTTTGTATATCGAGTAATTCCGATTGAAGAAGAACGCAGTTTTGCATTCACTTTGGTAAGCAATCAACCGCACAATTCCACAGAAATACAATACTTACTTTAAACTGGAAATGAGGCATAAAAATAAAATAATTAGCTTCTCATTTATACTTCACAAGGACTTGGTTTGTTTTCTTATTACACAAACAATGGATTGCTGGTTTTGTAATTAATTCTATTCAAATCGTTCTATTCTTTTCTTTTTGCCGAAGTGCTAATTGCTAATTGCTAATTTCCCATTGAATATGGCGCTCGATTTAGAAGCATATTACACTACATTATTACCTAAAACAAGAAATCCCATTTTTTTATTAAGATCACCTTGTGAAATTGTTTTTTTTTTTTTGGAATTAGTTATCTACGTCCAATTTATTGGAAGCAAGTTCCTATATAGGTGTAGTATCGTTGCGGAATTGTGTGTATATTGCAACTTTCCTAGAGGTTTGTACGTTGTAGATAAACACTTCTTACATTTATTTAAACTTCTTGGTCTAAATCTGATTTTGTTGAAAATTTCTAGATTGGAATCTGTCCAGCAAATTCTAGGGTTTTCCTCCTTTTAGTTTCGAATATATATATATATATATATATATATATATATATATATATATTATATTTTTAACCATTATCGCTCAAAGCGTACCTTAACCGAGGTAAGTCAGTGCGATGTTAATCCGTAACGTATTGAATATATGATTCTTTTGAATACACAGACTCCATATTCGAAAAATATTTTTCGACGCATTTAATCGAAATCACTGAATTTATAAAGCGTATGATTTCATTTCAACCCTTTTAGATTATTAATTGAAGACATAGACAGCCGGTTTCTAGTTTTTGGAAATTCTTGACCAATTGACTTAAGGGATATTTTCTACGCGTTATTCAGCAATGAACGCGTTTAAATTGTGTATCTTTAATTCTTACGATCAGTTTTGTAAGAAGTGCCCTAACAACTTGTGATAAAATAATTAATGTAATTAGATGACCTTACCATTAAACACGTTTCAATACATACAAACTATTCATTTCAACAACTACGTTGTAATCATCCTTTGCCATAACTTTACTTTGAAAATGATAACATACTTGTCGAAATATCTACGTGTAATTATCCAAGCATATGTAATAACTTTGGCAATATTTTTATTTGGGTTGATTCTAAACTACAACTTTGCCTTTAACTTTATCAACACCGCACATTTGCACACATCTCGACACATTTCTTAAATCTAAACAAATAACAATTTATAATCCACATACAGATAACATGATCTCCATTTGGACAACTTTGGAAGTTATAGCTGCTTGGATTGCGTGGAACTTGGCAGAACTTACTGGTGCTGACGAAATATGTGGTACAAATCGTGTTTTTATTACTGGAATCGGCTGTATAAGACTCCAAAATGACGTACTCGAATAGACGAAGTTACGTCAAACTTGATCACGTATAAAAATGTTCGATGTCAAATATATAGTTTCCTCAGAGCATTTCGGTGTATTAATCTGTTCCTAAAATTACTTTTACTAAACTCAACCGGGTAAGTATCCTCGATGTAACTTATCACCTTATGTGATGAACTTTTGTAACAGCCAAGGGGAGTGATTTCGATAATTGCAGAACGCTATACCGCACTGAAGAGTCCTACTGAGGACGAAACTAGTCTGTGGTTGCAGTTTACGATTAATTGAGCACGATTCTCTCCGTGAAAACGTAGTTCTACAGTGCAGCCATTGCACAGCTTTCTGTGAGACTTGCCTAACAAACGAACCTCAGTTAGAAGTCGCTCATTGGAGAGTTATGTAGGTGTTCTACTTTTTTATTTATTTATCGCCTTATCAATGGTAACTTTCTTTACCTGCTTTGGTCACCAGAAACCTGAAACCAAAAGAACGTCTGACACTACTCTGTTTGGGACACGTTGCGAAGTTTCCTTTCCTTTAGGAGAGGCTCTACAAATGGGATCTGTCACTATTCCTATGGTCCAGAGATATTTCCTAAGCTGTCAGTGTCTTGTCAACAAGCTCACTGCCCTACTAATTTTGTCGTCTGAACTTCTCCCTGAATATACGAGATTGCCTGGGCCCGGTACGGTCTTCGAACATTTAACATATCTCTTCTTCCGCAAGCTTCTCAACTCTGTTACACTGTTAAGCTCCTGCCATTCATAAAAGATATATTGCGAGATTTCATACTGTTCATAGCAGAACCTGTAGATTTTTATTACGCTTATTGCGTTCAAGTCGGTAGCCCCTTGTCAGCAAATCCACTACTTTCCCAACTTGCTGATTCATAGCAAAGGTCATGGTTTGTCTTCTGAAGGGACCACAATGAATATACGAGGCTGCTTCCGTCGCGGTGTTAACATGCTGCTCGTTCAACAAGTTCCTTATCTCAGTCCTTGCGGTTTAATAGGGGATAAGGAATTTGACGTGTATATTCAGGATTTGCATGCTTCATTTTGGCCTCCTACCTTGTTAGGAGGTTAGGTTCTTCATTTCTTTGTATACCTCGTTGTCCCGGTACCCACCGTAGATTCATCCTGTTCTGTTGAGGACACCAGTGAATTCCTGGAAAGTTTTTGATAATATTTGGACATTCTGGATTAGTCTGAGAGCTGCTTGGCAATTCGTCAAGATATAGACCATTCTGTTATTGCTGCATCTAGATATCATGATTTGTGAGTAGTGATAGTTATGACTGGATTCTCGCATACGTATAGGCTTTCAGGTTCTGTCACGCTTTCTTCCGTTTCCGCCTCATCCAAAACCCATATCAGTTCCGGTATAAGTTGAAGTGCTTGTTGCTATGAACGGGGAATTTTTAGATTGTTTTCGTTTGATAATATGAAAAATAAATAACGTCTCAAATTGTAGGAACGAGCTTGGTATCATTAGAAAATAGTCTTGGATGTATCGAATCCAATGTTAGTATCAGAAACTAAATTACACCAATGCCGTCTTGCTAAACCATTGGATCCAAAAATTGGTCCCACGAGTACCAAGAATTCGCGTTTAGCTGGCAAAAGTTAATTTATAGCTTTTTTATGTTAAATATAACCCATAATCTGTGTAGAATAATAAAATAACCTTGAATCCTGGATTAAAGCTGCAGAAGTGCGGTCCAATATTGAGGAAACTTTGGAGGAAAAAGAAAGATTTCATCTTTCATACTGAATAAAATAGTGGACATTTACGTCCGTAGTACCTAGTTATGCTATTTCAATTGTTTTGTTGCAAAACGTAACTCATTCATTTACTTTGTAAAAGAAAGCCAGTTTCTGCTTGAATATAACAACTTTGGAAGTTATTTCCCCGCCTGCATTTGCCTTTAATTGGATATATCCATTGCTAACACTGGTGGTAGTTAAGCCTCAACTGTTAAGGTAATAGGGTGTCAAAGATGTGTTTTTAATTTAAACAGACAAACGCGACTAACTAGCGTTTAGAAAACAGTGCAAAAATTAGGGTAAATAAAAGCGTTTAGCAGTAATTTAATTTTACAAACGATATTTAGAATGTTTCGGCTTTTTTCCATATATTTCGAATATTTTAACATATTTGAAATTATTCGCCATATTTTTCCGTTTGAAAATCGCGTTATTTTTATAAAAATATAGTAGACGATTTTCTGGGAAATTTACATTACACCATTACTGATGTTTCGTTAAATATAATAAAATAGATATTACTTAAATATGGACTAATGCTTTTCCCAAGAAATTTATATTTCTACATTTTTCTAAGAAATTGTTAATTGCTTTTAAACTTTCAAACGAAATATCATGTTCAATACTGAAGAGCAAAGATTACTTTGTTACGGTTTCCAAGAATAAAAATCGGAAATTAAACGAATAAAGATGATTTCTGATTTGTTAAAAATAATTAGGTAGGGAGTGTATAAACATAAAGAAAATATTTTTAAAATTTTCTCCGAGGATTCAGTGTTATAGAGAAAAATGACCTAATATTCCTTTTCCGCCGAAATGAATAATTACAAATTAGGGAACATGGTTAAAAGCTGACAGTTTCTATGCAGAGAATTATGTCCCTATTAAAGAACTTATTTTAAGTTTCGAATAGGAAAATATTGGTGCAATTTCAAAATGCAAATCAATTTTAGAAAATGATTCATTGCACCATTAACCGTGCTTCGTTAAATTAAATTATGATTTTGTTCATAGAACTATTGTTATTCTTGAAACTGAATCGCACCCGTTACAAGAGTCGCTTCATTTGATTGATGAATATAAGGAAAAAATTCAGAAACTTCCTGGAAAAAATAGGACAATTAATAAATAAAAAAATTAATGATATTTTAAAAAGAAATAGCGATTTCAATTTGTTGCAACAAGCAAACCAAATTCTCCGTGGCCGTTTTGATGTTGAAACTGATTTAAATCCGGAAGTTGTTAATCTTTTAAAATATGCACCAATCAAATCAGTTGACGTCGAAAGAAGTTTTTCAACGTATAAATCGCTACTAACGGATAGGAGACATAATTTAACAATTAAAAATATTGAAAATCATTTGATTGTGAATTGTTTTTACAGTAAGGAATGTAATGTCTAATGTAGAAATGTAAGTGATAGGTATCTATTTAATAAAACCTGTTTAAATTTCCTTAGTATTTGTTCTTTCTCTTGTTACTTCAAAATATATTAAACATTTTGAAAATATTTTTGAAACACATTTTACATATTCTAGACAGTTTAGGAACATTTTCAACATATTTTGCTCATATTTAAGACATATATATGTAGATCTTTTAGTCAAATCTCTAAACGTATAATCCGGCCTCTAGTGATAACACTGTTCACAATGTTGTGTTCCTATCCGCCAAGTGTTTAGAAAAACTTGTCGATTTAGTTCAGACATATATCAATGTATGTTCTTTTTGTTGAATAGAAATATTTTTCCTGTAAATATATGCTCGCTTCATAGGCAGGGGATATGATTGAATTTCTACTACTTCCTCGTATATAATAAAAGAAATATCTAGAATATTAAGTAGCATATTTTAGTTTTACGTTCAACATAGATTCTATCTAATCTCATTCAAATCACTAATCTTCTCGTACTGTCAATCGCATATTACCGTGACATATTGTTTTCGTTTTTGAGCAATTGCTTCCCCGCTGGTAAGTACATAACTACACGGTTGGCGTTCGTATTTTATATTTCAACACAATCTCTATCTGTTATCGAGAGTGATAGATGAAAGAAGAGATGACTGTCAAATAGGTTAGAGACGGCCTCGGGAACGTCTACGAACAGGAATAGATCGTCCCCGTGTACGTTGACATCGCGCTGATTTATTTCAATTAATGGAAATATACATTAAAACGACTTTTTGTCATCTATCCCACGGATGCGCGCATTATGCGGCAGCAGGAATAAAAACGTTTTTAGTGCGGTCTCGCCGCAGAATCGAAGGAGAACGAACGACGGCGATAGAATAAGTAGTTGGTTTGCATCGCTATATCGAATGCTTCTTTTGGTCCTGCGATAAAATGCGATCGAACGACTTGGACGATTTTAAATATTTATTAGTAGGAATGGTAATTGTTAAATTCCGACGTGTAATTAGGGGCAAGCTCCTGTAAATGATTGCGGAATTGGAAATGTCAAGGATTTCAAGTTGGAGCTTATTCAGAAGTGAAATATTGTTAATTTGAATCCTTTTAGATTTCTTTTCTGTCCGTTAGTTTCATCACAGAATATGCAAAAGCGAAACTTGGGTTTCCCGCTAAAACATAGTAGCCATCTTTCTGATGGCATTTTACGTCCGGCTACAGAATACATACATATGTACATATATTATACTCTGTGGCTTGACGTTAACCGTTTGGACTTTTTGGTTAGCAGCTATTTACGTGAGCCAAAATATTAAATCATAGAATCTGAACGACCCTCTATGAAACGATGTAATTAATTAGCGGTGTTAATTGGGCAGCTACAAGGTAACTATGCACTGGTTCACTGAGTAAGTAAAATTATTCCAATTTATACTTACAGCTATCTGCCTTAAGTACCTACCATTAAAGCAGCTAATTAATTAGGTCGTTTTATAAAGAGTCTTTGAGCTTTTATTAACACATTGACTGCCGTGGCTATCATATTTAATAGCCAGTGATGTTTTCGTTGAGGCTTTGGGTATCAAAAATTTATTTCTTAGACGCAAATCTTGTAAAAGTTTGAGTATTGCATCCCTGCAATGTGCTCAAATATGATAACCATGATCCGTGCTGAAAAAGTTGTGTTTAAATTTAACGGGGAGTCGCAGCTGAGCTTTTTATAGCTAGGAAAAAGTTCCTCCCTATCATTCAAAATTTAGTCAGATTAGAAACTATTTTATTTAAATTTAATGTTGAAAACTACGTATTACGAAAAGAAAAGGTATGATGGTCTCCCGCTGAACATTACAAAAATTTGTTGGGCACTCAATGTGTTAAGGGGTCTACCCTAATTAGAATTTTCAAAAAATCGTTTCTTTTATTGCATTTTTCGAAAGTATACATATTTATCAGTATCATACTAAAATTTTCTAAAGATCTGAGCAGTCTAAGTGTACTTTTGAGCGACGTTTGCTTAGCTATCTGAGCGCGCTAATATGCACTGCTCGGATCGGTACCGCCTATCTGTCTTTGTATACATGAGTAGCTGGTACAAAATGACGTTTTTGGACGGCTTGTTGATAAAATCTTCGAGACTGTTGAACCGATACTTACCAAAATTTTACCACATGTTCTTTATGACTATAGCTATAGCGCATATCATACGATTTTTAAAATTTTGAGTTGAAGTATTTTCTTTTCGCAAGAAACGATGAAAAACGTGATTTTTTGAGTTTTTTCGAGAAATGACCATTTGATCATTTTTGAAAAAATCAAAAATCGCATGATATGCGCTATAGCTATTAACCTACTGAATCTAAAACCATTTTGTTTTTTTTCCGGTCATCCATTCCAGAGATTTCATCAACAGCACACACCCATCTTTTTTTTTTGGACCTTTTTTCCCGCCATTTTTCTCTACAAAAACTGACTATAATAAATTGAAAAAATTTTTTTCTGTGTATTTTAATAGTGTATTTATAAGCTAACACTTTGTATATCAATATTTATAATATAAACCTATAAAAAAATTTTCAAAATAGTCATTTTTTGCGCGTCTAATTAGGGTAGACCCCTTAAATAGAAAAATAATTCCAAAACGGTACTTCAGAGAATCAACATTGAAAATAAATAAAAAAGTAGAACATCTGCATAACTCACCAACGAACGAGGTAAGGCCAATCTCACAGAAAGTTGGCTGCACTGCAGACTACATTGCATTGTCTAACAAACGAAACTCAGTGATTGGTCGTTCATTGGAGAGCTATATCGATGTTCTACTTCTTTTATTTATTTAAGATTCCATTAATTTTTAGATGTATTGTTATTTATTATTTCAAATTTTGGTAAAATCTGGTATCAAACATCTGGCCAAAGCTACCTGAATTTCGACCTAAGAAATCAAAGGCTTTGCCTGAACTTTCATCCCTAGATATTCTGTGGTTTAATCCGAAACCGTTTTTGCTTTATTACAATGCCTAGAATAACGAGTCGCATAAATTATAGTCAATTGGGCGCTTTCGAAGAAGGTCGAATTATTGGTTTGGACGAATGCGACTTTTGATTCGAAAAATCGCAAACTGCATAAACAGAAATCATGCAAGGATAAATTAGAGTTTGTCGACGGTGATTTGAGGAAGACGAGAACGTCACTGCGAAGACACTGCAGCGCAAATAACGATGGGCGAGAGTCAGACTCGGCGTCCAAAGCTGCCAGTTGTTACAAGTTCCAGGTCACTCTTCAGCTAACTACTCTATTACTGACTTGCTGGCGAATGGCTTCAAAGTGCAAGCCACCCAATATGTTTTCGTACTGTTTATCGCCAAATTCGATCTTTTGGCTTGCACTGCCAGGAACCACATTTACTGCTTCCTCTTACAGCTTTGTACTGTCAGAAACGTTTAGCCTAGGGCATAAAGGGACTTGATTAGAATATGATGTAAAATCACACAGCCTTTAGTGATGAGTCCAGTTTATGTTTTGGAAACCCGCAACAGCCGTATGAAAGTTAGACGGAAACGCGAGGGAAAGGAGCAATATTCAATTTTCAGATATTAGCACCATACTGTGGAGGTTATGGCATGCGGTTGTTTTGTCCATATCAATACATCTCTTTTGGTCTTCGTTCGAAGCAAAATAACCGAATAGTGGTACATTCTGGACCTCGTCGGATAGGGATGTCCCTTCATTTCCTTAAATGCTGAAGAAACTGCTGATTCAAGACAATGCCCGTTCTCACGTAACAGGTACTGTGTTGAACTGTTTTGCATAGAAGCACGTTAGGCTTTCATATTGACCATGAAGATCTCATTGTAGGTGGCAGGATAGTGAATTTACCTGAAGTTACCATTGATTTTTGAAGCTTTGTTAGTTAAAATATGGCATGGAATAGGCAAAGCACTAATGTTGATAGACGCTTGTATGTGATACGACGACGTGCTAATGCAGACGTAGATAACCGAAGTGGTTCAACACATTATTCATGAAGAATAGAAAACTACTTCATATTATTCTTTCGAATTTCCTATTATTTATCTGACTTTATAACGGACAGAAATACTAATTAAAAAGGTAAGTACAATAATTTAAGATGGTTGTAGATATTCCATTTTTCTAGCGAGATTCCCACGATATTTTCAAGTCACATTGTCCTACGTCATCTTTCTTCTGACAGTACATATTATGAGCACAATCATTATCGGTCATACACGGATCATCCTAGTACTCGAGGAAGTAAAATAACAGCGCAGTTGTGATAATTAGAAATTCCATGGAAAGAATTTTCATAGTTTCTAGAATTGAGGATTATCCGGCTAAATGTTTTCCAGAAAAATCTGCAAATTGGAAATAGAACTACCTGCAACATTTAGATCACTTTTTAAGGACGTATAGTAAATATTCCAGAGTTATACTAATGTCATAACAAACTATTCCTCGATATATACGTATATACCTTTTCGGAAAATAAGAATTTTAAATACCGACGTTCGACTGCTCTTTCCTAATTTAAGATATTGATTCTAGTCCATAACCAGTTTCAAATACTTTAAGGATTGAGTGGTTCACTGGTGCCAGCATGGAATGGTTCACTTGTTACAAGTGCGGATCATGTCAACAATGTTCAAGTATTTATAAGAATTTGCAGAATTTCCGTAACGAGACGAAGAAATTGTACTTAATTGCGTGGACTGTACCAATAACAATGGGAAATTACGAAGCTATACCAACCGTGAAATTGTTTCCAGGTTAATTTGAATGTAGAATTGATTGAAATTTTCACGTGTACAATGTTAGTTGTTGTGTTTCCCTATATTTTTATATCTGCAAAAGCTCACATTCCAAATCTGACTGTAAGTCGCTTCTAAATACCAAGTTACAATATTTTTCTTCTAAAGTTAAAGAATATAGGAAGCTCTTTTAAGTCTACTGCCTGTGTTGGGATAGGTGCTAATACGCATGTATCTTGTAGTCTGGATAATAGAGGATAAGACAGGGCGCTTGAATTAAAAGAAAAGCAAGAAAAATGTCACTTTTTCTAATACATAAGACAAAGGCAAGGCCAAACGGAGACTCTAATTCCAACACACAAGAGATCATCAAACATTTGTTCTAATTATTTAATTATGTAATTAAATTAATTAGTCAAATTTATTACACGATCAAAGAAGATGAAGAATTAAAACTTTCATCTCCACCGAAATATGTTTTAGATAAACAAAACTCGAAACTAAAAAATTACTTCAACTCATTTTGTTTGAATTAATTCGGCTAATTAGTACCATCATTAATGTTGGTTATGTGAAAACCTTTATTCTGGAAATTGAGATAGGGGGTACGTTTGGATCCGTGGATTAATGAAGTTCTTATCATTTCTTTTACACATTTTCAAATATAACACAAATTTATGTACCTAAATGGATGGGAATATCTAACTTAACACATTGGTGGATACGTGGAGGCCAGTCGTTTTAAGACTTCTTTTTTACAAAAATAAGTTTATATCAAATAATTCATTAGTATAGTGTAGTATAGTAATACTCGAATGGTTAATTACCATTAGAAAATTCTTTATTTATTACAATTCAATACTTATATCAAAATTCACAGTTAATCTTGGGGTTATGGTCTTCAATTATCATACGGTTTATTTCGGGGTTCTATGTATATCTTTTCGACACCACGCCCACCACCTTTTGAACATTTTATTACCGTACGGGTGTTAGCCTCTTATTTGAACTCCAGCCAGAGACATTTAATGGGAGAAACAAATGTCACTAGAAATAAAATTATTAATTTTTATAAAAAGCATCGGTTAATAGACAGAAAAGCATTGTTAATATTCAAACACGTACATACAACACTTGTACATTACAAGAAATCATAAAAAAATTACTGGAAATAACCAAGGATACACCGATATTCAATACAGGTTCCTACAACAGCGATATACCTGGGTGAACTGGACTCAAGGTGAATTTAAGTTTGCGTTCTGTAGACAACGGAGAAATAAAGCAGTGTTCTGGTTTCCAAAAAAATAAAAAAGTTTGTTTTGGTTAACGACGAAGAGAATTGACAAGAGAGATAAGTCAACAAATAACTCGACAAATATATTTCGAATAAAACGGTTTTAAGAAGAAGTACAAGTGAGTAAAAGAACCTCACGATACCGGAGAAGATAGAATCTAAGAAGGGGAAGAATCCATAGAAAGGTGCATCGAGAATAGAAGCTAAGGGATGAGATATAGGAAGAACCATCACTGGAAAAGAAATTACACTCACACACACAACACTAGATAATTATCTTGATTTTATGTTAAATATTTCTCAAAATTTATAAATATAATTAGTTATAATTTATGCCTTTTGTATCATTAATTAAGAGCTAGGTCGGTGCAATTTTGTTTAAGAAATTTAACTAAATTCTCAGTACAATAGTCACGACAAAATCCAGTTGCAACCTATGCTCCACACCAACCTCGAATTTGAAGCGAAATGTCGATATTGCAATCATATCTTCACGTTGTTACAAAAAGTATCATGAAGGTTATCCATCTTTAATTTTGATTTCCTCTTTCTACTATTTCAACTTGTGCTTTAGAGTGTTAACATTCATTTCCAAATGTGCATTTTATTATGCGAATAGAACAGTCCTCCAATAACGCTGTCCAAGTTGGAAGACGGTCGGAGTTTTTGTTCTTGGTACCTAAAATCCCACGTCTCCAATCATTAGTTTGATTAGATTGTATTTAATTACTATGCCTTTTCGATATTCTTCTGATAGTTCCGTTAGTATTCGTAAGGAGGTAATACGGTACATGTAATGTAACTAACCTGATATCTACCTAAGCAACTTTTATAGATTTTTATAGAATTGGAAAACTTATCCTCGTAAATTTTAGGCCGGTGTTGGTGTTAGTAATTTCTTTCGGGTGCTACCATATATCACTAGTTGTTATCAGCTTACAATAAAATTCGAAGACATTTCAAAATCCAAGGATTTATTGCCGAAAAAGTTTGGAAAAGACACCCTAGAATGATTATTTTCTTGAGTCAAGAGACATACTGGAAGAATTGAGGGTAAATGAGGTGAAAATGTTTGTTTACACACTTCTCACGTATGCAAGCAAACACACCAATCGCAGAAAACGAAAGGAAAAGCCGGAAGATGTGAAAATGAGATTTCTCTTGCACTTTTTCTTCTTCTTCGTTTTCTCCTTTTGCCCCACTATGGGGTCAAAATTAATTATATTTAGCTTTCCAGTTATGCTTTCGATGATTTCTGGTCTATTGCTACATATTTCATATTTATCCGTGTCTTTCCCTTTATAATTCCCGTTTCTACTACTCAATCTATAAATTCAGAAGTCTTTCATTTCTCCACTTGCTTGGCCTCCTTGCTTCCTTCGCCGTTCCCATCTATTTTTCCTCATTTCACAGATGTTGCCTCGAGAATAGATAGAATCATTATACTTGCTGCTTCCAGAACGAACTTGCTTCTGGAAGCAGCGGTGGTCCATTCGACGAGGAATTTGGATATTGTGTGTTAAGTGTGTTAAGTGCACAATTTGGTTGGTCAAATATAATCTGTAAAGCATTTCACATACCCCGAAATTTTCTGCACTCTGTTCAGCTTTTTCGAAAAGGTACGTTGTTACACGTCGATTTTTATTTAGTATAAGCAAAATGGAGCAAAACACGATTTCTTAGACGAATCGACATAAGCATTCTGTGTCCGAAGAGAGGAGAATAGTATCGACATTGAGAAATGGTGGTCAAAACCTTCGCTCTATTACAGAAACGTTGTATCACTCGATATTTTTTGTGAGAAACGGCTTAAAAACTAAAAAAGTGAGAGAAACTTGTAGCAGAACGAAAAACCGTCGACAACGACAGATAATCGTATTTTGTTAGTTTTGCCAGAAAGCATTTCTCCTCATCCATAAAACTGATTTCAGCAAATATAGGTGGCCTGATATCCCCCAAAACCGTTCGTCGAAGGCTACAACGAGCTAACTTACCTGAACGGATATCCAGAAATGTTCCTTTACTTTGAAGAAAAATATTTGAAGTTACGGTTAACCTACCCCAAGAACCATTCAAGTTGGTCAAATGGTGAGAGAGGCGCAATGTTTTCTGTAGCAACGAAAAGAAAAATGAATTTATTTGGAAATTACTACCTGCGTAATATTTGATGTCCTCAGGGGAAAGAATTTCCTGGGAACTATACAGAACACGGGGGCGGTAACATAATAATCTGGGGTTGCTTTTTGTGGTACCGATTCATCAAAAACCCGATACTACGGCAAGATTCCATTGCAAGGCATTATGGAAAATACAATGTTGCCGTGTGCTGAAGAAAGTATGCATTTAAGAAGGATTTATCAGGGACATAATGATCCTAAGCAAAATTCCAAGCTGGTCAAAGGTTAGTGTAACGAAGAGGCTCGTTACAATGAACAGCTTTTTGTGGAAAGGGACATGTTAGAAGGAATGGAGGTAAAGGGAGCCAAAAGTTTGTACGAATACTCCTCAGGTATACAAACAATTGGATAATCACAGAGAACCATAGGAATAATTAGAGGGATGTAAACATTTGAGCTCTCTTGTCCTTTCTCTTCTTCCTTATTTCGTCATTTTACTATACTAGGGGTGCCCAATTGATTATATTTCCCTATCTAGCGATTCTTTCCATGATTTCCGGCCTGTTACTGGAGCTGTCGATTATTCCAGCCCTTTCCTTTCTGATTTCTGTTGATACTAATCAGTTTATAATTTTCTAGATCTTCCTTTTCTTCATTTCCTTGTTTTTCTTGCTTCTTTCACCAATTCCATCCATTCTCTCGTATTTTACATATGTTTATTGGTGAAGTCAATTTGATTACTTCTAGTGTGTTATTTTCGTTTACATTTTGGCATGTAAGAAAGAAGGACGGAAAAGCAGTCTCTCTAGAGCAGTCCTCAAAATAATGTCTTTAGATACAACCATAAGACAGAAACTTGGATGGAACATACATGGAAGATGTTGTGTCGTTAGAAAATGATATATACATGGAGAATGCAACGGAAAAAGACTGCTGTGTCTCTTCCAGGCGTTCGAAATATTTTCCTTTTAGGCGTTACGTTTACCTAGGACTCGTAAGGGGAAGGCAGAGACACCAACTGGAACTTTTTTCCTCTCTGATATTCTACTCCATTTGGTTTCCTTGTTTTTTTTTTTTTTTACTGGAAGATTTGGAAAAAAGTAGTTTCTGTCAGAAAACAACGGAATGCAATGGAGGAAATAGTACACGGATCTAGAGAACGTAAAGAATTGCACGCGATATAAAATAAGATGAAAATCAACCAACTATAACCCTATAATGATAAGCAGTAGGATTTCTTGATTAAGTTTAAGTTTTGGGAAAGATGTTTTGACCTATGTTTATCCTCATTATATAAACTTATTTTTACGCCAGTTTGAAGTTTGAAAAATTTGAATCCAGATTTTCCAAGATGCCATACATCAACATAAATCTACCTAAGAATAGTTTGAGGAACTTGTCCCATCAAAGAAAGTCAAGTTGAGCTGTGCCGACGATTTTACGCTTGGCAATTGAAATTGGGCTTTGCGACTTTGGGGAAAATTATGATAATGCCCCCAGTTTCTATGTTCGTTGAAATCCCCAACTTAATACTCAATTTCAACTCGACAAGAGAGACATCTGCAGATATTCATTTTTATCCCCAAATTACCAGAATTTCGATTCGGACATTCGCCGACGTTTCGAAATTCATTTATTCGCTCCGCATGAGGCAACCGTCATTACGCGATGACATCTTCCAGGCCGAATCGACTCGTAGAAACGCACACACGTGCACCCGTACGTACGAGCACACATCTCTTAAGTCCGCCTCGCTCGGGCGGAGGGAACCGGCTGGCTAAGAGCGACTCAGTCAGTAGCCAGCTGAATCACTAACAGACGCAGCTGACTATATTAAATTTGAATTTTTATATTACTTAACCAATCGTCTGTGTAATGTTAAATGGCATCAGGCAGCGCGAACCAACCAATGGCGACCGACGAAGGAGTGGTCAGGTTTATTTGTTTCTGCATATTCGATCCACGTAGAGGCTCTCTGCTGCTTAGCAATTCACATATCTCTACTTAAGATAAGTCCGTTGGGCTCGTTCGGCGTACAAGGTCTGGCCTGTGTCGCGATGTTGTGACCTTGTTTGTCGGCGGTATGGCATGCGCGTCAAACTATGACAACTAGTTAGAATCGGTCTCTCTGCGTGTACGACTCCTATTTCGCGTATTGTGTTATATATGTGCGCGCTCTCTCTCTGACTCTCTATCTCTCTTTTTCTTCCTCTCTGTTTTTGCATTTATTTTATTCGGTTCTCCCTCTTCTCCGTTCTCGTGCAGTTTGAATAAACGAGACTAAAGCGAATACTTTATTCCGGACGCTGCTGCGCTTTGTTTTAACATTTCCCCGAACTAATGTACTTATTGAAATTTTCATTTGCAATCGCAGATGGCGCGATTATTTTTTACTCGTTTCTTCTTCTGATGTTACCGCCGCATTTAAGTACCGGCTTCGGAGGAGAGGCATGAGGCTAAGCACCTAAAATCCATTTTGCCATCTTCTTGAATAGTCCTTGGAGATGACTTGGACGAGTAGCTAGTTCCTTTAAATCATGGCAAGAGATAGGCGTAAAAAGTTTTATATTTCATTAGTTGGTAAGATTATTTTTGCGTCAGACGTAGAAATCGGCAGAAGGAATAATCCTTTGCACAACGGCGGCCGATTATGACGGTTTAGATGGGCACGATTACAAGTCTAGCACTAGTTTGTAGACATATTCTCGTAGATCGACCACCGATACGAGCATATACGAACTTATGCTATTCTTGTAATTGCCTTACCCAAACGTCATAACCGATCGCTCTTGCGTTTTAAAGCAAAAATTTGAAGGCATAAAAGCTACGGTCACCTTGGAAATCGATGAAGTACAATTGCAAAGCTAACTGGAGCAAAATTGCAAAGTTGTAACATTAGAAACGTGGCAATAGGAAAAAGTCAATCGAAATGAGGTTGTAAGACAAATCAAGAGTAAGGCAAGGCTGGATAAGACGGGCAGCACAATAATAATAGAGTTAATTGCAACGAAATGATCATTGGAGTGGCTCTAAAACAGGGTCTCCCAACTTCTTTTGCGTGTAGCCTCTCCGGATTATAAAAAATACTTTCATCTCCCTCTTTCAATTTTTTTACAATTGTCATGATAAAAAGAAAAATCAAACACCCACATTATTTTAACATTTATTTCTCAATTACGACAATAACCTAATTAAATAAGTGAAACAAATGTACTTTAGTCCTGTTTAAAACTTTGGTGTTCGCGGACGATATGTCAATTTTAGCCGAGTCAGAAGAAGCGCTTCAAGGAAACCTTGAAATCCTACACAAGGAAACCATGAAAATAAACTTGAAAATAAATATCGAAAAGACCAATTCAATGATAATTGCAGAAGAAAAGAAAAGACATAACATCAAAATCAAAGGAAGGACAACAATAATTATTGAATTATAATTCAATGAAACGGAAAAATAGAGCAAGAAATTAATAGAAGAATGAAAAAAGCGGCAAAAATGTTTCATACGATGAAGACTACGTTTCTAGGAAAAAAGGTAGTGCCAAAACATATCAAAACAGAAATAGGGAAAAAAGTATAGCAGTGAGACCTAGATAAAGTCAGAAAAGGTCAAATGTCGAGTGAACGTCATGGATATGAGATTCCTAAGACGAATAGAAAGCAAAACCAAGAAAGACAATATAAGAAATGAGAAAAACCTAGGAATTAAACCTATATGGAAAATAATAGAGGAGAGTCAGCTAACAATAAGATGGTTCGGTCAAGCGTGTCGTACGACTGACAAAGAAAGTGTGTGGAACACGAGCGACAGCAATAAAACGAAAAAGGAAGACCAAGAAGAAAATGGAATGACGACATCAGGGAGGCAGCAACAGAGGGAGGAATTAAGTGGTAAGGAACGAAGGATCAGACTTTATCACCTCAATTTTCGTAAACACGTTCCTTCTTACCCTGACGGCATGTATTCCTTCTTGGCACAACTTTTGTATTTACTAAACACTGCTGGGAACTCTAAGCAGTCTGCCGCTTCGTCCTATAATAAATGAGGTAGGAATGATTAACCCGAGGGACCATTTTTGCTTTGCTCAGCAGATTCGTGTTTTTACGTATTTTACATTTTATCAGTTTTAAATTCTCGATTTTAATGTCATGCTATGAGCAGTTCGTATAACACTTATGTTCCCAGCGTTCATCATCACACTGCTAATCATGGACATTATACATAATTAAGTAGAATTCTAACGGAAATAGTTCTTAGCAAGATACACGCTGTAGATGGACTCCTGAGGATAGTAGATAGGAAAACAAGAAAAGATAGGATCAGAAACGAAATATAAAAGTTAGAGGTAAATCCCGCGGAGAGAAACATAAAAGAAACACAACTGGGTTAGCTGGAACACATAAGTATAATGTCAGAGGATAAACGAACAAGGAAGGTATATGAAGCAGTAACACAAGAATAGAAGAGCAGAGGACAGCAGAACCAGGTCAGAAAGAAATAGAAAAAGACGATGGATTCGGAATGACAAAAATAGATATCAGCAGGATAGACGCTACACAGACAAGACTCCTGAGGATAATAGACAGGAAAGCAAGAAAAGATTGGATGAGAAATGAGATATGTAGAGAAAGCTTGAGACCAAACACGTAGAGAGAAAAATATTAGAAAGACAGTTTAGTTCAGTGGGACATATACACACATAATGTCAGGAAATAAATGAAGAAGGAAAGTATATGGAGCAATAACACAAGAAAGGAGCCGTAGACGACAGCAGAGGCGGATCAGAAAGAAATAGAAGAAAGGGCGATAAGAGGTGCAGACGACAGAAGTGGGAATGGGAGGAAGTGAATTCTAACGAAAACAAATATTAGCAAGATACACGCTACAAAGACGGGATTCCTGAGGATAATAGATAGGAAAACAAGAAGAGATAGGATCAAAATCCAAATACATAGAGGAAAGCTAGAGATACAACCCGTAAAGAAAAAAATGGAAGCAAAACCACTGGATTGGCTAGCGCACATAAATAGAATGTCGGAAGATAGATTAAGAGGGAAAATATATGAAACAGTTCCAAGAGAAAAGAACAGCAGAGACAGGCCAAAAATTCTAACGAAAACAGATATTAGCAAGTTACACGCTACAGACATTCCTGAGAATAATAGATAGGAATGCAATATCCTTTTTTGTTTTTTTCTGTTGTTCTTTTTGTAGGATCAGGAACAAAATATATAGAGAAAAGTCCTTGGATTGGCCGGGACACACCAATTGAACGTCAGATTAACAAGGAACGTATATCTAGGAAGCAGTAACACAAGGAAGGAGCAGCAGAAGTGTGTCAGAAAAATGGTGAAAGAGGTGAAAGAAGCGGCAGAGGAAAGAAAAGCGGAAAAAAGAAGAAAGTGGATTCTAACGAAAGCAGACATTGGCGAGACACACGCTATGGAGAGCAGATTCATGGGGATAATAGATATAAAAACAAAAAAAAAAGAATATTGGACCAGAAACGAAAAAGATAGAGAAACCTAGAAACAAAGCACGTGGAGAAAAAATAGAAGAAAAATAATTGGATTGGCTAGGACACATAAACCGAACATCGGGAGATAAATTAAGAAAGAAAGGCCAAACAAAGTAGAAAGGAAAGGTGATAGAAGCGGTAGAGGGGAGAAAAATCAAATGGGAGGAAGTGAATCGACTGGCTAAAACTGGGATGAGAAATGCACGGAAATGCACGGAAGACAAGAAGAATATCAAACCTTTAGTGCTGTACTTGACCAAAAAGAAGTAAAAGGAAAATGTGATGGAAGCGGTAGAGTAGAAAACTGGAAAGAAAGTGTGATAGAAACGGTGGAGGAGAAAAAGTGGAAGGGGAGGAAGTAAATATGTTGGTTCAAAAGGGAAATGCATGAAAGACAAGAAGAACGTCAAATCTGTAGTGCTACACTTGACAGTAGGTATAAATAAATAAGTAAGAATTTTAATGGAAGAAATGTAGTCAAGGTTTGATACAGCACACGAAGATTACCACATTCGACATCCACCAGGTGCGATAAGTAATGAATTTTTTCAATTTTCGAGAAGTTAGCTTCCTACCTTGGACAACGGTCGATAGATGAAGCAGTGCATATCTTTAAGGTACTTTTGAAACAACGATTCTGAAAATTTTGAGTGCTTTAACGCTGTAATGTCTCTTCGTTTTAGTTAACTAAAGAGATTAGATGACTAAATTTTGTTATGGTGTTTGGCTATAACAAATTCCATAATATTCTCATAGTTATCTACGGTGGATTCGTCCAAAGTATAAAACTTTGTGCGAGGGATTATAGAAAACACACTGACAAAGTCAATGCACAAATTTCCACTATCACCAAACAAATATTGCATGTCTCTCGACGCGCGTTTCGCTAACCAAGTTAGCATCATCAGGTTAGCGAAACGCGCGTCGAGAGACATGCAATATTTGTTTGGTGATAGTGGAAATCTGTGCATTGATTTTGTCAGTGTGTTTGCTTTGTTACACCAAAGGTTCCAAACCAATTTTCTGAATCGAGGGATTATATACAAAAAGTTTTATCTTTCTCCTCACCAAAGTGGCTCGTTATAGGAACTAGATCCAATCACACCATACACAAAGCAAGTCCCACTGTTTATTATTAAAGCACGAATAATATAAAGTCCATGTTTTGCAAACGAGAAAAAGTAAACTAATGCGGACTCCACCGTTTAAGCTTCAAATTAAAATTAAACGTTATTCGCTTACCTCATAGGCCTTCCCATAGCTTCGAAGTGTCCTAATCCACACGAACGGCAATCGCACAATTACTAAAAGCGGCAGAGAGCGG
The DNA here is from genome assembly GCA_038088585.1 of Chrysina gloriosa. Taxonomy (NCBI): domain Eukaryota; kingdom Metazoa; phylum Arthropoda; class Insecta; order Coleoptera; family Scarabaeidae; genus Chrysina; species Chrysina gloriosa. The sequence continues at coordinate 9,801,513 of CM076090.1, read as the reverse complement.
CCGTACTTGAAATCCGCTTATTTTCTTAAAAGAATGGGACTTCAAAATCTTGTCGGTGAGATCTCATTCGAAAAAGTGACAAGCGACCGGGGATCCGAGCCGTAGCAAAAACTTGAAAATCTTCTAGGTCGTTTAGTTAGAGCCGACCGAGAAGCAGTCTTCGACGATATGCCGAGAAACGAGCGTTGTTTGCTGAAATCCGAGTGGAATTTCAATACAAATTGCGTCCGAAGCGGTAGGAATAAATTCCTCGATTTAATCGTCGTAACTTAGTGGTTTGAAACTATTTGTATAATATAACGAAAGAAAAGAACATAATTCTATCGCGAACTGGGAATAAATCAAATTTCTTGGTTTCCTAGAGTGTCCGTTAATTGACTGTGTCCTCATTTAATAAAATCTAGTAAATTTGCTTAAACTGGAAATGTCAGATTCCTTCATTCCCTTCACAATAATTTGTGACGAAGTTTCGGTATGCGGTATGCAGATTAAAAATTAAACCGAACAAGGTAGTCCATATACTAAAATGAACGATTCAGTTTTGTCGATGGAATCTTCCAAAGTTCACTGCATATAATAATAATAATAATTATTATTATTATTATAATGATCATTATTGATCAGAACAGATGTAAACCAGTAACTTTTTAACAATAAATTTACAATATATACGAGGGGCACCTTTTATGTCTTTTATGTTTTGTTATTGTGAAAATAAAGGCCCAACTCAACAGCAATACATGCAATCGCTTCATTCAACTTTTGGTAATGCACCACCAGCAGAAAAAGGAAAACTGTTTGTAATTGGTTTGAATAACTTTGACGTGGTCATGCGTCCGTCAGTCATGAATTGCCTGAAAATCGACCAATCGAAATTCACTTGTCATTACAATAAACACCGACAATATAATTGAAGGAAATCGGCATATGACTTACAATAAGAGAGAGAGAGGTATTCCTCGGCATATTCAAGCTCGCAATGTATTCAATTTTGCATGAGCGGTTAGCTCTGCGAGCATATCCTATATACCATATATAGATATTTTGTTATGTAAGAGTTGGTAGTGTGAACATATAATACCTAGTTATTTTAGTGATAGAAAGTTAGTGAGAGTGATAGTAGTAGGAGTGGTGAGAGAGATGAGAGACGTAAGATTGTGTAAGATTGTATTGTAGAGTTAAATTAAGATATTAAATTATTAAAAATAAGAGTAGGAAGTTGTGAATTAGGCGGTAAAGTGGAGAGGTATCAGTGGAACCATAAGATAGCTATCACCTCAAAAAGAGACTCGCGTTAATGGTAGTGTAGAAATATTAAAAAATTTGACCAAGCAACTGTAAAATTTATATACAACATTGTGACGAAACTTGAATACACTCGCATGACCGGAAACTATGCAACAATCTGCTGTTTGGGCGAAAAGAAACAAGTGAACCCAATCTGAAAATGATCGCTTGTCCCTTTAGTTGCACAGGACATTTCACAACAATTCTTTTAAAGAATCCAAGAGCATTAATGCTGAAACATACCATAACAATTTTGTTTGCTGGAAGACAGCGACAAAATCAGGAAAAACAACCGAAAACCTAGCATCATTCTGCATCATTACAATGTGAGATCTCACGTAGTACACATCAAACAATTAAATGTATGGAGGAAAAACTTGTCAATGTCGAAATCCATTTTCAGTACCTCAAGAACCGAGTCGAAGCTTTCAAAGAACTTTTTCTGTGAGATGCCAATTTCAGATTGGGAAAATGTTTAGAGAATTGGTTTGAACGCATGCAAGAATATGGGGGACTATGTTAACAAGCTATAAAACAGTTTGTGGCGGGAACTCTTTTCTTTTCTAGTTTTTTCCTTAAAAGGCGCTCTTGGTGTTAGCCGCTTTTCTATCAAACGATTGACTTAATTTAATTGAGTAGCATTCTAAAGGAATGGCTACTAGAGATTATCAGATTCAAAATTTTTATTTTTAGGGCCGCTGCTCAATTCCGAAGAAAAATCAACATTTTGAAAGTGAGTTCTCAAAGGAATAACTTAATTTAATAAATGGACTTCCAAGTGTACCACTATCACTTCTAAGTTATTGGCCCATTTCTATGAAGGGGAAGTTAATTCTTTTGGACGATGATGAACTGGAAAGTTATTAAAGTTTTTCAATTATGGGTGGGCATTTTTACGAGGTTGAATTGTCATTTGCTGCTACTCTTCATAAGGTGGCACAATTTTAGGAGAGAGGTTGGATTTCAGGGATGATTTTCCAAGAAACGTTACTACATTCCATGAGATAGACTGCCAAGTAGATGATTTTGAAAATCATCACTGTTGAAAGTGGTATTCTTCCAAGTTTAAATTTGGAGGTAAATAGGAAATACAATTTTGGAGATAAGTTTCTAAACAGACACATATGTACGATGAGTTTCACATGATCGTTTCTCCAAGAGTTGTTTTCAATACGGACGCAAAAAATTTGGAGATTTATTTTTAAATGAACTTAGATAACGAAGCTGGGTAGGTGATAACAACAAGATGAAGGAAGGATCATCATATACTATTCCGACTAAAAGGGAAGTAAATAGATCTGTTATAGGGCGTTGCAGTGCTTTCCGCGCTTACTTTCAAAGTTTCCCGAGAAACGATGAAGTTCAGTGGAAATCTACTAACAGGATCCAAGGCCTACATAAGACCAAAGTTCTTATACATTTCTACAGAGTTATGGTTAAACGAGCATTTTCTTCCTTAGAAACCAACAAGCCTGGCATTTTCAATCTCTGATGGATATTCGGGGCACTGCAGTTCTTTTAATATTGTAGATTTTAACTACAAAAACATCTCTAATTTTCCTACCGAGTCACAACATACAGACCTTATAGCTCTTGGACAGGAGTTCCTCTTCATATCACGGAAGGCAAATTTCAGGAAGGAAACAAAAAACCGGGTAGGTAGGCGTATCATATGCCTTCAAATCCTCATCTGTGGAAATAAAATTGCTTGGTTTCAGAGCAACAGGAATGATGTACCTTTCCGCAGAGAATCTGATTTTAGTTCTGTGAAGACGTCAGAGGGTGTAACAACACCTCACGTCAGCTCGGAAATTGCAGAACCAGTGTCTATAACATCCAACAAAATGCCAACCAAATACGTTGTTACATCGTAAGTGATCAGAAAAAAGAAACAGGATACAGTCTGCGGAACTTTAGCCTCCTCGCAATATATTACAAAGATTAAGCATCATGCCAAAAAGATGGAAGTGGTAACAAAAAAGAAGACAAAAAGGGACTGCAGTGGAAGGAAGAAGAAGTTTTCCACTATCAAAACGGGGGCAGTGGCGACATTAATTCAACATCATCAGATGAATTATTTAAGTATTACGTATCTGAAAATGGAAAAGAAGAATACGGTAATATTCAAACCAATAATTACAGAGAAATCGGAAAAAGGGGAGTTAAAACATACTCCAATATGTAGTAGATATACCGGAAACTATTACTAAACAAAAAAAACTCTGGAATCATTGAAATGACAACAGGCTTTATGAAACTCGCACAGGGTATGCTCCTAAATGTTATAATTGCTGAAAAACTGACAAACGAGCTAAAGTTCTGGACACAAAGAAGCAATTAACCTGTATTTCATAATGTTCCCCCACACAGCCCGCTGGGGCTGGTAACCCGCTTCGAATGTAATATTTTCTTAAAATCATATTTCTTTGCTATTCTCAACTGAATGGAAGTATTTGTAATAGCAGTAGTCTAATCTTAATCTTAGCAGTACTGGATGACGTAATGAAGAGAACCAAGGAAAAGATGAAACGATTGGCATTAGATTATTGGCCAACGAGCACCAAATAGCTGAATGAACCGATGTTTGCATACGACATGGTGTTGATAGCAGATAAGGAGGAAACCCTACAAAAGAACGTTGAAGTCATAGAGGAGGAACTGGTGAGGATACATCTCAAAATGAGTGTACAAAAGACGAAAGCCATGATAACATCAAACTCAAAGAAAACAGACGAAATAAGGCTGAAATCAAAGAATTGAGCTGATCACTTCGAATACTAAGGTGAAAATATAGACGAGAATGGGGAAAATGAAAAGTGACATGAATGAAAGAGTGGGAAGAACGGGAGGCGTATGGAATAAAATCAATATTTCTAGGGGAAACAGAAGTACCGGAAAAAAGATAAAAATCGAAGTTGACAAAAAACGGTTGCGTCGACATTCGTGTCTAACAGCGAGGCATGGACTGTAACAAGGAGACGAGAAGCGAGATTTAATGCAGTGGAAATGCGGTTGCTGTGATGAATAGAAAATGAAAATAAAAGTTAGACGAAACGTGCAAATAGAACATATCAAAGTAGAAATATAGGAGGGCAGCTCAGATGGTTTGGACATTATGTAGAATTCTGGACGATACTTACCAAAACAGTGTCTTAAACACGATTGATGAGGTGAAGCGGGGGAGGAAGACCAAGAATAAAATTGATAGACAGAATTGGAGAAGATGGATGGAAAGCCGTAGCATGGAGCGAAATACAAAGGTTAAGACAAGACAGGAAACAATCGAGACAAAAGTACATACAGAACTCAACCTCACTTGAGGATAGAGAGGCTTGGGATTAAGTGGGTAAGTATGTTCGAATCCTTTGAAGTTTACATTCGCAAATGGAGTTAAGTTTGTCAGTTAGTTATAGGTGTAGGCCAACAGTCCCGGATGTAGCTTGCGCTCACATTTTCCCCAATTAAGAAATTTTATCCATACTTTCCGTAACATGGACGCCAGGGAATCCTAAGGAGATTCGAGTTCAGTAACTTCCAGCCAGCGTATAATTAGTTTCGGTATAATTAACATAATTTAAAAATCGCTTCATTATAGTAATGAAGTAGTTATACCCGGTTATAGTACGTTTGTTATACCGATTTAACTGTTTACTAATAAAACGAATTAAGTATTATGATATATTACCCACCGTTGTTCATCCGAACCAGCAGAAGAACAAACCGGTGTCCCGCGTTGGCATGCTTCTCCATGGTAACTGCTTATACGCACGCACTTTATAATATTCATAACATCAAAGATCGTATTTAAATAACGAACTTAGCAGTTACGGTTGAATAACAAAGTTGCCATTTCGTTCACCATAAACGTGTAATGTTATCGAGCGTTACGTCATATTTCATATGTATATAGGTACCATTAGCTCTCCGTAATTAATTATCGTATTCGCGCAGGAATAAATAATTAGATCGCGAACATATTAAATAGATTCGTAATTAGATAGCCGAAGCTGTTGCTCAACAGAATACTTGTTTGTTTACATATGTTGCAGGTAATAAGATTCTTTTGATCGAACGCTGAACAGACGCTCGGTAACATCGTAAGATCATCTGCTGCGATTTATTAACCTCTTGTCTGCTCAGCTTAGTAGTATCGATCGAATGATGCGATGATTTAATTGAGTTCTGTTGGATCTAATTAATATTGCATCGATTAAGTCGTTATTATCTTTGGCTGCGTTGCCGCAGAGTAGTTCGTCGTTGAATAAAAACCAAAGGAGGAAAACATCACAACGAAATTTGGGAAATAAATGTTGCTAATGCCATCCTTTTTAAGCTTCGTTCCCGTAAACAACTTGTCGTGGGTTTGCAATGCGCTTCTTCCCTGGAAGATGTAACAGAAGCAAAATACAATGAAAGTGCTCATTATGACTTTCCAGTTTTCAATGGACAAACTGCACCATCGACCGACACAAGTTTTTTCCCAACGACAATTGAAGTACCAACTATCGGATAGCAATTGAAATGTATATTAAGTATGCAAGCATGGTTAAAACTTCAATCAAAAGAGTCATTAAAACTTAAATCTAGAGCAACTTTTGTGCCTTTATTATTAACAATAATAATTATACTTTACATTCTGATTTTTATCTCTAGAATTCTGAGAGATTTCATCCCGCATATCAAGAAATTATACGAGCTCCATTGTCGTTCACATTAATTAAAATAGGTTTTACGCCATGAACACGTGGCATTTCCATTATATTGAAGCACATTTTTCAATTAAACTAATAATTTATTATGCCTCTTGCCGTGGTGCGATTTAATTCAGATATGCACTCAGATCTCCTTGCAATAGGCATCGAGATAATGAATTAATACGTTGAGATAATACTGATATTCCACGATAAGAATTGTAGGTAATTTTTTATATGTGCTCCGCTTAGTTTAGGTACTAAACTGGAAGTCGTAATATTGGAATGATACTTAGAATCATTATTATGATACCAGAATCCGCTGGTAGTAAAATTGTATCGTTCTTTAAGCAAGTTATTTGATTCAAATTTAATTAACAGTACTGATAACAACAATAAAAATGACGAGTAAGTAATAATATATACATTATTAATTTTTATTTCACATTTTCGCATATTCTTTTATGTTCAATATTATATTTTTTAATGCTAACTTACAAATTAACTAGTATTCCGATAATACTCTCAAATATTGGTCGCTGTGTAGTTAAAGTAAACACCCATGTATAGGAAAAAATAATCTAAACAAAACTGAAATAAGCCGATGAGGTTGTCCCGCACGAATCAACAAATCTTCAAAGTAAGAACTCAAACAATCGAAATAGGGGAGTATACGACAATATGTTATTGTTTCCTTTTTGTTTGACGTCATTAAGCCCCACACTTTCTATTATCAACTTTTACTTTTTTTTTATTGCAGATATTTTGAGATTTTCCAACAACGAGACCGGCCCTATCCAAATGCAACCAAAGTTGCCTCAAAGCTGTACGATTTCCTTCTTGGCACTTTTTGAGGCACCAGTTTATCATTTTCATTTCAGCTTTTTTAAGTTTTAATTCTTTTTTTTTTGTCTTTTTCTTCTACATTTTAATTTATTACGATTATTTTGGGATTTTTTTTTGTCCTTACTAACAGCAACTTCATCTTTTATTATATATTTTTCTTGGCAGATACTCAGACCCGAAATAAAGACAATTTACATAACATTAAAAGAGCCGATCGAGAAAAAGAAATAATATAATTTATGATTTAACCATTTCAGAAGCTGCCAAGACTCCCACAGCAGTAACTACAGCTTCCTTCGAAGCTTAGAAGCCTCGTCTAGCTAAATAGCAAAGTATTCAGCTAGACGAGGCAACCGATAGTATCGAAGTTGCGTATTTGATGGCCTTCATTTACTACTCGGATACTGCATCTATAAATGAAGACTTACTTTTTTGGAAAAAGTTGGAAAAAGTTGCTGATCTGAACTTCAACAAGCTCTTATATTTAAAGAGAGTCGAAATGCCATTTGGCATCTCTGCATGGTACGCAGAGATTTACTCGCTTCGAAGGAAATCTGCCCAGAACTTCATTCGGTGTTATCCATTGTAATTTCTGTTGTAAATTACACAAGAACAAGACCCTTAAGAACAAGAATATCGTTTTTAACAAGGAAATAATAATCATCTATTAAAAGTATCAGATAAAAGTAACAGCTTTTTGCCAACCTTTTCAAATTCATCTTTGGAAAACTTTATCCAAAAATTTTAAACGTTATTTCTTTGAAAATCGTCGTTTGATCAAATATGAGATTTAGCATTAAATGCAAACAAGAAAGTTTCGAATTAACTCGCAAGAGGAGTTATTCACGAGAGCTGTGTTGATTATTATTATTATCTCCTACATTTTCTCTGTGTGCCGTTGATTTGAACTACAAAAACGGGTGCATTCAAACCACTAGCTCGTTTAAATAAACTGCTAGTTAGTAAGTTTTATGTAGCTTTAGATTGTAGTCGTCAGTACATTATATATGTTACCTTGATGCAATCTCTTGTAAAAGAAATATCCCAAACATTAAATTAAGTAAAAGTGTCTTGCATTAATTTCAATATAATCTTATTATTTTTAAGTAATATGCCTCCTGAAAAGATTTTTGCAATCCAATTGGGGGCGCCCGCTCAAGGGGGCGCCCGCTGCAATTTAGGAAATGCTGGATCAATTTTAAAAAAGCTTACAAGGGGAACGTCAAGGTTGTGAATAACGGATTTTAATGTGTTTCGAATATGTTATAGAGGGACCTCCCACGAGTATCTTCCTACCAGCTTTTGTAGTCATTCGTCTTAGTTCTCGAAAAAATTGCAAAAGTTTTCCTAACGGACTTTATATACCGTTAATCTTAATAAGTTTCTAAAGAAGTGAGTATAGTCCAGTGGTTAAGTTCCAGGCCTACTACGCTAGCGATCCGTGTTCATATCCTGCTCTTGTAGTTTTTTTTTTTTTTTTTTGAATATTATTGCATATGATAACAAATATATTTAATTTCATGCAAAATTGTTCAAAAATAATATTTTTCGCCATGGTAATTTTATTAATAAAATCATGATATTTGAAATCGTTTAAGAAAATTACAGGTGGTTCTTGACACAAGATGATGTATGTAGTTCTTTGTGAGTAAATTCGGCTATTTCTTCAAAAAGAATATTTAAGCGTCTAGAATCAAAATTATTTCACTCTTTTTCTTTAAACGCTTTGTCCATTTATTACTTTTTGCTCGACAGAAACTGAATCATTAAAAATACCAAACCCACTGCTTCTTCGGTGAGATACCATAAATGCCCCCAAGAATTCTTTGATGTTGCTTCTGTCATGTTTTCACTTATTTTATTATGAAAATAAAGGTTGCTTAAAAACATCATGTCCTGGGCCGATGCTTTGTAGGCAAAAGGAGTATTACAATATGCTTTCATCTATATCTTTAAAATGAATATACAAATATCCTTCAATCCTTGCAATTCCGCCCGAGTTAATTTTAGTTTAAAATATAAAAATAGTTAAATTATGATCACTAGTGATAAAACGATTTAATTATAACATTTGATTGTGAAATTTAAAATACACACCATGCTGCACATTTGCTTCCGATTAATTTTATTAATAAAGTTAGTATGGCAAAAAATATTTTTGAACAATTTTCCATGAAATTGAATATATTTGTTAATATCATATGCAATAAGATTGAGAAAAAAACTACAAGACCGGGATTTGAACACGGATCGCCAGCGTAGAAGGCCCGGAACTTAACCACTGCACTATACTCACTTCTTTACAAAATTGTTAAGATTAACGGCGTATAAAGTTCGTTAGGAAAACTTTTGCAACTTTCTCAAGAACTAGGGCGAATGGCTACAAAAGCTGATAGCAAGATACTCGTGGGAGGGGCCTCTATAACATATTCGATACACATCAAAATCCGCTATTCACAACCTTGACGTTCCCCTTGTTAGTTGAAAAATCATTTCCTTTGAGCCTGAAATCATATGGAACCTTGCTAAATACAGATGTCATATTTCAGAATAGTTTGCTAAAATTCAAGTTCGGCACCTTCTCAATTTGACAATTTGTTAGTTGATACAAACTTCTTGCTTCTTCTGTAGTGAAAAGCGGATGTAATTAAAGGAAGATTAAAATTCTCATTAAACTCTCACATCCAGGGACCATACCAGAACGATATCCGAAATCTGATCATTCTGTAATGATATATATATATATATATATATATATATATATATAATACATGGTGATGATTCGCTCACTATTATAACAGGTATCTTTAGGAACACACCAGTGTGCACCGTATTTCATGGCAACACACGTCGCACTTCACAAGACATTGAAAGACTAAGGACAACTTTATTATTACAGTGGTTCTATGGCCTGTATTCCAAAATTCGCGACGTATCTCTTCCTTAAGGTGTGCAATCCTTCGATGCTTATTTCTGTAGACTCTGCTCTTCAGATAACCTCAAAGAAAAGGGCTCTGCAAAAGTTAAATCAGACGAACGAGAAGGCCAATTGATTCACCCGTTTTCTTTGAGATTACGCGGCCTGGGAAACGAGTTTGAAGTGGGACAGACGTTTCTCTCCACCATCTTCTTAGAAACATAACTCATCAGTGTTCCAATCTTCCAGTTGGTGCTATAAAAAGTCGGTTAACACGCCCTGATAGCGAACAGCATTCATTGTAATCGCATGCACAGCATCATCTTCGAAGAAATACGGGCAAATGATCCCTCCGTATCAAATCTCATATGAAACAGTCACCTTCTGGGGATGTATTTTCTTTTGATAATGGCTCTTGGGTGTTCTGTTCCCTAAACGCCACAAATTTGTCTGTTGACTAAACCATTCCGGTGGAAATGGGCTTCCTGGATAAAGATAATATTATTTGATAAATCATCTTTTTGTTGTGGCGTCCATTCTGCGAATACACGACGCTGTTGGTGGTCTCATGGCTTCAATTCTTTTAGCAATTGCATCTTGTAAGGAAATGCACATTCTTGGCCAAAATTCGATCTGCAGTGGAGTAGGAGGGTCTCAGCTGCTGATATCGATGCCGAATCAATGTGCCTTGTTCTTTGGCCACACTTTCATGAACGAGAACCATATGTTTGTCTGAAAGCTTTCGACGGATGCGATTAGGTGGTTTCACTGTGCTTACAACGTCAGTTTGTTCCAATTTCTGAACCACGTTCCAAATTGTGCGTTCCGAAGATCGACTGTTTACACCAAAATATGCACGTAATGTACGAAATATATTTTTCGCCATCCATTTTCATAATAGGCTTTAACCATATTAACAATTTCTTGGATTGTGTAATGGTCCAAGATTATTTTTATACACGTGTCTAGTCTAGTTGTACCATTGACGTTTCAATAATATATGTAGATGCCTATTAGGTGGAAATCGTTAACAAATTAGCCTTTAGCATTCGGTAAGGTATGGTTTGAAGACGATTGCCTCGTTCCCAGTGAAACACGTGTTGCTGATTTTAATTAAATAATTGTGTCGTGAGGCGTTTACGGATGTGATATAGAGTCAGTAATACTACACCACAGTCCTTGAAATCAGTATCAACTGCTTATAGCAAACGCAAATGCGCTGTTGAGCCTGCTCATCGGTCAAATTGGGGTACTTCTCTACATGCTCGTTTAAGTTGCTTTCCTACAATCTCAATATTAGTGTTGGACATTTTCAATTCGCAAAAGATACACCTAAGTGAAAAATATAGACAAAACAGCTTTATTTTCGAAGTGTACAACGCTTCAAGAGGAAAAACGACGGTCTATTCCTGAAGAAGCCGCTTATAACGGTGGGCTAAACGAGAGTTTGTTGTTACCTATGGGAACTATTTTACTGTCACTAAAAGCTTACATGTTTTTCTTCACAGAGTGAATGAAGCCCAATGAACTGATTATTATTATTATTATTATTAATGCTCAACAGGCCTTGCAGACCTTGGGCATGTGCTACACAGTTTTACAACTATTAAAATTAATCATAGTTCTAGCCTAACTTAACAAAATAGCTACAACTTTTCTAAGACTTCTTCTACTATCTTTTTCCATATTACCCTATCCCTTGCTCTTTCTCCCCAGTCCCCAACGCTGATCTTCTGCATATCTTCTTCGACGCTGTTGAACCATCTCTTGCGAGACCTGCCCTTCTTTTTTTCCCAACTGGTTTTTCTGCTTAACACCATTTTAGGCATTCTATCTTTATTAAGTCTTTGGACATGGCCTAGCCATCTTATGCGTTGTGCTCTAGCCACTGTTGTTATCCTAGGTTCATTGAATATACTCTTCACCTCTTCGTTTGTCCTTCGCCGCCATCCGTCCTTCGTGTTTATTCCTCCGTATATTGCTCTCAGAATTCTTCTCTCCCATCTTTCCAGCTTTCCCTCATCCTCCTTCTTTAGAACCCATGCCTCGCACGCATACGTAACTGTTGGCCTAATTACCGTTTTGTATATTCTCTCCTTAGTTCTTCTTGATACAAATTTTGATTTCATTAGTGGTCTTAACATCCCGAATTTCATACTTCTCTTTGTTATCCGAGCCTCTATCTCCGATCCTTCCTGGCCGTTTTCCTTAACCTTCACACCTAGGTAAATAAATTCTTCCACTCTTTCGAAGGTAAAACATTTTTCTTTTGTTTGCACTATTAATTGTGTATCCATATCATTCTGTGTGTCCCCCATTATCATGTATTTTGTTTTACTTTGATTAATTTCCAGTCCATAACTCTTGGATACATTTACTATTTTTCTTATGGTTCTTTGCAGTTCCCTTTTTATTTTCGCTACTATAGCTAGGTCGTCTGCAAATGCTATACATTGGTGATCATTTTTCATTATTGTTTCATTCATCTTAATCCCACTTTTTCTTATTACAGCCTCCAGAACTAGGTTAAATATTGTTGTTGACATTGGATCTCCTTGTCTCAGTCCCTGCTCTACTGTGAATTCGCTAGACCTTTCCCCCTTCCATAGAATTTGATTTTTGTTTGTTTTAAAGTCGCTTTGACTAAACTTATCAGTTTGCTAGGTACCCTCAACTCCTCCAAAGCCTGATACACTTGCTTCCTCCGGATCCGGTCATACGCCTGCTTATAGTCTACGAAGAGCACATATAACGCAGTTTTATATTCATAACAGCTTGCTTGTATTTCCTTAAGTGTAAAAATTTGATCCATTACTGATCTATTTCTCCTAAATCCTGCTTGGTACTCTCCTACAGTATTTTCCATAACTTCGTTTAATCTTGAACGCAAAATCTGTGCCAATATTTTATAAGTTGTTTCCAGCAATAGCCAATGAACTGATTGCTTATACAAAAAGGCGATGATAGGTTATAAGCCAATCGGGTATAGTGTTATAATGTGCATTTGATTTTCCTTCATACTAATCTTCGCGACTATAGCATTTATTAATAGCGCAAAGCAAATTGCGTATAACGACGACTATAATAGCACGTTCCGTAATGCAGGGACTCCCATTAGGTTATGTAAATTTAATACACACCGTTGCCCCATAAACGATTATTTTCAATCTTTCGAAAGTGATTTCGTTTCGGCGAGCAACGATTTTCAAGAGTAGATCATCAAACCGCGCACTATACGTACGTATGTATATGTATAAAAATTACGCTAGCCTGGAAAGGTGGAGGCCACGATCGTTCGGTCGTATTTATTAAACATAGAACGGCCCCAGCCTCTCGAGCGATCGAGGGACCCGTTTGAGCATTATTTTCCCTGAATTATATTATACTTAACAACATAAGTAATGAATGTTATCACAGACGATTTGATTCGAGTAAAGTTCACGGGAGTTATGGCTCCACCCGCTCTCGCAACCGCGATCAGAAATGTTCTCATAATTATAGGTGCCCGTGTAATAATATTACAGTCGCCCACATCGTTCGCGTTCATCGCCCGGTAGGTTCGACACGCACGAATGGTGCGGATCGACAGCGAAAATTTGTGTGCATTTAGAGTGTGTTTCCTTATAATGCAGATCAGTATTGAAATTAATCCCAGGCGATCACTATACTTAAGAGCTCTATGTAGCTACGCGGGGATTCGGTCGGATATGAGGACTCTCCTCCTTCGTCCTACTTCTTCTCCTTAGTTCGCTCGATTCTAATTTTTCCGCGGCGACTCGTTTTCATGCACTTATGCGAGATATTTAACGGCGACCCGGCTACGACCGGCATTCGCGATCATTATTAAATTACTAGATTCCATAAGAGACGATGTTTAGATGGTTATTTTGATTGCTTTATTGCTATCTTGCTCGCATCGATTTGGAACAGACATTTTCGTGTATTAATTATAAAAGAAAATAAGTTAAACATAAACGGTGGGGCGAACTAAGTTCGTTAGGAGCTCGAAATTTTGCTTGAGTGATACAACGAGGGTAAAGATCTCCTAATTAACGAATCAACTGTTACTCGAAATTTCTTGCCACGCATCTTGAAAAATCGAAAAAATTTTGAAACGCGGGATTCGGAGACGGACATGGTGATTCAAGATTACAAATTTATTAAGTCATTGAGCCTAAAGTCCCTGTCAGTACCTCATTTCTTGGCCAACATTTTCCAAATAGAGATTTGATCCCGCCCAAAAATTCTAGAACAGCCTCATGGTGAAAAAGCTGTGCTCATTCAAATCTGATCTAAAACCTTTCTACCATTTGGTGTAAAGTTTGCATTTCACATTTCATTTGATTAGTTCTAGTTAGTTGTCCCTTGTTCCATGCGCAAAATTCGCCCATTCCTTTTTATTCCTCGCCTCTATCTCCGCTTCTCTCCACGTAATGTTTTTCCCCTGGAATATTTCTGCCACTACGTCATTCCACTCCTTCTTTGGCCGTTCTCGCCCTCTTCTACTTTGTACTCTTGCCTTCCATACTTGTTTAACCTATCTTTTATCCTTTATTCTGCACAGGTGGCCAAACCATTTGAGTACGTTCTTTTCAAGTACGTCCATAATCGGTTCCACTGTCAGTTGTTCTCTCACTATAGTATTTCTGTTTTTGTCTCTCTTCGTAATCCCTTTGACTTTTTCAGGTATTTCAGGTCTATAACATTTATTTTGGTTTTTATTGCTTCCGTTAATACCCAACTCTCACTGCCATAGGTAAGGATAGGTCTAAAGACAGTCTTGTACACCTGCATCTTTGTCTACTCGCTGACGTCCTTTTTGTTGATAAAAGATCTATTCAAGTTGTGATACATTCTTCGAGCATTCTTCATTCTCTCATCGATTCCCTCTTCTATGTTTCCGTCTCTGCCCATGTTGGTTCCCAGGTACCGTGTACGTTGTCATTTGTGTAAGCTTTGCATTTCCAATGTCTATATTTATTTGGTCATTTTCTTTCCCAAACATCATTACTAGCGTCTTTTCGATATTGATAATCAGACTTCTCTTTGCAAGTTCTTTTTGCACGTTGTCAAGTTATGTTGTAGTTCTTTTTCGTTTTTAGCTAAAAAATTACCACGTCGTCCGCAAAAGCCCATTCCGCTATTCTAATTGGACTCATTTTATAGTATCCTACTACCATCTCTGTACACTTATCATCCATGTCTTTTATGACATCATCTATGATTGCAATGAACAGTCTAGGCTTCAGTATTCCGTCTTGTCGTAGTCCATCATTTATCTCGAACACTTTTGACTGCACCTACTTCTTTCTTAGATAGCATTTATTGTTCTTGTACAGGCTAGTACTGCTCGTATTAGTTTGAGTCTGATACTTCTTTCTGTGGGACACTATCAAAGATTTTTTCTAAATCCAAAAATGCTGCATATGTTTTTGTACTCATCTTTTTGTTTTTTTTTCAATTTCCTGTTTGGGCGGAAACATGTGGTCTTCTTCTTTTTCTAAATCCACTTTGTGGTTCTTCCAAGTCTTGATCGATTGCATCTTCCAGTTTAATATTTAATATGTGCTCAAATGGTTTGGATACCACACTCAGCAATGTGAATCCTCTATAGATTGCCCAGATTTTCGTGTCTCATTCCTGGTGTATATGATGAATTATTCCATCTTCCCAGTCGTTTGGTACGCATCATACGTAGTAAGCTTTGTTAAATAATTGTCCGATTATTCCTGTGCCTGGTGGTACCCAAGTATTTCATTTCATCTCCGGCGTGATCCTATCATGGCCTGGGAATTTGCCGACTTTTAGGTGTCGGTACGATGACTTGCCCTATTTCTGCCGCGCTTATAATATCTTCACTTCCTACTATTGTATTACTTGTAATTGTGTCCTCTTCTTTGTTGTTTGTTTCACTTTGGTTCCCTAATTCTTCGAAGTGTTATTTCCACCTATTGATGATTTCGTCTTCATTTGTTAGTATTTTATTGTCCTTATTATTTGCTCTATTTGTATTCTTCTGTCTTTTCTTAGGGTTTTCAAGACTCTGTAGAAAAATTTTTAGTTTCCATTGCTATTCTTCTTCAAGCCTAGCACCAAATTCCTCCGAAGAAACTTGTTTAGCTTGCCTCACTAAGTTTTTCACGTTTGTAATGTTGTTGTTGTTGTTCTTTTTATAATGTCCATCTTTCCGATTTTGTAGATATTATTCCCGCAGTTTCTTTCTTGTTTGCTTCGTATAATTTGTGACTATGACAGTTCCGCATTTCTGTTTTGCTATCTTCAAGATGATTGCTTTAAATTCTTGCCATAACTATTCAACGTCCATATTTTCCCATTCATCTTTTCCTCGTTTTAATTCGGTTTCTACTTTGTCTCTGTAGTTTTGTGCTACTTGTCTATCTTGCAATTTATATGTTCTTATTGTCTTGTTTCATACCTTGCTTTGGTTTGCTGCATTCCCATAGATCTTCCTCTTTATAGCTGTACTTCTGCACTTCGTCATTAACAAACAGTGATCACTATATATTTCAGCACCTCTCCAGCACATCCAGTATTTCCTTCCGATATTTTCTGCTAATGAGAATGTAGTCTATTATTAGCTTTTTGCTTCTATTACTAACCTCTCTTGTGTATTTGTTTGCGATAATCAGATTATTTTCCATGCACAAATGTATCAGTGTTCCTCTGTTATTATTTCTTGTGTTTTCTCCTTGCATTATTACTACATCCATTTAGTTTTTGGTTTAGTTTAGTTTATTTTTAATTTCTGTAGTACATAGTAGATGCATAGAAAACGTCAAATTAATTGTAAATATATAAAATGCAAATGATAAAAGTGGTAACGAGTATATATACATACATACATATTTAAAATGTTCCTCTTTAGTCGGTGATACAACATACACACCAGATTAAAATTTAAAATTAAAATAATTGTCATAATTATAAAACACACTGTTACTAAGAACCTTAAATAGTGTTCCCCTAAATTTCTTTTCATTTAGTTCTTTCATCTGTTTAGGTAGATGATTATAAACTTTGACCACTTGCGAGACGACACTTTTGTTCACAGTAGCCCTTTTAGTTTGAATTGGAAGAATATATGTATCCAGAGTTAATCTTGTATTGTATCGGTGCTGAAGTTCATCACCAATAAAGAAGTCATAGTTCCATCGGACAAACAACGCGCATTCGTAAATGTACATGCACGTTAATGTGAGTATATCGTTACCGCGAAATACTTCTCTGCATGAGTCCGTCCGTTTAAGGCCAAACACACTTCGAATACAGGATTTCTGTAGTTTAAAAATTCTTGTGGCTTCCACTGACGTCCCCCAGAAAATGATGCCGTATCTGAGGCGAGAGTGAACATAGGCATAATAAGCATCTCTACTCGCTTGTACACTAACTGTTCCAGATATTGAGCGTAGGGCGTAATTAAATGAAGCTATTTTTGATGCCAAATCGTCCATATGGCTTTTCCAGTTCAATTGTGAGTCAAGTTGGAGACCAAGAAATTTTACTTGACTTTGTGTGGTAAGTTCTACTTCTTTGAATTTTATCGTTTTCTTTTCAACTTTGTAATATGAAAACTCAAGTAGTGACGTTTTTGCCCTATTCATTGTTAGATCATTTTGAGCAAACCAATGATTGAACTTACTCAATGTTTTAGTGATTTCTTCTGAAATATCCACTTTAGCTTTGATTATTACTTATGTATCATCAGCAAACAGTATAGGCCTATGTTTGGTGATTGTAGGTAGTTGATTGATATAAATTAAAAATAAAAGTGGTCCCAGCGCCAAGCCCTGCGGTATTCCCTTCTCCAGTGTAATCCAATCCGAGAACTCTTCAGTGCTACTATCCTTAAGCTTTTGTTGTCTGTTAAATGTATATATATATATATTTCGTGACCTTTTTATACTTATCTTATATGATAGATCTCTACCACTAATAGGTCAATAAAACAAGGCTGGTTTGAACGATAGTTATATTTTCAGAACGTTTACAAACGTTTTCGGAATACCTTCGTCAGTGAAAATATAACTAGATAAATATATAAACAAACATTTGTTTTTTATTTGGGAACTATCAACAAAATGACTAATGACTAGGATTTCTTGATATAGAGAATGTGTAACAAACTTTTATATACATATATAAATTATAAAAACTAAATTAATGTGTAAACATACATTCAAATTAAGTAAAACCCTATATCAAAAAATCTTTGTCGAAACCTTAACAATTCTGTTCATAACTATCGTTCAAACCAGCCTTGTTTTATTGACCTATTAGTGGTAGAGATCTATCATATAAGTTGTCTGTTAAGTAAGATTTTATGAGCCTTAGTGCGATACCTCTGATACCAATAATTTCCAATTTTGCAAGCAACTTATCGTAATTAACATTGTCAAAAGCTTTTGTTAAGTCCATAAATACTCCTACTGTAGTTTCGCCATTATTAATACCTTCTATAATGTCTTTCACAACTTGATATATGGCTCTATCTGCATTTCTACCTTTTATATATCCATTTTGATATTGTGATAAGATTTTGTGTTTATCTAAAAAGTTATATATTCTGATGCAGATTATTTTTTCGAGTATTTTGGCGAAGTGTGAGAGTATGGAAATAGATCTGTAGTTACTTAATTCTGATTTGTTTCCCTTTTATATATTAAAGTAACCACTGATTTTTTTTAAGTTGTCAGGGAACGTTCCATATTCTAAGCACATGTTGATTATGGGCTCTAGTATTATGCTTAACTCAGGAGCACAGTATTTTATTAGGCTTACATTGAGTAACTTTTCCTTTTTCCGACCCTTCCGTTAAAGTCACCCATCATTATTATTCTTCCCTTCAAGTTTTCAACGGTGTCAGTTAAATTTTCCATTATTCAAATAAATTAAAATAAAATAAATATAATTTCATTTCGTGCGTGTTCCTTTGAACAAAGTATTATCCACACTGACTCTGCGTTTGCTTTCCGAATTTGTGTGTCAGGCGTAGTTTCGGCTGCCCAATAATACCCTTAAATCTTATATTAATACTATGGGTATCTGTACCGAAAAGTGATTTTATTGTAGAGATAAGCCGGAGTTTTAGAACTTATAATGCTGTGATAGAAGCACGCTAACTTCAAGGCGAAGCGATTATGCATATTGAGCCAATTACCAAAAGTTAGTGTGTGAGAAATATAATTATATTTTCTAATACCAAAAATAAGTCTCAGGCAAGAATTCTGAACCTCTTGAGTTCTGTTTCTATTGTTAGTATCAATGCACGTACCATACACAGAGCAGCAATATGAAAAATGCGATAACACTAAAGAACGACATAGTAAACTCTTAATATTTTGATTCAAATACGACTTATGCTGGTAGGGAAGTCGCACGCTGAATCTATATTGAAATCTGTTGTCTAAATCTGAAAGTATTGTCCAAAACTAGACCAAGAATTTTAACATCTGAGACATTCGGGAGAACACTATCTTCAATGTGAAGATGTATATCGTTTTTAATTGTTCCAAGATACATGCTGGTAACCAACAAGTAAAATTACAAACTTGGACGAATTTAAAACTAGTGAATGCGATGAACAAGCGTTAGAAATGAAATGTAAATCATTGTGAATGCTACACAGTGTGCCCTTATAGTCATACTTCGGAAATGAATAGTATACTTGGATATCATCAGCGTACATGTGTACAGTACACGTCCTAAAACATTGTAAAAGACTGGATGTATATATTGAAAAAATAAAGGCCTTAATATTCATCCTTGGGGGACCCCAGCCGTTAATACAGCCTCGCCCGAAAACAAATAGCCTAACTTGACAGATTGCGACCTATTGGACAGATCGCTGTTTAATAAATTAAGTGAACGTTTTAATACTCCAATGTGGTGAAAAAATTGAGAAAAGCACATTTTGATTATCTGTATCGACTGATAGGAAGATGGAATGGTGAAGGTAACAGTCAGTAATTGATAAATATAAATAAATATCCAGAGTACAAGGGCAATGACTTTCAAATTTCCGCAAAAGTGCCAGGCATTTCTTTCAGACGCGGTTGCGAGGGTCAAAAACTAACAATAGAAAATACAATTGCGGAAAACTAGTGCCCGATCGATGATTTCTGACAACGGATTTAAAATCAGCATCGAGAAATATGTAAGAAATGGTACTTAAAGTCCAAGAAACAAAAGCATTGTTTACCAGCGTAATTGGATTATATTGATGACTCTTAGGTCAAAGACTTATCGCCTGACAAATTCGTGGTCCTAGCTCGACTTTAAGCTTTCACACAATATTTATAGAAATTTAAATTACAGAACAAACATTCCATCAAATATCTTGAGAAACAAAATTATATTACTCGAGCTGAAAGTGGTGCTCCAGTTAACTTGGCGCAATAATTTCCGCGTTCCTACGATTTCAATCTAATTACGAACCACTTATTAACCATATCGATGATCCCACCCGATAGCAGAAGTAGGTAATGCAAAACAGCGGAGGCGCGGGCGAATGCTCCAACAGACTGTGGTGGTGGTCGTCGTAATAATTAAACACAGAACGTCCGAAGAGTAGGAAAAAAGAAGCGGGACTGGCGAGGTTAACACAAAGAAAGTATAGAAATCGCGGAAGCCCCCGACTAAACGAAGTAGAGGATCGTTATGAATTATATGCGGCGATCGAATCTAAATGGCATTATCACGTTTCGTATCGTTTTAGAGTGTACATTATAATAATGGGGGAAGCGGCCGATATGGGAATACCTCATTATGTATAAAATGGATAATGCACGGCCTACTACCTCCGCTATATTGTCTATAGCAGCGCATATTGTATGGGTATATTCGCCACGAACGCGGCCGGGGAAAAAATAAAATCGGGTTTTGCATCCAATCAACCAAATCGCTGGTTAATTATCAAAGTCGTGTCCCGGTCTCGGTGAAGTGGCAAACCGACGGAGGAATAACGAAGCGAACGGGCAGCACGGACATGGCGGCCGGTCGGTCACTTTTCCTTTTCGATCCGTTTCCGATAACGGAAGGCGGGCGGATACTTTATTAATCTAACTTAAACGACTATAAAGGAACTTATAACGCATTGTTCATCTACGCGGTTTTTGGCCGAAGCGGTCGGTGACTCAGGCGAGGAGGAGGAAATGTGAAAGAGTACGTATTTCGTTTTAAAATTCAACGAGTCAAACGAACTGTAAGCTATTGAACCACGAAAGGGCGTTGCTAATAAACTAGGTTTGCTGCAACCACTCGTCTGTAGCTAGCTTTACAAACGATTAATTGAAAAACTTGAAAAACCTTATTTTACACAGATCAGCACTCATTGACAGATCCTTATGGTCTCCTGGTTTGGAGACAGCACCAAACGGTTACCCGCTTGCGTGGGGATATAAAATAAGAAAACAGGCTTTTCTGTTTTCATGCCGGTTTATTTAAATAGGAAAGATTGACATATTTTACAATAAAAGACATTTATTGAGACAGATCAGACGGACACATTTACAATATAAAAAATGATCATAAAAATACGTATTCCTATGTATATTATTTCAAAGTATCAAAGTTATTCAAGTTCAAGTTATCAAATTTTTTGGATAAAAAATGTATCGCAACTTAGCGTGTTTCTGTATCTAATATGGTTCCAAAGTATTGAAATTGTGTTTCTCGCTTTGGAGAAATTAGCACACGTTTGCGGCTAAACCTTCAAAAATATGTTTTGTTCAAACCAGTTCAAATACATATTTGTCTTTGCGTTTGTTCTTAACATTCTAAATACGTTTGTCATAAACATTTTATTTTCTATCCATGTATTTAAAGATCCAACGATCTGTCCACCTTTAAACCGGGGGCAGCCGGTTAGATGGCGAACAAACAAGCCGGCCCTAATATTTTTGTACTTTTAGTACATAAACAGCGGTTATTGGAAGAAAGCGAACGAACGTCGTCGGCGAGGCAGGTCAGTTCCAGACGACGTTCGGGTGATATGGTTTATGCTAAGTTTTTGTACATTGCTTTCTTCTAACGCGCTGGTCTCATTTAAGTAAGCGGCAAGGCAGAGGAACGTTCCTCCAGTGGCCGGTGGATCCATTCGAATCTTAGTCTACGGAATGGGACACATGTTTTTAGTCGTCGCTCGATGAATCAGCCTTTGTGAATTTACACCGCAACTGACCGACGAAGTCTCGCTTATCTATGTTAAGGGTCTCCATTGTTTGTAAGCGACGAATTGTCGGTAATGTTTGAAACATAATATAAGCATTTACAAAAATTAAAACATAAAATTATTCTAAATTTAGTATATATATATAGGAAGAAACAGGTATTAATTTTAAAACATTGATAAAAATGAAAACAATTATTGAAGTTAAAAGAAGTGAAAAATATTAATATTAAAAAAACTGTTAATATGATAGTCTACTTAAAATAATCTCTTTAAAGCCTTAACAATATGTCTATGGTGTCATACTTTTGCATCTAAAAGAATTGTCTTTGGTTGAGTTTTGAGTCGCCACATACTGAACAAACAACAAACCGCTTCTAAGGGTATGTTTTGTATGATGAAAGCACGTTAAGTAGTTTTAAGTAACGATATTAGTGCCATGCTTGAGCTTGCATGTTATGAACTAATTGAACCTTCTAATCGACTAGTAGGTTCAGTTTCTGCCAAAATTATCGACGGCAAGACGATTTGGCTGCATAGTTTTGATTTGAACCAATACTGAAAAACCTGCCTCACGTAAGTAAGTCGATGAAAACGGTACAAGTATTCGCTAGCCAAAAGAGAAGAAGAACATTTAGGATTAAGAAGGAAATGTTTTATCCGAAACTTCTCCAATGTCAAGGGGTATAAGTCATCTTTTATAGTCGAAATAGGCTTCATTTCTTGAAATGGCTCCTGAAGTTCTTCTGCTATTTGTAAGACATCGACCACAAATGGATTTCTAGTCATGTGCCATATTGGAGATTCCGAATTATTGTCGCCACAATATCGGTGAAATTCGTGTTCCAATTCTTGCAAAGGAGATTATACATATATCAGTTTCCGAATCCTCGTCTAGTCTTTGATTTTTAATAGTTTCGTGGGATCGAGAAAACAATAATACATTTTCAGTAGTTACCCTTTCAATCCAAATTTGAAGCTTTGATATGAAATCCTGAATGTGATAGTGGTTACTATTTAAAGTGCTGTTTCTGTTTTGAAATTTCAGATTTAGCTGATTCAAGACTTGAAATATATCAGTCAAATAGGCTAACCAGAATTGAAATTGTTCATTGTTGAATATTTGCAGAAAGTCGTTTGAACTCAAGAAAGAGGATGACCTCTTCTTTCCACTCATAAAAGTGCGCCAACGTATTACCCTTAGACAATCAACATACTTCTATATGGAAAAGAAGAACTTTGTGATCAGAATTAAGATCCTCGCAAAGCAATGTAAATAATCCACTGTTCAAAGTGGTATAGGTTCTGGACAATGTTTCCGAAACCAACGCTTGCCACAACAATACCACAATGTATGTTAACCAGGGTGGGATTCATTTCGTTTAGTTTTTGAATTAAACCCATTGCGGGGCGCCATCTGTACAAAATTCAACGAGTTAATTCCAATTCAGTTCACTTTTTTATGAATCAGATATCGAATGAAATATATCGGCCGATTTAGTGCCTGTTTTCAAAGATTGAAAGTACAAAATCTCTTCTTCAATTTAATATTTGCTGGCGTGTCGAACATACGCGATTAACTGTGCACAATTAATGGCGATGGCGATGATTTTAGTCCCTTTGTTTATGATTTGTGATCTTAGGTCTGCAACATTGTCATAAATTTTACGTTTGATACTGTTATTTGACGGAGAAATCGACTTCATTTCTTTCTCTGATCTTTCTCCAAATACTGTCAGTGTGGCTTTTAATACACATGGCTTGATTAATTCTGCGCTGCAAGTTGAGATTTGTCAAAATTTGTCGAGCTTGAGCAACGATCGAATGAATTAATGAGTGGATTTGGGACGTTAAATGAAATTTTTTCGAAGGTTCAAACGCTTTGCCCCACTTTGTTCCACTGGTTGGAAAGTCCTGAAGTTGCTGCTCCAATAAGAGACAGAATTATTAATTTAGTTAGTTTATTAAAAATTGGAAAACCAAGGTCAGCAAGATTTAAAGCATTTCCTCTAGCTTGTCCATCCTTCAAAACAATTGTAACTCATAAGTAATATATATTTATTTCGCTAAAGCTTGATCTTCAGATTTCCTTTGGGATATGAAATGTACAAGAGAGAATTTCGGAATTCATATCTGAGTTGCAATTGACCAGGCGATCGTTTCCCAATTGATGGTGCCCGGATGCCCACAGGGCTCACGGCCATTTAATTGTAGGCCCACGGCCCAATTTGGGAATAAAACATACACAATCAACTTTTGAAAAGCTCGGGTCTTTTTTATTTAATTGTCAAAAATGGTAGCTTGGGTGTGGCATATGTGATCAATTATTCTATAAACTAATCTAAGTAAATCTATAAACCAACGGGATATTTCCTACAATTCATTTCTTATTTATTATAAATAAACTATACAGATATTGTAATTGTCCTATTACAGATTCTAGATAGACTGGGGATTAATGAAGGATTTTCAAATCTATTCGAATGAAGACTGCTATTACGAACGAGTACGACTTTCGAAGCATCATTGGAAAGAATACGTCAACTTGCCCGGAAACTGTTGATTCAAGAGTATCAGTATACTTAACCGGAAAATCACTTCCTTCTAAAAATCTTATGTTAGTATGCATTTTAAAATCTGCGCATACATAAAACATCCATCATCCGGTTTCCATTCGCAAAAACAATGGCTTAACCGAGTTCTGCATACAGCGCGGCTAACTGCACGCACGAATTTTTATACCTCGTTGTTCAAACACACCGTTCCAATCGCATTGTTAAAGATGCGCGTTTAACGAACGAGGAACGGCCGCGGATTTTATATTTGGAGCGTTTAAAGCGCCGTACTGGTTCGTTCGCCGGTTCTCTCGCTCTCACCTTGCATCCGTACTATTTATCTCAATCTCGCTCGACATTAACCATTCGTAAAGCTCGCATAAATTAAAGGAGCCGCGAACGCAGCGAAACCGAAGGTCCTACACACATTACACGTAATTATGGAGTGTTAAGATGAATTCGATTATTCATTTCTTCGTAATGAGAGAGTATGTAGTACCTCTACGGATATCGTGTTGTGTTGTGCTCGACTTATGTGTGTGTACAGCTGGTCAGTGCGCGAGAAAATGAGCGCGTTAAGATACGGTGTGGTGGAAAAGTTTGCGAACGGAACATTCAGGTTATCATATCAAAACAACAATGACCTTGATCATCATTGTATATGTAGTTTGTGAGATAGCAGTGAAGATCGTTAAATCGCCGAGGAATTCTGTTTGACAATGGTAGTTGGAGTATTTATGTCTAAGAACCCCACCATAATGAAAATCAACAATTCTCCAAACAAAGCATTATTTTTATAACACCAAACGTCAACATGATTTTCAAAGTATTACATCAGAGTATCAGCTGTTGAAAGGTGAATTTCGAGATCTACGTGTCATAAGGAGGCTCATCAATTGGATTTAATTTCAAAAACATAAAGTAGAAACAAGGAGAGTGTTGTTTTAGGTCAAAGAAAGACCGCTTTTAAAGCCATGGTAGAAAATAAACAGATTAAGGTGGTCAAAAGAAAATTAAAATTGGACATTTCAGTAATGACATGCAATGGAGAGATGAGGTCCGATTTGAAGGATTTCTTGGAGATAGTAAAAGACGATTTATTCGTAAAAAATATGAGGCAATCAGTTTTCAATTCCATGATAATTGTCTCAAAAAGATGGTCAAATTTCACCAATTGGTCATGGTATGTAGATGGATGTCTTCCAGAAGGATAGGAAAACTTTATATCATAGAAGAAGCTGTGGATACAAATGAATATTTAGACACTTTAGAAGAATCGCTTTTACTTGTCATGGAACAATAGCTGACAATCAGGACAAGAGTTTCTGCTCCAACAGGACGGTGCAGCATGTCACAGCTCAAACAAATCTCTAAACTGAATGGAAGACAACAATATACCACTTATAGAATGGGTTTCCAAAGTCCAGATTTGTCTCCAAATGAAACTTTGTCACACAAGCTGAAAAAGGTACTACGAAATCAGTCCTGAACTGAAACCAAAACTTCAGGAAATATGGAATTCGTATGGAATTTTGGATCTGATGAAAAATAAAGCCGATGTTACTCATTGTCAGTGGTACTAACAGTAAAAAGTTTTTTCTTAATTTTACGGTCGGTCTCATTCCTTCTGCTTGTTCTCACTTTGTGTTAGTTACTGGTTTTGATCCCTTTTTATCAAGAGATGTTAGAAATGTTAAATAAATAAAGTTATTTGAAGTTCATGTAGTATTACTTGTATTTTGGCTTCCTAATTACCGATTTCTGAAAAATCTCAGAATGGTCCAACTGAAATGGGACGAGGCTGGCATACAGGTAGTAAGTGCGCGAGGAAACGGGCAAGTTCAGATACTATGTGGTAAGAAAGAAAGAAGCCATTCGGTTGATGAGAATTTGTTTCCCTCTATTGGCTGTACAATCTGTCCTTGTAAAAGGACAATAAATACATTATTGTGACAATAATTTTTAACGTGGAGGATTTTGACTCAATGGGCAAGATTCTATATTATTTGTAAATACATAAGTTTGACATTAACTATAAGCTAACAATAAGTGGTAAATCAGGCTGAGCTATGTATTGTTGTGATCTAGAACAATTGCAATGATTATTACAGTATAAGGTAAAACAGTTGAATTACCAAATCTAGTTGCTAGCTCTGACGGTTTAAACCTGTTTAAACGTCTTATGCACTAATTGTCTTACCAGTGTGATGGTCTTCTACTTTGTCATGATTTTGCAAGCTGTATCTCATAATTTCCTCTCTAACGAACGGCATTTTTAAGTCAAAATTAATTACGAAGTTGGGCACATACCACTGGGCGCTGACTGTTGTTCGGGAGACCCTATTTTGATATCGTTGGATAATTTCAATGTTAGAAGTAGACGGTGTTCCCCATAATTGGATTCCATAAAACCAAATTGGTCCCAGGACCGATTTGTATACTGTGAAAGCTTGTTGCTGATTGTCAGTTGGGAATTCTTGTCTAGCAGCCAATTTAGTTTGGTATGTCGTAGAGTGACTTGTTTGCTTTTTGGCGAAAATGTGCTTGCGCCAATTTAATAGATTCTACCTGGTTTAATCGTTGTCCACTGAAGGTTACTGGTGAACAGATGCCTCTTCTTCTAGAAAACGCGAGGTGACTTGACTTTGATTTATCAACTTTAATCCTCCATTGTTTAAGCCAGACTTGGGTTTTATCTAGATGAGCTGGCAGTTTTGTAGAGGCAAACTCTGGGTTTGGGTTGATGATAATGATGACTAAATTAAAGGAATGACCGATTCGGAGTGTGACAGCAACAGTCGTGGGAGAGAAGGCAAAGATAATGTAGTTTAACCCTCAGAATACGATAACTGGGTAACTCGTTGACCCGGAATTACTTTCTTCTATCACATTTTCGTTTACTCTAATTTTGTTTATGGTAATACTCATGAAATTCTTCTAATGTGTAAACTTTTATTATTTCTTACTACCACATTAAAAGAAATTATCAGTTGGATGGCTAAAATTGCACGGGTAAATGTTGACGCTGTTGTAATATCAAATTAAATTAAATTTTTGTACTTCGACGGTTAAGGAAGGCAACCGAAATTGACAGATTGTAAAGATATTATGTTCCGCCATGACAATACAAGGACACACACATTTTTGATCATTTGATCAAAACTATCGAAGTTTGTTTAGTTTCTGCTACCACATCATTTAGTCCTGATCGTGCAACAGATTATCGTCGTTCCCATTTCTGAGAAACTTCTAGGATAGTTAAAGTTTCAATAAAGATGATGATGACTAACCAGACTTGGTTTAATCTTTTATCGATAAAGAACTAGAAGTTTTATGAACGTGGAAATATGCTGCTGGTTGGAACGCGTTCGAAACGGTAAAGCGATCTCGTTCCACGAGAAACTTGTCTTCCATTTCCTCAAATATTACCCTACCGACAAAAGGAATTTACCAGTTCTAATTGATTTCATTTTTGATCATTTGATCAAAACTATCGAAGTTTGTTTAGTTTCTGCTACCACATCATTTAGTCCTGATCGTGCAACAGATTATCGGTCGTTCCCATTTCTGAGAAACTTCTAGGATAG
Source organism: Chrysina gloriosa (assembly GCA_038088585.1). Taxonomy (NCBI): domain Eukaryota; kingdom Metazoa; phylum Arthropoda; class Insecta; order Coleoptera; family Scarabaeidae; genus Chrysina; species Chrysina gloriosa. The sequence goes on along the minus strand of CM076090.1, from coordinate 9,773,443 downwards.
TTAAAGTTTCAATAAAGATGATGATGACTAACCACACTTGGTTTAATCTTTTATCGATAAAGAACTAGAAGTTTTATGAACGTGGAAATATGCTGCTGGTTGGAACGCGTTCGAAACGGTAAAGCGACTTCGTTCCACGAGAAACTTGTCTTCCATTTCCTCAAATATTACCCTACCGACAGAAGGAAATTACCAGTTCTAATTGATTTCCGTTTACTTAAAAGTATAAACCCAAAACTTTGCAAGGCCTTGTCGTGCCACGAACTGGCTGGTGACGAAAGTATTCAAAATCATTTAAAAATCCCTGGAAGCTGGGCTGAAACGAATCAAGACAAAGTAATTGCTTTTACCGAACACCTGGAAAATGTATTTACACCACTCGCAAGAGAAATCACGCACGAATTAAGTAATCAAATATACGATAGTCTAGAAAGTCCTTACCCGATGACTCTACCCATGGCCAATCTAACACAGTAAGAAGTAAGGCGTCTTATTAATAATTAAATAAATCATAGGAAAGCACCCGGATACGATCTAATCACTGGCAAAATATTACAGGAGTTACCTCATACAGCAATCAAGTCTATTACTCAAATATACAATGTAATCATCAAAACTGGATACTATCCTAGCGATTGGAAAATAGTCAAAATTATTATGATTCCTAAACTAGGTAAACCAACAGATGGACTTACATCTTACAGACTTATTGGCCTACTCTCGATGTTGTCTAAGGTGTTTGAGCAAATCTTTATCAAGAAAATACAGGTGGTACTTGGAAACAGTAAGATAATTCCAGACTACCAATTCGACTTTTGGAACAAGCACGGAACTGTCGAGCAAATCCCCAGAATAGTTAATAAACGCGGGCGCGCAGGATTTCTTTGTAAGGTCAAAAATTATTTGCCACACTAAATACATGAAATAATTAAATCTTATGTTTTAGATAGATATTTCTTTGTCGATCAATATGACGAATTCACGGACTGCAAACCAATATTACCCGGAGTATCTAAGGGTAGTGTTCTGAATGTTATTTCTTCTATGTACAGCCGATATTCCAACAACAAAATTTACTACAACTGCCTCCTTCGCTGACAACTCGACAATACTGGCATCCCACAATAATCACGAAAAAGCCTCACTTAACCGATAAAAATCATTAAACAAAGTTCAAAACTGGTTTAAACAGTGGAGAATAAATTCTAACATAAATAAATCGGTACATAACACATTCACCAATACATAAGAAAACATTTAATGGCCTCAGATTTAAACATGAAGAGCGTGCCAAATATTTAGGGTTGCATCTAGATAGAAAGCTCAATTAGAGCAAGCACGTCTCTACAAAAAGAAATAATTAGGACTACAGTTTAGTAAACAAATTACTTATTTCCCTAAAATGGACAGATTGTATGCTATTTGGAGTTAAAAAATCCTCAAAAATGTCCGCCGTTACTCAATTGCCAAAAACTAATACAATTCCTAGTCGATTCTATCAATTTAATATTGACATTTTCGCTTTCCTCAGCGCATAATGCCGAAATTCTTCGAGAGCTAAAAACATAAATCAACAGATATATTCTCAGATATCGACGCATCGGTTTTCAAAAACTTTCCACCGCCACGATATACTTAGCCGCATACAATGTATAATAGGGGTTCTAGATTTACATGGGTATCGTGATTTCTTATCTCAAACAAAACTAATTAACGAAAGTTACAAATTACATTGGCGAGATAATTATTCGGAGTGAACGCTTTGTATCGGTCTGGGGTTTCTCTTGCTTCTCTCCGCGTTCGGTGCGCGCGAGTGTTCGTAGGTGTGTGTGTGTCTGCATGTATGTATACCTGTATATATGTAATCAGATTGACCCGCCCAGAACAACACATTACCGCTCATATTTATTTCTTTTGTATTAATGTGAGTTTTTCATAGCGCGTTCTGGCACTGCACAACGTAATATATACAGTACATATCTTTTCATTAAGTTCGCGCTCGCCTGATATATCATAAGGCTCTCGCCTAGCACCGTTCAGGATGGCTAGGAAGCGGATAAGTAGAAACGTCGCGTTGTGGTGTATAAGGAAGTATGAGGTAATTGTGAAAGAACTTGGTAACCACTGAAGTGTCTACGAACGTCGTACCGTAGCGTATTTTGTTAAATAAGTAAGTATGTAACGTCAAACAAAAAGCGTCAGAATATGAATAGAAAATTTAAAAATGGGAGGAATGCCAACAAAAGATATATTCTTTTTCAAACAACTTTATTGGGTATGACTTGTACAATCTTAACAAATGGTTAATTTATTACAATTTTTAATATGAGCACTTATCAAAGTAAGCAATAAAATTTGTCTGGGTTTACTATACCACCCTATATACAATTATTGAGTTTGGCAAGAAAGTAATTTCGGTTGCCAGTATTATGGCTTTCTCCCCTTGACATTTTATATCAGTCATTATTAGGTTATTTTAGACGCAATTTCTGCATAATTTGGTTAGTAGCTGTTGGTTGAGGGTCAATTTTAACATGAAGTGCAGAAACGAACATTTTCATGATGATCAACGTTCTGGCCGACTTACTGAAGTTGATAAATTCAAAGCCATTGAAGAGAATCGTCAAATAGTTTTTTGAGGGATAGCAAAGAGGTTAAATGTTTCGCACACGACAATTGGAAAACACTTAAAATGTCTTTGACTCGCTAAGAAGCTCGATTTTTGGCTTCCGTGTGAATTGATGGAGATTTACTTAACACAACAAATTAATGTTTGCGGTATGCATCTTAAGCGCAACCAAATCGACCCTTTTTTGAAAAAGGTCACCGGTCACTGGTGATAAGAAATGGGTCACATACAGTAACATCATTTAAATACGATCATGGTGTAAACGTAATGAAGCAGCACAAACCACGTCTAAAAAGAATTGCGTCAAAAAGGCCATGCTGTCAATTTGGTGGGATTATAAAGGTGTTGTCTATTTTGATCTGCTTCTAAGAAACCAGACGATTAATTCGGATATTTACTGTTAACAACTAATGAAGCAACCAAAGAAACACGGCCAAAATTGTCAAAACGAAAAGGATTTGTGTTCCATCATGATACTGCAAGTCCTCACACTTCTTTAGTAACTTTTGTGAAATTATTGGAGCTTGGTTGGGAATTGATGTCACATCCCTCATACAGCCCTGATCTGGCACCATCTGATTACCATTTATTTCTAAGTATTCAAAACTCCTTGAATGGTAAGACCAAAAATGATGTTGACCTTAAATCGCACTTGGTTCACGACCGAAATTTCTATGAGCGCGGAATCATGAACCTGCAAACAAGATGGCAAAAGGTCATTGAACAAGATGGATAGTACATAATTGATTTAAGTTTATTCTTTGTATAAAAAAGCGATTTCTATTTTCGAGCTACAAAACCGAAATTACTTTTTGTCCACCCAATATATAATTCATCAAATTAAATAAATTCGGGGGTCTAATGCGCTCAGGACGTCTTGGATCGAGAGCAGTGTCGAGTAATTGGATCACTTCAATATTCGTATGTTGGAGAAGTCTTCTCTCGTATTTAGTGATATGTTCGCGGACAACTTCTTCTACCCATTTGACGGCCAGGTCATCGTGAAGTTCTTTCTTGGTCACGAATGGGTATGCGGTGGTGACCATCCTAATGATCATGTTTTGTCTTCATTACATTATGTTTCTATTAGATCGTTTGGTGCAGCCCCCAAAGGTAGATAATAAACCAATCGTTTGTGGCCAATTAACCAGCACACTTGTCGTTGCTTACGCTTGATTTGTTTTGCTTTTGTTATTTTGCTGATTCCTGTTGATGTATTTGGACCCCGTTGAGGTAGATATTGTTATTGCTATCTTCTTCGTGCGACGTAAATATAATACGGGCTGACCTTGACTCATTGATTTTAATTTTCCAGTCCGATGTCCAACAGCTAACCTCGTCTAATTTATGTTGAAGTTTATCGACTGCTTTGGTTGGCAATGGCTCCGATGAACACATCTTTTGTTGTTGAGATATCGGCAGTGAATGGGGAGTACAGTAGGAGGCCTGCGGTACTTCTTCTTGAATTGAGTAGAAATTGGAGTAGGTTTCTTTATTTGAAATTGCGGTTAGAATAATAAGATGACAAGCAAGCTCATCTTGCAAATAAGACCTCGACGTACCAAACCCGGCCGAATCCTTGGAAGATGTTCAAGAATACTGCAGAACAGTATTGCTTTCTTTCGAACGCCCGTTCAGTTATTGTTGTCAGTCGATGTACTTGGTCGATTGTTGAATGGTTATTTCTGAACCTAAACTGGAAATAAGGAATGCTAAGAATTTGAAGAAGACTTTGAGACGTTCCAGCAAGAGCTTTTTAAACAATTTTGATAGCGAAGGTAACAACGATCTGGGTCTATATGATGTGACTTGCTCTGATGGTTTATTAGGTCTCTGTATCATAACTATTTTAGCTATTTTAAAGCAGCTCGGCATTAAACAAGCATTAAATAGAAGTGTGACCAGGACGACTGCTTTCTTAGAAAGGAGTCCTGGAGAAAATTTCATCGTAACCATGGCTCAGATGGTTGATGTTCAAGAATTATGGCCATGTTAGACCTTGATTACTCTTGATTGGTAGCATTTCAAAATAAAAATAAGAAAAGATATAAATATGAGGAACGGCAATTAAATAACAAGATATTCTTGTTTTTGCTTGTGATGGCAATACTGTTTCATTGCATGCATTAGGCATTACGCACTGTGTGTTGCAAATTTCAAGCCAATTGTTTTCGCGAGTTTCCAATGAATTAACTTTTGACATTCTGGTATTGAATACCCTCGGTCGAAGAAATGTGTGATGTAAGAAAAGAGTAAAGGGCTGATACCAATTTATTGCTCGTGAAATTGGGCACAGAGCCAGTCGAAATGTTACGGAAATTGCAAGCTGGATCGGGCGAAGAATGTTAATCTGAAGCACGTGTTTACAAGTGGGTGCATCGTTTAAAAAATGTCAATTCCAGATTTTCTCTGGAGGGCTTTTTTGGGAAAAGTTAGACGACTCTATAATTGGCATAATAAGGTGAATGCAAAAGCGAACACAAGTTTTGCCCAAAATCACATTTGAGTATAAAAAATCAAAAATACGAAATGCAGTGGAATGTGATAGTCCACAGAACGCCTCTTATTCAAGTAAGATGCTAATAGATTCGGATAGGACGGGGTACCTTGTTAATTTACAAAATTGAAGACATCCGAAACAAACTCATTGTTGCGTCATCAAATCCACATTCACCGAGTAAAATAGGCAAGTTATTAGCAGGTAATCAGTATCACAAACAAATTGTGATATCTTCAGCATCAAACGTACCTAAGTTGTGTCGAATTAACTACCAAAGCGATGTTATCGAGTTCATTTTGAGAACGATCATCTCAAGTTAATTCTAGTATAAATCTGCTAATTACGATCTAGTTATTATCCTTTGTCAAGCGGTAGCTAAATGTATTATATCGTTATGACACCTGTTTTATGCTTTGTTCTATAAACTCGCTAATTATGTATAATGTCTAATTGCTGACCGTACCTAATTAGGAAAGCTTTCGCGCATCCTCGTTAAAATGAGCGCTACACGGTACGTTGACACAGATATGTAACGCATACAGGGTGTAAATTGAGGAGGAAGTTGTGTTCCATAAAGTTTTATGTACGTATATCTATGCATAAATATGCAGCCTAATTCCTTTTCCAATTTGAATTCGAAATATTGCGAATGGAGTCGAAAGGCTTGTGATTTGAGTTGATGCATTTGAACTAGCTATAGAACAATAATAAAGGAAACAACAAACAATGAGATTAGCGGGAGAGTAGCAAAAACGGAGTAAACTTTTTGATAGTATTAAAACAACCTTCCAGGGGAAAAAAGGAAGTTTCCAGAGAGTCCATACCATACCATAGTCAAGAATATCATGAAACCAAAATTGACCTGTCGCTGTGAATCGTGGCCAACAACGAAAGGAGATAAGCCAGTGTAGGAATCAGACTTTTATGAAAAAATGGGATGCTAGAATTCAGAAGGGATCAAATTAGGTCTTTAGAAAAGAACTGAACATAATCCCAATTGCAACGACAGTGGAACAAATAGAACTTCGTTGGTTAGGACATGTAATGAAAAGTGGTACGTATTCCGCCAGATAAAAGTACCTAAAACAAACGAAAAGGGTACTGAAGACTCCAGAAGATGTCACAAAGACTTAAACACGACGTTCGGGAATCAAGTGGTTGTCAATTTGCCTCGAAGAATCCTGTTAACTCACAGAAACAAATATCGCGTTAGGATCGTTGATGAAAAGGGATTTACTCTCACTATAAAGCGTGTTAAAATACTGGCTGACTGGTGGTAAAATAAAAGTTTGAGGGCGTCACTGGTTCTTGAGGGTGATTTTTGTTTCCATTTCGTAGCGTAAAAACTAGATTGAAACGAGACAATACGTCACATATAAGGGTAATTCCACTAAAAATGCGCTGAAGAGGATACTTACTTTCCTCTCCCTAAGCATGATTCCGACCCAGGATGTTTGACCCCCAAAGAAAGGGGGGCCAAACACGCAAACAAAGTAAGAAATGAAACTGAATGGTGAGTTTTGATACTTTAGACGTTTATCGACTAAAGAAAAATTAAATGATAGAAATTTGAAGTGAGCTAACAATTTCAAGATTGAATGCAAGAATTTGAAAATATATGACAAAGTTTTCCGAAGAATATTTACAGTATCAAACATATTGCGCAAAACCGGTGGGGAAAATTGCAACTGTCAAAGATTTGAAAATGCACAAACATATTTCTACCCGGGGGTTATCACGCATTTACAAATGACGTTGAAGCAACGCTCAGACCGTGTACATAAGAGGAAATAATGACGTGAATTTACACGCTAAAGTAACAAAAGGGTTAAAATAAAAGTGATCGACCTTAGATTTGAGTGTAATAATAAAGATTAAACAAATATTTGCATTTGTGCACTCGTGTCAAATTGTATTGCGCTTGTAGCACTGGTTTTCCAATGGTCTTGGTTTTGGGTGAAACGTTGCGAAAAGTACGACAAAATTAAGAGGAAAGATCCTACCATACAAGATTGGGAAATTGCTATCCCTTACAGCTGGTCGTCAGGGTCAACTCAAGCTTCTATAAACGTCGATTGGTAATTCCCAAAACATGAATCCTCTCAGAGAGAGACAGAGAGAGAGAGAGAGAAACGGTCCGTGTAACGATTCGTCGGATTGAACACAACAATGGTGTGAAAACCCTAACTAAAAAAACTAAACTAAAAGTCTAATTTAGGACTAATTACTGAGAAGACATAACAAATGGTTCTGTTCGAATTTTTCGGAAAATTGGGCATCCAACGTCAATCTACCATGCAAGACTATCAGTAAATCATCCATTTTCCACCCTAAGAACGATGCCATCGAATTCTTACATAAAATATGTGGAACTACTTTTCATTAAAAGGGCGAAGATAGCAAAGGAAAAGAAGGGAAAATAGCCCTTAAGGAAAAAACATACGAACACGAAATGAAATGCACAGTGGTTTCAAAAATTTTAAAATGGATTTGGAATTTCGAAATACGTTACAGAAGATTACCATAAACGAAGAGGAAAAGCCAAATGACAAATTTAGATTGACACAAATGGGGGAAGATGAGCTAGTATGACAAATGTTCGACACTAAAGATATAGGAAGAAAGAAGAAAGTCGTGGAAGGGTGGATCTTGAGAAGGTGCAAAAAGACCGGGAGTAAACCGAGTGGAGATGAGGGAGTTAGTGACGGATAGAAGAAAATGGAGAGAGATTTAGATTTTGGTTCCTACAAACTCAACTCCAACATAGCTTTAGACCACCAGCTAGAAGAATTGAGGATGAAGTAAGTAAGCATGTACTTTACTAGCCTCAACTAAACGAAAGCTGCTCCATCTGTATATATAAAAATGGATCGTGGTTTGTTCGGATGCCTAAAAGTTGAAAACGATTGGACCAAATTGGATACTTCCTTCTGCGGGTTTGTTCGTAATTGATATGCGATGGTTTAGGAAAAAGGAAAAGTCGAAAAAATTTTTGGGCAAAACGAAGTTTTCCGGGTCACCTAGTAATACAATAAAAGTAATTTATTGTTGAGTGGTCAGATCTTTGAAGGATTTTCTACAATAGCTTCCAATGTGATTGTGAAAGATCCGTCTACGTTATTGGAACGAAGAACAGACGACATTAGAACTATATAGCTAGCAAAATGTACAATAAAATTCCATTAGATAGGATATTGGATACCCGGATCTTCGATTATAAAGATTCGATTTTGGGTCCTTTGTTCAGACTAAAACGCAATAAGCCGTCATTCGCGGTATTTATTTAAGCATACCTTAACAACGTTTCAGTATGTATGTGCGCTACCATAAACAGGATAAATATAGATTAGTGAACGATAGTCACACATACTTTTAACTTTTTTATATTTGTTTTTGTAATATATCACCGCAATTTATGGAAGAGTGAGGCTGTCAAGAGCAAGAGGGTTGATCACCACGTCGATGATCAAATCAAATCAAGGAGACTACAGAGACCATCATCGTTCAAGAAATTCGCAATGCCGGTGACAAGGACGAATAGAGATGTGTCGTGAATGTAGCTACAACGGTTGAGTGTGGTACCAATCTTTCTGCCAAGAGGGAAACAAAGAAGAAGAAGAATCTACCCGGTCCCGACTAATCTATATTTTACTGTACCTGGAATCCTTGGCTTATTATTATTGGTTCAAATAATTAAAGAATTCTTTATGGTAGTTTCAATGACCTTTCAATCTACATATAATGGATAAGAGCCTGTAATGATACCTTACGTCTAATATCACCGCTATAAAAAGTAATTAAAATGTCACTAATCGGTTGTCGTCAACTGAATGTGGATTTATTTTCGTTTCCATTATATTTTCTGCCATAGACTTGTGTTTTCCAATCTAGTGAAAATGTTTGCTATTCTGTTTGTTCGCTTATTATCTGCTCTACTTACAATGTCCTATGTCGTAGTGGGTCTGATATCATTCTTGTATGCATATCTAATATATTTAAACCAGCAATTCTTGGATGTATATACATATATATATATATATATATATATAGAATTGGTTTCTCGAAAACGGCTCTAACGATTTTGATGAAATTTAGTACCTGGGGGTTTTCGGGGACGAGAAATCGATCTAGCATGGTCCCGGTCCCAAGAATCTTTTTGTCCCGCTTTTACCTATTTCTGCGATACATAAAATGTGTTATCGAAAATTACTCTCAAGATTTTGTTACAATTTAGTATCTGCGAGTTTTTAGGGACGAAAAACCGATTTAGCATGGTCCCGATCTCGATTTAATCCATTTAGTAAAGGTTTCCACCAATTTCGGCCTAAACGTGGATTAGCAACTTTTTTAACATCGTGCATCCAAGCGCAATTATAAGTAAGGTATGTAAATGTTTACTTAAAATGTGTATTTCTTAAGAAAGATTTTGAGCTTTGTTTATTCTTAAAAGTTTTATATTTCCCCTACAAAAATCAGCACATCATAAAAATACATAAAAAAACTTTACCTGCATTACCAAAAGAAGATATGTATGTACATATATACATGTATTACATCAAAATGTGAATTTGTTAAGAAAAAGAATTTTGTTTACTTTATAGATGTTATAATTCCCCCAATATAATTTTTTTATATATGTGTGCTACTATATCTACTTGAAATATACAATATAAATTAAATATCAAAACTAAAATAAAGGGCGTTATTATTTGGTTCAAAATTATTCAAAAAATTTGGCAAGGCCAAAATTGAGCAAGGCTCGATCTACCAGGTACTATTAATAAATTATTGAAATCATACGTCTAACGACTAACAAACAATTACAGAAAATTTAAATACTCCTTCATAATTTTTGATTAAAAGTTAATATCACTAGGGTCATTGACTACACATTAAACACATGTTTTACAACCAAATAGTTTACGCAGTACCGAAAAATTAAAAAACAAAACGTTCCAATTTCATAAGTGACTCGTTTCGTTCCTACTCTGTAAATACAGATTTTATAAATACGGACGTATACGTGTGCGTTTATATTAAAAGCGTTTATTAAAAGGCAAAATAATAGTACTTCGTTTGTGACGGATGTTGCAAATGCATTGTTCCGACAACAACCACTGGCCGCTAGGTGGGTAATTACCGTTTTCGTTGTACTCTACTTGTCATTGCGCTAATTAAATTATTAATTCTAATTGTTGTTGTGATATATGTACGTATGTATGTATTTCTACCACTGAGTAATAGAATCACCTAATGATAATAATAATTATATTACTAGAAATGTAGATGCGAGGAGCGTTAATAATTTCTATTATTTATTGCCTCTTTTTCTCTGGTAAATTGTGAAGGATATGAATGCGACGCCGTCGTCCGAGTGAGATGTCGATGTATAAAAGAAAAAGATGAAGTGGTAATTAGGGAATAAAGTAGATCGTAATTAATGAGTAGAAACTAGTAACAACAAATTGGTGAACCTATCTTGATTTCGTGTTAGTTTACGTCTGGTTTTGTTCCAACGAGGAAAAACTTAATTAAACCGACGTACTCCTCGATCATTTCAATGATTTCCTTATAATATCGGAAAACGTTTTGAATACTATCGAATTAATGGAAAGAAAGCGCTATCAAACGAGTTAACAATAAGGATTTGCAATTTGAAAGAAGCGGATATCTAACAAATTACACTACCCTACAAATTTCACTCCTTTTGTATCTGAGATTTGGAGATCCTGCTTAAATTGTGGGTACTAAATTCGGTGGTAGAAACCGCTTTTCCCTATCACATCACATTTCCTAGATACGCAATACTGTCATAGACGAATGAAATACAATCTTAATGATTTTAAATGCATCGAAATAAATGTACTTAAAACTGATAATTGTGTGACTCAACTTATTTAATTCAATGGAAGAATCAGTTTTTGAAAGAGCGTTTTTTGTACGAACCTCTTTGTACATGTACAAAGATCGGAAAAAAATCTTTGTACAATGTACAAAGACGCAAAAGAAATCTTTGGACCGAGCCAAAAATCTTTGTTTCGTACAAAAAGAGACAGTGCCGTTGAACAATCAATTCAAATCTTTATTTTGTTTTGAAAAGTATGCCGATAATTCTCTTCTTTCGTATAGCGTTTCATCACAGTCTCCAACAAGACACCGATAGAATTTGCTCATCATTAAAACGTTACAGTGACCTTGAGAAAAATTTTCCCTAGTAAGGATATCTTGGTGAAGGAGCTCACCCTATTCATAGTTTAAGCGCCCAAAATTTCCGGGAGAGAGTCAAAATGTGTATGTTAAATGAATTTTAAGCTAGATTCTACATCTCACTTTCTTGTACTGCACCAAGAGATCATTCACTATTGAAACATAGTTATCATAATTTCTGTTGCCCAGAAAGCCATGAAGAAGATAGTTGAAGATTTGGGAGGTTAGTATCATATGTTGGATCTTCCAACGTCTTTCTGATTTGTGGTACAACGAATATGCTTCCTTTCAGCTTTGCTTCAGTTAATTTAGGGAATGTAGTTTCCAAATAATCCTGACCTTTATCCGGAGCTTTCACAAACTTATTAATTAGGCCTAACATCTAAATACAAGAATAGCGAAAGACTTAAAATAAAAAAATTGGCAAATCTGAATTACTCAAAACCATTAGATGCTGGCATATTTTTAAAAACCACTTCAGATTCTACGGACAAAACTACCTACTAATTGATATAGACCGTACAAGATGTAAAATGTATGTTAACTAGTGTTATTAGAACGGTAATACGTGGATCTTGATAAAAAGCGATTGCTACGGTGCATCATTATATAGTACTCGACATAGAAATTGCACCAGCTGGAAGGCATTTCTTAAACTAACTTTGTCAGAAATCAGTAACTGTTGAAAAGTAATAAATGATGATAGAAATTTGGAGACCATTGATCAATTAGTCGTAGTTTACGTGATGCTTGACGTAGTTAATTAGCTGAATTAATAAAAGTGTTTGGTTTGTTACAACACATAGAGTAAGGCAGCGTGCAATCTTTAGCTGAATTGGTGATTTCGAAAGAGATAAAGTTATTGCTTTTCGCATTCACATAAATCGCAACCTTCTTTAACAAAAATCATGATACGATAATTAGCGTTTGTTGAGGGTGGTGTGAAGAAAGACCACGAAGGTCGCCGAATAGTTACTGGAGCGTAAAAATCAACAGACGAACTGTCTATCGCCGAATTCGATCTTTTAGCTTGCGCTCCTTTGAAAACCACGCTTAGCAGAAATCAATGTCGATTTTGGAAAGGACTGGGGTCGCTTAGCATATCGTCAAATCTAGTAATTGACATTCAAATCAATCTTACTAATATTGTGCTTAATCTTGTGGAAGAAATATCAGACTTAGTGTCTCTATCTTTATGGCTAGCGCATGTTATTGTTGTCATTTAGAAATCGCGAAGTGTAGGTTTGAATGTGCATCGAGAAGCTTGTTGGGCCACGATATATGGTCCTTGGACTCCCACAAGAGGCCTCCTAAGAAAATCACACAAACGTCTCTTTAGGAAGCCACGAGTACATCCAAGACTCGTACTGTCTGGAAAATTACAAAGTGGAAATAAGTCCGAATAGAAGGTGTTGTAAAAATCGGAACTTCTACTAACGAAATACCCAGAAAGAACGCAAAGTCTGATGCAAATGTATCCCCCACAACTAACGAAATAGAAAAACCTACGATATTATGTAAAGAAACAATGTGATACAATACAGTACAGCTAGAAATTTTACGTTCGGATTTAAACGTGTTTAGTTCCAAGATCCGCCACCACAACGAGCTAGTGGCTGCGTGTTTACGAAACGAAACGTTTGTACAGGTGAGGTCGATAATAACGTAATACAGGTGCGACCAAAAATAACGAAATACGGGTGCAGTCAGAAATAACGTAACAAGGGGAGTCAACAATTATCGATATACCCCAGGTGTTAAAAATACTCTTGGAGACGTTGCATCGACATGTGCACTCACAGAGCACTTGCTACGATCTCACCTGTGCGTTTGATCACAACGGCTTACTTACTTAGCTGCGATACTATGGCAGTCAAGGCAGTGCTAACAATCTTTAGGCTTCTTAACTAGAAAGTAGAATACAGTACGTAGATTTCAATGGTAAACGGTCAAGTATGAGTTCCGTTTCCAAAGTCGTACTACAAGGTTTTATAATTGGACCAGTTTTATTTATAATCTATAATAATAATAATAATAACAATAATAATAGTAATAATCTTTATTGTCCAACAGACAGAATCCATTTACAGGACAAAACAATATAGACATTACAGTACAGTGCAAAAGTTAATATTATCTAAATTAAGAGAACAATATTGTCTAAATTAAGAGAGCAAGCTATTTATTAATTAGTGTAAATTAAAAAGGAAAAACAAAGAAACTAAATATAGATATCGAATATAATGTACCTATTATAACATTACAATATAAATATATAGTAAAAAATAAAAATAAAAATAGTAGAGGCATGACGGCAAGAATGAAATTATCTCTGAAAAGGGTCATGAAAGTGAGCATTGGCATTTCTGGTCATATGAGTTATTGATGCTTTAAACAAAATATTTGTTCTTGGTCTGGCAACTAGGAAAGTATCAGTAGAACGCGTAGCATAGGTCGGGACCAAAAATCTATGGCAGATAGAAGATAGGGTGAGTCAATTTCATTATTGATTAGTTTCATTAGGTATCTTGCACTAGCCATCTCCCGCCGTGAAGTCAAGCTTATGAAATTATGCCGATTCAAAAGTGTTTGATAGTCAGTTCCACGGGGAGGATAAACACCGCTCATTCTGTAAGAGACGTACTTCAGGAATCTTCTCTGTACTCTTTCTAGTTGTAGTTGCTGGTAAACGTAGTAAGGATACCATATTATCGATGCGTACTCAAGTTTTGGACGAACAAGTGTGTAAAACAGGGTCGTAAACGTCGTCAAATTAGAAAAGCCTCTACATGACCTTACTAAAAAGCTCAGTGTGCGTGATGCGGAAGAACAAATAGATTGTATGTGGCCGGTAAATTCCAAACGAGAGTCAAATAATACACCTAGATCTTTAATGCTATTGTTTCTTGATATTAGTACTGAATCCAAACAGTAGTCATATAAGATCGGTTTACTACATCTTGAAAAAGTTACAACTGCGCATTTATTAATACTGAGCTTAATTTTGTTTTCCTGGCACCAGTTGTTAATAATTGTCAGATTTCGTTGCAATTGGTAGCAATCGGAAAGGTTGGTAATCCTCGAGAATATTTTCATATCATCAGCATATGCAAGAACCCTACAATCTAGTTTATTTAATAGATCATTGATGTATATATTGAACAGTAAAGGGCCAAGGTTGGATCCCTGGGGTACTCCCGAGGAAATCGTAAAGATGTTAGAACTGAAACCATTATAATGCACGTAACTCGATCTATTCTGAAGATAGGAAGCAATTAATTCAGTAAGAGCAAATGAAAAACCAATAGAGCTCAGTTTGTTCAGCAATATAACATGATCAATGGTGTCGAATGCCTTGGCAAGTCAGTGTACAAGACATCTATATAAATTACTTAAAAATAAATTTGTCAGTTAATAAAGTTTAATTGTGTACGGATGATACTACCTTCTTGATTACCAGTGCTTCTACTGACGAGAAGTTAAGAAATAAAGCAATTGTAGAATACGGGGCTAAAAATTGGTACTTTGCCAACGAGTTGAGAATGAATCCCGCCAATGCACAGGAACTAATCCTTGCTATCCATCAAACTAATGAAATTACTGCTGTAAATCTACATTGATGATAAGTTAAAGTGGAATACGCACCTGACGTACTTAACCCGGAAGCTAGCAAGTGCAATTTACATTAGGATACAGGAGATTTAAAAAAATTAACTCGCCAAGGCACCAGGTTGAAGTTCCACGTCAATACTTATAGTCTGATGTCCGGAATCAAGTTATGGAGTCAGACGACTAAAGTGAAGGAAATTTTCATTCATCAGAAACGTGCCATCAGTGCCCTATGCAATTTGAAGCAGATTGTGAGTTGCAGAGATTCATTCGCGCGAGAAAAAATATTTACTCTGCCCTCGCTATATATACGTACTCTGGAAAAACAAAAAGTTAAGGAAAACATGAGGAAAAATGGAGAATTAGAAACTTGTTTAGTGTGCCGTTCCATCATCTCCACAATGCCCCGAATTATCCATCATGGTCATTTACACATAATTTATATATATTTCTACTTCCAATTTTATCTATTTTAGATATGTTTATAGTATTTTATATGCGTATCTCCTACTTATATTATTAGGATGAATTTTAAAGTATTTTACCGGTTTTTTGACTTTGTTGTAATTTTTATTACAAACCATAAATTCGCATGCTTATTTACTTAAAGAAAGAGAAAAGTATTATTACTGAAGTTTTTCTGGGTGAAGGAATATGTAAATATCACGCTAAATGAAATCGTTGACAGATTAGCTAAGGAAGCCATATACGCACCAATAGGGATCAGCCTCAAACTAAGGCAACAAGATATTAGGTTTGTTCGTAGAGCAATCAGCAACTATGAGCAACCGTCAGACGCGTGCGTATTTATATATTTGTCTTCGTAGAGTAAAATTTCAAACTGACGACTAGAAATCCGGTGTTCGCAGAGTGAATTTTATTCAATTTTCAACCAATTGGCAACCGTCACAATAATTTCTTACAGAATTGAAAATTTTTGGTTAGAGACATTCGCAATGACAAGCGCCAACTTTAGTAATGGAGACTCCCAGATTACTTGTTAATCTGTGGTGATCCATTCCATGATCTGTCGCACATCTGTACGTTGACGATAATCATTTGTGAATATGTGTCGTTTTTGTTATTTTCTCCACATTCTTACTACATTTAGATAAATAATGCTTCAAAAGTCCTACAAAAACTGAATTTTGCGCCCCTTCAGGACAAATTACGCATTCCTTCTTCTCTTTTATGTTCATAGAGCATTAAATTCAGGACAAATTTGCAACTGTTTCCAATCGGGCATGCGCATTGAATATTAGTTGCCAACAGTTTCCAATTTACTCTACGAACAAACCTATTGTCTTATGGCATACGACAAAACGGCTTTATCAGAAATGCAGCACAGCATATTTGAAGACATCGAAATTGGTGAGGTGAAGAATTATTCTCTTCCTATATATTTCCTTTAAATACGTTCTAAACCGCAAATATCTACTCCTATCTTCTTCAGTTTGAGAATAATGGTATTAGCACAATGAGTAACATAAAAGTTATGATAATAAAAATTTCAACATTTATTATTTATATACTACAACATCCAATTTACAACAAACCAAACTAATTAGAAAAGAACGAATCCTATTACAGAACACCTTAATTAGAAACCGTATTACCTACCGACAGTGTAGCAACATAAGTTTCTTTTAGTACGTTCTAAAGAAGCAGAAACGTTTAGCAGATTGTTACTGCAAAACGCGCGCTTTCATCGTGCGTTAGCTTATTGCGCGCGGTCTTATTTAGTGCGAAAATAAGAGGATCGGAATTAAATTTGCACATGTTCAGCGAATTAAACTCGACTCGATATTGTGGAATTATTTAAATGAGAAAGTAATGACTCTCATTACGAATAATCCTCGCTTCCTTTTCACCTAAATCGATGCGGATTAATTTAGAACGTAACGTAGTATGTAAGGCAATTGAATTATATCATGTGCACACGCGCAAATCGGTAGGGAGTTAGATGGTCCTGTTCGCCAATTAGCGTTGATGAATATTTATCAAGTTCGTGTGATCTATGCAGGTCAGCTTGCGCGAGACGATAAGGAAAAACTAAATTATACAGTCGGAGTTGGAATTTTCACGTTGACTGGGAGATAATGCGCTGCAGGTTGAGATTTTAACGAGGATCTTTGGAAGAAGATATGTATGATTAATGGCACAAGAAAAGTAATACACTTTTGTTTTATCACAGCTTACTTCAACTGAAAATTTCCTCTCAAATTGTATTTGCAGATAAGTGATTTGGAAAGCGCGAAGGTAATTAACGAGAAAATTAAAGATGAGAAATATTAACGTATTAGAGTCTTTTGAAAAACACGAAAATTATAGCTCAATCACATACACCGGCAGTACCTCACTCAAAATAATCGAATTCATTAAAAAAGCTACAGGTGAAAAAGTATCATTTAAAACTAATTACTCGTTGCAAAATTACATCAAAAACGATAAAGACAAGACGGACAAAGGTGTGATGTGATTGTAGTAATGTTTATGCCGGTCAAACCGAAAGAACCTTCAGAAATCGCATAAAAGAACACGGCAGGAGTTATAAATTTAAGAAAACAGATTAGACTATTGGTAATCATTGTTTAGAAAATAATCATAAATTTAACATTAACTTTGAAATTTTACACGTTCAAGACAGAGGCAAAAACTTAATTTACTAGAGAATATGGAAATGAATAGATATAACCAGTTAGGGAAACCTTTAAACGACCAACTACGAGTGAATAACTCCCTTCTCCTAAATTTCAATCTGAGCCCCCTCTCCCCTCCATACACACCATCTCACTAAAACCGTGTATCAATGTACAAACTTTAGAATCTAAGCCATCATTCATCCACCTGATGAAGCTATAGTATAGCGAAGCAATGTCATTGTGTTCTTTTACAATAAATACTTGAAACTTTTAACATTTGACCTTTCCTTACCTCTTGTAACGTATTAGAGTTTAAAATATGTGCTAGTGTAGATACAATCAAGGACTATTCACGAATGTAACTTGTCTTTTCTAGAAGAAAATAGAGTGAATTTTATGATAGGCGCCGGAACACCAGAGCATACAAACAAACCAAGAAGCGGACCTTCTGGGAAGAGAGAGACAAGGAGCCCCAGCATCCATGTGACCCCATGTGCTTTCTTACCAACCGTGTGTTGCACAAGTCAAAAATAGCTAAAACAAACGGAAGCGTACTGACGAGTACGGAAACAGAACGTAGGTAGGTGGCTCTCTGATTGTCTCAAAGAGACCTGCTGACACGCTGAAAGACAATGAGGTAGGAGTGTAAAGAGCGTAGGGTCCTGAGTGTAAAGGGAAGGTAGACCCTTTAAAATACAAGGTGTTGAAGAACGCTGGCTGGTGATAAATAACAGTATGGGGGCGCCACTGGTTCTTAAGAGGATTTTTTCAAACGAATTTTTTGGAATGTACGGTACGTGAAACACAAGTGCAATTCCATAGAAGAGCTCCCCAAAGAGGTACTTTCTTTCTTCTTTTCGAGCGTGCATCTGTCGCAGGATATCTGGACTGAAAGGAAGGGGATTAAACACCCAAAACAAAGTAAGGAATGGAACTGAAACGTTAGTTAGATATACAAGGCGTTTATTTTGTGCGCTTTTGTGTGCTTTTGAATTTAGTTCACATAGTTTCCGAGGAGTTTCTTATATTGATAGTACTGCCCTAACTGGAGCTTATCCGGCACACACATGTCCCTTCGAATAATTTCCCTCAGAGGCATTCCCTCACTAGGCTGGCATTGTTCTCAACGTAATTTAAGTACATAAGTTGCTACATGCTTCCGTACACACGACGTCCCAAGAGGCCTCTAACATTCTAGAAACGATCTTAGAGCCCAAAAAAGAAAACACTACAAACTACAAACCAGGATTCTCAGGAAGCAACTGACTGCCAGTTACTCTCCTTCGTGAGATACGTTTAACTGCAGAAACTCTCCAGCTAAGCACAGCGTGCATCGAGGATAAATCTCGGGAAAGGTGGGGGAACTCCCCAGACGAGAGTTCGGCAAAGCAATTTATTAGAGAACGAACGCCGAAGTATACGAAGAACCTATTGCGCAGGAGCAGGAAGTTTGTTAGGGTGATAGTGGCCCTACTAACAGGGCACTGCAGGCTCAACAAGCTCATCAATAAAACGGGCTTGACAGAATATGTCAAATTGAGGAAGAAACCACAATCAACGTATTGTACCAATGCGAGGAATTAGCAAGGTCGCTCCCAAAGCTGTTAAGTCTAATTAAAGGAACAAAGCTGGAGAAAGTACTCTAAGGAGGCATGAGGAGCACAATAGATCTGCAAAAGTCGCAGTAGAAAAGCCATCATTGCCACCTCAAGTAATTCAATCTTAGAGCGGTGTGAGGGTGAGGGTCAGAAGTGAATTTTCTGGAAGGCGCTAAAACAAGATTCGGTAATTGAGATGTTTAATCGTTAAGGAAAAGGGCGGGGGCGGGGAGGAGGAACATAAGCCTTAAACCTGACTAAAAGTAGACTTCCAATCAAGGAATATCTTTTCGTTTTCCTTCGTTTCCGGTTACCCAACTTTAAAGCGTAGAACGAGAGGAATGGAGTGAGAGGTTAAGTTGATGCACATCGACCGATAAATTTTTCCGAAAATAGGATCTAACAAGTCTGAAGACGTTTGAAATACGATTTGACACGAAGTCCAAGAAAGTAAAGCGGCGACCGAAAATATTGAATCACAAAAGAAGAAAGAATAAATCTGAAGCAATAATGAAGCATCTGACTTGAATAAATGTATATTTTCACTCCAACAAAGCATGCATTGGTGTGGAATTGTAGAACCCTTAGAACTTACCACTACAGAAATGGCTTGAAAATTAATTTATAACATTGACACCGTATTTTCTTGATCAGCTAGCCTAGTCGATGTCGGCCTACTCGGCGATTAGAATTTTCAGTAAAGACTGACGAAGGAAAATGCAAAACGGCAATGCAAAAATGTCTTTTTACGAAAACAATCACCTTCTTGCCTTACTGCCACAGTCACTCACTGACTTTACTTTCAAGAAACTAATATAATCACCGAATCACAAGGGGGAGGGGTGGCGTAAGCCTTGAACCGGACTTAAAATGGACTTTCGATTACAGTAGACGAATGGGGCTCTACAGCTAGCAATTGGCAAGCAACAACTTTTCCTTTCCCTTCGCCTCCGATTACCCAATTTTAGCGTTTAGAACGAGAAAAATGGAGTGGGAGGTTCAGTTGATACAAATCAACCGATAAATTCTTCCGAAAATAAGATCTAACAAGTTCGAAGACGTTGGAAATATAATTTGACAGGAAGTCCGAAAAAGTACAGCGGCAACTAATACATTTAGTCACAAAAGAAGAAAGAATAAATCTGAACCAGTAATTAACCATCTAAGTCGAATAAATGTATATCTTCACTAAGAGAAAGCATCCATTGGTGCGGAGTTGAAACCTTAGAATTTACCATTACAGAAATGGCTTGAAAATTAATTTATAACATTGACTGTGGTATTTTCTTCCTCTTGTATCTTTACTTTTAATTAACTATCGAATTATCCATTTTTTTCTTCCAAGTTTTGGATTATTACCACAAGACGAACGTCGTTATTAATATTTGCCGTGCAAAGAGATAGTGGATCGTACGCGGTGATGGAAGCCGGGGGTGAGGAATTGCTAAGTTTTCCTTATTTCATTCCATCTCTCCGGCTGATATAAGTCTCGTCCGACGCTCGCAGAATACTGATTAATCTGCGGAGGGATTTGCAAAGCTCCATGCCGCTTACCACCCGGTTCATTTCATTAAATACGCTGCAACCTCATCATAATTTACCTAGTCCACATATTACTTCTCATTTCACCGAGCGACGTATATATCTATACATACATATATGACGGTTATGTAATACCGAAATTCATACCGGTAGGTATGAAGATGTTAGCGGAAACTTTAGTATCTTCAGAAAATTTTCCATTTTATATTATGAAATATCTGATTTAATTTGTGTTGCGTTGACTTCGTTGTCAGAATTCGAACAGTTTTACTCCGTAGCCTTCTACAAAATCTGAATTTTATGAATTTGTTAAATTTATGTAGTAGATTAAGTAAATTATTTTTAAAAAATAATTAAAATGCTATAGTCCCAGTCGTAGACAATTATTGCTAGAAAACTAGATTCAGTCACCTTATTAACAAAATTGTACAATTTACAGTAAATATTTCAACTCGAAAGAACTTTTGGTAAGAGTATACGGAGAACTGAGAAATTTATTTATTTATATCAAAATTTTTGGGGTTCTATTTATACCTTTTCGACACCACGCCCACCACCTTTTTGAGCATTTTATTACCCCATGGGTGTTAGCTTCTCATTTTAGCTCCAGCCAGAGACGTTTAATGGAAAAAACAAATGTAACTAGAAATAAAATTAATAATTATTATGAAAAGCATATATTAATGGATAGAAAAGAATTGTAAACATTGAGACACATACATACAACACTTTTACATTACAAGAATTCATAAAAACACTGGAAACAAGCAAGGATACATCGACATTCAATACATGTTTCTATAACAATGATGTGCCTGGATGAACTGGAGTCGGGGAGAGTTGAAGTTTTCGTTTCGTGGACAACGAAGAAATAAAGCAGTGTGATTCTGGTTTCCAAAAATAAATAAAAAGTTTGTTTGGTTAACGACGAAAAAATTGACAAGATAGATAAGTCAACAAATAAGTCTGTAAATATATTTCGAATAAAAGGGTTTTAAGAAGAAGTACGAGTGAATAAAAGAACCTCACCACACCGGAGAAGAAGGAATTTAAGAGAAAGAAGAAGGAATTTAAGAGAGAAGACATAGGAGGAGTCATCATCGAATAAAAGAAATTACACTCACACACACACAACACTAGGTAATTATCTCGATTTTATGTTATATATTTCTCAAAATTTGTAAATATAATTTGTTATAATTTATGTTTTTTATATCATTAATTAAGAGCTAGGCCGGTGCAATTTTGTTTAAGATATTAACTAAATTCTCAGTACAATACAGTATGCAATGGTAGACCTTGCTACAAATACTTACCTAGTGATAGTAGCATTAGGAAAAAATATTTTAGAGTAATTTTGCATTGTTTTGCTCACTAACTGCACATCCTGATTTTATTTAGTCAGTATGTTTGTTATTTATGAGTACCAGGGGAGTCGAAACAATCCAAAATTCACTATCGCGTTTTCAATGATAAAACAAACACGTTTACCCAAAAACTAAGAAGACGCATTTTTGGCGAGTCAACAACGTAAAAGTTCCGAAAGTTTACTTTACACATTTGCACCTAGCTTAATTATTAATGAAAATAACTGTGCCCTTCAACAAAGTGATGCACAATTGCCGGTCCATTCACATTTCTCCGTGTACCCTAAAGATTTTCTCCGTAATACCTTATACAATGAGGTTCAAGGAAATGTAAGGCTGAAAAGGTGATAAAATGACTGGAAAATAGGGGTAAGTGGACGTGTGTCTAGCTTATTAAAGTTCTCAATTTTAGATTCTCCCTAAGTACACATTCCACCCCGAAATATACACTTGTACCATGGTGCCAGAAACAGAAGTAATAAATAACAAAAAATTATAGATTTCTATACCTATATTTAATATAAAATTACTAAAAATATGTGAACAAAACGAGCCATCCGCATTTAAAAGGGCACCACAAAAGTAAACCGCTTAATAATTATATGGCGAAAAAAGCTGAAAGCGGAACCCATCTCGTTGGCTATCTGCTTCATTAAACAGCAAACGAATTATAAACAAAACGTTATTCTAATACGAAATTCGCCTGTCACCGAAAGTATAGCTTATGACTTGATTGATGGATCCATAGATGGGTTTCTCTTTCCCAAAATATGTATTCAGCGAATCGACCGGGCGATGTTACCCGGCGACCGTCGAGAATAGAGGGAAACTTCGTGCGGATAAAGCGGATAGAACAGGTAGAAAAAATAATTCGACGCCGTTACGAAACGCGTAGTTTACATTTTCGAACGCAGAGATGGGAAAAGGTCACGAAATTTGTTAATAATTGCTAACCGCACCGGTTGCGGCTACTTACTTTAAATTTTATATCTCATCGGGAATTAGGGAATAGTGGAATGGGAACAGTCGCCTTATTCTTCTGCTTTAGATCGGACGAGAGAAGTGGCGGAATAGAACGGAGACGATCAACCCTCTAAAATTACAGAGAATGGTGACGTGTTTCGATGATTAATGATTTTCCTAATATATATTTAATTTCGGACGGTATTGTTTTGGCAGGAAACGCAATTTTCGTATGGTAGAATTTTCGATGCTCTTATGAAAGTCGTCCCTCTTCATGATATAATCGTTTGAGAATTCGTAAATATGTTTTTATGCATACAGGGTTGGTAAAATTTCAGTACAAACTAAAAAAATATAAATCCTGATAAGAATAGGATAATGTACTGAAAATTTAGATAATTATATTAGCAAGATTGCACCGGTTTAACTCTTAATTAACGACATCGTAAAAAGCACGAATTATTGAACAAATTGTATTTACAAAATTTTAGAAATATTTGACATAAATTGAAAATAATTACCTATTGTATTTTGTGTGTCAGTGTGTAATTTCTTCTATTCCATGAATTTCTTGCTCCCCTTTTAAATTCTTCTTCTCGGTGGAATGAAGCTCTGTTTATTTAATGGTCACTTCTTTTAAAACCCTTTGGGCCTAAATATAGTTGAGACTTCTATTTCAATCCACCTTCAACGTAGTAAAATCGTACTTCGATGATTTTTCGTGTAGTTTTTCGATCGTCGACCAAACATACCTTCATTTTTTCCGAAACCAGGACGCTTCCCCATCCAAAGTTTACTATATTATCTCTCCGTTGTCCAGATAACCAGATGTTTACTATTTTCCATGGATAGCAATTCATCACTGGGGTGGCGTTGCTACAGAGGTCTATATTGTTGATGCCCAAGTGTCCTTGATTTCTTATATCCAGCGGTAATTAGGAATTCTTGTGATGTGAGAGTGTTGAACGTATGTTTTTAAATAGTTACATGGTTTTCTATCTTTTAATCGAGACTTTTTATAATGATTGATAATTTTATTTCTAGTTACATTCTTTTCTCCCATTGGCTGCACTCAAACAAAAGAAGCTAACACCCGCAAGGTAATTAAATGCTTAAAGGTGGCGGTCGTGGTATCGGAGAAGTATAAATAGAACCCTAAACTAAAGCGAATGTCATTTGAACATGATCATCCAAAACCCCAAGATTTACTGTGAATTTTGATATATCCAATTGTAGTTAATGATAGATTATTTAATGGCAGTTAACCATGCGAATATTAATATACTACAATAACTACCGTATCAGGGTGCTCCATGCATGAATGTACCTTAACTCGTCCACGTGATAATATACTCCAACTTACAATATGCATTTCAATATATTTGAATTGAAGTAAGGTGACAAGCGTAGGAATAATTTAATTTGAATTCCTGGTGTTTTGGGAATAATAATGCAAACAGAGATTGACATTGGTCATCATCGTTCGGGGATGTTCTTTAGACTCAAAAACCTATCCTAAGTGTTGTTCTTTCGAGAAATCAATGCAGGAAATTGCGCAGCTTTTCCCAGAGAGAATACGTTCGTATCTACCACCAACCACTAAAATAACTCATCTTAATGCCCAGACGTTATGCTGCGTTTTGTGTCAGAACCACGATAACTGAAGATTCAACCGATCCCAGTTCAAAACGGGATAGGAATTATACAAAATTACAAAATAAAATTAAAATAATCGGTGCCATGGGAACAAGAAGACCGCAATAAATTCAGTTATTTTTCTCTCGCGTCTCCTTTTACCAGTGGAGGACGTCGGAATAGGATAGCTTCATTCTATTCTTTACCCCATTTCGTCTCTAGTTTTCGATCTTGTGTTATTTCCTTTATCTGTTTCATCGTCTCCTCTCCCTTTCCCTTCGTTCGGTTTTTGTATCTGCTCGGTCACTGTTTTTTCTTTTCCGCCTCAATTGTTTTGCTTCATAAACTCATTTAACCAACCTCTTTCCCTTCCTCCTGGCTATTTGTCCATAACATTTCAACTAATTCCCTTCCAACAAATCCATTTTAAAACTGAAAACTGATTCAAAAATTCTGAAGAAATGCGTGAGTAATGGAGAAACGAAAACGAATTCGCAGTGCGATTTTCGTCAAAGTTTCTTTCAAAGCTGAGATGAACGATTGGTATGAAAGGAAAATAAGCAAAATGTGGAATATTTGATGTCAAAATTCTGAACGTGCAGGAAATACACTTGCTACGCGTACAGCCGTTGCAACAGATTTTGAACAAATGTTGCAGTTACATATAAGTGGCCAAAATAGTTAGATACAGCTTTGAATTCGAAAAGGTGATACCAAGGCCTAGTTAGACTACAAGCTGTTCAAATTGGTTAAAATTTGGAGATCGATATATATCGTAATTCTAAAAGCTTATAACAACTAAGAAGTACTCACTCGATCCTGAGCAAGTAGAAAATACAAGTGTTTAAAAACAAATGGAAGATTCAATATAATAAACTTGATGAAATGTTCTGTACAGGTAACTTCAACAACATCGCAGCTGGAATGTTGCTGTTATTATTATTATTATTATTATTATTATTATTATTATTATTACAGACCTTGTAAATAAATGAATGGAGATGATTTTCTTTTGAAAAATAGGTTGATATTCCAAAAATGATAATCGAAAAGAACATACTATTGAGTGGTAGGCGGTAGAAGGTAATATTAACCCTCAACGCTTAACACAGTAACATATTTCAGCAAATTATTAAAATACACTAAGATTCTGTGGATATTTATTTCAAAGATATCATAAGAGAAGAAATGAAATTATACGAAGACGAAATAGTCACGTCACTATTGGCTGATAAAATTAACGAAGGAATAACTGAATATGAGACAGCTGGTATATTATTTCTTTCTGTCTAAAGTAGGAAATACAATGATTAGGCAACGTATTAGAAAAACAATTTAAAACACGTTAATGGCGAGCTGCATGGAATAATGAAAGGATCACCAAAACGGAAAGAAGCCAAATAGAAAAGCTTTGTTACCACCGATCAATCGTGCAGGGTACTTGAAGAACTTGCGGATTACGAAAAAATAAAACAAATGAAAATTTCATGAAATTATGATCGATTTAATGCTTCACTATGTTTTTTCTAAGACAGAAAAGGTGTGTTAACGTATTAAGGATGCCGAGAAATAGACAAAGTGTAAGATCCTAACCAGCTCCATGAAATGGTGGAAGGCTTACTAAAAAGATGAAAGAAAAGGAACTCAGCCAGAACTCGCTGCTCCCACTGGCCCGTTATCCAGAAAGAAGGGTCGACTTCGTCCTACTGCTCGAATGCTTCAGTATTTGAATGTCAGAAACATTAAAATAATGGTCCTAAACCTGGATCTACACCGTGTACTTAATGATGGTGTGATGAATTCTTGATAATTTCTATGCTTTCACGTAAAGCGGCTAACTTACGGGGTTTAAGTTCGGTTTACATCGTCCGAAGAGGCAATGGAAGCATTAAAAATGAAATAAATAGCCCAACGTCGGAAGATTGGACAAAATGCTTTGGAAATGCGTTTCAACTCTCCAAAAATACATTAGCTATACAGAGGAGTATGAAAAATTATAAATAAAAGTATTTTGTCAATATATTGTGCATTACTTCACAATACTCTGTGGAAAGTACCTAATTTCTACTATTCAGTGCTCAAGACAAACAGTAGATGGCGATCCTAAATTACTTCTTCAAATACCATCTTCGAGGGTAAGTTGTTTGTAACATGTTGCATTTAAATGCGAAAATGACGTTTATACTATACATGTTCGTACTTACATTTCTAAGAAATAAGGGAAAAATTGCTGAGGATAACAAGCAAGTTGTCGAAATACGTATTTAGAACCATTCAACTCAAGAGTTTACAGCATTTATTATCAATCTCTTGCATCTGTAATACTCAAGGAACTAATAAAATTTGAACAAAATTGTTACGTCATACCTTCATAAACTAACGGATCTTAAATAATTTATTCCGTTCATTTCTACATGCCTTAACTAACCGTGCGCTCCTACTTGTTAAGCCGTGTTCATACGTAGTGAGATGTCTTTTGACGAGAAGGAGTGGCGGTACTATTTAACATGAAACGAGATCAAATGCTTCTGAAGGAGCGCCGTATAATTAACAATGTCCACTAACGAGAGTTTGAGTGGCGTGTGATCTTACATCGGAACAATTACAATAACAATTAGCGGTAATGAAAAACGAATTACAAATTACTTACGTCTGGCTAATTGCATTATGAATTTAGCCTCGAAAATATCTTCTATGTTCTTTTCTATTCCTCCTATCTGCCCTTATTATTCTTTCTTACTTATTGAGATTTTAATCGTCGGGTGTGTCAACAACAAATTCACTGCAGCTGGTGGGAAAATAATACAATATTGTCGTATACATAGCAAGAATTGGATGATTTGATAAAGCAAGAGAAAATCGTGGAATAACTGAATGTGACAATTAAACACACACAAAAATTAATTTTATGACTACAGCACAATGGACATATCAATTTAGTTTTGACATAAAATACTTCCGTAATTTAGACTTTGGGTAATGTGAAATCAAAAGCGCCGCTCTCATCTCTTAATATAAGCAAATATTTTAAATACATTTGAGTTTATGACTTATTCACTAAGATTGCCCCAGGTGTACATCGTTTCTGTAAAAGCAACAAATTGGCTTGCTTGAGAACAGACGAAGAGCGTCCCGCGGATTGAGGAAAACGACTGACGCCATAGAAAACTATGGAGATTGAAGTGAGTACATATTAAATAGGGCAATATTGTGGAGGCAACAAAATCTGTATGGTGAATGAATTTTATTAATTGCTGTTACTAGACGTTACAAAAGTTAATTTCTAACAAAATCAGTGAAAAATTCTCTTCTTAACTTTATAAAATGATTACTAAGATGAAAAGCTCTCTTTCCAACAAGAAGACGTTGTGAATTACAATGATATTGAAGAAGGGGTAGCAGCATCTACCAAATAATGCCAAAAGAAAGGAATAATACTGAAATTAGAATGTAATGGAAAAGGGGATGAATATGAACTGAAAGAATGCCATCGATAGGGGTTATTAAATGTATCAACTTTGACGATAAATGAACTTTATTATTTGTTGTGACTAAATTTGACAAAAGTTAATTTAAAACAAAATCAGTAAAAAAATTCTTTCTAGCTCTATGAAATGATGGGAGGATTACTAAAAAGAAAAAGAAAACCAAAGTCTGAAATCTCTGTTCCCAGCTCCCTTGGAAGCTTGGAAGCGTCTTCCAAGATAAAGAGCTCGCGGATTACGATAAAGTGGAAAAAGTGGTGGCATCTTTTACGAAATAATGCCCACAAGAGAAATAATGAGGAAATCAGAAAGCAGGGAGGAAAGGGAGATGAACGCGAAGAACAGAATTCATCGTTCGTCATTCACTAGTGTAACTAAATATATGTAACTAAATATATCAGCTATTGTGATAAATACATTCTATTAATTGTTGTTACTAAATGTTACTAAAGTTAATTTGTAACAAAGTCGGTGGAAATTTTTCCTTTTACCTTACTTACCCCATTAGTACCCGCTGTACTTATTTGGATACAGTTTACCGTACTAAAATGAGGACCGCGGGAGCTAATGGGTTAAAGTGACGGAAGGATTACTAAAACGAGAAAGAAGAGTGAAGTCAAAAATTTCTTTTTCCATTGACCCGTCTTTCAAGGAAAAAAGAGTTTGTAACTTACAAAATGTGATTATTTTTTGTTACTAAATGTTACTAAAGTTTATTTCTGAAAAAGTCGGCGAGAAAATATTTTTTTAACTCCACGAAATGATTGAAGGATTACAAAAACGAGAAAGGGAAAACGAAGTCAGAAGTCTTTTTTCATTGACCCGTCTTCCGTGAAGAAGAAGAGTTCGTGAATTTACGATGGAGTTAAAGAAGGGGTCGCAGCTTCCACGAAGTAATGTCAAAAAGAAGAATAATGATGAAATCTAAATACAGTACGAGAGGATGAACGTAAAGAGCCACGATTCATTTTCGTTGGCCAGTGGTGTAACTGAAAGATTGCTAACGATAGGACTTAGTAAAAGTACCAAATATTATGATAAATATTTTTTATTAATTGTTGTTATTAAAATACAGGATGACTAGCTCCGATTTTTTACGGTAAAAAATCAATCTTCGAATCGATCTTCTACCATCAGATATTCAAAAGAACGTTATCGAAATTAGAAATCGAAAAGAATCTTCTTAAGAGTCTAATTTAACCAATAAAATTGAAACCATTCATTTTTGACCATCGAGGCATTTGAGCCTCGCTTTTATCGCTGATTAGACGCGACTAACTCATGTAGCTGTCTATGTAGCTGTTAACTTTAGGGGCATACGTGCTCAAACCATGCTTCCTGATTTCTTCTGATATCAGGACATCAAATACGTCGAAGCAATGTTTTTAACTCAAAGTAGTACTTCGCTTCCAATAAAGCCAGTATAAAACTGAAAACTTTGAATCGAGATTCTGAAGAAGTGCATGAGTAATGGGGAAACGGAGAAGAATTCTCGGTGCGATTTTCGTCAAAGTTTCTTTCAAAGCTGAGATGGACGATTAATTTGAAAGGAAAATAAGCAAAATTTTGGAATATTTAATGTCAAAATTCTTAGCAAGCAGGAAATACACTTGCCAGACCTAAACCCGCTGCAACATATTTTGTACAAATGTTGCAGGTACACATACATAAGTAGGCAAAATAGTTGATTACAGCTTAGAAAAAATATTGTTCAAGCAAAATAAATTCAAAAAGGAACAGCAAGAAACAACAACAATGTCTTTATTGAATAATAATAATAATATTAATAATAATAATAATCTTTATTGTGATGGCTCATCAGAACATGAACATAGTCAATCATACATAAATGTACATATTATAATAATGAGAAATTTTAAAATAAAACTAAAATTGACGTTAACGCACATATTCATCACAGAGATGTTCGTCACACATTACACACATTAAACATTCATAAACTCATCGACGCTATAAAACATATTTTCATAAAGATACGTTTTTAGATTTAATTTATAGCTATTGAATGATTGTGTGGCTTTTACACACGCGGGCAGTTCAATTAATTGAGCTAGCTGTGTATGTAGCTGTTAACTTTAGGGGAATACGTGCTCACACCATGCTTCCTGATCTTCTTCTGATAGCATCATATACGTCAAAGCAATTTCTTTAACTCAAAGTACCGCAATAAATTCTTTACAAATCTTGGTGCTCGGTGGTTAGGGTATGGTGCCACCAATTTGATATGTCTGCAAAATTTATTCGATGGAATTTGTTTGGATTCCGTTTCCGTCTTTCTAAATAAGAACACCTTCAATTTGAAACATTAAATTTTCCATTCCTCGTTTTACAGATGAAATGCTACGCCCATGCCCAACATTCGGTAGCTCTATAATTTGCCCCAGTGGAGTGTCCGCCATCATTGCATTACCTTACTTGTTTGGGACTGCAGTTTTGGCTTTAGGCGCTGGGGTTCGTGGTTCGTGGTTCGTGGTTGTTTAGCTTCGCGAAGAATAAGCCGAAGCCAGGTTGTAAAGGTTTTACGGCTTAATCTGCAGAGAACCTCATGGGTACTGGATTTTAAAATTTGCACGATGCGATGCTCTTGCTACTTGGAATCGGACCAAGTTAACACCAACGACCAAAAGGCGTTATTCAAGCTCAACATCCATATCTGACCAGAAGAAAAATGCTTTCTCCTTCCGACAATGCGTTTGCAGACATGTCCAGAATTATTACTGCAAAGTGACACGATCTAGGCTTAGAAGAGTATCCATATGTGCCGTATTGCCTGGATTTGTGTCTGTATAATCACTTTCTTTTATAAATGAATAAAAAATAGAACCCCTACATAACTCCTCCCTGATTTTATGTATCTTTTAATGAACTCTTCCTAAATCTTCCTATCCTTAACAAATCCAGTTGCCTCTTCATTTTGATGCCTTTCTTTTCCAGGATTGCACTGATAGCGTCGTCCGACGTCTTCTTCGATCTTCCTTTTCCTCCTTTCCTTTGCCATTTAGCTTCATATACCTCTTTTACCTGCGCTATTTATCCATTATTTGAACGTGTCCCACCATCCTAGTTGTCTTTCTTCTTGTATTCTTCAATGGTCCCAATTTCCAACTTTTCTCGTATTTTTCACTCCTGGCTTTGTCCCGCAGTGTAACTCCGCACGTTCGTCTGAGATATTTCATTTCTACGACTCTTACTCTACTTCTATGTCTTTCATTCATTATCTACGTTTCACTTCCGAATGTTAGTACTGGTCTGTAGATCGCCTTGTATACTTTTGTCTTTGTACTTTGTATTACTTCCTTTTTTCCTGCTATGTATTTATTCATCGAATAGAATAGTTTGTTTGTGTTGCTAACTCTGCTATTATCTCTTTTTGTTGTTATGCTGAGTCTCGTATAGGCATTCCCAAGTGTTTATATTGTCTGACTCACTCTACGTCATTGTTGCCAATCTTAATATTCATTTTCACTTCTTGTACCGATATTGCCACTACTTTGGATTTATTTGCATTCATTTTCATGACATGTTTTCTTAGTATCTCATTCCACACAGGTAGTTTTTCTTGTAGGTCTTCTTGTTGGTTTGCTAATATTACAATGTCACTTGCAAACACGCATTGCTGTTTCATGTTTCTATATCTAATGTTTGCAGATCTCGTTTTTTGTTTACTACTCTTATTGTTTGGTCCATTTACATAATTAGCAGTATGGGACTTAAAGTACTTTCTTGTCTAACTCCCTGTTTAGTTATAAATTCTGCGTTGTATATGTCAATAATTGTCACGGAGGAACTCACCGGACAACGACTCACTTCAAGTAATATGGTCAAAGCTTGTACAAATCGCATTATACTGAGGATGTTGATCATCCCAAGTCGTTTCCCAAATAAATTGAAAATCCTTTTTCAAAGTTAGGATTTGTCGAACTCTCTCCCTTGTAGCGATGATCCTAGATCAAAAGAAAACATACATATTTTCTGGTACGTATTTGTATAAACTTTTGTCTGCTCACATACATATACTAAGACAGAAGGTTCGAATCTCTGTTACCCGTGATGATATCACATCTAGGTGTTGAAGTATGTGAGAAACTGCCTTAGCAACACCGTCCTTCGCGTCTCCTGCCAAACACACGTTTTAATTACTGAAATGATCATCTCCCGGGCTCGCCGGCAGCGTCTTTTAATAACAAATTTTATCGTCGATATTTCTGGGAAGTAGCAGTTGCTAAAGTGATAAAAATATAGTTCACGGCTTCCTTGAAAATTACTGTGGAGCCTGCCTGCACACGTAAAGATTCGCGGTATTTACCATACAGGGAACCTTTAGATGTAATTACATTCCGTTTATTAGGGAGGCACCGGGAGACGAGTCTTTGTTCCATCGCGCCCCGTTAATTTTCGAAACGGCGAAAGCGAAGCGCTGCGAACGGGAGACGGGCGGAGAGGCAAACGGCGGACCGTCATTGCCTGCTTTTTTGTCGATGGACGTGACAAAAATAAATCTCGAGATTTATATGTGTTTTTGTCTCGGTCGTCTCTCATTATTTCGCGCGATAATTGCTTAGTTAAAATACGAAATAACGCTTCGATCGTTAGAGCCGGTAGCCGTCGTTTGACGCTTCGATAATTTAGCTTCCGAGTTGATATTATAAAGAAACTCAGAGAAATAAATACTAAAAACGTCTATCGATACTCTTAATTACACATCCTTTTAACGCTCGTAATTCAGGGATTGCCACCATTTTATAATGAAACTGCTTTGTTTGCAAGACAGGAATCAATTTACGCTGGAAATTCGCGATTTAAAATCGTCACCTTCAATTAGAAAAACTGGGAAAAACTGAGACGCTTGAAATCGTCAGATAGACGCTTTTCTCTATCCTTCTTCTTTCATTAGTTCTTTCTCCCTTGCACACACACACACACGTTTGCGTTTCCCCTCATCAGATGGCGCCCTTATTAATCGGATTCGAATTTACTTCAAATTCGACTTCAACTTATTTACCATCGGCTTCGAAATGAAATACTTTTCCTTTATACATTGTTTATTCAATTATAGAATTTTACCTTTTATTCGAATAAGCATCAAATGCGTAAAGAGCTTTGCTCTTGTCGGGTATCCCAGGATTATTTGTTTAATTCTTCTTAGGAATATGTATATTATTTGTCATAATAAATGTATAAGCATTTGTAAGACTTTTCCTAAATTATGTCAATATCACTTCAGTAATTCTGATGTTTCAATGATCCAGATTGAGCCAGTTTTAATTGATCCAAATTAGCGAAAATTTACTGTATGTTGCCATGGGTGTGTTATCTAAAAACCGAAGCCTCTTTTTTCTCAAAAATTAAATAAAACTATAAATCTACTCCCCAGATTTTACGCTGTCGTTCTTCCAACGACAATTTTGCGTGACAAACAGGCACCGATCAAATTTATAACGGATTCTGATCTCTCGAAATCCAACTCGAATTCTCCTCCGATACCAAAACTCGATGCACGTAACATATGTATAAAATACGCTCAATACTCGAGCGAAGCAAACGCCATACGGTTGAAAGAAGCAGAGGTACGTACTACGTACGTACGTAGTTACTTACCGAGGATTTAGCATTTATCTGGGTTCGACTCTTGCGTGCCCCGGACTCGATCGTGCCAATTACGGGCTTTAAAGTGTTCGCGAAATAAAACAAACACGAGACCGGAGCTTCGTCGTCGGCTTTTTATTCCGGGATAAGCCTTCGGAATGCCCTAATACATTATTAAATGCATTCACCTACGCTTCGGTCGGTGTCCGCCACCGTATCGACACGGCGTTCTTCTGCTTTATTCACTACATTGCGTCCATCCACCGTGAACGTAATGAGAGGTAAAGGATAAGATTCTTTCTCGTATGCACGCGTTACACGATAAAATTTTAGGTCGGGTTGTTTTCTTGCTGATTTTGTAAAGGAAAGAAATAGGCGACTGCATTGCGGTGGATAATCTAAAAGAGATTTTTATGTATGTTGTAGCAATGAAATTTTATTTCAAATTCCAAGAAACTTACACCATCGAAGGACGAAGGAAATGTTTGGAAATCGTTACCTAAATCGTTACACTGGCTTATATTACGATTGTGGAGGTATTGATTGCTTCTTTCAGTGACTGTAATCGTTGACTATGCACTTCATTCTTGACTCCTGGAAAAATTTGAAATTATTGAGACTTAAATCGGTACCGTGCAGTGGATGATCTAGTAACACTGGTCATTGCCCTTGTAGGTACATTATCTTTGACTAGGATATACAAAATTCCATCGCTTTTTGTGCTAGTGGGACAGCCGAGTCGGATCTAGCCATTATGTGAGAAAACAATGGCCACCAAGAAAACAGCTCGGTCGTAGAATAAAGAATATCGTGAGTTGGCCCGCGCTGGATCCGCAGAAAGTCTACCTGCCACATATACACATTAAACTCGGATTGATAAAAAGATTTGTTAAAGAAGTTGATAGAAACGGCAACAGTTTTAGCTCTTAGAAGACATATTTTCACGGGTCAGTGACGCAAAAATTAAAGAAAACATTCGCTGACCTCCAGTTAGTGGACGATTCGATGCCACCCTGAATGACCAAGAAACACCAGCAAGGGATTCGATCAAGAAAGCAGTACATCACTTTCTTGGAAATAACAAGACGAACAACTATAATGATCTTCTGGAGGAATTACTTTGGCAATATAAAGGTGTTGGATGCAATATGTCACTGA
Organism: Chrysina gloriosa; assembly: GCA_038088585.1. Lineage (NCBI taxonomy): Eukaryota > Metazoa > Arthropoda > Insecta > Coleoptera > Scarabaeidae > Chrysina > Chrysina gloriosa. The sequence goes on along the minus strand of CM076090.1, from coordinate 9,738,501 downwards.
AGATACATTTCCTTCATTCACAAGTTTTTGTTGTCAATTTTCGTATTCAGATAGGTTCATTCTAGTACAATATGCTATTCAGCTTTATGCTACAAAAAAAAAAATTGTCGACCAGTGTTATACAAATGAGAAGTCGAGCTAACTGAGAGAAACATGTTGGCCAATGACCAGTTTCAAATCTAAAATCTACAAGCAATGATCTGCTTTTGAGACAAAGTTCTAAACAATCTTTGCCCGATACATTTCTTGACTGGATTCCATTTCCTTTTTGACAATGTGTCAGTTTTAAAAATTCACTCTGGCCAAGTCAGTTGCTGTAGATTGATAAAACTGTAACTTTGGCTTAGCCAAATATTGTGAGTAATTTTGGTCCTTGGCGTTTCATTTTTTATTATATGCTAAACTAAAAGGACATCCCTCGTATCTACAGAGAGATCATTCTCAAGGTAGGGATTTAACGTAGTATGATGACCCGACACACCTGTCTCCGACCTATTCGAACTAAATGGGCAGCTCGCGCTACCAATTACTTGTTTCCGTATAGAAAGGGAGCGTTTTATAATCGATGAAGACCTTAAATAATAAATTAAAGTCGCCAGAGTGTAGTAATGTCGTACGTAAGTGCGATACACAAAACGGCTCTCATTGTCAGTGTGAAATATCGCCACCGGTCAGGGGATCTTACAACGCAACCCATCGCTATAGAGAGATGATAAAGGGCACTCGCATGCCTTTCGATTGTACGTTTTTATTGGCGCACACACAACAGCTCGGCGCGCTGTATTAAATTTATATTATCTGGCATCTTGTCTTATCTTATTAAAGGGAAACACATCATTAAAAGCGCAGCAAAGCATGCCCGGCCGAACGGCGTACCTCTTACGTACACACGTACGGTTGGTACCGTACGTAAGATGCAGCACGAATGCAGATTTCCCATAGCAGCAGAAGGTCCGGAAGAGAGCCGGCCCCGACGCGGTAACATACGAGCGTATTCAAATGAGAGGTCGCGGCGTGCCGTGCTACGACCACCCTGAAGATGGTGCTTATCGCTAACATCTTCGCCAGTTCGACCTCCGGCTCCGCGGCGATATCTGGTGACAAGATCTGCAATCTAGATCATGCGCACACCTAGGATTATAATATATGTTGGATGGGATGCGTTCCCGTCTTGCTTCTCTTACTATATCGTGCGTTACAGCTTCTTCTTATTCTTCGTTTTCTTCAGCTCCTTTTTAAATCCTAGTTGCTGTTTTTCCCAGTAATGTGATGCTCTAAACGTGGACTAGCTCTATTCCCATCGTTCGAGCACACCTTCATGACATCGTCATTATCGATCTTAGAGCTTAATCATATTATTTTGAAAATTTATTTGACTTATTATATCAGGTGTCTATAAATTGGCGAAAAACTACAGGTGACCCAATGCCTTATGAAATTCTGAATCAAAAGTTTGAGCATCAAAATATTGTAGCACTCTTCATACGTCCTCACCAGCCTCCACAAATTCGGATTTTTATTCCACACATAAGCTTTGTTGTTCGATATCTGATGTTTGTACATGTGAGAATTCAGTTAAGAAATTCACCAAATATGTACTTAACCCCTTGCACTACGCCGAAATTCACAATCAGCCGTGCCAAACTCGGGCGCCTGAGTGGTCCCGAAAAGAGTCGAAGCGGCGAAGACTGAGTGTCGGAACTTTGAACACATCTTACGACCATTCTTACGACTGACAATGAGTGCGAGATAGGCGTGCTCGTGTTGACTTCACGCGGTGGTGCTCTTGTAAAAGACAACAAGATACAAGATAAAATACCCAATCATTCAAGAAAAGGAAAGAAGAGATAAGACCTCATTCAGGCGTTCCTGGTGGCCCGAGATTAAGACCCCGAGCACGGCTCGTGATATTCATGTTTGGCCCGAAATGTCGATTACGAGCCTGACTCGTGATATCCACGTTTGCCGTGAAATTGAACAACGAGCCTGACTCGTGATATTCAAGTTTGGCCTAAAATTTTCATCACGAATCAGACTCGTGAAAATAGTGCAAGGGTTAAATGCGCATTTTTGCAGCTATTTACTTCTACAGGAGTGGACAACTAAGTTGCCACAGACCCATTTCAGAAGCTTCAGCCGCGCTTTTCGGCTAACCCACCGTGGAAAAATGTGTAATTGGAAAACTACTTTCACCATTCGCTGACGTGTTTCGCGGTTATACCGCTCGTCAGCGCGTCTTTGTGAGAAGTAGTTCGATATTTATTGATAAAGTAAGCTGCAATTTAGAGCAAAGAAGAATTTTTGATATTATTTGTTGGTAAACGTTTTCTTTTCGACTTCCAATTATGTTTTTAACATTTCTTCCTTAACGAGAAACACATCTTGCAACGTTGTCTAACAATAAGATTGTATTCGAATGTGATTTCTATCAAAAACATTACTGTCAAATTTGAGTTATTAGGTACAGTAGTATGCTAGTGCAGTGTTGCTAAATGTATGTTTCTTTCAAGTGCTCTCTAAAAACATACGAAGTATAGTACAACAGTTTAAGATTTTTGATTCAGACCCAAACAGACGATGTCGCTGCATGTAGCTTTTTCACCAATTATTACACAGTCTCAATCAACAACTTCAATATACATATTAACAAATTTATAAGGTTGGAGGATGATAATTTCTCGATACGAAACAGGTCCCACAAATATGTTGCTAATCAATTTAACATTCAGTATATTGATTGGGATTTAATTGGGCAAATTTGGTCAAATTTGGTCAAATTAAAAGAAGATTTAAAACGCAGTTTGAGAAATTTCTGTAGTCACACTCAGTGAACGACCACCTCGAACATTAGCGAACATCATTTAACTTTTCTCTTTGAGACACCCAAATCGGTTACTACCGCTGAAATATTAATGTCACTCAAACATCATCAACTTCCTGGCGAATTTTCGAAAGTTTAGATGCAGTTTAGTTAAGAGATGGACAATATTTAATGACATTACTGTACTGAACTTAAAATTAAAATCCTGAAAAGTGAAAACGAAAACAGTATAAATTGAATTAGTTTAACACAGGCTGAAGTGAAAGCGTGCACACCAGCAAAAGCTGTGACTGAAATACTAAAGAAAACAACAACAATAGGAATTAGGAAGTAATCTAGAAGGAATACTTAACAATTAGAAATATGAGCAGTTATGCATAAGAGAAAGCAAAAAGGAATAGAAGAAGTAAATATATTTACATAATTGAGAGCTGTTGTATATAATTAAGGCATCTTAGAAGATGAAATAAATGGAACAGTTATTAAAATAATTGCTTGCTGGTACATAGATCAACTTTTAAACAAAAATTAAATAAATCATGTCGTAAAGTCGGAAATGGTTAACTTTTTGGTATTAAAACTATGAAATTTGAACAAGTGAACAACAAGGATTTAATCCAGGCATGGGCAACCTTTTTTGTAGAAGTTTTATGCTGCGAGTAATCTTGAAAAATATACATTTTTGTAGTATCCTTATGATTCATTATGAATTAAGTTTAGACGGGCCGTGCTAATATGCAACGAAAGAATTCAGTAGCGGACCGGACAAATCTTACTCGAGGGCCGCATGTGGCCCGCGGGCCGGAGGTTGCCCATACCTGATTTAATCTATTATCATCCATATAAGTTTTCCTCTCGTATAAAATTCAAGGAAAAATAGGGTGAGAGATAAAATGATCAGAAGTCAATTAAACATAGCATCAATAGAAACAACAATTCCATAAAGTCGGCTCCAATTGGAAACTTACAAAAAGCTGACCAGACAAATTAGTCAACAGGCTAAAGCAACTGGAAGAGTGAAAGGGAGATCCAGAATTCTGCGGAATATGGAGGGAAGTGTTTGACAAAAGGGGAATTACAAGGGAAGAATTTCTAAGGGCCGTACAGGATATAAAGTGGTAAAGAAATGTCGGCGAGCATCGTAGCCTTCACCTCCATAGGTCTTATACCAAAACATAATCGAGCTAGAGGATTAAATAGATAAATAAAATTTTGGGATGAAACTTAAACATCAATTACTGTAAGTTTCCTATAGAATTTGCAATGGTTTTTATTTGCTTCTAAGACCAACAGGATTTACCAATGTAGTCTGAAATGGAAACTAGAGGTACATTCAAAACTGAAATGGGGTTCAGCTTTGTATGACCATGAAGTTCAACCTATCTTATCTCTATCTTCTTTACTTCTCAAGAAGCATGCGATATTCACTAGCTTTGCTGATATTATGTATCACTACATTGTACCACCACGTGTTTGATTTCCTCCTCCTGAATTTGATCAAATTAAAATTTCCTAAATCGCAAAATTATTCGAATTATCATATCAAGAATTGATATACACACACTTTGTCTATTTAAAGCTTTTACCTGAGTCATCCATTTTTGTCCATAGATCTTTGTCTGTTAGCCAAGCGCAAATTGTGCAGCACTTGAGAAAAATAGTCAGATTAATAGATTATCTTTATTCCTACAGAAAACCAATGACGTAGGTAAAAACTACAAAATTTTGATCTTCTCTTGCCAGCCGTAGACGTACGTTTTACAGTTATACTGCTCGTCAGTACGGCTTTGCAAGAGCTGTAATTTCGTATACAAATTTTATGTATATATCGTCTGAACATTGATGTTTGTACATGTGAGAGGGATTCGATATGAATTCTCTCACAATACACGTATTACGTAAACTTAATTAACTTAAATTAAGCGTTAATTTTACCGCTGAATCTATATATCATTCGATCTTGCCGAAAGCTTTCACACCTCCGTCCAGATTTTCTCAACTCAAGCGAATTTCTTCAGCTTAACTCTTGTGGTCTTCTCCTTCTGCTTGGACTTTTTTATTAATTCATTCCGGGTTTTTTGTATTTTAAGCAGCTCCATCTTACTGTACGTCTCAAACTGTCTCAAACTGAAAATTAATTAAAGATGATGTGGTACTTCAATTCGTACCTAGGGTCAGACTGATAGCCTTAAACCCTGTTATCTCTTTGAAAAACTACTGCAATGGCACAGTTTTGGGGATGAAGGGTAAAGCTTAACTGAATTGGGAATAAAAGACATCATTTAATATCTTTTTTAGAAAACAATAACTTTTTAACTGAATGGTTCATGATCGTGGGGAACCTTCTGGTCACCACAATCGATGCTAAAAATCTGGTGGGCAGTGGATCTTTGACACTAATGTAAGAGCATGAGTAACAAGGGCTACTAACTGCAACCGATTAAAACAAATATCAAACTCAGTCAGTTTTTCCAACCTTAAGGACGAGTTTACATATTATCATACATATACTTATTATTATTTTTAATATTATTATATCTGATCAGAGGCGTAATTTTTCAGTTACAAAATATCTTAAATTAGACTACAAATTACAGGAAATTTTGTTTATTCTCGAAACGTATAAGTTTCGAAACCACCTCTCATTTAATAACTGGACCATTATTCGAGGGCTACGATCTTAATTACAGCCTGCTTTTAATATATTCTTTTTGCATATTCTCCTCAGCACAACTAAATGAAAGTAACCAACGCGCATGCACAAGCAGCTTAATGAAATTCGTAAGACCATATTTAGAATTTCGTCGTCATCCGTGTTCCGTCGCCCCGTTTACATCGATAAGGATTGCAGCTGATGATATGCATGCCGGTTGTTCTGTGAAACAATTCGCAGAACTCCAACCGCGACAGCTCGAAACAAACGCTTGGAAAATTATATAATTGAAGTAAATTCCTTTAATTAGTATTCACGTAATTAAGTACCATCGTGCCGTCACCTCTTCTCCTCCGCAGCTTTTCGTACTATCGCCTGGATATCTTTTATCTTACCGATAGGATAGCGTTACGGCGCTCGGCCTATTAAAACATTTATTTCGTTTTGAATAAAATAGGAGCGAGAGAAGAGCAATTTTATACGCTTGTCCTGCAATTATTTTGTCGTTTATTTATTCTACGTCGTTGGAACCCAGTACGAAATTATTTCCGCCTTTTACGTCGCTCAAAGGAAGCAAGAAGTGAGCGCTCTTATTTGACGAAATTGACACTTAAGAAGGAAATTATCCAAAATACCCCTAATTAATTCCGATAATTTGAAATTGTAATTTTCCTCAACTGTCCCTTCCTCCTTAAGCAGCGCTTTCTGCACGTAATTCACGACAAGTAGACACGATACGTTTCGCGAATAAATCCCGAAGCACACATGCACACTCGGATGAAATCCACATTTCGTGCATACATACATATGTATTATACATTAATTGTTATCTTCCATACACAATCAGTAATGGTGTTTTATAATGACAAATACGAGGTTTAATTGCTCGATGCCGAGTCTTCAACACGCTTAGAAAATAGGCAAATTATAAATAGCCGCTGAGAATCTTAGTGCATGTCTGGACGATAAAGTATATTTTTTATTGTCACGAATGTCGCGTGTGGTTGCTTCAATGCATGGAATAATTATTAGGAAGCGTCACTTCCTTAATATACGATCGTAATTAACATTTTAATTAATCATTATTAGAAAGTTTATGGCTAGATGCTTCGGGCGATATTCTTAATATCATTCCCGATAAAATTGTTTCTGCGACAATAATCGTAGCAAATGCAATTGAAGGAGTAAGACGCAAATTAAGTTATATCTTAAAGCGAAGTAGTTCTTATCCTTACCACACCGATTCTGAACATATCAAACAACATATTTCGAAAACTGAATTGTCATCCTCAAAAGCTAAACGCCAAAAAAAATGGAGAAATATTGACAGGCGAAGCAACAATAATGAATACATAGTGGGACAGTCCCAAGAACTTTTGAACAATGATATAACGAAACATGAGACAAGAATGAAAGGGATGGAAGAGAGTAAGAGCACGTTGAAGAACAAATAACCTTAGAAGTACTGCAGGAAGTAACAGGTGCCCTAAAAAATGAGAAAGGACTAGGCTACGATGACAAGATAACTGAGGAAATGATCAAAAACAAGGGGAAAAAGCGACAGTAATACTAGTAAACCTATATAACAAACAATGTGGAAGAACTAACAGATACCAAAAGATTGGCGCTCCATCTGCCAATCTCTAGTAGTACCGATTTGTAAAATAGGAGATTCTAAGTACAGTTGTGCAAGTGTACGAGACAAGACTGGACATGTAAATAAAACCAGAAACAGGAAGCATGCTAGAGGAATGCCACAGCGGCAAATTTGCAATCAGCGTAAAAATTTGGTACTTGGGATTCAAAGAAATCGATGAATTCCGTTTTTGTCTCGTCCTTGTTGGTGAAAATTCTACCACAGATAAGTGCAACATGTAACCCATCCTTATTAGAGCACTTGCCACGGGAAATAGGCTTCAAATGAAAACGATTTGGAAAGGATTCCCATGTTAGGCCGTGTGGAAGAACAGGAAAAATAGGTATAATGTAGGCAACATTCCCGACTTTATGTAAATGCACTGGATGGGACACTTTTTTTTTACTTATCTCTGATTCTACCTTTCTGAATGTTATCGACATGCTTGAAAATGTAATAATCCGCTGGCTAACAACCTGGGGAGTATGGTAGATGAGGCAGAACTTTAAGCTGCAATTCGTTCAAGTTTTTGGGAATTGTGATGCAATAGAATTGGACTACTTCCATTGACCAACACCGGATGTTATCAGCTTAATTTCTGGTACATTTCATCAATTTTCTGGCAGCAGGTCTCCGCTGTAAACTATTACAGCACACACCCTCGATTGTGATTGGTCTGCTAATGAAACCAACATGAGGACTGCCAAGATGTATTCAGAGATGGCGTCCGTGGTGGTTGGTCTCCTATTGTCGGGCAAGTATTCTAATGCGCCAATCTCGCCACCTATAACAATTCCTTGTTCAGAAATACTAAACCTTTCTGGAGATTTTGACAATATCGATGCAACGAAACGTCCATAAGGGAACCGGAAAGAGGATTCCATCTTGTCGCCGTGAAAGTCGTCGAAGATATTCACTTATCGGCAACTTTGCAATATGTAATAAAATTTTTACTTCTCAATTGCTAGCTTTTCTCGAGGAAAGATCAAAATTGTGTTTTTAATTAATCACCAATAATTAGTTTCAACATCATCATTGCCGGCAAAAGACAAAAAGGCCGACCGAAGAAGCGCTGGCTGGACACGCTGCACTTCGATCTCACTGCCGCTCGACTCCACCCGGACCAAGCTCATGACCGGGACAAATGGCGGGTCCGATCCACAAGAATCGACCCCGCAACAAAGCGGAAGGCTGAAGGAAAAGAAGAAGAAGATCAACAATTGAATGTAGACTTTCATGTTTGTTGTCTAACAATGAAAAAGCTGACCGCATGATGAGCAAACCATCGATTGCCTTACCACGACTATAGCTAATTTCTAGGAAATATGATAAAGGAATAAACTAATAACTTCGGGTGGCAGGTACTTTCCCTTGGCCGTCCACTTCACTCAACTCGGATTTGCGGAGGTGAAAGGCGTTCGTAGCCGTCATTGAGAGGGAAAATATTTGTGCATGCAAACACATGGTCACAGTAAAAAGTGGGGTAGAAATGCATGTTGTAGAATTTTTAATGTTAGAAATTTGTCACTTCGGTTTATACGGTTGTTGAAGATGCTTGCCTCGAGCTAGCGAAACACGTGTCGCCGATTTTATTATAAACAATTGTGTGGTGAGGAGTTTACGGATGTGATATTTGTGTCAGGAAATATGATTATGATTTAAGTTCGTAAAATTGCCGAACTGATTAGCATTCCTAACAGTTGCCGTCCTGAAATCATACGCGACGATTCATGAACGGAATGCTATTCATTTCAGCAATTTCACGAACTCAAATGATAATAATATTTCCTAGCCGACGACCATTAACAGCGGCAGACACAGCAAAATTTTCCAGAAATTGCATATAACCATAAAAATAGAAGTCCCTGGACAATTACGAGAAGAAGCTTTGCACGATGGTCTCATACGTCAAATCAAATCAAATTGTAACTGATACAGCCGACTTGAGAGGTCCTGCACCATGCTCGGCAGAATCCACACTTTGCATCCGCCGATTTTGATTTATTCAAACCTTCGCCGAAATTTTTGGCGGGAAAACATTTTGTGGACCAGGAGGAATTGCAAAACCCCGCAGTGCAATGCAGACCGCTTCAACCAATTTGACAAGCAGCAGTACCGTAGAGGAATGTTCAACTACTGTCATGCTGGGGCAAATGCCTCAACGTTTACGGATATTATGTCGAGGAATAAATAAAGGTATACAGCGTTTTTAAATATATTAAATCTTTCTTTTAAACATAAATGTTACTGTAATTTCGGCTTGTAGTTTTATTATCAGACAGCCCTCGTATATCTAACAACTAAACATAAAAGAAACTGACACGGCTGAGCTTTGTTTGGGATATAGGGCTTATGTGTCTTCCACGCGTTTTGGTACTTAATTTCTGGAGCTTAACCTTCCTATACTCACGTCAAAATGAAAGACGTATACTATACTATATAAATCGGTCTCACAGACCGTATGCGTGAGTATAGAAAGGTTAAAAACGCTTGAAACTACAATAAGTGAAATGCAAGGAGATCAATACTGTCTACAAAGAAAAATTTATTAAATATAATATAGATCTAACAAACATTTATCTTCGCGTTACAGATTAGCCAATTGTTTTTTCTAATAACTACTTTACTTATAAAGTGCAATATGTAACATGTAAATTTTAAAATCGTATATGTTTTTGTAAAATCGTTCAAGTTCACGCTATTATTTTCTTCGAACGGACGATTTTCAGTCGGAAATCCATTCTATTCTTGCGGACTTGCTCTCGTGCGGCATCACGTGTCATTCGCAGGAATTTTACTATCAAATGGTCGAAGGCGGAACTAACAAAGCGTATGATTGCCCGGAATCGTTTGTGCGGTATTCTCGACGTCCCCAAACGAACCCTCCGTGTTATTACAAGACCCCGAGGAACTTATTTTCCATACGACCTTCCTTATCGTCGAGCTTGATGCGGTTAGATCAAGTCGTACGGTCTTGAAGGGCGTCTTTCGGACGTACGTCCGTGTATTCAAAAGAAGAAAACGGGGATGTGTCTTCGCATTATCGATTTGTGTTCTATAGGTATATGATGATGTTGATGCTTTCGATTGGAAACAAATAATTAGGAAGAAGTTATAAACAACAGAAAAGACGATTAAATTCCATGGCGCAATAAACGTTATTTTCGGTTTGTCTTTATTCGTCTTACCAAAACAACGCCTTTCTTTGTTTTATATACAGCAGCTATTCAGTTATGCCGACCTTAATTATGTGGAGATCTGATTATGCCGATCAATTAGAGAAAATGTTTAGAATTGTCCATAACAAAATAAAAATTATGTAACAGACTTAAGTTTAAAATGCCAAAAAATATTAACAACAAAAAGCCCTTTGTTTAGTTTATCCAAATTAAAGCAATTCTGTAGATGAATTGGAACGTATGTATACAAAGTACGCGTTATCGCATATGTACATTACTTACAGCTCCTTTTAGCTTTCATTGTGAGCTGTAATGCCGTCTTCCAATTCTTTAATCATTAAATTGTGGCTGCGTGATGGCGCCAAAAAGCAAACGTGATGTTTTAACAGTGAAGAAGAAAATGATAATCGTTGATCGTCCCGCAAAAGGTGAATCTGGGAAGAAGTTGTCGGAACTACAACGATTTCCACATAAACGGAAATGCTGATTCATTAAAAACATTGATTTCTAAAATTGAAAATAGAGAAGTAAGTTTAGGTAGGAAATCTGTGAAAAGAGTTGTAAATGATTAGAGTGTGCATGCAGTTTACCTGTACTTTCAGTAAAGGCCTTAATGTTTAATGAAAGATTAGCAGAAAATTCCCAATTCCACGCAAGTCAAGATTGGGTTAGAAATTTCAAAGAATTCGTGAGCTCGAAATTCGCAGCGAAAATGTGCCTATCGACAACCACACCACAAACATGTTTGTTTCCAAGAAAGTTTGCAGAGCAATTCGATAAAGATTTAAACTACAATGCGGATGAACTCTAGTTTCAAAAAAAAAAAAGAAGGTACACCTGTCTATAAAATGAGCGAAGATTGTGTTACTATTTTGACTTGTGCAAATTCAACAGGAACTCACAAACTTCGACTTCTTACGATTGGAAAATCAAAGGAATTTAGGGCCTACAAGAACACTGAAAATTTCTCCGTCGGGTCCATGAATCAACAGCGAGGATGGATGAACTGCAACCTGTTTCTGCAGTGGTACGACAACTATTTCGTTTCATAAGTCAAAATATTCCGGAAAAGTTCGGCAAAAATAGAAAAGTTTTACTGCTCCTAGATAATGCTAAACTTACCTCTCCTGAAAGTTCATAGCTATAGAACGGGTGTCTTCCTAGGAGTCGATTATCCGTAAACTTCCCTCCGATGATGAAGATCAAGTTATGGATTTCTACGGACGTACAGATTTGAAGAAATATGCTTACATAGCTGCAGATAATTGAAATCGGCTCAAACCAATACCATTGACGATAGTCTGACCAAAGATCATGATTGACGCAGAAGATGGAAGTGATGTAAAATCAGAAACCACAAATAATGAAGTAGTAAATATCGTCACTCAGATTGCTGTTTCATCACACTCTGAAGTAGACGATATGAATAAATGGTTGACATGTAGTGCTTTCGATTCTGGCTATCAAATCATAACTTACGATGAAATTATGTACAAGCTCGTAAATGTGGATGCATCGGACTAGGAAAGTAAAAACCACAAGAAACAGAAGAGGAAAACTTTGCTTCTCATAACGATGCATTTCATGCATTGTAACTAGCACTAGTGTAGATGGAAAATTAAAAAGAAGGTTACAACAAAGAATTCGCGACTCGGCAGCTAGAAAGCGATGTACAGCTCTCGCAATATAAGTTGGCGAAGGGTGGGAGTGAGTTCGCGTAGATAGAGGAGGGATAGATTGCCTATCATTCGTCCTTTCCCTACGGAACTCATATTGATACGACAATGGTAATTCCTATGCACTATCTGAATCAGGCAGGTGGGAGGTACGTGTCCTAAATACGTTTACGGCGCATCCCCACCGCTCGCCAACTTATATTGCGAGAGCTGTAGCTCACTAAAGCAGAAATTCATTAACGGACTTGTTCTAAATGTAAATGTCTGGAACGCCTTGGTAAAAGGTGCGACTGGAGTCTTGTTCAGAATCCCCGTCACATTCCGTTAATTTGATGCCACATCCTGAACACGTACCTGTTTGAAGACAGATTTGAGATTCGGGGATGAACATGAATTCTGCTGGGCCCAAATCAGGCGAATGTGGAAGGTGTTCGAGGATTGCAGCTGTAGGTAGTGATGGGCCTCAAAAGTTTTGGAATCTTACAAGTCTTGGTAGGCCTTGAAACTCTTGATAGGTCTTGAAAGTCTTAATAGGTCTCGAATGGTTCTGAAAGTCGCTAAAGGCATAAAGTTTATCAATTTCTTGGATTTCTTAACACTTTGGTCATTTGCCCGCCTTTTTCTGTGAGTAGGAAGTAGGCCATTGTATAATTTAACGCAGAATGATGAAGGAGAGCATATTTATTATTGTTTGCGCAAGAGCAAAATTTTGTTGACGGTTCTATCTTTCAGTCTACCTCTTCTCTTGTTAAGAACGGTCTCTGTCGTAGACCACGCCCTTTCCGATAGAACTGAAGTTGTTGGTACACACAAAACCTCTTTATCTAATTTCGAGAGGCACGAATATTTTGTGCTATTAGCTTTCCAATATTCGATCGTTACCTCTTCTAAGATACGTGTCCGAAATGTGCAATTCTACTTCGTCCATAGATCTGGAATTCTTTGTATTCGATAAGTTTTCAATAAATACATCATTGTCAAATGAAGGGCAGAATGACGAACTGCGATCCGATGTGAGTAACTTCTTTGCATTCGCAGCATTATCGTTGAGCCCAAATCCTAACATTTTCAATCGAGGATCAATAACCTTTGTCAACACGTAAGTAGGATTAGTTTCGATCGAATGATAATATTTGTGCATTATTGTTTTTTAGTTCTACGGTCAGGATGGTATCATCTCTGGAGTTAATAAATATAATTATATATTATGAGCACCGTCAAGAAAATTTTGTTTTTGCACAAGTAATAATACACATGCTCTCCTTCATCGCGCTGCGTTAAATCATCCAACAGCCTATTCCCTAGACACAGAAAATGGCGAGCGAATGAACAAAGTGTTAGAGAATGCTGACTTGACATATTCGTGGTAATTCCCTAGAATTGAAAACCACAGTCAGCATCGTCTTGACATTGCTGCGGCTCTGTCGTCCATTTTTAGGTCCAGGTAAGTTTAGGGTTTGGGCACGGTGAAAACTGAGTCTTAGTTTCGGAATCATAATCGTAAAACCACGATTTATGACCAGTAATCGTAGTTTTTTAAAAGTGGCCACCATTTTCGGAGCATTCAAGCAGGTCACTAGCAGGTAAAACACGCGTCTGTTTCTGATCATCGCAGAGCAATTTTGGAACAATTTTGGCTTTCACAGCTGGTATCCACAGTAGGTTTTACCGCGTATTGACATTTCATTGTCCATGTTTCCTCAGAAATGCTGAAATTCAGTTACCAAGATCCTATCAGTTTGCCAAATCCCTTTCCCATGACTAGGTATCCCAAGGACTGCATTCCTTCCACCCGCCATCACTTCTATCGCTAGCACGAATTTGATTTCCCAAAATGTCTACTAAAAAACCGTTACTCTAGTTCATGGTTGCACAGACTTATGAAGACTAGGGGCCACTCGGGCAAATCATGAACTGATGGCGGGCCGGCCGCCAGAAGTATAGGTAATTAAAGACAATAAAGAATTGATAATAATTTATTAAAATTCAAAAAGAATTTATTAATTTGAAGCGTGGCACTGCATAGTGCTTACAATCTTTTTATATTTGGCTCAAATTTACTTGTAGCAACACGTAAAACTGCTTTCAAACTTTCATTTGCAAGGCGGTTTCGATTTTTTGTTTTATTATTATTTAGTATTGAAAAAGTTTGTTCACATATATAGGTAGAACCATCTAAGCTGGCACATTTCAGAGCGTTTATGCGCAACTTTCCGTACATATTTTTATCAATGCAGCGGTAAAAGTTCAGCAAGTCTCCTTCGCTGAATTTGTTGCGTAAATCTTGATCGTTTTGAATGTCGATAATTTCTAACTGCATTGACTCTGGCGCATTTTCAACTGAAATCGTGAAAGGATTGCTGAATATGTCCAACAGAGGTTTCACTTTTTTAAACTCCGAAAATCTGTCTTGAAAAGATTGAATCAAAATATCTAGCTTTTCTACATAACTGAAATTAATCGCAGTGTTGTTGAATTTTTCAGCCATTTTCTTATAATTCGGAAAATGATTGTAATTTCCAGAATTCAATTGTGATCTGAAAAGTGTCAGCTTGCATTGAAAGGATGATACATGAGCGTAGAGCTGGGATATCAGTTGATTTTTGCCTTGAAGCCGTGTGTTCAAGACATTCAAATGATTTGTAATGTCAACTAAAAAAGCCAAATCACACAACCAATCAGGATTTTTAAGTTCCAGGACATCCCTTTGCTTTTCCGCCAGAAATATTCCAATTTCTTCTATTAAATTTAGAAATCGTTCCAGTGTCAATCCACGGCTTAGCCACCTTACTTCTGTATAATACAGTAAATCTCCGTATTCGCTTTCGATGTCATCAAGGAATTGTTTGAATTGTCTGTGATTGAGTCCTCGTGATTTTATGAAATTTACAGTCGAAACTACCACTTTCATGACATTTTGAAATTCAATTTTTTAGAACAGAGGGTTTCGTGGTGTATAATGCAGTGAAACTGCATGAGATCTTCAGCGTTTATGTTTTTTCCTTGCAGATGCTTTTTCAGTAAAGTAACTAGCCCGGAATTGACACCAATCATCGAAGGAGCACCGTCAGTCGCAACTCCCGATAATTTTGATAAGTCCAAATCAGTTTTTGAACACTCATCCAAAAGTACATTGAGTATATCAACTCCTTTAGTTTGACCTTTCAATGAACACATTCCGAATAACTCTTCTAAGACTTCAAAATCTTGAGTAACACCTCGTATGAATATGAGAAGTTGAGCTGTGGAACTAATATCAGTGGATTCGTCGAGTGCTAATGAAAAATTCAATGATCTTAGTTTTTTCAATTAATTGTTCCGCAATATTACCTGACAAAGACATAATTCGTCTTTGGATAGTCATACGATTCAGTTGAATTTTCTCAAACTTTTTGCTGCTTCTGGACACATTTTCTTAGCGGCAATTTCTATGCATTCTTTTACAAAATCGCCATCATTGAAGAGGCGACTTCGCTTTGCTATCATTCGAGAAATTTCATAACTAACTTCTGTAGCTGTTTCTGAATCTTGAATGGGTTTTGTTAACATAGCTTGCTGACCAATAAGCTCCCGTTTTAAAGACAACATTTTCTGCTTTCTTAATTCGCCTGTAAACTTGGTAAAAGAAGGATGCTGCGTTTCATAGTGCCTTTTTACATTATATTCTTTTGCAATCGCAACAGAATTCTTGCAAATTAAACAAACGACTTTATTATGCGACCATACAAAAAGTATTTCTCAGTCCAAATTTCTTGAAACTGCCGATTTTCACCTTTAACCTTACGTTTTTTACTAGGTCCTGGCTTCTCCATGTTGCGTTCTAATCCTGGCTAGGATTAACACAGCACCTAAAAACAATTACAGTACCTACTTAAATTACCCATTCTTTTTAAATTATCAAAAATAATTGATTAAATTCCTCAGAAATTTTAAGATTTTTATACAGATTTTATATCTGAAGTAATGACGTAATTATTACAGTTAGAGAAATTCTGATAAAAATAGTAATTTCTTTGTTTTATTTTAATATTTGGCCAACATTAAAGCTAAATTTGATTAAAATTGATTAAATAGGTAGGGAAACACTTATTAATAACTGAGTTTTACTTACGATTTCACAACACAATTATACACCGCACTTGACGGGTTAACAGGAAATTTACGTTGAATGTGGATCAAAATATATGACACCGGCTAGTCGAGTTAAAATCTACACTAGAACTATTGCCTCCCAAAACACTATTAAACTGCACTTATTCTCAATCACTTATTACTTCGCTTTGTATTTTCGCGCTTATTTCTTCCTGTTGACATTTCACTCAAATTAAAACCGAACTGTCGGTCGCTGCGGTTAGCGTGGCTTTTATACCGCGCATACGACTCTGGAAGCTTCGTGTATCTACTCGTACCTACGCGAGCAATCGGGAATTCGGGACTATTGCTATCTCGCTTGCTCACACCGCGCTAGAAAATTCTTGATTTCTCTACTATTTTGAACTTTATATAAAGGCAGCAAGCGATGTTACTTGACTTAGCATTTTTGGGCGCTAGATTCAAATAGCGCGCGCGCGAGATTCAAATTACTTTTCGAACATATTTTTTTGGTTTTATTCTGGAATAGAATTAAATATTCTTCGAATGTACGAGAGTATTATTTTTGCTGTCGGCGGGCCACCAGTATTCGACAGGCGGGCCGCGGTCTGTGCATCCATGCTCTAGTTGCATTGCTCAATGTTAAAAGCTGCAATACATAGAAATAAAGGGCATAATTGCTATTACGATAAAACAAGCTGCCCAAATTGTGCAAATTCGGAAATAAAATCTATTAGAAGGCCTTTACATTTTCCGTAGGTACACATACGCAAGCCCAAAGCAAAATCCACCGCTAATGAGACGCGTTCTTCGTTCGTTCTCCGATTAGCAAGCCTTGTTGTCCAATTGGCGAACCTCTTGCCATTCGATTTACCGACGATAGCACGTGCCGAGCACTCAAACCCACACATCCGCATTAATTACGCCGCTACCAATTATGAAAATTTAATTATGTCGGTCAGGTATCAATCGAACATTGCGCGGATATCATCCCGCGCCGATAATTAGGTCCTTTTTTGCATATCGGTCGCGAAGGATGTATGTAGTTGCGTGCTAGGAAATTTCGAACAGATCGACACAAGCGCACAGGTGTCCGAACAGGTGACGATTAATATTCATAATCGCCCGGCTTGACACAATAACGACGGATCGCTTTGCGTAATAATACGCTCGACCGCGTCCGCATTCGGCGTTCGCTCTCCTCTCTTCGTTCGTGATACAAATGAATAGTAGTTAATTTTAAAGGAATAATTGACGTTCCTATGATAAGTATTGTACGATACGAATCGACAACGTTTCCGATTTGAATGGCATTTTGGTACCGTTAGAAAATGAGTAATAACACAAACAATACAAGTGTGTGTCTGCATGTATACGCATGCAGATACCATCCATTTGAACATTACGATGAAATATCCGCACTACTGTGGATACTATCGAGTATGAGATAACCAAATAAGTCTTTTCCGTTTCATATGCTAAAGGTTAAAGCACCTTAGTCCTTAAAATATGAATCTTGGTATTTTACTACATTTTCAGAAAGGATTTGGGCACATAACTTCCACTTACGTAATGTTAGTTTGTAGTTTCGCGAGAAGATCATAGAACATTGCTTTCCAACCATTCTATATCCCCCTCACCCTATCAGAAAACAAAATTGTTGCGCTGCGCTCAGCGTTTGAAAGCCGAATACACATTTACTTTTGAAAATTAAAGCAGTTCTTTCATGAAACCACTTTTCGACAGTTTTTCATGAAATTTTGTATACTGATAAAGAATAATTCGTAAGACATATTTGTTTTTATACGAAATCGATTGAGCGCACAGTGTTGGAGAAAATGTTTCTTTAATTTGAGCTACTTTACACAGCTTCCCTATACTAGCGTCGAATTTCACGTGCATTTCTCTCGATAAGTTGTATTACTCGAAAGCAGGTCGAGAGTTTTGCACCAAAAACTAAATTAGTGTTAAGGGACATGTAAACTATCTTTAGGGTATTCAACATATTCACTTAACCGTCTATTTACACTTCTACTGAGATAAAAAGTGAATTGAATTTTGACGTACACACCCCGCATCATAACGGGATCGGGGCGTTACCTTAGAAGAGTGTACATTCCCAGCAGAAATTTTTACTCATTAGAGTGCACACCGCCTATATTCACGTGATCACTGTCAAGCTCCCAACTTTTTCCTTCGAAGTGCGTGGAAGTACTACCTTAAATGACATTATCACATTTTTATGAATTCTTTTTTCGCAGCATCTCCTGCGACCCTGGTAGAGCGTTGGAGTTGAACTGTTTAATGTTCCTTGATCCATTTCCTCCATAGCCCCCGATCCTGTGTGAGTTCCTTCATTTCTCTTATCGTTCTTTCTCTCTTTTCTCCTATTTCCTGTATTTGTTGGGTTCATGTTTTCCTGGGTCTCCCTTTTTTCTCTTCTTGGATCTTTTTGCCTCGTCTATGGTCTTAACTAATCTGTCCTCACTGATCCTATAAACATATCCAAACCATCCCATTCCTCTCAATAATCTCTATTATATACTCTTGCTTTCAGTCACTTCTTATTTTCTCCTTATATATATATATATATATCGCATTATTTGAAAACTTAAATTCCACCATTACGACGTCTTTTTACCCTTTTGAATGTAAGGCGTGGACGTTTGGTTGTCGAGCTCCCCTTCTGTTTCCCTTCCAAGATTCCCTCCACTTTCTTCTATTTTGCGTTTTTCCATGGATTTCGCTCCATCTTTTACTTCGTTTTTCAACCGTTGTTTTTATTTCTTCTGTCCAGGTTTTTCTTGGTTTTCCTCTCCTTCTTGTCCTCGGTACTCGCGCCCTGTACACTTTTCTAACCATCTTGTGCTTCCTCCATTTTCAAAACATATTCTACCTATCTCAACTGACTTTCGTCTACTGTGACATGTATCAGGTTTTCCCTAATTGTGTTACTTCTGATTCTATCCAATCTCGTCTTACCCTTCAATTTTTTCAGAATCCTAATTTCCATGCATTGTAACTTGCTTCTTATCTTCTTTCCTGCTGTCCATACTTCTGCTCCATATGCTAAAATTGGTGTTACTACCCGGTTAAGTATTTCCGCTTTTATTGGTTTTAGTATCCCTATTTGACTTAAAAGGTATTTTTAATGCCGCTGAACAGTCTTTCAGCTGCTCCTATTCTTGCCATAAATTCTCCTTCCAACCTTAAAACCAATAAAATTATTCTTATTCTCTTCTTTCACTTTTTGAGCGGCTAAAAATAAAACAGCGCTTTTTCTTAATTTTTTTAATTGATTTCCAATAGTATGTTATACTTATTTTACGTAAATGTAAAAAGATCCCTATTTAATAGAACATAATACTCTGTTTGTAATGTAATGGTTGAGCCTGTTCTTCAGTACAACTGCCTCAAAGTGTAACATCAGTCAAGATATCGCTACTTCCTTTTCAATCACCAATTGAGATCGGTACTTTGCCTTCCAAACAGGTTCATCAGAGAAACCAGTCTCAATAAAATGGCAATACAATTTCTAAAGCTTCAACAGAAAAATATTTTCAAGAGCTCGGAGAGACTTGCAAATACAAAGATTTGTAGAAAAATAGAAGTCTACATAAGGCTCACATAAATTACCTCACTGAGGTTTATTTGTTTGGCAACTGTTACAGAAAGTTGTGCAAGGACTGTACTGCAGCCTACATTGCATACGCCAACAAATTATCACGAAAGGAATTTACGTGAGAGTTATGTAAATTTCTATTTTTCTACAATTTTTTATTAAATGTATATATATATATATTTCGTGACCTTTTTATACTTATCTTATATGATAGATCTCTACCACTAATAGGTCAATAAAACAAGGCTGGCTGAAAATATAACTATCGTTCAAACCAGCCTTGTTTTATTGACCTATTAGTGGTAGAGATCTATCATATAAGATACAATTTTTTATAAAGCTTTGTTTGTTCAAATAGCAAAATTTCTCTTAATAATAATAATAATAATAATAATAATAATAATAGTAATAATAATATTTATTGCCCAACAGATATAAATAATCCAATTGCAGGACAAAAAGAATGGTAATAAACATTAATTTACAATTAAAAAGCTTATAGTTCTAAACTTTATACTAACAATAAATAATAATAAATTCGTCTAAATTAAATTTATAGAAATTTGTAATAATAACGAAACAGAGAGAGAGAGAGAGAGAGAAAAGTATAGTTAGATATAGTGAAAATATTGAGTACACTGACTTAACAGTGTCGGAAGTGCTGTGCAGTTAATGTCAACAGCTGGTCTTAAAACGTAGTCAAAATGTAACAATATTTCCCTGTTTTTCAAATATTTTCTGAAATCTTATGTCACAAGATAAATCAATTATCATTTCTTGCTCTGCTCTCCGAAGGCCAAAACCATAAAGATTTTCGATAATAAAACGGTTTCTTATCCATTCATACATGTCAAGGTCTTTAAAGTAAAATGAGAATTGCCTTCGTAGATTGGACAAGTGATTATTAATAAGCACTTTACTTCCCCCTCTCTCATTTGCAGGGCAGGTGATAGTGAAGTTAAGAAACATATCAAAATTATTATTTTTTAAAATTACTGTCTACAGTTCCATTTTTTCCGAACGCAGTAATCTTGTCTTTTTACATCAAAGCATGAATTCAAGGCCCTTGCATTGATTGATTTACTGAGCTTTTCAAAAATATGTATCAAATACGTAAGTTTTGAAAGGAATTTTGTGTCATAAAGCAAGCTTGCTTCGTCTTTATTATTATCACTCAGAAACATAGCAATTTCGCCTAAAGAAGCTAAGAGCTCAAACAACCTTAAAAGTGCATTTGAACTAGAAAATCAACGCGCCTCACAGTAATACAGAAGTGCTCCTTCTAATAGGCTGTTCTTTAATAAAATTTACAACTTTTATAATAACATAACATAACACACTTTTGGTAGATCTACAATCATATGTTTTTAAACAAGTGCTTCTCTATAGTTTCGTTCCAACACACCACAAAACCAGTTTGTAAAACATAGGGTACATGCGCAGAGCAAATGTGGAGTTCCAAATTTGCTTTACTCGTGTACCCGACGATCCACAAACTGGTTTTGTGCTGTGTTGGAACAAACCTTATTAAGCATACAATATGTCCAGATGGCACGAGGAGCTACATTACGAACTAGTGCTTCTGTGTATAACTCAATACAGTTTTCCCAAAGAATTTTATTGTCGTTAAAAAAATTAAACTAGTCAACACATATTTTATTTCATTCCTAAGTAGAAACCAGCTAATGACCCACCCCTTACTACTAGTGCAGTAATTCCTTCTCATTTTACATGTAATTCAGTAATCGGTGGTGTTCTTGTACTAGTGGCAGTCGTGTTATGAACGTACCCCCTTATTGAGTAATTGTGTCATTATCTCCCAAATTGATTTTGTGGTCGCTGGTCTACATGAAAACGCCTGTACATCACCAAATTCGAAGCAACTGTCAAATATGTAATTGCGATTTCGCACTCACGTCCGTGTATCCTAAATCCAGAAAACAACTTTGCTTGTTCTCAATGAAAACGACAGTTCCACCACAATTCGTAACAATCATGTAATGTCTTTTCAGCACCAATAATGGCGAGAGCTTAATTCTTCGGTGCTTGCAAAAATTCCGCCAAGGAAAAACACCGTAACGTAATACAGCCCGACCGGCTTGATGTCATCATTTACCCGATCGGGCACCCGAATATAGAAACAAATCCCGTTGACAGCTCATATCTTTTTCTACTCGCTGTTAACCACCGTTACAGATGGTTAATAAAATAATATCGGCGCTTAATTGTATTTATTTTAAATGTATTTCTGCCTTTTATGTTTTTATTACCCGCTTAAAAATGACTAAAACAGTAATCTTGTCAAATAAATCATCGTCGCGTTCATATTCAGAGCAGGCGAGAGCAAATCGTAATTTCGATATTATTTTATGACCGCCTATGAGGAGGACGATCGAATAAATCATTTACCTTAATTGGCTACAGAAGTGAGTTAAAAAACATTGAAAAGGACAGATTCCTATGTTAATGGGAAGTTGCGCCAAAAATTTTTGAATTGGACCGATATTCTTAAAAGCTAATTTTCTCGAATTACAAAAACTGTGTACTTAAGTACTTGCTTTAGAGTTTTATTTCCCCTACGAAATGAGGACCATATTCTCATTAGTGTCGTTGTCCAAAAAGTTATGCTGCCTGGTCGTTGGCCAATACTTTTTGAGATGCTGCAAAAATTGCATCAGCGTCCATCTTTTTAAAGATGGTATGTAATGTAGAAAAAGAATCATGTTGCATCACGTTGCATAAATTGGGAATTACAGAGTACTTTAACAAACAAAGCAAGGTGGGAGGCTAAATAAACCAGATGCTATTATTGCAGCAGTTAACCTAGACCATTTCCACTATTTATCTATTTATTGTTTTATTTATTCCTCTCTTTATTAGCAGTCAGAAATTTGCATTCTATCTAAGTCGATGTTATCTAGATAAAATCTAGATAAAATTACCTGTTCTGATTACCTGACTGATTGATTGATCATCGTCTAGAGCAAATCGCTGAAATTAAAGAAGTTCTAATTTTGACAATGCATTCCTATAATGGCATAGATAACCGCCAAGAAATTAATTTTCAAAATGCCACGCCTAAGGGAGTGGAAAGGGGATAAAAGGTACATATTGGAGAAAATATTTATAGTCGAATTTTGTAGCTTTGTTACAGATGCATTAAATTTATTATCTTTTAAATGTTTGGTCTATAATTTCATTATCTTTAATCAATATGTTTTGATTTGAAGTTCAGAATTTTTCGGATTTAGTCTGATTTATTTTTTACTGGTTTTGTATTTTCTTAATCCTTGAGTAACTTTGGTAAAAATATGAAACGGACGACGCCGTCAACTACTCGATAGAATTTTTAATACTCTGATATTTCTTGGTCCTGGAATGAACCTGTAATATTACTGAAAAGAAATCGTAATCCGCCCAAATTGTGGAATGGTACGACTATACAACTAGAGGCTTTGGCCAAAATTGTTGTAGAAGCTACAGTGATCACTGGATCTGCTTGAAGAGAAAAGATAGTTTTGATCTCAAGAATACCGTTAATAGCATCAGAATATCCGTTGGAGTTTAAGAGAATACGGTTCTCTTTCAAGGTATGTTTTGGCAGGAGTATTAATAAATCACAGGGACAATCACTGAAAATGGCCGGCATTGATTAGAGTGAAGACTGTTTTTCTCATGGACAGTTCTATGTCGCATGTTCCAGAGTAAGTTCTGCGAGTAGTCTACTCATCTTAGCTCCGAAAGACAGTACCAAAAACATGGTTTACAAAGAGGTACTGAGGTATCTAAAACTCTATTTTTCTGGAAGTATTTATACTTTAGGGACTTTCAGATGTCGTTTATGTTCCGAGGAAACGTTTAACTCAGATTTATCGTATCTCGGATTCCATAATGTTAGAGACTTGAATTTTGGTCCATTAGCAGTCCACAGCTTGAAACAAATAGAAATCAATAATTTTACCAAATTAGTGACAACTAATGATTAAGAATCACAATGGACTACCGTGAAAGGGTCATTTCTATGAAATTGCAAAATCCGCGCGGGTGAAGCCGTGGATAATAGCTAGTGTACAATAATATAAGCAGTTTCTTGTAGCAAGATGGCATGAAGAGGTGTAGTCCATCGATTTCTCCTCGGTTATCTTGGAGCTCATATGACCAAATTCTTCCCAATCTTGTTTGTTGAAAAGGTTAAAGTTTTCGCTCTAATAACCCACGCCTGCAAAATTTGACGTTTTGTTAGTTACAGAAATGAAAGCATTCTTAGTGGTAATAACGATTCTGATAGGAGACATTGTTTAGCGCGTCAGGTTTTGGAGAAACTTTAGGTTAAATAGTCAAAAAATTGATATTTTGGACAAATTTATGATTTTATTGCGAGGGACCTGGTCTTGTTCTTACATTTCCGGAAACCTTATCGTACCGTACTAGTTTCCAGCTTTACAGTCCATTTTCGATTGCTACCGTACGAAAAGTTACTTCAAAACCTGGCGTGCTACATAGTTTCTGCGATCAAATTAACTACACACGTCAAATTGTAATCTTATAGTCAACGAGAAACTTAATAAGGGCTCTGTAAATTTCAATGTTGTTATAACATAGTAGTAGTATCTTAGAAAGGGATAATGCTACTTTAAGTGCTACTAAATTCTTAAACAAATTCCGTCTTTGGCGCTCATAGGCGCGGCACGTCAAAATGGGATGGTTTAAATCCAAAATCTTTAATTTGTATCAATGGGAAGTGAAGCAACCATATCCGAATTTTAATCTCGCAATAACAGAATAGGCGTATCGTGACACTCCATAATTACTGTACCAACGTGTATGAAAGATCGAAAGGTGCATCATGGCATGCTGCTTAGGATGACATTCATATGAAATTTGCCACCTACTTTTCCATTTTCCTTTTAGGAAAAATTTTTTGAGGTTACGTAAAATTTCCGATTAGTAGAGACTAAGATCTGCGACATCGTCGCTAGCTGCTGAAAACTTCGCTAAAGATTCTACTATCTTGTTAGGTTAGATTCCCAGATGACTTTAATCCGAACTCATTTTCAGCTACAAAAGATTTACGTATAAGTTTTATGTCCTGTCACTTTTATCACTGACCCTCACTTCTTTGTATGATTGAACCTCAGAGTTCTATTACATATGTCCAACGTATTGCTTTGTACATAAGGAAATTGAGGTCAATGACAACTTGGATTTTTGATCAATTAACGAGTTGATTTCTTTTTCTTCGTCCCTCTTTGCTTTCTTGCTCTTTGCTTAATCTTGTATCAAAGTGAAATCCTTAATATTTCGCTGTATTTTGTTGGAAAATGTTACGAGGAAAAGTCGGAAAACTAAGTTACAACCCTTCCTATAAAGCGAGCACACAATTAAAAGAAAAAAACTTTACTAAACAAAAATGAACATCTGTTTATGTATTTTTCAACAAAACGGAAATGTTTTCCTAAACACTTTTCATACAATAAGACTAGTTTTTCCATTTCACTTTTATTGACATTTCATTCAATTTGCTTTAACTATTTTACCCTAAATCGGAGTACTTTGATATTAGATGCTTTTGTACATGTATTATATGATAGAGATCTACCACTAATAGGTCAATAAAACAAGGCTGGTTTGAGCGATAGTTATATTTTCAGAACGTTTACAAACGTTTTCGGAACACCTTCGTCAGTGAAAATATAACTAGATAAATATATAAACAAACTTTTGTTTTTTATTTGGGACTATCAACAAAATAACTAGTATATATATTTGTACATGTATTTCAGATTCATATTGTATTATGTCTTGTAAATTTTGCCCTCTTGATAGGCTTGACCTATTGGGCGAATAAATATTATTATTATTATTATTATTATTATCATTGTTATTATTATTATTATTATTAGTAGTAGTAGTATAAGACAGATATGAATGATGACTATGATGAGTGATCCTGTTCTTGCCGGCCATAATTAACTTCGAAGCGAACAAGAATAGAACTACAAACAGAAGACAACGCTTTTACATAAAATGAACTAGGGCATAAAATCGAAAATTTTAGTTACATGAACAGTCGCGGAATATCTCTGAGATACAAAGATTGCTAGTAACTGCAATCGCATGTACCAACAACTTTGTACAAACGATAGAACTATAAATAGGAAGATACATGGAAGCGCAACACCAACACCCATTGGGTTCCCCACTTATGAGCGAAAGAGTATCCAACATGCGTCCCTCAAATGCGATTGCTCTAGGGTAAAGGACAAAAACGCTGCCCTCCCAGGTCTCGCTTTAAAAGATCAAAAAGGGTGGTTGTTGCAGGACGTCAGATCAGGGCTTTGAGCTGGATAAGACACATTTCACTTGAAATCTCAATTCCTGGGTGACACGAGCTGAACGAAGAGTAGCATTGTCATGAGAACGAATGACACCATCATTCAGTTTTGAAGATCTTCGATATGTATGGGTTCTCTCATATTTCTTCAGTCGCGCGTTTGATGCGGTCGGCTGAAGCCTTTGTGATCTTTTCTTTTCGTTTTCTTTGTAAAATTTCGAAAGTTTTGAGTACAAAAATAAATGTGCCCTTTTATGTACATCTGTGTTCTTCTAGAATACAGATTGGCAAAGTTAAGATATGCTTATATTACGTCAATTAATCTTCCCCTTTCAGCAATTCCCATTCCGCTTGCACAATTAGGAAATGCAATATAAACTTTACATACATGCAAATCAGTAATTATCCTTCGAAGCTAGTACCAGGTGCGTTTATGGTATGCTCATACGTCTACGGTCGCTGTGTAATCGGCATATCGTACCCGCTGCATACGTCTTTATGCATATGCATACGTAGTATTACTCGTTCGTATAGGTAACGTTATATGTTCGACTCGCTGTTTTGAATACAATAAACGCATAATTTTTCGTTTGGAGAAAGGGCACGGTAAAATCGAATAATGAAGGTAAATAAGTATCGGTTAATCACTTCGGGGAAAAATTCCGCGCGCTGTCCACATTTAAATAATTCGTCATGTTGCGCGCCCGAGCGCATGCAAAGTGGCGAAGAGTAATGCTTTCATTACCGCGCGGAGACAGATCAAGAAAGCCGACGTTAATAAAATTTGCATACGCCGTAAGCGAGCGATAAACTCGTGAGATTTGTGCCGGATTATGTGAGGCAGGTCCGGTTCAGAACTGAGTACGAAGGCCAGATGGTTGAGATGTTCCTCGAAACATCTGTTAGAAAAGAGCAGGAAGCATATCTAAATTTGGAGAGATACTTGGACATCACCGCCGTGATCCAATTGCCGCAGAATCAAAGTAATCGAAGGTAAATCAATTCACATAACGTTTATACTCAAAGAATTCCGATACTTCTGAATCAAACTACGAGGAAGGATCAGAAACTAAGTTGAATCCGTACCGTGTTCCAACACTAAAAGAAATAAAATAATATCTTCTGCTGGTAACACTGCCTACATCCTTTTCTTCCCATTTGCCAAGTGGCAATAAGAATTGAGTGAGTGTGACGCTTCGTACAGAAGTTTCGTCGGATGTGGAACTGCGTTCAGTATTTCGATTTTTGCGGACCAAAAATTGTAATCGTTCTGAAAGTCATCGCCGAATAGCCGAAATGTATGGTAAAAATGCAACGTCACGTCCCCGAGATCGCGAGATGCTGCCAAATGTTTGAAAAACAAAGAACGAATTTCAATGTCAAAATGCGTCATGGATGTCCCGTGTCACCCGGGAATTGCGAAATGTGTGGTGCCATCCAGCTCAAAACTCTGAACTAACGCCTTGCGACTACCATCTTTTGATCTTCTGAAGCGAGACCTGGAAGAGCAGCGTTTTGCTAATATTGATGAAATGAAGGAAACGGTCCTTTACCCTAGAACCTACAAATGATTTCAAAGCAGGGACCAAATATAATTGTTATTTTTATATTTCAGATAAAAAGGTTACAAGAAAATTCATTTTATTTAATATTGGGAATTTTTAACCATTATCATTGCAAATATATTATTTTGGTTATCGTAACCAATTAAAGTGAGATATTTTTTTTTTTGGTTATCAGTAACAATTATCTCACCCAAAATAATTTTTTGGTTTCAGATAAGCATTATATCAACCAAAAAGATTTTTGGTTAGGAATAACCATTACAAAACAAAATTATTTTTTTGGTCATCAGGGATGAAAAAAAAAACAAAAATTTTTGAAGTGAATGAACATAAAAAATGAAAAAACAAAATATACCAAATAATATCAAAAATCCTCACAAAATAAAAAAACAAAAATTTTAACAAACAGAACAACAAATGAGCCATAAATTTAATGCAACAACAACACATGAACAAGATAACACAACAAATCTGTGGCGGTAGTAGCAAAACTAAGCATAGCTGAAGGCGGTGTATGTTTTTTTATATTTTAAAATCATTACATAAAACCTAATAAAGGTTACATACAGTCAATTTGCAATTTTAATAACGTTTTAATGGATTTTAGAAATCCCTATTCAACATTTTAAATGAGAGAAATATTCCCACTAAAACTTTATGAATTAATTTTTTATTATCAATTTCATCCCTGATAACACAAAAAAAATTAATTTTTTTGTAATGGTTATTTCTAACCAAAAAATCTTTTTGGTTGATATAATGGTTATCTGAAACTGCAATTTTTTTGGTTGATATAATTGCTACCTATAACCAAACAAAAATATTTCACACTTTAATTGGTTACGATAACCAAAATAATATATATCTTATGAAAATGGTTAATTATAACGATTTTATAAATTCATCAATATAAATGGTTAAAAATGACTTTTTGTCGTTTATCTTATAATTGTTACGTCCCTGTTTCAAAGTTGAGTATAACTTCAAAAGACTTCCATTCATTAGCAATCTAACTGATAAAATCACTCCATTTTTTGAGCTTTTTCGAGAAATTAGGATTGCTAAATATAACTCTATCACAATTTAACAATTTTTTTGTCAAGATTAAAGACTAAACTCCGTTTTCGATTGAATTTCAACACCATTTATAAAGTGCCTTGTTTGGATTGCCGATTATGTTACACTGAGCAGTCCTCACAATGGTTGAACGAAGAGTCAGACAACACAGAAGCGATTACCGTATTAATAAGAGATCTTGTTCTTTAGTCGCCCATAGACAAGATACTGGTCACCCCTTTGGTTTTGACGACATAAAAATCTTAGAAATTGAAAATTGAATGAAAGTATATTAGTAGGCTTTTTTGGAGATGTTCCACATAAAAAATAACAACCGGACCACGGTAAATTTTAGATCAGACACCAGGCAATTAAGAAATATCTATTGCAATATTTTAAGTTCACGTGATAACGTTTAACCAAGTTATCCTTTTTGTTTTATAGTAGTATGTCCCACCTGTATATTTTAATTTATATTAAAATAAAATTTGAGTGGAATTGTAGTTCATAGTTCTAATAGTATTCGACCTGTTTCTAAAAAATATCAAAAAGAAAATTTTTCTCAGATGTTTTACATATAATTTTTATCTGGTGACATTTTATATATCAACAGATTTAACAGCTATTCAATTGAATCTTACATTTGAACGTTTGTATCTGTTTTGAAGTGATTGTGTGTTAAATATAATTAGTTTTTCTTTAATAATTTTCAATTGTTTAAAAAGATTTTGTTAAATGGTTCACTATAGGAGAAGTTTGGTAGTATTTCTTGACTCTACATATGAGTATTTGTTAACTTACTGTGAGTATGACTGTTTTTTGTGACCGAATTT
The DNA here is from genome assembly GCA_038088585.1 of Chrysina gloriosa. NCBI lineage: Eukaryota > Metazoa > Arthropoda > Insecta > Coleoptera > Scarabaeidae > Chrysina > Chrysina gloriosa. Next base: position 9,709,034 of record CM076090.1, on the reverse strand, counting down.
TGTAATCAATTTGTAATATCTTCTGATGAAGTTGTCAAATAAACCACGAAATATTGAGAATTGAACAAAAGACTTTGATTTAATTTGATCGCACAACAGGTCGATGATGGATCAATCGTGGTCGTGATTGCGGGGTGAGAGGACGTCTGTCTAAATGCTGCAACTGTCTCTTCCTTTTTAGCACATTTGTAATTTTATGATTTCTAGTTTAAACTATTTAAATCCTTCAAATGTCTTACAATGATCTTTCGGATTATTCTGAATTTTTAACCCTGATGAAGCATGCAGTTTGATGCGAAATATCGGTAAAAAATTAATTGAGTAACTACTATTAAATGTATTAATTGTTGAACTCCCCAACAACCTTTTTGAACCTTTGTTCCCAACTGCAAGGACTTCTAGTCTTATGGTATGGAAAGTATTTAGAGACACTTTTCAGTTTTGTTGGAAAATAAATAAAAAGATGCTCTTTTTTGCTCGATAAAGTTATTTTTCTCTTAAATCTATGCTTGCTTCATAGGCAGGGAGTGTAAGCTAGTTTCTGATCCTTCTTCATAATATTCCCCAACAAAATACAATGAAATATTTAGGATTTTAAGCTGGAAAAAACATATAGTAGAAACTAGGAGGCAAATTTATCTGGAGTATAAAAGAATCGACTCGCGAATTAGTCTGAAATCCTATTTGTCAATATACAAGCGCTTTATCTACAAATGTAGAGGGATTGAGCTTCGAAGTTGTGCCAGCAAGTTCAATTTGAAAATCGTACAAGAAAGCCAGTAAAAACTTTTACGACGCACTTTGGTATGTCTCACACCATATTTGAACATATGTATTTGCCCTAAAATCCCTTAAATATGCACTCTAATATAAGAAAAAGCTTGAGATCAGTGGCGACTCCTGACATTTTAAATTGGGTGGTCTGCACGAACCACAACCACTTTAAAGTAATAATAATAATCCGATAATAAAAATATATATATAATATTTATAACCAAAAAATATCAGTAACTAAATTTACAATAGTATGGAAAATTTCGAAATCAATTGAACTTACCCTATTTCATTTTCTTAAACTGGAGTTTAATACGGCGGTCTTTTTTGGGGGCAAATTTTTTAATTACTAGCTCGTCGAAATTCGGTACCGAGGCGATGAATTTTTCTATTGAAAGCATCGATAAAACATATAAACGATCTTCACACATTGAATCTTAAGTTAAAATACTGCGGAAAACTGGAATGCCATACTAATACGTTACACAGTCCTATGAGGGTCAGTTATAAAAATGGGAGGAGATGAATTTAATAGATATTTTGTTACTAAAAACGAATTCAGATTCGGGTTTTTGGAGTAACTTTTCGTGCGGCAGCAATCGCAAATGGACTTTAACGCTGAGCGCTGAACGCTGGTACATTAGGATCAAATCTTCGGAAATATAAGGAAAAGATCGGTTCCCCCACTATAAATTAACAAATTTGGCCAAAATATAGTATTTAATATTCGTTCTAACAACGTAAAGCTAAGTGTCCACTTAATACAAAATGTCGAAAGAAACTCCTGAGATTGGTCTCAGGTTGTTGTCCATTTAAGATCATTTGCGGTCTTGAGATAGTTGTTGGAGACTCGACAGTGTCTGTAATCTCGAGACCAGGATAATTGCGTGTCGAATTGAGAGTACACACGCAGTCTGCTGAGACTGCTGAGTAACGTTTTGAATTTAAGTTTTGAAAAATGGATGCACGTCGGGTACTAGCTCCTTAATTGCGTATAAAATTGTGCAAAAACGAAGGGTGAAAAGAAAGAAGTGCTGGGTGCATCGACGAAATGACTTGGGAGCTTGTTCAACACTCGAGAATGAGATGCGGTTGGAGGATGCACAGCAGTTTAAAAATTTTATTCGGATGTCTGCAGTGCAATCTTTTTACCCAAACAAGGAGTGACGGCCGTTTCTGTGTTGTGCGGCTGACCGGGGTTCTAGCTTGTTTGTAAACAATAACGTCCCTATTATTTATTGCACAAAAATCAATAGATAATATTTTCAAATATGATTTTTTATTAATTTTTCTTAATAAGTTGGATTTCTTTCTTGTCCTTACAATGTAATTCAAACGACAACCAGTTCAATTTAAGATAAATATGCATACCTCACTACTCAAGCTATGTATATTTCTTTCCATTTCGTTAGCATCACAATCCTAAAGTTTTTTCGCAAATTCTTTATACGGACTCATTTTTTTTATCATGATTGCTGTACAACTTATGTTTAACATTCCACAAAAATTCCTGTTTCTCGTAAAGATTGATTAATTGAAAAAGTACCTCATCTGCCCACTTTCGTGCGCTCCTTTTATCAAAATTATATTTATTCTGAGAACTTCAAATAAAAATTGGTACACGCTTTCTGATAAAGTTTCAGCCTGAGGTCATAGCTCCTCCGATAGTGCCAGTGAAAGACTGGAGACTAGTTCACGAAAGCAGAAATGAACATGTTCACTTGCGACAAGTGCAGTGTCTGAGACCAGCACAGGCTTGTCGCGGAGAAAGTTTTCGGGCCCATATCTTGAGTTGTCCGGAAAGTTCGTGGCGATTTTCGGTAGGCGGCGCGAGAGACCTGCCTGAATATATCACAATTATTGTAAACAAATGACACGTGTACATATTCTAAAAGAGATAACTTCAGCCATATTTGGAAAAAAAGTTTGATTACAATTCGTTGATTTTTATCAGTTTTGTACGCCTTGTAATATGGTGGCAAATAAAGTGCATTATAGGCATTTAATGCTTTTCTTTTTCCGAAAGGGCAAAAAGTGCCACACAAGCGGCAAATAAGATATGCGCTGTTTATGGCGAGGATGCTGTAGTTAGATAAATTGAAGACATCAATTGAACAAAAACGTCCAGAAATTGCGAATCGGAACAGCATCGTGTTTCATCAGGAGAATGCGCGACCTCATGTGTCTTTGAGAACTCGGCGAAAATTGTTGGAGTTTGGTTGGGATGTTTTACCCCATCCACCGTATTGGAGATAGACCTTGCGCCTTCGGATTTCCACCTTTTCCGATCATTACAAAATTCCCTTAATGGAACAAATTTCAACTCTTTGGTTGAGATAAAAATCCATTTGGACAAATATTTTGCCGAAAAACCTGAGAGGTTCTGGAAGGACGGAATTCTCAAGCTGCATGAAAGATGGAAACAGGCTGTGGAGCAGAATGGTACCTACTATATATACCCTATATATTATGGCCGAATTTCGAAATTGAACTCTCATATGTATGAACATCTAACACCCGGGCTTATATAGAGCTTCTATAGCAGGCATGGGCAACCTTTTTTGTAGAAGTTTTATGCTGTGAGTAATCTTGAAAATATACATTTTTGTAGTATCCTTATGATTCATTATGAATTAAGTTTAGACGGGCCGTGCTAATATGCAACGAAAGAATTCGGTAGCGGACTGGACAAGCCTTACTCGAGGGCCGCATGTGGCCCGCGGGCCGGAGGTTGCCCATACCTATTCTATAGAAATGAAAACTACTTCACACAGTCGCACTGACGAGCGGTATGACCGCGAAACGCGCGTCTGCGAATAATGAAAATAGTTTAAGCACGGTACCTATATAATTTAATAAATGTATACCAATATTTAAATGAGCTGCGTTTTAATTTTCCTAAAAAATCGGCAAGAACTTTCCGGACAATCTGATAAATTTATGAGTCTAGTCTCGAGACTATTTTGTCTCAAGTGGACACTTCCCTTAACTCTGTTAATTCTTGAAATGTTGTTATCTTAATATTTCTTGTTTCTTTTCAAGTTTTCTTCCGTTATTCTTTTCGTCTTCCCTATATTGATAATAAAGCTTTAAAAATTACACGATTTGTCAATATTTACGTTTTAATATTAAACGGTTACATAACAGCAGAGTATCAACAGAATACCAATCGTATCCAACACATTAAGTCATTGTCGTGTAATACGCACGTTAATATCGTACGTACACAAACCGCCAGCTGCTGCGATTTGCCTATCTATTCTGTCGTTCCGCTCGTAACTCTCTTCTTAATGGTGCATCAAACGACGAATACGTACACTTACATATTGTCGGCGCAGTTCGTCGTCGTATTGTAAAATTAATAATAATTTTTGCTTTACGATCGTCGTTTTCGGCTGGCTTTGACGCAGATCGCCAATTAACGTTGAAATTTAAATGTGATCTGTCATTTCGAAAACGACGCGACATAATTGATCGTGACGCAAATTCTTATTAGCGGAATAATGAATCGGAGTATTTTCACAATAACATAGGGAAGTTACTATTCATTGTTTATGGAACGAAATGCGGTCATTAACGAAGCAGCAGATTCTATTAGAGGCCCTGGTATATCATCTTAATTGTGAACGAGATAGTTAGCGCGCAATATAAATCTATAGAGTTTTCAGTCCAGTTTTGCTTATGGCAATCGTTGTCCTAAATTCTACTGTAGTTTCTTAGAAATTGAGTTTCTTCCTAATTTCTACACAACTTCCACAAACAACATGCACGTTGATGGCAAGGCCACCGTGACCATAGAGCTAAATGGGCCATAGGCGCCAGTATCTTGGGCGCCAATTGTGCTTGCACTTAAGAGGGAAAAGTCATGTAGACGTACGTATCCTGTTTATAAAGAAATTGAAAGGTTTATTGAATTAACACAAATCATAATTCAAAATATATCACGTAAAGTAGAGCGACAATTTCTTCTAGACTAAAATATTTCAAAATGACGCCGCCACAACTGTAGGAAGTCGTACATGCTACAGATCTCAAATCTGAACTAAAATCGTTCACCGTTAAAATACATTAATACGCTTTCCATGATGGAGAAAAAAAAAAAAATTCAAAGTTCAAGGCCATTTTGTAAACAAATTACTTATTTTTGTCTAAACAGAAGTTACAAAATTTTGATCTTCTCTTGCCATCCGTAGACGTACGTTTGGCGGTTATACAGCTCGTCAGTACGGCTTTGCAAGAGCTGTAATTTCGTATACAAATTTTATGTACATATCGTCTGAACATTGATGTTTGTACATGTGAGAGAATTCATATCGAATCCCTCTCACATGTACAAACATCAATGTTCTAAACAGAAGGTAAAAAACAATATTTATTTTTCCTTTTTTTCTAACTCGAATGTCATGCAATGGCCAGCGAGTTGAGGAATATTTCTGGAAAGTTTAATTAAAATCGGTTGCAAATTCGTTCGGCTACATTGCAGGGGACGTGAAATTTTACGTTTTGAGAATGGTATAACATAGAAAAGTGGTGTTAAGGGCGCCTTTCTTTTTCTTCTTGCAATTTGGTACACTACTTGGCGGTCGTCGACGACGAGGACGCCTTGGACAATAATTTGGTCCACTTTCAATTATTAATTAATCATTAAAAATTTAAGAACATATTCTCCAAGTGTTAAACTAATTTTCTAAGTAAAAAGAAAAAAGTGGAAACTGTTATACCTTGATCATAAAGTACCTTGGATCACTTCTGTGTTTTCTAGTCTGTACCGTTGAGAAGGGCAGATTGAGGTAGTTCATTTGTCGCTCACTAGAGTGTAGTGTGGAGCTGTTTTAGTTATGTTAACAACATTGTTGTTGAGTTGAGTCGAAAAATTTGTTTTCGTACGTTACTTTATGTTCAGTTTTTGTTTTTTTATTGTAATAATTTCTTAAAGAACAAGAAAATAAACTGCACTGTTGCTAATTATATGCGATCTGGTGTGTTAAACTATGTATCTCTTTGTAGATTAAACATAACCTTTAAGCAGTATGATGCTTTTCGTTTTAAATCGCACCTTCCTGTACCTTGCATCACAAAAACCTCATATACTTTGGATCCAGGTACATGACGTTAATACTTTGTGCTCATTTGTTGCAGGTTACAATGTCAAGAAGTAAAACAGTAGAAAAACGGGTGTCTATTGATCCAGTGGTTATGAAAAGAGTCGTAGAAGCCGTCAATGTCCCGAGAGATAAAAAAATTCCATGAGAGAAGCCTGTAAGATTTAGAACATGAAATTTGGTACTTTAGTGTGACACTTGCAATCTTTGAAAAACTTAGGGAAGGAGGACTATAAATATCAAGTTAAATATGAGGCTAAAAAGGTTTTCACTTACACTGAAGAACAAAGTTTAGTACAGTTCATACAGACTGTGGCAAAAATAGAATACGGATTTACTAAACAGCGAGTTCGGATCCTTGCGTATAAATTTGCTGTTGTAAATGAAAAGAAAAGCCTACCACAACGGGACGAGAAACAAATTGGAGGGGAGGAATGGTTGCGTTTGTTTCTGAAAAAACAGGAAAATCAATTTTCAATGAGATAACAAAAAAAAAACTAGTTTGTCTCGAGCAACTAATTTCAACAACGTGAATGTTGAAACATTTTATAACAACCTTGAAGATGTGCAAAGACGACTAGGCCTTTCTCCGCCACAAAGAATTGGGAACCAAGATGAGACTGGCGTGATTGCTGTGCAAAACCCTAGTAAGATTGTTGTACCAAAAGGAGTAAAGCAAATCGGTGGTGGACCTCAGCAGAACGAGGTACTCTTGTAACACCGAGCGCTTGCGTAAATGCAGTTGGTAACGATATCCCTCCAATATTATTTTCCCCTCGAGTCAACCTCAAAGACTATATGCTAAAAAGCTGCCTCCTGGAACTTTCGGGGAGCCAACCTATCAGGCTGGTCTAAGGATTCTCTTTATGACTTAATTTAAGATGGATATTATTGGCCTTAGGGAAAACTCTCCCATGGAGAATTAAATCAATTCGAAAGCTTAGAGTCACCAAAAGAGAGTCGTTTATTTCAACTCATCCTTGGCTGAAATCCCCATTAATTTTTCCATCTTAAATTAACTCTTAACGCGGGACAGCCAGTACTTCTGCTCAATATCAACTCTTATTATCTTCGACAATCATGAAACTCGCCTTTTACTGGAAGCTGTAGGAAACGCATTAGATGCAGGCCTAGTTCTGCTCACGTTCCCCCAACATACATCATATAAGTTGCAGCCTCTGAATGTGTTTGTATACTCTTCTTATAAATCTAACTACAACCAAGCTGTCGACGCATGGCTGTTGAACCGTCCAGGCAAAATATTCGATATTTATTGCATTGCTGAGGTTATTGAACAAATTTACTCCATAGTATTTAGTACCAGTAATATTGTAAGTGGATTTAAGTAAACTCGTATATTATCGTTAGATACAAATGTCTTTACGGAAGAGGATTTTCTAGGATCCTACTTAAGTGACTGCCCAAACCCCAATGAAGTCTAGGGGGCTTCAACACTACCAAATAAAGCTAGCACTGCAGTTCTAAGAGAAATTACTGAGATTGATAATCCTACTAGTGGCTGTAGAAGCGAGATTAAAAATAAATCTATAGAACATCCTGAAATGGGCTCTTCAATTCCTTCCATGGAGATGTCAGACGAAAATCCTAATAAAATCATAGTAATAGTATTGCCAGAGCAGGTACAACCTCAACCCAAGGCTGCAGCTAAAAGGAACGTTAAAGAGGGGAGAAAGCCTGACAGAAGCCAGATAGCCACGTATAGTCCAGAACGAGAAGAAATTAGAAAAGATAAAACCAAGAAAAGTTTCAGAAACAGTACATAAAACCATTAATTGATTTCAATTTCAAGAATCATATTATTTAAAGTTTTTGGCTTGTGGTTCAAGTGTTTCAGTGAGTGAATGTTATAACTAAATATGTATATTGTACTAAGAATTTAGATAATGTAATACACAATATTGCACCGGCTTAGCTCTTAATCAACGATATCATAGAAAGCATGAATTATAACAAATTTACAACAGTTTTTTGAAATTTCTTACATAAATTGAACGTAGTTACCTAATGTGTGTTGTGTGTGTGGAATTTCTTCTATTATATAAATTTCTTGCTATGGATCCCCTCTCAAATTCTTTCTTCGGTAAGGTGAAGCTCTGTTTATTTAATGGTTGCTTCTTTTAAAAACCTTTGGTTTTAGATATAGTTGAAATTTATATTTTAATTTAATTTTAACTTAGTAAAATCGTATTTCGATGGTTTTACGTGTTGTTGTTTTTTGTTCGTCAACCAAACTTTTATTCATCTTTTTCAAAACCAACACGCTCCCTCCATCCAAAGGCCACTACATTTCGTCTGTTGTCTAGGTAACTAGATGTTTACTATTTTTCCATGGATAACGTAATTCATTATAGAGGTCTAGATTGTGGTTGCACCTATCCTTGAGATGGACACTCACTCGGCAATGAATTTTTCTTTTAATTAGGACTTCTGTGATGTGCAAGTATTTAATATATGTGTTTAAATGGTTACATTGCTTTCTATCTTTTAATCGATGCTTTTTATAATGACTGATATTCTTAATTTTGGTTACATTAAACGTCTCTGGCTAGACCTAAAAAAGAAGCTAATACCCCCTAGGTAACTAAGTCTCTAGAAGGTGGCGTGCGTGGTATTGAAAAAGTATAACTAGAACTCAAAATTAACCAAGATGTCATTTGAAAATGGGACGTCCATGACTCTCAACCCAACATTTACTGTGAATTTTGATATGGTTTTAGTTGTAATTAATAAGATACATTAACCATGTGAGTACTATTGTAAGAGTACGTTAATATTACAATATCCCTTAATAAATAACATTCTCGTAGGAACTACAAAAATTGTAATTGTTGACTTTTGCCAAATTTACTTGCAAGTGTTTCAAGATTCAACAGGTTCCCCTACACCTGGCCAACGATGCATTTGGAAGAAGCGCCGTTTCTTCACTTTTCTAAAAGCCTCTATTTCAATAAGACAATGCTCGTCCTTGCAAGAACTGCGTTAAACTGATTTGAAGGAAACCACACCAACAGTTTCCTCTACACCTGGCCAACGATGCATTTGGAAGGTAGCGCCGTTTCTTCGCTTTTCTAAAAGCCTCTATTTCAATAATACAATGCTCGTCCTTGCAAGAACTGCGTTGTGATTTGAAGGAAACCACACCAACGTTTAGTCGCGAAAATCTCCAGATCTTTCTTCCATTGACCTCGTGTGGGACAGAATACAGGGACAGGGGTAGGAGGCTATCGAATTTATCTAACCCACTTGACTTGAGATTCGATGCTCGAGGGTGTTATTGTATAAGTAATTGAGATGACTCAACATATTAATGATTCAAGATTATTTTAAGCATTTATTACATTTCAATATTTATTGTTTTAGGTAGTGCTATTTCTGTATAAGGTCGTGTATTATAAGCCAGATAAGTATTATTCATGCTTTGTGTCTTCCGGCTATAAAATATGTTAACTAGGTTTATGTTGCCGTGGCTATGGATTTTTCCGCGTCCTACTTTAGTAGCGAGTGCCATTGTAATATGAAACGTCCAATTCTGCCGCATTTGTTCAAAAATTCCGACAATTTAGAACGGCAATTAGGCTTAAATAACGCTTGAATGAATAATGGTGTGAAAGGTCAAGGTCCTCGCCCCGCTAGCTCCAACATGAAAGCTCCTCTCTATGACCAGCAGCAACATCCGCGGATGGATACCATTACTAAACATCATCTAAACAACCGTGACAGATAAGGCAACGCGAATAGCGATTACAAGCGACAACAGTAACATCGAATAAACGCCAAACAACAATAAAGCGACGTCAGCGGTGTTCCGTTTCGTTTCCCCTCCGTTCGGTTTCCTTAATTTTTATTGAGTCATGCGAGCGATAATCAGGCCCATTAAAAGACGGCGAAGTATAAATAACAGAGTAAATGAATGTAAATTAGGCGTACTTAAAATTAGCATGTCATATTAACCCCGGGTATCACATCCTTGGCGTTTGATACGTGCCGACGTAACATCAAAAAGGCTGACACCAACATTCCATACATCTGTGCGCATAAGTTTGTGAGAAAGAGGGAAAGCGCGGTCGCGAACGCTGTTAGATAAAGAGGGTTAGTTCACACTGAAATGGGAATGATTCGTATTCAAAAAGCTCTAGATTGACCGAGCGGCTTCCAATTAACTCTTTACTTAAAAACGCTGAAACGTTGCGTTATTGCGTTTAGCCGAGTCGAAACGTATGCAGCGCGTTGTTAGGAACTTGGAAGGAAGCACCACGCAATAACATCACATCATTTGGGACATTAGTAAATTTAATGCTATTCTTAAGTTATATTTTTACCTTTGTCTAATTAGTTAGATATGACGGTGCGATTCACCACGTCTTCGCTGGGAGGTCAGATTTACTCGACCCCTCACAGTTTAACCTTCCTATACTCACGCATACGGTCTGTGAGACCGACTAGTATACGTGCGTATAGTATACGTGTTTCATTTTTGACCTGAGTATAGGAAGGTTAAGAACATAAAAATAAAGAAGAGGAAGCAACCTCAAATCAATTACCTTTTATCCACTTTTACTCCTAAGCGATTGTCTCCATGTTTGACTGCTAATGAACTAATAAAGATGTTAACACACAATAACTCTGTAACTTCCTGAGTGTAAAACTATAAACAGTGTATGTACTGTTTTTCTTAGTAAATCCTTAGGTATTTCTAATATTTACAACGTCCCAATCCACCTTCTAAAGCGCCCGAAGGCTTTGAAGCCGTTAATCGTGCCAACAACAGGTAGCGTTAGGTTTCGCAATTCGGATTTAATTGATGTTTGTACATGTGAGAGGGATTCGATATGAATTCTCTCACAATGCACGTATTACGCATTTTTTACAGTTATTTTTTCTTCAGAAGTGGACAACTTGCGTTGCCACAGCCTCCTGCAGTAACTGCAGTCGCGCTCTTCGGCCACCCGCCGTGGGAAAATTGCAAATTACAAAATTTTGATCTTCTCTTGCCATCCGTAGACATACGTTTCTCGGTTATACCGCTCGTCAGTACGGCTTTGGAAGAGCTGTAATTTCGTATACAAATTTTATGTATATATCGTCTGAACATTGATGTTTGTACATGTGAGAGGGATTCGATATGAATTCTCTCACTATGCACGTATTACACATTTTTTCAGTTACTGCGGGAGGCTGTAGCAACGCAAGTTGTCCACTTCTGTAGAAAAAAATAACTGTAAAAAATGCGTAATACGTGCATTGTGAGAGAATTAATATCGAATCCCTCTCACATGTACAAACATCAATGTTCAGTCGATATATACATAAAATTTGTATACGAAATTACAGCTCTTGCAAAGCCGTACTGACGAGCGGTATAACCGCGACACGTACGTCTACGGATGGCAAGAGACGATCAAAATTTTGTAATTTTCGGATTTAATAAAATCATTAATTTCCAAACTCAGGAAAAGACATTATCGCCTCGATGATTGCATAAATTTTATTACTTTTACGGCCATTGTTTTCTATTTTCTGGTCATCGTCTTATAACTCGTCTATTACGAAACAATAGTACCTCTATTGATGCCATGTAAGTACTATTGCGGCAACAAAAAACTGGACACTTAAGATAATGTAGTTTAAATCTGGCTTTTGCCTTGTCAAATTTTGTTTCATTTTTAAATCATAATTGACATATATCATTATACTGCATTGAAGTGCTGGTAAAATAATGCAAGTAATTGCATTACTTGGGGAAGAATGATCAATAAAAAGACTAGATAATAGATTTGTAGTCTCCAAAGGCACTATTTACGACATTAACCTTCCTATACTCACGTCAAAATGAAAGACGTATACTATACTATATAAATCGGTCTCACAGACCGTATGCGTGAGTATAGGAACGTTAAAAAGAAATGGCGACATCAAAATTGCCATGAACATGACAAACGGTTGGTTTATACTGCTATAAAATTGTCAAAATAGCTTATAAGGCTTGTCCAGATTTTTGTTGCCGCAATAGTACATAGAATGACTCAGAGTGAAACTCATACACTGTAATGCGTCTTTTATGGCTCACTAACTGTTTGGGGATGCGTGGCACCTGCAGAGGTTGGAGGCTTAAATTTTACTGGGGTATCATGGACCAAAATGTCTACTTCAGCATTCTAGAAGTAAACCTTAGGTGAAGTGTGTAACAAATAAATATTGTCGAGAGTTGTCAATCTTTATCAAGACGAAAGCCTATAAAGAGCGGTCCTGTTTCATGTATAATTTTCCTGATATACCCATAACTGCAGCCCAGTTCTAGGACTTTGAATGTAATTGAGAATCCGTATGATTCTTACCTGCGCATAAACAAAATTACAGGTAAAAACTCCTTAAGAGGAATTTTATTGATAACGAATACCTGGCGCAGTAGAACTTCGGATTATTATGAAACGTTGGTGCGTCCAAGAAGTAATGCTCATCCCACAATATATTAGGTTCAGTTTATTTTTTGTTGAAATTTATTTTGTTTTGCTGTTATTACCTTGAATCTAAAACAACTACGTATACGAATTTCAGGTTGAGGTGCGATGCGAAAGTTCCCGGACTGGTTCCAGAAATATCCAAATACTTAATTTTAGGCTTCGTGGCTGCTGTTACCTTCAAACTATTCTCCACCCACACGTATGCACCGGTCCCAACGTTATTTCCACTCTTGGAAAAGTATTTGAAAGTACGTTTCTATAAACGAGTCCAGCACAACTTGCGATTAGGTCTAAATTTCTTCGATCATATCAAAACGTCAACTTTTCAACTTAATTTACAGTTTGGGGAACAAATCGATGTCGCAGGGTGGTAAATCCGGTGAATACGACGGATGAGGGTACAACAATCATTGAGTTTTTTCTAAAAATTATTGCGTAGCGAGTGAGCTATGCGCTAATTCTTCTTACCGAAGTTCAGACTGCCTCAAACTATGGCAATAGAACAGAGTATTATTAACGGTTTTCCCTGGTGACAAAAATTCTTCAATTCAAAAAAGTTCTTCGCGTTACTTCTCACTTGACATAATGATCGTAAACATGGTACTGAATATTCATCAATTACCGGGGAAGCACGAAAAAAAATGGTACTTAACAGATGAATACTCTCTTAGCTTCTGTTACTATTCAAGAATCAAGTATGATGGCATCATTAGAAGTCAGTTTGCTTCTAACAAGAAAGCATTTATTTTCCCGAAGTGGTAAAGCAATAAAAAAGTGCGTTATAAAAATGGAAATGGAATGTTTTGGTCGGTCTAAAGTTGCTGAAAACTTTCCCCTGTCACACCAAACAATCTCGGGGCGAGTTATTGACATGGATAGAAGCAAAATTGAAAGAAAATGTGAAGGAAAATATGTGGAAAATTCACGAAGAAATTTTAAGAAAGGCGGGAATCGGACCCACAGTCATCGGAATCTTTGTAAAGTTTTCTTCATACTAGAGCTGAGCTTCTGTTATTTCTTAGGAGCCAAAAATACGCTAATATGTACGATAAAAAATTGATGAATTTTTAACGAATTAAATTGGAAACTTCAGTGCAAAAGACCAATATTACGCAGCTTATAGGGAATATTACCGCTTTTCGTACGAAGCTTTACATTTTTGAACAAAATTGAATAATCTCAGCCATGTTTAATGCTCCTGAATATTTAAAGGAGATAATGTCCTCAGGGAAAATGGGATTACATATTAATACAAGGAAAAGCAAATATTTAGAAATTAACAAGAAAACAGGGAGAGTAGTGGAAATACGTTTTAAGGTCTTGAGAAAGACGAAAATTAAAATCCATGAAACTATTCTACGGCCGCGAGGGATGAACTATGAACAGGAAGAACCAACTCAAGCTGCAAGCCTAGGAGAGGAAAATATTGAAAGGAATGACTTAAATTAAATATGGAAAATCTATTGGGGATTGCAGATAAGGATGAGTAGAAATAAAAGAGACTTTCATTTCTACTCATCCTTGGCTACAATCTCCAATAGTTTTTCCACCTTTAATTCTTCTAAAAAATAATAATAAAAGGAATACTTGGTGGAAAGAGAACTGGAAGAGGGATGGGGAGACCTTTAAACACAGAGCCGTACGTGTTATATGGCAAATCATCACAGACGTCATAAGAGCTAGACGATTGCAATTGCTTGAACACTTGGAGAAATGGGAAGAAAAACAAATTGTTGAGGGACTTAGCACGAAAGAGGTCGGAAGGGAAACGGGCAAAAGGCAGACCCAAGAGGAGGTGGAAAGTGGTTGTACTGGAATATCTGGAAAGTAAGGGAGTGCAAAACTGAAGGAAGAACGTACTCAACAGAGAGGCGTTATGAAGGATTACACCGTAAAGAGCCTAAAATTTTTCTAAAATCCTCTCCAAGTAGATATTTTAGAAGAGGAAGCTTTCCTTAAGAGTGAGCTGTGTGATTTACAAAATAATCTAATTTTATCACACAAGACGCATTTACATCATGACCAATTTTGAAAGAAATTGCCGCACGAGCGGTGCCCTAATCTCGCAGAATATGCTCCGAAGATATGTTGAATGAATTGTCATAATGAAATTATTGAAATCTCTTCACGGAAACAGATTGTCGGAGGATTGTCCGCGTTAAGCGTTACGAAATTCAAATTGGTTTCAAATACTTTATTGATAATCATACTCTCCATTGTTGACATTGAGAATAATTATCTATTTATCGTTTCACAAACTTCATACGTTTTATTTATTATACATAGATTTGATTGTTTGTGCAAATTCCTGCTCTATCCTCGCAATTGGTAGTGATTGCAAGGACTGTTGTGTAGCACCGAATTCAGTAAGGTATGGCTTGAGGATGCTAGTCTCGTTGCTAGCAAAATGCGTGTCATTGGATTTAATTAAATAATTGTGTGCCACACAGATTTTCATTCACCCTCACAGCCTTCACAAAGTTTTTTATCAGTCCAAGTTTAATGACCCCTCATAAAATTTACTACATCTTACTAAATAAAAGGGTTTATGAAGCAATTGAAAACTGGACATATTGGGACTTTATGAATATTTCTTAGAAAGGTATTAGCATTGCGAAAATGATGTACTGAACTGTGTTACCAAAATTGTGTCGGCCGGTGTGATCATCTTCATCTTTGCCCCAACAACTAGATCGAAGGAAATCATCGGCCGGCTTACACATCTTTTTATACACTTCCTCAATGTTTTGGAATATGAGCTCATTTCATCACAATAGTGGGGAGCAGAATACAATACAAACCCTAATACGGAAGCACAGTACATGGATTACAGACAAGCGGAATACCATTAGCATTAGGATTTTATGTGTTTACATTTCTCTCATTTTCCAGTTACTTATAACGCCTTTTGTCTCGTACAAATCATAATTACTCAGTAATCCATAATTACGCATTTTATTGAAGTTTACGCCGGAAAAAATGTCAAAGCTTCACCAACTACATACGATGAATGGTTCCCAATTGGTTCTCTGCGATACTTTAAAAACTAATTTTGCCTTAAGTAGGAAAATATTTTCTCCTTCAACTTTATTTTATTTGGTACGAACTTTCTTTTGTTTTAATTTGATGAATAAGTACTGCTCATTCCATTTTACTTATTTTATATTTTATGTTATTTTTATTGTATTGTTTTGTGTCATTTATTTTTTAAATTTTATTTATACATAATTTGCCGATATCCTATTTTATTTATGCGCTCAATTTTGTTTTGCTATTGTTGCTTTTGCATTTTAGTTTTGGAATTTTATGAAATTGACTACCCAATTCTTTGTTTGTTAACTTTAAAGAATGACGGAAATGTGTGTCTACCACTGTTTTATTTTGTACGAGCCTCTTTGTATTTGTACATACAAAGATCGGAGAAAATCTTTATACAAGAGATTTTTAGTTTGTACAACATAATAATGAACAGAATTGTTAAAGTTTCGACAAAGATTTTTTGATATAAGGTTTTTAGGTATTTTCATAGTTTACATGTGTGTTTACACATTAATTTAGTTTTTTATAATTTATATATATATATAAAAGTTGTTTACATATCCTCTATATCAATAAATCCTAGTCATTAGTTATTTTGTTGATAGTTCCCAAATAAAAACCAAATGTTTATTTATACATTTATCTAGTTATATTTTCACTGAAGAAGGTGTTCCGAAAACGTTTGTAAACGTTCTGGAAATATAACTATCATTCAAATCAGTCTTGTTTTCATTGACCTAATTGTGGTAGAGAAGTATCATATAAAACAACATAATAATGGTAACTGAGCTACCCAAAAAAGTTTTGTACAATGTACAATGACGCTAAAAAAATTTGGACGGAGACAAAAATCGTTGTCTCGTACAAAAAAGAACAGTGGTCTCTACACACTTTATTTCTTTCAGTTTTAAGTTTTAACACAACTGCTACATTTTGTACAGTTTACAGGTAATTTTTGTTTTAACACAAGAAACACTGTATTGTACATTCTGCAATTTTCTGGAAAATAAATCAAAGCAAGATGGTGAGAAATCCTGTATACATATCGAACATTTTCTTTGTTTAGAGTAAATATAGGCCATCAGTTATAAATGTCTCTGAAGATATGATCCGTTCACGAACTTCGTTGATAATCTTTAGTTGGCCCTTTAGTCAAAAAGTATTGGACCAGGCTGTATTTGATCTAGCAACGACAGTAAACTAAAATCGAACAAACTGGTCATCGAAGAAAGCAAGATATTCAAGCAGAACATTTGGGGAATGTCGACTTGTCAAAAAAGATTCCTGTTGAACAGCACATAACTATAGACAAAACGTTTCACGTCCCACCCCATTGTCGTTGATAAAGACCTATCACGAAGTATGTCCATTTAACCTTTCCCAACTTCTGTGTGGTGGCGGTGGAAGAAATATGTGTGTCGGTTGCGATGAGTATAAGAGAAAAAAGAGGCATTAATTATTTTGTGAGAGGGCATACGTGATGGAAATTAGCGATCCTCAACAGTAAAATGAATTTTATTAGATATTTATTTCTCTTCGCCAAAGTAATACTCGTAAAAGAGCGATTCTGTGAACACATATAAACATTAATATTTACTGTATATAATTTTGAAACTATAAACTCATAACGCGACTGGATGAACGGGATTCGTATTGTTCGCAGTAGTACATACACGTACGTCTTCGTGCGCCCGTACGTCTTAACATCAAACGTATTATTTTACTCGAACCGCAATGCTAGTCGGCACCCCGCACAAAAAATAACGCTCTCGTGGACATGTCCGCAAAGAAATTGGTTTTAAATACCATTTCACACCAAATTAAGTTTTATTATGGCGACATCTCGCACACACATGCAATCTTGTTTCTGACATGTATTTTTATATTCGGGCAGGTAGGTATGTACTTGTTAACTATCGCCATTGTGCGAGCGATGGAATGCAGGTGAATCGATTTTGGATTTGGAATAAAAACGGACATTTCAAACTATTATCGCTGCAATATCCGTGTGAAAATAAAATTTTCTATTCATGCACAGGTAAAGACGCAAAATTATTCGAAGATTTGCTCACATACCGGGAAAACTAAACAAACCAAAATCGAACGAGAAGGTTCATGTGATTTGCGTTAGTGTGGTTTACAGAAATCAACAGTGCGTTAGCCTGCTCTATATTATTACTTTATTTTCTGGCTGTTCCATAAAAATGTAAAAGAAATGTAAACGAGACGTGAAGCTATAACATCATGTTGGCACCAGCATATTGAGCTGTAATACAATTTTATTGTAGCGAGCCCCAAACCCAGATTGCAACATTGGTACCACGGTATGTGGATTAATAACCTCATGGACTTGCTTTTTCAGCAATTTCTGAAAAACATTTTGACAAAGCATACAGGATATCGAAAGAGTGCAGCCAGAACCGTGCCCAGTGGATATGTAAAATGTGCATTGCACACAGTCGGCTAAGCTCGGGGGTAGTACAGGGGGTGCTATTTATGTATTTAAAACTGGCAACACGAGTGTTGCTAGGCGCCATTTGATATATTCATTGGAAAATTTGACATTGATATATGCATTTATAAGGTTTTCTCATACAAACGCCATTTTTTTGTGCCTTCAAAATCCCATCTCACAATCAGATCAAAAAACGAAATTAACTCTTGAGAATTTTCTTACGATAATGTGCTACGACTTCCGACGTAGATTATCTCAACGACAGTGCATCGATCCACTAGCTTTGATTTTTGGCGATGAGGCACCATCTAAAGCCTTTGTATATCACCGGTTTAGTGAATTTGATCGTGGCTATCGTGTACTCATGGACGGATTTAAAAACGGTTGTTGTGCTAAAAAACGTCGATGTTGTGCGCGAACTAAAAATGCAAGACCGCCGTGTGACATACCGTGAGATTCAGGCATCCCTGGACATTAGTATGATAAACAAACATACGATGTGGCACGAACACTTAGCCCTGGAAAAGATTTGTTAGCTTTGGATCCCGAATAGTTTAACAATCGCTCGATTGGTGCAAAGAAAAGCTCAAAAATACAATTGCGATGTGCGTCAAAAGCCACCCGTGACGAATCTTGGATCTATGCGTATGAGCCCGAAAGCAAACGTGACTCAACAGCGTTAGTGTCACAAGACATTGTGGTGATAATTTCCTTGCAGCTAAATGCTCCCAATGAATCACGATGTGTGTTAAGCATCTCAAGGTAAGCTATTTCTCTTATTCTTTTTCAAAGATTTCTGGCTAACGTTAATAGCACCATCCTACTCCGAAGCATTTACGCCAATATAAACTGTTTCTTTGAGTAGTTTGGGGACTACACGAGGTACTTGTGCAACCACGTAAAGATAAGGCGCTTTCATATGCATTACATAGCACAGCAGAATAGTGTGGTTGCCAGCATCAAACGACCCGCCCATTACAATTGCGCAATAGTTCCTGATTCCACCCACAATATGTTTGCTAAGGTTCTCATAAAATCTCATCTTTGTACGATGTTATTCAACTACTTCAATACTCAACGCTTTACTTTCAACCATAAGGAGACAAGCTTTCATAAGATTCTTTTCAATTGCTTAATTTCAGCAATTCGGAGGGCAGTGAACAAGGAACACTTCAGAAAGACCTTACCAACCAATGTCGCTTTTTCGTATCACTTTTTTTTTAATTTTATTACTTTTAAGCCTCATTTTCACGATGATAGTACTCTCATGAAAATACTTTCATGATTTTGACCTCGATAGTCAGGTCATAAAAGTGTAGGGTCTAGACGGTTATGAAGTATTGTGTCAGTAGTGATAGTAGTGATAGTAGTAATATGGCCGACGATGAGCTACTTGCAGCGGTTAAAAATTTAGTATGTTCTGAATTAGATGAGATATTGTGTACATACGTTTTCGAAGGCGTTTCCGGCGTCAAAAACGATGAGATTTGCTTCGTTTAAATGTTAGAGCGTACAAAACGTTTCGCCAAAAACCACTAATTGCGTTCTTATTGAATATTTTCTTAATAACGCGTCTCTCGTAACGGAAATTATTTTAGTCGTAATCCACACGAGAAGAGCTTTAATTTGATGTGTAATAAGTCCCACTTTCGAACATGTCCATTTTCTTCGAAATGTCAAAGGGGTACCCCTTTGAGAATTCTGGAAAAATTTAATATGTTCTGAATTAGATGAGATATTGTGTACGTACGTTTTCGAAGACGTAGAATGCGACTACGGTGTCAAAAACGATGAGATTTGCTTCGTTTGAATGTGAGAGCCTACAAAACGCTTCGTCAAAAACCACTAATGGCTTTCTTATTGAATATTTTCTTAATAACACGTCTCTCGTATCGGAAATTAATTTAATCGTAATCTACACGAGAAGAGCTTTAATTTGATGTGTAATAAGTCCCACTTTGGAACATTTCCATTTTCTTCGAAATGTCAGAGGGGTACCCCTTTGAAAATTCTGGAAAAATTTAATATGTTCTGAATTAGATGAGATATTGTGTACGTACGTTTTCGAAGGCGTAGAATGCGACTCCGGCGTCAAAAACGATGAGATTTGCTTCGTTTGAATGTTAGAGCCTACAAAACGCTTCGTCAAAAACCACTAATGGCTTTCTTATTGAATATTTTCTTAATAACGCGTCTCTCGTATCCGAAATTATTTTAGTCGTAATCTACACGAGAAGAGCTTTAGTTTGATGTGTAATAAGTCCCACTTTCGAACATTTCCATTTTCTTCGAAATGTCAGAGGGGTACCCCTTTGAAAATTCTGGAAAATTTTAATATGTTCTGAATTAGATGAGGTATTGTGTACGTACGTTTTCGAAGGCGTAGAATGCGACACCGCCGTCAAGAACGATGAGATTTGCTTCGTTTGAATGTTAGAGCGTACAAAACGTTTCGTCAAAAACCACTAATCGCTTTCTTATTGAATATTGTCTTAATAACGCGTCTCTCGTATCGGAAATTATTTTAGTCGTAATCTACACGAGAAGAGCTTTAATTTGATGTGTAATAAGTCCCACTTTCGAACATTTCCATTTTCTTCGAAATGTCAGAGGGGTACCCCTTTGAAAATTCTGGAAAAATTTAATATGTTCTGAATTAGATGAGATATTGTGTACGTACGTTTTCGAAGGCGTAGAATGCGACTCCGCCGTCAAGAACGATGAGATTTGCTTCGTTTGAATGTTAGAGCGTACAAAACGTTTCGTCAAAAACCACTAATCGCTTTCTTATTGAATATTTTCTTAATAACGCGTCTCTCGTATCGGAAATTATTTTAGTCGTAATCTACACGAGAAGAGCTTTAATTTGATGTGTAATAAGTCCCACTTTCGAACATTTCCATTTTCTTCGAAATGTCAGAGGGGTACCCCTTTGAAAATTCTGGAAAAATTTAATATGTTCTGAATTAGATGAGATATTGTGTACGTACGTTTTCGAAGGCGTAGAATGCGACTCCGGCGTCAAAAACGATGAGATTTGCTTCGTTTGAATGTTAGAGCCTACAAAACGCTTCGTCAAAAACCACTAATGGCTTTCTTATTGAATATTTTCTTAATAACGCGTCTCTCGTATCCGAAATTATTTTAGTCGTAATCTACACGAGAAGAGCTTTAGTTTGATGTGTAATAAGTCCCACTTTCGAACATTTCCATTTTCTTCGAAATGTCAGAGGGGTACCCCTTTGAAAATTCTGGAAAATTTTAATATGTTCTGAATTAGATGAGGTATTGTGTACGTACGTTTTCGAAGGCGTAGAATGCGACACCGCCGTCAAGAACGATGAGATTTGCTTCGTTTGAATGTTAGAGCGTACAAAACGTTTCGTCAAAAACCACTAATCGCTTTCTTATTGAATATTGTCTTAATAACGCGTCTCTCGTATCGGAAATTATTTTAGTCGTAATCTACACGAGAAGAGCTTTAATTTGATGTGTAATAAGTCCCACTTTCGAACATTTCCATTTTCTTCGAAATGTCAGAGGGGTACCCCTTTGAAAATTCTGGAAAAATTTAATATGTTCTGAATTAGATGAGATATTGTGTACGTACGTTTTCGAAGGCGTAGAATGCGACTACGGCGTCAAAAACGATGAGATTTGCTTCGTTTGAATGTTAGAGCCTACAAAACGCTTCGCCAAAAACCACTAATGGCTTTCTTATTGAATATTTTCTTAATAACGCGTCTCTCGTATCCGAAATTATTTTAGTCGTAATCTACACGAGAAGAGCTTTAATTTGATGTGTAATAAGTCCCACTTTCGAACATTTCCATTTTCTTCGAAATGTCAGAGGGGTACCCCTTTGAAAATTCTGGAAAAATTTAATATGTTCTGAATTAGATGAGGTATTGTGTACGTACGTTTTCGAAGGCGTAGAATGCGACTACGGTGTCAAAAACGATGAGATTTGCTTCGTTTGAATGTTAGAGCGTACAAAACGTTTCGTCAAAAACCACTAATCGCTTTCTTACTGAATATTTTCTTAATAACGCGTCTCTTGTATCGGAAATTATTTTAGTCGTAATCCACACGAGAAGAGCTTTAATTTGATGTGTAATAAGTCCCACTTTCGAACATTTCCATTTTCTTTGAAAATTCTAGAAAAATTTAATATGTTCTGAATTAGATGAGATATTGTGTACGTACGTTTTCGAAGGCGTAGAATGCGACTCCGGCGCCAAAAACGATGAGATTTGCTTCGTTAAAGAATGTTAGAGCGTACAAAACGTTTCGTCAAAAACCACTAGTACCTTTCTCATTGAATATTTGTTTTCCATAAATATAGAAATCTTTCGTACTCTTCCAAAAATATCAGTATGTCAAACCGTTCCGCAATTTTAAAAAATAATAACGTTTTTCATACGCTTCGGCGTACTTTCCCACCAAAGTTTCGTTAAATTCACCTGGAATATTTTCCCATTCTAGTTTTACACGGTTCCAAAGCTCTTCTATGTTAATAGGTCCTCAATTGTGTTGTCCCAATCGCCTTTTCAATATACACCACAAATTTTCGATGGGGTTGAGGTCTGGACTTTGCGCAAGCCATTTCATCATCTGAAATTTCTGCCCAGACAACCAATTTTTGACAACTTCTGCCGTGTATTTGGCGTCTCCGTCCTGTTGGGAAAAAAATTTGGGATAAGCGCTGTGGTCCACAAAATCGGGTACATGAGTTTGAAGAATTTGGAGGTAGCCTTCTTTCTTCATTATTCCGTAAATTCTTATAAGCGGTCTTAAATTCCACCAAGCGAAACAACGCCAAACCATCAAGATACTACCGCCATATTTGAGAGTTTGTTTCATATGATGCTTTTGAATAGCTTCCCGAAGTCTGCTCCAGAAGAACTCCTTCCCATCAGATGGGAATCGATTAATTTTAGCCTCATCGCACCAAATAACCCGTTTCCAATCCCGTATGATCCAATGCTCATGCTTTTTGCAGAATCCCAGACGCGCCTTTATATTCTTATCGGATAGAGCTGGTTTCTTCTTTTCGACTGCTGCCACTAAACCGATCCTGTGAAGCGGTCTACGAGCAGTCCATTCACGCACGTGTGTATTTATAGCTATAGCAGCTTGCTTGGGTGTTTTCAAAGTATCTTGCACACCGTTAATCGAGCGCTTGAATCTTTTAGTAATCTGGTACGATCTCCAGTATTCGGCATAGAAACAACATTTCGTCTTTTTTTACAGCAATCACGGTGCGTTGGCTCACTTTTAATTTCTCGGTAATTACTCTGGGTGACTCTCCACTTTCAGCCAAAGCCACTATGCTATTTTCAGTGTCTATGCTTTCCACATTTTTTTCCTTTATTTTTCCACATGCGCTATTATTGAGAACAATACACAAAAACCTAAATCAGTCGCAACTAACCAAACTAACAACGGAAAGTAGACGACAAGTTACCAACCAAAAGTAACGGTAAATTTTAAACTGCTCAGGGAAGTAGAGTGTGTTGAGAATTTAGTTAATTTCTTAAACAGAATTGCACCGACCTAGCTCTTATTTAATGATAAAAAGCATAAATTATAACAAATTATACTTATAAATTTTGAGAAATATTTAATATAAAATCAAGATAATTACCTAGTGTTGTGTGTGTGTGTGAGTGTAATTTATTTTATTCGGTGATGGTTCTTCCTATGTCTCTTCTCTTAACTTCTTTTCTCGATGCAGCTCTATTTTGTACTTGGTTCTTCCATCTCTTAACATCTTTTTCTATGTGGTTCTATTTTCTATGGATTCTTCCTTTTCTTAAATTCTTTCTTCTTCGGTGTGGTGAGGTTCTTTTATTTACTGGTACTTCTTCGTAAAACCCTTTTATTCGAAATATCTTTATAGACTTATTTGTTGTATTATCTATCTTGTCAATTTCCTTCGTCGTTAACCAAACAAGCTTCTTATCTTTTTCGGAAACCAGGACTTCACTTCATTATTTCTCCGTTGTCCACGAAACGAAAACTTTAATTCTCCTTGCCTCCAGTTCATCCAGGCATATCGTTGTTACAGCCACCTGTATTGAATGTCGATGTATGCTAGGTTATTCATATCCAGTAATTTTTATAAATTCTTGTAATGTAAAGGTGTTGTATGTATGTGTCTGAATGTTTACAATGCTTTTCTATCTTTTAATCGATGCTTTTTATAATAATTACTAATTTTATTTCTAGTTACATTTATTTCTGCCATTAAACGTCTCTGGCTGGAGTTAAAACAAGAAGCTAACACCCGTAGGGTAATAAAATGCTCAAAAGGTGGTAGGCGTGGTGTCGAAAAGGTATAAATAGAACCCCAAAATAAACCGAATGTCAAATGAAGACTATAACCCCAACATTTACTGTGAATTTTGGTATGTTGAATTGTAATAAATCAGGCATGGGCAACCTTTTTTGTAGAAGTTTTATGCTGCGAGTAATCTTGAAAAATATACATTTTTGTAGTATCCTTATGATTCATTATGAATTAAGTTTAGACGGGCCGTGCTAATATGCAACGAAAGAATTCAGTAGCGGGTCGGACAAATCTTACTCGAGAGCCGCATGTAGCCCGCGGGCCGGAGGTTGCCCATAGCTGTAATAAATGATGAATTTTCTAGTGGTAATTAACCATTCGAGTATTACTATACTACAACAGCCCAGATTTACTCATATCATACATAGCGTGCAAAACTGAAGGAATCGTGTTGGCATAAGTTTTTATATTCAATTGTTTTGTTTTTATTCTGTTATCATTTTATTAAATATTGCATTTTTCTTTGTAAATACGATAAAGATAATTGCTGAAAATTTCGTTTATTATTTACCATTTTATGATACTTTAAGTAAAATTTAGCTGAACATGCCCTCGCTTTTGCTCGTCAGTGTATATCTTCTGACTAGCCGTTGAAAGTACGCTAAGTAAGCGATTAAACTTGGCTTATCCATTGCTGGGTTAGAAACAGTCAAAGAAAGATATACAAATAGAGATTTTGAATGTAACTATGGTACATACATAGATCTCCAATCAGATTCTTCAATAAGCAACAGCCTGAAAAGTATTCTTAGAGTCGTTTTGAAATCTTCGCTTGTCGAAATATTTTCTGGAGGACTGGAATCTTGAAAATTTATTGGCATGGATTGATTGAGAGACTAGTTGAGGAGAGGTCGTAGAACTAAAAAAATTCATCACCAGCACCTGAGACGTCGCTCTGTAAGCATTTACGTGTATTACGTTATTTTCTTCTTATTATTATAATAATAAAAATCACTATCCCAGAAAAATTAAAACAAACAGACTTAAAAGTATATCATCGTAATCCGCCGTTTACATTATAGTTGTACGATTAATTAAACGTCCCACTCCGACGCATTCATCAAGATACCGACCAATAAGCGGAAGAATAATTCAGCGAAACAGGACACCGTTGTTTCTATTAGCAAACGCAATAATTCGGGCAATTAAGCGACAAAAAATATCGTCTCGTTCAGCACATATCTACTCTAACCGTGCGGCTTATCAAAGTGGCCATCTGTTTCGCAATGGGAACGAAGAGAGAGGACCGCAAGTTAAATTAACTGTAGCTAAAATGGAGGTTGAAAACTTCATTTTTTAGCGAACGGCAGCTGTCGCAGCAAAGCAACGACATTCGACGGGGGTGGTTACACAATCACAATGCCCAAGAATACGAGCAGATTTCGTTAAGAAAGAAGGCATTAGAATACGTTTAAGCGAAGGCATTGTGTGCGTCTCCGGCGCATTCGGATGCCTATTTTAAAGGATGCGAAGACGGGAACGGGACGGTATCGGACGAGAAAAAAGGAAAGAAAGGTGTTAACCAATAGGGCGATATTATGAATTGAATTGTTCGTTTATTATGTGTCGCCGTACTCGTTTTTCATCTTAAGACATAAAATTTCGAGATTTATTTACATTTCGAAGCTATCGGCCGTTAAATGGCATGTGGGCAGTATATTTTAGATGACCGGTACTCGAAAGGAATAGAAGCGTATCCTTAAGCTTAAATCGTTGGGCGCATATTTCAACCACAACGGCAGTTTAGAAATCATCCCCGAAGGAAATTGGTAAATTATGACATACAGCGCAGTGCGTGCGATATATTCGACGTAGCTTCCGAAGCTTTGGTTTCTTAGCGATTAGCTTGGGTTTAATGTGAACTATTTTGTCATAAAAGCTTTTGTTCATCCTGATTAAAAGAAAGTGGGAACAAAGACGAATAGAGACAAATTCAGCTGGATTCCCCAACTAGTAAGAGTTTTTCAGAAATATATAATAAAATAACTTAGGAAAAGACTGACTTTTTGCGAAAAATATCATACATGACCAACACGATTTTATTAAGCATAGATTTACAGCGTCTATTTTATGAGTATATGGATATGATCTGTTAGATTTTGTTGTTGAGGTATAACTATTCTACTTTTTGCTGAGTTCCCTGATATTTGGACGCTGAAATTTGAACGCGCAAAACAATTGAAAGCGCGACAATTGGACGCATAATAACCTTCCCTCATACGTTATCCAAGTTTAGGTCTACCAGTAAAAATACTAGTGTGTTTAGAAGTTTATGCGGTAGTAGTACCGACCACTTTCCTTGTCATTAAATATTTTATCATCATCATTAAATTCACTCAATCATCAAATTTTCGTTAAACTTATTAACTTTTTTGCTTGATATTTCAAGTTTGTAAGGACGACGGCAGACTTTAAATTTGTAATTGGAAGTTGCGTTAATCCTTTTTATACTTCTTCTTTTGTCTGTGTATATCTTTTCTGTGCAGCGGTAAATTTTCAGCGATCTACTACGAGGGCGGATTGATATTGAAGCTACCTAAGTAGGAAAAAAACATTTTTTTTCGAAAACCATTTATTTCTCAACATAGTCTCCTTTTAGCTCAATACACTTAGTAAGACGATATTCCAACTTTTTTATACCATCTGAATAATACGATTTTGAGAACCCCTCAAAATACGCGTTAGTTTCAGTAATCACTTCTTCGTTTGAGATGAATCTTTTTCCTGCGAGCCATTTTTTCAAGTTTGGAAACAGGAAAAAGTCACTAGGAGCTAAATCTGGACTATAAGGTGGATGATCAACCAATTCAAAGTGTATTTCACGTAATTTTAGCATCGTATCTAATGCTGTGTGAACCGGTGCGTTGTCTTGAAGAAAGAGCACCTTTTTCTTCTTTAAATGTGGTCGTTTTTCTTGATTGCGTCAATCAATTAATCCAATAATGCACGATAATACTTTCCTGTGATTGTGGATCCTTTTTCAAGGTAATCGATGAGCAATATTCCGTGTGCATCCCAAAATACAGTGGCCATAACCTTGCCAGCCGATTTCACTGTCTTCGCCTTCTTCGGAGCA
Organism: Chrysina gloriosa; assembly: GCA_038088585.1. Taxonomy (NCBI): domain Eukaryota; kingdom Metazoa; phylum Arthropoda; class Insecta; order Coleoptera; family Scarabaeidae; genus Chrysina; species Chrysina gloriosa. The sequence continues at coordinate 9,681,754 of CM076090.1, read as the reverse complement.
CTTCCACCAGCTTCCACCCATTGTTTCGATTGATTTTTGGTTTCAGGTGTATAGTGGTGGACCCACGTTTCATCAACAGTTATTAATCGACGCCAAAAATCAACAGGATTACGCTTTATCATGTCCAAACACCGCTGTGAAGTGGTCTGTCGAACTCGTTTTTGTTCGACACTCAACAAACGCGGCACCCATCTTGCCGATAGCTTTTTCATATGCAAATGTTCATGCAAAATGTTGAACACACGTTCATATGATATGTTTACCATTTCAACAATCTCACGTAACTTGACTCGGCGATCATTCATAACGATATCGAGGATTTTCTTGATATTTTCTTCAGTAACCACCTCTTTTGGCTTTCCTGTTGATGGTATTGTTGCAGTGCTTGTTCGGCCGCGTTTAAATTCAGCAATCCAATATTTTACCATGTAATCTGACGGGGCAGACTCACCGTAATGTTTATCGAGCTTTTCTTTTGTCTCTTTCGCCGTTTTCCCTTTCAAATAATAGTGTTTAATCACTGCACGAAATTCACTTTTTTCCATTTTTCAAGAAACACAAAAGTTGCTTATTTCAAACGACTACAACAACTAAACTAATAGATGAATTTGGGTGAAATTTTAACAGCTGACGTTTGACAGATCGCAATTTCTAAAAAAAAAAAAAAGGTTTTTGTGTTTGTGCTGCCATGTAGCGCTAGGTAGCTTCATTATCAATCCGCCCTCGTACTCTATTTTAAATATATTTATCTTGTAACGGCATTTATGAATTTCCAGATACAACAAATTGTCTAACGAATTGAAAACATTGGCTTATAGCAATCTTGGGAGAAAAATCAAAGAAATGTTGTTCGAAAGAGAGTGGTAGAGCATGGGGTAGTTCCAATGTTTTGTTAGTCTTTCATTTCTGTTTGTTTGTGATATACTCCATTTTAACTTATTTATGTATTTGTGACTTTTTCAAGTCCCAAAATGATGGTAAGCCCATGGTAATTTTTCTATTCCTTAATTGAGGTTAAATTCAACAACAAACAAGGAATTCACAAAAAGCTCCATGACAAGCCGTAGCTATCGTAACGAATACTCGGTATGCAAAATTTCGAGCCCGTAAACTTGCTGGTTCTTTATTTGTGATTGCAAAAAGGTTGAAGCTGTAGAAGCTCTTAACATTGTCAAAAGACTAGTATTTTATCGTCACACACACCAGTTTTAAAGGTCAGATATACAATTCTTAAAATATTTTTGGAACCGATAAAAATGAAGTTTAACCAATCTGGAAGGAAAAAGTACCCAACACCCTTAGCATTTAATATCTTCTTTATGCGATTATTGAAATTTGACAATTCATTTACTAATGACATTGCGTATTTGAAATCTAAATACTTCCTGTTCAATGCGGTTATTGAGATACTGTTCATTTAAACAATGACGTGGTTGTTGTAATTTTGCAATTTGTAACCCGCAAACATATCAAATTCTACCCATATTTTTTAGGATATGCAACAGGACAACGACCACAATAACCACATTGATCGAAGTGATGAAGTGCAAGGTGAAAGTACTGAGCATCCAATTGTCGCACGCCCAATTTATCGTGCGTCCAAATTTGGCGCGTCCAAATATCCGCATCCTTTTGACGCGATGACATCGAATCCCCCATAAAAGCCGAGACGGGTATGTGATTTTGGATATTTTTGAGGTTTTTTACATTTTTGGGTACCCGTTCAGAAGAATCTCAATACATCATGTAGCATTGAAATCAGCTGAAATGCATCGATTAATGTAGGTTTGAACACAATCGGACTGAAGAAACTTTAAACATGTCTCACAATCAGTGACGTTTAGAGCCTAGAAAGTTCATGATATTGCCATATTTGAGATCTACGCTTCGAGATTTATCCGATATCTACATTTCGGACGCGATCCAACGAACGCGCGTTTATCTAGGGAATGATCAGGGATACAGCTTCGGGAATCAGAGATTTGGAATTTACAAGCCAAAATCTATCGAACAGGCGTATTTTGAATGCAATTTGCAATGCAAATTGCATTCTTTGTCGAAGAAAATTTCTATCTCCACGTATAGACATTTTTCCAAATTATCGAGATCGCCAATTTCCAATAGTGCTCACCTTCACGAACCTTGGCTAACATAGCACGGCAAATCTCACGAGAAACTGCATCCATTGCTCACCGCAAAAGAAAGTTAATAACAGGTAATTTTCTTCCCATTAATAAGGTGATTCAGATCATCAGTTCTAGCACATGATATTTAATAGCGAGTGATGTTTTCGTTGATATTTTAGCTATCAAATATGATAGCCACGATATATTCCGATGTAAGGCTATGGCTATCAAAAACGGTATCACTTTGATGCAAATATTTTAAAAGTTTGAATGCTGCCCCCTACAATGTGCTCGAATATAATAGCCGTGGTGCGTGCTGAAAAATTTATATTTAAGTTTTGTGGGGAGCCGCGACTGTCCTTTTCGATAGCCAGGCAAAAATTCATCCCTACCATTCACAATTTAGTCAGATTAAAACAAAACTCTTTTACTTAAATTGAATGTTGAAAGCTATTTATTATGAAAACAAAACTTGATGAAGGTGATGAAGGTTCCCCGGTGAACATTAGCAAAATTGATTGGGCAGTCAATGTGTTAAACGATAAATAGCGACAATATGTACATTCCCTACACTCTATTAAAAAGCTTCACTGTTGTATTGCTCTGGTTCGTAGTAATTACTTAGATCTAACACATAGAAATCCGGTCTAGAATCTTATCGAATGGGTATTTTTATATGTAGAAATCCTACCCAATTCATTTTCTATTGCGCTGAATAATCAATGAGCTACAACTGCCAGTTGTTTAATACGTGGGAATTTTTCGGAATATCGTGCGATTATTTCCGATTAAATAAAAACCTGTCTTCCAAACTAATACAACCCCATTTCTAAAAACCCGCGTTTCCCCTTTTTCGTAAAACTTCTATAAAACGAGTCGATGAGGAATCCCAGCAAGATTTACCCGATTTCAATAATCCAACAGCGAAAATTACGGATCATTCGGGACGTAAATGGGGATTCCTTCGCGATATTTTGTGTGAATTGAAACCTTTATATGACGTGACGGCGGGAATCTAGCTTTAGGCCTGTTTTGAATTTTACATCAATTAGAAAGCGTGATTTTGCTTTTTGTTCGTATAAAGTTCACACACTTGTTATTATTATTTTCCCGCTATAAATCTGAGGCGAAATGAATAATAAATAAGTTACGTACAAAAGTTTGAAGTAAGATTTTGTAATATAGCGGAAGATTGAATAAAAATTCATATTATTATAGTTTACAATCTCGAAAAGTATGCATAAATTTTGTACAGTATTGTGGATCGGGCAAGGAATTTTTGCTTATATTCCACTTTCACGTACCCTCTTGTATCTACCTCACGTTAGATAAAAAGGCATCTTTCACAAAGGAATGGTTACTGCCAGCTCAATTCTTTAACAATGCTTTATGCACCTCGGGGCTAGGTTTACCTAGTTTTAGAATTTCCGCTATGTTAAGTAGGTAGGAAGATATGCTAATGGATGCAAATACCCTGTCCAATACAAAGGACAGATGCATCAGTTTCTTCCATATATCACCCTGGTATAGAAACATCACTGTTATATGTATTTTTCCTCCACATCTCTCTTGTTTCTTATCATTTTATTTTATTCCCAGCATCATGTTTTCTTTTTAATTAAGAAAACGTATAACATATTAAAATAATTGGTTGGGGAGATGCAACAATCAACATTACTTAGCAGCTGTAAAATTCAAATTTACCGCTCATTATCCAATCGGATAATTCGGCAGTAATTTTACATAGTTCTCAATTAGCCGTTCCTTTTATTATAATACGCATGCTAAAAAACAATTAAGCGTATATTCCGAAAAATTAACAATCTGGAAAGAGAGCGGTTATGCATATCTTTAAGAGCATTTCCCTAGATTGATACACGAGTCGTTTGCATGTTATAATTTCGTAACACACCCGCCTAAATCGGGCGTACACCTCAAGAAGCTAACAAATCATGCTCCTTACCGCCATAAATAATATCTTTAATTACGAGCGCATTTTCATAAAACGACCACTTAAATATAAAGCACCTGTTTTCGTACTTTTATTCATTAGAAGCCCGCGTGTCGGAAGAGTTATTGCCTGTGTGAGCCGAACGTGCTAACAAATGACCGTGTATCTAAAAAATTGGACCAAAGAATAAATTAATTCGGCAAAGGAAACTCGTCGTGGTAAAGAACGAATTTCGCTTTTATGAACCTTTATAAATCTACAAGTTAAAGTTGCTTTGGTAAATAGAACGGAGTGGCATAAATATACGAGCGGATTAGAATACATTTTCAGAATTTCACCTAACAAAAGGAATAAAACTTTCCTAAATACTTGTTTGCACCCTCATGATGTTGGTATTCATGTCTGTACTACGATGACATCTAACAACAATTAGGGACTATAAATTCGGACAATTTTTCCTAACATTAAATGCTTCTGTATTACTTACACCAGAAAAATCAAATATATTGATTCAGTATATATGATCAATGACCAAACATTAACAAAAGTTGAACAATTTCGGGATCTTCGAATCCTGTTTGATTCGGCCTAAGCTTCTCACAGCACATAATGAATTTCTGTATCTCTGCTTCGAATATGCTGGGATTCGTTTTTCGCATTCCCAAATATTATTCTTTAAAAATTTCTAAATTCTTCACTTTTATCGTCACTAAACTTGAATATGCTTCACAAGTTTGATCCCCACACTATATTTGTCTTCAACTCGCTATTGAAAAAGTACAGAGAAGGTTTTTGAAGCTTCTCTCGCTAAAATTGGACGGAGTGTATCCTCAACGAGGAATTAACTATGGTTCATTAGTGGATAGACATTCATTTGTCTCACTTCTTCATCGGCGTGGAAGTCATGGGGCGTGTTTTGTTTGGAAACTGGTGCACAGATTTATTGATGCTTCCAGCCTTCTTCAAAGTTTAAATTTCCATATCCCAAGGATTTCATCGGGGTATACATCGACGTTTGCACTTCCATTTCCACGGATAAATTTGCTGCAGAAGTGACCAATGTGTAGATGTGCGAATTTATATTAGAGCGATATATTTTGGAACAATATCAATCAAATATAATAATAAGAATGATAAAGATTTTTTTATATTACCTATATAAGATATAAGATACTGCTTTAGTATGTATATGTTACCTTAGTTTGTCCTGTAATTGGTTCATAACTATTGGACAATAAATTATTATTATTATTATTATTATTATTAACATAGTATACTGTAGTGACCACTGTTTTCTTTTGTACGAGACAAAGATTTTTGGCTCCGTACAAAGATTTTTTGGGTAGTTCAGTTACCATTATTGTGTTGTAAAAACTGAAAATCTCCCGCGTAAAGATTTTTTCCGGTCTTTGTACATGTACAAAGAGGCTCGTACAAAAAGAACAGTAATAGTGACATTTAATTTTTCTGAACGATTACCAACACACGGTGAGGAAATTTGACAATAAGTTGCCCTGTAGGCTTTTACTACTCCCTGCTAGAAATTTCGTTTGGTTTCTGCTGTGTGCTATTATTTGATGTCAAAGTCTTATACCAGCTTGTTCAGAATTTGGAACTTTCCCGATATTCCTGAAGAAACTGGCAGTATGTTATCGCGGAACATCGGGGTCAACTGACGCCAAAGTATAGAACCCGAAAAATCCATCACGAAACCATTATATTTTGTAGATGTGTAGGCGCTAACATAGTTGATGCACCCTTATTCAAGGGATTGAATTTTGATTGAACAACTAGACGACCTAATTTGCTCGCCGTTCAAATGATGACAATATTATTTAGACAATGTGACAATATTGTACGAGAGGTACATATAACTTGATGATGATATCCCGAATTCATGGAAGTCCTGATATTTTGATTTGCAACTTTATGTTGTTATTTAATCGTTAAATACAGGTTTTGGATAACTTATTGTCATTGGTTATAATTTCTGGCATTAAAGAAAACATATTCGACTAAAAGCGTACAAATATTTATTGTATCATTTCTCTCTTAGTAAGACGTAATCTCCATGTTCCAAGATCGGTCGGCATTGTTCCTCAATACAGTGGTGGAGTCCAGAACATTCATCATCCATGCTACAACGACTGCTATGTAGGTAATTGGAGTCGGTAAAGCAAGGAAATGTCGGAAGATAAGCCATCAGCTGAAATGCTAAACGAAAGATTACCATAGTGTCCTAAAAAGGAAAATGGTTTCAACCCAAATTTCACCATGTACTACTGAGTGTTGTCGTTTTGGTTGTGCCGATTCTGTTTGGTGCCAATTCGGCTATATAGAGATGATCAGTACAGTGAGTTTCCATTTAAATTGTCTAAATTTTAAACTGCGTTCATTGAAATTACATAATTAGCTTTGTAGTATTTACAAGGTGACTTCAAAAGGAAAAGGATGCATTTTCCTTTCCCTTTGGAAATCATCTTGTAAATACTACAAAAATGAATTGTAATTGATACTAATTTTATTACTAAGTAAATATTAATGGTGCACTTACAACTTAACTGCGGTATTATCATCAAATGAATCCGATAAATTTCTCAATACAAAAATGAGCTACAAAGAGAAGAAAATGCAAAATATATGGATTATGGATCTTCACCAAGTCAGAGCCAGTTCTATTGAATATAATAACCTCACAAAACTAAACCTACCAGAGGAAATGCAATGCAAGTACGGAAGGTAATTACTGTATAAGGCTATCACTACACATGAGCATTTATGGTAGTAAAAACGTTATACAATAAACTGATTTGCTTGGATTATAGAAAACAATTAAAATCTTTATCAACATCGGAACCTACAGATCCGCATGTGTAAATGCGTATTTAGAGCGTGAAATTGTAATCGCATATTCATCTCTGAAAGGGCAAAAGGAAAGTACCAATAAAAACTTAATAAACCGAAATATCAAGATTGTACGAGGCACGTCCTTAAACTTCAATAACCTAGGTTTACAATTTTCGAAAAAAAAACACCTCTAGAATTAAGTTTTTAAAAGAATATTTCCAGATAATTGTAAATCAATACGACAATTCTTTTCTTGAGATAGGGGTTATTGTGCAGCAAGTTAGAAATTTAAGCAAAAACAATATAAACAATATTGAAAAGATGTGTGAGAAGCCTCACACAAAATACGAGTAGTCATCAAAACTATTCATCGGCTTGTGTGCGGTAACATTATTGTTGAAATATCGGCTTAAATTGCTGGCAGACTCAAAAAGCATTGTTAGTTATTTTAATTGCCATGGGCGTCAGATTAGCTGAAAATTCGCTATGCATAAACAATAACAATAACATAGCAGAAGTACGCAAGAAGCAAGAGCTGCTGGCAGGCTAAGGAAAATTAACACTTTTGATGCTGCTACTCCTGTAGAAAAGCTGTGGTATGAACTTCGAACGCTCTTTTTCTCAAAATTACATCTTCAAAGACGATAGACTCAAAAATGTAAGCATAAATTTTGATACAAAAATATTTTTGGTAATTCTTTTATATGAATACCTCATGCCCAAACTGAAGGACTTATATTTTAAATGCGTACTTTCGTTTCTAGTAATGAACATTGATGTTTGTACATGTGAAAGGGATTCAATATGAATTCTCTCACAATGCACGTATTACGCATTTTTTACAGTTAGTTTTTCTACAGAAGTGGACAACTTACGTTGCCACAGCAAAAAACTAACTGTAAAAAATGCGTAATACGTGCATTGTGAGAGAATTCATATCGAATCCCTCTCACATGTACAAACATCAATGTTCAGACCATATATACATAAAATTTGTATACGAAATTACAACTCTTGCAAAGCCGTACTGACGAGCGGTATAACCGCGAAACGTACGTCTACGGATGGCAAGAGAAGATCAAAATTTTGTAATTTGTTTCTAGTAATGAGAAAAGTACAATCTTTAAGGTCTTCATCGAAATTTTTTGCTCGTCAACCGCCATTTTATTTATAATCAATCATTTTCAAAACCGCACCATCAAGCATTAGCTATTATCATACGTGAATCAAGTTTCTTCAGTTTTTTGATTTATTTATTTATAAAATAAATAATAATAATAATAATAATAATAATAATAATGTTTTATTGTCTAACAGATGACATCCAATTAAAGGACAAAGAAGTGTATATAAAGATAATAGCACAACTTAAACTAACTAAACTAAATAACTAAATAAAAACTAAACAAGAACAATAAAATATACAGGAAAGCATAAACCATAACTTACCACAAAACGACTTTTTATTTTCTACTACTAAAGTTTTTGTACGAAAAGAATTTAGAATATAACTTGGATATAACTTAATTGGATATGTAAACTTAAACATATTGTGTATATGTAGTGTCATTTTGTTCAAAAGCAATCCTAAACGCAACGCCTTTTTCAGCGTTCTAAACGCGTACGGGTTCGGCCAACGCTTACCTTTGGTCTGGAGTCGGGGGAGTGCAAGTGAGAATGAATAAGGACTATGCCAATGAGATCGAATAAAATGGAGCGTGAGACGTTTAGAGCGTCATAGATACACCTGTCTTAAATCTTAAAAGCCAATATTTTCAACAGCAATTAAACAATTTTTTACTTAAAAGGCGTCCCTCCTAAGATAGAAAGTGAAGCGCTTAGGCAGGTATATCTATCACGCTGTATACGCCTCAGACTCTATCTTTTTTGATCTCATTGTCTAAGTAATGCTCCTTATTCCATCTGGTCCTCACTCCCATGACTCCTGACACGAATTAAACTCTGGCCTTACCCGTGTATCCGCTTAACGAAAAGTCGGTCTTGAAGTGAAGTCCTGCTTCCTGTTGCTAATAGGAGGCCGAAAATGCGATAATAAATGAGCAGTAAATTAAGGTTAGAGAACGTCTTCGTTTGCTTCAAGGGTCTTGATATCTTTTATGTTGTTTCCAGGATTTCTGTTCTCAACTTAAATCTTTTAATTCCTTCATAGCCTTTCCTCCTTTGTGCTCATTTCTTTTATGCGATCCATCTATTCCTTTCTGTTCGGTCTAACGCCCATTATTTTGTTTGATTTCCTTGCTCCTAGATCTTTTTTTTACTCAACTAACTTTATCCAAATGTACACCGACATATCGATTCAATTGTTTTCTTAACTGCAATTGGCCTTTGTTTTAGTCCTCGTCGTATTTCTGTTTTTCTTTTCGCATATAACTTTGGCACATAGGTGAAGACGGGCGAATACCGGTAAGTAACTAATATCGGTCAGTATGACATCTTACAATGGGAAAGTGAAAATGAACTTTATTTCGCGCCATCTACAAATATGATCGTACAAAATTGTAGTCCAAAACTCGAGAAATGACACGGCTAAGTCTTGTAATAAAGAAGTTAGTTCCTTCGGATGTGAAATGCATTTCATTCGTTTGAAAACCAAATAAAGAAATTAAACATAAAACCATAGGTAATATTAAATACTACAAGCTTTATTATAAGAATTTTAAATCTATCAAAATAGTGAAGGAGGATCAAGCTTTCACAGATAAATACATAGCTAGTAGGTAACATGTAATAAACAAAAATATATCCGCCATCGTAAAATTTGAAAATTAGGCTTTGGATTTGGAATGGCTGACTCCGAAAATTCCTCTACCCAACTTTTCGTGGTAATCCACAATTTCTTCGAATACTGGTCCGCCAGGTGAAATTTCGAAAATCCGATTATTGATTTGCAATCAGCGATCTCAAGACCTTCTATTCTCAAATTTTCATGGTAATTAATGTGATGTCTAAATATTGATCTGCCTTTCTATACTTCGAAAATCTGACAATGGATTCGTAATCAACTAGCCCGAAAATGTATATGAATTTTTTGAAAAATCGCTGGATAGAAAAGTGCATGTTTCAAGCAGTTAAAGAGCGTAGGATAATATGCTTTAAATCAACTTCTGATGTCAGAAGATAACACCATATTGACATTTTCTGTACGAAATTGCCTAAATTTAGTTCCTTCAAGATATAAACTGCGTTTTACAAGAAAATTTATTTGTACCTTTCTTTTTATCCAATATGTACATACATATTATTATGATCATTATGATGTAATAGGCACAACTTCAGATTTTTATGTTCAAAATTTCAACGATTTACATCAGAACTAATGACATCTCACAACATTATACCCTAAAGCTAATATCTTCTTACATTCCAGTAGGTCCTGGCGAATCTGTTTGTGCGAACTGAGGGTATATTATTTTAATGTTTTAACCAATATAATTTTAGTGGATATTGTAGTATAGTAATACTCGAATGGTTAATTACCATTAGAAAATTCATCTTTTATTACACATCAATATATCAAAATTTACAGTTAATGTTGAGGTTACGGTCTTTAATTGTCATACGGTTTATTTTGGGGATCCACTTATAATTTTTCGACACCACGCCCACCACCTTTTGAGCATTTTATTACTCTACGGGTGTTAGCTTCTTATTTTAACTCCAGCCAGAGACGTTTAATGGGAGAAACAAATTTCACTAGAAATAAAATTATTAATTTTTATAAAGAGCATATACTAATGGATAAAAAACATTGTTATCATCCAGACTCATACATACAACACTTATACATTACAAGAATTCATAAAAAGTTACTGGAAATAACCAAGGATACATCGACATTCGATACAGGTTTCTATAACAGCGATATACCTGCATGAACTGGAGACAAGGTGAATTACAGTTTTCGTTTCGTGGACAAATACAAACACTATAGTCCTGGTTTCCAAAAGAAATAAAAACTTCGTTTGATTAGCGACGAAGAAAATTGACAAGATAGATAAGTCAACACATAAGTCAATAAATATATTTGGAATAAAAGGGTTTCAAGAAGAAGTACCAGTAAGTAAAAGAACCTCACCATACTGGAGAAGATGGAATCTAAGAAGGGGAAGAATCCATGGAAATTAAAGGTGCATCGAGAATAGAAGTTAAGAGAGGAGACAGGAAGAACCATCATCGAAAAACAAATTACATTCACACACACACACACAACACTAGGTAATTATCTTGATTTTATGTTAAATATTTCTCAAAATTTATAAATATAATTTGTTATAATTTATGCTTTTTATATTATTAATCAAGAGCTAGGCCGGTGCAATTTTGTTTAAGAAATTTAACTAAATTATCAGTACAATATCTACTTATTTCTTACATTAAATTAAATGATCCCTGAAGCTCGAACGTAATTTTTCAATTATGAAAAATTCACACGAAATCGATATCTTGCATAATTCCCCTTTTCAATCTCTTCAAAGAACGGGGAGAAAAAGCAGAATTCGAAGAGCATCAACCGCAGGTAGTCTCGATCGAATCGACGCGTATTCTTTTCCCTAAAATCGGCAAACGGAGGTGCGCGCGCGGGGATGCAAAATTTCGAAGGGATAACGTTTTTTTATTATAAAAAAGGGCTCGGTCGGAGTAAGGGGTGTTTAAACCTTTATTTTTTCCCAGGAAACAGGATTTTTATACGTTTCTTTCTTCGCTTCGCGATACGCGCACCTTGTGACCTACTTCGAGGCGATGCAGTTTTTTTTTTGGTGCGTAAAAATGATTATTCAAGTAAAACGATCCCTTCGTCAGATTGTACCGCTATTTACACACATTCAAACGCAGACTATATAAAGTTTTAGTGACAGAAGGGTCTTTTTATATATAAAAAAGGAAGCGGATTTTTTTAAAGCTGGGATATTCTCACAGAATCGGGGTAAACATGAGGATGTAGAAAGGTGATTTAAAATTTGAGATTTATTTAGTAGAAGGACGTAATACGGTTTGGTTTGTCGGTCGGGTAGTATTGAATTTAATGGATTAACTACCGATCGAAAAATATCTATCAATGGCTGGCTTATTTATTGTCTCTAGTTTTGAATGAATTTTAAAGAAAATCAACATAGTCACTATTTAAATACTGGGTAACTTAGAAAAGTTGAAAGTGATAATTTCGTTGTTTAATACCAATTGAGGGTTATTCAAAACTTTTTATTTGAAATCTTCTCGAATTTAACACCATAATTTCCCTCCATATCAGCTTCATATCACTTCCGTATACGTGTAGCCTTCCATCATTACCTAATCTCCAACATCTGTCCCCGATATCGTTTTTCTCCGGCGAAAATTTATGTAAAGTGAAAAATAAATAAGAGTCTGGAGTTAACGGTTTTATCGGGGCGTAGGAACCACCATTTTAAAACGATTTATACCGTACCCGTACATACGCTATAATCGTCGACACGTGGTGGTTGGTTCATTGGAATTGTAAATGTCACAAACAACCCTTTAACAATCGCGTCCGCATTGAAAGGGGCGCGTGTTCGTTTCGAATAGCGCCTTATGTTGCGAATGGCACGGACCTTCCCTTGAGCGGGTCGAAAGGATTCGTATACGTAGTAGGTAGAATACATACGTACACACGCGTTCGTTTATGTAAAGAAGAGAGGAAACGTATATGTATTTAAAGCACGGTTGTATAAGTGAACTCATATGTTGTTGGAATTTGATGGACAACTGACGAAGAAGGAACCAATTTGAAAAAAAAACAATCTTGAAGAAGGGATACAGTCTCACCAAGACCTTAATATTCAATGTTTTCTTTAAGAAATCTAAACTTAAAGACACTTAGCCATTATCTTTGAACAATTAGTTCGTTCGAATTGTGATGAAATTGAAAAATGGTAAGAAGTGTTTGAATTATAATACGAGGACTGTTCTCCGTCCGCTGAGCTTAGTAAAGCTAACGTAATCTGATAATAATAACCTCATAATCTTTCTTAACCACGTAAGATACAAAGTAGATGTGGATGTTGCCAACATTCAAGTTTAATCTATTAGCCAAAAACCAATTTTGTATAGTAGTATTAGACAGAACAACAGATCGTCCAAATCTGCCAATAACTGCGGTAGTATTGATCGCTTTAACGTCATCCACAAACAGAATAAAGTTAGAACCAAGATCATAGCATGGATAAATCATTAATATACGAGGGTTGCCTTTTATATTTCGGGATTAGAGATCAAAAACAAATATTAATCATCGAAAATCACTTTAGTGTTCTTCAAAATATTCCCCATGAAGATCTATACACTTTTGTATGCGTTTGAACCAATTGTCGAAGCACTTTTGCCACTCTGATTGAGGTATCTCCAAAACATGCATTCTGAATGCAGCAACCGCTTCTTCAGGTGTCGAAAAACGTTGACCTCTCAGTTTGTTTTTTACGTACGAGAATAAAAGAAGTCATTCGGTGCTAAGTCAGGACTATACGGCGGATGACTCATCAAATCGATGTCTTGGGTGCTCAAAAATGCAGTTGTTTGAGCCGATGTGTGAGGGCTCGCATTGTCGTGGTGAAGAGTGATCCGTCTTCGGCGGTTGGTTTTCCTGATTTCTTGGAAGACAACTGGCAAACAAATGGTTGTGTACCACTCAGAATTGACTGTTCTGCGTTGTTCTAGTGGTACGGTTGCGACATGTCCAGTTTTTCCGAAAAACAGGCGACCATTTGCTTGGAAGTGCTTCGTGCGCGAACAACTTTTGTTGGATTTGGCTCATCTTGAAACACCCATACAGTCGATTGCTGTTTACTTTCGGGCTCATACGCGTAAATCCACGATTCATGACCTGTCACAATGTCATAGACGTGTCTCGAAGCACCGCGATCGTATTTTTGAGCATTTCCTTCGACCAATCGACACGAGCCTTTTTTGAGCGATTGACAAATTGTGTGGGATCCAACGCGAACAAATTTTTGACAGTCAAATGTTTATGCAATATTGAATGTATGCTGGTTCCACTAATGCCTAAGGTTGTCTCAATCTCACGATAGGTCACATGACGATCTTGCAATATCAGTTCGCGCACAGCATCAATGGTTTTCGGAACAACAACTGATTTTGGACGACCTTCACGAAATTCGTCTTGGAGTGAACTACGACCACGATTGAATTCACCATATCATCGATAAACACTGGTCCTTGATGGAGCTTCATCGCCAAAAATTGAATTAAGTTCATCCATGCACTGTTGCTGAGTTAATCCACGTCGAAAGTTGTAAAAATAATCGCACGAAAATGTTCACGATTTAATTCCATTTTTGGGCCGAGATGAATCTTTTAAGTTACTGTAAACAACACAAATAGCGCTCGTATGTCAAAACGTTCTGAGTACGTATAACCTCAAAAATGTCCAACTTTACGATAGAGCTGTCAGTTGCCAGATTGCAACACTAGGGTTGCCAAATCCCGAAACATAAAAGGAAACCCTCGTATACATACATCGAAGACAGAATAGGGCCCAGTATTGAATCTTGCGGGACCTTAAAATTGCTTGTAGTGCAACTAACTTGTTGTAAACTTTATACTCTTCTACGTTTCACACATAAATTCCACCCTGCGATAAATTATGACCTCTTATCGGTTGTTTCCGTTTAACCTTGGCCACTTTCATTATCGCCTTCTGTATACATGCTGCTTCTTTTCGCGCGAGACTTTGAAGATCGTAATTATCACATAAATTTAAATCCCTACCATAGTTTACACACGCCATTCGTATTCCTTTAATAATTACGCAGTTTTATGTATCAAATTTTAAGGAGATTATCGGTTGAACGTTTCTACAGTGCGGTGTGCTTGTTGGGAATTTGGTGCATTTGGGTTGTACAGTTATTGCGTGACTTTTGGATAGAGCTTGACTCCGCAAATCGGTCTACTTTATTAAAAGGGATTTAAACCAAATCTTCAGCGCCATCTACATAAACACGCTCCGAAAATCCTTCCGGATTTGGAAGATACCACTGTCTTACTGTACACATATTTTCCCGATACCACCTAGTGAATCACCCACCCATCTCGATCGTTCGGCCAACAAAAGTTGTGAGCGATGCCGAAAAAGCCATAATATAGATAAATGGACCTTTTTAATTTACGGTAAATTACCGTCTATTCATAGTTACATAGGCTACACCTTAGTCACCATCCCAGTTCAAAATTTAATTAAATATTGTTTATATTTGCTATGTCAATTGTTATATCTAACTATTTTGTTTCAATTAATAGCATCGATTATTTCCTTTTTTCCCGTTGTTAAGTATAAATTTGAAACTTCGTATGTCAAAGAAACCCCTGAAACTTCGAATTTCCTGCACCAATTTATGAACCAACGCAGTTATGACGGCATACACGCATTTGGGCCACTTGTTAATGTTTTTAATCTCTAATTTGGTATAATTTTATTACAACCATTACTGTTTTTATCTTGCCAGAAACATTCTTTCACTACAATAGGATTTAATATTAAATCATATTTAATATTGACCGTTTTGTATTTACTAACGCAATCGGTTCTAGTGTCGATATTGGTATTTGAGGAGATTGTATCTTCTAAACTAGGGTGGCGCCCTTAACATCTTATTTTGGACATTTTATCAGTGTCTGATTTTAGATTTTGAATGCAAAAGGATAGCACAATGGCTAGAAAGAATCCATTAAACAAACATTTCACATTCTTGATATGACGAAAGAAAAAGAATTGGATTCTACATCAACTAATTGGAGAATTTCATTTTGATAACGCCGGCCCTTGCACAGATATTATAAATCCAGTTGACCACCTTTACGAGGTCTTCTGCATCTTCTAACCTCGAATTTCTGCACTATCTTTCACTCTGCTACCACAATTTTGATAGTTGTTCTTGCGATGTTTCATTGGTCTGTCTTTATGTGTTCAGTATTTCTCTTCAGCATATCATAGTACTCCACCTCAACGTTTCTGTTTAGTTGCAGTAGGTGGTATATTCAACATGCTGGTAACGGTCGGCAAGGAATGACTGAACTATTGCTACCAATTGCATAAGAACTTACGGTGCGTCAATTTATCAGTCAGAATATTGTAATTAACGCAGCCAAAAGCTTTACTGAAATCGTAAAAAGTTGCATGACTATAGTTCTTGCTTTCAAAGTTTACCAAAATTTAGTTAGTCAAATCGTCGACAACAAGAATTGCAGATAATTTATTGCGAAAATGATATAGAAAAAGTGAATTAGCCTCGGAGTGACTATTCAACTAACTCCTTGACATATTTTCAAAAATTTTCGAAACCACAGCTGTGATGGAAACGGCGACAGTTCTTAAGATCGTCAATGCTACCCTTTTTGTGAATAAATTGTAACGCAAGAAATTTTGAAAGAGGTCTCTCAGATATTGAGTCCGGGGCTGGTGGGTGTGGCTCCAGCTGTACCAACTCCTTCACAACGCGGTGGGAATAATCCACGACGGGTCAGCAAGTTAGCGAGGCCATGGTTTTGATGTAATCTGGCAGGGATGGTGTTATCTGGTCGCTTTGGATTCTGTCATAACGTATTTCTCACTGGACTATATCCATCGTAGAGTCTTGTACTGGAGTACTGGAGGAGTGGAGATATGCATCGTCACCACAATTATCTAGACAAGCACCTTCCTACACGGAATGATAATGCTGAAATATCGATTTATAGAAAAGAAGTTTAGCAATGTTTAGCAAATTATTGCAGCGATGTATTTACAACTAATCGTCTGTACATAGGAACGCCAGGTGAGTTAACCATCGAGGATGGTTTCCAAGTACTTCATCCTTTGTCTGCAAGGGAGACGATCATCATGGGCGTATGCCCCACACACTTGGAGTGATCGATTCCAAATCTCCACGTGGGAGCCCAGTCTGTGGGTTGAGCGTTCGCACGTTGTAAACGGTTGAATATGAAACCTTTGACTTAGGAGGCAGTATCGATGATTGCGTCATCGATATGCGGTTCCCTGGGGACGTTGGAAGTGAAGATTGTATAATAATAATCTACATTATCGAGGGCGACATAGTCAGTAGCCTTTAAAAACGTACAAATACAAAAATACAATAAAATGGCATAAAGTCAGTGCAAGAAATCTACGTCAAAAACAGAAGAAAAAAACACCAAATGGATAAAGTTTGCTTGTTTTAAGTTTTCAGGTCTTCCGTTGATTTAAATGGAGAATTCCAAGAAACTATACTAGACTGGAGTCCGTTTCAGGGAATCCTTACGGGTCACTAGAAATTTCTGACAACTGAATTGCTTCATTTTATCTGAAAGATAATTATGTGTATACATATATTTATGCATACCAGCACGTTGTGGAAAATAGTACCCATTTAGTCATACCAATGGCGCTATTGTTCCAATTAAAAGCAAAGTGGCGCAGATGTTTTATGACTGCTTCCAATGGCGCATCCCGCGAAATGCGAAGCGCGATCCGTGATCCGCCTTCTGAATGCAGAAAATGTTCGTGATTTGATGTGATCGACGAGTAAAACTGAAAAAAAAATTAGTAAGCAATTTCCTGAAATTACCCAATCATTGCTCCATGAAACCGCGAAGGAGCATCTGAAGTGCAGAAAAATTTGCGCAAGATGGGTGCCCAAGATGTCTACCGACAAGCATAACACCAACCGCATGGATCCAGCGTTAACGTTTTTGACTCGTTACGAGCAACATGGCGATGCATTCTTTGACCAAATTGTTGATGAAACATGGGTGTACCATTTCACGCCTGATAGTGAGCCAAAACGCAAGTCCATAAGGTGGCACTATCCACGATCTCCAACAAAGGCGCGCATGTTTAAGCAATCATTTTCTACGAGAAAGGTTATGGTCTCGGCGTTTTAGGACCAAAGAGGTTGATTCATACCCCAAAGGACGACCATCAATGCTGACACATACCATGAAACACTTCGGAAGCTGCACAGGGCCATCCAAAACAAGAGGCGGGGAATGCTGACAACTGGCATTGTTCTTCTGCATGATAATGCTCGTCCCCACACGGGTCGAAAGACCACTGACTTTCTTCGGAAGTTTAAGTGGAAGGTTTCCGACCATCCTGCGTATAGCCCCAACTTGGCTACAATTGATTATTATTTGTTCAGTAAACTCAATGATTTCTTGTCAGGAGAACGTTTCCAAAGTGATGATGACTTAAAATCAGGTGTACGTCATTGGCTGGCTACTTTGGCGGAAGGCATTAACAAACTGCTTTCAAGATACAACAAATCTCTCAATAACGGCGGCGACTACGTTGAAAAATGTATTACATTCATATAAAGAAAATCATTACTTACGTTCCTTAATCTTCTTTTAATTATATGTAAACGGGCGCTATTTTCTGGAATGCCCTCGTAACGTAATTTGCTAGTATTGAAGCTAGTGCAACTCTATACAGCTCACGGATGCTGAATTGTTCGAGTAACTGTTATCAAAATATAAGTTGATGCTTCTTTTGGGTGCTTTTCGCGAACATTTTGGAGAACTTGAGACAGACTAACTGTAGGAAACTATTCGGCTATCCTCGATTGCTATACTTAAAACATGCTCAGTAGTTCCAAATAATATGGCAACCATTTCTTTGTTTCGGTCTTTTCTACGCGAACAACTTTCGCTGGAGGCAACTCATTCTCAAAGATCCAAACTGTCGTTTAAATTGGTATGCAAGTAAGTTTTGGTTTATTGGACACTGAATACTGTTTCCAATGTATCTTTCAATGCTTATTTCGAATCTGTCGCCAGAAATCGTCTATCAGGAACCAGTTTTCCGCGATTGCATTTCCCATTGTTGCGGGGTAGTCTTTGCTCGTCGATCTTTACGGCTGGTTCAGTATGAAATACATGTCCAGCATCTTTGCGGAGATTTAAAAATCATTGCCCTTGTACTCTGTCTTCAACTGGGATATACCAAATTTTGCAGTTTCTTGTGTGACAAAACCATTACGTAAACAAACAAGGAGACAGTTCGTTCCGGGAACAAAATTGGTCGTCAGTCAGCCCCTAGTGGATTCCTAGCAAGTCAACCTGCTACCCCTATACTTTAAACTAGAATTGACAAAAAATTGTTAAAGGGATGGATAGAAACGACCACGATTTCTAAGAAAAAGTTTCCACGGGTCAGTGACGAAAAGCTCAAAAAAGCATGACAATCTTGAGTTCGATGCCACCCTGAATGAGCAAGAAACACCTACATGGGAGTCATACAAGAAAGTAATCCAGCATTTTCTTGCAAATACCGAGACGGACAACAAAATTGTGGAGGAATTACTTTAGAACTATAAAGTTGTTGGTTGCAAAATGTCACTGAAGAAACATTTACTTCAATCACATTTAGATTCTTTTCCCGGAAGGGCTAGGTGACATCAGCAACGAGGCGGGTGAGCGATTCCAGGACATATCCGCCATGAAATTGTGTTATCAAGCCAAACTGGGTCCAAACATATTGGCCGATTACTATTGGACATTAAAGGAGATATTCTTTTTGCAAAATACTGGCTGTTTTAGGCTTAGTAACTCGAAAACCGTAATCTAAAGAGGATGGATGAGGTTGAAATTCATTATGCCACCGCTTTATGGTAACTACTGAACACAACTTACCGCCAAACACTAGATTGATTTATCCGGAAACAAAATTTGCGGCTTATGTCACGCTTAAAATTTGTAAAAAATCACTCCTCGATAATGACTTTTATTCAGTTCCACGTCTTACGCAAATGATCACTTTGAACTTCAAATTTTCTAGCATATTTGTTGATTAAACGTATAAACAAGTAGCTTAAAATGTCAAACAAGATGTGTTGAAAAATATCATGATTCGATAGCTAGGCTCGGCGGAGGGAGAACATCCCTCGTATATACAAGTAATTGGGTAAAACCGCCCCTACTAATTAATACATGGTTTACCGTGAAAGTTACAATTTCACGATGTCCGCTTGTATCTCTCCCAGAATTTATGTTTATGAAAACCGTACGATTCCAATAAATTCTATTTTAAAACGAGTAATTAAGAAACGTAGCGCAAAAGCTCCATTTAGAGTGGCCTATTAATTTATTATTAAAATAGAAACGGGGTCCGCTTCGTTGGAATGAGTAGCTGCAGATATATTATAGCATACACGAAGTTGTGTTGTATTGATTTTAATGTCGGAGCGGGCAATTTCCGCCCTTATGGCTCATGAATACTGGATCGGATATTCCGTATGCGAGAGCGGGGCAAACTTCTTCAATAATAAACACTCTTATATTAAACTTACTCCGAGCTTTACTGTGTTATAAAGGGTAAGGCGAGCGCGCAGGATAAAGCAATTATCCTCAGAAATTATTTATGAAATTTTATTGTGCAACTTCTTTATTGTTAAACTCGCCGAGAAATTTTATAACGTCTTGATAATGTCTGCCGGCTCCGGTATTAAATTTTAAGTTCGCCGTCACTAGCGAAATTCATAAAATTATTGCGCCGTTCCTTTTCCATAGACGAAATTGTATCGAAGCGTTGGTAACTAACGTTTAGGTACAGAAATGTGTTGCTACGTTGGAAAATCTAGTCTTTGGGAAAAGGAATTTGTGAGAATTGATTTGTAAGAATTTATATGTATGATGTAAAGGGTAATTCGTTTATATTCGATGTATTTAGATAAAACATTTTTTCATTAATGACTTATGTCCCATAACGTCTTAAGGAAACGCAGTGCAAATATCAGAGAACAACTAAAAATACAGCTGATAAATGATGATGGACGAGAACGGGAAGAAGATAGTGGGACAACCACATCGCGAGAATGGAGGAAAATAGAATTGCCATAGTTAAATTACAGGTGGATAAGAAATTACGAAGCAGATTCGCCAAAAATGACGGGAATCGAAGTAAATTTGGAACAAACAGCCACATGCCTACAAGAAAGTAAGAAGAAGAAGAAGAAGATTTTGACAATCTAAAATGTACCTATTTTTGGAGATGAAAGATGGCAATTGCACCAGATCTCTATTTCGGAAGAAATAATTCAGAATGAGGACACGGCTTCTATCGTAATGGTATCTTTTATATGAAGGCATTAAGACAGCCAATTTTGGACGACTTAAGAAGTAACTCTTTGGGTATTTCTGTTGCCTTTTAATTCGGTGCAACGTTAACACTAATCTTTTCTTCTCTATCGCTTCAAATTCCAGCATTTTTTTCGTCTATAATGATCCAATCATATTCTTCAGATTTATTGCAGGTTATCGTGCATAAAATTGCCCCATGCCTTAAAATTTCTATGCCATCATCGGTCCACAGATTTCCAACTTGTATCCTCCGCAATGACTTCTTCGTCTCGCACCTTTATTACTTCGATTGATATCTGAAGACACAAGCACTGCTATAATAATAATAATAATAATAATAATATGTCTTTATTACCCAATAGAGAAAAATCTCCAATTACAGGATAATTATACAAGAAAACAAAAAACAATACACAAGAACAGCTACAAAATCAACAATCAAACTTAGCATAACGCAAATACAGCTATAAATCACAACGACACAAGTACAATAAACATTATCTAAACGGATCCGGAAAAGCATTAATTATGTTCCTAGTCATATGAGACAGAGGGGCCTTAAACAAAACATTAGTTTTAGCCTTGACTGAACGAAAAGTATCAGCTGATCGCGTAGAGCGAGATGGGACCGCAAAGTCAACCCCAGCTAACAGCATGGGAGATTCCACAACATTATTAATTAAATTAAGCAAGAAAACCGCACTACTATACTTTCTTCTGTCACCTAGGGATTCGATATTATGCCTTTCACGTAATGCGATGTATTCAGTTGATCTGGGATGGTAAAATCCATGGATTCTATAGCTTAGAAACTTTAAAAACGTTTTTGCACTCTTTCCAATGCAATTTCTTGATACAAGTAGGAGGGATACCAAACTATAGAACCGTACTCCAACTTACTCCTGACGAAGGCGAAATAAACGGACTTCAAAGCACTCAAGTTATTAAAGGCTTTACACGAACGTATGAGGAAACCCAAGGATTTAGTAGCGGCTTTGCAAGTTTCAAGAATCTGGTCCGTGAAACGTAGAGCAAGGTCAAACAGTACGCCAAGGTCCCTACAGTGTGTTTTACGAGGAATAGAAATTCGATTGACATTATAAGAGAATACTGTGGGGCTGGCAACTCTACCAAAGGAGACAACAGCACACTTGTCCACATTTAAAGAAACTCTGTTACGTGTGGACCAGTCATAGTCAGGTTCCTTTGCAGTTCGAAACAATTATTCAAGTCTTTAATCTCAGTGAAAATTTTTAGATCGTCAGCACAAGCTAACACACGGCAGCCAAGTAGTTCCAGCAAATCATTCAAGAAGATATTAAACAATAGCGGACCCAGAACAGAACCCTGCGGTACGCCAGATGCTCGGGTAAAATGGCCGGATCGAAAACCATTAAAGCACACATAGCTAGATCGATTACCAAGATACGATTGAATTAGTTTAAGGAGACTTGGAGAAAAGCCAAAATCGTCCAATTTATGTAGCAGTATAAGATGGTCAATACTATCAAACGCCTTAGTAAAATCCGTGTAAATCACGTCAACTTGAAGGCGGTTATCCAAGGACTTGCTAATAAATTGAGTTACTTCTGCTAGATTGGTTAATGTAGATCTACCAGATAAGAAGCCATGCTAGTGTTGAGAGAGTAGGGTTCTAGATTCAGCCGCCAACTGCTGATAAACAACACACTCAAACAACTTAGCGAAGTTGCTAATAATGTTGATGGGCCCATAATTAGTAACAACTGAGCGATTACCCTTTTGTAAACAAGGATAATTCTGCTAGTTTTTCAAGTGTAAGGAAAAGAAGAGGTTTTAATAATAAGATTGTAAATATATGAGAGTGGACCACAGATCACTGGGCCATAGTCCCTAACAAAAAGCTAGGCAAACCATCATGACCCGCCGTTACATTAGATTTTAGCTTCCTTGAACATCGCAGAACATCCTCAGACGTGACAGGACACACACAAATGATATTAGTATTTACGCTGGTAGGTAAAATAAGTGAAGAGCTTGGCTGAAAAGCATTAGAAAACACGCTGGCAAAAGCATCAACAATTACCTGAGGAGTAGAAATTTCTTGATCATCGTGGATCATGATTCCTGGAATCCTAGAATCCTCCTGCGTGTCTCAGAGGACGTTGGATTGCCTGGATATCTTTGCCATTATTGAAAATAAAAAGTTGGTTTAATGGGCGAAGTAGTAAATATCTGGGTGCTCTTTAATAATTTATTCAAAAATCGTTCGATTTTAAATGACTTCTCTACCACCTTAAAAACAACTGAAGCGGAAACTGAAATTACCATTTCCAGATCTGCAGTTTCACGTATTTTAATTTCTAAATACGAAGTTTACCAGATACTTTTTGCAAGCAATGGAATTAGGCGTATGAACTTTAGCCGATGGTACTACAATAAAATGCATGGAAATCCTGAATCTTATGAAAAGATTCTGTGCTCTGATGCAACACATTTTTGTAATCCCGTCGTTTACAATAACACAACCGCCAATTGCTGGTTCCAGGAAAATTCACAAATTATTGTGTAACGAAATAATCAAGTTCGATTTGGTTTTAATGTGTGATGTGGTACAATGGATAACATTAAAAGTTCGACGGATTATTTACAACAGTGTTCTCACTGCAGAATGATATATCTAGCTATTATGTGAAAAGCTAGGAACGAGTATGGACGATACCATATTGGCTTAAGTAAATCATATTTAGTTCCCACAAGACGGCCATCAACACACAACACACAACGGGCATAGCGTGATCAATTGTTCAAACTTAACACACATATCAAAATCATATCAGTTGATGTTTTTTAGAGCGAAGTTCTTTTAGGGAGGTTCTGCGGGTAGAGTTAACTGGAGAAAAGTGAGACGCCTCCAGTCAGATAGACGCCTTCCTTCTATCTTTCTTCTTTCATTAATTCTTTCTCACTCGTACCCACAGACACGATTGCATCTCTCCCCATTAGATGGCGCTCTTATTATTCGGACTCAAATTTACTTCAAATTCAACTTCAACTTATTTACTACCGGTTTCGAAATGAAATACTTTTTCTTTATACACTGTATATTCAATTATAGAATTTTACCTGTTATTCAAATAAGCAACAAATGCGTAAACAGCTACGCTCTTGTCGGGTGTCCCACCACACCTCTTATTTTTCTTTGTTGTTAAAGAAATCCAAAGAAAATCAGCTGATATCATGTGAGACGTTTATTTTACGGTTGTATGTTGTATACCAAAAACTAACATCTGAAATAGAAAAAAGAAACTGTTACATTGCTGTTTGGCTAAATTACCCATTTGCTAAGAATACATCTATAATATATAACTAGTATTTTCTTGCAGAATGACTCCTTTTCGAGTGTATTTATCTGAAAAAGCGTTAGAGGAATACTGGAAAACTGTTATTGGTTTGGAAAGTGTACATCATTTCTCAGATACATCCTTGCGAATTCCTCATTTCTAAAGGATGGAAATAACGGATCAGAATCGAATACGGAGACTTAAAGTGATAATCTACGGGAAATCGAGAAATATGTATAATTCCATCTTCTTTTTCTGCGCAAAAACGCAACTGTCCAAAGAAAAGGTAGTCTGGAAAAAGAAACGTTTTTCCCTAAATGGACACCAATTAGGTTCTCGTTGAGATGCAAAATTGATTGAAAATCTGATGAAACTCGATACAAATTTTTCTAGTTACCTTTTACCGGAAAAATGATTGATAACTAAATTTCACAGTAATTGTTGTGACCACGTTCCAAACACGGTGGACGTTTTCCAGGTCGAAGAACTGTAGACTCTGTGAGACGTTCGCCAGGGCGAGGACGGACAAATTGCGATGGCTGCTCTCTAACCCAACAGAGCCAACTCTCGTTAGTGAAACTAACCTGTTAAATGACGTTCCTCTAGATTATATACCTTTTTCCAATCTTCTTTTGCGAAATAATGATATGCTCGACGTAGTTTCTTTTATAGGTGTCCGACCCATTAGACGATTTTTATATTGTCCATGCCTGGCAGTTCTATGTAATCGAAACTTCAATGCATTTTTCTTTTAAGGTCTTTTTAATTAATTTTACTGTAGCAAATCTATTATTTATTGCCGGGTGAACAATTTTGTGGCCAGATGTCTGTGAGGTTTTCCTTTTACTACAACATTTACCCCGTATTTTGTCACGTGTGAGCTTCATTAAAATTTTTCATTAAACCAAATTCGGAACTCAGCATTACTTTCGGTAATTTAGTAATTTCCCCTTATGATTGTTTATTCGATTCTAAAAGAGCTTGCATGGCCTTGAGATAGATCTTTATCGTTAATTTTTGATTAAGGAGCCACAATATTTAGAGTGTTTGCTGATGCTTAAGTAATTACCTCAAGAAAAGAGAAAACGAGTAACAATTTTTTGCTTACACAATGACGATGTATTAGCACAAAACAGTAAACAATACTGCATAAGTGAGCGTTTATGCGACTATAGTTTAAAAAATTTTATCTACGCCTACTCTAAACTATAAACTTGATAAATGTTACACAAACTGTATAATTCTAAATACTATTTTCGGCGTAATTTACTTCCTTGGTATAATAATACTTTAAATATATCTTTATGATGGGCTGCGAATTTCACATGGGAGGTGTTTAATAAGGTGTTCCAAGTAATTTGGTCGGGAACTGTATACATTTCTGGATTCTATGAAGGAAAAAATTATCATGAGTGTAATCTGGAATAAAGAAGGCTGAAGGAACGGAAAAACGACGAAAGAAATCATACTGGGAAAGAGAAAGTATTTATAACGAATACTTCCTAGAGATGTGGTAAGGTTCTCCTGTATCATAGAATTATGTCCAAATGAAAGAAGAATAATGCTAATATTATTCAACATTAGAGATCCACAGAAGCTTTCATGGCCAGTGTCAATAGTAAAAATTCCTTCCCGATTTTGGGGTTCATCAGCATTTGATGCCGAAGATTTCTGCAGAAGCTGGCCGTATGCATATCGACTCGTCGATATCAAATAGTGATACACAGCAAAAGACGAAATAAATTTCTTCCAAATCCTGCATTAAATAACAATTACTCACTTCGTTTTAAATAGGTACTCATTTGTTATGCAGTTTTTCGAACAAAATAGGGACATATCCGGTCTAATATTTACTTCTTCTCTTTAACGATATTATAACCAATTAGGGTTTAAGTATATTCTATCATGTAAATCCTCGTAAATGGAAACCTCCTGCCGCATGGAGCATTTTAAGTCGACAATTCGAGAAGACATCCCACGCCTCCCAGTGTCCGCTTCCTCCGATTACTATCAGGCAAGGTTACTCCCGTTAATTTTATTTCCTTTTCCACGAATTTCTCATTTCTCGCGTTCTCCGTGGCCACGCTACGCATGCATACACATGTGTTCAAATGCTCGGGTGACATAATATGACATGCATGCGCGTACAGGTGTATGTATTACTGTATTCGTGGAAGAAATCGTATCGTCTGTACAATAATTTAAGGAAAAAGATCAGGTCAAAATGGTTTCGAATCCAACTTGCATTACATCATTGGCTGATTTTATGTCTGATACTTTTCGATATTTGTTGTAAAATTAAGGATGTTACATTTGGAATTACTCCAAATTATTCGACTTAGTTCAATTGAGGGGAATCCATAAAAAATATTATATATACAGTGTGCCCTCGGATTAATTTCACTTAAGGATTAGTTGATCAAAAATTTTCGAATTTAATGTTGGGATTCCGCTCTGTTTGATCTGAAAGCCATCTCAAGCACATTTTTACTTTATAAAATTCAAGGCCGTCATAACAATTGAAAGAAAAAACATTTTCTGTTGAAGTAAAGTGCTATTTCGGTCAATAATATAGCAAAATGTCATTGAGAAGAGTTGTTCAAAATTTGAATCGTTAATTGAACTAAAAAATTAAAAATATGCCGATCGTCTAGCATAATAGTGGTAGAGAATATTTATAACAAAAATAAGGCAATTTGTGAAAATTAGGTATGTTTTACATAAGAAATGTTCTTGATTTGGGAAACTGTTTATGCCGACGCTAAAGCCGCGATTGTTGTTCTCAACGATAGACTTAAAGAGAATAGATATATTTTGGTGAGGAAAAAATTATTCGATTTAATGAGAGTTCGATTTTTAAAAAATCGAGATGGAATTTTATTTTAAAAGTTAATTGTAAATATGCTAACCCTCGAACCTGGAGCTGGAGAAATACGAGTTGTGAGAGTGTCAACTCGGAGAAGTTCGACTCTACGAGGGCGGATTGATAATGAAGCTACCTAGCGCTACATGGCAGCACAAACACAAAAACCTTTTTTTTTTTTAGAAATTGCGATCTGTCAAACGTCAGCTGTTAAAATTTCACCCAAATTCATCTATTAGTTTAGTTGTTGTAGTCGTTTGAAGTAAGCAACTTTTTGTGTTTCTTGAAAAATGGAAAAAGTGAATTTCGTGCAGTGATTAAACACTATTATTTGAAAGGGAAAACGGCGAAAGAGACAAAAGAAAAGCTCGATAAACATTACGGTGAGTCTGCCCCGTCAGATTACATGGTAAAATATTGGATTGCTGAATTTAAACGCGGCCGAACAAGCACTGCAACAATACCATCAACAGGAAAGCCAAAAGAGGTGGTTACTGAAGAAAATATCAAGAAAATCTTCGATATCGTTATGAATGATCGCCGAGTCAAGTTACGTGAGATTGTTGAAATGGTAAACATATCATATGAACGTGTGTTCAACATTTTGCATGAACATTTGCATATGAAAAAGCTATCGGCAAGATGGGTGCCGCGTTTGTTGAGTGTCGAACAAAAACGAGTTCGACAGACCACTTCACAGCGGTGTTTGGACATGATAAAGCGTAATCCTGTTGATTTTTGGCGTCGATTAATAACTGTTGATGAAACGTGGGTCCACCACTACACACCTGAAACCAAAAATCAATCGAAACAATGGGTGGAAGCTGGTGGAAGTGCTCCGAAGAAGGCGAAGACAGTGAAATCGGCTGGCAAGGTTATGGCCGCGTTTGTTGAGTGTCGAACAAAAACGAGTTCGACAGACCACTTCACAGCGGTGTTTGGACATGATAAAGCGTAATCCTGTTGATTTTTGGCGTCGATTAATAACTGTTGATGAAATGTGGGTCCACCACTACACACCTGAAACCAAAAAATCAATCGAAACAATGGGTGGAAGCTGGTGGAAGTGCTCCAAAGAAGGCGAAGACAGTGAAATCGGCTGGCAAGGTTATGGCCACTGTATTTTGGGATGCACACGGAATATTGCTCATCGATTACCTTGAAAAAGGATCCACAATCACAGGAAAGTATTATCGTGCATTATTGGATCAATTGATTGACGCAATCAAGAAAAACGACCACATTTAAAGAAGAAAAAAGTGCTCTTTCTTCAAGACAACGCACCGGTTCACACAGCATTAGATACGATGCTAAAATTACGTGAAATACACTTCGAATTGGTTGATCATCCACCTTATAGTCCAGATTTAGCTCCTAGTGACTTTTTCCTGTTTCCAAACTTGAAAAAGTGGCTCGCAGGAAAAAGATTCATCTCAAACGAAGAAGTGATTACTGAAACTAACGCGTATTTTGAGGGGTTCTCAAAATCGTATTATTCAGATGGTATAAAAAGTTGGAATATCGTCTTACTAAGTGTAGTGAGCTAAAAGGAGACTATGTTGAGAAATAAATGATTTTCGAAAAAAAAATGTTTTTTCCTACTTAGGTAGCTTCAATATCAATCCGCCCTCGTATTTTAATTTTTGTATTAACCCCAAACGAAATTCTTATTTACAAAGTCATCGACTTTCTGTTTTACTTTCCTTCCAACTCTTGCTTCAACAGAATTTCGATTTTATTGTTTATGTTGTTGTTCTGCCTGAAACAAATATTTTCTTGCTTTTTGATAGATTTGTGAATTTTCTTGGGACTTGATTTACCCTTGTGCTCGTCTTGTTTCCTTCCTTTCGTATCATCTACAGCTGCTCTATATTCTCTTCCTGCTACTTTGTGCTTCACCACATAGGTTTAAATTCCATCTTTAGCTTCATCCTTATTTCAGGATTGATGTTTGACTTAACGAGTGTAACTTGTGTTGTAAATTGTGTGTAAATTGTTAGATGTATATTGGATCTAGTGCCACCAAACTAATGCGATTTAAGGAGAGTTCAACTTCAAAAATTCCAGTTAAAGAGCTGTATTTTGAAAGAAAATTGATGATAGACCAGCACTCAACCAACTGGAAAGTTCCAATTACGAAAAGAATCAAAATTTTTCGTTTTCGTTGTTGTATCTCCTTGAATTTTGATAGATTTTTTCATTTTATTGTGATATGATTTCCTCCAACATTTTAACAACTCCTTAACCATCCTCAACTGGTTTCGTCTTGTTTTCTAGTATTATGTTCAGTTCCCTACTTCTTCTTTCCTTGCTGAACACTTTGTGCAAATTTACATAAGTTTAGGTTCCATTTTTAGCTCATGAATACTTTCCTTCTTCGTACTAATTTCCGCCAATAGTTGTTGTTCGACTTAAAGAGTGTAACTTAGATGTATTTTGGATCAAGTACATAAAAAATCATTCGATTCAAGGAGAGTTCGAGTTATAGATCTGTATTTTGAAAGAAAATTGCAGATAGGCCAGCATTTAAGTCAACTGGAAAGTTCCAATTCGATTTTTTGTTTTTGTTATTGTTCTGCTTCAAGCAGTTCCTTGTTTTTAACAGATTTCTCCCTATTCTTATGGGTTGATTTGGCCCATGGTTCTCCCTTAATCTTTTAGCAGCTCCGTAATCATCCTCGCCTAGTTCTGTGTTGTTTTCCGTATCATCTTCAATTCTATATTTGTGTTCCTCCGCCTACGTTTAGGTTTCATCTTTAGCTGATAAATCCGTTTCTTCTTCAATCACGGTTTCACACTAATTTCGGTCAATGTTCGACTTAAAGAGTGTAACTTAAACGTATTTTGGATCAAGTGCCATCAAAATAATGCCATTTAAGGAGCGTTTAACTTAACTGGGTTTGAGTTTTAGAGTTGTATTTAAAAAAGAAAACTGCAATCTAGCGTTCTATTCAACTGAAAAGTTCGACTTAGGGTGAAATTCGGGTTATGGGAATGTCGACGTCCACTTAGGAGGTACGAATCAAATCTGTACGGAAAGGATATGTTAATTTATTCTGCTGCTGAGAGATTGATTGCGTAATAGTGAATAATCAGAAGTTAAAGCACTTAATCATGTAACACAACATCAGCGAGAATCCGCCATTGATAAAATTTTTATATTGCCAGAAGAAAGAGCTTCATGTATTTCCTCTACAATATTACAACTTATGTCATTGTCGCATGTATTATGGGTTTCAATATCATTTACCAGATTACTGCTCCCGGTCACCTCAGCCTCGTTGAGAAAAGTTTGTAAATTACTTGAAAGACCCTCATCATTTTGCTCACAATTCGTTTCTTGCAACCTTAGATCTGTGAGACCGTTAATCACTTGAGTCTTTAAATAAGTAATAAGCTGTGGAATTGTTTGGCATCAATGCAGCCACAACCAAGGCGATTTGCACCAAATAAATTCTCAAGAGTGTCCTGCTTAAAAATTCGCTGATTCATTTATATTCATCAATATATTTATGTTGGTTAACTATATCTTCTATTGTTGTTTTATAAACTTTACAATCTAGAATTTTGATTATCTATAAACTTTATTATACACACAATTTTAGAACTATTTCTTTCATTTAATATTGTGAATACAAATAAAAACGTACCTCTCAAAATTCCTCGGAAAGTAGCACATCTTTGCAACCTCGATAGAGCTCTTCCCACACAAAACACATTTGGTTCTCAGTTTGACTATGAAAAACGGTACGGAAAGACGGTGAAAAACCGTGGAAAATAACGAATTAAAAATAAAAAACCGCGTATACCAACGCTGATCCAGCGTATACCAACGCTGATCCAGCGCCAACGTATGAGTAGCTGTAAGTACGATTGTCTACGACTGTGGTCGATTCGCCACCTACCAAAGCTTGGATTCATGCTGACAAAGAAGGTGCACATGATGTTTTTAATTAAGTAAACAAGAATAGGTATAGCGGATAACCTTTCGAATTTATTTGGGGATCTGTAGTAACCTGTAACCTTATCTATCTTCACACTGCATTCTCAACGTAGACGAAGTATATGTATATTTGGGTGAAAGTATACTCTAAGCAAAGTTATTAACCAATTCCTTTAATTCGCGATCAGTTGAAGTCTAGGGCGAGGAAACCGTTCTTTAACTTAATTCGATATACTTGCTTACATTGTCAATTTCTCTTTCCTAATTCCAAAGCAAATCCTATCTAATTAACAAACGCGTCCAGTTCGCTTCAAAGCGCTGCACTTCCAGCTTCGGAACTTCCTTCCATGCAGGGCGAGAAACGACGAAACCGTCTCTCGAAATACCAGCAGCAGTCGAAAGTTATCGAAGTAGTTTGTTGACGAACTACAATAAAAATCGCTTATACAGCCCCATCTCGCGAGTCCATTAAGCGCGCCAGATCTTCGTCCTTACGACGCTGCCCCATATATAAAACGTTCGTTTAAACGCGATTAGAAGAAGTCGGCGTCGCGTCGTTCGCGAACATGGACGCCTCGGATGCACGGGGGCGACGCGGCGGTTCGCGCGCCGACTTATACAAATGAAACGACGTCTAACGCTTCTCCATCCTCCCCTCGCGGTAGCGTCGTTTTTTCGCGACGTCCGCTTTCGAGGTGCTAGGGGTAAGCGGGGGTGGAGGAGAGAGGGAAGTTCGCCGACGCATATTCAGATTTGATAACGGGGTCGCGCAGCCGCCGCCGCGTCCCCATTAGATATGCACCAATGCCGGCGAACCACCCCTTCGCACCGGTAGGGGTGGCCGCGAAGGCGATATTTTATTTTAAAACGCATTTCTATTGGCGGCGCATGATTTCGATATCAATCCGGGTGAGATACGGATCCGGGGGTCTTATGTACATACACGTCATAGTTATGTATGAATGTGTGCAGAACGACTACCACCTTATCTTATGTACATATGTACGTATATATAGACATACACCCACATAGCTGTTATATCGATGTTATAATATTCTACGTGCACTTAGAGAGCCTTGTAGCGCTATTGTAGGGGTGCGGGGTAAGAAATTCGCGGAGAAGGAAATAAGAGAAACGCGAGTGTCACCCGTTACTATACCTACGCCAATCGTGTCTACGTCCTATCCTCAAAACAAGAGATTCTGGCTAAGAGTAGGTGATAGTAATTCTGTTAAATCGTCACACAGTGAACACTTGCACGCATTTCGCCAAAAACATTCTTGACACATTTATTGTGCAATGCTTTTCGGTGTGCGATGTTCGTTGTGGGCGTTGACCACGCATCGCTAATGACACCTAATACCCCCAGTTTGCTACTGAGCATGGCAACTTAGTTGCCAAAATACGTATCTTCAATTATTTCCGGAAGATGTCGTAAGAGGCATTTTTATTTATTTTTGTATATTACAACAAGGGAGAGAGAAATGGTAGAAGCAATTGGAATGATGAAGGATGGTAAAGTCCTAGGACATGATAAAATAACAACGGAAATGTTGAGAGGGATGGATGAAGAGGGCAGGAAGCTATTCCCGAAAATACTTAACTAAGCATGGAAAGACAAAGAATATACCCGTAGGCTGAAAAGTGGGAGCAATAATACCATCTTTCAAAAAGGAGGCCCAAAAGAGTGTAAAAATTAACGAAAAATAACACTACTAAGCAATGCAATGAAAGTTTATGAACGGATATTAGAGAGAAGAATGCGAAAAATTAAAGAAAAGAAAACACTACATGAAACACAAAGTGGATTCAGAAATGGGAGAAGTGTACATGAGCACATATTTACACTGAAACAAATCAGTCAGAAGATCAACGATAAGAAGGGAAACAGCAGGCGTGGCATTAACAGACATGGAGAAAGCCCTTGACCGAGTTAGGAGGGAAGAGATATGGAAAATCTTGAAGAATAGAGGAGTCGAATGACCATTAATAGCATCAATAAAATGCTTGTACCAAGATAATGTACACTATGTGATAACTAAAATAGCGTGGAATGTCTTTGAAGCAAAAAGTTACTGTTAAAATACTATATACAGGGGCTACCCAGAAAGTTTTTGGGTAATGATTACAAGAAAGTATAATCAATTAAATTGTAGTAATTTACGGTGCATTTGACTTAGCGTGTTCGATTTAAAGAAAAATTACGCAATAGGAGGAATACCTAGGAACTTCACCACCTTGGAAACGGCTGTGTTACACCATCGACTATGTTTGTCGACGCAAAATATAGTACTACTGGTCACGTGCACTACCGTAAGTACAGTGATTCGAAATATTAATACGACCCGAAATTTATAAGATAAAATCTAGTTAAATAGAAAAGTAGAACAACTACATAACTCTCGAATGAATGACCTACACTGACACAATGAGGTTCATCTGTTAGGCAATTGCTGCACTCCAGGACTATATTGCATACGCCAAAAATGGTCACATAGGGAATTGTGCTTTGTTAATTGTAGACTGCAACCATAGACTAGTTTCGTTCTTATTAGGACTCTTCAATACGGGGTAGCATTCTACGATTAACAAAGCGATCTCACAACTAGGTGTTACGGTAGTTCAACATATTGAAAGGTTTCACCAAACTAGTGGCGCCATGCATTTTGGTCCTGCAATGCAACCATTGCAAAACTTTCTGTGAGAGTTGCCTAACAAACGCAGTTCAGTATAGATCATTCATTGGAGAGTTATGTCGATATTCTACTTTTCCATTCATTTGTAACTTTGAGTCTCTCAAGTAACTTTGAAGGTTACTTCGTAGAGTAGTCGAAATTACAAAAGAGTTACAAAGAAACTAGGATATAATTCTTCAAGCACCCTATGTATATATATATATATATATATATATATATATATTTGCTGGGAACCTTATGTTAGTGGACAATACCACAAATATATGTTCAAAAAATAGCAGCAGTAATCAAATGGTACTGGTTGCAAGGACTGTGGAGTGTAGTATTACTGGCACCATACCACATCGATAAAATCCTCACCACACAATTATTTAATAAAATCCAGTGACATGTCCACAATAACGATATTAAGAAAGACTTTAAATAATGATAAGATTATAATAATACCAAAGAACGAAGGCTAGGTACTCAAATTTGACGGTGAGTAAGAATGAGTAGACCACCTGCTGGACAGGAATGCCTGAGGATCGAACACCGACCATCGATGTCGCAGTCAAACGCCCTACCCATTCGACCACGCCGGTTCTAAGAACTTTGTATACTATTGCTAAACATGTAACCCGGGTAATTAAGAAGATTGTGCTTATGTTAAATATTGAAAGAGTCGTACGGAAAGTGACATATCGCTACTCTTTCGAATATAAATATTGAAAGAAAAATAGCAAAGTATCCGTAAATTGAACAATTGTTTCTAATTTTAAACATAAACTACTTCGATAATATGCGCCAGTATCTTCAGTAATACTTATTTAATTTCAATTTGGTCTTTGACCTGGAAAAGTGATGGAGGTAATTCGAAAGATAAGTAGTTTTTATTTATTTGTCACGATACACTTATACATCCATATTTAATTATCTTCAGTAATAAAGAAACGCGAAATAATGTTTCCTTCACATTTTTGTGTTCAATAGGGATAACAATGCAACTAATTCCTAAATAATACATTTTCTACATTGATGTGGTAAAAGCATGAAGATTTCATTTCTGAAGTTTCCCGGACCAAATGGGACTGATAACAAACATCCATCAAATCTAATCAAATTGTATTTTCAACATCGAAATAGAAGAAGAACACATTACGATCAAGAAGATCAACGTAAAAGGCATCAGAAGCAGGTGGATATGGAAAATGAAGACAAAATCCGCCAAAGGGAAAATGGATACACCAAATATAGATAAGAAATTGAGAGAAATGGCGACATAACGATGCAAAAATGTTTAGACTACTTAAAGCATGGAATTTTATAAGCTCTAAACCGACTTTTATATCTCGTTGTACTCCAACGCCAAATTCATAAGAGGCGGCTAAATTAAGCAACGATTTGAATTTTACTTATTCATATAGAAATACAATAACCCTTCTATCAATAAAACTAACGTCACGAAATATTTCCAGTTTTAGAAATCTGTTTACCATTTTCTTAGATTTACCTATTTAGCTTAATATGAAAATTCACAAATGTATGTTGTTGCATTCTTGGAAAATTTTTCCTTTAATGAAACAATATCTAAGAAATGGTGGCAAAATAAGAAGACGCAATTGATATAATTCTTAAACTAAAGAAAACTAACTGGAAATCCCACTGGTGGGTAATAATGGAACGATTGGGAAAATCTCCCTCTCTCTTATTTACTAGAAATATATATTGGCTTTTCATGTAATATCTACACACCCATTGTTTGTACAAGATCAACAACTTTGAAACGAACGCTATATACAATTTTACGGCATGATACAAAAAACGAAGATCTAGAATTTTGAGTTATCACTAGTGAACGGCAAGGAATATTTTATTTGCGTTGGAGGTTCGTATTCCATTCGTGCTAATATATCTACTCGGCGGTTTGTGTAAGTCTTTCTTTATCCACAAATGGGAAAAATTTGGTGCTAATCTGATCGTTTTCCTTCGCAGCCTTATCGGCCTCGTCAAACTATGAGCATGTCTGCAATAATTTTTGCTGAAATGGCCCTTCAGACTACAATAGTTGATAATCCTTGGGGCATAGTAGTTTTACTTCCATTAATTGCTGTTGATTACTTATAATATTCTTAAACAGTAAGCTAACCTGAAGTCGCATTGTGAGGTATGCAATGATCGGTTGAAATTGGAAAAATAGATTAAGATTAGAAAAATATTTTGTAGTTACCCATCTATTTTCGAGGAACTCCTAAGCTACGGCATTTCTTCGCATCGTTGGCATCAAAAGAGACTAACCATAATCAATCACGATTACTAAAAATACTGAACTACAATTAACAAATATTAATAATGATAATGATAATAATAATAATATATTTATTGCCGGCGATTCATAAAAAGTGTCGACATTCTACATTGTCAAAATAACAAAAATACAATAAGAACATTAATTGCAAAATCACAAGATACAAACCTTTATATAAAGAACTCGTACATTGTATCAAATTTTTTTCTTGATTTCAAGAACCCTCTTGAGTAGTCCCATAGGAGATAATTGGGAACCACTGGCTTAACACATGATATGTAGCAGATTACTTTATGTTTGAAGAAATTTATCACGTGTGACTTATTCCTCAATATCTACTTATTCCAAACTGGATGTTTCAGTAAAATTTAAAATTTGTACAAAATTTCGAAATATATATCTATTTGGTTGAGTCCAAGTGAATGGAACGTCCACGATTCAAAATGACTTAAAATTTCCTATTCAGAAAGTTTCTGTTTCAAATATCCAGGTCTAAAATTACAGAATTCGTCTTCGCTTCGAATGATGGACTGATTTCTCCAAGATTTCTTTTAACAGAAAGTTTCTGAAAAATGTGGTTTTAATCTCGGTATTAGTAGTCAATTGAAAACAATTTGCTGAAGTAAAAATTTGATTCTCCAGCTCAATCTTCCTCGGATTATCAACATACATTTATAATTATAAAGAGGAAGAAGCAATAGATCATATCTATGCAGATTTTAATTTGATGATACCACCATAATTCAAAAACGTTTGATTTCCCGGGTTTGTCGCGATTCACATTCATTACACTAATTAAGGCAAATATTTCGAACATAATTAATTCTGCCGTCCATTAATGACAGCCTAATAAATGTTCTCGGAAACACATTCGAGATAGAAGAAAGGAAAAGAAGAAGAATTATTCACGCAAATTTATTTGAATCGTTCGACACCACACAACGAAACGAAAGTCACGGACATATTTCACATAATTTCAGGGTCGACTGACCCTAATCTAGGACCGAACAAGGGTTGTTTTGTACTCACGGACCGCATAATTTTTGCCTTATCATTTCCGATCGCCGACAGCCACTATAAATAGGTGAAAATAATACATTTAAGATCGACCCTGATTGTACTAATACACACATATTGTATCGTCCATACTACAAAGTATAAAACGTTCCCCGTTTCATCGTTACATACGCGCGCTTACATAAATAAATTACTAATTTATACTAGTGTTTATTGAATAACATTAGGTCTTAATTATCGCGGCAATTATTTCTCTTTTGTTTTATTTTATTCTTTCGTAATTAAAAATCATTTAATGTATGTAGGTAGGTACAGATATATGTGCATGTATGTATGTATGTACGAGTTGAGATCATTCACCTACGTTCTGAAAAAATTATTAATAACACACAGAATATAATAGAGGATTTAATACGGAACTGTCTTCTTTGCCAGTGATTTATCCGTTTGTGATTTATCCGTTACGTGATTATCTCGCTTCTATATTCATATGCTAGCGGATTCAGGAATAAAACATTTTCTCCTGCTTTCTGCATTGGGGATGGTAGTTTAGTTGTTTAAATATGCATTTGGAGACATCCAAATCGGCTGTGGCAATATTTGAACATATTTCGTTTAAATTCATGCATTTATTTGGCTTCCAGTTTCTTTACATTGAATGGCTAAAAATGAAAATGAAATTGAGGTAGATTAATACGACGGGTACCAACTGTACACTAAGAATAGTCTTTTGCCTGGTATCTAACAAAACTCCTATAATCCCATAGATAAAGTGTACACCACCATCCCGGTGAAGATCTTAAAGTCATTTATTATCCTTCTTTCTCTGGGAGGTGATACGGTGCCCATTCACAACGGTGGTGTACGTAAATAACGGCAGTGTACACCCACGGACTTTGATTATGTCCGGTCTTTTGAGGTACAGCCTGTGCTCCTGTTATTGTATCGGTTTTAGCGTAAAGCCGGCCTTGTATGTGCGAAATTTGCTTGACGCTAAAACCGATACAATAACAGGAGCACAGGCTGTACCTCAAAAGACCGGACATAACCAAAGTCCGTGATGGTACACGGACAACGGTGGTGTACATGGACAACGATGATGTACAGGGACCACGGTGGTGTGTGTGTTTTTTCATAGAGAGATTGTACAGGTAAACGGGACTCAAGTCGACCCCGTCCATTATCGATCTAATGCACTTAATCTATTTCTCTCGGTGTACACTTCGTCTGTACTATTAGCACGCATCTGTTTGGATTATGTACACTTTGTCTATGAGATTAAAACTGCAGGTGCGTTGACGTACATTTGGTCTATGTTTCATACGAAATACACGCCAAATTTTTCTGATATCAAAGAGAAAAAATATTTCCGCATACACAAAATAAATCACGGCTGATGATACTAAAAGAGTAATAGTCGCAGCAATAATATCGATGGATTGAAGTTTCAACAACAGGGAATGGAAGGAAGAATATATTCTCTAACGGGGTTCTCTAATAAGAGAGAATTAAATCTGTATCTAATTCGGGAACTACTTAAATACTTATCTTTAGAATTACTTTCACCTCCTTCTGGGCCAATAAAAACTAATTTCAAATACGTAGAACGGTCAAGTCGGTCAGTTTATTTAGCCTAACAACCAGTGGAGGTAATACGAAAGATAAGAAAGAATGTAGTAATTAGAAACATTTACGGAACATTATATTTTTTTGGTTCAGAAACTGGAGTCCTCCGATCGCTAAAGCACGCAACATACGTTGCAATTTGGCGTGAAAATTAACAATGACCCTTAAAAATAGAACATCGCCTAAACCTGAAATATTGCATGCAGAGAGGATATATAAATGCATGACAAAGATACACGGTTAAATTCAAACTTTGTCTATATATTCATGAAAAGTACATGTACCTAATTTATCATAGTGTATTACGGGCTTAAGAAATATGAAAGAAGGCACGATCACTTACGAAAATTACCAATCAACAGTTTGATGATAGTTCAGATGAAAATCCAATTGTATATATACAAGCGCAGAATTTGAAGGAGAACACGCAGCGTGAAGTATCACAATTAATAATTGAAACTGGAGGACGCAATGAAGAAGCAATCCGTTATTTACAAAATGCAGACTCGAAGATTATACCAAGTGAGAATAAATATTTTCCACTAATTATATGTAATTCACACGGTAGTGAGCAACAGTCACAAATGATACATAATTCTACGATGAAATTTGACTTGTAGGTGTTGCGTATTCCACAATACCGATTGTGTAAATTTTCTTAATTTTATATATTTATTTTGATTTATGTCGTTCTTAAAAAGGCAACAAAATATAGGCGAATTCCTTGTGGAACTCCGTACTCGACATCTTTCCAACCTCATAATCTAACCATTACCATCATTCTCGTTGCTACAAGTTGCTTACGATCCGATTGGTATGATTTTATTCAATTTTTAACTGACCTGCAAAAATCCATAATTTCTAACTCCTCGTCGTAAAGTACAAAATTATGGTCATCGTTCAGGACTTGCGAGAGGTTGGTAAAACTACCGACTCTACTAACAATTCCTTTTGAATATTCACTCCGTAAATGATACCTTTTTTGAGTTAACTTGTTCTGTGGATATGTCTCCTAACATCCATTCCGCAAATTATTTAAAATTTGTTTTTCTTTTTAGTGAAACTTATTTACTCGATTGTCTAGTATTTCTTCACTAACTTATAACACCACTATTAATGACAGATTAAAAGATATCTTTTACAAATATTCAATCTTGATATATAATCTACATCACATATTTAATTGAATATTTCGAGTGTCACAACAAGAACTCAACACTATTAATTTAGGCTGCAATGGAATTCTTCAAAAAAAAAAAAAAAAGAAGTAAAGTATTGAGTTTAATTTCGATAATTATAACCTCAAAAACTGATAGAAATAGGTATATTACCGGCTTAAAATGGAGGCAGAGACATCAAAAATAGCATTTAGTGTGGAGAATATTAAAAAATAAAGGATACCTTTTACAAATATTTAATTGAATAATTTGGCAATTGCAACTAGAAGTCCCCACTACTAATTCACACCGCAACCGAATTTTGCAAACAAAAACGAGAAAGTGAAGTATTTAATTTAATCTCGAAAATTATTACCTCAAAAATTGCTAGAAAGATGTATATTACTCAATAGAAAATGAGGCGAAAACATCAAACGAGCACGTAGAGTATAGAGTATCAATAAATCCGTATTACATAGGGAAAGGAAGAATGGGGCTGACACAAGTGTATGGACAACAGAAGAGTAGCTTCAACAGCAGGATACAAATTTCCAGTAATCCATACAAATACAAATGAAAAGTAGGAAAATAAAAAATGTACATAACTCTCACAAAAATATCCTTACAGAGGCCTATTCGG
Organism: Chrysina gloriosa; assembly: GCA_038088585.1. Taxonomy (NCBI): domain Eukaryota; kingdom Metazoa; phylum Arthropoda; class Insecta; order Coleoptera; family Scarabaeidae; genus Chrysina; species Chrysina gloriosa. The sequence continues at coordinate 9,641,172 of CM076090.1, read as the reverse complement.
CAACTTTCAACGAAAGCTGTGCAAAGGACTGCGCTGCAGCCTACATTGCATATACCAATAATTATCAACGGAGGAAATTTTATTTTTCTACTTTTCATTTGTAATTGTAACTCTCTCCACGCTTTAGTAATCAGTTTCTAATCCATGCAAATATAGGACGCCATCGGAACGGTGAAATAGTTGACTATTAAAAGAAAAACAAGGACAACACAATTATAAACAATGGCGACGTACAGAAGAGAAGCACTCTCTTTAAAATAAGTCAACAAAATTCCTAGGACAATGCCAAGCAATACAAAATTAGTTGGACAGAGACTCAGTGGGCAACAGAATGCAGAGAAAATCACCAGCACAGTTTAGCCACATTAGGGTACGAACATGCCGAGTAGATCGCACATCACACATCGCACAATGGAGATGTTTGTGTAAAATCAACCTCATAGAATCGAATCAATAAAGATATGAATATGACTATGAATAATCAATCAAAGAACGCCGCACATCGATACGAGCGATGTAAAAACAAACGAGTTTGTTTCCGAAATTTCATCGGAATGAAGTGAAATGTGCGCTGTGCTCGGATCAAGCACAGGCTTATTCCATTCTATGAGGTTGATTTTACACCATTTTTACACAGATATTTCCATTGTGCGATGTGTGATGTGCGATCTACTCGGCATGTTCGTATCCTTACACGCCGAAGGAAACAAAGCAATATATCACAACCAAAATAGCGAGGAAATAAAAGGTTAAAGGAACATGTTTAATGTGACAAAATATAATGGAAGGATCTGGAAGATAAAAGCGACAGCTTAATGAATCTAGAAGGGTACGAAGATACTAGGGATAAAAGGAAATTGCAGTTATAGACCTGGACTTAATTCCAGGCTGGGAAGGTTTCAAATTTTCACATAATATTGCTGAAATGTACTCGCCACGATTATTACTACATGTGGAAAACTCTCTTTCCATCGGAAATTCCTTACATCTCAACCCTTTCTATACGGCACAAGTAGTATGCGGAAAGTTATGTTGCTAATATCCGACGACGAGATGGTTAGAAAGTAGGGCAGATTTTTATGCACAATTATTCGGGCATAAATTAGTCAATCATAACTACTAATAAAACCACAAATCCTTGCGTGGAAGCGGACTATAGTCGAGTGCTTGGAATGGGAGGTGCATGGTTATCATTTTCCACGATAACCGAGTGACTTAGCAGATTGGTAAGAAGATAGAAAAAGACAAGATTTATGAAAAATTTAGGAAAGCACAATGGCAATACAGAAGCTGTCTCCCAGACTAGTTTTGCCAGAAAAGTCCTTGAGAAGTATTTTCCATCGAAATCATACACCTACATTCCTACCCAACTAATTACATATATTCATAAACGCAAAAATTCATCATCAACATCTAGAAACTTCGCTTTGACATAAGACAAGTTCCTCTTCCATTTTCATTAAAAAAGTACTCAAAACTGTCAATTATTTTATCGAAATTAACTCCCAATTTACTCAGAATTTCTTAAACGACAAACTAATAATAATGACGCTAACGTACAACAGGTTTGAATTCATCATAAAATAATTGCCGATATTCTTCATCCTTTAATAAACGCAGTACGCAAAGAAGAAGAGGAACGAATAAGCAAAACGTAAGCGCGCAAACGTATACAACAGACGAAGTCGCATAAAAATATATCTCGAGATACAATCTTAATCGCAATATTATTGATTTAGTCCTGCCATTAAAATCAGCACATGGAGAAGAGAACGAAAAATAATCCTTTTTCTCTTATACATATATTCATACATACATAACGTATAGAATAAATAAATAATCCATACAATTTATATACTATTGTATATCGGAATATGCTCGTACCGGATTGGTCGGCTCCGGCTCCCACCATTCCAGGTCCGGACTACTCTCCCCTCCAAAGGATTCGCAGCATCCTGCGATGCAAATACATGCTGTTATATGGCCGTGAACGGTGGCGCCGGTAGCAGCGAAGAGTTGTGTTCGCAATATTTTTAAACCCCCTATATATACATGTATACAGACAACAATAATAGGGTACGACATTGCTAGCCACTCCATTCTCATCTAGGTTAATGAATTTAGTGACGGAATACTCTCTCTGTAGATCGCGGACCGTCTAAAATCCACTTAAGAGTGTTGAGTTTTCGTTTCATACATCTCCTCTTTGATTGCGCGGGTGTTTGATTTTTTCTCGTCAATCATGTGCGAGTTGAAAGACCTCTGTGCTTCCCAATCATTGACAGTTTAGTGTGGAAAATCGCTCGGAAATTCAACCGGAGCGGCGAAGCGCGCGATAAAGCGAGGCAAATGTACTTTTTGTGTATCGACAGGTCGCGCTGAAAACACCAAATCTGGCGGATTACAAAAGCGAGCACGTGCGGAGGTGGGTTGAAGCGAACTCACCACCCAACCACCTCCAAAACAACAACGTCGTCGACACGCAAAAACTCCACGGCGGCAAGCAAAACAACAACTTGAACAGCAGCCTGAATAATAACACGATCGACTTCCTGTCGCAGCATCAGGGCTATTGGCGTGCCGGCAAGGAAGAGATGCCGATGCTACTCCAGCAACCGCCGTCGCACGTCCTACTGTCAGCACACGAAACCGATCAGCCGCTGGACTTCACCATGTCCAAGTTTAAGACGAAGTCGGCGACCACCGTCGCTTCGCAATTGAAACAGCTTAACAATTTCACCGCGCAACAACAGATGATGTTCCTTCACAGCAACGGCATGTACTTTAATAGATCCAACAACAATAAAAGTTTCACTCGTGGGAGTAGCCCTTCGAGTAGCTCCGAAGAGGAGGGTGTCGGACCACCTGCTTCGTCTCCTAGGTCTTCACTGCCGAGTCCCGGACCGCTCAGAGGCGATGGTAAGGTTACAATGTTGATGAATCCCTATTTTTTATCACCCTCATATATGTGTAAAGTCACACGAAAAAAATTGAATGCGGCAAAAAACGATTATGTAGGTCTCATTCGAGAATTGTTTCCCTAATTTCACCTCCGATATTAATTTCAGCATTGTCTATTTTGCAATTAAAAGCTTTTAAGAAACCTTGCACAATTAAAACTTAGGTTGCGGTTTAATTTATTTTAGAGTTGGTTTCGGGCATGGATTCGTACATCACACAATAAGAAGTATTTTGCTGTGATTGAGTGAGAATTTGCCGTAGTTATTAAGATTTTTACTCGATTCTGCAATTGATACAATTGGCAACAATAAAATTATAAGTTAAAAGATCAAGCTAATTTACAAAATGACCAGTTTAGCCCCTATCTTTCTTGCTAATATGTGAAATTATGATGTTGATAACCACTTCTTCCTTTACCTTTTACACCAGCCAGAGGATGATTCAATTTGCCAATATCGTCGATTGTTTTATGACAAGTTTAGCCCCTAACTTTCTTGTTAATGTATGAAATTATGATGTTGATTACCACTCCTCCATATACCTTCTAAACCAGTTAGAAGATGATTAAATTTGCCAATATCGTCAGTTGTTTTAAGAAGAGAAGTTTCCATTATTATATCATTGTATTTAATTTAATATTGCAAAGATATTTCTAAACGTTATCCAGCAAAATATTTTGATTCTTTAAGAAACGATTCCTTAGTGCATGGAGCACCAAAATTAAATTTAAGTACAAAGCCGCTTTAATTTATTTTGGAGTTGGTTTCAGGAATAGTTCGTATATCACACAGTAAGAATAATTTTGTTATGATTGAATGCTAATTTGCTGTGGTTATTAAGATTTTTACCCGATTCTGCAATTGATACAAGCAGCAACAATAAAATTATAAGTCAATAGATCTAACTAATTTACGAAATGACAAGTTGAGTCGCTAACTTTCTTGTTAATGTGTGAAATTATGATGTTGATAACCACTCCTCCACATACCTTCTAAACCAGTTAGAAGATGATTAAATTTGCCAAAATCGTCAGATGTTTTAAGAAGAGAAATTTCCATTATTATATCATTGTATTTAATTTAATATTCCAAATATATTTCTAAACGTTATCCAGCAAAATATTTTGATTGTTTAACAAACGATTCCTTAGTGCATGCAGCACCAAAATTAAATTTAAGTACAAAACCGGTTTAATTTATTTTGGAGTTGGTTTCGGGCATAGATTCATATATGATACAAAAAGAATCATTTTGTTATGATTGAGTGAAAATTTGCTGTAGTTATTAAGATTGTTACTCGATTCTGCAATTGATACAAGTGCCAACAATAAAATTGTAAGTTAAAAGATCAAACTAATTATAGGAAATGACAAGCTGAGCCCCTAACTTTCTTGTTAATGCGTGAAATTATGATGTTAATAACCCCCTCCATATACCTTCTACACCCTTAGAAGATTAAATGTGCCAATATCGTCGGTCTTTGGAAGAAGAGAAATTTCCATTATCAAATCATTGTATTTAGTCTACTATTCCAAAGATATTCCTAAATGATATCAAAAGAAATATTTTTAATCCTTAACAAACGTTTCCTTAGCGTGTACAACACCAAAACGGCCTTTTATTACTAGCGGCGACATGCTTTAAAAAAGAAATTATAATGCATAACAATCGGTGGATAATACCCAAAATACCGGGCTAAACGAAATGTTCGGCTGAATCGGTGAGGAAATGAATTTCCCCGACAGTTAGATAATTACAATCATTAATTTTCAAGCAGAAAGTGCACTAAAATTATAAATATCCAGCAAAAACAAAAATTAATGAAGAGGAATGGTCGGGCGGATGGTACTATTAAATCTTCACATTTAGCCTTCGGTAATAATCATAATAATGGATATAGTAATAGTAGCAATAATAACCGCAATAATAATAACAATACTAATAAACAGTGGCCATAAATTTTTGCGACTTATACTCAGGTGCAGCCGCGTATGTTTATTGAGCGTGCACAGAAAGAAATTGTTAGAGTGCCGGTACTGGTTTCTAGTCCTTTGTTTTCCACAATGCCTAATGGTAGCAGCAATAATAGGTATTACAATAAATGTAATAATAGCAATATATAAACTAATATTCCTGAATTTCTGTAAAGCTTCTCACTAGCTTTGCGACATTGGTAAAAACACACTATATTTTGTTCCAATTACAACCACGAATCATTAAATTCATTAAGAAATATGTAATTAAACTTGGTATGGAAGGAACTAGTGGAAATCTCCACATTAAAACCAGCTTCTTAACATTGCAAAACACATTTTGCTGCTATTATGGTAGCAATTCGTTTTTAAACACTTTCATCGAGGTTTTTAGCTTATTAATATAATTAATTCATACATTTTTAAAATTTAAATCACAACACTACCCCCAACATCTTCAGAGTTTCCTTGTGAAATTTTCAGTGTAAATTTTCTATTGCAATTTTATTGAATAAGTTTGAATATTACCGAATTCGCTGTGTTGCTTCTGAATGGATTCCTTCCTTTTGAACTGACGGACTGTGTTAGTATTAAGTACAGGCTAGAAGATAAAGTTAATCATTTCGTTGATGGAAATCGTCAACATAGGAGTGCCGCATGGTTCAGTAGTAGGGCCTATGGTTTCCCTCCTTTTTCTAAATGATATACCTGATTTTATTGGCAACGGCGATATTGTACTATATTGTATGCAGGTGACATCGCACTGTTAGGCACAAATTCAAGTAAAGAATCATTGGAACGACATCTAAACAAAACTTTATTAACAATTAGCTATTGTTCTAACAACAATAAACTTCTTATTAATAGGTCCAAATTTATGTCCGTCATCTTCTTCTTCTTCTTAATCTTTTACCCTTTCTACCTTTCGGTGTAGGGGGCCATATGTCCATCATATTTAATCAAATCCACGCAGACATTTACCATTATCCCTCAATGGTCAGCGATTATTACATCCAAATCGTTCAAAATTCTTGAGAGTGTGGATTGACCAATTGTTAAATTGGAAATGTTACTGTACGCGTGTTATAAGTAAATTTAATTTGTTGTGCTATTTGTTTAGAGGTTTAAATAGCATATTGACTTGTAGGCAGGTCCTACATCTCTACTGTGGCTATGTTTCTAGCATATTAGGATACGGCATTAGATTTTGGGGTATTTCCACGCTTGCACCTGATGGTTTCATTGCCCAAGAGAGGATAATACGCCTTATCGCTGGTTTGAAGTCGCGAGATTCTTGTCGTGATTCTTTTGTAAAGTTAAATATACTAACGTTTCCAAGTCATCTTATTTACGATTTGAGCCTTAAATGTACATGATGAGATTGAATGCAAATTTCTGACGAATTGCGATTTACATACCTACGATACTCGAAACAAGTGACTTAATTACACCAACAACCAAAAGATTAAAACGTTGCCCCGAGCGTTTGGTTTTTGTCCACATCTCTTCGTTTATTTATATTTCTTTTTGATCGGGAAGAGAACTAGTAGTATTTTATAGTCGTAGCATGAAGTGTCAAGTATCTACCTGTACACAATGAGGGGTTGTCAATTTTGTACGCTTTTAAATTTTGAAATTTTTAAAGTAATAGAAATATTGTAAAAGGCCTGTTTTATGAAAATAACTAAAGCTTTAACCTAACTTGAGCTAAGTAAAATCTTTCAGGGTAATTTTTGTTTGATAAATTTTCGGTTTGTTCATTTGATGTTGCTCACAAAAATACTGATACTGGATCCAGCTAATACTAGATTATATCGATAAATTTAAAAATGGGATTTTGTGTCAGAAGGAATATTTACATAATTAGTGTAGATACTCTGGGATTGATGATATTAATAATGATTGTAATTATTGTAATTTTAATAATAGCTAAGTGATGATGATAAACAAGAAGCACAACTATTTAATTTACTTTTTTTTTGGGTTTAGCGATAGGTGAATTATATATACTTCTTTTATAATTGCAGTATAGTTTTGTGGTTATTTTAATGTTTCTCAGTGTTTATATACAGTTGTAATAGTAATGTTGCTTTCAAATTCTGTAATCATTCTTTATTTTGCATTAAATTTAAAATATTTCGTACGTCTAAGCGAATGTTATGGTAAAGGTAATTTGTTAATCGATAATTTTATCAAAATCCAGTTGTCAGATCACATACATAATTTGCAAATACATGCAAGTGATTTCATGAAACAAACCTTTGGTGTTAATAGAAGCGATTATCGGAATAACGATGATTATTTGGCATTTGGTCACGATAACTTCATTAATATTGATGGAATAGATTTTTCGAATGATAGGAATTGGTAATGTTAAAATTCTGATCACATAAATATTGAGTAAAGTCGATGGTTGCATGAAGATATTCTCATGTCCAAAGACGCCGAGTTTTACTCGAATCATTTTGGCTTCATTACAAGAAGCATCCGAATCCTAAGGAAGTTAAATATTCACAGACCAGACAAGAAGAATAGGTTCGGCCACGTATAATTATTATACCGAATAATTGTATGACTTAAGACACAGTAGTACAGATGATGTGCTCGCACAAGAAATTTAGAATTATATGTCTTTTTCCAAACATGCTGATTCTTTAAATACCAGTGTTAAATTGACGAAGATGGTGACAACAAATGTACATTACCTAAGCCACATCACTTTGATCTAAATCAACCGTCGCCAGCCAACATGTTACATTTATTTATTTAATAATATTTTAATGAATGCTTTCGATGTGGATTTGATCAAAATATATCTCCAGCAAATTTGGTTAATTGTAATTCACACAAATTTGACGAGGAATATTTTTATATAATTGAGTATGGTCCCGTGCTACATAAAATTTGAAATGCTGATTATTTTGGAGCGATTTTGATGAATGTTCAGAACCCCAGCTCTATCAGTCATTCACAGAAAATTGCAGTCACCTGAATCCTGATTCTGCAGAGAATTTTCTGAGAGCCACTGTACTTAACTTGAATGACACGTTTAGCACCTTCAACCGCATCAAAGTTCTATTTGGAACGCAGGATTCAGAAACGATAATACAATCATTGACGAGGAGGGGTGGGTGACACCAATATAACCATCATAGGAGATGAATAACTGAATGGTAATTTTATCAAAACCAATTCTGGAAGAGAATAAAATTATTCTAACAATTTAAACTCATATCTTTTTAATGATTACAATATTGACGGTAATAACAGTAATAGTAACAACAGGTAATTACAAATCTATTCGGAATTTCGCGGAAAGTCCGCCTTATCAATAACACAAATTGGTAATAATAGCATATTATGTTTAAGATATACGTAACAGACTTTGAATTCATGAAAAAGTATCAAAGAGAATTATTAAGAGATGTAGGCACAAACAAGCTTGATATGGAGAAATAGGGATAATTAAACAAATAATTTTGAACGTTTGGAAACATGCTTTTCTGCCAATATTCGTGTATTTTTAAATACGAAAGCTTTCAGCTTATGATAAGCACCTTATTTATACTTTATAGGATTTCGATCACATCTTCACGGACTTCTTAGAATTTTGAATTTGCTTGCGAAACCTTCCACACAGAATTATAATTAGGAATAATAGTAATAACGAATATATTCTCATTCAATAAAAATGGTTTAAATTCACGACAAGAAAATGCTTCAAATCGATGTGTAAATTAGAACAATTCTGCGTGCCGTTTTCGTTGACATTCCATCGTTGATTTTACAGTCTTACGATCATCACAAAGAAACTAACATTTTGTGGCCAATTACCGTAAGGCACTAGTTAAGACAATAATGGCGGTTTTCGGCTTTTTCAGTAATTTTTAATTTGATATTTTTTTGGCATTTTTTAAGCAATAGAAAAGAAAGAAAAAGCAATTTAATGTTTCGGTCAAAGTTTTGATTAAAATATTTTCTTTTCTTGCTGTATCAAACCTCTAATTAATTTCGTATTGTTCGAAAAGATTTGTGATTATAACAAAATGCCCACGATCAAATTAAGAGAAAAGATAACACCCCTAGCTTTCTGTTCCACTAATCTTCTTAGTTGTTATAGTGTTTCCCATGTAGTGACCAAAGAAACGTTGGATTTGATTCACAATCATAGATCAGAACGTGCAGCTGCTGTGGAATGTGAGAATTCGCTTACGACCAATCCTATACTGTTGGAAAGATTGGTCAAAATTGATTCCAGTAAAATATCTATATATATAATTTTCTTATTTGTGTGTTCCTGTTTTTTTGTCTATCCAGAGCTTTTTAAAGCCCACTGATGGGCTAGAAAGCTGAAAATTGGCATGCATATAGTAAAACGCCTAGGCCAAATCCTAACGTAGCCGGATTTTTTATTTTTCGCCTGTGGGCGGAGAATTAAGACGAAAAAGGGCGTGGCAAAATTCAATGTTTTAACATTTTACCTTATATTTTCTTTTTCTTCCTGCCTGGCAGGGACAGGCTTAACAGCTAGTCCACATATAAAGATTTAAATGTCATACTTCTAAATATGAGAATATTTAGCTTTTAAAATATCTTCACATATCTAAATATTCCCATTATCAAACAAAATATTTCAAAAGAGTGCCGCTCTTTACTCTGAGTTACAATGTTACTTATCGATGATGATATGATATGTCCAGTGCATATATGAAAGGAAGATTTGTTGCTACGAGATGATGTTTCTAATGCAAAAGCCGATTAGAATATCCAAGAAACTCTGCATTGTTCGCCGTGTTTTATTACCTCGTTTCCATAACTACATTTTCGAAGAAAATTTATTTCTTTAGCCAGACCGAACAATATATTGTCCACTGCTTCCTGTACCATATTTTCTTTCAGAATTAATTTATGATTATAATGTGCAAAGCCAATCACTTTCATGTCGCTCAACTTGAAATTATTCTTCTCGCTTTCTTTCAACGCCATCATCACTTTTTTCTTAACGGATATCAATTTTATCAATTGTAAATTGTTATTACCACTAACAATTGGTGCATATCATATCTTCTATAATCTTCTCCGTGTGTATCTCAAGTAACTAAATAATTATTATTTCTGTTTGTTGTCTTTAGATGAATTTTCGTCTCCCACAGAAAATGTCACTATAGAAATCTGTATGGTGTTAATATCCTATTATCCAATTAATGCAGACTCATCTGAAAATGAATTATTTGTAGGAAGATGAATGTATAATCCTGTAAATATAAGAATCTAAGTTTGCCTGTTTAATGAAATTAGAAATTGGAAAGAAGACGTAGTTAGATAAGTGCGTACCATTTTTTTGATAAATTCAAATGGGTGTATGGAAAGCACTATTGTTGCTCATTTTAAAGGGGAAGCAACTGTAGCTGAAGTATTGAATAGTTTTTAAAAAATAGAATATTTGAATCACTTAATAATTATTACCCACTAACAAAAAGGAAACCAAAGTGATATAACGGTATTATCTGTCATCGAAATGCGTTCAAATTCCAGGACACATGAAGATTTTGTGGTTATTAAGACTCAAGAATATCGCTAATAATTGTTAATGCAATTTGCTCAATTTTGATATATTTTGCGATTGTTTTTTTTTCATCTGTAGGGTGGTAGATACGTGACCATTATTCCACGTGTTAATACCTACATTTAGTCTGGGTATTGTATTGTATGATATTATGATACCACCGAAATAGCCAACATTTTCGAAAAAATAAATAAACGTTGACGTTGACGAAAACAAACTTAACAACGCAACTACATATATGCGTGAGGAATATTTCAATTACGGAGTATATAATTTACAATACAACGTCTACGTAATAAACTAACAATTACTTGCGCAAATTACTATACACACGATCTAATTTGTATCTACCGCTGTCCTTACTTATTCTTCAAGTAATACGTGAATATCGATTGCAAGATCGTGAACTTAAAATGCTGCGTTTTAATCGAAGTTCTTGGGCGACACCTTCTTTCGTTTCCATCTCGATCTATTGAGGATGACGACGGATTTGTCGAAATACGTACTAAATCGGTAATGTAAGAATAAAAACTATTATAATCAAAGGTTTTTCTTCTTTTGAAACCGGCGTTTAACGTCGGTCATTGTGGTTATTATAAATTTTACCCAAAATCCTAACAAAATGAAAACTGCCACACTTTAGTTGTTTCAGATTAATTACCTTGGAAACTCCTTAAATTTAACCCGATTTAACTCGCCCGGGCGATCACAAATTTCCCTCGAATATTAATCGAATTATTTCCTCAAATTCCATAACACTCTGACCCTTTCTTTTCCTAATCAAATTACCAACATGAATGAAGTAACAATACTAATTAGCATTAATTTATGTATAATTACATACTTCCGCTTATACCGAGAGAATCTTGTTAAGAAATATGGCCTATTATGGGTATGATATGATTTATCTCCGAGGAAATGCCTGCAAGTTGTAAGAAAACCTGTTCGTATTAATAACTTTGGAACAAAATGAAATATCGTGACATATTTAAACGTATACTAAACTATAGTTTACCAACTAACCATTAGAGTCGTCGTATGTACACATAGCCATTGTTAAAGCAGGAGGACCGGTAGTTCGTACCAAAACAGTAATTAATTTTCGATGTTTATTATACACTCGGTATAATGGGGAAAAGGTGCTAATTAAATATCACATCCTTATGTCGCTTAATATTTACGTGCCAAATCAAATGTTTCGTATATCAAAACTAACTCGTCTTTCTTCAAATGAATTTTCCAATAACAAATTTAATTGATAAAGTTGATTATTAAGGGCGTGCAATTGCCTATTGATACTCTTTAGTTTTACAAGAAATGATCAAAATTGGATGTATTTTCTTGAAACACGAAGCTGATAATCGTTGATAATTATTGGCATATGCAATTTGTACGTGCTTAGTAAGTCATTTCATACTTACTTTATCAGCTGCCCAAAAGCGCATCCAGTAGGCTCGTTTTTAAGAGAGTCGTCTAGGTTTTTTGAGTTAGCATATTCATGCATTAGAAAAATCGACTTGAAGATGATGTGTCCATATATTTTCGGAGCTTAATTCTCCTTCTGGCTACTTTGTACTTTTATTGTACTTTAAGTTCGATGTTCTGTCACTTACCTCTTATTGAATTTATCAAATCAAACTTACAAGGGGAAGGTAAGGTAATAGGATTTTGTAATTTTTTATATTTATGGTACGTGTAGTTTGGATCTCAAATAAGAATATTTCGGAGTAGTTCGACGCAACGTACATAAATTACCGAGATAATCGATTTTGAAGGTTATCATGCCAGCTAAATTCATTAGATATAATACATTTTTCAATTGGAAGCTTGACCAAGTCGATAGCCTTCTATTCCTCACGATACTCACGAGATCTTTGGTTCGAGTCTCGTCGCGCGACATTTTTTCCCTTCAAAACGCACTATAGGTTCTGTTCATGCTTCTTCTCGCCTCAAAATTATGAACAAACCAAATATTACAAAAACTATATGCAGCAACATTCTCTTCAGGTACTTCATCAAAATACACAATCGGTTCATAAACAATATCCATTTAGGATAAGAACGTTCGAAGAACGACCCCGTTCGTTCTTTTTTTCTTCTTGAAGAAAGCTTATTGTTAATTCAAAATGAATATTATTTATCAACCGATTGGGCATTTTGATGAAGTACTTGAAGAATGTTCCTGCATATAGTTCATATATTTCGTTTGTTCATAAATTTTGAGATCAGAACAAGAATGAAGAAAACCTATGGTGCGTTTTGAAAAGAAGAAGGAATGCCGCACGATGAGACTGGAACCAACAATCTTGTGAACACCAGACTAGAACGCTACCAAGTCGGCCAAGCTCTCAATTGAAAAATATATCATATCTAGAGGATTTAACTGGCATGGTAAGCTTCAAAATCGATTATCTTGGTAATTTATGAACGTTGCGTCGAACTACTTCGCAATATTCTTATTCAAAGTTCAAACTATACGTACCATAAATATCAAAAATTACAAAAATCCGATTACCTTAGCTTCTCCTTGTTAGCTGAAACCAGTACAGGATAAGTTTTAAATCTGCAACGTTTTCGGGACTGAGTTTCAATTCCTAAACATAGCAATCAGTTCCTCTACTTTTTCCAAAAATAAGGATAGTGAGAAAGATTCTATAAATAGTGCTCCAATTATGAAGAAATTCAAAATTACGGAAATGAAATGAGAACCTAAGTTTCTAGAGAAAACTTAATAAGCTACATGAACACAATGGAATACAATATTTAATAAGATGTACTTACAATTAGATGAGACACACAAAAAGAATGAAAGAGAAACAACTGTAGAGAAAAATATACAATAATACTAGAGAATGTGAAGAAGGAAGACGCCTGGATCTATGTATATGTTGTCAAGTATTCACAATGCGGTGGCATTTTTGTTTCTGTTGTTTTCGCAAGTTTGGTTAAGCTTAGTTTCCGTCTTATAATTGTTATGCAGGTTTAAAAATACCATATCAGCTGTATTATCACGGATATGAGCGAAAAGTGGTCGAAGAGAAGATTTTCAAAAATCCATAATCCAGCGAATTTTCAATCAAATCGATTTAAAACACGGTGCATTACAGAATTCTTATTTGTAGAATTCAGCGTAGTGGACGAAACTTTAAAATTCCAACATGCAGATCTCGAAAACGACATCTAAAGTAGAATTCTTTTCGAGAGGCCAGAACGTCGTCAATGTTATCCAAAATTTTTCAAAGAAATATGATCATTTTTTTTTAGATAACAGTTAATTTTAGTAAAAGAAAGGATACTCTCCAGCATCCGCTTACTGCTGTTTTGTTCACACCGAATTATGCCTAAGACGCTAAAAGTATCAAAACAAACTTCTATCATCCATGTTTTCTATCCATAAAATTTAATGAGGCAGCATAAAATTGACTGGAAATAATATACGTGAAAAATCAACTTCTTAAGATATAAGCCAACGATTTTTACAGATACAGTAGAACCACCAATATCCGTACTAAAGAAACTGAAAGCATTTCGGATAAGCAGAAGTTTCGGATATCAGGTTTGGATAGCTTTAAAGGAGTACAAGATGACAGAAATACGTACAGTAATGAATATACATACAGTATATAAAAGACACAGACTAATGGAGATTTTCAGGTTTATGCTATGTACTGGCTAGAAATGCGAGCGGTTTCCTAGTTAGCTTGACCAGAAGCATAATCGTAAAAAGAAATCTGCCAGCCAACTTTGTCGGAAATGGCGAATTTCGGATGTGGGAGATTTCACTGTGCGTACATCGAAAAAGTAATTGAAACAACCACTTACTACGTTTCTCTGCTTTCTGTTGACCAAATCTATTCTAGTCTATTCTATTCTTCTAAGATGTCTTAGAAGCCTAAATTTTGCTAAAATTCAAGGAAAAGTTTGATTACAACTTTAGTATCATAATATCTCAGACTTGATATAGTTACTTGATGTTGGATAACCCCAGATTGTCAAAAAGTCGGAAGGAAATATAATAAAGCGCCTGCTAAAGCCTATTGTTTCAAATAGGTTTGAGAAAAGCGGGTAATCAAAATTTGGTATTATTCTCTGAAATCGTCCTACGTGAAGAGGCTGTAATACAGATCAGAAATGTCGATTTAATTAGAAGAAAGAAAGAAATTGACAAAATAAGCTGTAGTCAACCGAGTATGAAATACCTTTCAAGATTTTCTCTTCTAAATTTTTTCCATTAGCGATGATGCAGTCAAAAACCAATATTCTAAACCAGGATATTTCGGGGTTTCTAATGAATTGTCTTGCCTTGATATGCTTGTTCTGGGCAACGCTGTTAAGAAGGAAGCCATTCTTGTCGATATACATATGATGTTCTCTTAGTTATAATTTACAGGAAACTATACAAAAAAAGATTCGGTAGCATCAAAAACCTTGTAACTAACAATAAATTTAAGAATTACCAACTTACGTTACGAAAGTTATTTGATTACAGAATTAATGAACAGAAAGATTTCTCGTTCAATCATTTCCATCTCCAATACACGATGTGCACTAAAATTACGAATTCGTACGGTGATCTGTAAACTAGGTATCGCCAACTGCAAATTATTGGTGCAATACCACTAATTTTCCAGTCAGAAATCGCAGATGATGCCAGAATACTAAACTGTAATTGTATTTTATGGTAAGAATAAATATCATCGCCGAAATGTCAGCAATTATTGGTTAACAACCATTTGTTTGTCAATGGGAGAAATTACAAGAACCACTGCAAAATACGGACCATTCTTCATCATGACAATGCATTATCCCACACGGCACCACAGGCTACACAGGACTGCGAAAGTTGAGCTTTAATTAGCAATAGAAATGACGGGAGGGATGTCAATCTTGTAGATTCTTAGATGCTGAAAACCAATCCGGCTGCAAAAGTCGTCTAATATGCTTGGTTTTGGAGGAACTTTAGGTTCAATGATGAAAAATTGGCCATTTGGGCCAAATTCATGAATTTACTGTGGGGAAGTGGATTTTTCTTTATATTTTTCGAAAACAGCATCACATTATATTAAACTTCAACTTTAAGATCCATTTTATATTACCACTATACGTTCTTCTTTTAACTGAGATAAGCAAGTATGAATGATAATACTGGATATGCGTTCATCCGGTTTTGAACTCTTAAACAAACTTTTCTAACATTTCTTGATAATCTCGCAAAACGATTTGCGTTGCTGGTTACAAATCTGCAGTCAGAATTTCGAAAATCAAGATGGCATATCCAATATGAGCAGGATTATAAGTTCCAGCTTGCACATCTCCGGTAGGAAAAATCGTACAATCGCGACAATTATAAACGGATTTTGAAGCTGAAGGCTAGTATTGTACGATACCGTTTTCGAAAACATGATTAAAAGTTCCGTTCCCTCGAATTAGATTCATAAATTTAGCCAAGATAACCATTTCTTTGACCATTTAGCCTAGGATCATTACAAAACCTGACGTGCTACACAATTTCAACGTCCGAATTCGTTTCGAGTGTCAAGAAATCTATTTCTGTAACGGATCCTCACAGGACTTTGTTATCGAGTAGGTATTTAAAGCACCCAAGTACCAAAATAACGACTCTTTGTCCACACGTAGTTCTCATGTGGTGAAGCCCAAATGATTTGGTTGTTTTCCATTTGTCAAGAATCAAATGGACGGCACTCACTCTTCATCGTTTCCAAAGACTGTGGCAGTATTCAAAAGTAACGTTTTTGATGACGCACCTACATCTGAATGGAAAAAATAATTCAAGATCAGATTCCAATGCATATAACGGCATTGTATGTATTTTTTCACGTTTTCCGGAATCTTTGCAGCGGCGCTAGTATACTGGAGCAATTTGGGGAAATAAGCAAAACACATTTTCCATTCAATATTTTCCATCAAAGCTGGTACCTACTACTACTATTCTACTATATTAATTCCAAAAACCTCATCTGCCAAACTATCGTAATTAAATAAATATAATTTCTTCATTAAGACTAGGATTTATCGATGTGAAAATTCTATCTTCGAAATCAATTTGTGCAGTATAAATTGCAATTAATCGATACTAAATTCTACCGATAAATGTTCAAAATAAAATATTTTGTTTGAGTTTGAAATACCCCTTTAACAAATCCTCAAACGCATCTTCAAAGAAATCGCAAAATGGCTATTATCAACTTAAAGCATATCAACGTAATTAAAGATTAGTAAATTAATTGTAATCTAGTATTAAATTCTGTTGCACACTTTATTTGTAATTAAACAAAAGAATCAATATCGTAGTGTACCGATAATATAATTAGTGGGAGTTGAACCAAACGCTTCTCGGTTATCTACTAATAAGCACAGTTGCAGACGGGATATTTGTACTCACCGATATACTAACGTAATTCTGACGGTAAAACGTGCTTAATTATATACATGTGTATATATCTCTTAATTAAAACGTCTAAGTTAACGTCCTTGATTTTTTGCTGTTTCGGTGAGTGACTCTAAGGGATTTTTATTTACTTATCTTATATAGAAATTCCGTCACCTAGAACGCTTTGGAAGTTCTTCATCAACTATTGAAAGGTAGTCATTGATTAAAAACTGAAAGCACGATGATTTGACCAATGATGTTTGAAGTCACCTCGGTTACTACTATGCATTCGGTCGAATCCAAAAGTTTATTTATACCAGACTAGTCTATTGCACCACAAGCAACATTTACTTCATGTGGTAGGATTTTCAAGATCAACGGTGGTTTAGGTAAAATCTCTAGCCTCCTTCCCCATAATGTCCCGCACATGTTGTATAGGAATAGGATCTGGAGATCTTGGTCAAAGCCAAAAGTTAATGTGGTAAACTTCAGAACGAAGTCCTTGTAATGCGAAGACGAGCGTTGTCTTGTTAAAACCGACGTTTTTCGTTTAAAGAACTATAACTGCTGACTATTGATTCAATAGAAATAGTTAAGCCACTCCCTACAAGAGCGCATAATATTTGAATAAAATGTTTGTATTGGTCGTATGTCTAAAAACCCGTATCAGACCAACGGATACACTTTTGCGGCAACGAGACATTTGGAAGAATATTCTGTAGGTGTTAGGGCCACCCTTTGCATCACAGCCGAAGAATAGATAAATGACTGGCACCAAGAAAGCCGGCATACAGGCCTGGTTGAGAAGTAACTCGATTACTTATGAAGAAGACATGGTCAAAGCAGAGCTCTTCCATCTTGTCCGACAAGCTGCCATCATGCAGAAGTACGTGATCTATGAGATGGCAAATTAACAAAACGTAACGATTCTAAGATTGCCCCCACATCATTGTCAGTTCAACCCTACCGAATTGTTATGGCGGAAAATAAAAGGAGAAGTAGCCGGAAACAATACAACTTTCAAATTGAAAGAACTTCGCCCATTATTTGACGAAGCAGTGAGTAATATTTTTACCGAAAACTGGAAGAATGCTCTCCCTCATGCTCAGGGAGAAGAAAGGAAAGCTGTGCCAACTTAACATTGCAATGGACATATTAGTGGAGTTACTGATTATTCATGTGGGGAATGATTTCTCTTGGCCTGAAGAACTGTTATCTGATGAACGAAAGTATCTGTATAATTATTTTACTTTTCCAATTAAAATAGTTTCGGTAATGAATCAAATCTGTACTTTTTAGGAAAATAATTTTTGCTGTGGAAATTTCTATATTCTTTATATCGATTTTTGTTGTTATGAATAGATACTGTTTTCATATATTTTCTGTTAATTGGAATTATTGCAACGTATAGTAAATAAATAAGGAAGAATTACAAATTTTATATCCTTACTTCGAATTTGCCGCCCTTTTGCTGATTTGTTAAACTGTCTGTTGCGCTAATTGGTATAAATTTATGGGAAGTGACTTAACTATTTCTGTTGGATGAACAGAGTATAGTTCCCGAATGTATCGTTGGAACTCGAATGAAAACCAAAGGAGATTTGCTGCTATAGGCTACACATTCTCATACTCTTACCTCAACAGTGACACATGTCTTGCGACTAAAAATCCAATGTTAAGCCTTTCTCCACGTTTTCGTCTCTAGCCATCTTACACCTGCTATACATTTGCAAGCGGACTCTTAATTCATCATTAAAGAAGACATGATACCATTCCATATTCCACTCAAATCGTCTAGAGCCACGTACACATTTGAAGAATTGTGGGCGTAGAAGCAGTCCGCACACATTCTTGCGGCTCAAGTTTTTAGTAATTTCATCCTCTTTGATGAGATCTCAATGCCAACAAACCGGGGAGCACGTCCCTACGAGAATGATCTAGTCCAGGGTTCCTCAACCGGTGATTCGCAGAAAAATTTTGGTGTTCGTATTTATTGCAAAACCTGCCTTTCCTTTAATTCTTTCTTTTTGTGAAATACTGTATTAGGTCTGTATTAAATAAAATTGGTGTGTGTGGTTTACGTTTGTGGCCGTATTTCTTACTTTGGAGGTCATCGCGTTTTCGTTCCACGTGCTTTTTTGATGAATTGGAAATCAGTGGGATCAGGTTCTAGAAAATCTTTTTCGGATGTTTTGTGTATAAGGTGTTATTTTATTCGTTCTAATACGTTAAATTAGAATGATTCGTAAGTCATTACGATTAGGTTGTATAAGATCTTTTTCGTAGGTTTCATGTATAATGTTTCATTTTATTCTTTTTTATGTTTATGTAATTCTGAGCTTCCATTGTGGTTTAAAGTTAACCGCCTGGCTCGTGGTCTCTCGCTCGCACATCATACTCTCTCTGTCTCTCCTTCTGTTTCAGACGTAGCAAGCACACACATATCCTTTCTCTGGCTCATCGCCTCCCACTCGCACATCATACTCTCTCTCGGAAAATAACTGGTCCGATGTACCTTAAGAAGTATTCAGTTCAAAAATTCAAATTTATTCAAGTCTGTACGCGGCTTAACATCTCCAATTTTAATCATATTTTACTTAACAAAAGTTAAAAGTTTCTGCCAAAGTTAATCAGAAAATTCCAGCGCCTTGTAGGATGGTACAGTTTCTGTGTCAGGTGGTATACATACGTGTAGATATGGAAGCCTCCAATTTATGACAAAACATTGATACAACTTTTTTCCGTTCGGTTTCAGAGTCATTCAATTTCCTCCATATTTTTTCCCAATTTTTCCTGTTCTGCGCCAATCTTGGTATATCCACGTATGTATATCCAGTAGAAAATCATAAAGTAATAATTTTATAGATGGAAGATTTTATCCTCTTCAGGTTTCATCAAATTTAAACCAGAAAAGCTTCAAGTCGCCTGGTATTTTGCGTCGAATTCTTTCTAGGGACGAATAGACTCGGTAAAAATACAACAAAAATAACTCCTTCTAGGTTGTGTGCGATCATTGTTACTACTACGTTAATTATGACTGATAAACGTTTAGCCTCAACTAATAAGGTGAATTTGTCGACAATAGCAGAAACATGTGTCCAGTTAATTGGCCGCGAGTTGAAATTAATTAAAAACTTTTATAATTCGGCGGCGATAATCATTAAATATAACTAATTAAGCCGAAGAAAGAAACGTGAAAACAATTGATATTCAAAAATGGGAATGAACGCTATATTTAGACTAACAATAACTTGACGGGAAACTCCGCCTGGAGCACTATTCATATAAACATGGACTTTTCGACGTGCCTCTAAACAGATGAAATTAATTTAAAATTATGTTATTATTAGGTGGTCGATAAATCTCTCCTAAATAACAAGTAACACACGTACCAAAGCCCAGGCGGTCATTGCATTGTATTTTAGCAGAAGTACTGGTTGTACAGGTTAGGACTTAAATTTAAAGATGGAAAAATTATTAGGGATTACAGCCAAGGATGAGTTGAAATAAAAGACTCTCTTTCGGTAACTGTAAGCTCTTATTTTAATTCTTCATCGGGGAGTTTTTCGTGAGAGCTAAGAAAACAGCTTGTCAACAACTGAACAGAATAGCGTCAAGATCACACTATATCGCAATATATTTAAAAGATTGAAATAAGTTAAAATTTAAATTTTTAAAAATCTTTTGAATATTTGTTGCTGACAAGCTGTTTTCTCAGCTCTCACGAAAAATTCCCGGATGAAAAATTAAAATAAATCGAAAGCTTAGAGTTACCGAAGAGAGTCTTCTATTTCAACTCATCCTTGGCTGCAATCCCCAATAATTTTCCCATCTCCAATTTAAGTCATTGCATTATATCTAGGTCGAAGATTGTGCACCAATTTGCAACGTATCAAATTTAGACGGATGTGCTACTGTGGTGGTAGTTGATTTCTGGGCGAAAATTGCCCACCATCTACTTACAGTATTGAATAATTTATTTGAAATATGTCTAAAAATCGACGTTTATATAAAAATAACTTGGTTTCAAAATTGAAATTTGAATAGCCTTAAGATTAGTGTTTTTAATTTTAGTTTAGGGAGTTAGCAGTGCAAACACTGGAATGGTACTAATTCTTGTCGTATATTAAGGTATGAATGGTGGTATTAGTTTGACAACTTAAGTCATTGTTGTTCCTTTTAAGAAAAGCATCGACTCCGTTTAAACAATATGAAATTTGAATAGAAATAAACGAATTTTTTAACTTTGTATATACCACTATTAATAAAGTGTTATAGTGGTTTATTTCTATTCATAATGAAACACCACAAAGTAACGGCTGAAATTATTAATTTTTTAATGTGAAATTTGCTATGTATCTATATTTATTTAGGAAAGAGGCTCTTCTATAGTACTTGTAAGGTGAAATTTGTTTTACTTCAACATACCGCTTCTTACCTCCATTCGGGTACAGACAGATGGTGATACAATTTTAAATTTTCGCCATTAGGTGCAAAAAGTAAATCCCCGACATGCGATAAAAATCATCCCTCGAAAAGATCGATAAAATTTGAGCGTTGGAAATTCACATACTCGCTTATGGGACGACCTCTACAATATAAATTTAATAATACGTTTTTATTACATAATACCTTGTCGGCTATCCAAGATAGCTTCATATAATTTTACACCCTCCGCCGACCCATCCCCGCCTACCGATATATTCGGCCCGCATTTTTTCCTCTCGCTTCCTCCAGCTTTGTGAATCGAACGGCCTCCATATACCTGATATGTGATCTATTCTTTAGGTTTTTGACACCTGCATATTGGGATTTGTAGGTAGTTCGAAAAAGCAGGTAGTTGCTTGCGAATATTCGAATTCTTCGGGCACGTTTTTGGAGAAGTTTTCTTGCTTTTTTCTACTAGTGCCACCCTACTATTTGAGTGGGAGAGAATATTTCGTTTTTGGCGGTGCGCGTTTCTGTTTGACCGCTGTGCTTATTGTTAAGCGGTGCCTAGGTAAAAATTTAAATATTAATGTGGGTACGGGCCGGCGTACGGATTTTGAAGCGTTGTTCCGGAGGTTTATGCAGTTGAGAAATTTTTATAGATATACTTTTTTTTTATAGAAGCTAATAATAGGAACATTCAACCGACTTTTATAAATTAATTATCTATTAAAAATAATAACGCGTTAATTAAAAATTCAAAAGAAACACATACACCAACCGAACGCTTTTCGATATACGTACATAGGCTGTCGGCCTGCATTTACAGTTATATGCTAACTTGTGTTAAGTTTAATTAATTTAGAAACTACCAACAGTATAAAACATAATTTTAATTAATTATTATAATACAAAACAGCGCTTTAATTTTAATTGAATTAAGCCAACGTAATACATAAAATAGCTTTAATTAATTATTTCGTTTTTGTTATAATGAATTCATCCCATGCTGTTTTCTGCACCTAAACAAAACCGACGCGGGTACGGAATTTTACGTAACTACTAGGCTATATAATCTCAGAAATTAATGTGCATTATTTCCCTTTTTTAAACAAACCCTAAGCTACGTCCCAACCGACAGTAGTGTCAAACTGTTTATTACAACTTTTCACTTGAAAATAGAACAGCGTACAATTTTGAAATAAGTTACGACAGCATCGCCGACTCCCCACTCTAGTTCGATGTTGTATGCGAGTATGTAGGCTGTCGTAACTTATTTCGTAATTACCGCTGCTTACCCAGACTACTTGGCTCGTAATTAATATTTTCAGCTGTATTTAAGTCGAATTTCATACAAGCAAAATTTCTTGAAAATTATTCTTCCCTCAAAAATGAATGCATCACCCTGGTCGTGTGTTCAATTAATTGCTACAATAATAATACGTTCCCTTTATACTGAGACTCCCTAGCAGGCTGTATTTTTCTATAAATTTCGTTCAAAATTAGAAACTGGTTGCTTACATTCTAATGACTGTGATGGTCCACACATCTGTTTGGACATTTTCCCACATAACTTTCAACCGGTGCTTTGCACAACAAATCATAAAATTGAGCAAAGGGCATTAACAAGCTTCGATATTTTATAACTCCAAACGTGGCTTAACCCAAAAAAACTGTTTCGAGGAAATAAATCGTGTGTTGGGTGAGATGTAGTTTTCTTGTTGGTTACCTCAAGAGGGCAGTACAGTGCAGTTCAACGTTGTTGATTTTCCTTCAATGGCAGTTGTTGAAGTCTTAGGCCAAAAGCGGCCACTACTAGAAAGCATATTGATCTTATTCGGAATATGATGGGATATGAAGGGCACCGATGATGATATAATAGCTCTTAATAAATAAGATTGCACCAGCTTGGCTCTGAATTAATAACATCATCTGAAGCATGTGTTATCACAAACGTATTTACCAGGATTTCGATATAATTTTATATAAATTCAAAGTAATAACCTAATGTGTAAAATGTTTGTCTGTTACGATGAAATTCTTGTCCCAGGTTCTTTTCACTTCTGTGTTATGGGAAAATGTTTGTTTATTTGTCTCAAATTATTATTGCTACTGGCTTTATAATGTGCTATTGGGCTATTTTGTGGCCTCAAGAGATTATTTCCGAAATCGTGATTGCTTTCAAAATTTTGATGAGGAGATTGATTATCATATTGTTGATATTTAGGACTATTTTGTCTATTTCCAAAATTATTTGCACTTGAAGGGTGATATCTGTTTTCAACGATTTAAATCTAACTAATTCATCATATTGCCTAAGAAGCACACAAAAATCAAAATAAGTAGTTATCTTGTGAGTGATAATACCCCTTATTATACCAAAATCAACATGTTTAGAGCAAGATTTAATTAACCCCTCTTCTGATATCTTTGGAGTCAAATGTTGAGCAATTGAAAAGTTTTTTGTAAAATAAATTTTTCTTGGAGTACGTAACTTTGGGTTATATTTCCAAGCATTGGCAACATTTCCCTCAGCAGTGCCCCAATCATCGTGATCGTCGTCTCTAGTACCACCTCGTATCCTTGGCATTTTGAAATTCTATTATTAATTACATTTTTATAATAAAAAGAAATAAAATTAAATGAACTATGTTTAGGCTCGCCTCACGCTTCGGAGCCAAATTTGTGCGAAGAATTTAGATGATGTTATTGATTCAGAGGTAATCCGGTACAATCTAGTTAGAGAGTTATTATATCATCTAAATTCTCAGTACAATATTCGAAAAATGATGTAAAAGTGATTTACACCATTTTACACAACCATTTGTAGATGCATAGGCTTTGTTCCTCTTTGATTCCCCAAAATATCACCCCAGTGAAATCCTGCAAATATTCCAGTAGGCTTAAACAATGGACCGTTTCATCTGTTTTACATTACCGTGGGTAATGAAACAAGGATACTGATGTGATTCTGAAAAAGCAATAATCGATAGTTTTGGATCTTTGAAAATGGGAATTGTTCATGAAGAAAATCAAAGGAAGAAGGTGGTCACCATATTTCTTGGAATTACTGGGTATGTTTCCACTGTAGCACTTAAGTATCGCCGTACTCTTCGTGTTGAATGGTTCACCATTTTTTTGGTTGCCTCAATCTCTCCAAAATGTTGGACAAAGGGGCCCAAAAGAGAGGATAATCTTTCATTTTTATAACGTTCAGGATGATCGAACGATTGAGTATTTTAATGGCCGAAATATTTAACAATAATAATAATAATGATAATAATTTATTTTCCATAACAAGAAAAAAGGAAAGTCGTAGATTACCTAAACAATATCAAACTTATATTTACATATTATAAGAAAAGAAATCTACATTATACAGAGTAAAGTCTATTGAACTGTTTTTAATTTTCTTATTGTTAGTCTAAAATCGTTTAGCTGGTAACAACCTCAAGTTCTTCAAAACGTTTGTGGAAAGCGCCCAAAATATAGGATTTGCTTACATTTTGATGAGGCTCGGGTTCATCTGCTATTTTTCGAACGATTGAGTATTTGAATGCCCCCGAAACATTGAAATAATAGATCATTCTCCATATTGTCCACCTAGTGATTTCATTCTAGTTCAAAGTGTAGATAAATTAAGCTGTCTTTACGTCATTCGAAGAAATAAAACAAACAATCAAACGCGGGAAGATTGGAAAAAATATGTCTTGGAAATGCGTTGACTGTAAAGCAAAATACTTAAAAATTGTCAATAACTGTAGTTAGTTAACATATTGTGTAAGTATTACTTTGCTCTAATTGTCTTGAGTCTCGTAGATCCATGCTGTGATGAATCTTAAATTATTTTTTATTCCCTGGAAGATACTGATGTGTTTCACAGTTCTTTCACCTGCTTCACAAGACACATTATGGACAATCTGTCGAAGTTATGATTTGTGTTTACCTAGGATTTCATTTGTGTATTATGTATGCTTTAAGTTGTATTCATTATTATTTGGATGACTGGTTTTTAAATTGTCACTCTTTCATTGTAAAGAATTATTTGTTGTTATTAAGATTGTACCATTTTGGAATTTTCTTTCAGTACTGAATGAATAATTAAATAAATTTACTAAGCTCAGGGAAGAGGAGACAGTTCTGAATCGTCATGGTAATAATAATAGTTAGTAACAAAACATTTCACTTTGCCATATTTTGATCTTCACTTTTAAATCAATCAATATACTTTACAAGTTGCTGCATCATCCGGTTTATATTCTATCGCACTATTTCTCTGCGGATGATGTAATAGCGATGATTTAATCTTCGCCTTCTCCATTCTTTCATCAATTTCGTTTTAATAAAGCAATACGGTAGCGTTCAACGCGAATTGGAAACCGAGATATTAATAAATACCAAATTGAAAACATATGCCTCTATGCCAGTTGTTCGATGATGATGATGATAATAATAATAATAATAATAACAACGATTATTATCAAAGGATACTTATTCGCCATATAAGTGCATGTAGTACGTACTTTAGCAACCAAATACCCCGATTGAATGTACAACGTACATCTGCCGTGCTTCTTGAGGAGTTAAAGCAATCGTAAAATATAAATATTGTGTTATGCGACTCCCAATGTTCTGGGGAAATGATTTTGGATGGAAAAATTGGCGTTCGATGCGGGGACATTTCTATTAGTTTCCTTCGATTTTAACGATTGATCGTTTGATATCCCATGATTACTCCAGATGCTTTTATCAACTTACATGGTCTTGCTCTCGAGGAGCACCGATAGGTTAACATACAGTTGAAAATGCTGACTTCGTTGTTGATTTATTAGTAAATTACGTGATGCAAAGAGTGAAGCCGGAAGCACATTTTTCTGTTGCAATGTGTTGCGTTTTGTTACGGTGTGTTGTGTTGTAACGCGGCCTGAACACAATGCTGTGTTGTGCTATGATGCAATGTAATTTTAAGGCACATTGGAGTTATTAAATTTGTAATATTTTGAATGCGCATACTTGTACTTATGTACAATAGTATGCGTTTGTGCGCTACGCGATCAAGACGGACTCAAGTTCATCAGATGAATTCGAAGAAGAAATGGAGGTGTGTGCTTCAGCAGTCGCTTCCTGCTCGTCATTGTCTACGAAAAGAGAGAAAACATGGAATTCTCATGCTAGTACCACGCATTTATAAATCTATTGGAAGCAGATGAAATCGGCCAATTATA
This sequence comes from Chrysina gloriosa, assembly GCA_038088585.1. Taxonomy (NCBI): domain Eukaryota; kingdom Metazoa; phylum Arthropoda; class Insecta; order Coleoptera; family Scarabaeidae; genus Chrysina; species Chrysina gloriosa. Next base: position 9,614,629 of record CM076090.1, on the reverse strand, counting down.
ATAGTCAACAATTGCCGACGGTTAATCGATGTACCACGTAAAAACACATGTATTTGAAATATGTTGTTTGACTTCATCTGACCATGTCTGGCCAAAAATTTGAGCGCAGTGTATTTTTTGCGTAACACAACACATTGCATCAGATAGCATGATGTAGTATAGTAATACTCGAATGGTTAATTACCATTAGAAAATTCATCATTTATTACAATTAAATTCCTCAAAATTCACAGTAAATGTTGGGGTTATGGTCTTCAATTGTCATACGGTTTATTTTGGGGTTCCATTTATACCTTTTCGACACCACGCCCACCACCTTTTTGAGCATTTTATTACCGTACGGGTGTTAGCTTCTTATTTTAACTCCAGACAGAGACGTTTAATGGGAAAGACAAATGTAACTGGAAATAAATTTACTAATTATTATAAAAAGCATCGATTAAAGAGAGAAAAGTATTGTAAACACTCAGACACATACATATAACACTTATACATTACAAGAATTCATAAAAAGTACTGGATATGAATAACGTAGGATACATCGACCTTCAATACAGGGGTCTATAACAGCGATACGCCTGGATGAACTGGAGTCGGGGTGAGTTGAACTTTTCGTTTCATGGACAACGAAGAAATAAAGCAGTGTGATCTTGGTTTCCAAAAATAAATATAAAGTTTGTTTGGTTAACGACGAAGAAAATTTACAAGATAGATAAATCAACAAATAAGTCTATACAACATATTTCAAATAAAAGGGTTTTAGGAAGAAATACCAGTGAATAAAAGAACCGCTCACCATACCCTAGAAGAAAGAATTAAAAAAAAAAGAAGAATCCATAGAAAACAGATCCACACAGAAAAAGAAGTTAAGAGAGGGAAGAATCCAGAGAAAAAGAGCTGCATCGAGAAATATAATAATAATAATAATAAAGAAATTACACTCACACACACAACACTAGGTAATTATCTTGATTTTGTGTTAAATATTTCTCAAAATTGATAAATATAATTTGTTATAATTTATGCTTTTTATATCATTAATTAAGAGCTAGGCCGGTGCAATTTTGTTTAAGAAATTAACTAAATTCTCAGTACAATAACATCAAACGGATGTGCACGCGCACCCAATTCCAGACTTATGATTCTGCATGATTCATGCAATATCGCGTTATAGCACAACACAGAGTAACATATAAATGTGTTCCTGGCTTTAGTCTTGTTGATATCGTTTCTTGTCCTCCTAGATGCCATCTCAAATAACACTGTCGATGACTGTTCCATATTCTAACCGTATTTAATTAGTTGTTAATTATTTTTACAAAGTGATCAAAGTTAGAAATATGGATGTGGGTAGAAACATGTGCTTGAGACTAAAATAATTTACATACGTACGAATATAATCATTCTTTTCAATTTCAATTCAAAATTTCAAATACAAACTAATTTACAGGCACGAACGTTTGCTACTACAACTTTCCTTTCACGTCCTAATACTAGTTTTATATGTTGTTGTACTAAATCGTTAATACAATCTCCTTGCTCGATCGACTTCATTATAATAATAAAATTATGTCTATTATGAAACACGAATTCTGCATAATTATGGCCAAGAAGTAGCAATTTTAATATGGGCTCCCCGTAGGATTTAGAAAAGATACATTACCGATTTAAGAAGATTTTGTTCAGATTCTGTTGGGAAGGTTACTCCGATATTATCATTCAATAATAATTCAATAAGCTTTTAATTGATAGAAAACTTCATTGGAATTTAGACAAATGCCTTGGGTTTTTAACCTTCCTATACGCACGCATACGGTCTGTGAGACCGATTTATATAGTATACTATACGTCTTTCATTTTGACGTGAATATAGGAAGGTTAAATAGGGTGTTACAAAAACAGAAATTGCAAATAAATCTGTTCTGAGGAATTCTAATGATATCTTCATATGGTTCCATCACAATTATTAAGTCAACGATATTTAGGTAAAACTAATGAACAACGTTGTATATTTTTCAGCCGAGTAGCGGCCAAAAGTAATGCGAGTAAAGCTACTTATGCTGCTAGGGTTATTACCTGTTGAACTACATTTGTTATCGCATTCATATACAGCAAAACGAAGCTTATCACACAGATGTTCATAATTTGAAGAGGACGATTGAACTTATTAAAACATATTTTTAGATTTTGATCTTCAAGAATCCATACTCTAACAATTACGAAAAATTGGCCTTCAAAATAGAAACTTCTTCTTCTACCTGATCCTTCTGCCCGTCTAAAACGGAATGGAACACTAAATTTTTATTATTCTTTTGCTGTAGATATTCCTAACTAACCCTGATCGAGTCAATTTTGTCAAAATTGTTGCTCAAATTTTCTATACTTCCCTTAGTGTTTGACAATGCTCGATGTGATTCTCCTTCATTGCAGGTTGTCTCTTATCTTTCGATTCCATGTTGTTCTACTTCTGTTTCTGTCCCTTTCTTCTATTCGGAATTTAATCCCACATTTCTTCTAGCGAAAGATTGTCGAACAAATCTGACAGTTTTTCTTTTTTCAATTTTGTTTTTCTGATGAGATCGACATGACTTATTAGACAAAGAAGAAACATGTTAAAAATTTGGATCTTCAAGGGGGATACTCTAAAAATTACAAAGTATTGAATTCAGTATAAAAAAAAAAACTAATTTTAAACTAACTCTGATTGAGTCAATTAGTTATCGAGTCTGCTTTACTTTTCTATTATTATTGCTCAAACCGTCTATCTTTCACTTATTGATTGATAGTGTTCCATGTAATTTTCCTTCATTTTAGGAAGCTTCTTTTCTCTTGGTTCCATATCCTTTTTCGTTCTGCTTCCTTTGCTTCTTCCATTCCGAATTTCATCACACATTTCCTTTGACGTTGTCGATATCGTATGACACCCGTTCATTTTAGGATGTTTCCTATCTTTCGGTTTCACGTCCATCTGACAGTGTTCTTCTTTCCTGTCTTCCATTCCAAATTTAATCCCACATTTCTCTTAAGAAAGTGGATATCATCGATGTGATTCTCCTTAATTTCAGGATGATTCCTATCTTTCGGTTCCATGTCGTTCTGGTTCTGCTTCCTTTCCTTTCTCCCATTTTGCAGTTAATTCCACATTTCTTCTAAGGAAGGATACCTTCCATCAGATGGTCGAGCAAGACTAACCGTCTTTCTCCATTTTGGCTTTTGGTTCTCGCTTCCAATCCGGGCCCGATGTCGCTATTTCTAATCTGGTCTGGCTGCTCCTTCAATTTTGCTCAGTGCTTTCGTTCTTGTTGCTTCTTTTTATCATATTTCAGTAGCCAAAAATCGGATCCAAATATCAAAATTGACGCAAAAATTGTTTTATATACGATTTCTTGTTACTTCATAGTTACTATGGCGTCCAACGTTTTACAGAAACGGAGTTACATGTGACTCTTATTTTTAGTACAGTCCAGTAGATTATTGTTGCCAGGGCTATAGTATAATATTAATAACATTATATCACTCCCGCCACACGTGTTTCGCTAGCAACAAGGCCGGCATCTTCAATTCATATTTTATTCATTCAGTAAGTTACGGTTTGAAGATGCTCATCTCGTCGCAAGCGAAACAGGTGTCAGCAGATATAATTAAATAAGTGTGTATTGGGGAGTTTACCGACGTGATATCGGATCAGTATACTCCAATAGTTATCCATCCATCAAAGACATTTTTACAGATTATAATTATTTCTTATCTATTACTATTTACTTTTAAAGCGTACAACTTTACCTCGTTATTCCAAGAATTAACACTTTCCTGAAGATCTTCTGTATTATTAGCCACTATTTTGAGATAATTTCCATATAGAGCCTATTTCTACTATTGTAAGTATTAAATCTCCAAGTCAAAATCCGTTGATTGATCGATATTCCTCTTTGGGATCTCATCCTTAACTATCTTGAAAAGTAGAAAAATAAGCACATGCCTTTACCTGACTCTTTTACATGGATTTCAAAATTTTAAAGCTTACCTATTATATTATGTCTTACTCCCAGATATACAAAATTTAATATTTATACAACAATGGCAGTATCATTCTATTGAGTGATACATAACAGTTTTGTTTTTATTATAGGTTTGGATGACTTACTTTTCTTTGGGAGAGAAACATTTAGGGAATTTAGATATTTAGTGTAATATCTATTTTTCGAAGGCACTAACAATTTTAATCATTTGCATTTTTCGTTGCTACATTTTACAAATTTACATAAACACGCTTACTTTAATAAGGATATGTTTGTGTTGCCCTTGATACTATTATTACGGCCATTTTAAGATAACCTAGGTCAGTATTTTTCGAATACTTAAAGCGTGAAACCTACAGATTTAAAATTCCAAGCAAGTCACACACATTTCTGTGCCTAACAAGGAATGTATAAAATCACTTTAACCTGTTTTATTCAAAATGTAAACTAAAGCTGGTAGGCGCAAAATCGATTTAAATCGTAAATAACACGTACCTCCTAGCAATTTATTTTTCTTCGATAAGACCGGGGACTCCCAATGTAGTTTCGTATCCGATATTATTATATTTCTTTATATTTCTTAGTTAAAAAAAATTTTTTTTTGATAATTTCCCCCATTATAAATTTAATTTTTTAAAATAATAAGCGCTGTACTTTCCAGTAACTTTTGCAAGTATGGTACACACATAGCGAACCTCCCAATACAGAAATTTCTCCCCAACTCGAACTTTTCAGTCAGCTGAAGTGCTAGCGTGCAATTTTCTGTTAAAATGTAACTCTATAATTCGCACTTTTAGATCGCACTATCCTTAAGTCGAACTATTTGTGTAACATCCTCCCTTTAAGTCGAACATGAATCGTGTGTAGCAACTATCGCGATTTAAACACTGACACAAATCAAGAACATTTCTTGCGTAAATAATACCTAATTTCCTTGCGATACACCCAACTTATAAATACAATAACGTTTTATTCAGTTAATCGGTGTGATACGCCTTGTGGATATTCAAACGAGTTGTATAGTGACTAAGAAATCATTCTTTGAATAACTTAACCGCATTCTCCTTGTTCCTTTCGGTTTCTCCGAGAGAAAAGGGAAACCACAGCGGGAGATGATGAGTGAAACGAAATTGGAGAAATAGCATCAGGTCTTAAAATATTGAAAAGTTTGACGAATTAGGTGATGCTACCGGAGAGGGTTATTTAAGCGCCCATAATCACCTACCTCCCTTTAACAATGGACGTCAAAAAGTATTCAAAAAGTCTTAATATATTAGTCGAAAATTTTCCCTATAATTAATAATAATAAATAATAATAATATGTAAAATAGGGAGCAACTAGCGAATATCGTTTATTTTACCATGTACATGTATTTCCAATTATTAAATAAGAAGGAAAAACTAGTCGAAGCCGAAAAGTTATCGCTATTTGTAAGGGTGTTTTATTTAAATCACTTGAACGTGACTCATATAATCACAGTTTTTCGCCTTCTTTGGCATTTGAAAATTTAGTATAACTATCATCAATTACATCAGCCCAACACATGTTTTGGTGCCGGGATTTCTTCGGGCTGATATTATCTATAAAGCGTGGTCCAACAGATGGTGCGGATGATGGTTGTTATTATCTGACCTATAATGCATCCGCCATGAAAATATTTCTTGACATATGTGGTATAAGTATACTAAGCTCTGACAATTGTTAATCATCTAACCGTTTACAATCGAAAAAATTATGCAAACTTACTACGAAAATGGTCGTTCTTATAAAATTCGTGATTATTTCGAGCGAAATAATGGCTTTACTTAGTCGGAATCCGTTGAAGATTGCGACGATTGGTACAAATTAGATGGAGTATATCAAGATTCTAGTCTAACCTGTTCGAACGAAAACATTGCGAATGAAGATATGCGTGGACAATCAAGCACTTCAATTCATCATCGTTCCCAGCAACTTCGGTACTATGTAAAGGATTTCAACTAGAGATGTTCATTTGCATCCTTACAAAATCCAACGCATTTAACCTTCCTATACTCACGCATACGGTCTGTGAGACCGACTTATATAGTATAGTATACGTCTTTCATTTTGACGTGAGTATAGGAAGGTTAAGAACTTAAACCGTCGGACCATTCACAGCGTCCCACGTTCATTAACCTTCCTATACTCACGCATACGGTCTGTGAGACCGATTTATATAGTATAGTATACGTCTTTCATTTTGACGTGAGTATAGGAAGGTTAATTGGGCGCTGGAAGAAGGTAATGGTTTTTCAACGCAAATCATCTTTAGCAACGAAGCAGATTTTCACCACGGTGGCGACATGAGCAAGCAACATTTTCCAATTTAGGGCTCGGAAGGCCCTCACGTGATTCATTAGCAACCAATGCGCCCTATCAAAGGGACTGTTTGTCGCGGTTTATGGATCAATGGCAACATTAGACCGTATTTCAAAAAGAAATATCCGATGCGGTAACTGTTAACGTCAATGTCCCGAGCGTTACCGCATTATGCTAAGCGAATTTTTATGGCCTAAATTGAATGAAATGGAGGTCAGTCAGCTCTGCTTTCAACAAGGTGGGTCCAAGTCCCATACAAGTCGTGAAACAATCGCCTTATTGCGCTCGAAGTTCGACAAGGTCAATTGGCCTCCAAGATCCTGCGGTCTAACTTCACTCGATTGCTTGCTTAGGAGGTATTTAAAACGTAAAGTTTATGTCAATAATCCGCAAAGACTTTAGTACCCTAAAAACAACATTTGAACTGCCATGGAAGCCATTGATTCGTATTGAAAATTATGACTTTCGTATGATTGACTGTACACGAAGGCGTAGTGATCATATGAACGATATTGTGTTCCACCAATTCAAGCTTTCAGTTACAATAAAGATTCCCAATGTTAACACATAAAATATGTGTTTTATTTCAAGAAAACTTCAGTACTAACCGTTGGATTACCCTTTATTGGTCAACTGAATGCAAATACGATAATGTTTTTTGCTGGTTTGCTCTAATATTCTTGGATATGACAATAGCGTGATTTACGTTACTTGATTCTTAATTGGGTTTGTGGTTCAGGAAACGAGAAACGTGAAAAATTGAAAATACACCATAATTGTATTTCCTTGAGCATTCATAAAACAGAATGCAATATCGTTACAATATCGACATATAACACTACAATAACGTTTTAGGAGATTAAGGAAAGGTAGAGGAAAAACAATTATTTGCCACTTCGGAAGCTTCTTTCGAAGGTACTTTGTTAAAACAGTCTCTTTGCCAATTCCAGCAGTATTTTGCGCTCTTATTCCATCTTCCATGGTAACTATCTTTCATTGCTTTTATATCCCGGGTGAAACCTTGCATTTTGCTTCTTCGTTGGTATCACCCAAATTGTCACGAAAACAGTCCAATTGGTTGCGTAAATTATCAACGTTTACACTCATGTTACATCAAAGATCTTTGTTATAAAAGTTATTAAACATGTTTTCTTTATTAGCTCAACATTGTTATCAGGTTTGTGATTACCCAAAATGTATGTGACAACCAGCACAAATGATGTCCACTCACTTTTCTCAGGTTCAGTTATTGAATGTACGTTATAGGAATACTTATCGATGATCCTATTTATTGACCGCAAAAAGCTCTATCTAGCTCTAAGTTCTCTTGTACTTTTAATTCAGACATTCTTCATCCTATACATCCAGAGCAATGGATTGAGCGGGAATTTGCTTTGAGCGAAAGTATTCACAAGCCCTTTCATCAAGCCTAGTTTTATATGCAGGAATGCTAGGAATTTGGCCAATTTAGTAAATCAACATTGAGTCAATATTGAATCAACATCGCATGTTACATGAGGCGCCAAAGTATGTCTGCATGCACGTGACGTGTTTCAAATACAATTAAAATCAGTTGTAGCGTTCCAAGCGGCTAATGAAAAGTTTCTTTCTGTTAGGCTGTGTTATCTAAATATCAAGTGGAGGGAGATGAAATCATTTGGTTATCCAAAAATTTACATTACAAAAGTGGTATATTTAAATATACGCCAAAAGTTAATTCTAAAGGAAATTAAACGAAGCATTTCTTTTTAATTGAGATGAAACAAAAAGCTTAAAGGTATATGCCAGGTCAAAGAATATTCAACACATAGATACCTATGTACATGATAATCTTAATAACAAGTCACTCTCAAAAGAGAGTCACTTATTCACGCCAACTAACTAGTAACAGATAAAATTTCAAACATACCATCGACTATTAACCTTAAGCAGGTAATACACGTTCAAATTGTTATATGTAAAATACATGAAATATTACATGTAAAAATTCACGACAATGACCTTCAAAAATAGTCATCAGAAATAATCATCTAAGTCTGAAATATTGCGTGTAAAAATTGATGTAGAAATACACGATGACAATACACACATATTCAAACTTTGTCAATAAATTCATGAAAAATACATGTAATTTGTGAGCGTGTATTACCGCTTTAAGTAGTAAAAGTGAAGTATTACTTTACTTACCACCCAGACATAAAGTAAACTAGGTGTTCACGTTAACAGTAACATTACGGGACATACATATGTATTAATTTGCGGCGAGGAAATACATATGTACATACATATACAAGAACGATTGTGCGGACAATTCATAACAACATACTTTTAAATCTGTAATGTCCATCGTCTAAGACGAAATGTGGTCATAAATGGGTATGTCCTTAAGCAGAAGAAATGGAAGTTTGGCAGAAGGAACTTGTAAACGTCACATTCGTTAGCAATAAAATTTGTACTGTCTTGCAATGTCTTCATGCCAGATAGTCCCTGTGAAATACCGATAATAGTAGTAAACTTAACATTAAGACTTGATTTTTTGATTGACCTAAAAATAATGGAGAAGATACTTAACCTTCCTATACTCACGCATACGGTCTGTGAGACCGCCTTATATAATATAGTATACGTCTTTCATTTTGACGTGAGTATAGGAAGGTTAAAAAATATAATAGCAGTATAAACGCCAGGCACAATAATAAGCTAAAGAAAATTTTAAGATAACTTGAAGCATTAGTGATAAAATTGCCGTTTAACGTTTAAATCACAAGGGGCAAGAATTTGTTGAAAATGAGGATCCAACTGGTCTTTGGATTCGCATAAGAATGTTTTGAGGGTGTTAATCAATCGCAAGGATATCTATGTAATCTCGTTTGATTCAAATTCGATTCTTTCCCAGAAAATAGTGCACGCTATAGGTTCGTTCCATACACCACAAAATCAGTTCGTGAAAATTTAATACGCCAAATTTGCTCTGCGCATGTACCAGGCGATCTACAAACTGGTTGTGTGCTGTATTGGAACGAACCTTCTATACAGTAAAGTGTGTCTTCTCTACCGATTTATATATGACACATCGGGAGACTTAAGATTTGCTTTAACCTTCCTATACTCACGTCAAAAATGAAAGACGTATACTATACTATATAAGTCGGTCTCACAGACCGTATGCGTGAGTATAGGAAAGGTTAAACCCTAATTTTCGGGTGGTTCTCCATAGCTGGGGCCAAAAATTTTCCAACATGTTGCGGTATTGAGCAGTACCGATGGTAACTGCATTACCGACTTCATCCTCAACGAAATATGGACCAATAATCCTTTCGGGCGATATTCCACACCAGACTGTAAATTAACCTTCCTATACTCACGCATACGGTCTGTGAGACCGACTTATATAGTATAGTATACGTCTTTCATTTTGACGTGAGTATAGGAAGGTTAAGGAGGAGGGTGTAATTGCCGGTGATGAACTACCCTAGGATTTTTCGTTGCCCATATTCTGCAATTTTGTTTATTGGCAAAGCCATTTGATAGAAAATAAACTTCGTCACTCATTATTAGATCTTTGTATATATAAAAATGGATCGTGGTTTGTTCGGATGCTTAAAACTTGAAAACGACTGGACCAAAACGAAGTTTGCTGGGTCACCTAGTTGTGTATAAAATCATGATTTCCTTCGGCCATTTGCCTTAACCTTCCTATACTCACGCATACGGTCTGTGAGACCGATTTATATAATATAGTATACGTCTTTCATTTTGACGTGAGTATAGGAAGGTTAAAGAAATCGAATAATTAAGTCGCTGCTGGTAATCGATGGGTTTTAGCTTTTGAACAAGCTGATTTTATAAGGGAACACATACAATTTTTTCATAATCCGTTCATCAATTGACGTTGCCGGGTTATCCTGCACACTCTCCTCCACGCGCCGAACATTTTGTTTATTGACAGCCGTTTGTTGTCTTCCAGTTCGAGGAAGATCACAGACAACGCCTTGTTGTCGAAAACGAGCAATCAGGCGATTTATCGTTGCCTTTGACTGGACTGGACCTTACATTGAAAAGACGGCGATATGCTCGTTGCTATTAAAACAGTTGATCGTCGGTTTCCAAAATAAAATTCAATTACTGTAGTTCGTTGTTCGATAATTTCCATTTTCAAGGTCCCAAGCAGTGTTCGAAAATTTACCTTATATAATGTACTTTAGTGTTCCGTGCGGTAGAATATTTAATACGAATAGTGTTTGTGTAGCAAATACAAAAAACAGGAACTGTTATTCTGTTTGTGATCTTTCTTAGGGTACGAACATGCCGAGTAGATCGCACATCACACATGGCACAATGGAAATATCTATGTAAAATCAACGTTATAGAATCGAATCAATAAAGATATGAATATGACTATGAATGATCAATCAGAGAACGCCGCACATCGATACGAGCGATGTAAAAACAAACGAGTTTGTTTCCGAAATTTCATCGGAATGAAGTGAAATGTGCGCTGTGCTCGGATCAAGCACAGGCTAATTCCATTCTATGAAGTTGATTTTACACCATTTTTACACAGATATTTCCATTGTGCGATGTGTGATGTGCGATCTACTCGGCATATTCGTACCCTGACACAACGAGAATGCTGTACTGAACTAACTCAACATAAAGATCAAAACATTTAATTGTATTCGGTTCAGCACATTATTCTTAATGTACAGTTCGTGCATTTACTATTAGTATTCGTTTGGCTTTCGTGCTAAGAATTGTTATTTAAGCTTTATAATGCCGCTTCCAAAAATATTTTATTGCAAACATTGTATTCCACAAACGAAAGTAATGAAATTATATGCAATAATGATAATTGCGAAAATAAAGTGTTAAATTCCCACAGCGGTAATTTAGAAAGACAACTAAAACTGATGCATCCAGATGTATATGAAAAAGTAGATTTACCAAAAGGAATTAAAGAATAACACAATTACATAACACATATACAATCGAAAGGAAATGGTGTAACAAATTCTATCAATAAAAGAAATTTAGAGCTTGCCATTGTAGAATTGTTTACTAAAAACGGGCGCCCACTCCATATGTCTATGTTTGACATATGCACATACGTATGCCGCAAGCAAAAACACTACAGAACGCTAAAATATAATGTAGTACACAACCACTACAATTGTACTGTTTTAGGGCGAAAAAGAGAACGCTGCGTAATGTTTGTTACTTGCGTTATAAAATCGTTATGTACTGTATTCGGGTTGTGTAAAAATACACAACCACTAAAAAAATAGATATCGTTTCTGGGTGTGTGTACAATACACTAAATAATGTTCAGTAAATTTTCGAACACTGGTTGCAAGTCCTCTTTACAACAATCTGAAAAATAAAAGAAAATCATATTACTATAATGAAGTTATAGACAATTTAAACCCCTCCGTTTCTTTTGGGCGGTAACTTATATAATGAAGTGCGAAAGAGATGATACAGAAAATGTACAGGAAACTAGAAAAACGACGGAGTATCAGTTATCCTTCCTATACTCACGCACACGGTCTGTGAGACCGACTTATATAGTATAGTATACGTCTTTCATTTTGACGTGAGTATAGGAAGGTTATACAGAAGGCACAGACAGAACAAAGAAGAAGAAGGCAATATGGAAAATCAATGAAAAATTCAATATACCCTTGAAAGTTTCAACAAATTAGAAGAAAAGAATTACCGAAATCAACTGCAGCTATTCAGACGTCGACGAATGGACAACTTCCAATTTAGGGCATACATAAGAGAACAAAAATAGAAAAAGAGGAACTTTACATGCAGGGATAACCAACAGCAACCCCCACTCTTTGACGCCGTCCACTTTGAAAAGGAAGGCTGTAAAGGAAAAAACAGACGAATATTCCTCACGATGCGGTCGATATTGCCCGAAATAAATCAAACTTACGAAGCTCTGGCAGAGTTCGCCAAAAATAACAGAAAACCTGCAAAAGGGTCGTCTGGAGAACAGGATATGCTGTAAAATGAAATATGGACAATCTTACGATTTTTAAGTTGCGAAGGAAGAAAAGGGCTACATGGATTTTATTACTAGGTTTAGGAAGTCGTTGGACGCAGATGTTGTCGTTTCTAAATTACAAAAGCAAACAAGTTTTGAGCAAAAACCATATGACCAAAAAGAATTAATTAGTAAATTAGTAAACGATTTTAAAGGACAGTACTTGTTTTAGTTGCATTGTCAATCAATGAAATAAATAAGCGTTTCAATTCGTTTCTTTTTTAACCCATGCATAGTACTTTTCGACGTTCACCTTTACTAAATACCGATTAATGCTAATTAAAGGTGGTATCTAGTCAGCCAATCAATCATATTCTTATTTACAACGACATGCATATATCCTCTTAATTTAACACAGCCTCCTCGTAATTAACAATATAACAAAAAAAAATTAAGAAATAAGAATACCGCAGATGTTAACGAACTAACCAAGAGGTAGCTCTTGTATTTACATCTAATTGGCTCAATGTTTAATAACGAATGTTTCCTACAGAACCGAGAAGGACTAGAGAGAAGATGACTTGAATAACACTGTCCTGCGAGAGTCAGTTTTAGATATGATAGGAGGTGAATGCCATAGATCTTTTTGACGCTGAAAACGAATTCGGCCGAAGAAACTGTGTAACACATCAAGTTTTGGAATAACTTTAGAGACAAATGATAACCTAATGGCCTGATCACTGGGTCAGACAAAAGCTCGCTTTCTGCAGGCTTGTGAATCGACAATAATAAATCGACCAATATTATAAATTCAACCTTGCATATCTTAGCTAAATAAAATCACACAGTGGCAACTGAAAATGGGTTTTAAAACTAAAGGCTTGTAGAATACCACACCCTTTTCGGAGAAAAAGATCCGTTCTCCTACAATAAATTCATAAATTTGGCCGTCTTTTATTATTTAATCTAAAGTTACTTCAGAATCTGAGATGCTGGAGAATACCTACGATCAGATTCATTTTTATATCATAAAATGTACAAGATTTACCTTCTGTAATCTTTTTAGCTAACGAAACCTCAAATTTGGGGTAAGAGTTGTATTAACCGTCCTATACTTACGTCGAAATGAAAGACGTATATTATACTATATAAATCGGTCTCACAGACCGTATGCGTGAGTATAGAAAGGTTAAAGTATAGATGGACAACCTCCGGCCCGCGGGCCACATTCGGCCTCGAGTAAGATTTGCCCGGCCCGCTACTGAATTCTTTCGTTGCATATTAGCACGGCCCGTCTAAACTTAATTCATAATGAATCATAAGGATACCACAAAAATGTATATTTTTCAATATTAGTCGCAGCATAAAACTTCTACAAAGAAAGGTTGCCCATGCCTATATTAAAGCTTGAAACTAAATAGAATCTATAAAGACACATTTTCGTCATTCTATAAGTCGTGTCTTATATGATAGTTTTCTACCACAATTAGGTCAATTAAACAAGAGTGATTCAAGTAATAGTTATATTCTCAGAATGTCTACAAACGTTTTCGGAACACCTTCATCAGTGAAAATGTAATTGTAAGTAGATAAATGTATAAACAAACATTTGTTTTTGATTCTGGAACTATCAACAAAATAATTAATGACTAGAATTTCTTTATATATAGGATATGTAAAAATGTTTTATATTATAAAGAACTGATTTAATGTGCAAACACGTACATGCAAGCTATGAAAATACCCAAGAAAACCGTACATCAAAAAATCTTTGTCGTTAACCTTACCAATTCTATTCAAGGACTAAAACCCTAATCAAAAATCTAGCCAACCTTTCCTTCTTAAGACATGTAAATGTCATTTTAATAAGTTACTATATACCTTACTTAAATTCTGAACATCGGTTCTGAAATTAATAGTTTTAGTATCTTTCAGTATATTCATCATTTCGTATATTACCTTCTCTTATAATTATTTTCTGTTTCTGATATAATTGTGTTCTCAAAATCAAAGTAATTTCCCAGATCTTTGTAATGTTTTGTTACAGCGGTCATTGCACCAAAATCATTATTTAAAGAATACTTATGGTTATACAACCTTTTCTTTAAATATTGTTTCGTCTGACCGATGTAACAACCATCACAGTCTTCACAGTTTATCTTATAAACTACATTACTTTGATTTGGTTTATTTATTTTAGCTTTAGTGTTAGTAAAATTCTAATTTGGAATGAAAGTCATATTTATATTGTTTTTATTATCCCTGGAAGGTTACTCTTCGTCGAATCGACGAACTATTCTTTAAAAAATTCTAGCGGAACGATTTTTAAAGTAAAATATGAACAACATTTTTTTAGTTTAGCGTTTTATTAAAAAATAAAGAAAAAAATAAAAATACAAACAAAAATTCTTTTTCTCTCCTAAAATTCGATACGAATTTGAACTTTTTTTTGTTTTTTTCAAATTAATTAACTTTTTAAAACAACAAAAACTTAAAACTACCAATAAAAATGACTTATTTCATACACATTCCTTAAAGATAATCAGTCAAATAATACCAGAGAAAATACATTTTTAGTTATTAGCCTTATTTTACGTATGAAATACAAAGTTCAACTTTGTGTTCACCGCAGATGCTTTTCTTGCATATATTACATGCAGTCATTCTGCGTTTGTTATACGGACAGAGGTGACAAATTTTAGGCTTTTTTGGTTCCTTATCAAGATTTTCGACAGCTTCTTGCGGATTAGGTAGTATATTTTGATTTTTTTCTTTAATTGAGGTCTACAAGGTAGCTTTCTCTAGTCTGCCTCTCAAATAGGGAGCCACGAGAGATTCATGAAGATCTTTTAGGTACTGTCGTCGGTTTTTGGGTTTTGACCTTTAAGGAACATATTGTGAGTATATATTACGTAGCTGTTTACAAAAGTAATATTTAAAATTCCAAAAAATAGACACATTAGCTTGGTTGGTTGATTTTTCGAGAACACGAGACAATGCTGCACATTTGATCCAAAGCGTCGACACCGCCTTTTGCCTGATTGTAAAATTCTACCATGTGAGGTTTTCCCGTTTTCGGATTTATGGTTCCTTCTCCATCGCAGGTTGATAAAATATATACAAGTTTATTTGGTTTTGGCTTGTAAGATAATAAAGTAAGTTCATTGTCGTAACAAAACATGGATGTTCCAGCTATCAGGCCTTTTACATTGCCCATTTCCTTTGGAATTTCTCCTTTGTTTGACCGTAAAGTGCAAACAATAGTCAATTTATAGGGTTCCAGTAGCAATGATTTGGCAAGGGGAACTGATGTGAACCAGTTATCCATTGTAATATTGCGATTCGCTCTATGAACAGTTTTCGTCAGCTCATTTACGTAATGTTCTCCCAGAGAAGTTGCTGTTGGATTAGAGCCCTTTCCCAGATATGGGCTAGCATCCAACATATATTTTGTGCCACTATCGCAAACCATTACCAACTTTAACCCATACTTAGCTGGCTTATTTGGGATATACATTCGAAATGAGCAATGTCCTCTAAAAGCCAGTAGCTGCTCGTCAATTGTTAAAAGTATATATATATATATATATATATATATATATTTCGTGACCTTTTGATACTTATCTTAGAAGAAGAATGACAATGATTAATGATAGATTTGTTCCTATAAGAAAAGTTTGGGATCTATTTATCGAAAAATGCCGCCAAAACTACGTGCCCGGCTTGTATTTAACAATTGATCTTATATGATAGATCTCTACCACTAATAGGTCAATAAAACAAGGCTGGTTTGAACGATAGTTATATTTTCAAAATATAACTATATATATTTTGAAAATATATATAGTTATATTAGTGGTAGAGATCTATCATATAAGATCAATTGTTAAATACAAGCCGGGCACGTAGTTTTGGCGGCATTTTTCGATAAATAGATCCCAAACTTTTCTTATAGGAACAAATTTATCATTAATCATTGTCATTCTTACACTTTTGTCGTCAAAGCGAAAGCACGACATCAAAAATTTTAACCGCATTTTACCCACGGTAGACAAGTAGCGCGAGCCGCAAAGGGAGCCGCAAGGATCAAAAAGTTCGTCTGTTGTAAGATGGTTATCTTTCTTAATGGCTGTAAGAACTAGGAGTCCTAGAAGGGCATATATCTCAGACGCATCAGTGGTATCCATTTGCGAATTAGATTTCGAACGGCTCTGTATCTCAACGTTTGTCCACTGCACAATCTCATCAATAATTTCAGAAGTGATGAAAATTTTAAAGCATTCGAGAGGATCTTCCACTCCTCTGCATTCTCTTGACGGACATCTAGCCTTGTGGACATAGGTCATAGCCCGGCGATGTGATTTTCCTTTTTAGTGGACCATTTATGAAAAAATTTTGCCGCGCAGATTTGTTTTTGAAAACTCAATAACATTCGTTTTTGAGCGAAGCACATTGAGAATTCAACATTTTCAACATCTGAAAATTCTTCATCGGAAAACTCCGACGACAGTGGTACATCATCTTTAGCTACGCGTGTCTGCTTTGCTTCCAAATCACTGTTTTCGCCACCTTCGTAGCTGTCGTCATCTTCTTCCTCTGAAGTGTTCAAGAAATTGACATCGTGTCACAATTTTGTAAAAATCTTTCCATGTCAGCATCTCTTACTACTTTTTTCGAGCTCATTTTCTATTTAGAAAAAAACACAAATTCAAAAATATTTAACATGAACAGTATTAAATTGTTTAAAATAAAATATTTTATAATAATACTAAACACAACTAATGCAAAACAATACAACAACACAACACAAGAAGACAACAAATATATTACCCTATAAATGCAAAAAGTCACACCTAAGTTACTCTTCGTCTTTGCGACCAGTATACACCTGTGAACTTCAATCTTAAAATATGAGTATTCACTTTATAAAATGAATACGTCGGCTCACTGCAAGCTTTCGTAATGAACTAACGTTGTTGACAAAAAGAGCGTAATTTGCACACACATAAAAAATTATATGATAAAGAGTAAATGAGCTTCGTCGATTCGACGAAAAGTAACCGTCCAGGGTTAAATAATGTTCTTATTTGTTCGCTTGAACCTTATTTTAGAAGGAATAATTGTAGTAGAAAACTATAATATAAAATAAGTACAATTAAAGGTCACGAAATATATGTTCTATATATGAATATACATTTTATTCTATAAATCAACAAACAAAAAACTGGTGTATACATTTGTCTAAAACAAATCCTTCTAACAATTCTATCTAATAATTCCCAACGATTTATACAAAACTCATTATTCGACGGGCGGTTACCAATCACGATCTCTTCAAGAACTCGTTAAATATTCACGTTGATATTTCTAACCCTTTGTGTGTATTTACGCGGCACACATCATCATCACGGCGGCGGCGGTGACATTCAAGCACGAACCGAAAAACCAACAGATATATTTCTACGTGGAAGGTGAAACAATAATAACGATGAGCGGTCACAAAAACGAACGGAATTATTAAGGAAACCGCAAAAACCGTAGAATGGGAAGGGTATGTATATAGTAGTCGACGATGCACCTGCGGATATCGTTAATAATTATCCAACGGCGTCCCTGCGACCGGGAGAAGCGCTCCGGATAAGGGAGTTTCGAGCGTGTCATAATTGTAAAAAGAAAAATTAATTCTTGTTCGCACAATGGAAATTCGCGTTCGATCTGAGGAGGGGGGCATCTATATTTACATATCGAACGTCTGTTGCGTTTCGAAGAAAAAAATCGCTTCCTCGGTTTTGTTTAGTAATGAAGTGTAACCGCCCCTTTGGATTCAAATGGATTTAAAAACGCAACCACCTGTCTAGAAAGAAAATCGAGAAAAAAGTATATACTACAGCTATGTTCCATTATCCAATATTAGGCACCCCTACAGAATGACTAAAGCCGGTTTTACATTATCATATTAAATTGTACCAAACAATTAAATATTCTTTTACAGTACAATGTAAAACGCTTTACCAGTCTTTTGTACAAGATTATTGTATGAATTTAGGCCTCATTATTCGTCAGGGCTATTACATATGTATTATGAACTTGTACAAAAGTGGTGTTTGTGATTCTATCACATGCTACATCCTCGTTTCAAATTATACACCAGTATCACATAGTATTTACAAATATTTCGCATAACCTCCAAAAGATTAATTTTATGCTTAGCTAATAACACTAATACTTGTAGTAAAACGATCAATAAAAAATTTGCTGACACGGCCATAGTATAATGTATAAAGCCACGTTTATTTCATACTGTAAGAGGACTGGACAAGACGTAAACATAAGAAAATGAGGTTAGATTGGAATACGTGCAATGTAGACTAGTGAGCAGGCGGAAGTCAAAACATTTAGTATGAAAATAGGACAGCTTCTAATTTCATATAATGATTTTGCGCAGAAAAATACTACAGTGTTTTATATTGTACTATAAAATAGTATTCAATTTTTACGTACAATTTTAAGAGCCCAGGCGGGTCTAATGGTTTTTCAATAATAAGTGAAGAACCAGCAGGTTTGCATGCCTGAAATTTTTAATACCACAAACTCGATACGGCACTTAAGACTTGTCAAAGGGCATTTTTGTAAATGCCTTTGTTATCGCTGCTTTCTTGAAGTTCAAAAATGACGGTAAGGCCATGCTCAGTTTTTATTCCTTAATTGAGGTTAAATTCAACAACAAACAAGGGATTTACAAAAAGGCTCGTCAAATTTCGAGCTAGTAAACTTACTGATTCTTCACTTATTATTGAAAATAAAATTAAAGTTGTAGAAGCTTTTAACATTGTAAAAGGAACTAGTATTTTATCGTTACCCACACTACTTTTAAAAGTCAGATATACAATTTTTAAAATAGTTTTGGAACCAATAACAAAAAAATAAGTTTAACCAACCTTGAAAAAAAGTACCGAACACCCTTAACTATAGATTTGAAATTCAACACACAGAAATTATATTTTGTTTCGATTAAATAACGTGTTTCTTGTTATGAAATACAAATTTTTGGTAATCCTGTTCCAATTTCTCATCGTTCATTTTTATGTTTATTTCCTTTTCTTTGTTTCCAATCACTATGACTTTAGTTTTGTTATTGTTTATTTTCATTTTTCCCTTGCTGAGTTCCCTCTCTCCTTCGTTCCCACTCTTTGAGGTTGTCTTGCAATTGCTTTTCATGTGTTGCACATACCAGAAGCTTTATTAATTACATTGAAAAGGAGATTAAAATACAAGCTTTCCTACAAAAACAAAATTATTGTAAAAATTGCAAGCTACTTACTTGTAAATTATGCCTCGTATATACATTTTAATACAGTAAACTTCAAACGTATTCAAATTGTAAATTAGAACAAAATTTATTATTTTATAACTTTAGATTATTTTTTTGATTCACGAGGGATGTTTCGAATGTTTCGGGGATATAGCTCTAGTTAAATTGCGCAAATCTTACAGGTCTGACGAATAGCGGGTCTGAGAGAAGTCTTGACATATTTATGCAGCCTTTACGTGCAATATTGTTTAGTATACTTCAGTTACATGATAGGTACACACGAATTTCCGCACCGTTGATTTTGTAATCTTCGAAGACGCCACTAAATCACAAAGAGGTTTAGTTTTCCTTCTATTTAAGGAGGGTGGGAGACCTTTTGACATCGTTCAACGTTTGTCAGGTATTTGGAGAGTCTGCAATTTTTGAAAGTACAGTTTTCAAGATGGCAAAACGTCACTGGAAAGCGATCCGCGCAGTCGACGGCCGAGAACTTTTGTAAATGAAAGAGACCTTGCTCTCGTGGAGAATCTACCGAAAAATCATAAGCATATAGCTATACGTGATATTCGTGAAATTCGTGTTAGTGTAGGTACATAACAGATTCATGAGCTATTGCATGAACCATTGGGCGTGAACAAGGTTTCAGCCGGGCAAGTTGGCCGCTAGGATCGGAATAAGAACTGGAAAGGTCTAACACATATCACACTGTGTTCAATTTTGACAACGAATAATAACTACTGATGAAACATGGATACCATACATCAATTCTGAGGCCAAGACTCGGTCGAAAAAAAGCGCAAATCAGAAGAAGAGCCTCCGTTTAAAGCAGGTTTTGTTCCATCGAGTGGAAAAATAATGCTCACTTTATTGGGAAATGCGTGGGGATTGTTTTTATGGATTATAAATAATAGAAAAATCTATGAGATACCGTGAGACATTAAATAAGAGCGAAGCTGTTTACGCATTTGATACTTACATATAAATTTCAGGAGTAACAACGTATCAGACTCTCGGGGTCAAGGTGAAAACACCTAGATTTTGCTAATATCTTTTATTGCAGCTACAGAATTTTCGCTCTCAGATTAAGGGCATCCTTAGTGTAGGACTTATCGCTTTAAGTCTGTCAGCCGCGGTGAGGTTAGAGTTCTCTCCAGAGAGGAAAAATTATTTTTCTAAATTTAAGGGTTTTCAAGCCCGTTGCTTTCTTGCTTTGAATATGGATTTTCCAAATAATTTGTGGGGATTTTAATATCACTTTTGCCTACACTGTGGATGCCTTTAATCTGAGGGTTAAGATTCTGTAGCTGCAATAAAAGATATTAGCGAAATCTGGGTCTTTTCACCTTGACCTCCCCGAGAGTCTAATACGTTGTTACTCTTGATGTTTGCAAGTTACGTAGTACTCGTTACTTCTTCCTGACTTTGATACTTCTTTCAATAAAAGGAAACGTTCAATAAATGAATAAACAAAGTATAAAAAGAAAAAGGTATTTCATTTTAAATTGCATTGATATTAGTTAATTTAATCAGGTAGCGATTGCAAGGACTGTGGTGTATTCATTGATATATTGATATTTAACCTTCCTATACTCACGCATACGGTCTGTGAGACCGATTTATATAGTATAGTATACGTCTTTCATTTTGACGTGAGTATAGGAAGGATAATGTAGAAGAGCGTCTAGTGACGATTTCAAGCGTCTCACATCGAGGCGTCTTCCAGACTTCTTCCCAGTTAACTCTCGACGCAGAACCTTGGTAAAAGAGCTTCGCTCTAATAATAATCAATTAGTATAGTCACTTAACACAGAATGTTATTCTAGTTTTTATCTGCCCCATTAGGATAGGAGCTTTGCAGGAAATGACCCGGGATATTGCATAATCGTCCGTTATTGCAATAGGACAAAGCAAAACCCCGCACCGTACGAAGAAAGGATGTTTTAAGGAGTTAGGCCACAGTAACGGGTATAAATTCGAATGGGAATTTACCTTTTTTTCTTCGTATAAAAGGTGATTCACTCCTAAAACTAATTACACATCTATTTAGTATAAATATCAAGCTATTAGAAAATGTTTTTTGTTCTTTTTTTCGATGTACAAAATGGCTGACAACTAATATTTTCTTTTGTTATCTTTTTAGTAAAAATTCTTGTAGTTACTTATCACGCCAATTGGAAAAAAGCTGTTTCGAGAAGAACGCGTGTAAAGTTTTACATATAACTTTCTTGTTGTTAAACTTAGAAAATGCAACCGAAATTTTTTAAAGCACCGTTTTAGCGAAAGAAAAAAACGATTTTTTGAAAAATTCTACTCTGGCCTTACCCCTTAAACGAATTGCGCTAAGAATTGCTTTCACATCCACCCTATTCGCCAGATCTAACTCCTGGTGATTTTCATCAGCTTAGTTTCGAAAGAGCCATCACGGGATGTTCGATCTCAGTCTGTACACGGAGTGAAACTTGTTATAAATGAGCGAATTGCAGAGACTTCTTTGAGAACTGTTTCAAAAAAATATTTTCCCGCTTAGATAAGTTTAGTATTCGATTAAATGGCGAATATATCGAAATGTTGCATTTTAATTTCGATAAAAATCGACGAAATGAAGGAATTATAGCAAAATTCTTAAAACATTGAAGGACGTCCCTTGTATACAAGTTTTAAAAATTCGGTTTTGGCAAATAGTACGACACGTCCATTTCTCTACCAATTCCTCGGTCGTGTCCCGTCCTTGGTACACAATCCTACATTATACCTGGCATTTTATTGCTGTACCAGCTTTGCTCTGCCACCGCATTAGGTATAATTTTTGTCGTGGACTTTTGAAGAACCGCATACATATTCCGATGTTATACCTTCGGCGACCAAACAAGAGAATTTGCATGGACGCGCTAAGGTAAACGCTTTTTCGGCGCTCTTTGTCTTTCGCCGGCACCTCAACGTACCCATCTCCTCCATGCTAATGATTTGCAGCAGGTAACGCGACCCCGTACCACATTTAAATATCAACCGAAAAGCCGTAAAGCGGCCGTCCGATACCGAAACGTTAATGGTCACTTTTTTCGTGATAGGCTGCGAGAAGATAGCCGATCCAGCTGACTCATACGAAGACGTACCCTCGCCGCGAATGAAGGAGAAAATGAATTATAATAATGAAATAAATTGCTTGTATTAATGCTTCATTATTAGTTTTCGACGAGTGATGATAATGGTCATTATTTTCGGGGCATCACTTAGTCGCAAAATAGTTTGCATGTCAGAGGAATCGAACCTAGCTATGCCGGTGCTGCCTCCTGATGATGACGTTAATGAAGGAATAAGATGAAGAGAAAGGGAAATAATAGGAGATGAAAAGCGCTCGGATACATCCGAAGAGCGTCTTTGATGGCGCGGCACGCGGAGCAAAAATGTAAATGGACCGCTTAATTGGTATATTTAAATTGTATTATGTGTGTTATGCTAGCTCGGCCTGTCATATTAATACGCTAATGCTGGGTACACGCGTTATTTACATGGGAATCGCCTACTCTATCTTTTTCTCACTCCCTCGCCTCTCGACGGGCTTATTCGATCGTCGGTCGTTTTTTTATCCGTTCTTCCTTTCATCTTCTCGTCCACGCGCATCTTTTGCTTTCTTTTTCCACTCGCCTCTCGGCATCGTACGTACGTATACGTACGTTGCGCTGGCGGACTTTTTCTAATGGACTTTAATGGATCTGCATTACAATGTATTTAGATATTAGTAATTCCCGTTTGGCTTTGGCTTTCTAATAAATAATTGCGCTTTTGACTAATTACGACGAGCCGCTGATAGGTGAAGGAAAGACGTCTTCGCTTATGGTATACCAAAAGAAGCGCCCCGATATCGCCTCGCAAACGCTTCGAAATATACACTGGAATAATATTTGAAATTATTGATAGGATACAGATAGTTTTAGAACATTATTGTTTGGCGAAGGCCAAATGTAGAACTTATACGATGCTGTTGGGTTTGACGCAGATTCACGAAGTTATACTCCGGAGATCGGATCGACCACAACTTATTCTAAAATCTAAAAGTTGCAAAAGTAATGAAGCAGTAACGGGAAATGCATACATTGATTGAAGTCAATCACTTTTTGCTTACACATATTTATAAAGAGAAGACGTAAAAATTAACAGAATTAATTTTGAAACTATCCATAGCAACAATACAATGTAGATAAAAGCATGCACAGAATTTGATGCTTGTATCATTGTTTTAACCTTTAGGTTCTCTCCACCACTTTCAACACGTTGACCGCCCAACCAATTTTGCTAATGTTCACCAGGAATCACCATAATTTCTTTTCCCGTAACACGTAGTATCCAACATTCAATTTAAGTAAAAGAATTTTTTTAATCTGATTAGATTTTGAATGGTAATGATGAACTTTTGCCTGACCATAAAGAGAAACAGCCACTGCTCCCCGTGAAAGTTAAATACAAGTTTTTCAGCACTGATCATGGCTATCATATTTAAGCACATCTCAAGGGGGCCAGCAGTAAAACTTCTACAAGATTTCCGTCTAAGTAACAAATTTTTGATAGCTATGGCCTCTCATATGAAAGCATAGCTATCATATTTGGTAGCCAAAGCCTCGACCGAAACATCACTGGCTGTTAAATATGATAGCCATGGCATTCAATGTGTTAAGTGGTAGAGGCAAGGATCTAAATAGGTCAAGAAAAATACGAGGCAAGATTGACAAGTTTAGGGAATCGCTGTTAGGGAGCTATTTTTCCAAATACTTTATGGCGTTGTGTTGGCAGCTCTTTCATGTTAATTGTCCACAAATGTTAAACCGATCTATCAAATAGTCTGGTTTTGACAAGAATCTAAGTCAAGTACCTTGTCGTGTCTTCAATTATCCGTAGAAACGAAGTTCGTACGGTCATCAAATTATTATATTTGGAAGAGGAAACCGCAACGGAAAGCAAATCAAGGTTATATGCCATCGCCTTCATTTTCACCCTGTGCCTTTGGGCTTCGGAACATAAGCGTGGCCGCGGCCATGCAAGTCATGAACTACGTACAGGACATCCGAAAGCGGCTACCACACCAGGAATTGTGGAAAAAATCCGCGACATTGATTTTGAGAGATCGCCAAACAAACGTGCGTGAAATTCAGGAAAAATGAATTGCGTTTAAAAAAGTTGGATGCAAGATGGGTGCCGCATTTGCTCAATTCGAAACAAAAAAGTCGAGCTCGAACCTAGGTCGACTATTTTGAAGTATTTGTGGGAAATCCAACGGATTTCATGAGACGATTCGCGAACATGGATGAAACTTGGATTCATCACTACGCACCTGAAAGAAAAGTGCAATCAGAACAGTAAATTGCATGATTCGGTATATGACGAAGTCTAATGCGATGTCAAGGAAAGTTAACCTTCCTATACTCACGTCAAAATGAAAGACGTATACTATACTATATAAGTCGGTCACACAGACCGTATGCGTGAGTATAGGAAGGTTAAAGAAAGAGTTGTATACCACGGTGTTCAGACCTACCGCAACATGTGCTTGCGAAGCATGAATTCTAAACAAAACCGAACAGGATTTACTAGAACGGTAGGAGAGGAAAATACTGAGGGTTATGGGGCATAAACAAAGAGGGATGGTTGGAGAACCAACAAATAAATGGATTTTTGACGAGCCCAAAATTGCAGCGGTTGTAAAGTCGCAGAGATTAAGACGGTTGTGAAACTTAGAAGGTCTCGGAAAGGAAAGAACGCCTAAGATGGTACTTTGCAGAAAACCGATTGGGAAAAGATGGAGCGGAAACGTGTACGAAAATCTATGAAGGTTACTAATTGCAAATTGGTGGAATGGAGCAAGAGAAGGAGAAAGATGGAGAAAAGTGGTTGAAAAATGTAAAGAAGGATTGCGAGCGAGCAAAGACTATCTACGCCGAAGGCCTTCACGGCGTGAAGAGCGATTAATTGTTTTTCTAGCTATCTTTCGATTTTTCAAAATCACTAAATTCCTCTGAACTACTACATCGTCCTTCCATAATAACAAGCACAATGAAGCTAATAGCGCAACCATCTTCATCCGCGAAGAATCAAATGTTGATCCACCTGTTGTTAACCTTCTTATACTCACGCATACGGTCTGTGAGACCGACTTATATAGTATAGTATACGTCTTTCATTTTGACGTGAGTATAGGAAGGTTAATAAATACAATGCAGTCTGCTCAAAAACCAGGCAGCTCCAGAACTGCGTGGTTTTTGTTCCTACGTATTTGTCCCAATGTCACGCTAACTCTTTGATGTAAGATTGAATCCGCCTGTTTCTTCCACCAACAGATAGACCGCCTTTTGTATAGTATGTTGGCAAAAAACCTCAATTTCGATGAAAAGTAGTTTTTGCACTTACGCCTTCATTTAAACTAGCTGGTACTAGCTGCCAGACAGTTCCGATATGACTTTACCATCTCAAATATGTACACAACCACACGTAAATGTTCCAAACCAAAACTTTTGATGAAAGCCGCGATTACTCGGTTAGGCGGCTTTATTCTTAAGTGGTCGGTATCAAAATACGTGATTCTCATATACTTATCGTACGGAACCGAACGTTAAAACGCGAATAATTTCCGATTTTACAGCAAATACAGGTGTGCAATGTATCGCACTTACCCATTTGATACATTTACGCACCACCTAACCGTGCACTTTATTAAATAAATTACGACGAATAAAAACAATTTGCTATCGAATAAGCTTTCACCATATAAGAAATGTATTTCTCCATTGAAAATCACGCACTGAAGAAAACGAACAACACAAGCACCGATTTTATTAGATATAACTATTTTTTACGATCATCCATGTCGCAATGATCATAATAATTGCAATTATGTAAAGCTATTCAAACGGAATTCTTAACACCTTACATAAAATCCGTATTTCTTTTGTTTTCTTTTCTCTCTCTCTCGTCCGAAACCGTTACTAATTTCAATTTTAGTTAATTAATTACAAAATAATTAATGTAACAGCCCGCTTTGTGCGAATTATTTTCTCTTTTTCTTTTTCATAATTTTGAAATAACGTTCGCCGCAAGCATTTTACGACTGCGATGAATATTTTATTGCGTCGCGTTCGTTAAAGTAACAGAATGACGGAGGACGACCTCAGAGAAAGTCGCAGATTTTTTCGGGCTACGTACGGTTACGGAGGCGATAATTTACTTACTCGACTAAAATCGATTTAATTGCGTTACCTTACTAGTGCGTCCACGCGTGCGTGCAAAAACCCGCGAAAATTCCGCCGTAATTTACGACAATATAGCGACAATCCTAATTTATAGGTAATTGATGCTGTAGCGAGGTGATTTAATCGCTTTACCGCGCGATATTGTGAAGTGAAACGATAATTATTTATTACAAATTGGCTTTATTCCGTTGCAATTATGTCGAGATTATTAATTGTCATAATTTGAAACCGCCTCCTTCGGCAACGCAACGTGTAAAACAGCGCTATAGATGAAAACGATTTTAAATTAAAGGCAATTGATAAGAAAAGGGGGAAAACGCGTTTTAGGCACGGCAACTTTAGCGTTAAAATAACGTTGACAACAAAGTTTCATTTTCAAAGGCTTGCAATAACTGTAGATAATGTGGAAGAACTAATCGAACTCATCGAACTCCCAGGTTGCCACAGTAATTGGTAGATGTTACAAGATCATTCCGATAATATGTTAATAGGCGTGAAGAATCTCAATGAGTTGGTTGGTGCCACCACAAGAAGTTCCTTTATAATTCGAAAGTTGTGTACTTAATGTTGCTTATACCCATAAAAAGCAGGCAGTAGATCAGGAGACAGTGGTATTACAGGTTTCTTCTTAACGTCTTTCAAAAAGATTGATACTTTTGCATTCGCTTCAACTGAATATTACACCAGTTATTCCACTCTTGACTTGGAATAGTAAAAATTTCCATTTCAAAGCCATGCATTGCTTCTTCTGGTGATTAAACCAGACTAGACTAGACTGTGGAATTCTTGAGGGTTAGTTTGGGACTGTACGGAAAATGATCTAACAATTCGATGCTCTACTGCCCAAGAAGCAGAACTATCTTTCGAGCTGTATCTCGCCTCTCATTATAGTACTGGAAGATGACTTTCCCTTCCGAGTTTGCGCGTTTTCGGAACACGGCAAAGAATCGGTGGTATGCTAGTCCATGTTACCCATTCTTCGTCATTGTAAAGAATTGCAGCCACATGACAAATATTGCATAATTATTAGATACTTGGTTTTGCAAAAAAAAAAACCAGCTCGAAATCAGCACCGATTTTGATGACGTTTATAGGGACTCGGCACCTTCGTTACCGACAATAGAATATTGGAGAGGTGAGTTGAAACGCGGTTCTAGAATTTGGCAGATGGGTGCCGCATTTATTCTTATTGTTAGTTGACAACAATCGCGACCATCTAACCACTTTTAATAGAGTATTGGGCGTTATAACAAGGACTATTTTTGCACCGTTTTGTAACCATGAACGAAATATGGATCGTGATAAATCAGAGGCCAAGGCACTATCGGAACAGTAGACTTCCCCTGGCGAATCAAAACCAAAGAAAGCCAAGGATGATCTGTCAGTCTACAAGATCATGGTCAATTTTCTTTTGTAGTTGGCATCGTTTACCTTGAAAAAGACAATACGGTCACAAGACTACATTATGCAAAACTGTTAAGTCGATCTGATGTCGATTTGCATCAAAACTGACAACATTTAGCGAGAAAAAGGGTAGTCTTCAACCATGACAAGACATCATCGCATAAATCGAAAGTAGCAATGCCAAAATTCCGTGAATTATGCTTCAAATTGGTTCCTTATCCACCATGTTTTTCATATTTGGCCGCTTCCGACTATCTTTTATTTCCAAACTTAAAGAAGTCACTCGATGCTACGAGCTTCGTATCGAATGTGCAGGTCATGGCTGAAACAGACATCCATTTTGAGGGTTTAAGGAAATCTCATTATTGCCTCTTCATTGCTGATATTTGCGTTTTAGTTAAAAAGTACGGAATCTAGTATAGAAACTAACTTCCTTTCATCTAATTCATCATGCAAGGTCATCTAGATTGAGGTCTTCGGAATCCAACATGTCGATGCTGCTTTGTCACCTGACACATAGCTACGATGTTCCTCTGGACGACACCTGTCGTTGGTAGACTTGTCCTGTGATCGTTTCCGAGACTGATCCCATGCTGAATTTCGCAGTGTTAGCGGGAAAAATGTCGACTCATATGGTGTTTCATCGCGACAAACAGAAATCAATTACTCGAAACATTATTGTTGAGATAATCGTGTACCAAAAGTTAAGTAAAATATTATTGCGCAATAGACTTTGTAGCTCAACTTTCGCGGATGACAAGGTTTTGGAGGCTCCTCAAAGAAGCCCTCGGCGATTACTTCCTCTCTCGAAGCAAATCTCCTTCGGGCCACTCAGTTTTCTAAGTTTGGAAAGAAGAAAAAGTGAAAGGGAGGGGGCGTATCTGAATACGGAGAATACGGTGACAAGTCTAACTTAAATTCGTCTATTTTCGCCGACGAAACTGCACAGATACGCATCCTTGCATTCTCTTCATGGAGGAACACTTTCTTCTTGACAAATCTATCGCTTGAACACTTGAATAACTACGCATAATACTCTTTTTTATCCCTCATCCTCTTTCCTGGCGATCAATGTGGATGGGTTCCAAAGCATTATGACCATCACCTTGTCGTCATCGCTTTCTTTGGGGCTGGTTCGTCCCGCGATGTCCAGTATTTTGACCACTCATTTGTCTCGCCAAACGTGCCGATAGTTTTCTTATACCCAATTTTTCGATCACTCAACACCAAATCGTAGATTTTGTTGATGACTCGTGACGTGGATGGCTCAACCGATAAGAAGCTTATATGAAGATACGAGTAGCTACGCATAAGTAAGGAATGAAAGCTCAGACAGATTTATAAATAGGATAGGAATGAAGCAAGAATGTATACTAAGCCCATTAGGTTTTAACGTGGTCCCAGATGAAATATTGAAAAGATGTAGAAATAAGCTAAAAAGTGTAATATCGGAAATTGGAGAATCGAAGATATAAGGATAACTGAAGCAGATACGCTGATGTTCTAGTTATTGTGGGGACAAAAGAAGCAGAACTACGGCGCAATATAGATGTCCTGAATAAAGAGCTGCAAAGAGCTAAAATGGAAGTGAATATAAAGAAGACAGAGTCAATAATAATAATAGGAGCAACTAAAGAGAAAGACTGAAACAATATTGCAGGAAAGAATATAAAATAAGTTGAAAAATTCACTTAGCTAGCAGCGATCATCAATTAGGAAGGAATCGTAGAAGAGGAAATTAATGAGAGAATCGCGAAAAGAGGAGGACTCCCCAATGGAAAGGAAGACAAAATATCTCAGCAACAAGGGAATCCCAAAAGAGGTAAAAACCGACCTTGTTGGAAAGGTAGTGAAGTCAACACTCACATTTGCCTGCGAAAGCTGGACGACAACGAAAATACAAGGAACCAAACTAACAGCAACAGAGATGAGATTTTTGAAGATGATGCAAGGAAAACAAGAAGAGATAATATAAGAAATATAGAGTTTAGAGAACAACTGCATAATAACACCAGAAGAAGAAACGATTCAACAGGGACAATTAAGATGAATGGGACAAAGAATAGGATAAAAAAACTAGTGAAAAGTGGACGAAGCAAGAAACAATGTAAAACGAAGAAGACCAAGGAAAACAAGAAATGGGAACGTTGTGCAGCGGAGCAGAGGGGAGTAAAGTGGGAAGACATACCGAGATTGGTACAGAATAGGAAAAATTGGAGAGAAATATGAAGAAAGCCAAATGACTCCCACGCAGCCGAATGTGACATGGATGAATTTGAAAGAGCTCCAGAAAATAACTAAATTAGTGCATTATATGTTCAAGTGCTCAAATATACAAACACAGTTACCAAATAAAAATTTGAATGGAAGATTTATTTGGTTCCTGAAAATTTTGCCATTTTGTAGTTGCGAGCTTTGCTAATTAGACTGACAATATGGCGCTTGTCAGTAACCAATTTCATTCGATACTAGCAAGATCAAGTATTGGAATTTGTAAGGGCTTCTTCATCTTTCCCCGTAATCAGTTGCCTGTTATGCTCGTACGTGAGATGTTTAAATCGTCATAATTCAAAATCGCAATATATCGATGCGTTTAGAATTTTCTGTTTGGCCGCAACGTCTCAGTAATGAATTTCATGTTATTTCAAGGAACATCGAAAAATGAATCGAGTTAAGTTGACCTAATAAATTTCCACAAGATTCAATTGTGGCAGCAGACATTAAAATGTACCTACCCTATCAGAACTTCTACTACACTACTTATTGTTAGAGAAGCTATACAGTTTCATGTCATCTCGTCTCTTTGAACTAATAGAGAACAATGGGAAAAGTACCAACTACTAATTGTGGAACGAAACAAAAGTTTATAAGTCCACGATTCGATTTTAATAATCTCGAATTTAAAAGAATCGAAAATTCCAACAACTATAATTAAGTATTTAAACAACGGATTGGATTACCTTGGCAACATATGTTTCGATATTCAGATTAAAATTATATACGCCCGTATGTACACATACATATGTATATGTTATACGTATACATATCCTCTTCACCAATTATAATGTAATTAGACAGAAGTACAGCGTAGAATTATACTCGATCGTTCGTTTTTTCCTTTTTCTTTTCTTCTGTCTTTCCTCTCGGTCATCTCCTTCTTATTTTGTTATATTAAAGGTGGCATGTAATGTACCGAGAGGTAGGTAGGTAGGTACGAGAGCTGTGTATAAAGTTGAACAATATTTCTTTCCGGACGCTTTATAACGCGTAAGTTACGCCTCTTTTCAAATTAAAATATTTATGTTTTGCATACCGTTACATGATTTATGCATACGGACGGTCGTAATGGTTTCATTGTTGTTTTATTAACGTAAGCGATCATTACGCGAGCGTGAACGCGAGTATACGTCGCGAATCGGCGCTTTTGCTGTTTTATGTTTCGCTTAAGCGATACAATCGTATTGTATTGTGAAATCTTAAGCGACTTAAAATTGTGATTATGGGATTTCAGTCACAACATTAGATCTACATCTCTAGATAATTATTCACATCCATCTAGTACCACGTTTAATAATTTGAACCTCAGTTACAATAGAATAAAGCTCGCATATTGACATGAACTGGGAAAATTGACATCAGCACCAAACCGCGTATAAGATTAGATTCTGTGAATCGAAATTGCAAAGAGTTCAAGGTTTTGAATGTTAAGGCGGTTTTGAAGTATTTATTTCTTAGTTTGGTGCGCAGTTCCGTTTTGGCATATTCCACAGAAACCAATATTATGTCCGTCATAAGCTGCAATTGAAATTCATCCAGATTTTCAACAATCCTAACACTGCAGGAAGCCCTGCTAATGTTATATCCTTTGTGGTGACTGCCGTAGACCAACTAGAATTCGCTTTATTACCACGAATCCTTCGTTAGGAAGAATGTCAGTCACTACTGTCGCATTGAGGTTTAGACAATTTTTTATCATCTGATGTAAAATTTCTATCGTTGCAGTACTTTTCAGGTATCTGAATGGGAACCGTTTTCCCTATCCAAAACTGTTTTTCAAAATCTCAAATACTAACCGAATGACACTGTGTTAGGACATACTCCAATCGAAATTTGCAATATTTCTCAGTTGGTAAGACGCGTAGACTCTTTAAAAAAACTAGGTGTGGAATTGGTGCCAGAAAATATACGAAAGAGAATTGACAAAATAGTTAAGATGAAGTGTGCGCACTTCGGCCTTGAGGCTTTCAGGCATGGAAGAAAAATTCGTGCCAAATAGCACTGCCAGATGAAAGAAAGAATTGCAAATTTTTCACAAGACGATAGACTCGTTTTTTGCAAAGTTTGTAAATGTTGGTTGTGCACCGATCGCGTAATGACATGCTGCACAGATTGCATGGAAAACATGCAGACCACCACAACCAGCACAGACCCTAAAACTAAAGGATAGAATTTTATTTTATTATCTGATATATTTTTGATATGCATGTGCTAATAATATACAAAAAGGGGGATTCAACAGAGTGCAGTTGAAGCTGAAATAGCAGAGATGCTAATCGCACAAATCTGAGAATATTTGGAGAGTATAAATATATATGTAAATAAAGGTAGAAAAAACGGAGACAACGATTATAAGCACGAAGGACGAAAAATACGAGGGAGAAAACAAGAGATACCAAAACCAACAAAAACGCAAATATTATATATATATTATAACAGTATAGCACCACCAATTATAACATATGGAGCAAAGTATGGACGATACTATAGAACCAAAGAAGCAAGTTACAAAGCATGTAAACGAGGTTTTTGAAAAAAAAAACTGAAGATAGAACTAAACTGGACAGTATGAGAAAAGACACTGTTAGGGAACACCTGAAGATTATGAAGATACAAGTCGCAGTTGAGAAGAGGCAGTTAAGATGAATAGGACATATTTTGAGAATGGAGAAGACCAGGATGGTTAGAAAAGTGTACGAGGTATAAATAACGAGGAGAAGAAGAAAATGAAGGCCAAGAAGAACCTGGGCAGAAAAAATTAAGACAGCGGCTGAAGCAGGAAATAGAAAATGAGGCGAAATCCGTGGACAAATACTAGATAGAGAAAAATGGAAGGAATCCTGGAAGGGAAAATAGGATGACAGCTCAACGCCATAGCCTTAGAGTTAAGAGAGTAGAGAGGCCCTTGGGATTAGTAGTCAGTTTTATATTTTCCTGTTATAAGTTGCATTGCATTTGCAATTTGGGCGTTGTTCTCAAATGTTGGGAAAAAATATGGTAAAATTGTGGGGCCCTTTTCAAATTTAACGGACACGAAAAGAACTGGTCGGATTTAATTCTTAGGAATTACATAGAAAGAAGTTCGTACAAAACAGATTTATGCGAAATTAGCAGTGGAAGGCGCGCTGTTGCTCGTCAGAGGCTATTACTTTGGTCTCCACCAACGCACCCGATCGAAAATGTTTCAGGAACTACACCCGATAGATAAAAAGTTAACAAGGTCAAGTTCCAAAAACTGTTCCTAGTTTATATACGTACATACGTGTTCGTATTCCTGAAATTTCATGTCCGTAATAGTTAGCGTGGAAAAAGCACTGATTAGTTCTTCTAACTAGTAAACTGTGATGATATCACTGAACAACTATTTCGTGTAATCATCACAGTTTACTAGCTAAAAGTACTCGTCCAATTTCATATGAACCGTTCTGGGAGCACGGACATTATTTAAGTTTTAATAGCTTATATTACCGTACTTTAAACAACTGATGCATCAAATTAAAACAAAAAAGTTCAAATAAAATGAAACAAAACTTATACGTGCAAATATGTCCCTGTTATCAAGGAGAGCCAAAATTCATTTTAGAAGTGTCATTAGTGTCGCAAGACGTAGAAATGTAAACGGTAGTAAAATTCGGGTCATATATTAAGCTAAGTAAAGTAAATGGCTACCCTGAAAGGTCGTGTTGGTTTTATAATCGGGGCGGTAACTCAAATATGTCCACACTGGCGTAAAGACCTTCCAACATGTGATTGAAAAATAATGGTGAATGTTTACATTTCAGGGCGAAAATGTAAACGCTAGTAAAATTCAGGCCATATGTTAAAATCCTTTCGGTTTGTTGCCTTACATGTACGGTTAAACTGAACCGCCTTTGGCGTATAACTTATTGAACCTTTACCATCAAGAACAGAAATTACATTATTATTGAGATAATTCTTTCTAACAGTTATAAAAGATTAGTGCGATGTACGTTCTTCGGCCCAATTCCATTTTCTCTGGCGACTTGTCAACCTTATCAATTCGCAGTGATTCAATCGCTTATCCTAATATGATAAAAATGTGATCTTAGTTAACCTAATATTCAAGTTAATTATGACTATAAGTAATACTAAAAAGACAAGCATCGTATGTGTTTGTTGATAGAAATTCATGATTCAGAACCTTTCTAAAAGGAATACAAGTCAACGCCATTGATTTATTGAGGAAACAAGTATCTATGCTTTTTATTCTTATTGTTAGCTCCGACTAATTTGCATTTTTTATGTTTGCTTTCAGACATTACTCCATCCCCAATCGAAGGCGAGAAACCTTACGGTAAGTTTATTTTCCTATAAATACAATAATAAAAAACCTTTTAGAATACACTTTTAAAAAACATGCACCTTTAAAACTTTCTTTTTCCAACTAAGCGTCACAATTGACTTCGTCGAATTTGCCTACATAAACCGATACTAATTCAAGGTCGAATTAATATTTCTTTCCTTTCTGAAAAAACATCCTATACTAAAAGGAAACAGGGCTACTAACTAAAAAAGCAAATTACTTTCCAATTGACGAGGCAATAAAGTAATAAAGAAATTGCAAACTCGCCCACCCTCTACTTTCCGACGAAAAAATTCGCCATCAATAAATCTTTAAATTTGTTATGACTTATAAGATCGTATTTAAGGGTTTTTACCCCTATATAGACGGTTATTATTAGGGGTCGGTCCTCGAACAAGTGTTTTGAAATTCTTTTAGTGCACACGGCGCGGCACCGACAGCGGTAGTAGAGCTCTAAAACTGTTACAACCTCTTACCACCGGATTCTTTTTTTTTCTTTTTATTTTTTGATCGAAGGGTGAGACGTGGCTCGCACGGGGAGGTCGGCCCGTTTTCTTATATACGACCGTGCTGAAGGGTGATTCCAACAGGTTTAAATGCGCTTTTCATATCGCATATACATATCCCGAGGGGGTTCGCCCCCGCTTCTCTTACATATGTCGTCATGTCGACGACGAGAGGACGTGATTTTTTAACAGACTGTTTTATTACGTCGCCGCGCCATAAATAAAACAGCTTCGGGTTTATTGAGATGGTCGAGATTATTTCGCAAAATGCGTCGTCTCTCTATTTAGATTTCGTAAAGGGAAGATGAGGTTAGATGTGTATCATCAACTACATAGTTTTTAATGGACTCCTTTGATTAAGAGCTTTAGCATGTATATATTTATTATTTATTGATTTACGGCCATACTAAATCAATTGATCTGGGGGCGATGTCGTCCTCTTGATTACACATTCCCCGTAAAAGGTAAGCAGGTGACCTCGTATATTCCTCAGAAATGGCGTGTTATGCAAATTCTGTGTTATACGAAGCAAAGAACTAGAGTCAAAAGGGAAGTTAGGTTCCAAAAATTAAAAAGAAAACATAGTATGTATTTTATTTTTATAAATAAAACAAAATCATGAGGCCGATCAAAATATCAGAAATAACACATGCTAACGATATAATTGCAATAGCCAAAAATGAAGGAATTTTAAACGAAAATGTCGAGTGTCTGGAAAAAGTAAGTTCATGAAAATGAGCGAGGAAAAAACAAAACTATGTTAATCAGCAAGGAGGAAAAGAAACATGAAATCTTTCTAAACCGACAAAAATTGGAACAGGTTAAAAATTCCAAATATTTGGGGAGAGTTCTAACAGAAGATGGGAGGTTTGATGAAGAGATGAAAAGTAGAAACGAAGCAACAGGAAAATTGTTTAACAACGTCAAGAGTATTTTCAAGACCAAAAATAAATACCGAAACAGATTAAAACAGAAATTTTTGAGGAAATAACTGCACCAATATACCAACATACGGATCTGAAATATGGACAACAAAGAACCAAAACCAAAAAACACAAAGCATTGTATGAGATTCCTCAGAAGAATAGATAGAAAAACAAGACTAGAAAAAGTAAGAAATTTTACAATCAGAGAAAGCTTAAAAGTACATCCCACACAAAACAAGATAGAAGAAGGACAACTCAGATAACTAGGAAATGTTGAATGAGAATTGGAGAAGATAAACTGGTAAGAAGAATTTTCGAAGCCAAATCAAGCAAAAGAAAAATTGAAAGGAAAACCAAGAAATTGTTGGATGGAGGAAGTAAGGGAAGCGGCGGAGAAAAGGTACATGAATTGGATGAAATCCGAAGACAAGTGCAGGACAGGAAAACATGGCGAAAGACACGCAACGGGGTCCAACGGAGCTCAACTCCACGAACCCGATACCCGCAAGGGTATAAGGATTAAGTGAGTAAGTATGTAAGAAAATTATATTTATTAAAGCAATTTTCAAGAAAACCATTAAATTAATATGTATTGAGTAATGTTTTTTCCGTCATCGCTACTAAAGACCATTAACAGAGGGCGTTTTCTTTGTGACTTTCTCGATGCTTTCTTCAACTCCATCTTGAATTTTATGCTCTAATTTTCAGAAGAATCCATCATGTTAGATTATTTGCTTTTAGTTGAGAGATCTAAATTTCTTTTCATAGTGCCAAGCACCTGTGAAATTCTATCTTTAACTTTATGCTTCTTTTAATTGAAGGATCTTCGTGTAGAGAATGTAACTCCAACTGTTCGGCTTAATCTACGCCTTTTTCTACACCTTTGAAAGTAAAATGTTTAATTTCTTCGTTTCCATTTTCCTCTATCGTCCCCTGAATTATCTTGGTTCGTTCTAGATATCTTTCCCACCAAGTCCGCTTTATCAGTTTCTTCTGCCACCAGTAATTCTTGAATATCTTCGACAGTCATATCACCAAAACCTTCCTCTCATAGAGGCTTAGCGAGTTCTATTATTGCATCCGTTCTGTTTTCCAGATGCTCGCTTAAATTTTTATTTTTAATTAATCCCGGCTATACATTTTCCCAAAAGCATACAATGTCTGCAATGTCGGAGGTTTTACTTTTTCAAGGGATGAAATTATGAAATTAATACAGTCCAAAATTATGGAAACTGCCTCCATAACTGCCATAGATTCGTTGTCAACCCTATTCGAAACCCATTGTAATGATCTCCTGTTATAATTAGTCTTAAATGTAGCTATAATTTCCTGACCTAACGGTTGAAGTAAAGAAATTCTATCTGATGCTAAAAAAGTTATTTGAACTTTTCCGTTATTTAAATCTTTCGGATGGCGAGGTGCGTTCTCTAATATTACTGGAACTTTAAAATCGAGATTTTCTGCTTTACGTAGTTTTCCACACTGGGTATAAAACAGTTCGAAAATCACATAAATAAATGAGTAAAACTTTTTAATTTGCTGTCCCACATACCGATAAATCACTCTCGTTTACGTTTTTCACCGTACAAGAGATTTAGAAACTAGGATAGGGTTTACCAATTGATCACCTGAAGCATTGCTGGTACCCACAAGTAATGTTACGCAGTCTTTTGGTACTTTAAAACTTGGTGTAATTTTTTCAATAAATGTTTCCTTGGGCATTTTTTCACCAATAACAGGTCTCGACGGCATTGAAATCTCATGCAGTGGATACCCACCACGTTCAATAATTGCTTGTAATTCCTTCGGGTAAGTTTTGGCAGTTTCTATATCAGCTGATTGGTTTTCTCTTTGTATTCTTAGGTTCTGTAATGAGAAGCATTCTCTGAAACGTTCAAACCATCGTTTGCTAGTAACAAAGTCAGCGTTAATTGCAGCTTCTCCATTTTTCCCTCTCGTAGTTGTAGATTTTTAAAGCTATATGTTAATAACATCAGTGTCCAATGGAATGCGTTTTTTGAAATATCCCTTAGTCCAGATACTAAAAGCATTTTCAATCTTCTAAATTATTGGTGCACTGCGAAGTCATATTTGCGAAAATAGAGCCAAAAGCAGCAATGAAAACTCGAACTTTAGCTTCATTTTCTTTGTATAGTCCGGATTATCGCTTCGTTTAATAAATCTAAGATGTTTGCAAGATATGACACTTTTTCTCTCTTTTTCGGCTGATCCAAACTATGTAACTTTGTTCTAGACAGATGAATTGTCTTTTAGCAGATGTTTTTTGTTTATTTCCACCAGGCATATGTAGTTCAAGGCTCTAAATTAGTTCACAAAACTAAAAAAAAAAAAAAACCACATCTAGAAAGCTTGAATAGTATGCATCCGAAAAGTTTTAATCCAATAAAAAGAAACAAAATTCAATAAACTACAATGTTCTGCAGGCAAATACGGTATACAAGCTGAAGTGACAATTTTTTACTGAAAGCTCTTAATCTCTATTGTAATGAAATTTTCCTAATTTCGAATTTTGCTCTTAAAAGCGATTATATCTATCGCCTAATTCTCAAACGGCCTTAAAGGGAAACCGTGCTGTGGAAGTGTCGTGTTATACGGAGGTTTTTCCCAATTCTCTAACCGTGTTACGGAAATACCGTGTATTGTAATTTAAATTTTTGATATCTTAATGATTTCTCTAGGAACTGTGACGTACTGTGAGTGGTACTGAGATGCACCTACTGCCTGTATAAATACGGGGGCTGTTCTTTTTCCGCTGTGTGTAATACCATGTTGAGTCATACCTTTTCAAAGTACTCCTTTTCACAATCAATGCATTTTTGTATACGTTTAAACTAATTTCCAAAACATATTGTCTAATCTTCCCGCGTTCATGATTTTTATTCCTTTCTTAAACGCGTTCAACGCCTTTACGGTGGGTAAGTCACTGCGCAACAGTTTTGGGGTTATTGCTTCCACCCCAAAGGGCTCCAACATGAAAGAAAAGTAAGTTAACAGACTAACAAAACCCTCGCTGGGTTTGCTTATATAAGCTTGCACTTTTTTATGGCCTCCTGAGTTGGCATTGATTTTAGGCCTATTTTTCGACTTTTTGCGATGTGAAAAGTCAATAAAAGAAATCAATTTATGAATGAAATAAGTTCTTGTGATCCAGCCTCCTGAGCGCCTTTCCCGGACATTTGATAAAACTTGAAGCAAAAGGACTGTAGTGAACCGTGCATTAACAGCACGGCGATCCTTCAGTGCTATAGCGGAAACATCTCTAGACATTGTTATTATTAATTACTAGTAATTTCCAAAAGTATGGTGACCATTTTTCTTTTCCAACTGGATCAGAAATAATCTTTGGAAAGAAAGATCCAAACTGTCGATTGTTACTACTTTTTGAAGTCATAGCAGTATCCCCATGTTTCATCACGTCTAATGTTGTCTGTACATCCGTTGCCAAGGCGATTTAATATATATCTGCATCATTGCACGTGACCTTCTTTTTGAACTGTAACCAATTTGTTGGGAACTCATCGGAAGCAAAACAAAGAATGTGTAAATTAGTCTAGTTGGCTTCACACCAATTTTTCCAGTTGCTCGAATACCCCTTACAGCAATAGGTTCGTTCTGTTCAATCATATTCCCAATAAAATCGATATTCGTTTTGGTGATAGCTGTTCTTGGCTTATTACTCCGGAAACTGTGGCTCCAGAAAAGTGGACAACTTTGAAATTTGTCGTACCAACGCTTTATGCTAGTTAAGGAGCATAGATTGTCACCCAAGACCCGATTAATTTTTTGGAAACAATGTTTACGGTTGAAACCACGTTTGAAGTTGTAAGGAAATCATAGCTCGATAGTGCTCTTTCATTCTTGTGATTCCTTATGCAAGCTTATCTATTTTCGCAATGTTTGCGTATATTATCAACATGTAAGTAACTAGCTTGTCAAATAAAATTTGTTGAAAATTTTCATGATCTGCTAGAGAAACCCTGCGGGAAAGGAACATCCCTCTTATTACCAAGAAGAAAACAGTTGTGATGACTGGAGAAGAGTAGCCAAAGCAAAGGGTATGAAATCACACAAGCAACCAATTAACAACTTAATATAGACCAACATCAGTATCTCCAACTCAAGTAAAAAATGGAACGAAACGAGCTAAACCCTATTATATTTCCCACATCAGATAATGCTTAACAAGTTTCGAGTAATACAGGCACAGACATAACCATCATCGTTATTATTCACACGTTACATGCGCTTAACCCAATTTAAATTTCACAGCCGCACTCGTCCGAACTCGCTACGCACACATATGTACATATTTTACGTCCCGATAACGATCGTAGATTATTAAGAGAGCTTCGATAATTGAAAGAAAATCTAAACGGCTCTCTTAAAATTGAATCGCGACGTGATGAGAAACGTTCGCGTCTCGATTTTTTCGCTTTTCGTTTCCGTCATCGACGTCATCGTCGTCATCATCATCATCATCATCATCATCGCCATCATCTCCCTCGAGCTATTGTAATTGAATATCGAGAAGAGAGTAAGTAGCTTGGCAGACCGCGATGCGTTCGCCTTCCCGTTGCTCGAATTTATTTTATAATTCAATTTGGTCCTTGAATATTCATATATCGTCGGAGAGCTTCTACCTCGTTTATTTTCCTTCTTATTCTTCTTTTTCATCTTGATGGTTCGATGTTGGCAGGAGGACTGTATGTGAATGTGTACGTGCGTTCTACGTGGATTCGTCCGAGGCTTCGGGAAACGAAAATAGTTCAGTTTGCATGTGTGCTCGCTTCGTTTGCATACTTAATCTTATATAAAGTCTTCTTGTTAATTTAAATTATACCTGCGTGATTAACGGAAGTGGTATAATGAATTAGTCGTAAATTAAATAAATATGTATGCAAATGTAACGTAGATAAAGAGGAAAGTTATACTTTTATATAAAAAATAGAAGCAACTGGGCTGCTGGAACGATCGAGAATTGTGAACGAATTGCACGAAGTTCAGAAGATCACCAAATCGAAATAGAACATATCGAGTAGAGGTCTTGCCTCACCTGAAATGTGTTGACAGGATGAACAACACGAACCGTAGTTGATAGTGATTTTGGTTGTCATGTAATATCACATCAGTAAACTTTTCACCATACAAATTATTTAATTCTTTCATTCATTTAATGGAATTAAATAACTTGTGCGGTGACGAGTTTATCGATGTGATACACTGTCGGTATGAGCTTCCTGCAAAGTTATATTTTAGATTATCAACAAGCTAGAAACCTATAAATTTTAGATAAACCACTCCGAGAGCCAATTTTTAAGTTTCAAGAACTATCTTTAAAAGGGCACATAAATTCAGGAGAGATTATAGATGTTGCAAATCTTCAATAAGCACTACTAAAAAGATCAGGAAGTGTCATGGACCTTAGGTTTTAATCAGAAGCAACCTGATGATGTCCAGGTGTTAAAGGCAAAGTATTAGAGACAATAATGGATGACCTGTGACCAATCGCTCATTTTTTAAAGCTGGATCAATTCATTAGCCTTTCTTCTGCTTGGTATCCAAATGATTGCAGTAGTAAATTTTGGGGGAGGGGGATTTTAAGGATTCTGGACGGGACCACTATTTTATGAGAATCCAAAGGGAAGGTCTTCTCCCGTATTGACTTCTGATGTAGATAATCATCAATCTCGTACCAGGTCGTGTACTCGTCTTACAACAGTTCTAGGCGGCTGTCTGTCCAGATCGAGAGCAGCTGTATAACTGACCACCGGTTTGTCCAAATTTAGCATTCTTCCCTCCTTCATGGCTTTCGCCAGCTGTAGTTCGGATTTTCTCATTGTCACATTCATGTCAGTCACGCTCACGGGCTATTAATGCTCGCCAGCTTTGGATTTTCAGTAAGCTAATGATGTTGATCTGGTCACCAAATTTATTGTAAGAATCTTACTTATTCTCAGTGACCTATCAGGTAATTCAGTTGTAACTTTCGCTGTTTGTTACTACTGTTTGCTTTTAACATATTCTAACTAAAAGTGTAATAGCCTCAGAAGCCGCACTAAAGTGTATTACTAACAAAGGTTTAGAGTCAACCCTCCTCCCATTCCCAGTAATTATAACCATACAGTTCGTTAATTTGATGGTGTTGCTTGGGAATTGAAATTGATGGAATGTTAGAACTCAATGAGATTTCACACTTCTATAGAGGCATCACCCGCCAATTTAATGTGTGCAAATAATGCGAATGAAAGATGACTTATTACGATATTAAAATACTAAAGTCAGCTATTCGTGAATATATCGAAAAATTCTTAAAATATGCAGTTTCTCA
Organism: Chrysina gloriosa; assembly: GCA_038088585.1. Taxonomy (NCBI): domain Eukaryota; kingdom Metazoa; phylum Arthropoda; class Insecta; order Coleoptera; family Scarabaeidae; genus Chrysina; species Chrysina gloriosa. The sequence goes on along the minus strand of CM076090.1, from coordinate 9,571,941 downwards.
AAAGTAACGATGTTGGACAGAGCCCTATTAATGTACTCTTTCGCCCAAGTCCAAAGTACTAAATTGCGCGTATATCTTGATATACTCTGTAATAATTCTGAACACTTAACATTTACTGATAAGTTCTAACCAGGACGAAACTAGTCCACAGTTGCAGTTTGCGATTGGTAAAGCGTAATTCCCTTCGTGGTAATATTGGCATATTCTTTGAAACCACAAGTGGCACAGCTTTTCTGGAGGGCTATCTAACAAACGTACTAAACCTAGTAGATCGTTTGATAGAATTGTTCTGAGTTTTCACAGAAAAAGAACTTTTATTTTGCGACTAGTTCTTCAAAATTATACTGAGCTAGAAAATGTCGTCCGCACGAATGGGTGCTAAAGATTTATGACAATCTGGTAACGGTTAAGAACTCCTGCTTTTCCCAAAAATCGTGGATGCCTTCTTGGCGCCGGATAAAACAGACCCCTCATGCTTCCAAGTTAAGATTGCCTGGTGTTCGATCGGCACTAGATTCGGGTAAATTGGAATATTATTTGACCTAATCTTCTCATATATTTTTCCTTTCTTGATAACACTGAGCAAAAAAGATTCAAAAAGTTGGTGTTTCCGAGATGAAAATAGTTATTTCTTGATCAAATTCAATTCTTAATTCAATCTACTGATACGAATATGATTACGGAAAACATATCCTCCACCAGTTCCTTGTAGTTTTGGGCCTTGTCATCCCCCAGGAAATTTGTCGTCACTTGACCGAAAGCATCCCAAATCTGATTTCTTTCCTATAGTTTGAAGCACTTTCTTAAACTTGGTGCCTTTGAAAAGATGTTTAATTTGGTACGGTTTCTTTGTCAGGTGGACGCATTTTTGAGAAGAAGCATATATGTATGAATACTATAAGACTAGAACACCTTCATTTGCTTCAAACTTTCGCTTTCTCTTGGCATGCCGTTTGTAATCGACTAGGTGAGTTTCTCGGATGGGCATCCAACAAAAATAGTCAGCCAGCATTGAGTAAACCATTGCCCTGGAACCATTGCTCTACCTTAGCAATCTTCTGATGAAAAGATTTGCCGTGCTCTTCACTAAAAGGAAAAATTCAAGTGGAAGTCAAGAAAATGGATCTTGAATGTCATATTGTCACATTCATGAAACAAAGCTTATCATAGCAACATATCCTTTATCAGTTCCTTGTCATTCCCCACGAAATTTACCGCCACTTGACAGAATGTACGCCAAAAATTTTTTCCTATAGTTTCAAGAACTTTCTCAAACTTGATTTGCCTAAAGCGATGTTTAATCTGAGACTCCACAAGAACACCCTCTTAAATTTTGGCATCACTGAGACTGAGACAAGGAATTTTTCATACAGGTATTTGACTGCTGGTTCATTCTTATCCGTGGCTTTAGCCAAGTTTTTGATATGCCCGAGTTTGATATGCAAAGAGAGAATGATGATTTTGTGCGGTTCTACCAACTGTGGGTGCTGTAGAATCGTTCTTACAGGCTTAAGAGTTGCTCTTGGAAGATAACCGTTGTTGACGTAGTGTGAATCGATTGCTTCACTACCCCATAGACAAAGAAGACAGCAGTACTTTGTATATTATTGCTGTAAACCCATCAGCAGAGACATTTCCCTCACGTCAGCAGTAGTTAACTATTATTGTATTACGCAATAGCGCCTATACAGCGGAGAAAACATCAATATCTCTGCAACGAGAGCCCATCAACTTGTTTCAAGCTGATATTCGTGTTTAGCAAGCTAAATTCATTCAACATTGGGTACTTTCCTTTAAGAAGCAATTTTTCGTTGCCCACCCTAATAAGTAAAACATTTTTGTTCTGTAACTTCGGGAATATTGTGCGTTCATGTTTCCACCGGTCTACGAAAGTTTCCCCGAACAAATCATAAATTGCAGAAATCCAGTTGGTTCCGCACGAAAGTTTGACCCAACTTGCTGAACTACCATCTTACCTTAATTTCAACCTACTTTCTAGTGCATATTTTTCGAATGAATTGACGCTCTTACGTTAGACGATTTCCCAAGATACAGAAAATTTAAAGAATATCATTTTAATCTTTACTGACAACTTCTTTCTAGGTACCATATAAAACTCCATCGAGTCCTCTGTTAATTGGAAAACGATAATCGAAAAATAGAAATTAAAAAGGAAACACGCATACGGAATATCTGCACGTAGGTCGCGCCTTCCGAAAACGGAAAGTGGTAGCGTATTAGATCCTTTTTTTCCGCGAAGCCACGTTCATTCACTTTTCCGATCAAGCAACGAACGGTTTCATTTCCTATTCTTTAATGGACGGTCTGGCGACTGTTATGTAACAGCCAGCAACAATAATAGTAAAATAATATTGTTTCAGCTTTTTCTCGCTTGGCGCATAGACGAACGTGGAAAAATGACGCTCAACGCGTTTATTGTCGTTTTTTTCCCCCGTCGATAGGTTCAATGAACATTGGAAATTTAACATTAGTCATCTATACGTTCCTCGATTCAAGAATACAGGTAAATCATCATTTTCTCGATAGGTACATCTAGAACATGTGGATAAACATGGATGTGTGTGTATGTATATATCGAGTGTGTCGATATAGTCGTCTCGCTTTATCTTATATATCGTACACAGGAGTTTCGCATTCGCGCAAAGACAACTTGATTAGCAATAATATATCGATTTGTTAATTGAAGCTGCTACACTATCGGTTCTGAACATTAATCATGTGGTAATAACAAGCGATTAATACAAGTGGATTTTTTATTTAGTGCGAAAAATGCGTTGACAAATGATTCGTGATTAATGTAATTCACGTTGGAGGATACGTCTAATAAATAGTGGACGGTGGTAGTCGTCTAATAAGGTCCAATAAAAACATGCTATTAACATTATTACTAAGGCTGTTTACAAATTAATTTGGCCTTAGGACCGAATCTGTCGCCGTAAAAGGTGTCGAATGGAATAGATATATTTCAAGGTGCTTCGATGAAATCACCACGTATATCTGTGTCGATGTTAAATAAACTTGAATAAATAATGTAAGGGGTGGATAACGTAGTGATGAATGTAGATCTAAATTATACTTCGGGAGAAACTGAAAATTACAAATTTTTAAACCAAAATCCTAGGGGAAAGCGTTAAAACGTTCAAACTCATCCCCGTTCCTATCGATACTACCTTCTAATTTTTACACAATCACTTTCCATACTCCTTGCAAAGTTTCAAAGGTCGCAGTCGATTCTACGCAACCGACTCTTGATGATGTTCGAGCAACATCCTGTATATCTTCTCTCCTCTAACGAATAGTCGCCGTCCAAATGTGCCTCGACGAATTCTGTTAAGTATCTTTTGCGTCGAAGGCACCGAATTTTTTCCTATCCGACAATAATTTAGCCAAGGAGTCCAGCTGCTGGATTATAACTTAATGCATTTTAAAATATGTGGGGGCTTCTGCGGGCAGGTATATTTTTCGTAAATTAAGGAAGATGTAAAAACGCCGCACACCTTTTGGCTACCACGGTTACGGAATAATTTCGGTATAATTTCCGTACGGATGAGTATTGCGGAGCATAAGATAACAATCGTAGCATTTACACAGGGCTATAGGGCTGTACAATTTGCTATATTGTAATTGAGACTCGGCGAAAAAATTTTTAAACGCGATCTTGCTTTCTTTCCTTTGTGTTGTCCGCTGATAATGAGGATGACCACTTCGTGGTCGAAATGCGTACTTGTTGCAGTTTCTCAATCTCGGTGTTGCACTGATGAGAATTGATTTACTTTGTGCTCCCCACCGATGATGGTGGTCGAAATGCGTAATTGTGGTTTGTCTAATGTTGGTTTTGTAACTCTAAAAACTAATTTACCTTTTGTTTGATATTAGATATACATTTCTTACTTTAGCCTTCTCTAACAGGAATTGGGAAAAACTGTTGTTCACGGCGACGATTTATAATATATTTCCCAAGAAAGTTGCGCTCAATGAATTTTTAGGGATTTGTTGTTTTGGAGTTTGTTATTTTCTATCGGGCTTGGATTGAACTTTCTTCAGAAACAGCCAGGATTAGATCTTGTGATAAAGTTGCGTCCATTCGTTCAGGCCACCTTTGAGAAATATGTTTCCCATAAAAGCAAAGATTCCTGAATACGTTGAAGGTGTGAGCAGCGAATCGTCAACATCAAAAGACAAGGCAGAATCCAAAACAATCGATTTCAACTTCGTGTTTTAGTTCCTCTTATTCTTCATCTTTTATCCTTTCTATCTTTCGGTGCAAACTTCCTTTCGGAGGCAACAGATCTTGAAGGTCTTGAAAAGCTACGCTGCGTTGCGGGCAAGATTGGATTAGATCTTGGGAGTGGGTGGCTCGGTATTAGCCTTCCGATTACTTCAATTTTCGAGATATCCTTTATAATATATCCTAACCTATATTTAGCATAGAATTCCTAAGCCTTCGTTACTGAGGCTAGATCCCCGAACTTACTCATGGTGAGGGGTCTGCTCTACGACTCCAAACTGCTTCCATACCAGTGATAGTGGTTTCCCAAACCGGTAACAAACAAATTAGAAATCAATAAGGGCGAGTACGAAGTGCTTATGTCGCAATTTTGTCGAAGTTCGAATGTGGTCTTTTATTAAATACACGATACATTGATTGTTTTGAGTGAACACGCGTGGTTACCCAAAAGAATTTTCTACTAACAATGAAATGAAATCGATTTCAACCTCGTACTTTGATTTCTAATCGATATTTTTATAATAAGGAGGTCTACCGTCGATCTGTCCTGAGCCAGTTTATCGCGGATTTAATCGAAGATCATGTTCGAGTTTCGACAAAATTGCGATACAAGCGCCTCGTACTCGCTCTTATTGATTCGTCAACTTCTCACTTTTTTGGCAAATCATCTTCGTTGATATGGAATCAACTTGGATAATATAGTTGATACCTTTACCACGCCAATCTAGATACTTTCAGATACGTGGTTCTAAAAACTAAGTCGTCATCCTCGAGAAGAAAGCAAACTTTCTTACTTTCGGGTTGTCCCACTGAAAGTAAGGAAGGATTTTGACAATCTCACGATGAATGTTGGATAATTCGTATCTTTACTGCACCAATTTAGATGCTTCCAAATACGCGCCTGGGAAAACTAAGTTGTCATCCTTATGAAGAAAGCAAACTTTCATATTTTGGTGTTCTCCTGCTGAAAGCAAAAAGGAATTTGAAAATCCCGTGATGAGCTTTAGATAGTTTGTACGATACCATACCATACCAATTTGAATGCTTCCAAATACGTATTTCTATAACTAAATCTTCATGGTCATGAAGAAAGCAAACTTTTCTAGTTTGCTGTTTTCCCACTGAAAGCAAAGAAGGCATTTCACCATCTCATAAGGACTGTTGGTTTCGTTTGCTGTACCATACCAATATGCATACTTCCAAAACGTCTTTCAAAAACTAAGTTGTCATCTGTATGAAGAAAGCAAACTTTTATACGTTCGTGTTCTCCCATTGGAAGGAAGGAAGACATTTCACAAATATCATGATTAATGTTGGATAGTTTGTATCTTTACCACACTAATTTGGATGCTTCCAAATACGTACTCCGAAAACTAAGTCGTCATTCTCACAAAGAAAGAGAAATTTCTTTGTTTGGTATTCTTCTACTGAAGCGAAAGAACGCATTTCACAATCTCCTGATGAATGTTAGGTAATTGGTTTTCCTCTGTCCACCTTGCTTTAGCCACAATTCAATGTCTTCTAGCATTAGAGTATTTTCACCTTTTCAAACGAAATGTCGTGAAAGTCTTATGTTTCGAATCCAGCTGTATCTGGTGCAGCTTCACCTTTTATTAGGAGCTTCTTCCATGATTTATCAGAAATTTACTAATGGCATCAATCAGAATGGAATACACGTTTATACCCTACATAAATGATCTCCCACGTTGCTTATCTTCACAGACGACACGTCATTGAAACATAACACCTTCGGCAGTATACAGACAACATTAAATCGAGCAAATGACTGATTTCATGACAATAAATTTAGATTGATTATTGAAAAAACTCAACACTTCAGTTCATAGTTAGAGACCAATAATTTTTGGGCGAACTCAGATACTTGGGACTAAAGGTAGACAATAAACTTACGTAAACCGCCGAGTTAGCTCAAAAATTAGCTAGTGTAGTCTTCAAGAGATACAAACTGCTTATTATCCCAGGATAAAGGAGGAGGGTTTTCATTCACATGTAACTGCAAAATTAAAAATCATAGATCTCGGATTATAACCTTTGAGATTTTGTAACGCCTTTTGCCATCTTCCGTCTTCTATTTCGGCGGCCTTCAGTTAAAAGTTTTATTTATGGACGCTTGGCGGTGTAGATGACGCCCTGATCAATCGGCTAGATTACAGACACAGAGGTTGTGTTTAGTAACATGAAAATACATAACATTTTTATTATTACTTGTCAACTTTTTCGCATTTTTATGCGTTGAGGCAATGTTAAGTAAAAAAGGGCCTTTTATTTCTACATCAGGGATATTTAAAACCTAAGTTTGGTAATGCTAGGTGCTACTTTCCATGTTGTTATGTTACTGTCAATATTAATTGTATATATATATTTTGCTATTTATTTAACTAACTTATCATTCGCATTTCGTCCACCACTTTCTAGATAAGAAATTTGTCTTTTATTGACCTAGAAAGTGGTGAAGATAATACAAAAGGCATGATATCTTTATGAATAATATTTGAAATGAATCATGCATTTTTCGAGGTAATTCTTAAGTTTTTGCTTTTAGAAGTCCTCCTTAATAGTGTCCTGGTTATGAAAAGTTTATTCAACTGTTTGAAGCAGCACTTTTATGATTCTTCTCACACTCACGCTAACATCAACTTACATTGGTGCATTCCAATCCGCAGAAATTAACTACAAATTCTGAATTTATCGTGTTTTATTGGCTATCGTGATCGTCATCAACAGCACACTCAAATATGGTTGGACATGATACCGGCGATAGTAATCAAAACGCGGCGTCGCGTGGTGTTATTTAGTATTTATACACGCAGTGCTAGTGCAACATAGGTTGCACATGTTTTTTATCACGGTACTAGAAACTAAAATAATAAATAGAATTACAAATAATTAACCTTGCTTGTTTAAAATGACTTACAAGCCCTATTCTGAAACTACGAAAAAAAAAAAAAAAGTAAAAAATCTGGAATATCTTTAACTGTGGAGGTATAGTATTTTGAGATAAGCGAAAAGTTGAGTTATTAACCACTCAGTTTTGAAGGTGGGAAAAAAGGAATTTTTCTTACGTACTTCTGGCGTTTAAAAAACCAATGGACTTCCACTTTGATTTTCCTCAAGTTCTAGGGCGAAGCTTTTTATTCTCATGCTAGAATCAGTAGGAAAACGGGTCAGAAGCCCCGGAAGGTTCGGCCCCGTCATAATAGAAAAATATAACAAAGTATAAAATAAAGATACAATTAAATTAAAAAAAAAAAGTAATGCGAGACTAAAACAAATTATTAAAATGATGTATTTTTTCCTATTTTATTTTTATTAATTAGTCCTAGTTTTACTGTTGCTTCTACATTATTTTATTATAATTTTATTATATGATTATTTATAATTTTTTATAGTATTCACATTATATTTATTGCTAGTTTGCAGTTTATGTCCAATTTTTTTATTATCAAGCGTTGAAATCCCAAACAATTTTGTCGTCGATTTTTATTGCAAGGAAATATTTCCGCCACTTTCTGTCGATAATTAGTTTTCTCTCAATGCCTATCCTAATTAAAAGCCGCATTTTCTCCTATAACTAACAAATATAATATGCCTCCTTCCGATTACGCAAGACGCTCGAAAGATGTAATCTCTATTTCGTATCTTTACATCCTACTTTTCTTCTCGAAACTTCCAACAGCACACAGTTTGTTTAGCAATGATTTGTAGAAATTTGGCGCCATATTTACGGGTTCCGCACAGGTAAAATAATTTAGGGCTTTTCTCATTAGCCCGAAGAGTAGAGAAGAAGGAGCTCGCAGGTAAAACGACCAAAAACAAATCTCGAGCGGCCGAAAAACGAGAGAGGGAGAGAGAGAGAGAGAGACGGGAAGGGAAAAGAACGACATTTGGAGGGTGTGCTATCTCATGCGAAATCTAGATTTTTTTACGATGAAGTTTTAATTTCTAAGAAGGTTCGAGGCTCATCAATGTTACACAAAGAAACACTTTATAACTCTCATAATCAATTACTAATGTAATAAAAGGGAATTTTATTAGCCGAAACGTGCATTAATTTGTGTTGATGCGCTCCTTCTGCTCTTTTCGTTGCGATATTACGTCTTTTGTATGTACGTACGTACGTACGCCGTTTCTCTTCTCGTTTCTAGTTCTTTCATTGTTTGTTATTAGCGCGTCGGGGAATTAAAAAGAAGACGATGAGGAGCGCCGTTGAATGGCTCATCAGATTAATACACATTTGCATGATGACTTCTTTATAAGAACGGACGAAAACAATGGTGTAATAATACGAATGAGGAATTGTTAAAAGCTCGAGCCTACAGTTACGTGTAATTACTTAAATATACAGATGTATATACGTACGTACATGCTGCTGATATATCTTGAACAAATTTATCAAAAACATCCATCTGAACATTAACTTTTATGTGAAATTTAAGTGAATTGAGCGAAGTATTTACTGAACCGCGTATATATTCCTATGAATCGAACTAATGTAAGCAAGCAAGCTTAAAGGGATTAATTTCTTATAAGTTTATGTCAAGTATCTGAGGTTAACACCACTAGACTTAAACAATGGAGTTCCAATCATTCGATAATCAGAATTTGGTCACAGTATTTACTATGCATATTTCGAAAACTGTCATCATTGCTTCGTCTAAAACTTTACCATCGTTCGATTATTGAGAGAATTTTTTTCTGGCATTACATGTTTTATCATTTCCTTTCAAAGATCATCCTTTAATTTTTGTTATCGTTTTTATCTTGCTCTATTAGAATTGAAAGGAAATAACAAATTAGTTTGAAGTTCCGAGAACATTTCCGTATATGCGCTTTTACAACTGAATATCATTTTGTGTTTAAAAAGTTTCCATCCAATTATTTATCAGTTGGCTTCTCAAAGTAAGGATACACACCCGTATAGCCTGGCTAGTTCAAAACCTACAGCGCCTAAGGGAGAAGGCGCGCTAATTCTCATAATGATATTAAAATATTTTCAGTGATACCAAAGCGGAGATTAGATCAAGAAACGTAAATTATGTTAAACTATCCAAGGCAGTCACTAAGAACGGTCATTATAATGTAGTTTGCCATAAGTTTGCTTTACATTTGGCCCGTCGATTAAGTTATTAGAGATTCCTAAGTTAGAACTGATCATTCTTCCTTTCCATCTGGCGATTACAGATGCCTCAAATAAATCGTTATTACTAAAGAAAAATAGATGGTGGAAAATGGTCGGATCAAGACAAGTTAGAAGCTATAGAAAAAGTTCGAAACAATGAGTCATCAGTTCCACAAACTGGAAAACGGTACAATGTTCCTGAGAATACATTGCAAAGAAGAGCTACAAACAAGACTAAAATTGTGTCAGAAAATGAGATGATTTAGGCATGTCTTCTTTGAGAAATAAGAAAACGAGATTCTAGAATACATTCTCGTAATGAAAAAGCGGCTTTTTGGGATCACTTACCAAGACCTTCGTTGATTGGTATTAGATTTTCCCAATGCAAAAGAGATTCGTAATAAATTCAATAAAGCCACCAAAATGGCTTTCAAGAAATTGATGTACCGGTTTTTCTTATCGTAGATATAAAAATATTTCCCTAAGGAAACCCGAAGCAACTTCTTATGCCAGAACTACGGGCTTTAATCAGAATACAGTACGACTTTTTCCAAAAATGTTTAAGTTTGTATTTATGTGAAATACAAACTTACTTCAGCTCGAATATGCAATGTCGATGAAACCAGCGCAGCAACCGTCCCAGAATTGGAAAAGATGCTTGCTCAGAAAGGTAGAAAGCAGGTGGGTGGACTGATGAGTACCGAAAGAGGACTAATGTTTGTATTGCCGGTTCTATGAGAGCAAGCCGAATTTTTTTATCGCCTGCCTTTATTTCTTCCCCAAAAGAGTGAAACCTGAGCTGATCGACAATTCACCTAAAACAAAGGTTGGATGGATCGTGACGTCGTCTTGAATTTTATGAAATATTTTATTGAGCCAACAAGACTGTCGAAGGAGCACTCAAATCTTGTTGTGTTGGACGGCCACAATTCACATAGCAAAAATTTTTGTAAATGCAAACAATTCAAATTGTAGAAATAAGTCAAACTTCAGTGCAACTGATGATGACACAAATTGTATCGTCTTTGGGGAAAAGTACGCGGATAGTGGAGAGGATTGGCACAACTACCAGGGATGTTTATGACAAGCTTACGAGTCCTATGGAGTCATGGATGAGTTGTATTCCACATGTGTCGTTTGCCAAGAGTGATGTTCCTTTTAGATCATCAACCCACCTTAAGAGACTGGTTTTCCAAGATAAACCATTTACATTACTTTTCCAATGTAGAAAATAAGATTTTTTGTTTATTTGTGGGTCTATTTGACACTAAAAGCTGTTTCTGTTGTGATTAAGTTTTTATGTTGTTATTACGAAATTGGTTTGTTACAATTAGTTTTTGAAGTATTGATTTTCAAGGAAAAAAAACGTCCCATCTTGGGCTACTCTCGCCTACATCATATCAGTCTGCTTTTCCAAACTCGATCTAAAGCCGGAAAAATATGAACGTTTCAGGAATTAATCATGAATAACTTGAGCCGGGTACATAAGCTACTAGAACCGCAGGACATAAGTTTCGGTAATAAGTTCGCGTTACGGTTGAATCCACGGGGGTGGAGAATATGTTGATCTCTTTGCCTAAAAAAATATTAATAAGAACAATTATTAGAAGGAACATCCTCACCGACACTCCCAAGAAGGTGTTTCTGTCGTCATCATTTACCCCAAAAGCAGTGGTACGCACATTATCTTCATTTCCGACCTCCCAATTTGTTTAAAATTTCTTTACGACCCCCTCTCCCCCATTTTGTGCCTAGTTTTGTCGCAATCTATCGACTGACAGTTTTTTTACGTTTTTTTTTTTTTTGTTGTAATCATCGAGGTCACCTATTTATTGTCGAATAAATTCCTTTCAATTTTGTCCACACTTCTCTTCATCTTATGCGGTCTGCCTAATTCCTTCCCATTTTATTCCTTTTCTGTCTGCTTCCACACGCAGACCGTCACTCCTCGTTTCTTTTCCCGGTCTTCCTCTCTTATTTTTCTTCGATTCTCGCGTTTCGTACACCTCTTTTAACATTCCGTCATGGCCAGACCACTTCAACTCCAATATTTTTTGTCCATTGGTTCTATTTGCAATTTGTCTCTTAATATATGCCGTTTATTATCTTGTCTCTTATGGTTCTATTGTCTATACGTCTCAAAGACCTCACCTCTACCATATCCAAGCGTGTTTTATATTTCTCTGACAAAGTCCAATTGCTTCGCTACCATACACACTTAATTGTCGGTCTTACGACATTTATTGACTACTTCCGTTTTCAACTTCTCTCGGTATTCCCCTCTTCCCTGCTTTCATCATATCGAACATTTCTCCTGCTTTTCCTATTTTGTCGTTCATTTCTTTTTCAATTCTTCGATTATTGTCAATTATGGATCCTAAATATCTAAAACTCTCCACCACACTCCGTACACTATTTGCTCTCCTTGCAGTCAATCTTATGTGCCTCTTTCTCCTTTGACATCATCATGCTTTCTTTCTTCCATATATTTATCTTGCCTAGTTGATATTCTGCCGCTTCTATATTGTATATAAGTATATGTATATAAGTTCTTCCCTAAATCCGCCACGATAACCACATCATCCACAACCAATAATTCGCTCATTTCCATTTGTTCCATTTTCCATTGTCCCAGTTTTAGTGTGTTCAGGTTTTTCTTTGCTTCTTTTATTGCCTCATCTAACACTACTGTAATTGGAAGGGGGCTCACGATACATCCCGCTTTAACGCCTATTTTTGCTTCAAATTTCCTTGATTCTTCATTGTTGGTTCTCATTATGTTCCTATTGCTTCTATACACAGCTTTTATAATTTCAAATAACTGTTAAGCCTGTCCCTGTCAGGCAGGAAGAAAAAGAAAATATAAGCTAAAATGTTAAAAAATTGAATTTTGCCACGCCCCTTTTTCGTCTTAATTCTCCGGCCGCAGGCCAAAAATCAAAAATCCGGCTACCTTAGGATTTGGCCTAGGCGTTTTACTATATGCATGCCAATTTTCAGCTTTCTAGCCCACCAGTGAGCTTCAAAAAGCTCTGGATAGACTAAAAGAGAGGAACACACAAATAAGGAAATTATATATATATAGATAATCATCTTTACTGTATCTCTCTCCCCCATGGGCTTTCATATATCTTCTCTCTTTATTCTATCGAACGCTTCTAATGTAAGTCAATGAAGCACATATGTATTTCCTAAATTTTATTGAGTAATTTTTCATTTCTTTGTCTTATTGTGAGTATTAACTCTTGTGTGCTTCTTTATTTTCTAAAACTCCTCTTATGTGTTTTCTATCTTATTTCTAGTTTTTTCGATTGTTCCTCTAAAGTTTCCACATATTTTTTATCCCTTTTCTTGTATATGGGTACCGAGTATTATTCCTGTATTCTATTCCTTTGGCACCTTTGCAGTCTTCATTACTTCGTTTTGTAGTTCTGTTAATTGGGTTATTCCCTCTTCTTCGATGTATTTGATGATTTCTGGTGTTATATCGTCAATTCCGGGTGCTTTCTCTAGTTTAAGCTCTGTACGACCTCTATGATCTTGAATCAATTCGTTAATTTTTTGGCGACGCAGGTCATACCTCGCAGATATTAGGTATATAAGTAGGAAACTCTCTTGTCTCTTTTACTTCGAGGTTTCTGCATTGATTTTATTTATATTCGTAAGAATGCTTTTAACAACTATATTTTAAAATTTCGTTAACAAGTACTACCCTAACAGCAATGAAGACTGACTTTGTTGACGTAATTACCCCTTTAGTCGTCGAAGTAATAGTTTTATTGGAAGAAACGTGAAGGTATCCACCAGAATTTCCATCCCTTTCCCTTCTTGACTTTCTATTTTTAAAGGTTTTCTCTCTGACTTTTATTTCTAAAGATGTTTTTTTTGATATTGGAAATTGGGAACGGTTAACATATAAAGGGAAAGAGAGCCAAAGAGAGAGTTTTTACACTCAAATAATTGTGGTTTGTACAATTCATAAAATCAACTAACCGACTTCGTCATGAAGCACAATTCTAATTATAATTGCAGGACTAATTTAAATAATATCCTTGTAGTAACGACAACACACACAATTACTTTCACTTTAAATTTACGAACTAATTATCCTGGTTACATTACGTTCTCCTGTAGTCGTTTCCCATTCGCACAAGCCGATAATGAATAAGCAAGATGCAATGGTCGTAAAAACTATTAGAAACTCGAAGATAATCAATGCTGTTTTAAAGCAACCCGCACATCGATCGAGTCAAATATTTTCTATTTTACCTATCATCATCTATGGAACCATCAAAATTACAAGGTAATAAAATTTTACTTCAATTACATCTAGGTACAAATGTAAACAAACAGCGGTGGGTATTGCCACCCAGGCATTACCATATGTCAACCCGTTTATCTCTCTTTTTTACCGGAAAGAATGAATCGCGTGATTTGTTAAACAACACAATTAGCGAACACTCTAGGCAATTTACGATCATTATCCACATGTTGTCAGCATTTTCCCCGATCCTAATAACGACGATGCTGAATACCAAAAGCTATTACGTTACTACACTACATGCGTATTTCCTCACACAACACTAATTTAATTACAATAATAACAACGTCGGTTTTAATTAGATTTTACGTGCACCTATAACGCAGGTATCCGTATGCATATTATGCGGCCGAGTCGATCGTATTCACACATCCAGCGCGTAGAAAGGCGTTTGAAATTAATAATGATAGACCGATTAATGGTAATTATATTAATAATTCTAATATCGGATCTTCGCCCGATTATTCTCTCACAAACACATGTCTTATAATTTAAATTGGACGTATATTAAGGTACAGTTATCAAGATTTTCGGCGTTTCTTCTCTTCATCGACGTGGCCCGTTACCGTTATCCAAGGGACTTGTTTGGCGATCGCTGCGAGAGAACGAAAACGGGCACCGGTGAGCCGCCAGGTAAAAATGTCTAATTCATAAAAATGAACACCCCGAAATACGAGGATGGTCTTAGAAGATCTATCACCTTTGAAAAGAAAAAAAAGAACGGGGGAAAACGCAGGTTGGTTTAAAAGTTTTAATCGGTCCGAAGAAATGGGGCGTAAAAAATTTTGGAAATTAAGGCGGTGGAAATGATTATAAAAGTCAATTACTTCGAAGGGCGAAATAATCGAGGGAGAACACGGGTTTGTTTTAATTTTTGTGGAAATTTAAATTTAAATGGAAGATACCTACCGCTAGCTTTTGGCGTACAAAAAAGTTGTAAGAGGGTACCAATTGACTCGGGTGCTAGTCAACCCCTCAATTGAGTTATAACGGTAACGAAATTAGAGCTGTAGGTAAGATTTATAAAATTATACTGAAGTAGAAGAAGCAGAAGAAGCGCATCTTCATAGGGGAAAGAACTCACTTAAAGGTTGCAATAATCATTTAGAAAGAGGCGTAAGGAATTTTCAACTAGAAAATGAAAATTAATGGGAATATGTAGTATGTAACAACAGCAACCATACCGAAAATGAAGTGGTAAGAAGAAAATGCTTTCCCAACAAAATCAGTCCTTATTTATTTCTATACACAGTTGAAGCAACAATTTTCTACTGATTAAACACACCCTCCCATACCTTCTGGGTTCATCTTAAACATGCGCATCTTTTGATTCACTCAATATTTGTAACCGAAGACCACTTTGTGAGTTAAAATTTTGTGCTCTACTCCTGATTTCATGATTCCTAAAAATACTATTGCTCAATCCTATATCAAGAATTTCTTTCTCACCGTTCCACATCCTTCAGCATGAAAGTTTAAACTTTTGATGAAAATAATTTGTACAAAAAATTTCATGCGATTGTTTAGACCCCTAGAGCAAAAAATTACGCCCAATTTCCACCTATTCCCTTCCTAGTTGCAAGTTAACTAAAACACTTCAACATTTAACCACTGTTTGACCTTTGAAAATTTTATTATGGCGACTCTCTAAGCTTGCTGAATATTTATTTAAACGAGGGTTTTGATTCGGTTATTGTATTTGGAGTACAAGTAGAATTTGGTGTTGAAATTCTAAGCAGTGATGGAGATTTTGGTGGTTTAATTGCATCATCGTAACTTTACATATTGTTAGAGACATTAACTACTTGCATTTTTTACGTTCTTTAGTCTGTCTTTTTCCTCAACCCCCTCCCTCTTCTCCCCACGGGGGCTGATTGGGTTAAGCACTAAGCTTTTCAGGCATCCTTCGCCGTTCCAGATACGATTCCTTGACATCACAGGTCGTACACCCCCAAAAATAATCGTGGTTTTTCTGCCAGGATCGAGTCTTGAACTTTTCACAGCAACAATCAATGCTATTCGACATTTTGCCTTCTTGTTCGTCTTCTTGACTAATCCATCTACCACTTGGGTGTCGACTGTGAATCCACCTTATTTTTTCACAACTTTATATCTCCCTTCGTTCTTCGTATTCCTCTTCTTTTTTCGATTTCTTCTATTCCCTCCATTGGCCCTTTCCTTGGTTCTTGGTGCGTTCTCTCACATCTTTTACTCGTCTCCAATATCTCTTTCTCTTTTCCTATTTCAATACCAACCCGATTGTTCTTTATCATTCGTTGTTAATCCTACCACTTGGATGTCAAATATGGATGCACTTTATCCATTCAACCATTTGTTCCACAATTTTCTATCTTCGTCCATTCTTTCATTCATCTTCTTTTTCCGATCTCCTCTCTTCTCTTAATTTATTCCTCGCTTGTTCTTCAGTGTTCTCCTCGGTTCCAATATCTTTTTCTCCTTTCCTAACTATGTGTAGATATGAAATCAATTGTTTCTTCTTCTTCTTAGCTAATTCTTCTGACACTCGAATGTGAGTTCACCTTATTCTTTCAGTCAATTTTCCCTTCATTTTCTTATTCTTCTTCATTTTTCGATTACTTCTGTTCCCTCAATCTCCCGTCGTTCTCTTTATTCCTTTTTTTTCTCCGATTTATTCGATTTTCCTAATTCATCCCCTCTTCGGTCTTCACCGCTTTCTTTTAACCCATTAATCCTTTCCAGCATTTCTTTCTCCTTTCCTGACTATGTGTCGAAGCCAGCTCAGTTACTTCTTCTTATTCCTAGCTAATCCTTCTACCACTTTGGTATCAAATGTATCCTCAACCTGTTATTCTAGTTATTTCTTTTCTTCTCATTCATCATCTTCTTTTCAATCTCCTATATTCTTTCAATTTATCCCTTCCTCTGTCATCAGTGCTTTCTCTTACCTCGTCTACTCGTTTCCAGTACCTTTTCTCCTTACAGAGCTTATGCCCAACCAAATGAGTTGTTTCCTTTCAATGAATTTTGTTCGAGTCCTCGATTTCCAACCAGATCTCTATTTCCACTGATTTCTCTCTCCCATTTACATTTTCCTGCTATCTTGATCAGAAGAGACTGCTTCGCAGCGGTAATTTTCTGTTAAATGGTGGCTGTTTCAGCTACGTAGTTGACTACTTTCAGTTTCACCCTTTTCTCTATTTCTTTTTCGCCTAAAATCGCTTTATTGAATGCGTGATAAATATTTCTTCGTTTCCTCTACTCTGTTGATCATGTCAATGGAACCAAAAGAGGAAATGTCTTTTATTCCTAGAAAAGTCGGTGAACAAAGATGAACAATAGCCAATGTTCTTAAATAGGTATTTTTGTATCAAGGATATACCTACACTTTCAACTCATTTTAGCAAACAATATATCTTTAATAGAAGCTTTTCCAAATTGAAAAACGAGAAGCACAGAATGGCAGATTGTCAAAAATTTATTTGTTGCAAACCTGAACCTAAATGTTGCACTTATTGACATTCACAATAACCGAAGCGTTGCTTCTTAGATTCACTTGTCACAATTTAGCTTACAATGTGTACTACAGTAAGGTTTTTCTATTCCGATTGATATTGTGAAATGGGAATCTTTTGACCAAAGAAATGATGAAAATGATGATGCGTTTAACCAAAGACCAAAATCGAAAATAGTGCAAAGTGCCCGTATGTTAGTTTTGTAATCTATATATACAATTTCCTTATTTGTGTGTTCCTCTTTTTTGTCAATCCAGAGCTTTTTGAAGCCCACTGATCGGCTAGAAAGCTGAAAATTGGCACGCATGTAGTAAAACGCCTAGGCCAAATCCTAACGTAGCCGGATTTTTTATTTTTGACCTGTGGGCGGAGAATTAAGACGAAAAAGGGGCGTGGCAAAATTAAATTTTTCAACATTTTAGCTTTTATTTTCTTTTTCTTCCTGCCTGGCAGGGCCAGGCTTAACAGCTAGTTCAATCATAAAATCCTCCATTCTCTTTATAGAAAAAGTTTGCCAACAGCATATGGTGATTACGTGATTATTGGCATATGCAATTTTTTCTTATTTAGTAGCACAACTACCTTGTAGCTGACCAATTAACGCCGCCCATTAATTAAGTCGTTTTATAGAGAGTCATTCAGATTCTATGAATTAATATTTTAGCTCCTGTAAATAGCTAATAGTATGTAGAACATATAAAACAGATGTTTAATGAGAGCCTTCCCGAAATGGAATACAAAAATAAAGAAGAATTCGTAGACAAGTCTGTAATCGAAGAAGAAACTGGTCTATATGTCCCATCTTACGATCTTAGTCATCAAACTAAATGGAATTATAGTAAAAGCTCGAATATCCGGACCTCAAATACCCGCAGCTTTGACTATCCGAATTCGAATAAACCATTACTTGCGCTTAAACGCCCTTAAACAAGCTTTCGGTATTAACGATAAGTATTCGAAGGTTTGCTTATCCGTATGGAACCCGATCCCAATTGATCCGCATATTCAACGTTCTATTCTAACTCAAATATTTTGTAGTTGATCAAATTTGATTAGTATATTCTCTGTCCCTTCAACAAGTTTTGAGAAAATCTTACTTTGACGAACAAAGCGCATATTATAAATACATACAGTATATAGAGCTGATGCTATTAAACATAATTTAGAGTATCGTCGTTCTACCAACATATTCGCTTTTTTTTTAGATATAGAGAGGCAACTTTTTCTTTATATCTAAACGAGAAGACCGTTACATTAATAGCGAAGACGTGAACGTGAAACCCGTCAAAGAACTATGAAAAAACGAGAACAAATCGCCGAATAATGAAAGCGGACGGCAAAAAGCAAATAAATGTGTTGTAATTTCGTAATTGGCGATCAAAAGATGAAAGTTATCCAGCATCGTGGCTGATGTAGGTACGATGAAGATAATGGAAGTATTCGCTTCAATTGTAGACGTCGCTCTTAATTAGACGGTAATTTAGACTAATGTTTATGGAAATTACGACTTTTTCGCTCTACAATTTTGCGAATATTCATTAAAAACAGATTTTGCCTTACTGCATTTCCCACGATACCGTCAGAAACAAATAAAGTAAAACTAGTTAGTAACGTGTTATATATATATATACATACATACATATATACATACATATATACATACATATACGACTTCTGCTCCCGTCGCTGCCGTTTGTCTTTGAATTTTGTAGATATGTACAGTACACGTAATGTATGTATTTATATCGTTTCTCTCACTACCTATTATAGTTATGATATTCCCTTTTCAAACTCATTTACGTATCGCTCACGTTAACGTTACGGAACGGAGTTTATTGTTCCAAAACGGAATACATTACCATTGCGCTTATTTGGAATTTTACGATTGCCGATATTAATAATGCAAAACTCCGGTAAATGTACGTTCGCGCATGTCCGTACGCTCTAGTTTTCATTTTTATGCCTCTTTGCGAGGCTTGCATTAATATTTATGGTCCCACCATTATACTGATGTATTTATAAATAATACTTGCTTGATTAACCGAACGGATTTACATTTCTCGTTTTACGCTCTTATATCGTAGGTTGATCGCGATTGTCGCTGAACTTAACTCGTTTATGGTTGACAGGCAAGCTTAGGTAGTTTTAACTATTCCATCAATTAGAAACAATCAGCGCCGTGCATGCAGAATTTTACTGCGTGGCGTTTGTGTTAATCCGGATTAGCGAATTCAAATGAACTTTGCTATATATTACGTGGACATCAGGATATAGGGTTTTCTAGAAGCTTTTATGTTTACGCTAGTACAATGATAGTATATAGTTTCTATTCGTAGTATATTGTAGTATATTAAAAGGCACAGTTAATGTTGGGCTTATGGTTTTCAATTGTCATATGGTTCATTTTGGGGTCACCACGCCCACTACCTTTTGAGCATTTATTACCCTACGGGTGTTAGCTTCTTATTTTAATTCCAGCCAGAGACGTTTAATGGGAGAAACAAGTGTCACTAGAAATAAAATTATTAATTTTCATAAAAAGCATCGGTTAATAGACAGGAAAGCATTGTTAACATTCAGATACATACATACAACATTTTTGCATTACAAGAATTCATAGAAATTACTGGAAATAACCAAAGATACATCGACATTCAATACAGGTTTCTATAACAGCGATATACCTGGATGAACTGGAGTCAAGGTGAATTAAAGTTTTCGTTTTGTGGAAAATTTAGAAATAGCGCAGTGTAGTCCTGGTTTCCAAAAGAAATGGAAAGTTTGCTTGCTTAACGACGAAGATAATTGAAAATAGATAAGTGTACAAATAAGTCAATAAATATATTTGGAATAAAAGGGTTTTCCAGAAGAAGTACCAGTGAATAAGAAAACCTCACCATACCGGAGAAGATAGAAATTAAAGGTGCATCGAGAATAGAAGTTAAGAAAGGAGATATAGGAAGAACCATCATCGAAAAAAGAATTACACTCACTCACAGACACACAACACTAGGTAGTTATCTTAATTTTATGTTAAATATTTCTCCAAATTTATAAATATAATTTGTTATAATTTATGCTGTTAGTATCATTAATTAAGAGCTATGCCGGTGCAATTTTGTTTAAGAAATTGAACTAAATTCTCAGTACAATATCCAGGAATAAATATTAAGTGCAGCTAAGCATGGATTTACAATTTCTACGTATATCCGAGTTCACGATTCAATACTGCCATTTCTTCAATCAAATTTAGGACGAACATTATTCTTCCCTCTATCCTCTCATCCTTCAACCTTTCCAAACATTGAATTTTAGATCTATGTCCATCTTACGTAGTGTTTTCAGTCCCTTTTATCCCTTCTTAGAATGTTCATTACATTCTCGATTATTCGTCCTATTTCCTCCAGTTTCTCTGTAGGTGCATATAAATATACTACCTGATAGACGGCTTTGAAATTTTTTGAACTAGTAATAATAAGTTATATTGCGGTGTTCGTCGTGAATCCTTGCCTGTCATTTTATCAGTTAGTTTCATTTTAACCTATTTTTGCTTTACTACAAAGGGTACACCACCGTGCAAATGACACTATCCTGCATTTTATAACTTTTCGAACCATATCTTGTGACTTATGACAGTAAGATGGAGCTTACATGTATTTTTCATGCCGCTTTCAAATTTTCATTTTTGCCCGATTGTTGACCAAGTAGCTTCTAAATCCCCACAAGTTGTCTAAGAATGTTTCTCATAGTTCACATTTTTCAGCTCAATTTTGAGATTTTCATGAGAATCCGCAAGATGTACTGAATGAGCGACAGCTATTGAGGTATCTCCATTATATAGAAGCACAACTTTGAGGCTAGGTTCTGATGATGAGCCAATAAACAACGTCCATTAACTTGGATCATGAGTGACGTTAAAGAAATCCATTAAAACCTCGATATTACAGTAAGAAACCATACAGTCTTCTTCTTTAAAGAAGTTTGTTAATTCCTCTTCTCTCGTCCTATACCAAAAGAACGATACTCTGGTTAGTAGCAATTTTTTGTGTTCCAAGCAATTCATCGGGATCTGTAGGAAGAATCAAGTTACGAGTTAAATTATTAAGTTCGCTTCGACCAAATAATTGTGGTGCAGAATCTTCTTCCGGCTTGCAATCACTTCTTCTGAGCTGCATTCACCACTTGCGTGGAGCTCATTTCTAAAGTAGCTACACAAACTAAATACGACAGCACAAACATAACCTCACAGCACTGTAGCAGGTAAACAATAAACTACTATTTCCTGCCTAAAAGCCATCTGGATGCAATAAGTGTGGCCAACTACTCCCTCTTACCAAAATAAAATACCTCTTCCTCGCGAAAAAAAATCCCTTTCTGGAAATTTACTTTTAAATAAGCAATGAGCTGACTTGATTTGCAAAAAGAACTGTACATTATTGAAAAAAGAAACAAAAATAAATCTCAAATCTTGACAAAAGTTATTGCTTTGTGCGAGGGCTAATTGCTGACGCATGGTTTCAAGATGTCTTTCTGCTGTTTATTATCGAAATCGGTTTTTTAGTTTGCACTCCCAGCAATCATTTTTAATGCCTCCCTTATGTATTTGCATTCTCAACAATATTTATTCTCTGAAACGCACCTAACATTCCTCTATGTAACGTATATAAAAGGTAATTCATATTGGTTATATTCTTTTGTATTACAAACAACCTATTTTATGTGGAATATAAAATCAGTGCTTTTGCATTCTTATGTTGATTTCTGGTAATATTTTGATTTGTTTGGTGGCCACCATGCAATACATTTTATTTAAACATGGTTAGTTCGGGTGTATGTTGAATTTATTTAAGACATACTCTATATGCTTAAGTTAAAGATTCGTTTTTATGTGTGTAGTGTCGAGATCCTTTACAATCAAGGATTTGCATTAAGTCCGTTTTACATTATCATATTAAATTGTACCAAACAATTGAATACTATTTTATAGAATAATGTAAAGCGCTTTACCCGTCTTTTATACAAGATTATTGTGTAAATTTAGACTCCGTCATTCGTCAGGGCTATTATGTATGCATGATGAACTGGTACAAAAATTCTGTTTATGATTCTGTGCCATGCTACATCCTCGTTTCAAATTGTACACCAGTATCACACAGTATTTACAAATATTTCTCATAACCTCCAAAAGATTAATTTTATGCGTTAGCTAATAACACTAGTACTTTTAGTAAAACGCTTAATAAAAGCATTTGCTGATACGACCACAGTATAATGTGCAAACCCAGGTTTATTTTACCTACATATATACTGTAACATGACTGGATAAGACGTAAACATAAGAAAATGAGGTTAGATTGGAATACGTGCAATGCAGACTAGTGAGCAGGCGCAAGTCAAAACATTTAGTATGAAAATAGGACATGATTTTGCACAGAAAAATAGTACAGTGTTTTATATTGTACTATAAAATAGTATTCAATTTTTACGTACAATATAATATGATAATATAAAACGGGATTTAGTCAGTAATACTAGAACATAGTCATCGCTATCACTATCAATTTACACAGAATCAAAATGTCCTAATGATCATTTGATCTACGTATTAATAGACGTATATTTTGATGACTCATTATTACCCTTCTTTTGTGATCAATCAATTTTTTGATCTCGAACTCAAAATAGATTAGAAGCAATTTGTCCTATAAATGACGCTAACTATCAGCTATTTTAACTGCATATTTCATTTACAGAGTACGCACACATATACAAATGTTTCTTGCTGTATATTACAATATGTTAGTCAAGTAATCGATTCAAGGCACAGAAGCAATTAGGGTAATCTCATTGGAACCAGCTCCCACAGCTTGTGTGAGGAGAACACGTTGGTTTTCGTAATTCGCACAACTATCTATAGAAAGGCTCTGCAATAATAACATAAAGCAAGCAGCGAAAACAAAATAAAAGGGATCTAATTTGTGTTTGCAAATTATGCAGATGCGCCTTCATAATAAAGGATCTGGAAAATGATGGATGAGTATCAGAATATCATTATTATATCTTCTTCGCCTTCTTCTTCTCCCGCGTCGTGCACGCCTTTCGGAAACAGGGAAAAATATTTGTGAATGAATGACGTTGCATTAACAAACCGTGGAAATTAATTCTAAAAGAGGTCCGCGTGTGAGTGTGTTTGTGTGTTGGCCTCTGATGTTCACGTTTACGTGCCGGCGTACAATATGTACGTGTGTGTACCGATCTGGTTGTCGAGTGTGTTTATGTTGTACACGCCGGACTTGTGTGTGGCTGTGTGAGTTTATTGAGATAGGTCAGTGAAGATACCTGGCCTTTTCGAAGAGCGGTCCACTTCTCCAACCCATCCGTCGTTCTGCGAGTATTATTTTTGTTTAGCATATAATAACGTGCGAGATTCATGCCCTTGACTTTCGACTCGCAAATTAGGAACGGTGTCGGAGAGTTTCGTCGCGAATATGCAAAGCATTTGGCTTTTCGACGCCGAAATATTAAGCGGACTCGCTTTGAAGATGGTATACTTCGCGTACAGGAAAATCCGGTGGTTATAATTGATTTCCATTCATTTATTTTTATACACATGCTTACTATTATAATAATTAAATATTTTCGAAATTTGGTTTTTAACATCGAATTACATGAAAGTGCCTCGTTGGAACTTGTATTTTTCGACATAATCTACTTCGATATATCGATTCCGTTGATGCCCTTGTCGTAATATGATTTTTAAAACCCTAAATCAGAATCAGTTCTGCCCATCTGTTTGGATTGAAACGAATTTCTTTAACCTCGTAGCCACTTTTTGAAGTTAGGGAATGTGGAAAGTTTGCAGGATGTTAAGTCGAATCAGTATTGTGCAAAGAGGAACCATTTAAAAAGCTGTCATTGCAATTTCGAACCTACACACTAATGTGCTTTTGTCCTGAAAAAGCTCTTAGACTAAATGGGATCAATTTTTGTTCGTTTCTTGGGCACAAACTGTCCAATAACATTAACCCGCGTCCAGGCCTAACTTCCAACCCCAGCCAAAGCAGCTATAGTTACAAATTTGAAAACGTTGGAATTGCTAAGGCGTCCGCCTCTAAATGAATATAGGGGTGGAATTTCAAAATCAACGTGTAGCTGAGCGTTTCGGACAAACCGCGGTGCATTCGCGAGCATCCGAAGCACCTTATTTTGAGCAAATGTTAGTCTGTGTAGATGCGACTTTGCTGCTGTGGAGCAGGACAGCGCACCTTATGTTACTGTTGCTGTCAACTTTGCAAGCGCAACAGATTTACACCCTTTCTTTGCTTGCATGTTCGAATATGAAACAAAGTAATGGACCCATGTTTTATTCACAGTCACAAACTGACGACAAAATTCATTACGATTAGGTTGAAAGGTTTGCGTTCTTGATTTATAGTAAGCATACTGGCATTCGCCATCATTTCTTCAAAAGTTGTTTCTCTCGACCTTCATGCGTGGTGAACTTTTCCGATAGTCTTAGAGTTACAACCAAATTCACTATGCCACGTACAAATCATGTGAGTCAATGATGAAGAGGCAGAGATATATCTATCGAGTTTGGTTCTTCATTTACGACGTAAAAACTAATTTTCAATCCACGCATGAAATCTTTATTATAAATATTTTCAATAAGGGTGATTGCAAGGACTGTGGTGTAATTTACTGACATAAATATCACATCGGTAAACTCCTCACCACACAATTGTTTATAATAAAATCGGTGACACGTGTTTCGCTAGCTCGAGGCAAGCATCTTCAATAACCGTATAAACTAGATTAAACCAATCTAGTTTATTCCGATTATTATGATCAAATGAAAGAATTTTAACTATAATCCAATTTCTTCGGGCAGTAACCAATTTTCAAATGTTAGGAATGGTAAAGTCTGGAAAACGTAAATCTACTTGAAAAGTTTTCCCGATTTCGGAACTTGTTTTCGGTTATAGGTTGTCGTACCAAAACGAATTTGTCGAGAAATTAATGCATCGAACAACAGGAGTGTCAAAACTCAACTCTGAAAATTGGGAAATCATTTATAAAAAGTTTATTCAATAATGTCCCGCAAAAGAAGCTTTCGAAGTGCCAAATAGCCTTTTAAAGAAGAAGTGTTATTGCAGTGCTATGTATTGCTACTGTAAAAATACTGTCTTTTGTCATAGGAATGCTGAAGAAAATTTCTTGACATTCACACGTTCCTTTTCCTAAACCATTAGCTCAATTAGGAATGGAGTAACACAAATCACTTTGATGTCAAAAAAAAATATAGCTACTAGGCGAAAATTATTGGCACAGTGGAACTCAGTAAGCCAAATATGAATGATATTGGCACCAAAACATATGTTGGACTCGGTGATCTACAGATACATACATACAAACTGCATATCATCGAATAAAGTATTTGTGCTCCATTCCCTGCATGCTCGTTTGATGTTATATCTTAACACTGAACATGAACGTACATTTTACATACAACTAAATGGGTTCAACTTTCAATTTTCAGAAGAATTGTAATCGTCACTTAGAGACTATACCTTTAGGCATGAGTCAGTTTCATTTTGAAATGTTTATGATCCTTTTGTTATTAATTAATTAAATAAATCCCAACAAGTTAATTTTTAGGTTGTTATAAATTAGAAATCTGGAGGAATGATTATGTGATGTTATTACGACGAAATTACTCTTTATTCAACATTTTCCACTTAATTCCGCTCCTGATGCAAATCGATTAATCATTTTGACATTCTCGAAATTATCATTCAACACATAGCATAAATTTAGTCTAGTGGAAAGGAGGAAGGAGTGAAAATTAATGCAAATATAAAAATAAATAACGGCAGAGCTGGAAAGCGTACCGCAGAGAAATAATGGAATATTTTCGAAGAAACTCGTTGAATAATATTTCGTAGGTTTTGTAACTTCGAGACAATTTAACCAAATATTTATTTATTTAGTTCGGTTTGTAAAGATTTTACGCTCGACTGGCCTAGTTTAATTTATTCATTTCGTACGAAATTTACATACGGGACAATTCCTTACTCCGAATTATTTATGGTAATGATTTCTTCAACAACCATTTCGACAAAACGCAGTTTACTAAATAGTGAATAAGTAGACAAACCGCATTGTTACGAATTAATACTTTGTAGCAATTTTTTTCTTCGGTTGTCAAACGAAACAACCATTCCGAGACATGCCTATAATTTAACAAGTTGTTACTCGATAAAAATGAAATTTTAATCTGCTGCTCTACTTCTTTAAAATCGACGTTTTCGGACATCGCGTTATTATTTGTCTCCGTTGGCGATGTTCGCGTTAAAGGCATCTAATTAGACATTCCGTTTTGAATGAAGTGAACCGAAACCGCTTTTTAATAATTAGAACCGTGGCGAATCGGTCGGGTTACCAAATCGGTTATATTTCCTTACCAAATTATCTTTTGTGCGAATATAAATATTTAGACAGATCTAATTGTATTGTATTTGAAAGAATCAGTTTAAGCATTTTTTCCGCTCTAGTAAGTAACTATTGGGAGCATTTCCAAAGTTTATTTTTGTGACGGATGGAAATTGAATTTAATTGATCTGTTCGAAGAGTGTTAGTTTGTTTTTCCTGCTTCTATGTACAACCTAAACATTCAAATTAATAAAATAAATAATTAATAAAATAATTTCTACAACTTCTGCAATATGTCGGATATCTTCAACAAGTAGGTTTTTGGTTTTATTTCCATTGTAAATCTCATTTCTCGTATATTTGTACCTTGAGTAACTTATTTATGCGTATACGAATAAATAGGTACAATGCATGTTTGAAATTTGTCGTAAATACTTGCACGCCAATGAGAAATACTTCATATTGGCTTATAATGTACCAAACTGACTAAATCCAATGAGGTTCTCGTGCAGACTGAAGGGATTAATACTTCCAAACAAAGTTAACTGATTTTGTGAATTTGTGGAGGGATACAATAGAAGAACGTTGCACATATTTTTGTGGGTTGAATCGCTCCTGGGTTGGATGGAAAGCGCTCTATTATACTTGTGCAAATATCTCCATCGATTTACCATTAATAATAATAATAATAATAATAATACTTTATTAAGCTTTAGGAAATACTGCCGTATCAACAGGTATTCGTGAAGTAAAGTCAAAAATTTATATAAATTTAAAAATTCCTACAATTTGTAAAATATATATATAATAATCTAAACTATAAATGATCAAAAATAAATACAGAAGACGGATACACAAAGATTATAAACTAATTAAAAAATTATTAGTGCTTGAAATCAAGAACAAATTTGACCTAACTGCAACCCAACATTTTGCAGTTATTTGGGAAGGTGGTTGAAGAATTTATATCTATTATGGTACATATGCCTTTCATATTTGGCAGTAGAGTGTTATTCCGGTATTAAGGCATCTTTGTTAAGCCTATGATAATTATGGTTCACATGACAAAATTATTTTGATTATTATACGTAAAACATAGCACTTCGTCTACATACATATAACGTATAAATTGTCATTATATTAAGATACTTAAAGGATGACCTGCAGGAGTCCTTAAACGCTAGCTCCCTCTGTTGCACCCAAAACACACGTTCGACATTAATGTTTGCGAATATGCTAAACAATAATAAGACTAAGAAAAAGCGATCGTGTTTTCGAGAGCCAAAATTTAATAAAATATAATACAATACAATATAATATAATATAATATATTAAATGTAGAAGACTCTCGATAAACCTAATAATAAAAAATTAGGTTCGTTAATGGGCAGTTAACAAGTAACCGTGCAAAAGCCTACAAAGTAAGCACAATTTGCATATGCCAATAATCCTGTAGGAAACGTTGACTATGTCAATCGTACTGACGAGTCCTAATGAGGACGAAACTAATTAGTCTGCAGTTGCGTTTTGCGATTGACATAGTCAACATTTCCTTACGGATTATTGGCATATGCAAATTGTGCTTACTTTGTAGGCTTTTGCACGGTTACTTGTTAACTGCCCATTAACGAACCTAATTTTTTATTATTAGGTCGTTTATAGAGAGTCTTCTACATTTATTATATTATATTATATTATATTGTATTGTATTATATTTTAATAATAAGACTGATTATACTATATGGATGTGAACTGTGGGCGTCGAACACTAAACATATAACGAAACTTGAAATAGGACAGAGAAAGATTTTTAGAGAAATGTTTCAGGTCAAACACGCTGGAAAGATATGGCTGAGAAGAACAACCCAATCTAGAAATAAAAAGTGTGTATAGAAACCCAAGAATTTATACAGATTTACACAGATAGGAAAGATAAGGGAAAAACAGTTATTGCATTGAATAAGAAAGATTATATAGACAAAACTTACAAATTTTTAGATCCGACTAAATATAAACCACTTAAAAAGACCCTACCCTAATATATCAGCAAGAACTTAAACTCACAATACAAAACTCTTCGACACTGTTCAATGATTATGAGAAATCTAGACTTCTAACTATGAACCCACAACCTCCGAAACTCTACTCACTTATTAAACTACATAAAGAAAACAATCCAATTAGACCAGTAGTATCGTATATTACAGCCCCATCATACAAAGTTTCAAAACCCTCATCGACATAATATATAAATATACAAAATTCAAATCAAAATTTAACATCAAGAACTCATATGAATTAATAAATAAAACGAAAGATTTAGTGTTACCTAACAGTACCAAACTAATCTCTTTCGATGTTAGTAACTTATTTCCAAGTATACCCCCAGATGGGGTAATTATTTTAATCCAAGAAATGCTGGAGAAAAACCATACCAACCCAGTTACTACTAATGAGATTTTAAAATTATTAAAAGTTTGCATAAAACAAAATGACTTTCAGTTTAATAACCAATTCTACAGCTGTAACGAAGGACTAATTATGGGCAATCCACTCAGTCCCCTATTGAGTGAAATATTTATGTACAAGTTAGAAAAAGATATCCACAATAATCCTCTTCACAATAGTATTCTCTTTTGGTACAGGTATGTCGATGACATTTTAATAGGTTTCACGGGTACTAACAGGCAATTAGATTCTCTATTCAATCATATCAACTCATTACATGGGAGTATTAAACTCACAAAAGAAGTGGAACTCCATAACAGCATAAATTTTTTAGACCTGACTATTAACAGAGGTAATAATAAATTAGAATTCTCGATTTATAGAAAACCATCATATGCCGATTTAACTATTTACAATATATCTAATCACCCACAACAACACAAAATGGCAGCCTATAACAATATGATACACAGAGCTATCAATACCCCGCTAACAAAAAATAACTTTAATAAAGAAATTAATACCATTAAACAAATTGCAACTAATAATGGTTATGAAGCAAAAATTATAGACAACATATTACATAAAAAATTCTACAAAAAGCCTTGTCATTAGTATACCCGGTAGAAAAAGAAATTAAACAAGAAAGGTACAGGACCATATCATATGTAGGCCCCCTAAGTGATAACATTTCAAAATTTCTAAAGAAAAATAACATAAAAGTAGCATTTAAAACGAATAACAACTTATCGAAATACATCTTGAATCATAAGGACAAAATCCCTAAAAACAAAAAATCGGGTGTCTATAAGCTGACGTGTAGTAGTTGCCCGAAGCTATATATAGGACAAACAGGAAGGACCTTCGACAAGAGGATCTCGGAACACTTATCAGCTTTCAACAATAAGAAACAAGATTCCACGTATGCTAACCATTTAATAGAAGAACACCATAATTTCAACAACCAATTTGAAGTATTACATGTAGAGAAGAAGGGATGGAAACTTAATTTATTGGAATCATTAGAAATAAATAGATATAAGTATACAGGCTATCTATTAAATGATCAAATAGACATTAATAACTCACCTCTGTTAAATTTAAATTTGTCTGAATAGGAGATTATATGAGTGTCCATTCCAATTTAAAAATCATTATTATTATTTTGGACATTGACGATATACAATTTGTTTAGGTGTATGTATGTATGTATAGATGGTTGTCTTCCTTGTAAAATCAACACAGTATCAGTTCTATCTGAAGAAGCCACTGTGTGGCGAAACATGTCATAGTAGTTGGTAAAATTAAAAGTAGTGAAATTCTAAAATTGTGTATTTGTTCCTAAGTCAGATAGGAAAGGTAATAGAGCTGAATGGATAGGTCACCTAGCACGAATATCGCGGTAAAGAGATGAACTATCTTTGAACTTTTCTCTCTCTGTGTCTCCTCTTTGATTTCGTGACATCTTGGCATTCTATTTATTTAAGCTGTTATCTCTGACTTTCATTTCTAAAGAAGTTTTTATACTCTACAGCGAGCGACAGAACAACACCTGGGATGGGGTAATAGCGGCAGGGTAAGAGAACCAAGAAGATGAGTAAATGGTTGGAGATGGTGAAGACTCACTTGATACAGGTGGGAGTGACGGCCAAAAGCAGAGGGGCATGGAGGAAAATTATAAAACAAGCTTTAGACGTATAACGCCTGTTGGACTAAATATATGTATAGGAAAGGGAAGTAGTAGTTGTTTTGAGTGTTCTCCACCCCAACTACGGGTGATTCGACTCGCAAGAAAATGTGTAATGTTCGTTTAACCCCTCCACAAATCCATAAAGTTTCGATCTCTTTTGTTTGAAGTCCCGGTTACAAGTGTTCCCTTGTAGGTACTCAAATAGCCCAAATAGCTCTGATGCGAAGTGAAAGTAATCCAACAAAAACCCTTGCGGGTGCCCTGCAGTTGGCTTGTTTTTACAGCAATATTTCCACTTTTTGCGATGTGTGAAGAATTAAATATTTTAAAGAATGAAAAAGATTGAATATCCTGATTTATTAGCCTTTAGTGCCTTAGTGGTTCAAAATGCCCTTCTTAGTCCTCTTTGTTGGTACTTTTTCAGTACACATTTCGAATTTTTACCCAATTTTGGCAATGTAATTCCCATTCAAATATGTTTTAGTTACTTTAACGAAGAAGCAAAAGGGAATGAATAAATCGAAATAATGTAGAGTCATCTTCAAATCATAATGCGACACACATTCATTGAGCGAACATTAATTGAACTGAACCAATGCACTCAATAAACGTAGTTGAACCGATTTTTTGCCTGTTCTATGTCATTAAATTCATTAGAAAAACAAACCAAAAAAAGACAGGAATAACCACTTTTTCAAAAAAAAAAAAAAAAAGATGAATTAAATTCCAATTGCATTGCGAAAATTGAGTCAAAATGCGAAAAAGTACTGAAAAACTGACAAAAAAGCTAATAGATCCCTTTTAATTTTCTGTAGCTTAAGATATTTAATTCCATTTGTTACATTCATACGTTGGTTCATTTTATTGACTTACACATCGCAAAAGGCCGAAAAATTGGCCTAAAAACATGCAAAATTCAAGAGATCATAAAGAGAATTCGAGCCAAACATAACCAAACTCCGCCGAGATTTTCTTAGTCTGTTAGTCAACTTATTTCGCGTTAGAATCACTTGGACTGAAATTTCTGGTTACACTGTATAATTTACAAATCTTTTGGCATAAAAGTTGGCGGTTGAAAAGCAATAGAAAATGATAAATTCACATTAAACCACATTGGCAAGCTTTTCGCCACATAAGCATTTATTAGTTTTGTGTTAGTTCGTGTTTCGTTTTATCGTATCTGACAGATTGAAGATGCTATCATTGTCATCAGAAGAAGTATCTCCTGATTAATTTGAGAACTTATATGGTAAACTTGGGTAAGTTGAAGTTCACCAATTTGAAGGGGAAATTGTTACAGATCGGACTATTTCGAAGCAAATAGTCATGCTAGTCCAGGGTATTGATCGCTTGTAGCACTTTTATGTGTATCACTGATGCCATATCAAATTCCATGCTATCATTACAAGGGGATTCTATATCAACTCTATGGATTTTTTGTGCACAATGTACAATACAATAAATTCAAATTTATTTGCAAGTCACGTGTGACTTATGTCAAGTCGGTTGCATAACTTATGGATTGGTAGCACTTCAGAATTTACTAGGCAATATCATATTTGAAGGTTGTGAACGAAATTAAAATAAAATGATTGGGACTTTTACTAAAACAATGCAGGCAACAGCGTAATCTGGGAAGCATATATTATTTGGTCACGTGACCTGCAAACCTGTATATAAAATGAAATGAAATGAAATGAAGGCCCAGTATAATTCAGGTTATAGTGCATTTTTGCATTCTCCGATAGCCAATTACCATCGATTTCAATTCCTTTCATTGGCTACTACTACTCTTCTACACCTTTGCCGCATTTTCGGCTTGACATTTGCCATATCCGGATGGATTTCACTATATTATTATTAGGGTAAGCTAACGCCGTTCGTTCCTTTTACATGCCCGTGCCAAATA
The DNA here is from genome assembly GCA_038088585.1 of Chrysina gloriosa. Taxonomy (NCBI): domain Eukaryota; kingdom Metazoa; phylum Arthropoda; class Insecta; order Coleoptera; family Scarabaeidae; genus Chrysina; species Chrysina gloriosa. The sequence goes on along the minus strand of CM076090.1, from coordinate 9,539,258 downwards.
GATTGTTTTGTTTCAGTCAGCATCATCAGTAAAATTGTGTCTCATCACTTTTCGAGTGCTCAATCCATTCTTAATGTTTAAAAATGCTAAAAGATCTATGGGGTTTAAATCATTATTGTACGAAGTACGATCCAACAATTACATGTTTCACCACTTCTTTCGTTGTAAGCATATTACTTCCCTACGCAGTTTCTTACATAAAAAAATGTACAAGTAAGTACTCTATCACAATTCACATTAGCGGAAAAACGCCACCGGGCGTCTCTCGCTCCCTGCAGGAGCTATGAAACTTACAATTATCATCCTGGTCAATACATCTCACAACAATAAATGCTCTCCGGTTCAAACAACCGTGACAACGTAATGATAACTTACAATTAGTCGGTATAGCAATACCGTACTGATCATCGAATAGCTCCTTCGTAAGGAGAAAAACACGTTAAAAGTGTTGGAATTTTAAAGTCGTGTCTCTGTCAAAGCTAAAATACTAAATCTAACTTAATTATCTATTATTTTAAAACGCTCGCACGCATTTATAAATATAAAAGTGAATATAATCGCGGTTACGTGCCCGTTTTGATTGATAAACGATGAAATCCTGAAAAGAAACCGTGTAGGACGTCAGCCTTGAGGCACCCTTATAAGTCGACGAGCTCGACTAATACAATGGTGAAATATTTGCGCTTATTCCCGTATAAATTAGAAATAATGTATTAATTGTACGGTCGGTACTGTAAATTGCAAGACGTTTCTTAATAGGTTTCGATCCATAGAGGTGCATGTAGTTTGGATAAAATGCGCGAATTAAATAACCTTTTATGGATTACAGTACGTTCATTACCTAAAGATTTCAATAAATTATAATACGTGGAATGATGCTGTAAAACAGTCTCGACTATATAGAATGATAGAAATTTAACGCCCAAAAATTTTATTTTCTTCACAACATAATATGGAAATTGCACCACCTAGAAGACGTTGCAATTTCTTGATTAAATATGGTAGAAACCGTTAACTATTGAAAGCTTGGGCCACCTCAGCTGCTTGCGTATTCAGTAACACTCCGGGCATCGAATCTAGAAGTAGTACCGAATCTACGTTTATGAATGTAAGTTTAGCCTATTGCACAATTTCCAGGATCAACGATGGGTTAAACCCGATAGACACTAAGAAGAAATTCTTGTACAAGTTTTCTCTCTCCCATAATTACACATGTTGAAGAGAAATAATTGCAATGGAGAAGTCCGACTTTTAACTTGAAACTTTGCCAAAAGAGCCTTTTCTTTTATATTACTTACTCGAATGTTTTCTTAATAACACGTCTCTCGTCCTGGAAATTGTTTTAACCGCAATCTGCACGAGAAGAGTTATCATTTGATACGTAATAAGTCATACTTCCAACCATTTCGATTTTCTTTGAAATCTCCAAGGGGTACCCCTTTGGAAATTCAGGAAAAATTGGGGATGTTCTAAATTGGACGAAACTTGGTCTATATACGTTTCCGGAGGCGTAAAGTGCGATTCCGACGTCGAAATGGATGAGATTTGCTTCGATTGGATCTTGGAGCGTACAGAAGCGTTTTCACCAGAACCACGTTTCACGTTCTCATCGAATATTTTCTTAATAACACGTCTCTCGTCCTGGAAATTGTTTTAACCGCAATCTGCACGAGAAGAGTTATCATTTGATACGTAATAAGTCATACTTCCAACCATTTCGATTTTCTTCGAAATCTCCAAGGGGTACCCCTTTGGAAATTCAGGAAAAATTGAGGATGTTCTAAATTAGACGAACCTTGGTCTATATACGTTTCCGGAGGCGTAAAGTGCGATTCCGACGTCGAAATGGATGATATTTGCTTCGCTAGGATGTTGGAGCGTACAGAAGCGTTTTGACCAGAACCACGTTCCACGTTCTCATCGAATATTTTCTTAATAACACGTCTCTCGTCCTGGAAATTGTTTTAACCGCAATCTGCACGAGAAGAGTTATCATTTGATACGTAATAAGTCATACTTCCAACCATTTCGATTTCCTTCGAAATCTCCAAGGGGTACCCCTTTGGAAATTCAGGAAAAATTGGGGATGTTCTAAATTGGACGAAACTTGGTCTATATACGTTTCCGGAGGCGTAAAGTGCGATTCCGACGTCGAAATGGATGAGATTTGCTTCGATTGGATCTTGGAGCGTACAGAAGCGTTTTGACCAGAACCACGTTTCACGTTCTCATCGAATATTTTCTTAATAACACGTCTCTCGTCCTGGAAATTATTTTAACCGCAATTTGCACGAGAAGAGTTATCATTTGATATGTAATAAGTCATACTTCCAACCATTTCGATTTTCTTCGAAATCTCCAAGGGATACCCCTTTGGAAATTCAGGAAAAATTGACGATGTTCTAAATTAGACGAAACTTGGTCTATATACGTTTCCGGAGGCGTAAAGTGCGATTCCGACGCCGAAATGGATGATATTTGCTTCGCTAGGATCTTGGAGCGTACAGAAGCGATTTGACCAGAACCACGTTTCACGTTCTTATCGAATATTTTCTTACTAACACGTCTCCCGTCCTGGTAATCTATTCTGCTCTTGTGAATCTGAAAGCTCTTCTAAATGATTTGTTTTCCTACTTCTCTACCCAAAATGTATTAAATTTGATAATAAAATTTACGATACCCTGGTGATATTTACAATATTCTAACACTAGGAACACTACTAGCCCCGAGGGATCAATGGGATACTTATGCAGTGTGAACACCAATGGTTCAAATCTCATTTTGGCGCAGTTCGTGATCAACTCTGCCACTGAATTAGGAACCTATGCTCATTCTAAAGTAGGAGTTAGAATGGTCGTTGCATAATTCATAATATTCACCACATTCCCGCGTAACATTCCTGAATACATTCGTACGCAACAACCGGGTGTGAGAGCAATGATACGGTATTCGCGACATTCTGCTTTGTAGAGCAGCTACTCCAGCACCGAAACCCACCTTCACATGCACAAATAATTTGACCTCTCTCGAAATTACCCAGTTGCTTATAGTTTGCATGTTACCCTAACATTGCAACAAACAAAAAGGACGTTAAATCATACTATCAGACAAAAAATCTAAAAAGAACTCCCGACGAACGATTCAATTTCACACCAAAATTATTAGATTAGCCATTCCTTAAGTTATTTGATCAAACGTCTCTAAATTTTAGTCATTTATTACATTTCGATACTTAAAGGTTTCTGCCTAATTTAATCGGAAGATTCAAACTCGTTCTTCTAGGTAAGGAGATTCCTACGCCATGATTTTTATTCTCCTATCTCCTATTGTTCGAATATTTTGATCATTTTGTTTTTGGTCTGAAACTGAAATCTGATTTGTTACTTCTAGACGTCATATTTATCATACATAAACTCATTTAAAGCACATAAAACCTACCATCAAGGACACACGACTTCTCGACTTTTTCCCACTTTTGAAGAAGTAATTGGCCGTCATGTTACAGAAGAGGAATCCGCGGCAGAAATTTGTTAATTCGGCGTGACAGGAACGCGGAGAGAAGTAGTACCTAGATACGTACCTACACACGTTACGATCTCGAAAATTATTAAATTAAAATGTTATGCTGGTAGGTGTTACGGCATCGTTGTCGCGGTCACATTAAAAACGAATTAGTCGTTGCCTCCGCGTTCTTCCCGATACCCCCGGGTACATCGCGTTTACGTCCATTTCGTTTACGCTTCTCTTATTTCTTCTGCCTTTTTTCTTTCTTTCGTTCTAACGTTCTTTTGTTACGATTCAACTTTTATTCTCGCTTTGTTTACTAATATTTAGGCAAATTAAAAGGAAATATTTAGATATTTCTTTAAGACCTAAGTCATCGTAGATGTAACGCAAAAGATAGATATAAATAGGTCACGAAATATACACAGATTTACGAAGAAAGATTTGCTCCGTTTGACTAAGTGGACTCGCTATAAATCAGGTTTAACTGAGCTGGAAGAACCGTTTTTCACGATTATGCAAATCGTAACGTTGTACGATAAAGATCTTAATTTGGCGAGTTTTTAATATTTTAAAATATACTTCCTCTTGGCTCAAATCATGTAACCGAGATATGTATATTTAAATGAAGAATTACTTGTAAATTATGGATGAATTTTTCATAGCACATAGTTTAAGAAATTTAGTTAGTTACCGGAATGTCTAATTTACTAGGTTTCACGTTAATTAGGGTAGGAGAAGTGCCATCTTTGATATCTTATTTCTACGTTGAATACTTCAGAAGTTATGTGAGGTTTCATACTATCACATTTTTTAGAGATACTGGAATATAGTTTTAGCATTCTTAATAAACAAAACAGCAACATTATCATTTGTATCGTATATACATTTCTAGCTAACATATAGAACTATTTCGCTCTTGAACAATAAGAAAATATATCTTGAAAATATAACACCGGATGATATTTTTCGTTATATCAATAAATTAAGGAGAACAATGACGAATTTGCTAAAAGGAATTGGGCAGTCATCTTTAATGAGTAGTTATGAAATTGAATAAATTGTACGAATCAAGAGACCAACAATAATAATTTGCAAGATTCGCTGAGATTTTTGATAATTAATAAGGACTTGGTGATTCACAAAATGTTGTCTTTTAAAATCATTACTTACCCTTTCAACCATGGATTTCGCCCTAAATGAGGAACAGTAAAGAATCCGTCTACAAAAGTAGGGAGACACACCTTCCAAGATGTAAACAGCTTCAAATACCTGGGAGTGATAATCAATTGGAAAAAGACGAAGGAATTGGGGATTGAAGCAGGACACCAACTCTATAGGGAATATCAAAGTTTATCAACAGACAGCACACTCAATGAAAATGGGAACGTAAAAATGTACGTATATAAGAAGATGATGGCATATGCTCCTGAAGCAATGAGCTTTACACAAGGAGACGGAGATGAGCAAGAAGATGAGAAGCATAATGAGTCTAAGAAAGACGCAACAGGAGGAGTGCGGATCGCTTATGGACCACGAGGTAGAAAATTTGATGAGGAAAGAAGACATCGCAAAATACGTAAAAGCACAAAGATGAAGATGGTCCGGGTACATTGGAAGAGGAGATTCCCTAACTTCGCTAATTACAATGAGGACCACCAGAAAATAGACCAAAAGGGAAGCGGGAAAGTAGGTGGAAATAGCTAGTTTGCCACGATATGAGAAATATGGACCAGATAGGTGGATTGAAGGAAAGAAGAGAATGAAAGGAAATATAATTCGACGAAAAAGCACAGTAATCCCTGACAAACGAAACGCGAATATAAACGGAGTAATCTACCAAAAATAATGGATGGGAATGCCTCAGGTGTAAGGGGATTAAGGCCACTAGATATAATATATATGAGAAATCTGTACTTAGTAATTCGAAACATTGCCGACATGGGATCGTGATGCTCAGTTTAGACAATTGGAATTACAATTACAGACCCACTAAGACATTTTTTTCTCAATTCTCCGCCATTTCATCAACAAAGTTCGACCAGAAGCTAGAGGAGCGGGTCACAAATAAAATTCTGGCCAGAAAGAGGTCCTTTTGAAAATAAGTTTGACAACCACTGGACTAGAAGGTGGTTTACTTCTTCATCTGTAGGTGAGCCTGCTGTTTTTCTCAAGGACTCAAACATTCAAATTATAGTTCAACTTCGGCGATCTTGAGGTATAAGACTGACCACTGTATTTATCTACCGGTTTGATACCGAGCTGGGGACATATGCGAATATATTCCACTTATTACCACCGCTTCACTTTCGAAGCAGATACATCCAAATTTGCAGCTACTTCTGATAACTCGAATTATTTTTTTAAATACTCGTCACTAATGTTACGCTCACGCAATCTTCAACTGTTCTTACTAATTAATTTCTTCGAATTTTCACGCGTCCATATTTCATACAATTAGTCGCAACCGTGAGCAGCGGATCCATCGTCTTCGCCGCCTAATTGTCTGCCGTGCGATTACAATGAAATTTTATGTGTTTACTTCATTATCTCGATATGACACAAAACTCGTCATGGCGGAATTAATTGAACGAAACGTTCTCGTGAAAGGGTATTTCCTTACGCAGCCGTCGCGACAATTAAAATTGAATTTGTGAGATCCACAGTTAGTTACTTAATCCCGTAAATATTTGGGGAAGGGATTTCTAGAAGCTTTGTTTTTAAACTGTTTTATTACTTTCCAAAATATTGGCTTTTAAGGTACATACACTTTTGCGTGCGTTGAAACCAATTCTCTAAACATTTCTTCCGTTTTGATGTTGATGTTTCAAAGATAGGGTTTTTTAAAGCTTTGACAACTCACCGAGATATTAAAAACCGCTGTCCACGCGTTTCTGGTTGGACGCTTGGGAACAGAAAAAATCGTTTGGCGATAAATCAGGTGAATACGGGGAATGAGATATGAATTCGATGTTTTTCTCCTGGAAATAATCAATTGTGTCAGGTGCTGTGTGAAAGCTGGCATTGTCATGATGCACAATTATGCGACGTTTTCGGTTATTTTCCCTGATTTCGGCAATGTGGTCTGGCAAACAAACTGTTCCAACCATTCAGCATTAACTGGTCTTTGATCCTCTAGGGGAATGGTTGCAACATGTCAAGTACAACTGAAGAAGCAAGCGATCATTTCCTTGTAAGTGCTTCGTGATTCGAATAAGTTTTGTGGGATTCCTTTCATCTTGGAAAATCCAAATTAGTGTCCGGTTTATACAAATATATTCGAGTTACGTCATAATTTATTCTGCTTCCTCTCCTATACAACGGACAAACTACTGCCTCCGTCCATTCTCTTAACACGCATTCTTCCATGCACATTCTTTTCATAAGTTGTTGCATCACTTTCATGAATTTTTCCCTGCCATATTTTAACATCTCTGCCTTTACATTGTTGAATCCACAATTCCACATTTTAGTGAAGTACTTGAAGAATGTTTCTGCATATAGTTCATATATTTCGTTTGTTCATAATTTTTGATATGAAAAGAAGAATGAAAAAAACATACGGTGCATTCTGAATGGAAGAAAAAGAAATGTCCTGTGACGAGACTCGAACCAGCGATCTCGTGAGTATCGCACCAAAACGCTATCGACTAGGCCACGAGTCCAGTTGACAATCGTATTATATCCAGTGGATTTAATTGGTGGGTGAAACTTCAACATCGATTATCCCCGGTAATTTATGAACGTTGCGTCGAACTACTCCAAAATATTCTTATTTAAGGTCCAAACTACACGTACCATAATTATCAAAAATTACAAAAATCCGATTACCTTGCCTTCTCCTTGTAAGTTGAATATCATCTAGACCAGGCATGGGCAACCTTTTTTGTAGAAGTTTTATGCTGTGAGTAATCTTGAAAAATATACATTTTTGTAGTATCCCTATGATTCATTATGAATTAAGTTTAGACGGGCCGTGCTAATATGCAACGAAAGAATTCAGTAGCGGGCCGGACAAACCTTACTCGAGGGCCGCATGTGGCCCGCGGGCCGGAGGTTGCCCATACCTGATCTAGACTGTAGCCAGTTAGTAATTGTCTTAATCCAATTTTAACCACTTGTTACTTTTCAATAGTTGAAAGTTTCCACTAGATATAATCAAAAAACGCCTTGTAATTGGCGCAGTTTCTATGTTAAGTAGTATGCTTATAATTTATGCTAAAAGGATTTTGTCCATCAAACAACTGCTACCCGTATAGAATCACAATTTACGGTTATCCATTTGCAGATAAAAATCCAGCCACTACTCCGTCAATTAGGATATTTGCTCCTAGTCTTATTGTATCTCTTCTTTGATTAATTCTGTTTTGAAGTCGACACTAACTCCACATAGATTGTCAGTCCAAGCGAGAACGGAAGTCGACACATTATTTCCAAAATTTCTCCGAACTTCCTCAATTTCAACACGCATCTCCTTCATCCACGACGCGTTAGATACACATACGCGCACACGAGAACCACGATTTTTCACGCGCGCCACAAAAATTGATCGCGTAATGGCAGAACAATGGTAGAGCTTAAATATAATCACGTAACTCATCGTTAGCACTAATAGCACCTACATAAATCTCCTTCTTCCACCAACTTGATACATTCTGTTGAACAGAGGCGGACCGGAACGTATAATTTAGTCTTAGAGAGGGTTTCGAACGGAGACGAAAAATTGTGTAACTTCTCGGAAATCCGTAACGACGAGCCGCCGCGTACTAGGGAAATAAGGAGCTTTCGACTTCTATGCGAGTTGATTCCTCGTTTCATTCCAAATGACCATTAATTTGTCAGGTGCATTGAGTAAATTGGGAGTAACGAGGAAAATTGCTAGTGTTTCAGGAACGCGTTGCGAAGTTTAGGTTTTTTGCTTCTACATGACGGAAAGGGGATGAGGAGTGGTGAATTCGTGGAACGGATATCCTCGCTTATGTGTGTGTTTGTAGATGCGTAGCTTACTTTTTGGAATTTGCTTCGTACGTTGTTCCAGCCCACACTACCATCTTTCTTCTGAATTATTTTGTATCTTATTAACGCACGATTGTTGTGTATTTCCTTAGAAACCCATACCCAACATCTCGAGTGATATTTCCGTAAGTAAGCGATAGATGTTGTTACGAAAGTTGTTCTCTTTCCGTTGGCCCTAGTAAAATGATACACAACATATCGACAGAATTACATTTATTTCTAATTTTTCAAAGCATCCCCTTTTACATTAAATGCATATCTGCATCCGTAAAAACTAGTCGAACTAAAATCCCTGTGTTAGGTTGCCTATTTCATTTCTAAACGTGTCCACTGCTGCTTCGTCCAAAGTAAATCGTCTTTACACGTGAAAACAAAAGATCATTATTTTGGGAATTCAAATGGTCTAGGGCCTTTTGGGCCAAAATTCTGGAGAATTTAAAGCGCTCGAGACCGTAGTGCATCACTCAGTGTTAATAGCAGGCCCTAACCCTTCACCTTGTTATCTTCCTCTCTTCTAGGTCGGGCAATACCACTTGCTTCCACATCCGTTTTGGTCTTCCCATTTTTTCCTTATTGGTTTGTTCACTTCAAGTCGCCTGCTTATCCGCATAATCATCGGACATTCTCTTTGCATGTGCTAGTCAATGTAACCTTTCCGTTTTGATCATTTTACTTTATATTATTATTTTTGTTGATGTCTCAGGTTTCCTTATTGGTTCTTCTAGTGTAGTCATCTTCTATCTTTCTTCTTCCAAATGTTCCATTGAATACCTTCCATTTCCATCTTAATATGTTCTTTTGGAAATTTTTAGATATTATCTAAGTTTCTCCCCGCACTGCAATGTTGGTCTCAATATCGCTTTAAGCAGCCTTGCTTAACTGTAGGTTTCCGTTTCTCTACATAATTCCATGACTGATTTCTTTTTCTTGTTCAAGTTAAGTTTATCCGTTATTAAGATTCCCTCGTTGGACTTCTTTTTATTCCTAGTATCTTCTGCTAACCTGGTAGAGCGTCTGAGTTGAGTTCTTTTAACGTTGTTTGTTTCATTTCCTCCATAGCCTCCGATCCTGTGGGAATTCCCTCATCTCTCTGATCGTTTTTCCTCTATTTTCTCTTATGTCCTGTATTTGTTGGGTCCATGTTTTCCTGGATCTCCCCTACCTTCTCTTTCTGGATCTCTTTGCCACATATATGGTCCTAACCAATCTGTCTTCAGTCATCCTACAATCATGTCCAAACCATTCCATTTGTCTCCTCTCAATAACTTCTATTCTTTCTGCTTTAGGTCTTTAGGTCACTTCCTATTTCCTCATTTTATCAAATTTCGTTCTTCCGCTTATTTGTCGAAGGTATTTCATTTCGGCGGCACTTATTGAACTATCATGCCCCTTTCGTCTTGTTTCTCTCCGCATAGTAGTGTTGGTCTCAAAATTGTTAATTTCCCCTCTTTTCCTTATTGATTTGTTCACTCCAAGTCGCCTGTTGCACCCCAGAATCATCCGACATTGTCTCTGCATGCGCTAGCCGGTGTAACCTTTACGTTTTGATCATTTTCTTTATATTATTATTCTTATGTATGTCTCAGATTTCCTTATCGATTCTTCTAATGCAGCTCACTACTATCTTTCTCTTTCCAAATGTGCGATTGAGTATCTTCCGTTCTCATCTTAATATGTTCTCTTGAAATTCTTTTGGACATTATTCAATTTTCTCCTCCCATTGTAATTTTGGTCTCAAACCGTTCTATGCAGCCTTGCTTAATCGTTTCTGGATATAAGCTTTCACCTCGTTGAATGGTTAATTCTTCCTGCGTTTCTGATTCCCCATATAGTTCTATAATTGATTTCTTTTTCCTCTTCAGGTTCCGTCTATCCGTTATTAAGATTCCCAACTGTACCTCATCGGACTTCTTTAACCTTCCTATACTCACGCATACGGTCTGTGAGACCGATTTATATAGTATAGTATACGCCTTTCATTTTGACGTGAGTATAGGAAGGTTAATTACTATTTTTCCTGTTTGTATTTTTATTGGTATAGCACTTCCGAACTTTTTAATTCTCTACATTCATAATAATGGCCTCTTGATTAATGTACAGCCGTACTTCCTTTGCTGCTTCAGCTTCTAGATTGGTTACTACCTCTTCTGAGGTCTTCTTGTTTTTTGATACTACCACTACATCGTCTGCGTAAGTTACTACGTGATAGCATGGTCGTGCATCTTCTATTTAGCTGGTTTTGTCTTATTTTTCTGCGAGGACCATGTTGAGAACAGCATGGTTGATAGCGGGTTCCTTGTCTAAGCCACGTTTTTACTTCAAACGCTCCTGACAAAATTAAATATGTAAAACTGGAGGCAAAATGAAGAACTAAGCAGGACAGACTCGGAAACTAACAATTGAAACAAATGGTTGGGCAAACAGCAATCACGGGGGAAGATGGAGAGAAGGCGATTAGAATGGTGCGAACTTTTACTGAGAATAGACTCCAGAAGGAAAATGTGGTTGAGAATAATAGATGAAATAGGTAGTAAGAGAGGCAAAACCATGAAAGAAATGAGAATCTTGATTATGGACAGCGTAAAGCGTAGAAGATGGCTGAAGACTACAGAAGAGTACATAATTCATCCGAGGCCTAAAGAAGTAAGGGTTTAGAGGAGGAGTATAAGAAAAAAAAATTCAATCTAACTATTTACTCGTGAAGGGTGGAGATCGTTATGCGAAGAGTGCGACAAAATCCACAATTTCGAATTCAATGGAAAGAGTGAGAAAGAAATGGAGTAGGGAGTTACAAATTGTATGATAAGGTGTTCACTTCCATTTCTACTATGCTGTATATAATTCTGATGTAGTCGCTTACTGCCGACAGATTATTACCATTTCCACTTTCCTCTTAAGTTGGTACATTCAATTCCCACATCACTTCTAGATGGTTACATTGTGCACATTTAAAAGACATTTGGGTGGTGCTGTCAACTACACAACATATTAATAGCCATCTTAAAATGTCAAATAAGATTGAATAAAAAATATTATGGGCTTTCTAGGGAGAGGCTCTATTTGCCGAAGATGACATCGTAGTTCTATGTCTTCAAATTCTCGTAGTAAAGTAAAGGTTTGTGCGTATTTTTATAAAATGAGAAATATTTCATCGTTTTCACATCAAAGTTTGATTGCAATATTTACGTATTTGTACGATATGTTTAAACCTCGCCGTATATCTCGAATACCAATAGTCTAACTCTTAACAAATATCGCCTAGACAACAATAAAACGTACAAGAAAAACAACTCAATTTCGTTCTGCGTTCTCTCCACTTACCGCAGAGAATTCTAAGAGCAATTTAAAATTGTTTCGAAGTAAAATTATACTTCTCCGGTCCCTCTGAGCTTTTGCTACGAATCATCGAATACATATATATTAAACGTAATGGTTTCGGGGAAAGAAAAATAGTGAAAAAATCGCCTCGCCGACCGCCATGCACCTTACATATGTATGCCAGGACCAATGCAAACGAGAATCGTGCCTTACAAACGGCAATTATTTCGCCCGAATATTTTAACTTATACATATTATTACGGAGAGTATCCGTGGTAAAACGTCGGATCGGTCAGGATCCACTTAAACTTTTCGACCATGCGATTGTTTTTTGTTTTATTTTATCCTTTTTAATTGGCACTTATTTATTCCGACCAACCATGTTTTTCCGTTAAGCAGAAAAAATACCACAGTAAGGCGAAAAAAGGAACTATTCATTTATTATAATTGGTGCGTTCGAGTGAGGATGTGTGTACGTATAGCGAAAAAATAGATGAGACGCGGAGGAGGAGGAGGAGGTGGAGGAAGAGAACGTGCATAGTGAGCTGATCCAATTTCACACATTCTTATTCCAAATGGTCCGGTACCTTTTGTGTTGCGCTAGCCAATAACAATTATATAAATTACGATATAGGAAAAAATTGCTCGAAATATGGCATGCTTCTTGGCTATGCAAATGAAGTAAATACGAGAGATATGTGCAAGATTAGAATATGCATATATAATTTATCCCGTCCGAACAATACAATTAAATGAATATTATTCCAGTTCGATGTACCTTAATGGGCAGATTTATAATTTAAATTAAATTAGTTTTCTGCTGTAGCAACTGCCCGCGGTTCGATTTCTATCTCTGCCGGTTAATTTGAATAAACTCCTTTATCATTAAAATCAGCCAGTTTATGATTCGCCTTTATGGTGTATATTCATTGCTTAATTATTTATTCCGACATATGGTCTACATGATACAATAGCAGTTAACTAACTATCTACATCCGTATAAACATCTGAGATGCAATAATTGGATATTTCTGTAGAACGACAAGGTACAAGAAGTTCCTAAAAGTTTGCACTAATTTGAGCGCATAATGGGATATAAATTGCCTCTGTCAGAATTTAGATGTTCCCGTATTAATTAATCATTTCTCAAAAAACTCAAATTATATTCTATCATCTACTTAGTACGCTTTTTCTTCTTCCTTCCTCCTCCACATTCTTTTCCTCTCAACTTAATCCTTTCTCAATTTCTGTTGTTGACGGGTAGTCTAAGTAAACCGGGATAAAATAGTCCATTGCTGTAACGTGTACTGTAGCTATTCAACCCTAGCACTTATCTCTTGACTTAGATGGTGGCAGCTTTCTGCCTCCCCCACCAAGCTACCATTCTTGACATCAGCAAGAAGGAATAATTATATCAATCTTTTTTAAATTTTCAATGTAATCTCTTATTACATTAATACTTTGACTTTTTCTCGAATCAGCTTTTCAATTCTCTGTAAAAAAATACCCTTGTTCTTTCTCAAAACAATGTGCATTCATTGCTGTCTTCACCGTCGGAAAATTATTTTCCACGAAGATTCTTTCTTAAATTTTGGGAATAAGTCATAAGTGAAGTTCACATCCGAGGTATAGGAGTGGGTGGTTAATATCTTCGAAGACACAGTCTCCCACAATACCCTTCGAATCATGCGCACTATCGTGAAGATGCAACACGCCTGCGGCCAGTTTTCGCCGTCCTTTTTCTTGAAGTGCTTCCCTTTAAATTAAGCAGAGTGGTTACTTGTGAGACTACGTTTATTGTTTCAGCTTTTCTCGTGTGCTCAATCAATAAAATTCCCTTAAAGTTCCAAAACACTGTGACCATAATTTTGCCGGCCGATGGAGTAACTTTTAATTTCTTCGGAGGTTCACCACTCCCTTTAAGTTTCTAGTGAATGGACCCCTGTTTGCTAGTAGTGAATCCACATTTCATGGTCGGTGAACATCCGGTGGGAAATCCCCGATGGATCCTTACCACAGATCTGTAGAAACTCCCTAGAGCATTCGACATGCACCTGTTTCTGAGAGATCGTGAGCAATCGCGGCACCCATCTTCCCTTGATCTTTAAAAAGTTACGATGGATATGGAGAATAATACTAATAACGATTAACGGATAAGTTCGTCATCAAAGCTAACATTTTGATTTTTATTCGGGCACCTTCCAGTACAATTTGTTTCAGATCTTTTTCTGTAGTGGGCTAACCGGCCGGTTCGATCAAGGATTGTCCTTTCAAACTTAGTTCGCAACTTTTGAATAGTAGATAATGAAGGTGCAAAATGTTGGTAAACGGGGGTCTCATCATGAATTATTTTTTAGTTTTTCTTTATTTTGTAAGGAATTTAATCACGTAGCAATGCTGCATTGTCTTTGTGTTGCCGCGTTAGTCATTACAACCGTGTTTGACAAAAAGCAATCATTAACTAATGAAATAATTGATCTACTCAAATCATTAGCAATTCATTCTGATGTCGAGAATCGACAGAATGTCCATCGTGCACGTGCTGGTAGTGACGTTCGTGCCTACAAACACTACATGCACTTTACAGTTGAATCGACAATAGTTGGATCAAATTCACAACATTCTAACAATATGCGCTTGACTCTGCCTGTAACCAACTATCTTCACCATTAATGCACATGTAACACCTGATAATCTCCATTTCGATATTGGATAAAAGCGCACAGCGGTCAGAATAACACCTGCTGACTACATTAGTCCTCCAAAATGGACTGGAACAGAAGCACACGAACTAGGGATCAGGAATATCGGCACTAATTTTTTGATAAAAGTATTTATTTCTTATATCTATGCTTCTGGGAACGGTGGTACGGTGCATATGAACAACGGTTCTGTACATGGACAACGATGGTGTACATGGACCACGGTGGTGTACATGGACAACGGTGGTGTACATGGACAACGGTGGTGTACATGGACAACGGCGGTGTACACGGACAAAGAGGAGGATTTTATCGTTTGATCCAATAGTTGTAGTTATATCCTCGAGATTATTCATCTGTAATCAGCAAACTGACAACTGTGCTCTTTCGTTTCCCGCCCCTCCATTTATATCTCTGTTTTATTTCCCTGGTAGGCTTTTACTATTCCTGGATACAAAGTCACCCTTAAAGGTAAAATATAAGTCGATTCTCTCCTTCAAAGCTCATGGGAAAATATGTATAGTTTCCTTCTATCTAGATATGGATGTTGCTGTATTAATCAGTGCTTTTTAAAGAAATGATTCTTTCCAGACTGAAACTAACAACAATCTACATATGTGCATCATATCATAATCAACTTATTACGTAGCAATCGCCAAAACAACTTGCCTTCTCTTTCTTTTGCTCTTTGCATCTGTCGCTTTCTCTACTATATCCAATCAGCTTTTGTACCTGTCTTAATGTGGCGTCATTCCAGGCAGGACGTATCGAGGATCGTCGTTGATTTACCATAAGTTAGATTTGCACTCTTCCTTCTTCCTTTGTTCTTATTCTAAGTCTAGGTGAAACCAAGCCCAAAGGCAAAGGCGTAGACCAATACAATACTCATCTAGAAGATATGCATTATTTAATGGGATAAGAATCAGGAATTCGTTAAAAACTTCACATCATTTTCGAAATATTATCTAAAGCTTGGTCCAATAGATGGTGTACCTGGTGGCAACCTACTTATCGGCGGCAGGTCGTAAGGAATATCAACATCATTGTCCAGCACGTTAAAACTAAGAAACTGCGACCGTGGGTGAAAATTTACGTGAATAACCAAGCACTTCGATTGGTCACGGTATGCAGCAACTGGACCTTTCGTGTGGCAAGCAAGGATTTCAACTAAGGATCTTCATTTGCATGTTTACAAAATCCAACTGACTCAACAATTTAAACCTTTGGATCATGTACAGCGTCCTACTTTCGTTAATTGAGTGCTTGTAACAGGTGGTGGTTTTTCATTGAAAATCATCTTTTGCGACGAATCACATTTTCACCTCGGTGGCTATGTGAACAAGCAAAATTGTCAAATTGGGGGCTCGGAAAACCCTCATGTAACTCGCAAGCAATCAATGCACCCAACCAAAGTGACTGTTTAGGGTTTAGATGGGCAACCTCCGGCCCGCGGGCCACATGCAGCCTCGACTAAGATTTACCCGGCCCGCTACTGAATTCTTTCGTTGCCTATTAGCACAGCCCGTCTAAACTTAATTCATAATGAATCATAAGGATACCACAAAAATGTATATTTTTCAAGATTACTCGCAGCATAAAACTTCTGCAAAAAGAGGTTGCCCATGCCTGGTTTAGGGCGATTTATGGACCAATGGCAGCATTGGACCGTATCTTTTTGAAAATGCTGGCTTAATTTAGGTGAGATGGTTGTCAATCAGCTCTGATTTCGACAAGATAGCGCCACATCCCATTCAGTCGTGAAACATTGGCTTTATTGCTCTGGTAATTCGCTAATTGCATTATTTTCATAAGCGGCAAGGTCGATTGGCATCCAAGATCATGCGATCTAATTCTAACTTTCTTTGGATTTATTTGGAAACTGAAGTGTACACCAATACAGCACACTTCAGCAACTAAAAGGCAATATTCGACCTGCCACAGATGAAATTGATCCACTTTTATTAATCATGTGAACGACTTTCAGATACGATAAAGATTTCCAATGTTCACTCATAGAATATGTGTTTTATCCAAGATCAACTTCAACGCCAAACGTTAGATCATGGTTTATATAAATTCTGATACTAGATCTGCCAGTCTTCTCGCAGGAATCCCTTATTCCGATTATCATCGTTTGCTTTATAATGTCTAAGTTTTCTGATGCTTGTAATTCAGATTCATTTTAAAATTCATTTATATTACCCATGTCCACTAATCACGACCGGAATCCGATTCTTATTAAATTTTCTTCGACGATTACTATCGATCTAATTACCACAAAATTATTTGCATATTTTCTATGTATGATAATTAACAAGGTGGTAAGGTGCTGCTCTTGCATTTGCTGCAGTAGTTTAAAGTGATTCAGCGCTTTATTAATGAGCTGTCTTAATTACTACCGTAATTGTATTGCGATTTCTGTGTTCACCATTCGCAAGCATTAAGTACAGCTGCTTAATTCCTATATTATCTCAAAGCTCGTTACAGGGTGGTTAACGTTTGTATCAGACAAAAATCTATTGCCCGAAATATTACAATAGGCCATCTAAATTACATGATGTTTTCTTACTGTAATCTTACAAATTTGAATATCACACATTACTGTACTGTAACAATTACTTAAATTAAACTATGACAATCTGGTTGCTGAATCTGAATCTGGTTGTTGAGATTTCCAAAGTTCGTGCCCTAGCGAAATATTTGAAATCACAATACAATATAAATTAAACGGTTTTCTAAGTTACTAATTCGTAATTACATATTTTCATTCCTCGAACACAATCTTCACTGTTCACTTCGACACACACAAAGTGTGCGAATCCGCAAACCAATTTCCTTTCCACAAAATTCCATTTATACAAAGCACAAAGACATCACGAAAAGCATTTCATTAGGCACGATTCACAACTATTACCATACACACTATATACAATAACGTATCTATTAAAACGCGATAAAACTACGAGTGAAAGTTTGAAAAATAGCCGAACGTAGCCAACCGGGTATATCAATATAAATACCTATCTGCATAGATGCGCGCATACATACATCAAGGTCTCTTAATATTCCATTTAACAAAAAAATTGTACGTACATACATCCGTTGAATATTCATTCGGTAAGCAAATGCATCTGTGTGTAGTAAAGAAAGCGTGACATCCACCATTACCTCCATCTGTCTGTCTTTTCACGGCGGTGTCGGCGTTGTAAAATGCAAATGTCTAATTAAGAATAGAGAAAGATTATGCGGAGAATAATGTATTTCAATTTGTTTGTGTATTCGAAGAAATTAATATTGGAATTTAGTTACCGGTAAATGCAAGGATGCAGCGTCTCTTGAATTTAAGGCTTTACTATTTGCAATAAACCACCACAACTTTATGGCAAATTCTCATGTCACACGGGTAGAATATTTTTGGATTTCGTAGTGAAAATAGACGCGAACTGACCGACGGGAAGGATCGGTATGGTCGTTTCCCCATGACCTATCAAGTAATTGCTGTTACGCCTTAGACGAAAGAGAATTTTAGGAGTTTTTGGTAAGCACATACATGATCTGCACTGACAGTTAAGCAGCCCTACTGGCCTCGGGATCAGCTAAGGTCAGCCTAGCACTACTAAAGCTTACCTACTTTGGGTATCATCTCACCGAGGCATTGAAGAAAACGATAGTGCTGACGTATTGAGTTCTGACGCGCAGTAGTACCACCTCCACAGGCTTTGAACTTACTTCCACAATTACCACATCCATTATAAAAACGAGGGTACGGGGTTGATCTAAATTACGACTGTGGTCCGAATATCAACAGTACACGAGGCTCAAGTTATCCAGGATCCTCTCATGGAAATGTCCTCAAGTTACTATGAAGCCATGAACATTCTAAAACTAAGAAGAAGTCAACCAGAGGGATATAACTGGCGTACTTACCGGATACCCCTCAGTGGCTGAGTGGTAAAACTCGCGCTTCACAGTGCGAAGGGCCGGCGTTCGAGACCCGGTAGCGGCAGAGCGTAGCAGTTTAAAATCCTGAAAAATGGATCTGGACCTCTAATAAGCTGCGAAAATGAAGGAAATGCCACTGGGTGAGCCAGGAGCGGTACAGTATATGCGTGTACATATACGGCTCGGTGGCTCCGAACCCTTACACCGAAAGGTAGAAAGGGTAAAAGATTAAGAAGAAGAAGAAGACTTACCGGATACTCGATGGTCAATCATCATCTACGTGAAATCTGGCTAAGCAATGTACCTGGGTGCAGATTCTCTGGCTAAGCGAGATGAAACTGGTGTTCCAAGATCATGCCGGCTTCTACACTTAGGGGCAGATATTTGGAACCTGCGACTGTAAGGCGGGTTCAAGCAGAGAATGCTCATTTTATCTTGAAGAAGATATAACTGATCGGTAAACTTGGGGAAGTTAGAACAATGGGTTTTATATAGCCTGAGAGCTGTCCTTTCGGTCGACCTCTACTAAGCTAACTAATGTCGTTTCCTCTAATAATTGTTGCATCCACTCTACAAAGGAGGAGACGATACGGGATTGGTCTTAAGACCAATTGCCAGTGGTAACAGCGCACAATGCTCAAACAATACAGCACACCCTCATGGAAGTGCCCTTGAGTTACAATGGAACCGTGAATTTTCGAAAACTAAATAAAAACATCTGATCATAACTGGTATCCTTACCTAGCATTGAGTGGCCAATTACATTGGCCGACAAAAAACATTTTTTGTAACATAGAGCTGAATAGCATATTGCAGTAGAATGAACCTATCTAAATACGAAAATGGCCGACAAAAAGTTGTAACATGTAAAGTTTTCTTGTTACATTAGACAAACCACATGTAGAACCGTACCATGTAATATTTATTGAAGAAAAAATGATTTAACAAGTTTATTTAACCTTGTATATCTACTGTATTTATAATTTATATTAAGTTGACATCTAAGAAAAAACAAACATCAAAAGTACTCTTTGGAACACACCAATTCTATTTTTCCTTTGATGTGGGGTCACATCTTCTTTCTTTAAAAATCAACAGTAATCATGCATCCATAGCTGAATCCTATCATCCTTGGTACCGAATGTCCGTTGTCGTTATAACTTGATTAAATCTTTCACCCTGTTCGTCGCTGATAACGCCCAAATTCTTAAGAAAAAATGATAAATGTGAATGGAAGAAGTGAATTTTTAATGATATTCGGCAACCAAACAATTTGTAAGAGTCTAAAGATTCATTAACTAGTTTCTCGTAGTTACCATCCATATTGTTGCCTACAAATTTTCTCGCTACACTTACTTAATGAGTCCCAAGCTCTGAGTTCTTGCGCGGCGAGCTTTTCTGTAAAATTAATATTGACCAGCAATCTTCTAAGCCGTCGTCCAATAAAAATGCATTCTTTTAATTTGGCGTCACTTAACTTGGTAAAGACTTGCCTTAGGTATTTAAGTCCTTCACCCTCTTTATTCATAGTCTTCAGAAGGTTTTTCATCAGTCCAAATTTATTGTGAAGATAAGGCAAAAGAGCATTTTTGGACATACTCAACATTTTAGACCCCCAGTTTAAATTCGTCCCTTTCCGGCCAAATTTTAATTATATAATATTCATTCATTGCACGACTGTACCAGAAACAAAGAAAACGGCAATATTTTGCAAATCCTTCCTGAAGTTCCAGTAAAATTGTAATGACTTTAAATCCCGATATATCTGCCAGTTGTACCGGTTGTAGTTTACTGCATCTAAAAGGGTGCGCATATTTTCATAGGTTTCTTTCATTGTCACTGAATGGGCAAGTGATATAGATGGTTTTAAATTTACAATATGTAATAAAACAGCTTTTTAAAATCTATGAACAAACACCACTCACACGGCGAATGCTCCATATTAAACTCCTGCATTAAACCATCGATTTCATACTATAAAATGCTGAAAACGTAGCACTTCTTTCAATAAAAGTCGTAATTTTTGTTTCTTTGGCTAGTAAGTTCCACGCCTTAAGACGGGAAGCAAGAAGCTCTGACAACAATCAGAGCTTCTTGCTGCTTAAAGCAACAGCTTTAACAACCATTAACCAGTCATTTGGTCTTTCTTAAGAAAGTATGAATGATTAGGCAACTCAGAGAAGGAAATACAATAAGCTTTACAGAGGTCGAGCGCTGCCCTTGCAGGTGATCCCTTCTAAATAAAGCAATGGCACTTCTTCTAATAATTGCCACACCCACTATAAAGGCGAGGATACGCGATTGCTCTGAAGACGAATTGCAATCGGAGTGGCAACAACACACGAGGTTCATGCAATCTAAGACTCGGATGGAAGCGCTTTTGAGTTGCAATGGGATCATGAACCTTCCTAAAACTAAGTAGAAGTCAACATCGAATCATAACTGGTGTCTTTAGCGAGCATTGGATGGCCCTCTATCATCTGCACAAAATCACTCTCACCAAATGACCTAGGTGCAGATTCTGTAGCGAAGAAGATGAGATTACTGAGCAGATATCTGGAACCTACAAATGTAAAATGTGTTCGGCCAGAGAGTCTACTCCTTCCTAAGGAAGATAAACTCCTCTAATTGACTCGTCAACTCAGATAGGTTAGTACAATGGGCTTACCATTTTAGGGTTCTCCTTGGTAAACTAAGCCGAAATATCCATCATAATGGGCTTTGCATCATCATAAGCAATTGATCCCTATAAGTTTAGGTCAACTCACAAGAACAGTGGTCTATCTACGCAATATCATTTGGCAGATTAAACATATGGGAATTGAAGCCAAATGTCGCATTTGCAAAACAACAATAAGCTCAATCATGACATGCACAAAAGAGCAGTCAAAGAACTTTTAGTCAAAATCTGTAACCAATTTAAATAGTTACTTGACGACTCAACTTTATTCAAGCCGAATGATGACGCAAGCTACTACTAACACGCTATAAATTCCAGATTCTTAATGGATTATCTTCGACTACTACTGGTTGTATTAGTATTGCGTCCTAACTTAAGAACTGCACTTCTAATCGAGTTCTTGCGCTGGAAATAATGTCTATTTTTTTAGTAATGAAATTAATATAACATTACGTAGTGGCCTATCTCACATAAACATTTCCAAAAGAAAAATGTTAACCAATTAAGCGGTGTCAGTTGATATGTTTAATGATCGACTATTTTTACCATGAGAAACTATTTAGAACTCGCACCGAATTACCATAAAAAGTCTGATGGGTTATATTAATTAACCAGGTAGAATTGTATCGAGGAAAATGACGCTTTACCATTACAAAGCACATACCAGCAGTGGCTAAGTGTGCATCGGCAATATAATGATATTTAAATTAATTTTAGGAATATGCCTGCATATAACATAAACCGTTTACTGTTATATCCCGAGCCTCATTATACGGGAGCTGAAGAAGCGAAGCCACTGCCCAGTTAGTTAGTTGTTCATGGTTAGTTCTCCTATTTGATATTGCTTTTTTAAGTGCACAAACGTAGTTGTTCGCGTTGTTCGAAAGCTAATTTGAATAAAGTACGCGTATATAAATAACAACGAGCAAAACTGGGTGCTACCGAGTTAGTCAAATTATCTTTTAATAATACGTTAAATTTGAATACGAAACGCGTTACGTGGATGTGTGTATGAATATTTCCTACACTGTCCGAAACGACGTACGTATACGTTTGTATATACGCACGAAGAAAAAGCAACTAACAATAAGTCTAACACATGTACGTACATGGAAATCTCTGTGAAACATACATAGTCACATACATACATGTTACAAATGTGCAATTAAAATAGTTTTCCGTATCGTACTGGCATAAATAATTGGTTTCGAATTAGCGTATGTGTACGCGAGCTTTTTCCACCTTTTACTGTTACAAGTGCGTTTTGTAACAAGCCCGATAAAACGGAACACGTGCCTGCGTGTTTGTGTATTTGCATATACACGTAGAGGTAGTAAACTATACTTTTTAAATTTAAGGAAACTAAAAACAGCGATAAATATCTAACATTTGGCTCTACTGCTCGTAACAGCACCGGAATTCGTTAAGTTTAATTACAAATCGTTAGCAAAACGATAACGCCCAAACTTATGAAGATGTATGTACAGTAGTAGTCAGATAAAAGTTTCCACCAGCTTATATTTGTGAATGTAGCAGAAGCTGTTACAGGCAACAAAATAGTTTTTAAAATCTATCAACGGTAAGCCAAAAGAAACAAACTATATTTTCATACTTGTTTACAAATTGATAAATTATAAAAAAAGGCACACAAACGACACTCAGCCAATGGGTAATATGAGCATTGCCAAATTGTATTGATATAAAAAGATAACGAATTAAAAAATAGCGCTTACAAACAGTAAAAGTAACCTAAACGATATTCAGAATTTTGATGTAGTATTTAGTGTACCCACCCCGAGCTTTTATAATGGCTGCGATCCTTGTCAGCAACATTCAGCTAATGGGACTTTGGTAATAATGAACAGTTATTTTATTTTGCAAACATCTAGGATAGCTGGTTTAAATTCAGGTTTATTCCTTGCACTTCTTTTTCCTCGCCTGCTTTTTGACAGTATAGCCCAAGAACTCTCTATCGGATTTAAATCTGGACTGTTTCCGGACCACTTCAAAGATGTAATGCCCCGTTTTCCCAAATGTTGCTTTACCTAATCAAAAGAGAAATGAAAAATCTGGTGTATATTCTTTTGTACAGTGTTGCAATTTCAAAAGAAATATATTTCTTATAATGTTCGCTCTGACAAGGAGCAGAATCGTCTTTGAATATAGGGCCAATAACAGAAGGAAACAAAACGTTAATGGAGGGTTCCAAAAAGTCATCAAACGTATCGATATATCCATCAGCGTTTAAAATAAGGTCTATGAAGGCCAGCTTGCCACAACCGAAGTACGATATATCACTCCAGATCATTCAACTTATTGGAAATTTACTTCGGGTGATAACCCTTCTTTGATGCAAATCTTCGTTGATGCCTTGCCCAACGAATGAAACGCCATAGGACTGATTTAGATTTATTTTTGACTCATCTGTAAAGACAACTCTTTCCCAATCATTTTGAGACCAGTTTTGACGCTCTCTTGTAAAATTTAGGCGAGCTGCGCGCATTTTACTACTCAAAGTAGGTTTAACGCTATGAGTCCTTACTCTAGGTCCCGCATATTGAAGCCTTATGCGCACCATTCTTGGACTAATTTTAATTCCACATGTTACCTTCAATTCGTTAGCTAACTCTTTTGAGGTTGCAAATCTATTACGGCGACATAACACTTTTAAATATCGCTTCTTGCGTTCTATTATCTTTTTATTGCACTTTTCAGTCCCTAGAGGTCTCTGCACGCGTTTGGTAGATTCGTATTTCTTTAAAAATTTAAGCACAGTAACGTAACTATACCCTACTCGTCGGACAACAGCTCTTGCAGAAAAAATTTCTTCTTTTAATGCAAAAATCACACCCCTTTACATAATAATAATAATATTTATTCAAGAAAAAACTCTTCGGTGTTGAACATGTCAATTAGACTACAATACAATGTATACCATATCACTCTTTGTTAAATACGCTCGTGTTACAATCAAATTCTGACGAACAACAAACACAAAAACATTTTAAAAGACGCTATCCTTAAACATCTACCATTACGTTGAAATGAGAGCTGTCAACGTATTGTACGAAATTCGGAGAAATTATAGCCAATATACGATTTTTCGATAATGGTAATCTTTATTTGGCCACTATTGTAGGTTAGAAGCTAGGCCAATCTTGAGCAAAAATAGGAAGAAAGAGTTGAATAAAATCAACGTTTAAGAATTCGTTTAGAGTTATAACCACCTCGATTTTTATTAAACCAAATCATTTGTGACTCGTCCATCACTCTTATCCAGTTATACCCACTATACTTGCGACAATTACAATGACAAACATTTAATAATTCTAAAAAAAAGTATCAATGAAACTTCTATTCATTTCCCAGAAATTGTAAAGCAATAAAGAAAATAATTCTTCGAAAATGAATCCTATTCTTATTTATTTCCACATAAAGAGATTATGAGGAAAAACTGAAGGAAAACATTTTAACAAATTTTTAGCTAAATATGAGTTAAAGTGTAAAAATTTTGTACTTGGTAATATAGGGCTAACACCCACATTTATTTCTGAGAAAACTCACATCACATCTTAGGTGATAATGCACTTTGTCATGACCGAGATCGTGACCATGTTACTCCATAGGTAGCAAGGATATTTTCTTCATCTCCCTCACACGAGTCTGTATGATTTATGATTTATTTCCAAAACTAAAAACACGTCTAAGGTTGCAGTTACACTAACGAGAAATTTGGAAAAGTTATTAGACCAGTATACCAGCATTTGGTTCGGTAAAAGCTAGGCTACGGGATTTGGAATTAATGCGATCAAAACCATTCATTGGTATGACTAGTGCGCGAGCCAAAAATCTAATGTTAAGGAAAACAGAAAGTTCAAGTTTTGAACTGGCCCGAAGGAGTTAAACCACTAAAATAGTTTTCTTTAAAAACTTATGAAACACAGGACGAAAGAGTTACTTATTGATTACTGCAGGCTACGGAAACATCTTCACCCCATCCAATTGGCTACAAATCCAAAACTTATATTCTCCTAAGACTATGATGAGGAAGGTAGAGTTTGTTTTATTCAACTGCTTCGTATGAAGTCAACCACTTCTTTCATGGTAACGAAAACGCGTTGATTCAGGTGTTTAACTGCAGTGCTAGTTTCATCTTCCACAACCAGTTTTGCTTACCAGAAATAGTTTATTTGGAACACTGATCCGATATTTTGCCGCTTTACAATGCAAGTAAATCGAAGATTAAGTTTAAGTTGTTAAGTTTTGTTGTTGTGTAAATGAATTGTGACCATTTTAACCCATCTAACATTTATTTTACTTATAATGAGTGACACTCGGGAATAGCGAGCTCCAGCTAACCTGGGAGGAATTTTGAAGGCAACCAGCGAGATCGTTCAATTAGTTTTTTATCCCTACTCCTCAGGATTGATTTGTACGTCAGAATCGTTACTGACTCTACGAACTTCCAACAGGGCTTTTCACGACTTCGTCTTAACCATAGTTGAACGAGAATCAACAAATCACGAATTAAGTCCGAATAAATAAGAAGATTTTGATCTGTTGTTGTTACTTACGCTGATTAACTTATACTTCCACTACTAAACTGTGAAATTACTGTTTACTCAATGTTGACGTGGACTCATCTATGAGAGAACTTACTACAGTTTAATGAAACAATTTGAAAGGATTATATTTCATGGGACTGTAAATAATTTCAGAGTTTAGCAAGCAAAGTACAAGTAAGTCAACGTAATTTTAACTATAAGAATCCTCTCATTTATTTAGATTTACAACAATATTTCTGCTTCTTGTTTTTATGCTCGAAATTCGCAATGAACCAGCAATCACAAACATTTTCGTCCTTATATGAAGTTCTTTGTTGTAATTCATTTTTGGAATGTTTTCATGGAAAAACCTTAGTCACCTTCAATCTGTTTCTGCGCCATTTTATCTTCTTTAATCTTCTTCTTAAAAACTGAAACAAAGAAGCCCCAACCAGGCGTTTTCCAATCGTTATTTCCTTTATGTACACATTAATATCGTCCTTCAATCCGGCTAAATTGAGATTAAATCAATACAAAACGACAAATCATATTTTCCCATTGAATTCGCGTCGCATGGCCAATTCGAAATTACTGTCACTAACAAGAATTCCATCATTAGACGACCGAAACTGTCGTTCCCCACGACATCGACATTCTTAAAAACTTCCTCTCGCCATCGCATGACTTGTCCGGCCGGAAGTGCACCTGTGATTCCTTAATTTTATTATTATTCCGTCGAGGTAATTAAAACGGACGTATATTTGCCGGAATTTTGCTTCCGAATGCGTGAAGTGATTAGTCAGTTAGTCCTTTTAATATTTACTGTGTAAAGAACGCAAAGTTGGTGTTAAAGCAAATATTTGAGGTATGTCCACAATATATATCTCTATATATATTTTCCTTGTTTGTGTGTTCCTCTTTTTTGTCTATCCAGAGCTTTTTCAAGCCCACTGATGGGCTAGAAAGCTGAAAATTGGCATGCATATAGTAAAACGCCTAGGCCAAATCCTAACGTAGCCGGATTTTTGATTTTTGGCCCGTGGGCGGAGAATTAAGACGAAAAAGGGGCGTTGCAAAAATCAATTTTTTAACAGTTTAGCTTATATTTTCTTTTTCTTCCTGCCTGGCAGGGGCAGGCTTAACAGCTAGTATATATATATATATTAAAAGAAATAAGTTACAAGAAACCATTATAGTGAGAGTTCATTATATCCTTTCGAAAATTACGATAATGACATTACTTGCCACACCGAGGCTTGGAGTGGAGGATAGAGACAAAAGTTCTGTCTGGGATGTAAGGATAAAGTACACCAAATGAAAATCTGTATCATTTGCTGGAAATGACAAAAAGCTAGACAAAAATTTTAAAAGTTTTATTACAGGAGTTTATCGCTTTTAAAGTTAAAATATAGGTATGGAAACGGCTTGTACTTTTCTTCAGTTCTCGAAAGCATTATATCAATATACAGTCGCTTGTCAAGTCTTTTTCAAACTGAATTAAAAATGACTGGTTAATTATTTAATAATAAAAGTAAAATTTACAAAGTTTTTTAACTACATAGAAGTCTGGTGGTAAAATGAATAAATGCCTTCTTTTCGTAACAGTACACATCTGTTTACCCAATCTTGATAATTATAAAAATTGCGCTAAATAATTTATGAGAAGTTACACAAACATGGGCACCGCTGTAGCCAACAGCAATAACTTTATCATATAATACCAAATTTGTTTTAATTCACCATAAAACTCGAACGTAATTAATTAAAATAGCAATTTACAAATTACATCTTGTCTGCGCAGGTGGAAAACACGTCTTTTTCTCTAACTTTTCTACGCTTTATCGTGAGAATTTCTCAACGCGTTTGACACGAATTACACATCTCCAAATGCATAAAACATGAGATACGGATCTGTTGAAAGAGACCCCCTATTTAAATCGCCATTTTCTTAATTACCTGTTCGTTTGAAATTAGACATGTGCTTTGGAAATTTAGATATGTAAATGACCCCCTCCCTCCCCGTCCCATTTCGAGGTACGTATCGTCAGCATTACGATTTATATATCAACGTTAAGCAGCTGTCAAAAGAAAGTACACGATTATCTCGAAGCTAAACAGTGTTTTTTTACGATTCGTTGATTGTTCCTAATTTAAATTTTAAAGCGATAAATCTTTCACGTTCTCGATTTTCTATGAGGGAAAAGCCGGGCATTTTCTTCGCTTCCTTCTGGTTAATGTGGAATCTCGCACCTGGTTATTATCGGAGATTTCGTATAATTATTCGAAGGGGGATCGTTAAGTTATGTATGGTAAATTTTCCGGTAAAGAAATCAAATTAAATAGGTAAACTTCTAATGCTTGTAATAAAGTGCTGTTTATTCTCTTGCTTGCTTGGTTCTTCCGGTTAGATTTTATATTCATATTCCAATTCTAATAAGATGTCTTTATAAATATAAATAGCGAAATTACGTCAAGATTTTTCTGTGTATTTGTTTAATTCTAGACTACAGATTTTTAAACAGAACTCCGAATATGGATGTTCGTTAAAGATTCGTATCCAAATGTGCCACTTTCTTTAGAGAAAAAGGGCGTTTTCTGCTGAGTCAGTTGTATCTGTTGTTGAATGTATTTATATCTACAATCCACAATAGATACCGATATTTTGCCATTGAGTTTTCGCTTAATTCACCGGCCAAGAATCGCAAGATGATTGCTAAGGTTCAAATTAATTTTTGGGGGTTCGATGTATACCAAGAAAAGGACAAGGGGCAACACTAGAAATAACTTCAGAAGATGGAACATATTATGGTTTTGAAGAAGTGGATAAGTTAAATTATTTGGGCGTAACAATCAGGTATAAAGATGAAGATGCAATGGAAGTACTAGAAAAGGGCACAGAATGTATAGCGACATTGAATAAAGTCCTAAGATCTAATCTACATACTTCGAAGAGGTTAGCAGAATTACAAAAATATTGCCTTTCTTTGGAAAAACACTTTTGCTGTTGAAAATGTCTAAACTCAGCAGAAATTTTTTACTCAATCTTAGTTTGTTGTAACGTAATAGATATGTGGCTATCTACGATAGAAAATCCGCCTAGAAAAGTTAGCAGGTGTTCATTATCAATATCCGCTAGGCATAATACGCCCAACAACAATGTACTTACAAACATACGGTCTGGCAGTGACCGTAAAACCAAGCTACCGCATTCGGAAATTAAACAAGCTAATAGAACACCTGTACTGTTATTAATTTGTATGTGATCTGCATATATTTCGCTTCTTTTCACACGCAACATGTATGCATGCAGCCAGTCTATGGAATATGTATGATTACATTCACGATGGATACGTATGCATATTACAAAGTACCTAGACCTATAAGCGTGTAATTTAGAAATGAAAAATAAGCATATTTAAAATCACTTACGTAATTGCTAATTCGGGTGTACGCTCCCGTCTCGTAATAAGAAATAATCTATGTGCTAATTATTTTTTCTCTCATTATGTAAATCCGAATAATTAACAATTATCAGGATGCATAGCTTGATACGTGTTATTAAGGGAAGAATTAGCCGTATAATCAAAATAATGTATTAAATTTTAGACAGGATGTGGGATAATGAAGAAGTTGTAAATGCCTTAGAGTAGGTGGAGGTATGTAAAGTAAGGAATTTTAAGTAAGTGGGAGATCTTAAAGTATTTTAGTTTCGTATGTACGCAGATGACAATTTTCGGCAAAATCGGCAAAAAGCTACAACGTATGCGTAGAAGAACTGGAAAGATATAAAAGTAAAAATTGGTAAAACAAACAGAATGATTATAGGGCCAGATAACACGTAACACCACCATATAAAGGTAGATGGCCAAGGAATTGAGCAAATAGACAGATTTACATACCTGGGAGCCGCCATAAATAGTAAATGTACCGTAGATGACGAAATAAATGAAAGAATAGCTAAAACAGGTCGATTATTCGATATCATGAAATTTAAGTCCTTAAATAAGAAAGAAATTCCATCAAAAATCAAGGCGGAAGATAGTCAAGAAAATAGTAAAACCAATTCTATCCTTTAACTGCGGAAGCTGGAGTACAACGGATAGACAATGAAGTAAATTAACGAGGACAGAGATGAGATTTCTGAGAAAAATACAGAGCAAAACCATAACAGACAGGATCAAAAATAAAGTATATAGAGAACAACTGAACATCATGCCAATAGAGAAAGCTATAGAACAGGGACGACTCAGATACTTGGGGCACGTACAAAGAATGGAGCAAGACAGGTTAGTAACGAGAATATATAAAGCTAGAGAAAGGCCTGAAGGGAGGAAGTTAAAATAGCAGTAGGGAAAAGAGAAATGGGAAGGAAAGGTATCTAAAGATTCACCCAAGATGGAAGACTGTGAAAAGAAATCTGGAAAAAGAAAATCGAATAAGTAGAAACATGAAAGAAGAGCAAAGTGTCCGATGCTTGACTCCCATGCCTTACACCGAAAAGTATATAGGCTCTTTGATTAAGTAAAGTATGTGTAAATCGATCATGTTTTTATCGGTATAATGTTTGAACAATTTTGCCGGTATTGAATTAAAGCAATTCCATCATCAAGGTTTCACCTTCGACATTGATGGCCCTCCCGAATTGGATGATACGTGAGCATCTTCGTAGAACATTAAAGAGAATAAAGACACAACACGTTCGCCGATGACCTCGTAATATTCGTCAAGGACGAGAAGCAACTGAAACAAAACCTACCGATTTGTAAAGAACAGCTAGCACTGAAACTTTTAGAAATGCACGTGGAAAAAGACAAAGATAATGGTGAGCAGAGATGAAATGTTGGTCAAACAGCAAGAATATACAACAAAAGGGACAACTTCAAATATTTAGGAGTACACCTGAACAATAAGGGAGACCAAGAAATTTAAATAAAGAAGAGAAGTGCCTTAACAACAAAAATACTGTCATTGCAAAGAAAGAAATCTTCCAAAATGAACGAAAACGAACATTTATAACATAGTGCTTGTACCCTTATTAAGTTACGGATCGCAAACCTGAGTCCTAGAAAAGAAATAAAAAGGCCAGCTGAAAATCATGGAGATTAAAATTATATAGAAATTACCTTTAAGCGATCTTGAAAATTAGTACTTATAGCCATAAGTACTAATTTTCAAGATCGCTTAAAGGTAATTTCTTATAATTTCAAGAGCTCGGACAGATTTCATTGTTGGCAATAATAAGTGACGAACCAGCAGGTTCGTATGCTTGATATTTTGAATACCATTTATTCTATATGGTAGTTAAAGCTTGTCAAAAATCATTTTTGTGAATTCCTTTGATCGTTGTTTTCCGCAAGTCAGATAGATGACGGCCAGCCTAGGATAACAGAAATAAAGCCAAGAGCCAACCTCACGATCATCAGAAGCTATAAATGTTGAATGAAGGATCGGAAAGGTACCAACAGGATATCAAGTGATCGAATCCAAATATGCCGAGTTAACCTCAGGGAATGTAGAAGTCCTATGCGAGAATTCTAAACAAATAGTTCTGGGCGCTGTGCGGAAGACCCGCTGTGTGCACAATAAATCGAACAAAGAAAAGACAAACATCGTGATGGACCGAAGAAACCGAAAACAAGAGCAGGGCATGGCAAAGGTATTTTAGCACAAAACAAGAAGATTAATATGTGTTATATAGGAGTCTAAGGAGAAAACTAGAAAAGGCTGTGTAAAAGCTAAAAGAAGATAATAGGAGATGTTTGGAAGCGAACTAGATGAAGGAGCCGAAGGTAATGGAAGCAACCTGTTCCGAATGCCAAAACTCTTCAAACAAGAGGAAAAATTGAAACACAACGGATAAGAGGAAAGAACGGAACATTGCCAAAAAAACATGGATGGCAACAAGCAAAGATGATTGAAAGACTTTTGTGAAGCTGTGAAATGGGATAAAAGAGATTGGGACATATGTAGTTAAACTCAGAAGAGGAATAACAGAAGCTGAGAAAATTACTCATGAAGAATTGAAAGGGGCAATCAGGATAATAAAGAATACTAAATCTGCAGCCAAAGACGGAATCGAACCAGAAATCTTAAAGTTTATGTTTATATTTGTGTTACTTCAGTCTTTTCTCTATTCTTTAAATTATCTCAAATTTAACAGTAAAATTTAATGGACAACATTTGTTCAGACTGCTAACCCTTTTAAAAGAAGAGGGAAAGTTAAAACAAGCAAAGATGATTGAAACAATTTTTGGAACGGAAGAGACTGGGACATAGCTGAACTCGGAAGAGGAATAACAGAGACTGAGAAAATAGCTCGTGAAGAATTGGAGGAGGCAACCAGGATGATATATAATCTTTTACCCCTTTCTACCTTTCCGTGTAAGGGTATTACACACAACCAGGATGATAAAGAATGGTAAATATGTAGCCAAAGACGGAATCAAACCAGAAATGTTAAAGTTTATGTTTAGACTTCTGTTAGCCCAGTCTTTTTCTGTTCCTTTATTTGGGTAGAATTTAACAGCAAATAAGGGATTTCCAAGGAAGCTTATCGACAAGTCGTAACTATCGTATCGAACACACAGTAAACCTACTGCTTCTTGGCTTATTATTGACAAATGATTAAAGCTTTAGAAGCTCTTAACATTGTAAAGTTACTATTTTATCGTTACACATACTACTTTTAAACCTACGATATGCAGCTTTTAAACTAGATTTGGAACCGATAAAAATCTTTAAGGTTAACTGAGCTTGAAATTTCTTTCATTCACAATTACTTTCCCACCTTGCAGCGTTAAGGCTAGTATCAGCGGTCGCCAGGAGGGAAAGAAATAAGAAATGAGACAATACGAGAGACACTACGGACATAACCGGTAATAACAGGAATAGCTAGAATAGACAACGATAAATCGACTAGACTACAATCGGAAATCAAAGGAAAAGATCATGTAAACCTGACCTACCTCAATATGGGACGGAAACAAAGGGAAACTCCTAATCGAGTGGAGAATGGACATGGGAGACGCCAAAACATTAGCGACAGAAAAGATGGGAGTGGGGAAAATTTGTCTATGTGGGGAAAAATATTTGGAAATAACGACTTTCCCAACACCTTTGGGTAGACGGGGTTTTGGCCGAAACAATAGAAATTTCCTTACAGATGGTTTCGACTGCAGCGAGTCCGGCCTGAGCCTTTTCGGACAGTTACCAGCGAAAAATCGTGTGAGTAGGATATGACAAATGACGTAACATGTACTTCTGAAAGTGTGGCTGTTATACCTTCCAGTCAAAATTTCACTACAATTAGAATTTGTTCTTTCAAACTAAAGATCTCATAAAAATGTTAAAGAGCTGCTCTCGTATAATTACCGTTAAGAATGCTTTCACAACGAAATACCTCAGACGTCATTAAAACATCGTACTGCACACAATAGTATCTTATTCCTCTTCGGAATATCATTTCCCATGAGTAACTACACGGGTACTGTAACATTTTGTAAGATATGATACATAAAAACTCGATGTTTACTCGTTATATTACAAGGCAAACAATATTAATTAAATTAGTATGGGCGTAATGTTAATATAAATCAGGAGAACGTGCAAACTAACATGTTCTCGAGTCATCGAGGGCTGGGATCCGGTGTGAGTTCTTCCAACGCCGCGCGGACGTTCACGGAATATAAAAGGAACTTCATGCATGTTTGGCCCCATAGATAATATTTTCAGCGGAGTATCGTGCACGTAGGCCATAAAATCGGTTCGGGAATTTATCAACGTCCGATATTTAATCACGGTTTGGTAATTTAGTTAGCTTTAATTTATAGTTTTAAATGAATTACCGCTTATGCATATATCAATAGCGTGAGTTACGTATCTATATCGACTATATGTGTGTATAGTCTCCACTGAATGTTTATTATGTATTTATTTAAAATATGTATGTGTATATACATCATGGTTTGATTTATTTTAGCAAAACTATCCGTATATACGTGCATGCCGGTTCTATTCCTCAACCTGAATTTTCTACTGCAGCACAGTTGATGATATATGGGGATTCTTAGAATTCCAATAGGTTACGAAGTTCATTGTAACAGAACGGGTGTATCTTGAGGAAAATATTAGGAATTCGAAAGATTTGTGATAATTTGATTTTCAACGTTTCAAATTCTGTCCTCAACAAGTTTGAAACAGCTACTGGATTTCTGACAAAATATGATATCCTTGTAACAGAAACACATCTCACTAATTATTTATTAGATAAGGTAGATAGATTATTTAACAAAATAGTATATATTTTACTATACAGTGCGTACAAGGTTACTGATATATTTGGAAAGATGTTTATATCTATACAGCTTTCCTCATAACTTACACATCAAATTAAGACGAAACTTTAAGCTCATTGTCAGTCAAAATTATTAGAAAAATTTCGTTTCTACTATTACAGGAAAGGCGAAATCAATTTTTGAAGTTTCGGAAGGAAATCGCATGAAGCAGTTCGAATAGCTCTGGCATTACCTGTGTTTATATTCGTTTGAAGCTTGGAGTCAACTAAACTTGAAGCCTCATAGACATAGAAATACACGGTGTTCCAAAAACATGTATACACACTTTACGTGATTATAAAACAAGATACATGTAGATGTATTACAGATTAACCTTCCTATACTCACGTCAAAATGAAAGACGTATACTATACTATATAAATCGGTCTCATAGACCGTATGCGTGAGTATAGGAAGGTTAAAAGTACAAATTAAGGGAAACTGATGCAGATTTCTTTAGTCAGCGCAAATATCCAAATTGATGCCCACCTCAAAGCGCCTCTTTCCGAACAGATTTTCTTGAAGTATCGCGATAAGTTTCCAGTAGTTCTTCTCTTGCGGCACTTGTGGATGTTCTTGGTATTCCAGAACGCAGTTTGTCTACATCTTGAACAGTCCCGTGTCTCCTAAACTTATCCCTGATGATGTAGGTGGATTTATCTGAAACTCGCTTCTAAATCGTTTTTGCACTTCCACCACCTTCTAACACTTATTGTAGCATTTTAAAATAAATTTCAGTTTTTCAAAGACGAATCTAATAGCAGGCGTTATTTTAAATAGGTTATACCTAGAAAGGAAAAAATATATTGAAAGGAATAAGGTATTAAAGTGTGCATACATTTTTGTGGCACACTCAGTATAAACAGCAATAAAATTCGG
The DNA here is from genome assembly GCA_038088585.1 of Chrysina gloriosa. NCBI lineage: Eukaryota > Metazoa > Arthropoda > Insecta > Coleoptera > Scarabaeidae > Chrysina > Chrysina gloriosa. The sequence continues at coordinate 9,504,340 of CM076090.1, read as the reverse complement.
GTATATCTTTAGTAAGATAAAACGGGTGGTATATCATACAAGCGCTCCAGTTCATCAAACTTAAACCATAAATCCGTCACAAATGTTTTGACAAAGAAATATCAACACTCGTCAAATGCGGTGAATATGTACAGCAAGGTCAAGTGGATTTTAATTTTTAAGTAGGTATTTTTACACGTCGACTACTAAAAAAAAAGTATTTATCTATATTTAAGAATTATTTTTGTTGCTGGGCCATTTTCTTGAAATATAGTGCGCTGTCTTTGTTTTGATTGAGGCAAATAGACGGTTGTAAAGTTTGACAATCATGTAATCGGAGTTAATTTGGGCGTGAGTTCATCTATTACAAAGCAAACTTAATGGCCATCTGTTCCACAAAACAAGAAATTTGGGGCTTATTCTTGCAATTGCTTTGGCTTTGGATTGTTGTAAATTTTTTTCTTTCAGATTTGGGGCTTTCCGATGATTTTTGTTCCTGCTGGTTAGGTCTTCCGATCTTTAATTGTTGAAGAGCTGTACATAAAATCTTCGTCGAACACCTATACCCCATGTTTTTGAGGCACTTCTCTATTAGCGTGTTATAAATACTAACGAAGAGCAAGTCACCGAAGACAATGCCCAGCCTAGGTGCTTCAACGACACAAAATAGTAAACCAATGTAATATTTACTATGATGAACAAGTTCGTGTGTTGTGAAATTTGCACCTCCGGCACTATACACAAGGAGCAAATTTTGGCGTTATTTCGCCCTAGGAGTTGTTGGGTGCGCTCAATAAGCTCGTAGCTTTTATTTTCTTGTGACTCAGTCCCATATGAGCCTAGATGTAGCTGCAGTTTTGCAGTTTTTTTTGTGATTTCTTACAATTTTCTCGGCAACCGTCGGAATAATCTTAAAAAGTCCTATACGGATGGGTTCAGATCGTCAAGACGAATCAACTGACGTAAGAACGAACCTCCTAAATCCCAGAGGAACCGAGGCGAGTATATGCGTTTGACCATTTTTAGAAATCATGTGTTTGATTTTCTGCATTTTCTCGGCAATCGTTTGGGAAAAAAACTTAATGAATGACATACCACTAGAACGAGCTCATCGAGACGCGTAGATTGGAACGCGATTAAACCCAAAAAAGAGACCTCAAGATCTCGGTAACGGTTAAAACTACAGCGTTCGTAATGCCATATTTGAAATTTGGTCGTCGTTATTGGCATGCCTTCTTCCCAATCTGCTGTATTTTGCTCTTCGAACCCTTCTTCTATTAATGCAATTCTTAACGTTAGGCCACATTTTGTATTTGGGGTCACAATATAAGCGTACGCCGTTGGACTTGAACAGGGAAACAAAACCATTAATGAATTAATCAATTATATTTGGAAAACGAACTTTATACATTTTTATTATTGTATCTTTAAATAATGGGATGCCCAATTCTCAAACATTTTTACTGTACCTAGTTTCCCAACTTCACACCTTTAATACCTCATGTTTTCAATTCTCATTTTTTCTTTCGTTTTCTTTACTCACATTTCCACTTTACATTTCATATTCACATACATACATACGTAATTATTGTTAAAGCCCCGATAGAGAATATCAGAAGAAGTTCGACTACGCCATTACAATCTATACAACAATTTAGCAGCATTTACAGCATTTAGCTGATTTAATCCATATCCAACTTGGAAAAACTAATTTTTTCTTAAAATATACGCTCACTACGTGAATTTTTGTAAAGGTAACCATAAAATTTACGTACATCAATCGGACCGAAAGCGTGACCTCATCGCGAAGTGAATTCGACAGATCGACAAGAAAGAGGGAAAAAAAAAGGAAAAAAACGAACGTGAAGTTGTTGACGGCAACGAGACGCAAAGACGAACTTCGTATGATTTCAATTTGTTGAAGTTGATTAACGCGTTATCGGTTTCGAGTTATATACGCAACGCGTATCCGCCGTGCATAATGTTATGTAAGCGCGCGAAGTAACAAATGGAAATATTTCAAGAGTCGCAACGTACGATTATTAATCAAGTTCGCCTCGGAAAGAATCGAATACGGCGAAGGAGAAGGAGAAAAAGAAAGAAAATCAACCAAGTCGGATCGGAGAGGAAATAAGAAGAAAAAGGAGCGCACGATGTCGGTGAACAGAAGAGGAGCGGCATCCGCCTTTAATAGAAATCAAAGTAACGTGATAAAACATATGTATTTATAATCATAAACTAATATTTATATCTGAAGATGATTTTATTACGAGACTGGCGCAGTGCGCTCCGTAGGGGGCGCTCTAATCATTAGTCCGGTGAGCTGGCTCGTATATCAACTCAGGTAGAGGCACTGCCACGGACCTGTTCAATAAATATTAAACAAAATATCTACCAGTTCGTACGCAAATTGTTGCTCGAGACGGAAATGGAAATGTAGATGTTCGCGTCAGCGAGCGGTTTTACGAGCTGATTTTTAACTATGTGTGTGGGCATTTAATTTTATCTAATTTTATCATCTGACATGTCAATTGCCAACTGACTTCCTACAATCACCGTAATAATTACGGATGCAATTTCACCATATTTTGAAGTCTTGAAAAAGCAATAAATTTACATACATTAGCGTTAGAAGGAAAGGTAGAAACTTGATGACTTTCACCGATGATACTCGTTTGCAGATCTATTTCCGATTTTGCTACGTCTTACTTTTACTCTGGAGTACTACTAGTTTCTTCATTATTTAGATTTTGAGATATATAATGACGCCCTAATAGGGTACAGAGGGATTCTTCGAGAAGAAAAGGGTTTGGATTTAGGAAGCAAGATAGTTGGACTATAAACAGCATCATATAAATGCAGTTCCCTGAAAAACTTCTCATCAAAGTTGATCGAAAATATAGTTATTTTAAAAACCCCTTTAACGGAAGAACCAGAGGAACCAGATGAACCAGAGAACTAAAGTGCTGTGGTGCTGATGGCAGTATAATTGAACCAAATTTACTTTTGTTTGCTCCTTGTGTACATATATTCTCGTGATTCGAAAATGTATTGTGTTTATCTTTATTTTTAGTTTTGCAATTTTGTGATATATTGTTTACCCTGCTCCTATTGCTCTTGACTTTCAAGTAATGCTGTGATTACTTCGAGAAAACCATATTGATTGATTTATTGAATTTCGGCAAAAATTATTTTTTATCTCCTTTTGGTTACTAACTCTGTAAATTTGCTTTTTCACTTCAATAAACAATTCCAAAAGTTATCTAAAACAACTTCCCTTTTTTAAGATCTTACAACTTTATTGTTTTATAAAATCGTATGGTTACCTACTCCTCTTTTTTGACCGAAGCTTCTCAATCTTCTTCCTTTTGAATGAAATTTTAGCAGTCTTTATTTTTCTTTCTATGACTACTGGTTCCGTATATCTCATTCCTCTTTCACTTACAAACATACAAATCCAAAACTTCTTGAAAAAAAAAATTCCCTCTTTTTAAGATCTTACACCTTTATTGTTTTATAAAATCGTATGGTTACCTACTCCTCTTTTTGACCGAATCTTCCCAATCTTCTTCCTTTTGGATGAAATTTTTGCAGTCCTTATTTTTCTTTCTGCGACTACTAGTGTCGTATATCTCAATTTGTTTTTACTTAAGCCAGCGGCTCCTTAAACGTTTTCACAAAATTTACTTTTTTGAGGATTTTGCTTGGTTACCTTCTGAGGAAAGCCGTAATCAAGAAATTCAATATGGTTGGATTTAATTTTATTCAGGCGGATAATTAGGCAAAAATGTGTTTCTTTCTTCACTACTGTTGATTTTATTTCCTTTCTTGTGCCCACAAAAGTTCTTTGCTATTGATCTATGACCAAATACTCTGTATTTTATAATAATTGTAAGGATCTTGATAGATATAACTGGAACTGTACTGTAACTTCACAAATCCTACAGAATCCTGATTCTGTTAGTGGGGAGTTGATGATGTAGCTTATTATCAGTTTTTCTTGTACTGTCGCTTTGTACCTAATCCCGCAGGATAAGGTTTTGACAGGACAAACTTATCGTTTCTCCAATCCGTTTTGACAATTATATCACTCCTTATCTTCATCCCGGATAAATTCACTACACTTAAATAGCTTATTGTTCAATCTCTCTCCAAGTTGACTTGCAAACACGAAGAAAAGTTTTCACATCGTTCTAGTTCCATTTTCTTTCGCTGTATCACACTTTTCTCCAAATCATCTGGATCGTTTGCTATATTTACTCTTTTTGCATTACATGTATTCAGTTTGGCCAATTTCTCCAGGCCAATTTTCTTTTATTTTCTCCACTTTTCGTAAACAGACTTCGCAAGCGCTTGAAAAACTTTCGAGTATTCGGTCGATCCCTTTGCACTGCAAAGTTCTCAAATTCTGCATAATAAAGTAAGTACGCCAAGTAGTTCCTTGAATAATTACTATATTGGTATTGTATCTGAACATCTTTACTTCTTGAAACGTTTCCTTTGCTTCGGTGTTTCTGTGTTTTTCAATTAGTTTCCAGGTGGTAATAACTGGTTCCTTCGTAAAGCCATCACTTCGATTTTTCTCCCTGTGAGCCTCCACTACTTATTTACAGTTTAAACCATTTTTACCAAATATAACATCCCTTCTGCTTAATTGAATTAAAATTTTCTAATTATCTTCAGCTTTCCTCAAGTAAATTTTTGTACAGAAATCTTTAAACCTCTGGTGTTCAAGATCTTGTATCTATCACATTCGCTTCATTTCTTGAGGATTCCTACTGTATTTTCCCTCAAAATCGACGGTGCATTGAACATCCCAAAAATGTTATAATTTTGCTTAACGTCCCTTTGAGACAATATTGGCTTCAGATTTCGATAGTTTAAGTTGTCTGCTGTACTTATGTTAAATTCTCAGGTTTTCATTTTGGCATTTTCCCTAAATTTTCCCTAAATTGTTTGAAACTAAAATTAACTCTTACAGTTCTTTCTATATTCTGTATTAAGGTTGACTATTTGATCGAAATACGTACTTGGAGGTTTGCAAAATCGGTGTGGTAAAGCTGAATGTTATTTATTCTTTCCTAGGTTTTGTAACAACTTACAACGTACCCGTCGTATTAGTAGGGACGAATTTTCAACAAAAATTATTGGCTTTGCATCATCATCAGATGATGAGAATTAATCTAAGGGATTTGTGGTGCATGTTCTTAGCAAAAGAGGGAAAGTTGGAAGGTGAAGAGATGCGTAGGCAGGAAGAAGAAGTCATGATACAATAGTAGACCAACAGAGATTCCAATAGACTTATCTACAAATCCCAAAGCAGAAAAGAATATGCCATTAATAGTGGTTGTTCTAAATAGAGATTATTATTTATCTGCGATTCCTTTTGGATAAAAATTTTAAAGCAAGTCTTGTTCTCAATCTCGATTGAATTCTTCGTAACAAGAGAACTATCTAAAAATTATCACTGTCAATTAAGACAAAATGAATGTCAGAAGATGGTTTTATATACATACAAGCATTATCGTCTTTATGGATACTTCTTTTTTAAGAATTGACTTACACATGCTGTAATATGCTTTTGAAGCTTTCACTGTAGGCTGTTGATTTCCGTTACTGTCAATTATTACTCCCAAGTACTGAAATTCTTTAACTTGCACTATTTCCTTTTCACCTGTTCTTATATGGATCTCCTTGTCTTATTCCTTGTCCTTGTCATTATTTGTTATTACCATTACTTTAGTTTTACGGAGTATTTATCGTCAAGTTCTTATTATCCAGTGTTTCTTTCCATATATTTACGTTACTTTGTAGATCCTTCTCATTGCTAGCAAACATAGCTACATCGTCTGCCAAAGCGCGTTCTGATATACTCACTGTCTGCAAATTTTTGTAGCCTACCCCCACTTTCTTTATTTTTATAGCATTTTGTTTAATTATGTCGTCCATCAAAATTACAAAGAGATAAAGAATTCGGAAGTAAGTCTTGTTGTCAATGTCGATTGAATGCTTGGTAACAAGAGAATTAGCTACAAATTACCAATGTCGATTAAGACGAGATAAATCTAGTCACTTTTTATAAATCGATGTACATAAATTGTAGAAAGAAAGAAGCGTTCATATTCCCGTCCCCAATATTTTATTCATCTCTAAACTTCAAAAACGGAACGATTTAATCTTATCGATTCATTCCAGGCAAAGTAAACTCGGAGAAACGAACGAAATAAGTAAGGGAAAACAGCAAGCACCACTAGTAGGGAAATAAAATCGGGCGACCGAAAATAGAAATGCAATCTAGGTGTTTTTCATTGTGCCGATCGGCATCACAAAGAGACCAATCTGGGAATTTTGAAATTTCAATTTGAAAATGGAATGGAATTTCCTCCTCTCATTTCGGCGGCGGCGGCGGCGATCGTCTTCTCTTTCGCTTTTCTGCGTGCTGTACGTGGTACGAGCTATTGCGAGCGCCAATGTCGACGGCGGTCCGTTATCAACCCTCTAACCAGCCAATCATTTCAAGCTCCGCGTGTACAAGAGAGATAGCATCTATCGCGCCCCCACGTCGCTTAAAAAAGAAAGGAAAGTAGCAGAGCGCTCCGCTTTGCGGCCATACGGAGGGAAAACAGAATAGCCGATTCAGTGATTACATTTATATGGAGAATGAATATCCATTACTAGATAATAGAAGGCCGATGTCACCTATTGACCCCGGACATTTGTCACCGAATTTTTATCGGTACCTACAGATAGCGGCCGGCGTGAGCTGCTGCGGATAGTATTTCGCCCTTTCCGTTTTTATATACCTATACGCAGTATGTACGTGTGTGCGTTCATATTTGTTTTATTATTGCGGGTTGCTCTCCTAGACATTCATTTTATTACCAAAAGGTCCGATAATGTGCTTGGGTTTTATTACCGCAGTGCTACGTTTCATTAAGATAGCTGGTCTTTTTCACGAACTTCACTCTATATCTTACGTACGTCTGAGAGAGGAATGCAGTTATTAAATTGTTTGCACCAATGACAAAACGCTAATTCGAAAAAGTTACTAAGGAATATTGACACACACATCTCAATTAATTACCCCCACCCCATTCCAAGGTAGTTTTGAATAGAGTCTTTGCAAAATTAAAAGACTTTCAATGTCCTTGTAGTCTAGGATGCATGAAGCTACTCTAAACATTTCAGAAGTTTTCGAATAGAATTCATCAGAACATACATGGAAAATGATTATCATCATCATCCCGTAAATAATCTTTCTAAGGGAAGCTATTGAACCAGCAGTCTGCAAGCTGTTGCATCTACCACAACCACCACATTTCTTACTTAAAGATTTCTACCGTAGTTTTCTCAAACTCGCCTCATTATTCATCCAAGAAACGCAAAAGATATAAATCTCATGTCCTTTTCAATAGGTTCATGCTAACGATTGCGAGATTCTTGAGAATTTATTCCTACATCCACAGGGATACTTTCTACCTTAGATCACCTTTCAGAATCGCTATTAATGAAAAATAGAAATCTATATCCGCTTTAGTCCAAATCTGATTATGAAATTCGTGCATTCTCAATTTTTTTTTTTAGAACAAAAATGTTTTCGATCACAGTAAGCAGACGTCAATGAAATTTACTTTTGTCTCTCTATTACTCATGAACTTGAAAACGTCGATTATCGTTGACATCGTCACCCATTGCACGGTGTGGTTTTAAGGTTCTATTCTAGCTCAACCTGGCATATTTTGCGTCTTCCTCTGAGAATCTATTGCGGTCCAGGCTTTGGTAGACGACACTCTTCCATCTTTCCGATATGGTCATACGATTTGTTGTGGTGATCCCTCGTTTTATCAGGTTACCAAGAGAGTTCGCGCCCTTTTTGATGTAAAACGAAAAAATGTATTACAAAACCAAAAATACAGTACTATTCCCTTCACAGCGAAAATGAAAACGAAGATATTTTATTGTTCAATATAACCATACGTCTTGGATGATAAAATATGAAAAATCATTACATAAATACCATCAAACTCAATTACTTTTGCCAACGTGACACCAATTGTTCCCTGCCGGCATTATAGAAATCTACGGATTCTGAATCAGAGATTTTGAGGGACTGTAGTTATTACATTATTTTGAGTACGTAACTTTCTATGTCTTATACAGTCATCAAGAAACAAGAAAAATTGGTAACAACATGGCGAAATATCCCGAGAATAACGAGGATGTGGTAACGTTTCCCAGTCAAGTTCAGAAAATCTTTCCCCGGTCGCTCTTGCGGTATGAGGTCTAACACTCCCTTGTAGGAAAAGCATTTTTTGCAATTGATCAAAAGCATTTATTTCTGGATGGGTACTGCTTGTAGTTGCTGAAGTTCTTTACAATATAGCGCAGCAGTGATGGTTTGACTCATTTCCAAAAACTCATAATGGACAATTCCGACTATTGTCCACCAAACAGACAATAAAATCCTTTTTGGGCGCAAAGAAATGTTTGGTGTGGTGGTAGTGGATCATTGAGTGACACAATCAGCGATATAAACACTTACAATTAGAGTACAGTATTGAGTTCTCATCCACCAGGAAAAGGTTCATCTTCAGTGCGTACAAGATTTGCAAATTTTAAGACGACTTAATTGACATCTTATGTGGAACTCATGTGCTTTACTTCCACGTCTTTCCTAGTTGATGAGGGCGCAAATGTATGGTTTCCTCGCTCACATTGAACGATTCTGCAAGTTCTAAGCACGTTATATTGAAATTTGTCTGCACAGCGGCTGCAAAGTCATCGCTATTAGTGCTTTTTGATTTCCCATAGGGTGCGTTATAGACCAAGCTGAAATCTCCCGAAGAAAATTATTTGAACCATTTTTGTTCTATTCGATTGCTTGCAGAATCACCTGCGAGTGCAGAACATATTCTTGAGATCACCTCGGCTACTTTGGGGCCGAATTTATACTGAGGGCAAACTAGCTCGAAGTGAAGTTTTATTTGTTGCTAATTTAAATAATAGGAATTAAACAACTGGCGTTAATTTGTATGAATCAGATGAAGACAAATTAATATTGGAGGAGATGACACGTTCTAGACATGTGCTACCAACAAACAGCTTAAAGAGAGATACATGGCAACCTGTCGCACGAACTTGAGTTGATTGAGTTCATTGCTGATATCTATATTTCTAATAGATTCTATTCTTGCACAACTTTCCACTGCTTTCAGAAGCTTCACTTCTGCTGCTTCCATTTTAGCCATGGATTCTGCTATATAGAAAGTAATCATCAAACCAATATCCTAATAGGTAATGCTGTATACTAGGTATTGAATAGAGTCATAGAACGGGACACAAACATCCCGATTGTTAAGGAAGTGATAATTCAATGCAGTGCTGGTTATCGTGAAGGAATATCCGCTCACCCTAACTCATTGGCCAACCAAGTTTTTATACACACAAGCGACACTAAGAGAGTCAAGAGACTAATGGATAGATTTTGATAAGGTAGTTTAACTGTTGTTGAAATGTTAGTTAGGGTAGTAGGTTCGTTGGAACCAGTCTGCACAAGTCGTATTTAGTCATGAATATAAGTATATGTTTTAGGGCAGAAGAAAGAAATATCCAACAAAAAGTAGGTAGTTGGTAGGAATCCAGAAACAATCTGTTAAATTAGAACTAGTTCCAAACCCGTCGTTGCTCGATGTATCTCAGATGACTCGGGCATGCCAATGATTATCTTTGTTCATCAGAGGGAACCACTAGTATGGTGAAATCATTTAAGATAATGATCTGGTGTAACACGTACTTGTGGAAATTGCTTTGTTTATCAAGGTCCTCGTATCAAAAATCTTTCTCTTAGCGACGACCAAACTAAGTAATTAGACAACTTCCTAATTCCGCATTTAGTTTATTCAGCAAACTAAATGTCTTGTTCATCAACTTTTCCAAGGTTGCACTGCTGCAGCAGTCTTTCTCCTGATATAGGAGGGTGGAGGGTGACTTTAGTAACTGAGTAGAAGTTCCATGCACGCTTTGTTAATCGCAAAAGCGCTATACCATACTGAAGAGTCCTAATAAGGACGAAGCTAGTCTACGGTTGCAGTCCGCAATTAACAAAGCATAATTCCCTCCGCGATAATTATTGGCACATGCAATTTAGGCTGCAGTGCAGTCGTTGCACAATTTTCTTTGACAGTTACCTACCAAATGAATCTCAGTGTAGATCTTTTATTGAAGAGCTTGTAGATTTCTACTTTTCTGTTCTTTGTAAATCTATTAAAGCTAGGTTTTAATGGAAACTAGCAGAATAACCTAACAACTATGAACACAAATATTTCAGTCCATTTAGAATGGGTTTCATCGGGATCTACGGGGAAGGCGATAAATGCATTAATCAAAACTACAACCGGAGAAGAATTTCGTACTGTGAAAGACGTGCATTCGATCATTTTCGACCGATCTCTTCTCTGCGCGGGCTAAAATACGTAATCTCCTCGATAATTAGACACATAAAAGAACGACAGGGCGAAGCTTTAAATTTTATCGCCCCGAATTAAACGATAATTTAGCGTCCCGTAAAAGATCAATTTATTACGCCGTTACAGCCATTTTCGAATTAAATAATTATCGGCAGATTATTATCCCGATTATTAACCGCGCTCGATCCTCGCGAATATTCATTTTTCCATAATCTTAAGTCATTATGTCCGCACGAGCACTCGGGCATAAACATCTCTCCGGGAGAAACAGCGGCGAGGCGGAGGGTTGCGCTCTTATGTTGTATGTACTACGTCCGTTGCATTGCGTTGTTCGAGCATTAAAACTCGGGCATTTATATTCTTAAACTGGTCCCTATATCACGGTATGCTAATTATGATCCGGGGTCGCTATATGTTGTGTGTATGTGTGTATACCGTACCGTATAATACCACGTCGAAACATGCGATATGATTAATCAGAGAGGTCTGTTCGATCTCTTTGTTGATACCGACGTGGAACGCTGCTCGGACCTTAAGCTATACGCGTTTAAAGGCCAACTTTCCCGAGCCGGTCGGTGGGAATTCTCCTGTTTAATTTTTGTACCTTATTGTTATTAGCTTTAAAAGAAGCGGCGCGTAAAGATAACCGGCCGAGCCGAGAGGAACGAAGAAGGAAAAGAAAGAAGGAAAGCCGAGATGTTTAGGTCTTACGACGATATAGATGAACTAGGCTCCTTTCTAGATTAAATTAATTAATTAATTTGAGTCGATAAGTTCCTAATTTCCCACATTGTTTCCTTTTGTATCTTCGTTTTTTTTTTTTTTCGTTTCGTTTAGGTTTTCGGCCGTTGTAGATCGTGCGTTGCCCGGACCATCATCGTTTTTGTCGCTATTAGGTGTATATATGAATTTTTATCGGAACCATCTGACTGATATTGATAGTCCGCGTATTATGTTCTTGTTATTGTAATTAACAATAATTACTTTGGGCCGAAAAAGTTCGTTAACCGCGTAAAATGAATGCGGAATGTATGGTAGATGCGAGAAATTAGGGAATGATGACGTACGTAATTATTTTCAACCTTGAACGTCTGGGTAATGTAACATTGCCTATATTCAATAAAACTCTGGCTGTTAAACTCACATAGATACCCCGAAGAATATTTATTTCAAACGTCCGAATTAGTTGCTTGAAACGCTAAGAAACGAAGTAATTATAGAGGCTGTCCCAAAACCTACTTTCATTCAATTTTCCACATATTCCAGTTGAATTTTTGGGATGTTTTCATTTAAATATATGTGCAGTTAAGTCGTAAAAATTCCAATAATTACGATTGTAAACTAATTTTGAGAGCCAAAATCTTAATCAAATAAGATAATTATCTACGGTGGATGATGCTTCGTTTATCATTCAAAGGCCGAATTGTGGCAAAAATCCACGCCTGAAAATGGACAGTACATTCGGAATATCCAAATTGTTTCCTTCATTAATCTGATATTCTAAGTACTTGAACTTGAAAATCGAAGCAACAAAAACCGAATATTCTCGCTCCTTCCTCAGCCAAAAAATCTCAGATGTTTCGAAGGATACTGTTCCTACGAAAGGCTGCATCTGGTTTTGATAATATCCACCTTAATTTCCCCATAAATTTTTGAAAGTACACGTGCTCTTGGATAGTCGCTCCTCTCGGACATCATACGAACTGATTCGAAGAATTTGAACGCTAGTAGTAAGTCATGCCGAAACTCAGTAAGCCTACGAACAGTACAACAAGCTACAGATCCATGTCTCTGCTGTCTGCAACCTACAAGTAACCGGGCAACAAAATTAGTCTGGGACACTTTAGAGCAATTCTGAGGGGTTTTCTGATATGATGAAGCGGTGCAGATCAGGCCCCATCACGCACTTATTACCTACATCGAAGTAGTATTCCAAAGAAGGAGAGAACACAATGTAAACGGAGGTATTGACTTATATGTTTCTATGTTATCCATTGAAAAACAACATTTCAGCTGGTAGGAGTTTTCAAGAATTTATGGGGCTCAAAACTAGCTTCCCCAACAAAGTTATTTTCCTTCTTTTCGCAAATTCTCTTTGTCCAATTGACCGTTGAAAGAAATTCAAGAACGGCCTATTGCGTGGATCAATGCAGGCTCTTTTTTCTTTAGCTTGTATATTGCAGACATGCTCAAAATACGATCAAGAAAGTTAGGTTAGATCGCAGATATAACGATTAGCTGTGTCGGATGTTTTGTTACATCCGACAAATGCTCGCCTCAACTTGGTTCAACAACGTTCACCCTTTCCACGAAATTCTCACTCACATTTTGGCAGAATTGGGGATGAATTTCGTCATTAACTTGTTGAATTTCCGTTTTGAGCTCCGGAATTGTTCGTGGATTGTTTGCATACACTTTCCCTTTCGAAAAACCTCAGGGAATAGAATCGAATGGTGTCAGATCACACTATGATCCAGTTGTGTAAAACGTAGAGGAAAATGTAATGCATGCATAACTTCTTCTTGGATAGGAAGTAAAACCGTTGGGTCCTGTGTGTAAAGGAGTTGGAATTTCCCCGGCATTGATCAAATTCAAAGAAAAATCAAAAAAGATTTTGGGCGAAACGAAGTTTGCTGGGTCATCTAGTATTGTAAAAAATTAGTATGTTATCGTGACATACGCTACTTTTAAAGGTCAGATATACAAAATAGTTTTGGAGCCGATGAAAAAATTTTAAGTTTAACCGATCTTTAACCTTCCTATACTCACGCATACGGTCTGTGAGACCTATTTATATAGTATAGTATACGTCTTTCATTTTGACGTGAGTATAGGAAGGTTAAAGAAAGTACCTTACAACCTTAACGATAAAGAATTAGATTGTACTGCTTCATGGTTCCTTCATCTTGCCATTTTTACCCACTTGGTCCCGTCACGGCGTTAATTTACATACGCAGGAGTTTTAAAACCTTTAACAATAACTATCATCTCCCCTAAGGAAGCTGGCTATCATAAAGACTATTTGAACTTTTGAAGCTGCTACTACAAATAATTCTACAGAGCTACTTTCATACCACTATCTCAGATTGTTCATCCACGAAATTCATCTTTTTCCTTGGTTTCTTCTACCTTGTATTATTATTATTATTATCAAGAGACTTAGAGGATTAAATTTCTGTCTTTTATTTTCAGCAATAATATCGCCTATCACTTATTTGCCAAAAATTTCACTTTACTATGTAATCTTTTCAATGCTTTGATATTCAGCACCGCGCTATTCAGTATTTATTGCATTTAAATAAAAGTAAACTTTTCTCAATAGTAGCATCTTTTATCCCTTAACTTATTCGCATTTTTCCCCCTGATCGAAATAACTCCTCCTTTGTCATTTTTTCATTATCTTTCCTCCCACACCATTTTTCAGTAGAATTTTGATCTATCTAACATTTTTCTTCTCGAATTATTAACAAATTACTCAACCCTATGAAAGCATGGTCGTCATCAAATTGCATTTCCCTTAGATTTTCTTCACCCTGATTTCTTGATTTCCATCGGATTCGACTCTAGTTATTCTATCTAATCCAAAGAAGTTCATAGCGGTACAAAGCCACCGATATAGTACTAAAAATATAGTATGGTATGTATACTATAATTAATGTTGAAGATAAATCGTGGAAGATTAATCAACAATTAGACGACAAGGAGTTTATGAGATCCAGTTCCTACTGCCAATGACAACCCCGAGATAGACCCATTATACGATCAATATTTTCATGACTTAAGGAGTATGTATTCCTATACGAAAGTTGACGATTGCATTGTAACAACAAATTACACAATACTCGAAGTTAGTAAAAATCAACTATATTAGTAACTTCGACTTTCAACACGTCGTTTTTTCGCAACGACTTACATATATATTAAAGGAGCGCCAGTTTCTAAATTAAAACTCCACCACATTCGACTTCGCAGCCTCTACCCTCCAGGAAACAGTTCTTGAAGGTAATAAAAGTAGTTAGTATATAGCGAGTTTCCGCGGTAAAGTAGTGGTAAGACTGGTAGGTCGATTGCACCTTGATTTAAGTTCGTAGTCCATTATAACTCACGGCAGAGTTAGCAACCTCCCACTAAATACCCGCAGAAATAGAACTGGTAATTGAATTGTCTTGTTGGCGAGCCTGGACCGTCCGTGCCGGTGTCGAGACGAGAGAGAGAGAGGGACGACGGCACAGAGAAATACGCCTAGTATTTAACTGTTCGACCCTTAATACTTATACGGACCGATAATTGAATTTTACCCCTACATCTTCGAGCGCGCTGCACATACATACAACAACACACGACACGTCGAGGCAATGAAAGAAATTTCATTTCAATATCGATGTGGATTTGCTAATAAAACGAAATTATCGCCGGACGATCTGAGTCATCCAGAAGTGGACTTTCAACAAACACGTTTACACAACATTTAACATACGAATTGGATTATATTTCGATAAAATCGGATTTTCCATAAGGCTACCTCAATATCAATATAAAGATGGAATGTACCGTACGTATGTATGTATGTTTTTACCACCAACTACAAAGATACTACAAGCTGTGTATTTCTTAGATATTATTTGAGGAAATACGCTATATGAGAGATGTCTAGGAATTAAATAAGAGGAAAATGATAGTTTTTGCCATTTAGTTGCGTCTTCCATGATTGCAAAATCAGCGATGTATGCAACAGTTAAGCAGTTAAAGTACACTAACCGATATTGCACGGAATAGCTGTCTAAACGTGTCAAAATTTGTCTCTAACCAATAGCGCCATCTGTAAGACTTACGCAATTGAATTAGAGCCAAATTTGCAACTTTCTAAACATCCTTCGTATATAAATTGGATTTTCTTTTTCGAATCAAACTCCTAATTCCAAAAGATTTATATATGCCATAGGCACCCACATATTCTAAACAAGCGGACCCAATTTGCTTCCCTTTACAAAAATTAGTAGGTAAGAATGATCCCTAAACAATACACCGGCCCCAATATCTTCCGTTCTAATAATCCCCGATTATGAATCGTAAAAATCCTACTTCAAAAATTCCCTGAATTCATTGACTTGTCAATCACGCACCGGTATTTCTTTTCTATTTCCCGCAAGAGGAGCGAATTATTCCGATTCGTATAACAGAACCCACCTGTTAGGTAATTCCGATCCGACGTCCGGACGTCGCTTATTAAAATTTATTGAAAATTAATTTTAGGTATCGCTATACGGCTCCGGTGGAGACTCGTCTATTGTCTACTTATTATTCATTTATGAAAGGCAGGTTTGTGGTTCCTATTATCTGTTTTGTACGCTAAACGAGTTCACCGAGCATCGAGGAAATATCCTTTTAAAGTGGAATTTTTGACTTGCGTATTTGTGTACTTGTTCGTTAGAGAACGACGTTGCATCGCTATCTGGGCGTAATTTTTCATACGGTGACAGTTTTCTTTAAGAAATAAGTAAAGGTGTACCACCTATGATTAGATAACGGAGAAATGTTTGTAGGTACTTTACGTGACTAATGTTGATAAGTTATCCACGATAATTGAATTGCGATTGGAAATATTGGAATATAGATGTCGGAGTAATGGGTTAATGCCAGGAAATTAGATTTGCAAAATTTCCAGGATCTAATTTGGAAAACGAATTGTAAGTTGTCACACTCACAAGGGAACACCAGCAACCCGGACTCCTCAAAAAAAATTGATATTGTGGGGATTTATATAGGAATCCAATGTAAGATTATCGCACTTATTCTTATCAGGGGAAATCCCCTATTTGTGGAGTGGAGGGAGCTCTAACGAAAATACTCTCCCCTCGAAATTTGTGCAAATATTTCGAAAACTATTGGATATATTAAAGAAAGCGCTTTTAACTGTCTGAAGAGTACTAAATGACAGCATAATCGTCGTTTCAGAAGTGTTGAGGTGAGGGTAATTTCACTATTGAAATTAATAAATCTTGAAATGACGATTATGCTATCATTTAGTACTCTTCAAACATTTAAAAACATGTGTTAACTTTTTCTTAACATCTCCAATAATTTCCGAAGTGTTTGCACAAGTTTCAAGGGATAGTATTTTTGTGGCGGGGCATTCTGTTGATAGGAATGAATAGTCTTATATTGAACTCATCTACAAATCCACAAAGTTTCAATTCTTTTTGGGGTCCGCATTGCCGGTGTTTCCTTGTCAGTGGAAAAGTAAGAAATCATGGGAATTACTTATGGCATATAACTTTGATAAAATGAAATTGTGTTGGTGTGGGCAATAGTTGTTTTACAAACAAGCATTTCCCAGTATCAAATTGACAAAGTTGAACAAGTTACTGCAGAAATGCTAAATTTTTGTACACACGTTAAATAAATGCTGTCTTTAGTTATGCACAGTATTTTCTTGTTCCACACAATAACGACTTAGTTACCAGAATCCACACACACTGTATCATATCCGGTAGAAAAATATGCCTCCGAATTTTAGAGGTCAAGTTGCATGACTGGAATTTTAAAAATACAGTTTATTCGTTAAGATACTGTTTGATGCTAGCCTCGTTGCTAGCGAAGCGCGTGTCACCTGATTTAAATGAATTGTGTGGTTACGAGTTTACCGATATGAAATAGTGTCAGTAATACTACACCACAGTCCTTGCATTCACCATCAACAAGAATATACATCTCTGAACATCCGCCTATCTGGCATGTGCATTGTATATTTAACATTTTATCACTTTTACGGCAGAAATTAATTTTAGAATTCTTTAATACCATCAACAAACGTTAATATTCTATGCCCTGGCATTCCCTTTGGTTAGTTCTTTAGAAAAGGAATTTTGGAATAAAGATGAGAACAGAATATAGCAAAACTTCCTACTTTGGAAGTTAGACATACTGCCCATATTGATTTTTTTCCTATTTTTGTACTCCTAAAGAAAGAATAAATTATCACTTAGGGCTTTCATCTAACGAACCAACTAGAACAACTATCACTTCAACAAAGAATAAGTTGAGTTTCGAAAATTTATATGAAGCCAATATTTGTTGTGTGACTTAGAATAGTAGTTGTCGTTAAAGGAGAAGTTAACAGCCTGGGATGAAGGCAGCAGTCCTTTTGTCTAGACCGTCCTCTCACAATTTTTGATTGTTTTACAGCCAAACAGAAATATAATTATTTCTCTTTCGGGAAACGAAAGGAATTTATTTCATCAATATTGCAAGCTACTTGTGCTTCTTTTGTAATCCAATTCGTCAACATTTATTGAGTTTGCTGTCACAGATGAGTCAAACAAATAGCCCGTCCTTGTGAGCGAATTAAAACGGTAATCGGCTTCAAATGGAAGTGATTTGAAAACGATTCCTACGTTATATCATATGTTAGAAGAGGAAAAATAGATATAATGTAGGAACACGATTTTACTCAAATGTATTGGATAGGCTATCTGTATTACATTGCTGCTACGAATCTCTCCTCTAAAGCTAAATTTTGTTTTTGCTAAATATCTGTTACCGTCCCAAAGTTAAAAGTATCTAAATAATAATTCATTGTGGTTTTGAGCACTTGAACTGAATAATCATTTAAAAATAAATCTGGGTACCTTAACTTTGACAATAGTTGTTTATTTATTAAACTACATAGATGTACATTGAGCACGCTAGGCCTACGTTTCTCAATACGTATACATCGAATTATACATCTAGTTTAATAAATAAATAAGTATTATGAAAATCAGGGTAGATTAATTTTTCCCGATTATTCAGTTAATTTCACAAGAACTCAAAATCAAAATGAATTATTATCTACATATTTCTAAGCTTAAGAGGGTAACAGGTACTTAGCAGAACAAAATGTTACTTTAGACGAGGGGCTCGTAGCAGAATATAGGAAAGAATGTGAATATCTCAAGTACCAGTTGTTCAAGTTTTCATGAAATTTCTTTTCCTGTTCAGAATTGTTGCTTTCCTTTATTCGCCTATTCCTTTATTTCGCTTAATTTTTTCCTTTTTGCAATTGCCATTAAATTTGTATTTCAATTTTTAAAGAATAAGAAATGTACAAAGTGACGTAAGAAACTACATATCCAGTACTTATGATTTAATTCTAATAAACGTTTGTCCAGGCTATCGCTAATATTACGTTGTGAGGTTCTTTTCTAACTTTCTAACTTCTATCTCAACATCCATAGTCTTCTTGAAAGAAGATTCGACAATTTGTTACAATGAAAACGATCTTCTCCGTCCTACCAGCAATTTCACAAAATGACACTCCTGCATTACGAATAACCACTGTCTAGTTATTAAACTCACTCATTTTTCAAGAGAACATCGTCTATCTACTCTAGTTATCACAGTTTATCAGGGTAAATACCAACGACTAGCAAAATAATCTGGAAATGGAACAATGTGCTACCTTTTACAAGAGGTTAATCCAAATGAATGAAACTAACTAATTATAAGAACTTCAAAATGTCCAGATCATTAAGTAACATAGGGAGCAAATCGGCGGGAAGCGAATTCGAGGGATTTTCTGGTAGATGATGTGTTTGCGATGGAAGATTCTTGGCTAAAGAATCGGTGTGAAGGGGTTAGTCAAAATTAGTTTATGACATATTGAAAGGCATTGTCAGTTGTTGTACCTTCAAAATAAGGCACCAGTCATGAAAAACCGGTACTTAGAACGTTTTATAGCCCAACAATTGCAAGAACAATATTGACGAAAGATTTCGAACCGCCACCCAGAGGGCGAATTCAATTAAACGAGACAAATTGACGTTAATTATTTTCTTACCAGTAATTGGAGTGATTGAGAGACATTTAGGAGAGAATAGAGGTGATTAACTAAGCTTGGAATCTAAACAAGTATTTTTGGCGATTTTACAATAACGCGCAATATTACGTACACAAAACGTTTAAACCGCACTCGAAGAAGGATGAGATATACTCTTATTTGATTGTGAGATGGTAGGAAACATCATACCTTAATGTTTAAATTGACAAAAGGGCATCATGTATCGATTTCTGTAAGCCTGGTTTGCTCCCTAAACGTCCAAAAGAACACTCGTGGTCTGGACTCATACAGTAAATATTCGTTGCTAACAACATGATGGTCATTTGTGATCCCAGATATGGAAGATACGTCAAAATCTCCGCCATCTTCAGGAACAGGATGTTTGACAATGCAGGCTACGTTCATCGGAAACTCAATTTCTATCCAGGAACTCTTCGCATTCATCTCCGAACAGTTACCATATATACCAGTATCCAGGGCATTAGAACAGTTAGGACAGTTGTGTAGGTTTGAAGATAGTTTAGGTGACTAGTTTCAATAGTTAAGTCGATAGAAAGTCGAGTTCTGGTCCAGTCCCAATTGTTTCCTGGATGAGGTAATCCTGAAATACGCCAAGCGATTTGACCTTCCTACTATACCTCTGTCAAGTTCCAAATCGCCATCTTTCAAATTAGGACAATTAGATTTGAAGATAGCTTAGATGACTACTTTGGGTCGTCACTAAGACTCGAACCCTGGTCCGGTTCGAATTGTTTATTGGATGGGAAAATCGCGAAATACGCCAAACAATTTGACCTTCCTGTATGTGAAGGTCAGCAATACCGGGAAGCCACCTTTGACTGGGAACAGGACACGGAAGTCAATATGAATGAAAATCAATGACAGAATCAACAGAGAAGGAATGAAAAAGTGAGTCACTTGCTCATCCAAGTTGGAAATTTACAGTTTTTCAGCCTTCATCAGCTGTTTCCATGACTACACACGCTAGACACCATCCCGCCAGAGTCGTGTAATTCCAAACAATTCCGAATTTGCAGCACCGAAATACCAAATAATATTCAACCTATCGATTTGCGCTTCGTATTTCGTCGTGGTCCTGTCAAATCATCTATTTCTATCGTACATCGCAAATGAAATAGTGTTAGCTTTGAAAGTAAGGGACTGGCTTGCTTATTTGATCTTTCTAATTCAATAAAGTAGATACGGGCAATTTTTTCATGATTTCGGATAAATAGATGGGAGGACGTTGATTCTAATAGAATGCTTTAACCATTACGTTTCGACATTAGTATTAATCACACTTAAGCTTTTACATACGTACAACATTTCAGACATTAACTATGCGAAGTTTTTAAATCGTAAAAGTAGCCGTAACATTCACGTAGAAATTGCAACTATTGCTTCTACTTAAATCGCAGCAACTCTCATGCGCGATAATAAACGAAAAGAGGAAATTATATAAGAAAGTACATTTATATCGATTAGTTATGTACACACATACGTATGTATTTCGCGAAGGTAATATATCTTTGAACAAATCATTTAGACTATCCGCGTGTATTTATTTTATTTAAACGTATAATCAAGTCGCGGTTCAAGTCTTCACCATCAGCGTCTAATTTCAATGATCTCGCGTTGCGTAGCTTATACGTATTGCACACTAAATTTAATAATGTATAAAGAGATATTCATCAACTAAGCCATCGACGTGTCGTCCGTTTCTTTCACATCGAAAATCTGTTAGAATTCCCACAGTACGCGGCGATCGGCGTAAAAATCCTTAAATTCACCCCATTTTTTCGCAGCGCAGAGGAAAAAATGTGACAAGTAGGTAAAATTGTACCGGCCACTTTTTACCCTCGAAAAACGCACAATAACTGGGGAATTATACGACGGGCAACTCAATAGGAAAAAATACATTTCTAACCTAAATCTACCGTTTCTCCTTCCTTATTTATGCCGATAAAAAGGAGGAGAAAAATTAGCAAACCGTCGCTTTTCGAGGAAACCGTTAAAAAGCGTAATCGCCGAAAAAGAAGAACTGGAAAGGGTGCTTTTGTAAGGCGACTGTTGTGTGTTTTTTAAGAAAAGGGTCCTATCGGAATTTCTGGAAAAGAGGTAATTTTTGTTAGTGTAGTAGCTGCCGTTGCTACCGGTACCGGTACACCCTTCTTTGTATTTTTTACGGCCTAAGTTTTTACGGCTTTATTATAATATAAATTGATTTATTTGAGAAGTTGCTTTCGAGTAATTTTCGGTTTGGAAACCGTTACGAGATGGAACCGGGCTACTATCGAGTAGTTGTCGTGATAAATAGGATCGTTTTTGTCAGATCTTTGAAATAAATCGTGCTCCTGCTAATGGACAATTTTTATATGTTTCCTATATCATCCGTTAGAAGTGGTGTCAGCCGGAGTTTATCTACGACTCCATTCTTTCTTCTTTTGGAGTCTAGAAAGAGTAGAAGGCCATATTGTTTGGGTCATGCAGTTTTAAGTTTAAGCCCCTCGTTTGATTTGCATTCGATTTAAGAAAACTTTGTTTGTTATGAACGCCGAGTGTTCCTCCAGCACGCATTTTTCCAGATCGGCGCTAAAATTGATACCTTCAAAATCTGACTTTTTAAAATCATCCAAACCGGCTTAAACAGTTTATCTACGGCTCCATTCATTCTTCTTTTTGGAGTGTAGAAGGAGTAGAAGGCCATTTTGTTTGGATCATACAGTTTTAAGTTTAAGCCCCTCGTTTGATTTGCATTCCATCTACGAAAACTTTGCTTGTTATGCGCGCCAAGTGTTCCTCCAGCACGCATTTTTCCAGATCGGCGCTAAAATTGATACTTTCAAAATCTGACTTTTTAAAATCGTGCAAACCGGTTTAAACAGTTTATCTACGGCTCCATTCATTCTTTTTTTTTGGAGTGTAGAAGGAGTAGAAGGCCATTTTGTTTGGATCATACAGTTTTAAGTTTAAGCCCCTCGCTTGCTTTGCATTCCATCTAAGAAAACTTTGCTTGTTATGAACGCCGAGTGTTCCTCCAGCACGCATTTTTCCAGATCGGCGCCAAAATTGATACTTTCGAAGTCTGACTTTTTAAAATCATCCAAACCGGCTTAAGCAGTTTATCTACGGCTCCATTCATTCTTCTTTTGCAGTGTAGAAGGAGTAGAAGGCCATTTTGTTTGAATCATACAGTTTTAAGTTTAAGCCCCTCGCTTGATTTGCATTCCATCTAAGAAAACTTTGCTTGTTATGAGCGCCGAGTGTTCCTCCAGCACGCATTTTTCCAGATCGGCGCTAAAATTGATACTTTCGAAGTCTGACTCTTTTATATCGTCCAAACCGCCATAAGCAGTTTATCTACGTTTTCACTCTTTCTTCTTCTAAAGTGTAAAAGGAGTAGAAGGCCAGATCGTTGAACTCACACAATTGTAAGTTTAAGTTCTCAGTTTGATCTACATTTCGTCTAAGAAAACTTTGCTTGTTATGCGCGCCAAGTTTTCCTCCAGTACGCATTTTTCTAAATCGCCACTAAAGTAGGTGCTTTCGAAGTCTGACTTTTTAAAATCATCCAAACCGCCATAAGCAACAAAACCGGAACGTAAAACCGTTGGGTAAAGCTTTTTGACATCTATCCTCGATAACAAATGTTACAAGCCAACGAACGTGCCGAGCTCGTGCACATACGTTCTCCTCACCAACCCCTTTTCATTCATTGTAAAGAAACCCCTTTTTAAACTCGCGTGCTCTCGAATATCATACCGCGAGACGGTGCTTACCTTCCTGGATGGGGATTGGCTTAAAAATCGAACCAATCGTGCTGATTTATGCATAAGAACGAAAAGGACTTTTCTCCGATCGGGGTGCAGATCGACGAAAAATTCCCTACGAATCCGCATCGGTACTTTTGTCGAAATTGCCGGTGTAAGAAGCGGTGCGTGCGGCAGTGAATCGGAGATAAATAGTGGTTCTTCGGTGTTCGTCCCGTATCCTCGTGCAACCGTGTATACCTGACCAGCTCGAAATATGTTGTTAGTTGGTGAGTTTGTTCTAGAGATTTTTAAGTAGTCAGAAAATAGCCTGATCCGTTTGCAAATTGGATCTCATTTGCATAAAATTGCGCAATATCTACCTGAGGTGAACGCGGAGCGTTTGTTGAATAAGATTGGTGTACGATCTCTTTCTTTAATTGGATGGTAAAACAACGTTCGCAGCGGCGATAATTAATTAATAACGAATTGTAACATTTCATCGTGTGATCTGCGAAATTTCCATACATTCACTTCGGTAAACGATATTATTAATTGCCCAATTTCGTGTGTTTAAACGGTTTGATGACTGAAATTCGTTACATATTGGACTGGTTTTGGCTTACGGAATACATCATCGTCTCATAATCAGGATTGGATTCAGTATTATTACCTTGAGAAGACCACCAAAATTAGATCTTTGCATCTTAAGGAAATGCCGCTGTGGTTTTTGAAAAATACAGTTTGAAGGGATGGAGATTTCAAATATTAAATTCAAATATTCGCAATATTCGCGCGAAAACTGTCGGAACTTCGTGTAGAAATTGATGAATTCATACTTTCTTACGCAGTAAGAATCATTGTACTTAGTTCTAAATATAGTGTACTAAATTTACGCCATCTCAACTGTGAATTACAACTTCGATCCTTTATCCTATCACCTTCTGAATTTGACGCGAAGAATCCCAAACAATAAACTAATATTAAATCGAAGGAGATATGGTTCGTAGTAGTTAATAACAGATTAGTTCCTAACCATTTGCAATGAGAAGAAGATAAATCCAAAACTACATCTTCAGATGTACCAGTAAAAGTTTAGAAACAAAATAAATATTGCTCCGTAGATATAAATTGCTGCAAATTAAATCTTAACCTTTGATCCACCTTAAATCCGGTCCTGCGTTTTTTTGTTGATACATATGCAAATTTTGCTCGTTTATATAACACGAAACCGTACAGTCACGATTACTGTTTAATAACGTTACAGGATGTAAAACGTAATTGCATGTATTTCATACTGTTTAGGTAATGTTAGATTTCGTCATAACTTAAAAAGATGACTCTTATTAACACAAAGGAATTATAAAACAACAAACTGTCACAACTTCCTGTAACGTCGGCTATTATGCATATTTAAATGGAATACTAATAATAATAATACTACAATTATGCAGTAATTGCTGGCACAGATCTCTTTGTACAATTAAACCGGGGATGCCTCTTAAGTAAACTTATTTCTAAGAGGAAGATTAATTGCTGATTCCACCTTTTCGGAATAAAACACGATAATAGTAAGGATACATAAAAAAATTAACGTGCAATATAAATTAAAATAGGCAGCAATTCACTGTTGGTCTTTGGAGAAGACGCTTACATCCGTAAATGTGTAAAACTTCAGCCAACTTTCAGATTCTAAAGAGTCATACGTACCTTCGTTCCTAATATCAACGTTTTGTTATTCCTATGCTGGTTCCTCAAATTAACTTAAATCTTAAGAAGGAACTGATAACATACACATCACATAGATTCACAGGAACGAAAAGTAAATGATAAAAGAATATTATGTGGCTTTCTTCAACCTGTTCTGAAGAAATATTGGGTTAGTCAACGAGATGTTATCACGTAGTTGACATCTGTTCATTTTTTTTTTTACTTAAAAAGGATTTTATACAAAAGTCAACATGAAACTAATGAGCTCCTTCGGCGTATGCTGCTAGGTTCTCAATGCATTTGTAGAGCTTTTCCATCATACAGTTCTAATCATTTTTCCCAGAATCAAAAATAACATGGAGTTTTGTCTGGTAACCTTCCTGGCTAATACGGAAGTCCACCTCTTTTAATCCAACTTCCACCAAATGTATCGTCCAAGTAGTAAAAAATTAAACTAGCTCCTAATAGATCGTTCTTCAATGTAAGATGCTGAATAATGTTATAAAAGTAGTCAACTCAAACTTTACTAACCATGCTTAATTTCTTTTGTGTTTCCTTTAAACAGGCAATACACGTTCAAATTTTTACATGTAAAATACATGAAATATTACATGCAAAAATTCACGACAATGACCTTCAAACATAGAACATCAGAAATATTGCGTGTAAAAATTGATGCAGAACTACACGGTCAAATACAAACTTTTTCAATAAATTCATGAAAAATACATGTAATTTGTGATCGTGTATTAGAGCTATTAGAAAGAACGGTAACTTGGTTAAATTCTCATATATATTATAAATTGGCCACAACTCAACAGTTAGTATCTATCAACAAATAAGGATCGTATATCAGTTGTATGTAACGTTTCTTCAAGGAATGATTAATAAAGGTTGTGATACGCTTCCTTTAGTGCCTAAAAAGAATTAAAAAAGAACTCGTTTTTGAAAATATCTACGACGTGTGATAAGAGATCTACCGGCCGGATGATCCAAAATAATTGAAGATATTCAGTGACAAAATTGGAACCATAAATACAAAATATGTACGGTAGAGTATACAAAAACCTATTGAGAAATCAGTTACATATGTATATGTAGGGTTTGTTATAACTAATGCGTCAAATTTATTTAGAAGATTATATGAGGTAAAAGTAAATCAATGAGTATAAAACAATTTAACAAAAATTAGGCGAATAAAATCGTGAAGAAGAAGTAGAAAAATAAAATTTACATAAATAATCTCACTGAGTTATGTAGATTTTATTTTTCTAGTTCTTCTTCGTAATTGTAACTCTCTCCAAACTCCTGAAACTATTTTTCTAATGAATAAAATTGTTGTTTTAGAAGCACTGAGTTATATATCATCGAATCATATTTCAAAAACGCGGCGGTCGTCGAACTCGACGTTCAATACAGGTATAATAGCCGGTCGTAAAAGAAAGAAAGCGCCCGTCCTATCAAAATATGTACGGCACCTTGCTTGAGATATGTCCCGGACTTTACTAACGTCTATATTTCATTCTCTAAATTGCTAATACTCGTTCTTATTTTCATCCACCGAATGACAGAAGATCCAGTTGGTCTTGTTCCGGATATGACCCGAATTTTACTAGCGTTTACATTTCTACGTCGAAATAATATATATCCTTGAGGTTCTCTAAATGTTCCTTACGAATATTGCGAGACTTCAAGTATTAATTTCGCCTCTTCTGTGATAGTAGGAAAATATTTGCTTTTGCAAATTTCTATTTCATTTGAACTTCTGTACTAATTTAATGTATACGTTGTGGAAAACACGATATTGGTGAGGTTCTGCGGCTAACGCCGCATCTCATTTCGCGTTTTTCATCAGTTTTGTATCATGCCAATCGCCCTCACAAAGTCCTAGCCTTCAAAACGTCCTTTCCATCCTCAGTGGTCTTCCTCGCTTTTTCGTTCTTGTGGATTCCAGTTCCAGATACTTTTTAGCCAACTTCTTCCATCGTTTGTAGATATCCATACTATAGCAATTGCGCACATGCGTAAACTAGACGTGCCACTACTTTTGTCCCAAGGAAATTCACTCACTAGAGCGAACAGTTTATTTTTGTGAATTCCCGCGTCTTTGCTCCATAAATAATAGTGCTTTCCACTATAAAGTGGACCTATAGGATGTTTTATTCCTCTTGTTGTTCTATCCCTTCACAGAACTGAGTTAAACTGTCTAATTATTCGCTTTTTTTCGCCAATTGATCCTCCATTTTACCACCTCTAGTGAAAGCTACCCCAAGTAGTAGAATATCCTCATATTCTCTCTGTCTCGATTCTACCTCAGTTTAACCCGATAAGTTAATGAATCCTCGATGAGCTAATCAGTTAGCCCCATTCATATTCTTAACCAATTAATCAAACTTTTGTAAGATTGCATATTACACTGGTAAACAAAATGTCACTTTTTGCGTGTTTCTTCGTTCAATCAAATGGGGTCCATACTAATCGTATTTCCGCACTGATTCTGAATCTGCTTTCCAAATTTGTGTATCAGAGACAGTTTTTGAGTAACGCGCGTTTAAAATTTTGAAAGCTTATACTTTTCGCATTTGGTTACAACTTAAAATAGCTGAAATTCTTATATTAATGTCCAACAGTAATCGGACAGCATCTTGAGCCAAACTTATCATAATAAGCGCGATTCCATGATGAATATGTCCTGATAGAATCACTCACCGTGCTCGTCATCTAATTTTTAAGGAAAAATCTAGATGTGAATGAATAAAATATAGCTTCAGTGACATATTGCAACCAAAAACTTTATAGTAATTAAGAAAATGGATTACTTGTTTCAAGTGACTCCTATGCTAGTGTTTCTTGCTCATTTAGGGCGACATTAAATTCAGGATCGTTCATTAATTCTCGAATTTGAGGCCCACTGAATATGCCTTCCTTGATTGTTCCGTCACTGATCCCTAGAAATTTGTTTTATAGAAAGCTGAAGCTGTCGCCGTTTTTATCCATTCCTTTAACAAAATTTTGTATCAATCCGAGTTTAATGTGTAGAGATGGCAGGTAGACTTTCTGCCAACCGTTTTTGTTCCTGGAACAAGCTGTCTGCTTGGTGGCCATGACAAAAATTTGGTATATTCCTAGTTGAAAATATCGAATACAAGGGCAATAACTTTCAAAACTGTGCCAAGGTGTCAGGTATGTCGTTCATACGCGGCGCGATACGCGTTGGTCGAGGGCAAAGACTAACCCGCAAAAATTGAAAATGCAATTGCAGAAAACTTTTATCTGACGATAAATTCAAAATCAGGATTGAACTACTCACCGTCCAAGAAACAAAAAATATTATTTACCAGTGTTATTTAAATGCAAAATTTCCCATTACGTTGTCATGTCTGTTTACTAGTTACATATAAAGTGATCTTCATTCGTTTCGACATCACTTCACTTTTTAATAGGATTTGACACAAAAATGTTATGACCTTATTTCCTTACAGAACTAAATAAATATATAAGGAGTTATATATCAACCATATGCTTTAGTTGAAGTAAAGGAATCGTATACAACCTAACCAACTTAATCAATATGATTTAACGATTTTACCTATTAGATCGTGTGTACTTACTCACATGCATACTTACGACCTATACAGCCTACCCATATAGACATGCACGTATGTATGTACATAAGTAGGATTTTCGCAACCTGCGACAAGAACGCAAATAGAAACCAACCCACGCATTCTAAAACAAACGGCGCGGCGCGCGCGCTTTCTAAAATCATAAACGACCACAAAGTCCTAAAAAGAGAGCTTTCTTTCGCTGTAGACGGTCATATACGCCGGTCGTACGCCTATTTATTCATGAAATCCTACCGGGCAGATTGATTAGAATTACCGACGAAGACCATAACTGTCCGTCAAGTTGCCCGGTTTCGTTCTCAATTTATTGAAGAAAACGAGATTTTAAACTGTCTCCGCGCTCGCGCTGCCAGTTTTTCAGCTGAATATCTGCGCTTAAGCTGCGTCCCCGTCTCTCTCGGCTATGCGAAAACGTCGTTCGGTCTGCGGTTCGCGAGTTCTATTCAAATCGGCGACTTTTCCGACGATCGATGGTTCGATATTCATCGAATGCCTTTTATGAAGTTTTTCCATATTAGAAAGCGTTTATGTTATGCGAGCGATGGTGTGTTAAATATGTAGATTTCGTTCTAATAGTCGAACGATGCTTGCGCCATTATTATTCATATGCAAACACCGCCGGAATGTAATTGAGGAACGGGCTTTATTCGGTTCCTAAATTACGACAATGCGATAGCTTTGCTCAGAACAGAATACTCAAGTGACTAATTACCTAAGCGTGAGTGAATAGGGGCAACAACGCAATTATCCAGTTCGCAGGTTATGTTGGAACGAATTCAGTTAATCGTATTCTAAACTATCAAGAATGCTTTTTTTTAAAGAAAGACTCAAAAAGCTAATACTAAAATAAGCATTCCTTCTCAAAATTTAGTCCATAACCGGATGTTGTGGAAATATGTAAGTACAACAGATTCAAGAGCGCCGAGCACAAGTAATTATAAATTACGGAAATAAAATGAGAACGAAGATATTTAATTGGACAATATAACCAAAAAAAAGGTAACCAAAAATGTTAGAAAGGTTTTTGATGGTAAAATATGAAAAAGAAATTATTACACGTCAAAGATACACTATTATCCACTGAAATAATTACCACACATTATCACATTCAGCGAGCTTTTGCCTACGTGACACCATTTTTTTAATCAGAAGATTGGCGGACTGCGTTCATTACATCATTATTAGTGCCGGACTTCATATGCCTCATACAGTGGTCAAAAGACAAGAAGATGAGGTAATCACTTGGCGAAATATTCGAAGGATAAGGAAATTGTGATCAAGTTTCCTAGTCAAGTTCAGAAAAAATTTCCCGGGTCACTTTTGTGGTATGAGCTCTAATACGGTCCCCTATGCAAAGCACTTTTCTTCACTTGAATTAAGAGAGCGTGTTTCTGGATGAGTGCTGCTTGTACTCATTGAAGCTATTCACAATAAATCGTAGTACTGATGGTTTGGCCAATTTAAAAACACACAATAGACTATTCCGGCTGTGTTTCTTTACACCCAAAACAAGATTTTAGTGCATGTTTAGTGGAGACACGCAATGAAATCTTGTTTGAGTGCAAACAAATCTTTGGTATCAGCGGTAGCTGATCAGTAAGTAACATCCAATGATACGAGCGGTTACAATTAGAGTATAATATGCACTTCCCATCGCAAATTAGCAACCGATCAAGGGAAGGTGAATTTCCTTTACGTCTCAGATTTACCGAACAAATTGTAGGGCGGCTTAATTCGTTATCATTTGGCCGATCATTTGGGATCCATTTGCTTAGGTCCAGAGTCTTTCGTAGCTCAGGAAGGCTTAAGCGTATGATTCCATCCTTCACGTTGGACGTTTCTGCACGTTCTGAACACTTCGTATTGGATTTTGTCTCCACAGCGGCTGCAAGGTCCTCATCCTTAATGATCTCTGGACTTTAAATCTCCTCAACAATTTTCTTTTAACCAGTCCTGCGTTGTTCGATCATTTACTGCATCATTGTCGGATGCGATACACATTTTTCCGTCGTTTCAGTTGCTTCGGCGCCGAGTCTGTGCTCATTAAGTAAGCCAGCTCGAATTAAAGTTTTATTCGTTGCTATTTTAAATTGTTAAAAGAAAATAGGAATTAAATTGGCGTTAATTTGTGAACAAACAGCTTAAAAAATCCAATCTGTATTAAATAATAACGCATTAAGTTTCTTGGTTACCTAATTATTAGAGTTGCTCAATTTGCGCCAATGGTACTACAACTATCCGAAACGGCTGTACTATAATAGTAACATTGCGCTGTACGGATGCAATTGGCTTCATATTATACATTGAAACTGAATGCATAGTTTGAAGCCATCTGTATTCATTTAGCGCAATGTTACTATTGTAATACAATCGTTTCAGATAGTTGTAATACTATTGGCGCAAATTGGGCAACTCTCCTAATGATTTTAGATCGTGACGATCCAACACCTCGACAACAGTGAAGTGAACAGCAAGAAGACAGGCTTAAGAGGATGAAGCCTCTCGACCCTTGTGCATAATTTTAGAACTACTTTGTAAAGTGTTAATGCGTAATTAACAAGGGGAGGGCACGACGTGTGGGTCACGGATTTCAAAGACCTTTTGGGATAAGAAAGTGCTCGACGTCAGTAATCTATAGACCCCCCACTTTTGGCCGCCAACACTCCGGCCGTTTTTGAGAAAATCGGTTTGAAGAAGTTACACGCTTCATATACCCGCACCTTTGCACAAATTATCGCTAAGGCAGCGTGGCTCCGTGGGTGAGAACTCGATTACCAATTACCGATTTCTCTCAAAAACGGCTGAGTGTTGGCGGCCAAAAGGGGGGTCTATAGATTACTGACGTCGAGTACTTTCTTATCCCAAAAGGGTATTTGAAATCCGTGACCCACACTTTGTGCTCTCCCTTGTAAGGGCAAACAAAAGCAGAGCAACCAGTGTTATTGCAGTACTACATTCTTTAAAAGCAGATTTTAAACTTATCGAGGTTTATCAACAATGTTTCCATTCTCTAAAAGACGCCAAAATTCTACTGTTCATTAGACTTCTCATTTTTATTTGATAAATAGACAAAATCATCATTATAGATATTTTTATGGCCTAAGAAGTTTTGCAAACTCAAACATAAATGATAGCGAAATGCTGCTTACCAAAGCTGTTGTGACCTGAACAGAAGCATATGAGGTCCAAAGCATACCGCCAACTTCAATAGGTTTTAGCACGTTACGGCGGCCAACTTTGACAACAGATAATAACTACTGATGAAACCTAGATAACAATCCTGAGACCAAAAAGTTAATGGAGAGAATGACGCAAATCAGAAGAAAGACTTCCGATTAAAACACGTGGAGTTCCGTGGATTTGTAACAGTAATGCTTACTGTATTCTGAGATTCGTTTTACAGATTATCTACCGAAAGATGCCCTAATCACGAATATTATTATAATCTTTTATCTGGCCTACTGCAATAGGGACTTTTCAAGACACAACCTGGAAGATTGCATAAGCATTCGTCAGTTCAACGATGTTTTAAGGGTGTTGGGTACTTTTTCCAAGATCGGTTAAACTTTTTTATTGGTTCCAAAACTATTTTGAAAATTGTATATCTCACTTTTAAAAGTAGTGTGTGTAACGATAAAATACTAGTTTTTTACAATATTAAGAGGTTCTACAGCTTTAATTTGTATGCAATAATAAGTGAAGAACCATTAAGTTTACGGGCTCGAAATTTCGCATACCGTGTATCCGTTACGATAGCTACGACTTATCATCGAGCTTTTTTCTAAATTCCTTGTTTGTTGTTGAATTTAACCTTAATTAAGAAATAGA
Source organism: Chrysina gloriosa (assembly GCA_038088585.1). NCBI lineage: Eukaryota > Metazoa > Arthropoda > Insecta > Coleoptera > Scarabaeidae > Chrysina > Chrysina gloriosa. The sequence goes on along the minus strand of CM076090.1, from coordinate 9,472,164 downwards.
AAAATGACCATTGGCTTATCATCATATTTGGACTTGAAGAAAGTAACGATAACAGAGGGGTTTACAAAAAAGCCCCATGGCAAGTTGTAGCTTTCGTAACCAATACACGGTATGCAAAATTTCGAGCTCGTAAACTTAGTGGTTCTTCATATATAATTGCCAAAAAATTAAAGCTATAGAAGTTCTTAACATTGTTAAAAACTAGTACTTTACCGTTACACACGCCTCTTGTAAAGGTCAGATATACAACTTTCAAAATATTTTTGGAACCGATAAAAATTTAAGTTTATCCGATCTTGAAAAAAAGTACACACACCCTTAAACGAATTTCGTCGAAAATTGCTTCCAAATCCACCCTATACGCCAGATTTGACTCCTGGTGATTTTCATCTGTTCCTAAATTTGAAAGAGCTACTACGGGGTGTTTAAAACTTGCTACCAATAAAAAAATATTTGACGTTGGGATAAGTATGTATGAAATGGAGATTGTATTGAACCACTACATTATAATTTTGATGAGAATTGACGAAATAAGAAAATTATAGCTAAACTTACTAAAATTTTAGAAATATCTTTTGCGTTTGACGTTAACAACGCATTTCCTTCGCAAGTTGGCAATCTTTTCGATCAATGTCACATTTTCTTACGTTTTACAAGCAAATCGCAAATATTAACGCCCTCTTTTAGACGAATTTGTTTGAAAATCAGGTTTCTATGTAGACCCCAGTTGTTTTACTCAGCTTTTGCGTTTGTGATAAGCAGGGCACACACGAGAAGGATATCCGAAAGATCTGTCCGGAATGATAAGTAAAGTAGGTACCAATTATTAAATATGGAGTTTACTATTTCGAATACCTAAATGTAACGAGAAACAAATAAAGGCGTTCATCGAAGAATTACAATCAGTTGCCTATTCTAGTATGACGAAGACGTAGAAAATCATTCTTCTTGTGACAAACACATTCGTCCTCATTTTCAACGTTCGTTCTCATTTCTTGCGCAGACGTAAGCTTTATCCTCCGAAAGATTTTAACCGTCCGAACCTCTTTTCAACACCTGCAAAATACTCGAAATCCCTTAATAGCGAACAATTAATGTCAACCCTATTTTCGGTTAGAAATCACGGCGAATGGAAGCGCGAAAATGGAGAGAAAATTGTGTCAGCTGTCCTTCTGCGACTAGAAACCCCTGAAAAATGGATTCAAATAAATTTCTCCCGCTCGAATGCGACACGTATACGTTAGAAGGTTTCCCTCGCCGTTCGTTTTTTAATAAAACCGTTCCGAGATTAGATTCCGGTATATAAAAAAGGACAGTACATCATCGTGACAATAAAATATTATTTCTTTAGGCCGCTAGGCAAAAACGTTTTTCAAGACGTACATACCTACAAAGAAGGACGGAGGTGGTAAGAAGGAATCGTCAAAATGGAAAAAGCTTTAGTTACGGTTTGCTTCGTTTTCACCGATGTTTATTTTATAGATATGCGCACGTATACAAGTATATGTATAGATGTTGCAGCTGATGATTTTTGCGGCGAAAATAATGGGGTGGTCGAGGGGTGCAGAGCGTGCTATCTACCATACGTATACAAGGGTTGCTCTCCATTAAGGGTTATATCCCCAGGTATTTCTGTGTGTACAGGCGTGCTCTATTCACAATAGGCCACATGCTTCCAAATAGTAAAAAATAGTAAATAATAGATTGCAACGCTCGCGCCGTTGTGTGCGTATATTTTATATGTATCCTTTTCCCTTTTTTATCAACCGCTTTCGATTGCGCCATTGAAAGCGAGGGTTGCGAAAATAAAGGAAATACTGCGGCTGTAACAACGACAAGTTCTACATTGTATCGTCTTACATGCTCAGATCCGTAAGAAGGCGGTGATCCGACGTGTGTACGTAGGTGCAGGTAGCAGAGACTTTCTTTTCATCCTCAATGTGTTTGACTGATGGCGTAGATTCTGAAATAAACCGCACTCAATTTCGGTGGCAGGTAAATTGGCGATAATAGACGAAGATTGCTTCAATAAAAAGGATATTTTGTGAAACTTTCGGCGATCGCAATCGGTATTAAGGGATTTTAATGTGGGGAAATTCTCGAGGACTTGATTAAAATGTCACACCATCTTACAAGGGGGCACCGCGTAATGTCCATCACGGATTTCGATTCTATTACATGTAAATGTTCTTTGAGACCTCACGAAAAAACCCTCCGGGCATTTATCCGATTGAACCTTCGTTTTGGAGATATCAAATTCCGAAGAATGAAGTGCGCAAACCACACGAGTAAGTACCGAATCGCGTGAATAGAGTTGCACATTCACCGATGGTCTAATGGACAAGGTGACGTACTGGAATGGTGGAGGTTCTGGTTTCGATTCTTATTGACTTCAATTTTTTCTCTTTTTTTTTGCTTCGTTTCATAAACCTTCATTCAAGGATAGAAAGGCAAAAAGAAATATTTTCTTCATCACAAACATCGGTAGTTCAACTTTAATAGTCAAAAACAATTTAAGTAATATTTACATTGTTTAATAAACCTCCATTCGAGGATGAAAGGGCGATTTTGAGTGGAAGGAAATCCGGAGAATCTAAAGCATATTTGCGAAAAAGTAGTTTATTTGTCATCTGATGCGAATCAGTTTTCGTCGCTGCTGCTGACAATCACTGAGCAGGATTTAGGATGATAACCATCGTAAAAACATTTCAGATATAAATCAGTTTGCCACCACAAACATTTTATGGAAGGAACTGCGGCGCTTTGACATTTTCGTTTCCAAAAATCAACGGAAAACAAGTTTCTTCACATTTCGGGAATTCGCTCTTTCGGCAATCAATTTCCACGCAAACCATGCGTATTCTAACATTACTTAAGATTACTTAAATTGTTTTTCACCAATGAATTCGAACCACTGATGTTTGTGATGAGGGAAACATTCTTATTCTGAATAAAAATTTATGAAAACGTAGCAAGAATTGTTTGCGATTATTTTTAGTCATTGAACTCAATACCACTGGTGTTTGGAATGAGAAAAAAAGAAAAAAAAGTTGAAGTCAATAAGAATCGAAACCAGAACCTCCACCGTTCCAGTACATCACCTCGTCCATTAGGCCATCGCAGCTCGTGCAACTGTATTCACGCGATTCGGTACTTACTCGTGTGGTTTGCGCACTTCATTCTTCGGAATTTAATATCTCGAAAACGAAGGCCCAATCGGATAAACGCTCGGAGGTTTCTTTTTCGTGAGGTCCCAAAAAATACTGACACGTAATAAGATCGAAATTCGTGATGGACATTACGCGGTGTCCCCTTGTTAGTAGTAATAAAACCGTCATTATTTTCCTTGTAGTTTTCGTCAAATGAGAATGACAACTTAGTTATCGAAGTACGTACATATTTCAAATTCAAAAGTCGCTGTGGTGAAAGCTAACTCGTTTAAATTCAGTTTAAGCCACACTTCATATAGTGGACAACTCACTTCTTAAATTACATTACTCATACCACACGAAATTCTTGTCCTGATTGTCGGAAAGGGACTTGACTCAACAACACCATATCGCGTTTGCCCGGCTAAAACGCTAAGTTACGTAATTTGACACAGTTTTAAGGCAATCAACACTAGCCGACTAAAGGCTACGTCACAGACATTAACTCATACATATCCTTTAAGGACAAGCTACATAAATAAAGTTTTTGCGCTTGGAAAATATAAATAGGCACATAGAAGATGCAGTCGGTCGCAGTAATTGACGATTAAAAGCTACGTTTTTGCGCGCTCATAATTGAAAAGCCAGCCGACAGCGGGTCTATCGATGTGTTTGAGCGCAATTAACAGAATATAATTATTAGAATGACTTTAGATTAAGTGTGCTAATTTGTTATTACCTTCGATTGAGATAGCCGTCATAACATTTAACATCGATGTTTTATCTTTGTTGGCGGTATATAAAGTTCTTTGAAACTGTTATAATATATTGGAGACAGTTGAGGATTATAAAAAGTAAAATGCAAACTGTAGGAAATTTTTAATTATTAATATCCTGAGGGTAATTTGTTTGAGTCTTTACTTGCATCGGTTGGGCTAGTCTTCAACACCAATATACAAAAAATTGTGACCGCCTAGATCAAATGGGACCAGGCCCAATCTGGATAAGCAAAAATCCAAATTTTCGAATTTCAAATTTCTTATCAGTAGATTACACTACTCTATTACAAAAAGCGATTAAATATATATAGAAATACGACTCACGAATCCGTATTTCTCCCATTCGTTTCAGTGTACGAGATGTGTCAAGTAATAAGGCCAATTTTTCACTTGTTTTATTCCAATAACATTACAATTTAACATTGTCACCTTCGAAGTACCTGCCTTGGGAAGCCACACAGCACTGGAGACGGTTGCTGCAGTCCTCGTAGCAGTGCTGGAACTCGTATACTTGAACAGTCTTCAGGCTGTCGGTTACAGTCTTTTGAATCTTGTCCAGTGTCCCAAAACGACGTCCCTTGAAGTGTTGTTTCAATCCCGGGGAAGACGAAGAATGTCACAAGGGCTCAAGTCAAGAGGAGCAACAGGAATTTCCTTACTCGCCAAAGAACGATTTACTGAAATTGCTGTATGAAAAGACGCATTGCTATGGTGCAACACCCAATTCTTGTTGATGTTTGCTCTCAGACTTATGACCTTTTTCGAAGTCTTTCGCGAGCCCTTCGGTAAAAGGGTTATTTAGCCCTTTTGGGCTTGGAAGCGCAAAAGCTTCGTGGAAGATTTCCTGGCTATCAAATAAAAGCAAACCAGCATGCTTTTGATGTATGACTTGCTCATTCTTGCTTTTTTGACCCTGAAGAGCCTGGAGTGTGCTATTCCACGCTCTAGCGCTTGGTTCCCGGGTTGACTCAAACACCCAAGTCTCGTTACCTGTAATGACACGTTTCGGACAGTGGGGATCACCTTCCATCGATTCCAAAAGTTCAACGAACCTGACCCTCCTCGTATCCTTTTGGTTCTGCGTAATGTTTCGCAGAACCAATTTCGAGCAGATTATTTTCATCCCAAATTTATGGGTGAAAATATGTTGAACGATGGGGTGATTCAAATTCGACTCTATCTCCGATCATCCCGGACTCTCCATTCAAGTCATCTGAGTTTAGGTTTTATTTCTTTTCGTACGTCTCCTTACAAAACCCATCAAAATTATATAAAGATCGCAAAAGAAATCGCATATGCTCCCTGAGTGGGCACACAATAAACGTGTAGCTTTCAGGGAAATTTTACTAGGGTATCAACAACAAAAGTGATAGTTTCGTATGTTTTTGGGGTCGCTGATTACAGATCTTGTGTCAATTTTTGAAACTCAAAACGACGGTTCCAATATTGCGACTGCAAACTCCAAAAAATCCATCAACCCGATACCAACGTGCTTTGGGTGCTTGCTTTAGGTTGAATTTGCTATAGAATAACCTTTACGTGTATAAATATATCATGTCCATGATGGTTGTAAGTAAAATATTTATACCTAAAAACTATAATGCACGTCCTCAAAGCCATTTTATGTTATTATGTGGCACCTATCTGTGAAAAGCGCACGGCCCAAAATACGTGCGTAGGACCTACTTTTTATGGTTTTGATCCGCCATGTTGGATCCGATATCTTGAATTTCGAAAACTACCGAATTTCTAATCAGCGATCTCATGCACATACGTAATATCAACCAGAAATATCGAGTTTATGGATTATTCAGGTGTTCGATCGGCCATCTTAGATTTTGTAAAACTTCGTAATCAGCGACCACAAAAACCTACACATACGTAATCTTATGCATTGTTCTGGCTTCCCATCTGCCATATTGGATCCGTTATTTCGAATCTCGGAAATTAGAGACCGAATTCGTAGTCAGCGACCTCAAAAATCTCCATGAACGTAATTTCCTCAAGAAATATCGAGTTTATCGATTTTTCAGTGTTTCCATCAGCCATATTGAATCCGCCGTATTGAATTTCGAAAATGTAGTGCCAGCTTCGTAATAGCCTACCCCAAACACCTCTGTGTACCTGGTTTCAGTCAACTTCTTCTAAAAGTGACTATGTGACCAATTTTTGTCTGAAAAATCAAACATTTTTAATCGTAAATTGTTCATAACTAATTATATGCTCTAATTCTTAAGCTTAGAAACTTGTATCATAAGTGTCTAGGATTCTATGAAAAGACATTTGAAAGATGTTGCGTTTAAAATGGCTAATCTGTGAACGAAAACGAAAAAATAAGGTTCTGTTAGAGTGATTTCTGCCCTTCACAGGTTTAAATTTAAGCTAAAGTTATAAAATCTAGATTATCGCTGAGTGATTTAAGAAGTTCTTTTCCTCCAAGACTTCTTGGACTATAAACTCGCTCATATGCTTGAAGTGCTCACACTCTTCATAAAATTTTCAAGCTTTTTGTAAGAAATATGCAACATATACTAAAGGCTCTGTAATAGCAGATGAATAACATAAATGCAGTCGGAAATCCGAAGCTGATCGAACAGTTAACATCTTTAACTACCAAACCACTATCATCCGTAATCATTGACTAGGGGTAAGACATTTGAAATTAACTGTTGATAAACCCAAAAAGAGAGATACCAAGCAAGTTAAACTGAAGAAATCATAAGGAAGGTGGAGTAAAACAATAGCAGGGAAGGCGCTGCAGATTATTAATGTAGTTACTACACACGCTATAAAACTCAACAAAACGAGTATGAAATGGGCTACTTTCTATACCTTACCATGAATATCGCATCAACTAGATGAGCTGGAAATTATCTTCACATTTTTCATATTCACCTGATCTAACGGCTAGTGTTTTTTGGCATGTTAGGTTAACATCACCAGTAGAAGATCGTCGTATAAACGTGGTGTTGGAAAACTTGTTTATAATTAAAAGGAAGGGAATTAAAAAATAAATTTTATGGATGAAATTTTTGCAACCCTATAAATCCGGGGTAATAAGAAGGATTCGTCAAATCCTCAAACTGACTTAACCAATGACGTAACATTTATCTTTTTGTCAAAGGGATGGTCCAGTTCTCGTTGATTGTTTGACGATAAAAAAGCACGCCAGCATTTCTGTTTTTATTCTTGCGATCATTCCGCTTGCAGTATTTTTTTCTTTTGTTTCTGTGAATCGGGCATAAATCAAAGGAACACAACACCTAGTACCTAATTGACTGCAAAACTTTCAATTAGATTCTCATTTCTCTTTTTGCTTCTTTCTTGGGCACAACGAACTCTGGGACTGGTTGTATGATTCTAAACCTATCCATTCGCATTTTATTTTCTTGTTTGCATCGGAACTTTTCTTCCGGTTACTTTCACTTCAGCTTCGATCACTCAAAAACCCTGTGTGTGTGTTGCTCGTTTCAGGAAAAAGCTCAAACAATATCCTTTGAAATCACGTGCTTGCACATATGTATGTACTGACAACACGAAGCCACTTACCTTCGACAACAATACTCCAACTGTACCCAAGCTCATTGACATCTACTCGTAGTCTACTTCCGTTAATTCGATCCCATTATTACCGGGCGTCCGGGGTAGCAAAAAGAAAACATATTTTCCTGGCTTCCCTTAATTGCGCACCCCTTTCGAAAAACGCACGCGAAATAAACAACGGTCCCTTCCTCTTTCGGCGGGGCGACTGTGACGCAGAATCGCGTAGTAGTAGCACGGGCCGCCGGAAGTGCCGCAGAATTCGGCACGGCCGACGCAGAGGGCGAGAGAGGAAAAAATAAAATAAATAAAACGACAAATAGGAAAGGTAAACCTTTTAGTGATCGAATATCACGACGCACAGAACAATATTACAGACACGCACACACACGTGTACGGACGCGTAGAAAGAGGAGAATCGGGCACTCGCTTAACACGCGTTGCCATTGGCTACCCTTTGAATAAGGGTTGAAATCTTACACACATATACGAATACGTAGGTATTGGTATATACGGTGAGATTTTCTATGTTGGAATGAGTTTATGTACATATAGCGATTCACGGTTATATGCGACGGATTGGAAGATTAGAAAATCAGTAAGAATCGGTGTCTAGAAATGTATTTAGTTTGAGCGGAATTCTTTGAGAAAATAACAGATATTGATATATATATAGAATTTATCAGCTTTATTCAGTATCGTTTACATGTATCAATTAGCCTGTTCCATTCTAATAGTACTAGTTTTAAAGTTGGGAAATACGGTAAACAGTATAGATCGAGATAATACAATAGGCAAACCTGCAGCAGAAACAGCAATAATGATTGGTGAAGACGAAATTGGACAAGTAGAAAACTACAAGTATCTAAGAAGCAACAAAGGAGGGGCTTTAGAAGATGAACTAAATGTGGGAATGAAAGCAGCAAACCGTATATACTATGCACTACCACTGTTGTTTTTTTGTACAAGCCTCTTTGTATATGAAGATCGGGAAAGAATCTTTGTGCGAGTGATTTTTAGTTTGTACAACATAATAATCGCAACTGAGCGGGAGGAGCTGATGAACTGGAATAAAAATTATCAATAGATTTGAGCATGTGCATGGATGGAAATTATAAGCAGAAAACGTTGGAAACATTAAAATTTTTGTTACCATAAGTTCGTTTGCATTGCGGAGATCAAAAATATATAATAATACTACCTTCATTCAAAAAGCAATGATTCCAACTAAGCGTGCTATCAACTACCCAAAAAAATCTTTGTACGGAGCCAAAAATCTTTGTCTCGTACAAAAACAATGTGCACTACAGATAAAATTCTTGAATCATAGCGAAATAACGATTAAGACCAAAATATCAATATACAAGACAATGTATGTGCGAGTATTATTATATGGAGGAGAAAACCGGGTCCTAACGGAAAAGCGACTAGAGACCACTGAAATGAAATTTGTCAGGAGTATATTGGATGTGAGATGAGTGCATGAAAAAAAGAAACAAGGTTTTGCTTAATTAGAAAACTACTTTCACTATTCGCAGACGCGCGTTTCGCGGTCATACCGCTCATCAGTGCGACTGTGTGAAGTAGTTTTCATTTCTATAGAAGCTCTATATAAGCCCGAGTGTTAGATGTTCGTACATATGAGAGTTCAATTACGAAATTCGGCCGTAATGTACTAGTTGCGCATTTTTGCAGCTATTTTGATTCTACAGAAGTAGACAACTTGTTTTGCCACAAACATGGCCGAATTTCGTAATTGAACTCTCATATGTACGAACATCTAACACCCGGGCTTATATAAACGCGCGTCTGCGAATAGTGAAAGTAGTTTTCTAATTAAGCACAATTTTCCCACGGCGGGCTAGCCGAGCGCGCGATTGTAGCTACTACAGGAGTTTGTGGCAACGCAAGTTGTCTACTTCTGTAGAATCAAAATAGCTGCAAAAATGCGCAACTAGTACATTATGGCCGAATTTCGTAATTGAACTCTCATATGTACGAACATCTAACAGAAACAAGGTTATTAGAAAACCATTAAATGTTGAAATATGGCAGGGCACACAAATGGGGAAAATAATAATAATAATAATATAATTTATTTGTTCAATGTGTAACATTTATAGGACAAAGGTAAGGTACATTCATATATTTACAAAAATAAAAAGGACACTGCTAACAGAGACTGAAAAAGATATCATCACAAAGGAAGTTGACAAAACGACACATTCTGAAGAGTGGTGATCCATGAAGTAGGTTTGTTCTAGAAAAAGGAATTAAAAAGGAAAGGAAAGAAAAGTAGAAGAGGTAAACCAAGGAAAGCCCAGAACAACGATCACAAAGGAGAAAAGAAGATTTGTATACGAAACCTCAACATCCTAAAGTAGGAAAAGGAGAGGATTATGTACGTATGTGATAAAGTAAATAATACCCTTACTACAAATGAAGGTGTACATTCCAAAAGGCAAGTGCACATTTCCACAGCTCCTCTGTCATCTTGAGCGGAAAACCAAGAAGGAATGAAGTATCTCTTACTGTACAAGTCATATATTAGTAAACTTCTACTATTTGCCTTCTGTTCATGCGTATATGTACGTATATTTCATTAGTGACAGGGCATAGCACAAATGGTCCTTAGCACTTGAGATTGTACACATAAAATGTATAACTATCGATGTACGTAAAGTCATCGTAAAGGCGGCAAGAGGTTAGTAAGGAAATAAAACAGTATCAAACAAGTTGCCTTATTTCTAAGTAGTTTGGCACTAATATGACTTACTGCCCTTTCACAATAATGTTAATGTTAATGGTAATGGTAATGTTATGTTGGGTGTTAAAACTCGAACTATGTAGCACTCAATTACAATGTTCAGAATAATGTCAATGGTAATGGTAATGTTAAATTATCATATTAACGTTCTAAAACTATTTTGGATTTCTTAACATCATGGTTAACATCAACCAATTAAACTAGCAAGCTGGAGCATGCGCACTACCGCTATTTATAAATCTGTAGCAATTCTAACCTCATTTGTTGCTAGCCGTACCTATCACTAGATTCGGGGTCAGATTTCTTATTTTCTTATATTCAATTCCTGTGCTGTTAACATTATAAGCACAAACAGCGGAAGAAAAGAAAAAGAATCACGAATCAGTAAAGGTTATAATCGTTATTGATGTTTACTATTTTGAAACGTTGCTTTGCGCTTCTCCCACTTACAACCGCGAATTTTGAAAATGCGATCCTCTAAACATCAACATTAACATTATTGTGAACTGCATTAACGTTCCCATTACCGTTAACACCTGAACATCAACATTAGCATTAACGTTATTGTGAAAGGGCCCTTACACAATGAACCGTACGCAACCATCACTAACCATTGGGTGAAGTATGTAAGTGCGTGTGTTGCGTAGTGCGCGGTAGTGTGTAGTCGTTAGTGACCGTTAGTGATGGTGTCGTTTTTGTTCACAACAATGCTATACCCCTCATTTAAATTCTTAGCCAGAAGTTTCCACAAAATATCACGTAGAAAGTGTACCTTACAACCTCGATGTAGCACCCCGTGATTACCACCTTTTTGATCCATGCAAGCCAGACGACGAGGGAAGCGTTTCCCTAATGATGACGAAGTGAAGGAAGAAGTTATTAAACGATTAAAGGAAATCGAACGAAGTATTTATGAAAGTAGAACAGAACTTGTTAAAAATGTTCTGTTTTTTTTTCCAATAAAAATATTTTTCCTGTAAATGTATGCTCGGTTCATAGGCAAGGGGTGTAACTTAGTTTCTGATCCTTCCTCGCACATCGAGTTTCCTCTACAATCACGTTTTAAACTGTTTTTTTCTTTTCGATTTGGGTCTCATCAAATTTTCCAGTATTACGAGATTTGCCCTAAGGTCAAGGACTGCATATCACCGTATCAATATGATTTTCTGGGGAAGAGGTCAACTATTTCTAGCCTGGCTGTAGTCACACGACATTTTGCCGAAGCTCTAGATACCCGAAAGCAGGTTGATGCACTTTCTACAGATTTTTCGAAGGCCTCGTATATCATATTGACCATGCTATCATATCCAACCTAAACCGAGAGGTTTCGGATTTACAACGCGATTAATAAATTTCTTCAGTTCTTACCGAAGTGATGGATTCCAACAAATGTTTTACAGCGGGTACAAATCCATATCCCACCCTGCTTCATCTGGTGTGCCTCAGGGATCGAATTCTGGACCCTTACTTTGCTTTATGCTCATTAATGACCTATCTAAGCACCTTTTATATACAGATGATTTAAAGTTCTATGGATGCGTTGACAGCTTAAGTAATTGCTATATTCTCCAGCAAGATTTGAATAGCATATATGAATGGTGTAACGAGTATAACTTACCATTGAATCTGAATAAATATAATGTGGTTTAGGTTCTACTTGTTGGTCTATTGTAAATAAAATAAATAAATAAATTTTGAGGGAAGATCAACAGCGCTTTCCACAGTTATGAGGTTGATGGTGTTTCGATAGATCGTGCCGATTCTATTAAAGATCTTGACATTTTATTCGACGTTCACTTAACTTTCGGTAACCGTGCAGACATGATGCTAGTCGAGCAAGAAAAGATCTGGGATTTATCATTCGTAACTGTAGATTTTTCTCTAACCCTTTTGTCCTGAAAACTTTATATTTCTGATTAGTTAGGTCTCATTCGAAGTGTGGATGTTTGATTAGGTACCCCTACCATTTGAGTCAGAAGCGATCACTTGAGTTGGTGCAGAAAAAGTTGGTCTGATTTCTCTGGTTCCAATCTAACAAGCCTCTTGGGGAGTAGCTCAAGAGGCTTCGATCGTACACCACAGCTTTCTCGCTTTAGTACGCATCAATGCATGCGTACTAATCTAAAAATTTTTGCACAATCTACTGCATAATAATATTGACTGCCCAATCCTATTACCTAATTGGAAATTCTCTTTCCCAATGTTATACACGTCGAGAAAAATGCTTTCTATTTGCCTTTCACAAAAATAAACAGGCTAAGAAAATCTCCTGTATGTTGAGTGATAATTATAATAATATTTGTGCCGGAATTTTATGGATCTTTTAAGCTTTCAAACAGCAATAAATCACAATGGTGATAAAATATTCAAATGGCTCACATTAGTATATTGGATACCTGTACTAATTTGAAACATTTGAATTTGTAATATTAGGTAAGGTAATCTTTAATTCAATAAGTTTAATTTATTTAATTTAACTTAGTGCAATTAACTTTAGTTTAGTGTGGTTTATTTTCTTTTATTTGTATTTATTTTTTTTCTGTTTTCCTAATTAAATTTTTATCACGTCAATCAATTCGTTTAGTCAAACTATGTATGATCAACTGCTTATGTTCTAAATTACTGTTATATATGTTTGTCCTATAATTGGAATTATGTTTATTCTGTTGGACAATAACTATTATGGTTATTATTATTATCATCAGCTTCGACTGGACGAGTTGGGTATTATTCATTTTCGGAAAATCATCAGAAGCTTTATCGCAACTTCAGACTACAGAGCATCTCATGAGATTACGATGCACCTTTTTACTTTACGAAAGTAAATCATTAACCTATTAGTTTCCGCGGTCCTCATTTTAGTACGGTAAACTGTACTCAAATGAGTACAGCGGGTATTAATGGGTTAAGTATATGTTTTGATTTTATACCTTTGAATCGACCATCAAGCGATGGCTAAATGGATAGATACAATATTTCTTATTCTGAGCAATAACTGAACTATCAACCAACATGAATTTGGTAAAACAGCTCAAAATCCTAACCAAATTCCACAATTACTTAGTTACAAGGGTAGTAAAATAATTTAACAACGTTGTACTGGTAATAAGTCAGTGCTTGTCAATTTCAGCGTATGTACACACCGAAGTAAGTACATACGTCTTCTACATAGGAGGTGTGAGTTTATATATCTACATATATGTACGTGTCTGGGTGTGAAAACCTACATAGACCGGATTCATAAAAATGTACATGTAAAACGCGTGAGGTCGCGCACGCGTCTTTTCTTTACATAATATCGATGGAAAATATGGGCGTGCTACGCTTGCGCCCTCTAAAACCTACCCCTTTGCATCTGCATACGATAAAAAAGAGCGAAAGCATGGCGCGCCGGGGATGAAGAAGTCGGAGAACACATCGCCCATTTACGCCTCGAATGGTGCGTGCGTGTGCACCGTCGATGTGAGCTTCTTTTTTCCTTATCGCGAATGTGGTCAAAGCTCTCGCCGGGGCGATAGCCCGGCAGTTACGTGCCTACATATATACGTAGATGAGAGAGAAAACGGAGAGACGTTGTTATAACGATCCTGCGGAATAAAGGAGCTGTACCGGAGAAAACGCCGAACGCTTTCCCGGTACGACATAAAGAGACCGGCGAAATACTTGAGAGGGTTCTTCTTTAATGATTGAAGATGATAATTAAAAATTATAGAAGGGAATTTGGTTGGAAACCTCATCAACAAGGAAATTACTAATTCGGTGCAATCACACGTGGAAATACTGAAAGGTTGGGACTACATAAGTCGTTATTCAGAGAAATACTACTGGATTAGCCAGTTGTGTTTTCCATTTAATGTTAGTCAACTTACCGACAAGGGAAAGTTCCAATCCCACAAGTTCTGAAGAAAATCTGAAGACTTCCCCAAGGATATTCGATTCCATTTCGAATTAAGGACGGAACCTTCGTCCTACATCCCTTTCCTGAAAGCACCGAGGTTTGGTTGTCTTGATATCAAGGCAAGACTGAGACAATGAATTAGTTCTATGATTTAATCCATTTTCCACCTCCATTGTGGCCCCCACGGATCTATTGCTGCTTCCCCTAATTAGAACTGTTCCTTTCAACCCGATACGGTCTTCAAGTAGAGCTACAATTAGTAAACACACTTTGTGTAAGGTTTCATAAAAGTTTCTACTTTTCTGAAGATGTACGACTGTGATGTTCACATTTAGTCCGGCAGAAGTAACAAGTACAACGTAACTTGCTAACTTCAGGAGTAACAACGTATCAGTGTAGGCCACCGTGATATTCTTAATGTGCCTAGACAATGTCCGATTTTGTTAGTATTGGTTGAGGTGGTAGAGCTAAGTCAGGTGCAATTTCTTTAAAAAGTCGTATGTATGAGGCTTTAATCAAAATCTTCTTTACTAAAAATATCAACAAATCCACAGATTTCCTTTGCCACATAACGAATCTTATGGATCGAGCACATTAAATGCGACATATGTACGTGGAAACAATACTTTCACAGTATTCCCTGCCTTTTTCATGTAAAAGGCGGCATCATTTAAGGACATGAGTATGTTGTCATGATAAATTTTCTCTGACTAAAATAGTGATAAGGAAGTAGTAAATAATTGTGCGAGTGTGGTGCCATTTGCTTCCTCAAGACATTCTCAATTTAATTAATAAATTTTAAATGCGTATTTTGGCTCAAAAGATCCAACAATTACGTTGGTGATGTATGCGCAAAATCAGGTTATAGCGATCCCAAGAAGCTAAATTTTGCAATTTCAAACTTACGTTCCTACCAACATCTGCTGTCTCGTTCTTCTCTCAATTCTCATTCGTCTCAATTCTTCTTGTTTGTCATGCTTATTTGAATTTCATTCATTATGGATTAATGAACTCTATTGAAATATTTTTTCTCAGCACTTATTGATTGGGTAAAATCTCGTTGACATGTTTTTGGTCAACAACGATCCCACTGACTGACTGGTTCTTGTAATTTTCATAGCAAAGTTCCAGCAATCACAAATGTTTTAGATACGACAAATAAAAATTCGAATCGTCGATTAGATGTGGACAGTAATGGGGTTTTTGATGTGGTCATTCCCAATTGCTTTTTTATGATCAGCGCATTCAATGCGTTGAGTAACGAAATACTTACACTTACTTTACACGACAGTCCTTGCAATCACTATCTATACAAACAGTAAGCAGGAATAAGAATATTTAAAAAGGAAAAGTTTAGGTGAAGGTTTATTTTATTACATTTGTTGTCATGATCTAAACTGCCGCATATTCAGGGGATTTTCGAAACTACAGTACTACCTGACATTAGGTCTCTTGTTCCTGTGAATGAATTTGACTTGCCCCTCGTTTATGCAACGAGTTTTATAAAATTTCATATATTGCAAACGAACCCTGTCAATTCTTTGTATTTTACTGAGAATGAATTAAACATTATATTCTTCAAGTGATGTTTATTCCTTATTTATCGCACTATCATGAGCACTAATACCTAAATATTCAAGTGACTGGCAATCGCTTTAAAACGTGTGGGAAAGCGGAGATTAGAGAATTTGCGTCACATACAAAGTTTATATCATACATTACCTTTTGAATATCCTCTCCCCTACCACTTTTACGTCAATTGAACAACAAACTTAGAGTTAATAGCTAGATTTTCAGAGCGTTCTCCTGTAATCTTCGTCAAATATATGAAATGTAGATTATGGGAATTATTTATTTTACAATCTTCACGTAATTAACGTATTAAAATGGAATATCCTGTAAACTGTAGTTAACCGACTCTTTCGCTTATATTTATTTGATGAAAAACGAAATTTATGACGAAATAATCATTTATAAGCAAAAGACGGCTTTTAGAAACAAAAATGGCCAAAGAGGCATTTTTCCGGAGCATCCGCTCTCTACTGATGTTCAGCTTATTTATATTACAAAGGATCAACGAGATAGCAACAATAACCGAATTTCTCTTGACATTGCAACAGAAGTCGACTAACAAAAGGACGACATCTTTTACCAACTTACTTCACACTCTAAGAAATACAATAAAATAGATATGAATACAATGCAAATATAAGAAATCAACGTTTTTCAACTCTTATAAGTGGCTACGTCAACAGTAGACAGACGAACCCTAGAAACTTTTCGTATGGGTAGTGCTTAAAATCAATGTTCGGATACAGATCTTTAATGTCCCTTTTGCGATATCATCACTAACCACTAGAATATATGTACCAGTAAGTACTAGACGTAATTCTTGAATCGTCAAATGGAACGTATACACCAGGTATGGGCAACCTCCGGCCCGCGGGCCACATGCGGCCCTCGAGTAAGTTTTGTCCGGGCCGCTACTGAATTCTTTCGTTGCATATTAGCACGGCCCCTCTAAACTTAATTCATAATGAATCATAAGGATACTACAAAAATGTATATTTTTCAAGATTAGTCACAGCATAAAACTTCTACAAAAAAGGTTGCCCATGCCTGGTATACACCATTAGATTTTTGTTACGTCTATTCGATCAAAATTCGTCCTTGCTAAATCTACAGATAGATTTTCCGGAAAATCCATCGTCGGAGAAGATATCTTTATTTCGTAAAAAGCGACACTTTTCTCGACTATATCTGACGGGATACGAATTTTACCGATTTCGTTAGCTTATTTTATAACGGCCATAAATTCGTTGTTTCGTAGACTGGCGCGAACGCGAGGAAAAACGAAAGCCGGGAGGAGGAAACGCGAAAAAAAAAAATAGGAACGAACCTGATCAAATATGAGAAAGGACGACAACGTGCTAACATGCCGCGTTCATCCGGGCGTACAGAATCTCCAGGGCAAACATACCCCGTGTGTATGGTCGTCGTTCGCTCGACCTCGCACGGAGCGCTGCATCACAAAAATATGTGAGTGTGTCCGTACGTACGTAACATACACACGAAGGCATAGGAAGAACGGATGAGCAGAGGCCCTTCCGTATTCACTGATTTGTGTCCTGTCTTGTCCAGTGTTCGCCGGCACACCGCGATGAAAGCGTCTGGCAAAAGCAGGCCGCAATTTACTTAGGTCTCCTTCCATCTCTTCGTATCTCCGTCCCTCGTTCCCGGTCAGAATCAAATTGTGAATCTTCAAAAGGATTTCCCTACACACCGTCCCCCGCCCGGCCGCTTTCGTCGGCGGTCGTCCGCCCGCATCGGGCACCGAAATACTCCCTATTTCACTTTTATTTAATTCGGTTTTATCTTCGTGCCGAATCGCGAACGCGGGCTATCTTCTCTTCGTGTCAATTCTCAAATTTTAGTGAGAGAATAGAAGAAGCGTCGATGACCGGTCCCCGGGTTCACTTAAAATAATTGCACGGCTGCCTCGGTCGCGGCAAGGATATTATTATTCAATTTAGAGTCACTTTCGGAAATTCTATTTTCTCACAGCTAGTTAGAATTAAAGGAGAGGACAGCGAAGTGGACCGGTACCCAGGTAGTGTCCTTTAAGTCTCCTTAGTTTGTTGGATTCCGTGAGAGACAAGTAAAATTCGATTTTTTAAGAAGCCTCCTTCTTAGTTCACGACCACGTAAAGTTGAAAAGTGGACGTTACAACTAAGCCATATGCCAAAATCATAGTTTATTCAATAAGAAACAAATTTCTAGTGTTAAGCTTATATGTACTATAGAAGAATACAACGCAAACAAACTAAATAAAAAAAAGGGGAGAGATGTCATGGGACACGCGACAAGAGCGAAGCTCTTTACGCATTTGATGCATATTTGAATAAAAGGTAAAATTCTATAATTGAATAAACAATGTATAAAGAAAAAGTAGTTCATTTCTAAGCCGATGGTAAATAAATTGAAGTTGAGTTTGAAGTAAATTCTAGTCCGAATAATGAGAGCGCCATCTGATGGAGGGAGACGCAAACATATGTGTGTGTGTGCGACCGAGAACGAACTAATGAAAGAAGAAAGATAGAGGAAAAGCGTCTATCTGACGAGTTCAAGCGTCTCACTTTTTCCCAGTTAACTTTCGCCGCAGAACTTCGCTCTAAAAAATAGTAAAGAAATATGTGAAATAGCAGAAATTTCTTGAAGGAAAATTGAAAGACAAATGTTTTGGGTACTTCTTATCGTCTCAAGCGTGATATCAATTTGAAACAAATTTCTACAAAATGATTGGTGCTTTTTCTCTTTATTGTCTTTATGTTCAAGGTCCCATCTACATAACTCTGATCTTTACCAGAAATTCATAACTTCTCCTTTCTTCAAAATTTTGTTCATGCAGAGAGACGACTTTTTCCCCTATTGTTTTATTTTCAGGATCTAATGCACGTAGCTCTGATCTTTCCAAGGAATTAAAATTTTCTCCGTTCTTCAAAATGCTGAACTCATTCCATGACCCAAGAAATGACGACTTGGTTCTAATGCTTGCTTGGATGTTCGTTTTCGCATCGGATCATAACCGCTTTACTCATTTGCAGCTTCTTGAACGTATTGAGTATATCATCAGCTATTCTTTTGTTTTCCGACTTATTTCATGCTGATCTTGCATATTGTTTTTTGAAATAAACTTATTTATTATTATTATTACTATTATTATTATTATTATAACGTCAAATAATCCATTGGCGACCAGGAAAATTAAAACAAGTAAATTATGTTTGTTTTTATATTCCGACCACCACAGTTGTCCCATCAAATTATCCAATTCTGCTTGTTCATTAGACCGTTGTTTAGTAAATGAAGCAAACAAGCAGCAATTTCATTCGTACCGTCTATCTGAAAATCTTTAATGCCTTAAACACATGAAGGCATTATCTTTGTCCCTGTGTGAATCCCGAAATTATAATCAGATGTACAAAAGTTGGAACACATGTTCCAAATCCATAGATATGCATCAAACATTGCTTCCAGGTTGTTGCGAGTCCATCGTATTCTGCTTTAGTAGATCGCTGACTTTCTCAATTTTCTGCTGATGTAGTCCCAACTGGACTTCAGCCGTTTTGCTTCTTGTGATATTCGCTTTGATATCAAAGTTTAGTCTAACACACATATGACAATTGCTCATCCTTAGACAACGATAAATTCGGGAAGTATTTGCTGAATATAGCAGTATAACACTTATAGGTTACTGCTGAATTGGAATGCTTCTTGTGGAATGCTTTAAAATTTCTTTAACGAGCGCTTCACCATTCAATAATAATAATAATGATGATGATGATGATAATAATAATAATAATACTCTTTATTCCTCTCAACTCATGAAGAGTATGGGAAAAGTCGACAATACAAAATCACATAAATCATTGCATAATAAGATACAAAATCACTAAAAAGACACCGAAACACTCGTAAGGAGAACATTACAATGTACCTATCATTTACAAATTCAGTTACGGAGTAGTAGCATTTTTCTTAAATTTATCAATGGGCATTGTCTTAACATTATTTGGCAATTTATTATGTAATTTAATCGCCAGGTACTGAGGAAAATAAATAGCTAAACGAGAAACAAGTTGTTCGAGATGGAGCTGCGTATGTCTAAATTCTTTTTCCCTCTCTGATTAGGCGCTTATGGATCTGATCATAAGCTGAGCGCTTTCGGGAAATAACCTCCGCATTAATTTTTTCCAAGAAGAAATTCGACAAGGATAAATCACCTACGACAGACCCTAGTATGCCCCAAAAGGGGCTTATGGAACTGAAGGTAACCTGGTCTTCAGAGATATAGGCTGGAATCACAGGGGAGGGTGCACCAAACCCTTGACGTGCCCTTAGTATCTTGTCCCGATAGTAAGGGTAAAAGATCTCCAGTGCAGATTTCAAACCACAAGCTCCATAGTTTCTAAACCTGATGCTCCTTCAAAAAGTTGATCATCATCGCTAAATGAATAAAAGTAAAAATGAAATTTAAAGATTTAAAGATTTGTATGGTACAGGTACATGTGTGGGTGGAATATAACCAGGAAAATTAATTAAGGTCTACAGCCAACGAGGACCAGAAGAAGTATAAGCAATGGTAGCAAAAAATCGAAGGGATCAGAAGAAATACAGGAAATACAGGAATGGGAACACAAGGAACATAAGTTGCTTAAAACTTGAAGGAAGGCTTCAAGTTCATATCGGAAATTCGTGCATGTTCAAAGAAAAGATTGTCTTTGTAACGTAGTTGGTAGTAGTAAGTTCCTATAGTAATTCCACGTATTTTGTACCTGGAAGGAAGATAGGCTTTCATGGCCGATTCACATTGAATATTTTCTCTCGATGTGGCACTGATTATTGACGAGGTTTCTCTTCCTAGCACCTTTTTCAGGAACAGTAATAATAATTTAAAGATGGAAAAATTATTTTTCCATCTTTAAATTTAAATCCTAACGTGTACAGCCAGTATTTATGCTAAAATAAAATAATAATAATAATAATAATAACGTGGACATCAACTAATAATCGTGAACAAACCTCGAAAAGGACACAGCGTTATGTTGTCTTCATGAATAATTAGTGTTCATCTCCTTTCCCCATTTTATTTATTACCCTTACTTCTACATACATTTCTGCATGCACATAAAAAACAGATTTGACGAAATAGACGGGACCTCAAGTCCAAACACGTATTCAAATAAGAGCGCGCAGAATCGACAATCATTACAGTGATTTCCATCCCTTTCACCTTTTATTTCCACAATAGTTCTCCGCCGAAGTATTGAGGGAGAATAAAGGTCGAGGACCAGTCAGGAAAATTGCAAAAGTTTGTTGTGTCGGGGTCCAGCGGTGGAAACTGCGTGTCCGGGCACGCGAGGCGAGGGGACGGTATTGATTAGAGCAACCCTAGTTAGCGCTGGCCCGCACCCCCGTCGTCGTACTATGCACACACACACACACATATATATATACATACACGTTTTGCCTTCGAGTTCAGGACACGCTCACATCGACGACGGTAACAAAGTATGGCCGGGGCGATGTCGTTGCCATTTATTTGCCTAATATATATCGAATATTTACTATTTAGTGAGTCGAATGTCCTTCTTTGTTTTTATGTCGTCACTCTCCGTCCACTCGTATTCTTCGCGCGATTCGTCCGACCGTATAGACTGGCTATATAGACGAAAGGAACGTTAGTTGGCCAGCTAGTCTGCCATCTTCTTTAATGTTTGCGAGTGTTCCGAGTACGTTTAACTTACTATAAATAGAGCTTCGTAAACGTATCGTGTCATATCGGTTCCGTTTTATTTTCCTAACGGGTAAGAAGAATGGGAATTACCGCTTTGATATCTACTTTTGTTTCTTTTGCGGAAAGTTTAGGCTAGACGTGGAAATTGTTGGAGCTTTGAATTACTTTATTTCATCGTTGGAGAGTCTATTTAACCCCGATCTAAAGCAAATGCATCCTAACTAAGGCTTGATAAAAGAGTGGATAACGTGTGATCATTAAGTAGTGTAAACCGGCCTTTGTCTCAACTTACGTGCCAGGCGCGACATTAACATTCGAAGAAGTAAAGGCGTCAGTGCGATTCACACTACTTAATGATAACACGTCATCCCCTTTTTTATCAAACCTTAATCATCACCAACTTGCCAGTAGTTTAGGATAAAATCAAAAGAATCCACGTTTATGTTAAATCGTTTGCTTGAAAATCAAAGTAGAAAAGGTTATTCCTGTATTCTTAAGATATTTCTACCAATTACGGGGATAATAGTAAGAAATTAATAGCACAGAATGGACACGGGCTCTTATATCGAAGTTGAATAACCTACGCTGGTCGTTTATGTGTACAAAGCCTCGTCAATATCTTTCCGTAGTAAACAAGTCGGCGAGCTTACATATGTATTGTGTTGTATAGAAGGGTTGTTAAGGCGACACTTCCCTTCTTTATCGAAGCACTACAGATCTGCAATGTAAATACCCTTTTGTATTACTTTCCATTCAATTTATATTCCCCACACGTTCCAAGATTTATTCTCCTCGTATTGCTCAGTTCTGAAATAATCTACCGGAGAGTGGAAGCATTGCAGACTTATAATCAGTCTCGATGCAAGTTCATTTAATAAATTTATCAATTGTTGAAAATGACGATCTTTCTCCATTCTTACGTACATATATATGTCCATGATGTTTCTATCTTTTAGGCACTAACATTGTGACTATTTTAGCTTTTAGACAAAATTCACACAAATTTTGAACAGATACTTTCCGATTCAACATAAAAACAAGTTAGTACTCGTTTAATTAATTGCTTCTTCTGGTAGAGATATTTGATTAGCATACAGTTTAAATAATTTGGAATCGGCTTGTCAATTTGTTAAAATATCATTAAAAGCAGATTTTATGAATAATATTGGTTTAACACAAATTTATTTTCGCAAAAAGAACTATAACTCTTTTACAAAACTGATAATACGGTCTAAAATCGCGAGTTAGTACAGATAATCTAGAAATAAATGTCAGCTAGAGATATTAAAGATACAGAACAGGTGGCCAGGCATCAAGATCAAAGATACGTGGGAAACCGACCAGCGGTAGAAGAATGCTGGTAGCTGGATAGAATGAGCTTAGAAAGGCGCAAAATCAAAAGCTCTGGAGAAGCATAAAGAGGGTGTATGTTCAGAAATACACAGATGAAGACCAATGATAATGATGATGATGAAATATATGTAAAGAAAATACGTAAAACGTACAGCTCTTACCACTCAAAACTTCCAACAGGTAACATGAATGTGTTTAGTTTCTTTATCCCAATTTCTTTGAAGATGAACAAGATAGCTAACAAAGTAAGCCTGAAGTGCCCTGAAAATTGTTTTGCAACTGTATCACGAACAAAAGGACGGAATGCAATAAGTTCTATTGTTAACGAAATGGCCATTGCTGGTGTTACCTCGACTAGCCTCAAACATAAAATTAAGACTGCTTTCCTGGGATTACGAATTGCAGGTGAGTCTAAAAATGCGAAAAAACTGAATTTCCCTGTATCAGCTGTTTCAATTAGTAACTACTGGAAATCCGGATATTCCGGAGAGTCCAGCAATATCAATGGATTTATTCCAAAACAATCAAAAGCAACAATTGCTTTTTCGGGTCCTTAAAATCAACGACAAAATGGTAATAAATCGCAATATTTTAGATATAAGTGCAACAATTGGGGAACTTAGGTAAGGTGGGAATTCGACAGAAAAGAATTTGATGATGAATATGACGTCCTCCCTAACTACCTTGCACCCAGCTTCGACAGATGCTTCTTTACGGTTCAATTATATGTGAGGAACAAATTTAGACTCTGATAACACAAGAGCCATTGCAACCCTTCTCGCGAAAATCTTCCGTCTCCAACGTTTTGGAGCGAAAATGAAGCCGAAGCTGGTGCTCTTTAGTTTCAAACAAAAATCAGTATAATAA
This sequence comes from Chrysina gloriosa, assembly GCA_038088585.1. Lineage (NCBI taxonomy): Eukaryota > Metazoa > Arthropoda > Insecta > Coleoptera > Scarabaeidae > Chrysina > Chrysina gloriosa. Next base: position 9,448,513 of record CM076090.1, on the reverse strand, counting down.
GTATTAAATATGTAATAGATGTAAAAGAATTGAAGACTACAAAGGGTTTCCTCTCTACGTGGCCTCTGGTCTGTAAAACCTACCTGTAGAAGACGCTGAAGAAGTGGAAAATAATACCAAGGGATGGGAGCTTCCAGTAAGAGACAATCATTTGTATACATACACTAATTTTTGCGAAGGATCAGGTCATGATTGCACCGGATGAGGAGGACCTCGACAATTTGATTAGGAAATCTAATATTTGACAACAATATTAAACAGATGAATACTATGATATTCTTTTGGCTGAAATTTTGGGCAATCGTCTTTCTAAACGGGGATTCCGCAAAAAAACTACTACTGAAGAAGGTTCCATCTGTTTTTAAAATATGAAACACTCCGCTCTATATAGGAACGAAATCTAACTGTTCAAATGCGTCTACTTTAAATTAGCACGTATTGAAAGTCTTTGGAGGCCAATAATTTTGATGATTGTATTTATACATAATTCGTGACCTATTGAGGTACTTATCTTTCGGGTTCTGTTTAGTACCTTTTAGACCAGGTATGGGCAACCTCCGGCCCGCGGGCCACATGCGGCCCTCGAGTAAGGTTTGTCCGGCCCGCTACTGAATTCTTTCGTTGCATATTAGCACGACCCGTCTAAACTTAATTCATAATGAATCAATGTATATTTTTCAAGATTACTCACAGCATAAAACTTCTACAAAAAAGGTTTCCCATGCCTGTTTTAGACCAAAGAAAAGGTAGTAGAGACAAGCCGAGAGATAAACATAAATAATAATATAACTATTGTGAACCAACTTGTCTATACTAGCTTAATGTTTGCACATTTCGAAACAGGTTTGGGCTTGATACCGATTCGAAACGAACTGATAACTTGAGCGATAATGTTATAATTATAAATCAAACTTTACCCAATCCGGTAAAAAGTTGACCAAATAAGATCAAACAAAGGTTTTTGCGATTGAACTTCTATCGAACTTTTATTGATCGATTTTAATGGATTGACCAAACTTGATTTATGAAAACTCGTCTCCACATAGGCCATCATGATTGGAGATTATAGTTGTAAAGGGTGGGCCATCTATTGGTCCGATTTTTGAGTAGATCATTAAATAGACAAAAGCTAGTTTTTTGCAACGAATTTCGCTTTATTTGCTACAGTGTTTCTTCCGATTAACTATGGAAAATGATTTCATTGAAATGTTGGCCACGGCTGGCTCGGCAGTAGGCCATCCTGGAACACCAATTTTCAAGCACTTTGTCCACTGTTTCCTGGTCAATTTGGGCAATTTCAGCACGAATATTCTGTTTCAAGTGATCAATTGTTTGGGGATTGTCGGCATAAACTTTGCTCTTCAATGCACCCCACAGAAAAAGTCCAGCGGCGTCAAATCGCAGTTGCGAGCAGGCCAGTGGACATCGCCGAAACGGCTAATCCCACGGTTGTTGAATCTTGTGCGCAGAAGGTTGATGCTACGCGCGGCGGTATCGATATCATCCAATTCCTGCCACAAGAAGTCAGTTATAATGTCACGATAACGTTCACCATCGATATTCACGGCGCGACCTTCCGCATTTTCGAAAAAGAAAGGACCAATCACGCCAACACTCCAAAATCCGCACCACACAGTGACTCGAGCTGGATGCATTGGCTTCTGGACGACAACGTGTGGATTGTCCGTTCCCCAAATTCTGCAATTTTGTTCGTCAGAAAAGATGATTTTTCGTGCGAAATTTGGGTCATCGTTCAACTCATTTAAAGCCCACTCAGCGAAGCGTAAACGTTGTGGAAGGTCCTCCTTAGAGTGATTCGTGAAATGCCGACTTGTTGAATTCTGCGCTGAGTCGATGTTCTGGGGTTTTGACGAACACTTTCGGTCACAGCAGCGATTGCTTCTGCTGTACGCACCGGACGTGTATGCGGCACATGTCTGGCATCGACCAGCATCTCAGTTTCACGAACTTTATGCACCAACTTTCGAATTGCACGCGCGATAGGCGCTGCATTTCTTCCAAATTTTGTACGCATTTTTCGCAATGTTTCACTCATGACAGAACCACATTCAAAATAAGTGTTCAGTATTTCAAAGCGTTGTTCCAAAGAAAACCGATCCATATTTGTTCAGCGGAAGGTTAGAACTAACCTAGAATCAACAACTTATGGTGCTAAAGTTGACAGCGCCATTATCGACAGGTTGTTCAAAATCGGACCAATAAATGGCCCATCCTTTATATTGTAGCAAATCATAGGATTTGGTTTGAGTGCATCTTGTTGCACTTTCGTACCGGCAAAGGCTGAAACTATACATCATTGCTTTATACTACCCGCAGCCAGAAAGAAATAATTTCATATGTTAATACACATAAGAAAATTTCTCAATAGATTAGTTTCGTCTGATGACACACACACAGGCTGTGTTTTAAAACAAAATGCTCAATGTTTGATTTAACAGAACTCCTATTAATTAGATAAAATGCAGACAATTTCTTAGTAAAGTTTTCTGCAGTTTTGAAATAGAATGTTAAAATCCTGACAAATTCATGTTAAAAAGTTATATTTATTTTCAAATAAACTGATTTCATTTTGTTCTAAGAGGAACTAAGAAGAAGACAAACTACCAATGAAATGATTTTAATTTCTTCTTCTTCTTTCACCTTATCCTTCTGCCCATCTAGGGCGTCGGATCTGGAGTCTCGTTCCCATCTTTTCCATTCTTTCCTATTTTGGGTTAGTTCCTGCATACTCCTGATTTTAATTTAAAAGTAAATTTTTCTCAGGGAGCCTATATTTATTAAATGACGAAAGATGTTCTTGTTCTAGAATTAAATGTATATATATATATAGTGGAAGAGAACTATCATATAAGATATGTTCTAGAATTAAGAAGATCAAGAGTCAAGATAAATAATTCTAACTGATGGTAATAAATTACTTCAAACCCCCTCTCCTCCTCGTTAATTTCAGTCAGTTATCAATAATAAAGCCATCCGACGTACACCTTCGTAATATTTATTTTTTAAATGTTACCACTTAAAACTAAAAGCTGATTTACTTGTTCTGTATAATGACAGTTCCATGTTTGAAAACATGCTCAATATTTGATTTCAAAGAATTCCTATGAATTAAATAAAATCCAAATCATTTCGTAGTGAAATTTTTTGTATTTCTAAGACAAAATCTGGACAAATTTATGTGAAAATGTTATTTTTAATTGATTTCTTTTGAAATAAATTGATTCTATTTTCTTTTAAGAGGAACTTGAAACGGTTACACTAACAATGAAATAATTTTCATTTAAAAATACATTTTTCTCTGGGTGCCCATATTTATTAAATACCAGAGAGTTCCGAAGAGATTCTTGCGCTAGAATTATGAAGATCAAAAGTCAAGAAGCGTAATTCTAGCTGATGGTAATGGATTACTTCAAGTCCCCTCTACTCCTCGTTAATTGCAGTTTATTATCACCAATGAAGTCATCCGACATACCTTCGCAATATTTATTTTTTGCTTGTTGCCACTTAAAACTAAAAGCTGATTTACTTATTCCGTACAATGACAGTTCCATGTTTCAAAAAATGCTCAATATTTCATTTCAAAGAATTCCTGTGAATTAAATAGAATCCAAATAACTTCTTAGTGAAATTTTTTGTATTTTTTGAATAAAATGTTAAAATCTTGGCAAATTTATGTGAAAATGTTATTTTTAATAGATTTCTTTTGAAATAAATTGGCTTCACTTTGGCTTTAAAAGCAACTTGAAACAATGAAATAATTTTCATTTAAAAGTACACTTTTCTCTGGGTGCGCATATTTGCTAAATGACAATTTGACATTTCCGAAGAGATTCTTGCGCTAGAATTATGAAAATCAAATCAAGAAAGTAGTTCTAGCCGATAGTAATAGACTACTTCCATTCTACTCCTCATTAATTCCAGTCAATTATCAATAATGGAGCCATCCGACGTAGGTATGTACCTTCGCAATATTTTCCCATGCTTTTGCCTTCTCCTCATCATCCGTCCGTTTTCTACATATCCCGAATGAATTATAAAGGTATCGGAAGTCAACCGAAAAGAAACAAAATCCCTTTGGTCGCGTCTCTGTAATCGAAGAATCGACCACCACACCGATAATTTCATTTGAATACACACAACGCAGACCGCAGAATTATCCTCCATCGTCCGGACAATAAACACAACCCGAACTTTAAATTTCGTCATAACTTTCAGTGCTGCGGCGTAACGTGTTATTTAGGCAGCGAGAAAGAAGAAGTATAATATTATGAGAAGCTGTCATTAGTAAAATTATCCCGGTGGACGCCACGAAGTGTATTTCTTTGAAATAATTATATTTGTCTTTCTCTTAAAAATCTCTAAACGAGATCAGCGTTGACCTTGATGAGATGACGGGATTTGTGTGTTCTTTCGACGTTGTTGTCGTCGACGTTATTATTGCCATTCTTGTTCTTCTATATGCGTAAATATGTACGTATTATACGAGTGTGAATGCTCGTACGCCGTACTTACTTCTACTATTATCGCGCCGCTACATTTTTCTTTTCATAATCTTCGGTAGGTGGAAGAAGAAACCAGGAATAAAAATTAATGCTTGTATAGAAGATTTATTGTAATCACATGCCGTGATGTGCGCACATATATGTAGTAGGAACGTATGGTTCGTTAATTCTCGACGTAATTTATGTTATAATTGCGGTAAATGAATGTATAGGCTGTGCTATAGGTTATTCTTTTGTACCAGCTTAATCTAATTCCGAAAAATGATTTCGATTTGACACGGGAATTTTGAGAAAATCACATTTAAATCGGGACGTTTACAAATTAACGTGCTTTAAATATTTTTTTATAAGAATCGTATCAGACAGGCACGTTAACAGATAATGAATTAATGATTCCTCTTTGGTTACGGTCTTAAGTCATATAAGTTCATAAAATATCAAAGATATAAAAACAAGCTCTTAATGATTTCTTCAAATAAACAGCTAAGGCCAGAAACAAACATTTTCCACGGGATAAACGAAAATTTTTGGTCAAATTTTTCATATAAAAAGTTCGCAATAAAAATATCTTAAATTGCTCCGTTTCTCACTGAAATCAATTTACATTCCCTAATAAACTTATTGTTAGTTCAAAAGAAAGCGCAACGTAAAAAGCTCTCAATCATAAATTTCGTACCACTCAAGCGTTTCCGACCCGATAAAAAGAAACGTCTATAAAAGCCACCATTATTACGTAAAATAACAACAATAATAATCCTCTCCCTTCTTCTTCATTACAGGAAAATTATGGTTAAGTGATCCGGAGATGACCTGGAAACCAGAAATGCAGCTCCCTTCGGTGGAAGAGTCGAAGTTGGCACTCCAAGCGAGATTGGGGCTCTCACCGAGTAAGTAAATTTTGCGATACGTAACGCACACTTTAACATTAACTTTGTTCGCGTCATAACTTATTGGGGGAGTTGAAACAGTCGATTTTACAACATCATCGAATGCGAAAACGCACCCCATTGACAGATTATTACGGAAAATACCCAACGAAATCTGCTGACTCACCCCTTCTCGTTAACTCGCCGTTAACGTGTTGCTTCCCTCGCCTTTTTTTTCTTCTTTGGGCGAGTTATCGCATTCTATTATCAATTTTTAACGTGTCCTAGAATACGAAACGTGTAAGTACAGAAATGTGATAGGATTAATAACTGTTTCACGCAATGAAGGGGAAATGAAAGCAATGAAAACAATTAAGACACACACTTAATAATATAAGAAAATGAAAGGCAAGAAATTCGCATCGATTTTAGCTTTTAACCTTCCTATACTCACGCATACGGTCTGTGAGACCGATTTATATAGTATAGTATACGTCTTTCATTTTGACGTGAGTATAGGAAGGTTAAACAAGTTTATTTCTTCTTCATGTTCTTCTGGATTCTTAAATTTACAATTCTCACTCATTTACAATAGAAGCACTATTTCTAGATACTTGATAAAAATGGTGTTAACTTATGAAAAAATATTTTGATTTGAAGACGACGCTTTGGGCCACTTTTAGGTACCCAAATCATCTCATGAAATTGTCCAATAAAATTCGGCCAAGATGTGGATCATGGTGATAACTTTATTGCTTCGATTTACATCTTCTTGCATTGCTGAGGATCAATTTTGATCGTTTTGGATCGAACTTGAAACTAAAGAATTATGGTCAGAATTACGGTACATATTTGTTGGTTTTCCAATTTAAGAAGCAAAGAATGGTGATATAAATCTTCCGACTAATCTATTTAGTCGTCTTTCCACCTTTCGTGTAATTTAGCAAATTTAAGGGTAAAGAACGATTCAACATCGTCAGTTTTCGTCTTCTTGGGCTGCTCAGGATCGATCGTGTATCTAAAAACCAGCTGATAGGTTTCTTTAATTTAAAAGTAAAAAATGGCGGAGTCATAACATCTGGTCTTCTTAAGATGTGTCAGATGATTGCCCAGTTTTTGGAAATCAGATGTGATGATGTCAATGCTTCGCTTTTGACCTTCTTGAGTTGGTGGGGGTAAGTCGTGCTTCCATCTTTCCAATAATTTCGCAAACTTAACAATGAAGAATGATGATTTTTGCCTTTTGGGCTTGTCGCAGATAGATTGCGTCTTCATCTTTCTGGTGCTTCTTCAAGTTGACAAGTAAATGGTGATATTGACACTATTTCAGTTTTCATCCCTTGCGAATACGCTGTCGATGATTCTATAACTCTTGAAAATAAATGTGATGATATCAACGCTTTGATTTTGATCTTCTTGTGGTAGTGAGGATCAATAGTGCTTCCATCTTTCCAATTATTTCGAAAAAAACTTAAGGAAGAAGAACGATGATTTTCACCTTTCGAAGTTGCTGAAAATAGATTACGTCTTCACCTTCCTGGTGCTGCTTCAAGTTGACGAGTAGGTGATGATACTGTCATTATTGCAGTTTTGATATCCTTAAAAGACGCTTTTGATGCTTCTACATATTTTGAAAATATTATGTAAAGATGTCAACGCTTTGATTTTGATCTTCTTGAAGTGCTGAACATAAATAGTGCTTCCATCTTTCCAATAATTTCGCAAACTTAACGACGAGGAATCATGATTTGCACCTTTTGAGTTACCAAGAACAGATTGGGTCTTCATCTTACTGCTGCTTCTTACAATTAACAAGTAAGTAACGGCACATTCGTAGCTTACAGTTTTGAACTCCTTCGAATACGCTTTTGATGTAACTTTTGAAAACTAAGTGTAATAATGACAATGCTTTGATTCTATCTTTCTAAAGGTGAGAACAACGCGGTTGTACCCTTCAGATGATTTCAACAAATTTGAAAACGAAATGTGATAATGGTTTTATTCCTATCTTCTTAAATTGTTAAAGGTCGATTGCACCCCCTCTATCTGGCCCTTCAGAAAGATAAGGCTTTTTGTTGCTTATTCAACTTTAAAACGTTGGTATTATGATGTGACTTCTTTGGCTTCGATCTCCATTGAACAGTTTGATAGTTCTACACAAACCAAGAAAGGTAAAGTGAGGCCAGCATAATTATTTTGAGCCCTCTGGTATGCTGAATTTCAGTCGTGCTTCCACTGTCTCGATGATTTCTTCTTTTTGACTCCTACTTCTTAGTCCTGGTGCTTCTATGCCCATCCGGGCATCGGATTTCGATGATTGCGCAAATTTAATCACGAGAAATAATGGAAATGGTTTAAAAGACGTACATACCATACAATTTCCTTCAGGTGCATTCTATATTGAAGAGTGGACGAAACAATGACAACAACTTAAAGATCTCGGTTGTGGTTACTGGTTGATAAGAGATCAACTTTTAAATTTCATGCCAATGTCTTTAATGGCGAGGAGTGACCGATAGAATGGAGGATCTCGACGAATTTGGAAATCCAATGGTGACCAGAAGTAACTCATATCATACGTGGTATCAAAATCTTCTAGATTGATGTAAAATGCTATGAAGGTTTCTTAATCAAGTTGAGGAAAACTTCATCGCATAAAATTTCCTACCAGAACCTTGAACACTGAAGAGTGAATGACAGAATACTAGAAATTCGAACATCTAAGAACTCAAGTTATCAAAATCTTCCAGAATTATGTAAAATGCTTTAAAGGTTTCTTAATCCAGTTGAGGAGAGCTTCATCCCAAAAGGATTCCTACCACAACTTTTAATAATAAAGAGTGAATGAAAGGATAACAGTAATTCAAATAATTCAGAACTCAAATACGGTTTCTGGTCAGAAGAAGGTCATATTGTACAAGTCTTGTCAAACCACGATTGAAACATGCTTTAATTTTATACCGGGCGAAGATGAAGTATGCCTCTCCACACATCTTCAAATATATAAGAATGGTAGTTGAGGACATTATCCAAAATGAGAACTTAAAGAGAAACAAAAGTTTTAGGCCTGATGCTAGTATCCCAGCAGACTCATCGCTAGTTACTTTATGATCATGAAAAGCTATGATAATCTAGAAAATGCACGCAAGTGCATGTTTCGTCCTAACTTTTGATGCAATAAATGAAGATTAGTAACAAGATCTTTATACAATTTCTGTTGCTGGGAACAATTTTGAAACCATCCCAGATAAGAAGGTTACACCAAATTTTGCGTCCTTGGAAATTTGCGTGATGTTGGGGCCAATAATTTCCACCTTAATTCTTGCCTCATTTATTTTGGAATAAATTACCAAAACGACACAACTCCAATTATGCACAGTTTGCAGGAAATTCATAAACGTGTATGTCGCTAATTTTGTTGCAAGAGTGTATTATATCTCAAGAGTACTTTATTATTTATATAACGTGGTAGTTGAATAAAACACCTGAAGTTCTAAATACATCTGATACTTGAAGGCAATAAATTTCGTTTTAAACAGGCAATTGAAAACTGGCGCCATACGTAACTCCTCTAGAAAAAATCAAACAAATGCCTTTAGCACAGTCGATTGCTGCAGGCACTTTTCAAACATCTTCATAGACCGAGTCTTTCACGCGATTTAATGAAGACTTAAAGATCTTATCGAATAAATCGTAAAACATAAGCTAAATCCTTATACCGAACTCATTCGAGACTCCAATTTGCGCCTCATTTCGAAACAAAACACTCTGCGAATCTCTTAATCTAACTCGATTCAAGAGACATTTAGCGGCATAACCGGGTTTGCGAAGCCATTGGTTCACTTTTAAGCGAAGGCCGTGTCTGTGGGACGTCTATAGCGACGACGGCGTGGAGTAGTGCCTTTCAACTCGAGTATAATTCAATTTAAATAAGAGAAAGTTCCAGCTGCGTAGGAGGGACCCCGCGAATTCGAGAGGGGCAATTCGATGTCGGAGACAAATGGACCAGGACAGTATGCGAAAACTCGATAAAGATTGACTGGCCGTTTCGCGTCTTTGGGTTACGAAAAACGATCGATACCGTAGGCCAGAACGGGGGCGAGGAATTGTTTGCTGCTGCTGCTGCTGCTGCCTCCGGCGTTGCATAGGATTTAACGTAACGTTGCAATTTTGCAAATCGATAGATCTATTTACGACGAGATAATTACACCGTTCGGTTACTAATTTATACAAACTAAATACGTTGCGGTTGAAACACCTGATTAGCGTTGCGGTGGGGTTATTTCTCAATCATTTTAAAGCTGTTAATCAATAAGATAATAAAATGCGCAAAAAGTGGAACAATTATAGAATTGCCGGAATTAGTACGAATATAATTTGCACAGCTTTTGCATCGGTAAATAAATGAATAAGAAGCGAGCGTTGAGATCCAAAGATTGAATTTTAACTTTCTCGATATCCTAGCTAAAGCCATTGATTGATCTTTTGCTATTGCTTGTCCTAGTTTGATTAAGGGGTAACACCACTGTGAATTTTTCAGAAAATCGATTTTTTTATTGGCTTAATAGATGTTTTGAACCTTCTAGAATATGGGGCAAAAGGTTCATTACCCAGAAGAAAGTTTTTCCTCGAAATTTTGAGCTCTTCTCGAAGCGCGTCGGATATCTCCGAAACGACTACCTGCGCCAAATAAATACCATTTGGGAATGTCTTTCTTTTGATTTGTAACTCCTCTAATGCACTAACAGAAGTCGTTCGAAAACGTTTATCAATGACTTTCTAATTCTCAGACTGATTTGTCTATATATATGTATATACCATATACATAATTATTTAATTGTGTTTACTTAACAAACACACTGACAAAGTCAATGCACAAATTTCCACTATCACCAAACAAATATTGCATGTCTCTCGACGCGCGTTTCGCTAACCAAGTTAGCATCATCAGGAGATGATCAAATGTGATGATCATCCACATTTGATCATCTCCTGATGATGCTAACTTGGTTAGCGAAACGCGCGTCGAGAGACATGCAATATTTGTTTGGTGATAGTGGAAATTTGTGCATTGACTTTGTCAGTGTGTTTGCTTTGTCACACCAAAGGTTCCAAACCAATTTTCTGGAGTGTTTACTTAAGATTTACATTATTAACTCTTCAATACTTTATATTATATATAGTTGAATCGTATGAATGTTTGAGTGCTTCGGAATGAGGTAATGACGTTTCGAAAACGTTATTGTGACATTAGTATTCAGTCTGACTAACAAGCTTAAGTTGTTAAATGCAACGAAAAGCTTACCTCTACTTTTAATTACGTTTGCACTTCCACGAAGCAATTACATATACTTAATGTTTCTTCTTCGTAATGGAAAGTCGTCCTGTTCAACAAAATCCATTAATTCTAAATTAAACTATTATATCAGACAGTCTTAAATATAGCGAGTAATATTACTGTGTGCAATTTTAATGACGGTCTGACAAATATTCTGCGAATCATGAAAGTATTGGATATGGATATTGGCGTCCAATCATACAAATTTTGTGTTGAAGCCGATGCAAAGCGAATCAAGTACGCCGAGCTATCTTTGACAGATGCGGCCAAGGAGGCGCGCTCTAGGATACAATCTTCGAGGGAAGAGAATGAGGAAGAATATTTACACATGGAAGGGCAGTTTTATGGTCCTGGAATATCAGATTAATGGTAAAAAATTAGAAACAGTCAAATTTTTCATTTGTTCCTGTCTGTAACACATTTCAAACGTTTAAACACGTTTTTCTCGAAACACAATTTTTCCAAAACGGCACGCAGCATACCTACAACAATTTTCATTCCATTCGTTCCAATTTTTGACCATATCTTTAACATAAAAACATCTAGTGAGATACATATGGGATTTTCGATAACTTAATTTAAACATTACGTATTAACAAAAGATTGCCCTATTTTTGGCCGAAAATTAAATGTATTACTTCAAATACTCGTCAATCGCACAAAAATCAATATTTTCAAATCCCCAATGTATTTCACCAGCTATAACCATGTAAACTAGGTAATTTTTTTTTATTTGTTATTTATTGTTGGATAATAAATATTATTATTATTATTTTCAAAAGTTTTCTGGAGATCTCTTCTATCTACCAATTTCGATTTCTAATACATAAATGCAAACATACATGGCGAACAGGACGTATAAAAATGTTGATGCCATCAATAAGAGAATTTATATACCCTTTCGTTTCCGCCTTCGGTTTTTCATCTCCGCGTATGTACGATATACGCCTGAAAACGTGTACATACGTCGTCTTTTAGGAATTCTCCTGTCCACCATCGGTCCTCCCTTTCCACCTCTTCGTTCTCGTTCACTTCCTAACGTCAATGTGGAGTTCGAACTCGGTCGCTAGGTAAGTACGGATGCGACGAGGCCGGTTGATCGTATTTTACCGTAAGTCTCAGGGTTTTTCGCCCTGCGAATGACCGCCGGGCAGCACCTTGCTATGATAGACCCCGCTGATATACGACCATAGCAGGTTATACATTCCATAAAACATATATTGAAATGTCACGAGATGAACGGCATATGTAACTGAATGTGACTTATACATACGACGTACCGGCCTCTATAAATTTCCCTTCTTTTACGCGTCAAGGGAAAATTTTTCCGACTTCTTCGTGCAAGACGTGCGGAATTTTGTATGTGTGGTATTTCAGTAATTTTCAAATAATTATAATTAAATATTAATAACTTAATCATTGAGGTCGTACTTGTTCCAAAATTGTTACGTTGGAAAACTTCCGGTCTTCACTTCGGTTTATACGGTTGTTGAAGGTACTTGCCTCGAACTAGCGAAATACGTCTCACCGATATTATTATAAAACTAGATCTTAAGCCTGTCCGTGCGAGGCAGGAAGAAAAAGAAAATATAAGCTAAAATGTAAAAAAATTAATTTTGCCACGCCTCTTTTTCGTCTTGATTCTCCGCTCACAGGCCAAAAATCAAAAATCCGGCCACGTTAGGATTTGGCCTAGACGTTTTACTATATGCATGCCAACTTTCAGCTTTCTAGCCCATCAGTGGGCTTCAAAAAGCTCTGGATAGGCAAACAAAGAGAAACACACAAATAAGGAGATTATATATATATATATATATGTATATAGATAATTCTCTGTGGTGAGGAGTTTTTCGATGTGATACAGTTCCGGTCTTCCACAAACAATTACGTAGCATGGAATGTACTAATGTATCTGACATCGAAGGAACACATTCCTTACTAAAAAGTCTCAAGAAGCACTTAAATGAATTCGTACCAACAAACAGGATGGCAATTCAAAGTTTCTTCGTACCTATCATCACGACGATTATATAGCTTCCATATTAAACATTAAAAACAAATCAGGAACGAATGATGAAGCAATTAGCGCCGAAATTGAATTAAAGCCGGAAAGTAGAAGAAAGACGACGACGTAGGGAGCAATAAAAATGCCGTTGATACGTCGTCCGGTAGACGCGAGGACATATTTCCTTCTCCCCTCGATATAATTAAAAGGTCCAACCCCGAAACACTCCCTTATCAACTGTCCATTCCCCGATGCATAAACAATTTCCTCCGGGCCCTAATGGAAAGCCTCTCGAGTTCCTTTCCTTTCGACACTTTTGAAAAATATTCGCTCGGACGTCAGACGCTGTCGGTGTTCTATTCGAAGGAGAAAAATTATCGCAATTACGGATCGGCTAAATTTATGTGTATGTAGAATTTCTTCTGTAGAAGTCTATAGAAATGGAATAATCGAAAAAACACCAGAATGCTGAGTACACCTCGTTTGAAAAAATGGAGGTATGGTTTTCTTCAATGAAATTGCTGATCATATAAAAACTTTCACCTAATATATATATATATATATATATATATATATATATATATATATATATATATATAGTGTGTTCCCTGATTTGATTATAGGCATAAGTGACTTTTTTTTTGAAAACAAGCATTCTGTGTAAGTTGTCAAAGAAAAAATTAATGTAAGTTATTTCCATTTTTTGACTAAAATATTTTATTAGAAACTTGCATTGATTTTTCTTCAAACAAGCATTCTGTATAAGTTTCCAAAAAACAAGTACGCAGATTTCTTAAAAAAGTATTTTAATCAAAAAATAGAAAATAACATTAATTTTTTTTTTGACAGCTTATATGGAATAAGTTGTTTTTCTGTTGTTACAATGCAAGAATACGAAAGAAATACTGATTTAGTCGAAGTGATCCAATATTCCTGAAAAGTAACATATTCATATTTTGAACAACTTTTTAAAATAACATTTTGCTATATAATTGCCTGAAATGCCATTTGACGTCAACAAGAAATGTTTTCTTTTCAATTGTCGTGATGGCCTTAGTTTAGAAATGTTTCACACCAAGCAGGGCGGTATCCCAAAACATTAAAACGAAATTCCAAAATTTTTAATCAATTTCACCGATAGTGAGGTCAGTCCGTGGACATACTGTATATATATATACATAGTAGTTACCCAATTTCAGAACATGAGAACATGATAAATGTAAAACAGAAAAAGAAGAAAGGTAAATACAAGTTAAAATGTTAAATAATACTAAAACAACAAACAGTCCAATCTACACTAAATACAAAAAGAAATGTAATTAATATCACATGTAGTCTTCTTCTTCTTCTTAATCTTTTACCCTTTCTACCTTTCGGTGTAGGGGTGATATCACATGTAGTACATCTTCAATACTTCTATCGGGCCTTCAACGGGAGTGTGTTAACGGTGCCCTCAGAGGAATGTTCCTTTGTACCCGAGGTACAGAAAATATTGTTCCATGTCGAGCAGCCACCCAAAAAGCGCTTAATGCAAGCACGAATGAGCAGTTAATAGGGTTATGGACTAGTCCAATTAGAAATTTAGCACTTTCCACGTCACGCCGATGCGACAACAAAGGAATTTTATGCCGTTCCAACAATACCTCCTGGAATATGTCTCCATCTCTACCATTCATCTTGAAAGATCGAAATTTTAGGAGCCTCCTGTGTACACGCTCCAGCCATAGTTCCTGATTAATATACACCCACGGACTTTGGTTATGTCCGGTCTTTTGAGGTACAGCCTGTGCTCCTGTTACAAGGCCGGGTGTATGGTATGTGCGAAATTTGCTTGACGCTTAAGCCGATACAATAACAGGAGCACAGGCTGTACCTCAAAAGACCGGACATAACCAAAGGCCGTGATGGTATATGGAGTACCATATAATGAAGCACTGATCCAGGAATATATCCTGATGGACGAGAAGTGCGTGTTATCCATGCGTCTTTTCCTAAGTATAAATCTAGTTGTAGGAAATTTCATTCTGGTGCTTGGCGAAAAACTTAATACATAAAAAAGGAATGAAAGAAGACAGTTGACGGAATTGTTAACTCAAACTTACTTTTTATTTAGTATTAAAGATGGGAATTTCCAATCGGAAATGATTGTCTTATCTTCCAAATGGCATATTTCGATTTACCAGGGACGCCTTTTATGCTTTTACAAACGACCAGTAAGTGTCGTTACTATTTTCGTAAAATTCGACATCTGTTATTGTGAAAACAGCGCCAGCTTAGAAATTAAGGGAGCAGTTGACTTACAGTGAACGTTTAAGGGATGTGAAAATGTGAAATTTTGTGAAAGAATGGAAATTTCACTTGAAGGCTTACGTCGGAAAATCTTTCACGATTTAAGTAAAGGTGGAACTCAACAGCAATGCATAGAATCGATTCGTTCATCTTCTGGTAATGAAGCACCACCAGAAAATCCTGTTTACAATTGATTTCCAGAATTTCGTCGTGGTTGTGTGTCCGTCAGTGATGAATTGCGTGAAGGTCGACCAAAATCGGTTGTTATTTCAGAAAACGTTGATGCTACGCGCAACAGATTGAAGAAGATCGGCATGTGACTTACAGTGTGATAGAGGCATTCTTAAGCATATTACATGACATCACAAAACATTCAATTTTCCACGAACATTTAGTTGTGTTTAGATCTGTTCCACATAATTCGACCGAAGCACAAAAAATGATTTGTGTTAATTCGACAACGAGGAACTGCAAAATCCGCATACAACATCGTAAGGCTAGGTGCACACGCATCGATTTCGATCGTACGGAAAAATATCGTACGATCAAATTCTTTTAGTAGAACAAAGAAGGGCATAGGAGCGGGCACAAGCTTCGAATTCAACACGATACGGCACCATCTCCGTGTTGATGCCGTGCAATGCCATTACGATCGACTTGCCATGAATACAGTGGCGTATATGATCCAACAAACGCTTGCACACTCCACGATTAACGTACGATATTTTTTCGTACGATCGAAAATCGAAGAGTGTGCACCTAGCCTAACAGGTGACGAAAGTTGAATGCATTCGTATGAACAGGGAATCAAGCAAGCATCCCCTGTTTACGTGAACTGAACTGAATCGTTCACGAAGCACTTCCAGGGAAATGATCGCCTATTGCTTCTGGATGATCGAAGATCGGCTAATACTGAATGGTATACAACAATTTGTTTGCCAGAAATCATCGACGAAATCGGGAAGAAAAATCTAAAACGTTGCATCACCCTGCAACATAACAATGTCAGCTTTCGAACAGCACGCCAAAGAATTGATCATTTGGAGGAGAAAAGCGATTTCTTTCTGTTCCCGAATGTCAAATACGTGGACAGCGATTCTCAGTCCTCAAGAAGCTGTCGAGACCTTCAAAAACCATGTTTTTGAGAGAGCACCTTCAGAGGGAGAAATATATTTCGACAATTACTTTGAATTTAAGCAGAAATGTATAAATCCTAAAGGTGAATATTTTGAAGCGCAATAAAATACTTTGTTCAAAAAAATTTCTTTAGTACTTTTTCTAACAACTTGAAAGCCGCGCCTCGCATCTATGTAGTAGTATACAACTTATTATTCCACATCGATTTAACGTTCTAATGTGAAGTGCAAAAATGGTTTCAAATCACTTGCATTAAAGTCACTTCTATAAATAATGTAAATTACAAAATAACAAACACAACATCTACTACATATCGATAAATAAGCATTTGATTTACGTACGGGAATATGAAATATCTATTTATGTATCTAGGTTAGTTGATAAGATTTCCGAACGATAAAATGCTTTAAAAACGGGCAAATGTACGTTTACTGTTTGCATAATTGATTTATGTAATTGGGCGCTTCATTGAATCTATCTGTTGCAAAATTAACGTTTACGTAATCTTATACTGTAAACTGAGTCTAATGAGTCATTAAATGCAAAGAAATGCTGATCTAAATTTGGTACCATAATTCATAACTCACATGTTCATCATCGTGTGCATTTCAAGCGCTGGAACATAGGAATAATTATCATAACAAAAATGTTAATACATTTTAGTCCCATGTATGCTTTCATATGTCTCTACCCTTTGTACTCTGTTGGTATGCAGTTTGCCTGAATGTGCATCAAATCATTTCCCTCTATAATTAAGAGACGTTCCTTATATCTGAAGACATCCTGTTTCAGAATTTACAATCTGCTGAAAGATTTTGAAACTCCGCAATCAATTGGTTCGATATAAAAAATTGTTATCAATTTCAGAGTCCGATGGGTTCACAACTCGATTAGTTCTATTCCTTGCTTCCTTCCTTCCTTTATTCAAATCGGGCTAAAATCAGGATACGAACATTTTCCAATATTTCTCGAGATCGCCGGGTTTATTACAACATCACATACATTACAACGATACGAACGTAAGAAAACTCGTCTATTGATTTAGAGCGATATTAAACAGCTCTTAGTTCCTAATTAGTACCGCATAAGAATTACCGCTTGTAAATTGCCTATTCGTGAGATAATTCAAAGCATGTCAAGCAGGCCGAAGGCTCGCCTTATAGATAAACGGCTACGTAGCGCGTAGCATATCGAACTTTCCGAATTGGTACGGCAATATGAGTAATTGGCAGCTAACCAATTAAATAGGCAAGTCGTTAGTGATTAACGGCCATTATAGGTCCTTCTGGATCGGAATTGTTTAATAATCGCGTGCGTACCGAGCAAGAAAGAATTACTCCGAAACTTTAAATCACTTCAATGAATTCAGGAAGCGACTGAATTCTACGTTTATCTGTAGGTATTATAGTCGTAATCGGGAATGGATTTTCCTTAAGTTGAAAGTGAAAGGGGCTACCTTTTTTATGTGAAAAAACGGCAAGTATGTTGATATATTTTTAATAGCGCTTTTTCTTAATAAGAGCGTTGCACTTTAAATACGACGATTCGGTGAAAATTATACGATTACGATGTATTTTTGCGACGCATCATCTGCTGATTAATAGTAAAGATAACAATCGCGCTTAGAATGAATCGAAAGCAATTAGTAATTTGTTTATGTCGATATTAAACGACCATTTTATTCTGATAAATTTCGTCTGCGTTTAAAGTAAAAATTATGATATGAAGTTCCAATTTATTGCTGAACTAAGAAAAAGTAAAAAGAAGTGCTTTAGGATGAATTCAATTGAAGCTGTTCTTGCCCTCACTTCACCATTTCCAAGACTTTAGTCTTCAATCTTTCTTATAGGATTGGATGTAATATTTTATTTTGACATTAGACATTATACTTTCTCTTCATCCTCCTTTTCTTCCTCTTCTTCTTCCTTTTCCTCTTCTTCATATCAGGTTATAGGAAACCGTTTTTATTCGAGTTCCTACTCTGCTACAACTATGTCTCATTTCTATAAGAATTGGGCACTGGCCATTTGCTCAAGTAACAGATTTGGAGGACTTATGCTAGGCTTATGTTAGTGTTCATTTCCTAATTAAAGTCTTCTCTTCTTCACCAAATGTAAAGCGCTATTTTAGCCCCCAATTCTATCGAAGCCTTTTCAATTAGTATATCAACCAAATATACTTCCTCACTTACTTAATCCTGCCTCTCCTACCGGCGCTGCCAGTGTCGAGGTTGTTGCCCCTCATGGTTTATCCAGTTCCTCCGTCTCGGTGATGCGTCTTCCCCGATTCTTCCTGTCCCTTCCTGGTGTTACGGCCTGGTACCAATCCATTTTCATCCCGGTTAAATATCTTCGTAATTCATCGTTCCACTTCCGCCGTGGTCCAGCTGTTCCCTTTTTTCTCGGTTTTCCTATTTTCCACACTCCCCTTGTTAACCTTCCCGGGTTCATTCTTATTAACCCTCCGTGTTCATAGTTTAATATAGAATCTAGATGGTCCCAGCCATTTCAATAAATAATTGCAAAAAACTATCTGCTCGATATTGGCGTAAAAATTCTGGAACATTTTAGATAAAGCACGAATAGTTTGTTTGCACGAAAACAAATGGCAAGATGATGAAAAAAATCGTTAAGAAAAATGTCGCAAAAGTTACAGTTTTTTCAGACTTCAAACTCCAAGTAGATTGAGACAAAAATCCTGTTCACAGTCGAGAAATGTGAAAAAATTGCGCTCAAAGTGAAAAGTGATGTCTGATAGATCCTACGTGACCACGCAAGGCTAAATGTCTAAACCAGCGCAAAGCGTTGCCCTTCGTTTCTTTGTTCCATCGATCTAACTCCCAATTTTTTCCTTATTCCCTCATTTCCTTTTTTTGTTGAGCAGTGTTACTCCCGCTGTCCTTCTCAGATTTTTCATTGCTTTTGCCTGCAATATCCTTCTCTGGTCTCTCAACCAAATTTTTGGTCGAATTTCCTCAATTTCAGATCGGAAATTTCTTCTTAGGTGAAAGTGCGCAATTCTGAATGAATTTAACGAATATGATCTTGGGCAAAGTTGGTTGGCTCTCGTTGCAAAGATATTGACGTTGTGTCCGTTATATGGGGGCTATCGCGTAATTTAACAATAATTAACTACAGCGAGTATGGCTGGTAGATCTGAGCTAGCCTAAAAGCAGTCTCTCTGGTGATGGGTTTACGACAGGCATATACAAAGCACGGCTGTTGCCTTCGTCTATGGGACAGCAGAGCAATCAATTTGTTGATTTGCACTACATCAAGAAAGACTGACCTCCGAAAGCATCTTTTAATTCTGGAGGAAACGAATTTTCAGCACCCACCAATGATGGAATCTCGCAAAATCATCATCTCCCCTTTACATATCGATCCACGCATAAGAATGGACCAGCATTCAAGTATCCGTATGAAAAATTCCCTCGTCTCAGTGATGCCAAAATTAAAGAGGACGTTTTTGTTTGGCCTCAGATTCAACAGCCCTCCAGAAGCTCGAAGTTTGAGAAAGTTCTTCAAAGTGAAGAGAAGCAGATTTGAGATGCGTACTACGTCCAGTGGCAGCAAGCCGAAAGCTACAATGAGTTGGTCGAGGATATGTTGGCTTTACTTTATAGATCTGGCCGAAATATGTCCTTAAAGATGCACTTTCTTGACTTCCACTTGAATTTCTTCCCTGATAACTACGGGCAGGTCAGTTATGAGCACGGCTAAGGTTTTCATCAGGACATTACCAAAATGGAGCAATGATACCTGGGCAGTTGGCCAACGTCAATACTGGCTGACTATCTATTGTTGCTCATCAGAAATACTGCCGTCGTCGATAACAAACGACAAGCTATAGAAAAAGAGCAATAATCCGAGGCAGATTAAGATATTCTTAACATGTATTGCAATAATTACATATTTAGATTTTTCTAGAAAATACGTACGCATATCAAAAACACCGCAGCCAATTCAGCTTTTTCTTAGTCATATTCGTGTTCAACAAAATTTAATTCATTCAGAAATAACTATCCTCATTTCGGAAGCATTAGATTTTTTAAATGTTGTTTTTCAATATAATCACACAAAAAGCTACTCAATAAAATCGACGAGGAATACAAAATGCCGAGAAGTTTACTTATTTATCGATCGGCCGAATTTTTGCTTACAATTTTTGATCTTTATCAAAACAGCATAATCAATTTAGACCAATTAATCTATAAAGAAATTCTTCAGAGGTAAGAGATGATCAGATGAAACATAGTATTTTGCACGTGGACACGATAGCGCAAAAACCACGAGAACTGTTTGACAACCTCTCCATACCATGATCATACGAAGAGCCTCAGCATGATCATCATAGTTTACTGATTACAAGTACTCCTTACTTCTTTCCGTTATTCTTCATACATATATCTTTATTTTAGCGTAAAAAGTGCAAAATTTAATATGTATCCAATGTCGAAGATCTCAACAACTCAACAAGAACGATTATAAAACACGTAAAGTGCATCACGAAGCTTGAAGAATTGAAGGAAAAAATTGTGCAAGAGCCTGAGAGAAAATTGTTTTGCTAAAACATGAAAGGTAGTAGATAAGAAGGAAAGAACAAAATATAATGTAACACAGAAGAAATCGATATCGACAGAATTCTAAGATCAAAGAACCTTGTGCCAAAAACGACCACGGCCACATACAAAAGGTCATAAACGAAGTGGAGATAGATTTGCGAATCAGTTGGAAGGAAATTTAATTTGATTTCCTTGTTTTTATCTATCAAGTTATTGCATTTCCTTTTGTCCTTTATCAACCACAAGCTTCTTCCAAAATTTTCTACGTTTTCTTTGCTTCTTCGTCCATGATTCCTATCACTGGTTTTGGAAGTAAACTGCATCTTCTTATTCTTCGAACAATTGAGTATTTGAATGCCAAAAACATTGAAATAAGGAGTAATTTGACCTGGCACCCAATGATTTCTTTTTGTTTCTACATAAGATGGATACATTACGGGATTTACCTTTTACATCCGTCGAAACAGCGATAGACGAGCTTGAAAATGAAATAAGTTTGGAAATTGGAAATTTTCACCGGTGCAAAAATACCTTGACCAGAAAGGGGTATACTTTGAAAAAATACACAATACAACCAGAAATTCCAGTTTGAGTGACTTCAGTGCAAAATAAAAGTCGACCAACGGACTAACAAAACTCCCGCAGGGTTTAAATATATTAGCTCGCATGCTTTTTATGATCATCTGTTGTGGTTAAGTTGGCATGTTTTTAGGCCAATTTTTAATTTTTTCTACGGTGTATAAGTCAATGGAATGGATCAATGCGTGAAGGAAACAAGCGGAATTAAATATTTTGGGTTTGACAAAATTATAATATCCTGATTTATTATCCTTTCAATGGCTCAACATTCCAAATACTTTTTTCAGTACATTTTTGCATTTTGAACCCCAATTTTCGCATTGTGATTCTATTTTACTTAAGTTTTATTTTTTATTGAAAAAAAGAGGTTATCCTTGTATTTTTTGGTTCCGTCCAAGAAATGTTCGTTCATATCATACTCTGGAGATGACTGTAAATTATTTCGACTCCTTCATTTCCCATTGGTTTTTCTTTTTTTTTTTTTCATTAAATTAACTAGAAATTAAATTAAATCCGAATTACATAGCGAAAATTGAGTCGAAATGGGAAAAAACGTAAGAAAGTACCAAGACCGGGTTAAAAGGAGATTTTGAACCACTAAAAGGCTAAAGAATCAGGATATTTTAAAATATTTAATTCCACTTGTTTCATTCATACATTGGTCCATTTGATTGGATTACTCATCGCAAAATTGGCCTAAAACATGACTTCAGGAGGGTACAAAAATGCGAGCTTATATAATCAAACCTTGTGGGGATCCTGTTAGTTCGTTAGATTACTTTCAGCCTGCGTTGGAAACATTTAGGCTAGAAACGATGACCCCAAAATTGTTGCACGATGTTATAAATAAATGTGTTTTATCAAGATATTGTGTAGCTATTACTTTACTAGGTTCAGAGGAAAGCGAACTACCCTCGTATTTTCTCATATTCATTTTTATAAAAATTTATTATTTATGACTATTTCTATAAGTACTAAGAAACTTGTGCAACGCCCAGTTATCATTGGATGTCATTTCAATGAGCTAATCTACGCTAGAATCGAAAATCATCATGATCTTTGCGTTTATTCAAATTTTTCATAAGCTGCAACGAAATACGTTTGATATTGTAAGATACAAGCATCCATATAGCCAGATAGCAACATCCTGTTGTTATAACAAATATTTATCGTCCAATCGAATTAGAGCGTTGAATATTTTATCGTGCGTATTCATCATGTGAATAATTTCGCGATTTCTTTTTATCTTAGAAATTTTATCTTATTACACATATTAATTCTATAAAACTGCTATCGATTTGCTTATACATACGATAATAACGGTGCATACGAATTATACGTGATCGACACGAATTCGTGACCGTCCACTTATTTTATTTTAAGAGAAATACTTACTCAGCCAGCGCTTAAGTAGCATATCCATCGGCTTAAGATTCTAAAAAACGCCCGTTTTCGTTTCGGATCGTAATAAGAGCAATTAGCTAATGACTTATCTAGTTTATTTATTTATTTTCTTCTAAACGCGAGTGTCCGATCGGAATTTCAATTTTGATACGATACATGTATATCGTACGGAGTACGTAAAGCGAAGAAAAAGTCATTTTTAATTGAAATCATTTTCATTCCTCGACCAAATCGGTACCGACTGAGCAAAGAGATCATAAACCATTCACTACCTTATTAGCGGGTTTTAATCAAATACGTGACATTTTGTAATTATACATTTTACGGCGTATTCGCGGAGACGATTAAGAATTATCCTGTCCGGTGTATGAATTTATCAGCTTTGTAAGTCGAGCTGCCAACTACGTACGCTGTTTCGCCGATTCTGTCGTGATTGTCGAAGAAATTAAGACAATTATGTTTTTGTTTTTACTAATAGAAATAAAAATAAAATAGTAAAATGATAGCAACATAAATATACGAGCGGACGAAAAAAATGGAATCACGGATAAGTTTTCGAATTGCTTGTCTTTAATTTGTGCTCCAGAATTTTTAAGTATCTTTAACACGGATAAAAGTTCTTCAATTTTTAGTTTAAGTAGGTTTAAAAAAGAATTTTAAGTTTGATCGAAAGAGGTGGGGTCAGAACAGAAAACGAACTTTCATGAATTCTTCTAATTGCACAATTTCTTCCAATTCTCTTCTTTTCGCTGGTACTAACCTCTTCATTTCTTTCTTCCATAATTTTGGGTTGGGGTTTGGGTCTTCACTTCTTTATTTCATCATAGCGCTTTTCCTTTCACATTTCCAGCGAGTCATCATTTTTCGAATATATGCATGCATACAGAGGGCGCCTAAGAAAAGAATAATTTATTTCAAACAAACGGTTTTATTCCTTTTCAAAGTATTCGTCTTTAGATTTATATACCTTTGCATGCGTTGAAAACAATTCCTGAAATGATTTTTGGCTTTGTTGATATCGAAAAAACCTGGTTTTTAAAGGGTTCAATAGCTTCTTGGAGTATTCAAAATTGGTGTCCACGCATTTTTCGCTAGACATTCGGAAACGGAAATCATATGTTAGGCGATAAGTCAGGTCATACACCGCACGTGTCAATTGATTTGGTTCATTTTTTTTAGATTTACCGTGGAAACCTCATTTATTATTTATTCCCTCATTTATCAGTTACTTATTTGGCTTATTTTTAGACTATCGTTCTTTATTGCATTTCGTTGTTTTTCTCCCGTCGATCCTCAGTTCTGAGTTCATAGAAATAGGATGCATTGTTTTGAAATTTTGCTAAATGGTTTACTTTCGGCTCTTCCAGTATTTCCTCTCACTTTCCGTAAAGTTCACATGTCTACTTTGTTCAACTTTTTTCTTCGGGTAATATCCCATAATTTCTATTTGTGCCTATTCTCTAGAATTTTTGCAGTAATAAATTTGTATATATTTCTTCTTAGATTCCCACCGTATCGTTATACACATCTAACGAGTTGCTTTCATTCCTTTAGAGGTTGTATGAATTGAGCAACAAACTATGGAAGGAGGAAGAAGGTATGTCGGAAGGCTGGTCCAAAGCAATGGTACAGGTCGAAGGTACAAACTGAACAATTACGCCGAAAGATCGCTGGGATTCGGAAGCAACAGATCGATGACAGATCAGATATTTTCCTTGAGAGAAATTCAGACTACGTGGTACGAATTTAAAATAATACTGTGTGGCACCTCTACAGACTTCAGACAAGCTTATTATAGAATCGAGTTAGATATCCCAGGAAAGATAGTATCAGTAATAATAATGCTTTAATAAGCAAAACACTTAACACTTTTGAAAGCTTCTAAGTCCGAAAAGTTTGAAATAACCAGAGCACTCAGGGCGAAGGAACCCGCCATCGACGATGCTTTTTTACTTTGTGTTGGAAATTGTCATAAGAAACAACAATTTCAAAATAGATGGTACTCTCTGGCGTTTGCGGACGATCTAGCAGCAACAGCCAATTTAACAAAGGAATTGCAAGGAATCATGAGACAACTGGAAAGAGAAGTTGGAAATTTGATTTGGAAATAAACCAAAAGAAGACGAAATATAGGATATCAGAAAATGTAAGAAGAGACAAATAATAGATTGTTATTCAGAATATATGCCGAAATTCTCCTTTGTACTTCCCCGTTTCCCTATACTTTTTTGAAACAAAGCGCAGAGAAAGAATAGAGGTGATCACACAAAAATCAACCAAACTAAAAGAAGAATTTTCAGCCACAGAAGTAATTTGGAGAAAAGGTGCTCTTGCATATGTTGTGGGATTTCTCTAGGAGCTCCAATTAGCCTCAATTCACCAAAGCTAATATGGAAATAAAAAAGAGCCCAGCGAAAACACACCAATTTCGAAAGATATGTTGACAACATTAACGCCCAATTTAAAAATATGAAAAAGCACTTCTAGCCGAAGGTTCTGTTATTTGTCTTGATGGACGTTGATGAAGCTTTTCCCTGCGATCTAGCCAGTTCGTCCTACCCCTACCGTAAAGAAAGGACAACTTTATCTTCGTTGATAACGGCCTTACAAACGGAACGTGATTGCTCGGATTAGTTTCTAACCATTAATGGAGACGTGGGCAACAGAATAAATGCTAACGGCTGCATCCGTGGCAGGCTTGAGGCAAACATTCCATTTAAAGCTGGACCCACCTTTCTTATCTTCACGATCGGTGATTTCAAGCGCACTTCCACTGCCTGGGAAAAGTTTTGCACTCTCGCGCTGCGCTGTTCCGAAATCCTTATTCAATATTTGTAAGTCTTAAATTTTGAATGAGATACTGTCACACATAATTTTAAACTAAATTTAATGATGTAACACACCGGCTATACGCTGACGAAAATCGTCTTTTTAAATCCGATTTTCTATAAACTAAGTACGTCCCAAATACGTTGTTATATCCCAAAAAATGAATGAATGCAAATTCGAAAGGATTTGGAAATTTCCGTATCTAAGAGCGATAATGGACAAAAAATGGTACAGAAGACTTGGAAATAGGGACCACGGGGTAGCCAGTGGAAGCTAAAAATACATAAATCTGATCATGTTGATGAAGTCAAAATACATATCAAGGAATACAAAGGTCCAAATATATAGAATAATTATATTGGACCTACGGTAACATATACAAGCGAAACTTGAGTGCTGAAGAAGGCAGAGGAAGCGATGCTAAAAAGATGGGAAAGGAAAATTCTAAGACGATAGCAAGGAACGATGGAGAAGAAGAACAACAAATAGGGAACTAAAAGAGTTGTACAAGGAAGCAAGCATACCCCTTTCTGCCAAGTTACAGATATTAAGGTGACTGGGCCATGTAGAGCAAATGAGCATTAAAAGAATGCCAAAACTGTTACTCTACAGAACACCAATCGGTAAGAAGGAGACGGTAGAGTAACGTGATGGAGAATCTCAGAAGTATGAGTGTTGAAGCGTAGAAGGCGAAAGCGTTGGATGGATAGATGTGGAGAGAAGTTGTGAGATGCTTCACAAAGAGACAAAAGCAAGAGTGGGACTAACAGGGTTATAACGTCAAAAGTTAATTTTGTTTTATAAATGCTATTGTTTGACAATAACTAAAGCCTTGGACCTGCAACTACCCTCTACTACCCTCTACTAAAGCGAATATATGAAAATGCGATTCCAAGCAGCAAACAATTAACAACGTATTAGCCGCAAGAAACATTAAATCTAAATCAATTCGAAATTACACCTGTAAATTTTATCTACCCCCTTTTACATTCAAATACGTATACCTGCAACAGGAAATAAATAATCATATCACTCCCATCCTGCTGAATATACAAGCCGCACAAGTTTCTGTCGCACTTGTCCTTCCATGTCATGTGCCTATTCGTACGTTACTGTTACTACATGCTACCTTCTTTTTTTCTACCCTAACCGACACCGATATGCATACTTTAACACGTATTCATGGCTCGATTGACACGTAACGATAAGCTCTCGAGTTAAAAAAGGGGTGCATTTAAATAAAGACGCTCTCTCTCGGTTACCTGTCGCGAGCGCCAAAAAAGGGTGAAGACATCCATCCGTTGCACGCGTGTCTAACCCGCGGTTAAGTTGGTAATCCTCCGGGGACCTGTCGAGCGCTCCCTTCGCGGACGCTTTAAATTCCTTCCTTCAAAACAACCCTAATTTACATCGCTTTTAAAATGGGGGAAGCGGCGGCGACGGTGTCGATGGCACATAAGAATAATATTGGGGTTAGTTAATTCTCCTCGTTCGACGTCGACGAATGCCTTTAGTTGATTGGATCGGAAGGAAGGTTTTACAATGCGAGTAGATTGTCTTATTTTCGCGATGACGGAAGGTCGAATTTTGATCGATGACGTGTGTGCTCGGGGAATTCTCTTTACAAATGCGCCGAGGGTGTAACTTTTAAGTTTCGTGTGTAATGCCGTCGAGAGATTTGTTGCCCGTTCGTGTAAGCTATCAAAGTTTTAATGGCATAAATTTATCGCGACTTTGATGGGATCGGATTTTATTAGTTAGCATGCGGGCACTGTATAATACGATCAATTTTTGCGGAAAATGTATTGAATTCACGCAGCTGCTTGTGTTTTGTGCTAATGAAACAGTTGATTGCAGAGAAATGATAGTTTGAATTTTTTTAGAACCTTAAAATAGGGATGTGGATTACGATGATCTTTATTTTTAAAGGCCTTACCCCTAACTTTTTACAAATGATCTAAAGTTAACGCAAAAAAAAATTCAGATCGATCGAATAATTACAAATGGTACCCCAGAGGCCATTATATAAAAATTGCTATTTTCCATTAATTGAATTAAATGTATTTTTACACATAAACAAACTACGTGTACGAATAATATACTTAAAATACTGCTTTAAATAGCCCACCAACGCAGTAAAATCCCAATAGGGAGCGCAATTGAGATAGTTAAGGGTGTTCGGTACTTTTCTCCAAGATCAGTTAAACTTCATTTTTTTATTGGTTCCAAAACTATTTTGAAAATCGTCTATCTTACCTTTAGAAGTAGTATGTGTAAGGATAAAATACTGGTTTTTACAATGATCAGAGCTTCTACAGCTTTAATTTTTCAGTAATAAGTGAAGAACCAGTAAGTTTACGGGCTCCAAATTTTGCATACCGTGTATTCATTACGATAGCTACGTCTTATCGGCGAACTTTTTTGTAAATTCTTTGTTTGTTGTTGAATTTAACTTCAATTAAGGAATAAAAAATGACCATGGGCTTGCCGTCGTCTTTGATCTTCAAGAAAGCAACGATAACAAAGGAATTTACAAAAAGCTCGCCGATAAGACGTAGCTATCGTAACGAATACACGGTATACAAAATTTCGAGCCCGTAAACTTACTGGTTCTTCACTTATGATTGAAAAAATTAGAGCTGTAGAAGCTCTGATCATTGTAAAAACCAGTATTTTATCCTTACAGAGACTACTTTTAGAGGTCAGATATACAATTTTCAAAATACTTTTCGAGCCACTAATAAAAATTAAAGTTTAGTTGGTGTGAGCGAGTGTGTTAAGAATGTCGCTAAAAACTAGTCTTTGCAATAATATATATTTGAAAGAAAGTGAATCAAATCAAATATTAGGTAGCAAATTGTCTTCTAACAAACAAGTGCTTTAAATGTTGTTTTATAATCTGAAGTGTGTGTGATATTATGGTAAGTCTCAGCGAAAGTGCTCGTTTAGTGGTTTCTGAAACAGTAATTTTCTGACAAGAATCTCGCATATTTTTTAGAGAACCTCAGCACTGCTTTACTCAACTGGAAACGTTGTACAATGAACGGAAAGGTTTTCAAAATCTTTCTAAACGAGAAACAGGGGCAAAGGGAGTGCATTTGTAAAGAAAAGCTGGAGGACTTATTTGATATAGCCCACGCCAATGCTATGGAAATGATCAAAATAGAAGAAGATAGACGATTTCTTATATCCCAAAGACTTGTTGACGGAGATTGATAAAAGGAAACTACCGAAAAGGAAGAAGGAATTTTAGAACGTTTAACTGCGGAAGAACAGCAGCGAAAGAATTTAAAAGAGAATACAGAAATTAGTGAGAAAATGGATATAGAGCAGTTGTGTAAGTAATGTAAAATTTTTGCTTTATTTATAGAAAAATAATTGATAAGTCAACTTTTTCAACTACTTATTGTAATATATTGGTACATTTCATTGTGTCTATGTATTATGCTTCCAAATGGTCTCTTTTTAGTGTCAGATTCGCATGAAAATGGGAATTTATCTAAAAATGGGATTGAAGACGAAGATGCATTCTGCCCTATGAATCATCCTGGTTCATCCACACCCTTGCAGCGCGAAAACAATAATTTCATTAACGCCAAGTTAATAACAGCTCTAAACAAATGCAAATTAAGTAACAGACACGCTGTCCACTTTTTAATACCTTAACTGCAGAAGCATTGGATCATAATGCAGAGAATCTCGTTATAAATCGAACGTCAATTCGTCGATGCCGTCAAAAGCTTCGTCCCGAACGTGCTTCGACAATCAAGAATAAGCATCTGACGTTACAATTACAGTTCGCTATTGTCCACTGCGATGGGAAGTTGCTCCCAGCAATAACTGGAAAGGAGCAGGTTGAGAGGCCACCTACAATTACTTCTGGTGACGAACAAGAGCATCTTTAAAGAGTTACTAAGCTGGCTTCTAACAGTGGAGATGACATGGCACAAGCTATGTATAAATTGTTAGCTGAATATCAACTTTTGGACACAATCGAAACGTTGTGCTGTGACACCACTACATCAAATACTGGCAGATTAGACGATGCTTGCGTTCTGTTGAAACAACAATTACAAAAGGATCTTCTGTATTTACCTTGTAGACATTATGTATATGAATCGATTTTAAACTCTGAGTTTGAAGCGTGCTTTGGTACATCGTCTGGACCCGAGACTCGGTTATTTAAACGCTTTCAACAAGCTTGGACCGATATAGACCGGTTTAAATATATTGTTGGGACCGAGGATCAATTTGTTAGTGGACAATACCGGCGAAAATATAGAGTTGACTTGTTGCTAAAAAGGCAACTTACTATTCGACATACAAGAGACGATAATAAAGTGCTTTTACAGTTGGTCGTTATATGTTTTGGGCGGGGAGAAAGAAAATGCTATCAAATTACGATTACCTGGTGCTTTTCACCATGGTAGGTGGATGACGGAAACTGGTTATTGTTTAAAAATATTTCTATCCCAAAATGAATTAGAATTGACTCGGAATTCCAAGGATTGAAAGATATTTGTATATTTACTGTAAATATACACATAAAAGTGTGGTGTAATGCTTCTTTTGTCTGCAAAGCACCGTCCCAAAACTTAATGTTTTTAGAGAACCTTCATTTTTATTATAAAATAGGTGAAACCATATCCAAAGCAACATCAAAGAAATTTTGTGGGGATTTATGGTATTTTACCGAAGAAGCAGTGGGTTTAGCATTTTTTGATTATTCACTTTCTGTTGAGCAGAACGTAAAAATGGCCAAAGCATTTAAAGAAAAGAATCAAATAATTTTGATTCTAAACGCTTAAATATTCTTTTTGAAGAAATAGCCAAATTTACCCACAAAGAACTACATCAACTTGTGTCAAAAAACACTTTAAATTTTTTCAAGCGATTTAAAATATTTTCTGATTTTATTACTTGCCACTCTGCAATTTGGAATTCTCTTGATGACTACCGACCTAGGCTTAAGGTAATCGGAAACCTTGCTGTTGAAGACACTGCAGAAAGGAGATATAATAACCTCAGAACACAAGATGAAGAGCAAAAGCAGTACCTACTGCAAATAGTAAGAGATTATCGCAGCCATTTTCCATCTTGCTCAGAACAAGCATTATCAAAAAAATATATCTTAAACTTTCTATTACTTATAATTTACTATAACAAAAAATGTTTCTTAGGATTAAGCAGTTCCAAGTCTTATTTCTGTTGTTCTTAGTCCGAAATAATTATATCAAATTGAGACATAAAATGGAAAACTATTGTTGTTCAAATTTATTGGTCTACTTTCATTTTTACTCTCCCTAGGATACGTGTTGGGGTTGAAGAAATCTTTCGAAATTTTTACCACTTACTTACCACCCCTAAAAGGAAAAGAAATATGGCATGGACTTATCGAAATATAATTTTTTTGGGTGTGTGTTAAGGACCACACTAATGTGAATTTAAACAAAATCATTCTTCGCCTGAACATTTCAAAATAAAACTAATGTCTGCAAATATACACTACGTTTATATTTTTTATGCGTTTTCCCTGAAAGCTTTGCAAAATGCAAATTTCGTACTTCTGAATCATGGTTCCAAGCAATACAATTTACGCCCTTTCTTCAGAGAAATGGATGATATATTACAGAATATCTTAACCACATAAAAACCATAATAAATTCATTCGAAGCAATTAACGAAGCAGGTGCAATCTAAAAGGGATTTACACATTTCAAAAACCAGGCGTTAATTAAGATTTAACAATTAAACGGGCGTCTTTGTTCACGGTTGTCCTATCCAGTTTCTTCCAAACTATCGGAGGAATTATCAACGAAACGGCATCATGCCCGGAATATTTAAGCGCAAAAATAATAAGGAATTTCTCCGCCATCGCCGGTAAGAAAAAGTATGATTTATGCGCGGTCGAGCTTCTACGTTCGCAAAAGGAAAAAGCAGAGGGCACCGCCGGCGTATCTTTTTAATTACTTATTCAACTTTTCGGCGTCGCATGTCCACATTAAATATAAAAGAAAACGCCGCGAATGTATCATCTGATCTCGCGACGAACTTATACGAAAAATTAATCGGCGACAGAGACGGAGACCGTTCGAAACTTCAATATAGACGAATGAGCGATTCCATTTAAGGCGAGGACGCGAAATGATGGACAACGAAATCGGAACGTTCGGGAATGCCTCGAATTCTGGATCCGGACTGCATAAGAAAGCATTATACAAACAATGCATACCAGAGAATGGACTCCGGTCCTTTTGACTGACTCTCTTTCTCTCTGTGAAGCGTAGCGTGAGCTCGTGTGTGCCGCTATTCCTACTGCTACTGCTGCTGCTGATGATTTTTTCGAGACTCCTTTAGGGTGGATGCCCTTAGCATTTAAAGTGATTTTAAATCAAATCATTTACATTTTCAAAGGAACCGTATCCTTAAGAAGTGGAATGCTTTAATGTTTGACCAACATTTCGAGTGAGGCGGTTCGGAAGCGGCGAAAGCTTTGCCTTTCGAGTGGAAAAAGATACCTCATGCATACAAACCGCGCGATTTACATTAAATATGGTACAAGCCTCCATATTATCCGTACGTACGTGCATTCATCGCCGATAACAAACAGCAACTTGCTTCTCGTTGTAGATTGAGCGAAAAAAACTTGCAACATTATCAACGAAGTAATTAATTTGGAAAAAAAATCGGATACTTCGACAAATCTGATTCAAATTTTAACATTGGAGCCATAGAAACTCCAATAGTCTTAAGTATTCCTGTCAAAATCTAAGACGAGCATCAGGAAGAATCCAACCTACATATGAATAAAAAAGTAGAACATCTACAATAATTCTGCATAACTCTCCAGTGAGCGACCTATAACTTAGGTTGGTTTGTTAGGCAACTCTCACAGAAAGTTGTACGATGGCTGCCATCGCACAACTAACTACCGCATAGCTAATAACCGTACATTATAGAGTTAGTTAGATGTTCTACGTATTTGTTCATTTGTATTTTTGACTGCCTCAAGTATCTTTTTAAAACTAGTTTTCTATTAAATACCTACATGTTATAAGCAATAATAAGCTGCATATGTTTAATACTCCAGCGAATGACACCTGCAATGAAAACTTCGTCAATTACCCTTGTCACCAGACGATAGGTATGATTCTCACGTTAATTCTCATATAATTCCGCGTGCCCGCCCTAAATTAAGGCGCATTACTTCGTTAGGTCGTAATGTATATATGTCCCGGACTCCTATATTAATAACTGTCAATTTATCAAAAAGACATTACCGCCGGCTTCCATAAAAGGTACAAAATATGAAACTTCGGAACATTAATTAATTTAATTATCAAACTTTCAGACATTTACTGAACCATCTTCGGTTATTTACAGCGCAGCAGTTATTAGATTATATATTTTATATTTTTCTAATAACATCACACTCGGACACACACACACACACACATCATAATGGATATTTAATAAAAACTTGGGTTTTTTATTTATGACGTCCATAAAGCTCCTTCTCGGACGACGCCGATTTATTATTTATTTCCAATAGGTGTAAGACGGTATCCGTATATTAAATCTAATTTCCTATTGATACGCGGTGAAGTTTAATTAGGACTTCCTCGAGGAAGTTGTGTAATGAATGGAAATCTCCCAATATGAACAATACACGTGAAACATAAGTTTGTTTAGACAGACAGTTTCAGCATTCCTTTGTCAACCCGGAAATATCGTTTCGATTTGAAATATGTACGTAGTGAGAAATGGAGGACGACAAAATAAAAGGTATTGTACATTTTCCATTCTGGTTTACATAGTTCCCCACTCGACCAGCTTTTCCAAGTTGTAACAGCGAAGCACAGGGCGTGACGTTAATTTCTTCCCCGACTCCTTCTTTAAATGTATTTAATTGGGCATGCTCGAAATATTTCAGAGTGTCCAGAACCTTACTGAGCCGACACCCAATGAGTATCAGACTACAGCGAAAAAAGGAGAGGATGTCTTACAAGAAGAAATCACAAGTCGATTGATCGAGCCAACTAAGGAATGACCTCGCAAACAAGAAATAACCCGTCCCTTAAGAAATGCCCATTGACTGACAAGAAGTTTGCATTCAGGCTTCGTCTTATTGAAACGTATTCACTACAGTATCTAATCCATGTCCAAGATAACTGTGGTGTAAAGCCCGAAGCATTAATTTAGCGCTATTCATAGTAAAACAGAAGAAGCTCGGTCTAGTACTTGGACGAGTAACAATCACCAAAACGCTGTAAGGCCTAAAAAATCAAAAGAAAAAATTGACGATGTCAATATTTGCGTCACACAATCCATACGTGGTGAGCTCCCATGTCTCAACAAGAACGGGATTCTACAAAAAAGGAATGAGATGGCACATCTTATTGGACAAATCTGCGCCAATCACATCATCGCCACACCAAATCTATGCCAATGATACGTAACTCAAACTAGTCAGCGAACATTGAAACACCCGTTTAAACCTACAAATTGACAAATAAGGCACTTTGCTAGAATTGCCTGAAAAATTATTGACGTTATTGCAAAATTCTTCCTGCCAAAAGATTCCCAACCAAAGGTAACAGAGGTGTATCCCGTTCAATCCCCGCCGAAGAGTTCCGTTTCAAAATTTGAATGCCTAAACGCAATATCAAAATTAATTTCTTAAGTAATGTATATGAGGGGTGCCTTTTATGTTTCTACAAACGATCACTAAATGGCGCTATCGAAATGTGTCATTACTATTTTCATAGAATTTGATACTTGCCATTGTGAAAACAGTGGCAGCTTAGAAATTAACCGAGATGTTCGTTTACACGGACTGCGTGAAGAATGCAATTTTGTGAAAAAATGGAAATTTGGAAAGAAAAATAGAAGTTTTCGTTGGATGATTCTTCACGATTACTCAACAACAATCGACTTTTGGTAATGAAGCGCTATCAGAAAAGACTGTTTACAATTGATTTGCAGACCGATTTGCGTCATTGTCGTGCGTCCATCAGTGATGCATTTCGTGAAAGTCGAACAAAATCAGTTATTATTTCCAAAAGCATTGATGCCACGCGTAATTGAAGAAGATGGCGTCTAATTTACAGTGAGATAGAGACGTACTTAGGCGTACCAAAGACTGCAATATATTCGATTGTGCATGAGCATTTATATGTGAAAAAAATTTGGTCCCGATATACTCCCCATAATTTGACTGAAGCTCAAAAAGAGGCTCTGGTTAATCACTGGAAAGAAATGCTCAAAAAATTCGACCAAAGAACTGCAAAATCCATATACCTACAACAGTTGACTTATTGTTAGATGTATTTGTATGAACCAGAAACTAAGCAATAGTGCACTGTTTGGGTATTTTAAGATGAACTCAATCGCACAGAAGGAGATCTCTCATGAAGTACTTCAAAACAATTATTGTTTATTTCTTCAATTATACTGGACATGCCCGCGCCCATTATTTTACAGGGTTAAAGAGCAGCCAATGCTGAATGGTGTCCAACAATTTGTTTGCCAGAAGTCATCGACGAAATCGGGGCAAGAAAACCGGAAACATCGCATCGTTCAGCATCATGATAATGCCTGCTTTCAGACAGCACGTCAAGCATGAAGATCATGGAATTTATGTCATTCACCTGATTTATCGCCTAACGATTTCTTTCTGTTCCCATATGTCAAACAAGAAATGCGTAGATAGCGACTTTCAGCACCTGAAGAAGATGTCGAAACCTCTGAAAGCAATATATTTGAAATACCAACTTCCGAGTGAAGTAACTGTTTCGAGAATTTATTTGGACGAATACAGAAGTGTATAAATCATAAAAGGGAATATTTTGAAACGCTCTAAAACAAGTTGTTTCCAAAAAGTTTTTGTCTTTCCTAGTTTTTGTAATAACTTAAGAGGCGCCCCCTCGTAAATGAAAGTCTGAACAAAATACTCAAATACTCAAATCATTTACCAATGGGAACGACTATACAAATTTGGTAAGCCCAGTAGAAATAAACAAGCTACCTCACTTAGAATTAAAATAAACAGAAAAATAATCACATCTCATATATTATTAACGATCCAACTATTCTTTTAACGAAATCGTAAATCGATAGAAAGTGTTTTCTGTTTGTGAAATCTGTCACAAGCAATGCTTATAATCAGTATTTAGTTGGTAGTACGGACAGTGAACAATCACATCAACTGGTGATGCACAACAAAACCAGGAAGTTTCTACTCTCCTAAATTCTCTGCCGTATCACTACGAGCGCAAAAACTTTGTTCTATGGTGTATTCAACGACTTTTCATCAAATAATCCCTAGTTACACTTGCGCATGCGCCAAAACTGCAATAGAGATGTCGACAAAAGTACAATTCTGGCGTTGTCACTTGCAATGGATGCAATTCCAAAACACGTATGTATATAGCAACCTCAAAACTTCCTCAGATGTAACAACTGCTGATACTTCTTATTGGTTTTTTCATTCTTATATTTTTTTCTAGCATTCTTTCGATTAAAATTCGTATAGGCTTTCACGACTGGTACTGTCTACGATAAAGACTTCTTTCCGTATTCTGGTATGTGTCACTAGTCGACGAAATTTCACTACCAGCTTCTTTGCAAACACTAAATCAGTATGAAGAAGCTCAAAAACGCTGTTCCAATATTCCTGTGTTTTATTCCTGTTAATTCTCCTCCACTGTATCACCCTTTACTTCCTTCGAGTTAGAATTCGTGAAAGCATCTTCCTCTTTTATATGTTTTGGGCAGCAACTTCTATTGGATTCTGGCCTAGGTCATTAGCTAATGCCGAAAGTTTACTATCAAAATATGTTTGCAATATTCTTGAAGATACTAAAACTAATGACACCAGAACCGGTTTTCTGTTTTGGTTTCCTTATATTTCATTGTTGGTTTTACCATGAACACGGGATTATTGCGAGAATTAGGTTATTTGGTGTCAATAATAGAAAACTTAGACAGCGACCAGAATATAAACATTTCTTATTGCAAAAGCAACAAAAGTTTAAGGATAAGACGCCATTCGTTGTATTTTGCGAGATATCAAAACCCTACTAATACTCTTACTACTTACCTGTCGTTTGAAGGAGTCGGTATTAACGCACAACTATGGAAATAGAAATAAAATATTTACTTTGCTAAAGCATCGGCGAATTTGAGTTATTTTATTTGGTGGTATCCTCTCCCTTACAAGGACCTATGTATATGCCTGCTCATATTTTCTCTCTAGATATGTATATAGACAAACACATCCAATTAAAGTACATATTTTAATTCTACCCACCGTCGTCCTACATAATCTTCTCGAATTCTAAACGAAAAATAACAAGGAAAACGGACATGCATTATGCAGCATCTAATTCCGCGCCGAATTCACCGGGTTTTTAATAAATAAGTTGTTTGCGTGCCGGGGCTAAGAGCATAGGACCGTAGATGCGGGCAAATTTAGAAGTATTTACACAGTATATCAATAAGGGGTTGGCGAGCGTGTTAGCTTGACCATGCAAGCAAGCCCCCTGGAATTGCAAAGCGCGTTCCCTCCTTCAAAGGAGGACGAAAGTTTCGAAGAGGCTAACGTTTTTCGCCGCCGCCGTAACGACTCCTCATTTCTCTACCGGTACGTGAAACGTCTTTTCGGTATTAGGCGTGTGTTTATGCGATCCGTATATTACTACCACGAATGGTCGATGGAGTTTAAACATGTACTACATAGGTATCTAACTGCAATTTGTTCTTTTATGAAGATATACGGCATACTAAGCATTTAAAATTTCCATCTTAGGAATGGTCAAAAAGGACAATTCTGTAATTGTAATGACTAACACTAGAAATGTTATACCTATTAGTGCCTTAACTTAGTAAAGAACAATAATTGGACAAGCAACTTCTTTTTTGGATCAGTAATTCGCATCAATACAACTAAAGCCCAAAGATCAGAATTTGTTGATGATCCAAATTACTTTGTTTTGCTGTTAGTCAAGCAGCTATTCAAACGCTGGAGTCACAGACCGTCAATTCAAGGCTAGTCTGGGAAATACTGAAGATTACTACTCCTGGTAGGTACAGTAAGATCCAAAAGAACTGTCTGTTAACGTTCTCAAAATGCCGCCATACCAATATTGTGGTTTGTATTATTTCAGTTTAAGCACGATACATAACCATGTTTACGATACAAATCTTCGTTTTGACATTTCTTTGAATTATTATTGAAAACTTATAGTATGAGCTAAACACACGTTTAAGTAAAATTTCATTTTATTTTTCTTTAAAACTTCGTCAGTGTTTATGCAAGCATCTACCCTTCTTTATATATTTTCAAAACCACTATGCAGCTGCTCAAAGGTGATGCTTTGGACAGGATCTATAATGACACCTCTCAATTCCTCAATGGTATGTATTCGATTTCTAAACACTATACATTTTTGATATCCAAAAAGGAAAGAGTACAAAGGTGATCTTGTAGTCCAACGTTGTGCACCTACGACCCTATCACCGAAAATATTTCGAAGGTATTCGCGTGTTGCTTGAGCTATATGTATTGCTGCGAGATCATGTAGAAAATACCCTCTTTGTAATTCACTGGCTTACTCTTGTACAAATAATGTGAACGTTGATATCGATCTGCATTAAGGCTGTCTTCAAAAAGAATTGGACTTATTATTCGTCTTCTGGAACTAGCAACCCACGTTTCAACTTTCAGAGGATGTAATGGTGTTTCACGAAATACATAACGGCTTTCAGCAAACCCAACCCTATGCCCTATAATTCTAGGAGTTTATGTAACCTGTTAATTAAAACCATTGTTGATCTGAAAAGAAAATCTTAAAGCATAGGCCCATGTCAATATTTAATTATTAACAATGTTAAAATATTTAGTGATACTACTAAAATATAATCAGTCGCTATATTCACTCAGAAGTTTCGATGGATATAAATATTGATATCATCTTCTGATGTAACCAGTATTTTTCAGATAATAATTTTGGATCTCCCTGTATAATCAGGGTGCAACGATAAATAGGTTATGCCGTTACTATATAGATATATTTTACTAATACGTAATTTCATGCATTTTATTACACGAACATTGCCCATTATAGATTTAATTTAAATTATTCATCAATTAATTTCAATCAGCGGTCCACAAGCTATCGATTGGAAGTAATTAGTATCGTTATAAGTATCAGACAGTTTGAGAACCACTGGTTAAAATGCGGGGTGTATGTAGGGTATTTTATTGTAATATTCTTTTTAAACACTTTTTATTTAACTTAAATATATATAATAAATAGTAACAGGAATATTATAAGAAAATATATGCAATTGTATATTTGACTGTTTCTCTTGTTTGAGACTAATTCATCTTTTTTTCTTATACATATTGTACGTCCTTACCTAATTTTGTTATAGATTTTACGTGGATAAGAAAAAGAAACTAGATAACCAGTTTCCAATTTCTTGCCCATCTTTGACGGGGATTCCCAAATTGTTCGCCGGCAAAATCGAAAGATTAGTTCATTTCCAAATCAAAATTTTTACTTTTGGAACAAGTTTGGAAACCGCCTCTTGTAGAAAAATGTTTCGGTTTCCCTCGTTTTCCCCCATAGCATCATACATTTTGACAACTGACAATTATTTCTTTTGACAGAAACGGTGTGTTTGACAGATATTGTCTATCGTAATTTGACAGATATTGCCTAGCACAATTTGACAGAATTGTTACTTATAATTGAACAGAATTGTTTCTCATAATTTGACAGAATTGTTTTCTTCAAATTTGATAAATACCGTTTGTTAAAATTGGAATATTTAACCTTTTACTGATTTTTGTGCGGAGATACCCAAAATGTTAATCAAAAACTTGAAAGACTGATTTCCTAACGAAGCCCCAGATCTTCCAAATCAGAATTGGCAATGAAGCAGCTGATAAATCAGCAAAACAGAGGCCATCAACACCATTCATAGGACCCAATCCCTTTAGTAAGTTAAATGAACATTTCCGTCGTCGAATGCTAAGGAGGGCAGAAGAGCGGAACGAAGAAGGTACTGATCCAACATAAATTAGCAGTACAAGTGTCGTCATCACCATTCGTAGGATCTGAGCTATTTTGCGAGTTAAGCAAGTTAAGCGAGTTAAGAGCGAGTTAAGAGTTGGGAAAGGGATGACTACCGTGCAAGTCCCTCAGAGCTGAGGGAGGGCATTATGACTAAAAAGAATCGGGACTACCTATCAGTCTCAGTAGAAATCACCAAAGAACTTGGCAGATTATTGTAGGATAAATAGATATCAACATCCTTAGATTCTGCAAAGAAGCAGTTGAGGCTATGTACATTCTAAAGACGTGGCGTAAATTGTACTACTTAAGACTCCGACACCTGCAATATCACACGATTGAGGACTAGAATTTCACGTTACTAAATTTGAGTGTTGCAAGGTTTTTGCACAGTAGACCTGCTAATGGGTCATACACCTATGATACCACCATTACCATCAGTAAATCCACTTAAGATCTTTTTATGAGTTTTGCAGGCGTTCAAACTTCGAGAAGAATCTGTAACTTGAGCTAAGCTCAACATGGCGAAATATTCTCTAAGAATAGGCGAAATGCACCGATCCGTTCAATAGTAATACCAAACACCTAATTGATCATATTTCTTGATAATCTAGGATTTACGCTTAAACCAACACGCCTTGAAAATGTCGAATCGTTTTCATTGATGATTATGTTCTCGGTACAAAAGTGCTTTAAATAGATAACAAACTTAAGCGAAGGTAAGCATTTCGCATTTTGCACTCCTTTGTTGCTTCCTCAGTTGAGAACAAGAGAATGCGAAGGACGTCGGTGATCTAGTAAAAAAAAAATTGAAGTGAAATAATATTAGCTCAGATGCTAAATATAGGCGTACAATTACAAGCATCGTAATAACTAGACCTTTCAGAATTCATCCAACACATCAATTAGATTGTTATTAAACTAAAATCAATACAGATACCTTATCTGTTTCTCCCGGCAATAAAAAGAATTAGAAAATGTTTTTAATCGATGCCGTTTCGACATACATAATAAATTTATTAAAACATTATCGAGGTACACATACATACATACATACATACATATGTCGCAATATATTTTTAAGATAAAGAG
The DNA here is from genome assembly GCA_038088585.1 of Chrysina gloriosa. NCBI lineage: Eukaryota > Metazoa > Arthropoda > Insecta > Coleoptera > Scarabaeidae > Chrysina > Chrysina gloriosa. The sequence goes on along the minus strand of CM076090.1, from coordinate 9,407,806 downwards.
TCTAGAATATTTGATTGAATTAGCACATATATCCACATTTACAAACATACGAATCCCGATTATTTGGAAATCCGATTTATTAAAATGGGATTTGGGAAAAAACAGGTAAGTACTAAAGCGATAAGTGAAATCCAACGCCGTTTCGGTTTTGGTAAACACTGGTTGTTTAAGGTAAAAATTAGGAAACGAAAATGTTGCAACTACAACCGGAAGGATATGGTCTATGGATAACATTTCTTGATGCATCGATAAGATAGGACATGTAAATAATATATTGGATAGTTAAAAATAATCAAAAGTTAATATGTAGTTTTATGTTCTGGTCAATAGAACTATTTGCTATTAGTAAAAATTTGAAAACAGCAATATCTGTAAATTTATACCTACCAACAAAAGCTCATTTTAATCATCGAACCTCTTCAGTCACATCAGAGGGCCCTAGACGAGCAACTCAATTCATTCAATGATTCAATGTACTCGAAAGCGATGATGGTATTTAATGTTGTGTCTTAGAATTACGACTTAAGCTAGAGCGAGCATAAGATTTGAACATGCCTTCGAATAGAGAGAGCACATCCCTTCATAAAGAAAGTTGGAAGCAATTTAAACTAATATGTCGAGTCAGGGAAACTACTACAATGAGTTCCACAGGGCCCATTATGAATGTTTCTTACCTCAGTTAGTATTTATTTGCATTTTTGTGTTTTGTGTGGGAGAGATGGAACCCTGTACTGTTTAGAAGTTTGTGACAATTGGTAAACTTCTTTGGAGAAAAATTAAAAATTTATACATATTCCACATTCCCACTTTACACAACATATTTTAATATCACTCTGTATAACGACTAAGTTTCATAGTACGAAGGCGATGCCCTATTTTCGTAGGACCCTTTAAGAACACATCTTGCAACATTTTTTCTATATTCCTCATGACGGCTACTTCTTAATGGTCTTCCGGTGGGAAAGATATTGTGCCACTCGGCCCTTCTTTATACCAGAAATTAACAGTTATTGTACGACCACCACTCATAAGTGATTCAACATGATTCCACCAGTAAATTGGTAAATATAAAACTTCTCCTGGTCCTACTACTGCGTCATGGCTTTTAACTTCCTTGGATTTAGGGAATTTACACGAATTTTTGATAGTCTTTTAATGGGTAACTCGGCCACTCGGCCCTTCTTTATGCCAGAAACTAACAGTTATTGTATCATCACCACTCATAAGTGATTCAACATGATGCCACCAGTGAATTGATACATATATAACTTCTTCTGGTCCTACTACAACTTCATGGCCCTCAATGTAATGTGGGCGATCAAAATCAATCATACTTTGCCGGTCATACGAGTGATATACAAGATGTGGATGTAGACATCAAATTGACTGGGTGGAGATCTTTTGTAACCATAAATTTGTGCAAATAGATTTTGTTGTTCATCATCATGTCAGGGCATTACATTACCTTCCATAGCAGTTAAGAGTAAATTACAAGTTACAGGTCCCCAGTTATGTACGTTTGCTTCGCTTATTGTTATAAAAATCCCAATCAAGGTTCAAGAAGTTCCTAACTATCACTGAAGCAACTGTGTTGTTTAATCTTTGCTGAAGATATAGTCAATCATCGCCACTCTTCCATTACATCAATCGTTTTGTAAAGTCTGTAAGTTTCATATAAACCCTTTTGGTGGGCTGACAAATACTTCTTCAATACTTCTTCCCATGTCTCCGTTGTTAATTTTTGTAAGTTTTTCTTCCTCGTAGTATTTAAATTCATTATTTCTCGGGAAAAAGCCTGTGTAGCCTCCGTTTCCTGTGTATTTCTTTAAATAATCCCTTACATTTCTTGGCAGATGCTACTACTAGAATTTTCTATTATCAATTCGTTGTTCGAACCACTGGGAAAATTTTTATATATTATGGAAACGTCACTCCAAAGACTAAAGGAAAGTCAATAAGTAATTTAGCTAAGAAGGCTATCAAAATCTAGAAATTTTGATTGTGCTCTTGGTGATCGAGATAAAAATTTCGCATTGCATAACCTCGTAACCTGTGACACCACTCTAACAGAATGGTTAGAAGGAAAGCGCCGAGACTTCCGATTCACTAGCTCGATGGTGTCGTGTGAGCCATTAAACGGCTGTTACTTTTGTCTAACAAAAATTAAAGGGTTTTCAAAGAAAACGAGAAATAAAACAAATCACTCAAATGCGTCTAGATTGTCTCTGCTTGTGCCTCACAGTGAAGGCTTGCTTGTTCTTTCTTGTTCTGTAACTTGCAAGATGCTTCATCAGCATCAACAACACCCAATGAATCAGAAGATTCTAAACCTATTAGCTATTGCCCTCAATCTCAGTATATTTCGCCTCATTCAGTGAGACAAAAGGAACTGAACGCCATCTAAAACTTTCTAAACGGAAATCTAAACTTCTGGAAACGAGATTGCAACAATGGAACCTTCTAGCTTCAGATACGAAAATATCCCACTTTCGGGCAAGAAGTAGCTCTTTCGCTGAATTTTTCAACATGTAAAATTCAATATGTGTGTGTGTGTAGAGACGTTAGTGGGTTGATCAAATATTTAGGTGTACAGGATTTAGGTTTATTGGCTCCAATGAAACCTGCTGCCTTTTCCGTCGCCCCCTTCTAAACTAACTAATCTCATTTCTTCTAGTGTTGGTTTCCAGTTTTGTGAAACAAATTCATCAGACACTTCCGAGATTATCAGGAGCAAGCTGATAAGTCCAAAGGAGTCTAATTAAGTGATTTGATTCCATTACAATGTTCAACACATTTTTCTTTTGCCAATAGATCTATTGACCAATTGTTTCCTAAGACTTCGTCGCCTAGGAACCAAGGGCAAGAATACTGTGCTTTAAGCTCATTCGTTGCTTTCCAACGGTTCCAAATTGGCTTATATTTAATTGGATACGAATTTGATATTGCAATTGTCGCCTCAAATTTCCGGTTATGATTTCGACAGTTCTTTTTTACATCTTTTCGAGTTGCTCCTTCATAACACATCAAATCTGGCACTAAAATTTAATAATTTCCTCTTAATTTGATACCTTACCAAATTAGTATATTCAATACGGTTGTGTTGCGTTTATTTTAAAAAATACGTGATGAAAACAATATTTTTTCAAATTTCATTCCTTTATTTAGAAAAGACGTACTTGAGATTCTGCCTAATCGAAATAAACATGCGAGAAGGTAATGAATCTTGTATTGATCCTATCTGCGCCTGAATTTTAAGTAAACAGATTTGATTCGATTTATTGATTGACTCACTCATTAGATTTGAAGCCAGTCATAATATTTTCAAATATCCAGAAAAATTTCCATCCACATTAAAACATTGGCGGTAAACAATAATAGTCATAATTAAAGCAAATATTTCTTTTACAATTTCTTACGAATTCAGAAATATAATTTCTGTTACGTAGACATAATGAAATAAGGGAAATAAACTCCGCATATGTATATTAAATACGTTTTAAAGTACATTTCTACTTCATAAGTTTGCTCGTTACACTGGATAGACATCAGCTATCATGAAACATGTAATCTCATACATATGCTGAAATAGTTATTTAAACAAACACTTGATTTGAATAAGGAAAGGAGATGTCGCCGAGAAGTTATATGTTTATCTGCAAGTGCTGGGTATTACATATATACATAAGTACATACATACATACATCTAAATGATGTCGGCGATAAGCCATCTTTACGCGTATGCATATGCGTTAATCGTGAGAGAGACAGAGAACAAGGCATGGGTAAACATTTTTTATCAATTCAGAGCAAATTGTCGATCGATTAATTTATTTGTTCGATCGCCTCATTATCTATTTATTTTGTAATATTTTAATACCTGTTAAATATTACACCTTGGATAGTTTCATTAAACATTGCGCAAGTTGTTTTCTGAAAGTAGAAATGTCTCACAATCACATGAACATAGGTACAACGAAGGTACGTACATGCGATTACTGCAGTATGTAGATAAATACATTTGTATATGTGCATACGTACTTATAAGCACCTTACACACGTTATTTATGTAGGAGTTTATTGATTTGAGGATTTTGACCCGAGTTCTGAGAAATACCCATAAAGGCTCTGAGTGCAATTGATATCATTCGTCTTCAAAAACGTGGGCTTTAAAGATCATCGTCTACATTCTTAGCTTTCAAACAAAAATTTAAATCAGTCGAGGCAAGGACTGCACGAGAAAATTACATTTTCTTTCGTCCTTTTCAGCCAATACCAACAATGGCTGAGACGTATGTATGGCGTGCATCGTGGTACGTTAGAAACCAATGAGCAAGAACTATCATTCGATGGGGTAGGAGTTAAAAATGCTTGGGTCGTTACTAGCGAAACACGTGTCACCGTGTTTGTTTAAATAATTGTGTGCTGGGGAAGTTTACCGACACCGACGTGATATAGTGTCACTTCAATTGATGTGCTGGAAATCAATGGGAAGTTTTTGTTTTGGTAAATCTACATTTGAACCGATTCTCAAATTTGGCGCGACTTATTGGAAGATTGGTAATTTTTAGATAAAAACATTACTTACGATTACTTTGGCCCAATTTTCGCTACTTAATGCACAACAGCTGATAGAATTTTGTCGTAGATTAACGAAACTTTTCCCATAGTCTGTAGTTACAGTGTCGTTGAAGTACTTTTCGAATGTAGGAGCAAATTAGAAGGTTAAAAATAAATATGCATTGCTCCACACAAACGTGGCGTGTGTAATAGGAATTAATTGCAATTACGAGGGCCGTCCTCTTTCCTCCGACTCTAGTAAAATAATACATAATTATATTGAGAAGACAGCAGCACCAGTTGACATCCAAAATTGCAAATATTTTTACCAAGAAGAAAAAGTTAATGGTGAAACCCGAAATTTCAACCAAAATGTTAAGGATAAAAAAGGTAAATGGAAAAAATATTTGTAAAACAGAACAGCAGAAGGCTATGATACATAAACAGAAACAAGAAATGAAGTTAAATGTTTACCTCATTTAAGGTCTCAAATCGAATGTTTCCTAGGACTCTTTCAGGTTTCGGAACAGATGAAAATCACTAGGAACCATATGGTGATTGTGCAGTTCATTTAAAAAATCCTTAATTTTTTGTGCGTTGTCTTGTTGTCAAGACTCGTCTCGAATCTATCAGGTTTACGCCATTGAACTTGGGCCAAATTCTTAGAACATTGGAAACATCCCTCGTGTTTTGATTAGTATCAACAATTAAATTTCTTCAAGGGTGCTTTACATGTGTACTCCCATTTCTAATTTCAATTTGCATTTGCTTTTAAAGTGGATTCAGATGGGTTAGGTACTGCTAACACTTTATTAACCTGAATTTAAGAAAGTTGATGAGTAAGACTTACAACTTAGGATTTCAGCTTTAAAAGATTGAGATTTCTATCAGCATTTTCCTCGGATGATTTGTGTTAGAAGCGATGTTGTGATTAACCTAGGGCAAGTTTTTAACTTTAAAGTTTCTCACCAATACTTCTTAACGATTTTTAGGTAATTGAGGAAAAAAACACGCACCTGTTTATATCGAAGAGCGTTAGCCTGGGAATCGTTTGAAAATGCCACAGTTAAAAAGTTATGGTCGGAGTAAGCAGCAAACACGGATTTAGCACTCTCAAGATTCGAGTTGCTCATTTTATTCGGATCAATAATAAAGATATTATCAAAACAGCTTTTCGTAGTTTTGGAGATCCTGGTAGATTCTTTGACTAAAATGTTTGCACCATATTTTTCCAGTATATTCAGTAATTCTTTGGAATGTTGACTATCATCTAGAATGTCTACATTAAAATTTCCTGGTATGATAGACGTAATATCTTTTTTATGTGCAACGTGAAGTAGATTTGCAAAGTGAAGGTAAGATTCACAAAACCTGCAAGACGAAGATCTATAGATACATATAAGCAAATATTTGCTTTTATTATAACTGAAATCAATTCTACAGCACTCGAACGAAAAATCAGAGGCCATTTGATTAATAAAAAGGTTTGGTGTGAGTAAAATTTCTTTCTACATGATCATTACCATTACCTGTTTCTTGATTATTCTTTGTTCTGTTTGTATTTTTAACATCAGAAAATTTTTGATCCATTTTCAAAATATTGCAAATCCCTTCAAATTCAATCTGCTTTTTGCGATTGAACTCATGCTTTCGCTCTTTTCGGTAGATATTTTTGGAAATTTGATATTTTTATCGATTGCCCCATCTATAGGAACTTCTCTGAACGTGTATCGATGGATAACACATTCAATGTTTCTTCTTCTTTAACGAGAAGAGAATCTTTTTCCGGTTAATTATTGCAACGTAATTCTTTAATTGAAATGCCTAAGGTGAGTTGAGTATAGAAACTGAAGCCTGCTTTTGCCGTAGTTAAAATTCCATGAGCTTTTTGGTGAAAGATATTTACGATCAGCCGTAATATTTAAAACCAATACACCAACTGGTGGATGGCTCAAAAAGTCGAACCATTATGTCGAAGGTGGGGACTTCGGTAATTGAGAAGACAAAATTAAGGAACTTTTCAGACGTATGGTGTAAAAACCAACAACAACAATAATGATGATACTCTGAAGACTTTACTTTCGAAGTTTCCTGTCGACTGAACTCAATCTGTAACTCTAGATTGTAACTGAAAAAATTGTAGGTTCCTTAATAGCCTGCCTGTCAGCCTGTCAAGCATACTTCTGTTCCGATAGAATTAGTTCGAAACAGCTTTGGAATCTTCTACTATTCCTTGTGCTTTAGATCTTAAATTATGCGCTTTTAGAGAGTTTATTGATATTATGGTATTGTCCACTGAAAGTACACTGGAAGATGTCAACAGTTTAAAATTGTTTTTATGTATTTCCCTCTAAAAAGGGACGGAATCATCTTATTCCATTTGGTAATCATTGATAATTTAATTTACTAGCTGTATATTTTATTGCAAACACTCCAGATTAGCTTGTCGCGCAATATGCAAGGACACCAACGTACATAACTGAAATAAATTGATGCGTTGATTAATCCATTCTTTCTGCTGATATGTAAGTAACTTTCAAGTTAAATGTTTTAAACCAACAACTGCTTCATTCTTTAGCCACTTTTCTAGTTCATCAATAGATTTGGGATTTTCCAATGTTATCGAGAAAACTCATACTTATGCAAGAATGCTTGCTACCTAATCGTACCGACAATATGTAAACTACTCGAATTTGAAATTTCCCGTCGATAAGCATCGATTTCGTAAACAATTACGAGCGTATTATCGCAAAAGTTGAGTTACGAATTTTTATGCGACATATCTCTCTTATTGATTTTATGTATTTTTCGAAAAAGGCGTAAGATATCCAATAATATTTCTACGCATTCTTCGTGTAAATCGTAAATAAGCATAACAAGTATGCAGTAATCACGTAATTTCTAGTAGTACTCAGATGATTTCCAAGAATATCGACGGGACTTTTACCGTCGAAAAACGTCAACAATGTGACGACGATATTATTGATAAAATAAGGAGTTGTGTAGTATCTGGAGGAGCTATAATAGTGCAAGTTTGGACTTGATAAGGTATTTGCAAGGAGTGGCGAAAGATTGTTTAGGGGGCAATATTTCTTTCCCGCTGCGCCTCTGTAACAAGTTTCGGTGCTTTTTTAACTTAAATTTTGTTTATAATTTCAAGCTAGTTGTTTATATGTTTAACGACTGTGACAATTGACAAATAAAGTCGTCTTATTTCAGTACCATAAATTGGTGGTACAATGGATTTCAACCTTGCGGCTATTTGTTAGTCACAGCTTTCGAACTCCTGGGCAAAGAGCGGCCGTTACCAACAACGGAATATTGGTCTAATTCGGAACAAGATTAAAGAGGACCAAATTCTAAATGAAGACCTAAAGCAGGAATCTGCAATAGAAGTTATTGAGAGAAAACAAATGGAATGGTTTGGACATGTATCTAGGGTGAGTGAAAACTGATTAGTTATGACCATATATGAGACAAAAGGATGCAAGAGAAGAAAAGGAAATCCACGAAAACATTGACCCAGCAAATACACACCATAGGAGAAAAGAGAGGAAGAACGATCAGAGAAATGAAGGAACTAGCGCAGGATCGGAGGCTACGAACGAAATGGAACAAAGAACATTAAACAACTCAACTTCCATGCTCTACCAGGGCGGCAGGATATACTTGGGGGAAATTTTTTGAAAGAGGACCGACATGTTATAATACTATAAGAAGTATTGGAGCAAGTCTGAAGATTGGTGTGAAACCAAATCAAACCATTTGACGCCGGTTAAAAACAAATACCATGTGGAACAGTATAGATATATATATATATATATATATATATATATATATATATATATATAGATGGTGAAATAGGGGTACATATGCTTCTATGAGTCTAAGGAGAATGAGTTGGCTCCAACAAACATGAAAAAAACGAAAAGCGCTCAAAAGATGGATTAAGTTGCAATTTAATGTTTGGGCCGAGCAATTGAGTATTTGAATATCCAACCAATCATTGAAATACTAGATCATTTTCCAGAACAAAAATATACAATTCAATGCCTAAAGATTGGAGAAAATATTTTGGAAATTTCGATTGTCAGAGATGCAAAAATGCATTGATTGTAGATGTAGATTATACTGCGAAAAGTGATGAAAAATGTATATTGTTAATTCGTACTTTAAAGGTTTTTCCCGCTTCCATTTTTGCTTTGTTCGTCCATATCTTCGTATCTTGTGCAGTCCTCCACCTTTTTCTCGGACGACTAAAGCACCTTAAATTTTTATATGTAAAACACATGAAACATTACATGTAAAAATTCACGACAATAACCTTCAAAAATGGAACGTCATCTAAATAATAATAATAATAATAATAATAATAATAATAATAATAGTAATAGTCTTTATTTCCAACAGGACTGAAATATTGAGTGTAAAAATTGTATGTAGAAATACGCTGTGACAATACACCCTCAAATTACTAGTTTGTCACAAAATTCATGAAAATACATGTAATTTGTGAACGTGATTACCGCTTTCACAATATTTACACAATGCTTTCTTCGCTTTTCTGCTGTTCCCCATTCTGAAAATATGAATCAACCACCACATCTGTCTCTCATCAACTATTTCATCGATTGATGTGTTTTTTTTGTGCGTTGTTGTTGTTATTGTATTTCTGATCTTATCCCTTCTGGTTTTGCCTTCAATTTTTCTTAGAGATCTCATCCCAGTGGCTATTATTTTGCTACTGTTTCTGCTTGTGGTTGTCCAGGTTTCACTATGATAGACTTCCGTTTATGTTTCTTTTGGTACCTCCTTTTTCTCTTAGGAATGTAGTTCTTAAAGTATGATTTGGTCTTCTTGCCTTGCCTAATTCTTCATTTCTATCTATCTACATATTTCTTCGGTTTCTTACATGATAGTACGTAGATAATTGAAGCTTTTGACTTGTCCTAACGTCCTTTCTTCCCGTTTGATTGAGTATCCTTTCTGCTGTCTGCAATTACAGTTGCTTTTATTTTATCTGTATTTAATAATGATAATAATAATTTATTTAGCAAAATGCTATTACAACATATTAATATAGGAAATTACTATTAATTATTAATTAAATCTACTTATAATATAGCCTCTCAATTGTTTCCTAAAATGTCTGCAACTGTTACAATATTTAATTTTTTGCGACATGTCATTGTACATTTTTAGTCCTTTAGAAAACAATGTATTTTCTGTTCAATGTTTATTGACGGATTGTACATAAAAAAATTATTTCCGGTGTTATATGTATGAATATCTTGCACCAAGTACAAGCTGCCTAGGTAAGTAGTCAGGGGCCTGTTTATTCATCATTTCATAAATAAAATATAAAGTGTTGAAAATCACTCTTCTTCATGTAATACTTTGAGCATCGTCCTAATTGGTGTACGTCTCCTAGTTCCAAGGATTACACGCATAGTCCGATTCTGAATTTTTTAATTTTTTGTAATTCATTTGTGTTTAAATTAAAAAGAACAGTTGAACAAAAATCCATATGTGGCGAAATAATCGCATTATATATTAAGATCCGCATATAAAGACTAAGCCTTTTGCCAATTCTATACAGAAAATGCACTTTTCTAGACATTTTACCCATAACATAAGTAGAATGTCTTTTAAAATTGAATTGATTATCTAGAATGACCCCTAAGTATTTAATTTCGGTGACCTAATCGAGTTGAATCCTATCAAATTTAATTTGAAATTTTATACGATTAATTTGTTGTAACATGTAGTTAGTGCCAAACCATATGTATTTACATTTATTTATATTGACACAGATTTGGTTGTCACAAACCCATTCATATACGTTGCTCAAAGTGTGATTAATAATAGATACCAATTCACCAATATTTTTTCTGGTCACGTATATCATTGTATCATCAGCAAAAATAGGAATGTTACAATCTACAATATTTTTAACGATATCATTTATATGTACAATAAAGAGAAGAGGGCCCAACACTGTCGCTTAGGGTATACCCGTCTATATTCTAATATCTCCATGGTTATTAGTATTAGTTCCTCCTGGTATACTTACTTTCACAGTTTGCGAATAATGTATGCCAAGTTATCTGTAAATATTATATCTCGAAGGGCTACTGGTTTCATTCCCCGATGTTAATTTTTTCCAAGTTTTATATCTACATATCTTTACTTGTATTGACTGCTTCGTCTATGACCACTGAGAACAGTAACTGGCTTGATATACACATTACATCTTTGATTTAATCCTTTCTTTGTTTCAAATCCTGTAGAGTCTCAGTTTCTGATTATTCCTGTATTTGTGGGAGGAGACGGTTTAAGGCTGTTCGGTACTTTTCTTCAAGATCAGTTAAACCTAATTTTTTTATTGGTCCCAAAACTATTTTGAAAATTGTATATCTGTCCTTTAAAATTAGTGTATGTAACGATAAAATACTATTTTTTTACAACGTTAAGAGCTTCTGCAGCTTTAATTTTTTTCAATCATAAGTGACGAACCAGTAAGTTTACGGGCTCGAAATTTTACAAACCGTGTATTCGTTACGATAGCTACGACTTACCATCGAGCTTTTTGTAAATTCCTTTGTTATCGTTACTTTCTTCAAATCTAAAAATGATGGTAAGCCCATGGTCATTTTTCTATTCCTTAATTGAGGTTAAATTCAACAACAAACAGGGAATTTACAAAAAGCTCGATGATAAGTCGTAGCTGTAGTAACGAATACACGGTATTCAAAATTTGGAGCCCGTAAACTTACTGGTTCTTCATTTATGATTGAATAAGAAAAGGTTAAAGCTGCAGAAGCTCTTAACGTTGTAAAAAATTAGTATTTTATCTTTTGACGCAATACTTTTAAAGGTCAGATATACAATTTTCAAAACAGTTTTGGAACCAATAAAACAAAAGTAAGTTGAACCGATCTTGAAAAGAAATACCGAGCACACTTAAGTAATAGGAGTATGATTTTTATCTATGCTATACATAGGTGGAATGCAGAGACTTCGAAAAAGTACTTTTGAGGATGATTTAAAAAGAAGTTAGCTTCACGTTGGGATAAGTGTATTCAACTAAATGGAAGTTGGGGGACATCCCTTGTATTATATAAACAGTACCAGTTTCACACGGTCTTTTAAAGAAAAAAGGGCACACGGAATTTGATTAGAATTACTAAGTAAATAAATCAATAACCAAACGGACTAAGCAAATTTGTTTAATTTCCTACTTCCCTATTTTTCTCTTTATTTTGTATAAGCTAACAAATTATCTATTGGTACTCGTTACGTGTTCCTTAGATAACATCGAAAGCGAAGTTACCTGTGTAGTACGTAGATACTACATAGCTACATACATACGTATTACGTCTAAATCATTACTCGTTTAACATTTTTCTCGGAAATTTCAAAATTTCGATGGCTAGGGGAGGTGGGTGGATCGAACGAGATGGATAGAGAGAGAGAGCAAAAGTCGGAGGGTGGAAAGGCATGTGCCACATGCGGGTGTGAGGGTGAATACATTAGTAAAGTTTTCTATATCACCCAGTGACCACTGGGCAAACGTTCAGTCATGTTTCGGACTCTAAAACGTACCGATATCCGATTGGAAACGTCTCGCGAAAGCGCGGAATTCCGGAAAGCGTAAATTTTACCTATTTCGAGTTTCCGAGATGCGAATGAGTGTTTTGGTGACCGTCCCGCTATGTTTGGCCAGCTTTATCGTCTATCTAACGATATATCACCTTTTGAAAACAATGATATAAGTTGCGCTTACGTTATTGTTTCTTTTCCCTTTTGCTTATTATGGTACTATAATTCGAAATGGAGCAAAACGGTCGCGTTTAGTATTCTATCGTCGTAGCTAGAGAGGAATCATTCGCGATCGTAAGTCAGTCCTCCTATAATTAATTTAAATAAGCAAACTCGGTATCATATCTTATCGGGTTTTTCCTTTTTAAATATTACCTGGAATATATCTGACTTGACTATTTAATTATCAGTTACACTTGCATAGTATTGAACGCTTTTTAATATTCAACGAGAGATAGATTTTAATACATTGCTAAAGACGAAGATGACGCCGATACTGTCCAACACCGTACATCCCAATCATTATCTGAAGAGCATCTTCGACAATTTAAACGGCGGGCACATGTTCGCAGGTTAGTAAAGTACAAAATGTTTTATTGCTTGTTAAATAAGTTTTGGGACGACGCGGACGATGCGGGGAAAAAACGCGTGGTGTACGCACTAAAGGCCGATTTTTAGATATCGAAACGTATCCGAATGATACAATAATTTTTTGAATCCTTATCAAAATGATGGGGCGGTTATACAGGTTTGGATTGTTTCTACGATGTACTAATAAACCCGAACAGATTAGATGTAGTGTGTTTATTATATTTTTTATTGTTAGGGTGATATTTGGAATTATGTCAGTTTATTATTCATCATTCATAGATTAAATAATTGTGCAATAGATAATTTCAATGTATCATGTATGTGTATACGTAGGAGTAACGCATTTTCTAAGTACTATATTAATAGAGATAAAAGTGGATTTTTCTTTCGAATTTTCTTTCGCTTTGTGACCCGCGATTCCAACGAAATGGCATGGAAGTAGTCCTTTCAATAAGTTACAGCCGTTTCGCCACATACGCTGCGTTAACACAATCGCCTATTAATAGTAATAACAAATTATTGTTAGCCTTGTTTAGTTATTGATATTTATGTAGATTCACGTAGAAAATACACCAAGGTGATGTATTCGCTCATGACTTCTATTTGTTAAGTACGATTTGTTTCAAAATGATCGGTTATATACTCTTGGTTCTATTCTAGATTTTTAAGCAAAAAGTAGTAACTAAAAATGGACAATATGATGATCATGCAAACTTTAAAGCATTGTTTCTTGTTTATTTGATAAATATCTAATTTATTATTAATTTATACAAACAAGTTGACTTTTAAACTTTCCACCGAAGTAGAAAGGGCAAAACACTAGGAAGAAGAAGATGTTGACTACTACCCTTACCATCCGACTCTTTGAATAGCTCCAAATACGCATTTCCATCACCAAAGCGCCATCCCCAGTTGCTTGTCGAAATGCGTATTTGGAGTTGTCTAACGAATCGATATGCTAAAAGTGAGATCTAATTTCTTCAAGTTCTAAAACACATTTAAAGGAAAGTTGCCAATATCCTACTACTTAAGAAATTTCGATTTATTGACGGGTAATATTACGTGATATTTCTTCTTCTTCTTCTTCTCGTAAATCCTTGTGCCTCCTCAGCGTCGGATTATCTCCGAATCTTACGACGATTCAATCCATTTGTTCCATAGTGTCCGATCTGTACTCATTCTTCTCATTTCTTCTATGATCTTCCCTCGCTTCCCAATTCATTGATTCCATAAATCCATCTTTCTTCTTAGTGTACTGAGAATTTAGTTCATTTCTTAAACAAAATTGCCCCGGCCTAGGTCTTAATTAATGATATAAAAAGCATAAATTATAACAAATAATATGTGTAGTATATATAAATTTTGAAAAATATCTAACATAAAATAAAGATAATTACCTAGTGTTGTGTGTGTGTGTGTGTGTTAGAGAGTGTAGTTTCTTTTATTCGATGATGGTTCTTCCTATAGCTCCTCTTTTTGAACTCCTTATTCAATGCAGCTCTATTTTCTATCGATTCTTCCCTCTCTTAACTTCTTTTTCGGTGTGGCTCTATTTTCTATGGATTCTTCCCTTTTTAAAATTATTTCTTCTCCGGTGTGGTAAGGTTCTTTTATTGACTGGTACTTCCTTTCAAGCCCTTTTGGTCCAAATATATTTTAAACTTATTTGTTGACTTATCTATCTTGTCAAATTTTTTTTCCGGTAACCAGGACTATACTACGCTATTTCTCCGTTGTCCAAATAACGAGAAGTTTAATTCACCATGACTTCAGTTCATCCAATGCGTACCGTTATTATAGAAACCTGTATTGTTAATGTCCAGGTATCCTTGGTTATTTATATCCAGTGGTTATTAGGAATTCATGTGATGTGAAAGTGTTGAATGTATGTGTCTGATTGGTTACAATGCTTTTCCAGCTTTTAATCGATGCTTTTTATAATAATTAATAAGTTTATTTTTAGTTACATTTTTTCTCCCATTGAACGTCTCTGGCTGGACTTAAAATAAAAAGCTAACACCCGTAGGGTAATAAAATGCTTAAATGGTGGTGTGCGTGATACCGAAAAAGTATAAATAGAATCCAAAAATAAACCGAACGTCATTTGAACTTAAACATCCATAACCCCAACATTTACTTTGAATTTTGATATATTGAATTGTAATAAGTTATAAATTTTCTAATAGTAATTAACCATTTAAGTATTACTATACTACATTAGTCTTCCCTTTTTTTTTTTCTTTTATTGTTACGTTTGACTTCTATTATTTTCTTTTTAGACTCTTTTGTTTCATTTTTACTAAGTAACCGTACCAATTCAATTGATTTCTTTCAATTTTGTTTAACATGTTTTCTTCGTTTATTCTAATCTGTTGGTTCTTTATTTTATCCGTTTTAGTTTTCCATTAGCGGTTAATTTACTCTCGTGTTTATGCTCTACTGTCCAGGACTCGCTTCCATGCATTATTATGGTTGCTACTACTGAATTATATTGTTTGATCATTTGTTTCTGTGTCTTTCTTCCCGATATAATGGCACCTAGATACTAGTATGTGTTAACAATTTCTTCTTGTTTATCATTTGTTTTAATTATTAGATTATTTGTTGGCTCTTTGTTGTTTGTCACCATTAGTTTGTTTTCTTCTACGCTTATTTCCATCTTTATCTTCTTTCTCTCCTCTGTCCATATTTTTGTTAATTTTTCGATTTTCACATAACTATCAGCTATTAGTGCCAAATCATCGACGTACAGTCATGCATCTACAGTCATAGATTCCAGTTTGTTACATCTTATCAGTGTCTTCAGGTTTTCATTGCGTTTCCTCGTATTCTGCAGGACTTAAGCTCCTTTCTTGTTTTATTCTTACTTGCATTTCAAAACCTGCTGATCTTCTTCCTGACCTGAGGATAGAAACTTTTGATTATTTCACCCATCGTTCTTAGCACCGGATGGATATCTATACTTATTCTATCTAGTGTATAAAGAGCCGCTCGCAAGTCCATAAAATTAAAGTAGATTTCCTCCCCCTGCTCCAATTTTTCCTTCTATGATGTTTTTAATGATATGGATATTATCATCATTTGTTTTCCTTTTCCATAAACTGCTTGTTCTTCCACCAATTTGTCCCTTATTAAATGTGAGAGTCGTTTTTCTATTATTTTAATATTTTAAGGCATACTGTCGATAGACATATTGCCGTATAGTTTTCACACTGACTTTGATAGCCTCGTTTATGTATTGGAGTGATGGGGTTGTTTTTTTCCCAATCCGCAGAAATTCTGTTAGTTCACCATACTTTCGAAAGATGTCAGGGATCCATTTCTTTCCCACATGTCCGGGCCATTTCATCATTTCCGGTGCTATATTGGCCGAAACACACGCATTTTCTGTTTTTAGTCTACTCAGGACTTCTTGTACTTCTTCCATATCTATTTCTTCAAGTTCTCGATTATATTCATTTCGTGTTCCTGATTCTAGTAGTGAATCTGTATAATTACCTCCATTTGTAAATTTTTGCCTAAAGAATCCTCACCATCTTTCAAGTATATGTTTTGCTCTCGTTTTTTCGGAATTTGTTGCAAGTACAATGTATTTTCTTCAATCTGGAATAATAATGACTAAGATATAAGTGCCACAAGATGCTGGTTCTGACTTCGTTCAGTGTTATTCTTTTAGACACAAGAACGTAAGTTTATCATCAGCCTGCTGAATTCCGTAAAATTGATCATTGTGAATAAAATACATGCTTCAGGACAACGATTTCTGGTCAAAATGGCTAACATATGAGGTGGTTTATATTTTTGCTGCTAGGTTGTAATAATTATCAATACTTTCAGAAATATGACAATGATACGATTTAAGCGCCTGTTACAATAAATTCAACTCTCCCCTATTCCCAGTTTCAGTCTCATTAATTTACGAGCCCCGCAAATTTGTCGACGAATGTCAACTCCTTCAGTGATCTTCGCGCTCAGGAAACGAATTTCAGATGTAAGTACCTCACCAGTGGCGGAATTTTCAATTAACTTTGCTATTCTAACAAAGCACTATCAACTCTAAACAACAAACAGCAATCTCGAAATGACGTCACTCCTTCTCCTTGACTTAGAGCAACTACCGCGCATGCGTCTAACAGCGATTGCAGCGTTGCCGCGGCAAAAATACAAGACGAAACATATTTCTTGCAGGTGCCTCGTATATAATTTTTCTTTGTTTGCAGTTTGTTAAATCCTCGTTTAACTCAACAACATAGAGCTTATTTGCGTCTTAAACTAGGAAAATTTTGGAATTAAATGACAACGGAATAATTTCCGGAAGTGCACGAAATCAACTGAATTTAGATACGGTTAGTGTCCCAGAAAGTTTAATTCCGCATGCAATTTTTTTATTATTCTCAAACGAAGTTAGCTTAAAACTAACGTATTTCTTGTAACAAATATCTACAGAAATGTCACTTAATTGCTTATGATTTCGAAACAATTTAAATAAATTGGCTCGTACTCTTACCACATCTAATTTTGAACATTTCAAAACACATACGAAGTAATCATAAATCGAAGTTCTAACTCGTAACTGATTTCATTACAGGGTAAAAATCCTTTCCTTAAGATTTGTGCTGGTAGTGTCAGTTGTGGTATTACTATGCTTGCTAACTTTCAGAGAGGCTCAACAAAAATGCACAATTAGCATTACATTAATGCTGCATTCACTGAACAAGAGTCAGCGAGCGGATTTTGGTCCGTCTTTTGAGCGCCATCTTCAGGTGGTTATTCCCAAAAATGCAAAATTAACGTCAGAATCGGATATCAATGATCCAAAGATATCCCGAATATCGATTTCCACGTAATGTGCTAAACCCTTCCAATTTTCGAATCGCCCTATTCGTGCGCCAATTTTGAGTGAAAATGCAAACTTTTTCTTTGTGGTTTGGAGTGTATCTCAATGCCCCAAATGAAATACTATCACGGACCACTTCTTCGCGATGGTCCATACTGGATTAAATCCATGATGAGAACAGGCACATGGCACAAGTAAAGATTAGGAATTTTCTCGGAGTTTGGACATCAATTCTTCCAACAAGAATATAAATCGTACCTACCCGTACGATCGTCCTCTACTTAAGCGCTGTAATTACATAAAATACGTAATCACGCCACTAATTTTTGCCGTAATTGCAAATAAAAGCTCTAATTTTATATTATTTGAGGGCAATAAAACTAATTATTCGGGATTGCATTTATTAACAACATCTCATTACCGCGCTCAAGAGCACCCGGTACGTCTAATTTATTACAATTTAATTTGAATAAATTAGATTACGCGTCGTATTTTTAGACATTAATTAGATGGATGTGATTGTAATTATCTTATATTATAATCTTCGTATCATTCGTTATGATATGATGCGGCCGCGTAATCAGGGCGAAATTATTTAAATTGAATTTAGAGTCGTTGCGTTTTAAAATCGGCGGGTGCAACTAGAGAAGAAAAATATTTTATTTTATTTTTAGATTATAGTCGGCGTATTTAATCGTTTCTAAAGCACAATCGGTGTCCGTGGGTATTTTTTCATCCTGATAAAATAAATATAGAATTAAAGCAAACCTCGCCGATTCGAATTCTTCTCGGATCAAAGCTGATAGGAAAGATTACTCCAATTGACCTTGCGGGTTCTAGTAGCAGAAATAATTAAATTAAAAAAACGTATTGGTATTAAGTGATTGTGGTGTTTTGCACGGCGTAAACCTAAGGTTGTAGTATAGATGATCTTTCAGATAATACAATAAAAACAATAGTATCAACTCAATGATTCAATACCGCAATAACATGCCAGACAATAATACGGCTTGTTTATGATAGAGTTAGTTTCCTTCAAAGCAAAATCGACATGTTCGTGAATGAACGACAACGATGAAAGGAAAAATCGCTTGATTTAATTCCGTAGAAAATCTAAAGCTGTAATATTAAAAATTAAAGTAAACAATTAATTTATCGGCAAGTACGATGAATTTAGACAATTGAACGATAAAAACATGAATAATCACGAGGAGATAATGAAAAAAATATATTTGTTTAATTATTGCTGAGACGAGATGAATTTAATCTTTACACATTTCTTTGTTCCCCGATTAGATATAATACTGCCAAAAATTTATGACTTCAATTTGGCTGCACGTCCGTTACATGTGACACCGTAATCCCCTTTGTCATCGGCGCATTATTTGTGTGTTCCACTCCCCGTACCTTTAAGCGCGGTCAAGTCACCTACCGGAAATCGCCAGAGTATTAATTACAAAACTGCATTTGATAGCTTGGTTAATCGCAAAAATCTTAACAATAAATCGGGCTATCGAGGCAATTATTGCCGTTCCCAGATCATTAATTTTTCCTATCGGCCCGAGCAGTGGAGACGACAAAAATATTAATTTTAATTTCCGATAAACGAATCGAGTAATTAAGACATTAAGAAGGGAGTTACGATTGTTAACGGCCGAAGGGAACGTTTCGTTCCGATAAAGTTATAGATTTGACGTTAGAATGGTGCGAGACAAATGCGTGTTATTCTTATCGATGAAATTAGATTAATTAGACCTAATTAATGATAAAGTGACGTTGCTTTTTTGGAATTAAAAAGTAGATTACTCCCTCACCCAAATAACAGAGTCCAGAGACGGTTAGAGAAATGACAGGAGGTAAATTTTATAGATTTGTTAACGTTGAAATCGAATTCAGCCCCGGAAATTGTGTAGCACGTAAAATTTTGAAGTAACTTTAAGTTAAAAGGTCAAAAAAGTGCCATTTCGACCAAATTTATGAAGTTATTGTGAGTGAACGGTTTTCTTTATAATTCCGAAACCAACATGGTATTGTAAATAAAAATAAGGAGACTGTGGTTAAAATACTATATAAAATAAACGAAAATTACCCTTACCACACTTTTCGGACCCAGTTCCGGATACGTATTTCGGCAACTAAGGTGCCATCCTCCGTGAAAAACTGAGTGGTAAGGGTAATTTTATGTATTTTATATATGACACCGTATTTTACTAGTCTTCAACTCAAAATCCATTTCGATTGTTGTTATATGATTTTTTTGCCTGAGATATGAAAGTTCAAATTTAGTACTGGTCACGCAATTTGAAATATTATGAAATAAATGCTTATTTATGCCGTACCGTAGGTTGAAATTTTAGACGAAATCCATAGTTTGACTTAAATTACATTCGTTGTTATTCGACTGTACTTTGACAGTAAGAGCCTCGCTCTTACCCACCGTATTATCTTGAATCTTTATTCTCTTCTACGTTCAAGTTATGCTTGCCGATTGAAACTTCCTCAGAAACCTCAGTCTTTTAAAAACATTCATTTCCTGGATATTTTAAGTAATTTGGACTTTATAAGGCTAGACTGTGACCAAAAATCACTTCCACGCCTCATTCTGAGTGTGATGATTCCGGAACATCTTTTCGCGCTGAATAAAATGCCTTCTTGTAAAGTTGGTTAGAGAAAAACAAATTAAATGCCCATCGATTCGTCTATGTACTAACTCAAGTCCCGTTAACGTCCTGCACTAAATCCCCAAGTCCCCTCCAACAGTTTCAAAGCAGGTAACTGAAATTATCATAAAAGAATTATTTCAAACAACATAACTGAATCGTTCTTGAACACTTCCAAATACGTTCCTCGACGTGATTTGACACCAAACTGAAATAACCATTAAAAAATTACTCAAATCGACATAGTTGAACCGTTCTTGAATACTTGCAAATACGTCCTTCGAAGTCCTTTGACGACCAACTGAGAGAACCACAAACAACTTGCTGAAGTCGACATAATTGAATCCTTCTTAAATGCTTCCAAATACCCTCGACAATTAAGTTGAGCATAAGTTTTGCAAATCGTGTACTCCTTTGAGAATAGTTTATCGCTATGTTGTCTTCTTCTTCCATTACTTCCCTGGAAATCCCAATCCAAAACAGTTTAGGCAATTTCCGCTGTTTAATTATGTGCCATTTCATTTTTTCCCTGCAAGTCTCTATCAATGGATTTTCTTCTTTGAAATTGTACCATCTTCATTTAGGACCACTTTTGTTAAATTCAAACAATTAACGTATGATTTTTTTTTGTTCTTCAATGCCCATCTCCGCTTTTGAGCATGTTAGGCGGTCTCCGTGGTCACGGTCTCGAAACCTTCCACGTCAAAGACCAGCGCTTTATTATATTTGGTTATCGGTACGATAATAGTACATTTTCTTTAGGATGCAAAAAAATGTATTTATCATCAGATTGCATAGAAAACCATAAAATTGTAAACAGCTAGAATAGGTACCACCTGTATGCTTCGTTCCCTTGTGCAGTTTCATTCTCTATTAGATCATCAAATCACCAGCGCCATAAATGTGCTTAAATTTTTCATTTAAATGACGCGCAGTTTGTGAAATCTTATTTAATATGTACGTGAAGTTTCAGCGGGATCTATCAACTAGCTTTTGATAGCTGATTGTATTATATATACACACATATATATTTGCTTCCCGTCAATGTATTGTTAAATAACCAATTAGTTCACCTCAAGCTACTAGTTACCATTGTTATTATGGACGTATTTAAATGCGGAGCAAGGAATTCGTTGGAAATTCTGTGTTGTATACGAAATTTCTTGTACAGACGCATTGATAATGTTGACGAAAACCATCACGAACTCTGGTTTATCAAAAGCAATAGCATATGAATGGTGCGAAGTATTTAGAAGGTAGTCGTAAAGTAATGGAGGATTGGCCTAGCTCTGGGCATCCATCGACATCAAATACTGATGAAAATGTGTCGATAAATAGTTTCAGTTGATGTTTTGGGAACGAAGGCATCGTCCAAATTCACACCAAATTCACCACCAAATTCTTATCAAATTATTCTGAACAATTCACACCGAATTGGGTCCGTAGATAATGCTCAGATTAAACGACAAATATTGGGGCTTATATTAACCAATTTTGAGTGAAATGTGCTTGAGAAAATAATTGAATAGGAAATTCCACTTCAGCAAGGGGGCGTTTAACTGAATGCAGCAAAAATCGCATATAAAGGTGTGACTGTGTGAGATTCCAACAGATCTTTGGTAATCGTCGGATTTTGCTTTATCTATCCTCAAACACGTGACAAATAAGCAATGTAAGAATGCTAAGTTTTTGTTAATAAAATTGTGATGAAATAAAATCCGGATGACTCTTCATATAACGGCCCTTATTAAATTAAGTTACGTTAATGGACAGCTACCAAGTAACTGTGCAAGAGCTTACTGAGTGAGCACAATTTGCATACGCCAATAATCCGGATCCAATAAGATTGTGTACTACTTTTGCAAAAGTGAAATTTTGATAAGTACAGCTTCCTATTGTATTTTTCTTCTTCTTGTTTGCGTGTCGGATTAAATTTTTACCTCCTTATCTAACCCATTTTTTTCAGGTTTTCTGTTTTTTCACCTTTATCCTCGTTTCGTCCAGCTTTCCTTCTATCATTTCGAAGCTCCCCTGTCGCTAGATTAAATCCTCCTCTTTTTACATCGTTTACGTCTTCTCCTATTTTCTGTATTTGTTACAACTGCCGTTTTTATAATTTAACTAGGTGACCCGGCAAACTTCGTTTTGCCCAATTTTTTTCGATTTTTCTTTTTTTCCTAAACTTTCCCGTAGCAATTACGAACAAACCCGCAGAAGGAAGTATCCAATTCGGTCCAGTCGTTTTCAAGTTTTGAGCATCCGAACAAAGCAAGATCCATTTCTATATATGCAGATTTTTAACTATATGTCCATACCGATCAAACTACTGTTACTTCCAATTTCCCACAATTCCTACATAATTACTAGTACAGGAATAAATATTAAATAATTTTATTCCAATCTGACCTTCCCATACTGCAGGACGTATCATGCTAGGTTTCATATACTTGAAAAAATCCCGTGTTTCTCTCGTCCTCCCTCCTTCTTACACACATGACATTTGCATGAAAAGCGTATTCATTTATATTTGATGTTTCGGATCGCATGTTAGGAAGGAGCCAAATATGAATATACGATCTATGAATGTTTAAAAACTTCATCATCTACTGGATGCATTTTCCATGGATGCCGCAGATTATTCAAAAATTCAGGACTCAATTACCGCGCACAATACAGCAATGCATCAATTGGCATTTGAGCGGTTCACGCAACCTCATTATATCGATCATTAAAATTCATAACGCGATAGAATTCTATCGAACAAAGGAACGAAAAATGAAAATATTACGGTGGCGTTTCCATCGAAGTTGGAGTACCAATAGGTCCTGGATCGCGCCCTATGTATTTATTTCCTTTTACGAGGAATAATGATGAAATTAAATTATTAATAGCGATTTCGGAATAAAATTTAAATTACTTACGTATACAGGCAAAGAACGAAGTTCAATTTTTTTATTCCGGTAATCAATTTCGCGCTAAGTAAGTAGAAGATAAAAAGCGATGGTAATCAATATTAATAAAGTGATTAGTAACATTAAAATCAAATGCCAATGTACATAAAAAACATGATAATTTTTTATTATCTCGAGAAATTCTGTGCAAAAACGAACGCAATTGATATGTATGTATGTTATGTACGTATATATATACAAAGGTAATACCTAAAATTAGATCCACTCGATATCAAAATGTATGGCTGTCTTCCAGGAAATTACATCTCAATTTCGATAATTAATTACGTGCTATTAGTCAAGAAAAAGTCCATAAAAGTTTCGACGTAAAGGTGTAGATTTGATAATGTTTGCTTAGACCATATAATGATTTGGTATGGCAATTGGATGATTTCACTAATTGGAGGCTTTTATTAAATTATTAGGCATATTCGAAATGTGGAACGCATATCGTCTCAGAGCTGATTTTACTTAACTTAATTGCCATTCTGAAAGGAAATTATTTCGATCGATCGTGCAGGTTTAAATATCGGTTAAAACATTGAAAACCAAAGCGAGCTTTTTCCACCCTAACAATGCATCTGGATGTGTTGCCGTGTCTACCATATAACTATCACTATATAATGTTAAGGCTATAAGGTACTTGCTTCCAAGATCGCTTAAACTTAAAAATTACTTCTTATTGGTTCCAAAACTATTTTCAAAGCTCTATATCTCAGCTTTAAGAGAAGCATGTTTAATGATAAAATAGCTTTTCACAATGTTAACCTTTTGTCGATAATAAGTAAAGAACCAGTTGGTGTACAGACCCGAAATTTTGAACAACGTGTATTCAATACGATAGGTACAACCTATCGAAGCACATTTTCGAAATTCCCTTGTCCTAAATTAAGGAGTAGGAAAAAGACCATGCGCTGACCGTCATTTTTAGACTTGGAAAGAAAGCATCGATAATGAAAGAATTTACAAAAATACTCTTCGGAAAGTCTTAACTACCGTATCGAATATATGGCATTCAAAAATTTCAAGCCTGCAAATCTGCTGGTTCTTCGCTTATTTTTAACAAAAGATTAAAACCTGCCCGAGGTCTTAAAATTGTTAAAAATTAGTAATTTATCGTTACACACACATCGTTTAGAACTAAGAATAAGGTATACCTCTTTCAAAATGGTTTCCGAACAAACCAAAAATTCAGATTTAAGCGGTCTCAATAATAATAATATTTAATTCACTAAATCATATATATAATATAAAAGAAATGAGTCTGCAAACATTCATACACAATTAAGAAAAACGTCAAACAAATGTAGAAGAAAGGAAAATGAAGGAAAAAGATTCAATTTTATTATTCAAAGAAATCTGCTGCTGACTAGCAGTTTTTATCTAACAAGTACTATTTCAACAATTTCTTAAAAGCACTGTATTGGTGTATTTGTCTCAACTCATCTGGAAGATTATTGAAAATCTTGCATCCTAATAAGTACCTTATAAACTTAAGTGGAGGGTGTTGGATGTAGTTCAATGTGAGCCATGATGTGTCTGTTAAACGCTCCAATCTACCATTTGTTCCAGAAGATGACAAACATCCGTCATTATCTATAACACTTAAAGCATTGTCTGAAGTACAACCGAATATATATATATATATATTTTTTTTGAAAATAACGCTGTGATATTGATCTGGAAGATTAGGACGCCGAAATGGCTTAACTGAAGGTGTTGCCTATTGGTTCACTTTTTATTGAAAATTATTTGTGGGCTTCTAAAAATTGTACTTTGAACCAATAAAATTATTATTATTATTAATATAGCATTAGTCACACGTTTTATTAAAAATCATATAATATTTTTGACTTTTCTCATTCCGTAAAATTTACTTTGAAAATTCGATACAATCTAAAAAATAAAGAATATTTTAGATCGAAAGGGAATGAACCAAAGAACATTTGCTCTTATAATTAATTTACACGGCTAAGACCAGTTTTTAGTGATCTCCGCGTATAGATTAAAAAGTAAGGGCGAAAAAGGTACAATTCTGTCTTAAACCCTTTGTTGTCGTAATTGGATTTGATAGATATTTCCCAACTTTCACACACGCCAAATTATTTCTGTACACTTCTTGAACGATCACCAGCATATTCCTATTTATATCATTCCCAATGCTTCCCAGAGTTTCTGCCTTGGAATTGTGAAATGCGCCTTCTCTGAAGCGACGAAGGCCATATGGAATTCTTCCCCTACTGCTATTCTCTTCTCCATTTACTGTGGTAACGTGAATTGATTATCCACACACGATCGGCTTGCGACAAATCCACTTCGTCGCTTATTTCGTTTTTCACATCTTCGTTAATTTTTCCATTCAAAATTTGCCAAAAGAACGCATAGTACTGATAACACTAACAAGGAGAAGGTAAGGTAATCGGATTTTTGTAATTTTTGATATTTATGGTACGTGTAGTTTGGACCTTAAATAAGAATATTTTGGAGTAGTTCGACGCAACGTTCATAAATTACCGAGATAATCGATGTTGAAGTTTCACCCACCATTTAAATCCACTAGATATAATACGATTGTCAATTGGACTCGTGGCCTAGTCGATAGCGTTTTGATGCGATCAGATGCGATAGTCACGAGATCGCTGGATCGGATCTCGTCACGGGGCATTTCTTTTTCTTCCATTCAAAACGCACCATATGTCTTTTTCATTCTTCTTCTCATCTCAAAAGTTATGAACAAACGAAATATATGAACTATATGCAGGAACATTCTTCAACTACATCATTAAAATGCACAATCGGTTGATAAACAATATTCATTTTGAATTAACTTAACAATAAGGTAATAATAAAAAAACATGTTGCTTCCCATGTTTCTATGATAAATACCATTCTGGCTCGTGGCACACTGCGTAAAACGTCGCATACTAGATATAAAAGAATAGAAATTTTCATTTCCTACCTGACTCCGTTCGTTTTTTTTTTTTGAAGAAACCTTATTGTTAACTCAAAATGAATATTGTTTATCAAACGATTGTGCATTTTAATGATGTACTTGAAGAATGTTCCTGCGTATAGTTCATATATTTCGTTTGTTCATAATTTTTGATATGAGAAGAAGAATGAAAAAACATATGGTGCGTTTTTAATGGAAGAAAAGAAATGTCCCGTGATGACATCCGATCCCGCGATCTCGTGAGTATCGCACCAAAAGGCTATCGACTAGTCCACGA
Source organism: Chrysina gloriosa (assembly GCA_038088585.1). NCBI lineage: Eukaryota > Metazoa > Arthropoda > Insecta > Coleoptera > Scarabaeidae > Chrysina > Chrysina gloriosa. Next base: position 9,381,378 of record CM076090.1, on the reverse strand, counting down.
GTCCAATTGACAACCGTATTATATCTAGTGGATTTAAATGGTGGGTGAAACTTCAACATCGATTATCTCGATAATTTATTTACGTTGCGTCGAACTACTCCAAAATATTCTTATTTAAGGTCCAAACTACACGTACCATAAATATCAAAAATTACAAAAATCCGATTACCTTGCCTTCTCTTTGTAAAACCTCTGCAACATCCTGGATCTTTTCTGTCGGCTTTTTGAAAATGGATACATAATGTGCTTGCTTCCTTTCCTGTGGTATTTTCCTGTTTTTGCAACAGCTGTTCGTAAAATTTGTTACTCCTCCACTTTTAATTAACTCGAATGGTATACTGCCTATATCCGCTACTCTTTATTCTTCGTTGTGGTCAATGATGTCTTCACTTCTTCCAGTGTGATGACTGTCCGGTGATTTTCTTGGTTTTCATCATCGTCATTAATATTTTTTGGTAGTTTCGGATTTCAGTTAGTAGGGTTTTGCACTGCGCTAATCAAGTTAAGTGTTTTATTTCTTTTATTAGACGTCCTTCGTTTAATAGTTTTCTATATCTATGTGGACCATGGTCTTCCAATTAGGCTGTCTATTTGACTGCATCTTTATTCGCAGTATTGATTCTTCATCTGGTTAAGTTTTTTTCGCAGTCCTTTGGTTTTTGTCTCTGGATTCGTCATTTCTTTTTGTTATCCGTTCCTTATATGTCTTGTTTTCTGTTTATTATCGTTATTATTATTACAGCCCTAACTTCACACCATGAGATCCAGATTTGCATCGGCCATTCTGCTTCTATACTTTGTTTTTAAGTGCTTCATTATGGAAAATAGAGATTCGCAAGCGTAAGTTGAAGCACTGTATCCATGTATGTTGAAAAGTAATGCTCTCAAATAGGAAATTTATGTTTATCAACCAGATTCCAAAAGTGTTTATCATTTCTATATGATTTTAGAAACAACTCGTTATTCATTGTAATTATTTTTGCTAATTTTACATAATTATGTTCGATGTCAAAATAGTTTTTGATCATCTTTAGAAAATTCCCTTCTGAAAATGGATTTAGCAACACCCGCAGGACAGGATCAAGATCATTGAATTCTTGGAACGGGGAATTAAATTCATTTTATACTATATCCAAATGTGAGACAAATGAAGCAGTAGAAATATCTTCTGCGCGTATGTACCATCACGGACTTTGGTTATGTCCGGTCTTTTGAGGTACTGTTATTGTATCGGTTTTAGATCAAGCAAATTTCGCACATAGATCCGGCCTTGTATGTGCGAAATTTGCTTGACGCTAAAACCGATACAATAACAGGAGCACAGGCTGTACCTCAAAAGACAGGACATAACCAAAGTCCGTGATGGTACATCCATATGATGATATACTTCTTCCGAATTTGAAAAATGGAAAGTTGAATTCCTCAGTAAATGCGATTTCCATAAAGTTATTTTGTCGTTGAATGTATTTACCGCACCCACCATTTTCGAAATAGCATTTTCTTGTATTTCCAAGTTTAATTCATTTAGTTTCATATTTATATTCGTCGGAAATCCCAAATCTGCAAGTCATAATTGATCACTTCAGTCTGAATACTCATCATTTCTTGATGCCAAGAAATCGCATAAATACTTTTCCCTTGCTCAGCCATCGTACTTCTGTATGTCATGTTAGGTTGGCATAATCAGCATCTTCATCTTCTAAAGGCTGCTGTAACAAGCGATGTTGCAATTCCGCAGCTCTGATGGAGTTGATTTTCTTCACAACAATCTTCATCACGTGTTGAAAACGAAGAACTTTGGCACATAACGCTTACTGGTGGACGATCCAGCGGTAATGAGCGAATTTGGAAAACATTTCATTTCATTTTTGTATCCTCATGGTGACTTATTTTGTTATTCGCGAAACATTTTCAATGATAAAAATTTAAATATTGGCGACGTTTTCTAACTTGGACATTTACAAAAACTCACAATTTCTTACTGAATAAAATCGTTTCGTTCCACAAAGAAATTGTCTTTCATTTTCCCAATTATTACGTTTCCACGCAAACAATGAGGGGAATGAACCGCCATAGATGTAACTAATTTAGCGACGCCTTAAGTATCTGCCAAATAATCTCCTTTGACAAAGCAGTTAACTCTCAACACGGGAAGATGGGCATAACAAAAGGTCTATAACCTTAATCTCATACCCGTACCCCATACTCCGACGACTAACGCTCGCGTATCTAGTCGTATCAGCTGTACGATCCGACTTATCCGAACGAAGAAGGCATCTAGTTAAAAATTTTAACAAGATTATTATTAAAAATTCATTCCGATGGTTATGTAAATAGAATAGAATGCCTTCGCCGGTCGAGATTATAACAATTAAACGTGCGGTTCACATAATATGTAATTAAAAAATTAAAATTTTGTAAAAATGCAAATGAACCTTCTTAAAATATTATAATTGTTTATATTTAATCCGAATAAGGTAAGCGGCGGTACGGAGGCGGACGAACGTTCGACTTAAGCAGCGGTAGCGGCTGTTATAGTGGTGACTAAACAGAAATTAATTACGGTAGAAGAGAGCGTTTTGAGGCTTCCTCCTTTTTACGTTCTAGAGAAAGAAGAAACGATTACGAAAGATAAATAATGACTCGTATGTGTAATGTAACGCTACATTTACTCGCTCATTTCGGGTTTGTCTAATTATTTATTAACATTCTGATCCTTTTCAATTAAAGCTCCTTTCTCGTTTATTGTGCTTTTTGATAATGCGCTCGTTCTTTTTATGTTAAATTTGCGATATAATATCGTTGGAAAATTTTTATTTTGCTCGGAACTTGGTGAGAAATTTTTAGAAGATTTCGGTTGCAATTTCAAATTTGCTAAATGGAAGTGGATAAGGCACACTCTCTGAAAACCCGGTAAGAATATAGCCAAACCAGCCCTCAAGTATAGTATTGCAGGGTAAAAGAGAGGTAGTAGGCCAAGAAATGCATGAAGACGAACTGTACGAGACGAACCAAAGCAGCTTGGACTTACATCTATTGACAGAGGCTAAGAAAAGAGCCGAGGATAAAACAGCGTGAAGATTACTTGTAGACAGGATAATAGAATTCATAGATGCACAGGAGTAGCTACTCGGCCGTTAGTTCAGCTTTCGAAACACCAATAATGGTGCCCTGTGGTCCTAATGAAGTTAATAATTAATATAAAATTAGCTAACAAACTTGTGCGGATCCAAACTAAGGTATAACTTATAAATTACTCCAAATTCGAGTCGAAAGATAGATCAAAATTTTTTAAGAAATGTATATTTTGTTATGAGCTATTCCCGAATTGTGACGAAATCTCTTGGAAAAGGTGGTGTATTTTGCTAAGACACCAACCACGCGCAAAACAATATTACAGTTTGTTCCAAAAATTTTAATTACGGCGTTTTAGCGTGCAAAACAGGTGATCCACAAATGATTTACATATGTACGTCGTACATGAGAAATTCTGTCTTTCTAGCTTTCATATTTCTCGATTCTCTCACACGCTTACTCGACCAATATAAATGCTTGTCTTAGTAAAATCAACCGATTATATGATCGCCTTGAACTGGTTATAAAATCAACAGATACACTCCGATCAAAAGATATCGGGAATTGATAAAAAACGAGCGCTTTGAAATTTTATTGTATATCATCCTTTTTCACAACTTATGCATTATATTAAAACAAAGAGAAAGATAAACAAAATTTGTAAGAGAAATTATCTTTCTACTATCACAGGAGAGTCGAGAAGAATTTTTGAAGTTGCGGAAAAAAATTATTGAAGGTGTATGTCTATTGTATAGACAAATAAAGGTAAGCGCTAGTAAAATTAGGTCAATATATTAGGCAAAGCCAAGTAGATGTTTCAAACTAAACTTATTTTTGTTTCAATTTCTTTTATACTCATTTCCTGACTCATACTTCATATAATCTTTAAAATAACTTTGACGCTTTAGTCGTGAGAAACCTTATACATCAGTTTAAGGAGATTAGAGTGTAGTTAAAATAATATAAAAAATAAATTAAGTTATCCATACCACACGTTTCGGAAACAATTCCGGATACGTATTTCGACCACCAAGCTCCCATCCTCAATGGAAAGCTTGGAAAAAACACCGTGCAGCGAAAACTGTACAACAGCTTTAAAGCACTGAACAGTGAAAGAGCACACACTCAAACCTCGAATGAAATTCACACAGGTACTTTGCCGAAATACGTACTTTGGATTTATTTCCGGAAGATACGATAAGGGTAGTTTTATTTATTTTATATTTTATTATTGATTTCAAAATGATCTCTATTTGAGCTTATATACCATTTTTTTTAAACTCCTGAAAAGATGGTGATATAATTTTTCTTTCATGGCTTCAAATCGAGTGAATAGCTTATCTCGTCTCGTCATAGTAGCTAGAGTTTTGGAATTAGAAATCTGGAGAATACAGTACTTGGTTAATCACCTTCGCTTTATTGTTGGTTCAGAACTCACGAATTAGAAGCGATGAATGTGGTGGTCCACTTCGTGGTGCAACAACCATAAATTTTCTTTTTCTTAAAGTAATCTTCTCACTAAAGCTACACTAAAGCTCAACGGCTCCAATGGGCAGGCCACATCATGAGAAGGAAACCAACGGATATGATAAGAAGAATAACCCAGTGGATTCCGATATGGCCCAGAGGTAAGGGACGACCAAGGAAGAGATGGAGAGATGCCGCGGAGGAAGATGTAAAAGTAATGAAGATAACCGATTGGAGATCAAAAGCAAGGGACAGGAAAAATGGAGGAAAATAACACAGGCCGCCAGGACTCATGGCATGCTTTAAAACACAGGGAGCAAGAGGAGTAGTTCACCCCATCAAAAGAAGTTCAAAAACGTCATAAGACCTTAGCCATGGCCCAACGGGCTGAAAGGTTTGATGATGATGAATCTTCTCACGAGAGTGCTTCGTATCATGTCTAAATAATACACATAATTGGCGATTTCACAAAGCAGCTTAAATACATACTAGATTGGACACCACAATCATCAAAATAAACCATCAGTAGAACCTTCATTTTATCAACTTTGATGTGATATTCTTGGTTTTCGTTCATTTTCAAACCGTCATTCACCAGATTGACAGTTAGTTTCTATGTTGTACCTATTTAAAAATCCAATTTGAATCACCTGTTTTGATACCTAACATAACTATGGGGTTACTAGAAGACGTCGCAATCGTGTTTAGATCCACACAAGTTTGTCAAACAAATTTTAAAATCACCTAATAGCAGTGTTGAAAACAAAATTAAACAATAACATTTAAACTTCTTTCGTGCAGATCCAGAGTATGGTCAGGTCTGTCATACTCCAAAAACAAAATTAAATAATATCAACAAATTAACACTTTATGAGAGTTTTTGATATGAAATTTATTTCAGTAACTAATAATAAATAGGTTTAAGTGAAACATATTGATTTATACATTTTAATGGACTTTTATTGAACATAAAGCAAAAATTAAAATTTTTCTTGAATTTATAAACTATCAGGGCATTTCTTGAGAAATAGCGCTGTAAGAATCACATTTTTTTAAATTTATAAGACTGCAGTACATCTTCTTATGACCTATGAACAATTTATAAAATTATTGTTCTAATTATTCTACGTAAAATACATAAATGTATATCGGAATGAATAAAAAACCAAATATAGTCAAACATTGCCTTCTATCCACGCGCTATACAAGGTGGGGTGTGTGATACCCAAGCGTATTTTATACACGTGTCGTGTGCTTTAGTGGTGATACCGAACTGTATAAATTGCACTTATCGAAGGAAAAGATATTCTCCTATCTACCATACAAATTGGGATTTCTTCAAATACGTATTTCTAGAACTAGAGGAAACCATTTTGCAGTTTGCATTCTGCTGATGTGGTGAAATTTTCAGTCTTTTGCTACAGAGAATGGCGATCAAACCGTATTCGAAATTGTTATAGTAAGAATAGGAAGCGTCGTTGAGTTGATTTTAAACTACACATTTGGTTCTAGCCGTTTAGGCATGCTATGCCCTCAACGACGAAGCGAATTATTTTTATTGTTTTCTGATTTTGGGAGCTTGCGCTTCACATTTTGCTGATGAGGACGACATTTCCTTTTTCTAGTTCCAAGTGGTTCCAATAGCGATAAGGATTCCTACAAAACAAAAAATCATCCAATCGTTTACTTTTTAGTAAGACACATACACACAGATTTATTCCACCCTTGAACGTGGGTACATTTATTTAAGGCATTTCAAAGTCAAAGAAGTGCAAGGAACAGTTGATGATAAATGATAGTAATGAATATAATTTTATCTAAATTTCCTAAAAATATCTCCGCATTTTCTGATCGAAATTAAAATTTCCCAATAATTTATTGCATCCTGGGCGTCTCCTTTTTGCAAAAAAGTCACGTGGACAGCCGTGAAAAGGTGGTGTTTGACGCGGATTAAAAAGGAAGGGCATTGTTATTGTTATAAGAAACAAAGAAAATAATGTTATTTCATCCTGAACCAGAATTTTTCCTACTTTTTCTCTAATATTAATTCCACATTTAGTAACGACGAAGCGACAAACGTGTGACACGCGTGTGACAAACACTTTTTACATTGTTTCCTTTTATATCCGAGAAGAACTTTTCAAGTTCTTCTACGTGCCCATAAGTCCGTAGATACTTACGAATTACACCTTTAAATAAATAAATTCAATACTCGAACTTGTCGGACACGCTGAGGCCGGTAATTTTGATACGATAACGTACCTACCTATCTACCTAGAAGACCATCGCCTTACCACCGCATCAATATCTTTAAAAGCCCGCGTTAGTGATACCGCTGCATATCTATCAGTAAGTGCATTATTTATACGGGATCCGGAGAGGATGCGGCCGCATGTCCAAGCGACTCGGGTAGTTTACCCCCTTATGACTCCCGAAGGACCGCTGACCCCACGCTATTATTTTTCACCCTTAGCCTTGGCTTTTGCATATATCCTACTATATGAGCCTTATTTATTCCGATAGAAGAAAAACGTCTTGAGCAACGTCCACCGCGTTGAGGCTAACGAATTTATGTTCACCGAAGCGTTTTCCTTTCTGTTTCAGCCGAACACCGACCGATCAACAGGATCGAAAAGACGCCGTCCACGCCTCATTCGCACGATGGTAAGTCACATTTACGATAGGTAGCGATAAGTATGTAGGTACTTTCTTCTCAAAAGTGGTGTTAATGCAGTACATCGTTCGTCCTTTATTTCTATTTGGGGTGTTACGATGTTTCGAACTGTAATAAAAATGTCCTCTACAGCGTCTAGTAAAAGTTACATACAAGGGCCTAAACGAAACGTGTTAGTCCTATTGAATTTTACCATCGATATTTCCTAACTATAGGCTTAAATGGTACAAATGCACGACCATTTTGTGATCGCGCTGGGTGTTCCGCAAGGTTCGAACCTTGATCCTCTGTTCTTTTTAAACCAATATAAATACTTACAGGGCGTATTTTCAAAGTTGTAGGAATTTGACTATAACTTTTTGATTTCGCCAATTTTCATCAGAATTACGGCGCCATTTCTCAATATAATCGCTATTTAATGGATTACACTTATCCCAATGCTAAACTAAACTTTCTAAACCGTGCTCAAAGAACAATCTACCTCTTTATAGCAATTTTTTCTTCATCTAAGCTCTCAAATCGCACACCTCCTAGTATCCCTTTCAAATTTGGGAACATATAAACATTACTAGGGGCTAGATGTGGGGAATAGGGTGGATCTGTAAGTAACTCACAGCCACAGACGTTTAAATCCTCTTTAAATGAAGAGAAAGTGTGATATAGTCGCGTCTTTCATGATTGCAAAATCAGCAGTACGGAAACAACTCTGTATCAGTCAAGTAGCTGAAGCATACTACCCAATATTGCACGTGGTGGCTGGATAACGTGTCAAGACTTGTCTGTGACCTGTAAGATTTACGCGTTTGAGAGTCAAATTCGTAAAAACATTCAAAATCTCCCTCCCCCTGATGTATAAATTTTTGGTCTATGCAAATATTTTATAAATTTTCTGTATCGTTGACACTCATACAGATTAGATACACTTGGAGAAAGATCTAGGTAGCCCAGATAATCGGAAAGAATGGTGTTACGGTATTTAAATTTTCCAGTAAATATTCAATTGGGCCCCTATTACGGATACTCAAATCCCGCAGTCGTGCAAATTACTACCCAAAATAACATGAAAGGACTTTCTGCTTGATAAAATAATTATTAACAATGCACCTTACCAAAGTATGGATGGCGTAATGTGTATGTATAATCATTCTCTATTCTAGCGATATTTTTAATAAACTAACTGTACGTAGACTTAAAACTGAAAAGTGTTTGTCAGACTTAAACCACGTGATTAGGTTAGAGTCAAGGAAGCGTGAAGAATGTGCGATACACTGTAACGTGATGATAATAATGCGATATATATACTATAATGAATACATGTCCGTCTTAAATAGATGAGAACAGTTATTGCAGTTTGATGTCTTCTTCTTCGATGTATGCAATTTTTGTGAATGTGTGATGAATTAAGCTTGGGAAGCATTTTAGAGTTCCAAAGAAGATTTCATATTATTATAATTCATAACAATTTGTGTTTTCAACATAAAGCTATAGTAGACATATGTAGTATAGATGTTGTTTAAAATTAATGGATGTTTTTCTTGTAAATTGTTGATGTATTGTCTTCGAATTTGGATCGGTGACATTGCAAGTTCAGTTTACAATAGTTAAAAATAAATGCAGTCACCGTGATGAATCCTCTCGTTCATATATTACTTTCATCCTAATTTCTGTTTTCTTTTCTCAATTTTAATAGTGACTGGTGTTTTTTCAACATTCCTCGTTTGCTTTTGACAATTCTAACCCCGATGTTCGCATTCTAAGATCGGTTATACCCCAACCGAGTCCTTTGGATTAATTCTGGCGCTCTCTAAGCAGTTTAGTCATAAAGATAGAACTTGATTAACATTAGGGCTTAAATTAAAGATGGAAAAACTATTGGGGATTGCAGCAATAGTTTCTCAATCTTTAGTTGAAGTTCTAACGTTGTACAGCCAGTAGTTCTTCTAAAATTTATTAACATTCTTCGGCTTGAATCCCTGACATTTCGCTTTTGCACATTCTAATTTTATTCCTGAATATGGGAAAAATGTTGTCGATATTACAAGACGGCCTTATTCGAATTTATCTCGTCACTGTTAATACTGATTTGTCTTTAAAGATAACCATTTTTCGGATTGAAAGATAATTCTCTAAATAAGTCACGAAATACATATACGAGGGCGATTCGTAAAGTAAGTTCCGCGTGGTTATTAAATAAAACACTAATACTTGAAGAGGCTTTTATTATATACAACTTGAAATTACTACTTTCAGCTATTTTTCTACATAGTTACCATTACGATTGAGACATTTGTCATAGCGATGAACCAGTTTTTTTAACGCACTCTTTATAGAACTCTGCAGCCTGCATATGGGGCCTGCACCTCTTCATCGCTGCCAAACCTTGTGTGATTGTGAATCGCCGATTTCCACGAATTTTCTCTTCGACAATATCCAAAAGTTCGTCCGTCACAACCGTTCACTCTACGACCCCACTTCTAACGACACTATCATTCATGATATTTTCACCATAAACCAAACAAAGTTCACGATGAATCTCAGCAGCCTTCATGTTCTTTGCGCACAGAAATCGGATTAAAGCATGCAGTTCACAGTCGGCGAGATTTTCAGTTGCAGCGGCCATTTTAAACGATCAAAATAACACAAAAGAATGTCCGAACGATTCTCTCACTAGTACTTCCAGACTCACATTGAACCAGACTACACCGCAGCGCTCTGATCCCAACGATATACCAACTCCTCTGCTCACTAGGCGAGAATGGAACTTACTTTATGAATCGCCCTCGTATGCACATTTAATTAAATATGTTTCTAGACCATTCGACTTTTGGAGACAATATTAGAGTGAAGCCACGAAGAGGCAATGCTGCTTCCTCCAATCCGTATTTGATCCACGTTTTTATCATCATCAACTTCAACTTTCAGTGAAAAATCATTATAACGAAATTTAACCAATTTTGTACAGTCGTTTCACCCCAAATATGCGTCACATAGCCCTTTATGAGCTTTCAATGATTTTTTATCATTAGTAAACTAATGAAGACATGTAATGAAAATGTTTGTTTTAATTTCTTACATTTTGAAACCGGTGCTGAACGAAAGCGAATTCTTCGAATCGATGCAATTTTCTTCTGGACGATAATTGAAGTATTACGTATCAGGAAGATACTTGAATTCTGTATTTGGGATACGTAAGCATGACTGAAAATTGAACTAAGCTAAGTGAACCACTAAAATCCGGTAAGGACTTGCTACAGCGGATTGTTGATTTCTCTGAAGTAACCCGCCCTTTATTGCGGATGGCTTTGACGTATTCCCACAATTTTTGACTGAAAGTAGTAATAAGCTGTAAATTGCTCAGGACATTATAACTTTCCGAAAATGCATCCACAAACATGTTGCGTAATTCCTAACTATGTACTTGAAATGGACTAACGATGTTCGTGCGTGATTGCTGCAATTTTTCTATAAAATTATATTTTATTAAATAAAAAGCTTTCGAGTTTAGTAGACTTTTATAATAGCATCGTTCAGACGCACGTAAGGAGGAAACCCAATTCGAGTAAAAAGCAATTCTACTTTAAGATCAACAGTCAATTATTCGACACTTCTTTCGCTGACAATTTCGTCGAAGTTTCGTTCGAAAGACGTAAAGGTAACAGACAGTGGCAGATACAACTGCTTAGACTGAAATGAGATTAATTCAAGGTTGAAGGCGACCTTGTTTAAGACAAAAGCCCGAAGACAAAGTGGACTGCATGTGCGCGTCGATAAAAAATAACAAAATTACCATTAACAAGAACAGTGACTTAATATTTTTTTTTTGTTTCGGCTGTGACCGCGCGCCCGTCGAAAGAATCCTCAGTTTTATCCCTTTAATTTACCTAAGACACCGCACTCCCGTGTAGGTATTATTATTTAATTTTATGAGTTAAAGAAACTTATTTTCCGACTCCTCGCCGTCTTCTTTTCTCTCCCACATCCTCCATTTCGCTCCTACCGAAGTCGCTCTCGCCTCCATTTCCATTTCGCCTTTTTAAGTATCCCCGGTTTCGTTCTCTTCATAAATTAGCTTCCAGTAATATTCTCGATGTTTGTCTTAACAGGTTCACAAGCGCAATTTCATCTTTTTACTGTTGCTTTGATTATTTTACTGTCGCTTTGTTCAAACATCTCTTTTTCAATGCGCGTCCGTTTTTTGCGGGTGCGCTTTAGTACGTGTTTATTTCGGGAAAGTAATTATCGGGTAATTTTTAATTATCGCATACCTGCTCGAGGTACCGTTAAAATTGATTGGTAGTTATCGTTGTTGGACGAAACGGCGGAAGAAGGCGTTTTTCTCGATTCGTCCGAAATTCGTAATTTCGATTTAATCGACGTGGAAACCGACAGTAAAATTTGAGAATCTCTATAGCGACGGGAATGTTGTAAACGACTGCGAGAGGTTTCGAGTTTATAGTTTATTGTATACCTTAAACATCTGCAAATCCTACCGAAATTTGTGGATAGAATGTGTGTTGTTTTAATTCGTTGATAGCCGCATATTTCGATCGTTGATTGGTTCTAGTGAATGGAATTTAAATTACAAGTACGCGAGGACGAGAGTGTTGAGGCGTAATTTGTCTTTTCGGTGCAAAGATTGCCCAATCATCACTACTCGTAAATACCGACGGTACTGCACTTCTAAGCAAGAATGCTCAAATTAACACCAAAAATTCCAAAGCGATTTCAGACCCCGAAGACGTATAACTTTGAGGCTTAAAAATTTGGATCTGACTATAAAATTAGGGTTTCCTTACAAAGTATCTACAATAGGTCGAAGTAGGTAATTGAAGAACACACGTTTACGGAACGAACCACTTGAGTCTATAAAATTTACTACAGTGAATTCCACCGCGACTGACCAGCTTCCAGGGTAGCAAAGTTTAGGGAGAATTTTTGCATACCTGACACTTGGCCCTTATGAACAAAACATTTTAACAAACAAAACAAAAGAAAAACGAGAGGAAAAATAAAGCGTACGAAGAAAGAAAGTAGAAGAAACATAGAATTGTAGAAGCGACCTTGAACCTTCGCTTTAATAAAGAATACAGAGCAATGTCGGCGAAGCATTTCTTCATACCTGGCACTTAGTCATTGTAAGCAAAACGAAAGAAGAGAGAGAAGAAAAATAAGTGAAGAAAGAGAAACTAGAATTCTAGGAGCGGCCTTTGTTTTAACAGAGAAAACAGAACAGAGAAAGTTGGGGGAGGGAGGGGGAGGATTTTGCATACTTGAAACTTCGTCCTTATGAACAAAACAATAAAAAGAAACAGAACAAAAGAAGAACGGGAAAAAATAGAGGGAAAGAGAAAAGAAAGAAGAAAAAATTGAATTCTAAGAGCGGTCTTGACCCTTCGTTTTAATAGAAAATATTGAGGATTTCTGAATACCTTACAGTTCCCTCATAAAAAAAGAAAGGAAAAGAATAAGAAAAAAATGAGAGAAGAAAAAGAAAGAAGCCTTCGTTTTAATAAAAAATACGAATACCATTGCTAAGCCAATCTGTATGCCGAGGCAATCACTGTAAGACAGAAAACAAAGGCGCTAGCATGGTGAAAACCTTTTGGTTGTCGGCTCTACCTTCAGGTATAATATACTACACAATCATATTCTAGACTACTTTACTTTATATTGTTTTATTGAGTAAGCAAGTGCACGTGTTATATTCAGTTACATGACGGCCAATAGATATTAATAAGTATGTTGGTAATAAAGATTTGCTTAATATCTACGGCAGAAACCATCTGGAACACGAGTTACTCGAAATCTCAAAATTAGATTAGTTATGAAGACAAATAATAAAGGACTTTACCGACTGGGAAAGACAATGGTCGACGTTTAGACATTGGGGTTGTAACTCTAGGAAGAAGAAGCAGAAAAGGGAGAGGGAAACGAGGAAAATGAGCTTGTGATCTGGGTGAAATTGGTCAGAACATTAATAGAACCAATCGAGTGAAAGGCAAGGTGCTAGAACCCACTCGGGATTATAATACTGTAGGAACAAAAAGCATAAAGAAAGGAAGTAAGAATAAGAAGACACTTTAACCAGTTGTGTTCTGTGATAACATTCACGGTTAGTTGGGGTGCTGCTCACCATGGCAATCAGGTGAGCAACACCCCAAGGCGCATCAAATCTTCACCAACATAATGGCCCGAGCTAAGACCTGTTCAGGATTATAATAACGTGGGAAGAATAAAATGAAGAAAAGAAGGAAAAATAAGTAGTAAAAAACTAATTACCGAAGAGACTTTAACTAGAGACGTTCATTTATAAAATTCGTACTTAGTTGTAGAAACTCACCATGGCAATTTAACAATATCCCAAAGCACATCAAACCTTCACCAACATAATAGACCAAGGTAAAACTCACTGAGGACTATAATACTATAAGAAGAATAAGAAGAAAAGAAACAGGAATACGAAGAAAAACAAATTATTGATACGGATAACACTTTAACTAGACACACCCTCTTAGGGACACCACAATACATATCAAACCTTCACGATGTAATAGCATTCTTGTCAACATATGACGAAACATATGACGTGGAAAACCATTGGTCGCTCATTGTTATCATGGCTTTTCGTTATTCCAGAAAAAGGTTGAAGCTCTAAGGAGTCATAGATCCTTACCTCCCAAGGCTGTCAATAATGTGGTTATCTTTGATGGCCTCATTGTCTGGTACAAACGTTAATATTACCTCATTATTTTTGCTCGGGTGCTAATTAGATTTCTATCTACGTAAATTATTTCGCTTCACATGCTTTGTACAACGGCAAACACTCGAGGAACACCCCAAAGCGCATCAAACCGTTACCTTCAAAATATGATGAGCCTTGTTATCGATTAATCTAAACATATCAGTTCGTGGAAAAACCACTGGTCACTCATTGTTATGATGGCCTTTTGTTATTCCAGAAAAATATTTAAACTCTAAGGGGACATAGCTATCAATAAAGTCTTTATCTTGCTCCCATGGTCTGGTGCAAACATTGATATGACCTCATTATTTTGGTCAGATGCTTGCAGGTCTTTGTGTAGTTCCAGTGAAGTTTCTATCCGTGTGAATTATTTCGCTTCCCATTCTTTTTGCGATGGGAACCACTTGAGCAACATACCAAAAAACATCAAACCTTTACCTTCAGAATACGATAGCCCTCTTATCAATTGATCAAAACATATCAGTTTGTGGAGGAACCACTAGTCGCTCATTCTTATCATGGCCCTTCGTTATTACGCAAAAAAATATATAAGCTGCCAGGAATCACAGATCCTTGTCGCCCATTTGATCTCCTCATGGTCTGGTAGAAAAATTAATATTAACTTATTGTCGTTGGTCAAGGTTTTGAAGATTTTTGTGCAATTCCAGATAACTTTCTATCTGTGTAAATTCTTTCGCTTGGCATTGTTCTCGAGACGCAGTAGGCTATCGCTAACTTCCGGAATTTTCTTTGACATAACTTCTAGAATAATTAACATGTGTTCAATAGTCGTTATTAGTTCTAGGTAGATCTTTAGTCACTCGGCAAAACTTGGTTGAAGTATGTTGCCCTATCCTTCGTGTAGTTCTAACTTTGTATCATCAGATTTTCGTTCGTATCGTTCTTTTCGAATCTTCTTAACCTTCCTATACTCACGCATACGGTCTGTGAGACCGACTTATATAGTATAGTATACGTCTTTCACTTTGACGTGAGTATAGGAAGGTTAAATAAAAAATTTTCAAAAGCGATGGTAGGATCTCAAATTGTATTCATTTTGGTTTCTTGTCGATGAAAATCGGAAACTTCAATGTTGGACTACAAGGCTGCTTCGAAATTATCAAAGGATTATCGATGAAAAATAATTACATATTAATTAATTAAACTATTTCGTTGCATGAGAATATTGTCCTTTATTTTCTTACATTGTTGCCAGATAAAGTCAACCGAACAAGTTCTCGTAAAATCATCAAATCCACCGCGACAATGATTATTATTCATTCTTATTATCCTGAAGAACAAAAACGACTCCCCTACGTCTCCTCGTAACGCGCAATCTACGTTTATTCCGTGCGCATAACGAACAGACCGAACTAAAGAAGGAAAAAAAGGGAAAATAATCGGTAAGGCCACACACACGTAGACGCACACTCCGCACGAACTTCTGATGTCGGCTTCAACTTATGAAAACGAGTCAATGGCGGTGGCAACTTTAACGACACCAGACACAGAGAACAACGGCACACAGAAGTCGCCTAACAAGTCTCTCCGACGTTCCATTGAGAAAAAGGGAAGAGAGCATTTGTCCCAATAAAACGGTCCCCTAAGGAAATATTACGCGTATAAAAACCCTAAATAGTATTTAACCCTTTTTAATAGGAGATCGGACGCATGCCCGGGTTTAGGACGGCACGTGTTAGCGATTGTTAAATTAAAGAACACGAGATAATTTATCGGTCGACGTATACCGTCGCTTCGAGCGCGATAATCGATTTGGATTTTTGGATTATTTACATATAAATTCGTATGTGCTTATGTGACGGATGGTGGGAATACATTACGAGTTTTAATGGAGGCTAAAATGGAGAATGGAGACTTTCCGTCATCCGGGAGTAAGAATCTTCGAGTATTATACAGTACAGAGTATTGTCAAATTTCATTTAACACTTTTTGGGCAGAATAGAAGCTACGGTTGAAGGGACAATTATTTAGTAGCTTTTGTGTACAAGAACAAAGTCAAGAACTTTTGAAAAAAATTGTACCAAACCGCAGGTATTTCATGGGATGATGTTTTATCACTTTGGAAGTGCTTTTGGCTTTTCGTAATGAAACACCATCCAAAATCGCAGTTTATCGCTGATTTGAGTTTGGGCAGTGGTAAATTTCGTGCAGTTAGTTCCTTAGTTGTTGTTTTCTTCAGAAAACTGTCGTCCGCAATATGGTTTCAGTAGAATCAACTTTCTGTGAGTGATCGTGAAATGGTTCGTTTCATTTAAGATACCTCTGGACGTGAAGTTACAATCAGGAATGTCCCAAATCACTGAAGGAATACTTTAATTTATCTTTAAAAAACCCAGTTATTCCCATCACCTTCATTCGATAATCCATTGCATCCATTACAAGCCGAAAATGTTCCCACATGTACCAATTCTGCTTTTAAAAAAATTAAGCGCAGGCCATCTTCGTTTCCTTTACTTCCTTCTTCTTGTAAATATCATAGTCTGTTCTTTTATGGTTACATTAACGCATCATCTATCACTAAATACATTCTCTTATGGTTTCTCTCAAGTGCAGAAATTGGACAATTAAGAAAAATAGCAAATAAAATAGAATGGGACACCGTGAGGTATGAGACCATAAAATAAGAATTACAGCAAACACCGGTGACTAGCAAAGGTGGAACATACCAACTAAATCGGTGCAATCACCTACGAAGAATGGAAGACCTAAGGCTCGCTAACCGAATGTTCGAGGTAAGAAGATACGGAAAAAGAGGTGAATAAGTATGCCCAGAAAACATGGTTTGAACAAATACAGCGGATAGGATAGGATGGGCAAAGCTATACTGGAAATGAATGAATCGATAAGACATAATGGGGGAAATAGATAATCGGAAATCAAGAATTAGAAAAAAATGATAATGGAAGAGCATTAAATCCGATGCTGCGCAGAGACAGGCAGGAATTATTAAGGACAAGAAGAAGACGACGACGAAGAAGAAATTCAAAATTGGAATTCAAAATGGCGGACCAAGGAACATAAAGTCATCTTCGTTTCTTATGGAAACTGGTAAGAACTGGAGAGAACAAAGAAGAACGAAAAACATTGAACGTCTACATGGAAAACACATTAGAAAAACTTGTCCTGGCCATTCCGTCACATGATCAGGCGTGGAAAGATCAAAGCCTTGCTTTGCTATTTCTGTCCATTTCTTCTTGTTCCTTGTTTTCCAATTACCAACCTGTAGCCTTTTCCAGTAGTTCTTTTCTACTCTTCTCTCTATTGTCCTGCCCTCTCCCTATTCTATTTGCCGCTATCATTTTTGGGATCTCAGGAGTGTCCATCTTCCATACGTGTAGCAACCACTTGATGTAGCAATATGTTTTAAAGAAAATAAATGTGGATAGTCTTCGTATTCTCTAATTCTTACCTCGTAAGTGTTGTAGTCTGTTCTTTGATTACTTACAATAACGCCTCATCTATGCCCTCTTTCACTAAATACCTTCTCTTATGATTTCTCTCGAGTGTAGGATTACTCTGTAGAAATGAGACAATTAAGAGAAATAGCAGATAAAATAGAATGGGAAAGTGTGACGTATGAGAATATAAAATAGGAATTACAGCAAACACCGGTGACTAACAAGGGTAGTAAAAGGCAACTAAGTCGGTGGGATCAGGAACGAAAATTGGAAGACTCGCGAAAAAGAATGTTCGAAGTAAGAAGATGCGGGAAAGAATAGAGAAGAACAGCCCCAAAAAACATGGCTTGAACAAATACTTATAGGAAATGAATAAGCCGGCAAGACACCATGAGGGATTGGTAATCAGAAAGCAAGGGTTGGAAGAAATTGATAAGAAGAATTAAGGAACACTAAGTCCGATTCTGCGAGACGGGCAGTAGTTATTGAGAACGAGGAGAAGAAAGAAGACGAAGAAGAATTGTAAAATTCAAAATGACCGACCAAAAACGTAAAATCGTCTTCGTCTCTTATAGAAACTGGTATTTATGGATTTTGGAAATCGCTGATGACGAATCCGATATTAGTTTTTTTTTAAATTCAAAATGACGGTTCCAATATGGCGGACCAAAGCAGTAAGATCGTGTTTGTTCTTTTATGGAAACTGGTATCTGTGGGTTTTCAATGGAACTTTAATGCAGGAATGAAGATGGCGTGATATTACTTAATATGGCATATGTATATCCAATAATACCTTCTTACATTAGCTTAAAATTTTGGTTTCCTCCCTCATTTTTTTAGTATTAGCAACTAACGTTCAGGTATATTTGAGGATGAAGTTTTTTGGAGATCACCAGATTTCGGTTTAAAAGAAATACAAGAGGAAAATACAATAAGAAGCATAAAGACACAAAGAGTCAACAATAACAGCTCTGTTATGCTGGAAACCAAGAGGGACCAAAGGAATAGGAAGACCCTTAAAACTTCAATGGATGTAGCAAGTGGAAGGAGATTTGGGAAAAGTTCGTATGAAAAAATTGGCGAGAGAAAGTGAAAGGAAAGCATGGATGCAAATAGCTACAAAAGTTATATGCAAGAAGGATAAGATGATTCAGAAGGGCTGATCCCCCATTCCCACGCCGTTCCTAAAAAATGAGCCTAGAGAAGAGAAACAATGGTTCCCCTTCATGATGTGTTAGCCACCACATATAAATATATATTTTTATTACATAATATTATAATTGACAGAGAAGGGATGAAACATGATCTTAAAGAAAACAAAAACTTAGTATTTTACCAAGTATTGCTCCGACAATCGCCTATCACAGCTCCAGCATAAACGCAGCGTTAAAGAACCATAGAACGGTCAATTTTGATTGGTGATCATCAACATTTGTTCCTTCCAATTTATCAACGAAATCAGAAAAACTGGGAACAAAATGTCGAACCATTCTTCAAAATGACAACACACCTTTTCGCATCGATTGCGTAGAAATTTACGACCCATTGTCTGCAGAGTCTCGATTTAAGTCGAAATAATTTATTTTTGGTGACGTATGTCGAATCTGATTTTCATCAGTTGAGAGTACACAAGCATTTAAAATTCACGTTTTTAATAAAGCCGCCGTTTGATTGGAAAAAATGCTTCCAACTCGCACCAAAATTTAATTTTGAATTTTGAAAAACGTTTATGCCTTCTGAAATAAATATGTTTCTGTGAGAGAGTTGCCCAAAGAAATGAACCTCATCGATCGATCGCTCATTGGAGAGTTATGTGGATGTTTTACTTTTTTATTCATAAATATATTTTTGTCGGTGATTCCATCGCTGGGATCCCCCGAAGAAATTTAATATAATCTAATTTTTAAACACCAACCTCTAACAATTCTTACGAAACAATCAAACCATCTTACGAATCGATATCTTTTTTATCAGTCTGAAACAACTCTGCTCTCGACGAGATCCTTAAAAATAGATTCTTTAGGAGATATTTTCGAACGTAGAACGAGAACGTAAATTCGTAGATATATGTACATATGTATTTCGAACGGATGACAGAATTATCAATCAAGAGACACGCAATATTCACACACATATACTAAGGTATATCTTAATTTGATAAAGAAAAAATGATACCTAATCAAAATATCGTATAGCAGTCGAAAAGCTTGAAATCATGTAGACGACATACGTACATACGTGCTGTTGCTAATCCGACTTGAAAGAGGGGACTTTAGTGGTTTAGATCGTAGCAAATGTAAGTTTATATTAATTATTTATGTATTAAGGACGAAAAGGGGGTAGGATAGATAAATATTTAAATCGCGTGAATCACGTCCGCTCCTCGTTAATGATATAATTTATATTCCATTTTTCTCGCTCGGGATGATTTTAGTGCGTATTTTGAATTGCAAACTGAAATTTTCGTCTCGCCCGTCCGTCCCCCTACCTTAAATTCGCAATAATAATAAATAGCCATTTTAGTAAGTCACGAATATAAATAACGATATCGGAAATCTCAACCGGTTAATAAATGAGAATAACAGAGGACTCTGATCATCAATCAATCATCGAAAAAGGGGCCGCGCTGCTCGGTCGCCATTCGATCAAAATGTATTTTAAGGGGTGAATACCGGGGGTGAATTTTAACTCGCTCCGTAAAGGGGTGTAAAGCGCACGGTTAGAAATGAAAATCGCGAAGTTAATCCCTCTTTGCGAAGCATATTATGTACGTTGCCGTTGTATATTTTACACGGATTTTTCCTTTTTCTTTTTTGATTTATCAGACATCTGTCGTGTGGAGCGTTGAGAATCCATATTTTTCGCCTGTTTAACAATAAATATCCGATCGGAAGGGAGAAATCTTATTAAATTATTGTATTTTTTCAGTCAAATATAATTTGCATTTTATATCTTCGAAAATAGCCGTGGGAATATTGAAAACATTTGAATAGCAATTATTTTGATTCAATCTGCCGTAATGACCGTCGGGAAGTCCCGAATTGCCAAGATGAAACTTGCTAGACGAAGGCTTTTATTACGTTGCTTTTCGATCAGTCGTTGAAACTTTAACGACTTGAAAAAAGGCTTTTAAGTACTTTCCTCCATATAATAGTTTATGCATTATTTATGAAACGGCAGTATTATTATTTGCAATAAATACATATTTGTAAGTCATGAACATAGCAGACACCACAGACTCCGTTCCCGCAGTTAAGAGTTCAATACTTATCTTTCGGATTACTTCCACCATTTCCTAGATCAAATGAAGGACAAATTTCAAACTTACATTTACACTTTTATAACCTTTAAACCTTTTGGACCTTAAATTCAATTTCAGAGAACTACCACTAAAACCAGCTTTGATTTATAAATCATTTTTGATGATAAACGACCAAGACTTGGAAAGGAACAAAGTAAAAAAATATACGGAGGTAATTGATGAGCAAGCATGAACCAGAGACTCGAGAAATGAAGGACAATAAAATGACAAGTTGTTTATCTTATCCTCTTCTTCTATATATCCACGCTTCTTCCTTGGTTTCCACATCTGTAGACTCTTCCTCTATTCTCGTCCATTTCTTCTTGCACTTTTGAGAAAATAATTTTTTCGTTTCATTTCTTCTATCTGTAGTTTCTCTTCCAAAAATTTAATCTGACCTCTCCCATAACGGATGTTTTATGTTTCTATTGTATAACCTTGACCATATGTCATCGGTACCCTTATAGAATCGTGTACATATCATTTGTAAGAGGAACTAGGTAAGAGACGGTGTCCTAAAGCAAAAAAGAAACCGTTGCCATACCATAATTTCTTTTTCTAAATTTCCTTCAATCCGGAAATAGAAATCTCACCTTGGGATGTATCAGTCAGTGACAAATTTCCTTCAAATTGTGTAAGCACAATTTTATAGAGGTACAGATAACATATGGCTAAGGCTGTATATTACATTGACTTTTCTTATTCCGATTCGGCTTAAAATGCCTTCTTCCGGTATTCTCGCTTCAAGTTTAGCTTTGTGCTATGCTGCATTCGCTAACAATAAATCAAAGCAGCCATCTTCTTTGATGGATGAATAACTGGTACTTGATTGAAATTCGTAACTACAGTAAAGTAAGAAAACTGTTTTTAAAATACTTCACAAGACTTTTATTCTATGGCAGTTGCTTCTCTAAACATTCTAACTTCGTCTGATCCTTAACTCAACTGAGTGTTAGCGAAACAGCTGTCATACAATAAAAGTGCTGTGAAAATTAGAAAGAAAGATTTTTTTACTTTATTTTGGTAATCGTTTCCTAACCCAATATTTTTCGCTAAAAATTTGAATACGTTGCCTTTCTTTCTCACACTGCTCCGACCAACAAACCGAGTACGGTAGAAGACATTATATTTGGAAGCATTCCTTTTACATTATAGATTTAAAACTACTGAAGACATTAGAAAAAGGCATTTAGAAAAAGATTCATAACAAGGCTAGCATCTAGGAAGATGTTAGCTTCTTTGCCAGCAAAACACGTATCACCGGATTTCATAAAGAATTGTGTGATGAGGTGTTTGCCGATGTGATATACTGTCAATTATAAGACGATTTATTTCCGGGTAACACTTAACCCAACGTAGACACAAGAAAATAAATTACAGATTACTAGATAATTCTTATACAGCAAGAGAAGATCCGGGGCTTATAAATTGATGTAGAGTAAATTGCCAAGTTCTCGAACAGCGGGAAAATGAAAAATATGGACCAGCAGCATAGCAATATAAGAAATACTGGATAAACGATTTAGAGACACTTGAAGATAGTCAAGATTCATAAATAAAGTCGAAAATGACAATAAAATGAAAGATCTATATTTGTAAACTGACAAAAGTCTATGAATAAGCTATTCAATAACAACCAGTTTTATTATTATTATCACAGTTCCAAATGTGATTATGATTATCGAGTAGCAGGTAATTCAGATTTTTGGAATTTCAAAACCAAGACACGCAAATTTGTTCACTAATTGTGATAGAAAGAGGTAGTTGGACATATTTTTCAGCCAAAGCGAATTTTACTGGTGGATTTATACTATTGGTCCAGTGCGATTTCACTTCTTCGTCTCCACGTGAAAATAGCTTCTATCGAAGTCTTCAAAATGTCCATGCTTGACGACAATTTCCATTCCTTACTTCCGAGCCAAATCTCTAAGCTAGAAACAGAAAGAACGCATTCGAAAATAAATTAGAAGTACAATCCATATGAAATTGTTTAGAAACCTAATTCCCGTAATCTTGAAGTTGTCTTGATGAAAGATAACTTCTGCTACGTCTCAGCTTTGGCTTCTTTTAAAGGAAACTTAATACTATGTTCCTATCACTGTTTCGTCCTGGTAGCACCAATGGCACTTCATCAAAATTTTCCTTTGGGAATCTGTACAAAAGAATTACCGTTATTTTCCCAAACGACAAAACTGCTTATACTCTTTCTAAACAATTTCACGAGTTGTTGGCGTCCTAACCTTGACTTCTTTCCAACATTTCAGCTTCATAACATATTCCTATTACTGTTTTGCCCTGGTAGCACGACTAGTTATTGACCAAAATTTTTACTTGGTAGGAAGGATGACGGTTATTTTTCCAACCGGCAAAATTGCTTTTACTTTTTCTAAACAGTTTCATGGGCTGTTGGTGCCCCAGCCTTGACGTCTTTTAAGCAATTAAACGAAATTTTTTGGGTTTGTTCCTATTGCTATTTGGCCCTAGTTGCAGTAGTAGTTGATCAGAAGTTTCCCTTAAGAACCCGTACAAATAGGTGACCGTTATTGTCCCAGCCGACAAAACGGCTTTAACTTTCTCCAAACACATTTACGAATTGTTGTTCACTGCTCTGTTTTCTGATTCGACACTGGTTTCTGGTAGAACATCCGGGTTTCGTTTATGACCACATTTGTTTATGTGCAAAATACAAGGAATAAGTGGGTGATATGAACAGATTCAACGACTTCTTATGTTATGTCAAATCTTGCAAAAGTAATCTTTGTGTAGAAAATCGGTGTGTCACTTGCAATTCAATTAGTTCCTATTCAATAATAATTTTTTTCACTCAATCTCAATCTCAATCTTAAACCCTGTTCTAATTAAGACCAAATTCGTACTAACACCGATATAATTACAAACCGCTCCAAATTGTTTGACTAATATATTATAGAATAAGGCATGTGTTTGATTTCGATTGAAATTATAGAATATCCGTGTAACAGTCAGTCCGACGACGCCTTCATTATCAAAATTGCGCAAATAAATGAGATAATTTATGGCGTTTCTCTTTTCGCCTTTTAATCGAAACGCGGTTGTGATTCTGGGAATAGCCCAATTTTTTTAAATTGAAATTACGCCAGCGTCGGTAAAAAGAAAAGATTTGTCGTACGTTCGGAGCAATTATCTCAAATTACACTCCGGTCGGGTATCGATTAGATTAAAGTACTCTTGCACTTCACCGATAGTTTACAGGATACGAAAGTAATGAAATAATTGATAAATGAAATTGAAAAAATTGGAATTCAAGAAAAATAAATGTGTGTGTATGTGTGTAACAAGTTTATAATTTTTACTAAGAAATATTGCCTAAGTTTGAAGTATGTTTTCGTATGGATGTAATTGGGGACTTCGTCTAAGATCGGATCGAGGACACGCCCGAATAGATAATATAATAGGATCTAATCGGTTTGAGAACGGCAGAAAATATTTTATATTGATTTTTCAATAGTGATTCGTCTTCAACACGCACCACTATCTCTAGTCAGTAATCTATATAACTGTCTTTAAGCAGAAAGAGCAGTAAACTGGGTACGCACGCCTATGTTGTCCTTTTCCTTCTCAGTACAGTCATACTTATCAAACTATGAATATCTGTGCGATAAGGTTTTTGCACTGTATGTGAATGCGAATTTGCGTGAATAGGCACTCAGTTCTGTGATTGTGAATCGCCAATTTTGACAAATCTAAAGTTAATCTAGCACCTCAATTAGACGATGTTGCCCACAAAACCCAAAACTAACATGGACCACCTTAAAGACTATAGAAATCAGAAAACTTTCCAAATGTTATGATCCGCCATATTGGTCCGGCATGTTATAAAATCCAAGTGAGATGGCAATATTTCGACGACTTACGAACGTAATTACCAAATTCGCTGCATAAAATGAATTTCTCATCATTAACGTTTATTACACCACAGTTAACAAAAGGAAAGTCGGATTTTGGTCTAGTCGTAAGCGCCATCTTCACTCGAATAGTTATTATTATTAGCGACCCTAGATACCCCGAATACCGATTTCCATATAATTTGAAAACTTTTCCAATTTTTGAAACACCACATTGGTCTGTTATTCGACCAACAACGTGAGACATGGACTAGGAACCAACAGGAGGAGGAGAGGAAACGAATTTGGAAGAAGAAAGTGTTACAAAAGATTTTTGAAGGAATCAAGGTGACTCAACGAATCTGGAGGCGTCAAACAAGTCAAAAGGTGATAGATGCATATGAAGAACCAAGGATTACTCAGAAAATCCCAGCACAAAGAGCCCGACGATTGACCAGAAGAAAGGGCTGTCAAAAGATTTTACAAGGCGGAGATCTGGGAGAAAGAGAAGGGGACGTCCTAGGAAGAGATGAATGGAGATTGTAGAACGTGATCTTGAAGACCTGGAATGAAGGATTGGAGGAAAAAAACTAAGGACTAATGGCCTACAAGGTCTATAGTTATATATATAGTAGTCCGCCATTTTGAACTTTGAGTGCAAATGCGATGTTTCTTTATTTATGTTTCGACGGGTTCCTCAAATGAGATCCCATCCCTGACCGTATTTTCAGCAGTTTCACGATGGCCTATAATAGGTTAAGTTTTACCGCTACTCACTTGAGAAATATACAACGCCATTCTCTGCTGATAATGATGATATGTACAATGTGGAGTATTGTTTACTAGCGATATTTGAAGGAAGTTCATGTGTTCGCTTTGAATTTGAAGTACCTATAACTCCGGTGAACTTCCAAATAGTTCGCGGCTAACATGACTGATGTTAATAGTAAACACTTTAGTCGAATTGTGTCACTAATTGATGGCGCCTCACTCTCCTTCCTTCTCCATTTGCAATCACTATCATTCACTATTATTTCACAACTATTTTAATTGATAACATTCTTCGCCCAGGAACACACCAAATCTTATTTATAACTCGCCCTTTGTAACATTTCTATTGCCAATATACAACGATGCTCGCCATGATATCCCATCCGAAATTCTTTTGAACGCATCAATTAGACGCTTCACGTACGTCTTTAATACGTCCTTAACCTTGTAACGTATCGTGTAAAACCGCCGCCACGTCAACGCTTTGATAGATGGCTCCGGTATGCTAAAGCTGCCCCCAGAACGCTCAACTCTAACCCCTAATCTGTTTAGCGTTGTAAAAGCGATTACGCCGACGACCAATCAAATTAACGCACGAATCTGTTAGGTAACCCTTCAACTAAGGCGCGTGCCGCACAATAGGGATATCAGTTAGGGATGTCTTTTTTAAAGGAACGCGTATCGAACAATGGATCGGGGGCCATTTTAAAGTATCGATTAGTTTCCTTTTTGATATCCGCTAGGATACGAATGTGTGAAAGTATCAATAATTTCTTTTTTGGGGATTTCGATGTGCTCCGATTAATATTTTTTCTGTGCTGCAAACATTTCAAGAAACGATAAGACGGTAGTAGTAAATGTGCATTTGCAGCTTCGTTAGAATTGTATGGACTCCATATAGTGCATAAGTTTTTAACAGTCCAATTGAAAATTACACAATTCATTGATTTCCGTTTACTGATTGTCGTCATATACGCACCTAGAACGCATCGTAGAATAAGCAGAGATATGACAACGCCGCGCTTGACGGTCATCGCCGGGCGGCGTTCAGATCACGCTTTGATCATCAACATTATTATGGAGGGATGCGATTTGTTCCGATAAGGACTACGAAATTAACTAAACCAAGTTTATACCACTCAAGAGAGGGATTCAAATCATCGATCCCAAGTTTCGCGATGAGCACCATCGAGTCTTTCTCTCACCAGTCCTTCTAGTCTTTATCGCTAAACTTGGTGCTCTTGGATTTTCTTCGCAACTTCTAAATTTTATCTTGCAATAGTTCTCTGTTTCCACACATATGTAATGGGTGGAAAGTCAAAGTCACTCGAGCACACATCTTAGGACTTCTTTTATTTCATTTGTACTTAAATGCTCTTTACCATTGTTAAGTTGTGATACTCTAGCTTATTGTACTGAGAATGTAGTTAATTTCTTTAACAAAATTGCGTCGGCCTAGTTCTTAATTAATGATATAAAAAGCACAAATTATAACAAATTATATTTATAAATTTTGTGAAATATTTAACATAAAATCAAGATAATTACCTAGTGTTGTGTGTGTATGAGTGTAATTTCTTTTATTCGATGATGGTTCTTCCTATGTCTCCTCTCTTAACTTCTTTTCTCGATGCAGCTCTATTCTCTCTGGAATTCTTCCCTATTTAAAATGCTTTCTTCTCCGTTGTGGTGAGATTCTTTTATTCACTGGTACTTGTTCTTAAAACTCTTTCATTCCAAATATACTTTTAGACTTATTTATTGACTGTTCTATCTTGTCAATTTTCTTCGTCGTTAACCAAACAAATTTTTATTTTTTGGAAACCGTGTAGTCCTGGTTTATTATTTTGTTGTCCACGAAACGAAAACTTTAATTGTCCTTGACTCCAGTGCATTGAGGCATATCGTTGTTATAGAAACCTATATTGAATGTCGATCTATCCTTGGTTATTTCCAGTAATTAATTAATTGTTGTAATGTAGAAGTTTTGTATGTATGTGTCCGAATGTTTACAATGCTTTTCTATCTTTTAATCGATGCTCTTTATAATACTTAATAATTTTATTTTCAGTTACATGTTTTTCTCCCATTAAGCATCTCTGGCTGGAATTAAAATAAGAAGCTAACACCCGTAGGGTAATAGAATGCTCAAAAGGTGGTGGGCGTGGTGTCGAAAAGGTTTAAATAGAACCCCAAAATAAACCGAATGTCAATTGAAGACGATAACCCCAACATTAATTGTGAACTTTGATATATTGAATTGTAATAAATGATGAATTTTCTAGTGGTATTAGCCATTAGTATTACTATACTACATTATGCAGATGATCTCAAAATGTTCTCGTGTATTGCCACATGTGCAGATTGTTAAAAACTACAATAAATTGTGTGAAGCTATTAATTCTTCGTGGTTCAAAAGTGATATATCTTTAAGTTTTGGTGAATGTAATGTTATGTCGTATGTAGATGTAGTGAACAATTTCTTTTTCAGAATAACGTGACGGGGTATGCTCTGCCTAGGTCTATAATTGTGACTGCTGTGATTTTTTATTATTACTTACCTTTTACTGATCGTGTTGTTGACAGAGCAAACAGATGGTTTGCTATGTAGCTTCCAAATCCATTGATTTTTATCAGGTCATAATATATCTGCCACTAAATCGCTTTATTTTGCTTTCGCTCATGGTAAGATGGAATCTATTCCTGTTGTATGGTATCCTTATTATCTACATCAACAAGTAAGTTGCTTTAGAACGCGTTCAACAAAGCACATTTAAATTTCTACTATTTAAAGATAATGTTTATGCTATTCATGGCATTTCCTATAACAACCTACTTACTGAGCATCAATTCGAATCCCTTTAGTGCTGAGTTCATCACACTTATTACCAACTATTTTATTTCTCATTTCTTACTTTCAAAGGTGGGATCTGTCATTTCCTGCTACGGGATCGTCTTGCTTGTTTTTCGTTCCCAGAACTAGGACAAACACTTTAGAAAAAGCTTCCACAACGCACATATCTGTTAATGCCAATAAACTTCAGCAATATTTCTTCATCTTCTTCATCTGATCGTAATTCGCAGACGTATTTTGCACCTATGAGAGATGTAAGGTGGCCGAAGCTTTTATGTACCGTCGTACTCACTGTAAAAATATTTTCAAAAATTTTTTGCTGTGTCACGTGAAATCATTCCGAAACTACATTCGTAACCCATCCTACTGTAGTAATCGTCCTGTTCTGGATTCATAGAATAATTTTCTTCAGTATTTTCGCAATTAAATCCCTAGTAACCATCCGTATTCTTCTATTCTTCTATTGTGTGAAAGTTAAGAATCATTTGTTAGAACTCCACATCCTCTTCTTTTCCTTATAAAAGCTTTCTCAGTGCAGACATCATAACAAACTTGGTGTTGTTTCCAATGATTCATATCTAGTTATATTTGGGATGTCATCGAAAATGGAAATTGGATTTTGGGTGGTGGTTTGTTTCAAGTATACTCAACGGACTTTTTGTTGTCGTTCATAGTAACTGTGTTAAGCTTGTGGATAATATTTTCATCGAGGATGAGTCGTCCTATGTAGGGTACCTTCGTGTTGTACATATACTCGACTACCTAGCTTCAAGGTATAGTCTTGTAAACTTATCGTCTATAAGATTAGAATGGCGTTGTTCATAAATGGTATTGAGGTACCTAATCCAGGATGTGTGTGTAACCCAGAAGATTGTCTAATTTCTTCTGATGAGAGTACTTTTTGAGGAACATCGGAACTACATAACATGGTAAAGAAGACTTTTCATAATTGGTATCTCTCGTTAAATATCGCTTTTTGGTGATGAAGCATATTCATAATGCGATGCTGGGCTCGATTCCATTCTTCGACCTGCTCTACTCCCGCGTCAGCTACAATCGCTTTCTTGTCCTTTTATGTCTTGATCCCTACACGGTAGCTTTGTTCTGCAAATCTGTAGTCTCTGCTTTGATTTGCAGCATTCTTTTACCTTTTCTCGGTATTTAAGCATTTGATGTTGTATTCTTGGGCGAAATATTTTCCATGGATACGATATAAAAACTTTATCTATTGGCAGTTTGCATTTAAATCATTTTTGGATTATTTACATATTATTAGAATTTTGATAGGTATGTCAAAGCATCGTCGAATAGTATTTTCATGATTAGTATAATTTTTATTATTGTTACTATTATTATTATTATTATTAAAAGTTCGATTTTTGTGTAACGTTAATGATATCTGCTTTATGCGAATAGCCAAGAGTCGGGTTGTAGCAATAAGTTGTATGTCGATCCCTAAAAGTAATTGATCTACAACCTTTACGAAATTTATTACCGAGACTATTCTAACCAAACTTAAGCTTCCAAAAATTGTGGGTTTAAAATTCGATTATTGAAAACGTAAGACTTTTAAGATACCTCACCTGTTCTGTTAAAATGCTCATGTAACTTACTACAATCAATTTAATTCGATTAAAAGTAACAATTTCTCCAAACTATAAGTAGTAATGATACGTCGCTAAACACCTCAAAGCGAGCAAAATAAATACATGAAAACAAACACGGCTGTAAACATGGCAAACATATCGAACGTGAAGAAACGATAAGCATTAAATATTTGCTTTTCGTTTATGACATTTACCTTTATTACTGAATCAGCTTCTCTTTTTTAATACCTAGAGTTTCTAATGTTTACTTTTAGAATTTCCGCGGGTATATTTAACCATGTTCAATTAAATGTACGAGGCGTGTTTTTAAACTAAGTACCGTTTTGACATAAAAACAACAAGTAAATTTTTTCCAAAAATAATTTATTCACTTGAAAGGTCATACTTTATTCTACTTTTCTACATAATTCCCATTAATATTGAGGCACTTATCGTATGTTGGGACCAGCTTTTGTATGCCTTCGTCAAAGAAGCTTGCCGCCTGATTAGACAACCACTGCTTCACAATTTCGTAAAGCACACTTCTTCAGACAGCAGGAAACTTTTCAGCTAACGACGAAATCGTGAATCGTCTGTTCTCTTTCACTTTACAGTCCACTTTTGAATCAGATCATCGGTAATGACTGAAGGTCGCCCACTTCGTTTCTCATCATGAATGTTTGTGCGGCCATCTTTAAAGGCCCTAACCCATTTTCGCACAATTCCATCACTCATAATGTTTTCACCATACACTACACTGATTTGGCGATGAATGTCAACTGATTTGAAGCCTTGAGCACAGAGAAACCGTATTACAGCACGCACTTCGCAGTCGGCGGGATTCTCAATAGGTGGAGGCATTTTAAAATCACGCAAACAGATGTAGATTCGATCGGATGGTTCCGTAATGGCGTCTATGGCTTCCCAACAGAGGTAGCTACATGGCACGCATGCGCTAAACGGCGACCGCAGTGCTGCGGCGGCGTAATTTAAAAACGGTACTTAGTTTAAAAACACGCCTCGTATATACATTATTTAGATACTTATCTTTCGGATTACCTATACCACTTTCTATATCCAAAGGCGAATGTTGTGTTTATACAGCATTAGATTTTTGTAACCAGAACGATGTAGTAATTGTCACGAAATATCAGGTGTAAATTCAGGCAGTAGTCAACGTAATCGCAATGTTTCCTGATTTTTGCCCAAGAATGTCTTCAGGTTATGGTGACCACACTTTAATTGAGTCATCTTAGCAACAAGTAGATGTATCAAATTTTCTTCTTGTTTCTCACAGCTCATTTTACAATTTTCAGAAAATCAGATTGTACCAAAATCAAGGACTTGCCATGTCGAGGTTGGCAATCCAAAGTATGATTTCCTTCTTTAAAAATACATGACTTTCTGGAACTTACTTCAAATCCAAAATGTATTTCTGATTTAATATCACAAAATATATCTATTCAATTTAATCCAATATTTACAAACATGATCCTTATACTAAACTGAAACACAAAAAATTACTAGTCATTTCTACTCCACTTTTGTTCTTAAACACACACATATTCTTCATCTTCCAGACCCATATTTAGGTAACGCATTCTCGCAGAAAGCCAAATAACTAAACGTTGAGTGCAGAAACGAGCGGTCAGAAACCACTTTTACGCCCACTGACTTTCAGTTAACTGACCCGCTGCATCCCTAAATATCAAAATTCAGTTGGTGTGAAATTTCTTCACATCGGACGCGCGGCCCGGAGCAGAAAAAACTCGATTATCGGCATATACAACGGCTTATCTCCATGTATGCAGGACTTGACACCTATGTATCGGAAAATTGACCGCGGAAAACGCATTTCGTCCGGTCGATGAGGACGGGACGGGACGGAATCGTTCTCTTACATAAAACTGATTTTATTTTTGGCGTTGGGATCGAGATAGATGGCGACTGAAATTAAACGTCAGTCAATTTGACTGTAGGATGTGTGTGTGTGCATTTCGGATTGCTGAAAAGCATAAAAACGTATAACGTGATACATCGGGAATATAATACTCGAAAATAAAGTTATTTTTATAATCTACTAAGAGAAGAGCACAATATATGTACATCCACTATTCTATGTAAGGCGGACTCGCCGAAATTTTTCTATATTTTCTATATCCTACTTCCCAAAACACAGAAATCGCAAAAAAATCGATTCTGGATGTGCAAATGAAGAAAAGACAGAAGAAATTTTACAAAAACAATCATTGTCTGAAAGGTTGGTTGAAGGAATTGGAGAAACTTATAAAAACAACTTGGAAAGAAATACAAAAGAAATATTTACACATTTATCTCTAAAAGAAGAAGCTCATCGAGAAACTTCAAGCGAGCACGTCAAAATTCTTTTAAATTGTCCATATCACATCCCCACAAAGGCAAATCAAATGTGAAAGTATAAGAGAAGAGAAAAATTAAGAAATTCTTCAAAAGAAGATCGCCTGAAACACGTTAATATTGAGGAAATCGAAACAACCTACAAAATCATCATGCGTAGGAAGAAACGGCCAAAGGAGGTGCTTTTCAAACCATTTGTACTGAAAGGGCATCAAAAACTCGTCAAGAGAGTGTCAGAAGAACACTCACTTCAAAGAAACACACCAAAGTTTTAAATTGCCCATGTCCAATACCTACAAGGACAAATCGAATCTGGGAATGTAACAGAGGAAAAGAATTAGGAAATTTGTCAATCAAATCAGAAAATCATCGAAGAGGTGTTAATATTGCAAAATCGAAGCAATCTTCAAAGTCATCTTTGGGAAGAAAGAGACGGCCAAAAGAGGAGCTGTCAAAACCATCTATACTTGAAAGCCGTCGAAAATTCGCCAAGGGAGTGTCAGAAGAACACTCATAGCAGAAACCTCAAAGAAACACACCAAAGTTCTTCTAAAAGTGTCCATGTCCAGCACCGACGAGCACAAACCGAAGTTCTTAAAAATAAGATCATCTGAAAGATGTTAACATTCAGAAAATCGAAGCAACTTGCAAAATCATGTTTGGGAAGAAAGAAACGGTCAGAATAGGAACTTCCCAAGTCATCCATGCAGGAAGGCCACCGAGAACTCTAAATTCTTTTGTAAAGGCCATTTAGGCCCTGAACTCGGTGATTTTGTTTTCCTTCTATTGAAGGATTCAATTTGCCGGTTACATCTTCCTCTTCCAATAGTTGACTTCCCCCATCGCCTTCTTGACCTCCCTAATAAGAAGCTGGTTCTTTGTAAATGTCATATATTTCTTTGCCCGTCTCTCGTGTTCGTCCCCAGTTTTTCCCAGTTATTTTGTGCTCCCATTATACCAGCTTTCTTTTCATCTTCGTCGTATGTTGCTATAGTTTTATAAGTTGAAATTTAATATTTCTTGATGATTTGCTCTGAAAACTTGTTTCGACACTCTGGTATTCTTACTTACTTTAATTAGTCTGCTATCAACTAATTTTTCTTTTTCACATCTATATGTTCTTCTGCTGCCCAAATAGACAAATTCGTCCACTTCTTTAAAAGGAAATTGGTGTTATAAAATCTGCATGAACGTCTTGAAAAGGAAGAAATGCGCGAGAAAACTGGCGAAACTATCCCCAACAGTAAAAGCCATCCAAAACTAGAGAGAGAATTTCAAACCCGTTCCATATTCAAATTCTACGAGAACAAATCCAATGCAGGATCTGGAACTGCACAGAGAGAAGAAACTTAAGAAATTATATGAAGGCATCTGCCAGTTTTTTTAAAGAATTCTAACGCACACTTTGAAGAGCAATCATGATACCTGCCAAAATAAAAAAGACGTCATCGAAAGCACACCGAGAAATTACTAGAGCTTTTCATAACCAACTTCTACAAGAACAAATTGAAGACGTCCAAATAGCAAGTCATTTAAAAGAACTCAAACCGAAAGAGGCTTTCGTCCAAAGGAAGAAATCAAACGAAATCTGCACAAACATCTTGAGAAGGAGCATAGAGGAACTTGCGGGGTTATGAGTGAAGCAAAGGTACAATCCAAACATCAACAAAGAAACATCATCACACATCTCCCGAAAGTTTTCTTCTTATTTCTTCTGAATTCTTTTGTACGGGCCATTCGGGTCCTGAACGTAGTGATTTTTTCATTCTCTTCGGTATGACGATATAACTGTATTTTCCAGTTACATCTTCCTTTTCCAAGTCTGATAAAACAACTTTCCCCATTACCCTGCTTTCTTGGCCTCCCTTATAGGTGGTTGGCTTTTTGTAAGGGTCATATGTTTTTGTGTTCGTCTCTCGTATCCATCCCCAGTTTCCTCCAATATTTCTCTTAGTATTTTGCGCTCTCATCTTACCAGTTTTCCTTTCATCTTCGGGTATTCTTATTTGCTTTCATTAGGTCCCAATCAACTAATTTTTGTTCTTCACATGTACATACGTATATATTATTCTAATGCCCAGATAGACAAATTGGCCCTACTTCTTTAACAGAAAAAAGGTGTTAACGTGGATGAAATCTGCATTAACGTCTTGAAGAAGAAGAAATACTTGGGAGAACTGGCCAGACTATCCACAAAAGTATACCGCGGGATACTTCCGAAACCATTCTATATTCAACTTTTACAAGAACAAATCGGATCCAGGATCCAGAGGTACAAATAGAGAAGAAACTTCAGAAATGATATGAAGGCATCTCGAATTCTAGCGCACACTGCGAAAAGCAATCATGCTAACTGTCAAAATAATTAGATATTTTCCAAACAAACGCTCCATTAAGAACCCATTATTTCAACATTTCCTTCGCATAACATCCTAGCATCTCAACAATCTTCCTGGGTTCAATGGAAATAAACCCGATTCTAACGGCAGATTGATTTCTATATAAAGTCGAGAACGCACCCGTCGTCGTCGCGCCTTCTCCTTTCCCTAAACCCCGCGTACCATGCACGTCTAGCGCCGGTAATTTTTTCACTATGAAATCGCCTCGCACGCCGACCGAATTTCAAGTAGCCCATATTCAGATGAAACTCTCGCCGGCATTTAAATAGTGCGGATGAGGAATTTTGCTTCTTTGAATATGTAAAATAGCGGTCTGATTTTTAAAGTATACGCGTACGTGCTCGGAATGATCGCGTCTTAGAAATTCCACCGTTCATCCGACGGAGAAAAATCGTAAGGAAAAAGAAAGTTGCCCGAGTGAGTTAGTTTGGAGTTAAAAATATGAGCTCTTAACCGCGTATGTTGGCTTTTATCCCCGATAGTAGTCGATTGCGATTTTAAAGTTTGTACCCGATTTGTATTGCTGTGTTCTTGTCTGACTGAAATTTTTGAATACAAGGCCAAATTAAAACTCATCATGAGGACAATATAAATTCAAATAAACTTGGACAACGGTAAAATTGATGGGTGAGACCGCCTTCGGTGTGAAAGCTCTGATGAAGACATCGCGGAAGAAGACTAATTGGTTTAGGATCTATGCATATATAAGAGACGAAAAATTAATAAAGTGATGAATGAAGGGAGGAAGAAAAATGGTTTTATCTTTAACAGAATGAGGTCAACTTTTCTCGGCAGATTTGAAATAGAAAACCACAGAAAAACCGAACTATATGCTAAAAGTGTATAATGTACTATACTCACAACAATATAGTACGACCACCAACATCCACGAAAGTTCGTGACCAACGAGTATAACACAAGGAGAAGGTGTGAGATGCAAATCCCAAACCATCATTTGCAAACAAGCCAGAGTAGTGCAAATTACTTATGCCCAAAAATATATATAAAAATGAGGACGTTCTTAGGACTTCAATTGGGAAATCCCAATCCAAAAACTGAAACAACTTTTGTTGGATGATCATTTTTATTCCATATACGAATTTTTGAATTTTGAATGGAGCCATTAAATTAAATTCTTTTTATAGTATTTGCTTGTTTGTTAGTATATGCGTCTATACTTGTATATACATTCATATATTTCTTTTATATTTTGACTTTCGTATAATGTTTTTATTATGTCGAATACAATGTATTATTATTTTTATTTTGTATGATGTATACTGGTAGATTTTGAACACTATCCAAAAAGACATACATCACAGATCAAAGCTAAGCGTAATGGAAATGCGCTTTAAAAGAAAATCAGACAAAGTAAAAGGAAATCATATTATAAGGGAAACATGTAGGATCTTTTTTAGATATAAAAAGAATATACAGGGCGCCCCAGAATCGATTAGACAGTTTAAATTTGGCGCCGGAAACGTATTCCAGTAGATAAAGCAGTATTTGTATATTTGGCTTGTACAAAAATCCCAAGCATTCAGTTCCCGGTGAATCGTTGATCTTGTAAACATCGTCCGTTTGCTGTTGTGTATTTTTCTTTAATGATGATTCAGCTACTGTAAGGCAACGTGAGTTTAGGCGTTGCTTCAATAGAAGAGTTTCGACGAGTTAAACCATTTTAAACTGAATATGAAAGCTTATATTTTTGTGTTAGAAACTGTTTACCATAAATAATACTCATCAATAAGGTATAATAAAAGAGTGGATGACGTGTTATAGTATTTCCAGTATCCAGTATTGATTGTCCAGTCCTCTTCTTATCTTCATTTCTCTTTTTACTCATTCTTTTTCACTCTCTAAACTCTTCTTAAGTATTTCATTTCTTGAACTTATAATGCTCTCAATTATTTCTGTGTCGTTACCCAATTTTCTTCTCCGTGTAACAGATCGGTATGTACACTGCTAATTGGATATACGGACCAAAGGGTTGGAAAAAACAATTATTGGAAACAAGGATTGTGTTGAAGATGTTGAACCGGTGAAATAGAGTTACTTTTCCATTAATTCATAGGTACATATTTCTAACTACCGTCAACCGTACTTAGACAACCACAATGTAGAGATCAAAACCACAAATATCTATGTTTACAGGAGCAAAAGAGGCATTTTGTGAATATGCATCAATCTAGAATTCATTTGATAGTCAAAATGCCCGTTGCAATAGAACCTGAATGATATCTTCTATCAAAATTCTGACATAAAGGCATATTTCATTAAGATTTCAAGTCAGACAGAAGTAACGAGTACAACGTAACTGCAAACTTCAGGAGTAACAACGTATTAGACTCTCGGGAAGAGTGAGGTTAGAATTTCCTTCAATTTTTTAGTTTAAGAGTTTAAAATTTCATTGCTTTTGTTTCTTGACTATGGATTTTCCAAGCAATTTATTGGGATCGTAGTACCACGGTTGCCTACACTGAAGATGCCCTTAATCTGAGGACGAAAATTATGTAGCAGCAATAAACGATATTAGCAAAATTTAGGTCTTTTCGTCTTGATTGACTTCTGATCTGATCGATTGCCATTTCCACCTCCCGTCTTCATCTTACACATTTCTCTTAAACAAAAATGCTGCATTGAAGATGAGAAAGCGGCATGAAACTAATAGTAAAGATATTACGATAATTACACTCAGAAGAAATCGATATTTTTCCAAAAATTAACGGTATCTACCATATATACATACATACATATATTTATTCCGATGTTACGACCATGAACTAGAAGGGCTTTTTCCGAAGAAATCGCATTGAATTAGGCGATCATAGGAGATATATCTGACAGTCAAATGTATTCAGATGGCATCCAGCGGTACTTTGAATATCAAATCGAAGACGACAATAAAAGTATACTGCCACATTAGGGAAAAGCCCTCTTTTGAATACCGCCCGAATATCCTCGGTGGGATTTTTACCCATTGAATGCGGCAGAATTTATTAGTTTATTACAAATATTATTAGGTAAATGTAGGTACGTATTTCAGAAAAAAAAAGAGAAGAGGAATCTACTGACGGTTTCCCATTAACTTTTTACAAATAACTAAAAATTTTGAAGCAGCAACTAGAACAAGACGTGAAAAGGATTATATGATTTTTTGTGTATAATTTTATTCTGTTCTTAGCCATTCTGGCTGCTAAGTAATACACATTATTATTATGCCTCCACCCTATTTCCTCACACAAGCCCTTTATTATTAATGACAACAATAATAAGAATAATTACAAAAATAGCAACTGCAACAACAAGTTTTGCAGTGCAGCTATTGCACAACTTTCTGTGAGAGCTGCCTAAAAAACGAACCCCAGTGATTGGAGCCATTGCAGAGTTATGTAGATGTTCTACTTTTTTATTCGTAATATTTATCATGTATGCAAGTTCTTTGGCACTTTTGGCATACAGCTTCAATCCATTCATATACAAGAGATAAGTGAACTTGTACTCTCTGTTATTTGAACTTGTGGTCATACATTCCGGGCTTCTAATCTCCATCACTTGCTGAGTAGCATCTCATATCGGCTGCAGCTTGATCCCACAAATGATGAGCTGAGAACACTTGTATTTTGGTATTCGTACATGCAAAGTGGAGACGTTTCATGCAACCCCATTCTCCCGACTTGCTTAGTTTATAATTTCTAAGGAAATTGCGACATACTGCAAATCGATGTAAATGAATTACACGGCAGTCGTAGAGAATTTTGAGTCTCAGTTGCTCCTCACCATTCCTCCTTGTACCATTCAAGTTGGAAATGGTATAGGCAATCCTACTCTGTCCATTGTCTTGAACGAGTTGAAATCCGCTTGGTAATGGTGTTAATCTGTTAATCATTCTCCGGGTATATGCTCTGGCCCTCATTACCAAAGCGGTTCACACCGTTCTACCAAACGTTTTTATGTTTATTATTACTACTATATCACGATCTAAACAAGAAATAAAAGACGTATGCCGAAGATTTGGTGGCACAGCAAGAGAATATTGACTAAAAAATATGTCGAAAATGCTGCTTTTCACTTTCCGTATTTGATAGGGCACCAACCAAGAGCTACGGCGTAGAATCAATCGAACTATTTCACAAGCAAGCGTTGCTATATCAGCTGTCAAAATATATAATGAATATGTGGCTTAAGTGTGAAGTTGGCTGTGAAAAATACGTCCCCTGTTGGGAAAAAACAAAATTATTTTCTGAACAACCCAATATATGGGGGCGTTAAAGGAAATGGAGTATGGAAAAGGCGAACTGATCAGAAATTAATGGAATTATACAGGGAACTGAAAATCACTACAAAATTTAAAGCTCAGAGATTAAGATGGCTGGGATATTTACATAGAATACACGATGGAGGAGTATCAAAGTCGATGGTGGAAGGAGAAACAGGAATGAGAAGAAGAAGAGAGCATCCGAAGAAAGGATGGTTGCATGCAGTGGAAGAGTACCTACAAAGTATGGGAGTAAGAAGATGGAGAACAATAGCAACCAATTAGAAAGAGTGGAAAAAGATTAACCAGGCCATGGGCCGACAGGGCCTGGATAGCTTATTTATGATTATTATCACTATTATTATTATTATTATTATCACTATTATTATACCAACACTCTATCATTCATGGAATAGGATCCAACACTTCAACCGATCAATTATTCCAACCTATTTTTCCTCCCTGCTCAACTATCCTAACTGCATCGACCATTCAATTAACACACAACATTTCCTTCATTTTCAGATGGTGACGTTAATGGTGACATCAGCGGTGATGAACAGAGCATAACAAGCGACCATCCTGTGGACAGACAGGACGAGGACTCGATGGATTCGGAGCGGGGCGGAGCCCTGAACTTGGTAAGAGGAATATATGTATTTATGTATGTATATATACCTACTACATAGTGCCTAGGTTGTTATTAAATTTTCCTTCAATATCGGCGCTGGCAAACAAGACGCATTTAATCGGGGCCGAGTCCCCGGGGCTTGTTTGCTATAAAACTGTTCTCTTCGACTTTTTAAAACATTTGTTCTCCGGCGACGAGCGTACTTTTCCTTTCGTATCATAAGGCTCCCACGCGAACTCGCGCACACACGCACGCACTTTATAAATCTCCGCCGGTTCTAATCCCAGTCGTAAACGGATCGCCCCCACCCTCGAACTAAAGTTAAAATGTTTAAATTCTTCGGGGACGGTCGGCGCAAACGACGTGCCCCTCTGACAGATTTAATCTTATTTGTTATTGAAACGTCTGTTTCGTATAACGCCGACATCGATTCCGTGATTAATTTATAAGTGCCCTGCATTTCAAACAATGATTTCTTGATAGTGGATCCGAAAGTGCAGGAAAACGCTTTGTCTTTTTCATTTTCATACTTACAAAGGAACACCTACAATTGAGAAATTCTGATTTTGATGAAACCGTACAGACTAAAGAAGTATCTTGCTATAAGAACAAAGCAATTTTTTCTAACGGCCGAATCCCCCGATTTCGGGACACAGCCCCCTCCAAAAATTTGCACAGATATCTTTATTTTTTTTTAGAATACAATTTGAAGTATATTACATAGTATCAAGGATGGCGCAAATTATTTTCGGAAAAATTAATTAATGGGCGACCGGGCGATCCCTACCCCCTTTTTTAATAGTTTCTTTTTCTTTATTTATCACACATAAAGTCGGTTTTACGTAGAAAATGATATTGAATAACAAATTTAGAGAGCTAATAGTAAAGGTATTAAAAAACGATAATAAAATATCAGTTGTCATTGATTGATGTACATAGATAAGTTATTTTCTTTTAAGACTGCTGCACCGTTTTCCAGATATTTATTATCGTTACAAACGTGTTAGTTAATATTGCTCTATTAAGTATCATGCCAAACTGTAAATTTACACTATACGAAAAATATGCCATAAATGAATAAAAATATGTAATTTTGTTTCTTGATTCTTCTTGTATATCAATTTCCTATACCGGTATACGTGACACAATGCGTGTATTTTTTGTTTATTGATGTCCATCCACATTAGGTACTTAAGTACTTAATCCATATCTATCTAAATATATTTCCTATTTCTTTAAAACGTTATCGACATAATTAATAAAGTATTTTATATTTAGAACGACACTTATCTATGTACATCAATCAATGACCAATGGCACGTTATTATCATTTTTAAATATCTTATTACTAGCTGCCCAAATTTGTTATTCAGCACCGTTTTCTAAGTAAATCCGATTTTATTTGTGATAAATAAAAAAATATTAAAAAAGGAGTGCAGGGTACTTCAAATTATATTCTAAAAAAGGAAAGATATCTGTGATAGTTTCTGGGATATTTACAAAAATTGTGCAAATTGGGGGAGGCTATACCCCGAAAGCGCTTTTCTACACCCAAATCAGGGTAAAATATTCTGAAGACCTGGAGTAAGCATCTTGCTAAACAATAAAGTATCATATGACTCTGCCGCTAAGTTTCGAAGTAGATGTTTCCCCAATGTTTTCCTAATGTTTTCAAAACGTTTTCAGATAGATTTTTAAATTAACAAGCTAAACATTGAATCTTAATCCGTTTGGAACTTTCAGTTGCCAACATGAATTTTGCAAAGCGCATAATCTTGAATGACACTAAAGTCCCTAGTTCCGCACGCCCAATAGAGCACATATGACTCTGTATAGATTATTGTTTATCTAATAGGCCTAATAATTACATGAAACAGTAAAATAAAAGTTTCCACACGAATAAAAAATGGTACCAGGAGATAATTTAAGCGTGACGGTGATGCAACGAACTTGTAAATTACACCGCTTGATTACTTTCGGCCCGAGGCGTCCCGTGAACGTACGCATTATATACATAACATAGGACTCCGTTATTATTAATTTAGACACAAATTTATACATCTACGCCGGCTACCTCCTTTTCCTGCGTTCTCTCCTACCGTCATTACCCTCACGATTATTTATTAATTTTTATTAATCCTCCAATATTGTCGTACGCAAATAGGTCACTGGTGAAAACGAACCGGCCAGAACGTCCCCGAATTCTCAAGTCACCAGTTCGAGTCCGGGCGTAGGAGCGGCGCTGGCAGCTCTCGGAGGACTCCTCGGGAATCCCCTACAAATGTTGGGCAGCCTGCAAGCTTTTCAAAATACTCAAAGTCTACAGCAGCTGCAACAGTTGGCGCTGCTGCAGCAGAGTCACGTGTCCGGAAATCAAATAAATCCGCAATTTTTCCTACAGAATCAAGTAAGTAGTTTCGGACGATGACGTATCGAAGATGTTAGTAATTATCGAGTGTTGATTTGATTTTTAAGGGATTTCTGCAAAGCTTCCCGAGATCTAGTCTTCCCTCTAGACCACCTCATAACATGCAGGTGTGTTTGATGTTGGTCACGTTCGCAAAATTATACTTATGTATACGCTTTTTTATCTTTATATGTTTGGCAGCATGCTTAATACGGGGGAATTCAAGATTGTTCGCAAGTCACGTGATTTCTGTCGAATCGGTTGCATAAGTTATAGATTGGTAACACTTCAAAATTTACTAAAAAATGACGTGCTTATAGGTTATGAACGAAAATGAAATAAAATGATTGGGGCTTTAACCAAAACAGTGGAACCAACAGTGCAATATTGGTTACGTGGTCAGTCACGTGGCTTGCAAACATACTTTTGAAGACCCGGTATTTCTACCAAAAGCGCATTGTTATGTTTGCACTTTAAGGATAATAAAGTTAATTGAGCAACGATGAATTCTTAATTTAGACGGACTTGCGCCTTAAGATTATTCTCATTACATTTAGCCGCTTTCGAAACGTTTCGGTAACCACTCCATTTTCGTAATTCTTCAATTCAAATCCATCGAGGAATTGCGGATTAGAATTAATTAGAATCAACCGGTTTAAATATACGGACAGATACGAAGGTTACATACATAATCACATCGGAAACATTCGTGGCAGGACTTCGCATAGATAAAATCGACCGTCTCTCACGCCTATTTGGCTTGAGTCGACAACATTCACAGACGTAAACTTCTTTCAGAACAGAATTACATCGACCTACTGCCTGAATCTCTTGCACGTTGCGATTGGTCGAAACCTAAAATAACCGGTAAAGCAGCTGATGACAATAACATCAGCCTGAATACGCCACTTACCACACTAAGCGTGATCAGTCCATAGCGTATTTCTAGCAGCGCCACGGCAAATGGTCCGGACGGTACATATATTGTTATGAATGCACAGCGCATTTTTCCCTCTTAACATTATTATTCCAATGAGCAGTGATTTTGCTGATGTAACAAATAGAACATAAATTCTATCGAAAATGCCATGAAATGATAATTCAATCATCATCCCTGTCCGCTTCGTATCAAATTTCTATTGTCCTCAGTAGTATTCTCACTTATTTTGACTTTGCATCCTCCACCATCATAAAAACGAAAACGGGAAGAAATTTGGAGATCTCTCGAAGAAGGCGGACATTCAGACAATGGAAGCAAAATTCTTTTGCCAATATAGCACTACACCCCGACAAGGGAACAAACCATCCTGTTTCCAAGGCGTTGATATTTTTCCCTCTGGTTTCCTCACTTCGTAATATGAAATTTTGTTGCCAATTGATTCAAAACCTCAGATGTACTCTGGAAGCAGCAATGAATTATTGCGAAAGCTTGAGATACATCAAAGGATGTTAATTTATTTCGTCTAGACCGCATTCCCAGTTACTCTTCTTTCTACCAAAAACCTCATTAAATTACTTATATAGCTGTTGATCTAAATTGTGACCAACATTTCTTCAGTGGTAACTTAGAAACAATTGGTTTTAATTTGTTTCGATTTCTCTTTTCTTTTCCTCTTATCAC
The DNA here is from genome assembly GCA_038088585.1 of Chrysina gloriosa. Lineage (NCBI taxonomy): Eukaryota > Metazoa > Arthropoda > Insecta > Coleoptera > Scarabaeidae > Chrysina > Chrysina gloriosa. The sequence continues at coordinate 9,337,934 of CM076090.1, read as the reverse complement.
CATTTTTTCGGCTTAATCTGTATTGATTTTCAATGTTTAGTTCCCCCTCCCCTCTCCCCAGACTTTTGAATAAATGTCTTGTGTTTCTGTTCATAAAGTTCTCAACTTTTGCTGTTAAAACTATCACAATTTTCAAACATTTATTTTAAGAAAATAACAAGTATTATTTTCGACGTCGTTTATCAAAAAATTGTGAAGAAATAAAACTTTTTGTTTAAACAAAAAATAATTTGTGGATGACAAGCTCCAAAAAGGGAAATGAATGAAAGAAAAGCTATACAATACAAATACGTCATTTCTTTATAGAAAACAATTTATTAATAACTTACGCCGAATAATAATTATTTAAAATTTTAATGATATAAAACTTATCAACTTTTATCAAAAAAATAAACATTTTAACTAATCTTCTTCGACACTTTCGACTTCATTAATTGAAATTATTGGTCCATTCAAGCAGCTAACTCCTTTTACATTCTAAACACGCTATAGAGCAGTCCAAGCCAGTTTTTCTGCGTCTACAAGTCACATCCAGTTTTTTGTGAGCAGAATATCATTTTTAATCAATTTTTAGGAGCTGGTGGTTGATTCATTGTAACTGGTAGCAATGAATTGTTTTTTCCTTTTCCATCTCCATTCTTCTGGCAACTTATCACGTCCCATCCACAACTGTACTTGTAAATACACACGTTTTATATGCTCTAAGCCTCTAGAGCAACCATGGGCAACCTTTCTTTGTAGAAGTTTTATGCTGCGAGTAATCTTGAAAAATATACATTTTTGTAGTATCCTTATGATTCATTATGAATTAAGTTTAAACGGGCCGTGCTAATATGCAACGAAAGAATTCAGTAGCGGGCCGGACAAATCTTACTCGAGGGCCACATGTGGCCCGTGGGCCGGAGGTTGCCCATACCTGCTCTAGAGTGTATACCAATGAAGCCAACACAGCTATTTTTATCGCTTTGATCCTTCAGCTGATTTAGTGCAGTTGGTGTTGAGATATTTGACAAAAACATTATTTCCATAATTATTTTTAAATATCGTATGTAATGATTGCATGTCGTCTCGAACTTTTCTTCTAATTGCCATTTGCAATGATGATGAACGAAAATGAAATATTATCATTTACACTAATACTGAGTTCTGTAAATAAATCATAAAAATTTGATTTAGTTGTCTTTTGCATTAAACCTTGATCGAACAGAGTTATAATCTATGGAGCTAACTCAAAATTCAAGTAGGTTTTGGAGTTCTTTTTCTGATTTCTTTAAAACGCAAACACGTTGAAACAGCAGCAATGTATCTATTGGAATGACTTCATCGTGAATTTTGATTCGGTTGTTAACATCCAATAACGAAACCACTTTATCCTTATTTTTGTCAATTTCAAATCTTTGAAGTTTCGTCCATTTATTTTCTTCATGGCTTGTATACCTGTAATACAAGCAACGTGACAGTTATTGTTGTTGTTCTAATTGTAATGGACATAATGGCATCGACGTCAGTGAAAGGAGAATGTTGTATGAAGAATTCCTCAATATTATCACGCTTGATTCGAGCATCTGGACAATCTACGTGTTGATGATTTTTTTTTAATATTCCTGTGATGACGTCTTTGGTATAGACGACTCCTTCAATCCATTTATAAACAATACTTTCTGTAACACCAGGCTTGAAGGATCCTTCTTCGACACTCACAGATTCCGTTAAATGTTTCTTCGATAGTTTGATCAGTCGGAATACTACCAAAAAAATGATTTGAAAAATACCCTTTTATTTATTTTTTGCTTCCTTTATAGTATTAGAATCATCAGCTAATTCTAAAACATTTATTTTTTATTTTTCATAATTTTGTGAATAAGAAATGCCTGCATTTAGCCATGTTCCCCATCTCAGTAATAACTGGTTGTAAAGATAACGGTAAATTGGGAAATTATTGTCATGGTGATTTTAGAGAAATTTTCTTCACATTACTAATTAATTCGTTTACAAGAGGAAATTGGTTTCTGATTTCTTCCGGAACTCTGTTAATACTATGAGCCAAACAAGTGGTATGAATTAAATTAGGAAAAAATATTTTGAGATTAACCGAAGCTTTACACATATAAGGAGCATCAATTTTTAATATTAATAAAATTTCATATTTTAAGATAAATATGCACAAATATGCCGCCTTCGATTAAAAACGCATTAAATTCCAAAAATATGCATTATGTTCATTTTTTAATTAACCTATTTTAATTGGAAAATATTAGATTTCTCCAGATAACTCAAAGTTTTATTGATATACCTTTAAAATATAGAATATGCATTGTGCATATAATCCGAGCTCTAGTTATAACTAGAGGTTTCGGGTTTGAATCATGTCATTATGACACTATTCAATCCCAATTATTTGAGATTAAAAGTTACACGAATCTTCAGCCAAATTTTCAAAATTATTTCCTACAAGAAATTCGATCATAATACTTTCTCGAGTGCTTTGGATTCGATCGCATGTTACACACGTACCACCGCTTACATTCTTCAACCGATTTTAGATCGCGATCTAGCGAAAAACGGATCCCGTTCAAACTACCTGTTAATTACCGAGAATTATACGGATATATACACATACATTGTATATGCATGCATGTTTTCGATAGAACGCTTTTTAATTTTAAACGGGTGTTATGACATGCATTATACCGAGCGTGTAGGATAATTTCGGCCCGACTTCTCGCATTGCGTAACGACGAAATTACGTATACGATTTTAGTCGAGATGGGTACAACATTTCTAATGTCGTGTTTGCATGATGTACCGACTACACGCTCCGTGGCAAACTCGCAGAGCAAAATAAAGAAATAGCCGGAATAGACTCCCATAGACACAAGAGTTCTTTCTCAATGTTATTATATTTATTTTGAATGTAATTATAGAGCGCGCGTATGTATAGGAAATTGAAGCCGCGCAGTCAAAGAACTCCCGAAAGATCGGCACCGCTATGAAAATTATCTTACATCATAAATACACTGTTCGGACCGCGAAATTGACTACGAATTCGGTCAAATTCTTTCGATTCGGCGATTTGAATTTTAACGAGTTCGAATCACATAGAAACAGTTGCTCTGAAATAATTTATCGTTAATCGCTTTGAAACTTATATTATTTCGCTTCTTTTCGCTTAAACTCCAAACATCCTTTGGATGTCACCAACCAAGATCACCTGTAACATATCATTTTCTATTAGGTTCAACAGATAGCCCAAGCCGCTCAGCAATATCAGCAATTGCAGAAAGTCCAACAACAACAGCAGCAACAACAACAGCAACAACATCAGCAGCAACAGCAACAGCAACAACAACAGCAGCAGCAACAAGCCCAACAACAACAACAACAACAGCAGCAAAATACGAACCAGCACAACACCAGTATACCGCCCAATACGCAAATTCCTCAAACGCAATCCACTCCGCCGAATAACTCCCACATACCGGTCAGTCTTCTTACCCCCAACACCCCCGGTTCGGCGCCTTTGACCCCTCAATTCGTTAAAAATCCGACGAGACTTCTCGAACCGTCTCCCGAAGAGACGACGGATTTGGAAGAGTTGGAGCAGTTCGCGAAAACCTTCAAGCAACGCAGGATTAAGTTAGGTGAGTCAGAAATCATTGATTTTCAACTTAATCGTTAGTTTTCCTCTGACCATGTCCGTGTAGTGGAAACTATTTCAATGTGCCGCTGTCTCTTCACTGGTTATGTCGACGTTATGCTCTCCGCGCATCCAATTTCAGTAGTATTCCTGAAAAAGTCGATGGTGTGGACAACGAAGCGACGACATTAATTAGTAAGGTATCATGAATCGAAAAAGAATTCATCCATAACTCCCGGCGAATGTGACAGTATTTTGAAGAAAAATTCTCTTTGATCATATATTAAGGCCGTCACGACCTTTGAGAAAAAAAAAAAACGTTTCTGCTGACGTAAAGTGCCATTTCGGTCTATAACACGGCAAAATGTCATCTAAAAAGGTTGCTCAAAATATGAGATAATAACTCTATGCAAAATTTCACAAATATAGGATCACTTTGACTAAATCACTATTGCTTTAAGTTAGGTATGGGCAACCTCCGGCCCGCAGGCCACATGCGGCCCTCGAGTAAGATTTGTCCGGCCCGCTACTGAATTCTTTCGTTGCATATTAGCACGGCCCGTCTAAACTTAATTCATAATGAATCATAAGGATACTACAAAAATGTATATTTTTCAAGATTACTCGCAGCATAAAACTTCTAGAAAGAAAGGTTGCCCGTACCTGCTTTAAGTGAATACTTCTAAAGGGACACCGGACCAGCTCGGGCGTAAGCGTAAGCGTAAACGTAAGCGTTAGAGCGTTAAATTTGGGCGAGGTCGTGTGAAATACAAAGAAAACAGAGAGTATGAGTGCGAGTGAGAGGCGATGAGCGAGAGAAAGGATACGTGCGTGCTTGCTTCGTCTGAAACAGAAGGAGAGACAGAGAGAGTATGATGTGCGAACGGAAGTATTCACTTTAGACGTGGGTAAACCACACACACACCAATTTTTTTAATTATTTTTATTTTAATTACAAAGAAATATGTAAATATTCTGTATAAATTGTCAAAAAAATAATAATTTAAGCTATTTTTTTAATAAAATACTTTTTTAGGAACTTACATTAATGTTTTTGACACTTATGCAGAATGCTTGTTTAAAAAAACTAATAATAATCCTAATAAAATATTTTATTAAAGAAAAAGAAAATAACTTACATTAATTTTTCTTTGACAACTTCCACGGAATGCGAGTTTTCAAAAAAAGAAATAAATAAAATTAATGTCACTTTCTAATAAAGTATTTTTTGTTTGTTTAAGTTTTGACAATTTTTACAGAATACTTGTTTTCTGTGGTTACAATGGAAGAACACAAAAAAAGTATGTGAAAGTTTGGACAAAGTCATAACTTCATATTTTGAACAACTTTTCTCAATAATAATATACCGCATTATTGACCGAAATAGTACTTCACGTCAACAGGAAATGTTCTTTTCTCAATTGTCGTGACGGCTTTGATTTTGAAAAAGTGAAAATGTGCTTGAAATTGTTTTCAGACCAAGTAGGGTGATATCTCGAAACGTCAAATTCAAACATTTTTGATCCATTATGTGTGTAGTGAAGTCAATCCGGGGACACACTATATATATAATCAAAACCTTCTATGCACTGATTGTGTGTTATTATTATTACACTTCACTCCAAATTCCGCCCATTATTTTCTATTTGTTGTCACCTTCTTCACATCAGTCTAGCCGCTTCCTTTTTCCTTCAATATTTCGGCTATTTCGCCATTCCATGTCTTTTCTGACTTGCCTCTTTTCCCGTTCATTTCCACTTTTGTTTCCCACATCTTCTTCACTGGTCTTTCTGGTTCATTCTAATTAGGTGCCTAAACCACCTTAGCTGTTGGTTTCCAATCATCTTGCCTATCGCTTTAGCATTGTTGATTTTGTCCATTATTGTTGTGCCTTTGATTTCTCTCAGGAATTTTGTTTCTATGGCCTGTAACTTGCTTTTCTGTGCTTTTTTACTACGCAACTTCACTTCCAAAGATCGGTATAGGTACATATATTGCTCGGTATACGGACGTCTTGGTTTTTCCTGCTTATCTCTCTCTTTGCAATACAATTGTTTCTCAGTATGTGGTATACTTTTATAGCAGTATTCATTCTATCGTTTATTCCATGTTCCATATCTCGAGTGTTATGTATATTTGCTCTTGATGTTTAAACAGGTTCCAAGTTTTCATTATTAATTTTTATGCATGTGGTCCCTATTATCATCACTTTGGTTTTACTAACGTTTATTCTCATTTTTCTTTTGCCGAGTTGTTCTTCCTCCCCTTTGAGATTACCATGTAAATGCTTTTCATTTGCTGCCCATATCAGAATGTCATCTGCAAACCCACACTCTGCAATTCTTATCTGTTGTAGATTTGAAAAGCCTACATGTAATTATATATTTTCTTTTCTTGCGTGTTTCTTTAATTATGTTGTCCATGATTACTGCAAAGAGTGTTGGACTTGACACATCACCTTTCCTAAGCCCTTCTTTTACTGGTAAAAACAATCGATCTAACGTAGTTATAGAGTAATTCCTATGTAATTTTCACATCTCCTTGTGTCAGCTTTTTAAAATATAGGCGCCATTACCTCAACTTTCCAATCTTCTTGTGCTCTCTGTACACTATCCAAAACTTTTTCTGTGTTTATGAATGTAGCATAGATTTCATTAGCTGTCTCTCTCGTTTTTTTTTTTTCGATTAATTGTTTAATTGTGAAAATATGGTCTTCTATCGGGATCGGCCTTTTCTGGAACCACTTTAGCTTTCTTCTAATTGTCTTCAATCCCTCGTTCAATTTTCTTTCATATACTTTACAGTCGGTCTTTATAGTCAGTACAGTAATTCCTCTGTAATTTTCACATCTTCGTGTGTCACCTTCTTTAAATATGGGCACTATTACTTGCTGCACATGCTGTATTAAGTATTTCCTTTACCATTTATTTGCCATTTTCTCCTAAATTCCTTATCGTCTCTGTTATGACTTTATCATGCTCTTGGGTCATAAGCTTCATTTAATTTTCCACTTCCTTCGCTTTCCATTCCCTCTTTATTCTTGGAATAATTTTAAGAGTAACTACCCGTAGAAAAACTGAATAGTGGCATCATCAAAATTACGTGGTCGTTTTTCTCATTTCAATTTTAACTAATTACAAAGAAAAAAGTCTTCTGTTTATTGTACTGAGAATTTAGTTAAATTTCTTAAACAAAATTGCATCGGCCTAGCTCTTAATTAATGATATAAAAAGCATAAATTATAACAAATTATATTCATAAATTTTGGGAAAAATTTAACATAAAATCCAGATAATTACCTAGTGTTGTGTGTGTGTGTCTGAGTGTAATTTCTTTTCGATGATGGTTCTTCCTATATGTATCTCCTCTCTTAACTTCTATTCTCGATGCACCTTTAATTTCAATGAATTCTTCCCCTTCTTAGATTCTATCTTCTCCGGTATAGTGAGGTTCATTTATTCAGTAGTACTTCTTCTTAAAACCCTTTTATTCCAAATATATTTATCGACTTATTTGTTGACTTATCTATCTTGTCAATTTTCTTCGTCGTTCACCAAACAAACTTTTTATTTCTTTTGGAAACCAGGACTACACTGCTTTATTTCTAAGTTGTCCACGAAACGAAAAATTTAATTCACCTTGACTCTAGTTTATCCAAGGCATAACGTTGTGATAGAAACCTGTATTGACTGTCGATGTATCCTTGGTAATTTCCAGTAATTTTTTATAAATTCTTCTAATGTAATAATGTTGTGTGTATGTGTCTGAATGATAACAAGGCGTTTCTGTCTATTAACCGATCCTTTTTATAAAAATTAATAATTTTATTTCCAGTGACGTTTGTTTCTCCCGTTAAACGTCTCTGGCTTAAAATAAGAAGGTAACACCCGTAGGGTAATAAAATGCTCAAAAAATGGTGTCGAAAAGGTATAAATAGAACCCCAAAATAAACCGTATGACAATTGAAGACCATAACCCCAACATTAATTGTGCATTTTGATATACTACATTATCCTTTCCTAAAAGCATTTAGTTGTAACCTAAATAACTAACTTAACGATTACAACGACTTCTATTCTTTCTCCTTCAGGCTTTACCCAAGGCGACGTCGGACTGGCGATGGGCAAACTGTACGGAAACGACTTCTCTCAAACAACGATATCTCGATTCGAAGCCCTGAACTTAAGTTTCAAAAACATGTGCAAGTTGAAGCCGCTCCTGCAGAAATGGCTCGAAGACGCCGACAACACCTTGCAAAATCCGGGCGGTACATTTTCGAGCCCGATGTCGACCCCGGAGGCGATCGGTCGCAGACGCAAGAAGCGAACTTCGATCGAAACGAGCGTACGGGTCGCCCTCGAGAAGGCGTTCTTGAGCAACCCTAAACCGACCTCCGAGGAAATTTCGATGTTAGCCGACGGTCTCTGTATGGAAAAGGAAGTGGTTCGGGTGTGGTTCTGCAATCGACGACAGAAGGAGAAACGGATTAATCCTCCGACGGCCGCACTAGGATCACCGTGCTCGGTGGCCAACACTAACGGTGCTATGTTCGCAATCGCGAGTTCCCTAGCTCCGAGTCCTTTATCACTAGTGACCTCCAGTGGACACAATTTCAATCCGAACGTGATGGTCAAGCAAGAATGACCCCACGTTAATTTCTTCGCCGATCATTACATGGATTAAGACCTCGTTATATTATACGAATTGTGTTGTGCAATGAATGAACTTCCTTTTTCTTTTACAATTATTATTTCCTTTTCTCTCTATAACGAGCGGACGACGTATCTAAAGAAACGGTGGCCATTGTATGTAAACTATTATGATAGTAATAACTAATATTTTAAAAACATATATTATTGTAGAATATCCAAAAAGAAAACGACTTACATATGTAAATGTCGCATCTCTAACTTATCGAAGTTCAATCAACAAACCAATTGGATCTCAAAGTTAGGCGAGACGAGCACGTGTAAATAACAAAGAAAATCGATGAGAAATCATATGAATAACCGACGAAACGGTCGAATTGGTACCACTACATTTTTTTATATTTATTCCAGTATTTTTTTGTCGTGTGTAATTACTAATTAGAGAAGATTATTTATTTCATTTATCGTTGCAAGTACGCTATTCCAGCAGTCTTCCAGTTCCTATTATATTCATATTAATTATTATCAAAACAGCACATCGATCATTATATACTATTTAAGAAGAGAAAAAGGCAACTAAAATTAAGTAAGGTATTTATATAAAAAATGGGGAAAATATGTGTATGCCAAATAGATTTTTAAAATTATTAACGTACCGACCTTCTCCCGGTGTTATATACATATATAGTTGTTTATATTTAAGTTTCAGCGCATCACGTCCCCTAGAAATCGATTCGTTTGTTCATTTACTTTTAGTCTTTAATGTGCGAAATTATACATGTATGTATGTATGTATCGTAAAAGAGAACGTAAGAAACACTTTACGTGAGAAATTACTAGATTCCATGTCGTTTGCAGAATACGTATATAGAGTGTATATATATATATTAGGAATTTCCTGTATTTCGACCTAGAACTCCAACGAAGTTTTTCTTTAATTTATTTTGGGATAGGAAAGAAAGGCAGCAAAGCGAATCAAGGAATATTCGTTGACGCGATCACCTTTTTGCAAGCGATCTATGTGTTATAACCAATTAATTTCTTCCACACGTTTCATACTTTACACTCATACAGAATCTTTGATCAATAGAGCCGATTAAAACCTTCCAATTCCGTGAGCGTTACTAGAAGAGGCATCCGTTGGCTTGTATTCATATCTTGATTATAATAACATTTACTTCGCCATCTGTCTACACTCGTTAATTCACAGCGTATACCAAAAACTAGAGAGAAATGGTCCGATCTTAGAAAAAGATATTTAGAAAAATCCAAGAATCCAAGCGTTATGGAAGAAACACAATTTAAAGCAAATTTATGATAATTCTTTACAGCAGGATGAAAACAAAGGCAAATTATTTGCGAACAAAATGCTCTTGACACATAAACAACAAACTTATAATAGTTTTTGTTACATAAAACGCTTTAAAAGACGCCCTCATCCTGCGATATTTTGTTTAAATTTTGCTTCTTGATCATCGCTCTCGTTTTGACAATCTCTCCCGGCTATACCATACATTCTATCTTCCTTTATTCCGACTTAAAACTCCAACGTAATTGTTACTGTTTTCTAAATTGATTTTTCGATGGGAAAGGAAAGTTGAAAAGGCAATTCACACAATAACTTCTTTTGCAAACAATTTACGTGTTATAACAAAGAATTTCATTCATAATGTTCATATATTACACTCATACAGAATCTGTGATCAATAAGACCCGATTAAAACCCTCCAATTCCGTGAGCGTTACGAGAAGGGGCATCCGTTGGCTTGTGTTCATATTTTAATTATAATAACATTTACTTCTTCATCTGTCTACACTCGTTAATTCATAGCGTATACCACAAACTAGGGAAAGATGATCCGATCTTAGAAAAAATATGTAGAAAAGTGAATAAACTAATGATGTGGGCAGCAGAATCTAAGCGCTGCGCAAGAAACACAGTTTAAAGCAAATTGATGATAATTTTTTACAGCAAAATGAAAACAAATGTAAATTATTTGCGAGCAAAATGTTCTTAACAAGATTAAATTTATAATAATGTTCGTTACATAAAACGCTACAGAGAATTGCTTTGTCCCACTTTATTTTGCTTAAATTTTGCTTCTTGATCATCTTTTCTCTTTTGACGGCTTCTTCCGGCTATGGCCTACATTCTATTCTTCTTTATTCCGACCTAAAACTCCAACGAAGTTTTTGCTGTTTTCTAAATTGATTTTTCGGTACGAAAGGAATGTAGCAGATTGAAGCTAGGAACTTTTTCTAAATTGTCTTGGCGTAAACTCAGTGAGTCAGTTAACCACCATTTTGAAAAGTAATTATTTGCGAGTTGGCAGTATTCTGAAGAATCTTTAAATTTCATATTATAGCTTTATATGTATTCTAACGATTTTTAACAAAAATTGGAGAAAACTAGAATTACCAGAATTATTTCATTTTCCTGAAGTAGTAGAGGCCAAAATAATACGACATATATATTTTTAGCAAGCTTAAAAAGTAACGTTTGGATCTATTACTCCATATTTCTTTTACATCGCAACACATTTCTAACATACGTTTGCGAAAGAAGAAGTACCATCTTTCAGAAAATAATCACTCTAGCCAAAATCATTCTTTCTTGCAGTATTCTTGAAACCCCATACATTCTGCATTATTTTCATTTTCTTCTTCATACAAATGATGGAAAAAAATATTTTCTCGTTTCTTCCACCTTCTTCAGCTATTTCGTGAAGACTGCTCTATCGAAAAGAAAAAAAAATTCTACCTCAGCACTGTTCATACTTTGGTCCCTTTCGCTTTTTGGATAGAAACAGTTTAAACCAATTCTACCCAACAATTTCTTTTTCCTGGTCGAATTTATTATCTTCATTCTCGTTTTCAGCAAAATTGTATGGTAACCGTCGAACATCATGTGTAGTAATAAGGAAACAACATTTTTGGCCCTATTTAATATGAACCACGTTTTGCTACGAATATTATGTATTCTTAAGCCACCATTCATTAAGAAAAGAATCACAATTTGCAGCATCTTCCTTTTCTTCGAGGACCGTCTTCTTTAAGAAGCTTAGCTATCATCATCGCTATTTTAACTTTTGAAGCTGCTGCTCCAAATAATTCCACAGAGCTACGTCAATACTACTGTTGCCAGTTATTCATCCACGAAATGCAGTAATGTATATTTCTCCCCTCTCATTGCATGTTCTAAGTGCTTCTTGAATTGTATGGCCTGTCTAAAATTGTCTCTAAAATAATTTCCACGATTTGAGCTTCCTTTACACAGGCTGGCTTAAAAGTCAATCTACCAACTTGCGTTTAAAACTACAAACTTGTGAAATATGTGAAAAATCTTGTATGTATTATTATAGAAGATATGAACAAGTATTCGCGATAATTCACACAAAATAATGGACCTCATGTTCGATGCAAGCTGTCCTCAAGAACATTGACTATAAATGTCCCGGAAATATTGTAGAAATCGAAGATATCGCTAGATTCCAGCAAAATTGTATTGGTAAACTCACTTTTAGCACTGTATACTATTGGCATTTTTGTACTTGATTAGATATAGATCGAGCACCTTCGTTTTAGATTGGTTCTTGTCCAGGAAAAGCAGAGTGTTAACCAAACGAAAAAAGTGTAAAATTTGAAACTTTGGACCAATTACAGCCGTTCGAAATAGTTTTATAGCAACGTGTGATTCATATTGTCTGCACATACATTCCCAAAAAAATGCATTGTACTTAGAACAATTAGTTTATTATGTAAGCAATTTTTCTGAACTTTCTAAGATTCAATCGTTGATATAACCATGCCTCGAAGCTCTAGCCTTTATTTTCAAGGAAAATAACCGCTAAGTGCTAAGTTTATTGAAACTAAAAGGCCCCTAGATTTTATTTATACACTAATGCATGATGCTCCCCTTCTCGCAAAAGAAATATTCGCCTGAAACTTGAACCTAAATAATTTTAATATTTGCAAAATATGGAGGTAACAGGTCCATTTTCTGGATTTTACATTGCTACGCTTCGCTGAGATTATGGCTCTATTCCAGGATCTTCTCATTATGGGACGTATGATCACTAGCCAAAGAATTTATTTAAATATGATTTTTTAGACCGGTCTTCACCAGATATAAACAAATTCCGATCAAAGAACGTAGATTTTGTCATCAAGGAACTTCAACGTACAATCTGAAATTAATTAACAATTGGCTACACGATATCTAAGAAGATGAACACGATTACCACATATTATGCCAAACACTTGGTGGCTAGGATATACGTTATGAACCAATTCTTCATCTTCTTCTTTCACATTATCCTTTGGCCCGTCTAGAGCGTCGCATATAATGAACCAATTCTTAACCTTCCTATACTCACGTCAAAATGAAAGACGTATACTATACTATATAAGTCGGTCTCACAGACCGTATGCGTGAGTATAGGAAGGTTAATACAAGTAGATACAAATTTGTAACGAATGCTAATTTAACGTAATGCTTTTAGTGATTTTTCCCTAAAGTAAAAATAGAAACATGCGAAAATCTTATTATTAGAGAGGAAGAAGTACGAATAGTAGGCAAAAATCTCTCGAGCTAGCGGTGAAAAACGGTGCCAGTTAAAGAATGTTTCCACCTTGTCGACGTAGGTCCCTTTGAGTTTATTTGCATTTTATCCAACAGTTGTCCAATGAACGGATGTCATCCTTGAAGTGTGATTCGGAAACGACTTCGCAAAAACCCGCTTAAAATCCCTCTTTACTTGACTAATAATCTTATGAAAAAAGAAAGATTGTAAATCTTATCTTTTGAAATTATGAAGATATTAAACGTAATTTTTCAATTTCATTTGCTAAAGTAGATGAATTGCAACTTTTGGGCGTTTTGTATCTTCCTCAGTTAAAAAATTATTTCAACATTTATTCCAATTGAAGTTAATGTCTTGTAATCTTATTCGTCGATTCGGTTGACAAAAATGACGTAGAAAACAAAGAAGAAGAAGAAATTTCAAAAATGTACTTCTTCAGTTAATTAGATGCTTATCACGGTTAGATGTTGGATAAGAAGTCTTTTAATAATTGCATAAACCCGTTCATGTACCAAACGTAGAAACGGTAATGATATAAAAATAACAACGACTATTATTAATTCGCTTTGCACACATGTCCGTTCTAAGAAAATCTGGCGTGTACCTCCCTCAACGTCGGGGTAAAGGAAATTTCCAAAAATAACATACATTAAGCCATCATCAGTATATACATATATATAAAAATATATATAGTCATCGACATATGACCGTCATTTGTTAAGCAGGGTCTCATAATTATATATTTGAATGATAGTCACATGTCGATCGTGTAAAATAAATGTAGATAGGTATTATAAATATTATATATGTATAAATATGTGTTACAAGAAGAAGACGAAAAAGAAGATGATAAAAGAATAACATACACGTACACATCAGTGTCGCAAGTATCTATAATAAAAATCGACGACATCCTAGATATATAGTTATTTGTTTAGTATCGGTAGTGTATATGGATTTTTATTATTTGTCTTTATGTATATGTATTCAATGTATATAAATAATCGAATTTAGTGGTTCTGTTGTAATAAGGCGGACCAATATAGAGCGAGCGAGAGAGAGATAAAGTTACAAAAGAAAACTTTAAAGTTCCTAATTATATTTGAAATTATCCACATTGTTGATATTAACGAGACAGTTTCACTAATTATAACAATAAGTATAATACGCATTTTAATTTTCCTTGTTTTCTCTTCGCGCGGTTTTTCTTTTCCGTTACACTCGAGAAATTGTTTCACTTATTAATCTTATTATCTATTTCCTCTTTTTCCTCGGCCTATTTTTTTACGTTTTTTTTTTTTCTCTAGACTGATGTATATTATTTTATGTTAATAGACCTGATACGTAGAGACGTCATCGAGAATAGGGTCCCCTTCCTCCCCTCAGCCCCAAACTATTTTAGTCGCATTTTTTTACATACACACACACGTATATGTTGTTAATTGTTGAAATTATGTACGTTTTCGCGATATTATATATTTATTTCCCGCATTATTTTGATGAAATATGTACGTTTGCGTGCAAATTTTAGATATGTTAATCACTAACTCAGGAGATTGTCTACAATATTAACATATTTTGAATTTCACACTGTATAGTAAATAAGGGGAAATTTATCACGAAATATTCCTTATATCACCAAATAATTCGTGACAAATTCCAATACCATTTCCGTTATGTATACTCGAAGAAATGTTCACAGATTATATATTTATTTTCTTTATTAATTTCCCCTTTCTAGATTACTTAATAAAAACAACATACATATCCTATATTAATGGAGTAGTAGACTAAAACTAACTATACGAATATCAATCTGTTTTGTATCACATTCTGCGTTTTTTATAATCTTGTGGACATTTGCAAACAATCTACATCATATCATGTGAATTTTAGACGATATACCTATAATATATACTTATGTAGAGAAAAAATTTTCAAAGTACTGTTGTACCAAGAAAATGAAGAAGATGATTAAAAAAAAATGAAAAATTTTCGTAGTCATATTAAGTTTCAATGTTTATAAACTTCCGATAGAAATACATATAGAAAGCAAAAATAAAAATTAGGTATATGTGTGTAGTATAAATGTGTTGAAATCGAATGCGTGGCCGGATAAATATTTTTAAAAAGGGAATCTATTCTAAATGGAGCTAATACGACAACGACGAAGGCGAAGAGGTTATTTATCCGCCACGCATTCGTATTAGATTTATAATAAACGGTACTGCAAATACTCCAAGATTGTATAAATCTAATCAAGTGAATATTGTAATTTTAGTATTTAACTGATGTATAAGACCCTATTCTGAAGTGTAACATAATATTTGGCGGTCTAGGCAATAATATGTACATTATTTTCATTAAAGAAATGGATTCGTATTAAATGTTGTTTTATTCTTTTTATTTAAGTTCCACATTAATGAAGATGACAAAATTTGATAAAGAGGAAACAATTTTGGCAAATTCCAGGTATGTACGTATTTCGACAACTAAATTCTCATCCTCCAAGGAGAAGAATGTAAAAGAAGCAAAGCATCAATCGCTCTTACAATCAATGTTGATTGTCATTAATTTAGAGGCCGGATTATATGCAAAAAAAGTGGAAATATGCAGATGTTTTGGCCTAAATATGCTCTTTCTTATGAAGAAATATGCAGATAAAAAAATAGGGGTAATGTTAGAAAATATAATACTATAGAAAAAAATATCATGTTTACTGCAAGTTTATTTATAACATTTTACAACATAATTAACTATAAATTACAAAATTTTGATCTCTTGCCATCCGTACACCTACGTTTCGTGGTTATACCGCTCGTCAGTACGGCTTTGCAAGAGCTGTAATTTCGTATACAAGTTTTATGTATATATGGTCTGAACATTGATGTTTGTACATGTGAGAGGGATTCGATATGAATTCTCTCACAATGCACGTATTACGCATTTTTACAGTTATTTTTCTACAGAAGTGGACAACTTGCGTTGCCACAGCCTCCGGCAGTAACTGCAGTCGCGCTCTTCGGCTACCCGCCGTGGGAGAATTGCAAATTACAAAATTTTGATCTTCTCTTGCCATCCGTAGACGTACGTTTCGCGGTTATACCGCTCGTCAGTACGGCTTTGCAAGAGCTGTAATTTCATATACAAATTTTATGTATATATGGTCTGAACATTGATGTTTGTACATGTACGTCTACGGATGGCAAGAGAAGATCAAAATTTTGTAGTTTGCAATTCTCCCACGGCGGGTAGCCGAAGAGCGCGACTGCAGTTACTGCAGGAGGCTGTGGCAACGCAAGTTGTCCACTTCTGTAGAAAAATAACTGTAAAAATGCGTAATACGTGCATTGTGAGAGAATTCGTATCGAATCCCTCTCACATGTACAAACATCAATAATTAACTATGAAAACAATTTACAATTACATATTTCTCAAAGTTTTCAATAGAAAAATTGTGGCGCTTGTCTGATAACATGTATATATGTATACATATATATATATATATATATATATATATATATATATATATATATATTGAAAAGGTTCGTTCTACGTCCACGTTTGTTATAGGAACATATTTCAAATTAGAAATATCCTCTATTGTCAACTCAATATTTTCTACTGACTCACCACACAAGATTTTAGCAATATCCTTTAGCTTTTTTGAAACCCTCATTTTCTATTACACTTAAAAAATTTTCATACACGGATTTTCCCACCCTTTCTTTAAGGGGGACTTACACCTTGTAGGCAAATTTTAGAGCCAATTTTGAAGAATTTATTGTAAAATAACTAGAGAAGATTTCGATACGAACTTTTTTATGTTATCATACATCAATTGAACATCACACGTGATTTTTTCTTAATGTCAATGTTGACTCTTAAGACCTGAAGATGGCTTTGACAGCGCCTCTGTCTAAAGTGAAGGGTCAAACGGTGTGCAGAATTGGGTCCACCCTAACTATCTGAAATGAAAAATTCAACAAGGCTTTTGATCATTGTTACGTAAGCGAGGTCCTGATCGTTCACTTTTTCGAAATTCCGATTTTTCGCAAAATAACGAACATTTTTCCAAAAAGTCATTCTTTTATTATGTTTTCTGTCCCACTCGAAGCTGTCAAAAATCAGCAAAACGAAATTTTCCAAAAATGAACGATCGGGACCTTGGTAAGTGAATCCGGTGCATTAAAAAAATTCATCGCGATACGTTCAGTTAACGCTAGGATGACCTCTAGGTCGCGCGATCAGCCGCGCGCCGGCGCCGTCATGTTAAATCAGCTATAGCTCTCGAACTAGAGTGTAATCTGAAAAACCCTTTCACAGGCTCATTTCTGAGACCCTTTAGATTAGAATCATGCAACAAAAAAAAAATCGATTTTTCGAAATCATCAAGGTGTAAGTCCCCGTTAACATCAAAACATAACTTTTCAAATTTGTTTATTATTTCAACGCTCTCAATTAGCGACATAAATTATTTTTCCAATTGCAATATAGAAGTGGAAATAAAACTGTTGTTGGCTTTAATAAACGCCAACTGTTGAGGTATTTCTTTACTCGAATACACCTTTTGGGCGTCTAGCACAGATTGTGTATCGCTATCAAGATCCATAATAATCGTCTTTATTTCTTCATAATGATTTGCATGAAAAATAGCAGCTTCCAACCACGTTCCCCATCGTATGATTACTGGTTGAGGAGGAAGCGGAATACCGGGTAGATGTTGTTTGTAAAACTGAACTCTTAATGGAGCCTTTAAAAACACTTTCTTAACACTACTAATTAAAGTATTTACCAAGGGGGAAATGATTTCTTACTTCTTCTGCAACACGATTTAGTCCGTGCGCCAAGCAAGTTGTGTGAATGAAATTTGGGTAAAAGATTTTCAAGTTGCAAGCTGCCTTCGCCATGTATGGTGCGGCATCCGTTAAAAACAATAGAATTTTTTCTGTTGGAATCGATTCCGGTAAGAAAAAGGTTGCCAGTTCTTCCTGTATAAACCTTGTTATTGTCAAATTATTTGCCTTTTCGAACTGTTTGGATGAAATTAAATAAGATTTTGCTGGAAACGATACGTTAACGATACCTATCATTAAATGAAATATGTATCGGCCCCACGCTATGAGTAGTTTCATCTGCGCATATGTAAAGGTAATTGTTTGACACAGCCTTCTAATGCTACTCGATGTTTCTGCATAGATACGGTGAATATAATTTTTCTTAAGGTGCTCTCGTCGGGAATATTATATTTGCTGGTGTACTTTTTCAAAAGTAACTTGACATTTAAATTGTTTATTTTATGTAGTGGAATATCTGCCGACACAAACATTAGGCGCAAATCTTCATTAAATTGTTCTTGTTCCGATCTTTTGGAGGTTGATGGCAAACATTGCGGTAATGTTTGCTGAACCTTCTTCGCCAATTTCATCTTTGATAGTTTTGCAGCATGAGATGGAATTTTAATATGCTGGTGGACTTGAAACTTTCTGTCACTTGTAACCTGATAAAAAATATCACATTATCAGTTGTTTTCTTATAAAATAAGTGCTAGTAAAAGATAAAGGAGTAATAAAAAACTAATGTGTAAAGAGTTTGCGAAGCAATCGGAATAAACGACATTTAATAAAATAACCAACACAACGCTTCGACAAATAATTTTATGTTAAAATGATTTTTATTTAAAAAATCATCAGCAGAATACGGAATATCAGATATTCCGTATTGTGCTGATGATATGCGAAAAATACGCAGGAAATATACATCTCATTTTAGTCATTTTAAAATAAAATTATTTGTCGAAGCGTTGTGTTGGTGATTTTGTTAAACATCGTTTAAAAACTATAGATTAATAAGAGGAAATAAACTTAAATTTTACTTACAATCTTGCTGCATGCTGCGCAAAATACTTTTTCTCCATCCATATACAATTCTGAATAAGCTGCAATCCATCCAGGCACAGTCGCTATTTTCGGCATTTTTGCTATTATAATTAATAACAACCCACAAGTTTACACTTCTAAAAACCAACGTAAAATGACGTTCAAAATAAATAAGATTGCTTTCGAATATGGGAATAAATTTCTCCGAATAACAAAGAAACACCTGTGCTCCTAATTTTCTGGTAAAATGTATTTTTATATTTATTTAGAAATTTGAGGGAATTAGCTTTTCCTTGAATTCTGTCCCGGTCTAGATGTATGGGAACAGCATTAATAAATTTTTGGAAGCGCTTATCGGAAAAGTATCGAGAAGACTTCATAGAATGCTATTTTTAATTTAAAGAGGGCTGTTTAACTCTTTGTTTGTTACAACCACGACATATTTTTAGTAATGCCTATCCTATAATAAATTACATCCAATAAATAAATAAAACTCGGATACTTCAAATATGCTAAATTACTACAAAATATGCAAATAATATACAAAATGCATATATTATGCAAATATGCAAATTTATGCAAACTGCATATTATCCGGCCTTTAGTCATTATTATACGAGGGGCGCCTTTTATGTTTTTACAAACGACTACTGATTGGCCCTATTATGCCACAGCATTATTAACGAAAATAGTAATGACACATCATTACTATTTTCGTTAAATTTAACATTTGTTATTGCGAAAACACTTAACACCATAGAAATTGACCGAGTAATATGTTTACAGTGAAGGTTTAAAACAAGCAATTCTGTAAAAAAATAAAAATTTTACATGAAGATTTTCGTTGGATGGTTGTTTGCAATTTTAGTAAACACCTTCCTCAACAAAAATGCATTGACACGCTTCGTTCAACTTTTGGTAATGAAGCATCATCAGGGGAAGACTCTGGTTCCAATTGATTTTCAGAATTTCGTCGTGGTTGTGCGTTCGTCAGTGATGAATTGCGTGAAGGTAGATCAAAATCGGTTGTTATTCCAAAAATATCGATACTATGTGCGATGTGATTGAAGATCGGCATGTAAGTTACAGTGGGGACAGAAGTATTCTTAGGCATATCGAAGACTGTAATGCAATCGATTTTAGATAAGCATTAACCGTGAAAAATATTTGTTCCTGATAGATTCCGCATAAACCAAAACCCAAAAAAAAGGAGGCCTATGGAAAAGCTCAACAAATTTGACCCATACACAACATCGTAATACGTGACGAAACTTGGGTAACTATATTCGCATGAACCAAAAACTAAGCATCAGTCTGCTGTTTGGCCGAGGATACACATGCCAGTAAATCGGGAAAGTAGCTGGCATGAAAGTTACTGGCATGGTACGAGTAACTGACCACTGCGGATAAATTTGTGCCCTTGCATGCAAGTATTACCATCGCGAATACACAGGACAGTTCGAGGGTGACAGTTGTACTCTTACGCGCCAAAAATGGATAATAACAATCGAAGTGAATTAAACAAAATACTTACTAGCAATTGAATGTGTCGCTAATATAATGAGACATAAAAGGAAAAAAAGAAGAAGACGGGTTTGGGTAAGAGATTGGATTAGTAGAAGGGAAGATTTTGGAGGTAGTAGTTGTCTGCTTAAAGAAATGCGTCAAGAAGATCCTGATGGTTACAGAAACCATTTGAGAATGCTCCCAGAAAAATTGGATGAATTGTTAAGAAAAATTGGAGACAAAATTACAAAGAATGCTACTGGCATGCCCGTAGCTGTCGCGTCTGTTCACACATACCGGTTCCGTCGCTGCCCGCGCTCCTCCCTCAACGGGCATGCAAGTAAATCAAATTTCGTGCCAACTACTTGCATGCCGGTTTATGCAATTTACAGGTATGCCACTTAGCGTATACACATGTCAGTAGCTGGCACGTGCAAGAAGCTGGTATGCAAGTGTGCAACCTACGGGCATGTGTATCCCCAACTTTTGGCTATTCCAAGATGAAGTAAATCCCACCAAAGTTTCTTTTGGCATAACTCATCGAGGAAATCAGGAAAAACAACCGAAAACGTCGCACCATTTTCCATCGTAACTACAGTTGCTCAATTTGTCCCACTAGTACTGCAACTATCTGAAACTATTGTACTAACATTGCGCTATACGAATACAGATGGCTTCATTTTATACATTGAAAGCGAATGTATAGTATGAAACCATCTGGATTCGTAGAGCGCAATGTTACTATTCTAGTATAGTCGTTTCAAATAGTTGTCCTACTATTGGCGCAAATTGAGCAACTCTAATCATAACAATGCCAGTAGCTCTCACACAGCACGTCAAACAATTGGAACAGAAAAATATGGTAATTGGAATGGAATGTCAAACGAAAAATGCATGAACAACGATTTTCAGCGCCACAAGAAGACCATATTTTTGAGATACCAACTTAAGAGGGGAATAAATATCTTGAGCATTGGTTTTGAGCGCATACAAAAATATATGAATCTCAAAGGCGAATATTTTTAAAAGCAATAAAACAGTTTGTTCCAAAAACAAAATATTTTGGTTCCTAGTTCGTTCTTTTTGTAACAATTTAAAAATAATAAATCTCGTAAAATAAATTTAGGGGAGTGTTGGGTTCACCACCGGATCTTTCTTTCCTTTGTGTTTGTCTTGACAAAGAATGAGATGTTCCTACACACATGTAAAATTTTCCTTCGAGGTGGAAAAGATAAGAACTGAATTATTAAGTTTAACAATTTTGAAGAAAAATTAACAAAATCGAGCGAAAATAGGGAACCAGAGAGATAACTTCAAGTTACAAATTTGTAAAAGAGAAATCAACTTGCAGACGTAGAAAAATTCGCCATTGTTCAAGATCATATACTTCCGAAGATTTGCTGAAAGACCAGAAGTAGATACCGAGAAAGCGAGATGAAAGCAAACGATAGGGAAGGAACTTGGTCAACAAGAATGTAGAAAGTCGTATCGATAGGCCCCGATACCTACAAGGGGTGTTCCCGTCTTTATCCCTAAATTTTCTTTCAGTTGGCCGAATGGTAGCGGGAACCAGAAGTAGCCCCCTTAATTATAGGACAAGGGAACTTGTGGGCTATGTCCCTGCTGTCCCGGGGTTTTAAGTAGAAAATAAATCTCAAAAGACAAATACTCTTTTTAATAAAATACGTAAAAACACCCTTGCGAGACTTTCAAGGTCTGCAAAGTTAAGAATACGTTCTCTCAGAATAGCGCGAACTCCCAGCTTGTGATTATCACTTTTGAAAGGATTTTAGTAAGAGGATTTGTGTTTTGAAATTTGTAACTTACAAATTAGTCTGTTTTGCGATTGTAGTGCCATCTGATGACTATAAAATCCGCAAGCTCCAATTGGCTGAAGTGTAGTTGCCGATCGAAGAAATCTGTAATATCAGCCGCACTGCAATAGCTAGTTTCGATACTGACATAGTGATTGATAGTGGGTGTGACACTATATCCCGATGACATCACTAGAGTTACTCAATTTGCACCTATAGTATATTCAGTTTCAATATATATGTAGTATCAGCCAGTGTGTCAGTGTTCGTATAGCGCAATGTTACTATTCTAGTAAAATCGTTTTAGATAGTTGTGGTATTATTGGTGTAAATTGGGCAACTCTACACATCGCGGTATTGAAAATACACACTTCGTTGCTAGCGAAACACATGTCTTCTTCTCTTCTCTTTCCTTTAGGCATCTGCCTGTTTATTCTTAAATTTATATGTATTAGCGCCATCTTTTGGCGGGCATGCCTTGTGATCTTTTCCATACCGGTAATTTACCTCCGGATATTCTAACTCATACATATTTAACCCGGGGCCCTACAGTGAAGTAGGGCCCCGGATTTAAACGGAATACGTGAAGACCAATCATCACTGGTTTTAAACTTTATGAACTCTCACTCATAACAAACCATTTACAATTTACCGTTCACCGTCGCAACCACAGTTATCGACCTTCATCCTACTATGTATTATATAAACAACCCTAACAATTCTATCTTCCTTCATTCCTGATATGAAACACGTATCGTCAAATGTAATTAAATAATTGGATGACGAGGAGTTTAACAGAGAATACTCAATAAATATAAAATTTATTAACAAATTATAAACAAATATGCTCGTAACGAAGCGCCATCTGGTGTAGTGGGAGTGATAATTTTGGCGCGTACTCAAAAGGGATACATTTCAATAGCTTTATAAAACATTATTTTAATTGTAATTAGCGTCTTTATTCGTATGTCATGTAAAGGTAATTAACAATCTACATAATTGATATGAAAATAACTTGAAATTGCAAGACTAAAATTTATTAAGTGTAAACGCAATGTTTAAATGAACAGTTTATCTAAAAATATATTACAAATTACGAATAAATAACGGATAAAGCATAAATAAAATACAAAACATACTTTACATAAGGATTATTTAAAGTTCCTTTTCAATTACATACTTTTTACTTGACTATGTTTAATTTAATTTACTACAGTTCTCTTGTAAATATCTGTGGTCTTTTCCCATTAATCTATGGTTTGCACCTTTCAAATAATTATGTACATAATTAGTAAATGAGTGTGTCGGTTGTCCTTCTTACTGGGTATACAACTGGAAACTGGACAAGCTAGGAACTTCATGTCAATACTAGGGCCGGTGGGGGATTCCTTACGCCCTTTTATCTTCAGGTGTAGGCTGCTTCGATCACGCAGCCTGGGGAGAGATGAGGGAAACTGGACAACCAGCTCGTCTCATACTATATACGTACGTACGTACGTACAGTAAGATTCTTAATTATTGTCCTGATCCTATACTACTTTCCGCAGTTCTCTTGTCGACATTTACTTCTATTTCAATGCAACGCTTTTCAGTGCCATGATGTCTATTAAATAAAATATGATTATGCAACTTATCGTACATATCGCCTCCGAAAAGCTTTGATATTGGTCTAATATCACTACTATAAAATCTGAAACTTTGTTGTTAATTTAAGTATGTAACGGGATAAAAATGGGCAAATACGTTTAGCCTTAAGAAAGAAACTAGCAGGTGTAAAGAACTTGCTCATATTAAACCCAAAATAAACACGGTGCACCTATGGAAGGCAAACGACAACTACGCAGTATATATGAGGAAATCCATTAGAAGTTACTTAAATGCTAACTTCAAATGGAAAGATGGAAGTTAAAATTGATCTTATATGATAGATCTCTACCACTAATAGGTCAATAAAACAAGGCTGGTTTGAACGATAGTTATATTTTCAGAACGTTTACAAACGTTTTCGGAATACCTTCTTCAGTGAAAATATAACTAGATAAATATATAAACAAACATTTGTTTTTTATTTGGGAACTATCAACAAAATGACTAATGACTAGGATTTCTTGATATAGAGGATGATTAGTGGTAGAGATCTATCATATAAGATAAGTATAAAAAAGGTCACGAAATATATATATATGTTAAAATTGATGTGAGAACTATGGAAAGTAGTGTGTATACGATCGGGATATTCATTGAAAAAGTGACTGTACTCACCAATTTATCAAGGATAGTACACAATCCTTGCCAATTAATATTCAAACACATCCTACCGTGTGGTACCTCGCCCTCTATTGGCGTGGTAGAAATGTCTTTGTCGCCATGACAGACCGCTAAAGTTTCCAATGTGAGAGGTGTCATAGTGACATATAAACTAGATATCTTCTTTATCAATTAAACATGGTGAGTTCCATGATACAAATATAGAAGGTATATGTCTAAGAAATTTTGAGCACATTAAATCACTTCTTAATTGTGCGAGGATACAAGTGATTCACTTCGTGTGTATGCGTATTTATGTTGGGAACCAAGCGATTAGCGATTATAGAATAAATCTCTGCGTCATCCAAATTCGCATGTATATACCTTGTATGTTTATGCCATGGTATGTTTTGTCCAAAATGACGCATATGACCGTGAAATGACTTGCTATCTTCTATTTTTATGAATAGCAAAGGTATTTCCTAAGGTAAATAAACTTCACATAATGAAAAAATTTATAATCAAATTAGTTTATTCTAAGCTCATTCGCATTCTTTGGTTTTATAAAAGAAAGAAATTAAGGGAATAAAGGTTAAGAAAGAAGGTTTTCGTTATTTTATAATTATCGAAAGGGAGTAAGAAACGATTGATGTATGTAATTATATAAATAAGCAATCGATGAAGTAATAATCGAAAAAGTAACGGAGAGATGAGTGGTTAAAATGCATGAATTTGATAGGAACTTCTACTTAGTAGCAGCATACGTAGTTCTTGTAGTACAGTTCTTGTCATTGTTCCTACAATTTTCAACTTTAATCGAGAACAAGATTCGTTCACGCTGAAAACTTGCTGAAAACACGAAGCAGGAATACTTTTAAAACGATTGCGATAGCATTGGATAGCATTACTCCTACTACCGAGATACGCATGTACAATGAGTTTTATTTAACCTGAATATGCGATTACCTACTAAAGTTGGCACGGAATAACATCGATGAATTTTGACAGGTCCAAAGAAATCGTGAAGTAGTTATCTTCGAATGTTTTCAAAATGTAAGTCGTTCGAAAGTAGAATTCACCAAAAAGCCAATTACTAATGATTTTTATCCAAATTTTATCGTATCGCGAACACACGAGCGAATTTCTAATTTGCGTCTTCATGCTTTTATTTTTAGAATAAATATGGAAGAAAATAACATGTCAGAAAATGACGTTGTTACAGGTAAAGGAAACGATGAAGAAAATACCGATTGCGAACCTAACGAGAACGCAAAACGCTTAAAGACTGACAGTGACTCTACAGAAAAATCTGATGAATCGAGCAGCAAAGAGTCGACAGGAGAAAGCCTGTATACACTGTTCGAATGTGCCAGCACCAGCAATAGTGATAGCGGTTTCTTAGGATTTCCTAAGACTAAAAATGCGAAAAATAGGAATTACAGGATTAATAAGAGCAAAGATGATGACGATATCGAAGGAGATGACAGGTACGACATTTATATGACTTTTATAATGACATCTTGCCTATTGTTAATGTCAAAAGAATTGTATTTTTCTAGCCTTTATGGTAGGACAAAGAATTTCTAAAATTATTTTAATGTTTCTATTTACAATTCTATTAATAGAAATTCATATGATCTTCCTACATTCTAATTTTAAAGCAATTATAATTTATTGATTGTTTAGCTTATCGTGTGAGGAATGTAGTAATGTAACCGAAACGTTTGATCATAGTGTAACAAATAATACATATGATCTCGAAACTATCAAGTACTAACATTTTGCGGTCTTTCACTTGGAACATCAATGTGTAAACTAGGAGGCTGCAAACGATGCAATGCAAAATATGAAAATTGCTAAGGCCACAGTTCCTCACAATGTGTTTTGCTGCATTGTGGAAAAGTTCTGGGTAAATGAGGAAAATACTGGTGTATCCTTGAAAGTATCTCTTACAATAGTAAGCGAAATGTCAGTGTCAATATGGAGAATTACATTATCATTCTGGCCGAAAAAATTTGGTTAAAAAAATTGTAATTTTAGATTGGACGCGCTAGCGCGCTACACTCGACTGCCGTATTGATAGAATTATGCACAATCTTAACTGGAGTGGTCAAATGGTTTAGGTCTCGCCTCTGCCTTAGAGACCATGCCACCACGCAAGGCGTTATTATTATACATAATATTTCCATACTCTAATCCTTAAATGATTATCATTTTATTATTCTTATTTTTAGTACATCGCCCGAGGAAACGAATGATATAGCAGAAAGGCCTCAAAGTAACAATATGACATTCGATCTGTCTTCAGAAATATCAGACACCACCGATTATCTTGATCATTCGTCTGTGATAAACGATAGTGACTCAAAATGTGATGAAGAACCAGCTGTGTTAAAAAAGAGAAACCGAAACATAAATGGTTTATCGCCAAAGAGGTTGTAAATAGGCAATTAGGTAATTCGAACAATTTAAATCCGGACCTATTTTATTCGCGTTGCTATGGTTCGCTGCATTGCGTGCAGCGTCTAGAATTAATGTACAAATTGGAATATCACAAAGGCTGCGTGAACAGTTTGAACTTCCATCCGGACGGTTCACTGCTGGCGAGCGGTTCGGACGATCTGAAGGTGGTCGTATGGGATTGGAAATGCGGAAAGTCGTTACTATCGTTTGAGACCAAACACAAGAGTAATGTGTTTCAGAGCAAATTCTTGCCGTTAGGCGGGGATTTGCATATCGCCACTTGCGCTAGGGACGGACAGGTCAGATTGGCGCAAGTATCCGCTCAGGAGGGATTGAGGAGTAGTAGAAAATTGGGTTCGCATAGAGGTCCATGCCATAAGTTAGCTGTCCTCAAGGATCAACCACAAGTAATACTCAGTGCCGGTGAAGATGGGATTATTTTTAGGCACGATTTGAGGAATTCGAAACCGGAAAGGTACGTAAATAACTAAGTAGCGATAGAAAGCATTAATTTTTATGCTAGACAGTAACATCATTAGGCTTAGTTCACATGTAGCTGACAGAAATAGTTTCAAAATATCAAACATATTAAAAATGTTATATCCTTATTTCAAATTTGCTGCGCTTTTGCTAATTTGTAGCATGTGAAACTTGTGAAACTGATCTGGCTACATCCGAAGTACGTAAGTAATGACGGAACTGGTTTGTTACGATAAAGGTCCTGTATATTATGTTCGTTTTAATTTAGCAGTCACGTGACTAACCTGCGCTACAATCAACGAATAGGGTTTCACTTAGTGTTTAATGTAGTTAATGCTTTAAGAAAAATTGAGTATGTAACCCTTGTCGATTCAAACATCGACATGTATTACTTCCGTTCTAAGTTGACAGTCCCGTGACTAACGTCCGGTACAATCAACCAATAAGGCTTTATTTCGTATTTAAGACAACACTTTAAGAAAAAGATGGACTATGTAACGATTGTCAATTGAATCATCGACAGACGTTTAAGTAGTTACAGTATGTTAGATGAGAATAGACACAGTCACTAATCGGAAGTACGTCCGTATACTTCCGGTCTCTGTTGACAGTTTCTAACTTGTTTGAAGGTTAGAGTGTTTACATCTGTGTACTCGCAATTGAAACTCTTGTCATAAAATTTGAGGTTAGGGTATGACAGGAAATACAGTAGGTTTTAAAATGACTGACATGATAGGATAGGCAACCAAATGTACAGTATTGGTATATATTCTACACAAATTCCCTAGATTAATTATTTATTACAGTTTTGTTTTGTTAATTATTAAAAATGCAGCAATCAACATCAAATTCCATGTTTATTTATCTTTATAAATGTTTATTGTATTCTACCTGTCTAAATTGATAATTTTCTTAAAGATTTTTTTTTGGGCTGTTTGTCATACGATGTTGAATATCCAGTGTTCCTGGTCTCAGAAGACTTTCCCTTGCAAATGCATTTCTTTTCTCTAATTTTGTAACAATATTATGTTTATGATTAACAAAATTCTGATTATTGAACTGTACATCAGGCAACTGCTGTATAAATTGGTGAGCGCAAGACTCCAACCACACGTCCAAGATCCATCTGCCTTTAAATCTGTAGTACGATAATAAGCTACTAGAATAAAAGGATCTCGTACTCGACTTCTGAAAAAGAAACTTTTAAATATTAGACTCAAACAAGGCTATAAGAAACAATGCAAAGCGAAAATATAAACAAACGTATGACATTTGTCAGTTGTACATTATTAGATATTTTCTTTTCGACCAACCTAAATTTTAAAATTTCCACCGTTGAATTTGACCTTGTTCTCAAACATTTTTGAACATACGATACATTTAAGTAAATTGAATTTGAAAAATATTGGGGAAATATTAGATGAAAGCACTTCAAATTATTAAAGTAATTTATAAAATGATTTAAAATAAATACTATTCAAATTTAATGCATCACATTCGATATTTATTTATTATTATGGCTATTCACTTGACCGGAAAGTATCGTTCTGATTCATACAATGCAAAATAATGATGTACATAAGTACGGAATTAAAACGAAAGAACTGTACATGTGCAGTGACCTTCAGTTTGAATTTTAAATTTCGCGCTTTGTACGTAAGTAGGGATAATTGATGTGAAGTTAGCGCCGTAAGTACGGTTATATCCGATCGAGTCGGTGCATAGACGTTTATAGTTTGATGGAAAAGTACAATATACAGTATAAGTTTTACGTTTCACCTTCATAGGCGGAAATTTGTATCATATAACGAAACTTGCTGTGCGCACATTTTTTTGAAATGAATACTTCTTAAGGGACACCAGTCCAACGCGAGCGGAAGCGAAGGCGTAAACGTAAGCGTAAGAGCGTTAAATTTGGGCGGAGCTTCGCTTCGCTTCGTGTGAAAGACAAATAAAACTGAGAGAATGATGTGCGAGCGAGAGAAAGGATATGTGTGTGCTTGCTAAAAGGAAATAGCTAGAATGTGAACTCATCAAGTTTGACATTTTTGATTATCCGAACTGTTTGTGAGTTCGAGCAATTCTTCTAGTTATTAGAAATAAATTACTTGACTGAGAAAGTATCTCATGCATTCCATTTTCTTTGTAGAGTGACAAATGTCAAAACAGGAGAAACGGAACTGGATTTGTACAGCATTAACTCGCACCCGCTTAATTCGAACGAGTTTTGTGTCGGTGGAAGAGATCAGATGGTTAGGACGTACGATCAGAGGAAATGTGGTTCCGGGATCCCCCTCTGAAAATGTATTGCCCGTTTAAGGTACGTTTCACCCCTTACCCGACGGATTTCTTTTAAGAAGAATTTTTATTAATGTCAGTGTATGGTTGAAAGCCAGCGAGCCGTATACATAGGTATACTGTATCGCTCTTGACCTGCTTCGTGTCATTTCCTTACTTTTCGCGATCTATTAGAGAGAACAGGCCCGTTTTAGGATTCCCATAAACTGAATTTGTAAGATTAGAACTAATGTTCGACAAACGAGTGCGTTATAAGTAGTATAAACTGGACTGACGCTGTCGCTCCTCTGAATTTTAATGTCGGGCCTTGCACGTAAGTAGGGACAAGCGCTGGAGTGACAGCGTCAGTCCAGTTTATACTACTTATCACACACTCGTTTATCGAACCTTAATTATAACGAAGTTTGGTGTTCAATAGGGTTTTTCTTAATTCCTCCATATTATCCGACATGTTGGTTCCCATCCGCAAGGGAGAAACTAGCAGTACGTGACCACTTACTCGTTCTAAACTATAGATTTTCCTCCACTTCTTAGTTATATATTTTGTTTTTTTTTCAGAAATCCGCGAACTACTTATCATATAACGTTACCTGCGCTGTATACAATCACAACGGATCGGAAATCCTCGCTTCCTATAATGACGAAGACATTTATTTGTTCGACGTGAACGCTCCGACGCATACTTTCGCCCATCAATACATGGGGCATAGGAACAGTGCAACGATTAAAGGCGTCAATTTCTTCGGCCCGAACTCGGAGTACATCGTCAGCGGCTCGGACTGCGGCAACGTCTTCTTCTGGGATCGAAATACCGAATATATTGTGCAATGGTTCTTGGCCGATGATAATGGAGTTGTAAGTGATTATTTCCCCTCAAGTATAAATTATTAAATGCATACTTCACAATTGTGACCTATTCAATACTTATCTTTCGGATTATTCCCACCAGTTAAATTAAAAATTTGTCTTTGATAGACCTAGAAAAGTAGTGGAGGTAACCCGAAAGATGAATATAGACTATAAAAATATCGCGGTATATATTAAGCATTGCGGCTTTCACATAAACGATACGACGAGGCACGGCGTTTGGGGAGCTTTAATTAGCGGGCTAAGCCTTACGTATGTATGTGACGTAAACGAGGCGTGTCTATAAGGACTATGATCGAAACAAACACCCCTACATTGTTCGGAGCTGATACCATAACAGTTGGTTTTCTGTTTGGTCTAAAGTAGTGCTTACGTACTGGAGTAGTAGGAGTTGGCAGGTTATGGACCCACCTCCACCTCATGCAACCTTGTGCGCCATAGTAAGTGCGATTTTACCATATATTTATTATACCTATATTGCTAATTCCCTATCCCCGACAATGAGTGAAAAACGTGACCAACAATATGAGAGGTATATGTCACTATCGTTTTCTTACAGGTCAATTTACTGTTTACTGGACATGCGCCACCGAAAGAAATTGGCGGTTTAAATTTGAACAAACTAATCAATTATTAATCTAATATAACAAAGTTTAGTGAATATATTAATATTTCACATCAAAAATTTTGAAGTACAATTGAATGTGGAATTGGTATATACGTGTTTGTTACTAAATTTGTATTGTAATTACCGAAAATGTTTCATAATAATAAATTTATGATAGACAATGATAAACTTAGATATGCTTTATAGTTCCTGATTCGGATGATGATAACAATGGTACTTTGATATAGATTATAATAGGTTAATACATCTGCAACCTCTTTAATTCAATCGCAGTGGAATGTAAATTCTTTGTGATCTTTTAATATTAAATAAATATTCTTGTACCGATTTTGAAAGGTAATTTTTACAAATATTTATTTGTTGTGTTTGACTAACAATATTATACTATACTATGTAATAATGGACCAGTGTTCTTAAAAGGAAGCCAACTTTTACGAGTTTCGGGACAAGTGGGAAATCTAAAAATAAATTAATGTTCTTAGTCAATATTATTTGCATCAGTATTGTTATATCAGTCATCACAATTGTATTGTCTTAAATGTTATATACTCAACAAAAATTAGACATACTTGTGAAGTGTTATATATTGTTCTGCAGTATCTCTGGAGCTTTCACATAAGAAACATCCTTTTCGGTTTTAGTTGTCTTTTTCTAGCATTCGTTTTGTAAATTAGGCAAGCACAGCCTCTGTCAGGCACATTAATTCACACACGCCAGCAAACGCTAATCACTGTGATAATTGCTAATAAGTTGAATACTTTAATCACGCGTGATTTCGCTCACATTTGACTTGACGTGCACATAGATAATGATACAAGACTATGCAGCAGAACGTAAAAATCAACAGAGCACAAATACAAACAAATACTGCCAATTTTCATAATGGCTGTCATTGTTGAGCCAATAAGTTTACACATGTGGCGCATGCGCATTTTAGTGAAACTACCTATTAAAGTGAGATGGTTAGATATTTCGCTCCCATATTGTTGGTGACGATTTTCTCCTTCCTACAAGCACTATAGGTATAATAAATATATGGATTTTACCCCCATTACTATCTACGCCACCATCCTCAGCGGTCGAATTCGGAACTACAAAAGCAGCGTATGGTTACGAGGTGCGCTCAAAAAGGGAAAAGGGCGAAAAGTTCCGCTACTAATCGAATGAGTTAAACAGAGCTCTGTCCAGTCAGGTCGTAGATGAGCGACTACCGACGCTATCATTCGGTGAGCTGTGATGTAGGCTTTCTCCAGTTTCCCTACATTGTAAGGCAAATGCCATAACGTATGAAATGATCGGTAAGACGGCTGCAGACGCAAAATCACGTCCAACAATAATAACGATTCCCCTCCCCCAACAAATACTGAGTGCCTAGTACTAGTTGTGACGTGTCAATACCGGTAGTAAGCTTCCTTGAAAGGAAAAAATTGACGAAGCATAGTCTTGGTGCTCACAGTTATTAAAAATAATTTAAGAATAAAGAAAAAACCGTCACAAGTCCTTCCTCTTCCCACCCCTAGTCCATTCTTATTTCCGCTGTGGCAATCAGCCATCCGAGCCCAATTCCTCTCAAGACAATCCCAAAGGATGAAAGAACAGGTTTTCGTGTAATATGTTGTTCTAAAAGTATTACATATTATAGTAATAAATTATAAACTAAACCTCATATTGAATTTCTTCACTAGTTTGATACATTTCATATACATATAATATTTTTGATCATCGTACCCCGTCATCAATTTGACAGATAGTTCTTGTCCTAATTCTAGTTTTTTTCGGACCTCCCAGTGGCTCTTCCTTAGCAACAGCTTGAGAAATTTTACTGACTGTCGATATATTAACATTTAAAGCTGTAGCAAAACGTTACAATTAAAGACAATATATTTCTTGTGTATATTAACCAAAGACAAGTTTTAATGGTTGTCTGTGAAGCCGGTAATTGGCTCGTTCTTTTTCCATGAACGTCGTCGACGAAGCAACCATTTCCTTTGCCTGCTCACCCAAAGCCTTCGGCATTTATTTCAAACTGCACGTAATAACGTACCAATCTCTCGTTAGTTCTTAAAAGAACTGATTTTAGTAAAGCAAAAGATTAATAAGTTAAGAAAACGAGGAATAGCAATATAAACAGAACACACGAATGACAGGCGGACATAAATAAGATTTGTGACCACTGTAATTATAATAAAAGAACTTTACAAAAAAAAAATTATGATTGGCATAATTTATCCGTATTTTAAAATAGGGCATTGCACACATTAAATATGAATACATACAAAATATACGTTAAACATATGGTAATGAGTAATACTTTATGCAGGTGGTTATCAATTATTTTGTGGCATTTCTAAAGTTATGTCAATTCATATTGTACGGTTGGTAGCGTGACGTCATAAATACGTAATAGATAATGTGCAACAGAACTTAGGCTACTTACTACTAATTACTTTAAGCTTGCAAGAGATGGAGGTGGGTGCAGAACCGGCTAATTTCTATTACTGGTTCAATTCGCCCCTATCTCCCCATAGCTGCGTCAATAGTATGTGGATGATTTCTATATCTTTAAATGTTTTATTCTCAAAATGGCGCTGCAGAGCTTAACGAACTTTCAGGTAACGGTTATAAATCTAATTGTTGCGTATATGTCAATATCCGTATAATATAAGTATGTTTTACACCCTTCATTTCTTTAAATAAATCTTTTTGGATTGGAAGTTTCTTGAACAAAAATTCATAGTCGGTTCATTTTACTAACCTGGACAAAGCAATATTATAGTTCGCCCCAAAAATGCTAGTTAGAGTGCAATAACGAGTCACAGCTGATTTCAACTAATAGTCGAAGAATATACGTCCCCTAGTCGATATCTTAGCAAAATCCACCGAACTAACAATTGATTTTCTTTCACAGGTTAATTGTTTGGAACCTCATCCTCAAGTACCATATATTTGCACAAGCGGTTTGGATTGGGACGTCAAGGTGTGGGTCCCGTCGTTCGAATACGAGCCCACGCTGCAGGGCTTGTCCGACACAGTTACCGAAAATGTAAGTGACAGATCGCAGTGGGCGTATACACCAGACATAAATGACAGTCAAATGCTTTGGATGCTCTGGAGACATCTGAGTAGTCGTGACAGAACGCGGGTTAGTATGATTTATTATGCGCGATTGGCAACCGACACGCTACCACTCTCTGTAGTTGTTTTGTTTTCCTTCGTTTTTCGTGTTTTTTTTTATTTGTTTGTTTCGTCTTATCCTTATACCCAGACAAAAATCGTCCGAAAATACATACAAACACGTACGCAAAGACACGCTCCCACTTTTAGTTGGCTAATAAATCAATTGGCAGGTAATTATTTCCTATTTATTTATTTTATACGAAGTGTCGTAATGAGAATGTTTCTTTCTTCGTTAGTGGAATGCGTAGACGAAAATTGTTATGCATCCTAATTAAGTTGGTAGTATTCTTTTATAGTTTCGATGAATATGCAAAGTTTACTTGATGGCTAGATAAAGATCCTGGAGTGCGGTACCAGGGTCGTACACGAATTTCAAAAAAGAAGGTATTGAAGTGTTAGAAATATTACCCTTACTATACGTTTCGGAAATAATTCGGGTAACTATGTTGCCATCCTCAGTGGAAAACTGGGAGAATTAAATATCACCAGCGATATTCGGCTGACGCCCAAAACGAACACCACGCAACGAGCACTATATACTATATCTTTCAGCACTGCACAATGAATATCGTACATTGAATGCCCGCGCGTGTCAGTCGTGAGTTTGGTGAGTCTTGCGCAGGCGTTCAGTGTGTGATGTGCATTGTGGGGTGCTGTAAGATTGTACAGTGCTCGTTGCGTGATGTTTGTTGTGAGCGTTAGCTGGATATCTCTGGTGATGCTTAATTCCCCCAATTTTTCACTGAGGATGGCAACTTAGTTGCCGAAATACGTATCTGGAATCATTTCCGAAAGGTGTGGTAAGGGTCATTTTATTTATTTTATATATTATTTTAACCACAATCTTCTTATATTTATTTGTTAGAAATATGGTAATAAATTACGCAAAACTACACGTTGATAACTGTACAGGGTGTGTATAAATTGGCGAAAAAGCTACACGCAGCGATATCCTTCGTTTAGTTCTGAATCGCAAAATCTTACTACTCGATCGATTTCTAAGCTGCCACTTTTTTCAAAATAAGGAATGACGTGAATTAATAGTCCTTTGAAAAAAATATATAAAAGACGACCCTCGTAATAGACTGCAATAAATTAAAAAACAGAAAAATTCTCGAAAGCTGCGTATTACGAAACAAACATTGTTTTTACAAGAATAAAAACTCACAAAAATATGGTAACTTTATCTAGCTATTACACGGTTACACAAAACGCTTCAATATAGATTGTATTGGTAGATGCGACATTAGAGACCGCTATAACATTGTGCGACAACTACATAAATCTCATATAATTTAGATAGTAAATGCTTGACTTGTTATGGTAAGTACATTTCATTTAATGGTAAGTAACTAATTTGTTGACGCATAGCGAGATACAGATTAAAATTATGATGTAGGAAGGCACATAAATGACATCGCGGTGTGATACCAGTCGATTTCAATGAAACTCGTTATAATGATTGGTAATTGTTTGTAATTGTTTTTGGGTAAACGGAAACTACGCAACGCTCAAGCGTTTTCGAGAATTGCATTTAGCGCAGTGAATAGTGTCTTCGACCATTAACCTGCGGGTTGCGATTTGCATCCGTATGTTTCTTTTTAATTACAATTTTTTTAATATACAAAATAATTGTATATGAACACACTTTATTTATTATATACCGTGTCTGTGAATTGCTGTACGCCAATTTTGTTGGTGCTATGGATTTTATTTTTCTACAATTGATGCAATCTAGTGCCGTGGTATACGAGGTATCGCTATAAAGTAGCGAGACGGATGCTGCAAACGAACTACGCATGCGCTAAGGTCGTTTGAGCAACGGCTGTGTAGCGTGAAGCCTCCTTTTTAAATTACCGCCCCTACCCGTGTCTATAGACATATTAGTCCGGTAGTGGTTTTCATTTTTATGAAATTATTTTTATTTTGCCGGCAAAATGATGTGTTTTAGTAGAGCAAAGAATTGCCGTGAAATTTCACGTCAAATATGGTAAAAAATATTGAAAAAATCGGTAATTTGTTTCGATCTAAGATCTGACAGTCGGTTAACTATTCGTGCAATTGCTGAAACTGTAGGAATTAACAATGAATGCGTAAGAAAAATTTTACATAAGAATTTTAATTCATGCAAAAAGTGTGTGTGAAAAGGGTGCCGAAAAATCCGTACATCCGAACAAAAAGAAGCTCGTGAAAATATTTGTACTGACCATTTAAATGTCATTGAATACTTCTCGGGGAAGAATCATTACAATTAATGAATCTTGGTTTTTTTTTACTTATAATCCAGAAACTAAGAGTCAATCCATGCATTAGAAAAGTCCATCTACACCAAGAGTTAAAAAGCTCAATAGAGCAAATCAAAATTCAAAACAATGATGATGGTTTCTTTTTTCTGATATCAATGGAATGGTGTACATTCACGGTGGTCCTGTAGGTCAAACTGTTAATCAGCATTACTACCTTAAGCTTCTTGCTCAACTCCGGAATTATCGCCTCGTTTATATCCGAAAAGCTATTTAGAAACGACCAATGCTAATCCAAAAGATCTGAATAAAGTTGATTAAAATCTGCTCTGCCAGACTTGTATCTTCCTCTTAATGATAGTGAAGTAAAGGAGGCAATCTGTAAGTGATTGAAATAAATTTCTATTAAAGTGGAATAGAAAACTAGTCTCACGGTATGAATAGTGTTAAGAAAAACATTTTGTTTAAAAATAGATAAATGTATGTTCTTTTAGTCAATAAAAATAACTTGTAACTTAGTTTCTGAACCTTCCTCGTATGTACCTCCTATTTCCATTAATTTAGCCTTGGCAAACAGCGGTAACAGCGTACAATTACGAAATAAGTTACGTTAGCATCGCCGACTCCCTACTCTAGTCAGCACTAAATCGACGCTGTATACGAGTAGTTCTGGGTATATGTAGGATGTCGTAACTTATTTCGGAATTACCGTTCCTTAGTATTACAGCATTGCCTAAATGCGATTCTTTCAAATGTATGTATATACAGTGTGGACGTGTAGGTTGGAACAAATTCAATAAAACCTGTAAATAATGAAAAAGAAAAACACGATCGGACACGTCAACCAAAATTGTCAAATACGCAAATTTTTACAAAAAATGTATTTTGCGACGTCATATATCACGTTGTCTTTTAAATGATGACCCCCCTTTTGATAGCGCCATTTGGAAGAAAACTTCTTTCTGCCTACAGAACGATGATTTTTGAGATAGGTTACATCAGAGAATTTATTTTGTTCATTTTTAGCTACGTTCATTTCAAAATTTGTTTAAAATCTAAAATTAAAAAAAAGAAGTTGATTTCGAATAAGATCCAAGATATTCCGATCGTATTGTCGTAATTTTTTTTAACAAAATGGTAATAAATTTCGAAGTAAACTGTATTGTTGATACTGTGCTGTAAGGTTTGGCAAAAATTATTTGTCTTTTGACTAATTGACATAAAACTAAAAATGACGCGTTTAATTGAAACCCAAAAGATAGAAATTTCAATATGATTGATTTTCGAGACAAGTCCCGGACACAAAGAAAAAGAATTTTGTGAATATCAGAAGAAAAACATTTGAATGTTGTACTAACGTTTCAAGAAAAGTCTCACAAATCAGGGCGTGAAGTATTGCAGCGGTCTACCGTTTTAAAATGTCTAAAAAGAACAAATGGCATCCCCATACAAAATAAAATTGGTTCAAGAACTTTATAGGATAATCTTGACAGGAGAGTTGAAGAAGAGATTCGTAATTACCTCAGTACTATTTTCCCAAATGGATTGGTGGGCGAGGAGCAATTGAATGCCCAGTAAAATCTTCGGATATAGCTCCATCCGATTTCTTCTTGTGGGGGTATTTCACATACAAAGCGCATCTAAACCGACTTAATATTGAAGATTTGCAGATCAGAGTAACTCAAGGAATCAGGTTAATAACTCCCCAAATATTAAATAATGTAAACGAATTTGAACATCGCCTTGCTCATTGTCAGAATGTAAATGGTATAGTTTTTCAATATTTAGTTTGAATAATTTTAAATTTGTTTGTAACTTTTAACTTCTCAAACTTTAATTGTTAAATTGAATAATACGCAAAATATTTTTTTCTCAAAGATCTTGTTATCTCAGAAATCACCGTTCTGTATTGCAGAAAAACGTTCTCTTCCAAAATGACGCTATCAAGAATTAGGAGGAAAAGCAGCTGACGTCATATCTGTTACACTAATGCAGCCACAAAATACGTTTTT
The DNA here is from genome assembly GCA_038088585.1 of Chrysina gloriosa. Lineage (NCBI taxonomy): Eukaryota > Metazoa > Arthropoda > Insecta > Coleoptera > Scarabaeidae > Chrysina > Chrysina gloriosa. The sequence continues at coordinate 9,299,451 of CM076090.1, read as the reverse complement.
TGTAAAAATTTGTGCATTTAACAATCAAGGTTGACGTCTTCGACCGTTTTTCTTTCACTATTTACAGATTTTATCGATTTCGTTCCAACCTATACGTCCACACTGTATATCACTGCGATCTTAGTTGTTGACAAGACACGAAATGAATGTTATTGCATTTTTTAAAATAAAACCACTATTAGCTATAAAATCTTATATGATAGATCTCTACCACTAATAAGTCAATAAAACAAGGCTGGTTTGAACGATAGTTATATTTTCAGAACGTTTGTAAAGATCTATCATATAAGATAAGTATAAAAGGTCACGAAATATATATATATATATATATATTAGCTATAAAAGAAATATATTAACATTTAATATAATTAATATTAGTTTTACATTGTAATTAATATTTTATTATTATTAATATCTTTTTTATAATTTACTAATTCAAGTTTAATTACTGATACAGATTGCTGTTTTCGTACTAACAAGGCAAGAGACACTTTAATCATTAGAGTTGCTCAATTTGCGCCAATACTAGTACAACTATCTGAAACGATTGTACTAGAATAAAATAACATTGCGCTATACGAATACAGATGGCTTCATACTATGTATTTAAACTGAGAACGTGTAGTATAGTCGATTCAGATAGCTGTAGTACTATTGGCGCAAATGAGCAGCTCTATTAATCGACCTAACACAAGAGTGCATAAGCAGCAATTCACAGAGGCCACCTCAGTATATGTATATATATATATATATATATATATATATATATATATATATATATATATATATATACCGTGTGTCCCAGATCTAGTGGAATTGCATGGTTAACTTTCTTATTATTGAAGATGAAGTTTTGGTTAAATGGGATATGTTTTGCAGCTTTAAATGGTGATTTAAAATCTGTTTGAAAAAATTCCAAATGTCAAACCCGTCAGAAGTTATGAAAGAAAACTGAAAAGTGTCATTTTCTTGTATATCAAATGTCGTTAAAAGTACGAAAAAAGTTTTTGTTTCGAATGCAACCGGTATATCTACAAGAAGTATCGAGCGAATTGTTCAGGAAGGCAAAGCCGAAAGTATTCCCGGAGAAAATAAATTTCGCAATCCAGAAAAAAGCGACAGCGGCGTTGCTCTGTTACACAGTTGCCGGAATACAAAATTACAGAGCTGCGATACATAATTTATAATTTTCACCGTACAGAAGACTGTCGTATTACTATAGGAGCTTTACATAAGAAGGAGAGTAAAGAACTAGAACGGGAGGGCTCAGAAACTTCGCTGCGAAAAATTGTGAAAGATATGGGATTCAAATTTAGGTGTACACAAAATAACAGAAAAATATCAATCTAACGAATAGATATTAGGTTACGAAGAATAGATTATTTACAGAAAATAAAAATTTTTAGACAAAACAAAAATCCCATAGTGTATATTGACGAAACATATTTTCATAGTGGTCATACTTCATCGAAAAATTGGAACGATAGAAGTGCAAAAGGTCTTGTAAAAAATATATCTAAAGGGCAAAGACTAATACACGCGGACGGTAGTATGGGTTTTCTTCGAGAGTGCTTACTAATATTTAAATCTGGCTTAAAAGTGGTGATTACCACGACGATATAAACGCCGAAAATTACGGAAAATGGGTAAATGAGAAACTAATTCCAAATCTGTGGTTGTCATAGATAATGCTCCATACCATAATGTTCAAAGCACCTACATCTGTCAGTAAGAAAATAGAAATGGTTCAATGGTTGACAGCTAAGAGGATTCCCTTTGACACCAATATGTTGAAACCACAATTATATCATATAATCAAGTCACATAAAGAGCGCTATGTTACTTATAAATTTAATGAATATTTTAAACAGAAGGGGCATACTGTTTTAAGATTGCCTCCATGTCACCCAGACCTCAATTCTATTGAGATGGTATGGGCACAGATTAAGAATAATGTGGGAGCAAGAAACGTGACATTCAAATTAGAAGATGTAAAGAAATTAACAGAGGAAGAATTTTCAAAAATATCAATGGAGGACTGGCAGAAACGCTGTGAGCATGTCATGAAAGTAGAAGAAGAATATTTACAGAATGAGATCCTGGTTGACGAACGCTGTGAACAGCTTATTATTAATTTAGATGAAGATAGTGATGATGAACTATACTTCGATGACTGTGATTAGTTTAACTTTCTTTTAATTCATTCATTTCGTAACTCCATTAAATTTTCATTAATATTAACTAATAATTATTGTACTTTCAGATAACTCTCTTAACGACATATAAGTTCATAAATCAAATTACCTGTATATTATAATTTCGCATTAGGACACAAATTGTTTTCAAAAATAAACACATTACGATCACTAGTAAATTAAAAATCAATTATGTTTAAAAAGAGTTGTTTGTATTTTTAAATAGAAATTTAATTAAAAATTAGAAATTTTTTTTAACCTTCCTATACTCACGTCAAAATGAAAGACGTATACTATACTATATAAATCGGTCTCACACACCGTATGCGTGAGTATAGGTAGGTTAATAACTTCTGGCGGATTTGGCATTTTGCACTTTCTCAAATGGATTTTAAATCAGCAAATAAAGCTGCAAAACACACGGTATATATCTTGACGGCTCGCCTAACAACTTTTATGTTTGTGGAGCATTAAAACGCGTTTTTCCTGTTTTCGTTTTTGACGACCTTCGCATAAATGACATAGAACGAGAATTTATGTTGTTCTTGATGTTAACCAGCCTGCATACATCCTCACCGTAACACGTTTTGTGTACCACGCAGACGGTAGAGGACGCAAAACGTACACACATTACTTCAAATCCGCGACTATGAAAGTGACAGAAGCTAGAGAAATTTGTCGTAATTTACTAATACTGACTATTTATTAGATAACAGGGGACGAATGGTATTTTTAATGACAATACAATTCCAGAGAAATTTGGCCGAACACGATTGGACCGATCTGAGTTCCGATAATTCCCGAAGTACCTCAGAAAATTCAGATAGCGATTCCGATAACGATTCAGACGGTCCACCCGGGTGTACGCCGTCATAGGCAACGACCTTTAGTCTTTTATTCTTGGAATATATTTTTAAATTATAGATCTGTATATATACATATTATGTTAAATTTAATATTATTTTCAGTTGTATACTGCAATTATTGGATTTACATTAACCTGAATTATATTTTATTTATCATTGAAGTTGTATTACTTTTAGTGATTATCTGTTATTAATAATGATGATGATAATAATAAAACTGTAATTAAAGTGTTTGATAGTATAATACTCTTTTATTTACATCATCACGATTTTCAGTTTCAAACAGCTGCACGATATTTCGCGTTTTAAGATATACAAGTATATATATGTATGTAGTATAAAAAAAAAGGTACGTAATAAACTAATTTATTCTCTAAATTCATCACAATCGAAAACAAGTTAGATACCCCCAATTAAAATATCCCTATGCTTTGCGCTAATCCAGCGTAAATAGTGAGTGTAAAACCACCCAACACTAACGTAACGATGGCCTTGATCAACAAACCGATCCACGGACCAGTCAGTAGTATTTGAAAGATAAAATCCAATATCAGATTTTTATATGCTGAAAACAATAGTAAAGCGGTGACGATAGGCTTGAGGTTATTTTTTAGGTCGTGACGTGACCACAACCAAACGAGAGTTACGCTCGCAATGTGGTGAAGGAGCGATATGTTGGATTCGAGGCATTTCTGGATGTATTTCCAATCGAATTCGGCGCCTCTGGCGCCGAACCATAATAACAATGCGCGGGATAAAATTACTTCGGCCGTAGCCCAACCGATTCCAGCAGTAAGTACTTTACTGTGTCCTTTACCGGGAATTCTATTCAGTACTATGTATAATCCACCTAGATCTATTACGTCCACGGTTGTTTTTAAGAACTCCTAAAAAAATAGAGTTAAATATCGATGAGTAAATGTATTATAGTTTTAACAAAAATTATCGCATCGTTCACAGGTTCGATAACAAATAAGTAATGTATGTACGAGGATAGATTGAAAAGTTTCCAATGACCCAGAAATGTTTTGAATTTCGGGAACAGATGGAAGTCTGACGGAACGAAATCAAGCGAATAGGTCGGATGCGGAAGAATTTCGAACTTCAATTCTGTCAATTTTTACTGAAAAATTGGACTTGAATGGGCGGACGCGTTGTTAACAACAACGACACTTATTTCTTAATCAATCCCGAGCGTTTTGTTTTGTTTGTCCAAAAGTGTTATATGATACTGCCTTTTTCAAGGAAACCAATTAGCAAAATTCGTTTTGGGTCGCAACAAACCGATGTCTTCACCTTTCCAGCTGAGGGAATTGTTTGTTTTTTCGGAACCGATTCACCGCGTGCAATCCACTGCTTTCATTGCATTCTTGTTTCTGGTGTGTAGTGATGAATCCATATCTCATCCATGGTCACCAATCGTTTCTTGAAATTCGTTCGATTTCTCGCAAACACTTTCAAACAATCGGCTGAGGTTGGAGTTCGAATGCGTTTTGCTCCGAATTGAGCAAACGCGGCAATTTCACGCACTTTTATTGCCCATTTATCCATGTCATGGATTTTCCACAATTTCTGGCGGTGTACCCGTGTTCAGACGTCCTAAACGTGGTTCATCACTTGTATGCATACGACGCTTGGAAACGCAAAAACTCACGGTGGAAGATGAAGGTGATGAATCCTCAAGAACGGCATCTAACCTTGACTTGATTTACGTTGCGGTTTTCCCTTCCAAATAGAGAAATTTGATGACCACTCGAACCTCGTTTTTATTCATAATTGAAATCACAAAAAGGTACTTCACTCAAATGCAGACTATTTGACAGATCAATTTAACATTTACATACAATCAATCGATATGAAAGAGTTGCAGACACGACATAAAGTATATAGAAAAATAGCATTCGCCTAGCAGGGATTCCGAAAACTTGTCAATCTACGCTCGTGCATTACGAGAATGCGTTCATCAAACGAATGAAATTTTTAGAACTTTTGTGCATCAGTGTTCCATTTGAAATACATATATTCTGTCCTAAGGTTTAGGCGGTTACTTGTACATAGTTTTGCTACCAAGTATATGTATAAAACAGGACCCTATTGATGTAAGGGCTCTAGCTTAAAGTTGGGACTTTGATGTGATGGGAACACTTGAAATATTTTTGCATTTTGCACCACCTACAAACCAAGTTCTTTTTCTCGGCTTAAATATATGGCCTACCAGCATTCGCCAGCTTAAAATTGCAGAAACAATTACAACGTCTGACATTATATGGCAGTTAATGGATCTACATCTGTCAAAAGAACTGGGTATAGAAGACCCTTTTATGAATCACTTAACAACACTTTTTCCAATGAAAATTTCAACAAACTCTACATGTCAATACAAACTAGAAACTTACGAGAACATTGTACAGATATAACTTGTATTAACAACACCTTTTCCCAACGAAAATTTCAATAAACCCTCTCTTATATAAACTGGAAACTTATAGGACCTTGTAAGGATACGATAACTTGTATTCTACCGGGCACTTACGCTCAAAATATCACTACCCAAATCCGAATCGTTATCCGGGAAGAACGTGGCTAATATTAGCATCTTCGCTAATTGCGTTATCATATAGATTAGCCCGGCTTGAATGCATTTCCAGAACGCCCCGTATTCGGACCTGCAAATTTGGTGGTTACTTTGTATGAAGTTAGAACAAAAAATTACATACAGTCCGGAATATTTATACGTAAGATAGTACGGCACGTAAATTAAAGCGATGCAATTTCCGAAATGATATAAAGTCATTTTCTTATTGCTGTGGATTACAATAATTGACGGAGTGAGGTTAAGTAATTAACAATTCATGACACCTGTCAAAATTGCGATGGGGTGACATCTATTAGACTTCAATTCGGGTCGTAGTTTGGAATTACAGTTTTTGAATTAGAATTAATTCTAATTTCTTAAAACTTAAATTTGTGATGGAAATTATTCAAATATGGTGAACTGATTAACATATTCTTTCCAATTTAGTCGCTTTTGTATATAATATTTGTGACATTTCGCTCCGTCAGTGCTGAATTTGCTGAACTACAGAGATAAACTTTAGCTGAGCTTCACAAGTATACTGAGGATGATTAAAGATAATAGATGACGAAACATCGTTAGTATTTAATTATATTCAACGGAATTCGAAGTATATCGCTATTATCAATAAAATTCGTATCAACTTACGATGTGGTTATGGAGAGAACTCTGCATTTAGTATTTAATATTGTTCTCTATTTTTTTGTATCTCCTCTCCAAAAGGAAATTTTCCGTCGAAGAGTAATCCTTGGCTTATTCTTTTAAATAAAATATATTTCATTATGAGCGCACGTAAATGACATTAGCAACATTAGCAACACCTGCTTACCATTCGAGCTTATCACTCTAAATTCAAGCATGTCTTACATGTAAATAAAGGCCATTCTCCAAACAATAGATGTGTCATTCGTGTTATCAACGAATGTTATTATTATCGTCGTTATTATACCTATATCATAAGCAGCTAATTAATTTGTAATCAAAAGTAAAATAGTCCAGCAAACTGACAACAGGGCCAGTCCTAATTGAATTTTCTTTGAATGTAGCAGAAAAAAGTGACAAAGGCAAGTGTATCATGTTTATCTATTTGCTTCGTGTATTTTACCCCTCGATTATCGTTTCAGATGCCGATTTTGTACACCGTAATTTGTAAAGGAGTAATGGTCCTGGCAAAATACGCCACATGCGCTGGCAACTTTGCAGAGGTAACATCTCAGATCATCGAGAAGATACCACAGCGTGATGATAAATTGACTTACACCCAAGGAACTTATCTTTTTCACTATATCTCGGAGAATAACATCATATTCTTATGCATAACAGACGATGTAAGTATATCTAAATCTAAATCTAAATATTTCATCTATGGCCCCTATCCCCTCAACACATTGAGTAACAGTAGGCACTGTAAATGCAGATTCGTCTTGACAGAGTCGTCTATGTGTGTGGATACTCGAATATAGACTTTCTCAACCATTGTTACATATAAAAATTTATTTTTTCCCTGGGATCCCAGCAGAATATTTCTTATGTAGATATGTCCATGAATGTACCAAATTCTATCAGTCCCTATGCATCACAATACAGTATTAAACACAACAATTTTCATAGGCATTCCAACGATCCAGAGCTTTTCTCTTCTTAAACGAAATCAAACGTAGATTCCGATCGACATATGGTTATAGCATAGATAATGTGATGCCGTATGCCATGAATACTGAATTTGCGAGGGTCCTAGCGAATGAAATGAAGCATTATTCTGAATCCCATGATCTAGATACCATTTCAAAAGTTCACGGGGAATTAGACGAGCTTAAGGATATTATGGTGAAAAACATTGGTAATAAGTCAAATATTTACTTGCAAGATTCCATATAATTTCTATTTATTTTAGATAATGTGGCAATGAGAGGGGAAAGACTGGAGTTGCTCGTACATAAAACTGAAAATTTAAGTAACAATGTAAGAATGTACGTTTATTCTTAATCATTTCCTATATAATGTGTGTATTTAAGGCTACAACGTTTAGAAATACCAGTCGACATTTAGCGAGGACCATGTTCTGGAAAAGTGTAAAGTTGTATGTGATAATAGGTCTAGTAATAGCTGTGATTATATACTTTATCGTATCGATGGCATGCGGCGGTTTAGCATGGCAAGGTTGCGTTGGGAAAAAGTAAGCTTTCTTGGTAAAGGATCGATATCTTAATGGGGGAAGACTACATTTATGGTTGATGAATTGAGATCATGTTGTTAAGTTTTTTGCCTTTTTTACCACCAAATCTTAAATCTAATATATCAATACGTTACATGCAATATATAAGAATAGCTCTGTATTATATTTATCATTATTATAAGTAGTAGTATTTTCGTGTGTATAAAAGCTAATATTTGTAGAAGTATCATTTACCGTTTATGAAATTTTATATACCTTTACCTATGTATTGTTATCAAAATAAATATAATAATGTGATTTTATTTGGTAGTATTCTTTTCCTGATATAACTCTGATACAGAATCAAGGACTTCCCCAGTTATAAACTGATAGTATTTATCATATTACGTTGACGTAAGATTAACGTTAATAGAGAATTACCTTCCTTCCTATAAACGTGTATTAGGCCAAAAACTCCAATTCCGTGAGCGTTACGAGGGAGGGGGAGGATTGTTTATATTAATAATGTCTAAAATATGGATTCTTACCCGCATAAACAGACATTTGTACTACTTGTATCTATATGTTTATGCGTATATAAATTATCCTAATTTAGACATTATTAACTCCCCATTTGACAGGTTGTTGTAAAATCACACCGTTCGACGGGCTGGGACTCCGAGACCCTACATTTGACGTTTACCTCTCCTTTTATAACACGCTAATATATAATATCATTTTTTGTTTTTCACTGTTAACCTATTCTGTCTATTTTGTATTGCTAAAAGTAAGAATAGTCTTATATTTAACGTAGTTTTCAGAAAAGAAAAAAATCGTGCATAAAGAATTCGTAAAGACAATAAGAAAGAAATATGTTTAAACGTAAAGTAAAATGTTCAATCATCACAAAAAAGATTCGATATATACAGGGGGTGACAAGACCGATTAAGCAGTTTTGCGAGGTTATAGAACATTATCGAAGATATTCAGAGAAAATCTAATTTTATTTTCGAATTCAGTACTAAATATTACAGAGAGCAACAATTCCTGTCCACCACGTGACTACCAAATTAGGCAACCCAAATAGCAGCAGTTGGTAGTACACTATTGCTTTACGTAAAATATAGAAAGTGACGTATTATAAAGTTTTAATTAGGGTGCGCATTTTTAAAATAAAAAGAAATTGTTTTCACTTTTTTAGTTACTTTTGACTTTATCCCTAGATGGATTGTAAGTTTTTATTCTATGCGTCCCCATTTGAGATAGATTTAAGTTTAATAAGCGCGACAATTTATTCAGTTAGTTTAACAGCTGGTAGGCTAGTAGGCCACCTAAAGCTACATTTCCGCAAAATGTTAACAGCGTATTCACCCATACCATGTTTTAACAGATTTCATTAAATTTTTCAATCATGTCTCTTATGGCAGGGAGTTTATCCTTTGCTCCTCCCTTGTATCGGTATTGTCGAAATGTAAGGTGTGTTTCCTTAGAGAAGAGCACATTACGTCAGCGGCACAATGAACCAAATTTGGTGTTCTGTATACGTTACCATGGCAACCGACTAGCGAAAGTCAATAAAACGTCACATTTCGCCCATATTTTCATGACGTAATGTGCTCTTCTCTAAGGAAACAAACCCTATACTTTTCATAAGGAACATAAATCTTCGTTGAGTCATGAAAACATTTGAAGCCCTAAACCTTTCTCAAACTAAAATTCGTATAATTTTTACGTTCTCCACACTGATGATTGTTGGGCGTATAACTTTTTTGACATCAGTTTTCATCTTTTTCGGTATCTCTCTTTTTCCTAAAAAATTATTTTGCTGTCCAATTTACCGTTTTCCTCTATAACTGGTCCTAGGTGTTTCAAGCGTTCTACTTGTTCAAGCTGTTTCCCGTTCAGTCTTATTTGGTGGGTTTCCTTTGTCTTGGGAATTATAATAGTTTTTGCCAATATTAATTTTCAAATTGATCTTCAATAATTGTTCTTCTAGACTTTATGGTTATGCTGTAGATTTTCTTTAATATCTGCCAACAGAGCCATATCATCTGCGAATATAAGTTTTGTCAGTTGAGTTTGTCTTATTTACCAATATTCCACTGTTAATTTTCTCATCTTATTCTTTGCTTCTTTCACCGCATTCTTCGAATACCGCTAGAAACAGAAGCGGATTCAAAACGCAACCCTGTTTGACCCTTTGCTTTGTGACCAACTCTTTCGACTCTTTTTTGTTCTTACTATATTTGTGTTATCTTTGTACATATTCTTTATTACCCCTATTGTATTTTTGATTACTCCTCTATTCATCAGCACTTTCCAGATGTCTTCTCTTCGGATTTTGTCAAACGCCTTTTCCAAGTCAATGAAGCATGTATGTATCCCCTGGTTTTTATTGATTATTTTCTCGCTCACTTGTCTTAATGTAAACATGAGGTTCCGTGTGTTTCTATTTTTCCTGAACTCGCATTGAGTGTCCTCAAGCGTTGACTCCATTTTGGCTCTTACTCTTTTTGCATTATTTTGGCAAATATTTTTCCTGGAACACTAGATATAGTTATGTGCCTATAGTTGGTGCAGTTGCTTTTGTCGCCCTCCTTATGTATTGGTAGGATAACGTCTGTCTTCCAGTCTTTTGGTACCTCATTAATTCTACCATTTTGTGTGTTCTTCTTCTTTCCATGAACTTTATCATTTCACTTTATGGTCATTTTCTGTCAAAATTTCTTCCATGATTCCTCTTTTGCCTCTTAAATTGCCTTGTTGGTTTCTTTTCTCTTTTCTTTATATACCTCGTTATCTTCAGATCTTCTTGTTATTAGGCATTTCTTACATTTTTCTGCCGATTTCCTCTGTCCACCATTCTGCTTTCTTTATGCTTGTTTTTACCACAAATATTTCATTATATTTTTCTTAAGGTGTTCTAATTTTTCTTCTATATTTGTATTATTGCCGTCCTCTTTCAATTTCGTGATAAAACATGTATATCTTATTTCAATCCTGAGAATAAAAATTGATCAAAGCAATAACGCAAAACAGAAGAAGCGCCTTCGCTTAAAGCACGTGCAGTTCCTTCGGTTGGAAAAATAATATTTACTGTATTCTGGGATTACGAGGGGATTTTTTTGTGAATTACCTATCGAAGGGTACTACACTCAACATAGAATATTATTGCAATCTTTTATTCGGGCTATTGCGGCGATTGCTTTGCAAGAAATTATCTGGGAAGTGGCATGAGAACGAAATTTCTTTTCTATTGCTTTTCATAATATTCGCCTTTAAGATCCATACACATGTGCAAGTGTTCAAACCAATTTCCGAAACATTTTTCGACTTTGAAGTAGGTATCTCAAAAACATGGGGCTTGAAGGCTTCTACAGCTTGTTGAGGTGCTGAAAAACGCTGTCCAGGCATTTCTTGTTTGACGTTAAATAAATTATAGCTGAATTTTTAGAACTTAAACGAATAATTCTTCTCTAACATCTCCAATAGGGAATTCAATTTTTCATCCCAACGCCAGCGTACGAAAATTTTCAATCGTCCACGCGCTGGCTCCACGATAATTCCACCGATACGACCTCTAACATCTCTGAGCTTGGGTTTCACCCTCGATAGGGCAGTCACACCCCCTCCTGCATAGCTATAGATACTCGTAGTAAAACGGAGTCCTTGCTACTGCTTCATCGTATCCAGCCGCCTGACTGCAGCGAACCGCTTAGTACTACGCTCGACGTCACGTCGATGACTCCACAGAGGAGCGCGTTCATTCACAATTTTCAAAGGAAACACCAATAATAACAACGCGATGTAAATATTTATGTTCCTACATCCAATAATAAATTATACCGATGAGCGGGAAATTTTTCTCGTTATTTCCTCGTCGATTTCTTCGTGATCTTGAAAGGTTTTGAAGATGAAATCGATCGATTCTTTTAAATTACGCGATGTTAATAATAAGATTTCTTCCGCGTGTTCTTTCCCGCACGATTTCCTGTGATCGTTCATCGGAAAAAAGTAACGCGGAAAGTTCGGTGTTGTAGAGTTTCGAAGTGATTCGCGCCCGAAAGAATAGAAAAAGATAAGATCATGGAAGACAGCTCTCCGGATCTCAGCTTAAAACTGCGAAGAGGATCCAGCGATTCCAGGGACTCCTTCTATATGGATTTCGACAAAGGAATTGACTCTGACATCGAAGAGGTGGCTACGACTACTTCGACTGGCGGAGCCAAGGAAACGAACCTTACACCGGTGCCTGCGGTTTTGGGAATAGTTAAAGAGGAATCCGTGCGGTACGTCTTATTTAATCAATTTAATTGCGCGTTCAAGAAATTCGATTACAAAATCTTTGGAAGTTGCTTCTTTTTAAATAAAATTAATTTTGTCAACAAGTCCACAATGATTGTTATTTTATAATGTATTTTTTGATGCTCCATGCTTCATTCGGATTTCCCTATTTATTTTTACCACTGTGAGGAATGATGTTAAAGGAAATTTCGGGAACACATATAAGTCCTACTAGGTGACCCGGCAAACTTCGTTTTGCCCAAAATTTTTTTCGACTTTTCTTTTTCCTAAACCTTCGCGTTTAATCAAATCTGCCCAAAACATTTGGTGACGAAATTTTGCCTAAGTAGCAATATATTTTTCACGCAGTAACAACACATATTGATTTGGTTGAGAAAAAGATATAATCAAATATCTTTATCTTGAACTGAACACATAATCTGACGCTCGAAAGGGCATAACGAATAGCGAAGGGGAAGAATTAAACATACGGGTATTTTGAGCATTTCCTTACATCAACTAACACGAGCCTTGCTTGGCGGAATCCGCCGGCTACAAAATCTAGTTTATTGCTGTCTTCGACATGCCCAGGAATGCCTCTATCTCACTTTGTCGTCACATGTCGATCTTTTTCAATCATAGTGCACGCAGCATCGATGTTTTTGAAATAACAACCAATTTTGGTTGGCCTTCGCGCAATTCATCACCGACGTCCGCGCGCCGATGACGTAATTCTGCAAACCAATTGTGAACAGTCTTTCTTGGTGGTGCTTCATTCCCCAAAAGTTGAACGAAGCGATTCTATTCGTTGCTCTTGAGTTAGGCCACCATCCAACGAAGACCTTCATGTGAAATATTGATTTCTTCCACAAAATTGCTTTTATTTAAAATATCAATTGGATGAATTTCTAAGTTCTCACTGTGGTCACAATAATAAATGTCAACTTTTACGAAAATGGTAATCACACATCGCACTAACACCACCTAGTGGTAGTTTGTAAAGTTCCAAACTCGTTAGCCCTCCCAATCTTGCGGTAAATCTTCAAACAGTCGAAATATACGAGGCGTGTTTTTAAACTAAGTACCGTTTTGACTTAAAAAAACAACAAGTAAATTTTTTCCAAAAATAATTTATTCACTTGAAAGGTCATACTTTACTCTACTTTTCTACATAATTCCCATTAATATTGAGGCACTTATCGTATCTTGGGACCAGCTTTTGTATGCCTTCGTCAAAGAAGCTTGCCGCCTGATTAGACAACCACTGCTTCACAGTTGTTTTCACTTCGGGACAGCAGGAAACTTTTCAGCTAACGACGAAATCGTGAATCGTCTGTTCTCTTTCACTTTACAGTCCACTTTTTGAATCAGATCATCGGTAATGACTGAAGGTCGCCCACTTCGTGGGCGACGAATCATGAATGTTTGTGCGGCCATCTTTAAAGGCCCTAACCCATTTTCGCACCATTCCATCACTCATAATGTTTTCACCATACACTACACTCATTTGGCGATGAATGTCAACTGATTTGAAGCCTTGAGCACAGAGAAATCGTATTACAGCACGCACTTCGCAGTCGGCGGGATTCTCAATAGGTGGAGGCATTTTAAAATCACGCAAACAGATGTAGATTCGATCGGATGGTTCCGTAATGGCGTCTATGGCTTCCCAACAGAGGTAGCTACATGGCACGCATGCGCTAAACGGCGACCGCAGTGCTGCGGCGGCGTAATTTAAAAACGGTACTTAGTTTAAAAACACGCCTCGTACTTGGTTTGGTTGGAAGAACATCTAGTGAAATTGGAGTGGTAAGAGTACAAACATTACAATTGTATGATTTCCAAATCATAAGTTTCTTAAAAATCAACGAAGGAAATTCCTATTTTGATAAACCACAATCTGAGAGGAATAAAAACTTTTAACCAGGAGCTGAAATAAATTAGAAAATGGAGGAAGCCCTTAGAAATATCAAGAGTGGGAAAGCAGCGGTAGAAGACCGACTCGCGTCGGAAATGATAAAGCGAATGGGAGAGAGGGGAAAGAAATGGTTACTGCAAACATGTAAAAAAGTACGGGGTCCTGAAAAAATACCAGTGATTGGAAGAAGAACATAATATTCCCAATCTATAAAAAAGGAGAGAAATACAAATGTGACTACTAACTGAGCAATATGCTTGTCATGAATAAGTTTTAAAATATATATACAAGAATCATCCACAACCGACACTATTTAGGATAAACCAGCACACCGATGGAAATACACACATACTACGAAACGTTAGAGAAAGACAGTTTCGCAAAAATAAAGGATTACATTTAACATTTGTGGACCTAAAGAGAAATTTTGATTCAATAAATAGAGAAATAATCGGGAGTACTCTGAAGATACCGGGAATACTAACAAAAGTGAGGAAATCTGGGAAAAGATCAGGAAACGAAAACCACAAAGGTATATAACTCAATTGTCCAATCATGCTGTATGAAACGAAAATGTTGACGATAAAAACAAAACACAAATCGACGATAAACGCAGAAATAATGAAATATTTAAAGAGGATAGCCGCGGTAACTAAAACCGACAGGAATAGAAATAAAGACATTAGCTCAAAACAAAAACAGGAGTATTGAGGAAAATTGACAATAAACAACGAACACATAATGAGATTGGACTAAGACAGAATGTTAAAGAAATATAATGAGGCAGGATTGGGAAGACATAGGAGGAGGGGAAGACCGAGGGAGACCTGGATGGAACGGATCTGTAGGATAAGGGAGGAAAGAGGTAAAAGAATCGGGAATATGCAGGAACTAATGTATAACAGGGAAAAATGAAAACAATGGGTGACGGAGAGCGGAAGAATGAGAAAGAAGAAGAAAAAGAAAAACATTTAAATAATTGGCCCACAATTTCACGTTTTTCCACTTTATCAATTAGAGGAAAGTACACATTTGGATTTTATAAAGTACCAAAAAATGTAAAACAACAGAGGGAATTAGAAAGGATAATCACATCGAAATAACGATTAAGACCAAAATATCAATATACAGGACCAAGTATGTGCCTGTACTACTACTACTACTACTACTAATAATAATAATAATAATAATAATAATAAATTTATTCTTTTCAATAAATACATACATACATGTTACTATACATAAGCATTTACGAAAACAATCAATATGACTAAAGAAAAAAAAAGAAAGAGAACATTCAAATGACATTACATAAGATGACGTATAAATCATTCCGGAAGCGGTACACTCAAGGACATAACACTTAGTTCATAATAGTTCATAACACTTTACCAGGAGAACTCAAAAATCCTCGATGTCATATATGACGCGATCTATCAGCATTTTCTTCATATGGGATTTTAATATCTTAAGTGTAGATATATTTTTTACTTGAGTTGTTAAATGGTTAAAGAACCTACAAGCATTGTACTTTGTCTGTTTTTGATATTTTGCTGTATTATGCTGTTCGTTAACTAAATTGATATTTTTGTATCGCGTGTTACTGGGTCCTGATGGAAAGGCAATAAAAGCAACTACAGGCGACTAATTGTAAGACGAACTTTCTTAAGAGTGTATTGGGAATGAGGAGAGTAGATAAAGCAAGAAACGACGTTATTAGAAAACAATTAAGTGTTAAACGGACGAAAGAAACTGGTGTGATTCGACCACCTACAAAGAATGCAGGAAGATAGACAAGTTAAACAAATATTGGAGGCAAGGCAGATGGGGAAAAGTAGAAGAAGCAGACCAAGGAAAACCTGAAACGGCGTTGTAGAAACGATCATAAAGGAGAGAGGAAGCAGCTGGAACTTAGCCAGAAAAATGACAGAAGGCGAAAAGAAACGGAGGCAATTCGTATACGAAACCTCTATACCTTAGAGTGGGAAGAGGACATGATTATGTATGTATGAGTATGTAAAGTGCAGAATGAGAACAACCAAAAAGCTTGAAAAAAAGTAACATGTAGACCATTATCTTGATTGCATACGAAAGTCATAGTTTATGGAGCATCAGCGAGAAGTCAGTCTATAACTGATAAATAATAATCTTACCTGCATTTTTTCCTACAACGCAAATCTTTCGAAAAAATTTATTGAATTTCTAGCCATATACATTTATGGTATACGTCCAGCATTGGGAAAGGAAACATTTTGTATCCGCAAAACTTAACAACGAGGAATTTCAACCCATGTATCTCAAGATGATAAATCCCCCACTAAAACGATGTTTAGTTGAAGAGGAATCCCTATTAAATTTACAACCTATAAAGTTAGAAGGATGATCTAGGTCAGGGGAAAACCCAAAAAAGTAACATTATCTACTCAGTACTTATATTCCTCAATCGACTATAATTAAATTGAATAGAAGAACATTTTAATAACCAGATCAAATAACGAACACCTTTAACAAGCATAATTACGACGGGAAAAGTGTAATATAAGCAATTTATTCACATTCACACACGACTCGTCAGATCCAAAGTACAATATATCTACTTGTCTTTAAATTAACTACAATATCGTCCTATTGAATAATTGCAGAGTAAGTGAGATATTATTTTAATGTATCGACCTTGATGCGCGAAGAAAAACGAAAGTATTTTCTTTGTTGCCAGTTAGTGGACGGTTCATTAAATTTAATACCGGAACAAATTTTTCGCGAAGGAATCGTTTCTGAGATGGAAAATGTTAGAAGCTCGGTAAATTGCAAATATGTATGTACTGAGATATTATATATTGTCGTAACACTTATTCGTAAATAAATGATGGGAAAAATATGATTCCGACCGTTATTGTACACAATTATGAATCGTGTAAGCTAGATGGGTATCTCCTTGTTCTTGAGACTATATTGGATGTTCAGGTCATGGACTTTTAAGTTTAGGTTTATTGTAACAGGTAGGCGTGCGTAGGGGGCTCAAGCAAGGTGTCTAATAACGAAATCGATATTAGGACGAGGATGGTATTTGAATTTTTAATCTTCTGAGGTTAATTGTATGTAGGACCACATCTATCACATGTAATTTTGTTGATAGTTATTATATTTCGATAACATATTTAATAGGTTAACACTGAAAATTAAGCGATTTCATAAACGATTATTATTCCGTGTAATAGTTGGAAATGACTAAGAAAGAAATAATGTCAAAAACATCACAATTATCGGGAAAGTATGGATTACAAAATTATAAAAGTGACTATGCCCTCAACAAGACAATATTGGGACACAAAAATATAATGAACATAAAAGTAAAACTGCAGATCTACAACGCAATTACAATACCAATCCTGACAAACGCGAGTGAAAACGAATAAATATCAATGCATTGGAAATGAAACATATTAGAAAAATAGCAAGAGTAACCGAAGTAGACAGAATAAAAAACGATGGAATTCAGAAAATAATAAACAGAAAACAATACTAGAAAAGATCAAAACGAAACGATTCAAACTGGTATGGTCATATGCTGAGGATGAATCCAGGTAGACTGGCAAAGAAGATGTTTGATATGGGAGAACCTAGAAAAAGAAGGAAAAGAAGGTTTAGAAGGAAATGGATGAACCAAATCGAAGAGTATGGAATGGAAAAAAAGAAGCCCTAGCTGACCTAGAAAGACTAGCAGGAGACACGATAGGGCGGAAGAAATGGACAAGAGAAGAACCGGAACCCCGATTCTACGCCTGCAAGGGCACGAAGGCTCTAATAAAGAAAGAAGAAGAAGACTACCAAAGCATCAACACCACCCTATATGCTGTTGCCCGTAGCAGATCCTATTTTACAGAAATAGATATTCATTTCATGTGTCGTAAGATTGAAAAGTTCACCAAGAATTTTTGGTGTATTCGAGATTTTTGCGGTTGTTGAACCTTATTTTTGTGCTCATAAACAGTATACCAGACACTTTCTTTCGTAGTTCTAGCCAAGTGGATCCAGTATGCTTTTTACGTCCTTCAAGTTCTCAATTTTATATTGTATGGTTATTTCTAGTATCAGATTTCACCTCTCTTTGCTTTGTAGGAAAAGATAATACAAATAATGAGACGAGTACAATAAACAAATAATCAGTGGATCTAGTAAAGAACTGGCAAGTACTCCTTTTATATTGAAGTGTATATACATATATATTTTATAATCTTCAACATAAAAGATACCATACTAATGGATGTGAATGATTTAGGATGAGTTCAGGTTTTTCCCCGGTTTGGGAATGAACACAACTCTATCCATGCTTTGGGGACGTGTTCCATGGCATGGCTGATTCTAAGTATTTCCAAAATAGGATCCACGTTGGAAATACCCCATTCGGTCTTGTGGAATTGTATGGTTCAAACCACTCTGAGGCCCATCGAATTAGATGTGGTTTAAAAATATGGTTTGAGAATTTCTTTCCTAGTGATTTTCCATGTATGGTATAACCAGTTGGTTATGCACAGCTATCATATGATTAAGGTTCTTTTGGGGATTGGCTTTGCGTCTTGTGAGAATTAGTAAAATTGCAGAAAAATGGGAGCTGCAGCGTTACCGTTTATCGTTTTCACAGTTTTTTGGGGCATTGTTGGTATTGTCCTTCCATTTATTGTACCAAAGGGACCAAATAGAGAGGTAATACAAGTAGTTCTAATGCTAACAGCTACAACATGTTGGCTATTCTGGTTATGTTGTTACATGGCACAAATGAATCCGTTAATTGGTCCAAAACTACACGCTTCCATCATAAAACTCGTGGTCCGTGAATGGGGCCATCCAATTGTTACTTGGTATGTATATTTTGTGTTTATGCTCATCGCAGTTTTGGATCGTGTATATATATATAGATATGTATATCTTTATTTTCCATTAGTTATAGGCAGTATTATTCCATTATTCCAATATTCTAAGTGAACTTGCAAAATAAAGTTATAAAGTTATAAATGATAAAGTGGCACAAAACGCGAGGGGATTTGGGGATGCAGCATCTAGCTGTTGCCGAATTGTGTAATTAATGTAATACAAAGTGTGTATAATTGAACAAAATGGCTAGATGTTACATGCCTAAACCTCCTGGCGTTTTGTGCTATTTCATCATTTAAGGGTCTACTATCCATAGCCTGTCTAATCCCTTCGATCTGCCTTTCTTTTTCATTCCTGATGGTGTACATTTTACTAACAGTTTCGGCCACCGTTCGTAGACTTAGAAGTTTAATTCTTTCCATTACTGTCGTTGTAACATTCATGCGATTTCTTATTTCGTCGTTTATGCTGTTTTCTATGAACGTTTTCTTGATATTCTTGGCCTACGACCTAGATAATCCATCTCTACTACATTTATGTTTCTATTAGTGCCTACATTGGTCGTCCATATTTCACAGCCGTGACATAGGAAAGATTCCACTATCACTAATGCAATACGTTATTTAGATTCCTTCCGTATGGATTTGTTCCACCACAAAGAATTCGGGCATCCTTTAACCCTTCTACCGTCCTAGATACGATGTTTTATTTCTCCTTCTTTTTTTTTGTCTACTATGGCGCCAAAATATATGTGAATATATTGACGATTTTTACCGTTGTGTCTTTATTGATCAAGACCTCAAAGTTAGCTTCAGTGTTAATAACTGAGTATTCCGTTTATTTCAAACTAACTTCATTTCTCATATTCCCCATTTCAACATAAATTGAAGATCAAATGAGTTTTGGAACCCAAAAATGGTCATCAACAAAGCTTTGGATCAAGAGTAGGTTGTCCTCTATAGGTATTCCCATGTATAAACAGTTTCGTTTCCGAGTTTTCAGGTCCATCCCCACATACAAATTAAACAATAATGGAGACCATCCTACCTTATTAAATCCTTTCATATCACTCATAATTGGGTTTGATATTTCCCAATTCTTACATAAGCCACATTATCTCTGTAAATTTCTTGAACCATTGCCGGCATATTCCTATTTATATTTAACATATGCAATGCTTCCTAAAGGAGCAATCCCAAGGAATTGTGTCGTACGCCTTCTCTAAGGCCTTGTGGATTTTTATTGCTATTCTCTCCCCCATTAACTGTTATGACCGGTATACATTGCCCACACACGATTGGCGTTGCAATAAATTTACTTTGCCCCTCGCTTCGTTTCTCATATCTTCGTTTAATTCTCCATTCAAAATTTTCCCAAAAAGACGACTTATATTACTAGTAACACTAAGACCTCTGTAACATGTTTGGTCTTTTCTGTCTACTTTTTTGAAGATGGATGGAAGATCTGAGAGCTTCCATTCTTTTTGCAAAAATTGTTCATAAAATTTGTTACCCTGTTTAGAGTTGTTACACCTCCACCTTTAATTAAATCAACTGGTATGTTGCCTGAATCCGTTACTCTTTCGTTCTTCAATCTGGTCAATTGTGTCCTTACTTCTTGTATGGTAATGACTACCTGGTCATTTCTTTTTTGATTTCCACCATTGTCATGAATATTTTCTTGGTAGTCTCTGGCTTCAGTTAGTCAGGTTTTGTAATCATTCTCCCATTTTCCCAATCCAGTTAAGTGCGTTATTTCTTTCATTGGTGTTCATTTGTTTAATATCCCTGTAAATCGTGCTCCTCCAATTAGGCTATCTATCTCTCTGCATCTTTGTTCCCAGTTCATTGTTTTTCTTTTATATACGTCTCTGGATTCATTATTTCTTTTTGTTAGTCATTCCTTATATCTCTTGTTTCTTTTTGGTTGGTCGTTTCCTCATTTCCTAATTAATTTTTCGTCCAAGATTATTCGTCCCAACTATCACGAATCGAAATTAGAAATGGGAGACATTGAATTTATGATTAAAATAATACGTAAACTTATTTAATGCATTGTTATATTATGTATACATATACTTAACGACTTTGTAGTATGCCACGTGTACTACATACCTACGAAACAATACGAAAATGTAGTCATAATCGAATAAACAGTCGAGGTAAACGACGAATGTTGTTTGAAATGCGGCGATACGATCTGTCGATTTAGCGCCCCGTTAATGTACATTTACCGACTGCAAATCTCATTTAAACAACGATTAATTAAGTTTTCCTAATACGGCACGGAATCGTGTTTTCGCTACTACCGTAGCACACCGTATACCGGGGCAGCAATTGCGTCCAATTCGGTTTCGTCGGAGATAAATGTACCTAATGTGCTCTTTCATCTTGTTCGCCGATAGCTCTCTGGCTTTTCGTCCTCCTTGAAAAATCAATACCGAAATATTAGAGGCACACTCCGCCGTCGTCGTTCCGAATTGTCGCATATTGTTGTAGAAAATCGCTGCTCCTTTTGTATCTACGTATCTACCTAAATATCCGTCGACTATCGGCTTTTCATCTCATTTGAGAATAAATTGAAATGTCGAAAAGTGCGAACGCTCGAAAGAAAGCGAAATGAAAATTGAAGGTAGAAAATGAAATTTTTCAACGCGAAAGGGAAATCGCTGCGAATATTGCGAACGGCGGGTCTTATTATTCTGGGTGTATGACCCTTAAAAGTGATTTCGTAAGACGGATTCGTGTTTCGTAGAGGGAAAGTCGGAGTATATGAAAACACTTTGCCGATTTAATTTTCACTTAGGAAGATTTTAGGAGAAAGAAGGAGGAATATTTCTTTTGGGACCGTATTAAACAAAAAAAGGTAGATATTGGAGATAAGAGAAGAATGGGTAAAGGTAGTAAAGAAATTATATAAGACAAACAAAGGACGACTAAAATATAACTAACATAACGAAAGAGGTAAACAAGGTTGTACACTATCATCCATGCTATTCAATACACATATGTATGTATATGTAGAGCCACTATTAGAAAGATGGCACAAATGCGGAGAAATGAGAATACCCATCAGAGATAGGATTTTACATTCGCTAATGTTTGCTTAAGACAAGGAAGATATGAATTAAAACAAGAATACGAGCATGCCGGATTAAATATTAATACTAAAAAAACCGAATATATGTGTGTGGGAGGACCAACAGACAACCAACAGGTAGAGGAAGAAACGATAAAGGGATGCACAGTAGCGTGGAGGGAAAATGGCTGGAAAAAGTTTCTTTTTACAGATTTCTAATAGTGATAAAAAGTTGCTGAGTTTTGCTGTCTTAAAAATGGATTTTGCAATTTTAACATAAAAATGCCTTGAGGGTCCGTTGTGCCCTTAAACAGTCAAATTTAAGGGGAAAAGGGCCATTTGCTTTTACGTATATTTAAAAACCTTTAGATTATACATATTCCTACATAGTAGAATTGCATTTTTAAAGCAATATTTATATCCAAAGGATTCGCTAGAATTAATAAAATTCATAAAAAATCATTATTTACAGGTGTTACGGTCTCCTGGTTTGGAGAGAGCACCAAACAGTTACCCGTTTGCGTGGGGATATAAAATAAGAAAACAGGCTTTTCTGTTTTCATGCCGGTTTATTTAGATAGATAGATTGACATATTTTTACAATAAAAGACATTTAGACAGACATTTAAACAGATTATATTGATATTTACTAGGCAATAAAATAATTATAAAAATACGTATTCCTATATATATATATATATATATTGTTTCAAGGTCAAATTTTTGTCTTACACAATGTTCGCAACTCGCTTATATTATGTTCAATATCACGCACTTGGCGTGTATTCTATTTGTGTATTTATTTTCTGATATAATGACAAACAATTGTACTTGTGTTTCCACTTAACACACGTTTGTGACTAAACGTTTCAAAATGCGTTTTGTTCAAATTAGTTCGAATATATATCTTTGCCTTGTTTTTAACGTTTTTAAAATACTTTTGTCTTAAACGTTTCATATTCTATGCATCATCTATGTATTCAAAGATCGAATGATCTGTCTCTGCTTTTAAACCTAGGGACAGCCGGCCCTAATATTTTTGTACATCTCGTATATAGCAGCGGTTTACGAAGAAAGCTAGGAACCTCGTCGGTGAGGCCAGTCAGTTCTAAACGACATTCGAGTGATATGGTTTCATGTTAAATTTCTGATATTGCTTTCTTCTAACGCGCTGGCCTCACTTAAGTAAGCGACAATTCCAGGGAACGTTACTCAAGTAGCCGGTCGGTCCTTTTCCACTCGTAGCCTGCGTAATGGGCCACATGTATGTAGTCGACGTTTGATAAATAATTCTTTGTACGTTCGTACTGGAGCCGATCGACGAAGTTTCTTTTATCTGTATGTTAAGGATTTTCGGTAGGCATTATCGAAAGCGTTCATTGTTTGGCGGCGACGAAGTTTTAGATAAGATTTAAAACATAATACAAGCACTTACAAGAAGTTACATATAAAAACTATTCTAAATTTAGTACATATATACGAAGAAATAAATATTAAATTTAAAACATTGATGCAAATAAAAACCACTATTGAAATTAAACAAGTGAATAATATTAATATATACAATAACTGTTAATATAAGAGTCTATTAAAAATGATGTATTTAAATCCTTAACAACAGGCGTTAACCCTACGAAGCAGTTCCTTACTTATTTTGTGGAAACAAAGTAATCCAGAGCTCACCACATGGAGATGACTGCTTATCGAGCTCCTGCGCGTCCCAGCCATACCTTCTAAACTATTATACTAGGACTTTTGTTTCAAAAGTCGGCATTAAGATTTGTTGACTTTAGTTTTGCTTTTATAAAACAATCTCGTCTATTGGACCCACTTACCTATGAAGAAGCCTCAGTAACAACCTTAATGCTGCGTTCCACAACTTGCGTATAGCAAGCAAATTTTGGAATCTCAAACATTCTTTTGGTCCGAATCGCGTCAGATCTCCGTCTGTAATATTACGAGAAGCTGTTGGTTCAGTTAACTTTCCGTGTTGCCAATAAATCCATAAAAATTGGTATTAATCATTGGTATTTCGAAAGTTCTGACATTTAGATGACTTTCTTGTGATGGAATTTCTCTTGCTTTTAGTATTCTTCGTAATCCCAGTTGCCTAATGTGTTTTCTTGAATCTGTTATTATAGTCAAAATAATGTTCTCTTCATGCGCAAAATAGACATTGCGTTGAATAACCGGATCTATGATCTTTAACCTTCCTATACTCACGTCAAAATGAAAGACGTATACTATACTATACAAGTCGGTCTCACAGACCGTATGCGTGAGTATAGGAAGGTTAAATATTCGTTGTCTATAAATCTGAAGTATTTAATGAGCTTCCAAAGATGTTGCACACCACCAGAACATCAATTATTTTTCTGTATAGTGAATCAAACTGGTACGTAAACTTTCACAACATATTGCGTCAGGATTACTAAAGTCTGTGAAGGATTTTCAGTTCCCACATCTAATCTTAAGGGGTTATATCAGTGTTGAAGGCTGAAAAATCGAGCATTTTTGAGATTCTTTTTGAAAAAACTATTCGATCAAATGATTTGAAATTTTGTTTGTTATTTATTATTATATTGAATTATACAAAACAATTTTTATTTTTATTTTTAATGCATTTTTTTCGCCGTGAGAGTGGCCGCAACATGTCGTCTAAAACAAGACACTCCTTGCTGGTTGACAGCCTAACTGCCAGATGAAGCATCTGAAATCAAAAATTCAAAAGATTATTAAATTGTAATAGAACAGTTATCGCAGCATCGTAGGGAATTTGAAAATTTCGATTAGAATAAAAATGGCGGCCATTTAAAAAAATCGAGTTTTACACAAAAATTTTGCAGTAAATTTTTAATAAAAAAAAAAAGTAAACAATTTAAAAAAACTCTACGATGCGACGATAGCGATAAGTTTTCTGAAGAGAATTCTTTTTGAATCAAGTCGATTGGACAAGATTCGAGAGAGTTATGCTGTCAACCAGGTTAAAAAGCATGGTTTCAAGATAAACGCGTTTGAAATTTGAAGAGAATAAAATTGAATGATGTAATTTAAATATTATTATGAAACAAGTTTTTACCGATTAGTCTGCTATCCCTGGACCATATAAAAGTTCATTTGCGTCAAGCAAGATCATTTCCTCAACATGATCTCGCTTTGTATCACTCAAGCGTCCCTTGTGTGTGTTTGCTGCTGCGCGGCGATCGGCGTACTCGATACGTTTCTGATCGACTTCGTGGCAATAATTGAATAATTTTTCGCCTATGGAAATGCCCAAGTCCTCAACAACATCCAACAAAGCCACGAGACCATCATTAAATATGATAGTAGCCAAATTAGCGGCTGTTTTCACTATTTCGGAGCCGCAAAAATTAGTTTTTGGAGCAAATTTCCAAATTAAAGAATTTAAACTCTCGTTGTTGTTTTGATTAAAAGCTCCCAGACACCTTTCAAGCAATTCGTCACGACTCAAATCTTCATAAATTGGCTTGATTGCCTCCGCAACATTTGCTGGTAGTGCTGCTGCGTGTCTGTATGTGTCAAGAGCACCAAGCGCTCGAGCCTTTTGCCAAGTACACCACGATTCGACGACCTCCGGACAATAATGGTGTTGTGGATTTTCGTCTGTGGAGCACTTATGGTAAAAATTACACAATTTATAAATATAGCACAAGAAACCGCAGAGACGCACGCTACTCAAAATTTGAATTTTAAGATGTACACTGCTCGAAATATAGCTCGATACTAACCGACCGACTACTAATACACAAATATTCGTGTACTTCGCTTTTCACTTTTCTACCTACCTGGCTTGGGGTAGACGAATAGGGAGGGACGCTCCGACCGTATAGAACGCTCTGAGAGCGTCGACGCTTGACGTCACTTTAGAGTATTTCTAAGCCGAATATTGCTTTGAAAATTTGTAGGCATATTATTTAAGGCCAAAACTATATATTTAAGCAAAAAAAATTCCATTTTTTTCAACACTGATATAACCCCTTAATGTATGGTTTGCAAATGTTAACCAGCGAGCATGATTTAGCTTTCCAAGAGATCTATTGACTAAATCAGTTGAGCATATGCGGTTGACAACTACATATATGACACATTTCTAACAGATATCTTTGGTTAGTACTTGGATCGGTTGAAAGTAAGTAAACAAAGTAATAATACGTCCAATTTAAGGCCGAGGCGGACCCTCTAAATGATTCATCGCAATTACCACTTTTAGTAGTATTGTTTATATGACTACCCTAGGTATAATTTTTGCTATTATATACGCAAATAATAAATATAATTTTTTAAAAGTTGCAACTTTCAATTTCTCTTCTAAAATTCGTGGGTCTGACGGACCCACCCACCCAGCAATTGAAACACAAATTGGCATGGATAATATGTGACCCTAAAGGCAACTTTTTGTAACTATTACATCACAGGAATGAAAAACATTTTTTTTTCACTTCACCCTAATGCACAGCAGATTAGAACCACTCCCAGTCACGGAAGTTGGGACAGTTAATATTTTTTCAATATAAGTATTTAACTTACACAAAAATAAAAATAAAACACAAAATCAGTTATATATAACAAAATATTGGTTTATTATGACAAAATGATAGCAAATAATAATATTTATCAAATACAATCATTAAACTTTCTTCTCATCGAAGAATCCTCCTTTTGCATTCAATACGGCTCGAACAAATCTGGGCATTCTTTCGATAAGTTTTGTAAGTGTGTTGGGTGGTAAACTGTTCCATTGTTCTTGTAAAACTTCTCAAAGGTGTTGTTTCGACGTTGGCATCAAATTCCGTAACAACTTATAATTAATAAAATCCCTCAACCACATATATTGATTTTTAGTTAATTCTGCTTTCACGATGAGCGAAAGAACCTTTTACCAAAACGTCACCGACATCGACAGAAACTCCAATTGAGGAGTTGGCACTGATTGCAAAAGCCATGGCTTCGTAAATATTTTGGATATACTGTCACCTCCTGTGTTGGGTGCGTTTGGAGCTTTCTCCATATTTCTTTCTCGGTCTTACACGTTTCTTCTATAGTTGGTCAATGTGAACGTCGAAAGCTGCTACTGTTCCTTGAGAAAAGCCTTCCTTGGTAGTTGTAAGCCGGTCGTGTTGACTTGGCAAGAATTTTCGCTTCAAATCCGTAACTCTTTTGCATATACATATAAGTAGTACGTTGACATAATTCGTTGAAGTTAGTATTCTGCTTGTCTTCGGTCATCATGGGGTCCTGTATTTCATTTAATACATCCTGGACCCGTTCAGCGGGAGACAACCTTTTGCTGCCATATTTGGCCCAAATATTGAAAACAAACGTGCGTATAAATACGCTTTGTTTGCTTGAATCTGTCAAAAAAGAAAACAATATTAGATGTAAATAAAAAAAAATATACACTTATCGGGTCAAAATTAGAGAAATCCCGTTCGTACTAATATGCTATAAAGTGATTACGTTGGCGTAACACCCAAAATTATTCAAAATGGTGGATCAAGGGGATCAAGGAGAATCAAGTTTAACCTTTAATTGCCGATGTGGTGTCACCGTGACACCGCGCGAATTGAAACATTCATATTTCAACAACCAATAGCTATACGTAGCTGTCTTTTTCAGTAGCTGCTTGTTTTGACTTCATCTTTCGTTAGTTTATAGTGAACTTTCAGCAGAGTCACAGGTGTTCTCGCAATCAGTCCTCTGGTGTCACCGTGACGAAAAGTGGGTATTAAAAGTCTGCCAGAATTGTGCCTTAGAAGACTAGTTCTTTAAAATATTTTTTATGTCTTATGAATTAGAGTCTTTTAGGTTAAATGTATAGGATGATTTTGTTTATTTTTTAAGAATCACTTGGTTTTTTTCCATACCTAAAATTTAGTTCCTAAAAAGTGCTATTTTAGTAATTTTGCAATAAATTTTTTAAAAGAGTATTTCTGTTTCTTTTTTAATTTAATTCCAATTGTTTGTTAGTAATTATTCAGATTATGTATAATTTAAACAAATTTTTGACACAGATTCCCTTAAAAGCACGTTGCTACAAGTGGTGTCACCGTGACCTAACGTCGGCAATTAAGTGCCGAAAAATAGGGTCGGTAACTAAGGGTTAAGCGGATTTATCAAAAAGAAGGTTTGATCCACTTACTAAAATAAAATTTGGTTTTGAAGTACTGTGGGGAGGTATTAAAACTCTAGAAGTATGCAAACATAATCTAGAAATGTAATACCAAGAATACCTGCGACGTTCCTCTAGAATCGTGAAAACATAAATGAAGTTCAAAATTTCAAAAATGTTATTATCATCTACCTACCTTGAGCTTCAATTTTACAAAAAAAAAAAAAATAATAATATTTTCGGGAATCGCCCACAAAGAACACTAAGCAATTACGTGAGTTACTTGTTAAATTGTCACGCACCAGCTGCTTGAGACGTTCGATGACAAAATGGGAATGAAATGCTTTAGCGAGTGCATTTTATTTATCCGTGAAGTTTGGACATTGAAGTTAGTACTAATTATTTTATAAAATCGGGACATCATTTGCTTGTTTTTGGAACCACGATGCGATGCCAATAAGATTATTATGTAGTAATCCAAAATTTATCCAAAATCCTTGAAAAGGGGTCATCTCTTCTCGTGTACAACATCATTACATTACGAGTGATGAAACATGAGTAAAATGTCATGATCGCCAAAAAAAAGCAATAACGGGCAGATTTGGGTGGGTTTCTTGTGTTGCGTTGCCTAAAGACTAGCAAAAACGTCGTTGATAAAAGTGGACAATAAATTTCAGAATAAAATTATTTCGTTCGGTAGAAAACATGTGCTTTACTTCCTCAAAAAAATCTGCAATAACTTAGCTAGAAAAGTAATACTATAATAATAACTAATAATTTTATAATCAAAAAAATTATACGACAACATAAACGTCCTCATTACTATTAATTTCAAATGCGAACAAATTCATATGCGCATCTAATTATTCACAGCTGTTAAACAACTTTAAACACGTCTGCTGATTGAGTGCTTTATCCGAACTATAACTTCCTCCTCTATTTTTACAGCATTCACGCGCTATTTATAGCCATTTTGTGTGTAGTAATAGTCATCGATGTTTACATAAAAACGTTAATCTTTCCCTTCTGAATAAAGATGTCTGCTCCCTTCCCCCATCGACAGCAGCATCGGTATTTTTTCAAATTTTAGGGCCAAATATAAAAGACGATATGGGCAAGTGTAATCGCGATGTTTCGTAAGTTTCGTTGCACATGCATGTTGTACACTTTCGATTTATGGATGAAAGCGACGTTTCACGGCTCACCGAGCTTACCATATTTCATACGTTTGATAATAGATTTCAGAAACTTCGGGCTTCTGGTTTCCGGGATAGATATCTGGTGTTTATCAAAGTACAATTAACGTCGTTGCGGGGCTGTGATGGTTTGTTTTCGCGAATTTATTTCGTGTTCGTGAATAAATCGTAAACTGTAGAATTTCTTTCTGATTTTCATATATGTTGGATGCTGTTAGAAATGATAGACGCGCAAATAGTGAATATTGTCAATCGATTTTGTTATTACATATTAGCCTTAAATCATTAACAGAATAATAATGACAGTTCCAAATTCAATTTCATTTCAAACGAGAAGTAAGGTAAAATGCACCAATAATACGTCTGATCACTACTACCTTTGTACATCTTTTTTTCTGGGAGGTATTTTTTATTAACACCGATCTAATCAGGAAGATCAGTGAGCAGTTCATTCTAATTTAAGGGTGTTAGGTACCTTTCTTCAAGATCTGTTACACTTACATTTCTTTCATTGGTTCCAAAACTATGTATGTATATCTGACCTTGAAAAGTAGTGTGTGTAACGATAAAATACTAGTTTTTTACAATGTTAAGAGCTTCTACAGCTTGAATTTTTTTTCAATAATAATTGAAGAACCAGCAGGTTTGCAGCCCTGCAATTTTGAATACGACATATTCGACATGGTAGTTACCATTTGTCGAAGAGCATTTTTGTAAATTCCGTTGTTATAGTTGCCTTCTTGAAGTGAATGACGGTAAACCCATGGTCATTTTCCTATTCCTTAATTGAGGTTAAATTCAACAACAAACAAGGAATTTACAAAACAGCTCGATAAGTCGTAGCTATCGTAACGAATACAGTATATGCAAAATTTTGAGCCCATAAATTTGCCGGTTTGTCACTTATTATTGAAAAAAATTAAAGCTGCAGAAGATCTTAACATTGTAAAAATCTAGTATTTTATCGTCACACACACTACTTTTGAAGGTTAGATATACAATTTTCAAAATAGTTTTGGAACCAATAAAAAAGATTAAGTTTAACCAATCTTGAAGAAACGTACCTAACACCCTTAAGTTGTTAAAGTTGTGTTTTCAAAACTATAGTTTCATTCGATGTTTCTATAGGTTCTACTTACAGTAATATTTACACTTTATACATCTACACTAAGCTCATATAATGCTCTGCTTGTACGCTAACCATTCTCATTTCACTAACTCATAGGGTTTTGTTCTCTCGAGTCTTCTGTCTATATAACTGTGATGTCGAGGAGTTGGATGGCTTCAAGATTTACATGCTGAAAGTAAACGTTGTTCATGTCTGTTGGCACCTTCGGCTATTATACAAGTTCCACAATTCCCATCTTCAAATCTCGGTGGATACTGCTACTTCATGGGTACATGGGGCATCAACGCTACTCCTCAGTACTTTCTTCTAAAACCTCTGGATTACTTCAGCATCGCTCTTGCTAGTACATCCACAGAGCTGTGCGCCATATTGCTCCTAGTATTTGTTTATAGACTGATAACTTCTTATCAATGGACAGTTTAAATTTTTTTAACAAAAAATTTCTTCAGGTAACTTAATGAACCGTCCTTTGTGGCGACCGGTCGTAGGTGTAAAATAATTCTCATATTCGTCGGTGTAAATCAAACGTTTCTGATTTACCAAATCTGTGGCGCTCATATTTTAATTCTACCATTCGTCAAAAGCTAACTATGACCAATATCCTACGCTATGCTAGTGGGAAAACGTTCCTGCTTGTCAACAGATCTCACGGAGATGATGTTATCATCTAAATTATCTTTTAACACATTAAATTTTTTTAACTTTTGAAACGTGTCGAAAAGTATGACAATCCGTCCGGTTAAGCCTTGTCTTTGTGCGTAGTAGAACTTGCCTAAAAGAAACAATGGCATCCGTATCAAAATTTTCGTACCATCAGCCAGCATTTAGGTCCTGTTTAGTGAAGGTAACCCACGACTCTAACACGTAGTTAGTTCTCTACTCCTGCGAGTCATCAGGTCCCAACCGTAAGAATTGACAAGCACTTGCTTTCCGAAAGCCGTGTTTCTGCCTTTGTGCCACCCTCTGGAGCCTTCAGCTCTCTCTTTTTTGTTTTGGGCACCGTTCTCTGACGGAATACGCGGTTGCTAAGGAATCACCTAGCAATAACCTGACAGTAGTATTCCTTTCTTTGGACTCAGCTGTTTGTTGCTGGATTCTCAATCCTTCGGAAAATCCGATATCAAAGGAAGCACGTAGCAAGTTTTCTTCTAATCTACCGAACAAAACGCACCTAAATTGGGAAGTCCTTTTTCTGTGAGTCATTGAGATTCTTCTCCTTCTTTTTTGAAAATATTGCCAACCACACTGTTGGTGTTCAAATCTTTTAAGAAAAATAGATACAAATTTACAACGGCGGCAGAAATAATGAACAAAAAGCTAAGCATTTTGGGGAACATCTAGATAACACTTTCCAACCAAACGAGGGAGATGACCTTGAGGAATGGAACAACATCTACCGAGATGAAATGTAAATTAAAGTTGTTAGGCTTAAAGAGACCCAAAAGGAGATAAGTGCTAAAAAAGGCCCTGGATTTGATCCAGTAGCAGGGGAAATATTAAAGGAGCTTCCAAAAAGAGCAATATTGAAAACTACTAATTTAATAAATGCATCGTTTAGACTTAAGCATGTGCCATTTAATTGGGAAGTGGCAGAAAAGCTATAATAATAGTAAAGCCAGGTAAACCACAAAATAAAATTTCATCTTAGAGTCATTTATTT
Organism: Chrysina gloriosa; assembly: GCA_038088585.1. Classification (NCBI taxonomy): domain Eukaryota; kingdom Metazoa; phylum Arthropoda; class Insecta; order Coleoptera; family Scarabaeidae; genus Chrysina; species Chrysina gloriosa. The sequence continues at coordinate 9,267,393 of CM076090.1, read as the reverse complement.
TTCTTGCCTATAATATCATAATTATTTGAGAAACTCCTGTCGAAAGGAATAAAACCAATAATGGAAGAAAGGAACCTCATCTCTGTTTAACAGCTTGCGTGGAAAGAAAATCCATGGATCAGGTACCAACATAGAATAAACAATGTCATAAGAAAAAGCGCTGGAAGGAAACGAACTCCGTTCAGCCGCATTTCTCGATGCAGCCCAAGCCTTCGATAGAGTATGGCACGAAGGCCCCCGTTTATAAACTAAAAAGAGCATTACCAATACAATAATCTCAATCATTGGAACCTTAGATCTTGCAGATTCTTCAGAATAAAGCATGAAGAAGCATATTCCGAATTTAAAGAAATCAAGGCAGGACTACCAGAAGGTAATGTATTGAGACCGATACTCTACGTAATATTCACCAGTGATATGCCGGACCGTGAAGAAGACAGCATAGGAACTGATAGCTGATGATCAAGCTGTTGAAACAAAAAACATGAAGAAGCTGTAAGAAAGTTGCACATCTCAGTGAATAGCATCAACAGTTGGATAAAGAAATAGAAGCTAAAACATAATGGTATCAAATCGGTCAACTTCACCTGTAAGAGAGATCTGTATCAGCCTATCAGAATAGACAACATTCAGCTCCCTCTTGCAGATTCTGCAAAATGCCTGGGATTACATGTAGCCAAGGGATTACGTTGGAAAGTCCATATTAAAAGGAAGAGGGAAGAATTCAATATATAATTTAGAAAGATATATTGGATGCTCAAACAACCGAAAGTTAAAGGCACGTTTACACAAATCTTGACAAAAAATGAACGAGAAGGAGAGGCGAATTCGTATTTACTCAAATAAAACAAAAGAACGGGATTGAGTTGGTTTACCGCAATTTTGTTATGGTCACACACTATGATGATGCGATTACACTGCTGATATAGCAGGCACTGCTGAGCAGGGTTTTAACGGGTGATGTCAGGTCTAATTGATTTCAGTTTGACGAGAGACGGCTTTGATTGACTTTGTTCTGACTTTTGAGTACGACCAGGCCTCCAGCAGAGATCCTCAATGAACCCCAAACCTTGCTAAGCTTTCAATTTTAGCAGATGCCCATATCCGCCAAAATTTCTGCCCTTATATTTTCTACCTTCATATAAATCGATTTACTTTTGATGCAGGTTCCTTTCCAGTCCTCCGATCGAGCTATGCGGGGCATCCTCTCCTGATTTTCCCATCACCTGGTGTAGAAATTGTTAAAAGAAAACCATTCTATAGTTACCCATGTTACATTTCTAAACCCATTTAATACAATTTTCTCCATCCCCACGCAAAATCGTACTTACATCGTAATGTACTTTCATGAAATAGCAAAATACAACAGTCAAACATGAAAATAGTCCTTTATAAAGCACCAAATGCACAAATGCATTCCCCTCAAACCCCCATTAGAAGGAAAACCGTCGGTATTTTCATTAAAACCGCCCGTTCGTAGACCGCAAGTGTATTAAAACAGCGGTCGATTAAATCAGTACCAACAAAGAAAATAGGCGAGCATGAAATGCACCATTACTGCGATCCGGCACACGAACACGCAAACATACTTAATTCCCTATCGCGTGCTAGATAAGAATTTTACTTTCAACATTTGCGCCAACGCGCACACGTATACACACACAATGAAAAATACGCACACAGAGAAATATGTTGCGCGTTACAAATTCCTTTATAGTTAGTTCACCTCGGAAAAACATCGCGAGCTTTCCGCCCCCGGACGACGCAAAGAAAAATTATGCGTGTTTCGAAGCGTAAACGTTCGCGTGTGTATGTAACTATTAAATTTATACGTCTCTGTGGGGGAATTTTGTTCGGAAAATATTGATTATATTTTCCTTAGGATTTGCATGGAATGGTTTTGTTTATTTATAACTCGGTTATTTTGAAGAAATAAGACAAATAATAGAAGGGAAGCTTTCGAAATCACAGAGTGGATTTATACCGGGGAAAATTGTACAAGATCACATATTCACACTCGAAACAATAATAAACAGAACAATGGAACTGAGGAAAACAATGTACACTCGTGGAAACTCTAAATGTCCGCCTTTTGAGCGCATACGCCTCGATTGTCAATCTAGACGCCCGTCCCAAAACCGGCGAGGTTACTAGCGGTTGGTCCGTACGATATAGTTGTTTAAAGTAGAAAATGTTATTATTTAATTTGTGTTATAAAAAGAGTTTGTGACATGTTAAAATAGTACTAAATTAATAGCCCATTTATTCTTCTTATTATTGCCTCTGATTTGTTATTTTTCATTCATGAATACGGAAATATAATCAGAATTACGGTTTCTGTAATTGAAATAAATTTTTTATAACTACTACACAAAATAAGCTAATTAGAATGTGGAATATAAATAATTCATACCTGCAAAAGATTTGGTATTGTATATTAAAGAATATGCAATACAATACATACTAAGTTTTCGTATCTAGAAAACGTTTAGTTTAATAACTACTAATTTTTATGCGAAAAATTATTTCATTAATATATGTAGTGATAAATGATCTAAAACTCATATTCTAAACAGTAGTAAATTTAAGAATATGTTTAATATATTTATAAATTATCACTCTATTAATGAAGTTGATTTTGTAGTAATAATTTGTATTTATTTATCTGTTTCTAGATACGAAAATTTCGTACTGAATGGCATAGTTTTAATATTATATAGTAAACTTATTTGCACATATGTATTATTTATATTTCATATTCTAATTAAACTATCGTAAAAAGTATTTCAATTACTGAAACATGATCTTAATTCCTAACATATAATATGTTAAATATAATATTTATTTATCTATAGAATATAAATTCTAAGAAAATAGCAAATAATACGAAGAAGAAGTGTAAATAATAAGATTTTCCACTTTAAACATCTAATTCGTACGAACCAACTAATAGTAACTTCAAAGGTAGAGGATTTTGGGACGGGCATTTAGATTGTGACAATCGAGGGGTATGCGCTTACGAGGCGGACATTAGGCGTTTCCGTGAGTGTACATAGCATACTTGGATATGGCGAAAGCGTTTGATAGAGTGCCACGAGGAAAAATATGAGAGTGGCCGAGGAAAATGGGAGTAAATGAAAAACCAATAATAATAATAATAATAATAATAACAATAATAATAATAATAATAATAATTTATTATCTCAATTGACATTCTAACATGTATGAGTTTCGTCACAAAATCATAAAATTATAAAAATTCATCTAGTGAGTACAACGCCTTCTCAATCAAATAATTCTTTAATATAAACTTAAACCGACCTATAGTCGTACACTCTTTAATATAGCTGGAGAGCTTACTATAAATTTTTAATCCAATACAACTAGGTGTATTTATTACGGATTTTAGCTTAGCAAACGGTACTCGGAATTCATGTCTATGCCTTGTCAAATATGGATGCACTTCGCTATCCATCATAAATCTTTCCCTATTACTAAAAATGTACAGGCACATCTCTAAATATATATATACGTATAATCCGGTTAAGGTCAAAAGCGCAAAACCTTTGAATAACTCTCTGCAGCTATGCCTCGTCCTTACACCCGCTACAATTCTTATAATATACTTCTGGCGAACGAACACTTCCTTAACAGAAGCGGACCCATCCCAGAAGCACACACCATAACGCAGTCTCGACTCCACCATCGAGTAATATGCCATTACCAACTGATCCCGAGTCAGGATACGTTTTAAATAGCGAAACACATACGATAAAGAACTTAGTTTTGAAACTAAATACTGACAGTGATGCTTCCAATGCAAGTTGTGGTCAATGTGGAGTCCTGAAAATTTTGCATTATCAGCTCTATTGATGCAATTTCCACCCACACGCAGATCTATCGATGGAGCAGGTCTCTGGTAACTGTGCACAACCAAGTATGAGCTTTTATCTAAATTGAAAAGTAGGTCGTTATTATTAAACCATACGGATACACTGTCTAATAAATTATTACATTTTATTTCCAAGGAACGTGGCTCTTTATCCGACACAATGACCGATGTGTCGGCGGCGTACAAGTTAAAATGAACTTTCTCACCAGTTGTAAGATTATCAAGGTCGTTCATTTAGAATAAAAATAGAACGAATCCCAATACTGATCCCTGCGGAAGATCCGTTTCATTCCTCCTGCATCGAGAGTTTATACTTTTTATGCTGTGTTCAAGTCTATAGTTCAAGGATACATATTGTACCCGATTTACAAGAAATGAAGAAATCCACTTCAATGAGATGCCGCTCACTCCAAACGATAGCAGTTTTTTCAACAAGAGTGAATGATAGATGCAGATAATATGCCGAAGTATATACAATAAAGAAACAAGAACTGTAGTGATAGCTAAAAACAATATATCCAAAAATTTTATAACTAAGGAAGGAGTTAAACAAGGAGGTAGTTTATGCCCCATACTGTTCATTACTTGGATGGATCAAATAATAAAAGAAGTGAATAGAAAAACGAGACCTGTAAACATTAGATATAGAAACATGAAACAAATATTGGTACAGCAATGCGTGTTTGCAGGAAACTGACAAGAAGACCTACAAGAAAAACTATCTCTGTGGAATGAGGTACTAAGAAAACATGGCGTAAAAATGAATGCAAATAAAGCCAAAGTGAAGGCAATGTCAGTACAAGAAGTCATTCCATGTCAAATCAGTCATGAATTTTCTTGCCCCCTCGGATTTTGATGAAATTTTGTTTAGTTGTTATAATAACTGGAAAATTGACAAATACAAATTTTTAGCCGCCTAAGTCGACAGGGGCCGAAAACATGGAGGGTAACGTCTGTCTGGCAGATGTGCAATAATTGGTAAAAACATTAAAAATTAGGCAACACAAGTAATTGATTTTTTCCCGTTTATAAATAACAAGCACGTTGAGAGCGATCCCATTGTAGTCCCAGTATAAAAATTTCAGGATATGCTCTATGGGACGTACTGTTTGAGAATCCCAACTTTAAAAAATTGGGGGAGGGATACATTTCCTTTCATTTCCCTCGCTCTCTGCCTTGACCTTTAAATTAGAGAGGCACCCTCATTAAAGAAAAATTGTTATGGAAGTCTTGTAGAGCATATTAAAACCTTTTAAACAAAAAAGTTGCATTCTGTAGCTACAATAGAACCGAAGATATTGAATTTTGAAGGTGCAAGAGTGTCGCGAGTTTGAGATTTTGGGGAAATTGTGACCCTCCGTATTTTCGGCCCCTGTCGACTTAAAAATTTGTATTTATCAGTTTTTCAGTTAGTATAATAAGTACTCCAAATTTCATCGAAATCAGCGGGGATCAAGAAAATTTTTGCCTTTTTTGGATTGATTTGACATGGAATGACCCTATGACAATAATATAAATAAAATACTTGGGAGCACCCCTACGAGACTCAGGACAACGAAAAGAAGAGATAAATAACAGAATTAGTAACACAAACAAGCTATAGTAATATATCAAAATTCACAATTAATGTTGGGGTTACGGTCTTCAATTGATATTCGGTTTATTTTGAGGTTCTATTTATACCTTTTCGATACCACCACTTTTTAAGCATTTTATTACCCTACGAGTGTTAGCTTCTTATTTAACTCCTGCCAGAGACGTTTAATGGGAGAAACAAATGTCATTAGAAATAAAATTATTAATTATTATAAAAAGCATCGGTTAATAGACAGAAAAGCATTGTTAACATTCAGATACATACATACAACATTTTTACATTACAAGAATTCATAAAAAATTACTGGAAATAATCAAGGATACATCGACATTCAATACAGGTTTCTATAACAGCGACATACCTCGATTAAGGAGTCAAGGTGAATTAAAGACAACTTAGAAATAAAGCAGTGTAGTCCTGGTTTCCAAAAGAAATAAAAAGTTTGTTTGGTTAACGACAAAGAAAATTGACAAGATAGATAAGTCAACAAATAAGTCAATAACTATATTTGGACTAAAAGGGTTTTAAGAAGAAGTACCAATGAATAAAAGAACCTCACCATACCAGAGAAGATAGAATCTAAGAAGGGGACGAATCCATAGAAAGGTGCATCGAAAACAGCAGTTAAGAGAGGAGATATAGAAGGAACCATCATCAAAAGAGAAATTACACTGACACACACACACAGCACTAGGTAATTATCTTTATTTTATGTTAAATGTTTCTCAAAATTTATAAATATAATTTGTTGTAATTTATGATTTTTATATCATTAATTAAGAGCTAGGACGGTACAATTTTGTTTAAGAAATTTAACTAAATTCTCAATACACTATACTATTCGCTGAATAAATATATAGGAGGAAAAAAGGAAATGAAAATACGCAAGACGAACCAGTATTAACATTCGGAAGTGAAACGTGTATGATGAATAAGAGACATGAAAGCAGAATAAGAGTGGTAGAAATGATTTACAGACGAACATGCGGAGTTACTCTGCGGGACAAAGTCAGAAACGAAATAATAAGAAAAAGTTGGAGATTGGGAGCATAGAAGAAAGACAACTAGGATGGTGAGGACACGTTCAAAGAATGGATAAAGCAGCGCAAGTGAAAGAAGGATACCAAGCTAAATGGCAAGGGAAAAGAGGAAGAGGGATCTGTATCAGTATCAGTGCAATCCTGGAAAAGAGAGGCATCAAATGGTGAAAGGCAACTAGATTGACAAAGGATGGGAGGACTTGGAAAGAGTTCGTGAAATAATTCTTCGAAATAGTCTGGCCATCATTGGTACGATACTAATTCCCCGATAATTTTGGCAGCATTTGTTATCTTCCTTCTTGTGGATCGATATTATATGGGACATATTCAGTTCTCGTAAAATGTCATCACCTATGTACTTCTATTTTCTGGCACATTCTAGTTCATCATTTTCATTAGTTTCCCTCCTCCACTAGTTCTTCTGCACTAGTTCTGTTCTAATGTTTACCGGACCTGCAGATCTATAACTTTTACTTTCGTTCAGTGCTTTGGATCTGGAAGTTATAACTGGTAGTTTTCTTGATATGTACTACATCCTTCAATAGCCTTAATCGAGCCGCAAATCAACAATGCTACGCCGGGGACGCTATATTCCATCGATTGCAAATATTAACGGTGTTTATTTTCCAGCTTTTATTGCTGCAATCAATAACGACGGTCTACATACACACGGGGTTCGGTCTCAATGTTCCGTTTTGTTTGTTTACAGCGGGATCGGCACGAGAAGTATCGGTTGCTGTAACGTCCTCTTGACATCGATTGGATCCACAAATAGGTGTTCGTTCCAGATTAAACATCTTGTTTGGTGTTTGTCTAATTCCAATAATTGACGATTATGGAAATTAACTCTGAATGTCTCGTAACGACCGCATTTCGAGTGTCGTGCGGCGACAATTCGAGACACGCTTGAATGAAAAGTTTCGCAGAATCGAAATCATATTGCTCAAAAACCTGTAAATAGGCAGGTATGGAATTACAGATGGGTTCAACGAACCCCTGCGGCCCTAACGTCGCTTGCATGATGTCCGACATATTACACAACGGGTACCGGCCTGTAATTATCAGTTAATATGAATCCAAATGATGCATATAAATGCATAAATGGGTATAATCGAAAGGCGCTAGACACGCTTGTTGAATGAATTATTCCGAGGTGGTAATCGATGGCGACAATGAAGGTATTTACGGCGCTGAAATATTTTAGGACCTTAATAACCCTGAGGGCTAAATATATTTATGATAATGGCTTGAAAAAAAGTAGGTTATGCTAATAAGTACGGATACACCAACACGAAAGCAAGGTAATTTCCTGTTTTGGAGTGTATTTCACCCCGTGTGTGTGAAAGTGAATGGAGGAATGTAAATTTTATTTCATACGTATCCACTCTTGGGAATTAAAATGTGAAATGGGAATATATGAAAATAAAATACTGTGGGTCTGGTGTAGATAAACACCAAACTATAAAAGACTTAAGAAACCGAACCAGTCCTTCAGTTAGTTCTAGCAATGGATATTTGCAACGATTTTGGTAAAAGTGTTTGAAAATATGAAACGCCGTCCTGCTAGGAAGGTGGCTTTTAAGTTGTTACAAAAGCTAGGAATGGAAAAATTATGTTTGGAACAAACTTTTGCATACCTTCAAACCAATCCTCGAAGCATTCTGTCCACTTTGAAGTTGGTATCTCATAAGCATAGCTCTTGACGGCTTCAGTTCTTGAAATGACAAAAGCCGTTGTTCATGCCTTTTTTCTTTTACATTCTGGAACATAACGAAATCGTTAGGCGATAAATCAGGTGAATAGAGACAATGAGACACTAATTCGTTTTCATTCTGCATCAAATAATCAATTGTTTGAGGTGTTGTGTGGGAGCTGGCGTTGTCATGATGAAGAATGATGGAGTCCTTTTGGAACAAACTCTGTTATCGCTTTTCTAAATATACATCTTGAAGGTTTCGTACTTTCCCATGCGTTCCAGCCACTCCTCAAAACGTTCTTTCTATTCTGAAGTTGGTATCTCAAAAAACGTGGTTTTTGAACGCTTCGACAGCTTGCCAAGGTGCAGAAAATCACTGTCCACGCATTTTCTGGAATTGGAGAACAGAAAGAAATCGTTAGGTGATAAATCAAGTGAATAGAGACAATGAGGCACTAATTCGTTTTCATCCTTCCCCAAATAATCAATTGTTTGAGGTGTTGTGTGAGAGCTGGTACTGTCATGATTAAGAATGATGGAGTTCTTATGGAACAAACTGTATTATTGCTTTTTTAAGTATACGTCTTTAAGGTTTTCCACTTTTGCACGCATCCCAACCAATACTCAAACCGTTCTTTCTATTCTGAAGTTTGTATCTCGAAAAACATGGTTTTCTGAAGACTTCGACAACTTGCCAAGGTGCAGAAAATCGCTGTCCACCCGTTTTCTGTTTGAATTGGGGAAAGAAATCGTGAGGTGATAAATCAGGTGAATAGGGACAATGAGACACTAATTTGTTCACATTCTCCTCCAAATAAACAATTTCTTCAGGTGCTGTGTGAGAGCTGGCATTTTTATGATGCACGATGGTTTTTCCTGACTTCGTCTATAACGTCCGGCAAACAAACGGTTGTATACCAATCAGCATTAACTGTTCTTCGATCCTCTAAAGGAATGAATGCAACAACTTCAGTACAACCGAAGAAACAAGTGATCATTTTCTTGGAAGTGCTTCCTGAACGAACAACTTTTGTCGGATTCAGTTCATCTTGGAACGCCCAAACAGTAAATTGTTGCTTAGTTTCCGGTTTATACCAATATATTTAACGCTCGTCACCTGTTACGATGTTGCACACGGATTTTACAGTTCCTCAGTCGAATTTCTTAAACATTTTCTTACACCAATTAACACGAGCCTTTCCTTTTTTTAACTTTGGCCAAATTATACGGAATCTATCGGGAACAGAACTGTTTCACAGCTAACTGCTCATGGAAAATCGAATCTGTTGCAGTTTTCGACATGCTTAGGAATGCCTCTATCGCACTGTAAGTCACGTGTCGATCTTCTTCCATCATGTTGGACACACCATCGATGTCCTTTGGAATGACAACCGATTTTGGTCGACCACCACGCTGTTCATTACTGACAAACGCACGACCACGACCAAATTCTGCAACCCAATTGTAAACTCTGATGGTGCTTTATTGTTAAAAGTAGAACAAAGCGATTCTCTGTTTGCCCACATCGTAAAAATCATTCAATCAAATCCTTCACTTAAAAGTTCCATTCTTTCACAAAATTGCTTCATTGAAACGCTCACTGTAAAAAACTTATACAATTTCTAACCTCCCACTGTTTTCACAATAATAAATGTCAAATTAAACGAAAGTAGTAATGAATCGTTGAAATAGCGGCACCTAGCGGCCGTTTATAAAGAGACAAAGACCACCCCTCGTATAACATTCAAATGACTAATGAGCTCCCATCTCAAATCATATCAAAAGGCAGATCTTGGGTCTTTACCTACGTACTCACTTAATCCTTCAGCCACGTACCTTTCGGTATCGGCCGAGTGGGAGTTGAGTGATTTGGTCTTCACCATATTTCTCTCCAATTTTTCCTATTCCGCCCCAATCTTGGTATATCTTCCCAATTGCATCCTTCCTAGTCCGCTCCCTTTCTTACTTCCCGATTCCACATTTTTGTTGGTCTTCCTCTCGCGTTGTTTCCCATTCTCTCTTGCTTCGTACACTTTTGTCAATAGACTGTCTTGTCACATCGATCTTAATTGTCCTTGTCGGATTTTTACTTAAATGTAACTACGTATAAAACGCACGGATTCATCGTGATCTAAGCACTTTGACTGTACGAGGACATTTGAAGAACATTCTGAAGACAACGTGGGAGAGAGCCCGCACCAATGACAACTCTTGCGTACAGATAGTCCTTGACCCCTCCTCGTGCGAGGCTTCGTCGCCCAGCAAATTTTGTTAACGGCTGCTAATGGTATTGTGGAACCTGGACGTTACAATTCTCCAATGACCATCAACTTCCTAAATAAAGTGATTTTGTTCTGATAATAAAGATTTTTGAAAGATCTCCTTTAGTCTTCCATTTAATCTAAATAGTCATAGTTAAATTTTTACCCATCATCCCCAAAACATTGCGAGTGCAACAGTTTGCTGATCAGATAAAGGGATTCAAGGGCTTACAGTCTGAAATTAGGTTAAGAATCGAATTTCCACAGAGTGCTTTAGAGAGTCTTGACGAATATAATTTTTTCTTATTAAGTTGCTTGAGGAGCTTTGCCAATAGAGGGAGCTAAATTGGTTCTTCAAAATTACTTGGAACTTGGACTGCAAACATTTCGTTTTCTTTTTCTTTTAAGTTTTTAAGTTTTGCTATGTATCTATCTGTTTTCTAAGCAGTTATTAAGTTTTAACGCTCTGGAAATAGGGCTTATTTTCGTTTTTTGTCAATTTGCCTACAATTATTGTAAGATAAAGCAATTACTAATTGATTTGCTGACTGCGGCGGTATGGTAGTGAGGAACCTCTTCTGCAACGGTTAGGTAGCTCTCATTTGACACTAACTAGTTGTTTGAAGATAAGTTGAAGGCAATGACATAATCTTATTTTTATAAACAATGGTCTGCAGTGTGTATTCTGAGTCACCTATTTTATTGCTCTCATAGCCTTCTTTTGGAGCAGAAAGATATCATAAGCGTGGGCTGATTCACACCACACTTGAGTTCCATAACTCATTCTGGAGTGAAGCAGAGCATGATATGCCATTGTTGCCACTTGCTTGTTACTTATACGTCTCGTTCTTCGAATAGCATACATGACTGAAGGGAGCTTTCCCGATAGGGTCTGGATGTGTGCTCTCCAGGTAAGCCTAGTGTTCAAGTTTATTCCCAAATAAAAGCTAGTATTTAAGTTTTAAAGATAAGCGTTATCCATTCCAGCATGTTTTGATGGCCCTCTTAAAATTCTATGTACGTACATATTTCGCCAAAATCAGGAACCAGTGAGGGTAAGAGGGGTAGCAGAAGATGTTTCCTAAAGAATAAACGTAACCAATTCATTGGTATTTCGAGTACGCCTTTGAAACCCATGATTATTGGCATTTGCAGTTACTTGGTAGCGTTTTTTACCAACTTACCTAATTTAATTAGGTCGTTATATGGAGATTCATCTAGATTTTATTTTATGATACATCCATATATCTGAATATTTATCTGGGCGGTTTTCACCACTTCAAAAGCTTTAGAGCCAGTCGTAGAAACAGGGTTTTTACACAATCCAGCTCCACATAATTGCTAAGTTTCGTCGAAATTGGTGTTGCCGCCAATCGGTGAGAGTGAGGAGGAAAATCCTTTTAAGAATGGAGGTTTAATATCCTTCTTTAGCAACAATTGCAGAGTAATTGGCAAACAAAAAAACAAAGATGATTCCATTATTTGGGGCGTTCTTCATCCCTTCAAAGGCGTTAAGAAACAGAAACTTGTCTTTTATATAGTCCTACTAGCTCTGCATAATTACCAAGTTCCATCAAAATCGGCAGGTTGGGAACTTTTCCTTGTGAGTGCGAGTTGTACGTGTGTTAGATGTCGCATTGTTAGTAGTCAAAGTAAATCATTTTAATGCATTTCCTTCCTCATAATTTTCACTGACGAAGAAAGAAATTGCGTTTTACGATTTAATTGACGCGTCTATCTTCTTATCTTACAAAACCTAAACGCACAAACCGAATATGCACCTCCATAAATAATCTTCATTCAATTTGGAGGGCGTAAATTCAACGTGTCTCAACAAGGATATATTTTCTCTAGGGTGTACCAAATACGAATCTCCTCCACTTAATGTAGATTTATCTTCGGACTATGTACTATACGCGTTCCACCGAATTCTTAGGGAACCTATCCATCTCATACTCTGCGAACAACAACATAAACCACCTCCGAAACCCCTCGAAATTCCACGACTGCATGTAATTCCCTCCTTTAAATCTTTTTAATACCTTCCAACGAGGGTATACGCGCATTTAACGTGCGAGTCTTAAGCCCGTGTAATCAATTTATTCGCAGACTTTCCCATTACCGCTAATATGCACCGTTAATGTATGCAAATTCGCCCATGTAGAACGAGAGACGAACAAGTGATTTACTTTAATAATATAATGACTGGACGCCGGAATCGTCGGAGGAGATGCCGTGAAAATCAACGAGCGAAAGGGTTCGTTTAGGATTCGACGCGAGCGTTCGAAACGAGACGAAAATTTAGGTACATACCTATATATGTATGTAGGTACGATGCATGTACGTGTAGCTACTACCTTTTCAAATTTTCATCGTACGTGACCGAAATTTCGAAGCAAGTTTCGATTCGCTTCGACAAAACGCCGCCGCCCCCATTAAGGATGCAAACCTCTACTTCCGGTTCGGTTCGTTTCGGATCCATTATTAAGTTGAGAGGTTCGTAGGGGAGACCTGTGTGTACGCACACGCTTACGTCGAAATTGTTCGAGAGGTTATCATCACCATAACGGATGCCGGTGGTTTCGTTTCTTTAATATTACATTGCATTAAATGGTTAAGTAACTTCGATATGGACTACCAAGTATCAATTTGGACGCGATTTTGGGAATGATTTACTTTGGATGACAAACGCTATTATTAAAAGTAACTCAGTTACCTGCTACTCAGCTAAAACACGGTTCTGATTACGTTGATTTAGCTGATTGAGCTCATGAAAGCCATCAAATGTATGTTCTCACCGCTTTACGGTAGTTAAGAAACACAACTTGCCAATAAACACTCATTTGATTTCCGGTCTGTTGCTAGATATTTCTTGGGTTAAGAGGTCGAAAACTGTCATTTAATCCTTTCTAAGGTTGTGGTAAGTACAATTACCACCAATTTCATAATTTTGTTTTAATGTCCAAGGTGAGTTATTTTACCACTTTTCATTTGTGCTGCCATCTATCAATAACTTCAGAAAATAAATCCAAAATTTCAGGTGGATAATTCAAAGTGTGGTGCGTTGTTGCATAATCTCTTAATTGTTTAGGCCACAACAACTCGTGACTCGTCCGCTACTATGTCGTGTTGTTTACAATTTTGGATTGTATATATATATATATATATATATATATATGCATATATATAAACGAATGTATGTCTGTGTGTGTGTCCTTTATGCATTACTACACCATTCATCCGATCGCCATGAAACTTTCGGAAGTTGTTGAGTACACTCCCATGAAAATTACTGGCATAGTGGCATCAACGAATTCTAAATCAATTTATTTAATCAACGTTTTCCAAAAAAGAAACACCATTTTTATACGTGTAATACTGATCCTACAATAGGTGGCGTGCGTGTGTCGACTGTTTCTGGCATAGTACATGCATCCTACGATAGGTAGCGCGTGTGTATACAAACAAATTCAATTCAATTTAATGTAAATAATGACTAATGACAATTCAGTTCGTGGGTGATAACTGATATATGTAAGTCGTAATACTGAATTTTTCCATTTATTTATATTTATTTATATTTTCGGTGAAAAAGATGATGAACAATGTCATCGAAGCTACAATCTTGAATGGGAAATTCAATGATTCCAATGATCCCAATAAACATACCATTTGAATTCAAACGTCTACAGTATCCGGTGCTTTTGCAATGACCATCAACATCAGGGACAATCGCTGCAAGTGTGTGGACTAGATTTGGAGAATCCGTGCTTCTCACATGGACAACTGTATGTAGCAAACTCATGGGTTGGAAAACCGCTTGATTTATTCGTGTACGCACCAGACGAAAAAACCAAAAATATCGCCTAACCACAAGCACTCGAATGAATAAATACAATTGAAGCGACACTTTGAAATGTTTTCCAAATGAAAATGAATAGTATGTTTTAACAAAAATTACACAATCTAAATTGAATGTTATCGTAACGGTTTCCTTTAATTTCTTTTCTTCTGAGGTCGCAGCAGCGGGCGACGGGGAAGCTAGTATTTTGAACTATTTTTTAATTGTCCCCAATGGGCGATGGTAAGCATACTCACCACCCAAGAAATGGTGTTCAAAAAATCAAATTAGTTTTATCTAATAAACTAAATCCATTTCTTTTCTTAAATCAATTTCATTCCCGAAAATATTTTAATATACCATTACCAGAAATAAATGGCCCATTAAAAGGTTAAGGAAAGTCGACCGTGTTGAAATTCCCTGTACCGCCGCTTTATGGTAGTAAAGAAACTCGATTTATTGCCAAACACTTGATTGATTTTTTCGAAACATTGTTGACGGTTTAAACCACGTTTGAAGCTGTAAAAATCACAGCTGGACAATGCTCTTGGTTCAATTCTATGATTTCTTATCGAAACGATCAATTTAAACTTACTTACTTAAAGCTTGGTACTCAAATAAATCAAATAGGTCACATGGCTATTGAAAGCAAACACATGAAATATATACTAATTGTAAGATGGAAGAAGTTATAGAGGAGCTGACATAGATGCGGATCATATGCTAGTAAGGGCCAAAATTTAATACAAAAGATCACCCACAGAAGGGGAAGAAGGGAAATAAAAATTAGGTACTCCATGGAAAAGCTAAAAGAAAAAAATATTAAAAACGAATTTTAGAGAAAAGTAGATATCAATTTACAAAGTATGTTCAGATGAGAATGTGAAGGAGAGCAGGAGAAAATTTGGAGACATAATGACAGGAGGGGCACAAGTACTAGAAGGAAGAAAGGGAGAAGAGTCTAAAATATGATACGATGATGAATGCAGGCAGGCAGTAGCTTAAACCACGTCTAAAGCTATAAAAGTCACAGCAGGATAATGCTCTTGGTTCAAAGCTATAATTTCTTATGCAAAGATCAATTTATGATTTTTTTCTGAGAAAAGTAGATATCGATTCACAAGTATTTCCAGATGAGAATGTGAAGGAGAGCTGGAGAAAATTTGGAGACATAATGACAGGAGGGGCACAAGTACTAGAAGGAAGAAAGGGAGAAGAGTCTAAAATATGGTACGATGATGAATGCAGGCAGGCAGGCAGTAGCTTAAACCACGTTTAAAGCTATAAAAGTCACAGCAGGATAATGCTCTTGGTTCAAATCTATAATTTCTTATGCAAAGGATCAATTTATGATTTTTTTCTGAGAAAAGTAGTTATCAATTCACAAGTATTTCCAGATGAGAATGTGAAGGAGAGCTGGAGAAAATTTGGAGACATAATGACAGGAGGGGCACAAGTACAAGAAGGAAGAAAGGGAGAAGAGTCTAAAATATGGTACGATGATGAATGCAGGCAGGCAGGCAGTAGCTTAAACCACGTTTGAAGCTATAAAAGTCACAGCTGGATAATGCTCTTGGTTCAAATCTATAATTTCTTATGCAAAGTATCAATTTATGATCTTTTCAGAGAAAGGTAGATATCAATTCACAAGTATGCGCAGATGAGAATGTGGTGGAGAGCTGGAGAAAATTTGGAGTCATAATGATAGGAGGAGCGCAAGTATTAAAAGGAAGAAATGGAAAAAGTCAGGCAGTCAGTCAGGCAGGCAAGCGGTGGCTGACAGAGGAAAGGCCAGAATTAATATGATAACAACAGACAACAACAATACAGAATAAAGAAGAAACTATGAGGAAGCCTGAAAGATTGCAAAGAGAATATGCAGAAATAAAAGGAGAAAATATATCGAATGTCAAATGCAATTGGAGTGGCGAAGCAGGTATTGACGAGGAGAGTATCGAGAAAAGAACGAGACCGCAAGTAGAACACGTGGCCACGGAAACTGCCAAAATCGGAAATTTTGAAATTAAGCAGGATGGTTATTCTATAGACGCAGAAACGTAAATGCTAGTAAATTTGGGGTGGTATCTGGAGCAAGGTCAAGTGGTACGTATCCGTTTTAACATACGGATTCGATCGAACATGTGATTGAACGAGAGAACGTGTAAACGCTAGGAAAATCAAAGACCATATAGCAAACACATGTGCTTCTTTTGATAAGATGTGACTTTCACAGTTGAATCGTATCCGTGTTTCTTATGGATAGTTCGACGACCGCCACGTTCTTCAAATACTATTCGACGATACATCAAACGGTGCTTCTAAAACAACACTTTTTCTACACTCAATGACTTGCTTTTACCTCATAAAATCCTATAAACAAATTTGACGCGTTTGTTCTGACAAATTCTGCATATACTTTCACTAATGTACATGAAGTAATTTGGCAATTCGATTTCAAGAACCTATTTCGTCCAAAATTGGAAGTGATAGGTAGGTGTATAAGATATTTAATCACACGCTAAAATTTTCAATTTTAATAAAAAAAGACAACAACCTGATCTCGAACATTTCCCTTGAGGAACTCCGGCACGAATATGTATTTTTAGATTTCAAAAATATGTAAGGATATAAATAGGAAGTTCTGTTACGTTCAAGAGACTAATGATGTCTTGAAGATAATAGCTCCTCTGCCGAAACATCGATTAGTAATTCACACTTCTTGATTGTGATTGCAAGGACTGTGATTTCTGTGGTCTCCTATTTCCAAACCGTCTTTTTCTTAATTTTCTAAGTCGTCTTCCCAAAAGTTTTCTCCTCATTTTCCAAACTTTCTTACTTATTTGGCGATTTAAAATTACAGGCTGTCATTTAGATTTCTTATGTATTTCGTCTCATCTTGTAATTCATGCATGTTGTACTGAGAATTTACATAATTTTTAAACAAAATTGCACCGGCCTAGCTCTTAATTAATGATATAAAAAGCATAAATTATAAACAAATTATATTTATAAATTTTGAGAAATATTTAACATAAAATCAAGATAATTACCTAGTGTTGTGTGTGTGTGTGTGAGTGTAATTTCTTTTATTCGATGATGGTTCTTCCTATGTCTCCTCTCTTAACTTCTTTTCTCGATACAGATCTATTTTATACGGATTCTTCCTTTTTATAAATTCTTTCTTCTCCGATATGGTGAAGTTCTTGTATTCACTGGTACTTCTTCTTAAAACCCTTTTATTCGAAATATCTTTATAGACTTATTTGTTGACTTATCTATCTTGTCAATTTTCTTCGCCGTTTACCAAACAAACTTTTTAATTATTTTTGGAAACCAGGACTACACTGCTTCATTTCTCCGTCTCCAGTTCATCCAGGCATATCGTTGTTATAGAAACCTGTATTGAATGTCGATGTATCCTAGGTTATTCATATCTTGTAAGTGTTATATGTATGTGTCTGAATGTTTACAATACTTTTCTCTCCTTAATCTATGCTTTTTATAATAATTAATAATTTTATTTCCAGTTACATTTGTTTCTCCCATTAAACGTCTCTGGCTAGAGTTAAAATAGGAAGCTAACACCCGTAGGGTAATAAAATGCTCAAAAGGTGGCGGGCGTGGTGTCGAAAAGGTATAAATAGAACCCCAAAATAAACCGAGTGTCAAATGAAGACCATAACTCCAACATTAACTATGAATTTTGTTATCTTGAATTATAATAAATGATGAATTTTCTAATGGTAATTAATCATTCGTGTATTACTGTACTGCAATATTCTTGGAATTCTATTTTTCCATGCTCTTCTGCTTTCTTTCTTTCTCTTCGTTCTTTCCCACTTCGCTTTCAATTTTGAAGTTGCCATTCTTCCTCTTCTTCTCCTTTATCTTCGTCTTCTTTTCCTGGTTCTATTTCATTTTCTTTTTCTCTGCTCGTCCACTTCAATGTTTCCATTTTATGTTCTTCTTCTCGTTCTTGTCATCTTATCTGCTGTATCATATTCCACTTCACCCTCCTTTTCGTTCATTCTTTTAAATTTCCACATTGTTCCACACATTGTCCTTCTCCTTTTCATCTTTTCATTTTCACTTTTTTATTCTCTATTTCCGAGTCCGATTTTGGCAGTTTCCGTGGCCATGTGTTCTAGTTGCGGTCTCGTTCTTTGCGACTGAGAGAATTGGGAGTTGTGAAAATTTTTAAACAAGACGAAATTTACGTAAATTAATTTGCTAATTTTAATTGGATGTTTGCTAAGAAATTTTGTTTTATCATTAATGAGTCTTGGGAAATATCAAGTAGCAGTATGGTTGCAGTGATGGTTCTTTTGTCCCCACGAATCGGACTTTGACTGACACTGAAAAAGGAGTAAATCGAACCCCGACACGTATGTCGACATGGATTTTTAAATAAATATTATATTGACTGTGTATTCCAAATATTTTTCCTACACACATATGCAAAACTTACTTTCACATCTGTTTCAGTCATTAAACATGTAAACAACTAGTTTCAAATCTCAAACAAAATTTGTTGAAAAGTATCATAGCCGGCCGGAGAAGTTCAGCGGAAAAGAGCACCCCTCGTATAATTAATGTATTCCCAAAGGCTACAAGTTTGGGGAAAATATCCCTGTTCTCTTCGTTAGTATTTTAAACGTTTACGCTCGAAAATTCTCCTGCTTTTCTACTTTTGCGCCGAAGCACCAACTTTCAACCCTTAGATCTTTAATTCGTAAAGACCTTCCAGTATCTTAATAACGCCCAGTTTCTCCAGAAATAACGAGCTTAAAATCCGCCATAAAAGCAAAAGTACCGTTACTTTATAAAGTTAAAAGTTTCCCCGTTTAGGCGATAAGTGAAAAGGGCTTTGGTCTCTTGGGGACCCCGGATAAACGAGGAAACCCGTCGTCTTCGTTTTATATTTTTCAAAGAAAAAGTAAATCTGATCGTATTAATATCCGTATTATCTACGAACTATGTGAGAAATTTAATAACCACCGTCGGATATTATGAGGCGTCGAGACGCGCCCGGTAACGGAATTGAAAGCGTCCAAAATTGCGGGAAAGTCTGCCCCGTTTTATCGATTATTATATTCTAGTTTATCGTGGGTCATTAATCATCGACGTCGTAAATTGTCTGTTCAAAATGAATTAAATTTTAAAGTTAAAGAGAGCTGGGCTCGCAACTTTACTGTAAAATCGATATTAAACAGTGCTATAGCAACGCGATATCGGAAGTGACATATTATTGGGGCAATAAACTAGTTCATACCATTCATTATTTAGATAGAATAGGATATTCACCTATACGAGTAGCAGCGTATAGGTATACAGTTCCTTCCTTAAAAATTATGGGTATGTTGTAAATTTACTATGCAAATTATGGAAATTGCGTGGTAGCTGCGATACCGCAGTCATGCGTATATAGTAGCGGATATTTTGAAATTTCCTGTGTTGATTAATGACTTTGATGTCGTTTGCAGTTAATATAAATGAAAATCAAAACAGTGATTAAAATTATGACAAAAGTGGGGAGTAAACATTTTAGGGTGATACAATAATTAGAAAGTACTTTCATCACTTTTAACTATTTAAAAAGAAAACGATTAGAATTGACAGAACTCGAATGAGGTATCTAATGGGTGGTGCAAAAATAATAATCATAACGTGAATATGCCTTAATTTTTGCAAATGGCGTCAAATGTTATTGTCCTTTGACATCTATGTTGTAGGCAGATAGAGAATTAGTTGACAACAAGCGATGGAGCGATACAGACCTGAAGAACGTGAAATTATTGTTACTGCTTATTTGACTAATTTTCGATCTATTGTTTTAACGCAGCGTGAATTTCGTCGTCGTTTTCCTCGTCATTTGGTTGAGCGCCTCGCGCAAACTGGGTCCATTAAAGATGTCGCAAGAAGTGGCCGACCTCATATTGCTCGTTCGATCAAGAAAATCATTGCTGGGGCCGAGGACAAACACCGATGAGACGACGATGAACCTAGCTAGGCATCAGAAGACGTTCGTTGCAACGAATTTTAGTGAAAGACTTGAAGATGTTCCCCTACAAAGTGTCAAACTGTTCACGAATTGGTGCCCGCTGACCGTCAAACGAGGTTAACTTACTCCCATGCTCTATTAAACTTGATGCAAGATGAGAATGATTTCGTATCCAAAATAATAATGGACGACGAAGCCCATTTCCACTTAGGTGGTTACGTTAACAAACAAAATTTGCGTTTCTGGGACACGGAGAATCCGCATGAAATGCAAGAAGACCCATTGCATCACCTCAAAGTGGCTGTTTGGCGGGGCATTTGCAGTGAAAGAGTGACTGGTCCTAATTTTTTGAGGACGCCGATGGAACCACCGTACCCGTAACTGGTGAGCGTTACAGGCAAATGTTAAACGAGTTTTTTTTTCCCCGCAAGTTGCTGAATTGGGTCTCAAGCATTGTTGGTTCCAGCAGGACGGAGCAACCGCTCACACAGCTCTGGCAACGATGGAGATTTTGAAACACTAATTGCCGGGTCGAGTGACCTTCCGTTTTGGAGATTTGAACTGGGCGTCCAGATCGCCAAATCTAACGGCGCCAGACTTCTTCCTTTGGGGCTTTTTGAAATATCGCGTTTACCACAACAAACCACAAGCCTTGCAAGTCTTGAAAGCTAACATTAAAGAAGAAATCGCCAATTTGGAGCCAAGTGTTTTGCAAGCAACAATTCAAAAGCCGTAAAACGAGCACAAATGTGCATCAACTCGGGAGGTGGTGATTGGACCGATTCAATTTTTTCAACTTAATATCATCAATCTTACATCTTCAAATAAAGTTTTCGTAAAAACAGAACTCATTTTTTCATTTCTAACAAAATGGTAGCCAATTCGCATTACTTCTGCGCCACCTGTTATCAATAATTTCGGCTACGAAATATAGTAAATATGTATAAAGGTATTTTACATAATGAATTGGGTTAAAAAAGCTTTTTGCGAAATGGGTGCCGCATTTGCTCAGTTCGGAGCCGAAACGCATTCGAAACCGATTGTTTGGAGTGTTTATGAGCAATTCAACGGATTTCAAAAGACGATTCGTCAGGAAAAAAAATGCGATCAGAACAGTGGATTGCACGCTGTGGCTCGATTCCGAAGAATGCAAAGACCATTCAGTCTTAGTTATCTTGAAAAAGGCGAAACTGTTACTGGGCAATAGTACACTACTCTTTTTGACCAATTGAATTTATGATAAACGCCCAAAAATGGTTAGGGAAACATGCAATCGTTTAGCAAACATTAACAGAATTGAAGTTCGTAATCCTTTCGCATCCGCCGTACTAGTCTGATTTGGTTCCGTCGGACTTCCATCTCTTTTGGGAAACTGAAGGCATTTCTTGGTTGAATGAAGAACTGACAAAGGCTGTAAGCGATTTTTTTAGAAACCTCCAAGAAAGTTAATTCCGGGAGGGAACGAGAAGCTAGAGAAACGTTGGATCAAATGTGTTGAGGTTCGAGGGGATTATATTGAGAAATAAAATATAACTTGAATCCGTATTATTTTGTTTTGATTGTCCTTCGGAAACTTTTCAATCTGCCTTTGTACAATTAAGGAGTGCAAGGCATAAACCAGTCAAGTCCGTTGAGATAAAACGTTGGGAATTCATGAAAAATGCTTTATAAGTGAAATATAAATAAGCTGATAGTATTTGGGCATTTTGTCGTTTGGAAACTGTAATGATAATGTTGTTGTAATACTAAAGCAGAGAAATTAAGAGATGAATGTGATATGAGTCAAAAATTTAGGGCTCAACTGGTTTATGCAAAGTATAGATTTTTTCCACAATAAGCAATATAAAATAATATTTAATATTAAAAATAGACAACTTTATTAACTTTTTAAACAAAATTTACAAATAATATTTCGTTGAATTCATCTTCACGAAATTCAAACGGTGAAGTTTCTTTATGATCAAATAACAAAGTGCGGTGGTATTCTTCAATATCATTATGAAACCACTAGTCGCATGGCGGCTCGTAGTCTTTTTTCTATCATCTTACTTCAACTTTCACACCTTCAAATGATTTTATTCTCTTCTGCTGTTTGCTTTATCCAATTTCATTTCACACCCCACTTTACTTCGTCCAATGGCTTTTTTCAATCGACTCTTATTTTTCTTGCTTCTTTCTTGCTTCTTTCTTTCTTTCTTTCTTTCTTTCTTTCTTTCTTTCTTTCTTTGTGTCACGAATTTTGGGATTATTTTAATGTTTTTACTATTTTATATTCAGTTGTTCCCTTACACCGAAAGGTAGAAAGTGTAAAAGATTATATACTGTGTGTCTAGCTAAGTTCGCGACAAATGGAAAACTTTTTTATTCTTGGATTTATGAAAAAAGTTATTCTTTATAAAAAGTCCTGCTTCATCCAAAACTTAAATTCAAATTGTCAGATTTTAATATTTGTTAGTCATATACGAGATATGACAAAAAATATGAAATTAGTATAAGAGTAAAGTACCTTTATTTTCAATAATACTTAAAATGTTATAAGGAATAGTCGTTCAGAATTCGAAATTATACAATTTAAATATAGCATTTACATAAAAGAAAGCATTGAAAATGTTACACAAATGCTTCAACATATCCGCCTTCTCGTTCCATACATGTAACGGTTCTATCACAAAAATGCCTTAAAACCCTTCTAATTGTTTGTGGAGTTATTTTACGGATTTCTTCTCTAATAACACGTTCTAGATGGCCTACATCCGTAAACGGCGCTTGAATAAACATAAACATGTTCTTTTAAATAACCCCACAAGAAAAAATCAAGTGGGGTCAGATCTGGAGACCGAGGTGGCCAACGTATTGTGGAAAAGCGGTGTATAACCCTTTCGTTAAGACAATCTTCAACATATTGCCTTACGTCCAATCTGCTATGACAAGGTGCACCATCCTGTTGAAACCAAATATGTTGGCGTTCCAGCAATGGAAGATTGTCGATAAGATTACTAATTTCACTTTGCAAAAAATTTAGATACCGGTCGGCATGTAGGGATGAAATTTGTTTTTTTAGAATTTTAGCTACCGAATCTTTTCTTTTCACCAATCATTGAATGCCGGCCGGTATCTAAATTTTTGCAAAGTGAAATTAGTAATTTTATCGACAACCTTCCATTGCTGGAACGCCAACATATTTGGTTTCAACAGGATGGTGCACCTTGTCATAGCAGATTGGACGTAAGGCAATATGTTGAAGATTGTCTTAACGAAAGGGTTATACACCGCTTTTCCACAATACGTTGGCCACCTCGATCTCCAGATCTGACCCCACTTGATTTTTTCTTGTGGGGTTATTTAAAAGAACATGTTTATATTCAAGCGCCGTTTACGGATGTAGGCCATCTAGAACGTGTTATTAGAGAAGAAATCCGTAAAATAACTCCACAAACAATTAGAAGGGTTTTAAGGCATTTTTGTGATAGAACCGTTACATGTATGGAACGAGAAGGCGGATATGTTGAAGCATTTGTGTAACATTTTCAATGCTTTCTTTTGTGTAAATGCTATATTTAAATTGTATAATTTCCAATTCTGAACGACTATTCCTTATAACATTTTAAGTATTATTGAAAATAAAGGTACTTTACTCTTATACTAATTTCATATTTTTTGTCATATCTCGTATATGACTAACAAATATTAAAATCTGACAATTTGAATTTAAGTTTTGGATGAAGCAGGACTTTTTATAAAGAATAACTTTTTCATAAATCCAAGAATAAAAAAGTTTTCCATTTGTCGCGAACTTAGCTAGACACACAGTATATATATTCAGTTGTCAACGTATAAATTATGAGTAACTAGGCGTACAACTCATTAACCTCGTGGCCACTCTCTTTCTTCACTTTTCAGGTTTTCGAGTTTTTTCGTTCATACTATCCCTATCTTTGCAATTCTTTCTTCTTATTCTTAACCCACAGTTTGAAAGTACTATGTGCTTGAACTACAGTTCGTAGATTCTTTGGTTCTCGACTGTTTTTTCGTCACTTTTTTGTTTTTTCCTACCTTTATCTATCTGTGAATCGAATTTATTTTATTCCAAAGATTACATGAGCAGCCAGCCGTTGTCTATTCTGTCCCGTCCTAGTTTTTCTGTCACTTTTGGCCGATCTATGGCCTTTTTACGACCACACAACATAGGGGCGATAAACGGTTTTTTATATAGCTTGCTATTTTCATTGTTCTTCTTCTTTTTAGGAGAAGGAAACTACTGGCTGGCAAATTAAAGCGTCACAAGTTTTAGTGCTTAGTATGCTACTCTTAGGTGCTTAAAACTGGGGGAATGAAAGAAGGATAGGCTAAGGGTATATAAGCACAAACTATCGAAATGGTACAAAGAAGGAGAGCAATAATACTTTATCCGTGTACTACGCTTGAGATGTAACGAGCAAATTTCAGCTAGCTATAAAAGTAACAAAATTCAGGTGTAGGAAACTTAGTTCACAAAGCTAGGTAAACATATCAATAGTCCCCCAAGCTCTTAAAATCGACTAGATTAAATAATAATTTTCTTGCATAAAATTGAACTAACTGTTACATAGCTAGCTGAAGCCTTGAGAAATTACCCTAAATAAACTGAATTAAATCAAATAAATGTCCGAGTGACCTTTGTTAATAACTATAAGTTATTAAAATTTGGCGTTGCTTCAGCTATTTGCTCATACAATAAACTAACGTGTTGGGCTAAATTACGAGGTACGTCCAGAAAGTAAGTTCCGTTTCAATGTAACTCGCAGTTCCGCACATGCGCGGTAGACGCTTTGTATCAAGGAGAAGAAACGTACGCCATTTTGAGATCGCTGTCAGCCACGTACGCTTTGTTGTGCTTGTTTACAATGTCGGTGTTGATTGAAAATCGCGCCGCTTGTGAAATCAGATCTGTGATTCGTTTTCTGAATGCTAGGAAAGTGAAACCAATTGAAATTTATCGGCAAATTTGTGAAGTTTAAAAGAAACATGCGATGAGTGATTCAATGGTGAGAAGGTGGGTCCGACAGTTCAATGAAGGACGTAGTGAAGTGCACGATGAAGAACGAAGTGGGCGTCCATCTTTAGTTACAGAAGAACTGGGTCACGCGATTGATGACAAAATCCAGGAAAACCGCAAGTTTACAATTAGTGCTCTCGCTATGGATTTTCCCCAAATCTCACGATCACTAATTCATGAAATTGTTAGCGAAAAACTGAAATTTCGTAAACTTTGCTCACGTTGGGTACCAAAGATTCTTACTGAGCAACACAAAACAAAACGGATGGGTAGTGCACTTCAGTTTTTGACCCGTTATGATGAAGGCGGCGAAGAATTTCTGACACAGATAGTCACAGGAGATGAAACTTGGGTTTCTTACGACACCCCTGAAAGTAAGCGGCAATGAATGGAATGGAGGCACACTTCATCCCCAGCAAAGGTTAAGCTGAAACAAACCTTGACATCTCGAAAAATGATGTGCACAGTGTTCTGGGACTGGAAAGGCATCTTACTCATTGATTTCTTAACGCGTGGTCAAACAATCAAAGCGAGATACTTAGGAAATTGCGCCGCGCAATACACAATAAGCGCCGAGGATTGCTGTCAAAAGGTGTTGTTTTTGTTCACGACAAGGCACGACCACACACTGCAAATGTGACGAAAAACCTCCTACAGGGATTTGCCTGGGACGTGTTTGACCATCCTCCGTACAGCCCTGACCTCGCTCCTAGCGACTTTCATCTGTTCGTACATGTCAAGTCTTTCCTTGGCGGTCAACACTTCAACAATGACGAAGAGCGGAAAGAAAATGTTTCCAACTGGTTGAAGACACAGGCGGCAAACTTCTATGAAGAAGGTATACAACAACTTGTGCCACGCTATGACAAATGCCTGCAAAATTTCGGCAGTTATGTGGAAAAGTAGTTTAAGAGTTGTAGAATTTTGTGCAATAAATAAGTTTTCTGTATCTGTACACAATTTAATTTTATTACCAAACGGAACTTACTTTCTGGACGTACCTCGTATATTACTGGACACAAAATAAAATTCCTCAGGGCGCTGCCACTACGTCTTCTAATTAAATGTTAATAAGAAATTAATTTTAACAAGATGATCAAAATACAGGGAAAGGAATAGATCTCTAACGGGCTATCGCGCCACGACGTAAAAAACGAGCATCATCTAATAAATCCCACTAACGTTATTCAAATGAATACAGAACTAAATCAAAACGTCTCTCCCAATACCGCTGGCAGAGCAAAAATATGTACGTATGTAAAACGAAGATTAATGAAACCAAATTTATCATGGCCAGTCGATGACGGTCGTATCTGAAAATGTTCCACACACGTCTTCAGGCGTTGAACAGGCGCCATAACTCAAACAAACTAAAATGGCCAAAACACCGCTGCCAACCTTCGATCGAGAAAATTAACTCGTTGCCGTTAAAATACTCGTATAACAAAATTCTGTATCACCCCTTACTAAGCTCAACGAAATAAAAGAACTAATTATTTGACGTATTTATTCCTTTTCATTCACTACGTGTGACCGTTTTACGACTCGTTATAATACTCACGCTACTTTACAAATATGAATAGGCATTCACGATCTCGGCCATAGAGAACCAATTTGCATCTCTTTAGGGTTCAAAGAATAACCCTTTCGGCGACTAGCGAATATGTACATTTCCTTTTCCATGACATTCGGAGCGTACACGCTTCATCCGCACACATAAATCGTATTTCGGAACTGGCGCGTAATCTATCACGAAGACAAACCGGCGGAATCATCTTCTTGCCGTTTCATCAATCAAACGCGCCCTGTTCTCGACGGGAGGATCGATTGTCTATATTTTAGGCGGAATCGCGATTCCCGCACGCACGATATATAAGTCGATTTTCGCAAATATTTCGTACGATAACTCGCAGACAAATCTAGACGGAGGGAATTTATACCAGCGCGTCTAAACTCGTGGGAGGATTACAGTCAGTCAACGTTAACGAGCCGCGGATTTATTCGCACGCAAACGACCTGACTGGCTGTCGGGGATTTACCAAGTTTCGTAATCTGTTTACTGTCGGTTAAATGTTAGTTTTAAAGAGACTGGTAGAAACGCTTATACATAGGTCTTTCGTTGTGAAATTTCATCGAATAATAATATTGCGTTATACATATTATCCCATAACCTTTTCTATCCTAGATATCGAGGCAATGGCGTTTCTCCTCTGCTCTCTATCTGACGTTAATTGTCTTAGCTTGAGTCCATGTGATATCTGTTTCCATTAATATTCTCGTGGTTTCCATATTCCAGGTGGTTCTCGATAACTTCCTCTACCATTTCTCCCTTGTAATCTTGTTTCCCATGTTTCTCATCCGGGTTACGTGTTCAAACCATCTGAGCTGTTGAGTTTCAGTTTTGTTTAACACATTACAATGATCAGAGAGAAAATGTACCAAGCAATGAACGAAATACCAAGGAAATTAATACGATTAACAAGAATGACACTGGAAGGAACTTACAACGACGTAATATGTACTCTGGGCAAACAGCGTACAATTACGAAATAAGTTACGACAGTCTACATATACACAGAAATACTCGCTCGATTTGGTACTGACTAAAGTGGGGAGTGATGCGATGTTGTCGTAACTTATTTCGTAATTGTACTCTGTTACCGCCGTTTGACAAGGCTAGTAATATGGAAGGGATTTAGGTCAGAAAAATCTCTAGTAAAAATGGGTCTTAGACAAGGCGATCTTCGATATTTTTCAAAGTAGTGCTTGAAAAAATGATGAGAAACAGTAAACTAAAAATAAACAAACTCTTCTTAGCAACGAACATCGGGCAGTGGCCTTCGCAGATGATTAACCATGAGATTCGGAAAAAGAGCTGAAAAAATTGCGAGGCAACTGATAAAAGAAGCAAGGGGATACGGATTGGAAATTAGCCAGAAAAGACCAAACTGCATGGTGATGGGAACCACAGAAGAGAAAACCGATGATCTGACTGTGAGAGCATAGGGAGAGAAAGAATGTCATGTCGAGAGGATGAATCAGTTTATATAATTGGGGATACTGATGGAAGGGAAACCTCACGAGGAGCAGGAAATTAGAGCTAGGATAATGAAAGGAAATCAAAACTTTTGGAGCTTGAAGTCAGTGATGTGCTCCAAGTATGTATTCAGAAAGGCAAAAACCAGAATATATACAACTGTAATAAGACCAACAGTATCATATGCAGCAAAGACGTGGATACTGAACAAGACGGAATAGGATATTCTAAGCATATGGGAAAGAAAAATACTAAGAGCTATCTACCGGGGAAGAAAAACAGAAGAGGGCTATAAAAGAAGGACGAACGAGGAATTAAAAAGACTGTAGTAGGAACCAAGTGCAATAAGACACATAAAGATACAAAAACTTAGATGGTTAGGTCATATAGTGAGAATGTCGAATGAACGATTGCCGAAGCTGGTAACGAAGAGGAAACCAATTAGGAGAAAAAGAAGGGGGAAGCCGAGAAAAAGATGGAGTGGCCTAAGAAAGATGGGAATAAGAGACTGAAAAACATAGGCAAGAGACAGAAAAGAATGGAGACAAACAGTGCACCGATTACCAGAAAGGGAATAAAAGTGAAAGTGGAAAATACACCCGAGGCCTGTTGAGCGATTTAATTAATTAACACAGTACTTATTTCAAGCCCCCGTTTAAATGTCTTCGCTCTTCATTTGGTCATTCTTGGCCACTCCTTCAATCCTCCCTAGTATTTTCATTTCACATGCGTGGATTTTACTTTTCGCTTTTGGTGGTATTCACGATTCACACCCATACTCAAGTTGGCACGAGGATTGTTTCATATATTTTGATCTTCGCACACGTACTGATTTCTATTTTGTTAAAACAGCTACCGTAAAGTGCTCTGTAAATTTGGTTGATGTTCATAATCCTTTGTTTTGTTTCCCTTTCTATCCCACCCTTCGCTTCTACTGTTGATCCTAAGTATTTGATAAAATTGGTTCATTGTAGGGTCTCCCCTTCATATTCCATATTTACGTTTTCTATGTCTCTTCCTATACTCATCATTTCCGCCTTTTGCTTGTTTCCTCTTAGGACCTCAGTTCATGTGATTATTTTGTTTCTCAGCTCTTCTTTGTCGTTGGCATTCCTTATATTTATTCTTGGCCTTTCGGGATAGTTCATCCATCAGTGCTATGGACAGCAGGGTGCTAAGAATGCCTTCCTGTTTTATTCCTCTATCTGTTCTAAAATATTCCCTTTGAAGCCCTCGTATCCGTACCATATTCTATATTTTTCGTATAGACAAGTAATCATCTGCGTTGTCTTTTTGTTTGCTTTTTCCTTTTTAAGGGACTCCTAGATTGTTGTTTTCGGCACGCTATGAATGCTTTCTCCAATGGCACTGATGTATACCTTACTGGTGATTCTCATAATTTTTTCTGGTAACTGTTTCAATACGAGTATCCAGTTCGGTGTCGATCTTGCCCTTCTGAAACTTCCTGAGGGTCGAATAAAGCTGGTTCGAGATTTCCTCATAATGTATTCTCAACTATTCTTTTCCAAAAATTTTCTATGTCACGCAGAGCGGGGAAGTACCTCTATAATTGCTACATTCCATTGCGTTCCCCTTCTTATGTATGAGCGTAATTATGGGTAATTTCCACTCTTCTGGTGATTTTTCTCTCTCTTTCATATTTTCTTGAGAATCTCGTTTAATAAGTTCCTTCCTTTGATTTTAAGATATTTTACCATCTCTGGTTTAACATTGTCTATTTCGCGGACTTAACCTATCTTAATTTTTTGGTTTAATGGTTTTTGCACTTTTTCCAATTTGACTTCCCCTTGGCCGTATTTCCCACGTGTCGTTCCTTAGATTAGATTACATTAGATTACTTGAGGGGGCACTGATGCCTGTTCCACTGCGACCTTTCCAGATCTCTTGTGGTCTTCATGCCTCCTTAGAGTACTCTCCCCAGCTTTATTCCTTTAATTAGACTTAACAGCTTTGACAGCGGTTCTTCCGCATATACGTACCGACTTGTAGCGCTTGCTCCGTAATGCTGTTATATGCTTCTATAATAGAGTCCTGGACTGCCTTAAGCTTTATCGGCTCCATCTGGGTGGCTGGATAGTCGTTGCATACTACCGCGATCCTCTCCAAAGCAACCTCCTTGAAGGTTAAACTTTCTGGCCCCTTGCCTTTCGGAAGACCTGCGGGAGAACTGCCCTTCGACCTCGCCTTCTTGGACTTCCATCCTTTCTTTACGTTTAGTAGCCTCCACCGTCTGTTGAGGCCTAACTTCCTTATCTAGACTAAACCTGCCCCCTTTGTGCATGTCTAATGAAGTTGGCCTGGATTATGGGTCTTTTAGCCTGTATGTAACCTTGGCCCTGTTTCACAAGCTTTTGCTTTTGTCGTTCCTTAGCTATGATAGTTCAATGTAGTACTCCCGCCATCTAGCTAATATTTTTTATCATCTGTTGGTGTTTGTCCATCTTTATTCTTGATAGTTTTTAGTCGGTTCATCTCTCTCTCTCCTGCCATCTCCTCCATCTTATTTCCGAATTCTTCCCATGTTTTAGATTTGGCATCTTTTACTATGGATTGTACTTTCTCTCTTTGCATGCATTCCCGCCTTTGTTGATCTTCAAGCATTTCCTCCGGAGAGTTTTCTTCTTTTCAATTTCTACTTTTATGTTCAGGTTCCACCACGCCGATTTATTTTCTTCTGTTTATGTTACTAGTAGTAGTCTCTTTAAAATATTTCCATATTCTTCCACTTCCATGTTTTCAGCTTGTTGTTCTTATATATCCAGCCTATTATCTATATTATCTTCCTGATATTGTACTTGTTTCGGTCCAAGAAGCCCTTTCTTTCCTTATACGACACACTTCCCCTGTTTTTGCTATTTTTTCTCCTCCCACCATACCACCGTAAATTAAAATAAGTCTTCCATTCAGCTCTCTGCATCTAGCACCAATTCCTTTAGCATTAGTTCCCCTCACGTTCAGCGTACATATCTTTTATTCATCAACTTCGTTTTTCTTTTGTTCTTCTTTCGTAGCAATTTCTTTACAACATTTTTTCCGGGATTATGTTCTGTTTTTATTACATATTTTACCTGATTTGCCAACTTGTTTCCTTGTTCATTGCGATTTTGGTTATCATTTTTTTCTTTGGCTTTATCTGCATCTTACAGGAACCTATTGGGCGATCAATATATCCCACTTTGTTGTTATTGTTCTCTATTATCCCGTAATTCGCACTTTTATACGCTCCTTGACTCCATTGGATTGACTTGACAGCTCGTACCTCCCCAAAATTTGGGGTTTACTACAGAGCGAAAATCAATCGAGTAATGAATAGGGGTTAATGTTTACTTATGATGATGTTTGTATAATTATATGAAGTTTCTCATCAGTCCAAGTTTAATGTGGAGAGGACGCAAAAGAATATTTTTTGGTCTACAAGGGGCACATACTTAAAATTTTGAGTTCCCGGTTTAAATTCACTCCTTTCCAGTAAAATTTTAGTTACATAATGTTCATTCACTGCACGACTGTCCCACAAACAAAGAAAATCGCAATATTTTTGTAAATCCTCCCTGAAGTTCCAGTAAAATTGCTATAGGGTCATTCCATGTCAACTGGACCGAAGGTCCCCACTCGACCATCTCCAAATTCGCTGAAAATTTATACGGATGTACATATATGTTTGAAACGAGGTTCTGCAAAGTTTTAGCTCTAGGTACCATATACCCTCCACAGAAAGGGCTGTCGAGCTCCAGGTATATGATACCTGGAGCTAAAGCTTTGCAGGACCTCGTTTCAAAGATATATGCGCATCCGTATAAATTTTCAGCCAAATTGGAGATGATCGAGTGGGGACGATTTTCAAAACTGGCCCACTTGACATGGAATGACCCTATAACTTTAAATCCCGACATATCTGGCACTTGTATTTGTACTTGTACTTTTTGTAGTTTATTGCATCTAAAAGGATAGGCATATTTTCATAAGTTTCCTTAAAATTTCGTTTAAATTTTCATTATGTAATAGCGCAACTTTTAAACTATATTTCGATGAGTCTATGAACAATCGCAACTCACAGGGAGAATGCTCCATATTGAGTTCCTGCATTAAACCATCGATATAAGTACACGCACCCGACGAATTTTCGATATTGTAAAATGCAGAAAACGTAGCATTTCTTGTCCTAAAAGTTGTAATTATGTTTCTTTGGCTAGTAAGTTCCAGTCCTTAACACGCGAAGCAAGAAGTTCTGTCTGTGTGAAAATGATGAACTGAACGGTGTTACAAAAATTTTGTGGGCTAGTATAATGAAAGAATAAAGTTGAACAGTTCATTTCAAGCTACGTGGCTTTAACCATCCCACCTAACTAGAGATTCTGACGCTCAGGTGCGTTTCGTACTCTAGAGGAAAGTGTTTGACATCAGACCGATAAATAACAGAAACCGTCGACAGCATAATTTGTAGTTGTCGTCGGTGATATTTTATCGCTTCCTCCCCGGACTCGAACAATCACTCGACAAATTCCGGTCCGGCCATTAAAAGACGGCGGTCCATGTGCGAGCACGTTATTTGCGGATTATGTTCGAGCGTGCATTTGTCGAATTGTTCGTCCCGTCAATCTACGCATCCGTTCGGTATATGAACTCGTAAAAGAACGAGAAAAAGAAAAGGGGAGATCTGGCCCATTGATTAAGGGCGCGTTCCATTTCCCCAGGCGACGGCTGCGATATTGAGTTAAAAATCCCATCTCCGACACCTCCATAACTGCGGAATTTAGCGTTTCCGCGTCAACGCCCGGACCTAACGTCGTTTCGTTTCGATTCCGGCAATGGACGTCTCTTTCGAGATGGTTGCTCGGCTATATTATAGTGGCACACTTCGGGATGTAAAGTGGTAGCGAAGGATAAGCGCATATAGAAAAGCAAAGCCGCGATAATCGTCAAGTTTTAAGGCGGATTCAGAAGGGTAAATGTGAACACATTGCGTCGGAGTGGAACAGTAAGGTTTTACGACGAGAGGGATGGTCGTTGTCACCGAAAAATTCCAGAGAGATGTGGTAATTTAGAGCTTTCGCTCGAGTAGTCCTTTCGGAATTTTAACGACTTACTTTAGTCGAAAGTGTGGGGTTTTTCTTAACCGAGGGTGTGACTTTATCCAGGCGATTGAAGAAAAAGCCAGCCTTATCCATTGTGATTTATGCATTTCTACTGCATATGTATAGACCACTTCATAACTTATTTTTTACGCGTAGAAACCAAAAGAAAGGGCATAGCCGGGTTTCCATGTTGAAACTGCACCCAAACGAAGTTAAATTTCTTACCAACTATTCGAATGCGATTGACCTATACATGTTATTGCCAAATTGTCAACCCAATATCCATCATATTGAAAACGGTAAGAGATACGGCGTCCGGGATGGAAGATTTGGATTCTACGAGCCAAAATCTATCGGATAGACACATTTTGAACGCGATTGGACGCAAAATATTTTGGTCCAAAAAATTTCTTAAAGCATAGACATTTTGTCGGTTTTTCGAGATAGCACACTTCCGATAGGGTTAGAGTTCAAACTTAGGTAGGCTTATAGTACTCGACGAGACGATTAAAATGAAGCAAACCGGAGGTCCCTAGGTCTTACCGTTCGGGAGATATGCGATTTTAAAGTTTGAAAAAATTTACCTGAAATTACCATAATTTCGGTCTAGTGCAAAAACTATTAGAGATAGCGCTTTCTTTTTTATTCCATTCGATTCCTAGACAAAATGTGCTTCTAGGAAGCTTTACTCGATTCCGATCGATACATAAATAACACCGCGAGGGCGATTTGAAATTTGGCCCTTACCGAAAATCACGATTTTTAACGGAATTTTGGTCATTTGACGAAAAATTCATGTTCGAATTTCGAAGTTATCTTGCATCAGAATATACGTATTCGGGCCGGTAAATACGTAGAACATATCGGTTCGAACGTGGAACGAATATATATATATATATATATAACGAAATATATCTTCTTGATTAGTCATACTGCTTATCTCTTCGTTTTTAATTTTATCCATTTTAGTTCCAAGCGTTATCAAAATGCAAAATGATCCCGCCCCTTGGGCCCTGTTCGCAGAAATTTTGGAGAATTTAGGGCAAAGAAACTAGTAAACCACACAACACTAACAATACAGAAATTCTGCAATGCTACAGTGGCAGCATATCCAGTAATTCCAAAAAGGATATGGACACTATCTTCTTGTTTCGACTGTTGCCCACTCACTTCCGACGCTGTCTGTAGCAGAGTCTCTTTTCCGTTTTGGCACTGTTTTTTATCCATTTTACTCTTTGTTTCCTTTCTCTTGTACATTTTTTTATTTTTGGATTAGGTTCTTATCTGCTTGCGAAGGCGCTTTATGCAATAAGAAGCAAACTGCTAACTCGTACAATATTTCATTTCCGAAATGGAATTCCCAAATTCTTCTTCTTTTTCCTTCTTCGTCCCTTTTTCTTTTTTTCTTTGTTTTTGCTTCCTCTACCTTCATCAGGTATTATCTTCATTTCTAGTCCTTGAGAAGTGTTAGGCCGTTGCCTAGTGCACTACAGTACAGCTACCCTTCGAATTGAATTTAAATAAAATTTCAGCACACACAGCTAATGAAAGCTGGATTTAAAACCAATGTTGAATTAACTTTTAAGATTTGCTTAAGTTTCTTGATATGGCCTTCAACAAATATTTCTCGATCGCATTGTTGGGCGGGCGGAAATAATGAGTCTAGGAATTACCCTGTCGTAAGCAGGTATAAACATTTGAAGACAAATCTTAAATTAGAGAGCATACTGCTGTTTAGTGCTGTTCAGATATTTGAAATCATAAGAACTATCGAAAGTCGTCGAAAACTCACCTTTTTTCACGAAAATGACCTAAATCTCAAAACTTGACGAACTATGACAATTTTATGATCAGATTTAGATTCAGCACACCAGAATACATTCGGGTCTACCTAAAAATAACATACTCTGCCACTTACATATGTTTAAGACAGTTTGTGAACATTTGACATATTTAACTAATTTTAGGGCAGTACAGGTGATGACTTCCTGTTATGCTATCACCTCCATTTTTGTAAAATATGTTTTTTTCCTAAAACGAATATTTCTAGGGGGAATTACGGCCTATCACAGAAAAAATTGGCCAAATTTCTGCATCCTTATATTGATTGATGTACATATATCGCATATGCGAATGCTAGAGAATGAAGACATATGCTGATAATAATCTTCATATAAAAACACCTCAATAATGTCACGATGCTTGGAATCAAGCGACATTGTCGAGAGAAAAAAGGTAAAGAGATTAAACTTTTTGACGCAATCCATTCATTTTCTGCTGAAGATGCCAATTTAGCTGTCGAAATGCGCATTTGGTTTTCCATATAAAAGCGTGGCAAAGATGTTATATTATTTTATTTAGCTTTGAATTACAGTTTTCTTCAATTATCATTACAAGTACTAGTAATTTAGCTACTCATACTAACAATAAGTAATTGCCGAATTTATTCACAAGATAAACGGCATCTTTTTGACTGAACGAAACTACATTATTCTGTAATCTATTACCTATTTTTATCCTAGCCTAAGCATCGTAGGCAAGACGTTTCTCGAAAGGAAATAATTCAAGTCTTCTTTCTGGAAACATTCTCTCTATATTACGTGACCAATGCTATTATCATTCGTGATGGCATTT
Organism: Chrysina gloriosa; assembly: GCA_038088585.1. NCBI lineage: Eukaryota > Metazoa > Arthropoda > Insecta > Coleoptera > Scarabaeidae > Chrysina > Chrysina gloriosa. The sequence goes on along the minus strand of CM076090.1, from coordinate 9,231,263 downwards.
TTATCTACACCTTATTCGAGACAGGTTGTTGCCCCAAATTGCTGCGATAGAGTAGGAATAGTGGCACTCGTATCAGTTGACATCTATTATTAACAGGCTCATGATGACTACCAGTTAATGAAAGCTCTCGAGCCCATTACACGTTTGTCAATTATAATTTAATAGTCTGTTTTGTTTCCGGTAAATTCTCCCTAGCCACTTCAACGAACCACTACTAATCGGTACATATTTCATTTCATGAACGCAATTATCGAGTTACGAACGACGATGAGAAAGACACGCGTATTAATAGACGCACATTCCTAACGAATAGGTCATAAATGTATGTGCAATATGTCATATGATATATGAATTATAAAATAAATAAGAATGTAGGTAATAATAGGGTAGGGAATAATAAGTGTTGGGGCTCTGATGCATGGTTGTATAATAACTGGATCAAAGTTCTTTCCAACCATTACAATAATTTAAAAAATATAATACAATACAATACAATATAATATAATATAATATATTAAATGTAGAAGACTCTCTATAAACGACCTAATAATAAAAAATTAGGTTCGTTAATGGGCAGTTAACAAGTAACCGTGCAAAAGCCTACAAAGTAAGCACAATTTGCATATGCCAATAATCCTGTAGGAAATGTTGACTATGTCAATCGCAAAACGCAACTGCAGACTAATTAGTTTCGTCCTCATTAGGACTCGTCAGTACAGTATATCGTTCTGCGAGTGACACAGTGAACATTGCCAGGTGATACGTCGAAATCTCGGCGAGATGGATACGGTCAAAATAATGACCCCATCTTCCGAGCAGGAGATGTATTGGCATACCCGGTAACATCGCGTTCAGCGACGAATGAAAATAGCGACCGTATTTTCGAGAGCCAAAATTTAATAAAATATAATACAATACAATATAATATAATATAATATATTAAATGTAGAAGACTCTCTATAAACGACCTAATAATAAAATTAGGTTCGTTAATGGGCAGTTTAACAAGTAACCGTGCAAAAGCCTACAAAGTAAGCACAATTTGCATATGCCAATAATCGTGTAGTTAAATTTTGGCTCTTTCCTACAGGATTATTGGCATATGCAAATTGTGCTTACTTTGTAGGCTTTTGCACGGTTACTTGTTAACTGCCCATTAACGAACCTAATTTTATTATTAGGTCGTTTATAGAGAGTCTTCTACATTTAATATATTATATTATATTATATTGTATTGTATTATATTTTATTAAATTTTGGCTCTCGAAAACACGGTCGCTATTACAATAATTGTCACACCCCACAGTTGCGATTATTGGCATATGAAAATTGTGCTTACTTTGTAAGCTTTTGCACAGTTACTCCTAGCTGTCCATTAACGCCCCTAATTTATTAGATCGTTACATAGCGAGTCCTCCAGATTTTATTCTATCAAAGTTTTGGTTCAATTGTCACAAACCAAATAAAGCCACACGAGGAAATAGTTAATATTTATTAAGAAATCATTTGAATCCAATTTTTGTTGTGAAGTAGTATGTGATCATCATAAAGATAAGATCAACCATCCGCTAAAAATTCTTGGCAATTTATTTTCTTGTATCCCTGTATAAATTACGAAAATTACAAGCGATGCAAATAGGCAACATCGTTTAGCATTAATAATAATAGTAATAATAAAGTATATTTTGCGGGACTTTAGTATAAAGTATGGAAATTGTCAAAAAAAAAGGTACTACAAGAAGCAATGATTAAAGAAACTACAGAGAAAATATTACGTTGGCATTTGCGGGAACAAATGTTACATTATTTTTTAAAGTTGAATGAAACTGTCCTCTCAAAATTTGACCAACAATCATCGTATAGTAAGGAATGTTTTATTTCGAAAACTTTTCAATGTTCATTTACAATGATAAAACTAAATTAAGCACCTTATCTGGCAACAATCATATTTTGAAAAGTGCTAACTCAATATACATATATTTTAAATAAACCCTATATATCATGAATGACAGCCAGGCTACCATTAAGGCTATACAGAATTTCCAAATAAGATCGAGGACAGTCAAGGAATGCACAGTACTTGTGTCTTTCGCAGACAATAAAGTACAATCTAAAGTGGATGCAGGGGCATTGGGACAAACCTGCATTTAGTAGGCAATTACTGGGGTGTCCGGATCTCTTCCACCAACCGCGCCAACATGGAAAGTTTTCCACTTCTGAAATTATATACGAAGATTAAAGTAAATAGTAGGGCGGACCTCGCCCTAAAACTGGACAGGAGAAGCTTAAAAACACTGACAGGGGCACTCACAGGCCACTATACCTGCAACAAGCACCTACGCAAAATGGGCTTATCCAACACGGACACTTGCAGATTCTGCGGTGAAGAAAAGGAGTCAATGGAACACTTGATCACTAACTGTGGGGCACTAGGCCACAGGAGATACAGATTACTACATGCATATACGCTGAGTGAAGAGGACCTATTTACACTCCCATTGAAGGAGCTGATCCTGTTCCTAGACTTGTTAAATAAATTAAAGAAAAACAAGGGAAAGCACCATAGATCAACGTGGTCGCAGTGCAAAGGGCCACTTTGGGCCAGACCCCACCTCATTACAATACAATTACAATACAAAGTAAATAGTATGTATAACGTTTTTGTGCACGACTACCGTTAAGCTATCTAAACTTTGCTTGAAGACCTCACACATTGTCCATGTATCTAAATTTGTACTAGTTTTAAGTGGGTCCTTACATGTTCATACATATCTGCTTACAATAGTATATTGTTTAAACTCGCGATTTACAACCAGAGAAAACCGGTTGAAGGCTAACACAAACACATTACAAGTTTTGTTTGGTTTAATGAGAATTGTGTCTGTACCTATAGTGCAACTGGCCGCTGCTCAGTGCTTTTCAGTAATATCATAGATTATATGCAGGTCGTTTCACCACTAATGCGTCAAATTTATTTATAAGATTATATAAGGTAGAACTAAGTTAATGAGAGTAAGAGAAAAGCAAATTGAAACAAAAGAAATGGAGAAATACGTTTAGTTTGGAGACCGCTGATTTATTGCCATAGACATTCCTAGACGCGTTGCCCGTTGTAGAAGTAGATATACATGTCATACTCAAACATCTGCTTGACCTTCCTTAACATATTGACCTAATTTTACTAACATTTACATTTGTTTGTCTAAACAGTAAACATACGAGTTTATTTTACTCTACGTGCATATGAAAATAATTATTTTAAAAATAGTTTAAAAAATCTTGGTATAAATTTAGACATAAACTACGACGTGTATCGTCAGCTGCTTAAGACTTCAACGGATCAATATTTTATTTAAAAAGTTGGACTATAGCTGTGCGTTGAAATATTTACATTTTCGTCCATATCTAAGAAGCAGAATTAATGATTGAACTACAGTCGGGATTAGTATGAAAATATCAAGATTCCAATGCCAAATTACACTTTTTGATGGCTATTGGGATCGTAACCCATTCGGCTAATTGAAAGGAAATTTGATAGGACCACATTTCTGGCTCTAGAAATAAAAACAAAGACACAGCCTTCACGTGCGGAGGCCTAGCGATACGGCTTCATAAGTGACACAAAACAACAATTCGGCAACATCGGAATAGACGTAATCCACAGAGGCAAGAAAGGATGGGATGACCCCATTATGTGATGATATCAAATACGCAATTTTGATTCTTCGACAAAGTTCCTTATTTCCTTGTACACCGATTTGAACTGATATTAAAACGATATTGGTCTGCAGTTGTATTCCAGAATTTTCTAGCTCCATCAGAGGGAGTTGTCTTTGTTGGTGATGTTATCCCAGCAATAAATAATTCAAGTCGCCATATTCGGCGTTAATAGATACAACACTCCTAACCTAAACAGATGGGTGGGGTATAATCCATGACCAGATTTAAGTCTGGCTATAAGCAAGTAAAGAAATAACGTGACATACTGCGGCTTTTATACCATGAATTGTTAGGAATTTGAAACTTCAAAAATTTTACCCGACCTTCCTGTGATAATAGGAAAATATTCTCTCTTACAAATTTGATTTTATTTATTGTTAGCTTTTGTCTGTTTTAATTTCACGCATAACTGGTGAAGAAGGCCGAGATTTCAAGATATGTGTCAAATTTGTTTATAAGACTACATATATGAAGTAAATTTAAATCAATAAATATAAAAGAAAAATTACATCGTCTATTTTACTTACGCGTTAACACTCTACCTGGCTAGTTGCTCGCATCAACGCCTGATTCGATATTTCGAGAATACATTTTCGATATGACCGTATGTTAGCAGGCATGCGACCGAGAACAGGACGTCGATTGATTGAAATTCTTTCTAAAAATCGACAAAAGAAACACCCATTTTACGTGACTCAAATCAAGGAATTATTACCAAAAGTTAAATCTAGTAAATTGATTTCGATGTGCGCAACTTGTGCGTTTGTGAAATGCTACACTTTAGTTTTTTTGTTTTTGTTTATGAGCTGTTTCTTAATAGTTTTTCAAGTAAATTGGATAATATATAAAATAAATAAAATTACTCTTACCACAGCGTTCGGAAATAGATCCAGATACGTATTTCGGTAACTAACTTACCATCCTCAGTACAATTAGCAATCTACGGCTAACGCCCAAGACAATCACTACACAACGACCACAGTACAGCTCTAAAGCACTGCACAATGAACACCACACACTGAACACCTGCCCGAAACACACAAAAACTGAAAGGTGTGATAAGGGTAATTTAATATATGTATTTTATATATTATTTTCACACAGTCTCCTTATTCTTATTTCTAAATTGGATGAAATATCCTCATTACGGCTCTGCATTGGGGTATACAAGGAAACAGACGGGCAAAGCTGTTCGTACGGTAGGAGGCTAGGAGGGAACTCGTTGGAGCTGAAACTACGTGCGGAATTTCTTCCTCAAGCAATAAGAGCTTAGATGAAGAACTTGCTAATAGAAGAGCATGCGAAACCGGAAATGAGGCAGTCCCATTAGACATTAGGGCATTTCCGATTTAACAAACATCTCCACACCAAAGCAGTAGTGAACGATCCAATCAGCAGGGACTATGGTGAGGAAGAGGAAACATCACAACATGTCCTCTGTAACCGTCAGGGACTGAGAAGTGTTAGACTAACATACTTTGGCTCTTGGTTTCTGCAGCTGGAAGGGGAGCGTGTAAGGGAGTCTTTTCGCAATTTTCTTTCGGAGATAAAATATATTTATCCTTTGCTTTCTGGTACCGCGAGAAAGTACCAGTTCATAGTTGATTTTCCATGCAGAACTCGATCATCTTTCTACTACGTTTGGTCTCTCTCTGTGACTGGCAGGGGCTGAGCAATGTTAGACCAAAACATGTTGGACCCTCGTTCCTGAAGCCAGTCGAAATAAAACAGATTCCTATTAGGTGGTAGGTTTCCGACCTAATGTAGAGTAGACTGCGCAGAATAAGTCCGTGAGCTTCAATACAGTGGAATAAGAACCACCCCTAAGAAGAAAAAATTGAAAAAAAAGATAAAATTAGTGTGTAAATGGTTATGACCTCTTTGAGAGGTCGGTGGTGTCATAAAAGGCGATAAAAGTTACCTTATTCAAAGGGAGCACAATCAAATTTTTGTAAAGTGCCGGAAACGAAATTTCTTTTAATTTCCAAGTAATTTATGCAGAGTTCCAGTTTTGCCTAAAACATCATTTCCTGTTAAAAACTTTGGAAAACAAGACAAATACGAAGTAATTTTCTAACGTAAACTATTCCAATTCGTAGTAGTAAATGTATCTGTCTTTCAATCAGCAAAATTGACCAAACACGTTCTTTTCTTTTTTATTGCATGTTCTTAAAATTTTCCTTGAAGAATACACGAATTTCTTTTTCCTTTTTCAGTTGGTCAACCATCCATCAACAAAGCGTCACCGGCGGAACCAGAAGCAGCATCGCCGCAATAGGAGAGCACATAATGCCGTCGCCTTCCTCCCCCAACGCGGTAATTGTTTCCCCGGAAACGCTCAGCCATCATTCTTCTCCTAGCAAAGCGGCAAAGGTGGCGGGACACGTTCACATACAGACTGCGCCCTCGCCAAGGTAACTTCCTTTGATCTACGATTGTCACTTTCGAATCGCGACCGGATCGGCTTTGAACTCGCCGAGCGTCTTCATTGTTTTTCTTTGTCTTTTGCAGCAGAAATCTGCCGCCGGGTCCATTAGCCGTTGCGCCGCTAGGTTATTACCATACTCATCAACAGTTGCCCGTCGTAAGGCGGCTTTCCAGAAGCGGAGAAGCAAATCGAATGGAAGCAGTTGGGGGCGTAAGTAGGATTGAAAAAATAAAAGAGAGGAGGAAGTTAATTGGGTCGGCGTTTCTTTGCGCCGACTTCTTGATGTTTCAATTTTTTCTCTTTGGGAACTCGTAAATAGAATAAGAAAGGGAACATTTAGCTGGGAATTTAATAAGTTGGCTTTTGATCTGAAAGAATCGTAAAATGGGAAGTTATATTTAACTTTGTGTTAACTGTAATTACGTCAACTTCTTTTCCTAAGAGGATTTTGATACGATGCAATCTTATAGTAGTAATGACTGTAATTGATATAACGCTCTGTAAATGTGGAGGTACAACAAAAATGATTGGTGCAGATTTCATCTGCAATGAAACACTTTTATTCGTCTCCAAATAATCAATTGTTTGACGTGTTGTGTGAGAGCTGGCGTTATCTTGGTGCACAATAAAGCGATTGTTTCGGTTGCTTTTTTCTGATTTCGTCGCCCGACTTCTGGCAGGCACATTATTGTATGCCATTCAGCATTAACTGTTCTTTGATCCCCTAAAGAACAGTTACGCCATCTCCAACCAACGAAACAAACGATAACTTTCTGATTTCACAAGATTTCACGACACAAAGGAGAAAAATGTATTGACAAGACGTAGCGATTACAATACTAAAAAGAACGCCAAAATATCAATCTACCCGAAGTCTTAAGTCAAGAAAATAAAGTTTGGATATCGTCGAAGATTGCAAAACAAATTTAAAGACACAATGTGCAATATGGAGCACGAATACTTAGAAGTATATAAACAGTATGAAAGACGATGTGGTGGAATGAAGAGATTCGAACTAAAAGAAAAACGAAAATGTGGAAAACACACATGTATACCTACAGTGATAACCAGAAGAAGTGGAAGAAGTGGAAAACCAGAAGATTTATTGTTGGGTCAATATGGTGTCGGCTGAAAGATAGCAAAATCATTGATAAAAAATGAATAAAAATGAACAGAATGTTACTGAACAAAGTCAATTTATTTCATACATAAAAGATACCGAAGATAGGAAAACTAGAAAACACAATGAAGAATCGCATAGATAGAAAGTTACAGATAGGAGTACAGGTGAAACAATCCATAAAATTAGGTGAAGAAACCTATTTAATTCAATTACACAGGGCAGAAGATAAGGCAGAGATAATGAAAGACAAACAGAAATTTGGAATAAAAATAGGAGAAAGGATTTCTATTAACGATGTAAACGGGACAGGAAGATATAAGAACAAATTAGAGTCAGAGGGAGAAAACGGAAAACAAACAGAAATTGGGTTCAGGAGACTGTACATCGGCAATTAAGAATGGAGGTGGGACATAGAGAAAGATAGGTCGACACAGATATAGAGATCAGAGAACTAGAGGGCGCGAAACAGCAAAGCAAAGGTGAGACGTGGCTGGGAATGGAAAGAGGATGTAGTACCAATTCAATCACAAAAGGATCCGGACGTGAGCATGGGATAATAAGAGCAATAAAGTAGGCACAGAGAAGAATGCTAATAAGATGATGACTCAAGCTATGAATAAGAAAAATATAACTATACGTATTGGAACGTGGAAGACAACTTCTCTAACAGGAAAATAGCTAGAACTAGTAGAGGAAATGAACAAGCACCAAATTGAAATACTAGGAATAAGTGAAACAAAGAAAGCCGTAGCAGGAAGAAAAGAGGTAGGAGACCAGCATTTTCTGTGTTATTCAGGAGTGGGACCGGATCAAAGGAAAAAAGAGGGAGTAGGAATATTATTAACAAAAACTCTGGATAGAAGCGTAACTTAACAATAGAATTCGAGACATAATACAGATCTACATATCAGTTGAGGGAACAGATAAAGGTTAAGTGCTGGAGAAAATAACAGAGACAAACTCAAAAGTAATACTAATGGGGGATTGAAACTCCAGAGTCGGAAGGGATGAAAATAGAGGTGGTGGATGCATAGGAAGGTTTGGGGAAGAGATTTTAAACGGGAAGGAGCAGACTAAACAATAACGTAGAATAAGGATGGTCAAACTGGAGTGTGCAGAACATAAAGAAAATTACTACTACGGAAAATGAATTTAAAAAATTGAAGAAAAGAGATAGAGTATGGACTGTGGAAGACAGATGGCGAAAATTCATATTAATAGGTATAGCAACAGAAATATGTGGAGAAGTGAAAATCATTTGCACAAAAAGGAAAACAGGATGTTGGAATAAAGAGATTCAAAGGAAAGTAAGAGATAAGAAGGAGGCGTGTGACAAAATGACAAAATACTATACCAAGAGAAAAGAAATAATGCAAAGAAAATAATAAGACAAGTAAAAAAGGAAGGAATGGGAAAATTTGGAAGAATATAAAACGAATAATTGAATATTTTGGAGTAAAATCAAATCTTTCAGTGATGGGAAGAAAAAATAAATTTGAGACTCCAGAAATGAAGCGAAACAGCTAAAAACTACACCAGAGGAAAGAATGGAGATGGAGAGATGGCAAAACCATTATGAGCAACAGTTTAAAAACGAAGGACGAACTCAAGAAGATGCAGAACTGGAAATTGGGGAAGTAAATAAAGAAGAAAGGGAAGACCCTCAAAATTATATAAATCATATAGATATGTGAGAACTTGATTCGGTGAAAAGAAGCAAAGTGATAGATGCGATGGATGATCTCGGAATACCTGCAAAATTGAACATTGAGACATATTATATAAGAGTCACCAAATAATAGGATACGCAGATGACCTAGCTGTTATAGCCAGAGGCGGTAAGGAACTCACACAGAAAATAAACAAAAATAACACAGCGATTGATAGAGGAGGCATGGCAGCTGCGACTGCAGATAAACGAGAAGAAAAGTAAGGTTATGAAAGTGGGAGCGGGTAGTAAAATAGGAGGAGAGGTCAAAGTATATACACATTTGGGAGAGATAACTTTTGAGGAGGTGGATCAGTTTGTTTACTTGGGAGCACGGATAACGAACACGTGCGAGGAAGAAAAGGAAATTGAAGCAAGACTGAGTAAAGCCAATAGAATTGCTGGAATCATGAGTCACCTACTAAGAGCAAAACAGATGTCGAGGAGCACGAAATTTAGGCTATATGAAACCGTAATAAGACCGACGGCATTATACGGATGCGAGACATGGGTTTTGAATCAATCTACAAAGGAAATAGTAAGGAGATGGGAGAGGAAAATACTTCGTAGGATAATAGGAGGGAAAAAACCGAAGATGGCTATATAAGAGGACCTAATGAAGAGGTCTATGAGGCCTATAAAAAATCGCAGATAGATTTTATCATTAAAGCAAGGCGATTACAGTGGCCGGGTCACATGGAGAGAATGGACGAAAAAGAACCGTTAGGAAGATAGCATGGAAAACACCAGGATATAAGAAAAAGGGAGAAGACCGAGGAAAAGATGGCGAGAGGCGGTACTGGAGGACCTGGAGGATAAGGGAATAGCGGACTGGAAGAAGAAGGCCACGGACAGGAAACAATGGGGAAATGTAACGAAGCTCTGGGCCTAAAAGGCCCGCAAAGAAGCTCATATATATATATATATATATATATATATATATATGTGAGAACTAGAGGAAACATCAAAACAAAAAGGGCAGGCAGTAGTAATAATATAGATCCAGAGATAGTGAAATGCATAGGCGAAGAGGGAAAGAAATGGCTACTCAGTTTGTTAAACGATGTATTAGAGATGGGAAGAATATACAAAGAATGGGAACAAAACTTGATAATCCCAATTCAGAAGAAAGGAGATGTAAATGTGGAGGTACTACAAAAATGATTGCTGTAGATTTCATCTGCTATGACACACTTTCTATTCACATCCAAATAATCAATTGTTTGACGTGTTGTCTTGATGCAGAATGATGTAATGTTTTCGGTTGTTTTTTTCTTCTGGCAAGCAAGTTGTTGTATGTCATTCAGTATTAAATGTTCTTTGATCCCCTAACTAACCAAAGTCTTAAGTCAAGAAAATAAAGTTTGCGTATCGCCGAAGATTGCAAAACAAAGATAAAGACGGAATGTGAAGCAATATGATCTTTAAAAATTAGTTAAGGTATGCGCAGTTTATACTTGACGCACTATCGTCCAACCATCATCAATAGCTAGAAGTAGATAATCATTATTAATGATGACGTGGTGGAGCGAAGAGGTTTGAACTAAACAAGGAAAAAATGTGGAGAACGTATACATATATACCTGCAGTCATACAATAAAACATGGAAACCAGAAATTCTGTTCATATGTCAATGTAGTGCTGACTGAAAAATAGCAAAATCATTGATTAAAGAAAAAGAAATGGACACAATGCTACCGAATAAAGTTGTTATCATAAAGTAAGTAAAAAGTTTTCTTTTATCTTCAAACCGTCGCCTATTATGGAGTTCCTGAGCCGGATATTATGTTGCACCATTTATTCTACAAATTATCCTAAAATAAATTTCAAATCAACGTCTTGATTAAATTCCCAAACGGATTCCTAAAAACAAATTAAACGAATCTCAGTTCATTTTTCGGCAGTCTCCGTACCCGAGTGAGTGGTAAATCAAAACTTTAGAACCAGCAAACTTTATCCAACCATCCAACTTATCTAAAATTAAATCTCTGAAGTTTTCAACTTTCCTGCCATTCTTTCGAACTCATAAAACTTCGCTAAATGGCCCTGGACGTTGAGAGACGTCTGCGATCCGACCAACTACTACTACATACTACTACTACGACTAGGCACCTGATTAAGGAATTGAAATAACTGTCATAAAACAATGAGTCGCAGTCATTGTTCTCGTCGTCGAGTTGAGTGTTGGAGAAGGTGCATTGAAGACCCGTTTCAAAAGGGTAAATTGCAAGCATCCTCGACAATGCTCTTTTAGCGCAATTGACCCGGCTCATGACGGTGATGACGACGGCGACGGCTGGTTGCACGAAGCGTAACATTCCGACGTGCATTTTTATTCACTTTCACCCGCCAGTCTCGCGCGCGGAAAAGCTTTCGCTTGGAAATATTGATTTTTATCTGCGGGATCCGTTTCGTTTGAATTATTTATGTTTATATGGCAAAGCGTATGTAAACAAGACGGGAAGATACGGGATATGCTTTCCGGAATAGGATACGTACATACATATAAGCGAAAAGTCGTGTTTACGAGTTACGAGCCTCGAATACTTTACGAGAAATAAACGTCGCTAGTATAAAGGAAACGTACGAGAAAGTTGAACTTGCAGTTTCGCAGGAAAACCGAAATCTTGATGTTTCAAGTTTAAACTTCACAATAGACTAACAGTTGCTTTTATATTTTACTAACTCGCAAGAAAGAGTAAGTACAAAGGAAAATTTTATGTGAATATCCTACGTATAAATACATTTACCAAATTTCATGACAGTTCGCTTTTTTCATTTTTGCCAGTGAAATCTGATTTAAAAATAAAGTAGTAACATTACCTCGAAGGAAAATTGATTGGAAAATATTTTGACGTGTTTAGACTGATAGATTCCAAGGAAGCTGATAATCCACGAGATGTTAAATGTATCTTGTAAACGACCACTGCATTAACCGAAGAATATTTTTACATTTCGAAGATTTACTCGAAGAATGACATTTTTTGCTATTTGAAAACGCTAGTCATTCCTCGATTACTCCTTGCTTCATCTTCTACTCTGACGTTAACATCAGAACCGATTTATTTTACCACCTTTGGGTGTTTTGTGTTCAAATTGATCTTAACCCTTTATTGCCCAAAGTATGAATTATTTGAAAAAGTTACTTTTGGAGAAATTTTTGTGTTCAAAGTACTCTTTTTAAGCTATAAATAAAAGAATTGCGTATATATTCGGTTTTCAAAAAAAATCAAAATTTTGGTCTTTAAAGTACCGTCAGGATTTATAGTTACACTATGCAATGAGTTTACTTATGACAAAAGAAAAACAATTTATTTGAAATGTTTATTAAAAAGTATATAAGATTTTTATATTACGTACTAATCTCATGGTATAGAACAAAACAATTTTTTTTTTTCATTACAGCATAGATAAACCCCACAAAGAAATACATTTGCTATGAGGACGGGACTGAATTCCTTGAGCGCTACAGAATTCACACCGGCCTCTGTTGTTATCGTATATAACCCAATGATTTCCTCGATTTCCCAAACGAATGTCGTCCAAAACACTATAATTGTATTTCCGCCGTTTTTGTATTGGTTTCAAGATTGCGCTTCTTTTAGTGACTTTAGCATTCATATTTATCAAACCTTGACTAACAGATCGTCTAAATTCTAATGTTGAAATTTTTCTCTTGCTTGGGAGTATATTATATAAGAATTGACAAATGCAATTTCTAGGAATCCCCACATTAGGCGGTGCCACCACTTTTAGATTTCCTGTTCATACCGTAAGTTGTACGTAATTGATCAGCATGGTCAACAGCTCCCATATTACGATTGTAGTCGGACACAATTATAGGACAATTAATTTCAAGTTTACTCCCATCTTTTTCTGTCCTTTTTACTGTAGATGCTTCAGTTCCATGAAAATTGGTGGCTAGATGAACTATCCTATTATCTTTCCACTTGAATATTCCTATATTTGTGTTAGAATATCTGAAGTCATATTGTCCTCGTTTCAGCGATTTGTCGTCTGATAAGTCCTTGAGTAAATCTTTTCTATTTGAACGGATTGTTCCACATGCCAGAGTGTTGTTTATGCGAAGTTCTTCTAATAAAGGAATGGAAGTGAAATAGTTGTCAAAATAAAACTATTTTCTGCTGGCCCCAATACATTTTAGTTAGAGAAAAACCACGCGTTCCCCTAATCAATAATTACGAAATTCATTTTCAAGTTCCTCGTTCTTGCCCTGATATACTTCAAATTTTGCAATGTACCCTTCTTGATCTGCCAAGCACCAGATTTTGTATCCTCTTTTATAGGCTTTTGAGGATTATATTGCTTTATAGAGGAACGCCCTTTGAACAGTATCATGCTTTCATCGACGCTTACTTTTCTGGTCGTTTTATACAGCATATGAAATCTGTCATTTAGTATTTTTATTACGGGCCGTAATTTGTATAATTTATCCTTGTTATCTTTTGGTATTTGTAAATTATTATTACAATGAAGACTAGATAAAATTTGTTCAAATCGGTTTCGTGACATTGCATTTGTTACTATAGGTACGCCTAGGTCAGGACCTCCATTCCAATAATGTTTCCAATTAGGAAGCTGATGATAGCTCATTAGAAAATTTATTCCAATAAAAACAAGCAATTCATTCTGTGTTAGGTTAAGCGTCTTATTTTTTGAATGGCGTAGCGATTACTTTCAAATGTGATGTGATCAACAACTTCCCCAAGGAACGTGTTCTAATAAACACACTTGTTGGTGTTTCGCAGTCTTGAAGTAAATTTTCATTTACTCCGAAATGCTCGTTATAATCGGGCAATATAGTTTTCATCGCCTTTTTCCTCCATACACGTTTTGGTATATCTTTTGGCTCTTCTACGATTTCAGTTTTTTCACTTGAGTAATATTGGAAGAACGCAACTGCCTGCATGCTTTTTATTAGAAATATCCTCTTTAGAACTACCAGGAACAATTACAATGTTTTGTAAAACCTTTACATTCTTTATGTTGTTGTTAGAATATTCTACTGTTACCGTCTCCATGTTTGACTTTTTCAGATCTTTTTCGAAAGTATTTGGCAGAGAACTTTCAAAATCTTGTTCATTATCGCTATCTTCTAAATCTGTATCTATATTGTTATCTAGCGGTAAATCATCAAATAAAATACGGTCAGCTATATCTTTCAATTCTTCTTCGGACAACGGCCGTTTATAATACCACTTGACGGAATTCATTTTCCTGACGGTACTTTTGCGGTATCTACGAAAAATCGCAAAATTTGAGTTAAATATGCTTGAAATATCAAATTACTTTTTGTCAAACTCAAAGACTCTCCACCTACCTTACTTTCTTTTAAAAATAAAGACATTCAAACTTGCACAGAACCGAACATGAACGACCGTTTAGGCACCATGGCATAGAAATGGGAATACCAACTTTAATAAACCAGTTATGATAAAGATGCCAACTTGAAAATGTTAAAGGATATTATACTTTATAGTACCGTTAGGAAATGCACAAGTAATACTATACTACGTTATTTTATCAGCTTTTAAAGTCGGTGGAACTTATACGTACCATCGGGCAATAAAGGGTTAATAGTCTTTTTCTTTACTTTGACGTATTCCTGTTGAAAACTATAGTAGTTCTTCTTCTTATGAAAGGACATACGTGATGTATATATGACGAAAATGGTCAAATATACGATGGTGTTACAATCGGTTTGCCAGATTTGGGTCCGAAGATATGAAAATTAAACCTGCACCATAATCAAGTGGACCAATGATAATTGGCATTGGTGTGATTCAATGCATGCCTAGTGCCAGGGGAAGTTTTGGACAGTCTGTCGCGATGTTTGGAAGTCGTTGGGAGCTGTTTAGAAGAATCTGGATGTGTTTTATTAGTTAAGTACTACGGGAAAGCATGGAACCTCATCTTACTAAACGTAAAAGTACATAAGAAACAATTCTTCATTGACATCATGTCGTCATTTCTTTAGGGAGATGAATGTTTTGCCTTTGACCTCACTCTATATATTGGAAGTTCTACTATGTTTTTTCAAAGAAATGACGAAACATTTGCTAAAAATAGCGATTTTTGCTGCAACATGCAAACCAGATACCGAAATAATTTGACTATGCCACCATACAAGACTGATTGAATTACGTTCAAGGTATATTACAATACCTTTATATAATAAATCGCCCCCCCATCTGTAAAAGCTACACAATCATTCAATAGCAATAAATTGTAATAAATAAAATATAATATGAATAATAAAATATGTTTTATAGCGTCAATGAGTTTATGAATGCTTAACGTGTGTAATGTGTGTCGAATATCTCTGTAATGTATATGTGCGTTAACGTCAATTTAAGTTTTATTTTAAAATTTCTCGCCGTTATACATATACATATGCATTATTCACAATGTCCATGCTCTGGTGAGCCATGACAATAAAGGTTATCTATATATTAATACGCAGTGGGTCATCTTCTGGTACATATTTTAGAGTGTTCCCTCCATGTATCGCGATGGTACATATATCGTTGTTTTCGTATTACAATGCAGATTTGTCGAATGTATGTTTCATCGCGATACGTGCAGTGGAACGCAGATGAGAGTCTGCAACATATTGCATATATTACATATTGTACGCAACGTAATCATAACGTGATATACGTCAACCACGTCAAGTAATGATATATTATTATAGTAAATACGTTCGAGAAACGGACAAAAATTGTGTGGGATAATATTGATTGCACAAAAGCAGATTAAGTGGATTAAGTTGGCGTCTCAATACATTGACAGTGAGTAAAATAATTGTATGTTCAGCTCATCCGTTCGTGCCAAGCATTTACATCTATGTATTCGTCGCGAAACGCCAGAATTTTCATGGGTCTTATATGTCTAGGTATGAGCTTTTGTCCTAACGTGCTTTATTTTTTGAGAAAATCGTTGAAAAAGGAATTGGAGTTTCCTATTTGTCCCGAATTTGTCCCGAAGCGATCGTAGTGCAGTGGATAAGGTCTAGGGTTTACACCCGTGGGGGATGTGTGTTCAAGTCCTCCTCATGTCCTTTCTTTTTCCAATCTCTTCGTGCACAAAGGACTTGAACACACATTCCCAGGGGTGTAGAACCTAGATCCTATCCACCGCGCTACGATTTCTTCGTTGAACAGCACTTAAAATTAACGATATAAGAGACAAATAGGAAACGATTTTCTCAAAAAGTAGAGCTCGATTTTTATTTTATTTTACTCGAAAATACAATAAAGATTCGATGTAAATCAGGTGTGATTGTTTGTATTTGACTGCGTATTAATATATAGATGTTGTGGTCGAATTTCGACCATCGGCCGATCCTAGTTTTTATTATTATTATTCATTTATCAAACGTGTGATAAAAAACAACAAAAATCGAATTGCTCACCACTATGTTGTGACAAGGAAGATGATACAGCCCAGCGTGACGGACTTGTCCAAAGCATTGCAAAAGCAAGGTTAGGTTATGGGCTCTTTTTACCTTTAAATGCTGAAGGACACCTTCATTTTACAATTTTTAAGATTCTGTTGGTGCTATGTGAGGATTTCCTCTAGGTTTCCCTTATTTTTATTCTTGGGACGCTATCTAAGAAAGTTTGGCTTGTGTTAATTACATACTTTCAGCCTACTTAAATGACGATACATGCCAAAAAAAGGAGGTCTGGGTGCTAAGCAAATCGGCTCTTGGAACTGCTTCTTGACAAAAAAGATGAAATAATACAATTATAAGCTCAACAGGGAAATGATGAAAGCTAACCCAAAAAATTGTCAATATATTGCCTAAAGTTCGGGTTTCTGCATGAAAACGCCGTGTCTCATTTTCACAAAGTCTAAGCTCGTTATGTTGTCGTTTGTTCCAAAATTTCTTCAGCGCCCAGGAAGAGGGAAAGCTACTTCCCACGTTTGCTACTTTAGATTTATATCATCGCGTGGGGTGAAAAGTGAGAAAATTATATGAAATATGGAGGTTAATGCATAAGATACGACAAACGTCTTATTCACTAAAGGAATAGTCTATATACAGCGAACAAGCACGTGTTTGTCGAAATAAGTCGATAGACGAGTTTGATATATGTGACGGAGCAAACATATTTGAAACATGCAGATGTAAAACGTATCTTCCATTCTAAAAAAACTGATCCATCAACTACAGGAAGTTAGTAGATTGGGCTCTTAAGAGCTAACCATCTAAGTCTAACCATGCTAAACTCTCGTTATTTGCAATGTCCGCTTCTTCAAAATAGAATCTCCAATTTTGTTAAGACCGCGGCATTCCGTTAATTACAATAGAGTATCGTTTAACCGATCTTCGCTTATCCGATATTCCGTCTTATCCGACACCCCTATTAAAAGAAAACACATAACCAAGGTTCGACAAACGAGTGCATGATGATGTAGTGTAAACCGGACTAACTTCACTCTCGGTAACTTTACACCGGATTGCAATTCGGAGGAGTGACAGCGTCAATCCGGCTTTGTCTGTGTTCTGTTTTGTTGATTTATTGTTAAACATGGTGTTTAGATGCTGAATTTATAAAATTACAACATAATTCGACGTTTAACAGCCTTTTCCTTAATTCATCACTATTATCTGATATTTCACCGGGCCGTTAATGTCGGATAAGTGAGACTCTACTGTAGTGATATACAGAATTGTTTTAATTTGATGGAATATTGACTTTACATTGGATTTCTACAGTAACTCTCAATCTTGGTATCGATGGACAGGAAACTTCTTTTATTGTTATTTCAAATTTATTCCTTCTTCCAGCTAGGCTCCTCAGGCTTTATATTTAACCTAGGTTCAATAAAATCTCTAGCAGTTGTCTAGTATTTAAGATAGTATTTCCTCATCTTGGTACCGTAGATTCTAGATTTAGAATGGGTCGTTGGACAAGGTATGCCTCTCGCATACCTCAATCTATCACAGATATTGTGTAAGGTGAGTCTAATTTATGGTTAGCTCAGAATTCTTAAACCTTCTTCTTCTTCTTAATCTTTTACCCTTTCTACCTTTCGGTGTAAGGGTTCGGAGCCACCGAGCCGTATATGTACACGCATATACCGTACCGCTCCTGGCCCGCCCAGTGGCATTTCCTTCATTTTCGCAGCTTATTAGAGGTCCAGATCCCTTTTTAGGATTTTAAACTGCTACGCTCTGCCGCTACCGGGTCTCGAACGCCGGCCCTTCGCACTGTGAAGCGCGAGTTTTACCACTCAGCCACTGAGGGGTCAATTCTTAAACCTAAAAGTTGTAAATTTTTGATGAGGAAACGTTGCCGACATTTTGCGCACTTTTCCAGAACTTACTTTTCCTCTCTGGCTAAGCACCTTAGCTTTTATCCTTAAGGTCTTAGAAACAAGGTCTACGTCCTTAGTAAAAGCTATAACTCGAGAACAGTCACGGTTTTCTGGGATCCATTGCTCTCACTAGCTAGATTCCTCAGGCTCTATGCTTGTAGTTTTGTATGTTCGATTAATCTCGACGTCAATGGCATAGTAGATTGAAAATTTTAGGACTAAACTTTCAAATTTATGAGCTATATAAAACATCATTTACAATTTGCAACTACTACTATTTTGGTATGCCTATTTTCACAGCTGTTCTTTTAGATGCAGATGTGGTTTGAGTACTATACCGTTCTTGGGTTTCTAAAGAATGTTTACTAATCGTTGACTAGTTTGAAATATGTAGTTATGTAGAAATACTTATTTGAAAATATTCTTCGTTCTGTACGTTTCTTACTTTAATCCACGTCTCCATACGCTATTCTTATCCACAACCACTAATTCTTTCGTAGGCTAATAAGAAGAAAAATAGAAGTACTAAGGCAAAGACCTATATATACCCGACTCGTTCAATTAGTTATGCGAGAATAGGAATTGATCTAAACCAACTCTAAATTCCAATTGGTGGTACTCGGACACCTAAGTGTCCACAGCCAATTCAGTGGGTGTCCACCACCCAATCATAGAATTATGTAATAAATATATTCTTTATGTACAAAACTGACCCGGTTTTATTTCGTTGTTCGGCTGCGACATGGAGATTCGTGGCAGAAACCAGATATCCACGAGTCCACGGAAAGATCTAAAGCAGGTATGGGCAACCTCTGGCCCGCGGGCCACATGCGGCCCTCGAGTAGGGTTTGTCCGGCCCGCTACTGAATTCTTTCATTGCATATTAGCACGGCCCGTCTAAACTTAATTCATAATTAATCATAAGGATACTACAAAAATGTATATTTTTCAAGATTACTCACAGCATAAAACTTCTACAAAAAACGGTCGCCCATGCCTGATCTAAAGCTTCAACAGCGATCGTGAGCGTATATTTGAAAATACTTCATCATCATCACAATCTTTAAACGTTTCTATCTTTCGGTGTATGGTTTTTGAAAATACTTAAAAATACTAAATCTGTTTTGACATTTCATCAAACTCGGTTGATTATATCGACGATATCAAAATGAATAGACCAGTAATAAGTATAATTAATTAATCCAAAGATTGCAACGTAAACAGATACGTCCAAAAGACTTTAACATGCGATGACGTAACATCGTTACATCGTCGCAATTTGTCGCTACAAATTCTGCTCATCACGTCTAAAACGTCGAGTTCCCACAGACGCCAATAAACCAAGCAATTTACTGCAATTCCTCATGGCTGCTTTAGTAATTATGGTTGGGGATACATCCAACGCGAGTGCCATCAACTAACTAACTCGAGAGGTAACGACATTAAATTTTACTTGGCGTAATACGCGAAAGCACGGTCTACTCGCCTGTTACATTATTTTCATCTATCACGTCCTGACGGATATAAATTATATTTTTTGATGTCATCATATTTCGTCTAGAAAAGCTAAAATTTATTTCTCCTCTTAGAGACGCGTTGGCCACAACTCTATCGGCTTTATACGGAAAATTATTGGTGGTGATGGGGACAGCGTTTCCGATGGCCGAAGTTATATCAACCTACATACCTCCGTCGTTTTACGAAATTTACTACCTCTATCTTTATATCGGAAGCATGTTTTTCTTGCTTTATATGTACGCCGTTCTTTTGAGGGATAAAAGAAAACGGAAGAAGGACGAAGAGGAAAGAATGAGTAAGTAAAATACGAATATTTTAAACCTCGAAATGGTTTCGGTTTCTATTGCTAAGTGATAGCTATTGACTGTTCATTATTAATCTTTTCTTTCTCGAATACGTGTAATAGACGCGAAACACGTCTTGTGCACCGTTGAGGCGCGTTCGGGGACTCCATTCCCCCAAGGCTTTGAAGTCGAACGAGCAATAAGTGCGTTCGAACTACATAGACTTTAATTAAGTTTCGCGATGCGTTGTTGAGATGCAAATGAGATAGAGTTGTTGCTGTTAACAAATTGATTTATTTTGGAGAGGACCGGCATTTACTCAAAACCGATCTTAGAATTGGAATAGATCCGACTTCTTTATCCAATCCAGTAGATCGATGTCGCATTGAGTCAGAACTTATTGCAAATTTTGATCGTACGAATTCTGACGAAAGCAGGTCGTCAAAGCTGCTGCGAGGTGTCCTTGATAATAAAGGTACAAGTCGAAATTACAGTAACATTTATATTTAAAGAAGTACGTTTCCTTATTCTTCTTATCATTTTAATGGAGGTTGGGAACACAACGGCTGTTTCTGGTATAGACCTTGAAACATATTTTTTCCCTTTGGAGGTGTCGCCCTCTTCAATTATCTGCGGTTGTAATTATAAAATTAAAATCGATCTGGGACTCAACAAAGCGTGCCAAGCAATATTGTACAGACGGTGTTATTAACTTCCTTGTTCGGTCTTCTTTCATGATCTTCCGTTTTGAGCTTCAAATTAAAAATCGGATTGATTACCCTTTCTAATATCAATTCTAAGTCGTAAAATTTTAATATCGAAGTTAGCTCGCTCCACGTAAAAGAAATCGTAGCACTCGAAGGCCGATATTACCTTTTGGGCAGTTTCCTTGTACCCTTTTATCGAATATGTCACAAGACCAGTTTGAGCCGTGACTATATAAGCTTGTGGAAAGTAATCTTCGATCTCTTGCTTTCCTACCGCATTCGCACTGGCGTTTTCAACTTTTTCCATCTTCGACGCGGTGTTAAAATCTGTACTGTTTGTCGTTAGATTCGCATTTGACACAATCTCCGAGAATCTGTGGTAAAGTAGATAACTCAATTTCTTTTATAGTTTAATAGTTTCAAATGTTACGTCAGGTGTATTAATCCTATCTCGTATACCTTTTGAGCCCGTGTCCGTGCAGGGATTATTCGACCGCTTCGTGTACGAATCGTGTATATGGTTGAATTTTTAGTCGAGTATCGTTGTAGATGATTGTCCGATCCCGAGCATGCCATCTACGTCGGTTTCTGTATTCCATGACGCCGTAGCTTCGATGTAGTTTATCATCTTAGATCGCGTTCTTGTTGAATTTTCAATCTGCATGAGTTTAGATAATCGCTTTCTTTGCAGATTATCTTACCTGTCTATGGAGCGTGTTGCTAAGTTTACTGTTACTTTGTTCAACCCGTTCATCACTGTTACTTTGATGTAATTAGTCGTTCTTTCAACCTTATTGTAAAGACCTCTCCTTTCTATTCTTTAGTCTGTGTTCGAAATATCTAAAATCTTAAGGGTTAAATACCATTCTGGTTTGTATTAATTTAATTTAATGTGTGCTTCAATTGATATTTCTTTGTCACAAATATTCGTTTATCTTTGGTGATTAATTTGATAAACTTTGTTATATAATCAATGATTATTATCTTTGTCTTTATCTTTTCCTTTGAAGTTGCAATATTATTTGTTTCCAAAATCGAAACTTGGGACACCTTTTGGATATTCAATATGCATTATTTCTTCACTTTGCTCAAGTTCAGTTGAGTTTGGCGCATAGCGTGATTTGCTGGGGATCCTCAACATTGGCTGGTGATGTTTCCCTGGTACAAGAAAGATTAATTCTTTACATGGCTAATGTCAGATTGACGGATTGACAATTTTCCACAATTTTCCTTCGGATATAAGATTTTAGCTGTACCTTCCATTTATATTCTGAAATCGCTTTGTGTTGTCTATCGAGATAGAGGCGGTCTAGTAGTATTGAGCACCTGTGGGATGAACTCAAAAGGAAAGTTAGGGCCTGAAATCCTGCACCAGTTACGAGATATGAACTTCGAGCAGCACCTACCGAAGAATGGGACGCCATACCGCAAGACAGCGTGAGGAGACTTATTCGGTCCATGAGAAACCGTTTATAAGCGGTAATTAGAGCAAGAGGGGGTAACACTAAATATCGATAATGTTTTTTTTTAATTAAATTAAAAATATTATTGATAAAGCCTTACCTATTCTTTTAATTTTTCCTCGTAATTTTTGAGTTTTAGCACCCTAGAACTGAACCTTATTTTATTTTCATGAATAAGAAGGGTAAGTTAAAAGAATGTGCACTAATGTTAAAGCTAAGATCTTGGACTTAGAGGTTTTAAAAGTAAAAATGGAATTTAAGTTTCAGTTTTTGTGTCAGAGACATTTTACTGCGAATGTACTGTCTGAGTCGATTTTTTGCTCCGTAGTGTATATGTATATTGAGAAACGATTGATTGGAGTAAGAATTGACGATTCGCTTTAATTTATAGTATTTTTACTAAATGTCTATACCATGGATGCACAGACCGCGGCCCGCCTGTCGAATACTGGTGGCCCGCCGACAGCAAAAATAATACTCTCGTACATTCGAAGAATATTTAATTCTATTCCAGAATAAAACCAAAAAAGATATGTTCGAAAAGTAATTTG
Source organism: Chrysina gloriosa (assembly GCA_038088585.1). Taxonomy (NCBI): domain Eukaryota; kingdom Metazoa; phylum Arthropoda; class Insecta; order Coleoptera; family Scarabaeidae; genus Chrysina; species Chrysina gloriosa. The sequence goes on along the minus strand of CM076090.1, from coordinate 9,208,413 downwards.
AATCTCGCGCGCGCGCTATTTGAATCTAGCGCCCAAAAATGCTAAGTCAAGTAACATCGCTTGCTGCCTTTATATAAAGTTCAAAATAGTAGAGAAATCAAGAATTTTCTAGCGCGGTGTGAGCAAGCGAGATAGCAATAGTCCCGAATTCCCGATTGCTCGCGTAGGTACGAGTAGATACACGAAGCTTCCAGAGTCGTATGCGCGGTATAAAAGCCACGCTAACCGCAGCGACCGACAGTTCGGTTTTAATTTGAGTGAAATGTCAACAGGAAGAAATAAGCGCGAAAATACAAAGCGAAGTAATAAGTGATTGAGAATAAGTGCAGTTTAATAGTGTTTTGGGGAAGCAATAGTTCTAGTGTAGATTTTAACTCGACTAGCCGGTGTCATATATTTTGATCCACATTCAACGTAGATTTCCTGTTAACCCGTCAAGTGCCGTGTATAATTGTGTTGTGAAATCGTAAGTAAAATTCAGTTATTAATAAGTATTTCCCTACCTATTTAATCAATTTTAATCCAATTTAGCTTTAATGTTGGCCAAATATTAAAATAAAACAAAGAAATTACTATTTTTATCAGAATTTCTCTAACTGTAATAATTACGTCATTATTTCAGATATAAAATCTGTATAAAAATCTTAAAATTTCTGAGGAATTTAATCAATTATTTTTGATAATTTAAAAGAATGGGTAATTTAAGTAGGTACTGTAATTGTTTTTAGGTGCTGTGTTAATCCTAGCCAGGATTAGAACGCAACATGGAGAAGCCAGGACCTAGTAAAAAACGTAAGGTTAAAGGTGAAAATCGGCAGTTTCAAGAAATTTGGACTGAGAAATACTTTTTGTATGGTCGCATAACAAAGTCGTTTGTTTAATTTGCAAGAATTCTGTTGCGATTGCAAAGGAATATAATGTAAAAAGGCACTATGAAACGCAGCATCCTTCTTTTACCAAGTTTACAGGCGAATTAAGAAAGCAAAAGATGTTGTCTTTAAAACGGGAGCTTATTGGTCAGCAAGCTATGTTTACAAAACCCATTCAAGATTCAGAAACAGCTACAGAAGTTAGTTATGAAATTTCTCGAATGATAGCAAAGCGAAGTCGCCCCTTCATTGATGGCGATTTTGTAAAAGAATGCATAGAAATTGCCGCTAAGAAAATGTGTCCAGAAGCAGCAAAAAAGTTTGAGAAAATTCAACTGAATCTTATGACTATCCAAAGACGAATTATGTCTTTGTCAGGTAATATTGCGGAACAATTAATTGAAAAAACTAAGATCATTGAATTTTTTCATTAGCACTCGACGAATCCACTGATATTAGTTCCACAGCTCAACTTCTCATATTCATACGAGGTGTTACTCAAGATTTTGAAGTCTTAGAAGAGTTATTCGGAATGTGTTCATTGAAAGGTCAAACCAAAGGAGTTGATATACTCAATGTACTTTTGGATGAGTGTTCAAAAACTGATTTGGACTTATCAAAATTATCGGGAGTTGCGACTGACGGTGCTCCTTCGATGATTGGTGTCAATTCCGGGCTAGTTACTTTACTGAAAAAGCATCTGCAAGGAAAAAACATAAACGCTGAAGATCTCATGCAGTTTCACTGCATTATACACCACGAAACCCTCTGTTCTAAAAAATTGAATTTCAAAATGTCATGAAAGTGGTAGTTTCGACTGTAAATTTCATAAAATCACGAGGACTCCATCACAGACAATTCAAACAATTCCTTGATGACATCGAAAGCGAATACGGAGATTTACTGTATTATACAGAAGTAAGGTGGCTAAGCCGTGGATTGACACTGGAACGATTTCTAAATTTAATAGAAGAAATTGGAATATTTCTGGCGGAAAAGCAAAGGGATGTCCCGGAACTTAAAAGTCCTGATTGGTTGTGTGATTTGGCTTTTTTAGTTGACATTACAAATCATTTGAATGTCTTGAACACACGGCTTCAAGGCAAAAATCAACTGATATCCCAGCTCTACGCTCATGTATCATCCTTTCAATGCAAGCTGACACTTTTCAGATCACAATTGAATTCTGGAAATTACAATCATTTTCCGAATTATAAGAAAATGGCTGAAAAATTCAACAAAACTGCGATTAATTTCAGTTATGTAGAAAAGCTAGATATTTTGATTCAATCTTCTCAAGACAGATTTTCGGAGTTTAAAAAAGTGAAACCTCTGTTGGACATATTCAGCAATCCTTTCACGATTTCAGTTGAAAATGCGCCAGAATCAATGCAGTTAGAAATTATCGACATTCAAAACGATCAAGATTTACGCAACAAATTCAACGAAGGAGACTTGCTGAACTTTTACCGCTGCATTGATAAAAATATGTACGAAAAGTTGCGCATAAGCGCTCTGAAATGTGCCAGCTTATTTGGTTCTACCTATATATGTGAACAAACTTTTTCAATACTAAATAATAATAAAACAAAAAATCGAAACCGCCTTGCAAATGAAAGTTTGGAAGCAGTTTTACGTGTTGCTACAAGTAAATTTGAGCCAAATATAAAAAGATTGTAAACACTATGCAGTGCCACGCTTCAAATTAATAAATTCTTTTTGAATTTTAATAAATTATTATCAATTCTTTATTGTCTTTAGTTACCTATACTTCTGGCGGCCGGCTCGCCATCAGTTCATGATTTGCCCGAGTGGCCCCTAGTCTTCATAAGTCTGTGCAACCATGGTCTATACATATACTTCGTGACCTTTAATTATACTTCTTATATGATATCTTATATTATAGATGGGCAACCTCCGGACCGCGGGCTACATGCGCCCGGGCCGCTACTGAATTCTTTCGTTGCATATTAGCACGGCCCGTCTAAACTTAATTCATAATGAATCATAAGGATACCACAAAAATGTATATTTTTCAAGATTACTCGCAGCATAAAACTTCTACAAAAAAGGTTGCCCATGCCTGTCTTATATGATGGTTTTCTATCACAATTAGGTCAATTAAACAAGAGTGATTGAAATAATAGTAGCATTCTCAAAACGTTTTTAAACGTTTTCAGGACACCTGCATCAGTTAAAAATATACACAAACATGTCTTTTTATTCGGAAATTATCAACAAAATAACTAACGACTAGGATTTCTCGATATATACGATCTGCACAAAATTTGTATGTTATAAATAACTGATTTAATGTGCAAACACACATGCAAACTATGAAAACACCCAAAAAACGTTCTGTGAATATAACTATTATTTCAATCATTCTTATTTAATTGATCTAATTGTGGTAGAAAACTATCATATAAGATAAGTATTGTTACTAACTGTAAAACAATTTATTTAGCTATCAGTTGCTTTCGCGAGATTTCTTACGAAATAAGAACGCACTTCATTAGTGCGCCCATTGTTTTTCTACGTTCAGTTCACGCAATTGTGTAAAAAAATTGCGAACTCGACGAATTCTCGTTGTTAACGCTTCTATTCATACAAATTCTTACTCCCATCGACGGAGCAAAACAAAAAGGCGCTTAATTAGAATTACGATCAGCAGAGCACGGCCAGAAGGAAGAAAGCATTTCGGGCGAAGAAAGCGACCGGGATACGGGAGAGACGAGCGGCGACACGAGCAGCTCGGTCTATCGACCAAGAAGAGGTTCATTACAGCCAGCTGTGACCAAACAGAGCTACGGCAGCTTTTATCTGAGGATGGGCGCTGTCGGTATGAAAATAAATGTCCGCCTTAAGCGGGATAGAGCCTCGTCCGCTATAAAAGGGTCGTTTCTCTTATTTGCAGCTTTCGGCATCGGCAGCATGATCTATTCCGGGTTGGAGTTCGGGCAGTATTTCGAATTGGAAAGGAACACCAAATGCCATAATATATTCCTAGCGTTAACGCCGGCCACCAGGATGGCCTTTATTTTTATACAGATGTACTTTATATTTCTTACCAACGAGGTAAGTAATTCGTTTTATTTTAAGGAAGATTAAATCGAAAAGAACGATGAAGTTTATGTAATTGTTCGCATTTCTCTTTCGACGTAAACGTCGTTCCGATTACTTAAAACTGTCTAGCCAGCTTTTGGTAAAAGAAGGGTAAGATAAGTATTGGCAAAAAGATTCTGAATGTTATTCAGCCAACTTGAAGTTTCAAGTTATAAGGTTTGTGTCAATATTCACTTCCTACTTTACGTGTAATTTAAAGATTCTCTACGAATGCACTTTTTATATATTCTCGTAGCCTTTCAGAACCGATATCAATAGTAGAAAGAACGCCCAATATCAGTAGAAAGAAACTTTCTTCGCGTTCTCCTAAGTATCGCTATTTCATATACAGACATAGATAGATTGGGCGTTATTAGAACTGGGTAAAATGGAACAAAATTAAATTAATAGTTACAAATAGAAGAGATAGCAAAAAGATTAGTAAAGAAATAAAGACATGGACAAACTGCACTAAGAAACAATAGAGAAAGAGAACGCCCAGATACGCCCAAATACGCACAATTGGGATTAGTGAAGAAACGCTATTGGGCGTCTTTTGCTCTCTGAAGGAGCTCTGAGCCTTAGAAGTAATGCCTTCGTCTATTTGCTCCGAATAACTTCGGTTTCCTCTTCGCTAAATTTCGGAAGACTTCTTTTCTACATATGATTTGCATATTCTAGGTGACAATCCTTAAATTGTGTTTCTTCTTTTCTCGCGGATACGTCGTCAGCATTTCCTCCTTGACCATTCACAATTTATCTTCTTTTCTCTGAGAGGAGATAGTTAACCTTTGTCCCAATCCCTCTATTCTTCGGAAGACCATTCGTTTCCTTCTCGTTCACCCTGACTCTGTTTCCCACTGGGTTGGTTTGCATATTCTAGGTGGCAATCCTTAAATTGTATTTCTTCTTTTCTCGCGGATACGTCGTCAGCATTTTCTCCTTGACCATTCACAATTTATCTTCTTTTCTCTGAGAGGAGATAGTTAACCTTTGTCCCAATCCCTCTATTCTTCGGAAGACCATTCGTTTCCTTCTCGTTCACCCTGACTGTGTTTCCCACTGGGTTGGTTTGCATATTCTAGGTGGCAATCCTTAAATTGTATTTCTTCTTTTCTCGCGGATACGTCGTCAGCATTTTCTCCTTGACCATTCACAATTTATCTTCTTCTCTCTGACAGGAGATAGTTAACCTTTGTCCCAATCCCTCTATTCTTCGGAAGACCATTCGTTTCCTTCTCGTTCACCCTGACTGTGTTTCCCACTGGGTTGGTTTGCATATTCTAGGTGGCAATCCTTAAATTGTATTTCTTCTTTTCTCGCGGATACGTCGTCAGCATTTTCTCCTTGACCATTCACAATTTATCTTCTTCTCTCTGACAGGAGATAGTTAACCTTTGTCCCAATCCCTCTATTCTTCGGAAGACCATTCGTTTCCTTCTCGTTCACCCTGACTCTGTTTCCCACTGGGTTGGTTTGCATATTCTAGGTGGCAATCCTTAAATTGTATTTCTTCTTTTCTCGCGGATACGTCGTCAGCATTTTCTCCTTGACCATTCACAATTTATCTTCTTTTCTCTGAGAGGAGATAGTTAACCTTTGTCCCAATCCCTCTATTCTTCGGAAGACCATTCGTTTCCTTCTCGTTCACCCTGACTCTGTTTCCCACTGGGTTGGTTTGCATATTCTAGGTGGTAATCCTTAAATTGTGTTTCTTCTTTTCTCGCGGATACGTCGTCAGCATTTTCTCCTTGACCATTCACAATTTATCTTCCTTTCTCTGACAGGAGATAGTTAACCTTTGTCCCAATCCCTCTATTCTTCGGAAGACCATTCGTTTCCTTCTCGTTCACCCTGACTCTGTTTCCCACTGGGTTGGTTTGCATATTCTAGGTGGCAATCCTTAAATTGTATTTCTTCTTTTCTCGCGGATACGTCGTCAGCATTTTCTCCTTGACCATTCACAATTTATCTTCTTTTCTCTGAGAGGAGATAGTTAACCTTTGTCCCAATCTCTCTATTCTTCGGAAGACCATTCGTTTCCTTCTCGTTCACCCTGACTGTGTTTCCCACTGGGTTGGTTTGCATATTCTAGGTGGCAATCCTTAAATTGTATTTCTTCCTTTCTCGCGGATACGTCGTCAGCATTTTCTCCTTGACCATTCACAATTTATCTTCTTTTCTCTGAGAGGAGATAGTTAATCTTTGTCCCAATCCCTCTATTCTTCGGAAGACCATTCGTTTCCTTCTCGTTCACCCTGACTCTGTTTCCCACTGGGTTGGTTTGCATATTCTAGGTGACAATCCTTAAATTGTGTTTCTTCTTTTCTCGCGGATACGTCGTCAGCATTTTCTCCTTGACCATTCACAATTTATCTTCTTTTCTCTGAGAGGAGATAGTTAACCTTTGTCCCAATCCCTCTATTCTTCGGAAGACCATTCGTTTCCTTCTCGTTCACCCTGACTCTGTTTCCCACTGGGTTGGTTTGCATATTCTAGGTGGCAATCCTTAAATTGTATTTCTTCTTTTCTCGCGGATACGTCGTCAGCATTTTCTCCTTGACCATTCACAATTTATCTTCTTTTCTCTGAGAGGAGATAGTTAATCTTTGTCCCAATCCCTCTATTCTTCGGAAGACCATTCGTTTCCTTCTCGTTCACCCTGACTCTGTTTCCCACTGGGTTGGTTTGCATATTCTAGGTGGCAATCCTTAAATTGTGTTTCTTCTTTTCTCGCGGATACGTCGTCAGCATTTTATCCTTGACCATTCACAATTTATCTTCTTTTCTCTGAGAGGAGATAGTTAATCTTTGTCCCAATCCCTCTATTCTTCAGAAGACCATTCGTTTTCTTCTCGTTCACCCTGACTCTGTTTCCCACTGGGTTGGTTTGCATATTCTAGGTGGCAATCCTTAAATTGTGTTTCTTCTTTTCTCGCGGATACGTCGTCAGCATTTTCTCCTTGACAATTCACAATTTATCTTCTTTTCTCTGAGAGGAGATAGTTAACCTTTGTTCCAATCCCTCTATTCTTCGGAAGACCATTCGTTTCCTTCTCGTTCACCCTGACTCTGTTTCCCACTGGGGTTGGTTACCCAACCTTCTATTGAGTTGCTCAGATCACCATGGTAACCCACGAAGAGACGACGGTTTTGCGCATCACAACCCCTTGGACCTCAAATAAAACTGTAGGGAATCGAAAAATCTATTGCTAATAATACGGTGATTAATGAAGCATATTTTCCCTCACGGTTTATTGGTCTATGCAATTTGTGCTTACTTAGTAACCTATTGCACAGCTATATTTTGTGACTGCCCAGTGAACTCAAGTCATTTAATTAGGTCTTTATATAGAGAGTCATGCAGATTCTATGAATCTAGAGAGTAAACGAAAAGACAATTGGGCCTATGAAGATCAGCCCCACTAGGCGATATCTTTTATTAACTTTCTCTGCTGGGCAGTATTTAGTCGGTATTTGAAGTGTTGATAACTGTGAACAAGCGATATTGTGTTTATTTGAAATATGTCAATCTAGCACCTGGACTTACACATCATTATTAACATAAACTAGTTTTACTGATTGAAGTAGTGGACAATTATATTAGACTTCGTCCGGAAAGTCTCTACAGTGTGGTGTTGAACCATCACATTATTTACAAAAAGTTCAGGTACCATCATCGTAGAAGTGACCTTAGATCTCAATCGATTTTGAAAAATATTGGAACAAATATTCATTCACAATTACTTTGATTCCAAAAAGTTTGGGCATTGCTTTCACTTCATCAATATTTACGTTTATTGCTCTAACAACATATTTGATTCTGAGACAGTAGTCATCTTTATTTTCTGCTTTTCATTTTTAACATATTTGGATGTTTCGGACGCAAATCACCTTAACTTTTTTCATGTTTCCCAAATCTTTCACACAGATCGAATTTGGATATCACTAAAAAAATTCATCGTAAGATATCTGCATAATTTTTTTTATTTTATTCATTTCATACTGACGTGCTATTCAATTTTTTCCCCAACTTCAACGAAGGTGGGTGAAATCTGTTGAGTTTTGCAAGAACCCAAAATACATATTCAGCGTAGATCATTCAATGTCTCTTGTTCTTCTTAATCGTAAGTTTCCCTGGCTGAAAGGATGTAGGGGTTGAGCCAATTTTCTTCCATGGTTTCTCCATTTCATTCTATCCTTGGTCCGTTCCTTTGTATTTTCCCATTCCAGTTCCTTTTTCCAAACTTATCCTCTTATTTCGTCATTTTATGTCTTTCTTGACTATACTTTTATGTTCTTACCTTCTCCCTCCGTTTCACATCCTCTTTTTGTGAGTCTATCCCTTTTCATTCCACATATGTACATGATCCATCCATCTCAGCTTACCCTCAGCGATTTTGTCTTGGACAGGTTGCACATTTAATTCTTGTCGCGATATTTCATTCCTTATCCTGTCCTTCGTGGTTTTGCCTTCTATTTTCCTTAGAAATCTTATTTCTGTTGAATTTATCTTTGCCGTATGCTTGTCTGTTAATATCCACGATTCACTGGTACATATCATTTCTGGCCTTCATATCTACTTCATGGAATTACAAATTTCACGTACTTTTCGGATTCATTCATTTATTTCCCCATTTAATTTTCCATTTTCTTCCTATCTTGTCCCCTAGTTTCATATCCTCTTTTTGTGAGCATATCCCTTCCCCATATCCATCTCAGCTGACTCCCAACGATTTTGTCTTGTACAGGTTCCACATTTAATTCTTGTCGTAATGTTTTATTATTTATCCCCTCCTTCTTGGTTTTGCCTTCAATTTTCCTTAGAAATCTTATTTCTGTTGAATTTATCTTTGTCTTATGTTTGTCTGTTACCATCAACGATTCACAGCTACATATCATTACTGGCCTTTCTATCTACTTCATGGAATTACAAATTTCGGGTACTTTCCTGATTCTGTCATTTATGTCCCCATCTAATTTTCCATTTTTTCCAGTCCTAAGAAACTAACTGATCCCAAGGCTTTTCTACCTTACCGAGCGTAAAGTGTTTCTTCAATAACCGTTCTCAAATATTTGCTTAACTTCCAACTTGTGCAATCTTCTGTGCCTTCAATTTACTCTGATTTGTTCTGGCATCTGTAGCTATAATCATCAGTCTTTATTTTACTTGTATTTATTCTCTTATTTGTTCTCTCTAGTTCATTTAGGAAATCTAAATTGTAGTGGAGATTTCCTTCTGAATCTGCCAGGAGGGCCATGTCATCAACAAACATTAACTGAACTACTTCTTTTTCTTCCATTTTCAACTTTCTCGTTAGGTGCTTTATTTCGTTCGCCGTCTCATTTAATATTATTGCGAATAACAGCTGACTTAGGGCGCAACTTTGTTTAACTCCTAATTCTCAAGTGAATTCACGTAACTTTTCATTATTTAAACTAAATTTCTCTTACCTGATCAAAATGGAAACATCGGTCTGGGTATTTTCCTGTTGCGCCCCGCGAGCATGTGAAATTATGATTACGTTTCTGACGTAAACTGACGAATCAAAAACGCCCGGAAAAAAATAATAGAAACCGGAAACGACTCTAGAGAATACCGACAATAGGGGAGCAGTAAAAGTCGAACTCTCGTAAAACCTTCCGGAAGAGAAAGTTTAAAACAGAATGGCCTATTGTTAATCATGCTATTCAGTTGGGAGAAAGAAAAATTCAGAAGGAAAAGCATTTATTGAGAAATAAAAGGGACTACGTTTTGGCTAACGAAATGTTTACAGCTTACCATTTCCTGCGGACCTGAACATTAAATTGCGTCCGTCCTTTTTATACAGCTACATCCTCTTCCATGTACAAACGCATGTATGTATTTTGGTTTGGTATAAGGAGGATATTTACTTGATACTTTAGCTGCCATATATTACGTAGGATATCCTAAAACAAAGAATAATATCGATTTGTGTACTTTCGAACGTAATATTTCAGCGAAATAACAAAAATTGCCAAGACTTATTTTACGATAATTCTATAAGCTCAAAAATGAGAGGCATAACCTCCATTTTTAACTTTTATTTTTATATTTTATTTACCTTTCGAATTACCCTCACCCCTTTTTGATCGACCTAGAAAAGTGGTGGAGGTAATCCAAAAGGTAAGTATAGCAATCACACTTTCAGAAGTACGTATTACGCCGTCGACGCAATAGACCAAATTGCATATTTCTTTGTGCATTTGTCTACGTCTTTCATTCGCGCAGGTTGACATGACGTAATATGTACTTCTAAAAGTGTGACTGCTATACATACAAGCGGTCCGGATTTCGTAGGGACAACATGGACAACTTCTGCATTCGAAGAGATACACAGATGGCCAAATTAGCAAAAGGTGCAGGTTCGAAAGCTGATTGAGAATCTATCCCCAAATTCTTTTTGTTAGTTTCCACTTGTTCAGAATTAAAAAAATTAAACAAAATCTTCAAATGTTTTTCATTTGCGGCAATTTCCCTGCTACCCCAAGATACCAAGATGCGGTTAGAACCAATTTGAATGGCAATTTAAACACTTTCATTGGCACTTAATAAAAACAATTTCGTTTGTGCAAATTTCTAGTAATCTAACCTAACCTCAAAATTTTAAATTGGTAAGGAGCAATGTTTTTCATCCCTTATAAGCGGGAATTTTTTCTGAATACAATGATGTATCACACGATATGGAAACTTCTTCAAAACTGAGCTTATTCTTTTTACGGGCAGAAATCACTAGTGCCATTATCACTATAAGTTTGGTTTTTGTTTATCACGATATCTATGAAATTATGTTTAGAAGCAAATATCACGATTATCCATTGTGAGCGTACGTGCCTATCAGTATTGTGGGTGTTACTACTTCAACTTATAATGGAAAATCTTGAAAAATATGATGTATTTTGTACGTATATCAAGTGCTATAAGAACGTAGAACTTACACGTCATGCAGAGCTCAATACCCAGAAAGGCGATTACCTGATCGGAAGACGATATTGCGATTGGACAGGAATCTAAAGAGTTAGGTTCGTTTGCTGCAGCAAGACCAAAGATGTACAATAAGAATAATGCAGAAAAGGTAGAATTAGTTTTAGCTTCTGTTAATGTGGATAAGTGTGTTTCTTCTAGAGAAATTCTGCAGAGTGTAGGGTGTGCCAAAGACTGGAGCTTCAGAAATTTTGAAGAAAAGCAAGTACTAGTGGTATAAATTTAAAACATCTCAAAGATTAAGACCAGGGGATACAGAAAGAGGGCTGCATCTTTCCCAACTGGTATTTGGGCCAAGTGGACGCAAATCCCAATTTCAAGAATACCATTTTGTGGACAAAAGAAACTATGTTTACCAGTAATAAGCATTACTACTCCCAAACTAAGTTACAGCTGACTTTTCCAGTTCGAAACCATGTTAGTTTCGGTTTCAATGTTTGGCGTGGCATAATAAATAATAGATTACTAGACCCCATTATTTCTAATGATAGTTTAACGGGGCAAAGGTAACTCTCCTTTTTACAAGAGGAGATCGAATATTTAATAGAACAGTTGCCACTAGAAATTGATGTAAAAATGTCGGGAACCCAGTCGGACACAGCAAACTGAAGACTAAGTTGGCTCCTATCTTCCGCAACAATTCTCAGATGGTCTCAAAAATAATTCTTAGCTCTCTACTAGTCCTATACTATCACTCTACTAGCTTATATTAGTTCCCTTCAATTGAGGGGAAAGCAAATGCTCAACGTGGACGACTAGTTCGTACAGCGAAATTGGGGAAGCGAAACTTCCAGATGCACACAACGATAATATTTAACTCCCATAGTCGAATTTCCGTGTATATCCTCGACAAACGAGCCTTTAAAGCGAAAACGGAATAACTTGTTCACGGAAAACGACCTATTCCACTGAACGCTACACAGCAGAATCCCCACACGCGCATTCAACAGGCGCAAGCTGTATCGGAAACTTACAAAAGCGGGCCGCTATATACGACAAAAGTTGGGGCGAGAGAGGTCACAAGGAACGATACAGGAACCTGTAACAATTGAACGTAATAAAGTAATTAATACTGTCCAGAAACGGTGCCAACCATGCATTGCAAACAGAGGTGGATTATTTGAGCAATTTAATTATTGTTAATTATTGTTTTTGTAGTTGAGTTTGTATGACAGTTCGCTTTTTTCAGTTTTTCTTTTTAATAATTTCTGAACTGTTCGGAATGTAATATTTTTTCAACGGAATTTCAATCGGCATTCAAACCTGCTCAACATTGTCTATTTAACCAAATCTCTATCTTTAATAATAAGAAACATGGCCATGTTGTCCTTACGAAATCCGGGCAGTCTGTCATAAGTAGATCACGATATGCACATTTAATTATCTTTTATTTCAGCAAATGAGAGTCTACAAGCATAAAATCGCGGCTCGATTCGGCCTGATGCACATGATCGGTACCAATCTATCCGTTTGGCTGTTAGTGCTCGTTCAGGAAACCAAACATGAGATCCTCACGTTCTACAATCCGGAAAACAACTCTCTACGCATCTCGCACCGCATCCATTACAAAGGCAATTTGCTAGGTTTGCCGGTGGTAACGGCAGACCATCCGGCCGAAGCCCACGGCCATCATCACATCGTCGCGAGGGGTCTGAAGGGTCCTCATCACCTCTACGAATGTCGCAGGACAAACATAATAGGCTCATTAGTGCAGGACGCGTCGCCGTTTCTGTTTCCCTGCACGATCGAGTACAGTTTAATATGCGCCGCCATTCTTTACGTCATGTGGAGGAATATTTCGAAATTACCGAGTCAGGCGAACTCGTTGAAAACGAAAGCGGAATACAACGCGTACAAGAGAAGTCCTCATCATTACTCCGTGGATTGCGCGAGAGCGCAAAAAGGACTTTTCGTCGGTATCTTACTGCTGGTCTTAACGATTATTTCCCTAATTCTATTCTTCGTTTTGATATCGCGACCCGAATTCGTCGGATTGGCCGTGCTGGAAGTGAATATTTGCGAATTAACTTTGTACGGTTTGACGACTTTGGCGACCATCATCGGTATGTGGCAGGTCCGCCAATTAAAATACGACGGAAGCAGGAATTTGCAATTGGATAACATCCTGTTGATCGGTGCCCAAACCGGGATGTTCATCTACAGCACCTTTACGATAATCGGCGGTCAATTCACCATACAACGAAACACCGTATTGGTGCTAGCAACGGCATTGGCTTCGCTTCTCCAAACTTCTTGCCAGACCATGTTCGTCTTGGACGCCTCCAGGAGAACGTGCGCCACTCCGGATCAAATACGAAAGAAACCCGGTCGACAGATCGTCACTTTCCTCTTAGTTACGAATTTGGCGATGTGGGCTATAAACACTTTGGAAAAGTCCAGGGCCGAATCGCATCCCATTCAACTTCACTTTTACGGCTTGTGGGCTTGGACGATCATAACGCACGTTTCCATGCCTTTGGCCATCTTTTACCGGTTCCATTCCACCGTGTGTCTGTGCGAAATATGGAAAAGAGCGTACAAAATGAAGCCGACCTATATGTAGTTATCGTTGATCGATGTATTTGTGGAAAAAAAACGTAGGAACATATCTAGGAAAGATAATAGAAGAGTAAGTATGTGAAAAGAGAAGAAAATCAAAGCAATAATTAGTTAAAAGTATTGAGATGGAGAAATTTTTGCCCAGCTTATCAAATTTGGATAACCTCAAATTCATATTTTTCATATCATACTGTCATCCTCGGTTTTTGTTTCACCTCCTTGCTTCAACCCAAAAATAACTGTTCCAGCAGAGAAATTGCAGAATTTTCTTTACGTTTTGCACACTACCGTTGGACTACCTGTTCATTTGAAAAATTGAGTCCCAATTAAAAAATTAACTGTTTGAGGACCAACACGTTTCCTCTCGTTCTTCGATTACAAAAAACAATCGTGTACCAACAAGGTCCGTTCAAAATGTATCCAGCCTGCCGAAAATAATAAAGCGATTGCGATTATATTTGGTAGAAAGTTGTCCATACCCTCTTGTAAAGTATCCCGTGTGCAGCTCGTGGTCTTCCTTGAGAAAGTGCAAACAATCACTTCAAATTAGAGTAAACAGGTTATTATGAAGCAAAAGGAGGACGAAAACGGGAGAAAATTGCGGAAGAAGCAGATCTAAGGTTTTTGCTACTTGCTTACTCACTTCATCCTAAGCCTTTCTACCTTTAGGTGTAGGGCTGCAGCAGGGCAAGTTTTGCGCTTTTGTCTCCATTGTCTTCTGCGTTAAGATTGTTCAGTACCTATTTTTTACTTTTTTGTTTTATAGTTTTTCTCCATTGCAACATGCTTCATGTTGTAAAACAAAGGGTTTTCCCTTATTTATATGTTGCTATCTCATTTAGTTTTTAGGAAAAAGTCAATAATAACACGAAATTTGACGTTTTTTGTGGCCAAACTTACAAACAAACGAGTAAACGAAAGAATTTTTTTAATGAAAATTGAAAGATGTATTCCAGAACTGGAATGTACCAATCTCGAATTTTTCTAAGAAAACTCAATTTAGTTGCAAATCATATTTTAAAAAACGCCTATTTAATGCAGTTTTTTAATACTTCTTTTTTCCGCAGTATCTCCTGGTGCCTTGGTATAGCGTCGGAGTTGAAATGTTTACTGTTCTTTGTTCCATTTACTCCATCGCCCCCGATCCTGTGCGAGTTCCTTCATTTCTCTTATCGTTCTTCCTCTGTTTTCTCCTATTTCCTGTATTTGTTGGCTCCATGTTATCCTGGGTCTCTTTTCTTCTCTTGTTGGATCTTTTTGCTTCATATATGCTCTTTACTAATCTGTCCTCACTCATCCTGCATACATGTCCAAACCATCCCATCCGTTTTCTCTCAATTACTTCTATTATGGATTCCTGCTTTAAGTCACTTCTTATTTTTTCATTTCGAATTTTATCAAATTTGGTTCTTCCACTTATTTTCCGGAGGTACTTCATTTCCGCAGCATTAATTGCACTATCATATCTGTATCTGTATCATGTAGTTTTATCTTTTTATCTATTTCTTTCTTCCCTAGAATAGTTTTATTAATGGTATAATATATTCTGTTTGCTTTTCCTGCTCTATTGGCTGCGTCTGCATCAATATTTCCATCCTTTGATATTACAGATCCTAGATATTCGTATGTTCTTACTCTTTCTAATTCCCCTTCTTTGCAAAATATGTTTCTGCTTCTGTTATCCTCCGCTGCTCTCTCATTTACAATCATTACCTTACTCTTCTCAGCATTGATCTCCATCTTCATTCTATCTATTTATATATCTATTATTTTTCTCCATTTTAATACTTCTAATTAGGAAAATCTTCATTTCTACCATCGGTATGCCCCAGGTATTAAGAATGTCTACGTATATACACGATAAAAATTGTTTTAAATTAGGGTGAAAGTAATGCCGACAGTAATTTAACACCGCCCCTTACCTAATCCCTCCTATGAATTAGTATTGAACCAATAAGGATCATTTCTTATGCCTTTAAATAAGGGTAAATCCTTTGTTGTACAACATGAAACATGTCGCAATGTAGAAAAACTAAAAATAACGTTATTTATGCGTTATTACCTATTGCTAGTAAAATCAAAGTATATAAAAACCATCAAATAAAGTTGATTCTTTTGAAATTAAGAGAATTCCGAATTGACTGGTTATTTACAGAAAATTAGTGATCCTGGACGATCGGTTGTAAGTAAACAACGAACCTTTTCGACTTTGTACCAATAGAAAAAAGGCAGGCAGTAGTCCAAATATTATATGTGAAACTGAACTACTAGCGACGCGTGGCGGATTTATCTTGTCCCTACAAAGCACTGAACAATCTTAAGCTTCATATTCCGCTCGGTGCTATGCCCTTCCTCGCTGTTTCTTTTCTAATTATTTCTATCCATCTTGTTCTCGGTTGCCCTTTCCTGTTCACCCGCCGAAACTCGCGTTTCAAACACTATCTTTGTGAGTCTATCGACGGATCTTGAACATACACGTCCAAACCATCGAAGTTGTTCGTCCCTTTCTTTTATTTGCAGATTTCCTCTGAATGTCTTGTTACTTGTTTTGTTTCCTCCTATTTTTGTTTTATATTGTTCTCAGAAACCTCGTTTCCATTACTGCATTGATTCTGGATTCTTGTCTCTTTGTCCATGACGTACGTGGGTATCGATCTCACCACTTGTTTCACAACTTTCGTCTTTATCTTTTTCGGTTTCTTCCTTTCTGGTTTCCCTAGAAATGTTGACCTCATTGTAGAGAATATTTCTCCTGTTCTTAATACTCTTTCATTTATTTCCCTTTGCATTTTCCGATTTTCTTCTAAATTTGCAGCCAAGGACTTGAAGTAGTCCGCCTGCTTAATTTTTTCAATGCAGTCTTATTTCGCACGTTTTCAAGGATTTTGATATTATCTTTGTTTTTGTTTTCTTGTACATTAATTTTCATGTTTATCCTCGCTAGTTCCTCCCCTGCCATCTAGGAACATCAACTCATTCATTTGTGTTGTTCTCTAATTATCTACTTGAGGATAAGTTAAGAAATTTTGTTCTAATCGAACCTCGAAATCAGGTTTTCAATCCTTAAGGATTTTTAATTGTTCCAGTCGTGCAGTTTGTAGAAATGGCTTCTTCGGGAAGATAATACGAAGACATTGATAAAATTGTGCATTTAGTGCGAGCTACAAAATAATAATAAATGAAATCTAAATTCAGATCAGAATCAATTTTCAACTAACTTAAAAGAAGATTCTGTAGCAACGGAAATTCAGGCCATTCGAGACTAAACCCCGCGTGTTCTGCTCAAGCTTACATAATACTAAAGTTTGCCAGGTCTTTTGGAGCTACAGATTGACATAATAGAAAAGGCTCGTCAAATATGAAGTTCGTTCTGGCTAAAAGTATCAAAATACTGAAACCAGCGCCGATTGTGAAATGGTAATGTGTGACCCCTCAAAGCATTTTTTGAACCGATTTTCGCAAATGACCTTCCTTTACTTTGTATTTTCTCACTGAGGATGACAATTCCGTGGTCGAAATGCGTATTCCGATAAGGGCAAGAGCTATTGAATTTTTTTTTTCATTGTGTTATCCCTCAATTTTTCACATAAATTGACGATCTGTAAACAGTATTTGTATCTTGTAATCTACATATGACGTTTGCTTTTCTACAGGTAAGCACAACACTGCATCTATACATTCTCTGAGAGCAGTACATAAGTAGATTAAGTTTCTTTAAAAATGTAACAAAATCTTAGAAGCTGCTCTAAGATTGAACTAGTTGCATCTCGGTTTTGCCGTGGTCGTTTGCTAAAACTTGACGTTTCGTTGCTCATGCTGTCAGGTTCTTCAGAAGTTATTGAAGACTTTAGGGGCAACTTCTGAAGAAGCTGACAGAATGAGCAGCGAAACGACCATAGCAAAATCAGGAAATCGCTAATTTGTTGGACAACGGCCGTGGAAGCTTACACTGAACGATTTTTGGAAAATAACAGCATGATAACAATTTCAACTTGTTAACCCTAACTATAACTAGAGCTATGTAACATGTCTAAAAGTAACTAGATATTTTGTGCCAATCTAGATAGAAATACAGAAACAAAATTTATCCATCTCAATTACTACTTGCTCAAATGTAGAAACGCCACGAATTTCATAAAAGAAAAATCAAATCCAAAATTCCTGTATTTATTGTAACACAACGTCCAAAAAAAGGGGGTACCAAATTTCGCCATGAAAACGCATCCATCCTTAGTCTGAACAGAATTTATGAAACTAACTTGACTACTTAGCAATTTGTCCTCATAACTGTGATCAAAACGCACCAATCTGAACAAAACGAAAGAATTCCGGAAATTGGGTCCCTCCTTTCCGTATTATAAAATGTATACTTACGGGCGTGTTCGATAATGAAGGTACAAGTCGCCGAAATGATTGATTTTGTTTTTCCGATGTTTATCTTCGTAATTTCTTTGTATAGGACTTCAAGGTTCCTTTGAAGCGCTTCTTCTGACTCGGCTAGAATTACCATATCGTCCGCAAATATCGATTCACACAAGTTAATCCCATTCATTATCCAGTGGCCCATTTTTGGTGATTTCATTTGCTTTTTTTTGCATTCTCTATGGCTTCATCTAGTACAATCGAAAACAGCAATGGACTAAGCAGACATCCCTGTTTTGGCCCTTATCTTTGTTGTAAACTCGTTAGATTCTTCGTTGTTGGTTCTGTATTTTATTATTCCTATACATCTCTTTTATTAAATCCATTGTCTTTTATGCATATTTCTCTTTTCTAGGACTTTCTTTCTAGGACTCACCCGATCGAAAGCTTGTTCTAAATTTATAAAACAAATATGGATTTCTCTTTTCTTGTTAATTAGTTTTTCACTGGCTTGTCCTATCATCTATATATTAATACGTAGTGGGTCGTCTTCTCGTACGTATTTTAGAGTATTCCCTCCACCTATCGCGATGATACATATATTGTTGTTTTCGTATTACAATGCAGATGTGTCGAACGTATGTTTCATCGCGATACGTGCAGTGGAGCGCAACTGGGAGTCCTTAGAGTGAGGAGGTGAAAATGTATGGACGTTGGAAATGTTTTTTTATGAACGATTTCGACGATTACCTTTCAAGCGATTTTAAGGGTAATTTTTGGGCGCTTTTTCGATTTTTATAGTTTTTCGATCTGACCCTCTCTGATTTTACGTTAAGAATGCAGTAAGTGGTCCACTGAACCGAGACATAATCAAACCAGGTTTCCGTACTTTTTCCTGGATGGATGATTTTCCATTGATCATACCAGGTGCTCAGTTGGTCCAGGGAATCTCAAAGACGAACCTTGATGATTCCTATACCTTTGGAGGGGGAGAAGATGCACACGTCATCTGCGTTCACCGCTAAATGGACACATGGCAAAGTGCCATGTTAGGTACGCTGCCCTTTGTGTAATTAATTGTGTATTAATTAAACGTAGCGTCGTTATTAGCCAATCAGATACAGGAATTTTATAGCCCTATCGATTCCCACGCTCCCAACGTAAACAAAGTATACACGTATCCACGCGTCTGTGCATGCACACGGCGCCAATTTTGCGCATGCGCGGTTCGGATCACAGCGACCTGTACTTTTATTACGAAACATCCTCGTATATTCGATCACACCAAAGTATGTAATAAGAAGAAAATTACACCAACACCTTAGATGGTTGAAAAAAATATATATATAAGTAGTAGTAGAAGAACAATGCCATTACGATTCCATTGGCGTAGATTCAGTTCAGAATTGTGATAATTAATTGATCCCTAAGTCAGTCAGGCAGTCACACAGTTGATTTGTATGTTTGCGATCGAAAGATTAACGTAGGTATAAGTCTTCCGATGTTTCACAGTCACAGTACAAAAACGAAGGAGAAAATCACAAAAGAAGAGAACAATTTTTTACGTGTATTTTGCCTAAATTTTAGCGATTAGAAAGATTATCTCACGTTATTCTTACTAGACACATACGCAACGAGATGAGTGCTTTTTTAATCCTTATCGCAGCAGTAACTACAAAATATTTCCTCCTTTTGTTGGGAGGATTTCAATATCACTTGATTTTCGAATAGACCGTATGGATATCCGTAATTTTCTGGTTTTGGAAAATGCTGTAGATTCAAAATTTGAAAACTTAAACACTCTTGCACATATAATTAGAGTTAGGCGCTTGGCGCAGAAATATTGTAAGTTCCACCTAACAACTGTTCACGAATCTAGCTCCAGGGTCGTACGGTCGAATCGACTTGAATTTACTTGGAACATTAGCAGACAAGAACGCCACTGGCTGCCTGCGTAGTGGTAGATGGAAAGCGAAAACCGCCTAACTCTACCCTTAATTTAATTAAAATGGCATTCATCGTTTCACCCAAAACATAATTTATCTGCTCACAATATTTTTGCTCACAAATTTCTTTCTCTAACGACGAACTGTACAAATATTAACTGGGGAACAATATTTCGTAGATATAAAAATAATAAATGTATTTAGCGATTTTTACCACTTTTGTACTGGTGTTTTTTATATCTTGTAATGGTCTAATCATAGTCATTCGAATAATCTTAAATGTGCTATTTGTAAATGTCGTGAGCATAGATCGTTTTTATATCGATATAATTACATATTACATATTAGTATTAGTGCGCCGGAAGATGGTCGAGAAACCGGCGAAATACTCAGATATCGTTCGATTCGGGTTTTAATTAGTTTAGAGACGACGTAAGTACGTATTGTATGTATATGTTATAGAAATTGTTCCGGATATATTATATATGTGCCATAAAATAATTCATATTTGATATATGAAGATTTGTATATATGTATACCGTTTATGTTTCCTCGTAACAGTTATTTGTTACCTCTGCTTAGAATTTTATTGTATATAAATATTATTTTATTTATTTGTTAGAATTCTGTTGCATAATATATTTACAAATTGTAACTATTTATGTGTACGTTTTAATTATTATTATTATAATTATTATTATTACAATAAAAAATTATATCGAATTGTGTTTTAATATGATTCTTCGAACCTTCAGAAAATACCGGACAAGGATAATGGGAAATTAACGCCGGATTCTTTTTTGTTGCAAAAAGCAAAAGAACAAAAAAATTTTGTATAGTTACTGCACGAGGTCATTACGGAACGTACCGTAGACAACGTAACGACCTCTATGGACCACACGACTTACGTGAACATAACCAAAAAGATAGGGAGCCATAAATTATATACAATCAAAATACAGAAATTAGAGTATTCGGTAATGTACATAGTTCCATCCATTCGAATATTGCTGGCGCTACAACAACGGATCTGCATTTAAATTCTACAAAAACTGAAATTTCAACAGAAAAGAAAAAGCGAAATTAAACGATATGAAAAACGTAACAAAATTATGGTACTGCCTGTGAGATTGCAAAAAGTCATTGATAAATTTGAGCAATAAATCATCTTTCATTTTCTCAAAACAACAAACAAAAAACAAAAACCACAGTAGGTGATTCTTATCTATAATTTAATTAAATACTGTAACATCAATCATTACTGGTATCATTATCAATTATGTATCAAATACATTATATCTGATATAAAATAATTATTGAAAAATGTTATTTTGAATTCTGTTACTGCAGGAGGCTGTGGCAACGCAAGTTGTCCACTTCTGTAGAAAAATAACTGTAAAAAATGCGTAATACGTGCATTGTGAGAGAATTCATATCGAATCCCTCTCACATGTGCAAACATCAATGTTCAGACGATATATATATATAAAATTTGTATACAGCTCTTGCAAAGCCGTACTGACGAGCGGTATAACCGCGAAACGTACGTTTACGGATGGCAAAAGATCAAAAATTTGTAATTTTGAATTCAGCAAAACAAGTGTGACGTAGAGTATTTATTTATATTTTAATGTTCTCTGTTTCCGTGGCTACTGCAATGTAAATAAATTTAGTGACGTCACCGAATTCACCGCACATACCCGAAAGAACTCGGGTGCTGGTCGGGGACATTCGAATAATTTGAATTTTAATTAAGATATAAAATATTTCTTGCATAAATAGATGTTATTATATCACAAACAGACACCTAATTATGTATATAATTATTTCAATAAAAATATATTTCGGTGTAAAGCTCCAACTTGCGTATACTCTATTACTAGATGCTAAATTAATAGGTTTAGAGAATGTTAAAATAGGAGTGGACATTTCACATCACAATAGTATTAAAAATGAAACTTTATTTACACTAAGTACAAACGAAACAACAACTTCCAAAATTGTATTTATCGTACAATATAAAAAACGGTAACAAAAATAAAAACTACATAATAAATACAGAGCTGGAAAAGTAGAAAAACACACTTATTTACAGCCTTCGATTTGGTTAAGTTTTAGTTTAGTCGTATTTCTTGTAACGTGCGTAATGTAGCAGGGAAAGGACCAAAGATCATCTGCCGTGCGCCTTAGTAGCGGGGACTGCCACCGGTTTTTGCGATCCGATGGTCCTGTTCAACATGAAGTTCGATACTTTTATCACCGGCGAGAATAGATGCATCGGATAATCACTGAAAAACAAGAAAAAGAAATCATTGAGGGAACTTTAATATCGGATATAAAGGGATTAAAGGTGGGAGAAGTTTAGCTTTCCCCACCTTTACCTCTTTAGATCCGATATTAAACTCGTTCTTACCAAATTCCAGTGATCGGACTCGCTTCGTTCGCGCTTATTATAAAGATTGGGAAGGTGATCGAAAAGATACATGCGCTGTAATGAAAATACATTAAATTTAGTACTACTAAGGCGGGGCGACTATACATAACACGTAACAGTTGGTAAAAATAGTAAAAAACAAAACAACGCACAGCAACATATCATAACACTTTATCCTGTAACAAATTACAGAATGTATTGATCTAGAAGTTTTCTAATCAAGATTAGAGTCAAGAATTCAAAGAATACAGCCGAACTTCTATAAGTCGAGTTCTTATATGTCACTCTAAATTGTTGCACTTAAAGAAAGTCCGGGAATCGCAGTTGTCTAAGTGTACTGTAAAAGCCAGCAACCATGGAGACTCCACTTGCTCCTACCGCCGATTGCGAAGTTCGTAGTTATTAGTTTTCTTTACAGCAAAAAATAAAAGTGCAACTGAAAGTCATCGCGAATTGTGCAAGGTCATCGCAACGATCTTTTGGGATACCAAAGTTGATCAATTACTTGCCCCGCGCGACCACAATCACAGCTGCTCGCTATTGTGAGGTGTTGAGAAATCTGAGAAGGGCGATTCAAAACAAAAGAAGAGGAATGTCGAGCAAAACAGGTTTTTTGTGCCACAATAACGCTCGCCCACACAATGCTCGTGAAACTCAAGCCCAGCTTGAGCAATTTCAATTGGATATTTTCGGTCATCCATCTTACTCTCCTAACCTTGCGCCAAACGACTTCTATCTCTTTATTCGGGGAAGACGCTTCGCAAATGAGAGTGGACTAAAACAAGAAGTCGAAAGATGGCTAGCCAGTTTGGCGGGAGAGTGGTTTGGCATTGGATTAAAAATCTGTTATCATGGTAGCAAAATTGTAGAGATTAAAGAAAATTATGTAGAAAAATAACTCTCTCCCTCTCGCCCTCCAGACATCTGAAGAGTTTAATTTGGGAAGAAATTCAAATAACGACAGTATCGACTTAGGGTAGTTCGACTGTATTTATCCAATAGGTGCACTTACCTAATTATACACGATTCCGGCAATTGCGTAAATATCGTCAGCGGCAATCCGAATCCGATAAAATAAGGCCAATTAGTTTCAATATAAGACAACCTATGATGTAATTCCCAACCCATATTTATCCACTTATACTCAAAAGCGTATAGAGAATACAACAAACACATATGGATCATAGATAAACCGTACCCAACCCAAAATATCGGTATGTACTCCACTAACATGGCTTGCACAAGGAACAAAGCCTGAACAACGATACTGAAAATCAAATCTGCTAGTAGCTTGCTTAAGCTTTGCATAAATTGGGGCCTGCCACGTGAGTATCTGTAGGCAGTATCTGCTATGTCCTGGAATTTAAGAAGATTATATTTCCTTTTGATGACAGTTTTTGCACTTACTTGAAACCACAGACAGTTAACGATTTTGCTCAAAACAAACAGGGGTAAAACCCAAATGGTCTTAAATATAATGGACAACATCGGTTCGATCCAGGACCATACTATTTTCCCCATAAATGATTCTTTCCCAAATATAATTTGCAGAACTAGATTTATAAATGGTAGTAGGCCATATTCAAATAGAACTATGCTAAGCAGAAACGTCCCCCATTGAAAAAACAGCATTGAATTGTTCTGTTTAACACGTTAGATTCCCTAAATCAAAATAGCATAATTACTTTAATATATAACACCAGTTTACATTGGCATTACTCATGTTTTTTCAATGCCCGCACTGGAACGTTATCGTGAATATCTGAGGCTTTCCTACGGATCGGTGTCGTTGTCTGCGAGGGTGATAGTCTAAATAGCATGCGGTCGTTCATCTCTTTATCCATCGTAAACAAAGTTCTGATGCCTTTGAAGCTATCGAGAAAGCCGCGGCCCACGGCCGTTATCGAATTCTGAAGCAACATTCGTGAATAATCGATATAAATAATTCATAATTGTACTTACTTTAAGGTCCATTATTTACACAAGGAGTTATATATCGCGCGTATATTACAAAAATATGAAAAAGTTACGTCTTATATTAATGCGTCATCCTAAAAAGCTGCATCACGGAGAATTTAATATCTACATCAAAATATTTATATAAAAAAGCAACTCTGATAAAGAACAGAACTATAACCTAAAATAATGACATTTGAATATTGGTCCTAATGTTGTTTTGTCCCTATTGACAAATGAGCCAATATATATTTTATAATGAAATGTAATTATAAAGCAAATAATTTGTAGCGAACAGTATATGTATTGGACGTATTCATAAATACTTTGTTAATTGTTTTTATATTATATGTATATAGTCGAATATATTTTTAGGCAAAAATAAGTGTCTACAAAATCAAGATAGTATTATAGTTGAAGAAGGTGTACACAGACAACAAGAATAAGAAGAAGATGAAAAAGAAGAATAAGAAGACGAAAAGGGAGAAGAACACACACTGCTTAGTTTTCACCCGCTATTTTGACGTTTTTTAAAGGTATTTTTTCTTTACATCCTATGCGTTCCGTACTTCTTATTCTTCTTTTAGGTTCTACTGTCAACTGAGAAGGGGGATAAAACCCAATGAAATCGAATTCGAAATATTATCGTATTCTTCAAGTTTACCTTAAGTTTAATTTAACTTCGGTACAGCTCGGCAAATCTATCTTGGGCAGTCAAGGTTGAATGCGCATTCGAGCACTCAAGATAAATTTGCTAGGCTTCAAGTGG
This sequence comes from Chrysina gloriosa, assembly GCA_038088585.1. Lineage (NCBI taxonomy): Eukaryota > Metazoa > Arthropoda > Insecta > Coleoptera > Scarabaeidae > Chrysina > Chrysina gloriosa. Next base: position 9,183,407 of record CM076090.1, on the reverse strand, counting down.
TCTACTAATATATTGTATTTATAATGGTATTCCGTACTGTAGAAAAAGTTGGGAGCTATTAATTTAACGAGTCTCTCGACCGATATGATTCAAAATATTTCCACTATTTTTGAGACAAACTGTATATGAAGGGCCACAAAAAATAACAAGCGAGAAATAATTATTGAAACGAATGGGAAATTTATAATTCCCGCACAAAATTCAATCAGTGATTGGTCGGTTATTTTATGCATGCAATAGTCTAACAAGCTCTATTGTCGGATTATTGATATTTCTCTCTTTTGTTATTATTGAGACAAACGATGAACAAATACACACGTATCTCTTATAAATTTTTTGTAAATAAAATCATTTTTCTCGGTCATGTAATAAACAAAGTTTCTGTTTAGTCACGATTTCAATAGGACCATGAGCTCACCTTCTTGTTTAGAGCATGGTTTACCAACTGTTATTCAATTTTGACGTTTCGATGTATACAAAGATGTAGGTTAGGATTTAGGAGTATTATTTAAGAAAATTAAAAGACGATACGAAAAATGGTTATTTACGGGGTGTATATCGTTTCAAAATCCGGAGGATTAATATTCAATCACGACCATACCGTACCCAAAATCGAAACGGAGAAAACATTTTCTTATCCCTTAGATATCAAACTGCATTACGAAAATAAGAAAATCACCGTTGAATTTGGTCAGAGAGACGGAATACACGGTAATAACATCGCACATTAAGTTTCTATATTCCCCCAATATAAAAATTTTCCAGTGGGACATGTTCTGTATGCCGTCAATGGAATACCGGTCTCGGGACGTCAGTTAGATGACGGCCGGGATGCCCTAGACATAATCGAAGATAAAGAGCATTATCCGTTAAGTTTGAAATTTGGAAGGCCGAAAATGACGACGAACGAAAAAATATTTCTAGCCAGTATGTTCTACCCTCTTTTTGCGTTAGCTAGTCAGTTAAGTCCCGAGCCGAAATCCTCCGGTATCGAAGTTCTCGAAGCGGACACTTTTAAGCTACATTGTTTCCAATCTTTAACTGGTGTCAAAATGATAATCATAGCGGATCCTCCACAAATTGGAATGGATGTACTTTTGAGGAAGATATATGAATTATATTCAGATTATGCTTTAAAAAATCCGTTTTATTCCCTAGAGATGCCTATTCGATGTGAATTGTTTGATACTAATTTAAAAATTGCACTGGAACAAGTTGAGAAATCCGGTTTGTCTAATGTATAGTCGGATTGATAAATACAGTAAAATGTTGATGTTGTGGTAATTTATTCACTTATTATAATCCTTTATTAATTTATGTTATTTCTAATAATGTTTCACAATATATAAAATTTTTTACACATCTAAAAATACAACAATAACAACATAATAAAATATCCACTTAGAGTACGTGAAATATACAATTTAGTTAAATCAAAAGAAAATCATTAAAAATGAAAGTTACTTCCTGGGTGTTCTAACGCTTGTAAGCGAAGCAATTTTAGAAGGAATCCGCAGCTTCGATATAGAATCATTTTTCGCGGTCGATTTAGCTTTTAAAGCCGATATGTTCGATTTGGGTGGTTTATCACCATTACTTCCTAATTTCGACACATCTTTCTTTCCCGAAAGCGATTTGCTAGCCACCGACGTTCCCGTATCCGATTTCCTCAACTTCAACAACCCCAATTTCGAAGGAGGTACCAAGAATTTCCTTTTCTCCCCAAGAAGGGCAGGCGTTTTCTTAGGCGTTTTGGATTTCCTAGGAGTTCTAAAACTGGAACTAGTACTATTCGATCGGGTGCTATTTAATCTGCTGGAATTCAAGGCTTTTTCATCTTCGACCGCCAAGGGGCTTATTTTTATATCGGAGATTCTTCTGACGCGTTTCGTAAAAGTAATGTTTTGATTGCTCGCCATTTCGATGGCGGCGGATAACATTTTGTGGGCCTCCTTCATGGTGTCGAGTAGTTTGATTGTTCTTTCGCAATCGGGTTTTATACCGTTGGATAAATCGGGAATGGGGCTGGATGTATGCGCTGGTGAAGACGATTGATTCTCCGAAATTTTTGGTTCTAACGTGATCTTCGGAGCGCCAACGATGGACGATTCGCTTTTCAAATTTTCTAAAGATCTGTATTGCGCTACGCTCTCGGAAGTTTTAGAAAACTCCGTAAAGCTCGCGGCTCTTCTACGGCCATCGTTTGAGTTTACTATGTCTAAAGCTTTCATCAGCAAAGTATTGATTAATCTGGATCTGTCCGCTGATATTGTGGGGATGAGTGAGCACTTGGATATAGTGACGTTGCCCTGGAATAGATAAGGATATTAACTTGTAAGTAGTCTGAGCAAACAGTGGTGACACCGTACAATTACGAAGTAACTTACGACAACATCGTCGACTCCCCACTCTAGTCAGTGCGCTGTATGCGAGTAGTTCTGTATATATGTAGGCTGTCGTAACTTATTTCGTAATTTCCTCACTGTGGAAATATATCTAATTCATTTCTATTCAATTTGTGATTTTACGGATGACTTTTAAAACGGTGACGGTAAGTGTTTGAGCACATATTATAATTGATCTCTGATCATTTATTTTGTGTAAACTTTTGTGGGTCCGCCATTGGCTGTTGGCGCTATTGAGCAACTCTAATAATAATTATTATTAAAATTTAAAAACTGCGAATCGGCAACGGCAATCGGAAAACGACAGTTCATAAGACCCTGGCCTCGTCGTTCGCGAAACACGTGTCCCGGAACTAAGAAGGATATGTTTGAATTTACTGAAACTTTTCGTTGAAAACGTTTTCAGTTTTTATAAACTTAAAATCTTACCGGTAGTGACGGTGAACATGCGCTAATATTCCAAAACTGTGCGTTCGACGCGTCCTCCTTCGAGGGGCATTTACACGGGCCTTTTTCCTTCAATAGAATCGCTTTCATATGCGATTTGCTGCATGTTATTTCAACCTGGAGATATCCCTCGATCGATTCCGGTAAGGACGTAGGTTGGTTTTCCGCTTCGAGATTCTTTGCGAAGTTTTCGACGGTAAAACCGAGGCATTGTAGCAGTGAAACGAGTTCGGAGACGTCTATGTTCTATATGACGAAAATATGGGAGGAATATTTAGTTTATCTCCATACGGAAGTGCCTGTATATAATTAATAAAGGAAATACACAATGGAGATACTTACAGATTGTTCTGTATTTTCTGCTTGCTTCTCTTTTACGTCCACCACCTTCGGCGAAGATGCGCCTTCATCTTCGTCGGTTGTGCCCGTCGTAGGTAGTACTGCACTCATGTTGAATAAATACTGAATGTCCATACGAAATGTTGAGATGTATGATGTAATAAAAATTTTATGAAAAAGAATGATGTTTCTTGTTGAATGTTTTTAACATTTTTCCGGACAGGAATTCGTATCGTAGAAAATAAATCTAGATTCAAGACTATTTATTATCATGGTTGCGGTTTTGATAAAAAATTGGGCTTCATACCAATAAACAGAATCCACAGGAAAAGGCGATTTAATTAATTACTAATTTGCCTATAATGACAAAATTATGTATATTTGGGTTATTAAAAAATGTTGACGTTGTAAAACATTATAGCACAAAATTGATTTGTTTGAACCAACAAGGCAACAAATGTTTACTAGTAATTGCAATTATCCGATGGTTAAACAAAGATTCTAGATATATGTAGTATAAAATCACTATTATACAGTGTTGGTTCCATAAGTTGCAACCGGAATTTCAACATTGATGTAAGTACAAAGTCATCGCATGTTTTTCAAAGGTAATGTTTAATAGAAAGACCTTTGTGAAGGTGAGGTTGTGAAATACATTCCTATTCAAAGATTATCCTATGCATGGTGCTCTATGGCACGGTATTCCATAAAAATATTTCATAAAGATCTTCCCAATCATTTTGATTGTATGTTTTGGCACATACGCAAAAGACTATCTTTAAAATGTGGGCGTATTTTTAATGGAAGGAGATCTTTAATTTTTAAAGGAATAATTACCATAATGAGTGACACGAATTTCAAGCAACGGTCTACGATCAGTCAACCAAACGCCAGAACATGGAATGGTCCACTTCAAACTCTCCAAAGCAAGAAAAGGCAAGATTGCGTAACTCAAAGATCAAAGGCATGATGATATGCTTTTTTCATAGCCAGGGAATCGTTCACAAAGAGTTCGAAAAGGGATCATGCGTGTGAGATCACACATCAAAAAGAACTGGGTATTGTATCAAGACGACGCGTCTTCTTACACAGTAATTTCAGTAAACCGTAAGTAGACCCAGTAAGAACTTTAGTCCTCGTGACTTTTTCCTTTTCCGGAGATTGTAACAACACTTGAAGGGACGTAGTTTTCGGGCATTGGACTACATTTAAACAGCTGTAATCGATCAACTGAAGGCTATTCCACTTATTCGACTTCCAGAACTTACTCTGAGAAGTGGAAGAATCGTCTCTAGCGCTGTGTGGCTTCCTAAAGCAGTTACTTTGAATAGGACAATGTTGAATTGTAATATTATTCGAATTAAACAAGTGAAAAGAAATTGGTCTCATTACTTTGTCCACACACCTCGTAGACCCGGAAATGATCAAAGGGTTGGAGGACGAGTGGTTACTAGACATATGGAAAAATAACAAAATACCACTAGAACGTGAAGAAGATCTAGTTATTCCTATACGCAAAAAGGGTTACACATAAGTGCGAAAACAATAGAGCAATATGCTTGGATATGATGACTGGTCACCTACTAGTGATGGGAAAACCCGTTCTTTTGGAAGAGCAGTTACAATCGTTCTCGTTATTTTGAAATAATGGTTCCAATATAACAAGTCATCATTGTTTCGTATTCGACAGTTCTATTTGATAACGCATCATAAAATCAATAAAATATGTCATGCGTACATCGCCTTTGGCGGCCTTCGCTTGATTTGATATATATTTGCTTTTCCCCGTCGTTATACTTTCCCATCACTAGTTCTAACATCTTGGTGATTCCCCGAGTTATTTGATTGTGTATTGATGATGTAACTGTATCCTACGTACATTAAGTTTTTCGTTAGAAGTTCCTATACAGTTTTCTTTTCTCACGATTCAACGCTAGTTTACACACATGGTGTAAAACAAATATAACAAAAACATCTAAGTCCGTTTTCATTTAGGACACATCCGTTTGCTACAATCCGTAGCTGATCCATCGAACAACAGCTTTATAGTTAGGAAATAGGAACAATCATCAAGTAATCACAATTCATTCATCCGGAAGTTTCCCAGGCAAAATAATCATCATGGAGAAATATTTAATAGGAAAGAAGCCGATGATGTGGAATTTCTTCTTCAACCGCGTACACTGGAGACCGTCCGAAAGGAACCGTTCTTCGCCCAGCGAGATAACAGTTGCAACCGTTCTGGATCGAGAACGGTTCTAAAATAACAGATAGTTCAATAACGACCCATCACTATCACCTACGTCCTTTCAAATACCATAAACACCCTGGCGCCTTTTTACCCTGGCGCCACGTGTCTGTTTCTCGGACAATTTTTCTGTTCACTAAACTCCCATTTAAAAAGCAAACAACCTCTCTCTATGCAATAAATCAATCAGCACAAACATACGCAAGGGACCGTCATCTTTGTTTAAAAAGTTCGAATTTTTGCGTATACACGGTTTGTCATAACTAGTGTGTCAAATTTATTTACAAGATTATATGAGTTAAAAATAAACTGGTGACTGTACAATAAAAGAAAATTTAAACAAAAAGAAATTGGCAAATAAACGTTGTTTTGACACCGCTGTCATATTAATATCCCTATATGTACTTGATGGTAGACTCGTTTCTTGTATAAGTAAATAAACTTCGCATTCAAATACGTCGTATTTAAACATCTAACTGACATAATTTTACAAGTGTTTATATTTTCAGTTTAACCAGTTAACATGCGCCTAATCGAAAGGGGTCTACTGAACGAGTCACAAAAACGTCAAATTGCGATAATACGTATGTAAAAGTTAGATCACCGAATGCCGGATAAACATCTATTTTCCTGTATTGCATGTAAGAATAATTTCCTTCTGCACCTTTATAAATTATTTTCGACTTTCGCGTGATAGTAGAATATAAAGTATTTCCTCTTAAAAATTTTGATTACTTTGTTATGACCTTTTATGTTATAATTAGATTCATAAGTTGTAAAAACAATCAGAATTTCTCACGAGAAATGCATAAAATTTAGATCCAATAAATGTAACAGAAAAAAATACATCCTCGATTCTACTTAAACTTTAAGCTATAATGAAATTCAAACGATTCGAGTCCTTAAACGGTATTGAGTCTACTACGAATATGACTCGATTTTTACGTTTACATTGGAAGTTATTTACCGTTAGAAGACTCGAATTTGGATGGATTCTCTGCCTCCGATGCGGCTACAGTAATCTTATCTCCGGAATGTTTATTTTTCTCCGCGTAAACGACATCGCACTGAAAGGTATAACCCAGTAAAAATTTTTTAAATTTCGTGGACAGTTTAAGTTTGGTAGTTCCGGCAATAGTGGACACACTCGCCAATTTCTAAGCACAATGCATGCGAATATGTCCACTATTGCCGGAACTACCAACTTAAACTGTCCGCGAAATTGAAAATGTTTACTGGGAAGCAGGGGTACCCAAAATTCTTCGTATGAAACTTTAATATTTAAAAATTTAGTTACGGCCTTTATTTTATTTTGTTTGAATTTTCTGCTGTTTTAACTCGACGCCTAAGTTATGAAAACACGATATGTTGTACCTCTTCCTGTGTGTTACGTACGCATTTTAGAGTATGCAACCAGCAACGATCGTCTGCTAAGGTACTTTTTAAAAATTCATCGTTCTCGGAAAATTACTCATTGGGATTATTCGCGATACAACGCGATCTGGATGTTGGAATGCAACATTCGCCGCGCGTATGTAGCGCGTATTTTCGCAAAAACCGTTGAAAAAATAAACGAAAACGTGACTCAAAGTACGTGAATAACGAGCTCGAGTGTCCGACAGGTTTTTGTAAATGTTATTACTACTTGCCTCGCTGCGATATCGGGGAAGTCGGAAGTCGGAAAAACGTTGGAATTTCAATTAAAAATTAACGCGCGCGCACGCATTCATACGTATAAAAATCGTAGAAATAGTACGTTCGAGAATTGCTATACATTTAACGAGATTATTCATCGCTTCCGTGTTGATTTCTTTTTTTTTTATATTTCTAACGAAAACGTACTACTCATCTAAAGTATAGTAATCTAATAGTAATTTTTGAAGGAGCATGAATGACTGGGAAATCTTAACTTGATTCACGGATATACAGCAGTGTAAAAATGTTTAAGACCATTCTTTTCCACTTGCTGAATGGTGATGATCTTCTGAATATATTTCGTGCATAGTATTTCTAATAGCAATATTTTGAACAAGATTATTGCAAATTTTAACGCACCTCCAGAGCTTGGATAATTTGCAATGTATGTACAGTACGTTTCGTGTTATATGAATCCGTGTTGTACGAGTCACTTAGATTATACAAATACATGAACCGTTTATAGCCCGAAGCGATTAACTTACTTGTTATATTTAAAATAATTCTTTCTTAATAATTGGCAAATGAGTGGCTCATGTACAGTTTACTTATGCATAATGTAGTATATCAAAATTCACAATTAATGTTGAGGTTATGGTCTTCAGTTGTCATACGGTTTATTTTGAGGTTTTATTTATACCTTTTCGACACCACGCCTGCCACCTTTTGAGCATTTTATTACCCTACGCGTGTTAGCTTCCTATTTTAGCTCTAGCCAGAGACGTTTAATGGAAGCAAAGATGTAACTAGAAATAAAATTATTAATTATTATAAAAGCATCGATCAGAAGATGGTAGAAGCATTGTAAACATTCAGACTCATACATACAACACTTATACATTACAAGAATTCACAAAAATTACTGGAAATAACCAAGGATACATCGACATTCAATACAGGTTTCTATAGCAGCGATATACTTCGATGAACTGGAGTTATGGTGAATTAAAGTTTTTGTTTCGTGGACAACTTATAAATAAAGCAGTGTAGTGCTGGTTTCCAAAAGAAATAAAAAGATTGTTTTGGTTAACGACGAAGAAAATTGACAAGATAGATAAGCCAAAAAATAAGTCAATCAATATATTTGGAATAAAAGGATTTTAAGAAGTACCAGTGAATAAAAGAACCTTACCATACCAGAGAAGATAGAATCTAAGAAGGGGAGGCATCCATAGAAATTAAAGGTGCATCGAGAATAGAAGTTACGAGAGGAGATATAGGAACAACCATCATCGAAAAAGAAATTACACTCACACACACACACACAACACTAGGTAATTATCTTGATTTTATGTTAAATATTTCTAAACATTTATAAAGATAATTTGTTATAATTTATGCTTTTTATATCATTAATTAAAAGCTAGGCCGGTGCAATTTTGTTTAAGAAATTTAACTAAATTCTCAGCACAATAAATATACACTTATACATATCTAACAATAAATATTTAATATGTAAGAGTTAAAATATTTTCTATTTTTTCAAAACAAGCAAATACTGTCTTCTATAATTTTGGGAAAATTATCTCGGAATCTCTGGGCTGCTTCTATGTCAGCTGATGGCCTCTTTCCCACAATTTTGACATTGCACAAGGAAAATCGATTCCTAAATCTGTTAACCTAACTTTCCTGGACTTAATTCGTGTCGATGTGATTCATTAAAAGAAACGGATTCAAGCTCTTTTACATGCTGGTTTGTTGCCTTCTGCCTTATCACATGACCTTTCAAAGGAAAATTCCTTGAAGAGCAATCCTCTATCCCTAACATCAAACACTGTCCCATTTTAGGCATTAAAATGTCAGCAATAAAATTTGAATAAAATTGCTTGAATTTTATTCAAACTTACTAAGGATCCAGAGGAGATTCTAGCTCTGATGTTGTTTTCATTTCTTTTTATTATTCGAATTGTTTTCTCGTTTAATTTCAAATCTTTCTTTACCAGATTTTAACTTATTCAAAATTTTAATTTTTCTTCAAGGGATATACATTTCCAGCTCGTCTTAGAATTCTTCTCCATGGCCGGGGTCATGATGACTAAAGACAAAGTTTCACATAAAACGTAAAAGGTATAAAATTATTAGACTTACCTAATTTATGTACGTATTATTATTCTTAATAGCTTTTTCAATTTATTCGTCGAAAACCAAAGCCTAACCCGCAACAATGGACAATGTAATTGCGACAAACTGGTGCCTGATGGACGGTTTCTGATGACCAGTTCAAAATCAGCTTCGAAAATTATATAAGAAACAGTACCCAGCGTCCAAGAACCAAAAAACCATTGTTTACAGGTGTAATAAGCAATTATTCACAGACGAAGCTTCGTTGAGTCGATAGTATTAAGATTTAGCACCGAATAACGTAGTTTCATACAATTTGGGGGTGTATCCTCCTCGGGCATATAATTTCCGATAAATTACACACTCCTTTCGTTTATGGATAATTAAAATACCTGCGCTCACCGCGTTCTTTTATTTGATCGCCTCAGTTTACCACGGACGTTCAAGTACCGATCGGATGGCCGCGGGCTACAAAGGTGTAAGAAGAGCGCGGCGAAAGAAGAAGAACAACCCTGGGAACGTACGGCATTCCTTCTGTATTAGTAATGAATGATTAGCATAGACCGAGCTACATTCTTCGGATCGCGGAACAGGATGGTTGTTAAAATTTCTACAGTACCGCTAGAAAGTCCTGGTTTTTTTCTTTTTCATTACAGATGCTAAATATCTTTTTCTTTCATGTGGGGGATATACTTATTGGCGAATTAATTGAAATAGGGAATTGACACAATTTGAATAAATACTGTAATTTAAATTTATTTCAACTCAAGCACCAAGGGAAATTATGGAATTGTTTTTATTTATTTAGATTGGTATACGCAAATTTTAGGAATTTCCCGCATACACTATCCGCCATAGAGTATATGGAAACGATAGCTATAAGGATTTATGATGAGTTCTTGGAAATAGACGTGATACAAGTACCTATTGGAAATGTATTAAAAATGCCAGGTGAATTTGTTTTTGTTCAGTTTGCTTCTAAATTGTGAACTAGTTGTTCGAATGCCGAAAATACAATAAATACCAATAGCGAAAAGGGTGCTGTGATATGAACCTTACGTGAAGAAGGCTATTCCATTGGACAAATCTCGATAAGGTTGGTATAATTCTAAACATGGGAAAGAAACAGCGTAAAGAAACTACCGCAAGATTAGGGAATTACAAACGTGGAGGACAGAAACGAATCACATCTGAAGGAGGAGGCGACCACATTGTAGTTACTAGTAGAAGAAACCGTCGCTTAACAGCTCCTGAAATAAAGCATACCGTAAATATAGATACACGAAGGCCACTATCGCCTACTGTGCTCCGTCGTCGACTAAAGGAAGGCGGACCTGTTGGACGTGTAGCATTAAAGAAGCCATTATTGCGAAAGGAAAATAAGGAAAAAGGGTTAGACTGGACAAAGGAACACAAATATTTGACAATCGAGAACTAGAAACGCAATCTGTTGACTGATGAGTCGAAGTTCGAAATATTTGGTTCTGGCAGGCGCGTTAATCTTCGATAACCTCTTCATGAAAAGTGTTGGAACAGTGTTTAAGTCCTACAATGAAACACGGAGGTGATAGTGTAAAGATAGGGAGGCTGTTTTGGAAACGAGGAAGATGAAGATTTACTCAAAATAGACGCGAAATTGGTGAACGAAAAATATTTGGAAATATTGCTTGACAATACAGTTCCATGTGGACAGCGTCTCTGTGAAAGCAGGTTCACATTTCAAGAAGACAATGATCCCAAACGTTCAACCAGAATATGTAAGAAATTATTTAAGCCAACAAGGAGAAAATAGGGTAAAATAAGGTAAAATCTATGAATCGGGTGAAAGCAAATGACTTGTGGGGAGGACTGCAAGAAGCCTATTGTGCAATACCTTCAGGATTACTAAAGTCTTATATGGAAACAATGCCAAAGATGTTCGCTGACGGACACACAAGGCGGACATTTCAACAAAAAAGAAAATTACAAAAAATTGCTTTTAGTGTAATGAATTTTTTTGAAATTACTATAAGCAACCATTCCCGTGATAATACTTCAGTAAGTCATATACCTGGCATTATTCTTACCCTAGATGTTGATTTTCTGACGATTTCTACTGTTTGCCATATACACTGTCGTACACATTAGTTCGGACACTAAAATTTCGTCAACTATTCTTAATGACTGCCCTATTACTTTAAAATGTAAATTATATTATGATATTCAACTGTTTATAAAGTTTCTAGTTTGCAAAGGGCAAATATCTTTAGAATTTCTCGATAATAGAATCATCAAATAATAATTCAAATTTACATTTTAATGGCACTTGTGAAACACATTTACAATTTCTTTATTATGTTTATTTTTGAACTAGAAGTAAAAGTACGACTAACAAATAAGCTTAAGAAGTTTACACTACTCTGTCCTAACAGTACTGCATATTATAATCAATATTTTAGGTGCTCGACAAACGTGCTTGTGCGCGTAGTGATAGTAAGTGTGCATTGAAGCAAATAATTTGAATAGAAGGGTCTAAAATGCCGAGGAAGAAACCAACAAGTCTGATGAACTCAACAAAAGAATTCGAAAGGTGGAAGATTATACAGGGCGAGTAGACCAATATGCCAAATACAGTGCTTCGAAAATTGGTGGAACGGATATCTAAAGTTCTAAGTCCTTCACCCATCCTTCGTGCAGAAGGAGGTTTCTTCGGCGAAAAGAACATTTACTAAATTTAACATTATATGTTGATAATTATTCTTATTTTTGTCGTACGTTATAAATATGTGTTAATAACAATAATATTATTTTATAAATTTCAATTTTTAGTTTAATTTAATGTTAATATTCTACAATTTTGTAAATTTCCTTAGATGTTTTAACTAATATGAACGGTAGTGTATAAGATGCAGACCGACAGAACCAAAAAAATCGTTCCCAAAGTTTTCGCGAAAACTGTACATACACGCCGCGCTTAAACCGGCCAACGACTTCAACACTTATGAAAGAACATCTACGTCAGAGCTCATTTAACCTACATTCATGCGACTGTAATGAATGACCGCCAAATATTCGACCTCCGTTTTAAATTTCCTATCGAAGGTTTTCCGAAAATCTCGACATGATTAATATCGTATCTGGTCATCTACTTGTGTTAGATTTATAGGTGCAAAAGTCGTATCATCGTCGTATCACAGGTGTGTAATCGATACGAAGACGTGGTTCGGCTGCGTGCTTTTCCGATGATTCGATTTCGACATTTAACTTTTTCGTCTATTGCACCATTCCCCAAAATGATTAACTCTCGAATATTTTTGTTATTATTTGAGAAAGTTTCGTCACGAATTTAGATCGAGTCTTCTAGGAAATTTGGTAGAGAATGGATACGTAAACGTTTGGCACTCTACCAGAAGAAGTTGTTTATGTCAGTTACGTTGTGAAAATATTTAAAAATTTTGTAAAGTGTCCAATTATGTCGAAACAAAGCGAAACATCTAGCTTGGGAGAAACTCGGGGATAGACTTCATACACTTTTATTATGAAAATCAAAAACCATTCTTCGATTTCACAAAAAAGTATAAGAAACAAAAAAAACTACACTTTTCAAGAATCAATTGCCATTTTTTGTTCTTTCTTCTCATTTCTTATGCTTTTCGTGACATCGAAGAATTGTTTTTAATTTTCATGGAAAGATGGAAATAATACTTCAAAAAATTACTCGAAAATGAAGAAACTATAGAAGAAGATGAAACAGGTAATATCGACATTACCAATAAACGAATTGGAAGAAATAGGAATTAAGCCAGAAGTTGAGGAGATTGCCATTTTTTATTGATTCTTCGCGTTTCTTATGCTTTTCGTGTATCGAAGAATTGTTTTCGATTTTCGTGGAAAGAAGGAAATAATACTTTGAAAGATTACTCAAAAATGAAGAAACTATAGAAGACGATGAATAAGTAATATCGACATCACCAACAAACGAATTAGAAGAAATAGAAATTAAGATAGAAGAAGTTGAGGAGAATGCCATTTTTTATTGATTCTTGTCGTTTATGTTTTCCGTGATATCAATGAATTGGCTTTGATTTTCATGGATTTTCAAGGAAATAATACTTCAAACAATTTCTCGGAAATGAAGAAACTATACAAGAAGATGAACAGGTAATATCGACATCACTAATAAACGAATTAGAAGAAATAGGAATTAAGATAGAAGAAGTTGAGGAGATGCCTAAAAATTTGAAGATAGGAAATTTGCAGAGATGGGTACTATTAAACCGGAGATGCCAAAATATGGTGGACAGACAGGGATATGGGCGCGGCAGTAGATATTTAATAAAGCCCCGAAAAGAAGTAAATTATCATACGACCGGAAAACGGGAATAATTGAATCTTTATACAAAAAGGGAGGTAGTAGGAATTGTGACAACTATCAGGGAGTATCACTTATTAGTAAGGTTTGACAAAGGAGTGCATTATAAATTATCATTAACTGCTGTAAACAGAATTGACGCCGTCACTCCACCGCTTGTCCCCACTTACGTGCAAGGCGCAACATTAAAATTCGAAGGAGGGACAGCGTCAGTCCAGTTTACACAACTTATCATGCATTCGTTTGCCGATCGTTACTTATTAGTGTACTTGGAATCCCATATGCAAAGATACTCGAGGTAGGATCAGAAAACGGGTAGACCAGTGTGGTTTCAGAGAAGCGATTTCTTCTTTTCCTTGTCCTTCATCTTCTTTTTCTTCTTATTGGGACAAATCGAATGATCTGTTTTTTTCACCAAGTTACTGGCGTTCTTGAGATGTCGATTGCAAGTTATCTTTCCACTTATTGGACGGTCTTCCAGATGAACGAGAACCTACTGACTTCCCATCCAATACGTTACGTACTAATCTGTGGTCGTCGATCCTCCTGACATGGTCATACATGGCCTTCTTCTTTGTCGTCGCCATTTCACGACCTCGCCTGTACATCGCATTGTTCCCTAATGTTTGTATTTCTATCACGATCTCCTAGAGGTTTGCCGGTTATTGCTCTCAATACCGACACTTCGGCTCTTCTCTTCAGTATGTTCTTGGTTTTGGTTGTTTCTGCTCAGGTCTCTATACCGTAAGTCATTATCGGTCTTATGTATGTTTCATAAATCTTAACTTAGCTATGTTTGCTATCAACGCAAAAGTAAGAAAAGTAATTTGAACTTTATACCTCAAACTTTAATTGAAACTTCATTCGAGTTGAAGTGTGATTGCCATCCTTCGTCCACATCCAGTTCTCAATTTCTTTCTACTTCATTTATTTGATTCATTTATATAATATCTTTTTCTAGATTTTTTTCTGGATTATCTTTGATAAATCCCTTCCATTTTAACTGTAATCTCTTGCTTTTAAGTGTGTGGCCTCTGGTCTACTGCCCATCGTGGCTCCCTAGCTAGTTTATGCGATTAGGTCGGTGTCTTCGATAGAATCTATCACATTATTAATGGCAATCCTTTTTATCTCTTCTTCTTTTACTCCAGATAGCACCGTTCGAAGTTCCCATCCGCTGCTTTGGTTCTGGGGAATTTTACCACGTTGGCCATATGCAAAGCGTCAGATGCGTTTAGAAGGCATAATATCGGTATTTCTTCTTGCTCATCTTGATCTAGGTTTTGATATATGTTACAACTGACTTTCTTAGGAATTTTATGATCAACTTTCTTGCCATCGTTTTGGAGGTCGTCCTGAAAGCCTTGTGCCGTTAGGTGTACCATTCCTGCTTACTTCAGGATATACTCCATACAACATTCTGAGGAAAAATTAGTGCTTTATGCAAGCGAATTCATCTAAACGAGAAGCAAAAACCTAGATCCAATCTTATTATTAACGTCTATTTACTCATACTTGCTTCACTCGGTGTTTGAAAAGAATATATATCCATTGGTGTATGTATGGTCAAAATTATGTCTTAAGAAATTTTGTCTTGCCCGTTAGTATCGTCTTCTGTGGGTTTTTCTAATTATTGGGATAATGGTTTGCATTTCAAAGTATAGGGAAAAGCGACCATCAACTCAACAATACCTACTTTCTTGAACACTTACAAAAAGTTGAACTTCATATCTTCAATAACAATTGAAAAATAGAAGACCGTCACATTATTCGAGGATACCGTATTTTGATACAGTTTATGCCCGCACTTTCTCAACGAAATACTGTCCATTAACTGGATTTTCGGTGTTAAGTTGTACAAGAAAAAGACAAAATTGGATATAAATATTTTAGATCATTTGCTGTATTTTTGGCATTTTAATCGGGCGTACGATATTGTAGCAAGCAAACTAATTAGGTAAACTAAATTAAAATTCTATGTCGTCGGTGTTTCCTTTGTAAATCAAATTTAACAAGTAATACTCTTTGATTACAACATCAGAACCCGTGTCTCAAAGTAGTATGCTCTACATAGAATATAGAATCCAAAAAAAAATTGCCTCCAATTTCTTTCTTTTACAATAAATGGATATCTTTTCTACATGCGAAAATATTTATTCACTAATCTGTACTCACACATTTACTATTCCGATTTCGTTGTTGAACACCCACAAACACGTTTATACCGGTCATAAATACCTGCGGTCGGATAATTTACATAACATCCTAATCGCTTTATCAAGTCTTACAACGCCAGACTAAAAGATACATCGCAAAAATGAGAATGAAAAAGGATATGAGATGAAAGGCGTTGCAAACGCCGAAACTTTAGTGTCGGCTTTAACAACATCAATAAAATCTGGACGTAATGCGGGTGGTCCATAAACAAAGGCGATTATCGAAATGAGTAACAATTTCCTTTTCTGCCAGGTGCCTGTTAAGGAAATATTTTTCAATAAATTTCAATAATTGGAGATTCAATACGAAAGGTTTCAAAATTATGATACGGAAATCTTTCGTCTTGTGGTCGGCAAAATCATTAGTCAAAAGAGCCAAAAATCAGCAGCAGGGCGATTATAATTTTTTGAGAGCCAAAAAGCTAAGAACCATGTCTTTCGCAATCGGTTGACCTTGCATATCCTTGGAGAGTTTTGATAAGTCTGGTTTGTATGTCGTTGTTTTCATTTTCAAGTAGGATTCGAAATTCTCATCAGTAAGACGAATTCTCAATTTAGTCTTGATGAGGTTCGTGCTTGAAAATGATTGTTCGCATGAATATATAAAGCCAAAGAGTGAAAGAATAGCCAGTGCTAGGTTTTTAATTCATCGTAAGAGTTAGGAATACTCCTCCAGATATTGAAAATTATCATGTCTTCGTTCTCCAGGTCTTTCAAAGCAGACCACTTTTGTTGCGAACTGAGATCACATCAGAAAAATGGTTACAAGAGCATGGAGAGAGTTACAATTACAAATAAATGAAGTAAAAAAGAAAAATCTACATAAATCTCACATAAATATCCTCACTGAGGCTTACCGGCAACTTTCAAGGAAATATACCACAATTCGCTGCGTCAGTGAGGATATTTATGTGAGAGTTATGTAGATTTCTATTTTTCTCCTTTTTTAATTTGAGATATTTGTTTTTCTCTAATTTTTCCAGGTCAGCATTAAGGCGTTCAAGTTTCAAACTTCATAATTGTTTATTTTTTAACTCCAGCAATTGCATTTCAAAAGTCAATAGTAATGGGAGAGAGATTCAATTCTGTTACGTCAGCATTGAATGGTTCTTGAACAAAGGCTAACGTCGCTATGCTATTTCTGAATTCCTGAAACTTCCGTAGAAAAGCTTGCCTGATCATTTTAAATGGTTGTTTTGAAATAGAAAACGTCAATTATCGAGTTATTTTCTTGGCGATCTTCCAGCAGGCTTGGAGAATTGATTAATGTTTTTCTCTGAAAATCTTGAGCAAAAAGGGACCATTTGTTTCCGAATGAAATGACTTTTAACAACATCAAAAAATTGTGTTTCCTTTCCCCTGTAGTTTACATTTAAGATTATTTAGATGAGACATAACATCTAATATATATAATCCACGTCTTGTCTACCAATGGATGTAAGACATATTATTGACTGTTTCTCATTTTTCTGTCGCGTGAACGAATTTGGCCCAATCTTTCTTGTTTTTGGTCATTCTCTGAGCTTCATTCCAAGAAACTTCTCTTTTCCTCAGCACTGTTGCTAATTCATCATTCCATGTTTTCCTAGGTCTGCCTCGTTTCTTAGATTTTTGTGATTTCGCTTGCCATATATTTCTCACTTGCCTCTTATCGTTCATCCGGCACGGCTGTCCAAACCATTTAAGTTGATTCCGTTCAATGACGTCTAAAATTGACTCCACTCCTAGCTCTGCTCTTACTGCTTCATTCCTTATTTTGTTTCTTCTAGTTATTCCCTTAACTTTTCTTAAATATTTCATATCGATTGCCTGTATTTGACTTTTTATTCTATTCGACAGGAACCATGATTCGCTGGCATATGTTAAAATTGGTCTGAATACAGTTTTGTCAACTGTCATTTTTGCTTTTCTGCTCATTTCCTTCTTTCCAATAAAATAATTACTTAAGGAGAAATACATTCGGACTGCAGCACTAATTCTTTCATTTATGTCATGTTCCATGTTTCCCTCACGATCTATTAGAGTGCCTAAGTACTACTTGCTCTAGTTTTTCTTCGTCTATTTCTATATTCAGTTTCTTGTTGGTCTTTCCTATGACCATCACTTTTGTTTTACTAATATTAATTTTCATATTTCGTTTACCCCATTCTTCTTCCCATATTTTTAGATTTTCTTGCAGGTGAGTGTCTTTTGACGCACCAACCATCAGATCATCGGCAAAAGCACATGTTGATAGGCCCACTGGTCTTAGTTTATTGTCTCCTATGTGGACTGTACTAACTTTTCTCTCTATTTCTTTAATTATATCATCCATAACAACGATGAATAATATTGGACACATTGCCCCAGGCCTTAACTCATCCGAAATATCTCTGATTTCATATTACTCTTTCTGGCGTAACATCTATTATCATCATACAAACTTTTAATTGCGGTTATTAATTTTGGCTTGGTGATCCTTTGTTGTAGGCTTTCCCAGCTTCCCCAAAAGCCCTTTCCAGATCTAAAAAAGCAAGGTATACTTCAGTCTGGTTTCCTCGATCATCTGTTTTATTGTGAAGATGTGAACGCTTCGTCCATTCCTGAACCCACTTTGAGCTTCTGCCTTCTCTTTCCACGATATTCCCTGGTCGTCGTTCTAGTATTTGTTCATAAATTTTGGAAATAATACTAAGTACATATACATCTAAAATAAAATAAAATTTTTAGATCCACTAATCGTCCGATAGTTTCAGATGGTCAACACCCTTCCTAAGGAGACATGCTTTAATTTCTAATAACAGGGAAGCGAATCGTTTTAAAACGTTTCCTCTTAAAAGCCAACGTACCTTATTACGGAGCAGAAGATCTGGGTATGCACTCCCCATTTCATCTAAAAATTCTTTAAATTGGCGATGATAAGGAGCTCTAGCTGTAATTGTGTTGACAATTTAGATGACCAATTCCATAACATTGCAAATTTCTCCTAGAAATGCATGATGCCATGTTTAACAAGTATCTCGTAATTTATTTTGTTCTTCAAAATGGAAAACATTTTCTTTTCCTGTCATACTTTTTGCCCCATCGGTTGAAATTGAAACAATTTTCTCGAGTGGAATATGATGTTTCTCCATGCATTCCATGACTGGATTTGCAATATCCATGCCACCTGTCAGTGGTAA
The DNA here is from genome assembly GCA_038088585.1 of Chrysina gloriosa. Taxonomy (NCBI): domain Eukaryota; kingdom Metazoa; phylum Arthropoda; class Insecta; order Coleoptera; family Scarabaeidae; genus Chrysina; species Chrysina gloriosa. The sequence goes on along the minus strand of CM076090.1, from coordinate 9,164,484 downwards.
TGATCCTAAAAGTTCTTCTTTAGGACCCGTGAACGAAATAAATCGAACAATAAGTGAAACCTGTGCTGTGTCACAAAATTGCTGAAACCAGTTTAAGATCTTCGACTTTCTGATTGCTTATATTCGAAGACATTTTGACCGCTCTATGTTTCACAGTTTTAGCAGACAGTGGTAACTCTTTAATTTTTTAAGAATTTCTTCCCTGTTCTTAAAATCCCGGAATAGCTTTTCGGATGCGTTTATAAAACGACTTTTAATGTATTCACCGGCTGTGTATGCTTTGCCCCGCTTTGCAATCTCTTGGCTGACAACAAAGCTTGCAATATTAATTTTGGTGCAAGATGCACCCAAGAATTAAATACGGGACTTGATATTTTTATTGTTCTGATGTTCCTCAACTGTTTCCTTCCTCGCATCACCGGCGGGATATTTACTGCCAAATGGCGAATGTTTAGTTGTAAAATGTCTCTCCAAATTTGACTTCTTATTGTGTGACCATTTTTCTTGGCAAATAACACAGGTTGGAAGGCCATTAGAATTTCGTATAAACATGAACTGGGTTTGTGGCCATGTCAACTAGAAACATTTCATTTTATAACAATAGAAACTGCAACGCAAATTATAACCACCTATTAAATTGAAAGCAAAGATAACTGTGAGATCTGCAGCTTGCCGACCACTGGTCTAAGGAGACCAGCGAGAAGACATGTTTACAATGAATGTAAGAATTGCGGAAAGATGACTTACAAAGTTTATAAAATTACAAAATTTTGATCTTCTCTTGCCATCCGTAAACGTAGGTTTCGCGGTTATACCGCTCGTCAGTACGGCTTTGCAAGAGCTGTAATTTCGTATACAAATTTTATGTATGTAGATCAAAATTTTGTAATTTGCAAATTTCCCACGGCGGGTAGCCGAAAAGCGCGACTGCAGTTACTGCAGGAGGCTGTAGAAAAAAATAACTAAAAATGCGTAATACGTGCATTGTGAGAGAATTCATATCGAATCCCTCTCACATGTACAAACATCAAAGTTTATAAATGAAGAATAGAGAAGAATTTTTCAATAATTGGTGACTTATATAGTCTAGTAAGCTCGTACGCCCGGCGTCCATGTCGATAGTGATGATGATCAAAGCAAAAATAAAACCAAGACTCTCATGATCTTGCTCTTGCAACTGCCAGTCTTGGTCTTAGTTTTGCATTCATTCCGTTCGTCTTAGTCTTGCATAATAAGGCACCACGCTCTTCCCTGGATAGATGGCGATTTTTGAGATGTTGAATCACGAACCTTGAAGACGAGTTTCAATGATTCTTGACGCTCTGGAACTTTGTACTTCATGCCCGAGAAAGATAATTTCAACGTGCTTCACTTAATTTACACACTAAAAACAACATTTTTACTCATACATATTTCATCTACCACAACTTCTTTTCTGAAAGTGACCAAATTCCAAAAAAATCAATGTAATCCGATACACCCCCTACGATCTTATTCTAATCTTTTTCTATGATCCGGTTAAGCCCCAGTATCCAATATTTAATTACGATTAAATCCCCACAAGTACTATATTTTATACAATCCATCCTGTCTGAAACCGCCTTCCTAAAATATACGTTTCCATCCCGATTAACGTCATTATTACAATGCCGCCATATATATCGACGCTTCGCTTGTTACTATTCTTCCGAGAATCGCACATTTAACTATTAATAAATTCACCGTCGATTCTAGACCGCTTCGAAAACAAGAAAGACCAGAATACAAACCGACAAAATTCGGCTCGAACGCGTTCCTTGTCGGGATATGTTCGGAAACGGATTTTCGGAAGAAGGGACGGAGGTTCCGTGAATTTTGAACGTTGCCGTTGGAAACGATAAATGCCTTTTAAAGGATCTTTCGCACATACGTATTTGGAACAGGATCGGGCTTAAGTGAATGCCCAGAAAAGAAATTTTAGAAATAGTTTGTCCTGTTTTACTTGTTTCTCATACCTAAAGACTTGGCGTTGTTTTTTTATTGATAATTATTTTTATATTACAAAAGGAGTGTATTCTTCAAATTATTTTTTATTTCCATTTAACGCAATTATCTTTGTTTTCAATTGGACTTACGCACAATTTTCAGAATCTTTTAAATAAAGTTTTGCGCAACTTTTGGACATTATAAGAGATTTAGGCGGTTTCTGTAGCAGTACTTACCATTTGGCTTCATGGTTGCCAAGTTTTGACGTTTGAAAGATCCTCAATGAACATCTTAACATTTTCTTTAACATTGTGTTACTTCCTATTTTGTCTCCGATGGTTCAACAAGAAAACCGTGTACAGATTTTGGGCGGAGGAAATAGCAAAATCTTACCTAGACAATAACCAGAAAACCACCAAGAAACCACCTGAAAGCCCACCAGAAGTATGTAGTCAAAGCTAATTCATATCATCTGTTAAATAACGAAACCAAGTAAACAGAACGTGGTTCTAGTCGAAGGTACAAGGTAAAAAAACGAGAAGAAGAACAACAAAGAAAGAAAAGAAAAGGGGAATGAAGGAGGAGAAGGAAAAAAGAGGAAATTTAAATGCAAACTGATTGCTTCGGTAGATAATTACTTTTTTGTTTCTACACATCTGCTGCTTTTTGGTGTGGACATTGTGTTCTCCTTGTTTAACAGCTTGTGAATTTTTAATTACATCCATAGATTTCTAGTTGTGTGCCAATATGTAGATTCTCTCATCTGTGCTCCATTACAGAATTGTGAAACAAGTCAGCACGAAGACATAGATGGTGCCGACGATGACGATGATGAGGAATAGTAATGGTACGGGGACAAATAGACGAAGACCAAACTAAAAACGAAAATTCGAATAAAATTTTCGACCAACCGGAGCATTTTAGCATGCCTAACAAAAGACAGAATACCTCCGTGTCAGATGTAGACGAAAACATTATCAGTAGCTTAGACAACAATAAAGATTTTCCGAATACGGTTGATACTCAAAGCATTGAAAACAAATACACCCTTCGAACAAACAAGTGGAGGCGCAAAAGTCAGAACCTGACGAAGGGTGTGGTGTCAACCGTAATGGAAGACCCTACCCATGGTTACTGATTTTAGGGAATACATCTAGGAAAGAAACGGATTTCCAAAAGGACGACTGTTCGCCAGAATTGTCCATGGAGACCAGCGTTGAGAAAGTTAAAAGTCCAAAATCGGAGTCGGAGTGAGATCAAAATCAGTCCAACTCTTCTTTTCACTCTTAACAAGGTAAAAAGAAAGTAGAACATCACCGAAAACAAAACTGGTGAAAATAACAATGACAGACCGGATAGTCAATTCAAAGGAAAAGCAAAAAATCAAGATCCAATCTTATTATTAAGTACGAGGGTAGATTAACAAGTTTCCGGAATGACAATGGAAACAAAATAATACGGATTCAAGTTATACATATTTTATTTTTCAACATAATCCTCTCGAAGCTCAACACACTAGGCCCAACGTGTCTTTAGCTTCTCGATTCCCTTCCGGAAGTGAGTTCCCAAAATAATCGTTTACAGCTTCTATCAATTCTTCCTTCGACCAACATCTCTTTCCATCCAGAAATGTTTTGAGTTTCGGGAACAGGTGAAAGTCTGCCGGACGAATACGGCGGATGAGGAAGGATTTGTCAATTTTTGTTGGACGATTGCACTTGAATGAACGGGCGCATTGTGGTGATGAAATTACATCTTTTTCTTAACCATTCTCGGGGGTTTTCCTTGAATTGCCGCTTTCAATTGGCCCAAAAATGTTGTGTAGTATTGGCCAGTAGCAGTTTCAAGATAACCAATTAGCACAATGCCTTTTGCGTCCAAAAAAATCGATGCCATCACCTTTCCAACCAAGTCAAAAGCTTTTGCATTCTTCGGAACTGATTTACCGCGTGCAATCTACTTTTTAATTACATTTCTGCTATGTAGTGATGAATCCAGGTCTCATCCATGTTTACGAATCGTCTCTTGAAATCCATTGGATTTCTGGTAAACGCTTCCAAATATCGGCTGAGATTCGAGCTCGAACGCGTTTTTGCTCTGAATCGAGCAAATGCGGCACCCATCTTGCAGAAAGCTGTTTTAAACCCAATTCATTATGTAAAATACGAACTACTAGTTCATAAAAGATGCCCACGGCTTCCTCAATTTCACACCTTGTGCAATCCACTGTCTTTATTGCATTTCTGATGTGTAGTGATAAATCCAGGTTTCATCCATGGCCACGAATTGTCTTTTAAAGTCCGTTGAATTTCTCGAAAACACTTCCAAACAATCGGCTGAGATTCGAGCTCGAACCCGTTTTTGCTCTGAATCGAGCAAATGCGGCACCCATCATAGTGGAAAATGAGGGTGATGAACCCTCAAGCACGATATATAGGCCTGATGTGATTTCCGTTGCGGTTTTTCCTTCCGAATAGAAAAATTTGATGGCCGCTCGAACTTTTTTGATTCATAATTGACAGCCCAAAAGATACTGGATTGAAATGCTTGTCAAAACCAGACTATTTGACAGATCGATTTAACATTTGCAGTCCATTGATATGAAAAAGTTACCAACACAACGACATAAAGGATTTGGAAGAATAGCAACCCCGTAGCAGTGATTCCGAAAACTTGTCAATCTACCCTCGTAGTATTACAGAAAATAAAAAATAAACTATGAGAGCTAAAATGAGTTTTGGTATTAGCATGTGTGGATGATCTGAAATCTATTGCTACAACACAATGAGAACTCTCGGAAAATTTCCACTAGACTGGAGAGAACAGCAAATACGTTTCTTCCTTCTAATACAAATTTCGGACTCAAATTCCACCTTAATCCGGTACTGTCCGCTTCTCGCATTATTTATCAAACGTTCTCTTACGTTCGCCAAAACTAGCAATTAGAATTTCTATCGGACGATAGGAGCTTGCGCGACGACCGACGCTCGCCCATTTTTATTTCCTCCGTTTCGCCACGATCGCCGCGAATTCCGAGAACGAACGACGCGGGAGTCGCCGCGACGGGATCTGAAAATTTAACACATACGAAAAAAAGTAGGCAGAGGAAGTTTGCGGTCGCCCCTCGTCACGATCTTATTTTGGTTACTGCACTTGGCGCCTGCCTCCTTCTATCTGAATTCGCGACGCGCCGGGTACGTGGTCCGAGGCGCCTGGTCGAATTGTTATCGTCACAAGCAAGATGCTTTGCCAAATATGTCGCCGATAACGACGAAGTCAATTTATGTACTTGCTTGGCAGTTGGAAAAAAAAATTTAACGGAGTAAAATATTTGGGTCTAGGGAATACATCTTTCTGAATTTCCGGATATGATCTTATATTGGGCAAGTCTCGTCCATAAAATAACTACCATCCCTACTGGAAGTACGGCGAAATTCATGTATAGTAGAGACCCCGTATTTATTGCCGTATTGCCCGTATTTACAGCCCAAGAGCCATTTATAGAGCAAAAAGAACAAAAGGAAAAAACAAAATACAATATAAAGTTTGCGACATGAATGTGCACGCCGTACACTAAATGGTACAACAGGAGTCTAAGAAGAAAATTGAGATTGGTGTTGTCTCTTCTATCAAAGAGAGAAATGAAGTTGTGTCTAAGTAGCAAACTCTGGTATTCAGTACCTCTGTCGAGATAAACTCCATCTACTTTAGTTTAGTTTTAGGTACTGAATGATTCATTGTAGAATACAACGTATGGTAAAAGATTTATAGAGCGATATCTACATGATCAAAGGCGTATAACACGGTCTTGTCAATGGTCGCCATGTCCGCATACAAAGTTTGGAAATTGGCCCTGCGAAAGTTGTATCTCTCGTTCTTATTACAGGAAAACGAAACCCCTTAACATCCACGTTCGAGATGATTGAAACCTTCAGTGGTGGATGGAAATCGTCAGCCCTAAGAAACCCTAAGAATCTCGTGATATTGGTGCACTCATAAGAGGGACGGGTGTAAAGACCATTACATTGCTGGTTTTTATTGCTCCCCGATAATAAAAGTGTAACAATATGCTCAATACAGCTTATTTCAGTATTAGCTACAATGTTGGCTAAAATGCAACGTACCTCAATTCATTTAGGCAAACGTCTCCTGAATGCCCAAAGTGGCGAAATTATTGCTCATGTTACTACGTATTTAAGTGATCGTTTTCCCAGTTTCCAGTTTTAATCCATATGAATTAAGAGAACCACAGGTAAAGGACGGACATTAAAAAGTCCTAGATGCTAGACCGGAAAATACGCAAGCCCTTGAGGGCATAGAAACAGAAACGTGAAAATCTTAAGAGTTGCGTGAAAGAAGCGGCGAGCTGCGGTATCACAAAAATAGGAAACCGACGAGGAAAACGAAGGGCAGGGCGGACCAGTTTTCACTTTCTCATTGAATATTGCACTAAAAGAGGTTTAATTTGATGTGTAATAAGTTGTACTTCCGACCATTTCGATTTTCATCAAAATTTCAAGGGGTTGAAATTTCAGAAAAAAATTAATATGTTTTAAATTAGACGAAATTCTGTGTACAGATGTTTTCGAAGGCGTAGGATACGACTTTGACGTCTAAACTCGTGAAATTTGCTTCGTCTGTGTGTTAGAGTGTACCAGAGCGATTCGTCCAGAACTACTTTTCACTTTCTCATTGAATATTTCCTCAACGAACCGTCTCTCGTACCCGAAATTATTTTATCCCTAATCTGCACGAGAACAGCTTTAATTTTATGTGTAATAAGTCGTACTTCTGACCATTTCGATTTTCTTCAAAATTTCAAGGGGTACCCTTTTGAAAATCCAGAAAAAAATTAATATGTTTTAAATTAGACGAAATTCTGTGTACAGATGTTTTCGAAGGTGTAGAATACGACTTTGACGTCAAAACTCGTGAAATTTGCTTCCTGTGGGTGCTAGGGCGTACCAGAGCGATTTGTCCAGAACTACTTTTCACTTTTTCATTGAATATTTCCTCAACGAACCGTCTCTCGTACCCGAAATTATTTTATCCCTAATCTGCACGAGAACAGCTTTAATTTTATGTGTAATAAGTCGTACTTCTGACCATTTCGATTTTCTTCAAAATTTCAAGGGGTACCCTTTTGAAAATCCAGAAAAAAATTAATATGTTTTAAATTAGACGAAATTCTGTGTACAGATGTTTTCGAAGGTGTAGAATACGACTTTGACGTCAAAACTCGTGAAATTTGCTTCCTGTGGGTGCTAGGGCGTACCAGAGCGATTTGTCCAGAACTACTTTTCACTTTTTCATTGAATATTTCCTCAACGAACCGTCTCTCGTACCCGAAATTATTTTATCCCTAATCTGCACGAGAACAGCTTTAATTTTATGTGTAATAAGTCGTACTTCTGACCATTTCGATTTTCTTCAAAATTTCAAGGGGTACCCCTTTGAAAATCCAGAAAAAATTAATATGTTTTAAATTAGACGAAATTCTGTGTACAGATGTTTTCGAAGGTGTAGAATACGACTTTGACGTCAAAACTCGTGAAATTTGCTTCCTGTGGGTGCTAGGGCGTACCAGAGCGATTCGTCCAGAACTACTTTTCACTTTTTCATTGAATATTTCCTCAACGAACCGTCTCTCGTACCCGAAATTATTTTATCCCTAATCTGCACGAGAACAGCTTTAATTTTATGTGTAATAAGTCGTACTTCTGACCATTTCGATTTTCTTCAAAATTTCAAGGGGTACCCCTTTGAAAATCCAGAAAAAATTAATATGTTTTAAATTAGACGAAATTCTGTGTACAGATGTTTTCGAAGGTGTAGAATACGACTTTGACGTCAAAACTCGTGAAATTTGCTTCCTGTGGGTGCTAGGGCGTACCAGAGCGATTCGTCCAGAACTACTTTTCACTTTTTCATTGAATATTTCCTCAACGAACCGTCTCTCGTACCCGAAATTATTTTATCCCTAATCTGCACGAGAACAGCTTTAATTTTATGTGTAATAAGTCGTACTTCTGACCATTTCGATTTTCTTCAAAATTTCAAGGGTACCCCTTTGAAAATCCAGAAAAAATTAATATGTTTTAAATTAGACGAAATTCTGTGTACAGATGTTTTCGAAGGTGTAGAATACGACTTTGACGTCAAAACTCGTGAAATTTGCTTCCTGTGGGTGCTAGGGCGTACCAGAGCGATTTGTCCAGAACTACTTTTCACTTTTTCATTGAATATTTCCTCAACGAACCGTCTCTCGTACCCGAAATTATTTTATCCCTAATCTGCACGAGAACAGCTTTAATTTTATGTGTAATAAGTCGTACTTCTGACCATTTCGATTTTCTTCAAAATTTCAAGGGGTACCCCTTTGAAAATCCAGAAAAAATTAATATGTTTTAAATTAGACGAAATTCTGTGTACAGATGTTTTCGAAGGTGTAGAATACGACTTTGACGTCAAAACTCGTGAAATTTGCTTCCTGTGGGTGCTAGGGCGTACCAGAGCGATTCGTCCAGAACTACTTTTCACTTTTTCATTGAATATTTCCTCAACGAACCGTCTCTCGTACCCGAAATTATTTTATCCCTAATCTGCACGAGAACAGCTTTAATTTTATGTGTAATAAGTCGTACTTCTGACCATTTCGATTTTCTTCAAAATTTCAAGGGGTACCCCTTTGAAAATCGAGAAAAAATTAATATGTTTTAAATTAGACGAAATTCTGTGTACAGATGTTTTCGAAGGTGTAGAATACGACTTTGACGTCAAAACTCGTGAAATTTGCTTCCTGTGGGTGCTAGGGCGTACCAGAGCGATTCGTCCAGAACTACTTTTCACTTTTTCATTGAATATTTCCTCAACGAACCGTCTCTCGTACCCGAAATTATTTTATCCCTAATCTGCACGAGAACAGCTTTAATTTTATGTGTAATAAGTCGTACTTCTGACCATTTCGATTTTCTTCAAAATTTCAAGGGGTACCCCTTTGAAAATCCAGAAAAAATTAATATGTTTTAAATTAGACGAAATTCTGTGTACAGATGTTTTCGAAGGTGTAGAATACGACTTTGACGTCAAAACTCGTGAAATTTGCTTCCTGTGGGTGCTAGGGCGTACCAGAGCCATTCGTCCAGAACCACTTTTCACTTTCTCATCGAATATTTCCTTAATGAACCGTCTCTCGTACCCGAAATTATTTTGTCCCTAATCTACACTAGAAGAGCTTTAATTGGATGTGTAATAAGTCGTACTTCTGACCATTTCGATTTTCTTCAAAATTTCAAGGGGTACTTCAAAAAATAAGAAAATATTGGTGTGTGTGGTTTACGCACGTCTGAAGTGAATACACATTGATTGTCGTATTACGTTGAGGTCATGGCGTTTTTGTTGCACGTGTTATTTGTAGATTTGAAAATTAGCAGGATTACCTTATTTCTATCCATGCACTATTCTTAGGGTTCAAATGGATGATTCCGAGGCAATCACCGCAATCAAGCTACTCGTTCTTGCCGTCTCTTCGTTATTTTCACGTTACTTCCTTCATGTCCAATCTTTTTACGTATGTATATTCTTGAGATCATCCTGGCGCCTCTCCATAAATTTATGGCATACCTGCTGAATGATCTTACGCACCTATTTCAGTCACCAAAAGCTAAATATGACCGAGGCCCCTATTGAAAATGTAACCAACGGTTTATTTATAGATGTCCCCAAATAGAATTCGCATTACAAAGCCATGCACAGGATTGCATAATAATAGACTTATTGTTAGTTAACCAAGTCAATATGTATGCACGTACTTTACGTACACTGTATACAGGTGCACATTCATCCTTTCGTACTTTTCAAGGCCGCTAACGTTCGTCGCGAACGTTTAACTGTTGACGGGTTCCGATTCGTTTTATTTGCAAATTATGTTGACCTTCCATTTTAAGCATGTAAATATGTACATATATGTATCTTTATTGTGCCGCGTTCGTCATCTAATTCCAGTTAATCTTGAACTAATTGAAGGCTTCGTTTTCGTTTTCGCGGGTGAAATCGATTCCTAGATTCGAAGTGTCATCATTTCTTTAAATAACCGCTGCAATAACGATGAAAATGGAAAGAAATTCGTAGGAAATTGACATAAATAATAGTAATCGCTAATTTATTGCCGTAAACAAAATGTTATTATAAACTTCTAGAGAAATTAAAAATTGTGTAATACGACTTACGAGAAATTCTCAAAAGAATTTTCTAGCAAATATTACCGTTAAAACGGTAACCCGTATGTATACAGTATGTAACTATGTAAATGGTTAAAAAGTTGTCCAAAGGTAGATAATTAAAATCTATTTAATATTTGCCTAATAAATGTAGAGCCCCAAACGTACCGTTCGCAAGATATTTATAATTATATTTTTGAGTCCGGCCCTGTTACACAATTGTAGCGAGTTTCCAATACGACTAACGGTTGGATCATTGATCGAGTAAGCATAAATAATTTATGAATAGGCGGTTTACTTCAAATTTGCCAATTTTTCACACCGCTTGTACAATATGTGCATGTTATCTACGGTTTATTAATCATTTTACTTTAAACATTTTTACACAGCAATCACATAAACATATTATTGTCAAACAGGTCTAATATTAGGCATTTCTTGTGAAACTTTCTTTGTTTTCTTGACTTTACATTATTTACCAATGAACAAATCTTTTTGAAAGAAAACATTTTTACCATTACCAATAAAAAATCGTCGAACTTTTCAAATGTAAGTCAAGTTCATGTAGCGACAGCGAAATAAAACATCTGTTTATTTTTCTGTAATAGTGACAGAGACAGAAAAGCATTATTCACTTGTCGATCATATGCTATTTACTGGCGGCGCTATTTCAATGAAACCATCTGCTTACATTGTAGAATACCCGAATACTGACTGAATGCCCGACTATTTATTTCAACTTTTGAAAGATCCCTTACCTCTCAAATAAACGTCTACGAGAAACCCAGTACCGTAATGTAAAAATTTAGGAGGGCAACATTTGATTAAAGTTAAGCAAAAACGTTTCGCGTGATTTGCCATTGTTTTTGCTGATTACGTTAACTATACCATATTAATAAATTAACAATTTTTAAAGTTACACCCTGTATACACGATCAATGTAATTATTAGAGTTGGCTAACACGCGACGAATACATGAGCGTTACAAAAGGGAGCACCTTCAGACTTGTATTACTAATAATAGATTATGTCAATTAGACTGTATACTTTGGTTGTTCTTGCTTACGTCGTTTCTATTTCTTTATTTTATTTCTTCGTGAAAATTTGACTATCACAACATCCCCGTTACAAGTCGTACATTCTGAAGGTTTAATTTTTATATTAAATGTTTTCATTTGTTTTTGAAGTAGATGATTTACATAATCTCCAGAATAATCGAAATCACACCCCCAGTAATATTTTGATTAGCATCATCAGATGGGTATCTCATGATATCTTGTTTACCTTGAGTGTACTTCTTTAACTTTTGTTTCTGTTCGGTTTAATTTAGCGAAGTATTGGATTTTGTGCTATTTCCTTTCCTAACTGGCTATTTCTTACAGACAACATTAACTTTCGATTTATTGCTGTGAGTTGATAAAAATAAGGGATTAGTTTTGGTGATCCGGCAATTTGAGGAATTAGGACTTCGTATATCTTCGGTAGAATCAAGTACATCTTTTAAGATGAGGATATCTCATTATCACCGTTTTTCGCCACTTCGACACTATCCCTTCCAAGATAATCATCAATGCCCTTAATTGGTATACGACGTGTGTAAATAAAGTAATGGTAATAATAATAATAATAATAACCTTTATTGATGTAATGACCATCACAACGAAATGTCAAACCTCTAACAATTCACATCATAGATTTCCTCAACATATTAAAAAAACATATGTGTAAACAACGTCAAAATTTGAAAAATAATTAGGTCAAAATATCACAGTGAAAGTGTCGTCAGGTACAAACAATGTATGCACAGTACATACAATACAAAACATAGTACATATAGAAAGTTAACTGTCATTAACAGAAAATTCCCCAATGATGTAGCATTCTTTTTCCATTAATAAATTCTTCACTTGTTTTTTGAAGGGACCCATTTCAAACTTTTTCCAATTCGGAGGAAAACAGTTATAGAGTTTTGGACCCCAGTAATCTATATTTTGTTGGGTAGACTTTAGACGATGATGAGGAATGCTAAATTCCTCCCTGCGTCGAGTGTTGTACTGATGTTGCTCGCCATTGGTTGGAAACCTGTCTTTATGCGCATGAAAATACTTCAACAATTCGAAGATGTAGACTGAAACCATAGTAAGTATTCCCTCACTCTTGAAATAACCCTTACAGGACTCTCCTGGCTTAAGGTTACATAGCAAGCTCAGCGCTCGTTTCTGGAGGATAAATACTCTAGTTGCATCCGCTGATTTTCCCCGGAAAAGGATGCCATAGCTCAGATCTATATGAAGAGCCGAATAATACGTCAATCTGGCAGCGTGATGAGTTGCAATCATTTTTATCCTTTTAACTGCAAATATTCCAGATGTTAATTTTTTTGTTAATTTGTCAATGTGGTCTGTCAATTTTAGACCATCATCCAATGTGAGTCGAAGGAACTTTCCAGTACAGGTTCGCTGCGCTGTTTCGTTGAAAATACTAGTTTCTGTGTTTTTGTGAGTTAAGCTGGAGTTTATTGGAGGCAAACCATTCCTCTGATGCTGCTATTGCAGAAGTCGACTTTAGCTGGATTTCGCTTTCTTCTGTTCGGTCTATCAAAATGGAGGTGTCATCTGCATAAAGACATATTTCGGTGTTAACATATTCGGGAATGTCATTAATGTAGATCGTAAACAACAACTGACCCAAGATTGAACCTTGTGGAACTCCGTAATTTATAGGTTGCATATCGGACCTTCCATCATTCCAAACAACCAGCTGCACTCTTCCTGATAGGTAAGAGTCAATAAGTTTCAGTGGCCTTCCCCTAACTCCATAGCGTTCTAATTTATATAGTAGTATATCATGATCCACCGAATCAAAAGCTTTACTCAGGTCGAGCATATTCATTTGCACTGGTGGTTGTACTGGTAACTGGTAGCGTAGGGTTCGATCGGGCAACACTGGCAACGCGGAACTTGGAGGGGGCAGGTGAACGTGTGATAGGCCATCAGTGCAGGCTAGAACTTGCTATAATCATCATGTTTGTCCGTAGCGATTGTTTTAGTGAAGCAGGTTTAGCATATGCGTTCTGACAATGAGTGACACCAATTTCAAGCAACGATGTGCGATTCGGAAACCAACCACTAGAGTACGAAGTGGCACACTCCAAGCTCTCCAAGGCCAAAAGAAGGACGAATGGACAAGTGAAAGATCAAAAGGATATTGATTTGCTTCTTTGATAATCAGGAAATCGTTCACAAAGAGTTTGTACCTCCAGGCCAAGGAGTTAATCGACACTTTTGCCGAAACAAACACCAAAAAAGAGCAGAGTGTTATATGACGGCAACGCGCCTTGTCACACAGTAATTTTAGTAAACCGTTTGTTGGACAATAAAAACATGAATTCTAAGTCTCTTTATTCGTCCGAATTGAGTTCTTGTGGCCCTTTCCGCTTCCCGAAATTCAAGGGACGTTGTTTTGGGGCATTAGACAACATTCAAACGGCTGTAACCGACCAGCTAAAAGCAAAGTTAGAGAAGATCGCTCGATAATACATAGTCTCTGCTTTCATCGGATCATCAGTTACCTCTTTAATGGTCAATTCTGCTAAATTTCGGCGTTTATTACAGAAAATATTTTCGGCTATAGGAGGCAGTAAACATGTTACACGTCTGGTTTAAATTTAAAATCACGTTTCCCTTTCTTTTGAAATGCTTACCATCACATCAATCTGCATCAAGTCAGGTTACCAATCTCGTTATAACAGACTGTGATGGTATCGGAATTCCTGGACGCAACTTGTAAAATTCCCCAATTCGCTTAGGAGATTGAAAAATCTTTTTTGTGTCATTGATGAATGCGTGAACTGCAGGGTAACGTTGTCTAAAAGTTTGGGCTATAAAAGGCAGTAAACATGTTATATGGGGAAATTAGGAAAACGTGTTTTCAGTGCCATGTTGGCTCCATCCTTCAGTAACATACTTGCTTGGGCTCTACACTAAACTTTTTCAGGATGGCTATGAAATTGGACATGAAATTGGATTATTTGTGCAACAACTTTGGTAGTTCTAGTGTCTACATAGCGTTGGTGATTTATTTATCGTAATCACAATTATAATGAAAGTCAAGCATAGAGTGAGAAATATAAATAAATAAGTACAAGTAAGTATATATTATAACATAGTTATTTAAAATATATTATTATTTAGAACAAACAGTGAAAACGTTTTGTATTTAATAATTAACTTACATTTGAAAGTTCATCCACACGGTAGAAAGCATTGCCTAGTACAAGGTGTTCAGCAATTTTTATAAATTTATCGACATTCATATCCTTCAAATTACTAAAATGTGTACAAAGATCGTTTTTGGGTAGTTCAGTTACCATTATTATGTCGTACAAACTAAAAATCTCTCGTACAAAGATTTTTTTCCAATATTTGTAAATGTACAAAGAGGCTCGTACAAAAAAAAAAACAGTGATGGTATGGCAGTTTTAAACAGTCCTTATTTCAGATCTGATATGTAAGTTTTGTCATCGTTTCACAGAATCCTGTCTCTATTCACGTGCACGTATTTTGTCACATTTAGGATGAATATTGACCGTATGGTAAGCATTCTTTCAGAGATTCAGGGCTCTTTACAGCTGTTTCTTGATTTCAAATTGGACAAAATTCATAGATATACATGTTCAGCCGCACACAACACACCCCAAAACTGAATGCCGCATATGTAGCGATACTATGAACATTGGCAAAATATATCATACGAAGTACCTTGGTTGGTAGTTATAGCTTTAATACTTCTCATGCCATATAAGGCTGCTGTCAGTTTTCCAGCAAGTTCAGAGATATGTATTCACCAATTTAGTTTACTGTCGAGGGTTAGGCCTAAAAATTGTATTGCTATATTATCCTCGCTCCCGCAGCTCCAAATAGTAAGTTTCTACACTCTCTTTGAGAATATTTGTTTCAAACCATTGTTCCACCTGCAGCTAAGCAGTATCCAGTATAATCTGGAAATGCCAGTTTCAAATTCAACTTCTCTGTTTTGTATCTATCATCTCCCCTGAAATGCAACGTATTGATTTCGATCATTTAGACCACGACTGCACGCTTTAGATCAAAACATATTAGTTCTACATGCTCATGCTTATCGATGGCCTCAAGTAGAGATCCCAAGAGCTGCATAATACTGGTATTCGTGCTTCTACCCTTCATAAGAGGTACGACAAGGAAAGTCCATTTTTTAGCTCAGATTTTAAATTTCCTTCCAGAATTTTCTATGCGGGGTAAATGACAGGATGAAATCAGAGAGTGCTTCTACCTGTTTGGAAGTATACCTACGTATACCTTTCAAAACGCTTCGGCACACCATTTACTTACATGACTACTGTACAATTTCACATTACGAAATACTATATACACAACACCTGATTTCCTCTGAAGTCCAGCTCCAAAACAAGCACGACAGATTTTTGTGAATTCGTCCTAAAAGGTACACGATTTTCATCCGGTATGGGTAAGTTTGCGAAATACACATCACGTATACCCTATTACAACTACAATAAAAGATTACAGTACCGACAGCGCATATATTTCGTGGCACCACTCGAATGCAAGGACTTGGTACGCTTGGGATTGCACCGTTTCTGGTCAACTCTAGTAATCATAAAAATCGTAACAGTTGTAGGAGAGCTTTGGCAAGAAGGGCAGACAGAACTTGCATTCTAGAAATGTACTTACTTACTTAAGCCTTGAGCCAGGTACTTTTCTAGAAATACAAAATAACTAAAATTAGCTAAAATATTGATTGACTTCAAGGTCTCACAAGAGGAAAGAATATTTCCTGTTGATGACTACTCGAGAAAGAATTGAACGTTCTTATATGCAAGAACCCAAATTCCTGCATTTCACTCCGAGACAATCACGGAAATCATCGAAGGATAACTTCAACTTCATGTACAATAAAAAGTATTTCTACCTTCTCGCGGAGTGCGATGTGATCGACCATAATTAATAAGACCCCCTGCTTGTGAACAGGAAAACAAACTGCTCGATATGTGAGGCTTTCCAACATTTTCACGCTTCTCTTTCCAATACCACACTTTTTTGTTAGATTTAGCAGTTATAGCATGGCGGTCCCTTTGTAACCGCTACCGCCATTTTCGTACGAAGACAATAACATCGTTATGCGACCAGCAAATAAGAACTTAATTCGTTAATAATTAGGAATGTTTTAGGAGATACCTGTTTGAATAAGCCGCCTACTTATTAACAACTAAAATTGTATTTTGCGGTTAACCAATTACTCATTCCGGTCAAAGTATGAATATTGCCTGACAGATCGCCATCGTTGACTGCACCTGCTAACCGAAAACGAAACCATAAAAATGTACACGAAAAAAGGTGTGTTAAGATTTCTTTATGCAGCAGTAAGTAATAAGTTTTTGCAAAACCAGGAGTTTTCAATAAAAATGATGGAACTTTGAATGAAAATCACTAATTTGTAGGTAATAATTTTTCCTTGTTCCTATTGAAAAGAGGGACGATGAAATACTTCTTCTTCTTCTTTTCCATTATCCTTCAGCCCGTCTAAGGCGTCGAATTTGGAGTGCCACCCCTTTCACCCATTGTTTCTATACTTTCGTATTGTTCTTGTATATTCCTCATTTCTTTCTTCCTTTCCTCCCCTATCCTGTGGATCTGTTCCATCCGTGTCCTCCTCGATCTTCTACTTCTTCCTAGTCCTATCCTCGTTAATAGTCGTAGTCGAGACATAGGATGGATTTGCCCAACTTCCGATCTCTAATGAAGACCCTCGATTCGCCCGGCAGTTTGCTGTCGCGTAACGGCGGGGTAGAGTGGTGGATGAATCATTCTGAGTCTGTGCAATTTTCTCGCTGATAGTTTGGGGACGATTGCATCTTGAATGATTTCGTTCTAAGGTTTCCGACGGACTTGAAAGAGTAGAATTGATGCTAGCGATTTTGTAGGAGGTGCAGACTTTGTTGAATTTCTGAATCGGCTTCTTAATCCACTCAGATGGTAATAAATTCAACATTTGCAGATGTCTATGCTGAGCAGCTGTTTTTTGGATTCTGCGTGCTGGGATTTGAACCGTGTTGCTTGACATCAAATGACTTTAGTGTGACTGTTTTTCTCCTGGCTAGCGATGATAATTCTGATTTGGCCCAGAGTATATGCCTGCAATACGTAAATTGGTCTATCCGTTCAAATTATTTTGAAAGCTTTTTCCGTAAGACGAAACTATTGGAGCGTGACAATTCACCCCATACAAAAATAATAATAAAATAATAGTGAGGATAGGTATTGTTACTTATTGATAGTGTATGTGCTGTTGGTGTTGTTGGTGTTTGTTTGGTGTTCTTGCAATCTTTCTCTTGTCTTGTATCTCTCATGTTGGAAATACGCAAAATCATTGGAAGAAAGAATAATTTTACCAATTTTTGTTATAGCTTCTGCCTTGGCTTTTCTTGCCATGAACTTAAATCAGCATCATCCCCATACCTCTGCGACCGTTACGGAGCTCGAATGTAACGTAAACAGCTCGAACTCGACAGAGATATGTAGGTACATATGTATAAAATCACTGGTGAGCAATGTTTCTAGGATGCTGATTTTGAATTCGTCGTTAGAAATCACCTATCAGGCACTAATTTTTCACTATTGCATTTTCTATTGTTACTGATCAGCCTTTGCTCCTCGGTCATTACGGATGGTTCAGTATAAAAGACATCCCTGGCACCTTTGCGAAGATCTGAACGTCATTATCCTTGTATTCGGTCTTCAAGTAGGATATACCACATTTTGCTGTTTCTTCTGCGAGTGTCCCAGCAGAGATGGACAAAACCATCATGTAAGATAACAATGGCCACCAAAACGACAGCTCGTTTCGGGAACACGAAATGTCGCAAATTAACTCCGGGTCGATCCCCAGAAAAATTACTTGCTACCTTTGCACATTAAACTCAGATTGATAAAATGTTAAAAAAATGATAAGAAAACAAATTTCTAATCAAGGAAGACATATTCGGAGACCCTCAAATTCAAGAATTAATGAACGATTCTGAGTTTGATGCCACCCTAAAAGAACAAGAAACACCAGCATGGGAGTCGTTCAAGAAAGCAATATAGTTTGGAAATAACAACGTGAACTACCTTAACCTTCCTATACTCACGTCAAAATGAAAGACGTATACTATACTATATAAATCGGTCTCACAGACCATATGCGTGAGTATAGGAAGGTTAAGGGCCTTGTGGAGGAATTACATTAGAACTATAAAGCTTTTGGGTGCAATATATCAGTGAAGATAAATTTCCTTCATTCACATTTACATTTTTTTCCCGGAAAATCTGTGCGATATCAGCGACGAGCACGGTGAGCGATTCCACCAGGACACATCCATCATGGAATCGCGTTATCTCGGCAAGTTGAACCTAAATATGCCGGTCGATTACTGTTGGACATTAAAAAGAGATATTCATGCTTCAAAATACAGAAGAAAATCTTGTGAAAATACCTTTTGAAGTGGTACTGATACAAGAATTTTTAAGTTGTAAGCAAATGCCAAAAATATACCAAAAGTCCGTGCTCCTCAAAAACTATCCCCGACACACAAATTTGGAAAGCAGATTCGGAATCAGAGAGGAAAATACTACTCTGGTTTGAGCAAAGAAATCAGATTACCATTACTATTTGGTGATGATGAAATCTTCGTGGAAAATTGCTCGTTGCGTACACGCCAATGTCCTAGAAAGTTTCAATCGCAAAATCATTCATACTCTTCGAGTCTAAATTACGTTGATCATACTAACAAGATCTAAAAAGAAACCTACATAAATTCGAAGTTTGCGGTTGAAAAATGAACGAAAGTTAAGCCATTATAAGCTATCGTGAAATTGCTAAAGACACGATTTGGGATAATATCCCATTTGTGGCATGGTGTTCAGATCAAAAGAAAGGAAAAAAAAAAAGGAAAAAGGAAATTAGGGGGACCATTATAGCGGTTTCAAAGTTGAAAAATTTCGGCAAATTACCTGACAATCGGTATTCGAGGGTATCTTGGATCCTTCGAAACGAATCTTGGCATTTTCCAAAATGACCGAGTAAAGATGGCGCTTCAAAATCGTACAAAACTTCGACTTCCAGCTCGTTCACAAAAACTCCTTTCGGGGCAGATTTGGAGCGGTAGCCTCGTAATTACCAGGATTCGTCGAACAATTGCAACACCACCTTCTTGGATCTTTCAACATGGTGGACGAAGATGGCGTGTCATGAAATTTGAAAAATTCTTCGACTACTATAGGAACGGGGGTATGTTGGCGTTTTTAGTATAGCTGAACAAGAATTTGATGTTAATTTGGCATTTCTCAAACTGACCAACTCGACATGGCTCCCTCAAGCTTATCAAATTCATATTCCACTTTCTTCAATTCTTCACGATTTTGTCGAAACAACTTCCTAATCCTAACCGCTATACTCTCCCGGATCCAAACAAAATTTCACAATTCTCTCGATATCAGCACTTTGATAACCGCTGAAACTTGGCCCAGATTCGTGGGGAAAATGAATAAAAAAGAAAATATGTCTTTATGTTTCGAACAGTCGCCAAAAATCATATATCCACGTGCTAGCAATACCCCTAATTTCCACGTGCAGCTGCTGCCTGAAATAAAACCGTATCAACTTCTAATCTCATAGATTAAGTGTTCTTTCTCGCATGGTTAGAACCTTCCGACAAAGCTCGAAAATTAAACGTTTGCGGCTCCAACGAGGACCTGCCGATTTGTTTTCCCAAGTCCCGGACACGGCAAGGTCGCAAGACCGGCAATAAACAACACACGAAGTGTAATTGAAATAAGCCGAACGTGGTAGAAAAAACGACGACCGCGATAAATATCGAAGATGAACGCCTGTTCCGAAATTTTCATCCAATCAGCTTCCAAAACCGGATTTATTTTGTCTAAGAGGAGTTCCCACCGGGCAAAAGGAGAAAAAACAAATAATAAGCTCTCCCGGCTCTACTATTTTTAATTCATTCATTCATAATTTTCTAGCATTAGTAACGGCGGTCCGTTTCGACAAAGTATGCGAGAGCGTATTTTTTACGAGCACTAAGTGTTGAACTATAAAGTGAATCATCCCATTCATAAAATCGTTTTTCCGGGAAAGCGTGTCGGATAATTACATATGTTACCGGGCAGATGCAAGCAATGTGTGAATTGAAAAATCTGGTAAAATTCGAAAGTAATACTTTACACATCAGATCTGGTTAAAGGGTGGCTGGCGATTCGAGAGTCGCGGACGCGTAGTGGGTTTTTACGTCGATTGAATGACGGTTTTATACTAGGGAACGGCGTCTCTCGATTCTCGATATACTCTCCGAAGTCTTACTCACGCAAATTAGACTTAACTTTCGAGGAACTGCCTTCTCTCTAATATCCGAGTATTATATTTGCGAGTGCAATTTTTCGTCAATGAATCACTTCGAGAAATGATCGGCCAACAAAAAACGGAATCGACGAGCAGTTGCAGTAGTGACGAAGAGTTGCAGGTATCCGCACCACCGGCAGCGTACGAGGATGAAAACGCGTTTAAGAACTTGAAAACGTCCGAACTGCTCCGGCATCTACTGAACACCGAAACGAAAGGTACCATTAGCATAAGAAATAAGGGCGAAGACGTCACCGGTGAAGGTAATGACACAGAGAACGGTGACTCACCGGGTGAGCCCGTAGCTACTAAGGACGACTCAACTTTATTTTCCTGGAATCGTCGCGAGAGGAAGCCGAGTTTTCTATCGACAAACCAGGATATAAACGCATCCGTCGGCGAGAAAGATCAATCAGAAAATCGATACGTTTGGGAAAGATCGCGGTGTTCTTCCGATTTTAAAGATGGAACGATGGACACGAATTTCGTTCGGGACGACTTCCAGCATCCGGATCGATCCGCGGAGGACTTCCAAAGACTTACCAGTTCGGAAAGTGTTAACAGTGCCGAAAGTGAATTCGATTGTGAACTCGAACGGATCATCTCCGCCAATTTTAATATACAATCGTCGCCTTCGGACGATAGCTGCGACCTTACTGAATTATTATCGATTCCTGTTTGTGCGTTTACCGGTGGTAGTGCGTGCGAGAAAAGTTCCGACGGTGCTGACGCTAAGAGCGAGGACGATTGCGTAATAATCGAAGATGATAACGATGTTGAAGATTCGATGGTTTTGGTTCCTTCAGGTACCTATAAAAATTTAATAGGATTATAATGTTGGTCCAGTTGAGGTTTTAATGATAAATATGGTCCTCTTTTAGGCCTATAAGCGGTCTGGGCGCCAAGCGGTAACAGCGCACAATTACGAAACAAGTTACGACAGCCTAAAATTACACAGAACTACTCGCACACCACATTGATTCAGTAATGATTAGATAAGGGGATGTCGTAACTTAGTACGTTGTTACTACTTATATGCATATAAGTTATGCTCGTAACGGAGCGTTAGACTACATATCAAAATTATATCTTCTTCTGCGTAATGATAAAATGCTTCTTTGACCTCTCAAACTAGTTAACCCGCCAATTGCTTTCTGACGTAATCTGCAAAACAAAATCATTTTATTCCTGTGGATCATACCGAAAACATTTATGATCAATCCATATGCGGTGACAGTTTTGCATAATACTAACAATAGACAATTACTATTTTTCAAACAAATGACATATATAAGTGTATTCCTTTTAATAGTTTTTGTAACACGCTTGACTTTAAGCAACACAACCCTATTTTCAACATTGATATTAGGCTTTTGGACTTACCCCAAAACTTATATCAAAAGATGGGTCTGGTGTACGGGTGGAACGGGATGATTTACCACTTGTACCTGTTCATGCATACCATCCTCTTCTATATATAACTTTCAAAGCAACAACCGACTTTTCCTCGTTATTTCCATCAAACGATAATGTCCGTTAAAATTTCAATAAACCTAATTTGAGACAGTTATACGATGATTTTGCAACAACAAACTGGACCTTTCTGGACAACTTAACTAATGTAAATGAAGCCCTTTCTCAGTTCTACATTGTCATTTATTCTATCTTCCACCATTCGGTTCCAAAATTTCATCCATATTCTCGCAAATCTCGTTATCCTAAGTGATTTTCCCACGATCTAATTGATAACTTGGGGGTAAAGGATTATTACAGATGTACGTGGATATCGATAAACCAACAATTCTTCTATGAGGAGTTTAATCGGCTGCTCACTTTATGCAAATCTCAAATGAAGACTGCTTATCGTGAGCATATGATAAATATTGAAACAAATGATTTCCGATAATCCCAGTGAAATCTTTACTTTTTTGAATTCCAGGAGAGGTGTTGCGCGTATTCCAAGTGGTTTATCCTACAACAACACCATCATTTCTACTCCTCAAGATGCGGTTAATGCTTTTGCCATGAAATTTTCAGCTACTTACAACTCTTCTGATGCATATCTTCACATGGACAATAGTCTTTGCGGCAGTTCATTTGCACTAAAACATATATGTGAAAGTGATCTGTCATTCTTTCCGGAAAAAGCTTTATCTCTGGTGATGACTTAATACCAAGTTTCATTCTTTATGATGCACGCTGTGTTTTGGCTGAACCGTTAACCAGAATTTTGAATCTATTAATTGACAATGCTATCTTCCCCGTACTTTGGAAGCGTGCTATAATTACTCCTTTACTTAAGAACGGTGATGAATCTCATATCGAAAACCAGAGACTTATATCAATAATAGCCAATTTTCCTAAAGTTTGTGAAAATGTAATTTATTGCTACCCTTTTAATAATGTACAGGCTCACATATCCCCTTATCAGCATGGTTGTGCTAGTGGTACATCAACAAGAAATCTTGTTACCATTTAACAATTTATTAGTCAGCAGTTGGATAAACAAGGGCAAGTCGATGTAATACACTGACTTCACTGGTGTATTTGATATCATAGACTACAACATATTATTGGGGAAGTTGTCTGTTTTAGGAAGTACTCCGCATTTAATCAAGCTATTTACATCGTATTTACATAATCGTATAAATTACGTATTTTATAATGGTTACAAATCATTTGAATTTATCTCTACTACTGGAGTACCTCAAGGATCTAATTTAGGATCATTATTGTTTATTATGTATATTAATGATCTATTAATGACATTAACATGTCTAGTGCTTGGTTATGCGGATGACCTCAAAATTTACGGACCCATTGAGCTCTTGGATGATATTCTACACCTACAATACAACTTAGACATCCTTACCAATTGATGTCATAATTTTAAATTATATTTAAAAGGTTTTAGGAAGTACTCCGCATTTAATCAAGCTATTTACATCGTATTTACATAATCGTATAAATTACGTATTTTATAATGGTTACAAATCATTTGAATTTATCTCTACTACTGGAGTACCTCAAGGGTCTAATTTAGGACCGTTACTGTTTATTATATATATATGTATATTAATGATTTATTAATGTCACTAACACGTCCAGTGCTTGCTTATGCGGATGGTCTAAAATTTATGGACCCATTGAGGGCTTAGATCACATTTGACACCTACAACACAACTTAGATATCGTTGCCGATTGGTGTCATAATTTCAAACGATATTAAAATGCCATTAAGTGCAATTATAATATTTGTACAAGAAAAGTAAATTACATAACCTCACAATATACTTTGAATTGGCAGCATCTAAAAAGAATTGAAATTGTTAGGAATCTTGGTGTCTTGTTCGATTCTCGTCTAGCATTTTCGAGACACATAACAAATCTTTGCATCTTTGTTTCTAAAGTTCTGGGATTCATATTTAGGTGTTCACGCTCCTTTAATAATATTCAATTGTTAAAGAAACTATATTTTCCCTTCGTAGCCAGGAAGCTTGAATATGCTTCATCAGCGTGGTTTTCCTCATTATTTATATTTGCAACTTTCCTTTGAGAACGTGTAAGGACGCTTTCTAAAATTTTTATCGTTCAAAATAGATGGTACATATCCTCAACGGAATACCGACTATAATTTCTTATTGGACAGACATGGCTTTAGCTCACTTCCTTCTCGCCGAGATGCTCATGGAGATCGATTTATATGGAAACTGGTACATGGACGGATTGAGTCATCTTTCCTACTGACAGGGATGGATTTCCATTTTCCAAGATTAAATTCACACTTTTCGTCAACATTTGCCTTACCACTACCGAGGACAAACGTACTGCATGGTTGTTCGCTGTCAACTACGTGCAGAAGTGCTAATTTATTTTATAATGATAATTTTTTTGATAATATCAATGATTTTGTTTAGTTTTTATACACATTGGCTTGTTACATAATATTTTATTTTTGTTACATGCATGTAATTCATTTATGCCCTGTAACTGGGAAACTATTGGACATTGAAGATATTATTATAATTATTATTATTACTGAAACAGAAAACAACAGTTCATGTCGATCTCGAAATAATTCCTAAGTTAAAGGGTAACTTTTCAGAAAATCGATTTTCTTTTAATTGGCTTAATAGATGCTTTGAACTTTCTAGAATATGGGGCAAAAAGTATATTACCTGAAAAAAATGGTTCTTGAAATTTCGAGCTCTTCCCCAAGCGCGTCGGACATCTCCGAAACGACTATCTGCGTCAAATATATATCTACTCGGAAGGTACAACCGAACGTCTTACCTTTTGATTTCTAACTCCTTTAGTACACTAACAGATATTGTTAGAAAGTGTTGTAGTATTGTTGGCGTAAACTGAGCAGGTCTAATGATCAACTATTAAAGTGATGTCGTGTAGTTTAAAAAATAAGCGCTGGAACTTCCTGAAACAGGGCCTATTGATTCTTCCGTTCTCACGTACCCTTTTTCTAAAAACAATGTTCTACTCTCGAAGCTTCCGTTTCTGGAAGTTCCTTACTTCTAACCCCATCAATACTGAATTTCAGTCAAATTTTGCTCGGTCCAATATTTCTCTTATTCCCACCACATTTGTAATTGGCAAATTTCAAATTGGTAATTCTGGATCCTCAATTGTTTTGGAACATGTTACTTTTATTCGGACTGCACGGTTTTAAAGCAGCAACGACTAATGCTGAATATAACAATAAATTGCCAATATTAATCTCAAGATACAGAACTTGTTTTAATATTGGGTGTACCTACCGAATCCTCAACAACAATATATCAAAATATCGAAATAAATTTGCGTATAATTATAGAACTTGGGAAGTTCTGTAAATTAACATAATCGGGCAATTAATACGTAAATAATCCAGTCGGCAAGTTACATAACAATCAATGTGTAATTGTCACACATTAGCTAACAGGTAGAAATACGAGGGATGTTTCCAAAGTTGAAGGAATTTGGCTGTAATTTCTTTATTTCCTCGATTTTCATCAAAATTACGATACAGTTTTCCAATATAATCTCCATTTAATTGAGTACATTTATTGATACACGGAAAAACTAGTACTTTGTTTTTATATCACTTATTTAATGAGACACAACGTGACTATAGTTTCGACATGGAACATGTCATTATCAAACGATAAATACGTATGAGCAAAATAGAAACAGGGTACAGGTTTATATAGGACAAGAAAGTAATTAAGGCAGAAACCTACAAAGCAATTAATACACTTATCCTAACGTGAAATCATCCTCGAAAGAACTTTTAGAGAGTTTTTGGCAATCCATCTATTTTACCTAGTTTGGGAATGGATTAAAATCACTATGTAAATGACAAGCACGATTCTTTGCTTGTTTAATTTCAGTCTGACGATGATTCTTCTTCTTCTTCTGTTCTAGTTCTTCCTCTTCCTCCATAAGTAAAATAAATATGTAGTTTTAATTACAGTTCAAACCATTTCTTTTCTTCTAAAAGAATAATTGGAAGAAAAAGGAGTGACAGAAACCAGAAGAAAGAAAAAAGGAATAATTTAAGTTACGATTAAACCTATGCTCAATTAAATGTTAAGTGCTTTTCAGTTTTTTCGCTCCATTACATTTATGAAGAAAAACGATAAAAATTAACTAACTATAGTAACTATTTAGAAAATAACCCTCAACAGCATCAACTTTACGCGTTACTTTTTCCATACCCTTGTTTCGTCCTTGACATACGTGGCATCATCAACCGGTTTTAAACGCGAAATTTATAAAAGTCAATCCGATTTTTTCAAAAATTTCTGAACTCACTTGGTTCATCCTCACAACTTTTTATTGAGATCCATCTTCTTCTTAGTGGTCCCCCTGATGGCGATCCTGGTACCTTTCATGTATATTACTTCATCCAAACATCCTCAACAATTTAATCATATTCCACATTTCTAGATTATCATTTAATCACAGAACAGAAGGCAAGAGTGTTTTCAGAGAAAACTATCAAAATAAAAAGGATAAAGCAGTAAAGAAAGCGATTAACAGAAGGCGAAGGAAAGCAGAGGAAGACAGTACAAAAGTAACACAAAGAAAGAACCGAAAATCAAAGAAACAGGAAATCAATCTTCCTTAGTAATTACTAATGATGAATGTTTTAAGTGTTTCGAAATCTATGCTGAAACCAGATCCGTGGTTGATTGGATGCAGTGAATCGCACATCACAAATAGTTGGATGAAACTTGTACTTTTGACAGAAATAAATGTAATATTTGTGGAAGAAAGAAGAAAATCAAAGAATTGGAAAAGAAAAATATATTTTTTTGTACTTGAAAATTCATTTTTATTTGTATTTTTTGTAACACTTTAAAACTATATTTATTTGGCAATTCCTTTCTTACCCTAATGCGTTCTTCCTGTCAGTCATAGTACACACATGGCTGGATTGAAAAGGCAGGAATCTTGCTTTTAGGGGTTTCCGAATTTTGACTGTTGCAAGTAATGTTATCTTTGGTACTTCTTATTATATATACAACAATTTAAATATATTTCTGCTTGGTCAAACAAGTCACGACTACTTAACACGTAAAAGGAACCTGTTACATCCCTCTGCTCATCACACTTCATTTTATTAGCGGAGTTATTACTACATGGGGTATAAATTTTTCAATGCATTAGATGACTCCATTAAGTCACCTTCCAACTTAAGTGTTTTTTTAGAAACGACTGAAACAGCATCTGTTGGAAGGAAGATGTTATACACTACATGAATTCTTTATATAAAGTTTTGTGTTTAATGATTTTGCAATTATTGTTCTTATTGTACTTTTTGTTATTTTGACAATGTCGACATTCTTTTTACGAATCTTCGGCATTAAATATATTATTATATTATTATTATTATTACAATTACAATTATATATAGTATATATATATATATATATATACCACTTAACTACCTTCACATCATTCGTAATAGACTTTTTATGCTTTGCGCAACCTTCAAAACTTTTCCGGTAAAATTATCGGTCGACTTGTAAATAGTGAATGGAACGGAGTTCCCGAAACCCCGAACGCATAATTAGAAATTATTCATGGAATTATTTGTATGAGAATATGCAGTTTTTATTGGTACACCTACGAGTAATATATGTCTGTATAAAAAATAACCAAGGAGTAGATGAAAATTATTAATGAAACTAGGTATTTTCCAATATTTTGAATTACACATTCTGCGCCCAAATCGAACATTGAAACCATGGAATAATTACGACTGAAATGTCTCCTCTAAATTATAATTCGATAAAGATAATTATACTATTATATCCGCT
This sequence comes from Chrysina gloriosa, assembly GCA_038088585.1. NCBI lineage: Eukaryota > Metazoa > Arthropoda > Insecta > Coleoptera > Scarabaeidae > Chrysina > Chrysina gloriosa. The sequence continues at coordinate 9,136,538 of CM076090.1, read as the reverse complement.
TATATCTCCAGATTTATTGAAGATTAGTACTAATTAATCAAAGTTGTTGATTCTCCAAACTACAATTTTTGGTTTTCTTTCTCCGTTTAAAATTATTCTCTGGCACTAGAGCTATTTCAGTCAAAATAACTTAATGTCTTCTAGTTTGCATTAAAGCCACGTGAATTTATGTGATCGAGTTATACATTCTGCACCCAGATCCAGCATTAAAATCTTGGAAAAATTTCGATTCAAACGTGCGCAAATATATTACTCCCACTAAAACCAAAAATATAAGATATATTTTTTCAAAGTTAACTAGAATATCCTTTATAAGAGAGATGTTTCAAACATTGTGTGAATTTAACTTTAGTCAGTTTAGGTTACTTTATTGTTATTGTTTTGCGCATCCGGAATGTGCAATATTATTTAGTATACTTGAGCTACAAGTAGCCAACGTATACTAAACAATTCCAAAAAGATACATACAATACATATTGTCGTACCGCCGATTTTGTAATCATGGACGACGTAGGAGATAGCATCCTTTTTCTTAGAATTTTGTAAACGTCCCTCGTAATTCACACCCAAAGCCAAATTCCTAGAGTTTCGGAAACATCCCTCGTATGTTTGTATATATGTACTATTGCGGCAACAAAAATCGGGACAAGCCTTATGGGCTATTTTGACTGTTTTTTAGCTATATAAACCAGCCGTTTGTCATTGTCACGTCAATCATATCTTATCTAATGTCAAAAATAATTTACCCACGAACGCAAGGAAATTATGTTAAATGCATCTATTTGAAATAAAAATCATGTAAACAATAAATTAATCTACTTTTTAGTTATGTTTCGAGCATTTACCGGTGTATCAAATTATTCCTTAAAAACTGGATAAGATCTTCGTCTTCCATGGAATTCGATACCAATTTACGACCAGAATCACTTCGCCTTTCTACGGTTCCCCCATGTAACCATTTATTTTTAATGTTGCGAATTATGCTTTTGGGCACTCCAAATCTATTACCTAGTCTTCTTACGGACCATCATTCCCCAAGTAATGTAATTAATTGCATTTTTCGGTAGCACTTAAATGCGGCATAGTGACATACATATGTCAATAATGATTTCAAAATGACCTAACATTTGACAAGGCAAAAGCCAGATTTAAACTATATTATTTTAAGTGTCCCATTTTTTGTTGCCGCAATAGTACATATGTTGTTATTCGATATTTCAGATCCTTTCGAATGGACTGCCATCCACATAAAATCCTGGTTAAGTTGGTCCGGGAGGAAATTTTCGCTGAACCCGGTTCCGGATCCGGAAAAATTTCCTAAAACGGGAGCCGAGCTATGCGACTTGAACAGGACGGATTTCGAGAAACGCGCCGGTAATTCCAGATCGGGCAAGTTGCTGGCGAAACACATCGCGCATTTGAAGCATTCCGTTACCGGAAGAGCAAGCAGTCCTTTGAATGCAATTTGCAAGATCGACGAAGATGAAGAAAAAGGTACGTATGTAAGAAAGATTTTTATACTTTCCATTTAGATCAACGTCTCAAAATACTTATTGATTATGGACTGTTCGAAAGTATTGTAGTGATATGCAGGTAAAGCACCCAGTAGGAAGTTTTTCTTCATACGGCGATGCAGTCTGATGTATGTAGAATGTATCCTGTATACACTGTACATATAATCAATAAATCCTATTATTATGTTTTGTAATAACTCAAACAGGCGAATTATTTTGTGTGCCTTCTTAGGTTGTAAGGATCTCAACGGCTTTGTATAGCAAATTCAGTAAATAATGAGCTTTTTCTATCAAATTAAAGACTTTTCTATGCTTCGAAATCAGCCAACTAGTTAGTATGTTTTTAGATTATGACGTTTTCTACACTTTCTTATAATGTATATTATACGACTCAACAGGCCTTGAAGGGCTAGGGTACCTACAACAATAGTAGTTACCCAATAATACATTATTAATTATTTTTCCCACCACTTAATATATGATTCTTAATTAATACATGACTATTGAGTATGAACTATTTCTTGCTTCTCTTGGGAGCTTCCACTTATCAACCGCCACAATTGTCTGTCTAGCGGGTTTGCTCTCCAATCCACCACATTTACACTACTAAGGTCAGTCTGTCACACTGTCGTACCATATTTTTCGTGGTCTTACTTCCTCTCCCTTATTAAATGGTTTCCTATATAGTGCTATTTTTATAAAAAATTCGTCTTTTATTAGAATCCAATATATCAAAATTTACAGTTAATGTTGGGCTTATGGTCTTCAATTGACATTCGATTTATTTTGGGGTTCTATTTAAACCTTTTCGACATCACGCCCACCACCTTTTGAGCATTTTATTACCCTTCGGGTCTTAGCTTTTTATTTTAATTCCAGTCAGAGAGAACTTGGGAGAAACAAATGTCACTAGAAATAAAATTATTAATTATTATAGAAAGCATCGATTAAAGAAGGAAAAGATTGTAAACATCCAGACACATACATACAACACTTTTACATTACAAGAATTTATAAAATTACTGGATATGAATAACCTAGGATACATCGACATTCAGTACAGGTTTCTATAACAACGATATGCCTGAATGAACCGGAGTCAAGGAGAATTAAAGTTCTCGTTTCGTGGATAACGGGGAAATAATGTAGTGTAATCCTGATTTCCAAAAAAAGAAAAATTAAAAGTTTGTTTGGTTAACGACGTTAACGACGAAGAAAATTGACAAGATAGATAAGTCAACAAATAAGTCTATAAATATATTTCGAATAAAAGGGTTTTAAGAAGACGTACCAGTAAATAAAAGAACGTGACCACACCGGAGAAGAAAGAATTTAAGAAAAGGAAGAAACCATAGAAAATAGAGCCACACAAAAAAGAAGTTAAGAGAGGAGAGAATCCATACAAAATAGAGCTGCATCGAGAAAAGAAGTTAAGAGAGGAGAGATATGAAGAACCATCATCGAATAAAAGAAATTACACTCACATACACACAACACTAGGTAATTAATTTGATTTTATGTTAAATATTTCTCGAAATTTATAAATATAATTTGTTATAATTTATGCTTTTTATATCATTAATTAAGAGCTAGGCCGGTGCAATTTTGTTTAAGAAATTCACTAAATTCTCAGTACAATATGCTTGGCTCCTTGGATAGAGCTTTCAATTCTCCATTTGTTCTTCTCACCCAGACCTCCTTTGTATTTTTTCCTCGAAAGATAGTTCTTAATATTTTCCTCCCCCGTCTGTCTAACATCTCTTCCTCTGTTGTTTTTTAATAGCCAGGTTTTGCACGCATTCGTCACTGTTGGCCTATTCGAAGTTTTGTTTTTGTCGATAGATACTTTGATTTCAACAGTTTGGCTAGGCTTCCATACTTTTGATTCGTTTTGGAGAGTCTATTCTTTATTTCTACGTCTTCTTTTCCGTTTTCTTCCTGTATTATTTCCCAAGTACAAGTTTTGGCTCTATCGAAATTAAATATTTTTTCCTGGTTGTGATGTTATCTGCAGCTGATTCTCATTTTCTTCCTTTATTTCTCCCAGTATCATATACTTCGTCTACTGCTGGTTTATTTCTAAACCTTATTTCTAGCCTCTGTTTCTAGCTTTCGTGTGATTTTTTGATGCCCTTTTTTTATTTATCTATTACTGCTAGGTCGTCAGCAAATGCAAGCATCTATTGTTCATTGTTAAAAATAGAAGCTTCTGTTTTTACGGTGCTGTTTTTTCACAACGACTTCTAGCACTAGGTTCAATAACATAGTGGTTACAGCATCACCCTGCCTGGGCCCTCTATTTATTTGGCACTCTTCAGACTAATAACACTTCCAAAATATTTCATTCTTGGTATCATTCAGAATCATTCTTATTAGCTTCATAAGCTTTGTTGGTATGCTTAACTGATTTAGCCCCTGGTACTTCTTGTTTCTGTCGATTCTATCGTAGGCTTGTTTAAAGTCTATAAAACAGGCACAGAATGGTATTTTGAATTCAAATCACGTGTTCTGAACCTCGTTTAGTCAAAAAATTGATCTGTTACCGATCTGTCACTACTATTGTAATATAGAAAAGATAAATTATGTTATGATATGTTATGTTCTGTGAACTCCATTCTTCAGTTTACAATTTTTGCCATCCTATTACGACGAACACGTTACTAATAGAACTTAATTTTCTTCATTCTCCCTCCATTTCGATACTTAACTTTTGCGATTGGTTGTTTGGACACTTACGGTGATTTCACCCAGCTGAAAACCTTCATTCCTTTTTTTGGCGTTTCAGAACTGACCTTCCTACATTTTCCACTGTTTGTCAGTTAGATTTTTAAGCCCAAATCGTGAATCAGAACCTTTTTCCGTCATAATTTCACCGAAAGTATTAAAATTCCGAAATTGTTATTAGAGACTACGTGACACCATTAAGCTACTTTTACATAACGAAACCGCACGACGGACTCATATAAATTTTAAAAGATTACAATCACCTAATCATATATATCATTCACGCATCATAGCGCTCAAATACGAGTAAAATTCATTATATTAACATGTGCAACGACACAAGTTTTCCCCTTTAGAACAAAGGACGAATTCGAATAACCGTCATCATTACGCAAGGTGAATATTGTTTATATTTATGGGCAGACATTTACAAATATTTCCTCGAAACGTTAAGGTGGAATTGAGTCGGTCCGCGGTCGCGAAATCGCATTTAGAAAGCTGCGTCTGGCGTACGGATGGGCACTTTTCAGGTTTCGTAAACAATTCGGGGAAGAGTCAAGGTGGCTCACGATGCCATTAACGGGTTTTCCATCAAATTAAAGCCTACTAAATGCCACTTTGATTAAAATCAACGCGTAGATATGTATGCAATGGGCATTGTTGTAACTTTTCAGGCTAATCAGGTCGAAGTTTTAAATCGTACGTACCAAAAAGCTTTTTTCCCAAAGAGATATTGGACGTGTGTGTTGATTTATGATCATGTTTCGTTTTTAGATTTTTACACACGCATTCAATGGGATCTTATCGTCAGAAATACGCTATTCCAGTTACTGTAAGTTATTTTGAGGCGTTTTCTACCACGTACTTTAAAATTACACAAAACAGTTACAAGAAGAACGCGACGTCATAGTTCCTTTTTTATGGCTGGAATACGCATGTGTGTTGTATAAAATTGCAGTTCTGAGCTTTTTAAGTGAACAATATGAACGTTGTAAAACAAACTTGCTCGTATTTACACAAACAAGTCGAATGTGTGGTTTGGTGTTATAATTTTAGCCTAAACCACTTGACGAAAATCTCCAAAATATTTGTTATTGTTACGTATGTCTGTTTCTATATGTTGTTTTATCCCAAAATAACTTTCTGGTAAACTTTTTACATAAAATCTACTAATTCGAATATAATTGGTCTTTCGTTTATATGAGATGTGCTCATGTTGAAGGAGGACATTTCGAACAACTTTCATAAAATTGGTTATTTTAAGATTGTTTTTGTTGAGTTTTCGTTAAAATGAAATAAGAAGCCTTATATATACCCCTATTTTAGCCCGTTTTGACCCTAACTTCGTCAGGCGTTTTCTCGAAATCTATGCGTTCCACGTCCGAACCGATATATTCTACGTAATTAGCGGCCCGAATATGTATATTCTAGGCCAAAATAACCGCGAAATTCGAACATGAATTTTTCGTCAAATATTCCAAAATTGCCTTATATACACCCTTATTTTAACCCCTTTTCCCTAACTATCTTCCTTTGTATTCCCTTATAAATAATAATTCTGGCAAACCTGTAATACTTCTGATATTTTGTTGGCAGATCTAGATATAACCAAGGGGTTAGGTTTCATTATTGGTTTTCCGATGCAGGTTATAAATATTAAGTTTTTGAATGTTTTTACTTGCGAAGTTCTTTTGTGTTTTTATTAGTGTTTTATTATAAATTTAAATACTATTTCTGTTTAGAAATACTAAAATCTCGTTTAATAAGGGCCTGTGACGTTTTCACCCGTACAATGCGGGCTGACGATCATGTTACATATTTTGCTTAAAGTTGCTTCGGCTGTCATCTGACAAAGATTGTTATAGAGCCAATAAATAGTTTCGACAAACAGCGGTAGTTACGAAATAAGTTACGACATCCTACATATATACAAAACTACTCGCGTACAGCGTACTGACTAGAGTGAGGAGTGGGCGATGCTGTCGTAACCTATTTCGTAACTGTACGCTGTTACCGCTGTTTGCCCACACTACTAATAAATCACCCGGTGTATACAATACTTTTCAAATACTTCTTATTCTTTTAAAGGAATCCCATATTATCCAAGGATTTCGTTTCAAAATTCGAAAATTTGTTTTCATTACTTTTAAAAATGTAAGAAACGTGATCTCACGCATCAATTCCTTTTGTCTTTCGACAACCGTGCAGTGCTTTGCAAACCTACTTGTGATCCCCTTAGCTAATAAACTGCAATTTTTTTGTTCAGTGTAACTAATTTATCGCTAATTATTTGAGAAAGTTGTATCTTACGTGATTTCCTTCTTTTCAAAAGATTTCAAATTAGTTTTCTTTTCTCCTCTCTCGATCCCTCGAGGAGTATCTTGCCTAAACTTTAAGCTTGACATAAGCCATAATACGAAAACCATCTTTAAAGTTATTACAATGACTAGAAAAGAAAAATCTTTTTGGAACAAACTCCTTTTGCTTTCCAAAATACCCGTCTTCAAGTGTTGGCACCTTTGCATGTGTCCAAACCAATTCTCGAAACATTTCTTTCACTCTGAAGTTAGAATCTCAAAAGTATCGTGTTTGAAGGTTTCGACAGCTTCTTGAGGTACTGACAATCTATGTCCACGCATTTCATATTCGACATTCGGGAACAGGACGAAATCGTTAGGCGATAAATCAGGCGAATATGTACAATGACACATTAATTCCTCCTAATAATCCATTAACTCATAATAATCAATTGTTTGGCATTATCATGATGCAGATGCAGCGACTGTGTCGGTTATTTTTCCTGATTTCGTCGATGACTTCCGGTGAAGAAATTCTGGTATATCATTCAACATTAACTGTTCTTCCATCCTCTAAAGGAATGGTTGCCACATGACCAATACAACCGAAGAAATAATCTATCAATAATCGTCATCTTGGAAGTGCTTCGTGAACGAACAACTTTTATGGGATTCAATTAATCTTAGAACACCCAAACAGTTGATTGTTGCTTAGTTTCCGATTCATAGGCATATATTCAAGTTTGCTTACCAGTTAAGATGTTGTTTACGGATTTTGCAGTTTCTCAGTCCAATTCTTTTGGGCATTTCCTTGCACTAATTAACACGAGCCTTGTTTCGAGTTTTGGTCAAATTATGGGAAAGACATTGGGCACAGATCTTTCTCGCAGCTAAGCTAATGTAAAATCGAATGTATTGCAGTCTTCGATATCCCTAAGAATCTCATAAGAATGTTTCTTACGCATTGTAAGTAACATGTCGATTTTCTTCAATCATGTTGTGCACAGCATCAAGATTTTTTTTTTTTTTTTGGAATGACAACCGATTTTGGTCGAACTTCACGCAATTCATCATTTACGGGCACACGAGCCACGACTAAATTTCCAAAGCGACAGTATTTTCTGATGATGCTTCATTATCCAAAGTTGAACGAAACGATTCTATGCATTGTTGTTGAGTTAGGCCTTTACGGAAATCGTAAAAACATCTTTCACGTAAAATATCCATTCTTTCACAAAATTGATTTTTTTAAACGTTTCCTTTAAACAAACTACTCTGGCAAACTTTAAATTGTCACTGTCTCCACAATAACGAAGGTCAAATTTTACAAAACACATGATAACGTCAACTAGCGGTCGTTTGTAGAAACATAAAAGGCGCCCCTTGTATCGTTGATAATTTCAGGCCTGCTTACCTCTATAATTCCGTGATTCGGCAGTTACTTCACCTTGCATTTTATCATTCTTGAGTGGAATATATGATTTTCTCGATCTCTTCTGTTGTGGGTTTGAGTGAGTCGCAGTTTATGTACGATGTATTTTCGTTGAAGTTAAATCCCGATTTTGAAGCCTCGTGCTATCTAATCATTATTATCTTTATTATTATTCCTACCATTATCACAGAATTATAAAAATTACTTCACAATGTTATTAAATATTAACTGTAAAATGTGAAAACGCCAGAAAATGAATAAGGAATTAGATCGAATTGGTGATAATTTTAAAAATAACGGAGTTATAAACTTTCACCAAGATATATTAAAAATAAAACAAAACAAAATATGTAGTGGAAAAATAATATATTATAAGAACGAAAATGGTGAGTTGGTAGATAGAAAAGATGAGAAACCAAATAGATGGGCAACATACTTTGAAAATGTTTTAATCATAACGTACGAAGAAAGCTATGACACCGAAAGTGAGGGAATATGTGCAGAACAACATGAAAGTAGTGAAGACTAAGATACATCTACGCAGAAGGAGATAGAACGTGCAATTGGAAGACTAAAAAGTTACAAGGGTTCTGCGGAAAATGGTCTAGCTACAGAATTGATAAAGGAAGATGCAGACATTATACACATAAAAGTAATTCAGAAGAATCAATGGTCTGATGCTCTGCTGTGTCCTATTTCTAAGAAAGGAGAAAGAAAAAATGAAGAAATTTTAAATGAAAATGTAAAAAAAATACAATAAACGTCTGGAAGAATTGAACATGAAAATAAGCGAAGAAGAAACGAAAACTATGTTAATCAGTAAGGAGGAAAAGAAACATGAAATATTTCTAAATCAGAAAAAGTGGAACAGGTTAAAAATTTCCAATATTTAGGGACAATTCTAACAGAAGATGGGAGGTTTAATGAAGAGATGAAGAGTAGAAACGAAGCAACAAGAAAATTGTTTAACAGCATCCAGAGTACCTTCCTGCATAAAACGGAAATACCAAAAATAGGAATTTTTAGGAAATTAGCTGCACCTATACTCACATACGGATCTGAAGTACGGACAGCAACAAGGAATCAAGAACAAAAAACATAAAACATTGAAATGAGATTTCTCAGAAGGATAGATAGAAAAACAAGACTAGATAAAGTGAGAAATTGTGCAATCAATGAAAACTTAAAAGTGCAGCCCATAAAAAAACAAAATAGAAGGAGGACAACTCAGATGGCTAGGACATATTATGAGAATCGGAGAAAGTGAACTGGTAAGAAGAGTTTCCGAAGCCAAAATAAGTAAAGGAAGACTAAGAAGGCGTTCGATAAAGAAAGTAATGGATGCGGTGGAGACAAGAAATAAAAATTGGAAGGAAATCCGAAGACAAGTGCAAGACAGAAAACATGGCGAAAGGCACGGAAAGGACCCCAACGTGACTCATCTCCACGAATCCGACACCCGGGTGAATTAGGATTAAGTAAGTAAATATTTTACCCTAACAACGACCTTAAGACCTAATTTGACCTCGGGCTAAATACCATTAACGTAAAATATCCTGCTCTTTCGATTTCCGGAGCCAAAAATAGGGATTTCCATTAGGAAAAAGAAATTACCTCGAAATAACCTTAAAATCCTATTTTGTGGTATAATCTAAGGTCACAACTGATAGGTTAGGATTAAGTAAAGTAAGTATGATAAGCGTACGAACCATTATACTGGATGACTCGTGAACATCTTAACTTTCAACATCTAACCGAGTGACCCAGGCATTTGTAAATTTACTGATTTTAACTATATATAACATAATCAGATATCTCATGGAAATTGATTTCCGATTTCTTCCATTTCATTCATCACTAAAGGACGGTAGTAAAATAATGTCTCGTGGATTATTAAAACGACATAAAACCGTAACGTCCATCGAGGAAGGACGAACTTCGCCTCTTGCTTAATCAAAAAACCGTTCCGGACCGGCGATTTAATCCGGAACGATAAGAATTCGCCGGACGCGTAAATCGGTTTTGCCGGAAAAACGAGTGGAATTGGAAACGAGAACGATTACGGAGTCCGGAAGAAAAGAGTAAATCGAATTTACGGAAAGGGCCATTACCGCATTCGCGATTGTATAGCGATCCGATACGGATAAGGCTACCGGCATAATGGCTAAATAAATAGGGAGCTAAGTGAAATACTATCTTGGCCAGTTATGGTTTCGTATAAATTATGTACTAGATACGTTCGGTACAGAGAGAGAGAGAGAACGAGAACGATGATTTCATGTAAGGTAAAGAAATATTTTTATAGGTAGGAATAGCTACCCTACTACCACAATTGGGATTAGCGAAGAAACACCACTGGACGCCCCTTGCTTCTTAGAGACGGCTATAAGCCTGAGTTCTGGTTGCAACTTTTGCTCTATCGTATCATCGTTGTTTTCCAAATTTTACCTCCATTTTATAACGCGATAAGATCCGATCGTAATTTTGAATTAACCAACGGTTCTAGGAGTGACGGACTCTTTATTGCATTTTCTGATAAAATTTCATACCTATCATGTCCTTGTCACTGAATTTCTGAAAAGTATTGCTCCCTTGATTGATTTTGCTATGTGTAGATGTCTGCCTGTAGTTCCTTAACTTTTTTATAGCAGCTGTTTGTATACCCCATAACATTTCGAGCAATGACCTAGAACTTTCTTTGTGATTCTCTTGAGGCGTTCTTATTGGATAATCCTGCATCTTGTCAGTGGATTCCTTTTCATAGTTCTTGTAATGCGCTTGACTTTAAACAACCCAACTCTATTTCCAAATGTGATAATAGACTTTTGGATTTAGTTATATCAAACGATGGATCTGGGGAACGGGTGGAACGGGATGATTTACTATTTGTGCTTGTTGATACATACCACCCGCTCTCTATGTATAACTTTCAAATAAATGACTAATTTTCCTTTGTTTGTACTTCCATCAAACGATAATGTCCGTTATAATTTTCATAAAGCTAATTTGAGACAGTTATACGATGATTTTCCAACAACAAACTGGACCTTTCTGGACACCTTTTCCAATGTAAATCAAGCTCTTTCTCAGTTCTACATTGTCGTTTATTCTATCTTCAACCATTCGGTTCCAAAATTTCATCCATATTGTCGCAAATCTCGTTATTCTAAATCGTTTTCCCACGATCTAATTGATAACTTGGGGGTGAAGGATTATTACAGGCGTATGTGGATATCGATAAACCAACAATTCTTCTATGAGGAGTTTAAATGGCTGCGCACTACATGCAAATCTCAAATAGAAACTGCTTATTGTGAGCATATGATAAGTACTGAAACAAATATTTCTGATAATCAACGCGAAATCTTTACTTTTATGCATTCCAGGAGAGGTGTTTCGCGTGTTCCCAGTGGTTTATCCTACAACAAGACCGTAATTTCTACTCCTCAAGATGCGATTAATGCTTTGGCCCTGAAATTTGAGCTACTTACAACTCTTCTGATGCACATCTTGACATCGACAACAGTCCTTACAGTAGTCTATTTACACCAGAACATGTATGTAAAAGTGATATGTCTAAAATAATGTCATTCTTTCCACAAAACTTTATCTCTGGTGATGACTTAATATAAAGTTTCATTCTTTGATGATGCACGCTGTGTTTTGGCTGAACCGTTTGACAAAATTTTTAATCTATCAATTGACAATGCTACCTTCCTCGAACTTTGGAAGCGTGCTAGAATTACTCCCTTATTTAACCTTCCTATACTCACGCATACGGTCTGTGAGACCGACTTATATAGTATAGTATACGTCTTTCATTTTGACGTGAGTATAGGAAGGTTAAGAACGGTGATGAATCTCATATCGACAACCCGAGAGTTATATCAATACTAGCCAATTTTCCTAAAGTTTGTGAAAATGTAATTTATTCCTACCTTTTTAATAATGTACGAGCTCACATATCCCCTTATCAGCATGGTTGTGTTAGTGGTAGATCAACAACAAATCTTGTTACCATTTAACAATTTATTAGTCAGCAGTTGGAGAAACAAGGGCAAGTCGATGTAATACACTGACTTCACTGGTGTATTTGATACCATAGACTACAACATATTATTGGGAAAGTTGTCTGCTTTAGGAAGTACTCCGCATTTAATCAAGCTATTCACATCGTATTTACATAATCGTATAAATTACGTATTTTATAATGGCTACAAATCATTTGAATTTATCTCTACTACTGGAGTACCTCAAGGATCTAATTTAGGGTCATTATTGTTTATTATGTATATTAATGATCTATTAATGACATTAACATGTCTAGTGCTTGGTTATGCGGATGACCTCAAAATTTACGGACCCATTGAGCTCTTGGATGATATTTTACACCTACAATACAACTTAGACATCCTTACCAATTGATGTCATAATTTTAAATTATATTTAAATGCCACTAAGTGCAATCATAATATTTATACAGGGAAAGTAAATTATATAAACCCACAATATACTTTGAATGATCAATATCTAGAAAGGATTGAAATTGTTAGGGATCTTGGTATCTTGCTCGATTCTCGTCTAGCATTTTCGAGAAACATAACAAATTTTTGCGTTTCTGTTTCGAAAGTTCTGTAATCCATCTTTAGGTGTTCACGCTTCTTTAATAATATTCAATTGCTAAGGGAACTATATTTTGCCTTCGTGGCCAGGAAGCTTGAATATGCTTTATCAACGTGGTCTCCTCGTTACTGATATTTGCAACTTTCCCTTGAGAAAGTGCAACGGCGCTTTCTAAAATTTCTATCGTTCAAAATAGATGGTACATATCCCCAACGGAATACCGACTATAATTTATTATTGGACAAACATAGTTTTAGCTCACTTTCTTCTCGCTGAGATGCTCATGAAGCTCGATTTATATGGAAACTGGTACATGGACGGATTGAGTCGCTTTTTCTACTGACAGGGCTGGATTTCCATATTCCAAGACTAAATTCACACTTTCCATCCACATTTGCCCCACTACTACCGGGAACGAACGCATTGCATGGTTGTCCGCTGTCAACTATGTGCAGAAGCGCTAATTTATTTTATAATGATAATTTTTTGACAATATCAATGATTTTGTTTAGTTTTTATTTATATTGGCTTGTTATATAATATTTTATGTTTGTTACATGCATTTAATTCATTTATGTCCTGTAACTGGGAAACTGTTCGACATTAAAGATATTATTATTATTATTATTATTACTCAAACAAAAAGCAACAGTTCATGTCGATCTCCAAATAATGCCTAATTTAAGGACTAATACCACTGTAAATTTTTCAGAAAATCGATTTTCTTTTTATTAGCTTAATAAATGCTTTGAACTTTCTAGAATATGGGGAAAAAGTATATTACCTGAAAAAAAAATGGTTCTTAAAATTCCGAGCTTTTCCCCAAGCGCGTCGGACATCTCCGAAACGACTACTTACGTCAAATATATACCTACTGGAAAGGTACAGCCTAACATCTTACCTTTTGATTTCTAACTCCTTTAGTATACTAACAGATATTGTTAGAAACGGTTGTAGTATTGTTGGCGTAAACTAGGCACATCTATTGATCAAACTATTAAAATGATGTCTTGTAGTTTAAACAATAAGACCTGGATTTCCGTATTCCGAGACTAAATTCGCGCTTTCCGTTAACATTTGTCCTAGCATTACCGAGAACGAGCGCACTTCATGGTTGTCCGCCGTTTACTACTATGTGCAGAAATGCTAACTTATCAGGGCGAAGCTCTTTTAGCCATGTTCGGCGGCGAGAGTTAACTGGGGAAAGGTGAGAAGCTTGAAATCGTCACTAGACGCTTGTATCTTTTCTTTTATTAGTTCTTTCTCTCACATATACACACATACTCATCGCAGGAGCAATTATGAAATGCGCGATATTTGTGTCTCCCCGTCAGATGGCGCTGTTACTAGTCGGACTCGAACTTATTTCAAATTCAACTTCAACTTATTTACTGTACCGGTTTCGAAATGAAATGCTTTTTCCTTATACATTGTTTATTCAATTATAGAATTTCACCTTTTATTGATTTATAATGATATATTTTTGATAATATCAATAATTTTGTTTAGTTTTGATTTACATTTTTTTTGTTACATGCATGTAATTCATTTATTATGTTCTCTAACTGGGAAACTGTACACACACATCAAAGATATTATTATTATTATTATTATTACTACTCTTTCTATTGTAATAAAAAGTATTTAAAAGAAACTAAGGACGGACTAGCTTTTCGTAAATATTCACAGCATAAAACTCATTTTTCATAAATTTCGATATGATAAAAATACCTCCAAACTTTATTAACTGCAATAATCGTAAAATTCGAAACTTCTCCGACGGGCTACGAGACTTAAGTATCTACTGCGAAGTACGTACGCTCGAAGCATACCCGGACGATACACATAAACACGAAGACCCCGGAGTTATCGTCCAATAGCGCAACCGGAGCGAATAGAAGCGGCACACGTTTAACCTTCAGGGCGGCCGCAGTTCACCGGAGTAAATCCCACTTTAAATTCAGCACGAGCGGGCGATATAAAGGCAATATATAACTTCCTGGCACCGGGTCCCCGGAGTCCCCCTCTTCCGGCAGCTCCTTCCTAGACACCGGCAAACTTCCGAACTTCCACAAGTCGACGATAAGTCCGCAATATTAATGATCGTTTCGGCGATGCGGCGGCGAAATTATGAATGTTGTGATAAATAGAGGGCCGTTGTTGAAGAGTAATTGAAATATTATACGCCCTCTTAAATAAATAACAGGGTTCGTAGTTGTATAAACGTATCGTTCTATTCCTACCCCTTCAACTGGTCATCAATTGTTTGAAAGCGTTGACCCTACTGTTTACATAAAGATTTTCGGATTATTACCATTGATATGATCTCCTCCATACACACATACGAGGACGGGATGAAATGTTTCCGGCCCAACAAGGAAAATATGACCTAAATTGACTTAATTTTTCTGCATAGAAGATTTACACTTGCACCGCCGATGCTCTCGTGCCCGAATCCCTTATTTCTTGTTATCTCAAGGAACAAGCTAAAGTTTCCTAACTTTTGAGGTTCCCCCAAATCAGAATTCATCGAAATTCCGTATGGATCTTCAAAACCCTTGGACTTATTTCGAATGGCCTAGTGTAGTCGAAATGCTCGTCTTTTAATGGCCGAGAAATTATTTCCTTAACCATGCATTGGTTCAAAATTTTATTGCCATATTTGTCGCTCCAATCCTACTTCAATGCTAGAATCCAAATCCAAAAATACAATAAACTATTGACGAGGTTTTGAATTCTCAATGTTTCAGTAAAGGAACACAGCAGTGTAGTAAAGCAATAGTTATCCTAGGGAATCTACGAGCCTAACTTTGGATGAATCAGCTAAAAAATTCGTTAAATTACCATTCCATCATAACACTAAGGCCCTTCCCAAAGTCTTCAAACAGTTTAATTTACAGGTCGCTAATTCACTAATTAATCTTTTAGAAAGTGCCAAGGATAAAATTGAAATTAATCTAAAATCAGGTATCTACGGAATCGGTTGTCAGGAATGTGGCATAAAAATACATTGGACAAACTAGGCTATCAATTCTAACATGGTACAAGGAACACTTGTGCATGTTGGGTTCAACAGGCCCGAAAAATCAAGTGTGACCCGACATATTTCGGACAACAAACACGCTATGCCAATTGTAAGTTTAAAATTAATTAAGGGGGTAGAAAAGAACAGTAAATTAGATAGCTACGAAAGCATATATATTTATAAGAATAGAGAGAGAATTATGAATGCAGATGGAGGACCTATTCCAAATTCCAAAATGTACGAGCTATTGAATTAAATTTTAGATTGCTTCAACCGTATTGACACGCTCCATAAAGCACGAAATTTAGGTTGGAAGTAGTATTAATACACGCTCTTCTTAATGGGAGTTCAGTGTCAACAGTGTTTTGGTGTGTTTCGCGCGTTCATTGTGTGATGTTCATTGTGCAGTGTTTTGGTGTTGTACGGTGTTTGTTGGGTGGTGTTCGTCGTTACATCAAGGAACTTTTTGAGGCTCTGAAAGAGACTAAAGTCCGAAGGGGTCAAATCGGCTAAATACGGAGCTTTTGGTGCATTGTCTCTCTTCGCTACAAGAATTTTGTCAATCGCCCCGATAGCCTTATAGTTGGGATTTTTGTCCCGGTGAAAGAGATTTTCCTCTTCACCAATTCTGGCCTTTCTTCCCCAATTTCTTATTTCAACAGATCCAGAAGATTAGTACAATATTTGGCGTTAATCATCTTATCCTACATAATCTACCAATTAAATTTCTTTAGCCTCCCCATGTTCTTCCCTGCAGACGGGATATTCTTCGCCATGTTCCGGTGAAGGAGGTCTTACTCTTCGCCAATTCTAGCCTTTCTTCCCCAATTTCTTATTTCAACAGATCCACAAGATTATCACAATCCTATATAATCTACCAATAAGATTTATTTAGCGTCTCCATGTTCTTCTCTGCAGATGGAAAACTCGTCGCCATGTTCCGGTGAAAGAGGTCTTCCTCTTCGCCAATCTTGGGCTTTTTCCCCAATTTCTTATTTCAACAGATCTAGAAGATTAGCACAATATTTGGTTTTAATTATCCTATCCCACATAATCTACCAATTAGATTTCGTTAGCGTCTCCATGTCCTTCCCTGCAGACAGGATATTCTTCGCTATGTCCCGGTGAAAGAGGTCTTGCTCTTCGCCAATTCTGGCCTTTCTTCCCCAACTTCTGATTTCAACAGATCTAGAAGATTAGCACAATATTTGGCTTTAATCATCCTGTCTTTTACTGCATAATCCACCAATAAGATTTCTTTAGAGTTCCCATGCCTTTCCCTGCAGATGGGATACTCGTTGCCATGTTCGGTGTTGATTCTCCTTTGCTTGTCCAATATTTTGGTTGTTGTTTAGTCTCGTACATATGGTGGTGGATGCTGGATTCACCCACAATAGAAAAAGCACTGCAAAAAGCCTGTTGGATTGACTCGTAGCTAGCCCAAAAGAATTGTTCCCATACGATCATACCTTGCAGATTTTCCTCTATGGTCGGCAAAACTTGACAATTTTGCCATCCTCAAAATATCAGTTAACATGATGCATATTTTATTTCGATATGCCTGGAATCTCAGTTATTTCCTTCTGTTTTAGTCGGCGGTTATTTGTGATGCTTTTGGGAACTTTTTGGACGACTTCTTCGACTTTGACAGAAACAAGAAAGCACTTCCAATCGACTTACATCCTCGTAGTTTTAATGACTACAAAAATCCTGCATTGCTTTTATAAACTTCCCGTAACTTCAACGTTTGAAGATTGGTCAAAATTTTGTAACATAACTTACCAGTGCAGAATGGGCATCGTTGAAGTACAATAAAAATTTTAATTGCCAATTTCTCGCCGAGTATTATCTTTTCGGCAAGATGAAACCAGTTTTGGCAATAAATTCACCGGAATATATACAATATAGGAGATAAATCTGAAGGGCGAAGTATAAAGCTCAAAAGTCAGCCGGGTCGAGTGATGGCATTAGACTTGTAGATGCGCCCCCGCCGCGTCGTAATCCGGCAGAGTGCGCCGACGACGCCTCCGTCGCCTCGACGTCCAAAGCCACCCCTACCCGACGACGTACCGACAACATTAAAACGCGTGATCGCTTCGAATTCGTCCGTTCAATATCATCATCAAACTGACGTTCGACGCGCTAATTAATCGAGGAAATTTCAGGCGCGTTTTCATCGACGCTTCCGTATGCAAAACGGCACCGAACCGAGCGTCTCTTCTTGTTCTTATCGCGGCGATGACGTCAACGTGTTGCGGACACAGGTGTAATCAAGAAAACAATATAGCGAATCCCGCTGCGCCGTATAATGAGACAGGCGGGGTTATTGGATAAACTGAGCCGGGGCCAGGATTATCCTTATTCGGGATTCTCGATGAGTTCCCTATATTAGCTTGCGCCGAGTTATTTATTGCGGCAGTAATTAAACTTGTTTTTTCAAACCGGAACGTCGACCGGTTTAACCGAACAAATAAAGGACGCGTCTATAAGTTTTCTGGAATTCCTCGCACAATATGGGTTGTTTTAATATATCATGCTCGTTCCATTTTAATTTCCTTACAACAGAAGTTATAAATGTGGGAAAAAGGGACAAAAAGAAGATAATCAAGCAAAAAGACGATTTTGGGGTAGTTGATTGCAGGCTTTCCCGCCCTTGCTAAATGGTGAAATATTTTTTGAGCTTCGTTGTGGTTGTACAATCACATGTTACTCGCGTGACCATTATAGAGCGTACAGTTTAACTCAAGAGAGAAAACTTTTTTGCAATAGGCCACATCGTAAAAAGTTTGCGTTAGGGGGTGGGGGGTGGGGATAACAAGTTCGAAAATTTATATTACAATTACATATTTATACACAGTTTGCTGCCACAAGAAAAGAAAATGAATAAAATAAAAGTACAGATTAAATTTTGTACTAATGCGATGGATATAATTGTTTTTTTGTTTTTTCTGATATATTATATCATTATATTGGAGTTCGAAGTTATGACTTTCCATCATTAAAGTTGTTTGTAAATGGTCATCTGTCAATAATGTTGCTGTATTACGATTGTACGAGGGTAGTTTCAGAAGTATCCGGCCTGAGACATAGATGGCAATTGTTGTTTGAAAAAAATTACTATGGTCCAACATGCCAAACTTATAAAGCTTAAATTTGAAATTTGGAGAAGATACGTTGATTAGTATTTGTTCCGCCCCTAATATGTCTTAATTAGGTTTATTTATAATAGTTACTTCATTTATCGTTTCATTTTAAGTTACACATTTTGTGTTTGTTCAGTTTTCATAGCCTGCATTCGATTTATGTTTTTGATGCATCCATTATCAATCAGGTTGCAATAATTTTTAAATGTATTTGTTTTAGTTGTTTATAAGTTGCTAGGTAACAACATAACACATGTGTCAAAAAAGTATACACAAGACCAGTTCTTCGGTCAACCGCCTTACAAGTACCATTCTACCCAATTTAGACGTTTCGATAATATAAAAGATAAAGTGCCCAGCAAGAAAGTGTTTTATGTAAGCTAAAAATATCGTCAAACGTGAAAACCCAGCTGCACAATCTAACAGTATTTGTTTGACAGCCATCAATACTAAACCATCTCAGTGAATTTTGTAAACATGGAAGAAAATGGTCAACATTATGTGATATAATACTTTCATTTGAAAGGTCTCGGTCAAATATCAAAGCTGAACTAGATTCTATTCTGGCTGAGTCAGCTCCTTCATTTACAACAATAAAATATTGTGTGGTATAGTTTAAACGAGTTCGTACGAGCTACCAAAACGAACACTACAGTGGTCAACCAAATGGGGTGACCGCGTCAGATATTGTGAACAAAATTTACAAAATGATATTGGATAACCGTTGATTGAAAGTGCGCGAGTTAGGAGACATGGTGGACATTTCAAAAATTGCTGTAGATCGCATATTAACTGAAAATTTCGACATGAGAAAGCTTTGCACAAGATAGGTGCCACGTTTGCTCATAATGGAACAAAAACAGCGTCGTGAGGATGTTTCAATCGATTATTGGGCAATGTTTCTCAGCAAAAAGCTGAGTTCCTGAGCCGATTCACAAACATGGGTTCATGGCTTCACACCTAAGACAAAGATACAGTCGAAACAATGGACTGAAAGGGGAGAATCGCCTTTGAAGAAGGCGATGACAGTTCCGTCTGTCAGCAATGCCAGCGCGTCAGTTTTCTGGTATGACCGTGGGATAATTGTCATTGATTATCTTCAAAAAGAAGGAGAAAGGAGAAACAATCAACAGCGAGTATTGTGCGACCTGATCTTCGCTTTTGAGTGATGAATTCAAGAAAATACGGCCGCATTCTGGCGAAAAAGATTTAGCCCCCTTGGATTATTTTCTATTTCCAAATTTGAAAGAATGGCTCACAATCAGTGGTAAAATATTGAAAATGAAGATGTGAAGTCTGCGGTTGACGGCTATTTTGACGAATTCGGCGGTTCACAGTATAAACAGGGCATCGAAGCTATTGAACATCGCTGGAAAAGTGTATGGAGCTAAAAGGAGACTATGTTGGGAAATAAACATATATTTCCCAGGTTTCGTGCGTCTTCTTTGCTAGGTCGGATACTTCTGGAACTATTCCGGTATGTACTTCATTTTCGAAAATAAAACTCCTCAATTGAACAGTCAAATGGATTTTGAAATATGGAAATATCTTTTGCACTTGCATCAACATCCGAGGAACGCTTGTGTAACTGTAGTTTAGGTTCAGAAAAATATTTGAAATTCTTTTTACAGAATGGAAAATGGTCAAGTTTGTTTAATGTGGTTTGTGTTTCACGTAATGCAATTTTCCGGCGATATGACTTTGAGGTAGAACGCATTTCACAGATGCTCACCGTTTTCCCTATAATTTTAGGTGAAATTTGTTAAGATATCTCACGATTGCTGTAGCAAATTCTAATTTCTAGTCTGGGTAAGCAACCATAATTACGAAATACTCGCATACAGCGCATTGATTTAATCCTGACCTACTAATTTCTACAGCCATTCATTGACACAAAATATCACATCGATAAACTCCTCACCACACAATTGTTAATAACAAAATCGGCGACACGTGTTTCGCTAGCTCGAGGCAACGGTTGTTGAAGATGCTTGCCTCGAGCTAGTGAAACACGTGTCACCGATTTTATTATAAACAATTGTGTGGTGAGGAGTTTACCGATGTGATATTTTGTGTCAGTAAATTACACCACAGTCCTTGCAATCACCTTTAGCCATTCATTGTTTGATAATAATGCTTGTGGGCAGTTTTTCTTATTTCGAACAATTTCAATTGCGTCTCTGAGTTCAATCTCAATACAACCTTTCTATTGCTGATCGCTTAAACTGCTGTATGATAGGGCAAGTCAATGCAAGGATATTCGGAAGATCAGAACACCACGAAACTAACCATGATTAAGGCCACGGGAGCGAATAAACTTAACCACTGACATAACTACTTCAAAGACATATGATAGATTGAGTTTTTTCCCATAAAATCCTGCTTGTGAATAACACACCGAATTACCAAAGATTTTGAGCATTTATCTTCTTCACAAGTCTTAGAAATTTATCCAACTAATCTTTTCCCCGTTCCACACATACTCCATCACCATCAGTTTATAACACATTTCAACTGATTCCATTGCAAATTGTATGGTGTTAGCGTTCTCTCGACTTCTTTGAAAATATCTTCGCCTGTAGTTACTTCATGTAAACTAATCTTGTCTTATCTTCACCGAATTGCTTGCTTGAATACACTGTACAAACGAATCCATTTGTTGCTGTTTGATATGTAAAATTTTACGACTATAACATTTAGAAACGTTTAACAAACCAGTATTGCTATTTTCTGAAAAGCAGTCACCGCTAGGTTAGCCCAGGTTCTATATGGTAGGGAACTACTAATAAGCTTGACTAGTTACAACAGGGGATATTTCAAATGTTCTAAGAAATATATTGTTGGGACCACAGTAGAAACTCAACAGGTTCCACACATTCTGCCAACTTTAAGAGCTTTTCGCACGTTACGCCGACCAATTTTGGCAACAAATATCAATTGTTGGTGAAGCATGGATAGCTTATTTCCCTCTTGAGACTAAAAATCAGTGGAGAGAATGCCGCAAAAGGCAAAATAGGTACATTGGATAGACTCTGAAAATGTTCTTTGAGGATGGTTTAACAAAATTAGTTCCACGTTTGAGATAAGTATATTCAGTTAAATAGAGATTACATTGAAACGCTGTATTGTAATATTGATAAAAATTGACGAAATACAAAAAATTGTAACCAAATTCCCATAATTTTGGAAACATCCCACGTAATTAAAGACAGTCACTTTTAAGTTTTTCTTATGGCACAGAAATTTTAGAGGAATCAAAAATTCGAGCCCACTTCTTAAACTACCGATGCTTCCACGGTTATGTCTTGTGAACTGAAATCTAGGAAATACGGGATTGAAACTAATAAGAGTAGGAAATAAAGGAAGTTGGGAGTAAGCGCGGAAGGAAGGAAGGAAGGAAACCTTCGGAAAGACTTCCTACCGGCCCCAACGGCGAAGTTCGGACCGGCTTATCGACACGATAACAAAAGAAAACGAACCGAACATTCCAACTTTCCGAAAGAAATTCAAGAATTCAATTCGACAAAACACGTACGAAATAAGATTTTCATGAAGAATTTTTCAAATCGAAAGATTCGGGGAGGCAATTGATAAGACGACGGTGATTAGATGGTGGCGGTGGGGGTATATTTTAACGTCGAGGCGCCTGGCGCCGCTTTCAAACGTCGACGATCCTTCGAGGGTTGTAAAGACATCAGTGACGCGTGACGAAGTTGACTTCAAAGGTTTTTCTATTTCGGATTTCCGATTTGAATGGACGCGCACGGTCTAAAGCGATTGATAAATAAGAGAGGATAAAGTGGTGTTTGTTGTAGTCGTGAAAAATGTTATTTGTGTATTAGGCAGCCATGTGGAGGCTGCCAGGTTGTTCCCCGGAAGAGTTTCTCGTAGCTAGAAGGCTCGCGGCCAGGACGCATCCGGTGCATCATAAGCTGCATCATCCAGCTGCTATGATCTACAACGGTAATTGTTGAAGATAAGCATGTTTCTAAAATAGTTCTTGAGAAGTATTTATCTGTATCGGGTTGTACGAGTTTTTGTTTCTATCCCAGTTCCTTTTTATCCCAGTTTCCTCCACAAAAAAATTATAAATAAAAAGTAGTATAAGCTACGAATATTGGAACACATTTCTGGTAATTATAAAAAAGAATATGTGGAAGATGATTGTTAGCGGTTCATCATATTTAATTAGGGTTAGTAATAAGATTGATAGCTGCG
Organism: Chrysina gloriosa; assembly: GCA_038088585.1. Classification (NCBI taxonomy): domain Eukaryota; kingdom Metazoa; phylum Arthropoda; class Insecta; order Coleoptera; family Scarabaeidae; genus Chrysina; species Chrysina gloriosa. The sequence continues at coordinate 9,113,562 of CM076090.1, read as the reverse complement.
TTAAAGACTATAATTCAAGAACTTTATAGCACAAGATAATATCTTCAAACTAGTTAGTAATTTGAAACTGCCAGAAACGATTATTAAGGGTTTCTGTTAGTGATGACTGGAAACACTCAATATGTGATAGTTGTTCCATAATAAAATGAAAACTACACGCGTCTTATATCCTTTATTTATAAGAAATATTATAATAATATCAGACTTACGTCAGTGTTCAATAATAATAGTATATAAGTGATTAATATTTGGTACATAACCCATGCTTTCAAATAATATCGTTAATTTTGCGATGCAAACCATCGATGGAAGACGTACCTAATGGTTGTTTCTATGTCACCGTCGTTTTCCAATGCATCCCTTGTACTTGTTCATTAATATTTCTTTCGTAGGGTTCTGTCTTTTGTATATCTTACTTTTAAGCCCATTCCATACATCTTCAATGGGGTTGAGGTACGGCAAATTTCCGAGGCAACTTAAAAATACTATACGGCTCTCTGTGAAAAAATTCTTAATCTTTTTACCACGTGATATGGGACATTATTCCGCATAAATATGCATCCTACTGGTGTGCAACGTCCTGAATTAAAGTTTGGCAATAATACGTTTCCAGGACATACGAGGTGGATCAAAAAATATGGTGAATAATTTAATTACGACCAAAGTAATAAGCTTACATTAAATTTGAATTATCTTCTTTAAAATACTATCCTCGGCTAGCGAAGCGCTCATTCCAACGTTGAATCGATGATCCGAAGAATTTCTGGAAGGCTCCTTTCGGAACGGTCTCCAGCTGCTCCATCGTTACCCTCTCAATATCAAGCATAATGTCAAAACGTTTTCCTCTGAGCGCGGTTCTTATTTTTGGGAAAAGTCAGCATTGTGCTAAATCCGGAGTATAATTCGGATGTGAACAGATAGAAATTTCTTGTCGTCCAAAAACTCGCGAATCAGAAGCGATACGCGTTGTCGTGATGAAGTGGGAAGCAATTGGTCCATTTTTCTAGTCTCTTTCTCCGAAAGTTACAGTACGCCCTTGTAATAGTCGGAGTTTACAGTTGAACCCAGGGGCAGGGGAACCTCTTAGAACGATCTCTGGTCGCACTATGCCTTCACTATCAAAAGAAAAAGAACAATGAGCATGTACTTAACGTTCAACTTTGACCGATGTGCCTTCTTAGGGCAAGGAGAGCAACTCGTTCTCCATTGGGAACTCTGATTTTTGTCTCAGGATCATAGGCCATACACCCAACTTTCATCTTCCAGTTATAACTTTTACCATGAAGTTCGGATCTGCATTAAGATGATCCTTTAATTCTTTCAAAATGCATGATGCACAACAAACGCGGTAAACACGACTTCACTCTTCTCGGTCTGAAAGTCGACTCACAAGTCACAACTTGTTCTAACGTCGCACTGACTGTCTCAACGAATCAGGTTATCAGATTTATTATGGCAAATAAATGTAGCGTCAACAATTGCTTCTGTAAAACTTCATTTACCGTATTTTTGTATAACACCTCGTATATGTATGTTTTGTGTTTAGCACATTGTACCTTCTACATTACACATATAGGTACACGTTAATCCCGCTGAAAATCATTATCTGCGGTGGGTGCTTTTACAGTTCATAGAATCATCAGCTGTGTGAGACGTTCGCTAAGTCGTCTGTGAACAAATTGAGATCGCTGCGCCAACATACAGAACGAAATTTCGTCACTAAAAAGTCATACATGCGTTAATTTAATAAAAATCGTTCCATTAAGTTATATATTTTTTCCCAATCCTCGCCGGTGAAATGTTGATTTGATATTCTTTTGCTAAATTAAGACGAGCAGATTTTATTTTTATCGTTAAATGCAGGAGCGTGTATACACTACAAAAATATCTATATTTCAAAATCGGATTTAGACGTTGAGAAGTATATTCTGAAAGTGTTGAATTAATTTTCTAAGTAAAAACAAATGTCAAAAAACTTCAAATTACATGAGTTCTCCCCCTCTGTCGAGACATTTTCCACGCCTTTGTGTTTAAGTGTTAGCTCCGTTTTTCCACTAAGCGGCTTACTAAACTGTAATTTTGCGATTTTCGGTTGTAAATGTTTGTTCGATTTTAGAGGAGTTTGTATAGCATCTTTTTTTCTTTAATTAATTCTTCCTTAAGAAATTAAAATTTTTGTGGATGCTTAATAGTTACACAAAAAAAAGGAATTGAATAATTTTACTTTCACAATAACAATACAACAAAATCTACTTTTTATGCTACTATAAGGAAATTTTATTAGTCATGCGTTTTGATGGTTCTCAAACTGTAGAGTCTGTTCCCTCTAGGAGAGCCCCGAAACTGTACAGGAGGCATCGAATACACGAACAAGACAGAATTGAACTAAAATTAAAATAGAACGTTTCTACTTCATATCTCTATTGACTAATTGACTAATACGTGCCTCTTCTAAAGTACATAACCTGTCCAGGTTTGGTTCGATATCCGAGATAGACACTCTGAGGTTTTTTGTTGCTGTTATTTGTATGATTTCCCTGAAGTTGAGGGTTAAGTGCATTAAGTTTTTCATCACAACTTCATTTCTCAGCGCGCTTGAACACCGCATGACAACCAATCTGGATAACTTTATTAACCGGTTAATTGCGTTCGACGTGTATAGACGTCAATCCAAAGTTTTATTTTGGTGAGGTCGACATATATACATGTCACGTATAATCAAAAACTACCATTCGATATAAAAACTCAAAATTTTAGTAAGTTGTAAAGCAGATTTAGTGCTATGTTCTCAATAAACCTGATATAAATTTAAAAAAAAGCGAGAAATTTAATTCATTGGTATAGAGGTTATTCCCCGTACAATGTATTGGTTTTTACAAAATGAGTTGCTTATTTTCCCCAATGCACCGGGTATTCCCCGTAATATTTTGTGTAGTACCTACTTTACAATGTATGTCGAATATGTGTATCGGGTGTTTCCCGATAACAATTGGTATAGTACGAATAATATAAGATGCGTAAACTACAATGGCCCTTAGTAATTTTTGGTTTGTTACAACAACATGATACTTATAACAGTCAAAAAGGGTTTACCAGCAATTACTGGGTTTTCAGTAACAACATCTTCTTCAACAATATCCAATAAAAATCTAATCTTTATTGTTTTATTTTGCTTCTTGCGTAAAATGTATTGTGGAACCGTTTGTATTGAGTTCAACGTATATGGTCGTCATCGCTTGATTTTAATTACGACAACTATCAAAACAATAGTTTGCTAAGGATTTAATGATTTTGATGCTAAAGCTTCCAGATCAATCATGCCGTGTGCCCCGATTATTCCTGGGGATTCCTTTTTACGAATGTTTGTAAACTGTTACACAGAACATGACAACAAGATGACGACCACGACGGATCTATTATTGCTTTAACCCAAGTTAAGTTGCTTCTTCGGAAAGATAGAGATTTGAAATTTTCCAAATTAATATAATAAGGTTAAGAAGCGTTTCGTTCAATCTGCTTCGAGTGTTGGATTATCCTCTTGGCATTTTTCATTGAAGATGACAATATGGTTATTGAAATTTAGAATTTTTAATTCTAGGTTACCACAATCGGTGTCGATGGTAAGAAATTTCCCTTGAGTTTTGTCATCTATTACCGAAGAAACTGTCAGCATAATCAGCTAAACGTTTATAGTTCCAAATACACGAAAATAAGCATCATTTCATCACAGTTCATTCTAAAACGTAAATTTTCCCACGTTTGTTAATCTTACACATCAGCTAACTTTTCTTCAGATGTTGGATCGTAGACACAGTGGTTAGACAAACTTGACCAAAATTTTAAATCCATCAACTACAATAAATCACCCGCGAGGCTTTTCTTGTTTTTGTTATTTTGTTCCATTATTGTCTATTTTCCTCCACATCCATTTCCTTTAGATTCTTTTTTACTGCTAGCATTCATTTCGACTTTTATTTTCCTTTTCTTTTTTCCTTATAGATTATGTGGTCATAGATATTGACGTTGTATCTTCTTCGGCTCGTCACAGGAACCTCCATTGTAGTAACTACCTCTTTGAAATTTTATATACCTACAGTCCATCAAATATAGGAACGCACTTCAAGGTCAGGTGCGCGTTGGCTTGGTAGTCTAAGTTTATTTATACACGCCAAATGCTAAATAATTTTAGTCAACAAATAGTCGTTGGTATCATTTTTTTGCTTAGGCTGTACCTCGTCGGGAAGTAAGTAGTCCGTCCTTGTCGTTCGCCCCTCTCTCTTTCTTACAGTTCGCGTAGGTTTGCATTCTTATCTTTGACAAAGTTCACTCTAAGAAAGCCCTTTTTCCTGTTTGCTTTAAAATCTCCTGATTCATTCTTATTCTGTATTTAAGATCACTGAACTTTATTAGTGGGGGCAACTTCTACAAGATTTGCATCTAAGTGATGTTTTTTTGATAGCCATAGCCTGATATGTGAATACATCGTGGCTATCATATTTGCATGCCCAAAGTCTCAAGGAAAACAAACCTGGCTAAATATGGTAGCCACGGTTGTCAATGTGTTAACTCTCTCAAATTCGTATTGTTCAATTTTGCCATTCTTGGGGATTTATTACATAGTTTCAGAGAACTTTTCTTCTCTGGCAATTGATAATTATGTGATCAGACAAGGTTCTGCAACTTTATATTTCAGGGTATTCCTCGTCATTGTATTTCCTTTCTGTTATTACTTAAGTAAAGCTTTATAATTCCACTAATAAATAACGAATTTCCAACGTTAAACAAGCAAACGTTTTAATATAACCTTTTCAAAACTAAACCGACGTTTCCCAATTTATGATCGCCACACATGCGTCGCATACGTGCAAGATACGTTAGCGGCATAAAAATTGCCTCTTATAAGAACTGGAATCTTCGACATTCGAGATCCTGTTGACACAATTCCTTCGGGTCTGGCGTCATACGCCCGGTATATATCCATACATAAACGAGCGAGGTGCGATGTGTATTTCTCGGAAATGTAAGCATGGCCGCTTTTCAGATCCTTACCAACTTCTGAACGCCGCCTCTAGCCGATTGGTCGCTCAGGGCTCCGGACAGATCCAACTGTGGCAGTTCCTCTTAGAACTTCTCGGCGATTCGGCGAACGCCGCATGTATTACGTGGGAAGGCACCAATGGTGAGTTCAAGCTAACCGACCCCGACGAGGTCGCTCGGCGTTGGGGAGAAAGGAAATCCAAACCGAACATGAATTACGATAAACTTTCGAGAGCGCTCAGGTAAATATTTAAACTACACAGTAAATAAGATAAACGATCGAAGTCTTCGTGATAGATAATAGAAAACAAACTGATTGGTACTTATAGGCAAATTCTGTGCATATCTTTAAGAATCAACAGCATCTGTAAATTTGTTCTTTTGAAACGTATGTACGAGAGCTGTTCTCTTTCCGTTAAATCTGATAGAATAATACAAGAAGATAAATTTATTCATAATTTTTCAAAATATCCTCTTTTACAGTCTAACCAATTTTTCCATCTGTGAAAACATTTTTCTAATCTCTCCGCGTTAGGTTGTTTATGTCTTGGACTGATGTAAAACGTAAATCTCGTAACTTAATTCTTCTTCTTCTTCTACTCGTTAATCCTTATGCCTTTCAGCGTCGGATTATTTTTGGATCTTACGACGATTTAATCCATTCTTTCCATCGAGTCCGGTCTGTACTCATTCTTCTCATTTCTGCTATGGTCTTCCCTCGCTTTCCCTCCCTCGCTTTCGATGTAAAACGTAAATCTCGTAACTTAATTCATTCACCTAAAATCGTTACCTGCCAAATCTGGTCTATATGGCGAATAAATTAGTTCAACGTTTTAGGCATTCAAATACTCAATCGTTTGAGCAGCAACCTGAGTTGGAACCTTATCAAAGTGGAAGATGGTATCTTTGCCGCAAGTTCTCCAAAACATTCGCAAAAGGCCCCAAAAATGTTTCGCACATTTTGGAGAATTTGGGACAAAGAAATCGCAGTGAACCATTCGGCATTAACAACATGGCAATCGTCCAGTGCTGAAGCTGATATGTACAGTAATTCTAAAAATGTGACGACCACCTTTCTCTTTCGCTGTTTTGTACAAATAAACTTTGTTGAAGCCGACTCGCTTGCAAAGACCCAAACTGTCGATTGTTGTTTTTCTTTTTGGGGCTTACTGATATGAGTCAGTATATTCATGTTTCAACATCTGCAATGATGTACACCAGATGAGGCGATGCATTGTCAAAGCGATCTAGTGTAGATCTGCACAATTCACATGATCTTCTTTTTGGACTAGTGTAAAATTGTTGAGATCCTAACGAGAATAATGTTAACGTACCTTAATTTGTGCAAAATAATGTTAATTGCCTTCACACCAAACTGTAGAGTTGCTTGAATACTCTTTTCAGTAACATGTCTGTCCTCTTCAATCATAATTTCGAATAAGACCAATATTGGTAACGATCATTTTCGAGCTCAAACATCATTATTTGAGGAAATTATTGAAATTCATTTTGTCACAATGTTATGGTAGCTGAAGGAAACGATTAGTTACCCCATTCGACTCGACTGATTTTTTCAAAGTATTTATAACTAAGGGCACCTTTGAAGTTACTTAAAATTACAGCTTGAAAATGCTTTTTGTTCAGTTCCATGATTTCGTATACAAAGTATCGCTTTAAACTTATTCGTTTAAGCCCTTCAACCTGAAGTATACAGTATGTCCCCGGATTGAGTTTACAATAGCTATGATGGGCCAAAAATTTTCGAATTGGAATTTGATATTTTGGGATTGCGCTCTGCTTGGTGTGAAACTCACTTTTAGTTTACTTTCGATTTTTTAAAGTCAAGTAGGCCTTTACAGTTGAGCAAACACTATTTTAGTTCTAGGTAAACTATCTTTTCCGTTCACAGTGCGCCAAAGTGTTACTAAGAAAAGTTGTTCAGAACGAAAAGCTGTGGCGTTATACAAATTTTCAAAATGATCGGCCCACTTTGATAAAATCCAGTATTGGTCAGTTTCCTTTTATGTCAACTTCATTTTCAACTTCGTTTTGTGTCAACTTTGTGTCAGCTTTGATTGAAATTGAAAATTTCTTATACATATTTTTTGTTTTTGTGATCATTAACCCATCCCAAGGTATGATTGTAGTTTCAATTGCAGATTTGTTTCTTTAAAGTCAAGCTGACACGAAGAAAATGAAGTTGACACAAAAGGGAACTGACCAATATTGCATTTTATTAAAGTAGGCCGATCATTCCAAAATTTGCATAACGCCATAGCTTTTCATTCTGAACAACTTTTCTTGGTAACACTTTGGCGCCCTGTGAACGGAAAAGATAGTTTACCTAGAACTAAAATAGTATTTGCTCAGCTGTAAAAAGCCTACTTGTTTTTAACCTTCCTATACTCACGCATACGGTCTGTGAGACCGATTTATATAGTATGGTATACGTCTTTCATTTTGACGTGAGTATAGGAAGGTTAAAAATCGACCGTAAACTAAAAATAAGTTTCACACCAAGCAGAGCGGAATCCCAAAATATGAAATTCCAATTCGAAAATTTTTGGTCAATCATACCTATTGTAAACTCAATCCGGGGACAACTGTATACTGATGTACATAGACTTCAATACTTTTTTATCAACACGTTTTATAAGAAACAACAAAAACCGAGTGTACAATGCCCTGTATACATATTTCTCCACGTTTACTTTACGATGTAACCATCCGGCTGTAAACAAAGAACACATGTATTTTGTGAAAAGTGTAATGTTCACCTTTGCCTCATAAAAGGTAAAAATTGTTTTGCTTTATTTTATAGAAAATAATTTATTGTACATCAATATATTTCAATTTAAATTTATAACGTTTTGTATTTTATAAGAACGTTTACTTTATATTTCAATAAAATTTGAATATAGCTTTATGTCACTTGATACCAGATTGAGACCATAATCTACATACCAATGGACATCATCAAGAGTCACTAAAAATGTAACTGAAAATTATTAAACTTTATTTGGAAGTTATTTTAATACTTTTTAACTGAAAACAACCAACAAATATTTTTTCTATGCATAAAAAGATTCAGGTCTGAAGGGGTTAAAAAATGTGCCAGTATGTTACGTTTGTCAACTGTTACACTCATTAAACATGTGAACAACTAGCTTAAAATTTTACGAAATTTTTGAAGATTATCATAGAAAGGCTAAGCGGAAAGAGAACAGCGTTTGTATCTTACAGGGGCGACACAGAATTACATTTTTCTCTGAAATCTTATAGATTAATTTACAGGTGAAGGGGAGACTTGGGTAATTGTGGCCGTCTAAGCATTTGCTTAAAATCTTTGGTTATTTTTCGTTCAAAGATTAATAAGGGTAAATAAACAGGTACTACATACAACAGATTTACTAAAAATATGAAAAACTAGGAAACAAACCTTTTATAAATAAAAAATTAAAATCTAGTTGCTATCCATTATCCCATGTACCTGGGATAGTTATGGCAGTGGTTACGACTGCCTCGTAAAAGGAAAATAGTAGTCAGAAATAAACTATTTCTGCTCGGTAATTGTACAAGCTTTATGTGCCCACATTCCAGAGGAAATACTCCGCGGCCACAGCTGGTGATTTTCATTTCATTTTCAAACTTACCACAGACCAGGCATTTTCTCCTACTTTTTATAATTCTCTTCATCATCAACTTCACTCTCCGCTCTTCATCTTGTACGAGGGCGCATATTAAATTGTTATGAAAACTAGGAAAGAAAAAAGATGTGGAACAGATAATTTTATTTTTTTTTCAAAACATTCGCCTTTAAGAGTTATACACTTTAGCACGCAAACGAAAAAGTAGAAAATAAATAAAATTCTACAACCCCCACATAAATTATCTCACTGAGAAATCTAGAAACTATTTTTCAAACTTTAACATGCGTTCAAACCCATTTTCGAAACACTTTTTCGCTTCTAAGGTTGGTATTTTAAAAACACGGTTGTTGAAGATTTCAACGGTTTCTTGAAATGCTGAAAATTGCTGTCCATCCATTTTTTGTTTGACGGGAATAGAAAGAAATCATTAAACCATAAATCGGGTGAATGCGGGCTATGAAACATTAATTCGATGTTTTCCTCCTCCAAATAATCAATTGTTTGACGTGCTGTGTTAGAGCTCGCATTGTCATGATGCAGAATGATGCAACGATGTAAATTGTTGTATACTATTTAGCACTAACTATTATATAACAGTACAACCGAAGAATCAAGCGATCATTTCGTTGGAAATGCTTCGTGAACGAACAATTTTTGTGGAATTCAGTACATCTTGGAACAGCCAAACAGTGGATTATGCTTAGTTTCCAAGCTTCGTCATCTATTGCGATGTTGAATACCGATTTTGCAGTTCCTTGGTCAATTTTTTGAGCATTTGCTTATACCAATTAACACGAATTCCTTTTTTGAGCATCAACCAAACAAGGCGGAAACGCTCATGCAAAATCGAATGTATGGTAATTTCCGATTGCCTAAGGATACCTCTAACTCACAGTAAGTCACATGCCGATTTTATTCAATCATATTGCGCACAGCATCGATGTTCTTTGGGACGTCAACAGATTTTGATTGACCTACACGAGTTACTCAGTCAATTTTTAAGTTGCCACTATTTTCACAATAACAAATGTCAAATTTTATGAAAATAGTAATGACACATCTCAATAGCACCACTCAGTGGCCGTTTGTGGAAACATAAAAAGTGCCCCTCGTATGTTGTGTTTTTCAGCTCCTTTCGTTAGTATTCGTTTTTGTGTGATCACACTTCCTTCACTTTCATTACCTTTGAACGCCTTGCATTAGTTTAGTATTAGCTTGCGATGTTTTCTTCTTTTCCGTTTATCCATTTCCTTTCACCACGTCTTTGTTGGGGACATTAAAACTATGGAATGTTGTGTGGTTGCTTTTAATTTCTTCGTCGATTTTACCTGCTGCGTTTTAGACGTCCTGGACAAACTCAGAGTGTTCCCAAATGGAATTTGAGACCGGTCCCCTTCATTATTTATTATTTATTATTATATTTTAACGCATAATATTAGAACACCCCTGGTTCTCATTACTCCTGGAACCACAATTGCCCGATTCCCCCTACATACAATTGTCATTAATTACATCCGAAAATACACATTAAATTATATTAATAATCATTAATTACGCAAAAGACTTACATCCTTAACCGTATCTTATTAAAGTTTTGGGGATTTACTGATTCGATTTAGTGCCAGTTCAACCAACTCTTGCAATTATTATAGAATAAGAAAATAGAACAAATACAAAAATATACCTAATCCCAACATAAAAAATATGGTGAGATATATTCGTTCAATGTCAGAAATCAAACTCCCAAAATTAGATAAAGAAAAATTTGGTAACTTCAAACTAGAGGACATTAGTAAAGAATAAGAGAGGATGGGGAAAAAATTGTAACACGCCATTTCTGTTTGATGATAGTAAAAAGTTATTAATACATACGTCTTCGAGAAACTGGGTTTTTGAATTAGAAATACCCTCAATTTTGTAATTTATGGTTTTTATGAATTATAATTTTAACCTTGTTATCGTGGGACTGAAACTGTTTATATCTGTGTATTTGGTTGTATAACCATTAGTACAGTGACGCCCCGATTCAAGAAGATAATTCGTTCCAAAATCATATTCGTTAGTTTCCAAATATTCATTAGTCGAAACGTGATTTCATATAGGTTTCTATAGAAAATTGTAGGAAATTCTTATAAAATAGTAAAAAGCACACTATACCATAATAGGGTAAAAACTCATTAAAAGCTAAGAAGAACAAATACGAGGGTTGCCTTCTATATTTCGGGATTAGAGAACAAAAACAAATATTAATCATCGAAAATCACTTTATTGTTTTTCAAAATATTCCCCATGAAGATCTATACACTTTTGCATGCGTTTGAACCAATTGTCGAAGCACTTTTGCCACTCTGATTGAGGTATCTCCAAAACATGCATTCTGAATGCAGCAACCGCTTCTTCAGGTGTCGAAAAACGTTGATTTCTCAGTTTGTTTTTAAGTAAGGGAATAAAAAGAAGTCATTCGGTGCCAAGTCAGGACTATAGGCCGGATGACTCATCAAATCGATGTTTTGGGTGCTCAAAAATGCAGTTGTTTGAGCCGATGTGTGAGAGCTCGCATTGTCGTGGTGAAGAGTGACCCGTCTTCGGCGGTTGGTTTTCCTGATTTCTTGGAAGACAACTGGCAAACAAATGATTGTGTACCACTCAGAATTGACTGTTCTGCGTTATTCTAGTGGTACGGTTGCGACATGTCCAGTTTTTCCGAAAAAACAGGCGACCATTTGCTTGGAAGTGCTTCGTGGGCGAACAACTTTTATGGGATTTGGCTCATCTTGAAATACCCATACAGTCGACTGCTGTTTACTTTCGGGCTCATACGCGTAAATCCACGATTCATCACCTGTCACGATGTCATAGACGTGTTTCGAAACACTGCGATCGTATTTCTTGAGCATTTCCTTCGACCAATCGACACGAGCCCTTTTTTGAGCGATTGACAAATTGTGTGGGATCCAACGCGAACAATTTTTTTGACAGTCAAATATTTATGCAATATTGAATGTATGCTGTTCCCACTAATACCTAAGGCTGTCTCAATCTCACGATAGGTCACATGACGATCTTGCAATATCAGTTCGCGAACAGCATCAATGGTTTTCGGAACAACAACTAATTTTGGACGACCTTCACGAAATTCGTCTTGGAGTGAACTACGACCACGATTGAATTCACCATACCATCGATAAACACTCGTCCTTGATGGAGCTTCATCGCCAAAAACTTGAATTAAGTTCATCCATGCACTGTTGCTGAGTTAATCCACGTCGAAAGTTGTAAAAAATAATCGCACGAAAATGTTCGCGATTTAATTCCATTTTTGGGCCGAGATGAATCTTTTAAGTTACTGTAAACAACACAAATAGCGCTCGTATGTCAAAACGTTCTGAGTACGTATAACCTCAAAAATATCCAACTTTACGATAGAGCTGTAAGTTGCCAGATTGCAACACTAGGGTTTCCAAATCCCGAAACAGAAAAGACAATCCTCGTATACATCTAACTGGATGATTGGATAATTTACAACTGGAATGAGAACCTGACAATCTGTACCTTGGAAAAACGCATATGTAGGCATATAACGTGTTTATAATTCTTCTTCTTTTTCAATATTTCTTGGAGATAAATCTCGTCTTTTTAGTAACTAGCCTCTATCTTTTTGCTAAGGAAGAAGTCCAAAATTTGTCCAAATGATATTTTTTAAAACGTATGCGAAGCGTATCAAAGCACAAAGTGTATTGATTTCAACTGTGTTAGAATGCTGCTCTGTAGACGACAAAGAAGATGTCAAAGCCTTACTCCTTCCTCTGGTAACACTTTTGTCTCCCTTGCCACTTTCCTGATTCATTTGCTTTTTCAGTTCTTCAACATCTATTTTCAGATCGTTTGGATAGTCTTTAACTAATTCTTTTACATATCCTTAATTTAGGTACCCCTTGAAAACCAGCTCATGATGTCAACAGTTTCAAAAATAAGTTTTCCACTAACATTAGTACTATCAAATTATCAGATATTTCGTTCTTTGCAAAACTTGTTGAATGTTAAGAACCTCAACAATAATATCAATGTAAAATCGTACGTTTTGAGGTTTTACTGTTCTATGAGCGTGCTTCTTATCAAATTGGTTGACATAATCCGCAACGGTGCAATTCCTCCCGGTTCGCAAAGCGTTTCCTCAGCAAAAATGTCTTCAAAGATCTGAAGGGACTAACTCTCAACTATAGGGAGGATGTTTCAGGATCTTCTAATTTGGCTGTGTCAACTGGAATTCGGTTTGATTCGACATGTGAGGTCGTGCAAACGTTTAACTCCTTCATCATTAACGCCCAGTAATCTGAGATGAGTTTGGCATTGATTAATTTCTTCGGCTCGCAAAAATCAGATAACTCAAACTCACCTCACACTTCGAATGCTTTGCAATTGCACGCGCTGTATTTGTTAGCTTCCTGGGAGCTAAGTTGAGTCGTTAAAAGAACTACGCTCCAGGCTCTACTACTACGCACGCATTCACGTGTCAAATACTGCAGATGGGGCCAGTCTTTATGTAACAGCCAACTGTACTTTTATAATCGGACATTTCTTGTATAATAAGCAATTATTTAATTGCCAAAACCATCCAAACTATCATAAAAATTATGCTAACAAGCTAATTTTTCTTCTATCCGACAGGTACTACTACGACAAAAACATAATGTCCAAGGTACATGGAAAAAGGTACGCTTACAAATTCGACTTTCATGGTTTAATGGCGGCTTGCCAAGCCCAAGCCCAAGGACAAGGAGACGTCCCGACATATCACAAGTATCAACCGCACCAAAGCGAATTGGGTGCGGCTCTGTACCCAACGGCGCACGGAACAACCTCTAAACTTCCAGCAATATTACCACCAACTTCTCAACACGCACAAAGCAGTCTTTTTCCACCGCCGACGTACTGGCCCTATTCGACGAGTTCTTTCGATCCGAGAGGACCTCCATTTAATTAACTGTAGAGCCAAAGTTTAAAGAAAGATTTAGAAGAAACTGGATGAAAATATCTCTGTTGGTTTTGAGGGATGCAATTTCGGGTTTAGAATAAATTTTGTTCCACAAATCCCCCTCGAAAGGGGAAATTGATAGTTGAATTTAGTTGTCTTTTTGTTTTTTGTAATTATTGTCGAAGTGATAAGGGATTGCGTGATGATGATGTCATCGTGCGATTCGTATGCCTGTTATGAATGTATATAAATTTTTTGATGAACATATTCACATTTTTATGTAGCAATGTACACCTCGTATCTATAACTAGTTTCTTTCACCATAATCTGAGGGATTTGGCGCTGTTTATCGAATGTTGATGATTATAATTACAAAAAAAAAAAAGAAACTTTCACGGAGTTTATTTTTGAAGAAATCTCTTTATAATGGCGAATTTTCCACCTCAGTCATCATTGAAGCATCATAGTTTTTAATATTAAGTTGTAACCCATTCTCTCAATTACGGTGAAAGAAGTGTAGATGTATTTTCTTGTTTAGATAGGGAGAATTGTTATGTTTTTATTTTACCTTGCTTAGTAAAAGATGAATATGTGTATTATTTAATGTAATGTTGTTGGTCAAAAATGAATAAAATGTCTTGATATAATGCGCTTCTCAGTTGATTTCTTTAGGATGCTTCAAAGTATATTCGACGATAAATTAGCTCTAAATCAGGGTCAGAAACCAAGTACACCCACACCGTACTCCTACGAGGGCGGTTTGACAGAGTTTTTAAAGGTTGGCAACACTTTCCGCCATGTTTCTAATGTCTACTGTCAAAATTTTACACATATCTGACGGATAGGTTATGTTTTATATTCATTGTTGTGTAAATATAGCAGAAAACGAATTTCAAGTGTTAATTAAACATTATTTTCACGTGGAAAAACAATTCAAGAACCGCGGGAACAGTTACGTAAATATTATCGTAAATGTGCCCCGTCCCATAGATAGATTTGTAAAACTTTCTATGAAAGTGGAATAGAAAACGATAATCAATAATGTTTAAAAAACTTGGAGATTTTCTTGAAAATTGGATGAATGTATGTTCTTTCTTGTTTAATAAAAATATTTTTTCTGTAAATGTCACGCAGTTTCTGATCTTGTGGATCATTTCTTGAACTATATTTTGGTAAAAATTATCCGAAAATTTGGGCTTTCCTTGTCCTAAAGGTGCTGGTATTTATTTGTTGATTCTTCAATATTTGTCTAGCAGACCGAAAATGTAAAAAAATTAAAGTAAAGTTTACTCAGAAGTTTCAGGATTCTGACATAATTCTGAAAAACTTACATATTTGTACGCTCAGGTATTTGTTAATAGAAAAGTCATAATTTTACGATACCATCCATCAGGTTAAAGGCTAGGAAAAACGAGGAAGATTAATATCAACAAAAATCAGGATCAAAGTGTAAAAGTATAAAAAACTTCCAACCAATTTAAGCGCCAGAAATACATTTATCTCCGGGCATTTTCGATAAAACTATCGCAAAGTTATATTCGCACAAACGCTATCGGATACTTTTTGATGTCGTTGAGCTTTATCGTTCCTCCTTATTATGTCTATATTTAGGATGGCGTGATGAACGAAGCTATTTGTAACGTATCAAATAGGAAATTATGTAGCGCCACATTTCCCGTCCTCGTACGGATAGTTATTTTACTATCAGTTCAAATTTTCCCAATATCTACATACTCTGATAGCATAAAACTATGATAGTTGACCGGATCAATTTATCCTACAATTTTGCTGGTGTACCATGTAAATTAAACGTTAGTTGTTATTTTTTGTCTTCGTCGCGATTTTCGTACCATTCGATACAACATCCAGAAACAGTCTATTTTATATTTCGTATTGCAACCAGATGATATCCCGCAAATGCTACATTCTCGTTTCCATCGGAGGGCGACTAATTGTCGCAAGACTAAATACGAACACAATTTGCGTCCGAAGAAGAAGTTGAAGTAGAATGGGAATTTCTCTTTCGTGATGGAGGCGAGTTACTACTACAATTTCCTTATAACGAGATCATTGATGATTTACTTAAAAGAAGCTGAAAAATATCGGATGATCGCAAGTACTGAAACGAAAGAATTAGAATCGCCGAGGAGGAAGCTACCATACCAGAGATGTGAGCCCTGGGAGCCTCAGCTTCAGCTAGAGCAGGAGAAGCGGAGTTTAGCACAGATAGGTCATATAGATAGTCCATCCTTATGAGATAATTGACTTGAAATGGAAACGATTCCTATGTTAAAACATTGACTGCCCAACCAAATTTGCTAATGTTCACCGGAAGCCCCATATATTTTTTCGTAATACGTAGTATCCAACATTAAATTTAAGTAAAAGAGTTTTTTAGAATCTGGCTAAATTTTTAATGGTGATGAAAGAACTTTTGTCTGGTTATCAAAAAAAAAAAAAATAGCCGCGGCTCCTCGTGAAACTTAAACACAAGTTTATCAACACAGATTATGGCTATCATATTTAAGCACATCGCCGGAGGGGAAGAGGGAGGGACAGCACTCAAACTTCAACAAATTTTTGATAGTTATGTCCTGACATGTGAATACATTGTGGCTATCATATTTGATAACCAAAGGTTGACCGGAAACATCACTGGCTATTAAACATGGTAGCCATGGCAGTTAATGTGTTAAACCGTGTGTCAAGAATAGGAAAGCTACAATGTAGATCAGTATTTTTCAAACCTTTTTGCAGGTCAACCCCCTTTTTCGTAAGAATTTTGTTCACGGTCCCCTCTTGATCTCATACTCAATTTTATTTGTACAAAATAAAACGACACACCGCAATTAAATTCAAAGACCAAAATAATTAATACCAAATGCTAAATGGCTGCACTGTTTTATACACCAAGAAGCTCTTGTCTCAAAGTCTGTGCCTTTCAAAATGGAATGTCTTATGAAAACTGTCATAAGAATTTTAAAATTCTATGAAGGGAAACGCATTATAGATTTGTAAGTTTAGAAAATCATTGTTTTATTTTGGCAATCCTTTGGCGATCGCGTCCTCCCCCAGTTCCTTCACGCGACCTTTCAGAAGGTCGAACTCCATATTTTAGGTAGGATTTTAAGTAAACGCTTTCGATGGGGTATCTGGATGATTCATCCGTGATTTTAATTTTTCTGTTCGGGAACGTTGTAATCCAAAAGTCATTGCATTTTTTCTTTTATCAAAAACTACAATCGATTATTTGCCTATTCTGAGAAGTTTTGATCCAAAATGCTTCGTTTGGTTTGGGTAGTCGGAGAGATTTCAATCCACAATTTATTGTCTTCTTCGTTTGTTTGTCCTAAAGAGTTTTTATCTACAAGTTAATGCTCATATTCTATTCGGCGAGATTTTAGTCTGAAACTGGCTGGTTTTCAATTTTTCTACTCTGAGATACTAATCTGAAAATATTTGTTCACTTTGGATGGGTTTTAGTGAAAAATGTATTGTTTTCTGCAGGTATGTGTATTTTAATCTAAAAAGAATTACAGTCGGTTGTTCCTTTATCTATTCGGAAAGATTTTGATCTAAAAATTATGGCGTTTGTCGCTTTTTCTATTCGGTGAGATTCTACTATGAAAGTTAGTGCTATCCTTTTCTTTGGGAATCTATAGACATTTTAATCTAGAAGCAACTCCAGCTGTGGTATTTAGTTATCCCTTCGAAAAGATCTTAAGCCAATATTAAATACTCGGGAAATTAACACTTTCACTGTCTTCAGGTTAAAAGTATGTGAATTTACATGTTGTTGTTAGTTTTGGTACATATTTTTCTTTTATTAACATACTACTTTTAGCGCCATATATGGTTTAGTAGTAAAGTTTTAATTACTTATAATTTCGCTTGGTTGCATGATGTTAAAAAGTTACTAACCCACGTTTAGGCCGAAATTGGTGAAAACCTGGACTAAACGGATTGAATCGAGACCGGAACCATGCTAAATCGGTTTTTCGTCCCCAAAAACTCGCAGATACTAAATTGTAATAAAATCTTGAGAGTAATTTTCGATAACACATTTTATGTACCGCAGAAATAGGTAAGAGCGTGACAAAAACATGTTCTTGTGGACCGGGACCATACTAGATCAATTTTGTGTTCTCGAAAATCCCCAGGTACTAAATTGCATAAAAATTGCTAGTCATTTTCGATAACCAATTTCGTATACCGCAATACCAGAAATGTGTGTAAACCGGGTCAAAATGGACTTTCCCGGCACCGGGGCCATGACGATTTCTCGTCCCCGAAAACCCACAGATACTAAATTTCATCAAAATCGTTAGAGGCGTTTTCGCGAAAACAAATCTATATATATATATATATATATATATACATATATACAAGAATTGCTGGTTTAAAAATATTAGATATATAATTTCCTTATTTGTGTGTTCCTCTTTTATTGTATATCCAGAGCTTTTTAAAGCCCACTGATGGGATAGAAAGCTCAAAATTGGCATGCATATAGTAAAATGCCTAGGCCAAACCCTAACGTAGCCGGATTTTTAACTGTCTTGTCTATTTGGCGAGATTTTAGTCTAAAAATTATGTTCCGGTTTGTCTATTCACGGATATACAAAGTTTAGTCGTATTCATTATTTTTGTATTCGAACAATAGTTAATTCAAAGGTCCTACATTTTTTGTTTGTTCGTTCGAGGAGACCTTAGTTATTAATTTACGTTGGTCTATTCGAAAAGGTATTAGTCTAAAAGTTGCCTACTTGCTTGTCCATTCAGGGTGATTATTGTCTGAATATTGTTCCTTTTCGAAGTAATTTGAGCCCAATAGTTATTATCCAAAATTTGATACTCACATTTTATTCAGCGAGATTTTAGGCTGAAACTAGCTGGCTTTTAATTTTTCTATTCCGAGATACTAATCTGAAAATATTTGTTCATTTTAGGTGGGTTTTAGTGAAAAATGTATTGTTTTCTGCAGGTATGTGTTCGGTGTATTTTAATCTAATAAGAATTGCATTTTGTTCTGCGTTTATCTATTCAGAAAGATTTTAATAATAAGGGTTATGATGTTTTCCGCTTTTTCTACTCGGAGAGATTCGACTATAACAGTTATCACTTTCTTTTTGTTTGTGAATATGTAGACACTGTAATCTAGAAGCCATTGTAGTTATTGCGGTATTCAGTTGTCCATTCGAAGAGACCTTGGTCCAATGTTAAGTACTCCAGAAATGAACACTTCCATTGGCTTGTCTATTTAGCGAGATTTCAGTCCAGAAATTATTTTCTGCTTTGTCTATTCAAGAAAATACAAACTTAAATCTCATTATTCCTCATTATTTGTGTATTCGGAAAATACTTCATTCGAACATTATCAATTTTCGTTTGTTCGTTCGGGGAGACCCTAGTTATTAATTTTCTAGTATTTATTCGAAAAAGTGTCAGTCCAAAAGTTGTTTCCTTGCTTGTCTATTCGGGGTGATTATTATCCGAATATTGTTCCTTTTTGAAGTAATTTCAGCGCAATGGTTATAATTTTTTTGTGTTTCTATTCGAGAGAATTCTAAATTAAATATTTCGTAGTGCATTTGAAGAGATTCTAATCTATTTTCATCATGGTCGAATTGGCAATAAAGACTCTAATCAGTGGCTATTGTGCGCAAATAAAGTGGACCTTTTAGCAACCGATTTAACCAAAGTACCCGAGTGATTTTCTTTTCTTCGCTGTAGACAACAAAGTAGTTATCGAATTACGTATGTGTTTGGAGGTATCCGAATCGACGCGAGAAAATATTTTATTTGAATCCTTCAGAGATCGAGTAAAAGTCTCATTTCACTGAGCATCTCTTCAATTGGAAAAGAAATATTTTTACTAACAACTTCGATTCATATAGACAGATCTTCACGGATTCTTCCTATTTCAAACGGAATATGAGGAAGAGCAAAACACTTTAGCTCAGAAAAAGCTTACATGGCTTGGACGGGAGATACATATGTATGTACGATGGGACAAAACTAAACTTGGACGATACCCCGTAAACTGTACGAATTCGAGGCTTGTTTAGAAGAAATATTTCGCCCGTATGGACAAATGGGGATAAGGTTCAACATCGCTTGCAATTTGTGTGCCGACACTAGTTCGTCGCTTGCCCGTCGTCCAAGTTTAGTTTTGTTTCATTATAGATATGTAATCTATAGTACCTGGTGGCCGAGCCTTGCTCGGAGTTCCCAAAATTTTTTGAAGAAATTTGGACCAAATAATAACGTCCTTTATTTTAGTTTTGATATTTAATTTATATTGTATATTTCAAGTATACATAGTAGCACCTATATATTAAAGGTTAAATGTATGTGAATTTACATGTTGTTGTTAGTTTTCGTACATATTTTTCTTTTATTAACATACTACTTTCAGCGCCATCTATGGTTTAATAGTAAAGTTTTAATTACTTATAATTTCGCTTGGTTGCATGATGTTAAAGAGTTACTAACACACGTCTAGGCCGAAATTGGTGAAAACCTGGACTAAACGGATTGAATCGAGACCGGGACCATGCTAAATCGGTTCTTCGTCTCCAAAAACTCGCAGATACTAAATTGTAATAAAATCTTGAGAGTAATTTTCGATAACACATTTTATGTACCGCAGAAATAGGTAAGAGCGGGACAAAAACATTTTCTTGGGACCGGGACCATACTAGATCAATTTTGTGTTCTCGAAAATCCCCAGGTACTAAATTGCATAAAAATTGCTAGTCATTTTCGATAACCAATTTCATATACCGCAATACCAGAAATGTGTGTAAACCGGGTCAGATTTTCCCGGCACCGGGGCCAGGACGATTTCTCGTCCCCGAAAACCCACAGATACTAAATTTCATCAAAATCGTTAGAGCCGTTTTCGCGAAAACAAATCTATATATATACATATATACAAGAATTGCTGGTTTAAAAATATTAGATATATAATTTCCTTATTTGTGTGTTCCTCTTTTATTGTCTATCCAGAGCTTTTTGAAGCCCACTGGTGGAATAGAAAGCTGAAAATTGGCATGCATATAGTAAAACGCCTAGGCCAAATGCTAACGTATCCGGATTTTTGATTTTTGGCCTGTGGGCGGAGAATTGAGACGAAAAACGGGCGTGGCAAAATTCAATTTTCTAACATTTTAGCTTATATTTTCTTTTTCTTCCTGCCTGGCAGGGACAGGTTTAACAGCTAGTGAAGCAATAATATACGTTCAAACAAGACTACTACGCAAATACACGCATCTCTCATCATCATACCTTCTGCCGAAATCACTGTGTGCATTCCCATTGAAAAAGCGATCCTACTTCGTATTTATTTCAATTGTCGCCACTTAGCGCGTAATCACTTAATAAACCTCCATCTAAAACGCATCTTCGCTGCTAAAAACAACTAATTTAACGATTAGTTAAGTGGGTGCGGAGATAAAGACGTCCGTACAGGAAATAATACTTATCGAACGCGCCAGTACACCCGCTCGGACAGTATACTTCGACGGTGCCAGAGATGAACAATATGTAACTTACGAAATGAAGATACTAAACAGGACTCGAATCGTATTTCTCGGTCTATTCTTATGTGCCTGCCTGAAGTCGTTTCAGACCGAAGGAGGATTTACCACCACAAGTAAGGAGCTTTTTGTTTCTATTAATTTAGCTTTGAATTTAGATAAGTAATTTATAGTTCGATTTTAATAATCATTGAATTTCGTTTAATTGCAAGATCGCTGTAGAAGGACTTTGTGTTAATTTGGAGATATTCACTAACTATCATTAAAAAGCAAAGAAACAAAACCTTATATTTTACTGTAAATTCTTAATTCGATGGAAATAATGAACATTTTCGACATATCGGTAGATAATTTTTTATCATCTTCAGAGTTACTTTGAGAAACGTTGAGTATTCTTCAGAATTACGAAGATAAGGGAGGAAGGTATAAAAATGCTACATCTAAAAATTGATGCAAACGATCTCTAAAACATAGTAACTAAACAGAAGAAGACTATTTTATTATTATATTATATTTATTATTATTAGAAGGTATTTTCGCAGTATTCGTACGAAATATGCGATTGTAAAGCACAGCTACCCAACCTGGTGGAAACAATTTTATTCAATAACTACATACGTGACATACATTTCATAAAAATATCACATTATTATTCATTTTTGAACTGACCTTAATGATAGAAAAGATTGAAGCAGAAGTAGGAAGGGAAATTTGTAATAATTTAGTTATGTTTGCACTAGTGGTTAGGTAACTTAGCAATAGTGTTATGGTAACTGAGCAGTAATGGTAAGGTAATTTAACAATATTGCCTTTTATTCTTCATATTGCATACATTACTCATTCACATGCACTTCTGAGGTTGCATCCTCACGACACTGGTCACATATGTAGATAGTTTCGTTTGTCCACTTTCTCTGGTATCTGTCATGGTAAGGTGTAAAGCAAAAAGAACATTATATCTGCGGTACATCTGTTTTCTTTTTGCTTACGTAACGAGAATAATTTTGGAAGGACACACCACAAATCCAATCAACTTCGATCTTGTTGACATTTTGATATCGATAGAGTGAAATCCTGTTTGCATTGAACTGCATCTGCAAGTGGGACTGGAAGCTGATGGTGTGGAGTCCCTTTTGCGCTGAACTATACTCATAGTTGCCGTGCCACTAGAAGCTGATGGAGAGAACTGCATTTGAACATTTTTGGCTAACGAATTCTGTTTCCTCCTGCTTTGCCGCGATGTGGCCTGTTTATGAGCATCAAAAATTGGCCCTCCCATATTTCGCAGCAACTGGTCCCCGTTTGCTGAAGGTACCAACCAATTTGGTGTATAAGGCATGGGCGTAGCCATTGAATCTCAGTTAACATACTTGATGCTAAAGCCTCTTTCGGGGCAGTATCATAATTCAAAGGCCAACCAACAGCTTACTTGCAAACATTAATGATCTTCTTCTTAATCTTTTACCCTTTCTACCTTTCGGTGTAAGGGTTCAGAGCCACCGAGCCGTATATAAACACGCATATACCGTACCGCTCCTGGCCCGCCCAGTGGCATTTGCTTCATTTTCGCAGTTTATTAGAGGTACCAGATCCATTTTTAGGATTTTAAACTGCTACGGTCTGCCGCTACCGGGTCTCGAACGCCGGCCCTTCGCACTGTGAAGCGCGATTTTTACCACTCAGCCACTGAGGGGGTTAATGATTAATTAATGATATTCAGAGGAAAAAAAGTTTTTGAGGAAAACTTCGTAAAAGTTGTATCGATCTGGTTTATCAGGATTTCCCAGCTCGTACGAATTACGTTCTTTGGACCCAGTGACTTTTTAAAGACCTGCAAACGCCCACGTAGAGAGGTTGCAGCAAATCGCTTCTGCGTGAGAGGAATGCCATTATGTAAACACGATTTCCTTTCGCTAAATTTATGACATCCACTCCAATATGAACGGCGTGTAAATCCATTCACAAGGCAAGTGGCCTCTCTAATGGAACAGCTACGATAAAGATCTGAACCATTCAAGAAACAGTTAGGTTGTAATCTAACCTTTTGGGGAAATTTATGTCAAGCGAAGTAGGTAAAGCACCTCATGACAATGAATGGTTCCATCTAAACCCTTTGACAATAATGAAGGGAGTCTTTCTGCAGAAGTAAGTCCCTTTATCATTGAGTTTCACCTCGTTAAGCATACGTCAGTTTGTAAACGTGCTACACTACACAGCGTTATCCTGTTTCGTCCACGTTCCAGATTCGACGTGGTTTATCTTTTATTTTCAGCTTTCTTAGCAGATCATCCAGCTTCGTGAAATAGTCTGTAATTACAAAAGAATTGGCAATCGAAGCACGATACGCCGACAAATTCGTTGGAATCCGCAAACTCAAACTCAAGCGTTCTTCGAATCTCGATCTTCTTCTCACAATCAGGCTTAAACACATGCGCTCTTCCTCGTGATGCAGTTGAATCATAAGCAAGCTTCCTTATTTAGCTTACAGTTAGTCAGAGACCTGATCTATGTAGTTAACAAACCGCTACCTGTAGAATGGGTCACCGACGTTGATGCTAGCATGTTTCATTAAGAGTGATAGGATTTTCGTTTTAAATAAAATACCAACGGTTTGGCATATCAATTTAGTTTTTCTTTGCTTTATTTTGAAGCTTGGGCAACGCAGTTATGTTCGGAACAAGACAACGTTCAAATGCCACCACGCTTTATTAACGCTCCAATTTTTAATCAACTCGGTGATAGCTTAACGAATGTTGATTTACAAATGATTCCAAATCTGTGGTTTGTCGGCATAGATTTGTGCTTTGATGTAGCCCCAAACGAAAATAATCTAGAGGTGTCATTCACATGACCGCTTCGGCCAATTCACAAATTCTCGTCGTGAGATGAACCAATCGCCAAACTTATCCTTCAGCAAATCGAGCGTGGCATTAGCTGTATGACACGTAGCGCCATCTTTTCAACATCGATGTTCTCAAGTTCTGGCCACAGAAATTCGAATAATATGGCTCTATAGCGCTGGCCATTGATGGCTATGGCTCTTTTCTCCTCATTTCAGACGAAATAAAGTCCGATGACACTGCTATGCTATAAACCGCAATTTTGTTACTTAACAAAGCCATTCATCCAAAAATGCACTTCGTCTGAGAAGACGATTACTTGGCCGAAATCAGGACCATCTTCCAAGTACTGATGGGCTCAATCCGCAAACTTTCGAAACAATCTGTGACCATTCGGCTTCAGTTCTTGAGTCAATACGATTTTGTAATGAAACAGGCCCAAATCCTTACCCAAAATTTTCCAGGTTGACGTCTGAGAAAGCCCCAATTGTTGTGTTAGTCGTGAAATCGACAAGCTTGGCTCATCGGCAATTCGCGATTTTCGTTGCCTAGTTGGTGGCTTATGGTCCTGTAAAGTAAATTCACGCTCAAAATTTTAGACAGTGACCTAATTCTCTGGTGAGCAAATGTTGTGCACCTACAACCGAACTCGAACTTTGGTAATATTTGCTGCATGATGAAACTGCAAATTACACTGATTATTTTGACACCTGGAAGTAAAAGGAAGACAAATCGGGAAGCGAGAAATCTCTACATTTTCATATGTATTTCACTTTCCTTGGAAATTTTATAATTTTTATACAATTTCAATTTTTCTCTTTATTAATTTTTGTAAAGTTTTATTTGCTACGCTCTCATTCCTTATTGGGTCTACATATTTGTCAGGAGCCATGTTCAACAAAATCCTGAAAAGAACCATGGAAACGTCCAATATTGCTGCTATTCTTCTTCTTCTTAATCTTTTACCCTTTCTACCTTTCGGTGTAAGGGTTCGGTGCCACCGAGCCGTATATGAACACGCATATACCGTACCGCTCCTGGTCCGCCCAGTGGCATTTCCTTCATTTTCGCAGCTTATTAGAAGTACCAGATCCATTTTAGGATTTTAAACTGCTACGCTCTGCCGCTACCGGGTCTCGAACGCCGGCCCTTCGCACTGTGAAGCGCGAGTTTTACCACTCAGCCACTGAGGGGTTCATTGTTGCTATTACTAGGTAAATATATTCAGCGCTTCAAAGTTCTTGCCCCAGTGTCCAAAAGCAAAAGGCCGTGCCTGTAACAACAAATTATGATAATTTGGTAGTAGTCTGCAATTGAATACTGTTTATAATTATATTTGTCTTCATTAATATTTGCAAGAGAAATGGGCATCGAATTGCGCAATACGCTTGCATGTCCTCTTCATCTTTTTCTTCTAAGATTCCTTCTTTGCCAGACATCAACAAATTTTTTCCAAAAATAAAAAATAAGCAACTTCACCCTTTCAAGAATTCAAAATTTTCTAGGACGACTTATGCAAGGACAAAAGTTATTAAGATGATTTTTCACTCAAGCTGGGCTTAAAAAGTTATATAAATTCATCATTTTCAAAACTCACTTACACATTTCAATGACGTTCACGAGTTTTGGAAATATTAGCAAAATTGCGATAATTTCTTTGGTTTTGAAAATACTTTATAATTGATTTTCCAATAAAAAATATTTAATAATATACAAATTTAACCGTAAAGAATAATTTTTGGGTCTCGTAAATTGGTAAACATCCATCCATATCAATGTACTATTGGGGCACGCTTGATAAATAAGTCCCCCACTCATTATGTTGTAAAATTATCATCGTGAGACTTTTTAGTTATCTGAAACGTGTTCACGAACGGGTAGATAACGACGAATAAATGAAAGGATGTTACTTTCCGTAGAGATTGGCCCAAGGCCCCTGTGGAACGCTACATACACCGATAAGCTCCGACAGGATCTGCTCTTGAATTATGACAAATTCGCGAGACCCTCGCCCCATCAAAATACGACCTGGGTCAAATTCTCCATCGTGATACGTCACGTGGAATTGAACGAATTTAAATCGACCCTCACGGTGTACGCCATGGCCAAACTGGTAAGTATTACGTGCAAATTTAAAATCGGGAAGCGATGTCCTGAAATGGTAGAGACCTAAGGTATTTGTCTTGATGTTAAATAAAATTGATTCTTTTATTTTATAGTTCTAAATTCGGGATTTATCGTTCGATTGTTCCCCGTGCAACCAAAATAATTGTCACAAGCGGGGTTACAAAGAATACCTTTTTGGTTTCCTTCAGATTATTTTACATGCTAGTGGGAAAATCATTTTCATTAGTGTAGATATGGAAATTGTATAAAAATACTCCTCAAAAGAGACGTCATTCGTAAATTTTCCTTAGTGTATTTATAGCCTGAACCAAAAGTCGAAACAGTAAGTTATCGAGGACAACACTAGTCAAATTAATAATCATAACCATATGGACAAAATTCTTAATGATTGTGTTCAACATTCTGTGTTATTTGAACTACTATCATCTATTGCATGTTGAATATCCAACGTTTTCGCAGGGTCTTTATCACCGTCTTCAAAGGCCCTAATAAGGTCTGTTTATTACGAAATTCATTTTGGATTGTCGACAATTTTTTAACAGAGAATAATTAAGAATTTTCGTCTTCTAATCGTCAATTGCATCTTTGCCTCCTGACCATTTTCAAAATAAATCTCAGGCCCTCTAACAGGATAGAGTAGTATGAGGCCAAAAAATGGAGATCGCATTAATTTGCAACATTAAATAGTTGCCGTTTAGTATTTCTCTTTCAAGTGTGTTTCTTCCTTGCGTTTGGAATCATGATTAGGAGGACTTTGCGGCCAACGGAAAAGTTCGACATATTCGTCGACCATCAATTTAATCACGAAATGTGTCAAAACAATGAAACTGTAAAAAATAAACCAGGCAAAAAAGTGGCGAGTACAATTCCACAACCGCAGCGAATGCCCCAATTACCAAAGTATGTAATTATAGGTGGAATATTCGGCTGAGATCCAAGCCTCTCGAAAATAACCGCCCTGAAAAAAATATTTAAGCCAAATTTCCTGGATAGTGAATCTGATAATTTCAATATTTGTACCATCCGGAATTCCAGATAGATGGTGCCCTTATCATCGTGGGATCCTCTCTTTAAAACTCTCCAGATTTTACCAGGCGTTTCAGCTATCTTGAAAATTTTCCCGATCGAAATTGTGAAGGATAACAAGGATGAGGTTGCATCTGACAGGTCTTCGAAGAGTATCAAGTTGATAAAACCGCTTAAGGTTGAACGTTAAAATTTTGGCGAAGCGGAAATATTTTCAAAATCCAAAATCCTAAATCCTTTCGATCTACAATCGACTGTGGGACGTCGAAGATTTGCTTAATTTAATTTTATGACCCCAAGTGGAATTAGGAAAAGACATCATCGTGAGGTAAATAAAATACGACGAATATAAGCGCTTTTAGGGTGCGTAAAACTTCGATTCTTTTTATTGGCATTTACCTATAACGGATTCACCGCCACCGTCGGAAATCAGAAGAGCAGGAAATTTTTCGTTCAAATAGGTATTCATTTTGTAGATCAAACTTGCGCCGAGAAATCACATCAGCAAAGATGTTTCACGAAAGTGTAGAACAAAAGTTTCTTACTTAGAGAAAGTGCTCCTCACCGTGACCTTAAATTTTATTTTCAAGTTGTTTAAAGAAAATTAGTCACCTAGCACAATTGACACAAATCGAGAAGCACGGTATTATGTTGAAATTCTTCTTAGGAAAGAAGAGCCATGATTTTTACTGTGATGCGGTGATAAAAAGTGGCTGAACTTAATGGAACCGGAGTCATGACGAGGACGTGTCAGCTTTTAACTTCATTTTTCTTCCATTGCTTTTTATTTTTATTATTTTTTACAGTTTTGATTCACTTCGAAATGACCTTGAAATTGCCTTAAAATTCTATTTCAGAGTAAAATCTTTAGGTTACCATTGAATCTGTCATTGAAAATTATTAATTTTTGCCTGTGCAAATTTTCAAATATCATTTTGTTCGAATGTGGTGCAAATCTCTTACAATTTCCGGGACCAAAAATAGGAGTTTCCATTGAGAAAAACCTTGAAATGATTTTAAACTTCTAATTCCTGGCAAAATCTAAGGTTACCATTGAATTCCTCGTTGGAGGTTACAAAAGTCTACACTTTTGTGATTTTTAGTGGGGTATTCCCAGCGAAATATTACCATACCAAAACCAAAAAGTAAGGTAATTTAGTTAAGATAGAGGACGAAAGACAGGTAACAAAATCTGGGAATCAAAACCTTTTGGGGAAGGAAAAACAGGAAGATAAAGAAGATTGAATATTGAAGCAGAAAGCAAATCAAGAGGAAGTGGCAGAAACTGAAACTGGTCTAAAGAGATAGCAGAAGACTAGAAAATGGCGAAAATTCACGAAACGGAAAGATTTGTTTTGATTTGTACTTTCCCTCAACTTTAACGATGGAGATGCTCTGCCATGGACGCCTGTGTTTTCGTTCCACTCTTATTAGTTACACATGAGCTTCTTGTTTAGCTCCTCGCCAGTTTCTGACGTTCTTCAGATGTACAATCTTCTCGTCTATCAAACGCATACTCTTACCTCTAAACACGCAAGGCTTCGTATTTTCATTCCCAAATTTGCACCTTGTAACCTTAAAATATTCAAATGAAAACTTATACAAACTAGATATGTTAGACTGCATTGCTGCACCATCACGTGCTGGTAAACTGGAAAAATATTTGTATTAGGACTTTACAGAGTTGGACAGACGATAAATTAGTATGGAACGAATCGGATTACGGTGGCATAAAGAAGTTGAACATGGCGGATCATGAAATTTGGCAACCGGATATGTATTTATATAACAGGTCTGTATCACCACTATCACGGGCTCAAACGCGCGCACCGGCGGCCCGTTCTACTCGTTTGATCCATTCAAAACGAATTGAAAAGATGACGGTTAAAAGCGTCCGTGCGTTTGAGCCCTAACACGCACGCAAACCCTTTATTACATTTTTTACCCTTTTTCTTAGCGGAGTTAGCACAGCTATAAGCCCGTATAATTCGCATTGCATCGTCTACAGCAACGGCGAGGTGTTATGGGTACCACCCACTCAATTCACCGTATTGTGCGATTTGAATCTGAGATTTTGGCCGTTCGATACTCAAAGATGTAGCTTGATTTTCGGTTCCTGGACGCACAGCGGTACCGAAATCGATTTACAAATATTCGATAATGCAACGGCTCCAAAAGTACTTATGATTAGACCCCGGACGTTTAGGGAGGTTGACCCTACTCCCTCCCTCCTTCCCCCGTAGTAGTTCTTCATCTGATGAGGCTGAAATCAGCCTTACGTCATGATTACGTATTTATGCGGAGGAGAAAGGTTCACAAAAGATGTACAAATTCCATTGAAGAATTTGATCAAGTGAATTTTTGGTGCCCCGATTGCGTTTCTTAAAATTATCCCTTACTACGGACAATTACCGCAAGTTAACTATGCGAAAAATACAAATATCATTAAAACGTCACTCAATAAAAACTTATAGGTTAACTTGCTTAGAAGAAGAAGCGCCGGTACGCATGCGCGGATCAATTAATCCCACCATTAACAATATCATGGTCCAAATATTGGCAATTAGCTTAAATCTCCATTAACGGTACCCATTGCCTTAAATAATAATTATGAAATTCGTTTTTATTTGAATGCCGACATTAACATTTAATATAGGATTAATTTTGATTATGAAATCAGGTGTTAGGGATGGTTTTCTTATGAACCTCCTTAAACTTTCCGGGGTCTACTTATGATTTAAGTAAAAACGCTACGAGTGCCAATTTTAGATTGAAGAAATTATTAAAAGTACGGAGTGGATAATCGGGGAGACATCGATGAAGCAGGAATCGACAATATACGATTGTTGTGCCGAGGCATACCCCTCTATAACGGTTACCATAAATTTAATACGGCGATCGCCGTCTTACAAGGCATTGATTATTACGCCTGCTTTCGGTGAGGTAAGGTCTTTGAATTAATGCTTTGCGAATTGAGCCTTTTATTCGTAGTGATTATCGGATTGATCTTATCCACTTTCTGGTTACCGCCGCAAGCTGGAGAGAAGATTATCTTGAACGGATGCACTGCCATTATGGTAACTTTGTTCTTGCTCTATTTCAGTCAGAAGATACCTGCGATGGGTTCTCATACGCCGCTAGTTGGTAAGTTGTAATTATTTTTAGCTATCAGTGAATGATCATTAGAGTTGCTCAGTTTGCGCCAACAGTACAACTATCGGAAATCACTGTACGAAAATAGAATAACGTCACGCTATACGAATACAGATAGAGTGAGATAGCTTCATATTATACATCGAAAGTAAGAACGTGTATGCCAATGTTATTTTATTCTAGTGCAGCCATTTTCGGATAGTTGTAGTACTATTGGCGCAAACTGAGCAACTCTAATGATAATTCGCGCCAGAAATTATGTTTTATACGAGGGTTCTCTTTCCGCTGATTGTAAGTAAAGTAATATTATGAAACTGTGGCGTTAAAGAAGGAGAGTCAATCGTTGAAATTGATTGACTAACCGGCTAGACATCTTTCTCTGTGTACATTAACATTAATAAAATAAAATAATTAATTAAGTGAAAGGTGAACACAAAGGAGTGCTGTGCAAAAAAAAAGGCAAAGTAATAACAAAATGAAACATGTACACACAGATGTTTGCTTAACACGTATTTATTTGAATGATTGTCAACGCAAATAAAACAAAGAGTTGTCCTTTACAGAACATTTATTAATAATGCTAATTAACTAATCAGTTAATAAAATAGTTACAGTACGAAGTAAAAGAAAAGAATGAAAAGCAATAAAATTGGAACAATATTGGCGTTACTATGTGGCATGTTAGCTTGAGAATGCAGCTTCGAAGCGACGGGGGCACTTGCAATGTATGTTGTAGAACTTGCTGGCAAATGGAGGAAAATGCTTCGGTGGTAATGATGCAATAAATACTTACTGGCACTAACAAGTAAGTGAAAATACGTAATAATTAAGTAGCATGGGGCTACTTCGCACACGCAACAAGAGGTTGCGCCACCGGTCAATCAATAAAAAGAACCGAAGATTGAAAAAATCACTAAAGTCCAAAACATTGATCGTTGACGTCAAAATGGAAGCAATTAGCGAAACAATTACCTCTACTGTCAGAACTGTCAGAAACGACACCTAATAACTAGAATTCGTTAAGAAGGTGGATGACGTGTTATTATTAAGTAGTGTAAACTGGACTTACGCCCTTACTTCTTCGAGTGTTAATGTCCGCCTTGCATGTAAGTAGAGACAAAGACCAGTTTACACTACTTAATGATAATACGTCATCCACCTTTTAATAAACTCTGCTAATAACACGCAGCACGATAAAAAGTCCCACCGGCTGTCCGCGTTAGGATCGATCGCCTAAGCGGTGAAAGGTAACTAAAAGTCCACGAAAGTGTAAACCACCGCAGAAGTTTCACCAAAACCCGTCGAATGACAGCTAGCTGACAAGGGGAGGGCGCGACGTTGGGGTCACGGATTTGGACGCCCTTCTGGGATAAGAAAGTACTTCATAGTAATTAACTACAGACCTTCAAACATGGTGCCAATACTCAACCGTTTTTGAAAAAAACGGTTTGAATAAAGAGTCTTAATTGATATACGTGGACCGTTGCGTTTGTTGTCAAGAGTGGAGCGTGGCTCGATCGATTGAGCTTTAGCCAAGTAATCGTATGGTTTGGGTTCGATTCCCGCACAGAAGTTTTTCAATTTTTGTTTCTCTTGTGCTACATATCGACCGATGTTAATTCTTCGACAATGTTGTTAAAATATCTACACAGTCAGTGAATTGTAACGGGAAGTTCAGAGAGTGTGCCAATCGAATAAATATTTTGGTGTGTGATTAGAAAAAAAAAGAGGAGAGGTGTCGTGGGAGAGTCGGCAAGAGCAAAGCTCTTTACTCATTTGATGCTTATTTGAATAAAAGACAAAATTCTATAATTGAATAGACAATGTATAAAGAAAAAGTATTTCATTTCGAAACCGATGGTAAATAAGTTGAAGTTGAATTTGAAGTAAATTCGAATCGGATTAATAAGGGCACCATCTGATGGAGGGATACGCAAATATGGCGCATTTCATAGTTGCTCCTGCAGAAGAACAAGATGAAAGCGTCTAGTGACGATTTCAAGCGTCTCACTTTTTCCCAGTTAACGCTCGCCGCAGAATTTCGCTAAAAGAGCTTGGCTCAAAATCGCAAAATATAGAAGACGGTGGAAGGTCCGGTGTCTTCCATTTCTTTCTTCTTGTTTGTTTTCAATCACAGACCAAAATATTTATTCGTCTGGCATGCGCATTGAACTATTTGTTATAATTCACTGATTGTGTAGATATTTTAACAACGTTGTCGAGAAACCTAATGTCATGCGTAGATATGTAGCACAAAAGAAGACAAAGAACGGTTGACAAAAAATATTCTGTCCGGGAATCGAACCCAAACCACACAATTACTTCGCTAGTGCTCAATCGATCGAGCCACGTTCCACTCATGAAAACAAGCGCAATGGTCCAGGTATATCAATTGCGTCTGTTATTCAAACCGGCTTTTTCAAAAACGGTTGAGTGTTGGCACCATGTTTGAAGGTCTGTAGTCAATTATTATGAAGTACTTTCTTATCCCAGAAGGGCGTCCAAATCCGTGACCCCAACGTCGCACCCTCGCCTTGTGAGTGAAACTTACAGAGATTTTGACAGAACTGATCGTCCCAAAGACAAGAAATTAATTGAGCCTATCTAGCACAACTTCAAATAGAGAAAGAAAACACAAATCCTAAAAGTGAAGCGGCGACGAAAAGGTTAAAGCCTATTTAAAAAGCGAACCCTAGCTACAGCAACAATAGAAGTTCCATGAGATTATTTTAAATTGTCGCAATCACTGAATTTCGCCTCGAAAGATCAAATATTCCGCTCGAAATTTCGCTTTTGGATATTATGTAGTGCACATAATTGTTCTAAAAATTTATCACCCGATCGGATTCACCTTACAATATACATAAAATGCTTTTTAGTAAACGTACACGTTTCTTTGTAATCGCACTTACCGCCACATAAGGTAACTTCGCTCCATTTAATGTTTTTTTGTATGTTTGCGGCTTAAGCCATAATGGTCTTGTTTCGAAGTGATTAAACACGTAAACAAGTACGACCTCCTAGTTGTACATAAAGTAATGAGACTGATAGCGTATGGTTCAATCGGGAAACACTGGTAACGCGAAGGGGAGGCAGGTAAACATGTGATATGCCATCAGTGCGAGTTGGAACTTGCTAGATTCACGTTGTTTGCTGGTAGCGATTGTTTTAGTGATGTAGGTTTTGCTTATGTGTTCTGAAAATGAACGACACGAATTTCGAGCAACGGTGTGCGATCAGGTTCTGCTTCAGACTCGGACACAGTGTAACGGAAATTTTTGCAACATTTTGGCAAGGGTACGGAAGTGTTTCGGTGGTTTAAGATGTTTGCTGAAGGAAGAGAGTCGATTGAAGATGAAACTCACAGCCGAAGGCCCCCTATTTCAGGAACCGACGCAAATGTCGACAGAGTTCAGGATTTTGTGCGTTGATAGTCAGCATGATCGGGACAAAGTTGAGTTTGAGTCACACCACCGTTCATCAGATGTTGACCAATAAATTGGGGATGAGCAGAATCTGCTCCAAAATGGTTTCGATTAACCTTATGCAGGACCAAAAGGATATGAGGAGGGACAGGTGGAATCGATTTTCTAGAACGTATCATTACCGGTGACGAGACTTGGGGATTTGAGGACGACCTGGAAAACAAGCGCCAGAGCACGAACTGACACAATCCAAACTCTCCAAGGCCAACAAAGAAAACAATAGTGAGTAAGTCAGAGTTCAAAAGCATGCTGAATTGCTTTTATGATAGCCGGGGAATCGTTCACAAAGAGTTTGTGCCTCCAGGCCGAGGAGTTAATCAACACTTTTACTGAAAGGTCTACGAAAGACTTCGAAAAAGGGTCATGCAAGCATAAAAAGCGCATGATAAAGCAGCTTGTCGCACAGAAAATTCAGTAAACCATTTTTTGGCCAGCAAGAATATTTCTATAACCCCTAAGCCTCCTTATTCGGCCAACTTAGGTCGTTGTGACTTTTGAAACAACACCTCAAGAGACATCGGTTTGAGGCACTGGATTCAAAGGGTTGTAACTAACAAGTTTAAGACTATTCCAGTACACGAGTTTCAGCACTGCTAAGGACTGAAAGGACCGCCTCCAGCGCGGTGTGGCTTCCCAAGTCAGTTACTTTAAGGCAGGCAATGTGGAATTGTAATGTTATTGGAATCAAAAAGGTGGAAAAAATTGGTTGCGTTACTTTATTTACACGTCAGAAAAATGTAGAAAAATATGGACTGATAGGGAACCTCTGCGGAAACCGAACATTCCTCGTATACATATGTAATAATAATAATAATAATAATAATAATAAAATACAAATGTGTAGAACAAGTCAAATGTGCACATTCCATGCAAGCAATACAGTCACAATGAAGAATATAAATAATGCCATAAATCATAATGAAATAAACTACTATAAGTGTACTACAATAAGTGTATACGTGAACAAAAGAAAACACACTAAAACCCCTTTATACACGCTCATTCAGCAATCTCCCTGAAAGTGCATGAGAAGTATTCACAAATTCTATATAATGTTCTATTCACTAAGAATGTCTTTAGCTTGTGCTTGAATTTTACAAGAGGCAATGTCTTCATGTTACTACAATGAGTCAAATATAGGAACGCGCGCCAAGGTCAGGTGTGCATTGGCAAAAATAAGTTTCCAATGCGCACCTCATTTACCTAGTGGTTGGTGTATTCGATGTTCGTACGATCACAACCACTAAGTAAATGAGGTGCGCAATGTAAACTTACATTTTCCCAGTGCACACCTGACCTTGAGGCGCTTTCCTATATTTGTCTCACTGTACCTTATCAAACAATACTAAAATTAGAACATTGCAATCTTTTGTTTTGTTTCTAGTATTTTTCTTCAGTAGCTGCTTATGGATAGTTTGTTTCTCGATCATCGGCTCCGTAATCGTTATTTCGATATCACGATCGCAACATAACAGACCCTTACCATGGATTATCAAACAACCGCTTACGGGATGTCTGGGGAGATGGCTCGGTTTATCGACCTACATGAAGAACGTAAATTTCTGATCCAATAACTCGAAGGAAATTTACTAACTTTTCACGTTTTAGTCTACAAACCTGAACATACCGGTCGAAGAAATGCGCGATCATCAAGTGACGGAATTCGACGAGAGCGGACTCAATGACGATAAGCACTTTATGTCTTCCAGATCTAAAACGCAATATCAGAACGATTGGATCCTATTAGCGGTCGCCATCGACAGAATCTCCTTTCTTTTTTACACTTTTCTATTTTTAATACTGAGCCTTTCTTACTCCATTTGAAGTTCTATGTATGCGTTTTTTTGTAGGAAATAAATTTAGATGAATTTCAACGAAGGTCCCGTTTCTTTTAAGCCAAGCAACTGTAATGTAACTGTAACGAGACTGACAAGTTATGAAAACTACTAATCGGGGGTAATTAGGGAACAATAATGTCAGCAAATTCCAAGAATTGCGTGTTTACTGCAGTCCGTTCTTCTCCAAAAACAATGTGAAGTACCAGAATCGCGCGCAGGGTAGCATTTGCTAGCCAGGGCATGATCTCGTTTCTGACTTGATGCGAAAAGTTAATAACAATGCGTGCTCTATGTGGACGGACATTCTCATCCATGAAAATGAACCGTGCTTCCATTCCTCCAATATAGGAAAGAACAATTGGCTGCAGAATTTCATTGGGATACCTTCGGGAATCAAGACCATTCAGAATGAAAAGAAAATGCGTGTGCTCTCCATCACTTATTCTGGCCCCACCTTCATATTGTACCCTCTTTCGAACCAATTCTGGGTTACTTCAGATTCCCATCTCACGACAAATCGAAATCAAAAATTCTCCAACACTTTACAAATAGTAGGCTTTATTTCGAAAATTAGCAAAGCTGAACGAAGCTGCACTTACAAATACAACACATAGAACCAGGCATAGAACGAACTTAAAGTAAATGTCTACAATCTGTCAACATTTCCCTCCGAAAGATTCCGCACCGAAATTTTGCGGCATGTTTAGTAAAAGGTGCATTCGAACGATGCACGTAATAATTCAACCTTTCCACCGCATTCCCAGTAACTTGGATGATATCTTGGGATTCCTCGATCAACTTGTTTAACCTGCATAAGAGCTTGGCGTTTGAGCGTTTGAGTTTAATAATTTGTTTCCGCAACATCTTTAGTTGGCCGACCAAATCCTCCATTCTTGCGGATAAGCCGTCTTCCATCCTGACTAAAATACTTTGAAATTTATTTTTATCCATATTCAGTAGATACTCACAAACTATAGATGACGACTAAATAGCCTATCATAAACCATACACCAGAAACGTCAGTATTCAAAATGCTACTGAGATAGAAATAATTATTTTACCATGGGAACTACCATTAGTATTTTTTTATTATTATTTGCTTATTTACAATTTACTTAAATAATAAATTGATGTTCGTACATATGAGAGGGATTTAACTCAACGTCTTCACCGTACACATTGCACAACTCGCGATGAATTTCAATCGCACGTTTATTTTTTGCTATAAAAGAAACAATAACAGCACGAACTTCGCAATCGACGGTAGGAACAAGTGGAGTCTCCATGGTAATAATAATAAAAGAGTAATAAGTAAATGGGTTGACCGGAGTTGGAACACCAGTATCTCCTTAGTCTTATATCTGCGTGTAGAGTTAGTAGTTGATTTATTAGGGGATTCGCATAATCTGAACTTCGTTTTCTGCAAGGTATTGCATGTCTCTCGATAACATCCGTAACTAGAGGTACTACTAGGTCTTCGTGCAATGTTAAGTTCAATACATATCATAGGGCATCAATCATTATATTTGCAAGATCTTGACGTTTATTGGCTTCGCCCATTTCCAAAGCTCAATACCGTATGGCCATATTGATATCAAAATTATCTTCTAGAATAAAAGCTTCTTTTCAATGGTTAGATTCACTTGGGTTTATACGGTTGTTGAAGATGCTTGCCTCGAACTAGCGAAACACGTGTCACCGATTTTATTATAAACAATTGTGTGGTGAGGAGTTTACCGATGTGATATTTGTGTCAATGGTTAGATTACTTGAGGTGGCAATGATGCCTGTTCTACTGCGACCTTTCCACATCTATTGTGGTCATTTTCAATGGTTAGTCGGGACCTTCACCTATTAGCTAATTCATTTGTCCAGCTTTCAGTGTTAGTTGCTGTCGTCTGCGTGCCTGCTATGTCAATCCCTAGTCACGGTGCCTTCACAAGTATTTAACAATAGATTTAACTGGAATTGTTGCATTGTTTTTTGTTATTTGTGGGCATAGAGTCCGTCTTGTGGTAATGTATTTGGGTTGATTTACTGCTATCAACTGTATAAAGGTAATCAGCTTTGTAGTTTCCTAACTGATTGCTTTCGGAACGAAAACATAAATTAAGAAACTTATTTATAAATAAAAAGTAATATAACTTCAAACTCTTTTTATTTATTAACAAAAATTTAATATTTTGAGTTTATAAGAAACAAAAACGAAAATTAAAGAAGACTTCAATTAAATTAACATATTTTTCTTAAATGATTTAGCACACGGTTTTTGTTTTAATTTTCTTTTCATATATAATTTGGGATACATGATTTTAAAAAATAATTTCTGTGACTATTAGCCTTCAGAACAGATATTATTGGGTTTGGAGATGAGTGCGTAAACTTTTTCAACATGCTCCATACATCTTCGATCGAATTTAGATCAGGTGAGTTTCCGGACCAAGGCGAAAGGAGTATATTATGCTCTTTCAAACAGAGTTTTTATGGATTTCGCTGGGTGGCAGTGTGCTCCATCCTGCATCAAGATGTGTGAGCCGTTTTCTTCATTTAGTGAGTTTTGGAAAGATAAAGGATACAGTCTTAAGAACCATGTTATATTGCATTCGATTCATGTCAGAGATCCGATGCCATTCACTGTTATGGAGAATCAGATCGCGACTGAGTGAGCTTTATCACTATAACATCGAGATTCATCGCTGAAGATCAAGATTGGTTCGTTCCCAGCAAATCCGTTGGCCTTAACTTAACGTCTTCACCCTACACATTGCACAACTGGCGATGAATTTCAATAGCACTTTTATTTTTTGCCGTAAAAAAACGAATAACATCACGAACTTCGCAATCGGCGGTAGGAGCAAGTGGAGTCTCCATGGTTGCTGACTCGTGACTGTCCGAGGTGTGAAGGTGCGCAGGTTTTAAAAAATAGTGAAACTTACTTTTGAGACGTCCCTCTCACTTCTACTAAACATTAAGTAAAGGTGTATCGTATAAGTTTCAATATACTAATTTGAGTTCTATTTTCTTTTTAACCCATTCTGCTGCCCCCTCCCTTCTCCCTCCTCCTCCTTTGAGGACTTGCGCGTTCCAGTTTGAATAACGCTGCACTACGTCCCCGTTCGGTTTGAGATCTTAAATACGGTAAATCTTGCTACAAATATTATATATAAAAATTCTTTCACCCTGGAATAAGTGTATTTAAATGAAGATTATATTGAAAAACGACATTGTAGTAATTTTGACGGAAATTGACGACAAAAAGTTGATTTAGAATCGATTTTAGAAAAGGAAAACGAACTTTTCCAATCGGTGGAGTTCCACTGAAATTGAAGATCTGTGTTAAAATTCAGATTTCCTAAAAAAATTTTGCAAAAAAAACCCTTAGAAAACAACAAAGCTTACCTGTTCGGGCATTGAAGTAACGGAATCAATTAAGATATCTCTTTCTTTATTTAATAATAAAATAAAAATAGCAAATATTTAAATAAATATTTATTGAAAACTTTTCATAACAATATAACAGCATTAATTTTGATTGTAAACTAGTACAGGCACAAAATCTTTTATTAAAATAATCGTTACAATTACAAAATAGTCTAACGCTGCTAAATGTTATACGCAATACTGTACAATTTGGATGTTAAAATAATTATAATAAAGACAGCAGATATTCCGGAATGCTCTGGTTTCGTTCGTAAAAACAACCACAATATAATTGCATGTATAAGGAGACACAAACAGGAAATAAATAGC
The DNA here is from genome assembly GCA_038088585.1 of Chrysina gloriosa. Lineage (NCBI taxonomy): Eukaryota > Metazoa > Arthropoda > Insecta > Coleoptera > Scarabaeidae > Chrysina > Chrysina gloriosa. Next base: position 9,074,140 of record CM076090.1, on the reverse strand, counting down.
TAATAACAGATATCTCGTATAAATTAAAAATAAATTAAGCGAACAGGTGTGTTTGTTACATAAAATATTTCTTAAATAGTTGTACTAACTCGGAACAATGGTAAGTTAGTTTATAACGCGTTTAAAATACGTTTTGGTGTGTTAAATGGTGGTAGTAGAAAATGGCTATCATAAGTACGTTTATATTTACAAGAAATATGTATACCGATTGGAAACTGGGTGTAAGGTCAAAATCGCTAGAGCGACCCGTACTGCGTACGCTTTACTCGAGTTGAATGTGTCGAAATGTACGTATGGGATCGGTCTCCTTGCGCAATCGCACTTTTGACCTTACCCGCTGTTTGCATACGGTATATTTTTGTTGTTTATTAACATTCATCTTTTCAGCGCACTTTTGTCATGGCGTACGAAAGTGGTAATAAATGTTATTTTTGTTATAGAGGCTTACGACTTTATTAAAGCTTATTATGACGGGACACGGGGATACTACTAAAGCAGATTTTAAAGTTGTTGTTTGTTATAAATTTAAATCGTTTATTATTGAGAATGCTAGTGTATAAACGCGGACGATAAATGCATATTGCGGGGAGGGGGGGATATAAGAACATAAGGGAACATCATCCAGACAGAATCCAAATTTTTGGGAAAAAGTATTCCTCGATAAATTTTTCCATAATCAAAACCTGGGTGGCACGTTTTGAAATTAGAACTTACAAGAAATTGGATAACAAATGAAAAGTGCCACGAGCACAAGTTACAAGTTCTTGTTCCTCTTTTCTTTTTAAATTTCATCTTGAAAAATTGACCTTCCTATTGAGATTGGATTGGGTTGGATATATTATCCCTCGAACTTCTACCATAATCAAGGCACTACAGAAAACTACACCGGTATATATTTTTTTATTTTATCGAAAATTTGTTATTTCGAAGCGAAATGTTACGTAAATAGAAAAGTACAGCTAAACTAGCACAGCGTCTTCTTTCGCGAACGTTGATATGTTTAAATATCTTCCATTACAATTCAAAGCAACTGGGATTAATACTGTGACTAACTGAGGAATATTACAAAACTAAAAGTGTGCTCAATACCTGAACACATCGACCAAAATTTATATACACAATAGACTACATCAATAAACGCTAAATACTGGAGGGGATCCGCTTCTTCAATGAAAACACTACACCCCCTTTTTTTTATAATAATAATAATTAACACAAAATATCGTAAAATCATCGAGCCTATTTATTAAAACTAAAATAAATTAAATAATTATAATATTAAAGAACAAAACGGGAGAACATTGATTGAAAAACAGAGGGGGAGGAAACGTGAAATTAAGAAATATATATATCTACGTATACGGGAGAAACAAACTGTTTTGTTGACTGACCAGAATTGATTCTGCGCGCCTAAAATGCAGAGACGGCGAGAAACGTTAGATAATTTATAAAATAATATATGTATATATTTGAAATAAATTCGAAAAAATCAATCGTACAATTCAATCGTATCGTAATCGATCGGGTTCGGATCTCTCGGCTTTCGCGAGTACTTCAAACCTAACTGATCGGCCACCTTTTCGATTATCTGCAGGGCGTAATCTAGTTGCTCCTTGGTGTGAGCGGCCGATAGACATATCCGAATCCTAGCTTCCAGGAACGGAGTCGCCGGGTATCCAACGCCGACCGTCGCTATCTTATGCTCTATTAATATTCTTACCACAGCCCTAATTTGGTAACATAATAATTCGATTTACACAAAATTTAAAGCGTTTTTAGCTGATTACTACGGTATAGGCTTGGGGTCTCCAAACTACGGCCCGCGGGCCAAATCCGCCCCACCAGTGTTATCAATCAGGCTCGCGACAGCTAAGAGCTTATTGTTTGTTGTGATAAATTGGATAAAAAACACAGAATGATAATAACTCGGACTTATTTACTTGCTAGGTACAGCTTAATGACAAGTATAATACGCAGAAAACTCACTGAAGTAATCAGTATGGTCCCAAGGCTGAAAAGTTTGGAGACCCCTGGTATGGGCGATTGGCGTTTTCTATCTGCCACTACTGTTACTACTACTATTACTACGATGTGGGTTCAACTAGTGTTGCCCTGCTAACCAGTTAACTGCGGAATTTATAATTAAAAATGCTTCACGAAGTGCGTAATGCGCTACAATAGTGCTTACGTCACGCCGCCATTTTTGTTGATACAGATCAGGATTGTGTTTCTAAACAAACCGTTCCGCCATAAGAATTACCACGCCTGAAAACTATTTAATTTTGTCAAAAATTCATTAGTGGTATTTAACGTTGGATAAGTATAATATGACACCAGGTACATACAGTGATGGCAGAAATAATAAGAACGCTGCAGAAAAATGTCCTATCGTTAAATTACGAGTTGATACGTGAACTAAGAAGATAGGTGAATGTTTGACACTGTGCTCTTGTCGACAAGGTTTATTAACCTTCCTATACTCACGCATACGGTCTGTGAGACCGATTTATATAGTATAGTATACGTCTTTCATTTTGACGTGAGTATAGGAAGGTTAAAGGAAAGTCGATTTTAGGCCTAATACAAAATAATAGAAGTATAAATTCATGTTTCCAAAAATAGCTGGCAGAAAAAATAAGAACGCTGAAGAACCATCGTGGGAAAAACATCCCCAGATCATTATACTATCACCACCAAATTTAACGGTCCTTTTGTGTATTTGGTGTTAAATCATTTGGAGGCCTCCTGACGGACGTTTAGCCGCCAGATCCGCATAAATTAATCTCAGTTTCATTGCTCCAGAGCACGTTCTGCTATTGTTTTTCTTTCCGATCGCCCTCTACGTTTAAATGCGTTTGTGGAAATGATAAGCGAGGCTTGATGTTCTTTCTGCTCAACAGGTAAACTCTTCTAGGAGTTCTGGCATTGAAATTTGCATCAATCAGTCTTTGCTTTATAGTCCTTGAGCTGATTAGTGGCTTTGTTGCAGCCTTCAGTTGCGAACAAGAAGCAGAAGGATCGGCTTTGATTTTGCGAATTAGCACACAGTCGATGTTTGGTGTTGTTTTCTTTGATCTGCCTCTAGTTTCTAATGCACGGATGGGTTTCGGAGCTCGAAATACCATGCATTTCGACAGCTTTATCGATTTAGCGATCCACCCGATAGATTTTCCCTCATTACGGGTCGTTTTAGTTAATTTTCTTTCTGCGCCAGTACAATGTTTTGATCTGCCCATCTTCACGGTCTGCAAACACGTTGAACACCACATTCGACAATCAAAAATACAAAACTGAACTTATCGACATGTGATTGTTCGTTTTAAATGATAAATACTACGTACCACCTGTGAAAAACACCTAGAACAATGCCCGTTCTTATTATTTTTGCCAACACAATTTGCGCTTGTGTATCGACGTCAGCTTCTATCCAGCTGTGGGATCATATTGATGACCTTGATGTTTAGAAAGTATTTACTATGAAAGTGTTTGCTTATCTCAGGCATGGAATCTTAGTCCGACTGCTACGCAAACGGTAGCATGAGACAAAATACGTCCAAAGACCGATCGTTCTTATTATTTCTGCCATTACTGTATATCAGCTCAAGTTACCATATAAATACCTAACATCTCTCGTAAACGGACACATAACACTTTCGATGTATGGGTATTTTGTATGTAGTATCCAAAAAGAATCGTAATAAATCGGGTGTTCCTCTTTTTACGCACTCTTATGCGTAGTGTGTGCCACAAATCGCAGTTAACGCGGTGATTCCCGTTTTTATAACCTATTATGCTCAGTGTACGTGTTGTCTATTTTTCCCTTGCCGTTTTTACTCCTTTTGAATCAGTCACAACGTCACAACGTAGTTACCAGATACGTAACGATACGTACAGATTAGAATACCACCGCGAAAAATATACCAAAAACAAAAAGACCGCCGAGTTATATAATAACTGATATCTAGGGTTTTTTGTGATCGCCGATTACGAATCCGGTACGATTTTTTGAAACAATGAAATTGATAGATCGAATATAGTCGACAAGTATCGCTTTTTACCTGACCCAGAAGTAAATACGCGGGGTGGCGATATCAAGTTACCTTTTTAAAAATTTCTTTCAATTTCTTTTTAGTAATTTTTTATCATGTTGACTTTTCTTAAATGTTCTAAACGTCATTTCCACCTTTACTTAGCAATTTGTGGAAGATCAACAAAGAGGCCAGTTGTGTAAAATCAATAAATATTGAATAATATCAAAAGGGATGTAAAAAAATGTGTAGAAGTAATATTCCTCCACCATTCTTGTCAATATGCTGCTAAATATAAAGTTTCTACGCTATTATAAATGTATAGAGTTTTTCACAACTAATGCGTGAAATTTATTTATAAGATCATAGGAGGTAAGAGCCAATGGCTGTAAGAAATAAATAATTATTCAAAAAAATTGGAAAAATAAAAGTCTTGTTTTGGAACCACTGAAGTAGTTATCGTAACAGATGTGTTACTTTTCAAGAAGGCGTTCAAGTTCTTCCCGGTGGTGTCAATACATGATTTACCGTCCGCATTACTTAGCCTTTGAAGGGATTCGGGAAACAAGCGAACGAAATTAAACCAACTCAATTTACTTGAGCTTGCTAAAGATATGACCCAAATTTTACTAACGTTTACATTTCTACGTCCAAATTGTAAATAATTAATTTCGGTCTTCCTTCGAGAGTAGGAAAATATATTCTCTTACAAATTCTGTTTTATTTTGTATAAACTTTCTTGTCTTTTAATTTGATGCATAAGTTGTGAAAAATACGATATATCGTAGCTATTCACAAGTCCATAAATATATACATATTTTATCATCTATTTATTGCCATAAAAATCTACTGTTTTGACATTAAAATTTTTTTAAATTTCATAATTTGCGTCTAAGAATAAGGTAATAATTTTTGTGAAATATTGATTTATTGGATATTTTGGGTAGTCATATTTAATCCACCATCTTGAGTTTTGGAAATCTGACCAAACATTTATAATTTTTACCAAAGCAAAGACCTAACGTCTTTTCATCCAAATAAAAAATTTGGATTTTGAAAAACATTCGTAATCAGCGACCTCTAAAACCCATACATTACCAGTTTACATCAATACGAAGACGTTTTGTTTCTGCTCCGGCGTATTAGATGAGCCATTGTGTATTACGAAATTCTGACAACGAAATCGACCCGAAGGACATAAAATTAGGTATGTTTTCGGATATGTTTTATTAGCAATTTTTCAATGATTTAAAATAAGAATCGTCAGTACTAGGACCGTACCGTGTTCCACGTTGAGTTTACAGTATACGGCTTATACAAAATCAGATCTGTACCCACGCCAACCGCCCAATAATTACGCTTATCACTAAAAGATACTTACGCTATCTTCGAATACAGGTAACCTAAAATCGGCACGACGGGCGAATCTTGGTTACCGTAGGTGATGACGCCGATTTGTGCTAACCTCCGTCTAAAATATCGGGTATTCCGCGCTAATTGTTGTATCCGCTTCTGACCTTCGCTCGTTCCGTCTTTGTTCATGAGAATTTTCAGCACGGCGATTATCTGAGCGGCTACAGGCGGAGCCATTGCCGTTGCGTATTTTGCCGCGTAGCTGTGCTTCCTCAAGAAAGAAATGAATTTCTAGAATAAAATAAGCGCTAATAAGTAAGACACGGGCGACCTAGAAGAGAGTATAATTTTTATTCCGTAGGAATTCATAAGTTATCTCCGAAATCATCGGTCTCGTCTTCGCTGTCCAAATTCCTGAGAAACGAAGAACAGTTCCTAAAACGGTAAATTTCAAATGGTACTGTCCGAAACATTTGCCATGGCGCTGAGAACGTAGAAGACAAGAAGAAAAATCATTTCAATCATTCATGTCACTGGTTCGCAAATTGGCGGTCACGTTAAAGAACTGAGATTTCCAAAAGAAAAAAATCGCCATACTAAGACATTTATTTTCATAGTTTTTCCCGCCATTTGATTAAGAATAAAGTACGGCAAGAAGAAGAAGCACTGGCAGAAAGGAACCCTTTCGGAAAAAGTTTGGGAACCACTGACTTAAGCAATTGTTTCCAACAATCTACTCCCTACCTTAAGCGGGCCCGAGATATTTGTTTTTTGAGATTTGCATCCTACAAATTAATGCTATTTTTCGATTATGCTGCCATCTATCGACTGCAAAATTTTAGCACGCCCCCAAGCACCTGTGCGTCCTAAAAAAGGTAACTAATGGGAACAGGATGGGAAAGCGAAAGTCAGCTGGAAATAAAGAATAGATATAGAATATAAAATACAGGAAACGAGGGAAAATTTAAGGGAAAACGAACACGAAACAGATTGAAATGATTGAAGGTGATAAGTGGAGAACAGAAGGCAGCAAAGAAGAAAAATCTTTTGATCATCCGAGGGTGGATACTTTTCAAAACGCAGCAAGACTGAGATTACTCCAAAATCAAAAGGCATAAAATAAAACACAATTTTGCAGAATTGTCCACCTTTCCTCTTCCCAAATGGTGATCCACCCATTTTTTTTTAAGATTCCAAGTATCAAAATATCAAGTTATCGATTATGAATATTCAAATTATAGTCAGTTACAGATCTTTGGACCAGTCTACAATTTTGCTGCAGAAAATCTTACCTTTGATCCAGCAATATATCCACCAGCAGATCCGAAGCTTTTGGTGAAGGTTCCCATCAAGATATCAATATCTTTGGGATTGCAGTGAAAATAGTCCACAACTCCGCGCCCGTGCTTGCCCATAGCACCGATACTGTGGGCCTCGTCCAGATACAAATAAGCCTTGTACTTCTTCTTTAAAGCAATGATATCCGGTAAATGTACCACTGAACCTTCCATGCTATAAACACCCTCGACTACGATCAGTATCTTCCGCCACGGTTTATAACGACCGTCCGGCTGGTTAGACTGTCCGTAATAAATATTCTCTTTGAGTAACTTCTCCAAATGTTTTACATCTGCCGAAATCATTTTACCACACAAACTCTGGAGGAAAACGAAAGAATCCTTACTTACCGTTATGTTTAAACACCTTAACCGTTGCACAGGAAACTTTAATACCGAGAATCAAAGACGCGTGATTCTTTTCGTCGCTAAGAACTAAGCAACCGGCGGATAGGAACGTGGGTATGTTGAGGGCGTTCGTAGCGAAACCCATTCCGAACGTTATGGCGTCTTCGGTGCCCAAAAATTCGGCCGTCAATCTTTCCAATTCCACGTGCAGCTCGCAGGTGCCGTATTGTTGTCTCGTCGCCCCCGTCGAGACGCCATATTTGTGTAACGATTCTATGGCGAATTCGGCGCAAGGGCCGTTCGGTTCGGCAAACCCGAGATAATTGTAGGATCCGAGGTTGAGGCATTTGGTTTGTTTGCCTGTAAATCTAAAATGAGAAAACATATAATTTAATGATTTTTGTATTTGATAATATAACATCGGTAAACTTGTGACCGCACAAATTACTTAATTAAATCTGGTAACACGTGTTTCGCTAGCAACGAGGCTAGCATCATCAAACAGTACGTTATCGAATTTTATAGCATTTAATACTTTAACACTTATACTATTTAATACTAAAATGTTAGACGATTTAACCCTTCCATGCATGACTTTTTATATTTGCCCCAAAAAATATGTTATGTTTTCCGATATATATTCAGGAGAAAAAGAGGAAAAAATCGTAATACAAAACTAAATTGATTTATAACAAAAAACATCATTGTCCCATATATGGGACATTATGAGTATGTCCCAGTAAACATTTTTTAAATTTCGCGGATAGTTAAAGTTGGCAGTTCCGGCAATAGTGGACATACTCGCCAATTTTTAAGCAAAATACATGCGAATATGTTGACAATTGCCGAAACTACCAACTTCAACTACCCGCGAAATTTAAAAATGTTTACTGAGGTATAGCTATATGCTATATATGTTTATGGTCTATCTTTTATGAAAGTCTAGGAAACGATTTCTGTCTTTGTTGAGACACAATGGAATACAACATTTTTGACATTTAATGACTGAAATTTACATCCGAGCAACATGCGCCTATTTCTCCCGTCGTATAATGGAAAATGATCAAATTTATCTTGACGAACATCCGATGGAGGTATATCAGCAGCTGGTCCTTTATGGCGTTTATTCTCATATTCTGTTTGTATATCACTTCTTGGTCTTCCTTTCTTTGACATATTTGAGCCTCTTTTATACAGTGTATAAGCTAGCTCTGATTGAAACTTCATCAAAGTCAATAACTTTTTCTGTTCAACATTTCCCTCTTTGTACACTTCTGTATAGAGTAACCAAGAATTGATAATCACAATGTCGATTAAGCGGTAAAAAATGCGGGGATACCATTTTCTGGAACGCATTTTTAAAGTGAATACTTCTTAATCTTCCTATACTCACGTCAAAATGAAAGACGTATACTATACTATATAAGTCGGTCTCACAGACCGTATGCGTGAGTATAGGAAGGTTAAGGGACACCGGACCAGCTCGAGCGTAAGCATAAGAGCGTTCAATTTGGGCGGAGCCAGGCGCTCGCTTCTTGTGAAATACAAGGAAAACAAGAGAGAGAGAGTATGACTTGCAAGAGGCGATGAGCGGGAAAAAGGCTACGTGCGTGCTGGCTTCGTCTGAAACAAAAGGTGAGACCAAGAGAGTATGATATGTGTTACCCCTTCACTTCAGACGTGCGTAAACCACACACCCCAATTTTTTGTTATTCTATATCTCCCAATGATCGACCCCAGCCATATGTTTATTGCCAGATTATGTTGGGACATTCAATTGTAACCATGGTTTTTCGTTCAATTCTATCAATCCGTTCAATCGCACTGATTGGTTGTGTGCTAACAAATAAAGATAAAAACAAAACAATGTTATTATCCTTTTATAACATCGAAGAAATATCAATATCCATACAAGTGGCAACAATTCTTCACTGTAGCCTCTTGGTTTATTTTTCACTGAGTTTCCCAACAATAATTTGGCCAGTTTAGCTAAATATGCTATGATTTACATACTAGTATAATAATACATGTTTATTGAAACAATTATATAATTGGGTGTCTATTTGTCATATAATAACATTTATTTAGGCAAACAATATGTTATAAATCTTAATTAAAATTCAAATTATTCGAATGTCTCCGACCAACATCCGACATCTTACGAATGTGTCCGGCGAATACAGTGACATCAGTAGATTTATTTACAAACATTTTTTCATTGTATGTTTATTGTCAGTTGTATTTAGTTATATTAAAAACACAAGTTTTCTTAAAGAAATATTTTTATACAAGATCTTAACTACGCCGCACCAGTCTCTTGGGGCACAAATTTTGCTTGAACTCAAATCAGTTTTACTTCTATAAAACTTCACTGGTCCACCCGCTCCCCGCTGGCGCTCTCCTACCCGTGTTATTTCTTATGAAGACGGACACATTTTTGTTGGTAGCCCATGGGCGCTATCTTAGGACGACTCTGCTGAAAGCTATCATTATCTGAAGTCCTCACGTTAACCATCTATCCGAAGAGACGACATCGCCGTTTTGGTAGGCTCGGTTGCAAACGACTCCATGATTAAAACTGCCCATAGCTTATACTTGATATATACATGTCAAGAAATATTTCCATAACCGATGCCATTATAAGTAAGAAGTTGTGCAAATGACAACGATAATGCTTAAAAAGAAAACATCCTCAGTACATTCCTTTCAAATTATAGTAACGTTGTATAACTACCATTTCGATTGTTTGCTTCGCATAGTAAACTGAATAGTATTATCATCTTCGAAAAAAATAGAAAATAATCATATTCGGCCGTGAAATTTGAATAGAATCAACTTAAATATGTATATTTTTCCCCCAGAACTACCAACAGGCAGACGTTCATAATTAGATGACAAGCAATTGTATTAGATACAACGCGCGTGTTACTATTTATCATCGAATAAGCCACCGGTTGCGTTTAATATTCAGATAATTTCTGGCGTGATTCAAGTTCAATAAGAGCCGTACTATCATAACAAGTCCGCCTTTAACTACAATTACGTGTACGAGATCTTATCAGAAAGTCCTCCTAATCTCATACTTTTCGCAATCGCTTTTTTAGGTAAATATTTTACGCTGTCCACATACACATATTTGATGCCTTTGACTATTTCATCTTCTATTTTGTGTTTTGAGTTTTGACATTTATTATTGTTCCTAATACATAATTATACTTGACTACATCTCCAAAGTATATGTTGTTTCATCTTCCACTATCATTTCACGGTTGTAATTCGGCGTTTTCTAAAGCCGATAGACACGTAGAAAAAGAAATATTTAAAGTTGTGTATCTATATCTTCTTTTACGTGCATTGGACCAGTGTTTCCCAAACTTTTTAAAAACGCGACCCCTTTTGGTAAGAATTTTGTTCGCGCTCCCCTTTTTGTACCGTACTCAATTCTATTTGTAGAAAATGAAACAACAAGACACGTAATTAAATTCAAAGTGGAAATGTGTTTGTTCGTTGCACCATCTATGAAGAAATAGCGCAAGTTCTTTGTTCTTTATTTTCCGAAACTTTTAGCGCGTTCAGGAAACGACACTACAATGCTAGATCTTTCTAGAATTGCCCGTTCACCATTATATAGTCAGCGAAACGCTGGCTGGACATCATTTGCAAGTTTTGTACTGCACGGAGTGAAATGTTAAGTATTTAAGGTTATATTCGTTCTTTGATATTTATCATTTTGCTAAATATAGGCAAATTTCTTAAAAGATCGTTAAAGCCATCCACGTGCCAAAGTGACAACAATACAAAGGAGAACCGATTGTACACTGATGAATACATATCTTAACCTTCCTATACTCACGCATACGGTCTGCGAGACCGACTTATATAGTATAGTATACGTGTCATATTTTGACGTGAGTATAGGAAGGTTAAACATGGGTTTAGTGTTATTTTCAATAAACCGCAATCTGTAGTTTGTGGAGAAGTCTTATCGAAAGAAAGTATGAAGCCAGCAAAGTTACTTCGACATTTAAATAGCAACCATCCAGAAAAAAAGACAACCCTGTAGAATTCTTTGAAAGAAAATTAAGCTCCCTCCACTTATCAGCAAGGCACTTTTACGTCAACAGCTACTAATGACAAGGTATTACTACCGTATTATAGAGTTCCATATGGCATTGCAAAAACCAGTAAGCCACATACGATTGCTGAAGATTTACTTTTTCCAATAGCTGTTGAGATGGTGGAAATATTGATTGGTGAAAAGCAAGCTATAAAATTAAAAACAACACTTCCTACTATTCAAAGGAAAATAAATGACATGGCTAAAAATATTCGAGCAGTAATTGTTGAAAATATCAAGAAGTGCACGTACTTTTCTCTACAGATCGCTGAATTTACAGATATCTCTAACTGGGACCAGTTTATAACATTCGTAAAATACAAAACAAGCAATGATATCACAGAAGATATCGTATTTTGCACGCGATTAGAGATTAATACCACCGGCAAAATTTTATTTGATGTTTTTACGTAATATACATCTAAATACGAGGATAGATTGACAAGTTTTAGGAGTCGCTGCCAGGGCGTTGCTATTTCTCCAAATACTTCATGTCGTTGTGTTGGCAACTCCTTCATATCGATTGACTGCACAGTCTAGTTTTGACCAGCATTGAAGTCAACTACTTTCTTGCGTTTTCAATTATGAATGAAAACGAAGTTCGAGCTGTTATCAAATTTTTCTACGTGGAAAGGAAAACCGCATTGGAAATTAAATCCAGATTAGATGGCATTCTTCATCACCTTCATTTTCCACTGCGAGTTTTTGGTTTTGGTTTTTGGTCGCACGCGTACAAGTGATTAATCACGTTCGGGGCGTCCGAGAACGGCTACCATGCAAGAAATTTTGGAAAAAATCCCAGACATGGTTTTGCCAGATGGCCGAATAAAAGTGCGTGAAATTAAGGACGCCGTAGGTATCTCTTATGAACAAGTAGTTCGTATTTTACATGATGAATTGGGTTTAAAAAGCTTTCTGCGAGATGGGTGCCGCAATTGCTCAATTCGCAGCAAAAATGCATTTGAGCTCGAAGCTCAGCCGATTGTTTGGGAGTGATTACGAGGAATCCAACGGATTTCAAGAGACGATTCGTGACCATGGATGAGACCTGGATTCATCACTACACACCCGAAACAACAATACAATCAAAACAGTGGATTGCACTCGGTGAATCGGTTTCCAAAAAGCAAAGACCATTCACTCGGCTTGACAGGTGATAGCATCGGTTTCTTTGGGACGCAAAAGGAATTTTGTTAATTTTTTGTTCTATTTTGGAAATCCTAAAGTTGCAACTATCTTTGTTTAAAGTACGGACGATAAGAGACAGAGACACAAGTTTCAAAGTTTTTCTTCTATGTGTCCATCGGTCTTTCAAGTGCCACCATATCCTTCGTATTATTTCCATACATGTTGCAAAGTTTACTTTTGAAGATTGCTGAAATCAACGTTTGTGGGGGCCCCTTTAAGAATTTAGGATATTACCTCGCGGTTATGGTCAAATAGTTAATATCTATTGTCTTGATTCACCACTATACAACTTACGCTTACATTATTGCGAAGCCAAAGGAATCAAAAACGAAGGACGCACTTACATATGCTTCGACGATTATATAACGCGAGATATTTTAGGACGCTTCAAATCTATGTTTGTTGGTTCTCTTTATTTAGCTACGTCCCGATAAGGTTTTGCTTGCTTATCTTCGCATCCTGATTCATTAGCGTCGTATCATGTATCATTTAACGCCGCATTCCGATAATTTGTTGCTAGTAATTATCGCGTGATTTTACGTTGTGTTATGGATTTTTATTACCTTCTAATTTGTTTAACTTTACGATATGAGTAAATATTTAAAAGTTGTTACTTGTGATAAGCCGCGAGAAAGATGTGAATGATTGTAGTAAAAACGTCACTAAAAAGTGTCGAAACTAAATATTCAAGCAGTTTGAAGCAAATCGTTGGAGTATTACTGAAGGGACAAAAACGTCCAAGTCGATGACGTAAATTACAACTTTGGACCTGGTCAAATTTCAGGACACTCCAACAAATTGTTTTAATTACACCGATTCGAAATTATCGCCATCCACGTAGAGATGGGAAGTAACAAAATTAAATGGACGATTGATTTTCATTGCAATCGGTTCTAAATACTCCGAATAAGTAAACTCGGGAAAATTAGTAAAGCAGGATGAATTATAATGGGTTATTTCTCATTTAAGAGCAAAACGACGAAAATCATATTTAGTAGCCGATGGTAATCAATTTATTTAAGGGAATTTTTACGAGGTACGTCCAGAAAGTAAGTTCCGTTTCAATTTAACTCCGCTGCAGCGCTGCGATCGCAGTTGCGCACATGCGCGGTAGGCGCTCTGTATCAAGGAGAAGAAACGTGCGCCATTTTGAGATCGCTGTCAGCCACGTACGCTTTGTTGTGCTTGTTTACAATGACGGTGTTGATTGAAAATCCCGCCGCTTGTGAAATCAGATCTGTAATTCGTTTTCTGAATGCTAGGAAAGTGAAACCAATTGAAATAAGCGCCGAAGATTGCTGTCAAAAGGTGTTGTTTTTCTTCACGACAACGCACGACCACACACTGCAAATGTGACGAGAAACCTCCTACAGGGATTTGGCTGGGATGTGTTTGACCATCCTCCGTACAGCCCTGACCTCGCTCCTAGCGACTTTCATCTGTTCTTACATCTCAAGTCTTTCCTTGGCGGTCAACACTTCAACAATGACGAAGAGCTGAAAGAAAATGTTTCCAACTGGTTGAAGACACAGGCGGCAAACTTCTATGAAGAAGGTATACAAAAACTTGTGCCACGCTATGACAAATGCCTGCAAAATTTCGGGAGTTATGTGGAAAAGTAGTTTAAGAGTTGTAGAATTTTGTGCAATAAATAATTTTTCTGTATCTGCACACAATTTAATTTTATTACCAAACGGAACTTACTTTCTGGACGTACCTCGTATAAATTTTCAAGCCATGAACTAGACAATGAACAAGATATTTATGCACTTTCTTTAGATTGGGTTAAGTGAATATCCAATTTTATATAATATATATTTCAATATATATACATGCTAATTGTAGTATAGTAATACTCGAATGGTTAATTACCATTAGAAAATTCATCTTTTATTACAATTCAATATATCAAAATTCACAGTTAATGTTGCGATTATGGTCTTCAATTGTCATACGGTTTATTTTGGGGTTCCATTTATACCTTTTCGACATCACCTTTTGAGTATTTTATTACCCTACGGGTGTTAGCCCCCATTTTATAAGAAAGCATTGTTAACATTCAGATACATACATGCAACATTTTACATTACAAGAATTCATAAAAAATTACTGGAAATAACCAAGGGAATACATCGACATTCAATACAGGTTTCTATAACAGCGATATACCTTGATGAACTGGAGTCAAGGTGCATCAAAGTTTTCGTTTCGTGGACAACGGAGAAATAAAGCAGTGTAGTCCTGCTTTCCAAAAGAAATAAAAAGTTTGTTTGGTTAACGACGAAGAAAATTGACAAGATAGATAAGTCAATAAATATATTTGGAATAAATGGGTTCTAAGAAGTACTACTGAATAAAAGAACCTCACCATACCAGAGAAGAAAGAATCTAAGAAGGGGAAGAATCCATGGAAATTAAAGGTGCATCGAGATTAACAGTTAAGAGAGGAGATATAGGAAGAACCATCATCAAAAGAGAAATTACACACATACACAACACTAGGTAATTATCTTGATTTTATGTTAAATATTTCTAAAAATATATAAATATAATTTGTTATAATTAATGCTTTTTATATCAGTAATTAAGAGCCAGGCCGGTGCAATTTTCTTTAAGAAATTTAACTAAATTCTCAGTACAATATACACTTACATAATATAACCGCATACACTCGTTTCTTAAATAAAACTATCGTTTATTTTTACTTTTTTTTTCCGCTGCGTAATGTAAAATTGACCACTGTTCGGCAGTCCTATCGGAAATTCCATTCCATAAATAATTTACTTGTTTTGATCGAAAACTCTGTAACTCATTTATAAGCTAATAACCACCAATTGCGACATACAATGCAAAAAAAAAGGGCAAATACTGCACGGACTGGAGAATTAAAGATTTATAACTAACGATTTCTTCGAGATGTGTTACTCAATCCTCGCCTTGGGAGATATGTACAAGAAGAAACAATTGACTTTTATTTTATTCTTCCTGCATACTTCGGGTTACCTCCACCACTTTCTAGGTCATTAAACGACAAATTTCTATCATTTCTAAAGGCAATATGAAAGATAAGTATTTAAATAGGTCTCAGACTATATACGAGGGCTATCCAGAAATTAATTTACGTTTTTTTTTTTTTGATAATATGTTAGATGAATGACGCCTGCAGATACGTGGTATTCTCGAATGGTTTCAAGACGATGGGGCACCACCGCATAATCAGCTAGCGGCACGATTATTTAAATGAAACATTCCCGAATTCATGAAAGAAAAATATTTTTGCATATGATCAACGTCAATAAGTTCGGTATGCATTTGAAAAGGTAGCCCGATCTACTGAATAGGAAGAAGATCTTACAGAAGTTTTAACAGTTGATTTTTAAGGAAATAGAAGTCGTAATTGTTAAATCGTTGATAAAATGTATTAGAATCTTAAAACTCGTCCTTTGATAAACAAACCGTTTTAAAAATAAGACAAAACATGCTTTTTAATTTCCGATGTAAACACTGGAAATAATTTGCATGTTTGTTAGTACCACTCAGACGATTATTTGATATCTTCTATTTTTTCTCGTAGCCGAGATTTCATAGGAATTAAACCTTAAATGTGTTCGTTTAACTAACTACAATTTTGATAAGTAGAGTGACTCAGAATTCGAACTTATTAGAAAGTTGTTACTAAAAACAAAACAATTAATAATTTCAAGTGTTAATTATGTATATCTTTATCGTGAACCGTTGATCCCCGCTTATAACCCTCTGCATCCGTAGTATGTATATTTTAATCGTTTTTCCATTAAATCAAATTTCATTCATTTTGATTTTATTACTTCGATAACAATAACCGAGTATCTACCGTATCAAGTTATGCGTTTCATCCAAGACATTAGTCAACTAACGCTCAATTACTTCTCAAGGCGCTGCTGGTGGAATTATTTCATCAAACGACGCCCCGATTTCATTTATAATAAATTAAAACCGCACATTCAGAATGCGGGAACAGATTTCTGAATAGGAATTTTACACCTCGAACTAAAAAAACGACAAACGCGCATTTGTTTCTTCGAATTACATTATTTACTTGTTATAATGAATCGGATAGGTGAGCAAGCCGTGTTCTCCGGTTCCTTTTAATCTCTAATACGTGACGTTGGAATAGGTAGTATCGTACGATACTGACGCCAGTCAATTTAATTATCTTTTACGGGGAAACTTTATCTCGTTGCGATTAAGCTATTCGAGTTTACGTTAAAGTTTGAGAGTACAATAGTCGTAGGAATGCGCGATGTATAATGGATTTTATCATAAACGTGTCGGTTTTATACATCCAATGTGTATAACAGAACTGTTTGTTTGTATGTAGTTAGGAATGTTACATTTTATAGTTTGCCGGAGAGTTTTATGTACCTCGAAGGCGATTTCGAGCTCTTTATTCGCAAGTTTATGTCTTTTAGTAGGATGTATTCGCTGTTATAAAGTTACTTTTATAACTCTCCGGTGCATCCCATTTCTTCTTTTCACCTTCGACTCCATCAAATCACGCCTCGCATTCTTACGTTTAATTTCTATTTACATTGCAATTTTTAAACAGTTCTCGGCACAATCAACGCTAATGATTTCCGTTCGTATTCTCAATAATTATTAGGAGTATTATTTTCCCCAATATTTAACGATTTGTTTTATCGCCCATCGTTGATTATGGTGTTGCCTAGATCCTCCATTTTTTCTACAACCTCAAAAGTGTAAGAATCCTACTCTAATTTCCTTCTTATCAATCGGTTTTCCAATCCTAATTACATTTGTTTTGCTTACGTTTGTCCCCTTCTTTCCTTCTTCCGTCATTTCCTCCAGCATATTACACGTTACAGTGAGTCAAATACAGGAACGCACTTCAAGGTCAGGTGTGCACTGGGAAAATGTAAGTTTCCACAGCGCAGCTCATTTACCTAGTGGTTGTGATCATGTGAACATCGAGTACAGTTACAATCCAAAGATGACAACCACTAGGCAAATGAGGTGCGTTCTGAAAACTTACGTTTTGTCAGTGCACACCTGACCTTGAAGGTTTGATTCACTGTACTTCCCTTCGTTTTGTAACAATTACTAAATCATCCGCATACGCCATTAGCTATCCGGCTCCTGATTCTTACTATTCCTTTGTTGATTCTTCCCGTTATGCGTTCTAAAGCTATATATTCCTCCGACTGTCCTCTATTGGTTCAGACACATGTTTTCGATTCCTTCGTGGTTATTGGCAATGAATGAATTAGTGAATGTTGATTATTCATTATATTAAATTCAGGGAGAATACCGACATATCGCTAAAGCTTTGAAATTTTCGCTTAGAAGAATTTTTCGACATGCTTGCAACAAATAGAAAAATCACAAAAATTGTTAAACGAAATGTCATTGCTTAAAAAATATTTTTTATTACAACAGTAAATGGATTTTAAAATCTTAGAAAAATTTTAATGAAGTTTTTCAGATGCCAACTTCAAAGTGAAAGAAATGTTTCGATATTCGAATATTTCCAATTTTTTTTTTTATATATATATATATAATTATATTCAGTAAATTTTGCAATCTGCTCTCTACTATGAGGAGCAATGAGTAAATCAGGTGTATGAGATCACTTGAGTAGACATTCAACAAATGTCGGTAGGCTTAAAGTACTCGAGGAACTGATTCAAATGAAACAAACCGGAAGTCCCTACGTCCTACAGTTCCGGAGATATAGTACTTTGTAGTTTGAAAAACTTTCGTACCTAAAATTACCGTAATGTCGTTCTGGCGCGAAAATTATTAGAGATAGCGTGTTCGTTCTTATTCTATGCGATTCCTAGTCAAAATCTGCTTATAGAAAGGTGTATTCGATCGCGATTGAGGCATAAATAAAGGTGCGAGGGCGATTTGAAATTTCGATCGAAATGAAAATCGCGAGTTTTGAACGAAATTTCGCTCGGTCGACGAAAAAGGCA
Source organism: Chrysina gloriosa (assembly GCA_038088585.1). NCBI lineage: Eukaryota > Metazoa > Arthropoda > Insecta > Coleoptera > Scarabaeidae > Chrysina > Chrysina gloriosa. Next base: position 9,055,794 of record CM076090.1, on the reverse strand, counting down.
TGTTTACGAACTACTATGTAAGTACTTTTGCGTTGGGATTTGTGTTAAGCAAACAGTAATTATTTAGCATACATCGGTTCGCAAGTGGAATGTATAAGTGTCGAAAAAGCCCTCCAAAAACATGTGGGAAAAACATGTGTAATACTTTGTAGAACAACGACAATGTGCCTTTACACATTGTATTTCTTTTAGTTTTTTAAGTTTTGATACAACTGCTACACTTTGTGCAGTTTGCAGAAAATTTAATTTTTTAATTCTACCTCTATGTGCTTGACCCAAATCATTAAAGCATTTTCCTTCGATTACGTAATTAATTTATAGATAAATTTTGGCGCTATTTCGTTTTAGGAGTTTGCGGATGCACCCAAGACCGTAACGCAACGTACATTTTCTCGTATCTAACAAGTCCCATACGAGGCAAGACAGAAGTGCGATTTTTTTACGTTTCTTTGCGATTTTCTGGGCAACCGTTGGAGTAATCTAAAATATAATCCTACGCCGGTGAGTAGGGCTCGTCAAGACGAGTTGATTGATGTGGGATTGAACCTCCAAAGTCCCATAGGGGTCGAGATGAGTATACGATTTTGGCTATTTTTAGCGATTTTTGCGGTTTTTTTACATTTTCTACGCAACCGTTTGAATAGTCTAAATAAATTATATACCGTTGGAATCAGCTCGTCGAGAGGTGCTTTTTTGCTATCTTTTTTCGCGCTTTTTTGCAATTTTCTGGGCAACCGTTGGAGTAATCTAAAGAAAAATCCCTACGCCGCGCGCCGGTGAGCTTGGCTCGTCAAGACGCATCGATTGACGTGGGATTGAATCTCGTAAGTCCCATCGGAGAAAAAAAAACGGCCATGCGATTTTTGCTTCATGTTTTAACGAATTTTAGAGATCATATTGTCTGCAGGATGAAAATCGCTTTGACGGTCATGCGGCAAAATTTTTAAGAATCATTCAAATTTCGATAAAATGTGTGTGAAATTTTAGAAGCATCTTGATGGACGAGGAGATGATTATTTCGACTAAAGCAGGACTGAATTTGAAATAAATTGGGACCCGAACATTATTCGATCTTGAAAATGATGTTGATAAACGTGATTAGCGAATCATTTTGATGACGATACGGCTCTAATCTGGAAACGATTATAACGACTAGTTTGGGAAAACAGCGGTAATTACGAAATAAGTTGCGAGAGCCTATGTATACACAGAACTATTCGCATACAGCATCGAACTAGAATGGGGAGTCGACGATGCTGTCGTAACTTATATCGTAATTGTACGCTGTTACCGCTGTTTGCCCAGGCTAGTAACGACTATATGCCAACTTTGAAGGCATTTTGACGAGGGTACGCATCGATTTCGAAAACCATATCGAGGAAGATGTGGTTCCTGTGGGTCTCATTTTCACTGATCGCAAATTTATTAATGTTATGTTATTTATTGTTCACAAAATTAAAAGAAATACATTAAAAACGTTTTAGTACACTGCTTATTTTTAAATTGACGACAGATTGAAATTCCAAAATCGTGTGAAGTAAGTGGGTCGTCTATATTGGTTTCTGTTCAGATTTTTGTATGAATTACTAAATACATTAAATCGACGAAAATAAGTTATAATTATTATTTTGGGCGAAATTCCAGTTGTGGTAAAACATCCAAAATTGTGCTTGATTAACGAGATTAACTTTTTCTTTTAACAAGGTGGCGCTCTTAAAGTAAGTTTGAAATTTCCAAACGTTAACACTCTAGCCTTGGAAATTCCAAACGTTTTTTTTTTTTTTAAGAAAAAGTTCATCTTGATAATCAACCACAATTTTCGAGACTACAATAACAAACGTTATGTAGACAACTGGATTTTTAAAAAATAATTGCAAGCAACTAATTACAGCAATATGATTACTCAACTTATTATATACTAGCTGTTAAGCCTGCCCCTGCCAGGCAGGAAGAAAAAGCAAATATAAGCTAAAATGTAAAAAATTGAATTTTGCCACGCCCCTTTTTCGTTCAAAAATCCGGCTACGTTAGGATTTGGCCTAGGCGTTTTACTATATGCATGCCAATTTTCAGCTTTCTAGTCCAGCAGTAGGCTTCAAAAAGCTCTAAATAGACAAAAAAAGAGGAACACACAAATAAGGAAATTATATATATAGATATTTATTCTTGTCCGAATAAATAAAGCTGAGGACATGTACAACTTTCTCTTAAAAAAAAAAAAAGAAAAGGCACCCATCCTGAAGTTTTCATTGAAAATCCTATAAATAACTAAAATCTTTGGTTCAAATAAATTCAGCTATTTCCACATTAAGTTTAGAGTGAGAAATATATAAGCCACTCATTTTGATAACCCGTTCAGTTCATCTATTTTACAAATATAGTTTCTTATAGAATTACTGTCTTATTTGACTCTACAGATAATGTGATATTTACGTGTTAAAATCGAATGATTTCAAAATTGTATCTATTGATACAATGATAAAAAATTGATAATGAGAATAAATGTAATAAAGACAGTGGCTACCGCATTACTTATTACTCATCCTATAATTTGTTATCTAAAAAAATCTGCCACACTTAAAAAAATATATGCAAGGAAGTGACCCATATACCATACCTAATCAAATCGAAAATTTATGGATGACTCTCAAAAACTTAACGACACATGGTGTGAGGTAATAAAATCTGATAAATAGCATAATACACAATGAGTAATGATCTGTTTTTTTAATCCCACTTACTCGAATGTCCATCCGTTATCTTTGGTAATTCGATCCTTCAACACTATTTCGGCACCGGGTACACTACAAACTGGATAGTTCCAACAATCCTTTATCCTCCTATACACATATCTCGAATAAAAACTTGAAAACCTATCGTACAAAGGGAGATATCCCTCTCGATTCTCTTCTTTGGCCACTTTCGGTGGGAATATCGCTTGGCTAATGTAGCCGAGGAACATTAATATGTAAAAACCTAATTGTGTTAGGCATGATGTTAGAAAACTGGGCGGCTCGAAGGATTCGCTGATGATCCTGGGTTTGATTCCGTTGGTTCCCTGCAAATGGTTTTCCAACATATTTCCTCGATGAAATAATTTGAGGAAAGACTTACGTTGTAGTAAATGTTCCCTTTCGTCTTGGTATCTTCGTCCGAGGAGGAGCTCTGGAAAAGTTTGAATGGTACAGAAGTGTCATTGATATATTCAGGTGAGCTTACCAGCACATGACCGTTCAGGTGACTCTTGAATCTTGCCGCCACTTTACCGTTTTTCTACCGAAAAATATATTAGGATTATTTTGGGGAAAATACGAATCGCTAGGAAGATGATTTACGTAAAAGGGGCCAAATTTTCCGGGAATTTCCGAATAAAAATAACATAAAACTTACGAGATATCCATTGAACAGGGTGGGAGAGTATTTCGGGGCGTCGTATCCGAATTGTTTATGATTTTCTAAATCTATCCCATTTAAGACTTCAGTAACGGAATTGTCTCTAACACCCTGGTCCATTCTCGTTGCCATTCTAACCTAGAAAATGCGCTTGCGCGCACAAATGCAGATATCGTTGGTGAAATGCCGGTCGCCTGATAATTTTACTCCTTATATATCGTTCTCAGGGAGGTGGAAGTTCGGTCGTAATAAATATTTAGGCTCTGCGCTCATCTAAATTAAAAATTGACACTTGACCTTAAGCTTTGGCAATTGTTAAATTGTTTCGGAGATTAATCGGGAAAATATTGGCGTAAAGCATAACCGATACGTTATGAACCTTTTAATTATAGAAATAAACCGTTGTTGGAACGTACAGAAATAAATGTGCATATGCATAACATTCTTATTAATATTTATATGGGGTTCCACAATGTCCACTCCAGTCGCTTTTTTCAATCACTACTGCAGCGAAGAGTAAAAGTGTCCCTGAAACTGGATCAATACGTAATTCTTGTAACGACATGAACATGAAGCAATTCAAAAATCAGATCATTTTTTAAACACCCTGAAACTTTAATGACACCTGACGATGAAAAAGCGACAAATGTGACTAATCCGAGTCCTAATTCTTCAGCACAACTTAAAGCATTGCCAAGCATATCGAAAGAAAATCCCCAAGAAAAATCGGGATAGAGGGTACAAAAGTTCCAGTAAATGATCTCCAACCAATGAGGCAAAGGGGCAAACAGCTGATTCAAACGTATAGAATCGACTGTAGTTACATTGTACCCTTCAGGATATCCTGGTAATGCTGAAAATGGAATAATTTGGGCACCCTGCAATCCAGACCATCACAGTCTTACATGAATTTGCCGAAATCAAAAATTGGCAGCAACTTAAGACCTTCTTACAGAGAATAGAAAAGCAGAACATCTACATAACTCTCCAATAAACGACCTACACTGAGGTTCATTTGTTAGGCAACTCTCACAGAAAGATGTGCAATGGCTGCAATTGTCAAGGAGGGAATTGTGGTTTGTTAATCGTAGACTAGTTTCGTCTTTATTAGGACTCTTCAGTGCGGTACATATAGTATCCTGCAATTAACAAAGCACTTTCCACAATTTGGTGATACAATAGTTGCACTCTACGATTAACAAAGCACAATTCCCTCCGTGAGAATTATTGGCATATGCAATATAGTCTGCAGTGTAGCCATTCCACATCTTTCTGCCAGAGTTGACTATCAAATGAACCTCATTGAAGGTCATTAATTGGAGAGTTAGGATGTTCTGCTTTTCTATTCTTTGTAAGAGATCTTTAGTTAAGAAACTAGTTTTCTATTAAGATCTCTCACATCTAAATATTATTAACTATACAGATTAGTGGAACACAACACGGAAGAAGACAAGGTCTACTGTTTTGCTTGTAGGCACTTCATGAAGGAAAATTTTATAAAAATTGGTTATATATATTATACAGCTCTGCATGCCTTGAAGGCCTAGGGCTAGAACAATAATATTTACTCAATAACACAATTTTATTAATTATTTTCCCCATAATTTAATATCTGATTCTCAACTAAAGCTATTTCTATGACTAGCTATTTCTTGTGTCTCTTGGAAGCTTCGAATTATCAATCTCCACGCCTGTCTGTCTAGTGCTTTTTCTTCCCAATCCACCACATTTACACTAACTAAGATCCTCTGTCACATTATCGTATCATCTTTTCCCTGGTCTTCCTTCTTTTCTCTTACTAATTGGTTTTCTGTATAGTACTATTTTACCTACAATTCAACAATTTAAAGACTCGTCAACGACCTCGTTCACCTCATAAGATAACGCAACAAAGCAAGGGTTATGTCGCCCTTCAAGTATTACGCTGAAAACAGACCAAAAATATCGCAACATAGATCGGTTGAGAATGCATGGTGTGCAGCCGAAATTCACCCCACTCGCTAACGTCTACTTGCACTCGCATTTGCAATCAGTAACCGTTTTGGCCGTTTTAAGCCGTTTATATAGTGAGCCACCGGAAGTCCATAGTTAACCCGAACATACAAATCTCAGCTTGGGACATTCACTTAGGTGGAGTTTGTTCCCCATTCATCATCATGAATTTATATCCGACATTCGGTCACCGCTGAATATGAGAGGAAAATTTTGAAAGAACCATCAGAGGGTAAGCTACAATTGGGCCAAGGAGTTGATCGTTAGTATTTTGGACACCAGATATTAACAATAAATTGTTGGTAAAAATTACTTTCACCAAAGGCGTGGAATATTTGATCATTATAATTAGTCTAGGCAAACAGCGTTCATTATGAAATAAGTTACCCATACAGCATCGGATTAGAGTGGGGATTCGACTGTCGATACTGTCGTAACTTATTTCGTAATTGTAAGCTGTTACCGCTGTTTGCTCAGGTTAAATATAATAATTAATATCTTTGTGACAGTTAAGAATAATGTTTATTGAACTTCTCTTGCCTATTTTAAACTACTGGACATGTTCTCAAGTAATAATTTTTTGAAGGAAGGATGCATTGTTCAAAGTTTGAGGGTGATATTTTCCTTTTCCAAACTTCAAACTATCGCGATCAATGATAACTATGGCTTGACATACTAGTGCATGATAAGCTCTGTAAACCGGACTGACGCTGTCACTTCACTACTTGTCTTCACTTACATGCAAGGCGCGACAGCGCACAATTACGAAATAAGTTACGACAGCATCGCCGACTCCCCATCGCCTTACCTAGCTGTATGCGGATAGTTCTGTATATATATAGGCTGTCGTAACTTATTTCGTCATTACCGCTGATTGCTCGGCCTACTTATCATGCACTCGTTTGTCGAGCTTTTGATCAAACTTACTGCCAATATCCATGATCAAAATTTCGTTTTAAAGTTCCAATGAGTCATTTAATAAGTTACGACTCGATGTATATTTGACTGAAAAAGTAAAACAAAAACATATCTATAAAAACCAATTCAAATAATTCTTTCTGAAAACCACAGCGAATTCAAGATTGTCTGCAAGGCACGCACGTGACCTCTGCCAAATTAGTTGCATAACTTGTAGATTGGTAACACTTCAAAACATATTTACAGCTTTGAATGAAATTAAAATAAAGTAATTGGGAGTTTTGCTAACACAGTACTTTATTATTAGTATATTATTTGATCATGTGGCTTGGAAACATATTTGAAGACCCGATATAATAATTATTGCAATTTTAACGGTGCGCTTGTATCTTTCATATACGCAACCAACCTTGCACACTTGTAACAATCCATATTACATTTTCCAAATGCACTCGTTAATTCTTATAAGTGCGTGGATAAATTATGTGATTCTGCCTACTTATGATAATATTAGAAGAGAGAAGATTAATATTCCCTCTGTATTACTTTATTTCTAAATAGGAAAATCATCCACACAAGAACAAATTGAGATTTTCTGGTATTGTGATTGATGCTTTATTTATTAAAATATATAGATGACAACTTGTAATGGATTGAAATTGAAAAATTTGCAATATTAATACGACGAAACGAATCGGAGTAGGTAATGACGTAATGCGGAGTAGTTAACATTAATGTTTCCAGTAATTGTTGTGTTTTTATCGGAAATCATTGCCTAATGTAAATATGGCTTGACTTAACAGTCCGAGGAATTAAAAACAACATACGAGGGACATTTCTAAAATCCCGCAAAATTTGTAGAATGTGTGAAATCGAGAGTTCGAATTTGATATGCCTTGCTATAATGTCGAGGTGTCTTTCTTGGACTTCAGGTGCACTCCGCCTGTGAAAATGACTAACGATAAGGAGAAGTTTGTTTCAACTTAAATTTGATATTGGTTATTATGTATTGATGCAATTAATATTTCTCACACTTAATCGTTGATTCTATCTGCCCTTAGGCGTAGGACTATTAGAGTTGAGTTCGTTCTTGCAGTCATCCTTACCTCTCGTCTTGTTCATTGTAATTCTCCATTCATGTCAATCAATGTTTCCTGTTATCAAGTCATCCTCTAAAGTTCCAAATCCTAATTTAAAAGCTCTACAACTAATAGTTTGTCAGATATAACCGGTTTTCCATATATTTCATCAACCTGTATATACAATAATAATTTGTATTTGGTACGCCTGATTTATTTTAATTTTCGACGTACTGTGATTTACTCTTGGTTTTGATACCTTTTGACAGACAACACGAATCGGTAACTTCAGGCTCACCAACTACATTCGAATCAATCCCGATTGCTATGTATAATCAAAAGAATGCGTAAATTGGGTTTAATTTCATTTTTGAAAAGGAATTTTAAAATGTAAAATTGTGATTCTGTGCTTTCTACAGTGAATTCAAGATTATTTACAAGACACGTGACTTCAGTCATATTGGTTGCATAACCTATACGTTGGCAGCACTTGCTAGAAAATGTCATATTTAAAGGTTTAGAACGAAATTAGAGTAAAATGATTGAGATTTTCATTAAAACAGTACAAGCAACAGTGTAATCTTGTTTACAAATATTATTTGGTCATCTGACTTGCAAACATATTCGAAGACCCGGTATCAATCTATTTTGGTGTTGTTGAACATAAAAGATATGCAACTCTGAAATAAAAATAAAAAATATTTGAGTTCCAGCAAGGGGGAAGTAATCTGTTGACAAGCAACACAAATCGGTAACTTCAGGCTCAACAACTACATACAATCAATTCCGATCGCTTTGTATATATAATCAAAGGGATGCGTACATTGGGATTAATTTTTGACCAATCATGTTTAAGATCTTTCTTCGTACTGTGTTTGTTGAGATGAATTTTAAAATGTAGAATTGTGATTCTGTGCTTTCTACAGTAAATTCAAGATTGTTTACAAGACACGTGACTTCAGTCAAATTGGTTGCATAACTTATACGTTGGCATCACTTCAAAACAGGCTAGAAACTGTCGTATTTAGAGGTTATGAACGAAATTAGAATAAAATAATCGGGATTTTTATTGAAACAGTACTAGCAACAATGCAATCTGGGTTACAATTAGTTTGTGGTTATTTGGCTTGCAAACTTATTAAAGGATCACATATAACTCAATTTTGGTCTTGTTGAACATAGAAGATACGCAGTTTAGAAGAAAAACAATCATAGATCCAATAGAGGGGAAATAATCTTTTGACAGGCAACTTCAGGTTCAACAACTACACTTAAATAAATCTCGATCTCTTTGTATATACACACGTCACTTCTGTCAAATTGGTTGCATAACTTTTACGTTGGTAACCCTTCAAAACTCATTACAAAATGTCATATTTGGAAGTTATGAACAGAATTAAAATAAAATGATCGGGACTTTCCAAGGATAGTATATATTAGTGTACAATCCTTGGAGTTTTCATTAAAACGGTACAGGCAACAGTGCAATCTTGTTTACAAATATTATTTGATCACTTGGCTTGCGAATATATTTGAAGATCTGATATAAATCTATTTTGGTCTTGTTGAATATACAAGAAAAAATATATATTTGAAATAAAAAAATCATGTATCCAATAGAGGCGAAATAAACTTTTGCCAGACCACACAAATCGGCATTTAATTCAATCCAGATTACTCTGCATTAAAGGGGATGCGTAAATCGGGTTTAATTTTTTGCTCAATCAGGTTTAAGCTTTTTATTCGTACTGTATTTTTCAGAAGGAATTTTAAAATGCAGAAATGTGATTATGTGCTTTCTACAGTGAATTCAAGATTGGTTGTATAACCTACGCATTGGAAACAATTCAAAACTCGCTAGAAAATGTCATATTTAGAGGTTATGAACGAAATTAGAATAAAATGATTGCAATTTGTATTAAAACAGTTCAGGCGGCAGCACAATCTTATCAATAAAATTCGGAGGAGCGACAGCGTCAGTCCGATTTATACTACTTAATCCACCTTTTTAATAAACTAAACTTATAAGGCACGTGACTTCTGTTAAATTGGTTGCATAACTTATACATTGGTAATACTTTAAAGCTCGCTAGAAAATGTCATTTAGAAGTTATGAACGAAATTAGAGTAATATGATTGGGACCTTTTGTTAAAACAGTACAGGCAACAGTACAATCTTGGTTACAAAAATCACTTGGTCAGCTGGCTTACAAACATATTCAAGGACCCGATATAAATTTATTTTGGTCTTGTTGAAGGGGGAAATAAACATTTTGAATCATAGAACATAGAACGTGACTGCAACATTTAAATATAGAATTATAAGCGCTCAAAATTGAAATACGTTTAAATCAGCTACTTGCGTTGGATGTTTGCTATATAAATTTACTCAAATTAGCACGTAATATTCTGCGGTTATCAGATAATTACATGCACGGTAAATATGTGTATTAGTTAGCAAATACAAATCCGTATTCGAGAGCGCTAGAACTCGCTGAATGCGAGGAACAAATGAGTCATACTCTCCTAAATAGAACGAAACGGGCGAAGGGGGTAGCCTCGCGACCAATAGAATCGTCTCTACCTTCCCCTTGAAACATCCGCAAGAAAGAGTGCACGTTACTTTCTTTTGACGTTTGACAGTAGTGCCGGTGCGGTTCACAATAAAAGTTAAATTTTTAGTGTTATATTTAATTTTCCTCAATAATACACGATGGACGCGCGAGACTCCGACGCGAAAAACGTAGATCTGCTCGGCAGCCTTGGTAAGGAAGCGAATTCCGAATTACAACAGCCCTTAAAACGAGAATTAGATTCTATCGACGATTTCGAACACTTAGAGCATGACATTTCCCCTGTAAAAGAAGTCGCCAAAGTTGCTGATTCGACGGCCGAGTCCTCCGATCATCCACGTGAGTTTCTCGAGAAAATCAATAAAGGGGTGGCGGATTCTGTTGGAAACGTCGCCGCCTCACTTGCCGACACGTCAAATTTCGATCCTTTGCAAAAAGAGCGTTTGTTCGATAAAGCCAGCACAGTAGCCATGGACTCCAATTTATTAGAATTGGCCAACACCTTCCCAGATCGAAAAGAAGCAGACGCCAAATTGGATAAGTTCCTCAGCGAGATATCGTCGATATCCGCCCCTAGCGAAAAACAACTGAAAGAAAACGTTAAGGAGAAGATCGAAGACGTGAAGGCCGCTTCGCAAAATTTTATGGATATGGAACGTGGCCCGATATTCCACGAGTCCCCCGTGATTCCATCAGCGCAGGATATAATCGAGAAATTCACCGATAGCGAACCTGAGGACGATTTCAAGCCTTCCAAAGAGGACTTGACCAAGGTCAAAGATAACGATAACGTCAAAACGGACATGTTCAAAGATTTCGACGATTTCGAGCTTCCCAAACCTTCCGCTCCGATTCTGGAACCTCAAAAGGTACAAGAAATCAAGACCGTCATTGATGAAAGCGTAAAAATTCCGCCAATCGTTCCGGTTCCCAAGCTTCCGGAACCAGTAATCGCTAAGGAGCCAGAACCGGTTAAAATTCCGGAACCGGTTAAAATTCCGGAACCGATTAAGCCAGAACCGATCAAAATCGAAGTAGCTAAACCAGTAGTCGAACCTGCGTCTAAAAAGGATTTAGACGTCAAGAAGAAGATTGAGGAAATTCCGATCAAAACGGAGTCGAAACCGAAAACGCAAGCCGAGGCGATGTTCTGCAATATGGGCTTAGGTAAGTTTCAAAATTCCTCTTTTTCAGTATTGATTTGCACCGATTCTTTTGTTCTTTTATTTTGCGCTGTAATACGAAATGAGTTGCATGAATGAAGAAATCGATATTTTAGCACCATGTTGCGTATATACATAGGTCAGAGGAAAATTTTTTAATTTCTTTGCACTGATTCTTTCGTTCTTTTATTTTGCGCTGCAATACGAAATGAGTTGCATGAATGAAGTAATCGATATTTTAGTACGATGTTACGTACATACGTAGGTCAGAGGAAAAAAAAATTCCTCTCACGTTTAATTGCATTAGTATGACTCATGTAACAATACGTTTCTACGACGTAAATATGTATAACAAATATGGACATCATTTATACCTTTTTTTTTATTTTTATTAACTCCATTTTAATAATCCATAGGTCACCAACGAGGCTATTTTTGTAATATTTTTGGAACGACACGATGTGAAAACTATAAACGTACATTTCCGCTGTTAAAATATTCGTTTCGGAGTCCTTTCCATAACGAATTGGCATAGAAAAAGCATTCTTCATGCTCCGGTTGCTATTGATTTTGGTCAAACCTATTTTTAAAATATAGACGTCAAAATAGAGTTTATTTGTATAATCGATTTGCGGGGAGATTTTCAAGTAAATTTTTCTCGTAATAATTTTTTCCTCGCTCCTTTTTGAAAAAACGGGCTCCATTTTTAACGCCCACTCGAAAGAAACATGTTTTATTTATCTCCTTTCTATGGAATAAGAATGTCTGACCGAGACGAAATCGCACCGAAAAGGTCGTCAACTCCACCAATTGAGTCATCCGAAGTTTAAAAAATGTTGATTCATAATACGAGATTTTTAATAATAAATTACTTCATGATCGGAGAGAAATCTAGAATGTTTTACATTTACAATTTATCTCGCGAAGTTAAACAAAAGTATGAAATAGTAGTAGTAGTAGTTTAACAATGCCTCTTTCAACACATTTTTAGACGATGGCAGGTTTGAAAATTGCTAAAAGTTTCGAATCCTTCAGATACCCTATTGCGAAGTTCAATATAATAAGCTTCTATTTTGACACTTAAACATCGATGAAATTTTTCGTAATTTTCTGTATTGCAATTTTTTTAGAAATTGCGTAAAATTTAGAAGGTCCCCTAATCAATGCGCAAGCGCTGGTTGGCTACGCCCTGAAATCATTAAATTTTGGTTACAATTTTGATCATGTTTCGATTTCCTTATCCTCCCCCCTCCCCCTAAAATTTTCTGCGCCCACAAGGCCTTCGAAATATACTTCTTAATCCGAAGAGAGTATTTTTATCGATTCCGTATAATAACTTTGGAAAAATGCGGAATATTTTGATTTGAAGTTCTGGAAACTAAACAGAAATTTGTTGGATTTGGTTATGAATAAACAGAACATTCTCTATCACATTGGCTAGCATGGCTATCATATTCAATAGCCAGTGATGTTTTCGTTGAGACTTTGGCTATCAAATACGATAGCCACGACGTATTCACATGTCAGGGCATGGGTATCAAAAACAGTATTACTTACATACAAATCTTGTAGAAGTTTGACCTTTAATAAAATTATCAATATATACTGAAAGCGATAAAAACAAGCTAGGAGTTCGCCATATTTTCAATCCGAAATATGTCTTATTTTCTGAGAAAACGTCCCAAAATGGCAAATTCCTAGCTTGTTCCTATCATTTCGTCTCTCTTTCTAGTCTCAACTGGCGTACCACAGGGATCCAACCTGGGCCCTCTATTGTTTAATATATTTTTAAATTATCTTCTAGAGGTTCTGGGTTGTAGAACTTTAGCTTACGCTGACGATATCAAGATATTTCACAATATTTCTTTGGCAGCGGATTGTACTGTGCTACAGAATGATCTTGAAGTAATAAATGATTGGTGCACCAAAAACAATATAAAATTAAACATCGATAAATGTGCAGTCTTATCTTATTCTAAATGTGATCATCTTTACCGTTTTCAGTACAATGTGTCTCAAACTGTTATTTGTAGAGTTACTAAGTTTAAGGATCTAGGTGTGCTTTTTGATTACAAACTATTTTTCACTGACCACATAACTAAGGTATCTGCCTCAGCATCTAGAACCGTTTCTTTTATTATCAGATTGTGTAAACATTTTTCCAACTTAACCTGCTTGAAGGCTCTGTTCTGCTCCCTTGTTCGCTCAAAACTTGAATATGGAGCAATCGCGTGGTATCCTCAGTATTTACATCAAGAGCTACTTCTGGAAAGTCTCTCGTATAAGACTGATGGTCTGTATCCTCTTCGGGGTACCGACTACACTCTCCTGCTTGACACGCATAACTTTCGTTCCCTTTCTCAGCGAAGGAGTGATGGTAGTGGAAGGTTTCTAATGGCACTGGTCAATAATAAAATAGATTCCCCATCTTTGCTCTCACAAATTAATTTTATTGTACCTCACTATAGTACGAGATCACTAGACATGTTCCAAGTCCCAAAACTCGTACGAATATTATATGTAAGGCACCAATTACGCACATGTGCAAAAATGCCAATAACATGTCATTTTTCTGATATATTTTTTTCTCTTATTTTCTTGTTTAATATAAATATTGTAATTTACAATCTTACTTTCTCTTTTCTTTCAGTTGTTATTATTATTAATATTATTATTATTATCATTATTATTATCATTATTATTATCATCATCATCATCATTTTCGGTATATTAATAACTTTATTGACATAAATATCTGTTATTAGAGATTTGTATCGTACAGATTAGTGCTGTGTCTCGATCGTGCTGCCATCTGTTGACTACAAAATTTCAGGTCGCCCCCTTAAAATCAAGGAAAAGTTGTTCACTTCGGCTTGCATTTTCAGTTTTGACTTTAGCAATTAGCGACTCCAGAAGCATGAATATCGAAAGGACCATTTTAGCGCTATCATCGATGATGGTCTTATTTTCTTGTAATTTTTGAGATTCCAGAATCGGAGCGGAAGCTTTTCCGAAGCTCGAAATCGTCGTAATCGTTAAGTACGTCCGTTTCGATGTCGTTATCTTTGACCTTGGCCAAGTTCTCTGTAGAAGGCTTGAAATCATCCTCAGGTTTGTTATCGTAAGCGGATGGGATGGTAGAGGATCGTTGCGTATGGAACTTCTCATGTAGGTACATTAAATTTTATGACGCTCCCCTCACGTCTTCAATATTCTTTTTAACATATTGCTGACTGATCAGGGAAATGAAAAGAATGTGCGGTGGTTATATTTACTCCGGCGCAATTCGTTCGGTCAGAAATGTGTGTTAACATTTTCAACGTTCTTTTATTTCCTGCGAGATATTCGTCGTCGATTTTTGATTTGTCCAGAATATTTTGAAATGAAAATGGTTGATCTTACATTATTTTTAAAGCACCTTTGATTCGTTTATGTGTTCTTGGGGGAAGTTCCCCTCTTTCGTTTGGTTGCTTAAGAAAAATAATTTTGGTAAATATAACTATGATTTATTGAAGTTACAACAAACAGGACTGGTTTTTGTAATACAGCGGCTATAAAATTGTTTTCACAAAATTATGCACAATTTCGATATCATTCACTATCTGTCAACACATTGCGCTGCGAGGGAAGCATTCCCATACTTCAACTGATTCCGTAAACTAGAAGAAACTCATCTTCCAATTCGTGGTTCACATTGTTGAATTTCAGCTTTTGTTGTTTCATTTTCTGTAGGTTGGATAACAAGCTGTACAAGTTTGTCTAAAAACTTGTACAGCTTAGAAATATTGATTTTTCTATCAAATTTCGACCATTGAAAATAAGAAAACAAAATCTTAAATTCAACAATACGAACCACGGATTGAAAAGATGAGTTACTTCTAAATTACGGAATCCATTGAAGTTGTTTAGAAAAAAAAACTGAACTAAGAACATCTCAGTTGATTATCGTGGTGTACATTGTGTCAAAGAAAAAAGAAGAAAAAGAAATTAAATTGGATCACAAATGGAATATGAAGATTGAGTCGACGTTATTCTATTCCCGAAATGAAGACCGAAGAACTAATGAATCTTATTTTGTTTCTAATTTGATCAGGAGCTGCGATGGATTTCTAAGATTCCATTCCTGCGTTTAACCTTTGAAGAGAACGAAAATAAAGTTTGTTTGTGTTTTAAACTGTTATTCTTTGTTTTGTTTCCTTAAAAATGGATTGTATATATACAGTGTGCGCCTAAAGGATGGAAATAAATTCGGTAAAAGTGAAATAAAATTTTGGTTGGAAGAAATCCTCGAACAGATCGATTTTATTCGATAAAAATACACATTCTTGCATGACACTCGATTTTAAACCATCAATTGTGTTTGGAATAATGATGTCATCGTTTTTAAAAATTTGTAACCCCCAATTTTTGTGTCTTAATTTTGAGAGATCTTTTCATTGCCGAACTGACAGTATAAAGAGTACTGCCTTCTTACGTAATAAATTGTAAATAATAAGTTTCCGAATTTATTTCAGTTGCATTTGGTGATCTTTAGAAAGTGTACGTACAAAATTTTAGACATTTTAATTAAATACTATTAAAGAGGACTTATTAGTTATTAAAACATCTATAATTCCTCATTACTTGTAAGTGATTGCTGCATGCTTATTCTTTTCTTAAATCTCGAGTTTTACGGCATTATTTTGCGCAAATAATACTATAAGGTTGATAGTCGCTGCTTTTCCGAATGTTCTGCTAATTTTAGCGTCATATCTGCATCGCCTGGATGCGCAAGAATGCGCCCAGCCTTAAATCATTAGATCATAACATGTATCAAAATCAATATTTTTTAGAGCGTTATTAAATATAGCTATTGATTTCCAATTTGTAGTTTGATTGACCTAATAGTGGTAAAGAATATTGAAAAGATAAGTATAAAAAGATCAACATACATATACAGTGTGGGACTAAAGTATGGAATATTTAAAATAAAGCGAGCTGACCCATTTTTCTTAAACGCTGATACACGCCGGTTTCAGTTATAAAAATACATGTGCGATTCACCTTCCGACTTTCGTTTGCTTCTTAGCTATTACGTCATTAAAAAACCGAATTAAATGACAATATAGCTTTTTAGAAAATGGAATCCCCGTTAGTAAAATCCTTTATGAAACTGAAAAATGGCAATAAATTCAATTAATTAAATAAAATTAACCAAACCCCTCAGTGGCTGAGTGGTGAAGCTGGCGCTTCACAGTGCGAAGGGCCGGCGTTCGGGATCCTGTAGCGGCAGAGCGTAGCAGTTTAAAAATCCTAAAATGGATCTGTTACCTCTAATAAGCTGCGTAAAGTAAGGCCACTGGGCGGGCCAGGAGCGGTACGGTATACGTATGTATACGGCTCGGTGGCTCCAAACCCTTACACCGAAGGGTAGAAAGGGTAAAAGATTATATATATATATATATAAATGAAATTAACGCTATTAAATTTAAATTATCAAAATGCCAGCCATTGCCTTCTTGACAGTAAGCTAGTTTATTTGCAAATTCACCTAAGAAGTTAACGATAACAGTTCGTTCTATTTTGCGGATTTCTTCTTGAATACGCTGCTTCAATACCTCTAAATTTTTTGGTTTTGTTTCGTAAACTTTTGATTGTAAGTAACCCCATAGAAAAAAGTTAACAAGTCTAGGGGTGTCGAGTCACGCCATCTTTCTGGGAAAACAGTGTGAAGAAACGTAGGAATAGTACATATGTATATAACGTATAATGTGGCGGTACGTCATCGTGTTGATATCAGGATCGTCTTTATTTGGGTAAAATACATCCAGTGCTGGAATTAGATCATTTTGGAGATATTCCAAATATCTTCTTCCGTTAGAGAAAAAAGGAACTAGAATTCTATTATGTATTTTTCCTGCTCCGACGTTTACTTTTTGTGAATGTGGTGTATCGGACGTGTTAATGTGTATCTTTAAAAACTACAACCGGCGTATTTCAGGATTTTTATAAAAGCCGGTTGAGTTCGCTTTTTCTTTTAATATTCCATATCTTAATCCCACACTGTATATACATCTAATAAGTTTTTACGAAACCTTTTGCTCTTTTCCATTTCGCATCAATAAAAATCATCTTATAACGCGATTATCTACAATAGCCCTTAAAATATTGATAAACATAATCTGCTAACCCCCTAGAGGCTCAGTGGTGAAAATCACGTTTCACAACGAGAAGGTCTGGGTTCGAAACCCGGTCGCGGCGGAGCGTAGTAGTTTAAAATCCTAAAATGGATCTGCTACCTCCAATATGCCGTGGAAAGTAGAGAAATGCCACTAGGCGGGCCAGGTCCGGTACGGTATACACATACATATGTATACGGCTCGGTGGCTCCGAACAAGCCCTGGGTCTCTAAGGCCTGTTAGTGCTGATATATATATATATATATATATATATATATATATATAAACATAATCTGCTATAACTTGGAGGGTATTATAAATTGCATTAACTTGTTGACACTTGTACCACTGATTTATTATTTAAGCCTAGGATCACATGGCGTAACGCTTTCGTACAAAAATTATCTTTCTGTGTAAGAGAAGATAACAGTGAGCATCAATAAACATTGGAATTTAAACCTATAATACTCATCTGGAATGTTTCAGAAATTTTGTACATCTCCTTCTAAGTTCAAACAAAAATCTTTATTGAAATTAATGTTTTAAGTACACCGCAAAAATGTTATTTCTTTTTGGTAAATTTTGGATTAACTTACTCGATTTCGTTGCGAAATGGCAGTCAATGTTACTACAAATTTACAGTTTCATTTTTAAATATTTTCCGTTGGTGATATCACATTTTTCCTTATCTTTGAGCGTACGACAACACACAATATATTTGTCGGAAATATAATTAAGTTGTTACGTAAATTAAATAAATGGAAATGAATCGTAAGATAAGGTTGTATCAGTTATGATGATTCATCGAAGCCATTACACAACTTCGATTACAATCAAGTACAGCAAGGAGAAAGTGGAATGTCCGACTCGATTCGAAGGATACTGTTAGATCGGTGGGATTGAAAACGGGGATAGGGGATAGCCAATTAAATCAAATTGTTTTTAAAAGGATTGGCGCTAACCGCTAGATTTTAAGATATATGTAAAACGCGATTTTTGCCGAGGACAAAATCGAAAATTTTCCATATTACCTTCCTTCTTATCGTGTTATTTCTACTTCTTAGCGTGTTTTTCTATTTTCTTATCTTTATATAATGCTAAACATAAACAAAAGCTATTCAGGAATGGATTTGTAGTTGTATATCATGTGATTACAAGAAACTGTTGACATCAAGTATTTTCGAAGTATTATTTAAATCTCGGAAAATTAGGAGGCAGATAAGATAATGAACGCGAAATTATCCACTACTGGTAATGAAAATCAACGACATGAACGCCTCGAATTAATTCAACTTCGCTTGAAATCTAGGTGAATCACAGTAACAACTGATTGTATGCAGATAAACATCTGACTTAGAATAATAAAGTTCAAGGAAAACCAGTAAAGACAGTACACAACAAGATATAAAGCGTTCCAAAGGTTTGTTTATCGATTAGTAATCTTAAATATTTCGGGATAGAAATACGTGATGCAATTTGTTATGTTCAAACTCGAATGCATTGCAGTATTTAGTTTTAGATTAGTTAATCATTACCGAACAGAAATATTGGTCTTATTTGGAGAATGATGGAAGAGGACGAATATGTTATAAACCTCACAGCATCAATTTTTTTCCCGCAATTTTGCAGAATTCTTGAAATTTTCCGCAAAGTACTCTAGAACTATTTCATATATACCAGGAACTGCGATGAATTATTATATTTTTACAAATTCGGTTGCCAACTTCACGGGACTAAAAAGCTGTGGACGTATTAAAAAATGAAACAAGCAACTTAACTCGGAAGGATTAGAAATAATGTTTTGAAGATTTCGCGGTTGCAAACATGTATAGACTGTAAGCAATAAAATTTCGTGATATAAATAACAGATATTTATCTACAGCTAATCCAAAGATACTTATCTGGACTATAAACGAGAAAACGAGAAAAAATAAATAAATGTGTTTTGTCAATTACACGAGGTGTGGAATTAAAATAATTAGACTGGTTCGATCCGGGAACATGTGATGCGGTACTTGGAGAGGAGAGATGTGAACATGCGAGAGTCACTTTGCTAGTCGGTAGCGACTATTTTAGTAAAGCGTTCTGACAATGAGTGACATGAATTTTGAGCAACGGTGTGCGACCAGTCAACTTTGGGACAGAGCATGGAATGGCAGTCTCCAAGCGCTCTAAAGCAAAAAAAACGTGAATGAGTTGGTTAAAGAAGAAAAGTATGCTAATTTGGTTCCATGATAGTCAGGGAATCGTTCGTGAAGAGTTTGTGCCTCCAAACCAAAATGTTAATCAACACTTATACCAAAAGATTCTTGAAAAACTTCGAAAAGGGTCATGCGTGTGAGACCAAACAATAAAAAGAACTGGGTGTTGTATCACGACATTGCGCCTTGTCACACAGAACTTTCAATAAACCATTTTAGGCAGTACGAACATTCTTGTAGCTCGCCAGCGCTTTTATTCGCCCGACTTGAGTCCTTGTGATCTTTTCCTCTTCCCGAAATTGAAACAACACCCCATGGGACGTCGTTTTGCGGCATTGGACAAGATTCAAATGGTTGTAGTCGACCAGCTGAAAGCTATTCCGGTGTCTGAGTTCTAGCACTGCTATGAGGAGTGGAAAAATCGTCCCAAGGCTTCCCAAGGCAGTTGGTTTGAAGGGGACAATGTTGAATTGTAATGGTATTGGAATAAAACGTATGAAAACAAATCGGGCCCACATCTTTTTACGCCTTTTGTATTGTGTTACATTACTAGGTTCAGCAGAAAGAGAACACTCCTCGTTACCAATTCTTCTTTAAATTCGAAGTTGGAATCACCACTGTACAGCTACAGAGAAAAGGAAATTGATTGACAATACATTGACATTTGGTCTGACCGATGGGACAAGTTGAAGGTCTCTATTCCAGGCGATTGTTGATGTTTGGTCACGAAACTATTTGTTGTATGGTTACTAGCGATGTCTTAATATCTGGTGTAGGCGGATTAGAAGTAGAAATGGCCAAAAATGTAATTCTTGGCGGCGTAAAATCTGTCACCTTCTATGTCAAAGCTTTTTGTAGTATCGATTTATCTTCTCAGTTGTACATCACAGAAGATGATATTGGAGCAATTTATGCGGAAGACTGTTTTAAACAATTGCCAGAATGAATTATCTATGTACGTTCCGACCAGGACATACAGCCTTGGTCAAAGGTATTAGGCGCCCTATAATTTACTGCATATTTCGGTTATAGATGAAAATAAAAGTACTTTTAGTTACTAAGTTACTTTATTTCTATAAGAATAATGATAAAAAAAGACCATTAATATTGTGTTAGCCCATCCTTGTATTTACACCAGCAATTCTTTGGGGCATGGTGCGTACAAACTTAACACATTCGGCTGTAGAAATGTATTCCCATTCCTGCACTGTTCATACGGTCTTCGCAAACGAACATTTCGCCTACACCATCAGCAGGCATGCACTAGCATCTGCTGCACATATGTTTTGTGACATATGTGTCGCTTTTATAAGGAACATTTGTTCGTTGTTCAAATAGTAAAAATGCAAAGTAACTTCATTGGGGTGCCTAATACTTTTGGCCAAGGCTGTACAGTAGTCCGTTCACCGAAGAAATTATTAGGAAATCTAGGTTTGTTGTTCTTACCTTACAGCTTCTTATCTGAACAATATCAAATAAGTGAAATTACTCACGTAAACAATGTTGCATTATATATAGGTATGTAATCCTTTTACTCTTTCTACGTTTCGGTGTAGGGTTCGGAGTATAGATGGGTCGTTATTTTATAACCGTTGTGGCCGAGGCCGCTGTTTATCATATATAACAGTTACAACTCCACTAGAAAAATAACTTATTGCGTATCTACATATTCTCTCGGACGGTAATAACCGCGGGAATCAAAATTGAGTCGGACTTTTATTGTGGACATATTTTCTAATTAATCGTTTGCACTGAAATTATCAAATGTAAAATAAAAGAACGATATTATATGAAAAAATATTTATAAAAACTACAAATAAAACCGCTATAATATATGGAACAAAATAACAATTATAATTACAATTATAAATAAATAATAAATTAATAAAAATAAAATGTATACTATAATCACTATAATGTGAATTAGTCTTCAGAAACGACAATGTTGTTATCGCGTAGAACTGTTGACTACGAAACAAGGATAACCTGTTATGTCGCAACTGTTATTTCAAAATAACCTTAACGGTTGAAACTGTTATTTTAAAATAACGATTTTTCCCATCACTAGTTCAGAGCCATCGAGCCGTATACATGCGTATACTGTACCGCTCCTGGCCCGCTCAGTGGCATTTTTCCTTACTTTCACACATACTGGAGGAACAGGCCTATTTTTAGGATATTAAATTACTACGCTCCGTTGCGTCCGGGGCTCGACTCCCGTACCTGTGAGGTGCATGCTTAACCGCTCAGCCATTAAGTGGGATAAAAATCTTGCATTAACTATTACAATTACTAGAGGAGTTTTCGATATTACATGTAATCATGTTTTTTTAATTACAAAAAGAATGAGGTATTCCAAATAAAGTATAGGAAAGACACCGACAATAAACTCTTCTGGATCTAATACGTATTTAATTAATTTCAATGTTTCCAACCGCTTAACATCTGTGGTGCCTGAATATTACATATTCTTCTGGGTGGTAAATTCTTTTTAATTATCATGCACCAGTTTAGTTGTTCGGTAAATCTACGTAAAAGAACGAAGCGGTTAATTTAATAACTTTACATTGTACGAGTAAATTGTTTTGCTTCATACTCTAACGTTATGTGTATACGTTATGTATGTATGTAGATGCCCCAAGTGTGATTATTCTACCGACAAGGTATCCAACGGTACTACACCGCTATTAAGGCAAGTAGATGAAGGCTACCCATCTGTTAACGTTAATTGGTCGTCATCATTCGCTATAACCTCGCCACGTTTATGTTATTACGTACGAGCACATTGGAAATTTAGTGGCGTAACAGTGTGAAATTTTTATGCAACTTAAAAGTTGCATATGCAGCGTTTAAACGCATATATCTCGTCCCCTTATCATTGAAAGTTATTACTTATTACCGTTGGTAAACAGCACTGGAAAGTAGTTCATAAAAACCAAAAACAGGGACCTGCAGATACGAAGTTGATCGACGTTTTATATCCTTTAGTTTGATGATGACCTCTTTCATAGTGATCAAGCTATAAACTGCATAGTTGATCTGTTTGTAAGACGAGATTTTTGTCATGATTGTTAAGCTGCAAGTTAGTTAACTTGAACGATTTGTAAGAAAAAAATGATTTAACCATCTCTCCTATAGCAACCAATGCGTAAAATTTACTTTGATCCAATTTCATCTTAAACCAATTTGTAAAAACGAGTAGGATATAACTTCCGTATTGCATATCGTTAAAAATATTTCGAAAAATCTGTCTAGACGAAAAAGACCCCATTTGAAAATCAATTCAACGTTTCATGACGATTTTATGTTAGATATGTTCCATTCTGTTAGCCATTCGTTTTAGTGTGGTAATTCGAATACTTCTAGGTGCACTTACACACGTTCTTTTGGAGTTTCCTGTTTTAAAATGGCTAAAAATAACTAGCCTCTTGAGACATTCTCGTTAGAAGGGATGGTTTACGTTTGCTGAAGTAATCGCTTGCTACTTCTACCTCTCTGTGTATCTGTTCGACAATATGCTGCTGGTTTTATCACATTTCTTGGAGAGAGTATAGTCTTCTTTTTTAACCAGTTAACTACGGCATTTATTTTTAAACATGCCACACAAGAGGAGTAATTCAAAAAAAAAATAACGTGACAAGTATATCTGTCGAATGCCAGGTCCCATAATAAATTTGACGAAAAAGGTAGAGCAAGGAGATAGGATCAAAAAAATAACAATTCACTGTTGAAAAAGATATTGTTATTGAAAACTTAAAAATTGAGAAAAAAACAAAATTCATAAACAGGAAAAATTAAAGAAACCATATTAGAACTTCACTTGACTTTAGGTATTTTTCAAAGCAAGGTACCACACAAGGTGGCACTTTGCAGGTCGAGCACTAGTGACTCGTTTTATAAAGTTCAATACATCTAAAGGAAACATACCACTAAATGACATCTGTGTTACAACTTACTGAAATTTTGAGTTTTTATATCGAATGGAAATTTTTATTGTACACCACGTGTACATAGGTTGAACGCAGCAAAATAGAAATTTGGATGGGCGTGTATCCACGTTGAACGCAGTTAACTGGTTAAAAAACATTTTTTGGGTGTTTTGAACGTTACCAAAAAAAGAAAAGAAAACAAATTTTATTATTACCGGCTATCAAGTTTTAGTCTTTTTACAACTTACAAAAGAAGCACACGAGGGATGTTTCCAAACTTTGATGAATTTGGGTATTCTGTCTTTATTTCGTAAATTTTCATCAAAGGTACAATATATATAGTTATTCAATATAATCCCCATTTGATTGAATACAATTATACCAACGTGACAAATACTTTTTTAAACCATCCTCAAAGAACTTTCTTGGAGTATCTGCAATCCACCTATTTATAGCATGGTTTAGCTCATTTAAGGTCACAAAAAACACCCCGTAGTGGTTCTTTCAAATTTTGAAACAAATGAAAATCACCAGGAGCCAGATCTGGCGAATAGGGACAATGTGGAAGCAAAATTTATTTGTACTTTTACATTCTGCAGACCCTCCAAATACATCTTGCAGACGTTGAACGATTTCTGGTTTCGCATCGTCTTTAAATAAAAAGAAAGTGATAGCTGTTTGTGATTTAGTCGCGTCTTCCACGATTGGAGAATGAGCGGTACGAAAATACTTTTGTATCAGTCAAATGGCTGAAGTATACTAATCAGTATTGCACTGGATGGCCGCGTAAGCATATCAAGCGTGTCTCCGACCAATAGCGCGATCTTTAAGATTTATGCAATTTAACTAGAGTCAAATTCCTAGAATATTCGACATATTCCTCGTATTTCATTAGTTAGTTAGAATATTTGATTAATTAGTTGTTCATCTTTTAATATTTCGATATAATAAATTGCCAATACGTTATTAACACATTGCTAATTTTATTTGCAACAAAAGAAGACGGAAAGCATTAATGAACTCCATTCTAAGGACTGGCTTAGGTCATGTGATTGATACGGTTGTCTCATGACGTGCACTCCATGTACATTATGTGAATATGAGTAAAAGTTTTTGATCTTATACCATTTGCATGAAAAAATAATAAGTGAAACGTTCTTCGTCTTTACTTCAAATCTTCTTATCTCATTTAGGACATGGAATTCTCTAAAATACTAGATATATTATTATATTATATGTAGAGCGACATCTGATTTTCATCAATTATAGAAAAGTGTCAAGACTTCTGGTTTGGAGTTAATTTCTCTCTCCCTCTTTCACCCTCCTCTTATATCCTTGGCGACTGTCGGAGAGTGATGTCAATTTGAAACTGCAAATATCTATTTTGACAACTAACAAGGAGACGTCGCGACGTGATAGCAATCGATTTGAATGAAACTCGTTCTAGTGATAATTATGTCGAATACACGGGTACAACGCAGGATTTTCGAGAAAGTCGAATAAGTTTGCCTAGTAATTTGTCGAAGTAAGGTCGTTTAGCGCAGTGGCAGTGTCTGCGATCAGTAACCCACGGGTATCTGGTTTGTATCTTATGTATGTCTTTTAAAAAAATTTTTTTGTTATTACGCCAAACATGTAATGAATTGACTAACACACTTTGTATATTGCAAATGCATTTTCCCGTTTATATTCTTGTCTAGGAAATCTATCTAACACATGGACACACAACCAGTAACTCGTAGGTAACTGATCGGAGTGAGTGTCACTGCACTAAACGACCTTACTTCAACAATTTACTCACACAGAATTATTAGTCGGCAAGATTTTTTCAAATCTGATTTTATTAAGAATGCTTGAGTAATGCGTCGTATCCGTTTACCCAAAAACACTCGACATAATCGACCGATCGCTACAACGAGTTTTGTTGATATCAATTGGTATCACATCGCGATGTCTTCTTATAAGTCGTTATCCTTAGTGGAAAATCACGTAAGAAGGTCTTCTTCGTCAATATATATCCACATGTCGCGCAAAAGGAGTCTTGCGATGTTTCGTGAAGAGTTTGGGCGTGTGGTTCGTTTGATAATTCAGCGCATCCGGTGATACTAAAGTTTTTCGTATCTTCCTATTCATGTATTTAACTTCTGTCCATGTATCGACTGGTCTTTATATGTGTAGGTCTCTCGTATTTCCTCCTTTCCAAATGTTTCTTTAATAGTGATTTCCGCACTCTCTTCTTTTGTGATCTCCTACACTCTTTGGTTTGATATTACGCTTGGGCAGAAAATTTGAGGTACCTGTGTCTCTGAGATTTTTGTTAATAAATGTTTGCAATTTCTTTTGTCTTTACCCTATACGATTCTGTGCATTAGAATAATTTAATACGTTTTTATCAAGCATTTATATCAAATAATCGTAGTCTAGTTTTTCGCGAAATATTCGTCGATTTCCAAACTTGCAGATACGATGTGGTGGGGGTCCAATTAGAATACACGAAATGTCCTTCAATTCAGTTAAGAATCGATTTAGTAACGATTTTTATTGGGAAACTACTGTGACTAGTTATGCTCCAGCCATCTCATCTTATGCCAGGAAAATTTTCACTATCTAAGTGCGTCCATTCTCTTGGAAAATATCTAAACTTTATGGAAACTTATTAGAGACTCCATACGTTAGTAATATTAAATTTTATTTTGTGAGAAATTACAAGAAGAATACAGAAAATGAAAGAACTTAGTTAAACCTGAAACTCACCCATCCACTAAAATAAAAACCAAACGCGAGCTTTTTTCCAGAATAGTTAGAATCTCTTGTTTTGATCAAATTGGTCGTATTTTCTAGGTCTATTCTGCTGATTCTTTTTCTTTCTTCCAACTGCTCGCGAATTGCAAGATTTTCACAAGGCAGCTTTGTTATAGGTCTAAGCGACTAATTTTAAAATTTATTCGCATTTTAACACATTGCGTTTTAATAAACCATGATCTCAGTTTCCACGTACTCGTTTGATCCATTTTCAATCATCTTTTTCATCAGCTCACTAAATAAAAAATTACAGCTATTAAACAGAAATATTCTGATAGGATAAAGTTACGGTTTCAAAATTTATTCGATTTTTTTGCGTGGGTCCAAAGCATATCTCATCTAAACAGTGCAATAAATCTATAAATTTATGGCTATCAATTGCATTCCCTTCTAATCTTATTATTACCCTAGTGCCTATTCGTAGTACATCTCTGTAGCAACTTTCTTTACTAATTTAGAATCCTGACCTTTGAATCGCATCGCTGAAACTAACGGTACAACACCATAGCGGTAACACGAACACGATTAATACATACAACAAAAGAAGCTTCTAGCGGTAACTGTCTGCATTCTCTTCGTACAGATATTTTTAACGATATTTGAGAACGTTTCCGACGCAGACAACAATGGTAATCAATCTTTCTGCCTAAGGGGGAATTCTAAATGCAGTTAACTCTTTTTCGGTATCGGTTAATTGTCGCACGCCGCGTTTCGAAAAAAAGCAAAAACAAAGGGAGAAGAAAACAGAAAAAAGTTAAAAATACTTGGGTGGATGAAGGATTAACTCCTATTTGCTGTCTGTATCTCCGTCTGTCCGGAGGTCTATTTTCAGAAATTAATGCCTGTTCGCCCATCTACTCGGACCGAAAATAGAATTTATGAGTTTCATTTATGGCGAAATAATTTTTTTGAGTTGGAAATGTGCGTAATGGAAATATTATCTACTGTGGGATAGGCGACTGTACTTGCGGTAGCGTGTATAGCTGGTTGTTTGTGATTTGTGTTTATATTTTGAAGTCAACGATAGATGTCTGTCCGATGTAAAAATATATCGTTTTCCTTTGGATTCAGATGGATTATTATTGTTCTAGCTATTTAGAATTTGAAACTTTTTGGTATTTTATCCGAAGCTCTAATTAGGGCGGAAAGATACATCCATCTTTTTCAAGTTAATATCTTTTTTAGAAAAAAGTAAGAAAAACTGAAAAATCCGTTCTCTTAGTACCCGGAGGTGTCTGGGATTTGGGTTGAGGTATTATTGCTGGACAGTCTACCTCCAGCTCTTCTGCCCATGTTTTCTCTTTTCTACTTGGAAACTTGATAGTGAGGCTTTGTTATGTTTCTTATTAATTACATTATGTTTGATGGTAAAGCACATTCTTCATCTTTTGTTTAGATATGACAAAAGCGTGATTTGCGTTACTCCATTCCTAATTGAACTTATGCTTTAGGTACGAAAACATGAGAAATCGAAAAAACAGCATAATTGTATTTTCTTGAGCATTCTTATGACAAATAACAATATTGTCACAGTAACAATACATAACACAGCACTTAAAAATAGAGGACACATTAGTTGATATTTTGGAAGTTTCTTTTACCGGACTTTCTAGAATGAACAGTCTCTTTGCAAATACCAACGGTAATCTGCCATCGCGTGTGTATCCCTCCATTGCTCTTAGATTCTGGTGAAACCATTCAGTTTGCTCTTTGCTGTTATCACTCAAATTTTCGCGAAAGCAGTCCAAGTGGCTGTATAAGTAATGAACGTTTATGCTCATCTTACGTCCAAGATCTCTGAAATGATTGAGCATGTTCTTTAATACCTTAACGTTGTTATCAACTTCGTGATTGCCCAAAATGTGTCTGATAACTAACACAAATCATGTCCACTTACTGCTCAGCTTCAGTCATTGAATGAAATTCCAACTCGTCAGTTTTTATAGGTACTTAATCAATGTATTTTTCGGCTTATGTACGCAATGTATGGTACATCATGAGCAGTAGTCTTCATTATCTGTTTCATCAAGCCTGGCTTTATATGTAAGAATGCTAGAAATTTGGCGAATCCGGTAACTCAAGATTGCGCCAATCTTGAGCCGTGATCGAATGTTATATGATGGCGCTATGTCTCAAAAAATGCAGCTGGGAGATGAAAATAGTTTCTACATTTGGAATCAGTACACTAAATGCAGTCAAAATCAGTTATAACATTCCAGACTCCAAACTGATAGTTTATTTTTATTAGGCTGCGTTTTTGCTTGTTGTTCATGTTATTTATCGAAATAGCCCAACCATTTCTTTCGCAAAGAGTTTGGAAACATATTTTGCGTAGAAAGTGTTTTTTCGCGTTTCGCGTTTTACTTCGCGTGTACTACATGCTTTCTTTTTTTCCTGCCTGAAGACGTCAATCTTTGGATTACGATGTTGTCGTTGTACAAATTTTTTTGTAATTCTTCTTGTCCGGAGTAATTTTTGCATTTATCTTAATTTTCCTCTTTCTGTCTAGGATTTCTGAACCGTCTTTGTTTCTCCTCTTCTATTTCTATGACTGCTTTAGCTTTCCCACACACTCTTCTTACTTTTTTGCCAGCGTCGCCCTCAGCTAACGTAGTTTTTTGTGGTTTGTTCAACCGATATTATACATATCTAATTATTTTTTGTTTTTGTATTTTTTTATCGCATTCTTGGTGAGATACGCAACATCCGCTGCTTGTAATCAATTTTACCGCACAGAAGAACGAATTATAGATCGCCTTTTTTATTTCGTAACTATTCGATAATCTTCAACCCATTGATTTACATCTGTGATTTATTTAATCCTTTGTGCTTTCCTCGCTATCTAAAAATGTAAATGCCGCGTTGTCAAATATGTTTGCAAGTCACGTGACTAAATAATATATGCAACCAAGATTGCACTGATGCCTAAGACTAAAAACTTCTGTTAAGGCGTCATGTTGATTGTTGTGAAATTTGAATTTCCCGCCTGTAAAACAACCACCAAAGATGGTAACACTCACTAGTGATTTTTTATTCAATAAAAGGGCTGGATATAAAATCCAGCGATAAAAGGAAACGGATAATGAGAGAATAATAAAAAGGTTACCATCATGTGTTAGAAGCGTCGTTTTATTCGAATTCAATTACAAGTAATACAGTCCACAACAACTTCTTTGGTGAAAGTCCCGATCATTTTATTTTAATTTCGTTCATAACCCCTAAATGTGACGTTTTGTAGTAAGTCTTGAAGTGTTACCAATTTATAAGTTATGCAACCAATTTGACAGTAGTCACGTGGCCTGGAAAACCATCTTGAATTCATTGTATTGTATATCTTTCTGTTTGGGTGATGGTCTATTATTGTTGATATTAATATGGTTTCATTCTTCCTTTTAGTTAAACTTGTACTGTGTATAAAAAATACATACGCACCTGGAGGCATCGGTGTACCTATTCTTAGATATCCATACTAGCATGAAATTAACATATTAAATGGGAGATAAATGAGTAAAGAGATAGTTATATCCAGAAAAAGAAAATAGTAAACTTCAAACCGCATAGTTATTAATATATAAACTTGGATAAAAACAACGAAATGACGTCTTATTTTGTAAAATTATATTCGTAAAAGAATTAAGTATTCTTCAACTTCCTAGCAAGTAGGCACACCAAAAATGACATAAGCCGTATGTCAGGATGGGAGTCTACATTGTTTTCCTGAATTGCACAAATATGTAGCCTATAATAAAATCATTGTGTCACAAGATTTGCTCTCCATTTTCAAGTAATACCTCTCAAAGCTCACTGACTGGTTTGCAATATACCTTGAGGAAGACAATGTCGAGAGATTTCCGTGAATGCAAGATCCTTTCCGTGCTCAATCTCCATCAGAATGCATTTCGCAGGAAGAACAGAACATAATTGAACTATCTTGCGACAACAGCCTGAAATCAAAATTTGCTTCTTCCTATTTGATTGAGTTTTGGATATCAATCAAAAATGAATATCGAACTTCGAATTTAAAGGGATTCTCATTCCCTTTGCGACAACCTATTTATGCGAAGCGGGATTTTCAGGTGTAGCTGTAGGAAAAAGTAAATATCGCTAAAAATCCATGTGGAATAAGAGTGGCAATGGTCGAACCCTATTCGGGGTTTTGTGTGTGGCGATCAGCAAGCTCACCCGTCGCAATTACCTACACGTCGTTGAAGCTTTCCACCATTTATTTCATATATTTTTGTATTTTTATATTTTACTTTGGTGGTTTTTGTGTTCCAATTTTAATAAATGTGAGCTTCACCTTGTGAGGTTTATCTTAAGAATTGCTTTCATTTCTGTCCCTGATTTAGGTCATTGTTCCCATATTTTGACAAGGACGTAGGACAAAATACTAAACCTGTAAGTGCGCCACGGATTAATAAAGTTTGGGAACCCCTGACGTAAGCAGTTATGGAGGATGAGAATTTTGCGGTTCATCACATTTGCTTTATTGAAATTTTACTCAATGTAGTTATAATAAAATGTTTTAATGTTATAATTTTACAAAGCACTAACAACTATTTAAGTTGGCAATACACGTTCATATTTTTACATGAAATACTACCTGTAAAAATCCGTATAAAAATAAATGCAGTACACGTTTCAATCTGTCTCCACATTTATTCTATTTTAGAGGTAGCATGACATATATTATGTTGCGCAGTGCTCTGATACCAAACGGAAATCCGTAAGCTTTCTGTTGCAATTAATCAACTTTATTAGCATATGATATTTTAACCTCAATAAACTTACTTTGACATTCTATATGTTATACAGTAATTATTGTTAATGGGCAATAATATTGCAGCACCAGCAGCTGCAATTGTAACAAGTATTGCAACCGTCTAAACAAAACACCCGAAAAGTCTAATAGTACCACTTGCCAATAGCAATCACCAAAATCACTAAAAATTCACGATAATCGTCACCTACTACTTCTGATGTTTAAAAATTGATATATCAATTCATGATGATAATACACATTCAAACTTTGTCCATAAATTCATGAAAAATACAAGTAATTTCGATCGTGTATTACGGCTTTAAGCGCCGTTTATTTCACAAAACTTCAAAAGATGTAGCACTGCAAAACGTCATGGATCAGTATTTTAGGATTTCTCAACTCTCCATTATGTTTACTCTTAAAAATAGTAAATCTGTCGATGAAATCGCAAATCTCTTAATTCTGAAAACGATTTAATAACCATTTCAATACAGATTTGCAATAAACGAGGGATGCCTAATAAATATGTCCCTGGCTGTACATTTCAAATTGTCATTCCTAGCGACAAATACTAAAAACGCTATTGATGATGATGACAATCAAGTTGTCGAAATCAATGTGCGTACATATTATGCAAACAGTTTTGAGTTACATATGAGGACAGTTACTAGGATATTTTCTTTTTCCTAATTACAAATTTTATTGTGCAGTAGGTACGGTATTTTCTATATAAAACTATGATGTTTGCTTTTCCCACATATTTTGAGGAATCGACATACATACGGAAAAGATTTAATTCCCTTTCAAATGTAATGCAAAAACTCTACCTTGAATTGCTTGACAAAATTGCACTGAGGCTACATTTTTTATTTTTAATAATATGCGTTGGAAAATCGGTTATCGATGTTGTTGTAATAAATTTGACAAAGTAAATTGACGCAGTCGATAAAGTCTTGCTCATAGTGCTATTTTTACATTTATTATTGCAAATTGCGCTTATCTGGTATGTAATTTTTGCCACGCAAGTGGTTACTTGCTTTAAACTACTAATTGTGATGCGCTGTAAAATGAATTTTGGAATTTGATGCTAAAAGTATGATTCACGGGTATATGACTTGCATCGTTTTTATTTCACAATTATAAGTAATAAATTGTAACAATGTTTAAATCACAATACTAATAATAATAATAGTAATAATGATTATAATAATTTTTATAAAAATAGAGATTCAACGTAGTTTAAACAGTTTGAACTGATACATTCGTTATACATTTGTCTAATTTTACCCCAGCTCATTGGTGAGGACACTTATCGTGTAGTCAGTCAGTCACCTTTCTACATTCCACACGTAAAAAGTAAGCTAAAAAATAGTCTCGGAATACGTCTGATGGTTTACTTATCAAAATATAAACAACAGCGAGGACGATGATGTTCAAGTAGCATCTGTCAAGTTTGATCTTTCAATAAATTACTTATCAAATCGTAAATAATCTCAAATATTTTTGGGTGCGTGTTATTTTTAATTTTACAAAAATATTTGATGCGGATAGGATTCTCTGAATTTCGCTTCGGATCCTAATCGTTTGATTTCGAGATTAGTAGTTCAGAAAATTTGTTTTATTATCGCGTTGGCTGATTCAGACTAGTGTTTATGTTATCATGCTTAGATCCCTGTTTGGGGAAGGAATCACCAAAAAATAGCAAATAATTGATTTCTGCAGATAAAGCTTCATTTTTTGCATTAATATCAGGTAATTAAAACAGTTCGTGTGGTTTTTGATATACACAATTATTCAGTAAAGTAATTATCATCACACTTAAAGAGTTTTTGCCAACGTGACTTAAGTGACACCAATTTTTGTATGCCGACATTACAGAAATCTATGGATTTTAAATGAAAAAATTGATGAACTGCATTTATTGCATCATCTTGAGTACTGAACTTCCAAGGCCATTTACATTTGTCCAGAGATAACAAAAGGTGTCAATCACTTGGTGAAATTTCCTCGAAAATAAAGAGGATATGATAAGGTTTCTCAGCCAATCAGGATTTTTTTCCTGGGCTACTCTTGCGGTATGAGACCTGGACTTGGACCTGCAAGAATAGTAATTTGTTTCGATTGATCCAAGCAGGCTGTTTCTCGACGAGTGGTGCTTGTATTCGCTGAAGCTGTTCACAATAGACCGCAGCAATGATGGTTTGGTCCATTTCCAGAACTACACCAAACCGTGCATTTTTCAGACTGCAATTCCTGTTGGGGTATAACCTTTGGGTTGTAGATTGTCCAAATCCTGCAGTTATGTTTCTTAACGAAACCATTCAGAAGGAAGTGTGCTTCATCGGACATGATAAGATGGCGAACAAATTCGTCTACTTCTCTAGCTAATTGTTGAAATCGAATCTCATAAGCCGCTACTCTTTGCTCATAATCAGCAGGTTTTAACGCATGTAACAATTGGATTTTGCATAGGAACAGACGCAATCCATACAAAATGTGCCGTAGTGTCGTGTGAGCTATACCCAATTGGCCTGATCTTTTGAAGTCGATGTTGTTGGTTCTTCGTCTACGCTTCCTAGCAAACGCTCAATGTTTGCTTCTATCCTAGCACTACTTGGTCTACCAATACGTGGAACGTCACTTAGTCTATTGTCGAAAAAGTTGGAATAAACAACCAATCATTGATTCCGAAATGGCGACGACATACACTCTGCGTCTGAATAATTGACTGATTAGTCTGATTACATCCAAAATAAGTCTTTATGATTCTCGTTTCTTGAGCACTTTTCCATGATAAAATTTCTTAAAGAGGCCTATGACTACTGAAAAGAAAACATTGATACAAAAAATCCTGCACAAAGAAGAGGAATTAGGCTTACTTCAGTAGAATTACAAATTTTATTTTTATTAAGTAAGATGATCGAAAATGCTGGTCCTGTTGTTAGCGAAACAAATGTCTCGGAATTAGTAAACAATTGTATAGTGAGGAGTTTATCGATATGATATAGTGTCAGTAACTGAATATTTGTTTATAAGTCTTTCATCACCAAATTAGCGCTTCCCGGGAAGTAATTGACCTCTTTCGATTTGAATTTTTAATTGGGCAGTTTTGAAAGCATTCAATGCAGTCTTCTTCGCAGCAAGGTACCGACCACACTGTATATTCATTTAAAGGTTTCCGAATTGGTGCTTTCTGAGAGATAATTGTCATGATTATAGTCCACAGAAGCAAAACAAAAAATGTTAGGGCTTTAGATCACGATTTCTGTCGAAGAACTTACATCGTCAGATCGTTCAAAATGTTCTTAACGCGAATTTTCCATGCGAAATTATTTCCAATCACAAACCGACGTACAGACTTAAGACTTTTCAAGAGTTTCGTGAGTGTTATATTTATGTGAGGATTTGCAGGAACCAAATTTCCAGATACAAATACGAGGACGCTTTCTAAGTTGTAACAAAAACTAGGAAAGACATTTTTTGTTTGGAACAACAAAATATTTGCATGTAAGATTTATACACTTTTTGAAGGCTTCGATAGCTTCTTGAGATGCTGAAAATCGCGGTCCGGGAATTATGTGTTTACCTTCGGGAATAGAAAGAAATCGTTAGGCGATAGATCTGATGAACATGGCCTATGAGACATTAATTTAATGTTTTTCTCCTCCAAATAATTAATTGTTTGATGTCCTGTGTAGTAGCTGGCATTGCCATGATAAAGAATGATGCCACGTTTTCGATCTTTTTTCCTGATTTCGTCGATGACTTCTGGCAAACAAATTGTTATACACCTTTGGGCCTTTAAAGCAGTGGTCGCCTACTTTTTCAATGTGTTGAGGTACTTCGATAATTTTGGAACAAACAGTCGCTCACCGCAGTGTTACCACGGCTTGTGTTTATTATGAGAATTTTCGAAATTTACGGAAGCTTCTTTGCTTTTTACACCTTTGTATTTTTAAAATATGTTGTGACCCACCAGAATTACCTTTGCGAGCTCCCGGTAGCTCAAGATCGACGGGTTGGCAATCACTGCTCTAAAGGAATGGTTACGACATGTCTAGTACAACCGAAGAAGGAAACGATGACTTTCTTTTTTGGAAGTGTTTCGTGAGCAAACAAGTTTGGCGGGATTCAGCTCATCTTGGAACACCCAAACAGTGCATTGTTGCTTAGTTTCCGGCTCATACGAATATATCGCGCCTGTTGCAATGTTGCATACGAATTTTGCAGTTCCTCGGTCTGAATTTTTTTGGGTATTTCCTTGCACCAATTGACACCAACCTTTCTTTGAGCTTCGATCAAATAATGCAGAATCCATCGGAAACGCACATTGTCCACAGCTAAATGCTCACGCGAAATCGAATCTATTGCAGTCTTCGATGTGCCTAAGAATGCTTCTATTTCTTCTTCTTCACTAAAATCGTAAAAAATTATCCAACGAAAGATTTCACCTCAAACCTCCATTCTTTTACAAAATTACTTTTTTTTAATCGTTCACTGTAAACAATATTTGTTTTTTGACATGTTCCACACATTTTGTGTATTACGTTGTGAATAAATAGTATTATTATTATTATTACAAACTACTCGCCCAATTTCTAAGCTGCCGCTGTTTCCATAATAATAAAAATCAAATCAAAGTTTACGAAAACAGTAATGACACATGTCAATAGCGCCACCCAGTGGCCGTTTGTAACAACATAAAAGGCGTTCCTCGTATATTAAATTTCATAGTGTATATAATTATTCGAGGAGATACTGTTGAAGATGTCGGCTTCGTTGTTGGCGAAACACGTGTCCCGTTTGTATTAAAAATGATGTGGTGCGAAGCTATTGATACAGTTTCCGCAAGTATGCTTTAATTTTTCAAATTCAGCCGTATTTCTTGCATTACCGTTATCGACAAGTTACGTCACTGTATAGATTTACGGCAGAAACGAGAGTGCGCATCTTCCCACATAACAATATCCAGCGCTAGAAAGCAAAGAGCGCGACGAATCGATAATTTGATAAGGAGTTTCCCATCGACCGACCGCAAGACCTTTCCGAAACGAAAGACAAAAATCCGGACTCATTTTTTCAAACATCGTTTAAACGCTGAATAATCATCGTCCGCTAATCGTCTCGCCGCGAGTTTCGATCCTTCCGTCCTTGATTTCGGACGGGGCGAAGTCCGAATTTCAGCCCCCGGACGCGTACTTCGCGGGCTCTGCGTGAGAATCCACGCCGCCCCCGTGTACCACGGTCGATATCTCGAGCGCAACGAGTCTGCCCAGTGCAACTCCACGCTTTGATAAATGCGTATCACCTGTGCGTTAACGCGAATACGCACCGAATAACGACAAGACCTTCGAACCTACCAAGAATATTCGCGAGATTTCGAAGCGGGTACTGCTAAAGGACCCTCCTTTCCGATCTATTGTGCGAATAGTAATAAATAGTATCTAGTGCTTCGCTATCATGACCACCGAGCAGGTTATGTCCACGGCGAAGGATCTGGTGAACGATACGATTAACGGAGCCACGACGAAGCTAACTCAGATGAGTGAAAATCAGGACGATCGGAAGGATAATGGTTACGACAAGAGGTCTTTATTATGCTTGCTCTTCGATCCTTGTACGTATTAATTTACTCTTACAATTTTAAGTGTAGGAAGATTCCAGTAAAGATGATAATATCAAAAGAATAGTTTTTTTATTGTTGTTAATTGCTTCATTGTTTTCATGATATAATACTGGTGTCACGTGTGTACTCGTTGATCTAAACGGAAAACATGCATATATTATAAGTACAATATTGGAACCGGAAAGTACGTGTTGGTTGTAAGCATTTAAGAAGCGTTGTTAAGGCAATTGTTTAATTAGAATAAACTGCCACGGCATAAACTTATTATCTATATTTAGTACTTTCATGAAAATGATATAAATATGTCGCTCTGCAGCTTGGCACCAAGAGACGGCTATTTATAAAATATATTCTGCTGGAATGATGGTTTTTTCATGATCTTTTTAATTCGTTTTTATCAAATGTTTTTCTTCCAAGCCTGAGTGTGTGTTAGCAATATTTGCACTTTGTTTGTTTATGTTTGGATTATAGATTTACTATCTCTCCAGTTGCGAGGCAATGTAATCTAAAATTTGAGGTGTACAGTATGTTACATTCGTTGACGCATTTATTTATTCAGTTTAGTTTCAATTAACATTTATAATACAACACAATCAGATCTTGATCAAATTGAATGTAGAGATGATTAACATTTATGCTGTTAAGTTATTATCCTTTGAACATACATATCTGTGTTTTCAACATTTAAATCCGAAATTAAGATATCTTGAGATGAGTTGGGATACATATGTATGTGCTATTAGGTAATAAACTAGGCACCAGTTTTAGCTTAGAAGGACAGTATACCAGAAAGGGATGTGGAGTAAAATACACTTTGCGTAATATGAATGGGACCAATAGATCTTTTTGTAATTTACAGAGGTTCAAAACATCTTTATTGAATGTTTAGCATTGCAAAGGATTGTACGCTCTTGATCAACCTGAGTCAATTTTTGGATAAGTACTAACTTAAGTTGGCAGTGCGAGCATTTGGCTCGTAGCGCGTGCTTTAAAGAACTGGATAGGCTTTAGTAGGTAACACCGATCTTTTTAAGCAGCGTTGTCTGTATGCAATCAGTTTTGCACATAAATTAGTTATCCAATTTAATGCCATTTTTTTGGGTGGTACGCACTAGCCACGTATTTCTTACAGAGATCTGTCAAAAATTTTACAAATTAATTTAACTCCATCATGTATTAAATCTGGAAGTGATAGAATTCTTTACTTTGTAAACCGATGGTAGCTTTTTCGACGTATGTAATTGCTACATTATTAAACGTAACCGTACCAAACTTATACCACAATAAATACAATCGTACAAACGAGGTATGTATATACTGCTGCCGAAAAACGATAGCTGACTGAGGGTCCTCCGATTTTAACATCTGCTACAGCCCTTGCACTTCTTTTAAGCACGCTAGCGACCACACGCTCGCAGTGGTAGCTATAATCATAATAACAGAAACGCACCGTTTGAATCAAGAACGTATTTGATCTGTGATGCGGTATATGTGTGTATGATATACGGCTTCAGTGGCTCCGAATCTTACACCAAAAGGTAGAAAGATTAAGAGATAATAGAAGGGAGATCGAGGGAATTATTATAGAACAATTATACAAAAGTAAAATTTCTCATACTATAGTCCAATCCAAATAAGAATGGAGCAGATGGCGCTACAATCTCAGCACATATCACACACGAGCAATTTTGCGTTGAGCAAAACTCGCGATAAATTCAAAATTTATATTTCTAAATTTACTGTACTCTGATTGAATAAACTCTTTGTGAAAACTAATAAAACACATAAAGCATATACAAATTAGGAAATAGTTAGTCAAGAGGTAGATTGCTTAGATTATCGAGCAATTTCAGTAAATAAACGAGGCAATTTGTTATAAAACAAAAGCTGAATAAATTGGAGGAGGGTGTTCCTTGTTTAAAGTCACTATTTAGTGCTTTATGAGTGATTATGATAGATTCTTTTCGAATTATATTTTATTCTTTCAGGCTTATTGTAATGGAAATAATAGAACAAAGGATATTTATTTATTTAATCAGTTTACAAAAAATTGTGAACGATAGTTTCATAAACATTTCTTGTAATATGTATTTATAATACATAAATACCATTATAAACATAATGCAGTATATGTTCGTTAAATATTTACATTTACCAGTACATGCCATTAACATATACTAAAAATAGTCACATTGTACTTTTTATAAGAACATCTTAAATTAATATTTAGCAAACTCACTCAAAATTAAGATCAGAATCTGAATCGAATGAAAATTCTGATGATGATCCAGTATTAACATTAAAAATTAAATTGTCTACAACTTCTTCAACAATGTTATCCACATCGTACATTTTATCCTCTTCCTTTATGGCATGTTGGACATTATTTTTCCATGCATCACTATCGAGAAGATCTATTCCTTCCAACAGTAAATTTCTCACCTCGTCTAACTTAAATGTTGTGTTATTTGCAGCTACATGGTGTTTAACTTGAGCCCAAACAAGTTCTATGGGATTCAGGTTACAATGATAAGGTGGTAAACGTAAAATTGTACGACCACTTTCTCTTACTATTTCATCCAATATATTGAACTGGATAACTGATGGTATATTGTTTTACAAGTTCCAGTAATTGGACCTTGAGTAAATTATCTTCAACATTAATTCCTTTTGTTAGAAGCCATTCAATCAACGCATTTTTCTTCCAAGATAAAGTAGGAGATTTTTCTGTTTTAGATGAATGATAAGGTGCATTATCCATGATTATCACACAACCAGGCTCTAGAAGAGGTAATATATTTTGAATCCAGCCTGTGAATACAGTACTATTCACCTCTTCATGATAGTCTCCAGGTTTCTTGGACTCAAATAATAAGAGCCCACCTTCAATGAATCCAGTTTCACTGCCAATGTGAAGCACAATGAGACGCTTCCCTTTCCCCGATGGATCCTTTAAACTGGTCGAAAGACCTTCAACAAAGGCTTGTCTTCGACTAATTACAGTGGTATCTTTCCATATCTTGTTTTTGGTATGACCTGCATTCACCCAAGTTTCGTCTAGGTAATATATTTTTCTACCCTCTGCGCGAAATTTTCTTATATTACTTAAATAGCGGCGCCTCCATAAAACAATATCATCTCGTTCAATTAAAATATTGTTTCGTGAACCCTAGTTGTACAGGTAGTACAGGTTGGTAACTCGTTTCTCAAAAGAAAGAATGCACATGTCTTCTAATTGCACTCTTTTGTGCTTCGTCCAATTTATCATATTTTGTTTGGCATATCCGTTTCTTTGGTGGGGAATGTAGATTACCAGTTGACTCCATATCTCTGATGATGTTAAATAGCGTATTTTTGCTAATCCCAACTTAATTCGCTGCTTGGAGAACAGCAGCTGTTTTATAGTGATTATTTTTATGCTTTAGGTAGACGTTATAAGCCATCAACCTTTGCCCACTTTTTACATGCCTGCTCCTAGGGTTTTTGGAGGGACCTGCGACAGCAGCCTTGTCCATAATTATATATTCACGTATTGACCTTTATCAACAACATAAGTTGCATAAACAAGAAAATTCAAGCAAAACAGTTAAATAATACCTTTAATAAATGAATATTACAATTCAGGAACTCTAAAAAGAACTATTTTGCATAGTAAGTTAACAAGACAACAATCGCAATAGAAAACCAACAATACCCACATAAACATAACCACAGTATAACCTTTCTGACATTCATGCTATTTTAACCAATCACACGCGTTTAATTTTAAACCCTATCTTTAATAACGCTCCTTTCTTATTTGGAATGATGTATAGGTTGTGGGACATGAATGTTGAATGAAAATTCGCTATAACTAGGCGAAAACACAGGGAAGCGAGAACCATAAAAACACCCCAACAGCTTGCTAAGTATCTCACGATCTCGTAACAATGGTATCTGTACACTGTACAAAAACAAAATGGAGATTTTCCCCACTTTCAAAGGCTTGCAAATCCAAGTGCGACCAGTTTTCGAAAAAACATGGCCTGTCTTCAGTTCATCACAACCAAAATGAAGATGAAACGAATGGCATCATACCGTATTTCGAAATGACAAATATTAGTTCAGATGGGACTAATCACTCCGCTAGTAACAGAATGAAGTGATTTTGATTGAGGTTGTTGTGATATAGAAACCAAAATCGTTCATTGAATCTGTTGATCTTCATCTTCATCTACGGGTAAAACAGAACAGGCAGAACTCGAAAAATTCATCCGGTTCCTGGAAGAAGAAAAATATAAATTTACTCATGTAATAGTAGGATAACCATTCACGTAGTAATTAAGTTTGTGTTTTTGTCATTATTGCGTTAATATCTTTATTTACAAGTGGCCATATTGATTTACATTATTCGTGTCTTTTGGACTTCTTACTGCCATAGACACAAGACTTACGGCCTTGTTTCAAATTCAACAAAATTTAGTTTCATTCATTCATCTACATATGATCTCTTTATTCTTGGACTGAATGTCTATTTTTTTTTTTTTTTGATAAAATTACCTAAAAACAACCTAATTTTTAAAAGAAGATTAATAGTTTAAAATTTGTATTTCAACAACGAACTTGTCATTAAGTACGTTTGCTGTATTGTCGTAGATAGCAAACCGAATTTGTTTGTACCATATCAGCCTTGGCACCGAACGTGTTAAGGCAGACATATCTTCTGAGTATCGCCTTGGTTGTGGTAGAACTCGACAAAAGTAATTTAAGATTAAGATTGATAACTTCTGAAGAAGCAAAACATTAAATATTTTGCCACAACCACGGAAATGCCCAGAATATGTTTCTACGTTGAAAAACAACCGCGGAAACCTACATTCGATTGTCGAAGATATCAAAAACAGGAACCGAGTTTGGTTAAAGATTACACGCGACTACATCTATTAAGGATGACAACCTGTTTACCGAAACGCGGTAATGATTTTGATAATTCTTAATAATGGCAGGTGATAATATGGAAATTTCGATCAAAATTCTCGAAACTGGGGCGATTAAAATCGGTTTCGCTATTAGCTCTAGCCTTCAAAATACTTACTTAGCCCTTAGTTCCTATGGCATTCCCCTTTTCTCTGATTCTTTCCTGATTCCGTCAATCCATTTGGCTCTTGGTCTTTCCTTTCTATTTTTTACACTCGTTTCACTTCACTTAGTTCAGAACAGTTAGTTTCTCGTCCGTCATCCTACACACGTGGCCAAACCATCTAAGTTGCCCTTCTATGATTTTTGGGTTTATTGTCTCTATTTGTAGGTTTTGTCTAATTATTTCATTACTTATTGTTTCCGTCCTTTTCTTATTTTTAATTTTTCTCAGGAACCTCATTTCCATGGCCCAGTATGCTTCTATTCTTCCTGAATCCGCATTGAGTGTCTTCAAGTGTTGACTGTATTTTGGCTCTTATTCTTTTTTACATTATTTTGGCCAATACTTTCCCCAGAGTACTTGAATAGTCTCTATAGTTGGTGGTTCCTTTTATTGCCCCTCTTATGTATTGGTAAGACAACGTCTGTCTTACAGTGTTTTGGTATCTTTGCCTGTTTTAGTATGTCACTCATTAATTTTAGCATTTAGTATGTTCCTCTTCTTCCCATAAACTTTATTAGTTCAGGGGTGGTTATCTTCTTCTTCACCACTTCTTTTCATTCGTCTTCTGTTATAGGTTCTACGTTTTGGATTTCACCTTCGTTTACTTGTGCTTCTTCCCCGAGGTCTTGATTATCTGCATATGTCAGCTCCTATAATAGTTTAACTACTTTATTAGTTTGTTTTCGTAATTGGGTTCGTACCTAGTGGATGAAGCAACATATTTCCTTTTTTGGTGATTAACGATTTGATATGTTGTAATATGTTAAAGTTTCTTATCAAAATTAAGACAATGGCTAATAATCTAATATGAATATTGTTCGAAACGTACATAGGCACGTATGTAGTATGTTGAATTCGTTCTAGGCAAAGCTTTGAACCAAATAACTCGTTAGTTTTAAATAGAATATTCTGTATTTTATTACATCCGCGTATGCAGCGCTGAATCGAATTTGAGCTTATATTAGCATTTCCCATACGCAGTTGCCGTGCTTAAGAGTAGAAATTAGGACGAAAAGATTGAGCTCTAATTTTTGTTTCATATGTCGAGAATTTTCTCGTACGTCTCGTACTCGAGTGTTACATATGTCAGTTTATGTATTACTCCATTCCCGTGAGCATTTGCGTTTCTATGAAATCATTTTCACTTACGTACATGTTTATAATTGTTCGAACAATTAGGAAGTACACGATAATGTGATGATAACAACTTGAGGTTTGGAGAATTTCATATATTTTTATTTGCATTTTTGTCTATCAAAACCGCAACTAAAATCAGATTTTCTATCATTCTACTTGTAGTTTTAATTTTTTTTACACTTCACTTTTTCACAACTTTATTACCGGCAAATTGAATATTAATAATTCTTCCATATGCATACCTGGCTCTAACATCATATTTTTGGTAAACAATCTAGGCTAGCAGCCTTGCTGGTGTTTATCGCAAAATAAATATGAGGACGTGCGATAAAATTTAATTATAGATGCAGAATTGCTTCGTTAATCGTTCAGTGGATAAGAGCTCTTTTTGCGTTGTGCGGTATATGTACGTTGATAAGTTGACATGACCAACTTAACAAACGTCAGTCTATGGAAAATTTTTAGTATATACGTAGGTGATAACGCAGGTAATAATTACGAACTGTATAAATAACTTATAAAATATTTAGCGTCGCTGAAGTTGAGAGGGGAAATGACGTTTCTGCTATTTAAATATTTTGTCATATTTCTTATCTGAGTGATTGTTGATGTTCTCGAAAGTTAGTTCTCTTTTTTGTGTAAAGATAAAGGCAAGTAAAGACTGCTGGCCATAATACTTTGAATAGTCAATATCTGACAGTTTTTTCATAAGAAAATAAAATCTACATCTAATGTCT
This sequence comes from Chrysina gloriosa, assembly GCA_038088585.1. Taxonomy (NCBI): domain Eukaryota; kingdom Metazoa; phylum Arthropoda; class Insecta; order Coleoptera; family Scarabaeidae; genus Chrysina; species Chrysina gloriosa. Next base: position 9,012,202 of record CM076090.1, on the reverse strand, counting down.
TTAAATTTTTTATTCATTAAACAATATGGGACCTCAATATTAAATAAATATTTAATATTGAGCGGGGGCATATAATGGAAGACGAATTGTTGTTTTTATGTCACCGTCGTTTTCCCATACATTCCTTATAGTATTTATTAATAATTCCTTCGTATACCTTACTTTTTAAGCCGATTCTATACATTTTCGATGGAGTTGCAGTCCAGTGAATTTCAGAAAATGTAGTACACTATTTTTAGAGCCAAAACCTTCATTATATGTTGGCCGTTACATAGAGAATCCTCCAGATTTTATTTTATTAATAATTTCAGGAAATGTAAATGTAATAATTCGTTTTTTAGAACATTCCGTCTCTGCTAGTCGCGCTCCAATTCATGATCTTGGGCGGGTGTTCTACAGTTCGAAAAACCGTGGCCTCTGTGAGACGTTCGCCAGGTTGTCTGCGGACAAATTGCGATCGCTGCTGTAAGACACAGGGCGAAATCTCATCACTAAAGAAAACCTGTTAAATGATTTTGTTCAAGCATTTCTTTAATAAAATGGTTCTATTCAGTTATTTACTTTTACCAATCCTCGCCTATGAAACGTTGATATTCGTTTGCTAAACTAAGACGAGCAAATTGCAGGCGTATTTAAAACCCATTTCTACCCAACAAAACTGAGAATTGTCTTGGGTTAATTAGGGGATTTTCGTATAGTTGACGCCTAACAATTCTAGCATTTTTCTTGTAAAGTCCTTTTAACTCCTACCGTAGCAAATCTGTTAGTTACAACCTGGCGAACAATTTCCTGGTCAGATCTCTCTAAAGTTTTACATTGACGACCATATTTTACGGGCTTTTGTGTAGGAGTGCTAGGTCATTCATTTAATTCTTTCGTTAAACGCGGTAGAGATCTAGGAACTACTTTCCGTAATTTTGCAATTTTACGTTATGAATGTTTACCCGACTCTAAAAGAGTTTGTATAGCGGTGTTTTGTTCTTAAATCTTTATCGGGCGTTTTATATTAAGAAACTGTTTTTACTATTGCTAAATAATTACATCAAAAAGAAGGGAAGCAGAATAATAATTTGACCTTCACAATGAGGAAGTGCTAACACAAAACAATATACAATACTGGCACAATCTAGCTTTTATGCTATTATAACGAAATTTTTTTAAAAGATATCGATGCGTGCTCTAAACTCTAAATTTGCTAAAAGTTGCACAAATAAGAAAAATGAAGAATTTATATCATTCTAGATACTATTTTCTGCATAATTTATTCTCTTGATATAATAATATAATATAGTCCCTTAACAATTGATTGTATGTACTCAAAACTTTAAATATTTTCACAATGATTAATGAGGTGCACCAAGTAATTTATCCAGGAACTGTAACAAAAGGAGAAGAACACACGACTTAGAAAAATATTTCACTTGGCTGGGATTGCCAAGTATAATGGTGATTAATGAGGTATTGCAAGTAACTTGGCTAAAGGCTGTAAGAAAATGAGAACGACTAAAAAACAACTTAAAAATATTTCAGTTGGCTTGAATTTCCAAGTAAAATGGTGCTTAATGAGGTGTTGCAAGTTATTTAGCCAGGCACTGTAACAAAAGCAGTTAAACACAATACAAAAAAAATATTTGAGTGGGCTTGATTTTCCAAGTAAAATGGTGAATTATGAAGTGTTGCAAGTAAATTGACCAGAGACTATAACAAAAGGAGACAAACACATCATTTCAGAAAATATTTCGGTGAGCTTAGATTTCCAAGTAGAATGGTGATTACTGATTAATCAGGTTTTGCAATTAATTTGGTCAGGGATTACAACAAAAGCAGACAAACACAATTTAAAAAATATTTGAGTGGGCTGGGGTTTCCAAGTAAAATGGTGATTAATGACTTGTTGCAAGTAATTTGGCAAGGAACTGCAAATGCACTTTTTCGAAATGAAAAATCTTTATTCAGTAATGTATTGTCCATTCCTATCAATAGGTAAAGTACCTCAATTATCAGACAGGGCACGGGCTTGACCTGTCGAATACGTAAAAGTCGCTAAAAATTCGATCAAAATCCTCTAATGTCCAGTCAAATCCCTATTTATAGTAGTTACCCAACTAACAAAAATTTTAATTCCATTCGTACGAATAAACTATTAACTAAAGTAGATTTATGCGCACCGCGAATAAACATCAACGAATCATTTCACGCTTGACAATAACAACTTCACCATCAATTCCCGTTTCACCATTGGTTCCAAAATTAACGTTAAAATTTAAATATCTACAGCGGATTTGTTAGTTTTCATTTCGAATTGTGGCGTCGGGCTTTATGCAAGCATTGCTACACGAATTATGTGTTATACATAACAGGCATTCGGTGACGTTACCGGTATTCTATTATTCACGTTGGAATGAGTTTCAATTATCCGATGACGAAGGTATTGTCGTGTGATGAAATTCGCTCGCCTATCCGTCGCAATCGAATTCGAACGAAAATAGATTCAAAGTTGGTCCGGTATTATTTGCGAAATTTCAGAATGGTTCGGGTCTAAAGTTCATGATTGATGTTCGAGCAACCATTCAACGGTGTTGGTTAGAAGCTGATAAATGTATTCGCCTTTTTGTGTGTTGGATTTTTTGTGTCGATATCGGTTGGTATTGACGCAGGATATTAATTACCTTTTTTCATTGATTATTAATTACGTATGTATCTTTGGAAGTTCATCCGATGTGGTATGACTTGATACGTAGAAAGCAAAAGAAATAATAAGTAATAAAGTTGTATGAGAAGTATTGTGACATGGATGAGACTTTGTACTTTGAACTGTAATCAGACATTAAGCTATTTCGAGAATAATAGTATACAACGTAATAACTCAAACCCGGGAAGTGTAGGGAGGTTGATAAGAAAAAGGGATGGTTTTCTTATCCCGTCCCTACCAGTAATGAAGGGTTGCTCTACAAACCTATACGGGGAGAGTCGGTATGCATGTAACGTAAATGCGATTCGTTGAGCCCTTGCAACGTAAATTGCTTACGTAATTGGTGGGGGTCAATCTCCTTAAAATTGCCGGGGTGTAGTAATAACAACGAATATGACTATATAATTTGGATCATTATGGGCAAAACAAGTGGAAAGTTATGCAGAATCCAAGCACAATTACACTAATCTTGAATTTTTCTTATTTTAAATAGGAATCGACTAGAGAGAAAAGTTTCGAATCTCCGCAGAAAGTCACTTTAGTAGACATCAATTAATTATTTCAATCGATTGCTGATAATATTTTTCTAGATTTCGTCCGAACACGTTCGTTCATGTAACATTACGCGGAGATAGCATATTCTCCATTGCCTGGAAATATGTTTTCCATTGTGCTGTCATAATTCTTTTTTATTGTTTACGAGAGCAAAAGCGATGGTGATAAACATCTGAAAACAAGATTGAAATATTTGACGATTCACTTGGCCAATATTTTAGTTATCTTCATACTTATTCGCATAATATGCGGGCACAAGTGCATTTCCACTCTTCGAAAAAATATGCATTTACGAGCACTATGTCATAATTGACGAATGATGATGAAGGGAATAAATCGGCGGAATCAAAATTTAGCTATCTGATGCTGCATTTTAGCGAAAAAAAAATTCCTCTAAATATGTACATTCGCAGATCATTAGACGGTTACAAAAGTTAAATATTCGAAGCTATTATAGTATACTAATATATAATGGTTAATTACCATTAGGAAATTTATCATTTATTACAATTCAGTATATCAAAATTCACAGTTAATGTTGAGGTTATGGTCTTCAATTGACATTCGGTTTATTTTGGGGTTCTATTTATACCTTTTTCCACACCACGCCCACCACTTTTTGAGCATTTTATTACCCTACGGGTGTTAGCTTCTTATTTTAACTCCAGCCAGAGACGTTTAATGGGAGAAACAAATGTAACTAGAGATAAATTAACAATTATTATAAAAAGCATCGATTAGAAAATAGAAACATTCAGACACATACATCGACATTCAATACAGGTTGCTATAACAACGTATTATGCCTGGATGAACTGGAGTCAAGGAGAATTAAAGTTTTCGTTTCGTGGGCAACGGAGAAATAATGTAGGGTAGTCCCGGTTTCCAAATAAATAAATAAATAAATAAAAAGTTTGTTTGGTTAACGACGAAGAAAATTGACAAGATAGATAAGTCAACAAATAAGTCTATAAATATATTTCGAATAAAAGGGTGTTATGAAGAAGTAGCAGTCAATAAAAGAACCTCACCACACCGGAGAAGAAAGAATTTAAGAAAAGGAAGAATCCATAGAAAATAGAGCCACACAGAAAAATAAGTTAAGAGAAGGGAGAATCCATAGAAAATACAGCTGCATCGAGAAAAGAAGTTAAGAGAGGAGACATAGGAAGAACCATCATCGAATAAAAGAAATTGCACTCACACACACACAACACTTGGTAATTATCTTGATTTGATGTTAAATATTTCTCAAAATTTATAAATATAATTTGTTATAATTTATGCTTTTTATATCATTAATTAAGAGCTAGGCCGGTGCAATTTTGTTTAAGAAATTAACTAAATTCTCAGTACACTATGCTTTGCTAAAATTGAATTTTGCGCCCAAACATGTACGAAATAGATAGAAGTGTATTCTGACTGCGTGAAAGAGCCAATGACGGATGTAAATGTTTTTGATGTTTCGTACAGCAAAACTAATGGAATCTGTGAACTCAAAATTGTACGTCTGTATATGAAACCGCAGTTTGTGAGAAAATTGATTTTTTGGGCGAAAATTGTTATTTAGCATGGATTATTAATATAAGGGTTATCTTCAGATCTACCCATATTGCTTCCTAAGGAAATTTTAAACTTATCTCTTCGATTTTTTTTTTTCAAAATAGGAAGAAAAGAAAATGATCCATAAAGTTTATAGAGAATCGATCCAACCAATTGCTTTGAAACCTTTCAAAGGTGATTTTGATCTCATCCCTGTAGTCGTGTACTGTAACTTCCCGTTACGTGGTCAAAACTCGAACTCTCTACTTTTATCGATTGATATACCGAGGGAGATAGTTCATGTACGAAATTATTCATACGTGGAGGTGATTGAACTTGTGCGTCCTTTGTTTCATAATTTTATGATATTGATTGGTGCAAGTTCCTTGTTCGTGTTTAGAGGAATGTATCTTCGCTGTGTTAGCCGGTTTCGTTGCAATCCAAAACGGAGAGAAAAATGATATTCATGATCAATATAAGAAACGCGTCGATATGTTGGTCCAAAGGATAATTTTTAGTTTAGGGTTATTTAGAATAAAATGAAAGTAAAAAACAATAACTATTTCTGTTATTTGAAATGTAAATAATAACGACAATAATTTGTTTCTGAGTTTTGTCTATTAAGAAGAGAAGAAAAGATTTCTACTCATAAACAATGTCCAATTTTTATGGAAGTGAACGTACGACTCGTTCTTTCCTTTATTTTTCTCTGCCGATGCTGTCTACTTAGTTGTCGAAATACGTATTTGAAGGTATCTAAATCGGTTTCGTAACCGTGAGATTTATATAAAACTACCCAAAAATTTAAAAGATCAATATGAGACTAACTCGTCTTAGACCAGAGTTTCTTAAATGTTTCTTATCGTGGGCTTACTACTTTATTGCACTGTTAATTAGTCACAAGGAGAAGGCAAGGTAATCGGATTTTTGTAATTTTTGATATTTATGGTACGTGTAATTTGGATCTTAAATAAGAATATTTTGGAGTAGTTCGACGCAACGTTCATAAATTACCGAGATAATCGATGTTGAAGTTTCACCCACTAGTTAAATCCACTAGATATAATACGATTGTCAACTGCACTCGTGGCCTAGTCGATAGCGTTTTGGTGCGATTTTCACAAGATCGCTGGTTCGAGTCTCGTCACGGGACATTTCTTTTTCTTCCATTAAAAACGCACCATATGTTTTTTCATTCTTCTCATATTTCTTCATATTTCTCAATTTTTCTTTTTGACAATTTTGCACGTAGCTCGCATATCATTATTTTTTTATAATTCTAGAATGGACCATGGCCTTCAGTCAAATTGTAATGGGACTCTTGCAGGGTCTAGACACCCCAATTCGGAGACGTTGTCATAGATAGTTTGAGAAATATGTGAATACACACTGTGAAACCTGCTATCTCGTCATCGTAACTAATTTCCCAATTACAAACAATCATTTCCTTTCATTTAAAAATTTTAATGGCGGAGCATCGAGTCTCCAAAACAATATTATCCGTTATTATCGTTAATTATCGGTCTATTGTTTGTCGATGATGAAATCGCTTGTCTAAAAGTTGTTTGCGTGAGGTCGCAAGTCCGAGAGATTCGCGTTGTTTACACAACAGTACCTCACTTGTCATTTGCATGCGAATTGCGCAAGTAATCATCAACCTGCAATCGATGGCATGAGCGTAACGACGCCGGTAATATGCGTATTTCGACGTACCAATCGCGAATGAATAGGCGAAGCGAAGTGATCGTCTTGAATTCGCAACAAAATTTGTATGCCGCACGCAATGACACGAGACCAAATAAAACTAATGTTGAAGGTTTCGTTTAATAATTGTTACATGTATTGGAAAAAATAATTAAGTATTTCTGGTAATGTACCAGAAGATTCGATCGTTTTCTAATTTGGAAGGCTTTGTTTCAACCGACAGAATCGTGGCAACATGATTCGTTCAAACAAAAGGAAACATTTAAATTAGCCTATATCGGTTCTAGTATTAATAATGTAATAAATAGACCCTGAAATATTTAGGAAGATTAGTCTTTGAAGTGATGCTATCTTGCACGAATAATTACACAGAATTTCCATAGAATGGACATAATTGTATGGAGAAATTAAAAAAAAATAGAAAAGTTATTTAACTTATACCCAAATAGTATAAAAGTAAGTTATGTACAAACGTTGATTGTAGGTTGTAAAGTATATCTAACAAGGGGAACACCAGGATTGTCCGACATGGATTTTGCTGGGTCTTATATATGTTATAGAGGGACCTCCCTGAGTACCTAGGTACGAGCTTTTGTCCTAACGCGCCCTAGTTTTTGAGAAAATCGGCGGAAAAGATGTTAAAGTTTCCGATTTAGCCTCTTATAACGTTAATTTTAGATACTGTTCAAGCAAACCCCGTAGCGCATTGAATAAGATCTAGGCCTATAGCCCAGGAAGATGTGTGTTCAAACCCTGTGTGTGAGCTTTTTCAATTTCTTTGTACACAATATTAACAAATATATTTCACTTCATGTAAATTATTCAAAAATAATATTTTTCGCCTTGGTAATTTTCCGAATAATTGAAACTCAAAATACACACAGATTTACCTCCAATTTATTTATTACTAAAATCACCATTTTAAATATTCGGAAAATTACAATGGCGAAAAATATTATTTTTGAATAATTTTACGAGAAATGAAATATATTTGTTAATATCGTGCAAAAAGAGATTGAGAAAAGAAAGTATACAGGCAAAGTTTGAACACACATCTCCCTGCGTTGTAGCCCTAGATGTCATCCAATGCGCTACGGTACTTGGTTTAACAGTACTTAGAATTAACGGTATAAGAGGCTAAATGGGAAACTTCAACATCTTTTTCGACGATTTTCTCAAAAACTAGGACGCTTTAGGGCAAAAGCCCGTACCTAGGTACTCAGGGGAGGTCTCTCTATAACATATATAAGACCCATCAAAATCCGTGTCCGACAATCCTGGTGTTCCCCTTGTAAGATAGACAAAATTATTTGCAGTAAAGTTATCGGTTACAATTTTATCATTAAAAACAAATTAATAACTAAGTGAATTAAATTAAGTGTTCAAATTGTCCTCCATTTGTAATTTGACAATGACCCAATTGATTTACAAGACCTCGAAGAGAATTCTCTAAAAGTTCACTGGGAATTTCTTGTATCGTCCTGGTACTTCCGATTTTTAAATGCTCCATGTCATTGGGCTTATCTTTGAGAACTTTATTTTTGACATATCCTCAAAGAAAAAAATCAAAAGGGCTTAAATAAGGCGACATACATGTTTCGTCTTGTCCCAATCTATTTGTTTGGAAAAACGTTATCCAGATATTGACCAACATTCAAACCACAATGCAGTGGGGCGCCATCTTGCCGGAACCAGATACTGTTATTGGGAAGGTGTTTGTTGTTTTCATGTGAATAGAGCGTAGCACAAGCAGGTATAATTTTGATCTTGCAATAACTGCAAATACAAAGCCGAATTTAAATACCATTGATGAGAAAGGGACCGATAATCTTATGCCGTAGAATGCCAATCCAAACATTAACTTTTTGGAGATATTGCGTATGGTGCTCCAAACATAAAAACAAAACCATAAAACAAACCAAACAAAAACCTAAAACAAAATATAAAACATAAAACAAAACAAAAACAGAAAACATAAAACAAAAACAGAAAACATAAAACAAAAACGTAAAACATAAAACAAAAACGTAATACATAAAACAAAAACGTAATACATACAAAACAAAGCATAAAATATAAAACAAACATAAAACAAAACTTAAAACGTCTATATATATAAAACGATTGCATGTCTGTGTGTTCTTTATGTATTACTACACCATTTATCCGATCGCCATGAAACTTTCGGAAGTTGTTGAGTACACTCCCGTGAGGATTATTGGCATAGTAGCATCAACGAATTCCAAATCAATTTATTTAATCAACGTTTTCCGAAAAAGAAACGCCATGAATTTCCATACGTGTAATACTGATCCTACGAAAGGTGGCGTGCGTGTGTCGACTGTTTTTGGCATAGTACACATATCCTACGATAGGTGGCGCGCGTGTATACATACAAATTCAATTCAATTGAATGTAAATAATGACTAATGATAAGTTTAAACAAAAATGACAACGTAAATTGAATGTTATCATAACAAGTTTCCTTTAATTTCCTTTCTTCTGAGGTTGCAGCAACATGCGACGGGAAGCTAGTAATATATAAAAGAAATAAAATAAAATTGTAAGTAGAAAAGTTTGGGGAGGTTGATCCTTGCCAATTACGTTAGCAACATACATACGTCGCAAGAGCTTGACGAAAGGTTTGCAGGCGGTTCGTTCATTAGTGGTAGGGATGGTTTTTATCAAACTCACTAAATTTTCCGGGGTCTAGTTATAATTGTGTGTTCTTACAGAATTTAATATGTTTTTATGAATTATTTCATAGTGATTTAAACTATGGTTTTGTTTACATATTTTGTTCCATAGAAAATTACTATAATAAGTATATGCTGTACGTATTTTGTAATATTTTCTGAAAATAAGTATATGTAATTAATTACGCTTGTAATATATGCATGTTTTACCATATTTATCTAGTCGTTAAGTTTGTATATTGCTTCGTTGTTATTAGAATGAATTTATTTTTGCGTCCTTCTTTCCCGGTTTCGTAATTTCCCCGTTTTATTTCATCCGTTGGATTTTCGTTCTTGTGACTTTTATGTTGTAGTATTTCCCCCGACGCACGTTTACCAGTTTCATCCTTTGATTTGTTTACGTGACTTCAATTAAATTCGTACTATTTTAGTCCCATTTTGTTTACCACCATCACCATCATCATCACCATCGAGTTCCATCCTTCCACGTCGAAATTCCGACCGCTTACATGTTTAGTTTCAATAGTGCCCCATATATTTCGTATTTTCCGCATTCACGTCGCCAGTAGTTTAGATAAAGTAGCCTGAACGTTTCGGTATTCCTCTGTGTGTGTAACCTTTTTCTGTTTATCTTTGTTACAGACGCCTGGTTCATTCCAGAAAAACTAAACCCTAGAGGTGAGTTATCCGTGTTTGTGTGTTTTTCTTAGACATATTTTCTCCCCGCTTTTTCGTCCGGAACGTATCTATTGCGCAATCGACGAAATGTTACTGTTTGTGCTGGTAGATAATGTATTGTATATGTAGATATCCTGAGAAGGGTACTGACGACTTTAGGAATGATAAAAATAGCGAGAGGAAATCTGCGTTCGGTGAGATTGGACTCGTAATTTTTCGAGTGTGGGATCATTCGGCCGACGGAATTATATCCAAATTGGTCGATTATGCAACGTTAATTGACGGTGGTGTTTAAATTGTCCCCATCAATTAAAATTTATTAACTGTTGCTGGTTGCGTTGGAAGTAGTGGTGGAACTAAGCGTGTTGGATTGGTTGCCCAACCTGCAGGCGATAGCTGTGTTACGGAGATAATTCGTTAAAGGTAGAAAAGGTACGAAAAGGAAGAAATAGATTATCTGTTCAAAAATACATTGAAACTTATTGAAAAAAATGAAATATACAGTGTGTCCCCGGATTCACTTCACTATACATATAATTGATCAAGAATTTAGGAGGCTCGTTTTAATGTTTTGGGAGGCCGCCCTGCCTGGTCTGAAAAGAATTTCAAGCACATTTTTATTTTTTTAACTCAACGCCGCCACAACAATTGAGAAAAAAATATATTCTGTTGAAGTAAATTATCGTTGTGGTTAATAATACGGCAAAATGTTATCGAAAAAAGATGTTTAGAATATGAAATTATGCAAAATTTAACAAATATCGGATCACTTCCATAAAATTGGTATTCGTTTTGTATTCTTGCATTATAACCACAAACTAATATTCTGTATAAGCCTTCAAAAAAAAAAAAATTATGTAGGTTTCTAATAAAATACTTTATTCAAAAAAAAAAAAAAAAGAGAGAAAATACACAACAATTACTCAACTTGAATTCCTCCACGATAGGTTCATTTTTAATTTTTGAACTTAATTAACGAAAACTTGCATAGTATGTAAGGAATTGAATCATAATTGAAAAATTAATAAACTAAAACATAAAATGAATTGTCACTGGGTATCTAACAAGGAGAAGGCATGCTAATCGGATTTTTGTAATTTTTGATATTTATGGTACGTGTAGTTTGGACCTCAAATATCAATATTTTGGAGTAGTTCGACGCAACGTTCATAAATTACCGAGATAATCGATGTTGAAGTTTCACCCACCAGTTAAATCCACTAGATATAATACGATTGTCAACTGCACTCGTGGCCTAGTCGATAGCGTTTTGGAGCGATACTCACAAGATTACTGGTTCGAGTCTCGTCACGGGACACTTCTTTTTCTTCCATTAAAGACGCACCATATGTTTTTTCCATTCTTCTCATATCAAAAATTATGAACAAACGAAATATATGAACTATATGCAGGAACATTCTTCAAGTACATCATTAAAATGCACAATAAACAATATTCATTTTGAATTAACAATAAGGTTTCTTAAAAAAACAAAAAAACAAACGAACGGAGTCAGGTAGGAAATAAAAATTTCTATTATTTTATATCTAGTATGCGACATTTTACGCAGTGTGGCACCAGCCAGAATGGTAGTTATCATAGACACATGGGAAGCTACATTTTCTTGTTATTACCTTATTGTTAAATTAATTCAAAATGAATATTGTTTATCAACCGATTGTGCATTTTAATGATTTACTTGAAGAATATTCCTGCATATAGTTCATATATTTCGTTTGTTCCTAATTTTTGAGATGAGAAGAAGAATGAAAAAAAAACATATGGTGCGTTTTGAATGGAAGAAAAAGAAATGTCCCGTGACGAGACCCGAACCAGCGATCTCGTGAGTATCGCACCAAAACGCTATCGACTAGGCCACGAGTTCAATTGACAACCGTATTATATCTAGTGGATTTAAATGGTGGGTGAAACTTCAACATCGATTATCTCGGTAATTTATGAACGTTGCATCGAACTACTCCGAAATATTCTTATGTAAGGTCCAAACTACACGTACCATAAATATCAAAAATTACAAAAATCCGATTACCTTACCTTCTCCTTGTAAGATTAAAATCAAATCTTGAAGAATTTGTTTCAAATCGATTGTGCCGATCGTGTAGAAATTCAAATTGACTGATTCTTATCATTTTCTTTTATAATTTCATAATATCTTGTTTACAAAATGAAGTAATTACTGGACGTATGCGACATCTATGGATTGATGCTTTCAGTTAATTTCGTACTATTTATGAGGTTTTGTTTAAAAAAGCAGAGTTATTCAAATAATTCTGGCGCAAATTCGGAGAATGATTGGCTCTTTTTGGTATCACCTTATTTATTTTAGACGGGATTATTTGAATTATTTCTATTTGCAAAACACGAATTCTGGTACGAAATTATTGGAATATTCTGAATAGATATATGCAAATAATCTGTACCGATAATAGTAGCAGAAGTAACAATAATAATGTGGATAACTACTACAACAATCGTTATAAGCAAAAACTAATTTTTTAATTTATTATCCCCAGGAGAATGATACGTAAAGTAAAGACGTCAAATTGTTTATGAATTTTAAAAATTATGAATAAATTTGGATAAAAACAATGATGTAACTACTACTAGAAGTGTCAACTCTGCTTGTTTGTAATTGCATTAGATAGGGTTGAATGACAGAGCGGATGTGCGTCCTTCTATTGACAGCGCTGTGTGATGTTCCTTTTATCTTAATAAGCCATATGGACCCTCGAGGCGCATGCTGTAATGTGCTGTCGTTTTTGACGCATTAATCTAGTTTCAGTGGCCGGTAAATAGATAATTTTCCGTCATGTTCAATGTAACTATTGCTTTCGAATAGGGATGGAGTTGGGAAATACCGTTCTTGCGAACTTAACGAAAGTTTTAGTAATTTATTACTACAATTATTTAATTAAATATGTACGGTAGAACGTGTTTCGCTAACATCTTCAAAGCGTACCCGCGATTTCAAATTAAACTTTCCCCTTTACAATTCGGGGACGTATTTCCCTATCTATTATAATGAAGGATTATTCCCAGAAGAATCACGCTTGTCGTTTCAAATCCTGTAAACGCGCTCCTTTTAACGCTGAGGGCATGTAGGGGAGAGGCGCGTGCACTGGGACAAGTTTTAAACTTTAATTATTTTTTTTTGTCAAATCAGAAATATGTATTTTAAATTCAATACGCGTATCATGTAGTATCAACATTTTGCTGTGTTAAGCTAATTTTTGCTTGTTAAAAATCTGGAAATTCATACCCATTTATTACAAAACAAAAAAATATATAAATTGCCCCACTGTACCCGACTAGGTGGGTATAGTGGGACAGCAGAGCGAGTGCAATAGGACACGGAAACAAAGTGAACAATTTGAAATTTAATAATAATTAGAAGGTGGCGTCTAGGCATTTAATTACCCTGCGGGTGTTAGCTTTCTTTTTTAAAGTCCAACCACAGACGTTTAATGAAAAATTTAACTAGAAATAAAATTATCAATCATTATAAAAAGCATCGATTAAAAGATAGAAAGCATTGTAACCATTTAAACACATACCTTTAACACTTTCATGTAACAAGAAGTCCTAATTACAACTGGATGTAAGAAATCAAGGGCACCGGGGCATCACAAATCTAGCTCTCTATGACAACGTCACGTCAGTGATAAATTGTAGTTATCGGGACAACGGAGAGAAATACAGTAACCTTTGGATGGGGAAATCGTCCTGGTTTCGGAAAAAGGGATGTTTGGTTGACGATTCTGCTAAGGTTTTAAAAAAGAAGTAACCATTAAATAAACAGCTTCACCTCACCAAGGAAAGAATTTAAGAGAGGAAATCCATAGCTTCATAGAAGGTATAATTAAGAGGGGATCCATATAAAGAAATTCAGCAAACACAAAAAGTACACACCCACACAGATCACACCTAGGTAAATACTATCAATTTATGTAAAATATTTCAACAAAATCTTAAAATATAATTTGTTCTAATTCATGCTTTTTTGAGCTAAGCCGATGCAATTTTGTTAAAATAATTATCCAAATTCTCAGTACATTATACTGTGAAACCCTCGTTTTGGCACTGAAGATGACAACTTCATTGTTAAAATATGTATTTCTCAAAATTAGTTGTGGTACAGCATATTTTATTGGTTGCAAACCATAGTTTCCTAACATTGTTAGATACTCATTTCTAGCAGCCTAGGCAGCTGAATTCTGATTTCTCTTGTTAAAGCGAAATTAATGCTGAAGTCAAACTTAGCTCAGCGACTCGACGCGATTTATCACATCTAAACATAACACGATTTTTCCGATTTATTCCAACTGGGAAGGCTTACGACCGCTGCATAACAGAATGCCTCTTTCCCGAAATAAATCCCCGTTGTAGAGCATAACGACCCTAGGTACCAGCGTACCACCGCCTCTATCTATTACCATCCATTGTTTAAGTCCTATGAGAAAACAAAAGCCACATAAGCCAATTTGTCTCCCTTTCTCTCGCCATTTCCTTTCTCTTGTACGATTGCTCGGTGTCCGGAGTTTTATTGATTCCTCGCGCCCCGGCGTCGCGTAGAAGCGACGCCTGCGCCTCGCCGATCGTCCTCGACACCACGTAGGGTACGCTCCTTCGATAATTTTTTTGGGGTTAAAACGGTCGCGACGCGCCTTTGCGACTCTTGCGAATCCGGTTAGAATAGTCGGTCGGAGACACATATTCCGTTCGCTTCAAAATTAGCCGCTTAACGGTGGCTAACGGCCAACTGGATCCGTCCTGGGATATCTATTTGGGCGTCGGGACGACCGAACTGCCATTGCCGTAGTTTCTTCGTCGAGCAAGCCTTTGATTCGAACGTCGACGATGAATCTCTTCGAAATCAGACGGGAACAGTGTAAGTGGACATCACTAAAAAGTACCCCCCAACTGTATACCTCCCAACGTTAATCGAGTGCTGCTGCTGCTATGGCTATGCGTATGTGTGTGCGGGTGGATATTTGTGAATCGAGTGTGGGTGGCCCCAACACATTGTAGGTCTAGCAGTTGGTAGTGACGACTACCGGCGACTAGGACATTTCGCAAACATGCAGTTGGTAGTTTAGAGTTTGTAGTCGAAAGTAGTACTAGTAGTGTGTTGTAGTGTAGATTTTTTTAGTGCCTTTTACGTCAATGCAAGTATGTTGAGGATTGCACGTTCTCTTTCCTAATACAAGCCCGAATACGTCTTCCGATTGTGTTTTTATGCTGTGTGATTGTCGATTAATAACGTTGGGATTGTTCCTCCAAACAGTAAAAATTATGTAATATTCGAAAAAATCATATTAAACGCGTTTTGTTAATCTGGTTTTTAGAATTCGAACCGGAAGCTGTGTTGTTGTAACCTTGAATTTTTGGCATGTTCCTCCTATGCTTATATGCTTTCATATTTGCAGCAATTTGTCAAAATTTTCCGAACTAGGTCGGAATTCCGAAAATAGAAACTAGGTTAAAGGTGAACAACTTACTTGCATAGTTGATCAAAAACGTAATGCAGTTTCATTTCTCCCTTAGAAACAGAAGAAAAACTAGATTATAACATAAAATCGTTCCGCCTACTTTGACCAAAATCAATATTTTATTGCCTAGTTTTTTTTTCCTTTTGCAATATGACCGCTTCGAATTCGATTCAGTATATGTATCTTATTATTATAACATGGCTATCGCTTCCAAAAAAAAAAATAGAAGTGAACTTGGTCTTGACCAAAAAATGCTTCAAGAACGAATGCGTTCGGTTGTCATCCAACTTCTCAGAAATTATGTTTGCACAAAACTGTACGATTTCCTGTAGCAGCTTTATACTTTTTTTGAAATTCTCGTATTGTTTTGGAAGATAACCCATAAATACTCATCTTTAATTTAAGCATATAAAGTGTATGTTCCACAAATGATAAGTTCAACATACACCCAGACTAACCATATATTTAAATAAAATCATATGGTTGCCACCAAGTAAATCAAAATATTACCAGAAATATTGGTACGTTCGAATTTACTATTACTGTATGCATTATAACAACCTTAAGATTTATTTGAAGGGCTTCTCCTTGTTCTGTCTATTTAAGAATTAAAAGCAAGCTATATTTTATTTCAATATCACTTTAAAATCAAACATATGCATAAAGCATTGACGTTGATAATGATCATACTGCTATGTTTAACTTAACAGTCTCGATACATTTATTTCAATACAACTAAGAATTTGCAATAATCGTTTTAACTTATCAAAGAAATAATTATCAATTTCGACATATAATTTAATATCCTTATTTCATTATAAATCAATACATACTCTATATTCAAGCAAAGTATTCTTAAAGGAAGACTCCAAGATTTCATTCAAAATCATATACATACATATTCAAATAAATGTATATATTTCTTTTAAGAAAAGATTTTTCTGTGTGTAATATGAAAGATAAATATTATTTAAGGAGAATAATTCGATTGCAACCACTGTGGGGTATTTAAAAACTGTTTGAAACTCCTCAACACACAATCAATTAATTTAATTGGGTGACACGTGTTTCGCTAGCAACGAGACAAAAATCTTCACTACACTTTGATGTAAACCATTGCTTTCGATACTAAAGGTAACCTTAATAGTAAAATATAAGCTCTCGCGATACCATCGTACATCTGCTTTAAACTTATGCAAAAGTGTAAAGATTCAATTGATCATCTTTATAACCTTTATTAGTTAACTTTCGATGAGTAAGTAGAATTGAACTGCACGTAAAATATATGCAATCTTCCGGTAAAACAATAAAATATGAGGACCCATGGGAACTGGTCTGTATTTTAACGTAGAATTCTGGTGTATCGATAATTTCTGACATTTTCTGGGATAAACTCGAATAAATTCTTCTTGACACTGTATCACATCAGGAAACTCCTCACTACACGATTATATTTAATTAAATTTGACTGTATATATATATATATTTCGTGACCTTTTTATACTTATCTTATATGATAGATCTCTACCACTAATAGGTCAATAAAACAAGGCTGGTTTGAACGATAGTTATATTTATTAACGTTCTGAAAATATAACTATCGTTCAAACCAGCCTTGTTTTATTGACCTATTAGTGGTAGAGATCTATCATATAAGATTAAATTTGACGAGACGTGCTTCGTTAGCAACGGAGCAAGCATTTTTACAACCGTCTATTACCGATTGGATGGAAAATTTTTTAAATCATGCAAATTCAATATTCCCCACCCTTCATTGTGTATGGCCGGACGTGTGGGGCCGTCTCCCAAATTTTTTTCGTACCTGCAATTAAGGGTGGAAAACATTGAATTTGCATGAATTTAAGAAACTTTTTCCATCCATTCGGTAATAGACGGTTGTGAGGATGGCCTCGTACCTGGCGAAGCACGTCCTCATCGAATTTACTTCGATATAATTCTGTGTTGAGGAGTTTATCGATGTGATTTAGGGTCAAAAAGAATTTATTCGAGACTATTGCAGAAAATGTTTCAATACACCAGAATTCTACATTAAAATCCAGACCAGTGTTCGTGGATCTATATATTCTGTTGTTTTACCGGTAGATTTCACATATTTTACGTGCAGTTCAAATCCACATACGGATTGAAAGGTAACTAATAAAAGTTATAAAGGTTATCAAGTGAATCTTTTGCACTTTTGCGTAAGCTTGAAGTAGATGTACGATGGTGCCTCGAAAGCTTATACTTTAGGGTTAAAGTTTTCTTTAACGTCGCAAGCAATGGTTTACATCAAAGGTAGTGAGAGATAACATTTTATGAACAAGTAATTTGGCAGAGTTTTTACGTACGAAATACATCCATAAGAGAGCAGTGTGAAGTGATATTACAGCAAATCAACTCCTTTAATATCCTATTATATCCTTTAATATTCCTATCAATATTTATTTTATGTCAAATCTACAATACTAAACCTACCTTTTAAAGAATTATTTTTGTAAAATTTATGGAAACGTAACAGATATTCACAAAATGCCTAATTTAGTGGTCACTGAAAATTGTTACTGAATACCTTTAATGAAACTGCGCACTTATTGTAGCAAACTTAAATAACGGTTCTATCAAACTAAACAAGCATGCAGCCTTGCCAGTTGCCAGAATTATTTTCAAACAAAAATTTTGCGCATGAAAGTTCAACGTCTTCAAACCGACTTATCGATAGACTGCACTCCTAGATTCTGCAGACTCTCCAAACGCATCTTGCGGATGTTGAACGACTTCTGAAGGTTTCACACCCTCTTTAAATAAAAAAATTGGTGTGTAGTTTACGCACGTCTAAAGTCTCCTTCTGTTTCAGACGAAGCAAGCACGCACTTATCCTTTCTCTCGCTCGCACATCATACTCTCTATTTTCGTTGTCTCTTACACGAAGCGAAGTTTCGCTCAAATTTAACGCTCTTACGCTTACGTTTACGCTTACGCTTACAGTTACGCTTACGCTCACGCTCGAACTGGTCCGGTGTCCCTTGAGAAGTATTCACTTCAAAAAGGAAATGATGGCCCTTTGTGATTTAGCCGCGTTTTCCATGATTGCAAAAATTAGCGGTACGGATATACATCTGTATCAGTCAAGTAGCTGAAGTATACTAAACGATATTGCACGTGATGGCTGCAGAAACATTCACGATTTGGCTCTGACCAATAGCGTGATCTATACGATATACGCAATTGATCTAGTGCCAAGTTCCTAGAGCATTCGAAACATTCCTCGTCATCGTAGAAAATATTGCCGCATTTTTCAGGTATAATCATTATGGTATTTTACTATTCTTTAGGACGATCGTTCCAGAAATACATGTCAAGTGCTTTCTGTAGTCCTCTTGATTAATGATTGTGTGGATCGTGGAAGAAAGTTATTTTAGTTCTCTAGCAAAGTGTTTCGCTTGATTCAAACCAAAGTGACTGTAACTGATCGTGCCTTAAAATGTCGATAGATTCTTCCCAGGATTTTCGTGTCAAACGCAAAATATTAATCGCGACTGCTTAACATTCTAAATTGGATCGCAATATATTTTATTGTTTAAAAACATTTCCCGTAACTCGACTTGTAAACCTACGCCACATTTTCAAACGTGTGCTGCAATTAGTGCAATTAGTGAGCAAAAAACGGAACTTCTGAGAAGGGATGATAAAATGCTAAAGACGTTTCTGGTGTTTTCTTTAATTTGTTGAAAATATTTTGTCAAAATATGTGTGGAGTCGACGGTCCTAACAACATTTACCAAGCGCACTCCTAGAAATTCCCTTAGATTCACTTCGTACCAAGATTCACGTTAATTTCGAACAAATTATTTGCTTGGATGGTCTCCTTTTGGTTCGCTCGAATCTCATCCAGATCGCTGACTAAAGAATAGTCTGAAGTCGAAATCTTCTATTTGAGGATGTCCTTTTTCGCAGCTCCATGGTCATGGCCTTGTCGACGCCTTTGGGCTACACCTAAAAAACGCCTCAGGCCTACCGGTCTCAAAATAATTTCATTTAAATTACCGAAACAGGCACCATTGGACGTAATAATAAACGCGATTTTTGAAAACTTAAAAACGAAAATATTTTGATGTAAAAACAAAACAATCCTTTTTAGTTTTTAAAATTATTTCTAGTGATGATTGCAAAACACGTTAAACAAAATTCACGAGATATTCGAGAAATGCTACCAAGCCTCTTAAACTCCTCAAACATCATCAACATAAACACACAATTTTCAGTTCATAGTTGACCCGTTCTTGGGATTAGGAGTGGTGTTGCTGGTTTATTAGTGCTAAAGGCATATCGCGATCTTTCGCCCTCTGGTGGTTGTGTGCACATTGCACGTAAGAACAGCGTGGTCCTGCGTATGATTTTTGCAGTTGATGCGCAAATCTTTCCTCAACGAAAGAACATCAGCCTCCTTCAGTTTTTTCCCTCAGAAAGCATTCGGTGCGCAAGTCAAGAACAGTCGAGTTTTACGCTTCAGGTTTTCTTTTGCTTAAAAATCTTGAGAATAATTTGTCATTCTGCTTTAGGAATTACAGATTTCGTATTTCCTTCAATTTCATTTTTGTGGGTTCTCTTTAGTTCTTCATTAGGAACATCGGAAGGTCTTGTTTCTTGTGTGGGCAACTTCTTTTGGCGAATCCTTAGACGATTCTTCGATTTTTTCATGAAGTTGTCTTTGCAAATATTCCTCAAATTGGGATTTTTCAAGTTCCTAGCTACATTTAAGCAATTTCTTGAAGTGTTCTTCCAGATCGACAGTCACCTTCTTCGTTCTGAGGCGTTCATAGGCTCTAGTTGGTTCTCCCGAAGATTTAAACCGATGTTTTTCTGCGACTACTTCATCTCCAACTCGATCTCCTTGTGGTGGTGCAATTCACTGTGACGTTTTAATATCCTGCATGCAGCATCCGGCATAATACATAACTTAACTCTCATGCCGATTTTTGGAAAAAGTGTAACTGCATATTTTGACAACCTTGTGATCTTCATGGAGCGTTTCTTCGGTCAGAGGATGAACAATCACGTTGTCATCGAAATACGTCTTCGGACTTTTTCAAAATTGATGTGGTAATAGTAAAAGCTTTTGTTTAAGTTTTGTATACGTATAATTGCGATCTTCTGGTAGGCATTGGAATGTTCTGTGGAATCATTTGGTTTTTAACAAATTCCACTTTCCACGTCTATTCAAAGTTAATGAATGTCGTTGTAATTTATAAATATAACCGAAAATATGTCCAAATGTAATCGATGAGTAATATAAACATTATTTGATGCAATAGTGCAATAGTAATAGTCAGTATTCTTTGAAAATAAAGTTGAAATCTGACGAAGATTCTGGCAATATTTAGACGGCCAATAAAATTAATAAAATTCGTTCTTTCAAGTATCAACCACAGTATTCTGCTTTGGTTGGAAGGTGGAAATCACGCCATTTCCAAGGTGTTTATTTATAAAATGGTCAATCAAATGAATTTTGTCGACTTCAATAATTGTCGATAATTCGAAGAAAGAATTTATATAAAAATACAGTTGTCTTGTACTAGGGTACTTTAAAAAAATTCTTTCCCTTAACAAAACGAGCTAATGTGTCGTTTACGAACATTATTCTTTTTCAGTGGAAAAAATAAACTTCAACAATCACGGACTGCCGATTCTCCATTTTTAAAATACAAAGGTCCCGTAATCAATACTCGCAAATATCTACGTACATATTGTGATACCCCTCGCGTTTGTTTTTGTACATGTATTACGTTGTTTTACGGCTCTTGTTTTCATTCCCTATTAAATTCGAACTTGTGAAGCGTGAAAAGCGTTCCTCTGTATAATGGTGTAAGCCCCACGTATGTATGTACGAATCGATCTATATTTAAAATTTATTTTTATCACTGGAATATGCCGCACAATAATTCTAATGTTGCATCAGAACTGTGAAACACGGCGCGAGAAAGGTGTATGGAATTCAATTCGATTGTATTCGTATCTGCACATGTGTATATATGTATATTTCGTACTTATATACTTATTGGCGTAAAATATATGTACGAGGAATATTTACAAAGTTAAAAAAATTGACTATATGTATATAATTTTTTAGTTCATCGATTTTCATCAAAACCACAATGTAGTTTCTCAGTATAATCTCCATTTAATTGAATACACTTGTGCCAATGTCAAAACTATTTTTTAAAACAGTCCTCAAAGAACTTTTTTAGAGTCTCTGCAATCCACCTATTTAAGCAAGTTTTACCTCATTTAAGATCGCAAATCGAACATCCCGTAGTGGTTCTTTCAAATTTGGGAACAGATGAAAATCACCAGGAGCCAGTTCTGGCGAATGGGGTGAATGTGTCGAAAAAGATTTACGCACTTGAACTAGAACCAAATTTCTAGAACATTCGAAACATCCCCCGTAGTATGTACGTGACTAATATTTGTCGTTACCTACTTAATTGGGGTTGTATTTGTTAGTCAAGATTAGTTGTGGTGGAATCACTAAAACATCTGATTTTAGTGATGGGCAGTTTTGTCAAATAACAGTTTAAATAGATGAACTCCATCCAATTGTTGTCTTAAGACACCTTCAGTTCATTTTTAGTGTTTCTAAACGTTTACAAAAGAAAGTCAACCAAGACTTTTTCTTCGCCGTCCTCGTATTTTTCATTATCCTATTTAATCGTTTTTCCCGTTTCGGTGTCGGATGGCAAAGTTTCTCCAAATGTTTAAAACACACCTTGAATTGTTGTAGAAGCCAACAAATAAGTCGAGTTTCACTTTTCAACGAGGTTTTAAACGATTATTTATATAGTAGCTAGTGAAATATGTATATTACATGATTTTTTAAGTTCAACATATTATTGGCAACCATCTGATGTTAAAAATAAATCGTGCGTTGTGTAGGTCAGATTTTATGCAATCGTAATTTTCTGTTATTTCTGTTATTTTCTTTTTTACACTTCCACATTTAGATGAATAGAATTGTAATAAACTATTTTTTCAACAATACCAAAATGTACTTCAAATTTATAAAAATGTTACAGTAGAATTCTGGGCGTAGTATAATTAATACCGACTGCTTAAAAGACGAAAGAACCATTCGTATTTCTAGTTATGGTTAAGTTAGTGCCTCTCTCATTTGTTCAATTTCGTTAAGCTTAGTGCGTGTTTAGCTACGCTCAAAGATTTAAGTCTCGTGTAGCGATTGTGTGTTACGTTCTTCTAAATTCCACGCTGCATGCAAAAGTTCATAACCAACCCATAGGTTCTTTCTATTCAACAAGCAGTTTAAAAAAATTGCCGTGGATTGACTTTTGTTGACCATAGTTGATTCCACCAGGAGTTGTTACGATACGCTTTCATGGACTATTGATCTAGAATTCTAGTCGTACAAATTATATGAAAATGTCCTTCTTTATACCCTAAGATGTAGGGTACAACGTCTTTGCATTTACTTTTGCCTGTATAGACTTATCTCACCATACACTCAATAAGATTTTCACTTTATGCCTTTACTTTAGTTAATGTCATATTTTCTTTTAGAAAGAAGGTATTTAAGAAGTCCATACGCACATAATTTGCATAAAAGTAACTTTTTATTCTATTAATTACACATAAAATTATAGATATATGTAAATTCTACATTCTATAACGATATCTGGTTATACGATTTCGTGCCACATCTTCTACGGGATGAATTTTCGGTTATTTTATTCTTCAAAATATACATGAGGTGTTTTTGTCGTGTCACTAGCTGATGTTGACGTCCATTTCGTCAGCTTTTGCATGGAACTGGTTCTGTGCAGACAACATTTTATTTTATTAGATTATAATCAATTTTACTAACCTAAAATAACCTAATAATCTTAGATAATTCCAATTTTATACTTTTATTGAATTCAGATATTAACCGGGTTGGCAAAATTTTATGGCAGTTACAGCAGTTGCTACTCACCGATAAGATTAGCGGAATACTACCAATTATGTACATACGTAGTTTATTGCCTGCTAAACATTATTTGTCTTATGTAAGATTATATTCTGCTCGGGATTATGAATTACTATCTTAAAATATTGCGAAGTGAACAACAATTTTCTTTACTTTTTATTAATGCATAATACGCTATTTCACATAAAAAATTGTTTTGTTAAAATTTTTAGGATGTGAATCCAAAGTTTACATTTTTATCTTCTTCATTTTTAATAGATCCTAGGCCTTTAAAATTTCTTCCTTGCATTTCACGACTTACATTTGTGAAGTATATAACTTAGTTTTTTTCCATTTTCTCTACTTCTAGTATCTATTGTTTGTATATGTCTCGTAAGAACTGCAAGTTTTGCAAAAAAAGGATAAAAATAATTTGGAGGAAGCAAAATGCATCTTTACTCGAAATTTCTCTAGGATCATCTAAATTTTGTTAAAAGCATAATTTATCTAACAACACAACTTGCCGTTTGGCAAGCAGTTAAACAATTATAGCGATTCAAGTTTCATTACAATAATTTCTGTACCATTTAACACACTTTTTCCTTAAAACAAATCTATTGTTCTTTTCAAAGAACTCAATCTTCAAACATATTTATCAAATATAAAGATGTACCAACAAGAACTTGCGTCTCTTTGCCCACCCGCGAAAAATTATTTATTTGAAAAAAATTTTTTTCAACTTTTTGCCTTGTTTTTATATATTATTGACTAGACAATCGAAATGAAGCATGGACAAATGAATTCGGAGTATGGACAAACGAAATAACAAATCACAATTTTTCATAACAAGATAGTCTCATAAATCCATGAACTCTTCGCTTTCGTCCACGAGAAATATTATGATAAGCACAAATACAATATAGTTTTAAGGAATCGATTATCGAAATGCTATTATTTTAAGGGATGTGGCTTGCAGAATTGTATTTTTAACTGTTTAAGAGTATAAGTTTCACAAGATTTTACGGGCTTTTTCATCAGTACATTGAACGAATTTCTTTCCCGAATCATCCTTTCCCAACGTTTTATTAACTATTTCGTTTGTCCATCAATCGAATTCGTTTGTCCATGCTTTATTTATATTCGAAAGGCGTTCAAACAATAATTATATAAAAAAGGCAAGGGTATTCATGGATTCATGAGACCATATTGATATCAAAAATTGCGATTTTTCATGTTTCATTGGTTATTTCGTTTGTCCATCCAGCGAATACGTTTATCCATGCTTCATTTCGATTCAAGAAGAATTTAAACAATTATATGAAAAAAAAAGCACCTCTAAGGTATACAGGAATTCATGAGAACATATTGTCATCGTTGCTACTAAAAAATGAAGAGACCGAAAATAAATACAAAGAGGAAGTAGAGAAGCATGTGACAAGGGGAACGTCAAGGTTGTGAATAACGGATTTTGATGTGTCTCGAATATGCTATAGAGGCACCTCCTACGAGTATCTTGCTACCAGCTTTTGTAGCCATTCGTCCTAGTTCTCGAAAAAATTGCAAAAGTTTTCCTAACGGACTTTATATACCGTTAATCTTAATAATTTTGTAAAGAAGTGAGTATAGTGCAGTGGTTAAGTTCCAGGGCTACTACGCTAGCGACGGCTGGCGATCCGTGTTCAAATCCAGCTCTTGTAGTTTTTTCTCAATCTTATTGCATACGATATTAACAAATATATTTAATTTCATGCAAAATTGTTCAAAAATAACGTTTTTCGCCATGGTAATTTTATTAATAAAATCATGATATTTTAAATCGTTTAAGAAAATTAAAGGTGGTTTTTGACACAAAATGATGTAGGTATGTAGTTCTTTGTGGATAAATTCAGCTATTTCTTCAAAAAGAACATTTAAGCGTTTAGAATCAAAATTATTTGGCTCGTTTTCTTTAAATGCTTTGGCCATTTTTACGTTGTGCTCAACAGAAAGTGAATCATCAAAAAATACCAAACCCACTGCTTCTTCGGTGGGATACCATAAATGCCCACAAGAATTATTTGATGTTGCTTTTGACATGTTTTCACTTATTTTATTATAAAAATAAAGGTTGTTTAAAAACATCAAGTCCTGGGTCGATGATTTGTAGGCAAAAGGAACAAATATACAAATATCCTTCAACCTTGCAATTCCGGCTGAGTCAATTTTAGTTTAAAATATAAAAATAGTTTAAATTATGATCACTAGTGATAAAACGATTTAATTATAACATTTGATTGTGAAATTTAAAATACACACCATGCTGCACATTTGCTTCCGATTAATTTTATTAATAAAATTGCCATGGCAAAAAACATTTTTGAACAATTTTGCATGAAATTAAATATATTTGTTAATATCGTATGCAATAAGATTGAGAAAAAACTACAAGAGCTGGATTTGAACACGAATCGCCAGCCGTCGCTAGCGTAGTAGCCCTGAAACTTAACCACTGCACTATACTCACTTCTTTACAAAATTATTAAGATTAACGGTATATAAAGTCCGCTAGGAAAACTTTTGCAATTTTCTCGAGAACTAGGGTGAATGGCTACAAAAGCTGGTAGCAAGATACTCGTAGGAGGTGCCTCTATAACATATTCGAGACACATCAAAATCCGTTATTCACAACCTTGACGTTCCCATTGTGAGCACAAATGCAGAAAATATGGACATTGAGTATTTATGGAAAAATATCCGAAAGACGATAGAAATAGCGAGCGAAGTGGTCAGGGTAGAAGATAAAAGGAGAAAGAGAAAAAGAGTGGTGTGACGAACAATGTGAAAGTACTATGGAGAAGGTGAGAAGAGCCAGGCGGATTTTGTTAACTACTGGGAACCAAAAAATATAGCAGGGTACAGAGAAGCAAGAAGAGAGATGAAAAGAATGTGTAGAAAGAAGAAAAGAGATTACTTTGAAATAAAACCAAAGAGAATTGAAGGTAACTTTCAAAATAAAGAAATAAGAGCTGAGGAAAGTAGGCAAGGGGCGTACAGCGCAGAGTGTATATATCAAATACAAGGAGGGAGGACTAATAAGCGAAACGGAAGAGGTCCTTGAAAGGTGGAAAGACTACTTCCGGCAGGTGCTACATGGTAAGGAGGAGCAGGAGCAGTATACGAGGGAGGCGGTAGACCGAAATGAAATGATAGTAGAGATATCGTCTAGAGAAGAGATGGCATCAATAATCAAAAACCAGAAAAATAATAAGAGCCCAGGAGTATCGGAAATCACGGCGGAAATGATTAAAGCAGGAGGAGAGCCATTACAAGAGGAAATATACATACTCATTAGGAAAATTTGGGAAGAGGAAAGAATAGCGGAGGATTGGATGAAGGCCGAAATATGCCCAATATACAAGAAGGGGGATAAATAGAGATGTGAAAATTACAGAGGCATTGCGTTGCTGGAAACAACTTATAAGATATTGGCACAGATTTTGCGTTCAAGATTAAACGAAGTTATTGAAAATACTGTAGGAGAGTCCCAAGCAGGATTTAGGGGAAATAGATCAGTAATGGATCAATTTTTGCCCTTAAGGAAATACAAGCAAGTTGTTACGAATATAAAACTGCGTTATATGTGCTGTTCGTAGACTATAAGCAGGCGTATGACCGGATCTGGAGGAAGCAAGTGTATTGGGCTTTGGAGGAGCTAAGGGTACCCTAGGAAACTGATAAGTTGAGTCAAAGCGTCTCTAAAACAAACAACAAATGAAGTTCTATGGAAAGGGGAAAAGTCTAGCGAATTCACGGTGGAGCAGGGACTGAGACAAGGAGATCCAATGTCAACAACAATATTTAATCTAGTTCTGGAGGCTGTAATGAGAAAAAGTAGGATTAAGATGGATGAAGCAATAATGAAAAATGATCACCAATGTGTAGCTATAGTAGCGAAAAGAAAAATAGAACTACAAAGAACCATAAGAAAAATAGTAAATGTATCAAAAAGTTATGGGCTGGAAATTAACCAAAGTAAAACAAAATACATGTTAATGGGGGACACACAGGATTTTTCAAATAAATATTTTTTCGCGGGTGGGCATTTAAATAACTTTCCAACAAAGGGTGGACAAACGAACATTTTTCATGGACAAACGAATGACGTATTGTTCTTCCAAAATTCGCATTTGGAGAGGTTCTAACTTCACAGCTACTCACGTTAAGCCGTTGTAACGCCCATCCTTCACTTATTCATCTCGCAGAGACAATCTTCCTTCTAGAAATACTCCACAATCATTTCAAATGAAACCTCGGAACTTATCAACAAATTGTTAGAAAATCCGTGGGAAACAAAATTGCTTATAAACAACTACACATTGTATCTTATCTTCCACGCGTTCGTCGACTTCTTGCCACGGTGCACATCCACGGCGACGTTCGTTCCGAATTGCCCGGCAGCATCGTCAGATCGAAACCGTTCGCGAAGCGATCCCTATCGAATCGCACCTCTCTCTCTCGCGCTGAAATTCGATTCCCACGATCACGACGAAGAGCTCCTCATCGAACCGGTTCGAATTTTCCTCGATCTACGTCCTCACGTAAAAGAAAGAACTTGGCCTTCTTTCTTCCTCTATGCGGCTGTTAATTGTCGCGATCGGCAACGTGTTCGCGAAGCCGCAGACTTCGCTACGTGTAACATAGCGCTTTGAAAATTGAAAGGTGAATGTGAGCGGTTTTATCGTCCTTTCTTCCGTGTTATTCGCGATAAATACGGACGTATTCGGGGTTCTTCTTTTCGTTTTTACTTTTATTACGGAATAATGGCGCGTAGACAACACAGGTACAATCAGGAAACGGCACCACCTCCGCCGTCTAAAGGCCCTGGTAAGGTTCTTTGATAGTTGATTCTAGTATTAAGCACGTTACGATGTGCACATGTCGGATACGAACATATGGTGGAGTTTAATTTCGATGCCATTTTGTTTATGTTTGTTGGGTAATAAGTTTTTTTTTTTAAAATTAAATGTGTTTAGGTGAATCTGTCGTAAATGTAATCGATTTTTGATGTCAGTTTTAGACGATCTTTCTTTAAATTTTTATTAAAACTGTAATAAAGCGAGGTCGTATCAGTTCTACATTTCTTAGAAGACGGTTGTAAAACTTATAGTAATCCAAATGTAGAGATAAAATCTAATTGTATAATTTGATAATGATTTATCGTGTTGTTGTAATGTATACAGTATGATTCATTGAACGATAAATTTTTTGGGTAACGTAGCTTTTTCCATATTATATACATATATACACAGTGCGTCCCCGGATTGACTTCACTATATATATATATATATATATATATATATAGGTATAATTACAATTATACCTATAGTGAAGTCCATCTAGGGACACACTGTATATTATAACCATACTTGATAACATGTGATGGTGTAAATATTCGGTCAAATGCAGTCGAAGATCTTGGCCACGTTTCTGGCCAAGCACGTGTGTCGAATACATTAGAAATCTAACCTCCCTGTCTCAGTGAAAGAACACATCGACAATATCAATACCTGTGCCTTACACTCTGTACTTTTACCAGTGAGATACCCCGACCTAGATCATCTACTTTCTTGACCCCTACTTTCCAGGTTTTTCTATTGGTCTCTTGTTCTTACTGCACCTTCTTTTTTTTTTTTTTACATTTTTTCATATTTTTCGCGTTCATCTTCTTTTTGTTGTTACTTTTCTTATTTTTATTCGATTTCCCCTTTTGAATCCTTGTCGAGTGCTCCTTTTGATTTCTCTTCGTCCCGTTATTCTACTTCTCCCTTAGGTTCTTCTTCTTTTACCTTATTATACCACTAAATATCGAGAGGGATGGACATACTTATTGTGCCCGTTAAGTGGTGAGGAGTTTACTGCCTGATCATACAGATAGCCTCACAAGAGAACACAAATATGACAAAAAAATGGTAAAATTCTGCCGTTTTCTCGCATCCAAAGCAGCAAAACCCGAAATCGTATCTAATTTCCGAGAAAATGCATTCAGTAACGATTTGCACCACAATCGTCTGATTCGTATTTAGTTTCATTTCATTTCATTTCATTTATTTACATCAATATTATATACAATAATAATTGATTTTAGTCAAGTAAAAGAAGGAAAATATAAAGCAGGTTTAAAATTTAAACGAAATAAATAAATAAAATTAGAACATAAAGTTAAGTTTCAGAGTTAAGCAGAATTAAATTGTCCTCACCACTATTGAAGTGCTTTTGTTTCTTCTTTTTTTTTTTTTAGTCTGGATTTTGCAGCCTTCTTTTTGGATTGTCGTATTTCCTCTTAATACTGTAGAGCTCACCCCCACAGATTAGAAACTACATAAACAGCTTCTCCTTAATTTTTATTTTTAATTTTATTAATTAATTAATATTCTGTCCTGAGGTTATACACGTTTTTATTTAGCTTTGTGTGTCTTTGAGTTATAAGTTTTTGTTACGGGACGGAAGAAATCTGATTCGATATTGATGACAGTTTGACTCGATTTTCGAAGGAAAGTTGAATGAAACCGATCCATGTTCTAGACCCTACAGATTACATGTTGTTTTTGAATAAAAGAGGATTCGTTATTGCGTTGCTGTAAACAAGTCGTAATTTATCCCAAAAGCAGTCATTCCATGTCAACTGGGCTAATTCACCCGATCTTCTCCAATTTTACTGGTTGTACCTACGGCACCTTTAGGAAGTTTTCAGCCTAGTAGCAGCGGCAGAGTTATTTGCATAAATGTCACTTTTACCAGGCGTACATTGACTATTAACTGGGAAAATTTCAGCGTTTTAAAACTACCTGTTTTATAATTAACGATTGCTAAAGTATTGGACAAATTTGTCGCGACAAAATTTATGAGCCACTGTGAGTCTATTTTGTAACAAATATATTGCTTTCTAAGCCCGTTTATTAGCAGTTTCGAGTTCTCTAAAAAGGTTGGCTCAGTATACCGATTTTCATCATTTTGGCTTTCCTGGATCTGAGGCAGTATAATGACAAACCTGGCCATTTGTTTCGAATCATTTCCGCATAGTGGTAGAAATTATTTTTATGCAAATAACTCTGGCACCTCCACCAGGCTACACATCAGGCTGAACCATTGCAAGACTTCTTGAATATCCTATAGGTACAAACTGTAAAAATCAAATCAAAATTGGAGATGGTCGAGTGAGGACTCTTGGCCCGCTTAACATGGCTTGGGTCACTAGTGAATGGTCAGTTTTTTAAGATTGGGTTTGCCTATAAGACTCTCCTGCAACTGTGTTATTTCCATCGTAGATTAATATCACCTGCTGATCGCCTTAGAGGCACCCAATTGCACTTCGTTTGAAATTAGTTCTACTTACGTTAAAATAGTTTCAGTTGGAACAGAAAGCAGAAATACTCTAGTTTCATGCTGTGGTGGAGTGGTTTACAAGAGCTTCAGGCACGAAAGAATCCCTCGATATTTTATTCACATTCAACATCAGCATTCGGTGGTTTTGCATTGATATTCGCTATTCGACTCGTTCGGTCGACCCTGTTCGATTTGACGTATGTTTATTGTTTAGACAAAGAAATGTGAACGTAAATCAATATGTTACATAAGATCAAGTGTATGTTTACTTAGGGCATGTATTATTTAGACGATACTGCATGTCGAACATCGAGTGCGTATCAACAACTCTGGCAATGAATTAGTAGGCCCTGCGGTACTGAAACAAATCGATTAGTTCCCCTGTTTTCTCTTTTTTACACTCATCGACTTGTTTCTACCTCATATAATCTTCTAAATAAATTTGACGCATTAGTTATGACAAACCCTGTATATGAGACTTATTGACAAAATCATCAAAATTTGTTCTTTTGCGTGGTTGCATCAAGAAACCTTTTTACATTCACCAATAGGAACGAATATTTAGCCACAAGAAAAGGCATTTAGAAACTACTTAGATTGAATGTCCAAGCGTGCGGCAACGCAACATGAAGATTATATATTTTTTTCTTTCAGATGCTCTGAAAAAGAATTGTCAGTTGTGTCCATATAACAAAACGATATTCTTCTATTTTACATAATAAACTAAGAAAAAGTATATTACAGTTTTATAAAAGATTCAATTTTTCAAATATCATTATTTTCATTATTTTAATCTTAATGTCGCGTTGCCGCACGCTTGGACATTAATGGATTAAAGATGTTAGTATCTTAACCAGTGGCAGGCTTATTTAAAATAAATAGTTGCGTATCAATTTATCATTTTTTCTTTACATTACTCGCCCATATTTTATGTAAAGTATTGCACTTAAAGCAAAAGTCCATTGGTGACTACTGACTCCATGCCTATAGCAAACGTCACCAATCACTACTTTATTTCGGTCTCCGATATTTCGTAGAAAGCAAAGTGATATTTCTACTAAATTTAAATCACCAAATCGTCTGAATTAAGGAACAGAAAGTTCGCGGAAATTACATATGTGTAGGATGAATAGAATTTATGAACAATTCTGAATCACCTTAATATGTGTACATACTGTACATACATACATCAATGTACAACTGTACATACGAAATTTAATGATTTGGCACGACTTCCCGAGCTATATTCACTAAATTGTTAATCAATTAAATATTTTCACAATGCGTTTTTTGTGATGATTTGCAATATTCGAGTGCAAGAGAGAAATTGGTAATAACTATGAAAAGTGACCTATGCGAAGGATTCAAGTTATTAACGACAACTCGACATATTTGATTCATCAGTTTACCACAGTTGAAATTGTTTAACTTATTTTTCCATGAAAAGTAGTAACTTTGGACAAACGAGAAACTGCGTCAAAGAAGAATGAAGTGGAATTTTAATTTGACATAGAAACAACTCAATCTAATATCTTTAAGTAACAGTAAGCATATGATTATTCTAATTATTCTAAAAATCTACTTAAAGTTATCGTTCTCGATTCAAACCAGCAGATCTAACTGCCATTCACAGATTAATACTTCAAATTTCTTTGATAATTCATATTTACTACCCATCAACTACGTAGAATTAATGCTAGCGATTAAATTTAGAAATGAGTCCTAATTTGGACTAAAATTGTACTTCATCAAAATGTAACGATTGAAATGTGCTTCGTCGTCTCGAACGTTCTAATCTGTAGGTTCAGAGTAGACGAGTTTAGTAAACGTGCTTTTAGAATATAAAAGAAGGATATAAACGCTTTCAGAAAAGTGTTATTGATAAATGAAAAATACATTTTAAGACGTAAACTTACGGATAAGTAGTTCCATATTTCATTTCTAATCCCTCAAGGTTAGCTGTCTCGATTATATATACAATACATATGTAAGTACAACATGATATGGAAATTACAACACCAAGAAGAATTTTTTGACCAAACCTGGCAGAAACATTTACCTATTCAAATGTAATAATTGTTTAAAACTACAAAGAAAACGGACAAAAAATTAATGCGTTTTATTTTTTCTTTATGAATAATATCTTGGGACCTACTCTATCAGTTTCACACTTCCTCACTCTTCGTGGCATAGATTCCAGTAGATGGTTGATACCCCCATGGGGTATAGTGGGTTAAGGAAGTACCCTCGATAAATCAGTTAACAAACAGAAAATTACGAAAATTTTGCAGAAATGTCAAAACCATACAAAAATGAATCAGTTAAATTTTTGTAATCTTTGGTTGACGTTGAAAGAAGATATTCATCATTTCATTTCGATGGACGTAAGGTGGGGCTTGTGGGAATCTGTGATTTTGACGCACTTTATCGTTTATCACGTTGGAATTAACACAGAGATTTTGATAAAATTTGAAGAAGATATGAACGAATATCCCATGAACGTTTTTCATTTCCTAAACATGTAAAACTTGCTTGTCTTAGAAGAAATTACTAAAAAAAGAAGAAAGATTTTTGAGCAATTCCCAAACGTGATAACACCGCAGTATTGTAGGTTCTTTTCCCGTAAACATTGCGAATCGATTTTCTCAATTCACTTTGTCGCACTCGATTGTCGTACATTTTTTGGAAACTTTTTTCCTTCCCAATAATACCTGCTTTCACTCATTTTTTCAAATTACTAATAGATAATATAGAAACTACGTGCTGGCTGCTTCATTATTTCATACATAAGTATTAGTACCTTGTTGACCGAGCCTTGCTCGGAGTTCCCAAAATTTTTTTGAATAATTTTGAACCAAATAATAACGCCCTTTTATTTTAGTTTTGATATTTAATTTATATTGTATATTTCAAGTATATATAGTAGCACATATATATTAAAAGTTTATAATGTTAAAAGTATGTGAATTTACATGTTTTTGTTAGTTTTCCTAGATAATTTTCTTTTATTAACATACTACTTTCAGCGCCATCTATGGTTCAGTAGTAAAGTTTTAATTATTTATAATTTCGCTTGGCTGCATGATGTTAAAAAAAGTTGCTAACCCACGTTTAGGCCGAAATTGGTGAAAACCTGGACTACATGGGTTGAATCGAGACCGGGACCATACTATATCGGTTTCTCATCACCAAAAACTCGCAGATACTAAATTGTAACAAAATCTTGAGAGTAATTTTCGACAACACATTTTATGTACCGCAGAAATAAGTGAAAGCGGGACAAAAAAATTCTTGGGACCGCGACCATGCTAGATCAATTTTGTGTTCTCGAAAATCCCCAGATACTAAATTGCATAAAAATTGCTAAAGTAATTTTCGATAACTAATTTCATATACCGCAATACCAGAAATGTGTGTAAACCGGGTCAAAATGGATTTTCCCGGACTGGAACCATGCTAGATCGATTTCTCGTCCCCGAAAACCCCTAGGTACTAAATTTCATCAAAATCGTTAGGGCCGTTTTCGAGAAACCAATTCTATATATATATATACAAGAATTGATCGTTTAAATATATTACATTAGGTACTTATATGTGAGCATGTACGGAACGCAGTGTTGCCAAATTATATACTACGTTACTCAAGTAGAAGGTTGAAATTCCTTCGACTTACTACGTACCGAGGTTACTTCGTTAAGGCGATTTTCAATTTTAATTCGAATTCTTTGAACTGGCGGTAATTGTCACGTTGCCGCACTCTAGGCATAATCAAATTTCTGAAACAACTTAAACAAAATTAAAACAAGAGGAAACGGCGAAAATTGAATAAAAAATCGCCGACAATAATGTTAGAAAAAGTGCATGAAATGTCAGATATGCCAAACGTTTCTGCCAAGTTTGGTCAAAAAATTCTCACCCGTTCTTGGTGTTGCAATTTTCATGTCGTGTAGCATAGTTTCAGTGTAGTTTTAGTGATCTAACTGGGCAACAATGTTGGTTATTTTGCTAACAAGGGAAGCGCTGTAATTAAAATATCAGTGCGTAATTTAAAAAGAAATGAGGCCAGAACGAATAAATAGCTATTTACCTTATCTTGCAAGATATACGCTTATGCATTTATATGCTGACATAACAATAAATAACGACCTAAAAATGTACGCACCTTATCAGTATTAAAACAGCACAAATAGCGGTTGTTCATCAATGTATGAAAATGAAGTAATTATTATTGCTGTGCCTGTAATTACCAAAACGAAGAAAATTTGATTGAATAAACACTTCGAAATTAGCAATATAAGGATAAACAAAGGAACAACGTAGAATTAGAAATCCAATTTTGGAGGGGATTAAGAAAAAGATTATAGGGGAAGAACGTTAAAATCAAGTTCTGGAAACTCACTAGTTAAATTTTGGAAACTCACAGTTACATTTTGGAAACTATAGTTTGCAAGCCCAAAGTTATATTTTAGACGCCCAAACTGAAACTGGAAGCTCAGATTTGAACAGAATCAATCTTCGGAAGAAAATCGAACATTCGGTAATGTTAAAACCAAGCCACTACGTTTTGAAAGTCCAAAACAAAACTTTGAAACTTCAACATTGACCTATTTAACGTCAAAACTAAGCTCTTATGCATTGAAAGGCCAGTGTCACGCATTGTAAGATCAAAATTAACATTGAAAGCCGAAAATCAGAAAAACTCAAACTTAAATTTCGAAAGTCCAAACTCAATCTTGAAAGTTCAAACCTAAACTATGGGAGTTAAAAGTCGAACTTTAGAAGACCCAAATAACGCTTTTAAAGCTCAGAGCCAAACTTTAGAAGGATATATTCGTTGCTGTCTACTATTTGATGCTGAAGGATATCCAGTTTTTTGCGTGTCGTTTTGATGTACAGACCAAAATGAACAATTGATTCATTTGATACTAGCTCAGAAAATCGTTCAACAGTCTTCATTTCCAATAACCATTTTCTCCATTCACTGGCTCCGATTGAAGCTGAAGCTGACGGAAAGATTTAGAGTACTGTGCAAAGATAGAAAATTTTCTTTTTAAGTATAGATCGTGATGAATGTTGTACAAACAAACAAAATGAAGAACTTATGTCCTTCTAAATACTATATTTTTTTCCGGTAGTACAATATAGTCCTTTAACAATTGATTGTAGGGCTCCTTGCGATTTGTGGTCAGCTTTCTAATAATCTGTTATATAAAGATCAAAAAATCAATTTCATAAACTACCAAGAATTAATAAACAGATCGCAACCCAAATCGCAGTTGGCCAGTCGACTATGCTTTTGATATAGTAGTAGTATCTATTATCTTCACATTTTTTATTGGATGATGTTTCTTCAATGCCGTATATCTGATGTGAAGTAAAAATTTGGTGACAAAAACGATCAATAAGCATTTATCTTCAGATCTCTCCTCGATTTTGACGTTATTTTCGCTTAATTCGCGTGTATCACCTTGGAATCATTTACTGCAAAAAAACCAGTATTTTACAGAGGCACGTACATCGAACTTATTTTTTGATGACTTCAATATTTTTGGTAATTCATGAATATTAGCACAAAATTGTGCTTTCAGTGTTTACCTCTTAAGCTATGTATATCTCCATTGGTGGAGTTCATTTCCTTGAATTTGGTCCCTTCACTTTGGATCTTACATATTTCTATCTTTGTAATCGTAGCTTTAGAATTCTTTCATATTAAGGAATTGATAGCAAACAACATGGGAGTTTTATGTTAATAAACTGCTTGTATAATATTCTTTGAAATGATACTATAACTGATATTGATCTAAAAATTGACAACCTTGATATTGACATCGATTTCAAACAGACATTTCAAAACTTATTTCTCCTACGTACGAAATCTGGCAAATAATTCTAAATGCAAATTTCGAGCTCTAATGAAATCTCATCACAATGAATTGCATTCGTGCCGTTTGTTTTAATAATTTATTATAATTTATGTACGATTGAAATTACACGAATAAAATTAAAACGGCAGTCTGAAATCGGTATACAAATCGGTAGCATTCTGAATAACAAATACGGTGGATGTATGATGTGTTTCGCTAATTATATTTGTTACTTCATCCGGTGAATATTGAAGTAGAACTCCGATGTGTCATCTATGGAATTTGAGTTCGTTCTAACTACATTTTAATCTACGTGTGAAACGTATATCGATATAGTAATCTTTTATTTTACGGGACGCCGCGTAAAATACAATTTTTCTATAATGAAATTCATTCAAAACGCTGATCTCAACATAAAGTGAGATGTTCGAAAAATTATGCAATTGAAAAGGTAGATAGCCGACGAAAATAATTATACATATAATGAGTATGTGCGTTCTGATCATCGTAGAAGTTTGCCAGAAAGTTTTCTGCCGTTTGGTTCGAACGAGGATGTGAGGTAGCGCATGAATAAGTTGGCGGCGAATGGGATTACTGCCAAATTTTTCTGAATGCAATGCCATATTTTAATTTTGAACGTACAGCTGGAATTGTAAAATTCTAATCCCTTTGAAGATTTGATATACACCTATGACAAGACGTTCAAACGTTCCAATTCGCGCCAAAGTAGAGATATTTCAGAATTACCGTACTTGTTTAACTCCATGTTTCTTTTTATTACATGTTAACACCACTTAGTAGTGATTACAATTGCTCGTTTTACGCCGATAGCTATTGGCGGGCCGCATAAAAGTTTACACATAAAATCAAACATTGGTCGTCTTCGCGACGTAGAACTAGGAAATAGTATTTACGGCAGCGTGCATGTACACACATAACAGACCTCATTGAGACCCGCAGTTATACTGAAGTTTGTATCGAACCCCACCACTGTATACTCGTACACAAATCCCCAATTTCCGAACTTAAAATTAACTGCAGATTCTAGGGAATTTTTCCCAAAAACTCAACGATACAAAAATATAAATAAAACAAACAAAAGCGGAACTTAGCGTGATGTAGTTTTCCATTGTCGACTTTGCACGGCGTGGTATTCGGTATCCGGACGGAAGTTGTCCAAGATGGCGGGTTTTCTCGCGCTTGATGCAAAGATGTCGAAAAAACTAGCCTCTAGCTCCTACGATAGTTCTACACTCGTATCTACTCGTTAATACTAGCTTACACTAGTTATACCAGCCTTTACTAGTTTACACTAGCTCCGTATGACAACGTGAAAGATACGATAACGACATGTAATTCACAAAAAGGAAGACTCACCTCTAACTGAGGGTAAAGCAACGTGGATGATTACTTTGAACAACAAAACTGGGAGGGGGGCACTCTAGGTTCTCTCAACGATACTATTCACTTCCCAGCGTCGAATTTTCGTATATATATCCTCGATAACGAGATTTAAACGCGAAACGGAATAAACTTAGGCACGGAAATCGATCTGCTCAATCGCAACGTTAGAAGTGGAATCAATAGCACGTGCGCATTCAATCGGTGCAATCCGTATCATTGAATCAAAATTACGAACGCGGAGCATCATCCACACGTTAAACATTGAAGCGAGAGATCATAGAATATTAAAACAGAAAACTATAACAATACAGAAAACCTAATCGATTGTAGCCCGGTATATTGCCCATAACTTCACAATTATTGGAATTTCAGTATTAAACTTACATACAATGTTCTTAAGACTACAAACTTTGAGATGAGCTGAAAAAAAAAAATTGAAAAAAATTGTGTGTGGAGTTCACACGCGGTGATAGTGAAACCTTTAGAAAAGTAAACTGCGAGAGAATGAGACGAATGCAGTATCAGGAGTGGAGATAATTATAGGGTTTATTTGTTATATAATATTGGTACCAAAGCTTCGTAATACGCATGCGTACACGTACTAACACACGTACAAAAATACACACAGAATGCTGCTTTGACCAAAGCAAGTAGTGATGGGAAAAATCGTTATTTTAAATAAATAAAATTAATAATTTCGATCGTTATTGTTATTTTGAAATAACGGTTGCAAAATAACAGGTTATCGTTATTTCGTATTCAACAGTTCTACATGGTAACAACATTGTCGGTTCTGAAGATTAATTCATATTATAGGCTGAGTTTGATTTTTAATTATTTATATTAGCATTATTTTATTTTGTACATATTATACAACGTTTTTTTTTTCTAGTTTTTGTACATTTTTTATACAACATTGTTATTTTCTTTTATTTTACATTTGATAATTTCAATGCATACAATTATTTAGAAAATATTTCTATAATAAACGTCCGATTCGATATTAACTAGCACCATAATTACCGTTCGAATATTGTTTATGTACGGGAGTTGTAGCTGTGGTCTCGATCAGACAGTCGTAACTTAAGCAAACATTAGGCAGTGAAATATCGGCAATACGCAGGCGCATCCAAGCACACATATATACAACGCTTGGTAGACAAGAGTGGAGATATCATTCTCTCTCATTCTCTCGCAGGATAAATCCTGTAGATGTATATGTTTGTTTCTTTTTAGTGTCGCTTTTTTCGTT
This sequence comes from Chrysina gloriosa, assembly GCA_038088585.1. Taxonomy (NCBI): domain Eukaryota; kingdom Metazoa; phylum Arthropoda; class Insecta; order Coleoptera; family Scarabaeidae; genus Chrysina; species Chrysina gloriosa. The sequence continues at coordinate 8,972,989 of CM076090.1, read as the reverse complement.
TCATCGAGTTTCAAATCACTCACAACGGTGTTAAAGAAGTTTTCACTTCGAAAACATTTTTACTCAGATATTTAAAGATGTTTTGATAGGAATAGAACAACGTCTGGTACTCCATGTATCAATGTATACCAACTCCTCTTAAGTATTGTCGTTATTCTTGAACCCTTGCAATACCTATTTATAGAGTTTGGATGACTCCCTACAAAACGATTTAATGAATTAGGCTCATCGATTGGGCAGTTACAAGGTAGTTGTGCAATAGCTTACTAAGTAAGCACAAATTGATTAGGCCGTTTATAGAGTCATACAGATTCTATGAATTAAAATTTTGGCTATCGTAAGTTAACATTTTAACTTTCTGGGATTTTTTCCGGCAATATGTGACTTAGATTTATCACCTGAAGAGTTGTTCGGTTCTGTTAATAACTCGCTTACAATTTGTTGGGATAGGGCAGGGGTTTTCCAAACTTTTCAGCCTTGGGGCCATACTGATTACTTCAGTGAGTTTTCTGCGTATTATACTTGTCATTAAGCTTTACCTAGCAAGTAAATAAATCCGAGTTATTATCATTCTGTGTTTTTATCCAACTTATCACAACAATAATAAACTATTAGCTGTCGCGGGCCGGGTTGATGACACTGGCGGGCCAGATTTGGCCCGCCGGCCGTAATTTGGAGACCTCTGGGATAGAGCAATAAATAAAGACTAATAATTATTATCAAGGAAAGTTCTTTTATTTTATATCATTTCTGCACAAGGAGAAACACGACCGTTTATGTGAGCGATATACAACAGACTCATTCAGTTACTTCACGCACCGACATACGAAGACCGTGTATGTACGGTTCAACGCTACGATACATCCGTCTTTTGTTTATGTTTCCCTTTTAAATACATAATTTACGACGGGCCTATGTGTTTAGGGGTCAATTCATTTTTGACGTGTGTTATCGGTGAGCGTTGTTTAGGCTCGCATTCTTCCGTGAGAATATAATTCTTCTACCACAGCTTTCCAACACAATTTGTTAAATAGGTAACATTTGCTAGACTCCTCAAGTTTACCATTTGTTTTTTGCTTTTCTTCTTCAAGTACTTGTATTTATTGAGTGACTTCAGAAGTACTTTGGAAAATTTTTGCCAATGTTGCTACGTTAGCATTGAAACTTTCAAAGTTAAGTTTACCTTTACTGGATTTAGCTAGGGACTTAAAAATAAAAACGCTTTACATCTAAGAACATCGATTGCGACTCGCTGTGTGTATTGTACTGAGAATTTAGTTAATTTCTTAAACAAAATGCACCGGCCTAGCTCTTAATTAATGATATAAAAGCATAAATTATAACAAATTATATTTATAAATTTTGAGAAATATTTAACATAAAATAAAGATAATTACCTAGTATAGTGTGTGTGTGTAAGTGTAATTTCTTTTATTCGATGATGGTTCTTCCTATGTCTCCTCTCTTGAATTCCTTCTTCGATGCAGCTCTATTTTCTATGGATTCTTCCCTCTCTTAACTTTTTATTTTCAATGGATTCTTCCCTTTTTTTAAATTCTTTCTTCTCCGGAGTGGTCAGGTTTTTTTATTCACTGGTACTTCCTTTAAAACCCTTTTGGTCCAAAATATATTTTAAACTTTTTGTTGACTTATCTATCTTGTCAATTTTCTTCGTCGCCAGCCAAACTTTTTATTTCTTCCGGAAACCAGGACTACACTACATTATTTCTCCGTTGTCCACGAAACGACGATGACTTCAGTTCGTCCAAGCCGTAACGTTGTTATAGAAACCTGTATTGTTAATGTCCATGTATCCTTGGTTATTTATATCCAGTAGTTATGAGGGATTCATGTGATGTGAAAGTGTTCAATGTATGTGTATTAATACCTACAATGCTTTTCTATCTTTTAATCGATGCTTTTTATAATAATTAATAATTTTATTTCTCGTTACTTAATTTTCTCCCATTAAACGTCTCTAGCTGGAGTTAAAATAAGGAACTAACACCCGTAGGGTAATAAAATGCTTAAAAGGTGGTGTGCGTGGTATCGAAAAAGTATAAATAGAACGCAAAAATAAACCGAAGGACATTTGAACATAAACATCCATAACCCCAACATTAACTGTGAATTTTGATGTATTGAATTGCAATAAATAATTTAATTTAAAATTAAAATTTAATTTACCATTTTAATTTTCTAATGGTAATTAAACATTCGAGTATTACTATACTACAATATACAGGTTGCACGATTACACCATAATCTATCTAATGCAAACCAACATCCTCAAAAACATTTTTTCTCGCTTTCTCGCGGTGAAGATAACTCCAAGCAGCGGTCGTGAAACCGACTTCCTGCAAAAACTGCATTTATTTTACGCGAACTGGTCAGAGAAAAAGCAATTCAATGCAGTGTAAAGAGGGAATTCTTATGTTACATCGCGCAACCTTATACCCGCCATGCGCCTTTTCTTTACATACCTACCTTCCGTTGTAACTTACACCTACGCAATTTGACATTGAATCCGACGGCACAGCTCGCCTACCTACCTACACGGGCGATCCCCTGCATTGCGCGAGGTGACTCCCGCTACGCGTCGTAAATAAACAATCGCACCGAAGTCGCAGAAACGTCGAACGCGATCGGGTTTGTGGAGGGTATGTGTAAAATTTTGCGATAAAATAGCGTTGTAACCAGGAATTGCTAATATCCGACGACGTAGTTAGAAACGCGGCGTAAAAATTTCCGTATACATTACGTACGTACAGTAACGTTTCGTCGATGAGTTGCTGCCGTTCCAGCAGTAGGTTTCGTGCGAAAAGATTTGGTGGTCATTTGTTTGATTGCGTTTATTTTTCTGTTTTGCAGTGGCGGACCTTATATATTGGCGGGATCCGAAGAAGTCTGGCCCGGTCTTCGGTGGAGTTTTAATAGTATTATTGGCACTTACCTATTTCTCGTTAATAAGTGTAGTTGCGTACCTGTCGCTGTTGGCCCTCACGGGCACGATTTCTTTCCGAATTTACAAGAATGTCGTACAGGCTGTTCAGAAGACTGGCGATGGACATCCATTCAAGTGAGTAATTTTAATTTATCATTTTCAATTGTTTGTGGATAAATATTGAAAGATAAAAGTGAAACATATGGTGACTATTATATGCGCTTTTCATTTATTAATGACGTCTTATACCTATTAGGTAGACAGTATTAAGAACATTTGAAAGTTTTAGAATCCAGAACTTGATTACATATATATAGGGTGTAACTGTGAAAATGGTAAAAAGTTTGGCCAAAGGTAGATAATTAAAATATATTTAATATTTGCTTAATCAACATAGGGCGCCAAAGGTACCGTTCACAAGATATTTATAATTAAAGTGTTGAGTCCGGCCCTGTTACAAAATTATAGCGAGTTTCCAATACGACTAACGATCGGATCATTGATCGAGCAAGCATAAATAATTTATGAATAGGCGGTCCACTTCAAATTTGCGAATTTTTCACACTGCTTGCACAGTACATACATGTTATCTACGGTTTATTAATCATTTTGTTTTAAACATTTTTACACAGTATTCACATAAACATATTATTATCAAATAGGTCTAATGTTAGGCATTTCTTGTGATATTTTCTTTGTTTTTTTGACTTTATATTGTTTACCAATAAATAAATCTCCTTTTGAAAGAAAACATTTTTATCATTACCAATAAAAGATCGTCGAACTTTTCAAATATAGGCCAAGTTCATGCAACGACAACGAAATAAAACATATTTATTTTTCTGTAATAGTGACAGAGAAGCGTTATTCACCTGTCGATAATATGCTATTTACTGGCGGCCCTATTTTAATGAAACGATCGGCTTACATTGCAGAATACCCGAATACTAACTGAATGCCCGATTCATTTCGACTTTAAAAAATCCCTTACCTCTCAAATAAACGTCTACGAGAAACACAGTACCGTAATGTAAAAATATAGGGGGCCAAAATTCTATTAAAATTAATGTCCGACCGAAACAAGATTTGCAGCCGAAACCGAAACCGAAACCGAACCTTCGGCCTCGGTCTCAGTTTCGGCCGTAACCGAAACCAAAACCGAAACTTATTTAAACCTATTAAAATTTCAATTGTATGCTGAAATCTAGTGTATGTTTTACATGTTATATAGTTCATTTGTGTTAAATGAAATAAAGAAAAAACAACAATTACGGTATGTAGGAAAAGGAGATATTTATGTATTTAGGTATTAACTTGCTGACTGACAATTACGAGACACGAACTCGCTCGAACGAAGCACGACAATTCACGAACACTGAGTTTCGGTGCGGCCGAAGTTTCGGCTGAGTTTTGGCCGAAACCGAAACTGTGGCCGAAACTAGATTTTTGGCCGAAACTGGCCGAAACCGAAACCGAAACCGAAACCGAATGTTCGGGTGGCCACTAATTAAAATTAAGCAAAAATGTTTCGCGTAATTTGCCATTGTTTTTGCTGATTACGTTAACTATACCATACTAGCTTTACTATATTAATAAATTAAGCATTTTCATAGTTACACCCAGTATGTGTCAGTGTAGGACTAGTAAAGTTAGAAAAGCTAATCGGTTATGATCACATTTTTATTGCAAAAGATCTGAAACAAAGCGTAGATTTTGAACCAAGTAGAAGTGTAGTGACTAATTTATAGGCAACCAAGAATTATTTCATGCTTGTCATAAGCATCCCGTTTTGAAAATAAAGGTTTATCCCAAGTATCCGTAAATATGAAGAAAACAATGTGAATCATGTTATTCATGCACTTTATATCGCAGCTGAGCCGCATGTAAACTAAATGCATTGTAGGAATCACTCCTACAGGTGAACTTACGAATAGGTAAGCGTAAGAAACCTAAACTTCTTCGGAACCCATCTCGAAATCTTTGGAGTTGGTCACTATACATTTTGAAAATTTACATGAGCAAAATTAGACTGTTGAAATAAGAATCTTATGGTGGTCTCTAGCCAAATTTATCTTAGCAATTATTCATAACTAGGGCGCGGCGTTTCTAGTCACAACAGGGGCGAAGCAGTTCGGTCTTTGAAAGGGTGAAAAGCACCTCCAAGAATGGATGCGTCTTTTACCAAATTCGAAAAATAATTTCAAGAGCTTGGAGAGAGTTACTATGACAAAGAAAAAAGTAGAGAAATTAAAATCTACATAACTCTCACATGAATGACCTCAGTGAGGTTGCCAATTGGGAGTAATAACTCTGCAATTGTTGCAAGAAGAAAATATTCAAACATATAGACATATAGCGCTTCAAGAGGGCTACTGAAATAGATCTGAATCGGTAACCATATTCTTAAAACTATTACTCCCGCCCAGCCCCACAGGTTTGCGGAAACACCGATTTCGTTGACGTTTGGTAATTATGTAGGGCTGGTTGAACTATGGAGAAGGTCGATTCCTGTTTCTGCCAGTAACGCCTTTGAAGAGGTGAAAAGCACCCCCAAGAATGGGAGCGTCTTTTGCCAATTCCTCTGCAAGGAGGTAATACTCAAAATATGGGCATATACCGCTTCAAGAGGGGTATTAAAACATATGTGAATCGGTAACCCCCTTATAAATCTAATCCTTTCTCACCTTTACCGATTTCGATGAAACTCGGAAGTTATGTAGAGATGGTAGCACTATATAAAAAGCTGGTTTCTGTCTCTGATCTAAAAGCATCTGAAGGCTGGTAATTGGGCTGTTTTTCGTTTTTTGCCAACTGCAGTTATTGCAAGAAAAATAAATTTACTGACCGACTATAGGTTCAAAACCAAGCCTTTATCGTATCAAAGGACTCAGGGCCGGGGCCAGTGGTCATAGGGAACTTAAAATAACAAAAATATTTTGCCGCTTTTGTTTTGACGTATAAATAAAGTCATAGGTGTTTATTATAGGTACTATAAGCATGTTTGTTGCCTTAATTTGTTAACTTCTTATGAGAATAACACAATTACACATCAAACGCATTTGGGACTTCTGTTTATTGTACATGGTTTATAACTAAATTGCGATAAGTACAAGTTCCTGGAAAATGTCTTTATCCGAAATTTAAATATAAATACCAAATAGGCATATTTCAATATCCGGATTGAAGCGGCTAACTAACTAGTAAAGGCTATTTAAGTTTGTAAAATTGTAACAATAAGCGTTATCCATTTAAGCATGTTTTAGATGGCCCTCTTGAAACTCAATATACCTACATAAGTTCCGTCAAAATCGCAAAATAATGGGGTTAGGAGGAGTAGGTAAGGGTATTTCTTAATATTTAATAAGCATAACCATATTTCATACGATATGTTTCGAGAGCCTTGTTGAAGCTCACACATCTACATGACTAAATATTTATTTAGCCGGTTTTTACCACCTCAAAAGCTTTTGGAGCAGTAACAGAAACCGGTTTTTTTACATGGTGTGATTCCACACCACTGCCAATTTTTATCGAAATCGATGTTTCCGCAAGTCAATGAGGGCGAGAGAGGGTATTTTTCTTTTTAAGAATAAGGGATACTGATTCAAACATGTTTTTGATGCGCTATATGCCCATATTTTGAATATTTTGTTCTTGCTAGAATTATAGAGTAATTGGAAAAAACGGTACCATCCTTACGAGCCCTTCTCGCGCCTCCAAAAGGGTTAGTGGCAGAAACAGAAATTGACGCATTACATAGTCCCACCAGCTCTACACAATTACCAAGTTGCATTGAAATCGGTGTCCCCGAAAATCGGTGGGGGTGGGGCGGGCAATTTTTTAAGAGTAAGGGTCACAGGTTCTGACATGATTTAATAGCCCTCTTGGTGCCTTATATGCCCATATTTTGAATATTTTTTTCTTGCATAATTGCAGAGCAATTGGCAAGAAACGGTCTGATTCTTGGGGAGCTTTTTCACCCCTTGAAACAAACAAGACAGAAACAAACCGGCTTTTTACATAGTTCAAGCTCTATATAATTGCCAAGTTTCATCGAAATCGGTGTTTCTGCAAATCGATGGGATTCGTAGGAGGTAATTTTTCTAAAAATAAGGGTAACCAAATCAGACATATTTCAATAGCCCTCTTGAAGCGCTATATGCTCATCTGTTTGAAATTTTTTTCTTGCAATAATTCCACAGCAATTGGCCAAAAAACGGTCCCTTCTTTGTTTCTTGAGAGTTTCACCCATTCCAAAGCGTTACTGGCAGAACAAGAAACCAACCTTTTAGAGAGTAATTAAACGAAAACGACACCAATTTTCAGGGGCGCTTTTCACCCCTTCAAAAGCTTTAATAGCAGAAACAGAAACCGGTATCTTACATAGTCCAACCAGCTTTTCATAATTACCGAGTTTCATCTAAATCGGCGTGTGCGGGTTGAGAACCTTTCCTTGTTAGTTAAATTTGTAATACAAAGTCATGATTAGCATCAGCAGGATATAATTTCATTCATTCACACTACTTTCCCAAAATGAATACAAATTCATGTTACATGCGCTGGCGAATTCGAACTTTTTTTCTAATGAACGTAATATTAATGTGTTGATGTCATTATCGCGAGGTACTTCGAAATACAAATTTGGTTATTGCTAAATTTGAAACGACCGTTATCAGAATGCTAATTACGCGTTTTAAATCAAACCTACACGGTTCTATTCCGTCGCTTGCAACAAAGTAATTACTCGGAGTTCAGTCCGGAACTAAACAGCGCACAGAATTTCACTTTAATTAGCATTGTTCACAGGAAGCGCTTGTATTATTTACATAGTTGCTATACGCGTACGTACAGCATATCTACCCTTCTAATGATTTACAAGAAAAATATTCGACTTAAGATTATGTAGTTTAATTGCACGAGAAAATTTATTGTTGCTCATTTACCACTTTTCCGTAAGGTTCAGATTCCTTTGTACTTATTTACATACATATTTAAAAATAATGATGGCGTTGTTAATTATTTACAGTTTTTTCTTTCGTGTGAATACCTTACATTTTACTTGTTTTTAACTTGATGATTAGTTGGTACAGATAGGTACTTGTTATATTCTTCCTAAATACTACGCTAATAACTGTTACAGACGTCATTCTACAAGTCCTGGCATTATTTTTAAAGCAACGTACGAGAGATGTTTCCGAAGTTGTGGGAATTTGGCTATAACTTATAAAACAAATCGATTTTTGTGTGATTGGCGAGTATTTGAAGTAAAACAAATTTTGGACCAAAAAAGGGCAATCATTTGCTAATAAGTAATATTTAAGTTAACTTATCGAAAACCCCGTACGTGTTTCACTTCAAAATGTTATTTTAAAGATATGGTGAAGATATGGATAGACATGAAAACATGAAAAATTAGAGTGTTTAAATTTTTTATCATTAATTTGCTATCCCAGAACCATAAAGCTGTCTTTCCATGTTCAAATCTTCGTCCTCTCATTCTCTTTTCTCAAATATTGTATCCTAGAGCGTGCCTCTTTTGCCGCATCTTTCAAAGACACCTCGGCGTGCTTGATCTTCTTAGTATCGGTTTCAATATGAAAAAAACTTTCATAGTTCGTCGAATATTTGTCAGACCATCATTAAAATTGCACGCAGCAATATCAGTCGCTATATTTAAGACTTTTTGTCACTTGAGTAAGATTTTGGGATCAAATTCCACACTAGCATTAAGACTTTGGTTCTCCTAGAGAGTGTATCTCGGAAATCTGGAATAAAAACTTATTATTTTCCAGAGAACTACTGGACACCGACCTTTCGTTACCACAGGAAAAAGTTGAAGAAATATCCAAAGTAGGCGTAGCTCATTTCAACGCGGCCATCGTCGAACTGAGGAGATTGTTCTTGGTCGAAGATCTTGTCGATTCCATCAAATTCGGCGTACTTCTATGGTGTCTGACGTACTTAGGGGCATGGTTCAACGGCATGACCCTCATCATTATTGGTAAATATGTGCTTTTAATTTAATACAGAAATACTAGAATCAATATCAAACAGGGGAAAGAGAAAAATTGCGATAAATATTCTCTTTGCTGTGGGCCTCTCTAGCAGGACACGGTACATATTTTTCAACAAATTGTGTTTGACATTTTAAACCCCTAAAATCTCTGTATACCTAATTCTTCCAGAAAAAAACAGGTATATTCCGTAATCCCCGATCCTTGCGGTACTACGTAATTACGTTGTAATTTTAAAATATCTATTGTAAACTCTGAGTGAGCAAACCGTTTGTCAAATGAATACGCCGTGCATCAACCAATTAGAAGTAGTGTTCTTGTGCAGACACCCGAATGGCCCGCTTATGCCTCTCAAAGCAGTTGCAAAGTATATTCATAAATATCGGAGACATTTTTAAAGAAGCGATTTGCAAGATATCAAACCAAGCGGTGGAACGAGGCGTGCAAGGCTCAGTAGGATACATAAAGTTATTGTGAACTTACTTAAACGAAGTTCCAGCTTAACACAGAATGAGACTCAACAACGATTAGCTAATCGCAACATCAACGTTACTATAATGACAGAATTATGTCTATTCTTTAAGTTTCACTTTTATCACTTTATTTTCAGCTTGGGTGGCCCTATTCACTCTTCCGAAAGTCTACGAAACCAACAAGACTCAGATAGACGCCAATTTGGACATTGTGAGGAACAAATTGGAGGAAATCACCTCAAAGTAAGTTATCTCCTCCCCTACGTAACGCGACGTCTCTCTCGCTCGAAGGTCAATTCTCCGGTATTATTAGAACGAATATTGATTCCCCTTTTTCTTTCCGTTTTGTAGGTGGCAGGAAATTTCAGATAACAAACGAATGAAAACGCCGTTCTTGCGAGGATTCTGAGCCTCGTCGTTTGGAGAAACGCAGAGTAACTTTATTTTTCGTTAAAGAAAAAAATATATTTTTGATGTTGATAAATTTTTAGAAAAAAAAAGGAGGTTGCCATTTTGAAATTTTAATTTCTCTAGAAATGTATATAAGGGATGTTTTTTGAAGATATAAGTTAAATTTTGGAATGTTATAAAACAATTATGAAGTAATATGCCAAAATACTACGAAAATATCTACAGGCTCAGAATTTATCAGACATAGCTAATCTTCTGTGGGCTCTTGAATGCATTGGAATGAATCAAGGTTTCTACTCCCAGTAGAAGCAGTCTATATAATATATATATATATTTTATTCATTATATTAACCTTACAAACTACCCTTCACATTATTTAAGTGTTCTAAAATATCAATAAGGAAAAGCAGCCTGAGAAGTCGAGGAGAACTGAAACATAGGTTCCTACGGTGCTACTTTATATCTCCCAAATACATCCAATACGTGCTTTTAAGATTCTTTCCAAAACGTAACCCCTCGAAAGTCATCTTGGTTATATGTTGCTACGTACTTTCCCGCGTATCGTGTGTTCCACAGATTGAAATGTCTAGAAACCAACATACCGGAAGATGAAACAAAGGCAGAAACACGGCGTTCAAAAATCAGGTGGTTTCAGATTATCTCGGAGTGATCTGGTGACGTGCAATAACGAAAATGAATGCCGCTAAAATTTGTATGTATTTTTACTCATGCGGCGCATTATTGATCAGTCTCAAAGAGTGAGATGACACTTGTATTTTGTTTCACTTAGATTGCAAGATTTTGTACGCGTTGCAAAGATAACTATGGCGTGTTAATCTCATATTTATGGGTAGATCACATATCAGGTAAGACATCTGTTGATAAGTTGCAGAACTATCACTTTTTCCACTCGAAAAATAAAATCTGCACCACAAAAGCAGCCCCCTTAATAAATTTCAAAGTTAAATAATTTGGAAGTTAAATGATATAAAAGTTAAATAAATTGAAAGTTAAACAGAATAAATGTTACAGATTTTAATGGTATTAAATTCAAATTCGGTGATGATAACAGACATAAATGAGCAAACAAGTGAATATACCCGTAACTATAGCGCGGGCAATTAACACACAAAAATTAAAAAAATTGAATATTGAATTATCGTTGATTAAAAGATAGCACCTTCACTTCGATCGTTACAATATCAGAATTGAAGAATTGCCTGAAAATATGCGATGACCATATCAATTTTACTTACATCACACGCACAAATAGCCGTCACACGCGTCCTAGCCTTGACGTTTATTTTCTTGACGTTCAACATAGGGAAAGGGGTGTTAAATTGCGTTGTACACAATAAAATTGAAGGATCCTATCTGAGAGTTGCAGGGTGATTTAAAGATAGAAGTTGTCCACGCATTTTTTGTTTGACATTCGAAAAGAGAAAGAAATCGTTGGGCGATAGATCAGGTGAATACATGGGAAATGAGACATTAATTCGATGTTTTGCTCCTCCAAATAATCAATTGCTTGACGTGCTATGTGAGAGCAGACATTGTCATGATGCAGAATGACGCGTTTATGACTTCCGGCAAACAAATAAAACAAAAGCATACAAGGAGCCCCACGTATTAGTCGGAATGATTATTTTTAATTTGATTTTCTCGGAAATGCTTCGACTAATGCGTCGTATCCGCTTACCCAAAAATACTCGAAGTAATTACCGATCATTACGAGTTATGTTAAAATCGATCGGTATCACGATATCTTCTTCTGAGTAGTTAACAATACGGCACACGAGGTATAAATGATTCTTCCTCGTCGCGCTGCGCTGCTTACGAAAAAACCCAACTGAAACTTTCAGTCCTTGCTATCGTGACCCGTTGAATCTGCCAACTTGATAAATTTTGTAATTGTTTATATTTTCAGGGTGAAAGCCGCAATTCCAATCGGAAAGAAAGTAGAAGAGAAAAAGCAACAGTAGAATATATATTAAACCTAAAGAAGGAGATACACGTCACAGCATAATCTTTCATGCTCTACATTCATCGGACGGATGAGATGACGTGTCCAATTGATTCCTCTAATCCATCCTCACAACAAGAATATTTCAAAAACCTGTATAATTTATTATTAAAATTTTGTATATAATTTTGGTTTTATTTGTACGTTGTGTTAGACGGTTTTTCTTTTTGTACGTTTCGTTTGTCAAGTTTCGTCATCTTTAAAAATAAGTTTTAACTATTATACTATTTTACTATATTATGTATTTCATCATCAATGCAACTGTTATCCTTTTGTTAAACTAGAGATTATATATCCTTTTTTTCCTTATTTATACATAACCGATGCGATTATTACAATAAATCAAATCGTTTTCTTTTGTTTTATTTTTCGTTCGCGGGCGATATTGTCTCTAAAATACGTCAACATATTGATATAGTGATAAGGCATGCTTTACCATCAAATAAATCTATGCAAATTTATTATCTAATAATAACCGAAACTTTAAAGTATAACACACGAGGAACCATCGTGGATAGTTTTTATGAACTACAAGTGTTTTGTAATTGTATTTAAATGTGATGCTATAGTAAAAAGAAGCACGCTGAATTTATTTATTATACTGCTAACTTATATATAGTTTCATTTTTCCATATTGTAAAGATAAAATGCGAAAAGAGGTATGTCCCTCCAGCTTGTTTTCTAACGAATGTACAATTTCGTTTCTGTAAAAAAAAGTGGAAAGTCCTATCAAATTGTGTGATACATCTCTTTATCTGGTCAAGATGTGCCTCTTCTAGTTGAAAAGTAGCTGCAATAAAAGGGGTAGCATGAAAGTAAGTGATACAAATTTCGTTAAAAATCCTGGATGTTTGTAAATATCGCGTATTTTACAATACAGAGGTTACTTAAATTTCATTTGGGGGATGTACCGCCTTTTATTCTGTACACGAAAGGGTATATGCAATTTTATGAATGATTTTAATTAGACTGATGTGTTTTAATTTTTATAATAGTTATAGTGCTGTATAAAAAAGGGATGTTCTATTTATAAAGAAAAAAAAAGAAATAAACTTCTTCAGGTTTTGGAGAACTAGAGAGTAAATTCCGTACTAATATAATTTAATCAGTGTTATGTGTCTGTTGCGTTAAGAAGTAATTATATGACAGAGTAATTAAGACCAATAAAATATTATATTTATTATTAAGTCGTAATTTTAATGATGGCTAAATATGTTTTGGGAATCCCATGTACGATTTCTCTTTCTGAATAACCGAATTTTCTGTAGTGCGTACGTACATACATCGTAACACGATTTATTTCTGGTTTGGACTCCGAATACCTATTTATTCCTCTTTTTATCTAAGTTTTTATTGTTAAATAATTTTTATAGCTAATGTATTTGCTTTTGAAAAAGTTATTAAATAATTTAAAAATGCTTAAATACGTCTTTCAATGCTCCCCGAAGATCCGGAGAGCTTTCGGACTACTATTTAAAATTTCCACTTGGATTTCTTAATAGTATTAGATGTTCGTACATATGAGAGTTCAATTACGAAATTCGGCCATAATGTACTAATTACGCATTTTTGCAGCTATTTGATTCTTAATCTTCTTAATAGTATTCTAGAAAAGCAAAAAATTGGGGTGTTCCACATCAAAAAGTATTTTAAAGAATTTATCGTGGAAACCTGAAAGACAGAAGAAATTTGGATCAACAGTCGAAAATTTATAAAATCGAGTGTATCGAATGTGATAAAGCATACATAAAACGCGTGATAACTACAGGATTCAAAGAGCATGTGGCAGATTATCGTTATGATGGAATAGATTCATCGAGTGTTTTGAACAACATAGGTAGAGGTAATTTGCCTTTTGAATGAGGTACAGTAAGTAGAAAATTTCGGACAAGAGATACGTGCCATCAGCATAAAAAGGAATGCGTTTACGAGATTTGAGACGACGTGGGTGACCCTTTTCGATGTAATTTTTAATGCTAGTAGATAGAAAAATACTTGTCTTCTACAAGGAGGAAGTTTAGTTCAGTTCGAATATGCTTGCCTCCTTGCTAATAAAACATGTATCACCAGTTAAAGCAAGTTCTTAATTATTCAAGAAATACTAAGACAGTGTAATCATCACTCGCATTATTCATTTTAATAAAAAATTACTCCCTCCTCCCCATTTGAAACGCTGATTACGCTCTCTTAGTGTTTCTTGATCAATTAAAATCTTGTCTTAACCTTTTTTGAATATCTCCAATAGCAGAAATATAAAGGGATAGAATTTTCTTTACATCACTCTTCACACCATTCACAAGCGGTTTGACCCATGAGAATATGTGTAATGTTCTTATATTGGACCCGCTCTATAAAGCCAGAATTGCTGATGTTTCTATTATTATTAGAAATACAATTTCAAGATTAATTCAATTCCTTGTAGAAAAACCACAACTAAAAATTTGCCAGTTTAGCAATGTTTTTTTTTATTTTAATATACAATTGATCAAATTACAACGTAAACCAGACAGCAATTTTATTCCTGGCTGGTATCCACGTTCTCGGTCTGTAACCCTTTAAAGGAAGCCACAGGTACGTAAGTTACCAACGTGAACAATTTATTAGCGGAATCCTCGTCGTCATTTCTCCTCCTTGAAAGTCTAATTCGCATACGGAACGGGACGTTCCTAAAGTTTCCATTAATCAGATCTTGTCGCTATAAATTAAGAAAAGCAAAGGCTTACCTTATTCCTTTGGACCACAATTGCTTATTCAGACGGGTATCGATCCTGACGTCGGGAGTTCCCATTTGTTTTTCGACGAATTTTCTAACTTCTTTGATGGCACGGGGGCCCTTTTCTTAAAGCCGATACCGTGTAACCTTTTGTGGAGATTTATCGTGTATTCCCGCGTAACGACCTCGTTGATCGCAGATTTACCTTTTTTATCTTTAGTTTTAGCCATTATCTAGAAAATCGAGCCTATACAATATTAGGTATATATTTAATATGTGATAATTTACTTACAATTTGTTTTATTACAAAATAAGAACACGTGCAACATGCGCCACTTTATCTTGCAAAGTTACCAGAAACAATGGCCAATACAAGCCAATACTGCCAACATCTATATCATGATACAACTATATTAGGTATTCTCATTGGAGTAACACAAGTTATTTATTTACTGTGTTATCAGATCATTCACCATTAGTTTGGATCCGACTCCCAATATTTCGTTGTTGGTTACTTATTTCGCTACTGTATTAAGTGGTATAGTTACATTAGAATTTTTAAATGGATGTCACCGCTAGATACGCACGAGCATACCCCATCTCGATTTATATTAATTTCTTTTTATTTAGTTGGCAGTACGTGGAAACGAATTTTGGTGTTTTGGAAACGCTGATCAAAAACTACTGCTTTGGTAAAGCTTATTACAAATTACTGTTTAGTAGTTTGGTTAAGAAATAGAAGTAACTTTTATCATGGGTAGGATTTTAGCTAGAGTTGAAATTATACTATGTTACACGAGATAATGATGAAAATGTGCGTATTATATAGCTTATGCTATAACTTATAATAGTCCAGAGAAATGTTAAAAATGAAAGGATTTGTATCGACAACATGGTTATGAATTGCGCTAATGTCATATCTTGTTACTAAACCTGCACGTCCCTGAAATAGTACTAACCACAACGTAAGTATGACGGCATTTTCAGAAAGTAACATTTTTTAACGGAAGCGGTACAGACAGTCATTTAGGATCCCTCTGTATGACTAAAACACTGGAACCCGGTTCCTGAAGGCAGAAGAGATAAGAAAGAGTTCCATTGGCAAGGTGATAGGTTTTATTGAGAGCATCGATCTAAAGGAGTATGTTAATGGAGCCAGCGAGCCTCAGAGATGTGGGCGAAGATTCTAAGAAGGAAAAAAAACTAAAAAGGCAGAGTTTGTTATTTTCATGGACTGAAGTATGGAATAGTCCATAAAATGCTGTACCACAAAATAGATAGAAGCGAAAGGTGTGTAGGCAGCTGATGTTCATGTGGTTTATTTGAGTGACCTCAGAATAGCTCAGAAGTTAGCTAGCGCTATTTGTTTATATTAATTGGGATATATAACTTCTACTTACTATATGTTAAAAGAATAGTAATTGTAAAAAAGCTAAACGAATGAAACACCACAGTAATCGTATATTTTAAATCTAATATGTACACATCATCCCACAATGTTAATACTTTGTTTCAGAAATAGAGACGAATTTCTGAACGAACCCCAAGCCCAAATTACACACTATAAAATCTGGAATATAATTTACGTGGCAAATTAAAGGGATACTTCGAAAGAGGCAGAGAAAACAGAAAAATATAAGACATCACAATAACTAGCGCTAATAAACAAATGTCAATACATTTGACAAAATTACGTACACGATACGATTATAGCTGGATTGGTGCAGCTTTAGACCAATCAAAATTTACTATAAAAGTGGTGCGTTCAGAAATTTGGTCTCTCTATTTCTGAAACAAGGTATAGTCAAATATAGACACTGTTATCGTATTTATAACATAGTTGCTGGTCATGCTCATACAAAATTTACCAAAAGATTTTTGAACTTTGTCGCTTCTGTCAATTCTGTGCCCGTCCTGAGCAAACACAAATAATTGATTTAGTTAGCAATACCTAGAATACTAGAAGCAAAATATCACAAAATATTTCATTGATGGCTCTAGTGAACTTAGTTACATTAGTGTACTACCAACTTATCAGTGATTGCTTTTTTGTTTATTCCAAATTCTCAACTACAGCTGGAATAACATAGGAATTTTAGTAACGGACCAACCAACCACTAATTGTCAACTAGACCAATACTTTTTGCTAGCTCTATAAAATTCGCAAAGTCCCAGATTTAACGTAGTTGGCAGAAAAACAAAACAGTTTAACGTCAAATATTAGACAGCGGTGTAGCATAAAACTATAGTTAAGATACGTATTTCGAAATAATTTAAAAATAATTTCGTTTTGATCTTTATATCACCAGATAGATCTTAGGTTTTTATTCGATACAATAAAATTTGAGGTAAATTGAAGTAAGTAACAACTAACTACAGCATCTAATGTATTGATCAGTTATATCTAACAGACAGGGTTATATAAATAAATTCTCTTTTTAAATATCCTTTCCACTGCCATTTTCAGGTCAATCAATAATATTGCTCGATTGTCCTGAAAGTGCTAGACGAGAGGATATTTAAAACACAAGTACCTACATTGGTCATGAAACATACACATACTTTTAATACATACTGTGAAATTACTATACAATAAATCTCTTTCAAATATTCAAATACATTTCTCAAATCCTTCATGGTGATACAATTAATTGCACGTCGTATAACTGTTGTAGTTCATCAAATGCAATCGTTGTCTATACACTTGGTTTTTAAGTAGCCAAAAGGAAAAATCTAGAGGTGTTTAATCAGGTGATCTTGCAGGCCATCTTCCATAACTAACAATGCAATCATTAGAGTTGCTCAATTTACACCAATAGTACTACAAGTATCTGAAACTGACTGTATAGCATGATGTCATCTGTATTCCTATAGCGCAATGTTACTATTCTAATACAGTCGTTTCAGGTAGTTGTAATACTACTGGCGGAAACTGCGCAACTCTAACGATTATCATAAAATTGTGAGGTATTACAATGTATCGAAATCCTTCCATGTCCTCCTCAATACAAGAGTGTAGTGAATACATTGGAGTCCCATCTTCATTTCGAGTGCTACTTCGAAAATGTACGGTCAGAATGTGTCTTGTTCCATTCTAAATATTTTAAAGTTGAATCTAAAAGAAATATTTTACTTTATGCTATATCATATTCCACTTAGCTTACCTTATGCAGAAATGCGATGAAACGGCTGTTATTTTAAATGTATGATAATGAAATAACGTGAGTGAGTGAAAACCTAAGGAATGAGAGCAAAAATTTTAAACCAATGTTAAATAAATGTTGCGAATACTATAAACGTATGAACAAAAATAGAATTTTGAAAGTTATTGGTCACGTGGTGTACAATTATTGCCGATGAATTTGTATTAAAGTAACTTTTCAGAATGTTGGAAACATCCCTTGTAAATATTGTAAGAATTGATGCAAATCATGGATCGTATAGGATATTGGATTGGCGATGAAGGCACTTGTCTAAATTAATAGTTCGAAGCGTTTTATTTATTGCCCTAATTAAACACAGTTGCGAAATAAAAGATCGTTTACAAAATCCTTTGTCATGTTTAGTTTTCGTCATTAAGTCATAAGCGAAAACTGAAAAATTCCAATAGAAATCCCTGTACTATAATTGTATTTAATTTATTAATTTAATGTATCAGGATAACATTGTATATCTTAACATCAAATACATACAGATATATAATTTTCTACAATATATTAGTTGTTGTAAAGCAAATCATTAAGACTAAACCATAAATACCCAGGTGCACTACTTATATTCATTCTAAATTGCAAATCATAAAAATCACATACAACAAAATCACTTAAGAAATAAAACGTTCACGATTTGGTCATTGTATTTCTAATATTTATCACTAAATTTCACTAGTGATGAGGACATTTTCAGAAAATGCCAGCCTCCAAACAAATCCATGATACATAACGCATATACGCTTATAAATTGCAAATTTACTAGGACAGGAAAAAATTGTTTAATGAATCCAATAATTTCGTAAATAGAAAAATCTTACAGCACATTCCGTTTAATTACATGATATAAAAAACAAATTTTCAAAGACAAGTACCACCTAGTTCAAATGGAATCCTTTCTCTTTAGTAGCGGCTAAGAGTCTTTGTCGTAAGATCTCCTCTGTCGGATAGTCCGGTAACTTTAAGTAATGGACGCACGTGTTCACCGACGGATAGGAACCTTCACCGGCGTCTACTTTTCGTACAACGGTCAATCGAGGATACAGATTCGCTAACCCGCCGGGTGGCAACGAACTGCATCCGGTGGTAAATTGAAGGAATGCTTTTCTTTCTTCCGGTGTCATTTCTAATAGGACGTTTACGAAACGCAAAAAACCGGGACTGAAATTGAACATAATTAATAAGGTTAAAGTAAAAAGTTATGAATGAAAGCGACGACTACAGTGTAGTCACTACACGCCATACTTCTGATGACGTCACGCGTTCCATTTTCAAACGCGAACAAATTTACTATGGCATTAGTTTGCACAACGAAACCGCAACCTATTTCACGTGTGACGTCATCGGAACTGTCGTAATTTCCAAAGCCCGTTTTACATTATCATATTAAAATGTACGTAAAAATTGAATACTATATTATAGTGCCTTATAAAACACTGTACTATTTTTCTGTGCAAAATCATTGTATGAACATAGAACCTGTCCTATTTTCATACTACATACTACTCACTAGTCTGCATTGCATATATTATAAACAGAATTTTTGTACAAGTTCATAATACATATGTAATAGCCCTGACGAATGATGGAGTCTAAATTCATACAATGATCTTGTACAAAAGACTGGTAAAGCGTTTTACATTGACTATAAAATAGTATTCAATTGTTTGCTACAATTTAATATGATAATGTAAACCGGGCTTAAGTCGATGGTTGTATTCATAATTAGAGTTGCTCAATTTGTGCCAGCAGTAGTACAGTAAAACCTGTCAATAAGGGTCACCAAAAAAAGAAACAGTATTGATCCCTACACCATGTGTCCCAGATCGAGTGGGATTACATGGGTAACTTTCTTATTGTTGAAGATGAAGTTTTGGTTAAATGGGATATGTTTTGCAGCGTTAAATGGTGATTTAATATCTATTTGAAAAAGTTCAAAATGTCAAACCCGTCAGAAATTATTAAAAAAAAAAACGAAAACTGTCATTTTCTTGTATATCAAATATCTTCGCAAGTATAAGAGGTACGAAAAAAGTTTTATATGAAAGTCACTGTTTTCGATAAGACCAATTTAAAACTTATATTGAAGAAAAATTTAAGGTCCTTGCTTTCTCAATACTCGCATCAACTGCCTTAAGCTCAATGGCCGCCATATTCGATTTTTGGGTTACTGGATAGAATTTTTATTCTCTTTTCAACGATGTAAGAAACCCAATAGCATCACAATAATGTATTACAAACAATCAATAGACCATGAAACACATTCAGTTTCAATGTATAGTATGAAGCCATCTGTATTCGTATAGCGCAATGTTACTATTCTACTACAATCGTTTCAGATAGTTGTAGTACTGTTGGCGCAAATCGAGCAACTCAATGAATCATAATGTGTAAACTGTGCGAGATTATGCATACGCACCTATCTTTGGTGTATCCTAACTTAGGTTCTGTATAATTCAGCAGATCATCCCTGGTCCAATGAGGATTTTGATCTCCGCATAACATCACTCTCATTTCATCCGGGCTAAACGCTGCCAACTTTTCCATAGGAAATACTATCGAAAATCCTTTATAAAACGCCTCCAATTGTCTGGCGATCCCTTTATCCAAACAGAAACTACTCGTCAATTCGGAGTACTCTTCCAAATTTTCAATGTTCACTTCAATGTCAGCGCCGTTCGACGCCAACTCTTCCGCGGAAAACCCGAACAAGTTCGAACTCGGGGCGTAGGTGAAGGTCAAAGCGAGATCTTCCAACAAAACCGGCTCGGAAGAATGATTCAGACACAAATTCTGTATTTGATGTGTTTTCGCCTCGACCGATAACGTGTGATCCTGCATAATCTTGTGTTTCTGTTTGACGAGTTCTTGTATTTGTTTCAAAAACGACGCACGAATCGGATCGATATCCATAAGATCATCCTGATTGAGTATTCCGGTATACCAAGGTTTCTTATCGTCTAAATTGAGTTTCGGAGGATCGAATTCGAGCTCTTTTTCGCTTTCCTCTGAGATCAGGCTGGATGTCATGATGTCCTCATCACCGGATCGTTTCAATCCGGCGAATCCGATTCTTTCGTTCACCGTATTTTGAATTTCACCGTGACACATCAATTTGAGGAAACTTTTCGCCAACGGTAAGTCTACCAGTCGATTGTCTTGAAGCACTTTAGCCAGAAAGACGCCGAAGAACCAGAAATACTTCACCGCGATATCACATACTTCGGAAATTTGGGGCAGAGGGGCGGGGAATAAGCCGGTCGGTCGACGTACGTAGTAACCAGGAGGCTTAACGCCTTCGCCCAAGTCGATGGTCTCTTGAAGACTGACGGAATCGTCGTCGCAAATCCACATGCACAAATCACGTCTTTGCAATTCAGCCGCAACGAGCGCGTAAAATTCTAAAGTCGGACCTAAACCCGTACCTTCTTCACCTTGAAATTCTACTTCTAATATTGACTTTCGATCACAGTGTATTTTCATTACTTGCATAGCCCAATCTAATAAACTTTCACCTGGAAATAAAAACGCATAATTATTACAAGTGTTAAAAGCGATAAATTAAATGTTAAAAAGAAGCCATAAGACGGCATTTCTGTTTTCATCGCGAAAGCTCGAAAGTATTTGCATCAGACGCGATGAACAGAGCTCGATTTATCAGTTTTTATTATTTTGAACAACCAGAACATTGAACACAAAAGCTCGATTACTTTTGGACGCAAATGATATTCAAAAAAAAAAAAAAAAATTACTATAGGAAAGTCTCGCCGGCACCGGGTACGTCAGATTAGAGAAAATGTCGGATGATAGAGAAGAATTAAGGAAAAGCCTATTAAGCATCAGATTAAGTTGTAATCTCACAAATTGGGCATCTAAAAGTCACATTGTAAAACAAATCATCAGGAAAACAACACAGTCATTTATTTTTGATATGAGGTTAGACGCACGTCCAGCGCCACACTTTTGTCGTCATCGATTTATTCGTGTTTTGTCTTTTTAAGAATGTCGAATAAGCAAAGATCGGTTAAACGAGGTTCTACTGTAGTTTGAAGGTCTTTGAAAATTTGAGTTTTCATAAAAATTGTAAAGGTCTCGGAATTGTACATACATACGTTTGAAACAACTTGGGATTTTCAATTTTTTCAGAAACTGAAAGTTTATCAAGGCTTCCCAAAATCTGGAGAAATTGAACAAAATTCTCGAAAATTTAAAGCTCCAATGTTTCTATCCAACTGTGTGTCGGATGGCCAAATTTTCTAGATTTCAATTTTTTTTCAAATTTTAACTATCCAGTTCTCTAGAAATTTTTGTAAATATTAATAGAGGGCTTATTAACGCTTTTATGTAATTTCAAAATTGATTCGAAAATGCAGTGCTTTAAAACTTTAAAATTCTCCCGTATTTTTAAGTTTTTCAACATTTTTTAAAATATTATTTTTTGAAATTAATTTTTCTTGAATAGAGTATTTTTCAATAACCACATGCAACATTTCTGTATATTTCAAACCTCCAAGATATCAACATTTTCAATTATTTTTAAATAACAAAAAATTTTGGAAATGCCAAAGCTTCCAAAATTTTTTCAAATTCCAGAATTTCTCGAACATTGAATGCAATTTAATATTTTTTGACGGCCCAGAAGCGGTACGACGGTATACGTATGTATACGGCTCGCTGTTTCCGAACCGAAAGAAAACTCGAAAGGTAGAAATGGTAAAAGATTAGGAAAAAGAATAAATATTTCCCATAATCTTAAACCCTTTCTGCACTTTAATTTTCAAAAATAGAGTTTTTTCGAAATTCCAGGATTTTTAATTTTTGAAAATTTTGAATTTTTAAAAACAGATTTGTGAAATACTGAATTTAAAGAAATATATGCAAGATTTATCAGAATTTACCCAAACTGCAAAAATTTTCCCAAAAATTCGAAATTTTGTACTTTGCCCATGCAAATTACTGGTCTTATTTATATCGCTATTTGACTTCTAAGAGTGCTAGTCGATCCAATGCAATTTTGAAAATTCACGGTAGAAACTAGAGAATTCTGCAGAATTTAGAATTTTGAAAGGTTTTGGTGCAGCCACCCTTCAAAATTTACATCTTCGTCTAATTCACGATTTTTTAAATTTTAAAATTTGAAAAAACTAAAAATATCGCAAATAATTATGGAGAACTCAAACCTGAAACTTTGGAAATTTAAAATATCTTTAAAAACCGCCACTTGTTTCCTCGAATTACACGTCAACAATTATCGTTATTCGCGTTGCTTTTGTCAATAAATTTCCGATTTGGTGGTCGTGTCGCCAATCTTTGATTTTGGTCATCTGACGTATATTTCTGGTTTTGAGGAGATAGCACCGATTTTTATTTAAGAAATGTAGCGTAAATTTCTGCATTGAGGGTTTTGACAACCAATTTCGGTTTGGCGGCGGCGGCGGAAATTTTTAATGTTAGATATTTAATGCCGATATCTGGTTTGGAGGATGTGGTATAGATTTTTTATATTAGACTAATGGCGACAATTTCCGCTTTGAGGGATTTATCAAACAATTTCTGGTTTGATGGTGCGCCGTTTATTAGAGGGCGCTGTTTACTATTTTTCAGCTTGCAGCTGCGCCATTTATTAGAAAAATACGGTAAGTATGAATTGAAAACAAACAGGAAACATACATACCTCTAGGCACTTTTACCCTTTCGTGCTTAAGCCTTCCAACTCTAAACTCATGCGGATCATCCCTTCTCGGCGACAATCCCGGTGCCCTTTGCCTTTCGATAGTAACATCCCTCTGCGTTTGCAACCAAACGATGCTCCTCGAAGCGCCGAACGCCGTACAGTTAAAATACAACTGCCTAGTTTCGAACGGAAACAAGAACGGACAAGAATGGTTCAATTCTTCGCACCAAGCGGGTAAACTCGAACTGGATAGAACTAAAGGGTCTTGGATCTGCTGTAGGAGTTTGTTGGTGATCTTTTTGCTTGTAAATTCTTCCGGTGTGACCGACTGGATATTTTCGATGGTTTGATTGAAGGTCGGCGTCTTTGGTCGTCGTAATGACGAAGAGATGCCTTAAAAGTTGCAGGACGTCTTCGACGGTGCAATTTGATACTGAGGGTGTGCCCGGAACGGGGGTGCTCGGTGAAAGGGTGGTGCCCGCGACGGAACTGCTTCCGCTTCGCGAAAATAGGGTGACTACCGGGGTGGAACGACCCTCTTCTTCGACGCCGCCATCTTCTTTAACTTCTCGATATACGATGCTAAAATTATAAGAACATTTTCTAAGACTTCAGTACTGGTTAGGTAAGTAAATAATAAAAAAAAATACGAAATATTTCAAATATCTGCGATTGTAGAATTTTCAAAGCTTATTAAATATTCATAATTTTCAAATCTTCAAAATTTTCATATTTCAAAAACACATCATTTTGGTTAAAATTTGGAAATCTGAGATTTCCAGAAGTTTATCGAGACTCCAATATTTATAACATTTTTCGAAATTCAAGGTTGTTCATAATTATAAAATTTTCACAATTCCAAAATTCAATCTCAACAATTTCGGAATTTTATGAAATATTTAAAAATGTTTAAATACATAAAATTTTCGGAATTTGATGAAACTGTCAATATTCTAAAATTTTGAAAAGTTAGAACATTTCAACAAAGTACCCAGTTTTTGAAATTCTAAAATATTTACAAACTTGAGTACCTACTTGAAAAATTCTTAATATTCTTCTGGAATCTTAATTTTCAGAAATTTACGATATTTCGAAAGTTAAAACATTTTCCAAAAATTCTCAATATTTTCTGTAGTACTTAATTTTCGCAATTCTATAATTTTTAAAAATATCAGTATTTGGAAAATTCTCAATATTCTTCTCAAATCTTAATATTTTGTTAAAATGTCAAAATTCTCGGAATTTATGAAATTTACGATATTCCAAAATTTTCAAAAGAGAACATTTTCCAAAAATTTTCAATATTCTTCGTAGTACAAAATTTTTAACGTTTTGTGAAAATTTCGCAAAGTATTGACATTTGTAAAAATTGTTTAATTTTAAAATCATTCGGAAAGTGTATGTTATTAGCCCAAATCGATGGATGGTTTGCAATAAGTTACATGTTTGTACCAGTAAAATATAATTTAAATATTATCAGCACGATTCGGCGGTTGTCCCCCTTTTGTAGCGCTCACGTAATCGAAGCATTTTGGCAATAAAAATAATTAAATACTAACATATACGTGGGTTCCCAAATACGCCGCAATTTCTCTTGCCTGGACCCCAACTCGGTCAACTGCACCAGTTCTTGGACGGCTTTAAATATGGTCCATGACGGATCGTTCAATTCGACCTCAACATCGGGAATACCCGGTAAGTTGGGGCCGCGCAAAATCAACTGTAATCTAGGTTGCGGCAACAATTCGTGTTCGGACGTGGAACTGCTCTCTTCCTGGCCCGGAGGCGGTATCTCTAAATCGGTGGTTTGATTGACATTCGTCCTGCCGGGGCGCGGATCGAAGGCGGGGATGAGGGCGCTAAACTGCCGTTTAAGCACGAATTCGTCGTCCCACGATCGACGTTTGCTAGGTCTCGGCTCGTATATCTCTTCCTCCATGAACGAGAGGAGATTTTTGGACACCATCACTTCTTCGTAATCGGCGTCGTCTTCGTTCTCTTCATCGTCATTCTCGTCTTCTTCGCCCATATCTTCGTCGTCGTCTAGTTCAGCTAGAAGCGTAGGTGCTCTACATGATTCGAGGAAATCTTCTAGAGATACCTGGAAGGGATGTGATTGAAGTGGAATTTTTGTTTTAGGTGCGAACCAAGATTTATACGTGGATTTTCTGGAGAAATTTGATTAAAATGGAAATGACTGTAATGAGTGTAAGGTTCGACAAATGCGCATCTTATTCGCTGAAAGAACAGCCTATACACAGCGAATAAGACAAGCGTTTGTCGAAAGAAGGCGATAAACCGATGAGTTTGATATACACACTCTGACAATTAAATTAACGGAACTTTTAATTTAAATCATAGCACACTTAGTGCCATCTATTAAACGGTAGCACTATTAGAACCACACAGGTTTCCTCTTTTTTAACCCAGTTGAGTTCGTGCAAATCGGAAGACAGCTTATAACGTTAACACTCATTTCAGTGACTGTGGTTTAGGTGCTCATGTGGTGAAATCACAAATCAAAGAGCTAATATTAAATTTCGTTTTAAAATTGGAAAACTTTTTGCTGAGACATACGAACTGTTGGAAAAGTTTATGGTGATGATTGTATGTCTCGTACAAGAGTTTATGGAGTCGTTTACGGTCCTGAAGATTTAAATGATGATGCAAGACCTGGACGTCCAAAAGATGAAAATCGCGCTGAATTGGTGCAAAAAAAACAAGAAATCATTGCTATTGATGGGAATTTCACTGTGAGAATGTTGGCTGAAGAATTAAATACCAATAGACAGACTGTTCGACAAATTTTGACGTTCGATTTGGGTAAAAGAAAGGTGTGTGCACTTCAATTGAATGAAGACCAAAAAATCGCTGGTGTAGAGCATTGTAGACAAATCATTCAAACTGCTGAAAACGACCCATATTTTCTTGATTCTATCATAACTGGTGATGAGTCGTGGTACTTTAAATATGACCTTGAAACTAAGCGCTAATCTGCACAATGGAAGTCGAAAGGCGAGCCAAAACCACAAAAAGTGCGTGTTCAGAAGTCAAGAATCAAGACAATGTTAATTACTTTTTATGATTCAAAAGTTATTGTTCACAAGGACTAATGTTCAAGAAGGTGAAACTGTTAATGGAGAATACTATTTAGGAGTTTTTTACATCGTTTGTGGTCGGTAAATGTTTGAGTTAGCCCCGAATGTCCAGCAGGAAAACAGCCGTTTTTATTGCAGGATTATGCTCCACCTCACAAGACCTTAAAAGTTCGTGAGTTTTTGAATAAAAAACAAATTTGCCTCATCGTTCACCCCACCGTATTCGCCTGATCTATCACTGTGCGACTATTTTTTGTTCCTGAAACTAAAAACTGCAATGAAAAGACACTTTTATGATAATGTTCCAGCGATTCAAGCATCCGTGACAGAGGTGCTGAAAAACATCCCAAAATCCGACATCAAAAATTCGATGTTTGCATCAGTCACCCGTGCCATTCGCTGTATTGACTCTAATGGAACATATTTCGAATAAAAGATGTGTCAACAATAATACAGCTAACGCTCGATAACGTAAATACCCGATATTGGAAACACTGCGCTAATGTGAACACAAAATTCGTAGTATAGGATTATACGGACCGCTCGATAACGTAAAAATACTGTAAGTTCGATAGCCCGATAACGTAAACAGCACACAATATTCGATCGTCTACGAATAAATTCGAGCGTTACAAATTCGTTACAAGTTACCTATGAAAAGTCCAGTTTGATCAATTCCCGAGTTACCTTACTATGTAGGGGAGTCCCCGATTTATGTAGCATATATATATATATATATATATATTTGAACTTAATTGTGTAAATTTTCCGGGATAACTCATTGTTATAGCAAACACAGATGCTTTTAGTTGCGTATACATTATAGTTTTGATTTTATGAAAGTAGTCTTAATAACAACTTTGTTGGCTGAGGTTCGTTCCTTAATCCACGATTATAAAACGCTATTTTGATTTATTGTTATCCTTAGTGTTTACAAAAGATTGTTCGAATATTTTTGGTATTTTATTTTGGCGTATTAAAGGATTCTTTTAATAATTTGCTTGTTAGTAATGACATTCGTTAATGTAAACATTTCTATAACGTGATACACCCTTGGTCTGAATTAGTTCACGTTATCGAGCGTCTGCTGTATAATGTGTATTTTATTCTATATTTAAAAAGTTCCGTTATTTATTTGTCAGAATGTGTATGTCTGCTCCGTCTCGTATAGGTCTATCGCCTTCTTTCGACAAACGCGTGTCTTGGTCGCTGTATATATACTGTTCCTTCAGCGAACAAGACGCGCGTTTGTCGAACCTTAATAATGACATTGCAGATAATTTCTGACGAAATCTAAACGCTTCTCCAACATATAAATCCTGTTAAAAATGTTAATTTTCTTTTTTCTCAATAAAAAGCATATCCGTATTTAACTGTAGAATTCAATCGTCCTTCCATACAATCTAAAAAGCTTCTCTAAATCCTAAAGATGGGGAGGTGCGTGAAAAGCAAATATCGAAACACTTGAGTAAAATAAGAGACGAAGATAATAAGAGAAGATATATCTAAGTGGATCGTTGCTAATCTCAGACGGTGACTTCGTCATCGCTGTTTTTAACTCTACTCGGGAAAACAATGCGTTATAAAAAATAATAGTCTAAGTCTCGGATTGTACGAGGCTTGTAAACTGATTTGAAAGGACTGGAAATATTCTAAAAAAACATCGTTCACGCAACAGTTCAAAGCCTCATTCACAAAGCAACCGACCGTTATCAATAAAAGTCGAATATCTAGTGTCTGATGGATATCAATTACCTGTTCACTATCACTACTAGTGGAAGTTAAACTCATAGTTAAAGCTTGACTTAAGCCTTGGGCGGCAGCTGCTGTTGTTGGTATACCACACGATTGGTTAGTTGCATTATTGCTAGATGATAAGCTCGGGTAGCTTTGGGCGGTGCTCAATAGACCGCCCGGAAAGTTACTAGACAGCGCCAAACGGACTAAACTAGACACTGAATTGGGACCGCGTGGATAGATCGAGCCTGAGTTTGCGTTATTTTGGGCGTTAGAACTCATAATGCCGCCCGTCGTGTTATTGCCGGACGAATGAGAGCTATTCGTGGTGGATACGGCGCCCAGAGTGCGTCTCCTCGCGAGGGCCGCGAACGTCTCCAGCAATCCGGCGGTTGAAGATGGTTCGATTTGATTGGCGGCTTCCGTCGATGTTAAATTAGGAACACTTACGCTCATCGGGTTCGTCACTACTATCGGGCAATTGCTGTTGTTCCTCGCGTTATTCGTGTTCGTCACCGTATCGTCTTTCTCGACGCTCTGCGATTTCAACTCCTCTTTTTTGCTGCGTTGCTGTTTGTCGTCTTCCGTTTCTTGATTCCCTGATACGGAAATTCGTACACCTACGTCATAAATGATTAGATTTTACCACGGGCTATGCGATTAAGAAAGTTTTTAAAATCCTGCGATTTAGAATAAAACCAAATAAAAAATCTTAAGTCCGTAGTTTTTATGTTTTTAGAAAATAGCAGCTACATGGGCTTGATCAGTGTTTCTAAAATGTCAAAGCTGTAAAAAATTTATGCTTTTGTTACCTTTTTGAATATTATCTACCACTTTTAGGTCAATAAGACAACAAACAACAAATTGGAAATCAATTTCCGATTCGTTGTTAGATTGCCTTAAAAGTGGATCTCGGAAACTAACGGAGATAGAGAGACGATTAAATTGGGAAAAAATTGCGGTTCTACGAGCTCAATTTAATAAGCGTTTTGTTTTTTGGAAATGCACGGCCGAATTAATTTTTTGGTACTACTTTATTTATATCCAAATTTCCTTTCTTCTTTCTTAATTTATCATTTGCCATTTTCCGTTTACTAGTTTTTCAGAAGCTATTTTTATTTAAAATTGTAACTCCAACACAATAAACATTTCACCCCAAAATAATTGTTTATAATATCGCAATGAAGAGAAAAATTTTAAGAACTAAGTTGCATTTTTTTTTTAATAAACGTGATGGGAATCTATCAATATTGTTCCCATACCGTACTACTTGAACAGCTCGAAAATTAATATAGGACATTTAAATAAAACAGGAAAAAATTATCATAATTTATCTTCTAAATATGTATATAAAAACGAATGTATGTCTGTGCGTGTGTCCTTTCTGCATTACTACACCACCATCGCCATGAAACTTTCGGAAGTTTTTGAGCACACTCCCGCGAAGATTACTTGCAAAATGGTATCAACGAATTCCAAATCAATTTATTTAATCCACGGTTTCCAAAAAAGAAACCCCATTTCAATACGTATGATACTGATCCTACGTTAGGTGGGGCGCGTGTGTCGAATGTTTCTGGCATAGTATATATATCATATGATAGGTAGCGCGCGTGTATACAAACAAATACAATTCAATTAAATGTAAATAATGACTAATGACAATTCAGTTCGTGAGTGATAGCTGATATATGTAAGTCGTAATACTGAATTTTTCCATTTATTTATTTATATTCAATCGATTTCAATTCTTATAATTTTTCGAATATTGAATTTTTCCATTTATTTATTCCATCGTGAGTTTAATCGATTTCAATTCTCATAATCTTTGGAATACTGAATTTATCCTACTGTAGGTGGCGCGCGTGTGTCGAATGTTCTTGACATAGTACATTTATTCTACGATAGGTGGCGCGCGTATACACAAATTCAATTCAATTGAATATAAATGACTAATGACAAGTTTCAATAAAAATGACACAATGCAAATTGAATGTTATCATAACGAGTTGCCTTCAATTTCCTTTTTTTGAGGTCGTAGCAACGCGCGACGAGTAAACTAGGTTATTTATAAAAATAACTATGTCAAGTGGTATATCGTTAGAATCGTCATGGCCGACTATGGTTTCCATCAGAAAGAAACACAAGTTTGTCTCAAAACTCAAAAATTATAGCTTAAATAAAAAATTCGGTTAGACTGTATTATTAAGAACATAATTACCTACAATTTATTCTTCTACACATTTTGGCTAAAGTCAATAATACAGAGCTATAGGGACCAAACAAACTAACAAACAATTTTTTTGCGAGATACCTAGTTAGCCATGTATTGTTTTCTAACAAATAAAAACTTCATTAAATTGAGCTGGTAAAACTGCAATTGTTCTCCCATTTAATCGTCTCTTTAACTCCGCTAGTTTCCGAGATCCACATACTAAACATGGGAAAAAACGCATGGTGTATAGTCTCGTTTGTTCAATCGCTTTCAGTCAATTTGTATCTTTGATAATGATACGTTTTCTTACCAAAGCATATGTTGGATGACTCTAATAAATTTTGTGAAACAGTTAAACCAAGTGACTTTATTTCTAAAAAGTTATTGAAGAGTCGAATACCAATTTGTGTTATTTCTGACTTTTTGTAAAAACATAAAAGGTAACCCACGGTAACCATTGAATTTTTCAGCTGAAGAGTCCAATAATTTCTAATTTTATGAACTCATTCTTGTAATATAATTATAATACGTGTGAGAAATGATTTATTAAGGTTAAAGTAATCTTTATAACGTCGACACTGGTAACGACGATAGAAGAGGTCAAGGATTAAGTAATTAATATTTATAAAATTGGATAAAAAGAATAGTTTTTCACTGTTTAAACCCCCTTTCTTTCTCCTCCCTCCGAAAATAAATTCTGGCAACGGCCCTGCTAGGAAGCAGAATCTTTTTTGAAGCATATTACTGTAAAGTTTTATACAAACGTAATCCAGAAAGTAAGGACCGTTTAGTATTAAAAACAAATTGCTTGTTTTTATTTGTATTTTATTACAGAAAAATCTACACACCATAAACTACTTTTCGACATATTCACCATGCGAATTAAGGCATGTGTCATATCTTGGCAGTAATTGCAAGATACCCGCTTTGTAGAATTCGCCCCCTGCGACGTGAACCAGTTTTTGACGTATCCTTTGATCGCATCATCACTTGCAAAATGTTGGCCGGCAAGAACTTTTTAAGATGAGAAAACAAATAGAAGTGGGATGGAGCGGTCGAATTCTACGAAGCGGGTATGTTGCAATTAGTGCCAAGATATAACACATGCCTTAATTCGCATGGTGAATATGTCGAAAAGTAGGTTTCAGGTGTGTAGATTTTTCTGTAATAAAATAAAAACGAAAACAAATCGCTAATCTTTTTTAATACCCAAACGGTACTTACTTTCTGGATCAGCTTTGTACTATAGTCTTAACCCTGGAACACTACACGGGGTACAGGTATACCCCAGCCTTGCTCGAAACTTGTTATTTTTCGAAAGATGGCAGCACAAGGTTGTGGTGCCTGCTAATCTCTAATATGCACACGTCAGTTGATTTGCTACAGTCGTTGTAGTGGGACCTCTTTTTGTTTGATGTAAAATATCTGTTTGGTGTAGTATTAGTGTGACAAATTTATAATTTTATCAAATCAAGTAGGGTTATGTTTAACGGTATACACATGTGGTCAATAAAATAGTTAGGCAACGTTTGGCGTTGAACCTTAATGTGCAAAATTTTTATTTCAAAATAATTCTAAATAATAAGTAATTTCTTTCAAGTGGCAAGGCTGTATGCTTGTTGAATATCCGTTATCTAAGTTTGCTATAATAACTACGCAGTTTCATTAAGTACTTCAGTAACAATTTTCAGCGGCCACTAAAATAGGTACTTTGTGAATATACGGTATAATAAAAAAATATATATATATAATAAAAAAGTTTATTTTCTATGACTTTTTTATTGGGTTACACCTGTACCCCAGGGTAGTAAAATAAAATATTTTTTGATGGGTAGTGTTCCAGGGTTAATAAGGACATTATGGCTTTGAAAGTAATATAAAATCACTTCCAAAATACCAACTGTAACAAATAGGTTAGATTACAGTTTCGTAAAGTAGTCTCCCTCCCAAACGTTCTCACGATGTGTTCAACTCTCCTTTTCAAAAATTTACTGTGATATCTACGACGAAATGGCAAAAATCTATTGGACTTTATATTTCACAATGATCACTTACCAGATAGTAAACTGTTGGCGTTATTCCTAAATATGTCCGAGCCTTCTCGAATTTTATCCAAAGCCTCGACGAAGCTCTGGGCGGCGGCGGCCGCCACCTGGCTAGTTTTCGATCGGCTAGTGTGCAGTGTCTTGTTGAGATTCGAAGTGGAATTACTAGTAACCAGGTTAGTCTTGTGTGATTCGGATGCGTGAGGCGTCTCTTCTGTACAGCTTTGCTGTCTTCGTGCGTGCGGGAAATTGTTCGGCTTAGTGTCGGACAAGGTGAAGCTCTCGACGATCGTCGCCAGATCGCTCGATATGGAATTGTTGATCGCCGACAGATCGTTGTGGGTGTCCCTCGACGGATGAACGACTACAGATAATTCGGAATCATTATTCGCGGCCTGCGACTCCGACGTAACGGCCACTATAGCTTCGGCGCGAGCTACGGACAACACACTTTCGGCTATCGTTTCGGCCGCTTGCTTCGCCGCCAAGTTGTCAGCGGAAGCAGCCTGTTCCGTGCACGCGACCGATGTCTTAACATCCGTCGCTTCCGGCAAGCTAGGCGTTGAGCTACTCTTTTTGCTAGTCAAAACGCTTTGTTTGTCTTTCTCTTTGCTCTTTGAATGTTTCGAAATCGCATTTTCGACATCGTAACCGGGTGCTAATTTCAAATCATATTTACCTTCCGCGCCCATTCGATACGAATTCGATCCGCCGTGATCCCACGTGACGTCGATCCAACCGTTATGCAACTCGCCCGTCACGGTCCCTTCGCCGGATGGATTCCCGTCTTGATCTTTCCACTTCCAGTCCATACCCCTTATCACGCGAGCCCCTAACGTTACGTGTTTCAACATTTGTGCTTTCAACAATTTCCTTTGCTTCTTCAAGATGGCATCCGCTTCCTTCGCGGCTTTCCCGAGATCGTCGCAGACTCCCGTAACTTGTCCGTAAATCTCAAAACCGGAAAGACTGAGGTAGTGGGTTTGACCCGACGCGTTCTTTCCGTTTTGTTGGATACGAACGTGCCGCCATCCTTGGTACTCTTCAGGTGAAACCTCAATCGGCCAAGTGCTAGTTGATCCCGGTTCGTTCAAGCTGGTATCATCGCTATGGTTGTATAACGTAGTCCATGTGATCCCATCCCGGGACATTTGGAACGACCAATTTCTCAAAGCGGACCGCCCATAACCGCGGGCATGCCTCAAGGTGTATCCAGTAGGAATTACATAAAGTCCTAAATCGATACTGAACCAAGACCTCTTATCGTCATTCGTGTGACAATTTAAAGCCGACGTATCACGCGATAAAACATCCTCGACCCTTCCGTACGGCAGATTTCTACCGTCCGAACTCGTAACTATCACCAAACCGTACTGGGCGGGATTCACCCATTCCGAACAGGTTTTCCCGTTGGTGCCGATAAAATATATTATACCGTTCTCGTCGAAATCGTGATTATGTTTGAAAATCTGATATTTCGGATCTTTGAGTTTTTGAGGAATTGAAACGTCGATCTGTCATAATCGTACCATTGCTTCGCGACCATCTTCAATAAATATCGTTCTAACTGGGCGACGGTACTTAACGGTTCCATTTTTAATCCCCTCCCGGTCCTATCGATCAAGGAACTTTCACCTGGCGCTTTCTCCAGCCGAAACCGAAGTCGTCGCGTCAATATCTGCAAACCGTATCCGGATCCGGGGGTATCGTACAGATACACCGGTAATTTCTCGATACTTTCGAGCACCGCGATTAACTTCTGCACCAAAATGGCGGTTGGACTGTGTTCGTTCTCGTTCTGATCCTCGAAACACTTCTTAAAGACCTGAACTCGTTGTTTCTGATGTTTGTTGGTCTTATTCGATTTCAAACCTTGGTCCCAGTAGCTGGTCGATAGTAACGAGAGCAACGCCTGTACCAGACCGGAACTGTGCAATTCATACGCGCTAACTACGCCGTCCTCTTGCAAAATTTGCGTCAGTTCGTCGAGGGCGTTGCGCAAGATCTCCTTCCACGAATTACCGCCTTCTCGGTTGTTACCGTACGTCGATTGTTTTTGACAGGCGCGTTCTATTTGAGCGACGATGTTCCCGAGTTTCGCGACTACGCCTCTCGGTTGAGCTTGAGCGGCTTTGAAATACTGTTCGTAGATACTTTGGGCTTGATATTTGACTTTTTGCTTGGTCGCTTCGATTTTCGACCTTAGACGTTTACCGCGTTTGTTCGACCAACCTGTTGAAAATTCCGGACCTGCAAGTAAATGGGAATATCGTTGTTGATAGTCTGGGCAAACAGCGGAATAACGAACGAAATAAGTTACGACAGCCTGCATATACACAGAACTACTCGCATACAGCATCGATTTAATACTGACTAGATTGGGGAGTCGGCAATGCTGTCGTAACTTATTTCGCAATTGTACGCTGTTCTCGCTGTTTGCCCAGGCTAGTTGTTGATGTAACAAGAATAAGTGTACAGTGGAGTCTTGTGCTTAATTAGAATACCACTTTCACTATTTGCAGACGCGCGTTTCGCGGTCATACCGCTCATCAGTGCGACTGTGTGAAGTAGTTTTCATTTCTATAGAAGCTCTATATAAGTCCGGGTGTTAGATGTTCGTACATATGAGAGTTCAATTACGAAATTCGTCCATAATGTACTAATTACAAAAACAGCTACAAAAATGCGTAATTAGTACATTATGGACGAATTTCGTAATTGAACTCTCATATGTACGAACATCTAACGGTAGAGTCTTGTTTAACCAATCTTCACTAATCGGACATCTTATCTTATCCGACGCGAAAAACAACAAACATCAATCGGCGACAAGAAAAGTGTCGCTAGTAACGCGTCTAGCCTACGAAATTTGCGGGGTAGAAGGTTTTTGTCTCAAGAAGGGATTGATACCGCACTTCACGCTTATTTTCAAGGCATTCCGAAAGAAGATTGATTGGAAACTTTTAGACAGTGGAAAAAAGGCATGGTCAAGTGTATCATTGCTGAAGGGAATTACTTTGAGCATATTTAAAATAAAATCCTAGAAAATATTAACTGTGTTTTTTATTCTCAATAATTTCAGCTTATCCCTTATACACCATGAGTTCACCCTTTTGTCCGTTTTGTGTTTGTTGTTTTTAATGAATTTTTGTATTGAGCCATTTGTTTCAAAGAAAACAAATTGATTATCTGATCTTTTAATTATATTCGCTACCTTTTCTGAAAGTTTTCCAATACACGTAAAGAAGTTTTGTATTTTGGGGAAAATTAAGTATTTCTGATCTCTGTTGTCCGACTAGAATGTTACTAACTATGTCTAATGAATAACCATTGTGTAATGCTGCGGTGGTACGTTCCATTTATGTCGGATAAGCGAGACTTCACTGTATAAATTTCCTTTTTTCGATAGTACCAATACATACCTAGACTAGTTTCGGCTGTAAACGAATGCTTCGTACCCCTATTAGATTCGAATATAAAACCGGGAAGGTCTTCCCTCAGGATCGTTGCCTGTTGCTGACCGTCGGAATTATGGATATGTAATTCAGCATCTTTCCTGGACGTGAGCGACCAATTACCGACGACCAACCTGGTTTGTCCCGGCTTAGACAAAATCGGCTGTGAGTTCTGCGTGTTTTTAACAGCAGCTCTCGCCCTCTGCAGCTTCTCCAAAAATTCCCTCGATTTTCTAAATAGTAAAAGTACAATAAATCGATATCGAGGGGAAATCCCCGAAGAACACATCGATATACGCATATAGAAATAAAATTAAAACGAATAGTAGTAGTAGTAGTAGTAGGGGGAAGCGGCAAGCAGCAAGCGTATACTTCTGATACGTATGAGCAAGACGAAAAGAAAAATGCTACGGGGAAAAAATCCAAACGATTTTGCGATTTTAAGGAGGTGGGAAGGAGGGCATCGGCAAAAGGCTAAATGTTAAAATAACCAAATTACAACAAAGCACTTACCGTCAGTTGTGTGTGAATCTGCCGACCGACTTTTGCCTATTGGAAAGAAACAAAAACGACAATCACTTGTGTTATAACACAATAGAAAAGAAGGCAAAAATAATTAGCACAGGGTATACATACAATGTTTAAGGGTTTCTATTGTCATGCGAATATTCCGTCCGAGAGACTACAGCCACGTAAAAAATGTAATATGTTTTGTTATTGGATCCCGGAAAGTCTAGGGAGGATTGCTCCGTCCACCAATTACGTGAGCAACATAGGTTGCAACCGCACGGCGAATCGCATCAACGCGTGTCAATATTGCGCCGCCCTCTATATATTTGGAGGCGGATCTTTCATTGGTGGTAGGGATGGTTTCTTCATCAATAGAGTTTTTAAAAAGTGGATGACTTGTTATAATGAAGAAGTGTAAATCGGACTGACGCTGTCACTCCTCCGAATGTTATTATTCAATGATAGTTCTCATTGATAAGTTATCACTGAATAATAAAATTCGGAGGAGTGACAGCGTCAGTCCGATTTACACTACTTAATGATAACACGTCATCCACCTTTATAACAAAACTCCACCCATTAACTTCCATAAACTTCCGGAATTTAAGAATTAGAAATATGTTCTAATGGGAATGTACCGTAACCCCTCAGTGGCTGAGTGGTAAAACTCGCGCTTCACAGTGCGAAGGGCCGGCGTTCGAAACCCGGTAGCGGCAGAGCGTAGCAGTTTAAAATCCTAAAAAGGGATCCTAATAAGGGGAAATGCCACTGGGTGGGCCAGGAGCGGTACGGTATATGCGTGTACATATACGGCTCGGTGGCTCGAACCCTTACACCGAAAGGTAGAAAGGGTAAAAGATTAAGAAGAAGATAAGAAGGGAATGTACCGATCTAGGAAAGCTTCAATTTTTCAAAGTTCAATATCTCGGCTGGAAAGGAAATTTTAGGTCTCGGTTTGATGTTTATTTTACGAGATTTTATGTATTGAACCAACATACACGTCATTAACGCTGTATAATCCGATTGTTTGTGTAAACTTAAAAAAATAACCTTGAAATCGACACATTACCAACTTTTACATACGAATTAAAAATGGATTTAGTAGATTCAACGATTCCATTGTGACGAATACGAGGTTTAATCAAAAAATACGGTAAATGAACTTCCAACGCTACATTTATTTGAAATAATAAATCCGATAACCTGATTTGTTGAGACAGTCAGTGCCAAGTTAGAACAAGTTTTAACCTGTCAGTCGGCTTTCAGAGCCGGAAGGGTAAGGCCGTGTTTACCGTGTCTTGCGCATCATCGATTTCGAACAACGCGTTAACAGTTAGTTTCGTTTTAAGTTGCAAAAAAAAATTCCAAAGAAGCCCATGAAATGTTAAAATCAGTGTATGGTGATAATGTGGTGACTCTGAAGACAGTTTACAAGTGGTATGAGCGATTTAAAAGCGGAAATGAGTCGGTTAAAGACAAACAACGGTCGGGACGTCCTTCGGCCTCAAGAACAGACGAAAAAAGTGGCCCAAATGGTTCGCTCAAACACTATTCGAGACCTTTCCGAAGTTACTGGGCATGGCTGACAAGGGGAGGCCACAACGTTTGGAATACAGATTGTCTACAAACTTTGTACACTTTTAGTAGTCCAATAGGACAACATAATGTGCAAATAGTAAGGGGTACTATTC
Organism: Chrysina gloriosa; assembly: GCA_038088585.1. Classification (NCBI taxonomy): domain Eukaryota; kingdom Metazoa; phylum Arthropoda; class Insecta; order Coleoptera; family Scarabaeidae; genus Chrysina; species Chrysina gloriosa. The sequence continues at coordinate 8,934,777 of CM076090.1, read as the reverse complement.
AAGCGTTATCAAGAAATTGATAAGAGAAGTTTTATCGTCGTATATATACCTGTGCGTTGCAATCATTAGCAAGAAGCGAGGGTGGCCGAGGGGTTCGCGTTTAAATCCCGTAAACGCTGGATCGAGTCCCGCTGGTCTTTTTATCTTTTCTTCAACACTCGTCATATTTTTTTATATTTATTACAATTCAAGAGTAATATAATGGAAAAAATACGTGTATTCGCAAGAACCTTTATTGAATTTCCAATGTTATTCGGTTGTCTACTAATTTTCATTATTACACAAGGAATCGACCAAGACGCATAAAGTTATTCTGAAAATGTATACCTGTCCGTAATTTGCTATAACTTGGTATAAGGGATTTATTGTTACGAAATTACGGACAGGCATACATTTGCAGAATAACTTAATGCATTTGGCCTTCTGACTTCCTACCCCGTATGTAAATGCGCCTTAAGATCAAAGAGTTCTAAATCCATTATTTGGAAATGATTACGAAAGAGTGACTCAAAAATGTCATTACTTCATATGAATACGATATACATACTTATCTGGAGTACATTGTTCCTCAACTACATTCAGCTTTCGTATAACGAAAGTTATAACTATCGTTAATACTCGAGCATTAAACTAAAAAAATTTAAAAAAATAATTAACGGTGACTTTATCAGTATGGCAAATAAAAAGCAAGCAAAAGCAAGTGTAAATATACAAGAGTTGTTCAGAAAATATTTAAAATTTGTAAGGAATGAAATTTGTTACAACTTAGTGGTGATGATCATGAACGAAATATATGTACATATGTATTGCCAATTCGTAGTAGTTTCTTTCGAAATACGCTTTATACTGGAGCTGTTGCGGTTTAAATTTCCCATTTGGCTTTATTTCCGTATTTTCCCGAGGTTTTATTTTTGTTTTCTTATTGAATACTTCTCCACGCGACTGTAGTACGCCTGTTTGTCCATTTCGTACGCGCTAAGAATAGACTTTCTTCACATCGCATCGCCGCTGTAAGACATTCGATCGATCGAAATGCTTAACTTTCTTTCTGAAGGAAAAAGTTAACGCACGTAAAATTGAATTTGGCGAATTTTTCGACCCCAATAACGTCCATTCGAGCTGTCAAAATAGTTCGTAACATCTTGACTTGGGGATATGAAAAAACTCGGTAGTTGGGAAGTACACTGATTAAAAGGGTTTATCTCAGGTCAAATTATTGTGAATATTTTCTATGTCAAATTCCCTTAAATTGGGATTTCAACGACAACCGATTGGTACAATTGTTACGTAATTATTTTCGTGTTTTAGTGATTTTGCATAGAATTTAAGATTCTCAAAGTTTATTTAGTTATTTCGCTATGATTAGAGCACCCAGACTGGTGAGGTACGAAAAGGAATTGGTAGAAGTATTAGAAGCGATCCTTAGGAGGTGGGATATTTAGGAACTTTTCGATGTCACTGAAAAACGGATATAAGTTACTACTACTGATAAAAGTTTTAAATATTTTTAAGGACTTTCCCTTTACAAATTCAAGTTGACGAAAATGTTTCGAAATACTTTTGTTATTCGAAGTTGATAGAATTTATAGAAGATCATTCCAAAGGGTAGGGAATTCCTGGGAACTTCCTCCGATTTTTCGATCTATTTACATAAAAAGTTAGAATTTCGACAAGTGGTGGAAAACGAAAAACTGAGTTGGTAGAATTGGTAATGGTAATTTTGACAAGTCTAGCGGAAAAATAAAAATAAATGATGAATTCGGATTTTTTTGAAGTTTTCTGATAAAGGCTAGTTTTTAAAGAGCGCAGTCGTATAGGAACTTATCAATCTGTTAGCATATTTAATTCAGATGTTCAGAATTTTGACAAATAGTGGAGAAAGAAAAACGAAGTTGGTAGAACTGATGACAGTTTAGAAAGTTCTAGTGAAATTTAATGCGGGTGTTAAAATTTTAACAAGTAGTGCAACACCAAAAACTAAGTTGGTGAAACTGATGAAAGTTTCGAAAATTGTAGTGGTTTTCTGCTTGAAATCTAAAATTTGGGAAAAATTATTGAAATTAACAGGTTAGAATTTTGACAAATCTAATGGAAACAAGGAAAACGAAGTTGATAGAAATGACATTATTGCATTCTTTTGGAAAGTTTTCTGATAATAGCTAATTTTGAAAGAGCGCGGTCGTATAGAAACTTATAAATCTGTTGGCATATTTAATTCAGATATCATAATTTTTTCACGAAAGATGAAGTTGGTACAACTGATAGGGTTTAGAGATTTTTAGTGATATTTAATTCGTATGTTTTAACAAGTAGTGGAACACGAGAAACTAACTCTTTAAAGCTGATGAAAATTTAAAGTTTTAGTGATTTTCTGCTGGATATTTAAAATTTGGGGAAAATGATTGAAATTAGGAGGTTAGAATTTTGACAAATCTAGCGGAAATAGGAAAATGAAGTTGTTAGAACCGATCGATTCCGATTTTTTGGGATGTTATCTGATCAATGCTAGTTACTAAAGAGCTCGGTCGTTTGTTTAGGAACTTTTCAAACCTTTGGGATATTTAATTTAGATGTTCAGAATTTTGACAAGCAGTGAAAAACAAACAATTAAGTTGGTATTATTGATAAAAATATAAAGTTTTAATGATTTTCTGCTAGAAATTTAAAATTTGGGGAAAATTATTCGAATGAAAAAGTTTTATGCAACGTAGTTCCTTGGAATACGAGGTAATTAGTCAAAACTACGTGAGAATCGTTGTGCCGTACGAAGTCGGAAAGTAAATTTTATAGGAATACGTAAAAGCGAGTTACTTAAAAACGAAAAATTATCCCTCTTCGTAATATATGAAAGCTGGACGTTTTCTTAAATACATGAGAAGATACGGAAATCGAGTGCGGGTAGAGAAGTAACTCATGCTTGTTGTACTTAAAAAAAAGGGGGAGGGGAAAAACAAATCGGGAGCAAAATAGTGCGTTATTAAAATAAACGAAAAACCAAAAAGAAACGAAAGAAAAAATTACAAAAGATTTTGAAATCGAACCAACGCGAACGTACCAGAAGTATCTGCGCCACCTTCGGGAGAACCGCTGGAATACATGGTTGCCAACTTTCCATCGAGAATAAACCTAAACCAGCCGTTTGATCCGTTCGACAATTCTAGAGCTGCGGCATCCGACCAGATATACAGACAGTCGCGACCTCGACAGATACACCAGTCCTTCCAATGATATGCTTTACCCGCGAGTATTTCTTTTGCGTCTTCGCCTTGAGATTGTTCACTAACATCTGGAAAATTGGAAATAAAAAGCCTATTAAAGGGTGATTTATAGCGCGAAATAAAGGCAACGTGACGACGCCGAAACGAATAGTTGAAAATTTTTTATGGTGCTCGTGTGGTTCCAGTCAAATTCCATTCACGCCACGGTATAAATTAACCGGAAGTCAAAAGATGATTAATATGTAGATGCTCTTCGCCGATCAAGTAACTAAAGTCGATTCATGTTCTTGAATCATAAGAAATTTCAAGTTAAACATGTCTAATAAACATATGTCCAAAACTCTATCGTACATGCGCTACAAGCATTTGAAGTTTTACATAACCCTTTGGTGTGGTATTATTGATGGCCGTCTCATTGGTCCGTTTATAATCGCAGAACGCCTGGCGACCGTTTATTATTTACGTTTCCTGGACAATGAACTTCTAGCATTACTAGATCACGTTACTCTTAATGTAAGAGGACGAATGCAGATACAGCACGATGGGGCACCTCCACACTTTAATAGACAAGTAACAGATTTCTTTAATCAAAATTATACGAACCGCTGGATTGGAAGAGATTGAGCAGTTGCCCAGCAAGGTCACAAGACTTAAATCCCCTTCATTATTTTGTAATGGGAAGGCTGAAAAATTTGGTTTATGCAGAAAAATCCACAAAGAGAGAACAACTTGTACCTAGGATTATGGATACCGTAGAAACTACATTCGAACTGATCCTGAGACTGCTAGCAGAGCCATCTCTTCAATTCTATGAAGACCTAGATTATGTATACAGCAAATGGGTGGGCATTTTGGACAATTAATTCAATACAGCAAGTTCTTGTCAAATAATTTTCAATGGGATTTTTTTGCAGCGGTACGTAATACCTGCATTAGTAGGATCACTTCCAACTTCCAATGCTTGTAGCTCATTTACGATAGAATTTTTTTCATTTTTAGCTCTAAATTGCTTCAGTAACATATCTTTAAGCTAGGACAGTCATGTCACGGGACAACCTGTATAGTACTTGAAAACTAGAAATTTTGTACGGTTAGTAGTTGTTTTAACGACGAAGTTACACAATCTACATATTTTTACAGCTTTTGAGAATTGAATTTATTACATCTGTTCCCTCCTTCTCCCGCTTAGAAATTAGCGTTCTAAAATCAACGTTTCTCTTACCTTGTTCTAATACTTGGTCGTTTTCTTCGTTGTTTTCGGATATTTCCGGTGGACCGGCCAAACTTAGCACTTTCGAGAATATGCCCAGTCTGGCGAAATGATCTAAAAATATCTCCTGGGCTTTCGCCATCAGATCTTGAATTATAGCTAACACCACTAGGTGGCCGTCTTCATCTTCCTGCATTGAAAGATATTCAATTCGGTTCATAAGCATCGTCTCGCGTTAATAAATGCAGTGTTAAATTGTTTGTTAAATTTATAAAAAAAAAAAAAATGGTTTTTGTACACACACAAATATATATATATATATATATATTTACTTACAAATGTAATGATGTAAAAGGTACACAGAAATAAGATCTCAATACCCAATAGAGGTAAGTAAGATAAATTTTTGCGTGAGGAAGAGACATATATCGTTTGTTAGTATAGCACTAAGAATAGTTTGTGGACATAATTTTGTTTTTGTTAATAGAATTAATGCGATTACAAAATACTCTAACGGAAACAAAATATAGTTCCCGTATAACCGAAGAATGGTATCCAATTAGATGTAAACATGTATAAATCAAAAAATACAAAATTTCATACACAAATTTACAAAAAAATCCTAAAAGACACCTACCAATTATTTAATGCCCTCGTTAGAGAATATACAGGGTGTAGAATTGTAGTTACTCAGAACGGTGGCATATCCGATACATAAAGAACATCACACAATTATTTGCAAAGAAATCAAAGAAACTTCAAAGATCCTCAAAGCGTTAACATTTTTCCTATATCTTTTCCAAATTCGATACAACATTTAAAGCATTTAAAGCTAAGTAGATAGGTTTAAGTTTTTATAACTGGGCGACACTGATCCCTTTAATTTTTTATTTTTCTTATAATACAATAAGCGTAAAACTTAACTTTCCCTTAACAAGGAACAGTAATATGTCAGTATAGTGTGTTAAAGAAAGAAATTTTCCGAAAATAATGGAAGTTTTTTCCGTAGGATAATTTCCTACGATTTCAAATGTGATCTAACTCGATAAAAATGTACAAATCGATTTTGTCTGAGTTTTGGCGATTTGAATTTTCGAAGAATACTGAAATTTTAAAAACTGCGATTTAGAAAAATTGCGATCGATTAATAAACTTTAAACTTTCGAGAAATTATGATGCAGACTATTTTAGAGAAATTTGGAATAACCTTGGGCTTTAGAAAAGTTTCGATAATAACAATAACTATAAGCTTAATTATTGTTTACTATAGACACAAACGGTGGTGGTTTGTTTAATTGGAAAAAAAGAGGCGAAACAATGCAAAATAGATTTGAATTTTGAACTTGAAAAAATAAAGAGCTCGTGATTTTAAAAGGTTTTGAGAGAAATTACTTTGGTAAATTTTCGAAAAGCAGACAATTTTATAAAAAATTAAAATAGTGAAATTCGGACGAATTTTATGATTTTTAACAATGTTAAAATATCCATTTTGTTTGTTTACTACGTAGAGTGAGAGCCTTTACTTTCTGTTACTGTTTCTTATACGCTATGTATTCCGCTGTACGAGGACGATTTGTAAAGTAACTTCTGGTAGTGGCAGTGGGAGAATCGCTCGGACATTCTAAACAATAAAGCAAATAATTCGAGAAATACGAAAAGTCAATTTTAAAGCCACAGGAAACGTCAATGTAATGTTTCTTAAATCGTCGATTAAGCGAAATGAAAAAATTTCAAAATATCTACTTCCTTTATAATCCTTTGAAATTTTAAATATAGCCCTTTTATATATTTTTGAAATTAGCCCCGATAACATCATGGGTGATTAAAATTTGTATTTTTTCCGAAATGTTTTTAACAAAGATCTCTTCGTTTCTTTAAATAAATATCCTGGGCATTACTTCTATTAATTCAAACAAAACAGTTCTTGCGTACTTAAACACAATTTTACACCCTGTACATAGGTCAGTAGTCGCTTTAAAAAATCCATTATGGTCGGTACGGTACAGTGCCACAGACTAGTTACCTTCAGTGCTAATTCGAAGAAGAATCTAGATGTAGAGAGTCATCAAAACGACGTAACTATAGGTGCATTATTGGGTAGCTCGCAACGTAGCTGTGCAATGACTTATAAAGCAAGTGCAAATTCGTTGTTGTAAAGTCACTAGATATATAAAGTACGGCAATACGTAAAGAACGTGTGTTAAAGAGAGAAGTACACTTTGGACCTAAAATAGCGGTTATGACAAGTGAAGAATAACTTTTTGCATTTGCAGTCGTTTTATAAATTTTTGTATAACAATTTATAGTGCAAGTGAGTACTTGCCACTTGTGCTTGATTATTTGCCAATGGATGAAAATGATGGTAAAAGAATAACATAGTATTTGCTTCCAATTACTTATGTCATTTAGTTAAATTATTCACTGTTAATGGCATATTAATAATTTTTCTAGCATATGACATATGATTCAGAATCAACTGAAACTTCCGCCATCCAAATTTCAAAACTGAAAAGGGCTCTGCTTGGCAGAAGTGTTACAGTTATAAACGACAATTAGAACGAAAAACTAAAAACTGTGATAAGTTTTTTTAATGAAGATCAACTGAAGTATTTGACGTCAGGTTCACATAGAGGAATAAAATGGTCACACAAAACTTATTACTAAGGCTCTAAAATTATATGTGGCATGTGGTCAAAAGGGGTATGAAGAATTACAAACTATTTGTAAATGAGTAGTTCCCAGCAAACATTTTTAAAATTTCGCGGGTAGTTTAAGTTGGTAGGTCCGGCAATAGTGAACATATTCGCATGTATTGTGCTTAGAAATTGGCGAGTTTAAAAATGTTTACTAGGAAGTTTTATATCTCATGTAAATTGTTTAAAGACAATATTTCATATTTCCCATATTTCAACTTCAGATTTGTACTTCGTTTGTTTATTAAAGCACTAATTCTTAAAACTGGATTAAAAGTGCAAGTACCCTCATTGGTAAGTATATAGTATCCATAACAAATTAAAGTTGCCGCCTATTTTGGACGCAAAATGGGTGCATATTTGCGGAACATTATATATTCAGTGACTTTAGGTTGTTGTTTTGCGGGGAGCCATCTAGATTTTTCTTCGAACTATTATTTTGGCTCTATCTTAAGTGCTGTTCTTTTTATATATAATACTAAGTTGAGTGTTCTTTTATTCACAAAATGGAACAACCATTAGTAACATAAGCTTGAATAATAAATAAATAAATAAATAGAAACAGTAAAAGCAATAGAATATGACACAATTTGCAAATATTCTCAGGTGTTAAAGTAAATGATAGTTATAATGATGAATGAGCAAAGCAATGTAGGGAAGAAACAAGCAAGAAAGTGGCAGTAAACATTTTGTTTCGACCGGGTTAACCCCATCAACGTCTCTTCGAATGCTGTTCGCCGCCCTACACCGCTACATGCTTCCAAAATTAGGTCAATCTAATGAGATGAAGAAAATTATTGTTAGATCCACTAATAACTATCAGGATGACTCGATTTATTTTCGAATTTACATGACAGGTAAATATGTCACAGTTCAAATGGCTGTTTCATTTTGTTTATAAACAAAATTACTAAGTCTACTTCCTTCTTTTGTTTTTATTATAAATTTACGTAAAGCAAAAGCAAATCGTTTTATAATTAAATAAAACTAAAAATAAAGGAATGTGGGAAAAAAGGCAAATAATAAACTAACCATGACGGGGGATGTTTGAATAATGTGCCTGTCATGCGTAAGGGAAGCTCTCACGGTGCGCACGAATACACCCAAAGTGACGCTGCGGGCAACCGGCCAGCAATAGCTAATCTGCAACACGCAGCACCGTCAGCTACTTCTAGCATACGCAGCTAGTTACTACAACTACGACACCACTGGGCGAACGAAGGTCGACGGTATCGTATTTTAAAGATGATACATACGATCGAGAGTACAATGGAAATTAAATAGATTAAAATAAAACGTGAAAATGTGAAAGAGAGAAAAGTTTACAGACGCTTCTCTCTCGCCATGCACGGGTTAATCACGTATCCCGACTACTCTTTTGTAGCGTTTTGGAATATTAAGCAGAACAACGCCACCAATCGATATGACGGTTGTTAGTACAGGAACTAAAATTCAAATCATTAAGCTTTTTAAGAATTTGAATGTTAGTGGTTTTGATCAAAGCGTAAACATAAATAAACGGGATTTTTTTAGGAGTGTTATGTAAAAGTTTAAAAGGAACTTGAAAGGGTATCGTAGTAGTGGTGATTCCACTGCAATTTTTGAATAAACTTATTTAGTTCTGGCAAACGAATTTTTAGATAAATATAACGCATTCTAACGAAGCCAACTTACAACAACAATACCATTTTTATCGCCTAATTAATCTCTGCTACTAAATTTTTGATAAATCATTGTTAAAAGAATTGGTCGGTTTCCAACTTCTTGCAGTAATTGAAACGCATGACTATTCAGCAAAAACATCAAAGTATTTTCTGACGTCACTTAAAACCTTAGGGAAAAAGCGAAATCATTAATTTTGATATTTTTCATGCAATTAATATCCGAGCATCGCGCATACACAATATTTAAACTTTTACATAATGCCCCCTCCACTCCTAATACACAATATGATACAAATATAAACAATGAAATATTTCTCTCAAACACAAATATCGAAACCAAAACGACTTACCTCGTTATCCAAAACCGTAGCAATGACCTCGACTAACTGCGTACCGAAATTATTGACGTTGGATTCTGGACTGCACAGTTCCTCTAACAAACAAGGCTGGATGTAGTGGATCATCTTCTTGATCAGACCTAAACTGGCTTTGCGAACGGACGCGAGCATCGTTGCTTGGAAAGTAGAACAAAAGACCGGTAAAAGACGCCGGAGATAAATGGGAGCCATTTCCGGATCTCCGCGGGGTTCGACGGCGTCTTCCGAATCCGATTCCGATTTCCTCGGCCTGTCTTTATCTATCGGGATCATCCATTCGCCGGGAGATTGCAAAATGGCCGCCACCTCTCTGTGCCCTACGAGAAAAATATGGCAAGTAATCAATTATTTGACGACTAACTCCGGGCACATTTAATCAAACTGATTAAAAATTCTTTGTAAGTTTGGAAAGTAAGCCAACTTCAGTATACATAAGCTAGAAAGGTAGTCAACTCCACATGCATGCAGGACTCGACGGTGTATTATCCCCTCCCCCTTCCTATCGTGATTCCAAAGTCGCGCAAATCCCTGCTGGTTAATGTTTATTCCCCTCCAGTCCTCTTCGAAATTAGAAATCCTAGACAAGTCTCGATATTCAAAATTCGTGCCAACCCTTAAAACTCGCGCCACTTACCTCCATCCCTTAAAATTGAAAATTCGCGCCATTCCCGCTTATAGTTCAAAATTTGGGTCAACTTCTTGCCCCCCAGACTTTGAAATTCGAAATCCGCGCAAGGCCCGGAAATTTAAAATTAGCGCCAACTCCCGAAATTCAAAATTCGCGCCAACGCCCTTGAAATTTCAAATTTGCACCAACCTCCCTCCAACCCTTGAAATTGATAATTCCCGCCACTCCCTCTTGTTTAAAATTCGCGTCAACTACCCCCTCCCTGTCTTCCTCAAAATTCGAAATTCGCGCCAATTTATCTTCACCTCTTGAAATTTAAAATTCTCGCCACTCCCATTAAGTGATGATATCACCCGGCGAATATTTTGCGATTTTGGCAACCGTCAACAAGGCGATAAATAAACTTTTGATAAAGTATGAATTGGACGTCTGAAAAGAAGGAGAAGAAAAATGAAATGAAGAGGAAGAAGAAAAGGGAGAAGGAGAACAACGGGAAGGAGAAGGAGGAAAAGTAGGAGAACGGGAAGAGAAGGCGGAGGAGGAAAGGAAGAGCTAGAAAAAGGAGGGAAAGAAGAACAAGTAGAAGGAGAGAAAGAAGAAGAGGAAATGGAGGAAAAGAAGGACAAAAAGAAGCAGATTAAAAATGAAGCTGCCTTGTCGATTTATCCAACAAAAACACAGAAAATAGTAAATATTTGAATCGAAAATACCTTCATCAGCCCTTTCTCTGGCCTTATCTAAAGGAGTCTTTCCATCTTCGTCTCTCAGATCTGGATTAGCACCGTATCTTAACAGTACTTTAGCGATAGCTGGACGTCCGAAACACGCGGCGTAATGCAGAGACGAACTTCGCTGACCCTTATTCACATCCGCGCCCTTTTCGCAAAGATATTCGACCATTTCCTGCGTCCCGAAAGCCGATGCCCAATTCAGCAACGTTTGTCCGACGTCGTCCATAAAATTCACCTATCACACATAGAAAAAATCCAAATGAAACTCCTCCATTTTAGGGTTAAGAAGATATATTTCTCATACTTCAACTCCACCAGTTTCTATAGCCTCGATCAACGCGTCCGTATCCTTAGATCTTATGCAGTCTATGAGTTGGCGGTGAGATTTCTCAGCGGCAGAATCCATCCTCCGTATTCTCGGCATCAACTGGCCGGTGGCCGATGAAGAACCCGATTTCCCCAAAGCTCTGCGCCCTTCGAAAAGAAGCACTAACAGTAAGTCGACTAATCGCATCGAATCCAAAGCGCAACGTTCGTCTCCTTTGAGCGATTTCTCGATGGCGTCCGGCAGTTCGGAGCGTAGCAGATCCTAAATTTGTAGATTTAATCACTTTAATCAATTTGCTTTATAAATTGCACTCACGTGCGTTACCGTAGGTGAGCCTCTGCATAGTGTAGATAACAAGCTGATGATCGTAGATACCGAAGAAGCTGTGGCTTTCGGATCCGGGATATTTGCAGAGGCGTTGGTTGTCGATGATGCCTTGCCGGGGGTTCCTTGGGTTCCTGTCGCTACGGTAGGTCCAGCCGCGTTAGATAATCGACTCAGTAATTCAGCTACAAGACCTGGAAAACAATGTTTTGTCTGAGTATTGCAGATATTTCGCACTGGAGATGATTGCGACTTTTACAGTTTTCCTTTTGTTTAGGAGGTAGTATTCTTTAGATTTTGAACCAATACGTTTTCATTTGAAACAACAAAATCATTTTTGGACCAATACGAAGATTCTTCTTGGGACAACAAAATTTGGACCAGTAAGTTTGATTTGTGGCCACACGGCCATTTGGAACAACAAGAAATTATTCAGCCTAACAAGTTTGATCTGGTGGACCAATAAGGTCAATTTGTGACAACAAAGGCATTTGGAGCAACAAATTTGAGACGACAAACACATTAAGGCCAATAAGTTTCATTTGAGATAACAAAATCATGTTTGGGCTAATAATAAGTTCTGTTTTAGACCAATTTCTATTGGGGATGACAATAACATTTGGACCAATAAGATTCATTTGGGACAAGGAAAACATCTTTGGCCTAATATTAGGTTTCGTTCTGGTACAACAAAAATCATTTGAACCAATAAATTAGATTTTGTACTACACGGTTATTTGAACCAACAAGCTTCATTTGAAACGACAAAGACGTTTGGCTAATATCAAGTTTCGTTTAAAGACAACCAAAGTCATTTGGATCAATAAGTTTGATTTGGAACAAAACAAGTTTCGATTGGAAACAGCAAAACATCATTTAAACTAACAAGTTTAATGTGGAATAGCTTGTTGTTCGAACCAATAAGCGTCATTTGGCATAACAAAGTCATTGGGATTAATAAGTTTTAATAAATTTGGGATAATTACTTACCGTGTTGTGCTAGAGGTGCCGAATCTAGACTTCTCGTAAGTTTCGTTTATGGACAACAATAATCAATGGACCAATAAGTTTGATTTGGGACCACACGGTTATTTAGAGCAATTTTCACGTGGGACGATAAAGACATTTGGAACAATATGCTTCATTTGATACAAACAAAAAACATGCATTGGTTGATATTAAGTTTCTTTTCGGAATAACAAATCATTTGGATCACACGGTGATTTGAGTCAACAAACTTCATTTGAGACAATAAAGACATTTGGACCAATAAGTGTCATCTGAGACAACAAAAGCATGTTTGGACTAATAATAAGTTTCGTTTAGGGACAACCAAAGTCATTTAAACCAATGATATGGGGCAAGATACCAAGAAATATGTGAAAAAGTGATAAACACATAAAAAGTTTGTTTTGGGATCACACGGGCATCCGGAACAATAAGTTTCGTTTGGAACCAACAATTCACCACTTAAACTAATAAGTTTGATCTGTTATAACTTGAATTGGACCTGTCAGCGCCAATTCTAATAAAGATATTTGGACCACTACGTTTGACTTAGGACAACAAAGACATTTGAACTAATAAGTCAAATTTGAGATAAAGTCATTTCGGCTAATAAGTTGTAAAAAAATTGATACAGTAATTTACTGTGTGGTCCTAGAGGTGCCGGATCTACACTTCTTTTAAGTCTCGTTTAGGGACAACAAGGGTCAATTGGACTGATAAGTTTGATTTGGAACCACACGGTTGTTTAGCGCAATTTTCATTAGTCACGATAGAAACATTTGGAACAATAAGCTTCATTTAAGACAAAAAAAAGATTTCGGTGCGAAATAACAAATCATTTGGACCAATAAGTTGGTTTGGGACCACACAGTTATTTGGACCAACGCGTTTCGTTTGGGACGACAAAGACGTTTGGACCAATAGTTGTCATCTGAGACAACAAAATCAGTTCTGGGCTAGTAATAACCTTCGTTTAGGGGCAACCAATCATTGGCATCAATAAGTTTTATTTAGGACCACATCGTAATTTTGAACAATAAGTTTCGTTTTGGAAACAACAAAATATTATTTAGACTAACAAGTTCGATTGTGGAATAACTTGTCACTTTTTCGAATAAACCTCATTTGGCATAACGAAGTCGTTTGGACCAATAAGTTGTAATAAATCTGGGACAATAACTTACCGTGTTGTGCTAGAGGTGCCGGATCTACACCTCTCCTAGTGAATCTGTCCGCTACAGAAGCGAAACACCTCAGAGCACCATCGGCTACGTGCGAGTCTTCGTGTCTCAATAAAGTGCTTAAGGCCTGGACGCACGTCGGTAGATTGACGTCGTTGGGTTCCATTTTAGTGCAAAGCCTAGAAACTACGGTCATCGCGGAGTGTAAGGTGTCTTTGTGCACGCGACTTCCTGTAAAAAAATCGCATTGTTGAGATACAAGTTTGTGTTTATCAATTCACGTTAAAAATGTGATTTTGTGAGGAATTGGAAATTGACTTGTATCTAGAAAGGTGTAAATTGGCGATAAGTACATACGCAGATATTTCATCAATTTCTATTCTATTACCACGACTTCTATTACTGTAATAAATACAACACCTGCCTGGTCATAAATTACAACTGAAAAGACTTTACGACCACATGTATTACTCACGTGTTTGTTCAACACATCAATAGGGAGTTCATGTTTACTATGTAAACCTTCTTAATGTAATACAGGTCATATTTGAAATAACCTGCGTAGAAGTGGATTTCCTCACACTTCAACGCATAGTGCGTGTCCAGGTGTTAGGTAACACTTTCGGCAATAACCCGATAATTACGTAAGTTTATAAATTTTGCAAGGTGATTTCTATCCGAAATTCTAAACTGCATAGTGAATCGTGAATCGAATTTTCGTTCTCAACTTACCATTATCTCTTATAAAAGGTAACACGCAACTTAACCCTCCGGCTTCGAAAACGGCGCCCGCTTCTCTCGTACAAATGAGCTCGAGTACCTTCACGCATTGTTCGGCCAAGTCTTTGCTGGTCCTCGACGATAATTCGGCCACCACCAGTCTGTTACAGATGGCGCGTACGGCGCCGTCCATGGCAACGATTCTCCTGGTGCATTCCGCCGAAACGTCCAGATAATAGGTAATTGCTCGCGCCGTCACTTCCAACACATTTTCGGGCGCCTGTTCGTCGAGGAATATCCGGCAAAGGGCGGGCAGGAAGGTCCGCGGTGGACAGCTAAGGGGGAAATTGACAATAATCAAAACAAATTACAAAAACGTGTGAGTGATTTTACCTCTCAAAGCAACGATCCACGTTATCGGACATAAGAAGCAGCATACAGAGTTGTTCCAGGGCGATTAGCTGCATATCGCGTTCGTCGCCGAGGCCGCTGCTCAGCCATTCCAGCAGTGTTTCGGGATCGGGATCAGCCATCTAGAAAGAAAAGCAGATTTAAAAAAAGGTTGAAGTTGACAATTCGCATTCGCAATATTCGAGGAAATTTAAAAATTGGCAAGAATCGTTTTACGTTAGGTAGACAGCTGCATAAATTTCGAGAATTGGGTACTGCTATTGTTGATGGAGTCGTAAATTTGGCCAACAAAAATATGACATTTCCTCGACGGCAAAGAAAAAATAATTTAGTAACGTTTTTTTCCGACATAAACGAATAAGAAGAAATGACAAAGAAATACAGGGAAAACCAAAAAAACTTTTGGAACAATGAAAAATATGTGACAGAAGAAAAACTTAAACTGTTAAAAGATATAAAGGAGAATGGAGCAATCACTAAGAGGAACGTGTAATGGAAAAATGAAGCTTATAGAGGCAAATGAGATCAAAGATGAGGGAGCGCGGATAGATGCACAACCACACACAAAAGAGTATGAAGCAGAAATTATAGAAGCGCAAAAGAAGAGACTTTAAAAAGATAAACAACGGGAAAACCCCAGGGTACGACAACAGAACAAATGATTACTTAATGAAGCCATAGACTATTTGAGGCATACGTGGGGTGCCTTTTAAGTTGTTACAAAAACTAGGAAACAAACATTTTTTTGGGAACAAACTATTTTATTGCTTTTTTTTTCTTCAAAATATTGGCCTTTAAGATTTGTACACTTTTGCATTCGTTGGAAACAATTATTGGAACATTTTCTCCATTCTGAAGTTGGCATTTCAAAAACATGGTTTTGAAAGCTTCGACAGCTTCTCGAGATGCTGAAAATCGGTGCCCACACATTTCTTGTTTGACACTCGGGAACAGAAAGAAATCACTAGACGATAAATCAAGTGAATACGGGGAACGAGACTATAATTCGATGTTCTTCTTCTCCAAGTAATCAATAGTGACGTGTGTGAGGATTGGCATTGTCTTGATCCATGATGATGCCACGTTTTCGGTTGCATTTCCTGATTCTGCCGATGACTTCTAGCAAACAAATGGTTGCATACTATTCAGCATTGACTCTTCTTCGATTTTTTAAAGGAATGGTAGCAACATGTCCAATAAAACCGACGAAACAAGCAATCATCCGCTTGGAAGTGCTTCGTAAACGAACAACTTTTGTGGGATTGGACAGCCAAATAGTGGATTGTTGCTTAGTTACCGGTTCCAAGTTTCATCACCCGTTACGATTTTGTATCCCGATTTTGCAGTTCCTCGGTCGAATTTTTTGGGGATTTCCTTACACCAATTAACCCGAGGCTTTTTGTGAGCTTCGGTCAAATTATGCGGAATTCATCGGGAATAGATCTTTTTCACAGCAAATTCGAATGTATTGCAGTCAATTTCCTTAAATCACGCTGAATACAGCATGGATGTTTTTTTTTTTTTTGGAATAACCGATTTTGATCGACCTTCACGCAATTCATCACGACCACGATGAAATACCGCCATACCAATTGCAAACAATCTTGGTGATGGTGCTTCATTACTAAAAGTTGAACGAAGCGATTCTATGCAATATCGTTCAGTTAGGTCTTTATGAAAATCATCCAACAAAAGTTTGGCGTGAAACTTCCACTCTTTCACAAAAACGTTTACTGTAAACAAACTACTCTATCAATTTCAAAGCTCCATCTGGTTTCTCAATAATAACTGTATAATTTTATTAAAATAATAATAATACGTCTCAATAGAGTCCCATACTGGTTGTTTGTAATAACATAAAAACACCGCTCGTATAATGAAGGAAACAATCAAAAGCAATTTTTAACGAACTGGTATGAAATTTTTTGGATGAAAAAATTATTCAACTATTCAATCGTCATCTAAGCTAAATTATTTTATTGGACTTTTTAGACGATACTTGGTGTAGTCGTGATACGAGCTTTTTCTGGGTACCTTCCACATATCTTTTTACAGAGCCTTTCTTGACTTTTCTAGCAATAGCATTAAATGTTCGATCATCTGCGATGTAAGCATGAACCACATTGCTTGCTCTGGTATATTAGGCAATGCTTTACATCCATCAATTGCTTGTTTTTCCCGAGATAAATGAATAAGAAGAAATGACAAATAAATACAGGAAAACCAAAAAAGGCTTTTGGAACGATGAAAAACATGGGATAAAAGAAAAACTAACTGCTAAAAAAATAAAGGAGAATGAAGCAATCACTGATAGGACCATGTAATGGAAAGATGAAGCTTATAGAGGAAAATGAGATCAAAGATGAAGACGCGTGGATAGATGCACAGCCACACAGAGAAGAATATGAAGCAGAAATTATAGAAGCGTAAATAGAAGAAGCTTTAAAAAAGATAATGAAGGAACAAACCCCAGGATGCGGCAACAGAACAAATGAAATTAAAATATTACTTAACGAAGCCAAAGACTACTTAAGGCATACGAGGGTGCCTTTTAAGTTGTTACAAAAACTAGGAAAGAAACATTTTTTTTGGGAACAAACTGTTTTATTGATTTTCAAAATATTCGCCTTTAAGATTTATACACTTTTGCATTCGTTGGAAGCAATTATTGAAACATTTTCTCCATTCTGAAGTTGGCATTTCAAAAACGTTATTTTGAAGGCTTCGACAGCTCCTCGAGATGGTGAGAATCGGTGTCCACGCATTTCTTGTTTGGCACTCGGGAACAGAAAGAAATCACGAAGAATACGAATAATGAGACTTCAATTCGATGTTTTCCTCCTCCAAATAATCAATTGTTAGACGTACTGTGTGAGGATAGGCATTGTCTTGATCCATGATGATGCCACGTTTTCGGTTGCATTTCCTGATTTCGTCGATGACATCAGACAAATATACTGTTATATATTATTCAGCACTAATTCCTTTTCAATTCTATAAAAGAATGGTTGCGACATGTCCAATAAAAGCGAAGCAATCATCTGCTTGGAAGTGCTTCGTGAACGAACAACTTTTGTGAGATTGAACAGCCAAATAGTGGATTTTTGCTTAGTTTCATCAATTGACTATGTTGCATCCCAAACTTTTCGTTCTCTTTTACCGTTTGCGACAGTACAACTGAAGAAACAAGTGATCATTTTCGATAAATAAAATTATTATTTCCAAACGGGATAATGCACCTACATATGTATCCAACCGTAGACAGTAAAATCAATAAAAGAAAAACACTAAATTATTGTAATTGATTGGAGGCCGCATCTTCTGATATTCCGCCAATAGAACATCCATTGCTCAGTTTGAAGAAGAAATATCAGTGGAAAGTACGACCGAAACTGCGACAAGAAATTTCTAAAGAATAACCGGAAATTATTTTGTCAACCCCATGTCTACGCTATAGTAAGGATCAAAGGTAGAAAGATTAAAGATTAATAATACATTTGTGTAAATAAACTATCATAAACTATTTAGGAAGTACTCAATTTTATAATAAAAAAACCTGATGTTACTAACAAATTCTAGATATGAACATCATTATCGTACTGATTTAAGTCCAAATAATGCTTCTTTGTTCCAGTTTGCCAAATCTTCAACGCCTGAAATTCAATTTGCAACACCTGTAGATGCTGTGGAAGCGTCTGAAAGTGACATTTCTGATGTGGGTCATCTTTCGCATGGAAAATGTGCTCCAAAAACTAATTCCAACGCTTGTAACAGTGCATTGCTTCTTTTTTATAGTTAGAAATATTTGCAGCGGTCCACGTATACACGAGCCGATTGCCCACGATCTTTTATAGTTTATTATTTCGGGCATTTTGATCGAGCTGAGGTAGTGAATTTGTGATATTTCTGATAGAACTGATGAGATTGAGGTGCCTTACCAGCGTTTTTTATCGCGGTCGAAAAGGTATAGTTTCCTCCTGCTTTAATAATTTTAATTGATACAAATACCGAAAATCGCAAATTATTCCTCTTCTACCTTTAGCAAATCAACAGGTAGTTATCGTGTTGAAATTTAGAACAATAGCCAGAATTTTATTCGCCCAATCGTAATTGAGGGAAAATACTGGGTTACTACAAAGAAATTATCCAGTTTTCAAAAGATATACAGCCTTGGCCATATGTGAGTGTGCAGAAAATTTATAAGGACTAGATAACGGACTGTGTTTCCGTGAAAAAGAAACGGTTGTCATTCCACAATTCTTGTAATTTATTGTTATTTATTCTCTTTTTCGAAATTGCTTGCAGTTTGTGTAAGTACAATTCTATAGGGGTACCGATAACATATGACCAAGGATGTATTTTACAAAGTATTACAGATATAATATTCAAAGACACGCGAAAAGAAGTTGAAAAGGTTCAAGTTTTCATTCATACCACCCCCAAATGTTCCAACGTAGAAATCACACGCGTCAAATCAAACATGTCCATACCATGTAATCCAGTTCGTATACGCACATTTCTCGCAGCAATAGAAATGCATGCATTTTTCCATGTTGCTGGCATTTGTGACAAGTAAATCAAATATTTAGCTACCATCAAAGAAAAAAATCAAAAAAAAAAATTGGTATGTTTTGGAAACCAGCAATACCAAATCTTCTTTAACATATCGTCCAATCCAACGGTGAGGGAATATCTCACCTAAATAGTCAGGCACCAGACCGATGAAGTGGGGCCCCATCTTGTTAAGACGAAAAGTTGTTGCAATCCTCTGTTCGTTGCGGATACAATCACTACTGTAACATATTCATACTTATACTTGTACAAGCACTTGTGTTACGCAAAGAACAAAGTTTTGGTGAATACCTTCAATATTCCACAATGGTACGAGGTCGTTCGTAGCATAGACAGTTAGGTTTTCTTAACCGCGTTCACAAATGGGTGACCTTTATGCTACTCTATTATTTGCAGAATCTAACCAGGCGATTTTTCTTTGTACCGCTTTCCAAACACGTCGTAGATGTATCTTCTAAGCTGAGACCGACTGTAAATGTTTGGGTCTCTTGTTCTTAGATATGGCGCTTATTTCACCCCATAGAGTGTGTTGGGGATCCTACAGACCTTGTATGCCATAATCAACTTTTGCATTTTTGTGTCAATAGACGCCAGTGAAAGTGAGGGCGCTTCCTGTACTTTCGCCACAATAATCCGAAGAGTGGGATCCAACTGCGCGAGATCGCTGACCACCGAATTGCCAGAGTTTCCAACCCTCTTAAGAACCGACCTGGTAAGTTAGAAGAAGCAAGGGAATCTTCACATCCTTCTGTGGTTGACTGTTTTTTGACATAACCACGAGGCACCGATGATCAATCTTAACATTTTATTCTGTGCTGTGACGGGAGAATTAAGACGGCATTTAGAGAAATGAACTACCAGAAGGTCATCATGTAATAAGTGACGACCTTAGATAAATGTTATAGGTTAGAGCCTTGAGTTCTAGGTCGAGTTTGAATTTTCTAAATAGATGACCGTGCTTCTCGAAACGTACGGCTGGAGTCGAGAATCATCTCAGAGGTAAGTTTGGTCGTTGATGTTGCTGTCGGCGATGCACTTGTCTGCATTCGTCTTCGGACTCCATCTCGTGACTTCTTCCTGGAGTTCGCCAACCTCGGAAAATCATTTCTCGTCGCATCCAGTTGCAAAATTGACGCGGCGGTATCATCGGCCTATATAGCCAGGAAAATTCCTTGAGTTCTAGGCATGTCCGAAACATTAAGAGCACCGTAGCAAGGGAAGGAGCCCAGCGAAATATCGATAATTTTCATCGGTCTAGTAGTAAGCCTGTGGACCTTAAAAAGAATAACACGCTGGGTATAGTCGAATTGCTCTGATGCTAGCATTTACTCCCGTGCAAATTTCACAAGTAGTCCGCCGTGTCAGATGGAGTTGAAGGCATTCGTTAAATCCAGAGATACCGCCCCAGCTATTTTCACTTTTCTAATGCTTCTTGAACAGTGTTGGTCCCACGTTCTAGTTAGAAATCCGTGGACAGACCTAGTTGCTAGCGGGTCTACTTGCCTATCTGCCCTACTATCTTTCACAGTCCTGCCAGGCCAGTACTTCTGTAGGAGGAGTTGGTGCTTTCCCTAAATGCTATTTGTACCAAAATAACCGATAAACCCCCAGCATATTCGAAAACGCAAAACCTTTTCTGGTGTACCATCTTCATTTATCCACTCGCGTTCGTATTGACATTTGTATGTTTAATTTCTTAAAGTTCACATGTTACGCTTAAAGATTTGCCTTTCTTTTGTGTGTCCTTCAATACTACGATGGTGAACTGAAAAGTGTCGAGCAACATGAAGATGGTATTACTAGTCTTCCCCACTCCAGTACCCAAGGAGTACGTGCTTTGAAAGGACCTTTGCAAACTTCAGGCATTTTTCACGCTTAGTTGTTGTTTGGTGCTCGTTTATGCCAGTGGATGTCAATGTTTTCGTAAAAATGAAAAAACTGGAACATTGATCAAATTCTTGCATTTAAAAGGCAATATGCCACCGCAAATTAAAGCCGAATTGGACACCGTCTGTGGGGACTCTGCTTCATCATTTGGCAACATTGAAGAAAAATAGCAAAGGATGTAAGCATATCTAAGGAACGAGTTTATAATATGTTGCATGAAGAATTTGACTTTGAGAAAATTGGCTGTGCGTTGGGTGCCGCAATTGCCCAGTTTGGATCAAGAGCGCGTTCGAATGAACATTTCCAAGGTTATAATAGAGCGATTTAAGTGAAACGAGAAGGATTACTGCCATTACACTCCTGAGACGAAGGAACAGTCGAAGCAGTGGATTGCAAAGGGCGAACAAAGAAAAAGTGTTGTTCCATCGAGACAACTGTCTTACACTTAGGTAATCGCCATGGCCAAAATTCGTGCGCGACAGTTTGAATTAATTGACACACTCCATATCCACCACATCTAGGCCCGAGTGACTATTTTCTGTTTCCTAAGGTCAAAGTTTGGCTCGGAGGACGCAGATTTTCTTAGAATCTGGAGATCATACAATCCATAAATGCGTATTTTGCAAAGCAAGACGCCAACTACTATTTGGACGGGTTAAAACGATTGGAGCATCGTTGGAGTAAATGTACCAATTTAAAAGGGGACTATGTTAAAAAATAAAATTGTGTTTGACCGGGAAAAAATTGCTTCTATGTTAGGCGCAAAACTTTTCAATCCACTCTCGTATATATATAATTTTTGGTAAATAGTTTCCGAGAGAAAATCTAAACAGAATAAAATCTGGATTACTCTCTGTATAACGATCTAACTAAATTAGGTGCGTTAATGGGAAACTACCAAGTAACTGTGCAAAAGCTTACTAAGGAAGTCCAATTAGCATATACCAATAATCCGTGAGGAGAATTAAGCTTTGTCAACCGCAGACTAATTAGTTTAGTCCTTATTGAGAGTCGTCAGTATACTATATCGTCCTGCAATTAACAAATTATAATTTTGCACGGTTTCTTGGTAGCGGCGCATTAAAGCACCTAATTTAACTGTATATATGGAGAGTCGTCCAGATTTTATTTGATAATGTATTTTTTGTAAAATATATCTTTTGAAAAATTAGTTTGTAATAACCCTGTATATCCATCGAAATGATTTTTTGTATTTATAAATGGAAGATAAATTATATAAAAATAAATTTATAAATAGCCCGCACTCTACCAATTTTCATTTGTGGACAGAAATGAAGTAACAGCGAAAACAATGAGCACAGCAGAATTGTTGCTTAAGTCTAAAGAAAGCAAAAAATCAATAAAATGAGGAAGCGAAGATTGCTACTGTCACCTAATTTTGTAAACCTGACGAAAATACCAATTGTAATTGACTATCAAAAAATCGACTTTTTTAATTCATATTTTCTTTCTTTCCATAATTTTTTTGCGTTATACTTTTCCTTCTAACAAGTGGTTGAGGGGGAACTCATAACTATTCGGAAATAGAATACCATGTATGAAATCATATTTCTAAAACGATGAGTATTTTACTTAAACTTGGAAATAATCAAAATCGATCGTAATTGCAGCTGAAGTATTAAAAATACCAATAACCTACACTCAAATACTACATAAGCATATTAAGAAAACAATCCTTACATCACCGGTCCAATTTTCTTCTTGGTATTGGTCCTCATCATTAGTTATTCCATTATCTTCTTTATCTTCGTCATTTTGATCCGGTTCCGGATTGCAATCATGCTCGTCATGGTCGACGTCATTTTCAACATGATGAAGACTTTCCGATTGATCGCATTCATCGTGGCAAGATGGATTATCTTCATGACAGTCTTCTATTAATAATCGGTGTTCCTCCTCATCGCTGATGCAGCCATCTCCTGTTTTATCCACATTTGTTTCGACATCGTTTACTTTAACAGTGTCTGTATCCCAAGATATTTCATTTAAATCATCAACACCATCTTGCAAAATTTTAGTACCTTCTATTTTCGATTCTCCATGATCATCACGTTTGGTACTATTGTCTAAATCTGCTGAGGTTCCAGCAGTCGGCGTCGCGTAAGATGTAATCGATTCATTTTCTTCGCAAGAGATAATTTCTGCGACTTCCTTTGTTTCTTCATTGCTACTTCTATCGAGAGGATTAACTGCTAAGTTCTCGCTTGGTAGCAACTCGCCATTTTCACCATCCTCCTTTTCCAAAGGATTACTTCCTGCGGGATCTTCATCTGTCGAAATATCTTCTGTGCGTTCCTCTTGAAATCCCCTCGCCAGATTTGAACACATAACTATACAAAAACCAAACCTTAGATGTTAAAACCGTACTACATAAAAGGAAGCGCAATTTATGGAATTGGGGATACGGCGTATCCCCAAAGCCCTCAGCCGTCGAAAATGCGTATGGCATGCGAAGTGAACACTGCAACGATCTAGAAACAACTGACCGCACGTCGGGAAAATTCTACACAATTTAAATATTTTTATAAGCTTGCACAATTGTCTGTAATATTGTGCGTCGCCGATTTATAGTAATACTATTTGTTTCTACTGGGATTGCGATCCATGTACCCAAATTGGAAATGAAATGATTAATATTGGCTTAAGATATTCCGATGATTCACGCATACAGCTGCTAGCAACAAGAAAATAAAAACCCACCCAGAAATCTGTTTATGTCATTAAATGCAAATAATTTTGTGTGGATAGACTTGTCGATTGGTAAACATACCGAGATTCTTTTCAAGGACACTAAATATGCTATTAGCGAATGAGCAAATTGTCCTCCCGACGCGCCTTTATCTCATAATTATTAATGGGGAAACGAGGAACAATGAAGGATAATTTCTGTAATGGATGTTGCACCATTGTTTCGAACCAGTTCATCGGTAGGTATGCGATGGGCATTTTTAGTTCAATGATTCGAAAACGTACATAATCCGAAACGTCGAAAACAAACATCTGCCAAGAACAGACGATCTGCTGCTAATTTACGTACAACGTACGTAGGGCCTGAAAACGTGCGGTTGAAACTGAAAATGAAGGAGGAACATTGACGTAAAGGATATTTACCTTGGAAACGAGCGAGTTTAGCGTCGGTAAAAATAGTTGCGGACGCGAAAGGACTCCTTTGTTTCTACCTTCGCGGTGGATTTTCTCTGTTTTTTTGTGCGCAGTGCTAACGCGTTAAAATTTGATTGTGCCTAGAAATTGCATCGACAAATGTAATGACCTTGTCACCTTCGAATTTATGTATTTTGAAAACTTGCTTCTGAGGATCGTAATTTATGATCGGTTCAAGCGTATAGATCTTTGGCATCGTTTCAAAATCGGTGGAAGTTCCATTGTGGACGAAATTTATTTTTCAAAAACACAAAAAAGCGTTTATGGTGCGACGCCAAAATAAAATTGCGTTCTTGTCAAGGTGTTACCGGCAGATTTGTTATTAACCATTTAGTGATCAACGTTCCCAAAATGGGAAAGTTGGTAAAATATTCTCTCTTGCAATTACGCTACATATTTGCGAGAAAATAATAAAGGGTGGGTCATCTGCTAGGTACTTCTAAAATTACATATTATTTTGACACGAACAGCTTTTTCGCGGTAAAAATTGAGAGAAACACGTTACCATATCTCCGCGGTACGAAATGAATAGATTTGCGCTTAAACAACGTTGAGAAATATTATATAATATTATTACAATTTATTTCCAAAATGACTGCTCAGTTGCGAAAACAGTCCAAATTTTGAAGAGAAATTTCGGTCGCAATAATGCACTAATCGAGCCTGTTGTATGCAAGTTATAAAGAAAGTTCGTGAGATTGGCATGTTAATTGATAAGACAAGTTATCCTCGTGTTCGCCCTGTGTACTTCACCGAGAACATTGCTGCCGTCATCAAAAGTCTGCGCCTAAACCCAAGAACCTCAATTCGCCCCAGGTCCCAGCTATTGAACATTAACTGCATCAGGCTGCATAAAGACCTTGGATTTTTCCCTTGCAAAGGTCCAACTGGTTCAAGCATTGAAGGAAAATGGCCACCAGCTTCATTAGTGCCGTTTGGCTTCCAGACCAGTTTGAAATTGACGTCGACTTTGCTAAAGAAAAGATCATCCTTTCGGATGAGGAGCAAAATTGCCGTATCGAGGCTTCGGAAAACCCGCACGTAGTCGTTCGTAGAGAAACCACCTCCATCCTCAGCGTGCGACTACTTTGAATTGATTTGGTACTATTTTTCAGCCGTTGAAGAAACTAATAACAACGTGAACTTGAGAATGTTCTATGATGAAACAATTCAGATTATTAATAGTAAAAAGATCCTTCCACGGCTTCTGTCGTGTGTAGTTGGCTTTTCTGAGGTCTCGTTATTCAAACTACAAACTTCTTCAGGACAATCAAATTGGAACCCAGTAGGTCGTGCATCACTAAAGATTAATTTTTCTTCATTATGATTAGGACGTTATCTCAAAGCTGATTGACAATCTTATCAATTTTCAAATTTAACACTTCGTTTTCTCATTATTTCTTTGAGTCCTTTCCGATGTATTTCTTGGGCTTTAACTATGTACATGCAATTCTATAGCGGCAGCTTGTAATCTATTGGGTTGTCCCAGAAGTAATTGCCGATGGCGTTGGCAAGCTAGGAGAACGTTGTTATAGTAGTCTATATACATATATAGTGGTAGTAGCATAGTGGCATCAACCAATTCCAAATCCATTTATTTAATCAACGTTTTCCAAAAAAGAAACGCCATGAATTTCCATACGTGTAATACTGATCCTACAATAGGTGGCGCGCGTGCGTCGAAAGTTTTTGGCATAGTACATATATCCTACGATAGATGGTGCGCGTGTATACCAACAAATTCAGTTCAATTGAATGTAAATAACAACTTATGATAAGTTTCAATGAAAATTGCACAATGTAAATTGAATGTTATAACGAGTTTCCTTTATTTTCCTTTCTTCTGAGGACGCAGCAACACGCAACGGGTATGCTAGTATTTTACAAAAGGACGAGGAAAACAATTTACTCCGCAAAAATTTCTTCAAAATAATAATAAAAAAATAATACAGTAATCTAAAGGATATTACTCAATGAAGTTTCCGTCAATTACTGACTGGCTAATACATTGTAAGACAAAAAGATTATATAGCCGTTTAGGGAAGCCCTTTTGTAAAAGCGCAAATAACACATATAGATGTAGGTGCATCACATTAGTTATTCGCGATCGTTGTATTGTGATCCTTTGCGTTTCTCATTCGTGTGTATAAATTGAATGTTCAGTGTTTCCAATTCAATTGGACGAATTGAATTAACAATAAGCTTTCTTCAAAAAAAAAAAAAAAAAAACACGAACGGAGTCAGGTAGGAAATGAAAATTTCTATTATTTTATATCTAATATGCGACATTTTACGCAGTGTGGCACGAGTCAGAATGGTAGTTCAGTTAATTCAAAATGAATATTGTGTTTTGTAATGTTTATCAACCGATTGTGCATTTTAATGATGTACTTGAACAATGTTCCTGCATATAGTTCATATATTTCGTTTGTTCATAATTTTTGATATGAGAAGAAGAATGAAAGAAACATATGGTGCGTTTTGAATGGAAGAAAAAGAAATGTCCCGTGACGAGATCCGAACCAGCGATCTCGTGAGTATCGCATCAAAACGCTATCGACTAGGCCACGAATCCAGTTGACAATCGTATTATATCTAGTGGATTTAAATGGCGGGTGAAACTTCAACATCGATTATCGCGGTAATTTATGAACGTGGCGTCGAACTACTCCAAACTATTCTTATTTAAGGTCCAAACTACACGTACCATAAATATCAAAAATTACAAAAATCCGATTACCTTATCTTCTCCTTCTAAGAAAAACAAAAAATAATAGTTTTATTGTGAAGCTTTTTTGATCGATTTTTCGAGTTACTATCTTTAACCCGCATGCGCATGAACTACATGCTGCGAAAATTGTTTGGAAAACGGGGACGCCAATTTGGTCCCCTCCTGCTCGTGAATAGAATTTTATTTTATAGTTTTTATATTATTAAAAGATAATTAGTATATCTTTTATTTGTAATTTTTTTAGAAGGCAATATTTTTATTTATTTAGGCGTTAGTCTCAAATTTTGAAAAAATGTATTAAAGTTATAAGCTTTTCTTCAGATTTAATTGACACAAGAGAAGTGTTTGGAGTGAATCCCCTATTAGGCATTGTATAGAAAAAGGTTCGTAGAAGACATAATTATGGGAAATCAGCACTGGAAGGCATGCTGGTGATTTGGTCCTTAAGAGGCTATTTAATTTTGACATCTTCACACCACACTCGATCGAACGTGTTTCAGAAATGGCACCCGACAAATGGAGGGTTAACAATAAATATTATTTGGATGTAACAGCAATTAAAAATAAATAACGGAAATAAAGTCAGTACAAAGTCAATGCCAAAAAAATGCTTAAGTCGGGGTACCGACACAAATTGATTAACAAATTTATATATATAATTTCCTTATTTGTGTGTTCTCCTCTTTTTGTCTATCCAGAGCTTTTTAAAGCCCACTGATGGGCTAGAAAGCTGAAAATTGGCATGCATATAGTAAAACGCCTAAGCCAAATCCTGACGTAGCCGGATTTTTTATTTTTTGGCCTGTGGGCGGGAGATTAAGACGAAAAAGGGGCGTGGCAAAATTCAATTTTTTAACCCTTTAGCTTATATTTTCTATTTCTTCCTGCCTGGCAGGGACAGTCTTAACAGCTAGTCCTCTATAAAATGAGTTCTGGTTTCTATCATTTCCGATTATTATCACGAAATTACCCAGCAAAAGATCGAATTGTTAACATTTCCGTCGCGAATACTGTGAATTCTAATACGAGAACAACTGGAATTTCCAGCATTTCACAGGTTATGTTAGCCTAACTTTAAGGTAACGTTAAAATAGTTGAAGCGCTTCCTGAGCATAACGCGCTAAAATTGAAATAACCGTACTTCCATTTTTTGTATTTATTTGGGCGAAGTTTCTTTGTTAATTTTTTTATCATTTCCGTAAATATATACAAAATCATCGTCGTCATTTTTAATAATTCTAATCAGTGAGTCAACTGAATATTTTCGAGAACCGATTCTAGACTTATTCGGTATCGCAGACAAGAAAAATGAAGTACAGAGATAACATTTGCACCAAAACATACTTATCATTATGCCTCATTTCGCGATATTTTATTTAAACAAATATTTCAATAAACTTTGAACCGAAACAGTTAACGCTTTGATTTTTATAATTGTTGAAAGTAGTCCAATTGCATACTCATTCCAAACATGTGGACACGGATAAAGTGTAAGATGATGCAATATGTTGAAATTCGGAAAAATCTGCTTTATCTACAGACATAAGTAAAACAGCAATTTTTAATGAGTTAGATCGTTCTCTGGGGTAAGGACGAGCCTGTACAACTTTTAATACCTCAAGTTTTAACAAATACCCACAAACACAGGTGTGTTAGTCATAATAAATACTATAGAACAAACACACAATTCGTCATAATTGTGATAAATATTTTTCTGTTTATTGACTTTTCAAAATTCACAATGATATTCAATTTTGAAGGAATTACGAGAAAGTAATACACAGTATTTCCACAAAACCTCATTTATTTATTTATTTTTAAATGTATTTCCCTTTACAGTCGATGCATTTTTTCATACGTGAAAATCAATCTGCAAAACAGTTTTTCCAATCTTCCATCCGATGTTAGCAAGAGGTCTGTTTAAGATCCTCTATTGTTTTGGTTCCACCAATTAAACGAGTATTTTAATATATAGTTGTGATATATTTATTTCAGCCATTGCAATTATTTTGAGAAATCCGAAAATCTACTTAACTTTCAGCGGTAGTTTCACCCTCTTAAAACGAAATTGGGCTGATAAGGAAAATGCTCTCGAACATCCTTGGATGTGGACTACTTGTTTACGAACTTTCAAATTCTTTTGAAATTTCGATTTCGGAATGTTCCCTTGTCATCTCATGAACATTTCGTTTAAATCAAAGGTCGACAAACTGCGGTTCGAGGGCCACTTAGAACAGTATAATTAGCATACTGTTAAAATTACTGAACTTTAGCTTACTTTTATTCGACAACTTATGACAAATGATTAAATTGACGATCTAGGCGCACCTCAAGCTACATTCAACACAATTCATACCTTCTCTCCATCCATCAAAACACTGTTCAGTTCAGTTTTTAATACAACAATTGCTACGAATACTTGGCATAACACTAATAAAGGTTGTTACTTTTGGTGATCAAACAAACTATAGTATTAGTATTGTAGTCTAAATTAATGTTAATAGATGGGTTTCTCAATGGAATTTCTTTTGTGTTAAAATTTTAACATAAGCGTACTATCTGTTGTAGACAGATCTCTGGTAGATAATGGCGAAAAGGTATAGCAAATAGTGCTCAGACCAAATCGAATTTAAGAAATAGAAAAGAAAAAAATTGCGTACAATTCGGTTTCGCCTTGGAGAATGTAAACGAAAACACAGGGTGGGGTAGTCAACCCGAACTTTGTGTAGGTATTACTAAAAACTTACATCATTTATTTTTGCACTTATTGCAACGAATGTTAACAGCACAACTGCGAATTAGTATACAAGCAAGAAAAGTTTCTCTTTTTGAATATCATACTAGGAACATGACGACCCACAGTTCACCATAATCCATGGACAAGCGATGAAGTTCATTTCCATATCAGCGAATATATTAACATAACAAAATTTTTGCTATTGGGCCGCTCGATTCGGCCAAAATTGCAGTTTTTTCAAATTGAATTATTGTTCCATATCTTTTTCTGAGGGTAATGATGGTCAGGACGAAGTGCTGGCGGACATAAAAAGATTGTGGGGTCGAAAGCTTGACAGCCGAGGCGGAAAACAGTAAAAAAAAGAAAATATGAAGAAAGATAGTGCAAAAATACACAGAAAGTAAAAACGTAATGTAATTACAGTTTTTCGTCCAAGGTCTAGAAGGCCTATGGTATGTTGTAAATAAAAATGATGGTAAAGAAACGTAAAATGTTTCAAATATTTATTGTAAAAACCATAACAATATTGTTTCGCTATACTATAGCTTCATCAAGTCCACCGAAGTTTGAAAAACCATTTCTCCTGTTGACCATTTCTGGTAGAGCTCAAATATTCAATAAAAGAAGGAGATACATGTTGAAACTCCATTATAAGTGATAAAGAACCGTAAATTTTAAAAGTTTCAAATATTTCTTTATCGAGATCTTCGTTTTTGAGATTGTCCCAGCAACAACACAGGATATAAAAGTAGGGATTAGAGAAGAAGTTCGTGCAATAACTTCAAAATTGACAGTTTTAAGAAAATTTTATTTGTGCGTAATTTATTAGAAAGAATCTTTCAAATCCGTTATCGGGAATTTATAAAGATGTGTAACAGATCAATTAGAAGTGCAATAAAATAGTAATTCTATTAGAATTAAATATTTAAGATAGTAATGTATTCTTGTACCTACATGAACAATTTTTTTAGTTGTGATTCAGAAAGGAACCACTAACCATTAACCAAACTTTATACTTCAATAAACAAACTGACTTATTTTTCTTTAACTAGGAAAACAAAAAAGAAAAATTTGTAAAATCTTAGGAGATTTGAACGAGTCAGTGGAATTTCGCGAAAGGTCTCCTGTTCAAATTTAGTTTTATAGAAAATGCTGACAGGATGTTGTTTTGCGATTTCCTAAATTTTCATTTGAGTCCGTGTTTGTTTCCGTCAGAACTGAAAGTTTATAAATCAAAGATATCGCTTTGTTGCACTTCATGTACGGTAGTGTAGATGTCCAGAATTCTTTGCAAGTGCTATTATTGGTATCCATTGGCTAGGAATGTAGATATTGTATATTGCAGCAATATATTTTGGTCATAACAGTTATCCGAATAGAAGATTACATTCCTTTTTGAATGAGTATTTTCAGTAATATTTTGTAGATAATTGTAGTTCTCAGCTTTTCTAACACTTTTATTACTTCCAGCAGTTTTATTTTCTTCATCATCCCTAGCGGATTTTTTAACTTCTTTGTTTAATTCTTTTCATTTATATAAGATACATGAATTTCACTGATTTAATAGCCATAATAGTTAAATAACAGCTACATACATACAGAAATGAGATTTGTGAGAAAACTGGTAAATAAAACAAGGGACAGAATTAGAAATATGAAACTCAGAGATAATCTGAACCTGAGACCAATGGAGGGAAATATCGAAAAAGCACAGCTGAGATGGTATGGACATGTGAAAAGGATGCCGGAACAGAGAATAGTTAAACAGATATTTGAAGCCAGGACGAACAAGAAGGGATCAAGAGGAAGGCCCAGACGGACGTGGCTAGAGAACGTAATATATGCATTGGGTAAAAGAGCAATATCGTGGGAGGAAGCCCAACAAGCCGTAGCAGAAAGCGATGGAGGGAAATATGCAACAAGTCAATCTTAGAGAACTCAACTCCACACACGCCTTACACCCCAGCACATGGGTAGAAAAGGCTTAAGGATTAAGTAAGTAAGTAATATTTAAATCATCACTACTAGAGTCACTATAATCATCTACCAATTTCGTAAAAAAAGACATTTTATCAATAGTTTGGACAAAATCTCTGGAAGTGTTAACAATGTCAAACAAAACGATAAAAAATCTGGAAAATATAACCCTGTTTTTGACCAATGCATTTATTTAGAAATGAGGTAGTCTTGCACCACGTAATATTGAAATGAGCCGTTGTGCTATATAAAGATTTAATTTTTGTTTTTGACCAAAGTAGTACTTTTCAGACTAATTATGATATGATATTTTAAAAATACGATTGTATTTGTAGTTGATCCAACACGATCCAGAAATTGTCCAAATTTTGATTGAGGATAGTATTGCATTTATAGTGCGATATATCCGCCAGAATGAAAGTCAGGCGATTTGTACAAAATGATCGTCGCCATCTTCCTGGCGTAATACTCAAAACTTAAAGCTTTCTTTTGTTTGTATACTGATTTCCGTTTTCGCTCTTAACATTCGTTGCAGGACTTCCTTAATCTTTAAGCCTTTTCTACACCTGTCCTGGGGTGTAAGGCGAGTTGCAATAAATGCACAAATCAATGATATCGTAAGTTTCTTTTTAATACCATAATAAAAATAATAATAATGCCATTTTTCATAAAAAGTGCGGTTTCACTGCCCCACCCTGTATTAGAAAAAGCAAAGTTGTATAATTTTAACAGGCCTTCTAGAGCTCTGTGAAGTTGCCACCGCAAAATAGAAAAAATCCTTGGAAATCACACTCTTGTTGGACCATTTCTTTGACCATGTTTGACCACAAAATAGTTTTGTTTGACCACCCTTCATTATCGAGAAAAAAATTTTTTTTTTTCAAACATCAATAATCGATGATAAAATATCCCTCGCGTGTAGTAAATTGTTTGACCACTGCTTAGAATGTTGATAAAGTTCAATAAACATTATCTACTCATACAAATTGTTTGGGAAAATGATAAGTAATTTTGGTATACATATAAATAATTTCTGTTATGTCCTAATGAAGTTTCAAGCGATGGTCAAACGTGGTCAATCGATTTTCTGTACGGCTTTAACCTTAAATCCTTGAATATCTGCATTGAATAACCTTTTTCAATAAATCAATAATTTCTGTTATTCTTAACTAAAAATTCATGAGGTGTCAAACATGGTGAAATGATTACCTAATGGACTACTAATCTGAAAATATCCATTTTGTCAAACAATTTTTATGAATAAATAATGTTTATTGAACTTCAACAAAATTCTAAGCAGTGGTCAAACGATTTGCTACACGCGATTATTTGAAAAAAAAATTTTTTCTCGGTAATGAAGGGTCAAACAAAACTAATTTGTGGTCAAACATGGTCAAACAAATATGTCATTTCCAAGGATCTTTTTCTATTTTGCGGTATCAACTTCACATATCTGCCCTCTAGAGCGTCAAAGCGATTGCTGATGTGTCAAGAGTAAGTTTCCAAGTTTAACCTTCCTATACTCACGCGTACGGTCTGTGAGACCGACTTATATAGTATAGTATACGTGTTTCATATGTTGACGTGAGTATAGGAAGGTTAATACATATCTCATGATGCCTCCTGTTAGAATATTCAATCGAGAACAGAAAGCAAATCTTTCTTTCAAGCAAGTTTTTTTGTTTTTTAGATTTTTACGCCTTCCACAGTAATGTTAGTTAGCCCATCTACAATTTCTGTAGCCTTTTGCACTTCTATTGTTCTTTGCAGATTGAATAATTCTAATTCCACTTTCAACATTATTATACAAAGAAAAATATCGTTCTAGAAATGAAGGCGCCCCTATACATTCAATTTTATTGCTACCACTTCTAATTTCCACGTTTTCCTCCCGATCGTTCGCGAGTTTCGTATCTACCCAATTCAATAGAAAACGACAATTACCACCCCCGTCGTAATGAGAAATTAACGACGATGTCCTTCATCGATAACCGAAACCGATACCCCGACGTCGAGAAAGCTTGTTCCTGTCGCAATCGATAAAACATGACACGACAATGCGATGACGGTCGACGTTCTTGTGCGAAATTGATTCCGGAATAGAACAATCTGAACATCGTCAGTCGTCTCCGGATCCGATTCGGAGACGCTCAGAGACATTCCAAGTCGATTATATTCCGCCCTTGAATTAAACTCGACATGAAAGTCGAAAATAATGCGTTCGTTTGGCGATGTCACTTTTTCTCGACTTTCGATTGCGTGGTTGTTAAAAATATACGCGACCTACCTTATCTTATGCTGTTTCGCGGTCGATGTAGGTATATATCGATATTGAGGTATAATTTGTTTTATGGCCGGGTATCACATCCTGTTTTTATCGCATTGTTTACAATTACAGGTTGTTTTTGAATTAACTTGTTTCCGTTATCTAATGATTATGACCGATGCCAATATAGCAAGTAACAAGCAATTCGAACACGAAGGACGGTTCTCTTTCAGCTGAATCTCTCTAGCAGGTCATCATATTTTCCAACAAATTCTGTTCCGACATTTTAAATTATTTTTTGTCTACACGCTTAATGCGTGTCGATAATCATATTCATATTCGTCATATTATGCTCTACTACACAGTCGTTTAAGCGATCTCAACGAACTTTTTGGCGAAGGGGCAGGCAATCAGCAAAAGACAGTTTTGCGAGTGTTTTGCTTGTTTCAAATCTGGCAATACAAGCTTGAAGGATAAGTCTGGAAGAGGTCGATCATCAGATTTGAAACGAACAAATCACGCCAGACATTGACTTTCGCTGATTGCTCCTTCTCCAAAAAGATCGCTAAATGATTGTGCTGCCTTCAATCCTTTCTCGAAGTGGTAGAGCAAAAATATATGACGAATATGAATATGATTTCCGACGCGCATACTCATCCCAGGGGTCCACGGACCCCATAGGAAGATTTTGGGGATCCATGAAACGAGTTTAAGAGGTGTGTTTTAAGATTTTTACACTTCATTGTTTTCATTTATTTCAATAAAAGCTATCTCTTGTAATCTTAGCTTACTATTACTAGCTTCACTCTTAACCCCATTAGCGCCCAGCTTACAAATTCTCCTTTAATTTGAAATTTATCTATCAAAATTACTTCATAATATTCACGTAAGTAAGAAAATACTGGAAATTTATTTTTATTACTGAACATATTTGACTTTTTACCTGTCCTATAAATAGGACGCTAGGTTATAGTGATATAATTTTTCTTTTATTGGAAGTGAAAAATGCGCCAGCGTCATATTTCTAGGATAAACTTCTTTTCGCAAACGATAACATGCACATTATGAACAATTAAATTAAAGTAACATAAAAATTAACAAAACTTACCATACGTATTGTTTACAATCGAATGAAGAAAAATAGTGCCAGGTTGAATGTTTTTTTATTCAGAAACTATTCAAGATAATCACCAGAAAGAATACAGCACAATTTATTCAAGTGTAGATAATACACAGCCAAAGTTCTATTAAGTTTATCTAATATTTAGTTGCTAAAAACAAATATAATTCTAGTAGTCCTATAAATAGGATGCTGAGCTATAATAATAATAATAATAATAATTGCTTTATTTCCCACAGGCAAGAACCTAAGTACAGGAAATATATATAAGATAAGTAGTAAATAAATTGTAAGCAAATACAAAAAAGAAAAAGAAAAATGGTAATACTAACAAAATAAACTTAGATTAGACATATTAAATAGAAAGTAGGAACAAACATATTTAAAAGTTAAAGTCATAGTTCAAAGAGTTCGTTAAACAAATAAGGTTAAGAAACCCGAACTAAACAGAGAATATTTGTATGGAAAACAGTAAACCAAACGTCAATTTTCATTAACAAAAAATGCGTCAATAAAAACGTAGAATTGTGAACCAACACAATAGATGCGTATGAAGCGATACACATACGTAAAAATACGAATTTTCTGAATAAGGATATCGGCCGCATGAGTCACACCGCCTTCTCTGATTTATTATAAGCTGGTACTTTACCTTCTGCATCTGTATTTAATAAATAAGTTTGCTCAGAGAAAAGGTATGTACGTCGATGGAGTGTTGGACGTTATTTATACGTACTGAGACAACACGGAATATTTTCACCTCTTGTACAAGCGTACCACCCCGACTCGTAATGCGGTATTTAGTTTGCATGAATAGAATTTAAGAAATCACGATTCATCCGGTAAAAGACGGATTGCAGATGGTAGGGTTATTGCTAGCGTAACACGTATCACTGGATTTTTATTAACCTTCCTATACTCACGTCATAATGAAAGACGTATACTATACTATATAAATCGGTCTCACAGACCGTATGCGTGGGTATAGGAAGGTTAAATAATTGCGTGGTGAGGAGTTAACCGATGTGATTTAGTGTCGATATCATGAAAGATGAAAGTATTCTTCTTCAGCCAATTTCCAAGAGTCCTTCAGTTCACCGTCGCACAAAGAATTCGCCTTTATCGCTCAAAAGATCGTTAAATTTGATATTGTTGTCAATTTCATTCAACCCACAATTTGCTTGGATGGATATATGCGAATCTGTGTTTTCTGAAATTCAATTTCTTGGTCCTGTGCCGTGCCACCTCGGATCGTAGTATTTTGCACGTCGTCTTTTGCTAAGTTACCATGAACAAATCGAAAACATCGTCCTAGATTAACAATATTCTTGTCATCTGTAGCTTCCAGGATGTCTGCAATTTCACCTTATATTCTTGCCATACAAAATTCGATTTGATGTATTTCTCAATAGATATTGAAATTTGTCCTAATTCTTATCCAAAATCAACGTCCAATTAGTTTTGGTATTGTCTGATGCGAAAAAGTAGAGAACCGCTTTTTCTGGGGTCTGACTCAAGTCCAAAATATGAAGATTACACGCGGTTTATCCCTAAGGTTTGATAAAAGAGTCGATGATGTAAATCCGACTCACACTGTCACATCTACGAATTTTATTATTCAGTGAACTTGTCAATGATAAGTTATCACTGAATAATAAAGTTCGAAGGAGTGACAGCGTGAGTCCGGTTTACACTACTTAATGATAACACGTCAGCTACTCTTTTATCAAGCCTTATTTATCACTTTTTTCAGCGGGCTACATTTCTTATTCAGTCACCTTTTCCAAATGATAAGCAACGGACGATACCCCTTATGGATCAAAGTCACCAGATAAGGCGAGCAACTTGCATGCAAAAATTGTCCTTGATACGCATTTCGTTTTTCCTTTTATTCGTATTGATTTGGAAGATATAGAATCGAAGTTTTTATCGCTCCATTAATCAATTATCTATCATGTCAATGTCGTATTAAACCACAGTCTTTCCCAACATTAATCCTAATGCAGACACAAAATCTCAAAATTGATATCGAGAAATTTTTCAATATTGACATTTCTATTAACGTACTTACATACATACGCCCACCATATTACAGATTGAATAATACCTGAACAAATCCTAACTTTCTCTTCTTGCAAGATATCAAAAAACAACCTGCTTCTAATGTACCTACTACTACGACTAATTCTATAAATATTCACCATTAGAGGGAAGAACAGGTCGGTTTTTTACTGCGTCTTTTCCTCATTCACATGATAGAAACCAAAAATACATTTGATACGCTGGAATGCCGAATATAAGCAATACGTAGGACACGTGATCGAAATTCGCTAAACAAACAGGATACTCACGGGA
Source organism: Chrysina gloriosa (assembly GCA_038088585.1). Taxonomy (NCBI): domain Eukaryota; kingdom Metazoa; phylum Arthropoda; class Insecta; order Coleoptera; family Scarabaeidae; genus Chrysina; species Chrysina gloriosa. Next base: position 8,897,456 of record CM076090.1, on the reverse strand, counting down.
ACTACACATCACCAGACACCGTAAACTGCTTCTCATGTCGATTAATGTATTAACGAGAGTTGAGCGAGTGAAACTTACCGCCTTGCCGCAATATAATTGGCCAAAATAAACGGCCGTATTTGCGGATTTATAGGCTATTGTTTGTGGGTAATTCAATTCTTAAAAATATATATTTGTACACAGTTTGGGAATGTTGTGAATGAAATCGTGAATCATGAGATAAAGGCGTAGATATCACGTGAAATAGGTTATACGAGGTTAATTGTAAAAATTTCTCTCAAAAATATATACGAGGATCGTCTTTTTAGTGTTGCGTGCAGCCACCAGAAAATAAACAGCAGGTCAATAAAAAGTGCTTTATTGTTTCTGAACGTATCGTGTACAGAAAAATACATTTTCACAATCGATCAAACCAATTACGAGGTAGGCGCCATAAATTCTCGCCGTGCTATAGAAAAATAAACTTGGTAAAACAATTTTAACAATTTTTATTTTTCAGTATAATCTCCCCCAATTTCAATACATTTCCTACAACGATCAATGAATAATTCTATACCCTTGCAGTAAAAATAATCTAAAGTTTTTCCCTCAAAATGTTCTATTACAGTTGCTTGCAACTCACTATCGTTCTTAAAACGATTTCCCTAATATCTTTTTTTTCAAATTAGAAAATAAATAATAATCACCAGGAGCCATGTCCGAACTATACGGTGGATGTTTCAATTCTTGAAAGCCACATTCACGGATGAAAGTTTGTAAAATGCCGCCAGTATAGACCAATGCTCTTTAAAGTCAATGAGTGAAATGTCCATGCAAAGCACGCAGACGAGAAATTCGTGCAATTCGAAAAGGAACGGAACAAGATTATTTGGTCGAAATGGACGCCATGTTTCATCGCTGCCAGGCAGTTATCGGTGGTAAGCAGACTTGGGCGTTACCAATTACTTTTCAATTACCAATTACATTAGTTGTAATGGGTAATTGATAAATACCAATTACTGGTAATTGTAATTGAATTTTGCCAATTACAAATTAAATTACATTTTGTAATTGGCAATTTTCAATTACCAATTACAATTACAAGTAATTGGTAATTGGCCTTTACCAATTACCAATTACACTAATTAGTAATTGGCAAATATTACATGTAATTGGTAATTGGGAAAGTAATTGGAAGTGATTGGCAAAAAAGTAATTCTAATTACACACATGGTAATTACATTTTAATTTTATTCCTTCACACAAAGAAATTTTAGAAGTGGTTCATTAACAAAAACATTGAATATATCGAAAAAAAAAAACAAAATAATGTTCTCGGCTCTTCTGTCATTAGCCGCATGCATTATGTGATGGTGAAATAGAGAGGGTATAGAAAAGAACTTGAAATCAGAGAACCTTGAAATGGATTGAAACGTTGTTATTTTGTGAAAATAAGATATTTAGTTTCAGTTGGCATTTTTTCTATTTTGTTTTTATATATTGTGTAATGGAAGATTTTTCTAATCATTGTATTTCTTTTAATAAATACTTTAAAAGTAACCATTACATTATTGTCATCAATTACTCTAAATTTCAATTACATTTTACCCATTACATGTAATTAGTAATTGGTAATTGGCCGTGTAATAATTACCAAATGTAATTAGTAACGCCCAAGTCTTGTGGTAAGGGCTACCCAACTAAGTACTGATATGATGCAGCCAAGTGTATAAGTATATTAAATATATCATTGTTTGTGAATTTGAAGAATGTTTTTTTTTAAAGTGAAGTATGCTGCTTCAAAGAGCTAAGCATAGGAAAAATTAGTTCAGGTTATCTACTTCGATTTTAACAGAGATACCTGAAAAAAACAAAATTAAACAAAGTTTTGGCCGTTGCTATATATGCAACATTAAGGCACTGATCTTAGCGATCACATTGTTGCGCCGACCGTGTATAAAACCTAATTTATTGTTGTATTGTTTTCTTCAACAACATGTTGATAGCGTTTAAGGTTATCTAAAGTTAAACGTTTGTTTCGATATAAAATATATGTAAATTAAGTATTTTTTCGAAAACACTACTTCTTCCTATTCAATAATAAATAAATAATTTAACAGTTCCTATTGCGATGACCAATATACGCAGGTATAGATATTTGATTCCTTATCGCAATATACATTAAAACATGATAATAATAGTTGCATTTTTCGCGAGTTCGAGATATACATAAAACGAAACATTTACATCTTATTTTGATGTGTCATAAGTATCTTGGCACTTGTCTTATATTTCGAGGAATTAAAACCTGTTCTTTGAAATTTTATCATCGAGAAGAACAAGTTTACAATCCTTATCTTCGCAATTTAAACAATTTTTTAGAAAATTAAATTAGAGCTATTTACTTAGTCACCTTCCATAGATTTCTTAGATATTCGTAAGTAGAGACGTGTCCCCAGATAAACAAAAGATTGGTTAAATATTTACGCATACATCTTAGGTTTTAGATAACGTAATTATTGCATCAACTTTTTTCATATTTGATGCAAATCAAAGATAGAGAAAAACGAAATCTAGTGTTTTATCGAGTTATCTATACGATTCTAAATTTATTCCGGATAATCTCACTTTTCCTGGATGCAGACTATTTTGGCAAGTAAATTTCCAAAATTATTTTTTCCTTCTTACACAAATAGGACTGGGATAGTTTTGCAAAGGGAGGCTGCACGTAAACGTGTCGCGACGAGTTCCTGTGCAAGTTTGAACCCGTCAGTACGGTTGAGGAAAGCGAGTGCTGAGCGTTGCTGCGACACAATTTTACACGTGGGTTGACAATTGATTGAGGGGATTTCCACATCGTTCTACCATATTCAGATGGTTTTGACAGTTTAGAATGATAAACTCTGGTTTGGAGGACGCAACAAACGATTAAAATCAGACTGATACAACTTTTTGAACAAGAACAGCTGTTCAGTAACTCGCAGCACGGATATAGAGTAAGTAGATCTAGTGCTACAGCAAATAGTGTTGCAGAGGTCTTCGATGAAAAATCAAAAATCCAATTGTTGTGTTGCGACTTTTCTAAGGAATTTGACAGTGTCGATCATGAGATTCTGGTAGCTAAATTGGAACACTTTGGAGTCCGATTGTACGACGCTGAGCGTTCTTCAAAGCTATCTCTCCAATACAGAGTAAGGAGTGTATTGGCAAGGAAACTTTACCCGAATGACAGCATTAAATAAAGAGGTTTCACAAGGATCAGTTTTGAGACCTATCCTCTTCATAATCTACGTAAACGTCCTTCCAGCGAGCATTAAATGTGTAGAAAAAATGGAACAAGCCGCAGAGTGGGTCAGGGTGCACAAATTAATAATTAGAAAAATAGTTTCAAGAGATTGGAGAGTTACGATACGAAGAAAAAGTAGAAAAACAAAATCTACATATCTCTCACATAAACAAAGCATAATTCCCTGCCTCCCTTGATAATTATTGGTATATGCAATGTAGTCTGCAGTGCAGTCCTTGCACAACTTTCTGCGAAAGTTGCCGAATAAATAAGTCTTAGTGAGGTTATTTATGTGAGAGTTATGTAGATTTTCTTTTTCTACTTTTTCTTTAAACAAATTAATATTGAGCATGGGAAAGACTCAATCAATGGCTTTAGCAATAAATACAAACGACGCTGAATCAATCAAATTGTTATGTCTCCATCTTGATAACACCTCATCCTAGAATAACACGTAACACACTTACAAAAAGATCTAGCGAAGTCCATATTTACTATACAAATGATAAGGAAAATTGCTGGTAAGGATGCTGCTCGATTGACAATTATTATTCTCCTGTGCGGTGAATCACCAGCTGCACGAAGCGTGTTTTACAAGCAGAAGGAGGCAATAAGAACTATTAAGGGAGTAAACTGTCAAACTAGTTGTAGAACAATTTTTTAAAATCTAAAAGTTCTCACCCTACCCTCATGTTATATCCTTGGATACCTGATATATGTAAACAAATCCACCCACAATTATAACTATGGTTCGACAAACGAGTGCATGATAAGTTATCATTAAGTAGTGTAAACCGGAGCGACGCAGTCCTTTCACCGCTCGTCTCCGCTTACGTGCAAGGCGCAACATTAGAATTCGGAGGAGTGACAGGGTCAGTCCGGTTTACACTTAACTTATCATGCACTCGTTTATCGAACCTTAATTATAACACACGACATAGAAACAATTTCATAATACCTCACCACCGTATCAATAAGGCCCAGATGAGCACCAGCTATACAGTAGTAATAAGCTATAAAATCACCTCCAAACAGAAGTGAAAGAACGTCCCCCTAGCACCAATTCAAGAGAAAATCAACGAAACTGCGGCTTTGAATCATATTTTACAGATCTACAATAGTAATTACGTTCTTCATGAAGTTTCTAATGCAGCCTTATATTGTGTGTCATTGTTTTGTTTGTATTGCATATATTTCTAGTAATTTTTCTCAGAGTGATAAACTAAAAAAAAAAATGAAATTAACCCCCACAAAATCCAGAGGAAAAGAACTAAAATTGACGTGTTCGAGTTTTTCTTCCAAACAGCGATAATAAAAACGTATGAATATTATTTTTACACCTTACTTTATTTACACACTGTATACATTTTTTATTTTTAGCAAACCAAAGTTCGTAGCCAATATCTACCAATTCGCAAGAAACCCAACTAAACTAAAACGATATCATCTCACAAGAAATCACAATATTCATCCAAATAAATTTGCGTAGACCAAATATAGCAACGATTTAAATAAGAACAAGGTTACCGCTACGAAAACAACAATTACCTACGCGCCCCGTTAAAAACGCGAATACCGAATCCACGTGCGCGTCCTCAAATTAATGCGTCTTTCATCGCGAAGAAAATTGAACAATTACGTCGTTCTTGGTCGCCCACCGATCTATCTAACTAGGTACGATTCTAATTCGATAATTGTTTCTCTGCGTGCCCACTTCGTTTCGAGGAAATCAGAAAAACAATTTATCGCCTGATGCTTCCTCGGTCCGGGCCAACTACGAACTTGTCGCCTAAAGTGCTCCTCTATGGCCTTCGTACGTGCCATTATTGAATCTTGTTGTAACGAGCTCGTGAAATAGGATCAAGTAGTAAGTGTACGATGCTGTTCGTTAAAATGTCGAGCAAGAGAAAGTATTGTTATAAAGAATGTTAAGGCGTGTAATGAAAGTAATGGTAAATTGCAAAGACAGACTTTTATTAAGATATTGGTTAGGAATAATTGGAAGGACCGTATACGGTGATTATAGTGCACTGACATCATGTCCGCCAGTCAATATACTTTAGTTCCATTTTTGCTTCTTATAAAATATTAATTGTATATACAGAGTGGTGCAAAAAAAAAAAAGATACATACCCCATTTTAAATTAAAATATCTTTTTTGTTTTAATATTTTTTTCTCGTTTTTATTTCAGGGTAAGCCAAAAACCTAGGAATTTTAAAGAACCAAAAACGATATTCACTCACAGAACGAACACAAATTATCACAATTTATTTGGAAGATGGAAGAACGATCATATCAGCACAACGGAAATTTCGACCAATTTTTAACGTCACACATGCTCGTTCAAAGCTCGCAATATCCAAATTGGTAGGCAAATTTTGAGAAACCGGATCATGGCAAACCACAAACGGCAAGATCAGCTGAAAATATTCAACCTTTCAGGGATAGTAGTCGAGAAGCTCCAGAAACATCAAAGCGGCGACGTTCTGCTAACCTGGGAATAAAACGACGCGTCGCGACGATCCCTGCAGCTTACTTTTGAAACAAGATCTTCATATACATCCCTAAGAAATACAGTTAGTGCACGAACCTAACCCTAATGATTTCCAGTTGCGATTAGAATTCAGTCGTGCGTTCGCCAATCTTGTAGATGCACATGAAATCTTTTAAAAGATTCTGGTTATCTGATGAAGCTCGTTTTCACCAAACTATATTTGTTAACCACTTAACAGTCCAATTTTTACGTCCAAGGTGACCCCAATTTCATTTTCAAAGATAATATAATAAAATATACAAAAACGACATTTCATAAATCTAATTTTATTTAATAACTTTTCTGACTTTGTGAGTCACGGGATAGTCAGTACGTAAGCAGACCCAAACAAAATTCGCGTTATTGGAAAAGAAAGGTTTCTTCATTTTGCTAAGGTGACAGTGTGGTGTGCAATTTCTGCGCAAAGAATGATTGAATCTTTCTTTTTCGAAAATGAACAAAACGAACAGAAACCGTAAATGCCGAGCCTTACAGACACGTGCTCGAATTATTTTTTTCTTGCTTTAATTAGGTAAAATTGATGAATATTGGTTTCAGAAAGACTGCGCAACAATCCATATTACAAGGGCTAGGATCACGTCTTTGATGGAATATTTCCATAATCCATTAATCTCCAGAAATGCAGACTTTGGGATTATATTAACCTTCAACAACTTTCGCCATCTTCGGGGTAACATGAGTGCTTTCGTGGGGTAAATTTTTACCTCATTACCATTATTTATATTTTGAAAAATAATACATAGTTAAAACAGTGAATTTTGTTTAAATAAAAACAAAAACATATCTCATCAGAATATACTTTATTAATTTTTTAACTAAAGTGGAATATATTCAGGGCAGACTCAGAACGAGATCGATAAAACAGTGCTAAAGTTATGGACGAAAATATAAGATATATAAAATAAATAAAATTACCCTTAATACACCTTTCGGAAAAAATCCAGATCCGTACGTCGGCAACGAAGTTGCCATCCTCAGTGGAAAACTGAGAAAATTCAGTATCACCACCAGCGATATCCGGCTAATGCCCAAGACGAACACTACACAACAAACGCTGTACAAAACTAAAGCACTGCACAATGAACATCACACATTGAACGCGTAAAATGCACTAAAACACTATTGACAGTGTCATGGCAACTTAGATGCCGAAATACGTATCCGAATTTTTCCGAAAGTTGTGGGTAAAGGTAATTTTATTTATTTTATTTATTATTTTAGCCACAGTTTATTTATTCTTATTTGAAAACATGATATGTGGAGTAAAAATTTACCTCACGAATGTAGTTATGGGTTAAAGAGAGGGTTTACATTAACAAGCGCTCAAACACTTGCTCAGAGACAATACTCGGCGAGATATTGAAGGAATATCTGAAGACACACCGATATAATTAAGGTGATGGGAAACGTCGCAAGAAGATCATCAATACTTGAATGAGCAAATGACTATCACTTGGCAACCATTATTTTCCGGCAATAACTGAATAAAAACTGTACTTTCATATACAATTTCGATAGTATTTACTTCAGTTTTCTTATATACTTTTTAGATCTCAAATAAGATACATACATTTGCGCTAGCCTGTATATTTCGTGTCCTATATTTAAATACGTAATTTCCTCACCAGCGTTTTTTTAAGTGAAAAACGAAATTACAAGTTAACAGATTACATTTCATAACGGCATTTTGAACAGTTTTCGTAAAAATATAATCTACTAAATTAGGATTTCGTCCTTTATTTGATCTAAAAAGCGGTAGGGGCAACGCGAAAGATACTTATCAAATAAATTTTTCAAACAAAATTCAGAATCTACTTTCGGGTCTTCAGGACTGGTGGAAGCTACTTCTTTTAAACTCTGCGGAGTGTCTACGATGCTATCAACGTTTCGTTCTTAAGCCCACCATTTTTTAAGGAAGGTTGAATTTTGATTGTGATGCATACGGTTTCTTTCGGAATATCTTAACCATCAGCTTCTTTGGGCATACAGTAAAGTCTCGTTTAACCGACCTTCGCTTGTCCGACAAAATACACGTCACTCACACGAGAAATATGTGCCTCTTGTCCGGTGTCTAGCTTATGACGTGTCGGTCATGTTACCATCAATTAAATTGCTTTTCATTTTCTATTGATTTGTTCTAAAACGTGATGTTTGGGTGCTCAATTTGTAAAATTACAACGTAGTTTGACGATTAATAGATTTTCCCTATTCTTTGTTATCTGACATTTTCGTTTATCGGCTCGTTTACGACGGATAACCGAGATACTACTGTATTTAAATTTATTCTGTTCTAAATCTATCTATTATCAAATTAAACATTTTATTTTGCATGTCACATTTAGTTCGTAAAAGCGATTTTGTCAACGTTCATTTTTTAATTCCGCGAGAACCGGTAAACTACTCTAAATTGGAACTAATAATAGGGGTTACAACAACATTAAAAGAATAAAACCGTTCCGTGGCTGCCATTATTACGAAGTTATTTCCGATGTTAAGGCTTTGATAATGCGGAAAATCACGCGAGCTGGATACCGGAGACGAAAACAAATAGCCGCTCTTCGAGAAAATAGACCGTTAAAATAAACTTTGGTCTATCCATTATACATCGATCGGCTGTTGGTAGTTATTAATGGCGAGAAGACAATAGAAATCGCAGAAATATAAAACCCATTTCGCAGTTTTAATAATGAAATATCGGATCTATTATTAGAGGGCCGAAATTACGGCTTCGTTTGGATGACCTTATGGATGATGGCTTTGATGAAGTTTCGTAGATTAATTTAGAATGTTTTTGGAGAAGAAAGGACGAAAGAAGAAGGGATAAATGATCTTTTGTGTCTCTTGTGCACTATCATCTTTTAGTCATTCGCTAATGAGAAGATGCAGATCGCAAGGATACAAAAGTTTAAGTATTCGAAGTGTAGGGCGATGAAGGTTTCAAAGAGCACTGATATGAACATTGAAAATTTCGTTTTGGTGAACTCTACTCGAAACAACGAAGCTGTGCGCCAGCTGATCAAGAACGATCGGAATGTCACATAATGCGAATTTGAGCCAATCTTTGGTATTTCAAAGACTTAAATTCATAGAATCCTGACATGATAAATTGAGTGCGAGAATGTTAGTTTCCTGCTGGATCACGTATATTTTGAAGGAAATATACGTGATCGATAGGACTCACGTCAATTGGTCCCCAAAAAATTTTGAACCGGTTCAACAACGGAAGTTCAGAAAACGTTTACTGTATTGAGTGGTGATGTTCCGAAAAACCCAAAAATAAACTTCTATCAGTTTGGGTGTTTGAAGATGGGGAAATTTCAGCAAAAATAATCCATTCGTGCAATGTATCCAAGAATTTAATTTGTCTTAAAACCAGGTTCTGGGACCATAATTCCTTTACAAGAACGATTAATGCGGAGTGGTGCATAATCGTTTGTTTGTCAGAAGTAATCGCCGTGCTTCGAAATAGTAACTCGAACGACTTATACTTCATAACACAATTTTCAAAAGCCGGACTATCACGAGCTGTAAGAAGATTAGAGATGGAATTCTCCATACGATACCGATTAATTCTTCCAAAACAATACCCCCTCTCCCCTCAAACACATTTCATTCTTCAAAGTTAATAATTCGAACTAGAAGAATGTACGAATTAACGCCGTTTCGCATTCATATTATGACATCGACCCGGGCGAGCGAATGTTAACGTACACGCCGTCGTTCAAGTGGCCGTAAATATAAACGATTTTATCTCTCGTCCGAGGATGATACGTATGCAGTACGTAACGTTATAAATAGTAGTTCTAATAAACATCCGCATTTTCAACCGAATTCGCGGCGATAGCGTCGAATTTGGTGTCCATTTACCTTTTCTTCGACCGGCCCTCGCCGAAGAGCGCACGCGGAAATCCACTCGAAAAAGAAAGTGAAAGCTTGTTTTAAATTTATTCGCACGTTGGCACGAACCGTGCTTGTGACTACTGCATGGCGTGTGCGTCGGACAACGCAAAACAAAGGAATTTGTTTTGAACTGCTTTAAAAGAAGCTTGGTTTGATGATGGTCGATAATCATAATAAACTTTAATGCTTCGCACGTACATTAAACGAAAGCAAAATAATGGAGACAAAAACACGCAATATGTAGACAAAAATCGAGAAGGGGATGACCGAAAAGGATTCTAAATTTCGTCATCAATAAGGAACAATTTCCAGACAAAGTTGAGACAATTATCAGGAAAAGTTTCCAACCATACGTTAAAAATGTTGAAAGGAATAAAGGAAAACGGGCAAAAGAATCAAAAACAACACGAAAATCAAGGGAACCACAGTTTATTCCAACTAACTGTTTTACTTGTTTATTGTTAGCAAAAAACTGTAATTTAGAGAAAACTGATACTCATTCTTCCGTTGGAGTTACAAGGAAGATCAAAAATAATCAAATACAGTAGAACAACAGCGCGATGATAATTCTTTTTTTTTCGTTCCAAACGACTGAAATATACATTTTTATAACTTTTTAAAAACGTTGCAAGTAATAAACATCAGAAGACGTTGCTTTCGTTAAAGAGAAACGTATTTCATTGAAAGTAATGCACATTAAAAATTGGAACCGTTTCAAAATGCGTCATCCTCAATATATGAAGTGAGTAAATTTCTACTTTATGCTTGCTATTTCAAAACCATCACAGCTGATAATGCGTAAATAGAATTTACGCGTATGAAACAAAAAAATCGTGTTTCGGCAAATCTCCTCAGGAATGCGTGTATCTAGGTTTTTGTTCTATATTTTGAATTAGGGCATCAATTAATAATAAGAGTAAAAGCAATAAAAATGACGATAATAATAATTAATAAAATAAATAATTATTACATTATTATTAAAAATAATTATTAATTATTATTATTAATAATAATGATGATAATAAGAATAATAGTAGCACAAATGGACAAGGTTTTTAAGGAAAGTAACAGACGAAAACCTTCCAAGTACAATCTCAATAAAGACATCCTTCCAAATCTGAATTTTGAAAACTACCTAAAACAGCTTACAATGACAATGGCAATTCTTTGATCTTACAAGGAGAGGCCACAACGTTTGGAACACGCATTCTCTTCAAACTTTGTACACTTTTAGTAGTCCAATAGGACAACATAACGTGCTAATAGTAAAGCGTACTATTCAATCGTTATCAAGAAATTGATAAGAGAAGTTTTATCGTCGTATATATGTATACCGGTGCGTTGCAATCTTTAGCAAGAAGCGACGGTGGCCGAGGGGTTATTGTTCAGGCCCCGTAGATCGAGTCCCGTTGGTCTTTTTTTTTTTTTTTTTTTTCAACACTCGTCATATTTTTTCATATTTTTCACCAAAGTTAGAAGAGAATCCGTGTTTCGAACGTTGTTGCCTCCCCTTGTTAGTGCACCCGCTAATACCTGGGGCTCAATCTAAATCACAAGCTCAATTGGATGGATCATAGATATAAAAAGAAAGAGAACGGGAACAGATAGGTTTAAAATTCAAAAAGCTCTACTGGTTGCTAGGAAGAAAATGAAGCCTATCGCTAGAAAATAAAATCCTCTTATATGAGACTGTAATTAAATCTATCTCGACTTATAGCATTGAGCTACGGTGATGTTCAAGTAAGTCAAGCGCCGCAATTATTCGACGATCGCAATCAAAAATACATAGAACAATGGTAGATGCAATCTGGTGTGTTACCAAACGTATGCTACATGCGGATCTCGGCATGTTACTTATCCAGGATCTAACTAAAGAAAGAAGCAAAAACTACCATGATAATGTAGAAAAACATATAAATTCTCTCCTTTCTCCCACTACTCCAAAGCAGGAACTACAAACGACGCTGGCCAACCGCCCTAACTCTAACGACTTCTCAATAGACAAGTCCTCATCAGGACAATTTGTGAGTTTATTATAAGAATCAGTGTCATCAAAATAGCCTAAGGGATAAATATTTTGATTGCTGTCCAAATTAAATGAATTTCAGAATTCGAAATTTATCTTCGACAGAAATAAAAATCATCAAGAATGTCAGAGCACTAGGGGCAGATTAAGTAGCTGTAGAACTGTGGAAATAGATGGGGAACGAAATATTCAATAAACCAAATAAAACGATCAGTGATTGGAAACTGAGACTGCCGCGGATTGCTGGAAAGTTCTGATTTAACCCCCTTCAAAAGGGCGATAAAACTAATACGGAAAAAACAAACTGTCACTTCTTCCAATAACCTTCCTGTCGAAAACTCTTTCGACCATACTTGAGAGAAAAGCAGGGATGATTTAGAAAAGATCTAAATTGCCATCACTCAATTAAATAAATGCAATCTATAAGGAGAAGATGTCGAGAGTAGCATTTAAATGCGCGTCTTCCATGGTCCAAACCCTAAATTTTGGAACTAGTGTTGGATTAGGTAAAGTTTTCACTGGAATATGTGCAGGGTAGTTATCCACCAATACGGGGGTTTCCGCATTTACCAAATTGATGTACAATATCAATAGGTCATTGTATGTCAAGTGGCCTAATTTAGAATATGGTCCCCATTTGACCATCTCCAATTTTGATAGAATTTTTACAGGTAGTGCCTACAGGACATTTAGGAAGTTTTGCAAAGTTTTAGCTTAGCTTGGTATGTACCATGGTAGAAGCGTCGTTTATCATGCTAGCTCAGATCCAGGAAAGCCAACATGCTGATAAATTAGTATACTGGGTCAACTTTTTATAGAGAACACAAAACTGTAATAAGTGGGGCTTAGAAAGCGATATATCTTCATTACAAAATGGACTCAAGGTGGCTCATAAATTTTGTCCCTATCAATTCGTACAATGCTTTAGCAACCATTAATTATAAAACAATGAGTTTGAAGCTCAAATTTCCCCAGTGAATAGACAATGACTTGTTAAAAAATTGCCCATGTAATTTCTTATTTTCTCGTTTGTTTGCTGAATTAGTTGACTCCCAAGTGGTATACAAAATTTAAAACGTCAGATTTAATCCCTTTTAAGCCAATTTGATGCCTCCAATATCCTTTCGGTTTTCACCATTGGAACGAAAATGATTTTTATCTATTAGAAACTTTTAAATGTCAAGTGCGTGTGATTTCTAATATTAAAATAAGCAGCAAAATATTAAATACACAAAAGCGATAAGGATAAATGAAAAATTATTAGTACGCAAATAATTTTTAATTTGAAAATAAGAAGCAACAAAAATAAAAATTGGTGATCAAATTAATACGAATGATATGCACATGCCAAAAAAATCTCTGGACATTGAAACTAGTTTAAAACAAAAAGTCCACCAAATACAGTGAATAGATTACTCAATATAAATAAAATGGTGAGAAAATAGAAATTGAGTGTGTATAAACAGAGTACATACATAAATTAAAAGACCAGCACCTGGAATTTCCAAAATAAAATTGAATTTTTTTGACTTTTAGAGGCATCCAATGTAAAGACTATGCACATATTCTTAGGGGCCGAATCGCCCGTAGGTGTGGTGAAAAACGCTCTAAAGGAAACAAGAGCCCTTTAAATTTGTACAAATATCTCGAAAACTATTGGGGACGTTGAAAACAAGTTTAGACAATTTCTTAATTGTGATGAAAAGTATTAAAAATTAATCATTAAGCCAGAAGAAGAAGGTGATCATACACAATAGTGATAGTTACAAATTTTACACGAAGACTTCCTTTCATACTCAGTCTTGTCAGTCTTGTCTTCTTCAAATAACCGCTGAATTTTAGTCACATTTTCTAGAATTATGTCGAAACACGACTTGATAGAATATCCTTCAACAACTAGTTAAGAAAGCCTGTTGTTCTGGATGGACTATTCGATCACCAAATTCTAAATCGGAATCAACATTCCACATTTCGGTCTGCATGTTTTTTTGTGCGCTTTCTCTCATAACGCCAATCAATGCATTTTCGGCCTTTTTTGGAAGAGTTCACCCATTCGGAAACACGTACTTTTGATAACCATTCTTCATTGTAGACGGCTTGCGATTTTTCCCAAAATGTTAACTATTTTTGGCAGAATTTCACGAAAAATCTGAAATCTGAAATTGGCTCTTTTTCACGTCAATTCGTTACTTCGACCGAGGGTATTCAACACCACAATCCCAAAGGTGAATACCTTGGAAACTACGAAAGCAATTGCCTTCAAATTTACCACACACAGTGCGTCAACGTTACCACCTCAAGTGGAAACAAAAGCCTCGTTATTTAATTGTGGTACCTCGTATAGCGTGGCCTTCGTATCAACCACTTATTTCCGAAGCTTCCGACGGAAACATATATTTTACCTTTCAAAACGAAAGCATTTTCTCAATCACATTCGGATCTTTTATCGCAAGGTTCTGATATCCACATCTCGTCCGATTATAAGTAAATGCGACAGATGGTTTGCGTTCTAGGTTAAATTTTTTGAGCCTCGATTACTAGAAGCGAGATTTCTATCCCGGAGACAATGTATCATAAAACAAGGTGAATACTCAAGTCGCACTGATGGTAAGCATAAAAGTGAGATTCATGTAAATGGGTAGAGACGTAAATTGCACATAATTTATTACAAATGGTACATACACATGTGACATGCGTTAAGTTCAATGCTTAAGTCGGTTAATAGTAACATACATTCTTGGAGAGTTGTATCTAAATCTTACTCGCGTCAAATATGAATGTAAAGATAAGTGGGTATGTGGGGAGAAACTGTCAGATTTAAGTAAATTTGATGGATTTCAACGTGCTATTCACGTAGTAGATCGTAGATACTAAATATGTATGTACATTAAAAATCTCCAATACCAAATCAAAAAGAAACACAATTTTCTTCCCTCCTTTTTTAACCTTCCTATACTCACGCATACGGTCTGTGAGACCGATTTATATAGTATAGTATACGTCTTTCATTTTGACGTGAGTATAGAAAGGTTAAAAAGTTGCAACACCTTCTGCCTCTTGGTTTATTCTCTGAGTATTACCATCTTCATGCTTCATTCGACCTTATTTTTCTTTTGCACACCACTGTAAATTACTAGAAACACAAAGGAAACATCAACCTAAATGATGATATGAGCAGATCGCGTTGTAACGGTGTGTGCATGTTGTACAGCACTGCTCCACTTAATTTGATGTATGTATAAAGGTCAGACTAAAGGTTATGTTTCTGGAAAAACGTGCAAAATAACGATGCTAACACGTGTTGTGCATTTAAACATATTTATATTTGTGCAGACTGAAACTCGCTTAATTTCTTGTACTCGCATATGACGTATTAATTTATGAAGTGTTTCACTTCGGTGTTAAGATTTGACGCTTACAGAGTTACTCGATACAAGAACAAGATATAAGTATATAGTCTCTTTCAAAAAAGACACCCAAAAATTACAATGTGACTGAAGACCTCATACTCATTCTAGTCTTATTAAATCTTAAAAAAAAAAACATGAAAATCGATGTTTGATCGATGCTTGTACAAATTTCGGATTTCAGTCTAACGCAGAAATTGCGAGGATGTTAACAAAGTTGTCCTAAAGGCAAAATTCGGGAGTGTCCAAGATACTTCAGAAACTTGTGTATGAATCATGGCATTTTATTTCGCAAGTGCGTTGTCGAGATTTAGCCTATTCAATGCCTCTACGTTGTCACTAACGATAAACAACAAGGGCTATATCACAAAATGTTGAATTACTCTCGACTATGTCATAAAAATATGAACTTTTAATACCTAACGATAAATTAATTTTATTTCGTCGACTTCCATTATCTTCTGTTATACTCTTACCACTCCTATTGTTATGAAACTGCGATAAATACGCCATTTATTGAAACCGTATACTAAGCGCTTAAAGGTTTTCTTGGCTCTAGTTTATAACTAGTCCCCGGAAAGTTTGAGTCGGTTGAACTCGCCAATTACGTCAGCAACGTATGTCGCAAACACTCGACGAATCGCATTAACGCGCCTGGGTACCAACCCTTCCCGTATAGGTTTGGAGGCGGACCTTTCATTAGTCGTGGGAATAGTTCTCTTATCAACCTCCTTAAATTTCCGGGGTCTACTTATAACAAACCATTACAATTCAGTTTTGTTGCATATCTTCGCAAACACACACTGTACGTTCGTTCCAACACACCACAAACACAGTTTGTGAATGGCCGCGAATATGCGCAAAGCAAATTGGCTCTGCGTATGTACACGGCGATTCGCAAACTTGTTTTGTACTGTGTTGGAACGAACTTTATGTATTATTTCTCTGGAAGCAACCGTACAAGGACGGGCTATTATTAAAGTGTTAGCTTCGCAGTAGATAACACCTTGTTGCTATATTCACACCAGACGTTACTTGAGTGACATCAACATCTTTGGTTATACTAATCAACTTCTATACTACATGGATATTTGGAGAGGGATAAAGAATAAGTCACAATTTCCGACTTTCCTTTGGCGCGCCGTCACTAAACTATTGAAGTATAGACTGGAAAAATATCTAACTTGTCTCTACTTATTTATTTAATCACTCTCCTTCCTAAAGAATAACTTCAGCTCAAGAGTTTTTGAGCTTCGTTTGATTATCCTGCTCTCTTCATGAAGTTCTGTCATTTTTCCTATGTGTTGCTAGTCCTTTCATCCTATTCCAATCACTATTTCCTTCATTTACTTGGTCGTCTCACGATTTTCCGTACTTATCTCTACTCTTGTTCTTTATTTTAGTTTCCCATTTTTCCTTTTTGTTATTTTCTCCTCCGGATTTTTATCTTCAGTGTTCCCACCAGTTTAATTGCCTCCTCTAGATTTGTTCGTTTATTGCCTCTACCCCTAACCTCTCTTTTATGATTATGTTTCTGATCTTGCCCATTTGGTTTATCTCCCGAGACCCTTTTCTTAGGAATCTCATCTCACATGTTCCAATCATACTCCTATGCCTTCCTGTCAACTTACAATTTCCTGCCCTATAAGTGAAAGCAAGTCCAAACTTGTATTGTACATTTTGACCTCTGTTCTCTTGCTAACCTCTTTCTTTATCATTTATAAACGATTTGAGTCCCTAGTAATACATTTTAATTCTATTGTTTATCTCTGATTTCATTTGTTTCCATGCCTTTCGGTTATTGTTCCCAGATATTTTTTATTCTAATCTCTCTTAATTCCATATTTTCCAACTTATCGCTGTCTTCCTCAACAATGTCTATTATCGCTATTTCCACTTTTCCAAAGTTTATGTGCATATTACATACATACGTTTCTCCAACTTTTGTTTCCATTTCAATTTTCGTTTTCTCGTAACGCAGCTTCTACTGATCCACATGTTATTAGGTCATCTACATACAGCCTTGGTTATAAGTATTAGTCACTACCGGAAAGACCCGTTTCATTGTTTCCTGTGATTTTCTAGGAAAACAGTTCTGAGGAATGTTTAGGTAATGTCATATGAATGAAATTTTAATAGACGAGGTTAAAGATATGCTATGAGTATTACAAACGTTGCTTAATTTTTAGTTCTTGCGATTAGGTTCGTCGTAGGAAGTAGTTGTATTATAAAAAATCTTAGCAATTTCTTTTGTGTTACGTGTTTGTGCCGTAATGCCCAAAGCTCATAAACGTAGCGTAGTGGAACACGGTCAAATTATTCTAAATTCAGAAGGATTCTCGATATCAACGATCGCCAAAAATATAGATGAGCGCGAAATATATTGAGTTACACTCTGCGAAAATATCAAGGGAGTATTTAAAATAATTTGACCGCGTAACACTTCACTACAATCATGTACATGCATGCCATCATGGCACAAATACATGATACAAAAAAAAATTACAAAGCTTTTTTACAATACAACTACTTTCCGCGAAGGGACTAATAGTAATAACTGGAAAGTAATTTACTGACACAAATATCACATCGGTAAACTCCTCACCACACAATTGTTTATAATAAAATCGGGACACGTGTTTCGCTAGCTCGAGGCAAGCATCTTCAACAACCGTATAAACCAAAGAATTATCCCCTTTCGTCTTCTTTTTGTCATTTTACGATTGAGTCAATCACGATAATAAATAGTAATAATACGGATTAAGTATGCTACGTTGACAAACTCCGTTTTTTTTTTGGGGTTAAGAGATTCCTTCGAAGTACATTCTTCTCCTTTAATAACATTACTTGTCTTTTCGTATGTACTTTTTATTGCGTCAATGTTCTCTCTAATGTGACATACATTTCCTGAAAAAAATTGTTCAGAATCCAGGAAATTCTTAGAAGGCACGACGATTTTACAATAATAATGTCCCAGTACAGCCCATCAAGAACTATTGGGTTCGGCTCAGTAAGATTTACAGATTTTTCAGGTTAACGGCTAGAGAGTTGAAGGTAGTGTGGTTAAGTTAATTACAAGGGAACAACGGCAATGCGGATTCCCCAAACAATTTAAATTTTGTGGGTTTCTAAAGGGATCCAATGTAAGTCTTAAATAATAATTAATATCTTTCTAATAATAGTTTTCGAGATATTTGAATAAATTTCAAGGAATAGTATTTTCATTACAGCGCCCTCCACTTCATAAATAGGGAATTCCGCCGATAAGAATAAGTACAATAATCTTACATTGAACCTCTCTACAAATCCACAAAATTTCAGTTTCTTTGGGGAGAGCCCGAGCTGCCGGTATTCGCTTGTTAGTATGTAAATAAATCTCAGGTAAAGTGCACCTGTAGTTCGGGAAAGAAACACCTGGATATTATGGCAGGTGTGGGAATCTAACACACCATCAAATTTGTAGCCTAGTGCAGCACCACGATGTACGATCTAAAAATAGTGGTAGATTTAAAATGGAACTTGTTACAATTCGAATTTGGATAATGAACCACGTCCGAGATGAATGAAAATCGATATTTTATAAAATGTGAACAGTACAGAAAAGAACAAATGTCTGAAGCGATTGTAGATAACGAAAGTTACTAACTTGGGTACTCACAACTGCTACTGTCGATCCTAACCAACTTCAAAAGTAGCAAACTCGAATGCCCAGTGACAACGAAAACATTCCATTGGTGTAAAAAACTGCAATTGGTAAATTTGAGTGCGAAAATTTGAGAAAAATAGACTTCATGTTTGACGTTTCTTAAAAAAATGTTATTACTTCAGATTCGCCACAGCATGTGCCTTTTACAGTTTCTTCATAATTTATTGAGTGAGAGGATGTTCATCACAAAAATAATTTAATACTAAAAATAACTAAATTGAATTAAATACATAAGACACCTTCATTTGAATGTAGCGTAAACACGTCAATGTAAGATCGTGTTTCTTAAATTGTGACTGGGGCGCCCCTCTCGCAAAAGTTTTATTTAAATAATATATCAACTTCACTTTTTTGCGAAAATCGAATGCGCCTCATACGTAATTTATTCGAGATAAGGGACAGTAGTTGAACCCCAAAATCGTGATTCATTCATTAACACCCCAAATTTACCAAACTTCAAAATCTAGTAACTTTCAGAAATAAAACTTGACAAAACACGGATCGATTTTCGTGTCCAACTTAATCGTCCTTATTAAATCCGTATTGGTAACGGACAATGGCCAATAAATACGTAGACTATTGAAATATTACAAATCGATAAGAAAATTGTTAAGTGACCGATAACGTCGCTGTCGTCATGCGAGGGAAACGACGGGTTTCGTAAAATTAACAGCACGTCAAACTTTCACGTGCGTCCACTAATGTAAGGATAACATAATATGTAAAAGGAAACCATTAATTGCACCTTAACAAATGTTTAATGACTAGCTACATATATACCTGTGGCCTCATTAAAAATTTAAATGTGAAGTGCTTATGCTGTCAACTGTACTGCATTCATATGTAGTTAGTACGCGAAAAATCCATACAACCTCTAGGGAAATTACAGGAGCGTAATCGATCAATGGATAACTCGTACAGAGATAAAAATGTTTTATAACTACTGATAACGAATGAAATATTTTATGATATGATTCGAAGGCGTTATCGTCGTACAAATACTAAATTTATGGGCAGGTGCGTATGTATGTACGTACCTATATTGGGGCCCAAAGAATAATGAAAATGGGACAAATTTATAACAAAGATATAGAACTTCACGCTTGGAATACCAATTATTCAATTTGAGAATTTAACATACATTACTCTCCAATAGTTGATATTTCAATTGTCGTTCAGAAAAGATTATACACACTACCTTCCTAAAGGTTAGAAACCAGAATCCGTAATAAACATAATTTCTAGAAATTCTTAATCCCGATTATAACTTTCTCCATTTAAATGCAATTAGGGCGATGAGTACAAAAGTTAATGAATTTTTAATGGTTCATTTTAGATATCTAATTTTTATACATGTTCGTGATAATAAGCTAATTTATCATGAAAGAACCTTAACAAAAAGACGCTTTCAAAAGTGTTTTACTACTTGAAAAAATTCGTCTTTCTGTTCGTGCAAAGTCTGGTGTCTGCAAACTTAATTTTTTATATAAAATAACATGTCGAATTTTAGGACGAAACAAAATTTCAGTCATTTGCTACATAATGCTGAGTGTTTGTTCGTCGTCAACCCCATGAACGAATCAAAGAAGAATGTTTTGGAGTGGTTACTGCTAAGTATGGAGGTAAAATTGTAATGGCTTGGGGTTATTTTGGTGGTATAACAATCGATGACTTAGTTAAAATTGAAAGAATATCGAGAAAAGAGCAATATCTCAATGCTGTGTCTTTTGGTGAGAATTAACTGATCAATCGTTTCTATTTGAACATTCGGCAAATATCTGCAGAATATTCTTTCCTAGAAGATCAGGAAACTTCCGGTAATTTGATAATAATGGTTTGGGCGTGTCGATCTCCCGATTTATCGCCAATTGAGAGCATTTATGTGATCAGCTTGATACTAAAACTAAACAACGTCAGCTACAGAATGTTTCATAACTGTTGGAGTATCTACAGGATGCGTGAATGATATTGAACAGGAATATTTAGAAAAATTAATAGCTAGAATGTCAAAAGTTTGTCGGTTTGTAATTACAGCAAAAAGGGGTCATACTGATAAAAACAAATTCTGCATTGTACTTGGTGTAATATTTATATATTTTATCTTTATTTAATAAAGACGCTTGCATTTTTATTCTAAAATGTCGTAAAATTTGTGTAACATATGAAATCTCAATCTGTGTTACTACTGCTTCTAAACTGTATGTGGGTAGTGTACATATCCATCAATTATGTAGTTTTCGTTTGGCAAAAAAGATGTTACCCTTCTGAAAAAAATCGTAATTGCTTAGTTAAAACCCAATATCTACTAATTTTATATGTAAAATAAAAGTTTATAAAAAATATTACAAAACAAAACTAAATTGAACTATTATTATTTATCCTAGCTAAAAGTATTTTATACAGGGTTAGTTAAAAGTATAGAGACGGCGATTTATTGGCGTTAATATTCATTTTACGAAATTGTATTCAATACAAAAGTTTTTTATGAAATTTCTATCTACATTTTTTTCACAACGCACCATACGTTTTTTTTATTACCATAAATATCAAAAATTACAAAAATCCGATTAATTTGCCTTTTTCTTGTTAGATGTACCTAACATCTATTAAATACTTGAACCAATGTTTCCTTGTAAAAATGTTATTAAATAAATTAAAAAATATATATTATCGTAAAGAGAAAAAAATTCTCTATCGAATGGTAGAGTAAAATTAACAAGTTCCCATTTAAAAAAATTGCGCGGACATGAGTAACTCAAAAATAATTGAAGAAAAAAATTGAAGCATTCTAAAATGTATATAGAAATTTCATGAAAAACTTTTGTATTGAACATAATTTCCTAAAATGAATATTAGCGACAATAAATCGCCGTCTCCATATTTTTTACTAACCCTGTATGTAGTTTATAACAATTTAGTCATGACGTACCATACAAACACATGATAGGTATGTACCACACAACTAACATAACATTACCTACAAATGTCAGATCTTATATCTAAAAGTTAATAATGCCAACATATGTAAATTATGTCCTTAACTCGGCCACGAAGAATTAGATTTTATATCTCCTAGCAAACTCGTGCAATTTATAAAGGATAAAGTGAGAGGGTATTGACCTATATGTATCTACGTGTACTTTCATCTAGATGTAGGGTAATTTACGACCACGATTAGACCATATTGAAAGGTATCCATGAAAGATTGATATAATATTGTCTTCAGCGAGGAAAAAGGAAAAGTTAAAGAAAAATGAAGAATCTGCACGTAATAATTGCACTTTTCGCTTATTTCACATAATGTAATACTGTCTCTTTTCTAATTAGGAGCAAAAGAACATTAGTAGAAAAAATACGTAAAATTTAAAGAATAAAAAATGGAGCAAAAATGTAGTGAAAAAGACCGGGTGAGAAAACCACGCGAACGCAAAACCGTGAGGGTTTATCTTGCCCAACTTTCAACCCATTTACGGTGCTTTTAGGTGTCTTCTGTTTTCTCCTTGATTTCACATGATCTTCAGATATATCCCATGTTTGACTGGTTGCCAATCATCTATCGCTCAAACTACTCCCACTCCCCATAAAAGGCTATTTAAAATCACCTTCCCCCGTTTCTTTCAATTTATTAGAAATCAGGAAATAGCACTCTTCCTCCACATTCATAATTAATGTTACAATACCTACAAACTTGCAGATTTGGCATAGTAAACTCGAACGTTTCTAATTCATTATTATTACAGTAGAGCGTCGATAATCCGAACTATATAACGTTTCAGCCCTGTTCGAATTTTTGAGTATTGAGAGAGAACTACACCAAACCTAAGTTTAGCTAAATATGCACTGTCTTAACTATAAATACTACAAACAACTTTTGGCGTATTTAAGAAAGTCTTACAAGGAGAAGGTAAGGTAATTGGATTTTTGTAATTTTTGATATTTATGGTACGTGTAGTTTGGATCTTAAATAAGAATATTTTGGAGTAGTTCGACGCAACCTTCATAAATTACCGAGATAATCGATGTTGAAGTTTCACTCACCATTTAAATCCATTAGATATAATACGGTTGTCAATTGGACTCGTGGCCTAGTCGATAGCGTTTTGGTGCTATACTCACGAGATCGCTGGTTCGGGTCTCGTCAACAGACATTTCTTTTTCTTCCATTCAAAACGCACCATATGTTTTATTCTTCTTCTCATATCAAAAATTATGAACAAACGACATATATGAACTATATGCAGGAACATGCTTCAAGTACATCATCAAAATACACAATCGGTTGATAAACAATATTCATTTTGAATTAACTTAACAATAAGGTAATAATAAAAAATGTTGCTTCTCATGTATGATAACTACCATTCTGGCTCGTGCCACACTGCGTAAAATGTCGCATACTAGATATAAAATAATAGAAATTTTCGTTTCCTACCTGACTCCGTTCGCTTTTTTTTTTTTTTTTTGAAGAAACCTTGCTGTTAATTCAAAATGAATATTGTTTATCAACCGATTGTGCATTTTAATGATGTACTTGAAGAATGTTCCTGCATATAGTTCACATATTTCGTTTTTTCATAATTTTTAATATGAGAAGAAGAATGGAAAAAACATGGTGCGTTTTGAATGGAAGAAAAAGAAATGTCACGTAACGAGACCCCAACCAGCGATCTCGTGAGTATCGCACCAAAACGCTATCGACTAGTCCACGAGTCCAATTGACAACCGTATTATATCTAGTGCATTGAACTAATGGGTGAAACTTCAACATCGATTATCTCGGTAATTTATGAACGTTGCGTCGAACTACTCCAAAATATTCTTATTTAAGGTCCAAACTATACGTACCATAAATATCAAAAATTACAAAAATCCGATTACCTTACCTTCTCCTTGTTAGTCGATTATTTTCTAAACTTATAGTAAGCGTATTTTCTTCCAGCCAAGTCTCTAACTTGTCGTAAACAGGCAAGCCGTGTTAATACACACTTAGACATTTTCTCCAGCCAATTTATAGTCGCGTCTAAAGCATTGAAGGTCTAAGGTTTCTTTCATCCTGGTTTGCAGTTACGTCGTAATCTTCATCTAAAGATGCTTCTCCATTTGTTACAACTAAAATGGGCAAATATGCGGTATGATGAGTCATTTGTCCTTTTCACAATGTAATATATTATAGAAGACAAAGGACAGATGACTCATCATATCGCATATTTGCATCGAACAGTCAGGATTTCGTCATCGGTCAAAATTTGGTAGCCGAAGTCATGCAGATCGAATTTTCGACGGTTCGGATTATCGACGCTCTACTGTATATTACATAATTGTAATACTTTCTATTCTATTAAACTTTGACGATTGTCGCCGATTCTTTAGGAATAGGTTACTAGTCCCTTGGGGTTCGCAGACTACCATTTGAGAGCCATTGCTAACGAAGTGATTGTTCCTATAAGTTTTCAGTGGGCTTTTATGCTATACTCCTTATTTATATTTTTTTCTTATTTAACTCACTGGTTGCTGTTGTTTTCTTTCAGTTCTTCCATGATGTTCTAGGTCATCAAACTTTATACATTTTCTGCACACGAGAATCACTTCCTCTACTTTTGAATGACTATATTCATTCAGAATCGTATCCGGTTGGTTACTGGAAGTGTGATTTTCCTTTATTCATTCCGTTTCAGTCATTTTTGCAAGATCTTGATTCGTTTTTTGAATTCAATAGACACCATCGCACCTCAACCTCATCTCACTTTAATGAGAAAATTTGTGGGGAGTAGGTATGTGGGAATTCAGAAAAATGAAAATGTGAAAATTCTGGCTTATAGTAGAAGGGACGAGAAACGCATTGTTATGAGAATTAATAACAGAATCCTCTTCCATTACTGCATTTTGGTAGTCTCGCTTTTACAGTCTTTATCCAATTCTTTCAAATTATTCTGACACTCAAGTGTTTTGTCCCTTACTGATTTCTACAAGATTTTCAAAGCTTATTTGTGTGCCTTTCCCAAGATACCTATCATACAAAGGGTTGATGATGCAGCGGAAAAAAGTCTGCAGAAGTGGTACGCCCCAAACTGAGAATTGTCCGGTCTTTTCCGGCCGAAGTAACTTTAAGCATTCAAGATGAGTCAGATAAGCTACATCTGCTATTAATTGTTAAAAATTGGCATTTTAATGTAGTTTTCGAACGCAGAAACAATAGAATTATTAATTTCAACTTTCCTATCAAAGTTTATACTCTTCACCGATTTAAGGAATTTTCTAACAGGTGAATTATCGGTACATTTATATTTAATGAGCTTATTTATCTACGTATCCAACGAGAATAACCATAAAGTGTTCCAAGCATAAGCGTTTAAAACTTGTTGCTTTCTACCTTTTCACGTGTTCTAAATTTTCCAAACGTACGTCATATGTATCTAAAAAATATGAATTACAAAATCTTAACGAAAGTGGGGAAAAGTACTACGAGAATAAATTAGAATAAGAAACGGCATGTAACATGCGCAGTTTAAGATTTATAAAGCCCGTTCTAATCAGATACGCGCTTCAAGATATTCCACTTCGATAAGAATAATTTTAATTAATTACATCTTTGATAAACGGGAAAGGATTAAAAATCGAGAGAAAAATTCCACGCGACCCATATTTGCGATTTCGGCTCGTACAGGAATCAGAAACTAATTATCTAACTAAACTATCAAATGCGGTAAAAACGGTCCGGAATCGATTTTGCGATTTATTTCATCCAATAAAATTACGTTAACTGGTCGGTAATTTGTGCAAGGAACGAGCCTATTATTTATAAATATTCACACAGCTCAATGTAAATCGGTGTTAGTTACCGCAAGTGTATAAATTAATTAGCTCTTTTCTGTACACAATTAATGCGCGATATGTATTATTTAGCAATGTCGTTTCTCTAGAATGCGTTCGAAATGTATTTAGAAAATATGGGAGAGTAGTATATGTGGTAAGTACAGAAGAGCTGCATCCACTGTATGAGAGATCCCTTCACTTCTCGAAGCATGAACCGGCGAATATCCTTGGAAATTTATTTCCTTCATCGCCTTAATCGGTGTATAGGTAAATACCGACATATAATTTTAAATAGGTAGTTCCACTTGAAGATATCCTTTTACGGTCATTGTCCGTACACGGCGTTAGGGCCAATTAAAAAAGCAATAGAGACTGTTGGATTTCCTATTTGATGAAGATCAAGATAAAATGTTCTTGTTGAAATTCAAGTTTCCGTTGAAAAATTGCCCTTTATTCTCTTTAAAAAAAGCCCGCCACTTTTTAACTGCCGAAATGTGCTTTTATCGCAACGGACATTTACACCGAACGAATGAGTCGACGAGGGACGAAACTAGTCCACCGCTCATAAGGGACGTATTTTCATAAGTCATGACATATTTTTCCTTTAGAACCACTTTTTGCAAGGAAACAAGTGCTAATTCGAAAAGGAAGGCCTATTTCTTAAAAATCCAGAATATTTCTGACACAAAAAAATTGAGAAAAACGTTTTTTAGAAATGTACACTCACCGACAGGATTACCCGCCTACTCTACGTTGGTTGCATCAAATCCTAACATTTTTAGTTCCTTTTCGAAATAAATTCCATACAAAAATAAATGGAAACGATTTGCGGAAGTCAAAAAACTACGAACGATATAGAAGATAGATGGGATCATTTAAAAGGGGTAATGTCCAGCAGAGATAGTAATGCCAAAGAATATTGTACTTATAATTTAGATAATTATGTTAACAAGATTGCACCGGCTTAGCTCTTAAATTCTTTCTTCGGTGCAGCTCTATTTTCTATGGATTCCCTCTCTTAAATGCTTTCTTCTTCGGTGTGGTGAAGCTCTTTTATTTAATGGTTACTTCCTTTAAAACCCTTTTTGATCCAAATATAGTTGAAACTTCTATTTCAATCCACCTTCAATGCAGTAAAATCGTATTTTAGAAGCACTTTTCTGTCTTGTCATTATCGGTCAACTAAACATACCCTAATTTTTTCGGAAGCCAGGACTACACTACATTATTTCCCCGTTGTCCAAATAACTACCAGTTTACTACTTACCATGGAAAACACGTCATCATGGCGTGACGTTGTTATAGAGATCTATATTGTTGATGCCCAGGTATCCTTGGTTTTTTATATCCAGTGGTTATTAGGAATTCTTGGAATGTGAATGTGTTGAATATGTGTGTTTAAATGATTACATTTCTTTCTATCTTTTAATCGATGCTTTCTATAATAATTAATCATTTTATTTCTAGTTACATTTTTTTCTCTCATTCGACGTCTCTGGCTGGACTTAAAACAAGAAGCTAACACCCGCGGGGTAATTAAATGATTAAAAGGTGACGTGCGTGATATCGAAACAGTATAAATAGAACCCAAAACTAAACCAAATGTCATTTGAACATGAACATCCAAAACTCCAACATTTACTGTAAATTTTAACATATTGAATTGTAATTAATGATATATTATTTAGTGGCAATTAATATGAATAGGAATATTAATATACTACAATGTACAGGAAATCAGTGAAGGAGATTTGTAGAGAGAAAAGAAACTACACTTTGAGCAGAACTTAACGAAATTGGACGAGTACTTTACGAACAAACAGATCTGAAACTTTTACTAAGAAGTCAAAAGAGAAAAAGTTAGTACAACTGAGCACCAAAATATTATAAAGATGATGAGCGACAATTAGAAGGAGGAATAAATGAGAAGCTAAAGAAATGTGCCTTTTATCATTTGACAGTTTCCACTTAAATTCCACTGTATTTTCTATATTTGCCATTCCACGACAATATTGTCTTGTATTACGGTCGTTGGCCATTGAATTAGGACCATGGGGAAAATTATTAGTTTTGGTATATAACTCCAATAAATAAATATATTCTCACAAAATATTTTATTAAAAAATATTGATACGTATATAAAACATTTATATTTACTATTAATATTTTGTATGTCCCCCTTTGCTTTAATGAGAGCAGCAATTCCTTTCGGCATACTCTCAATTGCTAAGTAATGATAGAGTTTTAAATTTGATCATAATTTCGCGTCTTCGAGGTTTTCCATTAAATCCTGCTTTTTGGTAAACTTCCGTGATGATATTTTTAGTGTATTCCAAACATTTTCAATTGGATTCATATCCGGGGAATTTCCAAGTCAATCCAATAACTGTAAATTTACTTTAGTCAAGTGATTTATCAGATTTTGCTCTATGGCACGGATCATTTTCGTGCATAAAGACCTTATGGCCTTTTGCTTCTATCCAGAGTATCAATGTAAGGCATTAAGCATTCATCCATAACCTTCTTGTATTGGTTTTGATTCGTCGTACCTAGAAAAAAGTAAAGTGGTCTAGACCCTCTGCTGTGATACATCACCACATCAGGGAAGGGGATATTTAATCATTTTTGCGGTACATTTTTCTTTGAAATATTCAGATGGTAATCTTCTCACGTACTGAGCACGTTCTGTTAACGCCTCTACTTTTGATTCGTCACTGAAAACGAATTATGAAGGAGACTGAAGAAACATTGAAATTTTGCAATAGTTTTAGTAAATACGTAGAAATGGGTTAAATAAATTAGTATTATTTTTTTTTATTCAATCGTCTACTGTGTAATCTTTGTATACTTTGGCAAATTTGCACCGTGCTTTTTTCATCCTATAAGTCAATTTGGAATTTTTTATCGGACGCCTACACCTTAGTCGAATATCGGTCAACCTCCTTCGAACAGTTCGTGTTGA
Organism: Chrysina gloriosa; assembly: GCA_038088585.1. NCBI lineage: Eukaryota > Metazoa > Arthropoda > Insecta > Coleoptera > Scarabaeidae > Chrysina > Chrysina gloriosa. Next base: position 8,868,822 of record CM076090.1, on the reverse strand, counting down.
TATCTTCTAACACTCTAACACTTCTCTCCCAGAATTCGATGAATCAATTTAAGTGAAATTTGCCGGTTTTCTTTTGCGATTTTGATAATCTGACGATCATCACGGATTGTAGTTCTTTTTGCGATAATTTTGTGCCAGTATAAGATATGTTTTCATTGAGTAGTTTTGAAATTCTCGTCACAATTTGATGAGAAATGCCTCCTTTCCGTGCTATTTCACGTTGTGAATACACTCCTGTTTCCAATAGGACACTGACTTTTATTTTTCCTCGGTTGGTACGTCACTTGTTTTACCTATACGGGAATTCAAAAATAATTGCAAAACAAAAATAATAATGTTTATTTTAATATCACTGTGGGTAGCTTTTACTTGAACAGGATCAAAAATAAACTAAACCACACTAAACTCAGATATTTATACATAGCAATGTGGTTGGGAAGCCTCGAGCACCAGGTAATTGTAACAATAAACGACAAATTGGGAGACAACCATAAATTAAGTAATAGATCAAATGTTATACACAAATAACGGTAAATACTTAGAAATAAATTAAATGTATTTGCTAGTACAATTTGTAAATTATCCTGAAATTCTCGCAGTGGTCCTAATTCAATGGCCAACGATTATATCTTCAAAAAATCCGCCACTATTTAGTTGCAAAAATATGCTTTCACAGTAACACCGTGCGTATGAATCCCAAATAGGGCGAAACTAGTCCGTCGCTAATAAGGTACAGTCACGGTCAGAGGAATTGACCGGAGCCATATCACAGAACATTCGTTCGGTAACAGTCTCAGGTACTGGAATCTCCATCTCGCTTTGACAATGTGTCTCATAAATTAATATTCGACGCTGCCATATTGTCATTATTTCACGAACTGAGATTGTGATCAAGGGGGTGTTTAATGACGCCGCACCGGTCGATTTCTCTCATTGCGAAAATACATATCTTTTATAATATAAATAAAAAGTCACGACATATTTTCCCTCTAGATTCACTTTGTAAGGAGACAACGTGTGCAAATTCGAAAATAAAGCCTTATTTAAAAATAAAAATTCAGAATATTTCTGACAAAAAAAGTCGAAAAGAAAGAAGTAATAATTCTAAAGATACACTCCACAACTTCCCCCGTTGTAAATTTTCAAATTTGTGTACATTAAACATTCGCGAACATATGTGGATGCGCGCATATGCTTTGAGATCCGAGTTTATTTTTAGTAAAAAAACACAGAAAATAATTGAATGTCACGGTAAGGTACACCTAGAAAAACACTTGTGGAAACAGTGTCAATAACCCAGCAAGCTCAAATACATCACTCCCAATGAACAAACAAATCCTTTTTTTTTTTTCTTCCGTTGCATGTTGATTTTAAAACGAGTCAATGGTAGATGTGCGTCTATATTTGGCTTAACGACTTTATTGTTTTAATTGGGAGTAAACAGCTGTGTGATGCCGCTGTGGTAGCCATTTTCAGGCTATGAAGTACGTACGGGTATGTAAACCGTAAATACATAGAATTAATACCAGGTTGACTAATTACAACTAATCACCGACTAAATTTAAATCGATAAAAAAGTTTTATCACGTTTTCGCTTTCAGTGGTTGACACAAGTATTTAAATTTATAACAAGGTAAGATTAAAACAGAATGCTATGGCTTATGGTTAGACACGACTAAAAAAAAAGCATATGAAGAAAATGATTGAAACATAACTATAAATATGGTAGTAATTATTTAATGATAGGTGGTCCAAAATCTGAAGGTAAGTATACAATTCCCTTTGCGGAAAAAAGACCAGACACTGTAAAGATCAGAACAGCACATTAGATAATCAAAAAAAAAAAAAAAAAAGGAAACGTGAAAATCCAGCTATTCTAATTAGACAAAATTTTTGGAATCGCACAAAATTTTTGAATGCTGTTGAAATGTGTGTGTATTAGATACAGTAGGGTCTCGCTTATCCGATCTAAACCGCCCCGTTTAGCACGTTAAGCAAGCGAAAATGTCGGATAATATGGAGGGATTAAAAGCCTTATTGAATACAAAAGTACCTTATAATCATACTAATTAAGTAAACTAAGTTAAACATCGCATTTTATAACAAATCAACAAAAAACACCATTGTGAGGTGCCATTAGGAAAGACAATCCATAACCTACACAGGAGTCATATAGAGACTAGTGATGGGTCGTTATTGAACTATATGTTATTTTAGAACCGTTCTCGATCCAGCACGGTTGCAACTGTTATCTCACTGGACAAAGAACGGTTCCTTTCGGACGGTCTCCAGCGTACGCGGTTGAAGAAGAAATTCCACATCATCGACGTCATTCCTATTAAATATTTCTCCATGATGATTATTTTGCCTGGGAAATTTCCGGATGAATGATTTGTGATTACTTGATTGTTCCTATTTCCTAACTATAAAGCTGTTGTTCGATGGATCAGCTACGGATTGTAGCAAACGCATGTGTCCACAATGAAAACGGACTTAAATGTTTTTGTTATATTTATTTTACACCATGTGTATAAACTAGTGTTGAATCGTGAGAAAAGAAAACTGTATAGGAACTTCTAACGAAAAACTTAATGTACGTAGGATACAGTTACATCATCAATACACAATCATATAACTCGAGGAATCACCAAGATGTTAGAACTAGTGAAAGTATAACGTCGGGGAAAAACAAACTATGTATATATCAAATCAAGCAAAGGCCGCCAAAGGCGATGTACGCATGACATATTTTATTGATTTTATGATGCGTTATCAAATAGAACTGTCGAGTACGAAACAACGATGACCTGTTATATTGGAACCGTTATTTCAAAATAACGAGAACGGTTGGAACTGTTCTTTTAAAAGAACGGGTTTTCCCATCACTAATAGAGACTAGACGCGCAACATCGGCGATTTATGCGTGTTACTGTTTTTTTAGGGACGTCGAATAAGCAAGTGTCGGTTAAACGAAACTCTACTTTATCTATATATACAGTGTGTCCCTGGATCGACACATCAATAAGGAAAAAATTCTGACTTGAAGTTCCAGCTTGTGGGATTGAGCCCTGCCTGCATGAAAACTCACAAATTAGTTTCTATCCATCCTTTACTTAAAAAATAATCAAGTCATAGAAATTAAAAAATAATCAAGTCATAGAAATTAAAAAATATATATATTTATAAGTGCTAATAAAGTATATTTTCTGTAGTGGATACGACGAAATATTATTAAATACAGTTGTTCCTAAAAGAAAACTGAGTAATAATACACAATTACACCTCTGCCCACACCGATATTGAATTTCTTTAATTTTTAATGACGTTAAATACCTTCCATGCTGAAGATATTGAAAGATTTCGATAATAAAGGTTATTCATAATAATAAATTAAGTGTGCAAAATGTCAATGCGACTAGTATACTTTCATTCGTTCATTAGACATGAATAATTATTTAAAATTATTTCTTCGGAATTTCGAACAGTAGAGGTATGACCATATGGACAATTATTAATGAAACAATTAATCAATTAATTCTACACCGGACAAGAAACTGATATACATACGGATAATTAATTATAGGAATATCAAAATAGAAATAGGGCTTTGAAAGTTTTTTATTCCTATTGAGTTTTCGTTTACAAACAACTTTTCTTAATAACATTTTGTGTTATCTACCACAGGAAGTATACTTTGCTACGACTTATAATTCTTATTATTTTTAATTTCTAAGACAGACTTTATTTATTTATTTTTGAAATATAAAATATGACAGAAATTAGTTTCTATCCAAACAGAGCTGAACCACAAAAGCCGATATTTTAACTGAAAAATATCCATTCCAGCAAATGACCTCTGCATAAGAAATCATGGAATTGAACCAAGAACATTGTCGAGCTCTACTCATTACCCAGTACAGATTTGTAAATGTCTTTGGTAAACCCATGGTAGAAGTAATTGGGAATAAAAATGGTAGTATCAAATTTTTAAGTTGGCACCCCTGTATGATTAAACCCGAATAAATGTGGTTTCAAACGATGAAAGATGAGTGTTGACAAGAATCTTGATTAACTGTCAAATCGCAGCCTCCAATAAAGAAGTCGAGCAGAAACAAATTGAAATTTGATTATAAATTTGATCATATCTAAGCAACACAAGCTAATAAAAGCCGCAGTTCAAAAGGTGTTGGCGTGACTGTTTATTCTGATTTTCTGTAATTAAGAGGAAAATAATTGTGAATCCCGTTGTTGTAAGTAATACAATAAGCTTCTGTTTGCAATTATTGCTTTTTGTGCTACGCTTCCTACTTTCTTATATATTTTTACTATCCGGTAATTGGTAGACATAACCTCTAACTCAGTAGGAGGTCCTGTTTTACCATGGATTCTCCCCCTTCGGGGAGAAATCCCCAGATCCCAATGCCGTTCCTCCTTTACTATTATCTCCTAATACGGCAAACAGAATTGAGGAACTAATTATTGCTTCCTAAAATAAAACTCAAAACAGCATTTTGGATGAAATGGATATGGACAGCTGCAGTAGAATTCCAGCTACCGATCAAGGAGCATCTTCTCAAGGTGAGCGAAGTAGTATCGTAATAAATTCATACAATCAACATTCTAAGGGACCATTCGAAGTGTATGTACAATATCAATACCCAGAAGAAAATAGAGGAATAGGATCTATTCACCCAATGACTATGGGTAAGATCTTGAGCCAATGTAATATTCCAGGCATTAAATCTATTGCAAGAAAAGGTCGTAATAGGATTTCTATTTTATTTAGTTGTGCCAAAAATGCAAATAATTTTTGGTACACCCAGAGATTAGTAAAAGGAACCTAAATGCATTCATCCCTTCGCACTTAGTTTCTTGTCAAGGCATTATCCGGGGTGTACACACTGCAATAGAGGAAAGGGAGATTATAGAAAATATACATGCCCCACCAAGATTTTGAAGGTAAGGAGACTTAATAGAAGGGTTGTAACTGAAGATCAGGTCCACTATAAACCAACTAGAACAGTGGTTATAACATTTGAGGGCACGACATTGCCAAAAAGGGTTTACTTATATTATAATTCTGTGGAGGTGGAGATGTATAGACATCCAGTCACTCAATGTTTTAAGTGTCTTCACTATGGACATACTGCAAAAACAATGCAAGGGGAAAGAAATATGTAGTTCTTGCGCCGGTGATCATTCCAAACTACAATGTAAAAACACAAAGATGAACTGTTTTATTGTAAAGAAGAGCACAGTGCTCTGATAAAACATGTCCAGAATTCTCTTAGACAAAAGCAAATCAAAGAAACAATGGCCTTCCAAAATATGTCATACTATGAAGCTTCCTTGTTGATTAAAAGACCAAATGTAAACGTTGTTCAAACACACCATTTCCCTACCCTGAAGAGGACTGAGCCGCATATTGAGGCGAGTACTTCTCACAATACGTTTCGAAAATCATTCTCGCAGGTGTTATCTCCGAAACGCAGAAAACCTGATACTCCAAAGAATATAGATTGGTCTCAACATAACAAGAATTTAATGTACCAAAACGGAAATATTAATTTTCCTTCTACTTCACCTGTTTTCCTATTTGGGGAAACAAGGATTCCTCCACTGAGGGTTCACAGGATCCAATAAATTCATTTTTGACCCAGCTAAATTCTGTAAAAACGCAATACAAGAGTCACTAAAAGATCATCCTATGGTAATCCCAATTACCAGTATGTTAGAATCTATAATAAACTTATTTAATTCGATACTTCCTCTACAGTCTTAATCTGACTATATTAGCATTTCTTTATGTACTGGAATTATACATCTGCCACAAATACAGCATATTTACTTCCACAAATTGCAGTTTTCAAGGTGTTACAATGGAATATTAGATCTGTTAATAGTAATAAATGTGATTTGATCTGGCTTTTGAGAGAAATGCAGATTAGTGTGGCGTGTCTTAGTGAAACCTGGTTGAGCGAAGAATATTCATGTTATATTTCCAACTATAACATTGAGAGAGAGATGATAGATTAGATGGCAAAGGGGGATCGGCAATTTTAATTAGGAAAGATATTCCGTATGTTAGAGTAAAGGTACCCTACAACACCGAGGAATGGCAGGTGACTATAATCCGCTTAAACCAATTCCATATTGCCAGCATCTATATTCCTCCCAATAGTAATATTAGTATCAGGGAAATTCGAAGATGCTTGTCCAAAATTCCAGCTCCATTCATGCTGTGTGGGGACTTCAACGCTTTACATACTGTCTGGGGAAATGAAAAATAATAGGGTAGGGGATATTTTAAAAGACATAGTGGATGATTTAGAGCTGAACATCATTAATGATGAACAGCCAACTAGAATGGCATCTCCACATCAAATTGCCCACATAATAGATTTGACTATGTGCACCCCAGATCTAAACTTTATAGCTACATGGGAAATGCTAAAGGATACCCATGGCAGTGATCATTACCCTATTATAATAGATTTGTCGCTTAACAAGGATGGGCGGTTACCTGCGAATAGACGCAAATACAATATTACCGAAAACAACTGGCCCCCTTTCAGTAATTATATCAGTAAAAGGATAGTTAATATGTCAGAAGGCGACGAGAGTCCTGAGGTGTTCCTACAGGAGGTTCTCCAAACTGCAGGGGAGAAATTTTCACAACCCAATAATAGCAATCAGTACAAATCTTCCCCCTCCATGGTGGGACAATGAATGCTCTCAACTCATCAAAGAGAGAAGATCAGCTATACGTCAATATAAAGAAAATTGTAGCATGGAATTTTACTTGGAAGCTAAGAGGAAGATAGCAATAACTAAAAGGAAGTTAAAACAGAAAAAGAAAATGAGCTTTATCGAATTCTGCTCCTCAATAAATAGGGATACTCCTATTACTGAGGTCTGGAAAAAAGTTAAAAGATTCAGTAACATATTCCAACCAGCTCGTTGTCTACCACTAGACATGGATTGGATTGAACCTCTGCTCACTATGATAGCTCCATCTTCAGTTACTGGCTCATTGCTCGAATTAGGTATTGAGTATTCAAACAATCAAGTCTTAAGTGCAGGATTTACATGGCAGGAATTGGCTAATAGTTTATCTAATAGAAAGAACTCGCTCCCGGACCAGACAATATAAGCTACAAAATGCTTCAGGAACTTCCGTATAACGCTCAGGCGCTGCTATTATGGGTGTTTAATCTTTTTCTGAATTCAAGAAAAATTCCCCTATCATGGAAGGAGTGCTATATTATACCTATCCTTAAACCCAGTAAACCTTCCTGCCTAGCAACGTCATATAGGCCGATTGCGTTATCTTCATGTCTGATTAAAACCCCTCGAATCTGTAATTAAAAATCGGTTGGAATGGTGGCTAGAACATAACAGGATTATTCCGGACTCCCAATATGGGTTTAGAAAGGGCAAATCGACTCAGGACAGCATAGCGACTCTAATAACAGATATATATAAAGCGTTTGGTAATAAGGAATATGTAGTTGCGTGCTTCCTCGACATTACCGGGGCTTATGACAATGTTGATTGGTTAACTCTCCAAAAGCATTAGTTTCGGCTAATATCCCGAAGAACTTAACAGAACTAATTATGGATGTCGTCACAGACCGTCTCTTAGGATAAAGTACAGGAGTTATATTTCGGACCCCAGACACTCCACTAAAGGTCTGCCTCAAGGATCCTCTCTAAGTCCGGTCTTATTTTCATTATACACCAGTACTATGGGGAATAGCTTAACCTAGTGATTGTAGCATATTGCAATATGCAGATGATACTGTGTTGTATGTAAATGGAAAAGACCTTTCAAATGCAATAGATAAACTTAATAGTAACCTACAATTATTACAGCAATGGTTAGAGGATCATAACTTCTCTATAAGCATTGAGAAAACCAAAGCAGTGATTTTCACCAGGAGGCAATTACCAGATCCCATACCGCTGATTCTTATCAAAGATGATAATATTAGAATTTCATGGGAAGTAAAATTCTTAGGTATTACATTGGATCGAAAACTGAATTTCAAATCGGAGGTGAATAATATAGTTAAAAGATCTACCAAGGGTTTATACGTTTTACAGTCTCTCAGAAGAACTTGGTGGGGTGCACAACCGTCATGTCTCTTACTATTATATAGGGCAATGATTCGATCACATATTGATTACAGTGGCCCCCTTAATCTTTCCTCTGTCTAAAACTCTTTCAACCAAATTAGACAGAATTCAGTTTCGAGCTCTTAGAATTGCCTTGGGAGCGATGCGTTCTACTCCAACAGATGCATTATTAATAGAAGCCTGCGAACAACCTCTAAAAATAAGATATGAAGAGCTTGCCTACAAGCTAGTACTTAAATCCATAAGCTTAGAGAACAAATTAAAACACAACTTGTCTCAGATATATTTAAACTCGAACTTAATCACCAAAATATTTGGAGGAAGTTGCCTCTGCCAACCTTAATTAAATCCTATGCCGATAGCAGGAATCATAGAAACCGACTAAAAGTAACTACAATTCTCCCATGCTTTCTTTGTAGTTTTTATGCTCAAAATAACCAAATTCCCGTCATTCTCAATACTAACGTAAAGTATAATTTATCAAACATTCCCATCCAGCTAGTAAATGGTGTATTTAGTGAAATGGTAGCATCCAGATGGCCATCATTTCATTTGATTTACACGGATGCGTCCAAATTGGTTTCAACTAACTGCGTAGGCATTGGCATATATGCACCATCTTCTAATCAGGAAATATCTATCAGGTTATACGACGACCATAATATAACTAGAGCGGAGTCGATCGCCATTTTGGAAGCTTTAAAATTATTCAACGGCTAAATCTCAAAAATCCCTCATCATATCTGACTCTCAAAGTGCTCTCTACGCTATCAAGAAATCTGGGATAAATAGTAGATCTGACTGGATAACATTGGAGATTAAGAAAATGTTCTTACAACTGTCAAGTTCTCTGTTTGACATTGAATTCTTATGGGTACCAGGGCATAAAGGAATAGTAGGCAACGAGAAAGCAGATGAATTGGCAAACAGGGGGCTAGATTAGATCAAATATCTGTCTCTTACAGGGTTCATTTCAGAGACGTTTTACATATCTTCCAAGAGCCACTTTTGCAGAAATGGCAATCGCAATGGGATCAAGTTAGCCAAGTTAAATGGAAATACTATCGCCAGATTGTAAGCAAGATCCCAAATAAACCCTGGTTTAAGGACCTAATTCTTAATCGAAGAAGTATCGTCACTATATGTCGACTCCGATTTAATCATTGTCTTTCATTTGCTCATCTAAATAAGATCAATATCCTGGATTCCCCAATTGTAACTGCGGGGTGATAGGCGACTTAAATCACATTTTCTTTGTCTGTAGAATAAACCTAATTCACTGCAACGAATTTTGTTCTCGACTCATCGCGATAGGGATGCCTTCGCCTTTGCTTTTCCCTATCTTCTGATAAATCCCTCACTGGAGCTTATTAAAGCAATAATGAACTTCCTTGATAAAACTAAAATCAAATTATAATATGTAACAAGAGAACAATATTTTCCCAATAAAGCCTCTCCTCTTCTCTACTCTATTAAACCTATACGTGTCTTTCCGTGGCCCATTTCTGTGATGCTACAACGGGCCCTGTAGCAAGAAGAGTCTTAAGCTAACCCTTTATATTCCTTTAGCACGCTGCATGCAAACAAAGCTTATGTAGAGCCCCCGCTTGACGAGTTTTGGATCGATTGATAGAAAATAGAATGCCAATACTTTGTGGAATATAGTAGTGTAATTTCTTTTCTCTAGTCATCACACAGTGTCTGGCTGAAATGGTTTCTTCCGTAAGCCAATAAATACGAAGAAGAAGAAGAAGAAGACAAGAATCTTTAGTAATTCGAGATTATCCAAACCAATATCCACCGAGTCTGAATCATCATCATCCCCGACATATTTCCTTTTATAAAAAGTTATATAAAAATATAACAAGGAACAAGGAAACATATTGGCGTACCACACGGCTTCTTCACGGAATGTATGACAAACGATAAATAAAAATATTCCAGAAATCAAGCCAGAAACTGCGAAATAATTATAGCCGCTATAAAACACGATGATATATGTAGTTTAGTAGTCCTATCAGCTGATTTGTATTTATAAATAATATTGCTCTGTATATCCGAAAAATTCAAAATTATAGCAGAAACTTATTAAATTTATTTTAATAAAAGTTGCAGGTGTCATTGTCCAAGTGAACGGTTGGACTTCGGGAGGTGAAGGTCATATTTATGTAAAAAGGGAAGTTATCGTCCGAAAGATTAAGGATTTCCAAATATTCTTACAGCTTTACCTATCACAGAAATGTTAGGTGGTATACCAGAAATTTAAATGATTATTTGATGATGTTATTACCGAGAAATTCTAAATGTATTTGTCCTTTGCGAACCAGAAACTTCATAAATAGTTTAATACCATAATATAATTTACATTTAAAAGTAAAAGTGGTGTCATTAAGAATCCTTTACGAAATTGTGTCCCAATTAATATGGACGGTGGTGTATATGCACGAAATAAAAAAATATATAGAAATGATATCCTCTTTGTATACACATCCTGAAGATAGCATGGAGAACATTTTCAATACATTCTAGTATAAGTTACGTATGTCTTTAACTATTATCAACGTCTCCATGTTCCCAGCCAAAAATTTCAGGTAACGTGGTGGACATTTCCTGTTATTCACTCCACATGTAAAATGTAGGGTGAGCAGTCGGAAATGTCGAGGGTTAATAATATTAAGGATCCAAAGTATGAACATTTCTGTTTTCCAAGATTTTCTACGCCGTTGTCTCTACCTTGTTTAGTCAATTTTCTGGTGGTTTATCTATCGTCCCCATTTATCATCAACCCTTTTTTCCTTGTTTTGTCCAGTTTTGTAATTCGTCGTTTATCTGTCGCCCCCAATTTGAAAATGTGCTGATAGAACAAGACGCTTTTGTTGTTATGAAATATTCTCTAGATGGTGTACAAACTCCATATAGTATATGGACATATTCAACCCAGTGTTTTTACTACTAATACCAACTATCTCAGTGTTGCCAACAAAAAGATTAGGTGACGTGGCGAACACTTCCGTTTATTCACTCTACGTGATATCAAATCGTGTCGAAAGTTGAGCTACACCACCATTTTTTGGAAACATAACGAGATAGAATTAAAAAATGTAAATTATGCATGCTTTTAAGTAATATCAACGTCTCAACGTTCCCAACCAAAAATTTCAGGTCACGTGGTGACATTTCCTGTTATTCACTCCGTATGTAAAATGTAGGGTAAGCAGGCGGAAATGTCCAGCGTTAGTAATATTAAAAATCCAAAGTATGAACACTTCTGTTTCCTAAGGTTTTCCATCTTTTTTCCCTTGTTTTGTCCAGTTTTATAATTCGTCGTTTATCTGTCGCTCCCCGTTTGAAAATATTACTATCTGTGTTGCCAATAAAAAAATTAGGTCACGTGGTAAACACTTCCGGTTATTCACTGTATGTGGTATCAAATCGTGTCGAAAGTTAACCTACACCAACATTTTCTGGGAAAATTAGGACATAGAAATTTTTTAAAAATGTAAATTATGTATGTTTCTAAAGTAATATCAACGTCTCAACGTTCTCAACAAAAATTAGAGGTCACGTGGTGCACATTTCCTGTTATTCACTCCGTATGTAAAATGTAGGGTAAGCAGCCGGAAATGTCCAGGGTTAGTAATATTACAAATCCAAAATATGAACACTTATGTTTCCTAAGGTTTTCCATCCTTTTTTCCCTTGTTTTGTTGTTTTATAATTCGTCGTTTATCTATGGCTCCTCGTTGGAAAATGCCAATTATCTGTGTTGCCAATAAAAAAATTAGGTCACGTGGTGAATACTTCCGGTAATTCATTATATGTGGTATCAAATCGTGTCGAAAATTAAGCTACACCATTTTCTGGGAAAATTAGAGCATAGAAATTTTAAAAAATGTAAATTATGTATGTTTTTAAGTCTCAATGTTGCCAATTAAAATTTTCAAGCCACGTAGGGAACATTTCCGGTTATTCACTCCGTATGTAAAATGTAGGGTGAGCAGCCGGAAATGTCCAGGGTTAGTAATATTACAAATCCAAAGTACGAACATTTCTGTGTTCTAAGGTTTCCAACCCTCTCTTTTCATTGTTTTGTCCAGTTTTCACTGATAGAACAAGAGGCCTTTGTTGTTGTGAAAGATTCTCTAGGTGGTGTACAAACTTGTATAGGTTATATTTGTTTTCAACTTGTCTAATTCTATTACTACCAACCATGTCAGTGTGGTTAACCATACAAAAATCCGGTTACGTGGTAAACATTTCCGGTTATTAACGGTATATATGGTATTAAATGGGGTCGAAAATTGAGGTACATCATTTTCTGGTAAATTTAGGACACAGAATTAAAAAAAAGTGAAGTATGTATGTTCTTAAGTAATATCTAGTCAATGTTGCCAATTAATAAATTGAGGTCATGTAGTGGATATTTCCAGTTAGTAATATTACAGATCGAGCGTATGAATATTTTTGTTTTCTAAGGTTTTCAACCCCTTTTTACATTGTTTTGTCCAGTTTTGTAATTCATCGTTTATCTGTCGCCCCCCAAAAGGTGTTGTTAATTGAACAAAACGCTTTTGTTGTTATGGAATATTTTCTGGAGGGTCTACAAATTCCATATGATAGTAATGTAATATGGACGGTTTCAACTCAGTGTTGTATAGGTTATGTATGTTTCAAGCTTTACCAATTTGTGTTGCCAACAAAAAAATAGGTCACGTGGTAAATACTTCCGGTTACTCACTGTATGTGGTATCAAATCGTATCCAGAGTTGAGCTATGTATACCTGCGTTTTTTTGGTAAATTTAGAAGACAGAAATAAACAAAATATGCAATGTCCTCTTCGCATCACAAAAATCAACGACAAAAAGGAAAGAAGAGCAGTAAGAAGTCTTTTTGCAGTATGCATGTAATTTTATAAATAGATTTCGATGATAGGATTAATAACGAGAAAGTCCTATCACTTTCCAGTGACAAATTTTAGCAAGAAATTGTTAAAATCTGAGCGTCGTGCCACTTTCTGATTAAAATATGTCGCATCATTTTTAAAAAATAAGATTCCGAAAAGTGCACGAAGGGTTTCGATTATCCCCTGCGTGTCCCCCCTTGCGCAATAGAAGAATTAAAGTTCTCAAAGTAATAAAAAAGATTTGAAAAACAATCATTTTCTGATATTAGGATCTGATTTCTTCACGAAATGCATCAGAAACAATAATCCGAACTCGAAGCAAGAAACTTCAAAATCGTTACAGCATCTATAAAACACGATGAGATAGTTTAGGAGTGCCATCAGCTGATTCCTATTTATAAATAATACCTACTGTACGTTATATCGCAAAAGTCCAAAGTTACGGGAGGAACGTATTGAATGTATTTCGATAAAAATTTGATGCTCCACCATCAAAGCCGAAGGCTAAACTTACACACCCGATGCAGTAGTGATGGTAAAATGAAGGTCAAATTTATATGGATATAAAAAATAGGAAGTTATGGCGCGAAAGGTTACGGATTTGTAGACGTTTTCGCAATTTATACCCAATACAAAGTCGCTGGGTAAGGAATATTTGATACGTTGGTGTCCAATTAGAAAGTACTGTAAAAAGTGTATGTAAAATGATTCAATGGAAAGGTATAGTGTAACATATTTTTATAACATCCTGGCCGTTACGGTGGGTATACGGAAGCAGATGGTTGGTAAGATCAATTCCGAAGTACGTTTAAGAAAGTACGCAGAAAGAAGTTTCTTTTTCCGTAATTCGTATCGAGACGTGTATGTGGGGAAACTAAGTCTCCAACGGATGATGATACAATTGCATTCATTACCACGAGCAACATTTTCTAGGTCTTACAGTTATAGGTTGCATTACTCACCTTTGCGTGTGACCTTTTGGTCCCTGGCTACACACGGAGGCCCGAGCTCACAACGTCCTATAATTCATAAATTACGTCAATCACGATACTGTTTTTTCATCGTATTTTATAACCTTAAACTAATGACATTTTTTTACTTTTTTTTTTTGGAAACGGTTATAAAACTAATCGATGGATATAGTGTCGAACAATGATCGTGTGGCTCCAACGTCCGCGGAAAACGAACCGTGCTTGTGTCGTCTTGGATCTTGAGAATCGAAAACGTATGGGCACTGACGCGGTATCGTTATTATTCAAGTCGTTTTTGCGAAAATTTACAACAAAGAATTTACGTACGTACGTACAGCGTTACACTCGCGACGGCCAAACAGAAATTCTCCCTGACATAATGTGTGTGTGTATATGTTGGGTATTATGATACATTCTTACTTTTCTACGCTCCAATCACATATCCAAGTTTGTGGAGGCGCTAACACTACCGATAATTTTAATTATTGAAAAGGAACTGTACGAAAATAAAACACATAAATAAAAGTATTTCACATTCACCTACGTTGCGCCTGATGCATGTACTTGCAAAAAGTAAGACTACGACGAACTGCGGACGACGACATCTACCCAAATAAATGTCGCCGGTACTACGGCGCTATCGGTACGCGCGGCAATTTTAAACGATAGACGCGAAAATCGATCCGATTCACACCGCACAAAACTCGTATCCAAATTGTTTCCCATCGCTTCGGGCAAAATGATTAGCGCCTATTTCGAATTTAGCGCATTTTTACAACCAAAGTTGGCAACACCGAAAAACGTTATTTCAACGTGATACTCAACAGCTTCCATAGAATGATATAATCCAGTAAACATTTTTCAAATTTCGCGGACAGTTTAAGTTGTTAGTTGCGGCAATAGTGAACATATTCGCCAATTTTTAAGCACAATGCGTGCGAATATATTGACTATTGCCAGGTACTTACCAACTTAAACTATCCGCAAAATTTAAAAAAATGTTTACTGGAATGGAGCCCCTTGTATTCATTGCTGGTAAATTATGTTAGCAAAGAGCTCGGTTTGTAGGCGCCTTGGATCGTGGGATAAACCCAGGAAAAATGGTCCTACATCTGACAAGGGGAAGGCTTAGCCTGCGACATTGACTTTTCGATGAGACTATCATCAATCGATACTACGTTAAAAATAATTAGACACGTATCTCGGCTTCTTTGTAAGTGGACCCTTGTTTAAGAAATATGAAGGATTGATATTCATGGTCGCCGCTACTGCCGTACTTATATCGAGTCTCGCGCTTTTGTTGCCAGTAATCGCTGTTGGTGCAGTGGTAAAGGGGCTGCTTAGCTACCATGATGCTGCTGGTTCGAATCTTTTTGTCGATATTTTTTAATTATTTTTCGCATTGTAAACCTGTAAAATAATCGTGGCGAACATGGCAGATAATTCCGCGAGTATCAATGGTGAAAATAATTATACGTCGATAAAACTCTATCTCTCACTGATGTGACGAACTCGATGAAAGTCGCCCTGGTCTTTGGTGGAAAAGGAGAAGATATTCATAATTCATAGATCACAAGAATTCTCCAGCAATGGGCCACGTCTGTGACATTTCCTCTTGTGGGTGCCAATTTCAATTTCATTGCCAAAATGCACCTCTTTGTGTCAGCCCTGTGACGTTTATTTTTACCGACAAGTGAAAAACATCATTAAAAGATTGCAAAATGCATCAAATTTGTTGCAAGAGGAACGGGAAATAAACACCCGCGAGGATGCCATCGAGATACATTCTATCATCCACCACCAATTAAGTTCTCCGATATTTAACGACATGATCAAACACGCTTGGTATGGATCAACATAATTACGGACAGGATTTCATTCATGAAAAGTGTCTGCATGATATTTATTTCCCGATAATTTGACTATCTTTGAGAAAAGAATGTTTTAATTGTCGGAGAGACATCAAAAAATGATTATTTGAAAGGTTTGCAATGCAAAAATGGAAATAAATGACGACAAAAATATTCGAACCAGCAACACCGTTGTCCCTAGGCAGACCCTTTACCATTGCACCATCAGCGATTAGTGGCAACAAAAGCGCGAGACTCGATACAAGTATGGCAACCTAGCGGACTGTGATTTTCAAACCCTTATATGGCTTAAACAAAGGCCCACTTACAAAGAAGCCGAGACACGTGTCTAATTATTTTTGACGTACTATCGATGGATGGGAGTCTCATCGAAAACTCAATGTCGCAGGCTAGGCCTTCCCCTTGTGAGCCAAAATTGCTGTCGCTAGTTTGAATTTCGCGCCCAACGTCGCCGTACTGATCGAAATTATAAAAATAGCTCACCAGCGGCGTAGAATGAAATATAACTTATAGTTCAAATGTACTTACGTTTATACTCTCTTCGTTCAACAGAAATAGTTCACCCACTCCCTACAAAAGCGCACAATATTTGAATAAAATGTTTTTATTGGTTGTATGTGTAAAAACCCGTTTCAGACCAATGTGTACACCTCTGCGGTGATGAGCTGGCCAATGTTAAAGGTTATTATTAAGTTTTGTAAACCGAACTGACGCTGCCTCCCCCTTCCCATCCGGTGACATTAAAACTCGGAGGTGACAGAGTCAGCCCGGTTTACACAACTTATCATGCACTCGTTTATCGAACCTTATTCATTACGTTTCGAGGTTTCGATACTTGCTTCACCGTTGATTCGCTTTGCTCTTATTCTAATGCATTTATCTAAAACACTCTCTTTGCACATTTGTGTATACATATTAAGGTGCGTAAGAAAAACGATTAATTGAGTAGTATAAATCGGACTGACGCTGTCACTCCTTCGAATTTTATTATTCGATGATAAGTTGTCAAAGTTGTCGAAGGAGTGACAGCGGCAGTTCGATTTACACTACTTAATGATAATACGTCATTCACCTTTTTAACAAACTCTACTCATTGGTATAAACTTATGGGGAGCGTCTAAACTATACTTGTCGGATGAACGGAGTGCAATAAAAATTAACTATTCAAATTTTAAAGCGATAGAAAAACTGGTGGTCATATCAATATTTAAGTTAATACATACTTCCTCTGTTCCATAATAAGTGAGCCATTACCGATCTTTAATTTTTTCAAAATAAGCGAGGCATTTTCGTTCTAGTAGTAGTATGAATAGGTATTTGTCTCCACTTACGTGCAAGGCGCGACATTAAAATTCGGAGAAGTAAGGGCGTCAGTCAGTTTATCAAACCTTAGTAATGATGTAGAACTGGTAAGACTATGGTAATATATCGGTGTCTGTTTCTGCGATTAAAGTCTTTGAAGGGGTGAAAAGCCCCCTTGAAAATTGGCCTGCTTATGTTATGCCTATATTTTGAATATCTTCTTCTTGCAACAATTGCAGAGTAATTGGCAAAAACGGTTCCATCCTTAGAGAAGCTTTTCATCCCTTTAAGGGCGTTACTGGCAGAACCCCACCTTTTACATAGTTCAACTAGGTCTACATAATTACCAAATTTCATCGAAATTGATGTTTCCGCAAATCGGGAGGAGGGGGGCATGAGAGGCGGTAAAATTTGAAGAATAAGAGTTACCGATTCAAACATGTTTTAATAGCCCTCTTGAAGGGCTATATGCTCATATGTTTAAATATTTCTAATTGGCAAAAACGAACAACAGGCCAATTTTTAGGGACACTTTTCACCCCCTCAAAGGCGTTAATCGGAGAAATAGAAGCCGACCTCTTGCATAGTCCTACCAGCTGTACATAATAAGTTTCATATTAATTCGCGTGTGGCGTGGCATGACTTGACTTCTCTGATTGTACATCGTACCCCTAGTTTGTATTTTACTCTCTCTTACTGCTACATCCGAAACTACATTGAACAAAATCGTTGATAGTGGCCCATTTTTGACGTTAAATTTATCTGATGACCGATCATTTATCGCGATTTTATATTTGGTGTTCCTAAGTGTCATTCTTTCCCATGAGAATGTTTGCCATTAAAAGCCCACCAAACAAGTTTCGCACACCGGCAATTTGGTAAATCAAGAAAAAAATGTATTCCTTCCTTTGAGTATGTATCATTTCCTGATTAGTTTTCCGATATTGAAATCCATTAAAAAGTGTCCAAAAACCACTAATTTGAAATAATTCAACAATAAAACAACGCCATTTCTATTAGCTTTTATTAAGCAATTAATAATTTCTATAAAGAAGGAAGCATAAATGGTATATCTAAACATTTCTTCCCATTTCCAAAATACACATATCCATACCGAGGCGTTCCAATTTTATGAAAGAAGACAAAACCGGGCCAATAAAGCGATCTTAAAACAGTTAAAATTCCTCCAGCGGTGTTTTGAATGACCCAACAACATTCCGGAATATCGCCATCTATGGTATCCAGGAAATCCATCGCATAATTATAATCGCTTCTAGTTAATAAATTAGTATTCCATTTCTCTCGCGGATTTCTATAATGCAGATAGCTTTTCACCTCTTGTGCTTCCAATCTTTCCAGTCCTTGAAAACTTAAATTCTCAACTACTACCCCATCCGGGCGTTTAAACAAAGCCCCACGCGGTACTATCACCGCTTCTTCGTTAATGAAATGGATCGTACACGATAACCTATCTTCCTCCTTCAATTGTCGAATTTGAGACGCCCTTAGGACTTTCCCCGTCGCAGTTTCGTCTTTCTCGAGTAACACGTCGGTCACTAACGCCGGGTCCCCTTGAAATTTGGTAACGCACAACGGCGTTAGGAGTTTTCCTTTTTCGGAAGGATGAGGAAGCAGGCCCCAGTCTATACAATTGGTGCTATAGTAGAAAATTCTTCCTAATAACGCATCTTTGACGTATCCGTAGGCTATAAAGTAATCTTTGTCTATGCCGGAAATTCTACCCCAAAAGTAGATTCTTCGGAAATGATTTTCGTTTTGTAAGAGGAGTAGCGAATTATATAAGACGATACCTTCTTCTGTACTGAGAACGTGGCCCGAATGTCCGATTGTTTCTAACGTGTTTAGAAGAGAATCCAATTCCATTTGACTGACGGATGTCAAAATTAAATGAATAACAAATGATTACTTCAATTAATTATAGGAATGTATGCAAATCAATGTAAATAACATACATTAACACCTACACCTACACTTTCTTGGTCTTCTTTTAGTTTTCTTTTGCTTGTTTTGGCTTCGAAAACTCTTGTTACCAGTTAATCTTCTCCCAATCTCATAACATGTCCTAGCCATTTGAGTTATCCTTCTTCTATCTCTGGCTGTATTCTTAAGTTTCCTCTGATTGTACAATTTCTTACTTTATCTAGTCTTATTTTTCTATCTCTTCTTCTGAGAAATCTCATTTCAATGCTTTCTGTTTTTTTTTTTGTTTTTGATTCGTTGTTGTTGTCCATACTTCAGATCGGTATGTGAGTACTGGTGCAGCTATTTTCTTAAAAAGTATCTGTTTTAATCTGTTTTGATATTCCTTCTTTGATGCTTTAAACGATTTTCCTGATACTCCGTTTCTACTCTTCATCTCTTCATCAAGCCTTCCATCTCCTGTTAAGAAGTATTGTCCCTAACTATTTGAAATTTTTAACCTGTTCCGTCTTTTTCTGATTTAGAAAGATTTCATGTTTCTTTTCCTCCTTACTAATTACCATAGTTTTTGTTTTTTTCCTCGCTTATTTTCATGTTGGCTTGTATTTTTTACATTTTGATTTAAAATTTCTTCATTTTTTGGCTATTAGAACCATAACGTCAGCATATGTTATTTCTGATATTCTTATCGGCCTCATATTCCAATATCCTATGTTGTCCTGCTTTACCTGCCGTTTTGCTTCTTTTATGCTTTCATCTAAGACTACTGTAAACAACAGGGGTCTTAAGGTGAACCCTTGTCTCATTCCTTGTGCTGTATTGTGCTGTATTCCGATTTTCCACGCTTGATGCATTCTGAGCAAGCTTCTTGTTTTTTGTAGAGGCATTTTATCCCAGTTATTATTTTTTCCTCGACTTTTCTGTAGTATTGTCCATATATCATTTCTATTTACCCTACCGAATGTTTTTTCTAAATCAATAAAGCGTAGATGTACCTCCCCGCCTTCCTTTATTGCCTTCTCGCTTATCTATTTTATTATGAAGTTTGCATCTGTTACTCCTCTGTTTGGTCTAAATCTAAACTTTGAATCTTCGAGCGTGTCTTCCAATGTTTCTCGTATGCTTAATAAAGTTATTCCTCTATAGTTTCTGCACTCTCTTGTATCTCCTTTCTTATGTATTGGTACGATGATAGCTGTTTGCCAGTCAATCGGCACTTTAAAAACTTTGTTAATTTTTAGGGTTGTTATCATTTCTTCGTTCTCAGCTTTGACCATGTCGGCTGTTATGTCGTCACATCCTGGTGCTTTCCCAATCTTCATTGCTCCGATTGCCACTCTCACATCTTCGCCTGTTATACTATGCGATGTTTGTTGTTCTCGTACTCTTGGATTATGTGGTATTCCCTCACTTGTATATTCACTTGTAATTATTTCGCTTCCGTCTAAGAAATCTTTAAAATATTTTCTCCATCTCTCCTTCATCCGTAATAATATCTCCATTCTCTCTTATGTTTTTGAAAGTTGTTACTTCGCCATTTCTAGTATTTCTTAGAACAGTAGAGAACGGTTTTTGATTTTTCTCGTACGCCGTCTTCATCTTCTCTCGAAAGTCTAGCCAGAAATTTTCTTTCTCCGCTTTTACTAATTTTTTAAGTTCTTTCCTTTCTTCCTTGGAAATTTCGTAGTCTTTTGAGTTTTTGTACCTAAGTATTTCTTCGATTTCTGCTTTTTTCAGATAAGTCATTCCATCAGTGTGTTTTCTGCCTTTTTCTGTTCCAAATTTTCGTTGTTCCTCATGCTTCAATATTGCGTTTTTACATTGTGCCCATATATTTTCGACGGATGCTTGAGGATCATAGTCTTCTAGGTTCCATATCAGTCATTTTTGATATTTTGCTTTTATGTGTGTTTTTTTAGTCTCAGATGTCATCTTTCTTCTTTTAGGTTTTCCTTTGATTTCCTCTTTTTCATAATTACCAAGAAGTGATAACTTCCAATGTCTGGCCCTCTATCGACTTTTATGTCTTTGGTCAGCCTTCTGGGTTCTTTAGTAAGCAGAAAATAGCCTATTATCGAACGTTTGTTGCGACTTATAACTTCGCTGATATATTCGTCGATGTCTTTATGCTTGAAAAATTATTTCTATACTTACGAGATAAATATCTGAAAAATATGGATTTAAGACATGTTCGACCAGAGACACTTCTTCATAAGGAAGATAGGGTTCTCTGACTAATCCTCAATGAAATAGTTTACAAAACCAAACCACCATTAATACAGACGATGCAATACCATCAACTTCAGAGAACAAGACATGGAACAAGGTGCATCTTTTAACTGTTTCTTTGCGTGCATGAAGTTTTGGGTTTTCTTTTCAGGACAATTTCATTGAGGCTACTACAGAATCCGTCATTGCAACATTTGGCTCGGTATACAGTAGTTTTGACGGAGAAGACGACGGGTCCAATATAACGCCTTAACCGTTTGAGTGTCACGGGTTTTTCTTATTTTCCTATCGACAATTGCCAAGTGGCACGATAGCACTTGTTTGATCCCATGTTCCAAGTTGCCAAATTACACGCTTTTTTGTTCTTTATATTGTTATAATAAAAGTTATTCCTAACAGCAAAACATGTATCGAAATTTTGTTCTGTATTTATCTGTCAATTGCTTGGAAATTTAGTTTTAATTCTAGCAGCCAGACAGTCATAAAAATTACCAGACTAAGTCGATTTGATTATAAGTCTAATTCAATGTTGTACATAAGGTCAGAGTTTTCACTCAACCCGTATTTACTCGCGCCGAATTTGTTAGTATCTATTACATACTTCGATTTTAATTCCTATCCCTACTCTTAAATTTACAAAATCAACAGCTTCATTTCTTTCTCCCCATTGGAGAATTTTGTTATTTTATTTTCTTCTTTTTTTTAATTCAATATAATTACCCTATTCAAGCACTGCACAATGAAGTGTCAACAGTGTTTTGATATGTTTCGCGTAGGCGTTCAGTGTGTGATATTCATTGTGCAGGACTCGATGTGTGATGTTCGTCTTGGGCGTTAGCCGTATATCGCTAGTGATACTGAATTCTCCCAGTTTTCCACTGAGGATGGCAACTTAGTTGCCGAAATACATATCTTGAATTATTTCCGAAACGTGTGGTAAGAGTATTGTTATTTATTTTATGTAAAAAGAGAGCGGCTTGAAATTTCGCTTTTGGACATTCCGTGGTGCAGATAATCGTTCTAAAAATTTACCACTTCATCGGATTCACCTTACAATATAAATAAAACGCTTTTTAGCGAACGCACACGTTTATTTGTAATCGTTAAGAAACGTAACTCATACCGGTTTATTTGGAGAATTATTTCTTTCTTTCATTTTAAACGAAAATTGTTTCGATTCCCGAATTATTGGTGATTCTTTGTCGTCGAACACGCTTTGTGTGTGTGGTAACTGACTATTCTGCATCGGAACTTCATCTTGAAATACAACTTTTTTAAGAAGATGTGGATATTTCGGCACAGGAATTGAGGAAGGGTTTACGATTGACGTGTCGTTATAAACATTTCCTTGGAAAGTCGAGAACTTCAACGACGAAGATTGAGAAACGCTTTTCGAGACGTCGGGATATTCATTTGCCGTTGCAAACCTTTTGGTTTTCGCCTGTTGGATAAATTTCATTTTCCACTCGAAAGCGCCCCTGGGTATCTTATTTCTATATTTATTGTTATTTTTATATTTCAACAGGAACGGATATTTAGTGTAAATATTTCGCTCAGGTTTAGGTTCAGAAATTTCAACCGTGTCAGTGAACACTTCCTTCTGGGCTTCCGAACTATTTTGGTGATCTTGATGTGTTGAATCCCAGTCCTCGGCGTCTTCCGAGATCCGTTTAGCAGCAATCTTTTACGCATAAAATACCGTAAAAGTGGCGACATACCTTCCGGAAGTAAATGTCGGTCTTTTTAGTTACTTCATCCTTATCTTTCTCTTTGAATTCTAATTCCGGTTCTGCTTTAGCTTCAGCTTCGATTCTTATTCGATCTTCCGGATCGTGGTAATCCACCTTCTTCAAAGGAATGAACGAAAATTGGGTATCTCTAAACGAGATTTTACGTCTTTTTGGACCATCTTTCACAAACGTATCTGATTTGGTTCCATCACCAATGGTAGTTATTGTGGGATTTTGAACCACAACCTGATTTTCACCCCCAAATTTTGCTTTCCGTCTAATTTAGGTGTAGGGGTTGCATTTTTATCGGCGCAGATCGGGTTTCCTTTCAACGGTGTGATACCAAGCATTGAATTCGTCTTCTCATGTTTTGATACTTCCCTCCTCAATTCTTCCAGCAACATTTGGGCCCTGGTACGGTTGTCTTCAGTTCTTCTCCTAGAATCGATTTCCTTATCAATTTTTATGACATCTTGAACGACAGCTTGCTGATGTTTGGCCTCACCATCGAGTTGATAACTTGCTCTCTCTTCATTGGAATCAACCGGGGATTTCTTTGTCGATGGTCTTGGTGAGAATTCCACCAATTTTAGAGGTATACTACTTTTCGTATTCATGTTCTGATTCGTTTGCTCATTTGGATTTTCTCCTGGCCCCTTTGATACTATTTCCATATTCTGAACAGGAAGTTTGTCTTTACGGACCAGTTTCCTTGTCTAAGTCAGCTTTAACGCAATCGACTTCATCGGGTGGGATGTATTTGGCTTTCTTAAGCGGAATGAAAGAAAATTTTGCGTGTCTCAAGGATGGGAAAATATTTGGTTGGGGTTCATCGTTTGGAATTGGATTCTGTTCTAGATTTCCCTGGATATTTGAAGTTTCCTCGCTTGTAACGGAAATGTTTGAAGAAATAGTTTCCTTGGGCGTTGTACCATCAAATTTCAACGGTCGATTTTCCGATTCGCTAAGAGGCAACTTGTTTCCGTAGACTGGAACGTCTTTCAGGGGTGGTTCGTTTATCAAGCGAGTGTTCGTCTCCCTCGTTGCTTTCCCAGTATTTGCGTGGAAGGTGTAAATGGGATTGTCTTCCATAAATTCCTTTTGTGATTTGGACGAATCAGCAATGCTCTGAGTTTGTTCTGAAACCTCACCAGCTGGTATTTCCTGGACTTGCTTCTGAGACATTGATTCGTTTGTCAAGGTAGTCTTCGTCTTCCTCGTTGCTTTCCCAAGATTTGCGTGAAAGGTGTAAATGGGATTGTTTTCCATAAATACCTTTTGTGACTTATTGTTAGACAAATCGGCAATGGTTTGAGTTGGTTCTGAAACCTCAGCAGCCGGAATTTCCTGGGCTGGTTTTTGAGACATTGGTCCGTTTATCAAGCGAGTCTTCGTCTTCCTCGTTGCTTTCCCAGTATTTGCGTGGAAGGTGTAAATGGGATTGTCTGCCATAAATTCCTTTTGTGATTTGGACGAATCAGCAATGCTCTGAGTTTGTTCTGAAACCTCACCAGCTGGTATTTCCTGGGCTTGCTTTTGAGACATTGATTCGTTTATCAAACGAGCCTTCGTCTTCCTCGTTGCTTTCACAGTATTTGCGTGGAAAGTGTATGTGCGATTGTCTTCTAGAAATTCCTTTTGCACCTTAGGCGAATCAGTAACGGTTTGAGCTTGTTTTGAAACCTCAACAGTTGGGATTTCCTGAACTTGTTTTCGAGATGTTGGTTTCGAACCCTCAATGCTTGGAGAATTTCCTTCTTGGGTTTGAGATATGCTTCCAATTGGTTTTGTGACTTCAACATTTTGGATATCTTCCTTTTGCTTATGTGATTCGGCTTGCGCTGCTTTTGAAACCTCAATAGTTGAAAATGTTTCTTCTCCGATTCGTCTCGGACTCGGGGATATAATTTGAACTGGTTTTATATCCTCGATATTTGCAATTTCTTCATCTTGCGTTCGAGAAATAGCTCGAGCTGTTTGTGAAGCTTCAACTTTTGGAGGGTTCTCTTCTTGCGTTTGAGACTTACTTTGTATCATTTCGTTCCTATTGGCCCAACGGGTAAAAACATTTTGGTTCCTAATTTGATTTCCTTGTGTTACAATTTTCATAGCGCCGTCAGAATCGGCGTTCTTTTGCGGAATTCCTTTCAGGCTTCCTTGTGTCGTATCGATCGAGATATCAACTTTCACATTTTCAATCTTCTTCCGATTCTTATCCACGCCTTCAAGTTCCATTTCTCGGCGATCCTCCTTTGAAGGCATCAACGACTTACTATCCTCCTTTTTACTCTGACCATCATCTTCCTTACTAGCCTTAGTATCACAGTTTCTAAACTTATGAATTTCATCCAGACTAGATTGTGGTAAAGGTATGAAGGAGAACTTCCGCTTCATTCGTACCCCACTTACTTCCAAGTCTTCCACTTTCGGAACGGTCTTAGATGGACCCCCCTCCAGCTTGATAGAAGGCAAATTTTCAACCTCTTTAGGATGTCCGTCTTCAATCAATTTATCAGCTTTCTCTTGCGACGGGGATTTCAGTTCGAAACCATCAAAACATTCCTTATTCCCCATGTTTCTCTCGTACGCGTTTGGTAAGCTTTCGTACGCTGGAACATCTTCAGGCACGAAAGCGATAATCTTCCTCAAGCGAAACTTTTCAAAATTGGAAGCATCACCTGATCGAACACCGCGTGTATCTTTAACAATTTCACTTTCCGGTTTGGACATGTCTTCGTTCGGGGGTGGATTTGTCGTTAGGGAATCTCCCTTCTGCTCGCTTTTGTTTCGATTAGCGAAGCTTTGAATATTTGTAGAAGTAAATGTGGTTAGAGATTCTGGCAATTTTTCACGACCAAAGTCGCTTTTACTCTGGCTAAGTTTCTGCAAGAAATTAGCGCTGATTTTACCGGAAGTGTTCAAGGTCTTTTGCTCGTATAGGTATTTGAGTATCTTTCTGTTGCTTTCCTCGTACAAATTGGTGTTGATGGTTCTTTGACTTGTTTTGTCAAAGGATTGCGAATATTTCGTTTCAACATTTTCCGAACATGATCCTATTTGATTGGATGACTTAATGGTGCTTTCCGTAAACGACTTAGTCACTTCCGAGCTTATCTTAGCATCTTTTACAGCTTGTTTCGATTCATGAATTGTGTTGTAAACATCTTGAAATCGCATCCGGTTTTTAGGGAATTTGAGAACATCGTTCGTTCGTTGAGATGCTTCGTTATGCGATTCTATGGCTTTCTTCCGTTCCCGTTCATGTCTTTCTGATCCTCCCTTCATTTCAAAATTTGGGTTTCCTCTTTCGCTTACGTATTTGCTTTGCATTTTAACATCTTCCAGGTTTCCCGTTTTAGTTGCTTCCACCTTATCCCTTTCCGAATCGCAATTTTTGGAACCGTGCCGGATCCTCCCTTTGGGGAAATAGATTGGTCATAAAACTTCTGATTTCCAACAGACTTCTTTGTGTTACTTTCTCGTATTTCGCATTCCTTGGTGGTCTCCTTTTCCTTTGATGACCTGCTAGGATTTCCGATTTGCCGAAGTATAGGGTTAAATTTGGTCCTATTTGTTTCTTCTGCTTGAATATTTTTAATTTTTGACATTTTCATATCTC
Source organism: Chrysina gloriosa (assembly GCA_038088585.1). Classification (NCBI taxonomy): domain Eukaryota; kingdom Metazoa; phylum Arthropoda; class Insecta; order Coleoptera; family Scarabaeidae; genus Chrysina; species Chrysina gloriosa. The sequence goes on along the minus strand of CM076090.1, from coordinate 8,842,116 downwards.
CCGTGGATTTATCGGCTTTTTTGGGCATACTCGCCAGGAGGTCGTAATTATCCACTTCTACACACGCATCGATAGGCGGCTTAGCGTCTCGAGCATGTTTCATCTTCCTTTCACTTTTGCTTCTTAATATATCCCTTGAAGATTCCTCGTAATTTTTACTTCCTCTTTCATCAACTGGACCCCGTACTTCGTCATTTTCATTTTCTTTACTTCCTTTGGGGAAACACGAGGTAGCACGATTACTTCCTTGAACCATTTTTAAGGCATCTTTGGGCGAGTTCATCCCCTTATCGATATCCTCAAGAACTCGTAATATGTGATGAGACGCATTGATTATTTTAGCTTGACTTGCGTCGGTGAATTTCTTCGATTCTTCCACCATCTTTGCCAATTTGGTTGTTATTTTCTTATCCAATTCGCTGCTGGGAGCTTTCCTTAATTCATCTTTATTAATGCCGGAGATTTCGTTCGAAGATCCCGTACTTTCCCCATTGGATAAATTCGTTTGAGGAATCGTCGGTTTATCGAATTTTACGCTGGTATCTTTGACAGTTTTATTCTCAAACATTCCACTCCTGCGTTTTGCTTCGGAATCTCTGATTGACGCCACCGCACGCATGACGTTAGATACATTTTCATTTCGACCAGATTTGAGAGATGATTTAGGTGTGCTTCCTTCGTCGTCGACTTCATCGACCTTCTTGTTCCCAAATAGACTTGGGATTTTGCTCGGTTTAAGTTTAAAGGCCGATGCTTTAAGGCGGTAATCGCTATCGAACTGGTGTCGGTCAAAACGAGCCGTTTTATTCGCCAAATCACATCGGAACGGATTCGTGGATTTGTCATATGTCTTTCCCTGATTTCTTCGTTCTGGTGATCCAAAATTCGAGCGGAAATCGTCCAAACATCCCGTAGATTGGCTTTTAAATCGCCCTACGTTAGTGCCCTTGTTTTTGATCGGTTCTGATCGAGTCTGAGCTTGGTTAATTTCGCTTAGTGCTGGGAACTTCTTTTATTCAGCGACGTTTCTGGAGGTTCGTCTTCAGATCTTGAAGTTTTAAACGTTGCACTTCGATTTTCCAATGGAACTTCTTTACAATTAGAAATATTTTGATTAATCGGTGCATCCTTTTTCACATCAGTCGATTTATTTTCAAGATTGATAGGTGCTTGATTATGAGGCGAACGACGATTTTGCCTTGATGAAAGGTTGTCATTCGCCGAAATTGATCGTTTCTTCTTCATTTCCTTCCGTTCCGATTCCAATGAAATCTCCTCATTTTCTTCAACAATTTTGTTTATTACATTTTCATTATTCAGTTTCCTTTGGCTAAAGCGTGGTATCCTGCCTATATGAAAATCCTGTGTAGTTTCCAAATCTGGCTTCTTTTTAAGCTTCTTGACACCCACGACGTTTTGAGGAGATTGTGTGGAAATTTTCTTTGATTCTTCCTTTACGTTTGGGCCATCATTCCTTGATGCTCTTTCCTCCTGTTCAATTGCCAAAACACAAATTTGTTTCTCATCAGCTCTGATCACATGCTTATTTTTCTGGTCATTAGAGAATTGGCCATCAACGGCCACTGGTGCAGTTTTTATACTTTTGCCTTTATCGTCAAAGTGCTGTATATCATTTTCAACACCTGCGAATCTTTGAGGAGTTTGCCTTGATATATGTTTTGGCTTTGCGTCTTCCTTTGTGTTTCGTTTATAATTCTTCAATACCTTACCTTCCTGTTTATCTATCAAGACATTGTCTTTCTTCTCGTCAACTTTCATTACGTGCTTCCTTTTCCAATCGTGCAAAGATTGGTGATCTACAGCCACTATTGCAGTTTTTATACCCTTCTCTTTGCGTACGCCTTTACCATCAAAGTGCTGTGTATCATCTTCAACACCTGCGAAGTTTTGGGGAGTTTGTATTGAAATATTTATTGTCTCTGCGTCTTCTTGTGTGTTTCGTTTATGATTCTGCATTGCCTGTTTATCCATTAAGACATCGTTTTCCTTCACGTCAACTTTCATTACATGCTTGCTTTTCCAATCGTGGAAAGAATGATGATCTATAGCCACTATTGTAGTTTGATTGGTGTCTTCTTTGCGCGTACCTTTGCTGTCAGAGTCTAACGAAATTTTTGGTTTCTTCGATGCTTCCTTCGTATTTAGATCATCATTTTTTGTCGCCTTATTTGCGCTAGGTTTATCATCTCCTTGTTCAAGCACCGAAACCCGCTTCTGCTTCCCGCCGGCTTCGACCCCACCCTTATTTCTCCGCTCGCCGAAGTATCGATCATCCGCCACGACAACTGCACTTTTTACGTTTTTCCCTTTATGTTCAGTAAGCGATTTGTTGATTTGCTTTAAACTGGTTAAATACGCAGGTTTACTTTCATCCCCTTCGTGCCTATCTTTCGAATTATGTCCATCTTCTGAATTTGCATTTTTCCCGAATTTTGCCGAATTACTGTTGCGGTTTCCCGCTTGCGTAGATGCGTCCAACTTTTTCCTGATGCACTTTTTCTTGGTGATATTTCGGCTTTGATCTTTGCGATCTTCAAGTTTTTCATTCATCATCCTGATACCTCCAATTTTCGGACCTGTATCGGTTTCCTTTTTAGCGGGGCTCGTGTATCTCGGGATACTTTTATTATCGTCTTTCTTCACGCCGACCTTCTTAATCTTAACAAAATCGGTGATATTCGAGCCAATTTTCTTAGAATCGTTTATCTTCTTGGACTTGCGACTACCAGATTTACGGGGCTTAAAGATCGTGGATTTATCCAACACCTCCTTCAGATTTTTTATCACCTTCTCGGCATCTAACTCGCCGTCTTGATTTTCGACCATATTCTTGTGTACCGATTTTTTCTATTTTCATTTCCTTTACGAGAACAACCGGAACCACCAGTCGAAGTTAGCGGTCGCGATACGGGTAAATTGGCTTCGGATAATATCAATTTTTTTATATTCTTTTCAAAGGTCTCGAACGCTTTCGCGTTGGCTTCGAGTATCTTTGTTCTTTGACGGATATCTTCCTTATTTTCATTCGGGGCCTTACACTTTAAAACTTGTCGGTGTACATTTTCCTTCGCCCCGAACCAATTCATCCCAACACTTTTCGTACAATCATCCCCATAAATATTATCACTAAAGACATTTTGAGTTTCGACTTGGTATTTTACCAGCCCTTCGCTGATCAGCTTATTTTGCTTATCTACGCCCAAATTTTTCTCGAGAATCACGACGTTGCGCATGTCCTTCTCGAATTTATCAAAAACTTTCTTGTTTATCTCCAGAATCTTCTCGCGTTCCTTTATTTCTTCTCTATCCACATTCGTCAGGCAACTCTTACAAATCGGCTTGTTGATCTCTTTGTAATTCATCTTCATGTAACTGGCGTCGTCTAGTCCGCGACGCAGCAGACGTTGGGTAACTTTCCGCTCTAATTTTTGAAATTCCCTCTCGTTGATCTTCAACAGATCGATGAACGTTTTCATGTCTTCGATCAGATAGTTTTTCGAATTCGCCATTTTCCCCAAACTAAGCGTTCGTTTAATCACCATCTTGTTGATGCTCCTTTTCAGTTTCTTCTCCAAATTATTCTCGAACTTATTATACTGGTTGACGTTCGCGGCTAAAACGGACGACCTAACCTCCACGTCGCAGACGATTTGTTTGATTTTATTTTTTATGATGCTGTCGTGAAGTCTTCTTTCGAAACGTTTGAAATGTTCTTTGTTCTCGTTGAGTAAACCCATGCGACTTTCGATTTCCCGATGAAGACCGCGGATTATATTTTTATTGTTCGTTCGTATGATTTCGTCTGGTTCTTGGAGATTGCTTCTCGACCCCTGCGTCTGTTGAACGTTCATAGATCTACTCTAAAGCAAAAACGGATTTCGTGTTAGTGTACTTTATCATGGTGCCAGTTCCATAAATTGGATGCAGCGTAAAAATTAGCAAGGTGAAAGTGGGAATGGTCATGGTTTAAAATGAATTCACGGCTTGAGTCTTAACACACCCGTAAGGTTGGTAGTTATATAGTTTTCAAGTTGGTAGCTTTTAAATTGGTAGCTAAGACCACGTTAAGACCATGGTAGAAATACACTAGGTATGCTATTAAAGATTCGAAAATACGTTCGGCATGCGCATATTATCCATTGCGTGTCATCATACTGTTGGGGGTTAGGACAACGTTAGGACGGTGTATTGTGTTTGCTCCGAGCCAGAGAAATACTTGACCCGCTGGCCGGTATAAGGCGATAGACTGTTATTCATGGTCCGACTTAAATATCCAACGCGCGTCATCAGAAGATGCGCAATAGCATACCTATTGTATTTCTACTATGGTTAAGATATTGTTATGTACACAGTGATCCAGAATGATTGACATGTGCCACTCTATACTAATATGACATTTGCCGCTCCATATGCATGCGTTTAACGACAAATACCATAGGCGTGCCGACAATCCATGCCTTTTGTCATTCAATGTATTACATTATTCGATTTCAAAACAAAATTTATATCAAATTCTTAAAAGCTGCCAACTAAACGATAACAGAAAGAAGAAAGTAACGAAAATTATTACTTTATTTACCCAAATATAGAATTAAGCTAAACTTCAAGTAATCGGTGGTTAAAACCATCGTAACCTAAAAGTTGATACTACTACTTGTTATGTATTCCTACAAAGATTTCAACGTTTTAATAAATTTTTAATATGAATCGATATTGTTCTGTACCACATTGTACATCCTGGACGAAAAGGAATCCAGAATTAACTTTTCATTTGTTCCCTGAGGCTGACAAACAACGTATTTATATTTACAATAAATTCCAAACCAAAGCTTTGATTGATAAGCAAAAACATGGGCTTTAAAATTAAAAATTGGAAAATCAGTTACTAAATTCATATAGAGCTAAGTAATGGAAATAGATGTAATAGTAGTATATTAAATATACATACTTTTTTAACAAGTTTTTTAACAAATTATTTATTTGCAGAGAAAAACAGTGTTAAAAGAAAAATATTAAAGAGGAATACAGTACCATCACAAAAGTTACCGCTTTTAGTGGAGAGTAGCGTATCAGGTCCTTTTAACAATAGGGCAAAACGGATAATTAAACGAAGGGTAATTCGGGAGAAAAAGCGTGAAGCTACAGATGATTGTGATTGTAGCAATGTAGAAAATACATCAATAGAAGAGGACATCGAAGCAGCAGAATGAGGAACCGATTTATATCTTTCTCTGATTTGACTTTTTGGGTTGACCAAACACATTTCAAATCTGTCTGGAACACGACTTCCATGTTTCGAAGATATTCTCTGAAATGTAAACGCGGAAGGTGGATTTATCACAATAAAAATACTTGTATTAATTACAATTACCTTGTATATTTAATAAGAACTGCAGAAATATGTTTGCATGTACCACTATTTCCTGCTTTACATGAACAAAACATGTTGATTTTAAAATTTCCATCTGGTGTTAGAGTTAACACCATTTATTTTATGTTATGTTTCACAATCTGTCGAATCTAATTTTCCACCGATGACGTGGCCGGCATTCACACATTACTACACAATATAAACAGAAAAACTCAAATAAAACTATCGCAACAAGTAAATTTTGTATTGTAAACAATAACACTATGTGTCTATAACTGGTTACATTTGTAGCCGCAATGGCGCTGCAATCTTAAATTCAATCGCCTATAGAAAGCAAAGAGAAGAATAGATAGAGTGGAGAAAACAAAATGGAGGGTAGTTTATGTTTGCTTGATTCGATTAATACATGTACTGCCAATTTGCATGAAGAATGGAATAATTTCAAAAAAAAAAAGTTTACGTTTTATTTGGTGGTATCAGACAACGAAAATGCAAGTGATACAAAGAAAGTGTGCTTTGCTGTTGCATATAATGGATTAGAAATCTATAATAGGTCCAAGTTTGAAACGGAGGAAATGAATAAATATGACATTTTATTAAAGAAATTTGAAGCTTATTTTGCCCCAACAAAAGAACGGAATTTAACCAAATCATACAAAAAAGTGAACAAAATGTGGACGCCTTCGTAACAGAACTTACGACACTTGAATACATAAATAAAGAAGAAATGGTTAGAGATAGCGTAGTTTTGGACATCAGAGATAAAGGAGTACAGGAAAGGCTTTTACGAGAAGATGAATTGGAGTTAAAAACAAACATAGATATAGAAATAGCAGTGGAAACAAGAAAAAGCCAAATCAACGAACTGAAACCGAATACTGTGATGGAGAGAAGTGATGCACAAATAACCTAAACAAAAATAAAGTTGCAAATAATAAGTTTACGAATAGCTCTAGAGGTGGTACATCTAGAAATTACAATTATGAAAAGAAATGTAGAAGATGTGGAGTATTACATCAGCAAGGAAACTGCACAGCTTTTACAAAACATGTTCATACTGTAAAGGTAAGAACCGTTTTGCGCGTGTCTGCAAATTTAAAAAGGAAACAAGAAAATAGTAAATTAAATTACTACTGAAAAAGAAGAGGAAAAGTCATTTGTGTATAAATTTAACAGAATAAGCAAAAATACAGCCAAGGAAGTAATTAAAATAATAAAAGCAGTTTTTGCCAGATTTAGAATACCCTACCAAGTTTTAACAGATAATGTTCCATTTAATAATTTCGAATATAAAATGTTTGTAAACCAATTGGGTTTTGAACCAATTTTTACGAGCCGTTTGCACTCACAGTCTAATTCCAGTAAACAGTTTTTTAAATTTCGCGGACAGTTTAAGTTGGTAGGTCCGGCAATAGTCAACATATTCGCATGCATTGTGCTTAAAAATTGGCGAGTATGTCCACTATTGCCGGAACTACCAACTTAAACTGCCCGCAAAATTTAAAAAATGTGTACTGGGATGATTTAACAGAAAAAGCTGTTAATATATGCAAAAACTTACTTAAGAAAGCATTGAATGATAATACAGACATAAATAATGCCTTACTCAATTACAGAAGCACTCCATTGCACAATGTAGATATTTCACCAGCACAGCTGTTGAGCAACAGGCCAAGCAAAACAAAATTGCCATGCACGTCAAACATTTTAGTACCTAAGTTAAATGAAAATGTAAACCAAAAGTTCCAAAGAAACGGAAATCAATATATAAAATATTATAACAAGAATGTAAAAAACCAGAATTACAAATTGGAGATAATATCATGATGCTGCATAATGACGTATGGCAAAAGTGTGTGGTAGTGAAGAAATGTAAAAAAAACCGCGTTTTTATGGTGTCAATGATTTAGAAGAACAATTTTTCATAGAAATCGTAAATTTTTAAGAAAATTTTGCTCCAATTTGGAAACATGGAAAAGCTAATGAAAAGAAATACAGAAAACACCGAATCTCTTTGGCATGAAAGATTAAGAGACGGAAATGAGGTAAAAGTGCTAAGCAGGTTCTCTGATTAAAGGGGGAGGATGTACGGTTGGTAGTTACATAGTTTTTAAGTTGGCAGTTAAGACATTATTATGTATGTACCAGTCGAGCAATAAACGCAAGCGATACAACACAACCTACGTGTTTCGATCATCAGGTGGTGATCCACAACGTAGTAAAATAGAGGGAAGAAAATATTCATTCATGAACTTCACAATCAACGTCGATCCTTGACAAGGTGAAGCGTGTTCTTTTAAAACCACAACTTCCGAAACTTAACATTATGGAATTGCCCAAATTTTATCTACAAATTTCAGATTGCAACCTAGAATGATGTTATAGAGGAGAACCAATAACTTCCTCTATTGAGGCTGGGGGTTATTAAATAAAAACGAAATTCTAGCAAAAGATAAAATGACGATTTATTTTGTATAAGCACATTCTACAAGAATTGCAAAGAACTTTCCTAAACAACTAGACAACTAGACAACCATCATTCTAAGTCACAGTACTTTACGAATCTAATAGCATAATATACCTGCTCCTTACTGCTAGAAAACATGCCCGATGTTTCTCCAGCATCGTCCGAGATGGCGTTCGCGTTAAAATAGGAATTCGAAGGAGATTGCTGGACGAGATACTTCATGTAAGTCGCATCGTTCCCGTAGAGTGACGAGAGCGGATTTCCTTCGTCGACTTTCTGCATCTTCCTCAGATATTCGAGACTAAAATCTCGAATTTCGCGGTCCGTATCTCGATTCTTCTCCGTGTTCAAATCAAAAATCTCCAAATTCGCGTCGTTAATTTTCTTTTCTAAATCATCCAGAACGACGGATTGCGCTTCGTCATTGGATTCGGTGAAATTTTGAAAAGTCTCATCGATATCGGTCTTATACAGATCACTGGTTTTAAAAGCAATATTCCTAGCATCTTGGCCGAGAGAGCTACCAAACTTAAGGGGACCAACCGACACGTTCGAAAGATCTTTACAAAGATCAGAGTACATCTTGTCATAGTCGAAATCTCCAGTTACGAAGCTATTCTCGATCGATGTTACAGCATCTTCATGGTCGTCACCGATTCTTCTACTTCTTTCGTTCTTCCGTAAGGAATCGGTTTTAACTAACTTGTTGATCTGCTCCGATTTGATCTTGGGCATCTCCTTGAGATGTTCTTCCAGTTGCCGTTTCAGTTTCTCGTTCAAATCGGCGATATGCTTGTCGTCTTCGGAAGTTTCTTTAACCCGATCGTGCAGCAACTCGAGCATGTTATCGTATGGTTTGATGATCTCCGAAGCTTTCTCGTATTGGACGCTCATATGTCTGCCGAATTCTTTGCTTCTGTAATAGATCTCGGTTATGGTGCGACCTGCGGCTTGCGAAATGTATTTGCCACCCAAGAACAGTAATTTAACGATGAAATCCATGTTGATGGTTTTTTGCTGAACATTTACCGAAATTTGACACGTGTGACACTAACTGACATGCATTCACGATCACCAGATCATGTAATATGGATGACACTCTAGATGTTTGGAAGAAAATCTATCGCATACAATGAATTAGTCTTATCATTAAGACCGATGGACGCGTACCAGAAAACCTCCCAAAGTTGTGCCTCCCTCCGTTATTGTCCGTCTAGCAAGCAAAGATAGTTACAACTAGTCCAGGACAAATAACGATACCAGCGTACAATTACGAAATAAGTTACGACAGCATCGCTGACTCCCCACTCTAGTCAGTACTAAATCGATGCTGTATGCGAGTAGTTCTGTGTATATGTAGGTTATCGTAACTTATTTTGTAATTACCGCGGTTTGTTCAGAGTAGTTACAACTGACACATTGCATCTAACTTTGTCTAATGCATGCGAAATGACGGAGAGATACAACTTTGAAAGTTTTTCTTATATGTATGTCTCCACCAACCTTTACCACATCAATCTGTACATCTCCGAATACTAAAATACAGTCGCTAACCACCTGCCCTTTTAGCTAGAATAAAAAGCTGCTGTACAAGCTCTTTTGAGTCGAACAAACACACAATGGGAAATTGCAGAATCACAGAAAGTGCGAAAGTAGCGGGAAAAATCAGTAAAAAGGCTATCTATACAAAGGAAAGGAACATATGGTCGTAAAAGAGAAGGCTCATAGAGATCTGACCGTTAAATCATTTGCCAGGCTGTAAGTAACAGATTTGCTAAATGGAAAACAATTGCAAAGACTTTAGGTGAAAAAACCACTAGGACTGTCAGGCGTAGACTACACGAAAATCGCCTAATGAGCCGGAGACCTGTTAAAAGGCCGCGTTTAACAACAAGAATAAAATATGCTCGCTTTAATTTTGAAAGAAAATATCAGCATTTCACGGGCGAGGATTGGGGAAAGATACATAACACAATAAGACTACTTTTATTAAATCAACCTTTGCAACTTTTGCTACTCTCACGCGTTTCACGCAGGTTGTCCACTTGTGTAGAGCAAATAGCTGCAAAAATGCGTAATTAGTAGAGTTTGATAAAAAGGTGGATGATGTGTTACCATTAGGTAGTGTAAACCGGACCTACGGCCTTACTTCTCTGAATTTTAATGTCGCGCCTTACAAGTAAGTGCAGACCGGTTTACACTACTTAATGATAACCCGTCATCCACCTTTTTAACAAACTCTAGTAATTAGGTACATAATGTGAGAATTCCTAATTGAATTCTTTCATAGGTACAAACATCAATTAACATTTGTATAATTTAACATGTTTTTTCAATGACGGAATTTCGTCCTGTATGTTAGAAAGCAGCGATCGCAATCTGTCCGCAGACGACCTGGTGAGCGTCTCACAGAGTCCATAGTCTTTTGAGCTGTAAAACATCCACCACAGATAACTCTTTTGGGGCCGATTGGTGGAGATGAACCTGGCCCTTTACATCTTATAGAAGGTACTACGTACCAAAAGTCATATATAAATGCGCTAAAATGTGTTATTGCCGTACTTTAAGTCAGGATTTCGCATATGATAGGATGCATATTTATTCAGGAAAATGGCACATGCTTTATGCAAAAGAAATTGAGAATTTCTTCGAAGGGAACCCTATACCTCTTTTAAGTTGGCTCGAAAATTCACCGGACCTCAACCCCATTGAAAACGTGGGGAATCGTCGTAAGCGTAAAGTATGCGAATAAATATACGAATTAATAATTCTCTTTCGAGTTACCTCCACCACGTTCTATGTCAAATAAAAGATTTCTTTTCTGATATGAAGCATATATTGACGCAAAAGTACAACAAAATTATATATCAACAACCAGGATCAAGGGAAAAACTGAAATACAGCCAACGAAGCCACCGAATCGGATTATTACCATAACGCTGCTGGCTAAGCATCTATTGCCTCTGGTTCATCCCATACATTCGTTGCTGTTGCTACCACTGATTTTGTATGTTTACGTTCAAGTTTCGATTCGTCCCACGCGCGTTTGGTGCTATAGCAACTGATGTGGTGTTCGCTCTACTACTTTGCATACATCCAGAACTTGTCGTTTGTTCCTATTAATGGAGTTCATGGCATTTTGGAGCGGGTTGAAGCCGCCTCGCCTTCGCTAATTGGTGACTAGCACCTGCTGTTTGCTTGTTGCAATACATTTCAAAATGGTTCCAGCAGGATGGTGCACCGCCACATTACTCTCTAATGGTTTATAATTATCTTAGTACTATTTTCCCAAACAAATGGATTGGTAGGCGAGCAGCAATTGACTGGCCAGTACGATCTCCTGATCTAATTCCACTCGACGTCTTCTTGTGTTAAATCCACAATGTATCTAAACCGACCTAATTATATATAAGATTTGAAGATTAGAATAATCGAGGAAATCAGGTTAATAACTCCTCTAGTATTAAATAATGTCATAAACGAATTTGACAATCGCCTTGCTCATTATCATATTTAATTCGAATAATTTTAAATTTGTTTGTAACTTTTGAGATTTAGTTGCTAAGTTTTTGTTCAATGCATGATACTTTTATAAATACAAAGAATGTATGGAAAACCGGCCTCGCAGAATCAACGACATTATAAAATTAAAAAAAAACACGTGGATTATGAATAAAATATTAAATAAAATAATTTTTTTAATAAAATATTTTTCATAGAACTCGTGTAATTTTTATTTTATTACGAAAAAATTAAAAATAATATGGGCAAAGCATTGTACATGTAAGTTTCAATTTCACAAAAAAAAAAATCCATGGTTTATTGTACGCTTTACTTTATTATTATAAAGGATGATACACGAAATAAATACAAATTTGCAACTTTTTATAAATTACTAGATTACAATAAGATTCATAATATGATCGACATAGCACATTAACTTACATGAAATATACTTCACGCAATATCGATCGAAAAACTTCCTCTAACTACTTTTCCGTTAACGTATTTCCTTTAGACACTTGAGTGACTAGCAAATTTATATAAAACATTAAAATCTAAAACGTTAAATATCAAGCGAATAAAATACGATATAGTTATGAATGTAGTTATTATCGGGAATATTGTATACTATTCGGTACGGGTATCCCAGGTACGTTCAGAAAAATTACGAAAAAAAAAATCCGTTTCAATGGCTAAAAAGGTAATCTTCGGTAGAAAAAATCTTCCTGAAAAACTCCGCCAAGGCGATTAACAAAGTTTCAATTTCCGATTTTCTAAACGCATCTGGAACACCAACCGGCAACAAGCGATTTACGAGGGTAGATTGACAAGTTTCCGGAATCCCTGCAAGGGGGCTGCTATTTTTCCAAATATTTCATGTTGTTTTGGCAACTCTTTCATATCAATTCACTACAAATGTTAAATCGATCTGCCAAATACTATGGTTTTGGCAAGCATTTAAGTCAAGTATCCTTTGGTGTTTTCAATTATGAATAAAAATGAAGTTCGAGCCGTCATCAAATTTTTCTATTAAGGAACGCAACGCAAACGCAACGCAACGGAAATCAAATCAAGGCTAAATGCAGGTTCATTCTCCACCGTGAGTTTTTGAATTTCGGGATTCAAGCATGGCCTCACATCAGAAATTTTGGAAAAAATCCGTGACATGGTTTTGACAGATCGTCGAAAAAAGTGCATGAAATTGAGGACGCCGTGGGCATCACTTATGAACGAGTAGTTCGTTTTTTACATAATAAATTGGGTTGAAAAAAGCTTTCCGTAAGATGGGTGCCGCATTTGCTCAATTCGGAGCAAAAACGCATTCGAGCTCGAACCTCAACCGATTGTTTGGAACTGTTGTACGAGGAATCCAACGGATTTCAAGAGACGATTCGTGCCCATGGATGAGACCTGGATTCATCGCTACACACCAGAAACGAAAATGCAATCAAAACAATGGAAGAAGGCAATAACCATTCACTCAGCTGGAACGGTAATGGCATCTTCTTGGGACAAAAAGGGAATTTCGTTAATTGTTTACTGACTAACGAACTGTTACTGACCAATATTACCCAACACTTTTGGACAAATTGATAATAGTAATTCGGGAGAGACGTCCGGGAATGGTTAAGAAAAGTGTTGTTTCACCACGACAATGCCCTTGCTCATTCAAGTGCAGTGGTTCAGCAAAAACTGACAGAATTGAAGTTCGAAATCCGCATCCACCGTATTCGCCTGATTTGACTCCGACAGACTTCCACCTGTTCCCCAAACTCAAACCACTTCTCGGTGAAAAGAGATTTTGGTCGAATGAAAAACTGATAGAGCCTGTAAACGATTATTTTGGGAACCTTCAAGAAAGTCACTTCCGGAAAGTAATCGAGAAGTTAGAGAAACGTTGGACCAAGTGTTTTGAGCTTCGAGGGGATTATATTGAAAAATAAAATATAACTTGAATCCGTACTACATATTTTGTTTTCATTGTCATTCCTGAAACTTCTCAATCGACCTTCGTAATAAGTAATAGCGCACTACTCGGCATAAATACAAATCTAATAACTTTTATCACAAGAATAAGGTCAAATTTGATGTTATTTATTATCATTTAGTGTATACCTTCAAAAGGAAGACTATTATTATATTATTTAATACAGTAAAATGTATCGATAAATATCATATTGGCAGTTCTGTAATGTAATGGGATAAATGTATGGTGTTTACCTATTTCTTCTCTGCTACATGCTTAATTAATTGAAACTAGAGTCTTAATATCAAAAATTCAAAAAATTGATATAACATAAATTATTACTTCGTTTGCGTTAAGAATGCAGTGTGGGGATAGATGGAGCTAATAAAATTCTAGAATCTGATTGAATGTGCTTTGTTTGTCAAACAAAATTCTTTCAAGGTCACCAACTGCAACATAACTACTCTAGGAGAGAAATGTGGTGGATGAACCTTGTGCCAGTACAAGCACGGAAAGCCATTATTCATAGGAGTGATGTTACACAATTAATTAAATTGTACAACCATATTCCTGTTAGCATAAGAAGCTTGGGCCTAAAAGCCTTCAAAAAGACGTTGTCGAGTGTACTAATTGAAAAAGCATTCTATAGTATACAAGAATATTTCGAGTACGCCTTTTAGCTCTAACTGTAGGCATTCTTCTCTTAACTGCTGACTCGTGCTCATTACCTTTTATCTTTGGCAAGTGGTGCTAAAAGTCATGTAATGTTTTTATGATTAAGTTTTGACTAATTGTATGTTTATTTATGTTTGAGCTATTGTGTTTATCTATAACTGACATGTTCAACACCGTTTCCTGTACAAAAACTGAATCAATCTATTTTATTGCTATTATTATTACAACTTTTTACTTATCCGAGGAGTTTGTCCTATTTTGATTGCACCTCGGTTGAGGGCGTCACTTACTGCATTCTTAACGCGAACTAAATTAAAAAAATACTTATTTCAATGCAATTATTTAACTTAACAGCCTTATAAAAGATTCTTTTTTCCATTTACAAGTCTTAAAAGAATTTGTCTACCTGACTTGTACTAGACGGTCCCTCGCGGTGAAGTGACTGCGGCGAATCGGCCGTAGTAAAACTTTCCATTCCGAATTAAGGCAGCAGTAAGCATGGGATAATTCGCACCTGCGTGGCGAACTTAGAAGACGGCGATCGAGCGTCCATATCAAAGAAAAAATTGGTTTAATTGCATGATAATTCTCGCCCTCGATTTTAAACGTCCGCGCCAATGTTTGGTGTAATCCCGACTACAACTTCAATCCGCTTTGAAGCTAGGATTTGATTAAATTGATCACAACGCCAAATCGATACCATCCAATCCGTGCACACTGGCAGAAAACGAACTATAACTAAACGAATTCTACCCTTGATTATCATTAGTATTAAATTTTTGTACTTGTTTATATCAAGTCCAATTCAAAAGCCCAAAAATCTTAAATTTTCAAACAATCCCCTCTATCACATCCAGGATTTTCCTTACGAACATTTTTGGCAAGTAAGTCGCAACCGCATCAATTTACTTATTTATTACTTTGCTGTATGATCAGCTTATTCTTCTGCCTGGTCACTTTGGTCTGCGGCGGTGTATTAACAACCTGAAGCTGTCTCGGTACGGTTTCGTGTCTAGCATACCTCGTAAACCGAGCGATTAAACTGCTTTTATCCACATGCTTACTACTAGCTCCTGCTACTTGCATCGCCAACGCCGTCTGTTTCGATCTCTCCAACACCCTCGAAACCACGTGTCCGTTTTCCCCTTCGTTCGCCAAATGTCGCATGACGACGTGCAACTTATCTTCGTGTTGTTGCTGTAAAGATACGATCCTCCGTTCCGCTTCCAATCTCACCTGCTGTAAGGTATGATTTAATCCTTGAACTTTGCTTATCAAACCCTCATTCTGATATTCCATATCGACGACTTGCATTTCCAACTTCTTCCCGCTGCTTCTTAAATCCACGACTTTATCGAAATATTTATAGAGCAACGCGCGCATTTCTTGATCGTCCAGTTTCATCAGCCGCTCCATCAGCATTTGATCGACTCTTTCCTGATGCGAACTCGAAATGAGATCTTCCAACGATCTACCGCACATCAACTCGTTCTTGTATTCGATCGCTAAATCGATGGCTTCGATCGCTTCTTCGTATTGAAGCAGTTTCTTCTCCTCCGACTCGCTGAGCATCTGTTTATTGATCGTCTTCGTATCGAATTTGCACCTTTGTTCCAACAATAACTCGCGAGTTTTTCGCAAGTTTCTGATTTCGTGCCGTAAAGCCTCCAATTTGTCGTCGAGAACGTTCGAATTTTCCTCTAGATTTTCGCTTTTTCTTCGGAAATGTTCGATTTATCATCGGATTGTTTAGAGATTGAACTCGACTTGTTACTATTACTACGAGAATTTCGAGATTCCTCGGCCAGTTGAGATTCGATAGCTTTTCGCCTCTTTTCCTCTTTCCGTTTGTACTTTTTCAACTTTTCCAGTTGCCGTTTCGACGTATGCAAGCTACTTTCTAGCTCCATAGTTTTCCTGTTACCGTCCTCCGTGATACCTTTTATCGATTCGGCGTCCTTAAGTTTCTGCTCGATTTCGGATATTTCGAGTCTGTGCTTTTGTTCGAGGTAATGGTTGCTTTGGGTTTGAGCACTGGTTAGTTTGAATTGAGCTTCTTGCAGGTACGACTTTAGTTCTTCGCATTTCTGTTCGATTTTCTCTCTGGCTGTTAACTTCGTGTCTTTGTGTCGTTTTAATTGTTCTAACAGTTTTTCCTTTACCTACAGAATTGGAAAAAGAGGTTGAGGTTGTAACAAGGGAATGTATAAGTACGCTAATGTTCATTGAAATTACAGCACCAAGAAAGGATGAGGTTTTCCACGGTACGTGGGGTTTTACCCTAAATGATCCCCCTTTTTCCGCCTGCAATGGGTACAAGGCAGTAACTTTGGCGGGCGGGAGAAAACTAACAAGGGAACACCAGCAACTGAGAAATTCTGATTTCGATGAAATTGTACAGATTGAAAGAGTACCTTGCTATACATAACAACAATGCATTTTTTTAGCGGCCGAATTCACCGATTTCGGGGTACAGCTTCCTCCAAAAATTTGTACGATTTTTGAATTTTTGTAAATATATCAGAAACTATAACAGATATCTTATAATTTGAAGTATTTTACATAGACTCAAGGATAACGCAAATTTTTCGGAAAAATTAAATGACCGGTCACCAGGTGTCCTCTACCCCGTTTTTTAATAGTTTTTTTATTATTTATTTATCACATAATAAAGTCGGGTTTACGTAGAAGACGGTGCTGAATAAAAAATTTAGGCAGCTAATAGTAAGAATATTAAAAAGTGGTAATAAAGTTTCAGTTGTCATTGCCCTTATATACCTATACCAATGTGTACTTACAAGCTTCTTCCGTCTCCTCGAGGATGAAGATGGATAAAGATGAATAAATCCAACTAGAAAGAAAGGAAAAAGCTCCTGGAAGGAATAAAGGTGGAAAAAGAGATGCAACCTTAACAAAGAAATAGAGTCCTCTGAACTTCAGGGGTTCAAGTTCTTATATCCGAGAAAGACAACTGGTTGGTTTGCCAAACAGGAATAAGTTTATCCCAGAAGAGAGGTAGTTCAAATATTCTGCAGATCTTGGATTCAAGGGGAGATGCATTCCGATCAAGCATAGAAGTTGAAGAAAGTCTCAAGTTATTAACCTAGTTCGTAGTTAAAAATAAAAAACAACGATGACTAGGGCATCCTAAATTCAACAAATCCAACAATCTCAGTTTCTGGTGCGATAATTTCCATTAACGTTGTGTATTCCACCAAAACTTTCATATCAAACTTAACAAATCTCACCTGTATTGTGTGTTCCAGTTCGTTAATCTGCTTGTCATACCCATCCAAATCCAACAATATTTGCTTCAAAAATTTCTGCTTGGTTTCCAAGTTCATATTCAAACATTTCTGCGCCGGTACTTCTTGCACTGCACTTTCTTCCGTGATTTTAGACGGGGTATTAACTGATAATGCCGGCGATAACTCATCGGCAGAATGAATGCTGTGTCTTCTCCCCCTAGCACCTTTCAAGTGATACTCGCTATTAGAAGAATTATTAACGCTATCCTTAATCGATGGCTTCGCAGCGCTATCGGAAGAATCGCTAACTTTAGCAACCAACAAATCAGTCGTGATTCGAAAATTCTCCATCAATATATCCAATCTTTCTAAGATAGTTTGCGTTTCCTCCTCGCATAAATTATCGCTTTCCGAACTGTCGTAACTATCCTCAATTTCTTCTTCAATCCTCTCCAAAGAACGATGAGGTTCTGACGTTTCGCTCAGGCATTCCTCACATTCTTGCTTCAACGTTAACCATTGCGATATCTGTTCCATATCGTTCTTCGACAAGGTTCCGTTAGCCACCAATTTCTGGAATAACTCCTCTGCGTTCGTAACCAATTTAAACAGCTGATTCGCAGCAAATTGTAAGCCGAATACGTCCAGGTTTTCCGAATGAACATCTTGAGTCGTATATGAATTAACGGTCACGATGTTTTTATCATTTGCGCCCTCATCGCGAATTGCATTGTGTAGTACGTTTCAGAAATATCCCTTAATAAAGGAGATACGCAACAAATCAATAAGGTTTTAGCTCTACCACCGAATGAATCTTTAAGTAAGGTGGAGAGCACCGATTGATTATATGGCACCATAGATATCATATTGTATTGTGAATTATATGATTCGGTAAGCGTCATAATGCATCTTTGCAAAGCTAGAATACCAGGGTCGGTAGGAATACTTTGCGCCAATCCGTTGGTGTCTAAAACCAACATTTTTCACTACCAGCTAGATCTACGAAGCTGGCTGTTGATACACGATGCTGTACGATACCCTCGATCACCCATTGTTGTTCAAGGGTAACTGTAAATAATGTATGGGCACATCTCGGTGCTAAATTTGACATTCCCAACTGAATCAATTGGAAGGCTTCGCTTACATTTGTACATTCAACACTTCCAGCACCCAGAAGATCTTGAACGTTTTCCCCGCATATTTGCGACCAAGTGATATGAATAGCCCAAGTTCTTTCTTTATATAGCGACACTTTCGAGAACATAGCCCTTAAAAATCTGGGTATAACTCCATATTCGCTTTCGCTTAAAGCGAAATTTAGTCCTGGGCCGAGGAGAGTGTAAGATTTCCCTGTTCCCGATTGGCCTATGGTAACAATGGATACATCACACCCTTCAAAGAGGTAATTTAGTTGTGGGGATACAATCGTCGTGAATAGGGCGTGTTGATTGCAATCGATGGGTAAAGCGTAGTTCACGGGGTAGGTTTGAGAATTGCCCAATTGGATTGTATTATTGTATATGTTTGATTGTAGGCATACCATGTCTCCGTTGTTGCATTGTAAGGGACATATACGGACCGCGGTCTCCACGTTCATTTCCATTTCGAAACGGCAAGTATTTACACTTAACTTTTATGTTTAAACACAAACTGTATACACAAATAATACATAACCTTACATTTGACGTTTGTCAAAATTGAGAGATTATTCTTTAAGGTACGTTCAGAATGGACTACATTCAATAGTAGCGGCTAAGCGTCCTTTTTCGATATGTTACATTTTAAAACGAATTTTATCGTTTGTAATTTTAATTTCTGTGTTTGAGATGCTAAATTTGAAAAAATACAATATGAAATTCTAGGGTAGTTGATACGTCAAGAGAGACATGAATGTAATTATTTATATGAACGCGTTCTGAAATTCAATACGCTCAATTTCATACTATGCACTTATGAATGTTTCCAAAGGGTGGAGAAAACGATATTTATTCATTTCTTTCTTCTCAATTCACCTTGATAATTCTTTATCAGTTTGTCCACGTGTTTCTCTACGCTTTCTCTACAAAAAGTCAGAAAATGTCATTGGCCTGGTCAGGAGCGGTACGGTATACGTATATAACTCCGACTCCAAACTTACATCAAGTAAAAAGGGTAAAAACAATGATCTTATGTGCACTATTCCTATATTGATTTTATCACTTACATACATCGTGCTATAGTCTGTTCCAGGTTGAGTTGATAGTATACGGCTTATGGGTAATTCATTCTGTGTTGCCATACAAGTACAAGTACGCCTCACGTCGCGTTACAGATGCTTAGAGAACAGAGGAAGAAATTATAGAGCTGGCCTATTCTTCATGATGGTTCCGAGCAAAACAGTTCGTTACCAAAGTCATTTTCGATTTTGAGCTTTGTAAATGAATGGACGAGAACGAGAAGAGGTGAGTGGAACCAATGAACGAAGATATTTAGAGACAAATTACCGGTGGGAAGCTCTCGAGAGAAACTCGTCAAAAGATGGCGGGAATCCATACAAATTTGAAATAAACAGGCAGATGCCTACAAGAAATAACAGAAAGAAGACTTTGTATATGTCTTTCCGTTTAAGTTCTCGGATTCTTATTATGAAATCCTTTAGGCCATCGACAGTTTAGTAGAGAACAAAGAGAGGACGAAGAGGTGATAGTGATTGCAAGGATTGTGGCGTATTATATCACATCGGTAGACTCGTCACTACACAATTATTGAATGAAATTCGGTAACACGTGTTTCGGTGGCAACGAGGCTAGCATCTTCAAAGTATATCTTACCGAATCGGACAACGAAGAATACCTACATCCTTTGAGTGGGAGAGTGTGTGGTGGAGATCTAAATTACCTATTGTAATGTAGACTTGTGGACGGTTCAAGCACTTAACAATTTTGTTATTGTTTGTGATAGAATTCTCGTACTTATAGAAATAGAAAGCATATGAGTTGTGGGTAAATGTATGCTTGCACAACTGCCCAGACAAAGTGTTTAATCGTTTGTAATCAACGCCGCCGTGTCAAGAACCAGTCATATGTTAATTATAGGGACGTCCCAGTAAACATTTTTTAAATTTTTCGAATAGTTTAAGTTGGTAGTTCCGGCAATAGTGAACATATTCGCATGCATTGTGCTTAAAAAATGGCGAGTATGTCCACTATTGCCGGAACTACCAACTTAAACTATTCGTTAAATTTAAAAATGTTTACTGGGGTACAAATGATCAGTCGCTTTGCCTGGGCAGCTGTATAGGCTTGCGTCATCCGGTCATCTCTTAAATCATCCGCTAGTTATATTCTGTTCATCCGACAGAAATAGGTAAGCCATACCAAGGAGCGCAACAAACAGTTTAATATGCTACAAATTAGTAAAAGCGCAGCAAATTTGAAATAATAATATGAAATTTGAAATTCTTTCTTATTTATTCGACAAACATTATAAGTTATCATTAAGTGTTGTAAACCGGACTAACGCTGTTACTCCGCCACTTGCCCTCACTTACGTGCAAGACGCGACATTAAAATTCAGAGAAACGGCAGCGTCAGTCCGGTGTACACAACTTATCTCACACTCTTTGTGGAACCTTATTTATTAACTAGACATTGCAATAATTCCATTAAGCATAAAAAATAGTATTTATGTATAACAACAAAAATTACTATAAAGAATATACAAATTGTCACAGTAAAAATTACTTTTCGAAAAAGTACATATTTGATTTATTACTGAAACTGTTTTAATCGGGAAAGTAAAATAATTATACAGCTATTTTCATTCATCAAAGACTGTTTGTGATAAATGAATTAGAATAACAGCAAATCGTATCAACGGTGAAGCAGTCAAAACCTCGAAACGAAATGGCCTTTGACTTTGGCCAGCTCGTCGCCGTAATAATGTATGAGTTGATACGGGTTTTCAGACATACGACCAATAGAAACATTTTATTCAAATATTACGTGCTTTTGTAGGGAGTGTCTTAACCATTTGTGTTGAATAAGTAGTGTTTAGTTGAATACTATTTAAGTTACATGCGCAGATGGGATGCGCAATAAACCGATTTAGCTGCGTGCGCTTTTATCATGATTTTGGATTGCGATCCGTGCTGTAATTTCATTTATTCTACCCATAGTGGGTTGAAAATCTCTACTTCAAACTACATCCAACGATCTCTATAGGTTATTTTCTCTACATTAGAAATAACCATTCTCAAGATTATGCAAGTTATGTATCTTTTAGAACAGCTCTGATGACATTTTGAGTATTAGGCGGATTCAAATTCTAATTCTGATTGAATTGTTTATAACATTACAAAATCTTTAAAGACGTCAAACAATCTAACGTTCCTTTATCACTTGGAAATTTGGAGTAGCCGTTTCCAAAGTTAAGGGACCTCCATTTCTTTGGAAATTGCTGAAAAAATGTTTCAAACGGGGACCCAGGTTGGCGTGCATCCTTCCTGTATTGCCTAATCATAGAAATTATGAAATAATACTAGTTTACTTTAAAAATCATTATATTATCAGCAATATACACAAAATAAAATATATTTACAAACACCAGATTTTCAATACAAAGCATTTACTCTTCATTCTCTATAATTTGCGATATCTCATCACCGATTTGATTGGTCGATACTTCGCTCAGTACCGGTTCTATTTTCACCGGCAACAAATGTTTGATCGGTTCGATAATTTTCGATTTATTCATAAAGGAAATGCTTTCCTTCTGTAACTGTTGCACGTTCACCCCGATATGACCGGCGATTACATTCGGAGGAAATATTATGTGAATGCACTTCTGCAAATACGGAACTAGATCGTCGGCGAAACAAATGCACAATCTCGTAAATGCCTCTTTCGAATTGACATTGAAAGCTTGCCTCTCTTGGGAATATAACGTCAAAATTGCTATGCAAACTGTCGAGAGCGATTCTTCCAAAGAATTTACTACATCGCAAACTATCGTTAGGGGCGGACACAATCTCAATTCGTTAAATGCGGTTAGTATTTGATTTAGATAATCGGCCAAGGGATAGAATTCTATTAGACTGTCCGGTGGTTGTATGGGATCGGTGCTTTTCATTTTCCATGGAACGCTTGGATGATTTTTATTAATTAGGGTGAATTTCTCCATGTTCTTGTCGAAATTCTTGGTAGCTTTCGAAACGGATTGTTGGAAATTGTTTGAGATGATTTTAGTGAATATTTTTACCATTAACGGTCTGAAATCGCATCCGACTTTGCTAAATGATAAGCCAAAATACATGCATTGTCCCAGGATGGAATCTATGGACGAGACGCCTTTCTGTAGATCGTTCTCTAGGATGGTCAGAAATTCTGTGATCTGAAATATTATTAATAACAATAATACAAAAATTTATGATTCACTCGGATGTATTTCATCTATCCCTTTTTCGTTTCGATTCCAATTTATTCGTCAGCATCAGTATTTATTATTATCATATTTCCCTAAATACAGTAGAACCTCCTATATACTAAATAAAAATGGCTTGAGAGCATTTTGAACAAGCCAAGTTTCGGATATCATTTCCAAGAATTAAAAGTTGAAGAAAATACATACAGTATTTAAATACAGTACATAAAGAAATTTGGATTTGTGTTGCTTGCCAGGTATGGAAGTAACTGGTTTACTACTTAGCACCAAGACTTGCTCGATTAGAAGCCAATTATGAAAAAGAAATCACCAGCTGGTTCTTTCGGATATGAGAGGCTTTACTGTATCAACATACCTTATTTCTAATCCACCCAAAAAATATAACGTTCTGGTTTATGTCACTATTCTTAGCTTGTGACAAAGGGCTGTGCTCATCATCATTAAATATGGCACGATACTGCGTAATAATAGTGAACAAATGAACCCTTGTCATCTCAATTGTTTTATTCAAATGGTACGTAGCTAAAATGGATTGAGATTTATAAATTGCACCAGCAATGAAGTAGTGATTATTACCATCATTGCTTGGAATAGTAACAATACAATTTTGAAACCATGTATCCCTCACTTGTAAAAATTTCAGCCTCAATTCAGCTTCGGTAAATATTTCCATCCTCCTCAAGTACCCCACAATTTGTAAACTCTTCGGTAAAGTAAGATCGGATCGTAACTGAGATAGGAGCTGATGTAACATAACCAACCAGGACTTTTCAACATCATTCAATATACTCTACAAGACTGTATCGTTAAAATATAAAAATATACACCTCAAAGTGAATCACTTACTTTAAATATTGGTATTTCAGGATGTTTCGTGTATAATCTCCTAACATACGAAGCCAGCTCCAACGCATTTTCATATAACCCATCCTTAATGAAGGAATCCATCAATTGGGGTAATTCCAATATTTCTAAAAGTTGGGCATTTCGAGTCAATGTCAACGAATTCAGTTTCCGCAAGGTATTAATGCCATTAGTCTCCTCTGCAAACTTTTGGCATCCACCTTCGAAAGCAGGCACGTTTTTGAGCAATTTCTCTAAATCTATTTCGATCGTATTGAAGCGATTGAAGAGGTCCTTGGAGCATTGCGATGTTTGGATGAACGTTTTATAATTCGATACTGCTAGTTCTTGAGTGTGCTCTAATGTTATCGCCTGTTCTTCTTTGAGCTTGTTGGGCTCTTTGACCAAGTCTTCTACGCTGTATGTTCCCAATTTTGTGATATAATCGGAAAAAGATGGGGTGGAGTCCCATTCGTCTGTGAGGTTATGATTAGTTGGTGATGACAAAAATTTTAGTTTTTATGTTACCTGGAATTCCATTTGGAAATAACAGTTTTAAAAGCTCGTTTTCGTCTTGAGTCATTTTTCGTCTATTTAAATGAATTAAAGGGTAGCTCCCACTTAAGTTTTAGAGGTTATGTTTACATTGTGATGTGTTATTTAGGATCAGGTGGCCAATCCTAGAGAATGAAAGTAACTGCTAAATTAGCAAATAGTTAATATTAAAGTAAGGAAATTAAACGAACAATTCAAATTATTAGATTTAATTCAAACCTGCAACAATATACACCATATATGTCCTACTTTTTACACGAACATGATTTAAATTTTAATAAAACATCTGTGAGTAGCACCAACCATCAAATTTAAAATTCCCGATTTCGTTTGTGGTGGTTTGTTAGAGGTTAAACGTCAAATTTGAATTGCCCGTTTGAAATCGGCAGAGTAATTAAAAATTCATGATTGTAAGTAAATCATTTTCACATTTTCATAATTACAGGATTATTTTTCAGGATCGATGAATTATGCCAACGGAAAATATTCAGTATTCCGAGAAATACTGTGACAGCACCTACGAGTACAGGCACGTAATTCTTCCTCCAGATCTCGCTAAACTTGTGCCTCGTCCTCATCTAATGACTGAAACCGAATGGAGGAACTTAGGGGTACAACAGAGCCCCAACTGGGTGCATTATATGTTACATGGACCAGAACCTCATGTTCTCCTTTTCAGGCGACCGATTACTCCTAATATTAGTAGCAATTAGATTTAATAGAGAACTCTAGGTTTAGTACTTATATAATTGTAAATAAAATGTTTGTTTCATGATCCATACAGGTTTGTTTGTTTTAGTTGAGAGAAATAACTGTTAATTTGTATATTCTCTTTGATCTGGTAGTTAGTGAGGTGCTGAACCCTTGCATTGTATTAATTGCTACAGCCCTGTAGTAGATGGTATGAAGTCACTTACCACCAGAAAATCAACATATATTGCTACTAACTAATATTTATTTAAGTTAATGTCTTGAAAACAAGCCACTAAGTTTCTCATTGGATTTTGTTTAGGGACTGCTATAGGTTCCCAATGCCCTCCAGTCAGTCCTCAGAAGATACTTCGTCTGCCTCACTTCTAGGAGTTTCATCCAGTATTTTTGGCTAGCCTGTTCTTCCTTCGTCCTTAAAGAATTGGCCCTCTAGCCCACAAGAAGTTAAGCGCATTCGTTCCTACTTAAATCTGCATCTTGTCTCCGTATCATCAAAAAGGTATAGTCACCTGGATACGGCATATTGAGTTATAGACATAGTTTAATATCGGTTTAAAGATTGGAAAATCAAATAAAAAGAGAAAAAACGAAAAATATTGATAATATGATGCCGCAAGAGAAAAGTGGTTTACAAACCAAGATGGAAGGAGCATGTAAAGAAACAGAAAATTGGGCTGCATATGAAATATAGAATGTAAAATTCTATATTCAACAAAATCTTAATTTATAAATATACATAAAACCAACCAAGTCGTTTGGCTGACAAACGTCCGTGCAAATACTCAAACAATTCAGCTGCTGGATAATTCAAAACAACAAGTACATATAAGAGAACTAATGATGTTTGTACATATGTGAATTTAATTATGAAAATACCCGCAATATGTACTTAAAATCACATTTCACAGCTATTTACTTCTACGCACCTGCTAATGATGAAAGTAGTTTTCTAATTACGAAAAGAGAACTAGCAATAAGCTAATATAGCTTGTTCCACTTCAAGTTAATACTACACGCTCCCTGTGTGAGTAAAAATGTTTGATGATCATTCAAATATCCCGCTCAAAGTTCTAGGGATTATATCTACTTTAAGTTTGTTCCCAACATTACGAACAAAAATAAAACTATAGTGAATGTTAGTATGTAGGCTTTTGCGGCTATTTTCCATTGAAGTGATTCCGAGTTTTGCCATGTTTATCCCACTGAGTTACTTGACGTTTTGTTCACCATGTTGTCAGCTTTTTCAGAAGTTTTCTAAAGACTGGTGTAATCGTTGTCTGGTTCTCGTTTTCTGCCAGCACTGTATAATGTTGATAGTTGATTATAAATTGTTAATTTTAACTCCGGTTACATCAAAACGAGGTATCTAAATGCATTAAAGAGAAAGAACATGCATAAGGACAGGTATCTACATGCAACATCGCACCATCATCCGCAAGAGAAGATGTCGCTCATAACTGCACTTCTATGAAGAGCGGAGAAGATAAGTCATTTGGACAATAAATCAGGCAGAGAGCTGGGGCGTGAGGAACGCACTGGGAAAGAACGGTTATAAAGCTAAGGAGATTCAAAGAGCAACAACTATTATAGCCCGTCTCAACGTTAAGATGCAGTAAATGTTTTATGGGAACTAATTGCGAGGTTGCCAAATCATCTCATAATGTTTCCGGATGGTAATGACACTTACGTTCGATGCAACATCGCAACGCCTATTCAATTTTATGCTGCATCTGAAGACTCAGAGCATAGAATACTCCACAAAGCAGAATGTAATGTCGCTTGTCAACAAATTTGCTCGTTATGACGCGCCATCTAGTGTAATGGCAGTGATAATTTTGGCGGGAATTCAAAAGAGATAATTTCACTGGCTTTATATAACAATTATTTTAATTGTAATTTGCGTCTTCTCATTTGTATATCATGTACAGATAATAAACAATCTACATAAATGAAAACAACTTGAGATTGCAAGAATAAAATTTATTAACTGAAAACACAATTTTTAAACGAGTTTAAATCTAATAAATAAAATTTTTGGTTGGACTTGGAAATCTGTGTCTCTTGCCCTTCTTACTGGGTATACAACCGGAAATTGCATAACCAGCACGTCCCATAGTAGAAAATACTATAACACTATAACTGGCTATAACGATAAAATCACTTCTTTACTATAACATCTAAACAATTACTGTATGGTTACTAATTACAAAATTTTGATCTTCTCTTGCCATCCGTAGACGTACGTTTCGCGGTTATACCGCTCGTCAGTACGGCTTTGCAAGAGCTGTAATTTCGTATACAAATTTTATGTATATATGGTCTGAACAAAAAACTGAAAAAATGCGTAATACGTGCATTGTGAGAGAATTCATATCGAATCCCTCTCACATGTACAAACATCAATGTATGGTTACTGTGACATATGCAGACATGTGACAGCTTTAATACAACCAGTACAACTTTCTCTTTACGAATTGCCAACTTACCAAATAATATCGTGTTAATATCGCAAAACTTAAAACACCAAAATTACGGAACTCTAACAAAGCCGCATGGCATTGCGCCCTCTTTTGGCATGGCAGTGCTGCCATGGACGCCATGACAGTTCCCACTTTTCCCTATTCAGATTACAACCGGTGACTCAGACGGACTCTAAGAGGAAGGAGGAGAATGTAATCACAGATAAACTGCAGGAAATCCTGAAGAAGAGAAAGATAGAGATGAGATATATCACAGTGACGAAGATAGAGCTACTTACTGTTACTTTAAATAAGGACCAGATACCTAAAATACGAGCGAAAGGAATTTACCATCAGCTACAATGTCGATGTGGGAAGTTATATATTGGACAAACTCGTCATAGTATACAGTGCAGAAACGAGGAACATCGATGAAATGCTCAACAAGGACACAGGGAAAGGTCGGCAGTCGCCTAATACGTTCACCAAAGAGGAGATCACGCCATCGACTACGACAACGTTAAGATACTTGCCAAGGGCGACCATTACTACCAGCAAATTGTGTTGGAGTCTCTGAAAATAGTGAAGAATATGAAGAACTTCAATAGAGAAGATGGCTATATACTCTCAACAGAAGGTAGAATAGACTGGCGTACATTGTAGAAGACAATTATAAACGGCGTGGTTAGTCTTCTGGATTAAGGATCTAGGCGTAGATACGTCAGATATAAATTAATGATTGGTCTAAGAGTGGTGGAATAGTCCAATGCAACGCGTTGTAGTCACTATCTGGAAAATAAGCGGGTGTTGAATTCCACATGTGAAAATTTCGTCCTAAGAACGGCACTGCTTTCACTTGCTTTGTTGGCGGCTGAGGGGGGAGGGGAGGTGGAGGGGGTCTCCAGTCCAGCATCAACAACTCACCACCTGAGGTGTATGCGTTTTGCCATCCTGCTTCCAAGAAGATGATGGCGATGACAGGAGGATCATGTTTTGTAAATGTCCTCCTCAGTTGTTCTTTTCACGAATATCTCCGTGTTATATCACATTTCGGTCAAGCACTTTCCTTAGACTTAGGGCTTCGAGTTTCAGCGCTTTTCCTATGATAATTCACCGGTCTTATTGTCGATACTTCTAACTTTTGCAATAAACTGGGAGTATGAAGATGGAAATAAAACACAAAAAAGATTTTACATAAACTTTATTTGTGTATTGATCAACAAACGAAGGATTCAGAGTCCTAAACGGGATAGATAAGAGGAAAGAAAGTTTAAAAACATTCACGAACACGTGTTTAGTAAATAATAATTTCATATTTACGCTGATAGCACAATCGTTTTCAAAACTGTAAGGTCGTTATTCATGTAAAATAATATCATCCTAAACAAAAAATTACAGAGTATGAAATACCGTTGAATCCTGTTGAGTTAGAAATATCACAATTTTTTCGTCAGCACATTAATACATAAGTAGAAGTTGTACAAGGTCAAATTACTCCTGATTATATATCGTCCATTATTGATACTAGATCACATCAGTAAACTCGTCACTACAAAATCGTTTATTAGTTACGGGACACGTGTTTCGTTAGCAACGAGGCCAGCATATTCAAATCTCACTCATCTCACCGATAACAAATCCTGGGGTACGGAATTTACTGATGTAATCTACTCTCCGTAGCAAGTGATTGGGCATGCTGAAGTAACGCATAAATAGCAACATTTACAGTATAAATTTGAAAGTTTAAATGTGCCAAAATCATTTTTGGTTCGTCCTACATTTACACCATTTTTCTCCTTCTGTATTCAAGATTCCATTCACATCTTTCCCTTGGGGATTCTATAAGAAGTAGTACCATATTTACTTATGTCAATATATTTGGATATACGTATTTTGTAGACAACGACTTTTTTTTTTCAAATTTAGCACATTAGCAGAAAAATGGATTTCACCGCAGGACGGGCCGGGCTCGCGTTTAAAGTACCAAATCGATCTCAACGTACGTTGCGAAGTCGCACTTTTAGGAAGCAGAGAACCTTGAACAATCCGATCGTATCTATTTCTCAAAGAATGAGGTTTCTTCTAGATCCATATTTTTGCCACGAGAGCTTTCGTCGAACGAACCACAGCCGTCTTCCTCGAGAAGAGTCTCCATTGTAGGTCTGGTGAAGGAAGAAGGAAGTATTAGTTGCTAGTAAGAAATCATATTCTTCAATCTGTTAGTATATAAAATCTCAAAAAGAGTCAGAAAGTATACAAATTTCTTGCAGTCTTTCGGGATTTTCGCATCTTGGAAATAATTTGGCCAAAATCAGAACTAAAGAACCACATTAACGCTCGAAATATCACCACAGCTATGTACCACGATAAAATAGTTTCTCTATTAATAATAAAAGTGGCAACTAAAAATCTGGAAAAGATATGGGGAAATGTCATAATTTCTCATAATCTTTGGAGATTTTTGCAGTTTAGAAATAATTTGCCCAAAATCAGAACTACAAACTCCATTAATACTCGAAATATCATCAGAGCCATCTCCAAAGATGAACTAACTTGCTTATTAGTAAAGCTGACTATTTAAAATCTGAAACAGATATGGAAATTTTTGCAGTTTAGAAAATATTTGGCCAAAATCGAAACTGAAAACCTCGCTAATACTCGAAATCTGATCAGAGCTATTTACGAAGGTAAAAGAACTTGCTTGATTGTAATAATTTATACTTAAAATTTGGTATGAAAGGTATGAAAAAATGTTATAATCGCTTGTAGTCTTTCGGGATTTTTGCACCTTGGAAACAATTCGGCCAAAATCGGAACTCAAAATCTCATTCATGTTCGTAATATTGTCAGAGCTATCTGCAGAGATATAATAATAAGATGTGGGAAAAATCTCATAATTTCTTATGATCTTTTAGGATCTTTTGCATCTTGGAAACAGTTCGGGCAAAATCAGAACTTAAAACCCCATTCACACTCGAAATATCGCCAAAGCTATCTGCAAAGATTAAATAACTTGCTTTATGTGTAAATATGGCTGTTTAAACTCTGTAAAAAGTAGGACAAAAATGTCAGAATTTTTTGTACTTTTTTGGGAAGTTTTGCATCTTGGAATTAATTTGGTTAAAATCAGAACACAAAACGCTCGAAATATCATCAGAGGTATCTCCAAATATGAAATAACTTGCTTAATAGTAAAAGTGAAAGAGATATGAGAAAAATGTCATAATTTCTTATGATCTTTCGAGATTTTTGCAGTTTAGAAAATATTGGATAAAATCAAAACTTGAAATCTCATTAAAGCTTGAAATATCGTCAGAGTTATCTGCAAAGAAGAAATAGCTTGTTTACTAGTAAACGTCACTACTAAAGATCTGGAAAAGATATGGGAAAATGTTATAATTCCTTATAATTTTCCGAGATTTTCGCATCTTAGAAATAATTCGGCCAAAATCAGAACTCTAAGCCTCGCTAACACTCACAATCAGATTAGAGCTATCTGCAAAGGTGAAAATGGATACTTAAAATCTAGAAAAGATATGGGAAAATATTATAACCTCTTGTAGTCTTTCGGAATCTTTGCATCTTGTAACCAATTCGGCCAAAATTAGAACAGAAAACTCCATTAAAACATCATTAGAGCTATCTTCAAATATTAATCTATTTGCCTAATAATAAAAACGTCTATTTCGAATTTGGAAGAGATATGGGAAAAGGTCATAATTCTTTATAGTTTTCCGGGGTTTTCGCATCTTGGAAATAGTTCGGCCAAAGTTAGAACTCAAAGCCTCGCTAACACTCGAAAACTGCTCAGAGCTATCTGCAAAGGCGAAATAACTTGGTTGATTCTAAGAGAAAGGACACAATAAACAATTTGCACAAAATCAGAAATCGAAATCACACCAACGCTTGAAATATCATCAGAGGTGTCTGCAAAAATGAGATAACTTGCTTAATTGTGTCAGTGGCTACTTAACATCGGGAGAAGATATGAGAAAAAGATAATTTGTGATAGTTTTTTTCCGAATTTTTGAATCTTGGAAACAATCCCGCTATAATCAGAATTCGAAACCCCACTCACGCTCGACATGTGGTCAGAGCTATCTGCAAAGATATAATAA
Organism: Chrysina gloriosa; assembly: GCA_038088585.1. Lineage (NCBI taxonomy): Eukaryota > Metazoa > Arthropoda > Insecta > Coleoptera > Scarabaeidae > Chrysina > Chrysina gloriosa. Next base: position 8,810,757 of record CM076090.1, on the reverse strand, counting down.
TAATAACTTGGTTCATGGTAAAAGTGAAAAGATGTGGGAAAATCCCAAAATTTCTTATGGTCTTTCAGGATTTTTACACTTTTAAAAGTGGGTATTTAAAATGTGGAAAAGACATGGAAAAATGTCATAATTTCTTGTGGTCTTTTGGGAGTTTTGCATCTTGGAATCAATGCGGCCAAAATCAGAACTCGAAACCCCATTTACACTCGTAGCATTATCAGAGTTATCTTTCAATAATATTCAACTTGCTTAATTTTGAAGATAACTACCTCAAATTTGGATAAAATGTAGAAACAATGTTGTTTGATGTTTCTCAGCGATTTTCCACTTGAAGAACAATTTGGCTAGGAAAATAATTCGAATTTATTTAGCATTCAAAACGTGATTAGAGCTATTTTCCAAATCATATGTACCATCACGGACTTTAGTTGTCAGGTGCAGCCTGTGCTCCTGTTACTGCATCGGTTTTAGCGTCAAGCAAATTTTAACAGGAGCACAGGCTGTACCTCACAAGACCGGAATAACCAAAGTCCCTGATGGTACAACACGCTTAGTATTGGATACTGGTTACTCTATTGGACAAGATATAGAAGAAATATTAAATTGCTCTAAATCTTTTGTGATTTTTCCATCTTAGAAACAATTCGGCCATTATCCCCATATATAGCCCCATTATAGCCATTAAGGTTCGATGCGTCTACAGAGCTATATATGCATCTTTAAAAATACCTCAAAATACTTGTACTTCTACTATATATTTTTGGTTTATTACAATCTACAGATTACAAAAGTGTTAAATTATACGCAATTAAAAAATTGCATTTGGTGAGGATATGTGTTTACTTTACGTTCATTAAATATTATTCACATCAAGGGTTTCCCTCGTCAGAGTTGAACTTATCCACCGGTACGCAAGTATGTTTGACAAAGGAAAATGCGTACGGGCGTACATATAACGAATGGGAATAATTCAAAATAAATATTTAACCTGCGTCAAGCGAAGGGAACGTTAAACAAAACGTTGAAAGGACTTCGAAATGGGGACAAATCTAACAATGAATTATTTCGGATCAGGGTTGGAGGCTCTCACGCAGTTACGGGGCAAACTTTTCCGATTTTCTTTGGATTGCTAGAAGAGGGGTAGGCTTGCGGATGTTCGGTATTCAGCAAAAATGATTAAGAAGCCTTTCATTTTCAAATGGAAGCCTTGTAAAAGTAATGTAAACGAAAATAATAAAAGAAAATAAGCTATCCTTCAGTTTTGTGGCTGGAATCTATTCGGCCTTGGTTTAAGTAATGTTGGCTAAAATTTCCTTTCAGATTCAGCGAAGATCTGACTCCTCAACAGGCTTGTTTGGCCAAATTCCTGGGAAAACACTGCCAGATATATCAGACACACTCTAGCAGAACTTTCCTCAGGATTCTCTTTTGACTTTCCTAATACCCTTGACCCATTCCTGTCTAATGGGTATTAAATACCCAAAAAAGTGAAGACAGTAAAAAATTCTAGCGGGGACCAGACGAGATATTATTGCTGCAACTTACATTTTTATGTAGTAGTAGGAATTGATTAGCCTGGAGAAAATTAAAACAATAAAATATTTTGCGTTTTACCTTTAGTTTCCAAATAGGTAAAATGGAGGTTTTCTTCTTGTCGGCAAATGCAAAAGTGTTGCCAAATAAAGAACAATGCGAAAAACGGAACACCCCCTCCCCCTATTCTATATAGTTCTAGGTGTGCCCTCAGCAATGTAAAAAAAAAATATTTCAAAATAATTTAAAAGATATCACACCAAAGCCTGTTGGGTATTTAACTCCCCATGGCACATACTTTAAAATTTCGTCAAAACGAGCCGATCTATGGGCAGGCATTAATGGGTTAACATAATTCGTTAGAGCTTTATGAATTTTACACGACTTAATTCTCCTCATTTCCTATCCAACCAAAGGGTCTCAACGTTGGGATGAAAATTATTTGAGAAATGGCATTGCGCCGGGTAAACAGGTTGATCGGTAATCAAAAATGCTTGGAAAATTAACTCGCGGTACCTCCACCATGAACGGGTACCCATCATAAGAGGGACTAAAACCCCAGTATAAATAAACATAAACCCAATTCAAGGTGATAATCGGTTGTTCAGTTACTCAACGCGACGGGCCGATATCGGCAGAAAACACTTATTTTCGAAGTAGTCCGAAGGAAATTAATTTTTCAGAAAATCGGGTCATTTAGCTTTTTGATAGATGAAATGTTAGTGCCGATTGGTACACAACAATTAATTTGCAGAACATCATCTGCAATTTAAGGAAAAATCAACCGAACCGCCAAACATAGTTCTTCATCACATCAGATCTCGCACAGTTGTTTAAACAATTAACTATTTACGAAGGTAGATTGACAAGTTTCCGCAATCGTTCCTAAGGGGTTGCTATTTTTTCAAATAGTTTATGTCGTGGTGTTGGCAACTCTTTCATATCAATCGACTGTAAATGTTAAATCGATCTGTCGAATAGTTTTCAATTATTGATAAAAATGAAGTTCAAGCGGTCATAAAAAATTGTCTCTTTGGAAGGGGAAAACCGAGAGGATTCATCACCTTTATTTTCTCCCGTTGGGTTTTGGGAATTTAAGCGACTACCACGCCAGAAATTTTGAAAAAGAAACAAACTATAACCTGGTTTTGGCAGATCGTCGAATAAAAGTGCGCAAAATTGAGGAAGCCGTGGGCATCTTTTATGAACGCGTAGTTCATAGTTTACATAAGGAATTGGGTTTAAAAAGCTTTCTGCAAGATGGGTGCCACGTTTGCTCAATGCGGAGCAAAAACGCACTCGAACTCGAACCGCAGCCTATAGTTTGGAAGTGTTTGCGAGGAATCCGACGGATTTTAAGAGACGTGACCATAGATGAGACCTGGATTCACCACTACACACTAGAAACGAGAATGCAATCAAAACCCAAGTGGATTACACGCGGCGAATCGGTTTCGAAGAAGGCAAAGACCATTCACTCGACTGGGTAGGTGATGGCACCGGCTTTTTTGGACGTAAAAGGAATTTTGCTAATTGGTTATTTTTAAAAAACCAAAACTGTTACTAGTTAATATTACACAACACTTTTGGACAAATTGAAAGCAGCAATTCAGGAAAAAGACGCCCGGGAATGGTTAAGAAAAGTTGTTGTTTTACCACCACATGTATTATTTTGTTTTCATCGTCATTCCAGAAACTTTTCAATCTATCCTCATAAAACGGGGATACTTCGAATTAATGTGTGACTGCGCATATCTTCGCGATTGATCACCTAAATGAATTGTTTCCAATCATCAAAAGTCAAATTCGTGGTTAACGTTTCTTCAACTCCAGAAGAGATTGTTAAAGGCGTTCAGAGAGTTTGTTTCTAACGTGCCGACTTCACCGTGGAGTCAATGTTTCAAAAATTAGTTCCATCGGATCGAAATTGAGGAAATTGAAGTTTATACGAAATGAAAATCTGTAGTATGACCTGAACGAGGGCGTGTCTGGGCCGTCTTACATGCAGCGATTCAATGATTTTACATTTGTTGGGGCCATCATCCAAGTATTACATAAATAACGAGATCTAAGATTTATATCGGATTTATCTATTCTGATCTGTCCGTAATCGAGATACTTTACTATATATATATATATATATTTCGTGACCTTTTTATACTTATCTTATATGATAGAGATCTACCACTAATAGGTCAATAAAACAAGGCTGGTTTGAGCGATAGTTATATTTTCAGAACGTTTACAAACGTTTTCGGTGTTCCGAAAATATAACTATCGCTCAAACCAGCCTTGTTTTATTGACCTATTAGTGGTAGATCTCTATCATATAAGATACTTTACTATAGAAGTCTACTACAAAAGATAATTTCGCGAATCATAAACACTCTCCGAAGTTTGAGAAACTCCGCTTAAAGGAATTTTCTCACCTCAGTTCTTACGGTTTCTTCCCAGAAAATCAATTAAGTTTGAAACATAAGTATATCCACAATCTAAGCAGAAAATTCCAGTAATGGTATATAGTTTTCCGATTAACTCGCGAACCCCATAACAAATAATTAGCGATAAAAGGTTGTTTACAAACTTCGATATAAACTTTAAGAAAATCGTTTCGTGCGAAAAATACGCGACGATGTTTGGAACCAAAATCAAATTCGAACCAGTAGATTAGATGGTAGGGTGTGCCGAGCGCGCTGCCGCAATTAATATAGTTAGGGCTAATTAATCGATTTTAAGCGTAATTTACCTTCGATCCTCTCGTGGCACTCTTTCTCAGCCGTTGTCGCCGGAGGGCAGAAGAGGACAGCGAGCGTGTTGCGAAGAACCGCCCTTGGCGATGGGAATGGAGACGAGGGTGGTCGTTGTTCCGACGGAACTGGTCGATTCCCTCTTCTTGAAGAAACTACCCGATAATCTGAAAATGTTCAATTGTAACTAAGGATTTTTCGTAACTACACTGTTAAAAACTGAACGGATGTCGGCAAAAGAAACTTGTGGATAAAATAAATTAAGTTTCGGAAACATTCCTTTAATACCGTTCTTGGGTGCATTTCGTTCCATACCCAATTAATTTCTGAATTGTCCTTTTCTTGCGTAGTGGTAGTGAAAAAGGAAATAAGGGAATACATGTTGAGAGAAAGAATTAGAAAAAAAAAAAAGAAAAGACACATCGTTACATAAGCTAGTAAATACGAGGGCCGTGCCAAAAGTCAGGGAGTCGCAAAGTACTTTTGTCTGGGTGTGGTGACAGTAACCAGCAATCACGGAGACTCCACTTGCTTCTATCGTCGATTACGAAGTTTGTGCTGTTATTCGTTTTTTTAAGGCAAAAAATAACAGTGCAACAGAAATTCATCACGAGTTATGCAGCGTGTACGGTGAAGCCGTTGTGTCAAGACCAGGCCCCTTATGGGCAGGTCGTATTGCACGACGGTTGAAAAACGAGTACAATCGAAATAAATTTGAAAAACAAAGCTCATTTTGGAAATTGAAAGGAATACAATAATAATAGCGACGCTTACAAAAACGTCTTTAGAATGATGAAAATTGTGCAGACGTTGTCAGTGACACAAGTTCATTGTGAATATTCCAAATTGTATTAAGAATCACTTAAGAAATATATTAAGTGATGATAATGTAGATGCGCTGAATGTAATGAACGGACGCAAAGATTCATCAATGGTTATTGATAATGAAGTAGTAATTAAAGAAATATGTAAGGGTAGTCCTAAATTTTCTAGAAATTGAATAAGTTAAACAATAATTTTAATAAAGTTGTGATTTTGCATAAGCATTGCATTTTCTTGCTTTTTTTTTTTCAAAGAAAATGGGCCGCTATTCCAAAACTTCTCGGTCCAATTTGCATAACCAGTCCAACCCTGGTCGATGCCAATGGTTTCTCGCTGGCGTCAATTATATATTGAAGAGAGAACAACGTTACACGATGAACAGCGAAGCGGTCACCTCTCCGTGCCAATTTCTTTTGGGACGTCTCTTGTAAGACTACGTAAGTACAATCATCTTACAAGAAGCCCATTCTGGAACACAATCTCGACATTCCTTGTCAAGTATACCGATGGGGTCCTTTGAAGCAAATCTGTTTTTGGAGTAGTAACTACAACCCTTTGATTTATTCTCCAGGAAAGATGTGGCAATCAAGATTTGGTTCCAGACAGAAGTAGAAGCTAGTCAAGTTTATACAAAATAGTATTCGTCATAAATATTGCACTAATCGGCTGCCTTTTTCAGCCAATAACTGAAGTCCAGGTTCATACGAAAACACAGCATAATCGAAACACCACGTTCACTATATTTGACAAATTTGAGGTGAAAGCGCTCAATTACATAGACATATGTTCCATAAGTGGGATACCATATCGCAAAACCATACTGCAACCTGTTACATTTCCAGAAAGAAGCTTTTGGCATTTCAAATGAGCTGTAATACATTGTCAGTCCTCGGAGCAGTATAAACGCTTCCAACTCTTCAAGTTCTTCAAATAGTCTTCAACCCAACTCAAGTGACTTTATTGCTGCTATCGGAAGGCTGGTGTAAACGCAAACCATAAGAAATGGGCTACATGACGAGGGGTCATAGGCGGGAAGACCAGTGATATGTTTTCGACTTAATAAAGACCACAAATAACGCTCGCAAAGGCGCATAGGAACTGGTGACGTGATGATTAGGTTCATTTTTTACACAAACAACCAGCCGCGTTCAATTTGGCATGAATCTGGGATCCAAAGTAACGCACAATTTCTTCGAGAAAGGCTACAATATAATAGTGGGGGTGCAATGACATAGGGCGGAATGAGTAATGAAGGTTGCATCGATGTTCATCTTACCTGAACCTGAGAAAGACCACAATATGAAGATGGGGATGGTTCTCTTAATGCCCAAAGGTACCTCAACGAAATCTTGCGACTAATTGTTCACAAGCAATCAGCAATTTTTGATTTGGTGTGAATCTGGAACCCAAACTAACGCACAATTTCTTCGAGCAAGGCCATATTATGATAGTGGGGATGTAGTGGCAAAAGGGGGAATGAATTATGAGGGTCGCACCCATCTTCATCTTACCTGAGCCTGAAATAAGGCTCAGTTTGATTGAGAAAGACCAAAATATGAAGATAGGGAATGCCCAAAGGTTCCTCAACGAAATCCTGCGACCGATTGTTCCTCTATGCTGAAAGAATGGAAGAGCGGTTAACTTCTATGGACTATAATGCCTGTCCACATCGAGCTAGCATTGTTGTTGACTGGTTGGACCAAGTGGGAGTCGAAAGGATGGATTGGCTAGCAAATTCTCCTGATTGTAATCCAGCCGAACGTGCATCGATTGCGGAACTTTATATAGCTCTGCGATAAGAATGAAGTCGAATTCCGCAAGGGCTGTTAGATACTTTGATTGGTTCCATGCCTGTACGATGCGCAGCCTTTTAGCACGTATTAATTATTAGTAAATATGCAGTAGATGTGTGTATACTATGTTCTTCCTTTCTCACATTTTTGTAGTTATTATTTGCGAAATTAGAATACATCCTTAAATTTTTTTTTTTGTAACTTATACACCCACTTGCGCACTTCTTCAATTTTGGAAGTATTCAATATATATAATAATAATAATAATAATAATAATAATAATAATAATAATAATAATAATATTTATTTATTACCCAACAGAATAAATCCAACAAGGAGCAATACAAAAAAGAAATATGGATAATACGGATAATACGAAAAATTAATACAGTGCAAAAAATATAATGTATAATAAGGTGGTGATAGTATCAATTACAAATCAATATCAAAAATAGAATACAATGAAAAAATAAAACATATCAAAACAGAGATTACAGGATTATGTATATTGAATATTGAAGTTCTTAGCGGAATGAAATAAAGGAGCTTTAAGAAGAATATTTGTTCTTGGCGTAGGAACCATGATTAAGTCACCCGATCTTGATTCAAGGCGTGGCACCAGAAAGTTGACCTTTGACAGTAATTCCGGGGCATCCAGCTTACCATAAATCAAATTCACCATAAAGGAGGCACTGATGTGGATTCTACGCTGAGCCAGTGATTGAAAACCATGTCTCTCTAATAGATCATTATAATCAGTATTATGAATCGGATAAAAACCGTCCTGCTTGTACGACAGATACTTCAAAAATCGTCTCTGTATTCGTTCTATTGCTTTGGAATGAATACTGTATATCGGAAACCAGACCGTAGACGCATATTCCAATCTGCTGATAACCAGAGCGTAGAACAGTGAACATATTGTATTCAAATTGGTAAAATCTTTACATGTTCAAATAATGAACCCCAGTGTTTTATAGGCAGAAACAGTAACGGCAGATATATGCTCAGAAAATGTCAACGCCGAATCAAAAGTGACACCCAAATCTCTGACGGATGACAAGCAAGAGATAGGTATATTGTCGATATGGTAAGCTGAGTTTATTATGCTTAATTTCCTAGTATATCTAACGAAGCAGCATTTTTCGATATTTAGAGTGAGCTTGTTATCAGAACACCAAGAAAAATTAAGTTTAAATTTTGCTGTAGAAGATCAACATCCGAATAAGAAAGTATGTTATGATAGATTTTGAGATCGTCGGCGTAAGCCAAGACAGGACATTGAATCGATATAATGAGATCATTTATGAACAGGTTAAACAAAAGTGGACCAAGGTTCGAACCCTGAGGGACTCCTGAGGCTGATACGTAATATTTAGATTTGAATCCATTGTAATAAACGTAATTCTGGCGGTTTGTTAGGTGTGATTCAAACAAGGCTAACAATGCGTTATCGAAGTTAAACGAGCTTAGTTTGTGAAGTAATATTTTGTGGTCAATACTGTCAAAAGCTCTATAGAAGTCAGTATATATTACGTCCAGTTGCCCACCCAAATCCAATATCTCAGCTATAACCTGCGATATAGTGCACAAATTGGTGACGGTTGATCTACGTGAGGTAAATCCATGCTGACAGAAGGACATAGAGGATTTAGTGAGAAATGCGACTTGTTCATAAATCAACGACTCGAATACCTTCGCAAATGCAGAAATAATTGCGATGGGACGGTAGTTTTTAGGATTGCTGGCATCACCTCTCTTAAACACCGGACAAATTCTTGCTATCTTCCAGGCATCTGGAAAGACGCACGTGTGTAAAGCTTTGTTGAAAATCACGCATAACGGTTCAGCAAAAATCGAGGCACAATCTCTCACCACAAAACAAGGTATGTTGTCATGACCAGCAGAGAATTTATTTTTCAGTCTCTTAATATGGCGTATTACATCGTCAGTGGTGATGGAGCGGATGTGCACCAATGGATGGTTAGATGGCACATCAGATAAACCATTAATTGTGTCACTCTGCAAAAAGGCATCCGAGAAAACAGACGCGAAAGCATCTACAATGCTTTCCGGTGTATTATATTCCTGGTTAGAATCACAAAAGTTTGCTAGGAATTCTACTCGAACATTTCTTCGATCTAATGTAATTCCAGAAGGAACGGGGGTCAAGCGATAATCTATGTTGTATATTTTGATTGTAGATATGGTAAGCTGTGGAGATCTTAGCCTTGACGGATTTCCGTAGCCTCTGAAACTCACGCCTAAAATGCATGCTACCAGTTGTTTTCCATTTTCTATAATAGTATTTCTTTATTGATAATTCGTTCTTTATATCTGCCGTAAACCATAAAGGATGCCTCAAAGAATTTTCAGCTGCCGTCAAAGGCACAGACAGCTCGAGGATTTTGAATAGTTTTACATAGAATTCATAAACTACTTCATTTATATCAGTATAGTTATGCAAAAAAGACCAATCAACAAGCAACAAATCCGAATAAAGTTTATTATAATTTGCCTTGTAGAAATTATATCTTTTGTTTACATTGGAAGGAAAGGGTAGAGATGTACACGTTGGCATAAAAGTGAAAGACATACTCAAGGCTGGATGATGTAAATCCTCCAAAACCAGTGGAACCGAATCATGTTCAATTTTAAACAAATAATCACAATTAGACAAAATCAAATCAAGCATCCGACCATTATCATTTAAAATGTGATTGAATTGTGTAAGATTTAGGGATGTTTGAAATAGTAGAAAAGAATTTAGTTTAGGATCAATGATCGTAGGGTCAATAAAGTTTGGTAAATTAAAGTCGCCTATTAACAGTACAGATTTGTCTGAGACAAATATCTCTAGTAATTCAAAGAATTCTTCAAATAAAGATACGTCAAGATCTGGAGGTATATAGAGAAGAATAATATAAATATGTGCAAGATTCAAGGTAATGTTCAAAATCAATAAATCGTTAAGAGGTACAAGCTCTTTAAACATTGTGGCGTCAACAGAAGAACAAGCAAGAGAGAACTTGAGATAGCAGCAACTACTCCACCACCCAGTGATCTACCGGTGGTACGGGGATCACGATCACATCTAAACACATTGTAGTCCATTGGAAAAAGTTCATTGTTGAAAAAAGAATCAGAGAGCCAAGTTTCAGTTAAAAGTATGATGTCAAATGGAGAAGAATAGCTAGCATTATATATATACAATTCTGTAAAATAGTTACCCAAACATTGTTGATTTCGTATTTAAAATAGTTTGTTTGTGCTTTTATATCCTCCGTTATGTTTATTTCATCGTTTCCCTTTTCGTTTATCACTACTTCTAGATATTTAAACTTCTTCACTTTTTCAATTTCTTTACTATCTATTTTTATTAACATCTCCGTATTCTCTTCCATTCCCCACCAAAATCACTATATCGTTGGTATACGCATATTCTGATATTTTTATAAGTATCATTTCTCTGTAGTAGTCTTATTCCTCCGTAACTTTTACATTCTTTTGGGTCTCCTTTTTGAAGATCAGTATTATTGCTCCCACTTTCCAGTCTTGGGGTACTGTCTTTCTTTTTCTACGCCTTGTTAAGTAGGTACTTTCAGGAATACTTTCCTGCCCTCTTCGTCCATCATTTTTAACATTTCCGTTGTGATTTTATCATGTCCTGGGGCTTTACCATTCTTCATCAGTCCAATTGCTTCTACCACCTCTCCGTCTTCGATTCTTTCCTCCTCTCCTTCTTTTCTATCTGTTCCCACTCCTATTTACTTACTATACTTCTCTCTTTTCTCGTTGATTTTATAGCTCTAGAGAATAATTATGGTTTTCTTGTTTATTGTCTTCCATTTTCTCCCTCAGCTCTTTCCAGGCTTTGATTTTTGTGTCCACTATGTCTTTAGCTTTCTTCCTCTCTTCCTTATATTGCTGGTACTTTCCCGCTTCTTTTGTTCTCAGATATTCTAGCCATTCGCTCTTCTTTTTTATATTTGTTCCTCTATTTCTTCGCTCCATCAGTGTGTCTGTTCTTTATTTAAATTTCTTCGTATTGTTCCACAGCTTATTTTTGCAGCTTTGAATGCAATATTTTTAAATTTCTCCCAGCATTCTTCTATGTCTGTTGTGTTCAACTCCCTCCCTTTGTTTGTTCTATTTCTTATTTCATGAAAGAAATAAATAGTTAACGATTAAAGTCAATTGATTAATTAATAGCTACCTATTTTAAGCTTTAAATGCATATACTATTTACTACAGTAAGACCACAGAGGAAACGAAATCGACACAATCGATGAAACGAATTCCGACCAGTCACGCAAACATTTACATTTCCTATTCCCATGAATGGGGTAGAACTCGACATATCTTTGATGCAACTACATAGGTACATCTACAGAGCATCACTTCAAGTACATATTTCCAATACATTTTCCAAATAGAACAAAATAAAGCGGAGATGTAAAAGGCGATGCGGCGATCGTGTAAGCATACCTCGCGTTCTCCTTGCAATAAACCCTGTTCGTATCAGACAAAATGCCGCGTGATTAATTAGAATTATACGCTCTTATCTCGTGACCTATAAATCGGCCAGCACTTGATTAATTAATGCCGATCTTCACCGAGAAAATTGGAAACGGAGTGATGGAGAATCAATTTAAATTGATTCTATCGCAACCGTTTTGCACAATTAGGACCCCTGGAGAGTCCCGGCGAGGGTAATTTTAGATAGAATTTATGATTTCGCGTACAAATATAATATTTCGAGAATCGGCGAGTTGGAGTATCGCCAATTTTAGATGCTTTGATTTAATTTTCTTTTTATATCATTCTTCAAAACTTCTGTAACGGCCTCGGTACATCAATATTTTTTGTTTTGTGAAATAATCAGCGGTTGTTAGCTGATGTGAATATCAGCAATGGCGTAGTTTTCGTATTTAATAAAACTGAAGCGGGGGCAACCACGATGCGTTTGGTATCACCAATTGTTTTTATATCATTCTTAAAAACTTTTATAATGGCCTCCGTACATCAATAATTATTTTCCTAAATATAATCAATAATAATAAGAAGAAAAGTGTCAATTTTCCAATTAACATTGTAGAAAATGTAAATTCCGTACCTACCTAAAGGATCTGAAATGAAAAAAATTAAAAATAACAAAAACAAGAAGGTGCGAAGGTCATTGAAGATGTGCTAATATTTTCCCGATACTCACCGTAAACTGTCCCTCGACCTCGGCGACCAATCCTTGCTGCTGTAACGTGTTCTACGTGATCCTAAGGATCTCGTCGTATGCCAGCTGGTAAAGTGATGTTTCAAAGTGTTTTTCACTTCCGCGTTTAAGAAGCAGTAGAAGAGTGCCACGGAAAATCCCTGCGAACAAACAACGAAAATCCCGTTAATCGGGCGATATGGTGAGCACGGCAAAGTCCTGGGGATTAGAGATATGTATTTGTGGATCGATTAAATAACAAAAAAAAACGTATCGTATCGTTGTACAGTTTGTTCCCATTTTACTGTTTTGTAAAGCTTAATAAATGATGATAGTAACTTCTTTTTGTGTGAATTATATTTCTGGTTTCTTTAACGAGACAAATGATCAAATCTTTTTCTATATAAAATAAATAAAATTACCCTTACCCTAACTAAGTTGCCGAAATACGTATCCGGAATTATTTCCGAAAGGTGTGGTGGGGGTAGTTTTATTTATTTTATATATTATTTTAACCACAGTCTCCTCATTTTTATTTTTTATCATTTCCTTTTTTATCAATTACCCTTTTATATTGTCGAAAACAAATAAATGGGAAGCGGTATGTAAAAGGGGCATGTGGACGTCATTTATTTAAATTTTCGGAAGGCATTCAATCAACTATACCTTGTTCAGAAATAAAGAGACGAATTTCCGAACGAACCCCAACGCGGCAAAATAAAGCAATACTTCGAGAAAGGCAGAGAAAACAGCAGAATATAATAAACACCGCAATAACTAGCGGTAATAAACAAATGTCAATACATTTGACAAAATTACGTACACGATACGATTATGTCAGGATTGGTGCAGTGTAATTTGGTACCGCTTTCGACCAATCACAATTTACTATAAAAGTGGTGTGTTCAGAAATTCGTCTCTCTATTTCTGAACAAGAAAATCAATCCTTTCAAATTTGCTGATCCCCTTGATTGCTCTTCTGCATTCGTACTTAATCGATAAAACATCTTTCGTTAGATATCGTAACTACACTTCCTCCCAGCGTGTACCACATTTGGGATACCACAGTGGTCTAACTTAGGCTCCTAGTTTTTCTAATTTTCATTGATGATCTCAGTAATCTTCGGTTTGAGAAGCCCACTGACGATCTTCAGCTTTTTCCCTCTGTCGACTCTATAAGTTATTATTAACTCCTTCAGACTAGTATTAATATCGTCTCCAATTGGTTTCCCGCCTCTAGATAGTTTTAATATTACTAAATGTGTTCATATGACCTATACTCAAAGATTGCGATCAATAGACCATATTTGAATATTATTTGGGGTGTCTCGTTCTGAAGTCTGAACTGCCTGACGTGATCTGTGTGTTCTCTTTGATACCACTCTCTCTTTCTCTAGCCATATCAAACATCATCAACAAAAACTATAAGCTACATATATGGTTTTATTTTTCGTAGCTATCAAGACCTTCAGAACCTTCACACTCCCAGCATGCTTTTCTTTGATTTAATAAGACTTTTTGGTTCCATATCTATAATTGTCACATCAATGCCATCGAAGCAGTTCAGAGGAAATTCGTTAAATTTATGTACTACTCATCGCACAGTGCATATCCAGCTATATATTATTTATTTGTTTTATTTTATTTATTTTATTTTATTTATCTTATGTTATTTATGTTATTTATTTTATTTTATTTATTTTATTTGTTTTTGATTTATTTACATCAGAGAAGGTAACAGAAGGCCCCATAGCGGCTTCCACCAAAGTTTAAATGGTTATGTACATACATTCAAACTGTTACAATTTGTTGTTAAATTACAACATATGATTCTAAATTATAATTACGAGGGTACATTGAAAAGTTTCCAAAATGACAATGAAAACAAAATAATACGGATTCAAGTTATATATTATTTTTCAATATACTCTTCTCGAAGCTCAACACACTTGGTTCAACAAATCTCTATCTTTTCGATTCCTTCCCGGAAGTGACTTAGTTCGAGGTGCCCAGAATGATCGTTTACAGCCTTTATCAGATCTTCATTCGACTAAACTCTCGTTCCACCCCCAAATCTTTTCAGTTTCGGGAACAAGTGGAAGTCTGGCAGAGGCAAATCAGGCGAATAATTTATCCAGAAGTGTTGTGTAATATTGGCCAGTAACAATTTGGCTTTTCCGGGATAACCAATGTCCAAGAAAACCAATGTCGCCACCTTTCCAGTCGAGTGAATTGTGTTAACCTTCTTCGCAATTGATTCACAACGTGCAATCCACTGTTTTGATTGCATTTTTGTTGCTGGTGTGTAGTGGTGAATCCAGGTCTCATCCATGGTCACGAATCGTCTCTTGAAATCCGTTGGATTCGTCGTTAAGACTTCCAAACAATCGGCTGAGGTTCGGGCCCCAATACGTCTTTGCTACCAATTGAGCAAATGCGGCACCCATCTTGCAGAAAGCTTTTCTAAACCAAACCAGGACTAAGTAAGTAAGTATTATTATTATTATTATTTCCTTTTATATAAATCGACAGGGAATTTACAATTATATATTTATAAAAAAGTAAAAACACAATATGGAACATCCAACCAGTGCTATCGCAAAAGCAGCAACTCGCTCCGGATTTTATTATTCATCGCCTTATTTTCCGTCACGATCGCCGCTGTTTATCTGTGCAGAAAATGGACACGTTGGCGCGTGAAAATTTTACTGTCGTGCCGAGCGCGGAAAAATCACTACGTTAATCTGAATTTAATATTAGCGCCTCCGGTTCCGGGCGTCCGTTCCTATACGCAGACGAATCTTCTATGTGTGTACGTATGTATGTACACATCACAGAGACTTTCGCTTTGCATCGCCCCGTCCGAAGCTGGCAAGCGAAGCGTTAGAAGGGACGTTGGACGGTCAAAAAATCGGGACTGTTTAAATTTGCAACGGTTCGAAAGCGGATAAGATGAGCAGCCTTTGATGTAGTTCGCTGCGTCAGGAAAAATGTATTGAGAAGAGAAGTTTGTTCATGGGATCCCGTTGGAATAACAATTCAGCAAGCTTTATGGGCATGTATCGATCTAGGAATGACCTAACTCCATCTACGCTCCAAAATGATTTCGGACTTTAGCGTGTGCCTTACCGGTACACGCTAAGGTCCAAATGAGGTATGAGAAAATGATTGGAATCGACCAGAAAACGAGGACGAAAAATTGGGTATAAATTTGAAACGAATCGAATAAGAGGCCACCTGTAACTATTCATGGGCAACCAAATCAATTACGTTAATTAAATTCGTTTTGTGATTGCACCTTAGACTTATAAGGAGAGTTGCTTACTAGCGCCAACGAGCAGTGGCGGAGGTTCGATACAATCTTCAGTATTACTGCGAGTCTCAATGAGATCTGTTGTGTATACAAGCACGCTGCCGTAAATACTATTTGTCAGTTCTACGTTTGTCTTAGTAATGTTGCCTTCGTTGCGAAAACGACCAATGTCTTTATTTTCAAAAAATCATTAATTTGTGTTTGTTTATAGTGACAGATGGTTTCTCTAAAAATTGCATTTTCTACTTTGTTCATATTTTTTAAGGTTTCCTTTTCTACCACCATACAAGAAAAAAATGCTCTGATTGTTTTTAGGGCCTCCAAAACGTCGTTTATTTTTGACGTAATTATTTCTGATGAATCTTCATCCTCTTCATTTTCCACTTCTGATGGTGCATTGTAATCGGCGATTAGTGTCTCAAGGCTTAAAACTTCATTGGTCACTAGCCCATTGTCGAAGTCATCAAAACTTTCCAATTCAGTCAATCTTACTTCCATTTGTAAAAGGTCTCGCGAGCCTTCATCAATTTCTACCTCTTCGGTTTCATCTTCCCTTGTAAAGCTACCAACACCTGCTTTTTAGAAAAAATTAAAAATGGTCTCTTTCGTAATGTCCATCCATGCAGCGCATAAAAAAGTGGATAGCACCAAAAACAGAAATTGTTGGAGAAGTCGAATCGATAGATATCGTTGGACCGTCCTTTTCCTGTAACCTTGCTTCAGAACTTTTATGATGCCTTGATCAAGTGGTTGAAGCTCACTTGTGGTGTTAGGTGGTAGGAAAATCTAGTTGATATTTTTGAGATTTACCTGTTTCGGATGCGCAACGCAATTGTCGACAAGCAAAAGTATTTTTCCGTCTTTCAATTCGAAGTTCCACTCATTAAGCCATTGCACAAAACTATCTCCAGTCATCCATGCACGAGATTGAGAAGAATACATGCAGGGAAAGGTTTTCACATTGTTAAAGCAACGTCGCTTAGCGTATTTTCCAATTACGAGCGGTCTTTTCTTGTATGTGCCTGTGCAAATCGTGCATACGCGGACCGTTAGGCGTTCTTTGCTTCATTTTCCTCCGTGGCATTTTTTCATTTTTTAAAACTAAAGATTTATCAGGCATCACTTTAAAAACAATCCGAATTCATCCGTATTATAAATTTCGGAGGGATTGTAGCCAGAGGCGAGGGTCGACATTTCACTTTTCCAGTCGAATGTCACATCAGGATCTACTGAATTTGACTCACCATAAATTTGTTTGTACACGATAGAATGTCTGTTCTTAAATCTATCGAGGCGTCCAGTTGAAGCGGTAAAGTCTGTTATTCCAAGGCCGTCGGCCACTTGGAGGGCTTTTTCTTGTAAAATTGGGCCACTTACCGGGATATTCGAGCACCTGGGCCTGGACGAATCAACTTTTCAGAATCGCGTCTAGCTCTTCATATTTCGCGGATCGTATTTTTTACGACTGGTTCCCTCATGCACCAAAACAAATTCACCGCGCTTCTATAAGATTGTACGTAAAGTTAAAGCATTGATGCCTTTTGACGCCTCAAAATCTTTTTCATTTAAATTGGACTTATCAAAGTTTTTTATAAGACCACTTTTTTCTTTTTACGAAAACGATTTTCGCCGCATGTTGCCAGCAGCGTAAAAAGTACAAGACTGAAAGGAAACCGTGATTACGCAACCGCCAAATGAATAAGTCACATTCTTGGAAAATTGTCTAGCCAAGATTCGTGGAACATCTTGGTGGGATTTGTTGATACTAATATTTCATAGAAATCGTAATGATGTTCACTTCCCAGAAATATGTAGACCATTTCCGTCTGTTTTTTGAACATTTATTTTAATTTAATCATATCCCTTTCTAGTGTTTACAAAATAAAGTTAAAAAATTAATAATTGAAGTATGTATGTACATTAAAGAATATCCTTCAATGGGGTGCTATAAGCGGGGAATGGGAGCGTTATAACGAATAAAAGTACTATAGAAAATTAGTCGCTGGGATCGGGATCAAGGAAAAAGCGTTATAGCCGGGAGTTTTACTGTAAATACATTTCTTCCCCACGCCACACTCGGTTTGCTGAAACAGCTTTGGAAATATATCTGATGTTGCAGATACTTTACAGATGTTATTCACTTTGTGATTTCACGAATGATTTTTAAGACGGTAAGTGTTTGAGCACGCATTATACTTTATTTCTGACCATTAATTTGATGTATAAACTTTTATGCGTCCGCCACTGGCTGTTGGCGCAAATTAAGCAACTCTCCTCATAAGTAATTTCAGAAATAACCCGCGTTTTCCATCTTTGTAGCAAAAATAGAACGGAAACTGGGTATTTCTTTGCGTCAACCTTCAATTGCGTTATTTTTCTTTGCGTTTATTTGCACAACTACCATCAGATCCAATGCAATTATTTTCCCTATAATTGTCTAAACGTCTTCGCGCCGCCTTTAATTAATTTCGCCGTTTATACACCGTCGGCGTAATCGCCGGATAGTAATTAACTTTTTGCGTGGAAAATTTTCCGTTAGATGAACGAGAGCAATTTCGAGAAAATCGAGGAAATTGTAGAAGGCAAGCTGCATTAGCGGAAGCGAATGTCGATGAAGAGAGGATATGACAACGTAATCTTGTTTTTTTATCCGCTCCTCTACAGGACAGTGAGGCTTTATTTTTCTGCGCGTGCTTTAATCCGAAGACGTATTACAACGGATTAGTGCCTTAGTAATTACTTACTGCGTCGAGGAAAGCGACCACCTGTGACATCCTTCGAGGAATAATTTAGATGGTCAGTTCCTGTAATTAGAGTGTAAATACAGCAAGGGGATAAGTCGATGGTGCAATTAGAATTTCTTTTTCTTGTTGTGAGCGGAAAATACGTTTTAGTACTACTTTTGTAGTCTGCCCATTCAAATAATTAAAATTTTATATGTGGTACACATAAATACTACAGGATTCAATTTTTTTGCGGTAGTTGAGGCCATCCTTCTGTTAAAATTTCTTAGTTTTGGGAAATACATTCGAACTTCTGTCAGTCGAATTCCTATTGCGACTCCAAATTCAACAATCGAAAATAATTTGATATATAATGAACGTGTTTTATTGTAGTTTGTTCAACTAATCTAACTGTCGCTTCTTCTAGTTCTCTTGTCTCTCTCTAGCTATTGTAGTATATCAAACTTCACAATTAATGTTGTGGTTATGGTTTTCAATTGTCATTCGGTTTATTTTGCGGGTCTATTTATACCTTTTCGACACCACGCCCATCACCTTCTGAGCATTTTATTACCCTACGGGTGTTAGCTTCTGATTTTAACTCCAGGCAGAGACGTTTAATGGGAGAAACAAACGTAACTAGAAATAAAATTAATAAGCATTATAAAAAGCATAGATTAAAAGATAGAAAAGCATTGTAAACATTCAGACACATACACACAACACTTTTACATTACAAGAATTCATAATAACTACTGGATAAATAACCAAGGTTACATCGACATTCAATACAGGTTTCTATAACAGCGATATGCCTGGATGAACTGGAGTCGGGGAGAGTTGAAGTTTTCGTTTCGTGGACAACGAAGAAATGAAGCAGTGTGGTCCTGGTTTCCAAAAATAAATAAAAAGTTTGTTTGGTTAACGACGAAGAAAAATTGACAAGATAGATAAGTCAACAAATAAGTCAATAAATATATTTGGAATAAAGGGGTTTTAAGAAGAAGTACCAGTGAATAAAAGAACCTCACCATACCAATGAAGATAGAATCTAAGAAGGGGAAGAATCCATAGAAATTAAAGGTGCATCGAGAATAGAAGTTAAGAGAGAAGATATAGGAAGAACGATCAACTGAAAAGAAATTACGCTCACACACACACACACAACACTAGGTAATTATTTTGATTTTATGTTAAATATTTACTCAAAATTTATAAATATAATTTGTTATAATTTATGATTTTTATATCATTAATTAAGAGCTAGACCTGTGCAATTTTGTTTAAGAAATTTAACTAAATTCTCAGTACACTACATATATGATCGCTCCATCATCGACGTAAACCACTATCTGGTGATTTTTATATATTAAATAAATACTTCGGTTTAGTGGATTGGTTCCAGCACATCAATCCTATTCTGATGCCAAACTCTTCGGATACTTCGCCTTTTATTTTTACATTGCCTGTTGTTTTTCTTAGTGTCATATCTACCGAAACAAATAATTTTTGAGGTATCCCAAATGTTGAAGAAAAAGTTGTTAAATAGTATAAGAATAAGAAAACTACTAGGAAGAACACGCATTTCATGAATGAATAATTTGAGACAGCCAATGGTGTCTGTGGAATTAGTTAGCGCAGTACGGTTAAAATTTAAAATAACAACGATGATAGCCAACCTTCTTAGAGGGGACGGCATTAGAAGAAGAAGAAGGAAAAAGGTCGGAGAAGCAGCAATGGACAATTGTAGAAATAAGTATTACTCTAGGAAAAATATAGTTTGAGGAGGTACATGAATTTGTTTGTTCGAGTGCCGGAATATGAGGAAGAAGTAGAGGTAAAGGAGAAAATAATACAAGCAAATAAAAATACTGGAGTTCTAAACCACCAGCTAAGAGCAAAACAATGGTCTAGAAATACCATATTGCGTCTTTATAAGAATGTATTGAGACCAACAGCAATACATAATAGTGGTAAAATTTGATTACTTGATGAAAGAACGGAAGAAAGAGTGTTGAGATGGCAAGAAGGGTAACGAGAAAAGTATTGGGAGGAAAGAAAAATAGAAGATGGATTCGGGTAAAGAACAAATAAAAAGATTTATGATATATATCAGAAATCAGCTATAGATAGAGTAATAAAAGTGAGACGGTTGCAGTGGGCTATGCAGAGAGGATGAGAGAGGGAGGCACTCAAAAAACCATACTCAAAAGAAGATTGAAGGAGATGGTTCCAGTTAACCTCAAAGAAGAAGAGGTGATCAATTTGAGAACCAACGCAAGGAATAGAAGAGAGTCGAATAATGGAGCTATGGGTCTAAATGAAAGTTTCACGAAAATAATTAGATTTAAGAATAGTTCAAAAATTCATGTTATAAATTTACGTTTAAAAAAATATGCTTGAGCCAATGGAAGAATTCGGCTTAGGGGGATATTGGAAGGGAGTTATGGGAATGTCGACTGTAAGAAAGGCGTATGATTATAAATATTATATTCAGCTCATTTACCACAAATTCTAAATACGTTTCATCAAATAAGAGGTTGTTCAAGAAAAATCTGATTTTCGTTTTTAAATTGTCTTCCTGTCAATGTTGAAAGTGCTTCTCCACAATCTAATGAGGACTATTCTGGGCCCAATATTTACATTTTTGTACGCTTTAGACTAAATGTTGAAAAGCTAGCTTCTAGGATTCGAATTTGTGCAGTTCGAGTGTGTCTCTTCCAGTAAAGGTTAATTGTCGTTTGCACAGTTCGTGTGTTATATTAAATGACCCACTCGGGGTTCCAGTATGAGCTTATCGTCTTAGGATTAAATTTTGTACAGTTCGTGGGCATCCCATTTTTTTATATATATTATTTCTCGAACTTTCTAGAATTGTTCTAGGATTTGTGAAATGTTCCACATAAATTCTGGCAGTAACTTTGAAAGTTTACTGTTCTCCTCTTAATTTAGAACTTCTACTGGATTTCTTTGAGAACGGGATCCATCAATGGGCTTTTACTTCATAAATGCGATTCATTGCGGTGTTATTTTAGCATTTTCTTGGATATTACACATAAATTTGTCGATAATTTTCTGGAAACGTTTCTCTCTCCATTAATCTGAAATTTCTTCGAAATCTTTTCAAACACTCCATACAGATTATTTTTAGATTTCTGAAAACGATACATATTTCAGTATCCAAGATTATTCTTGCATATGTTGGAATGTTCTGGACATGTGCTAGAATTCTCTTGAATCTTTCACACAAAAACGTTGCTATTTTCGTTGTTTTCTGATCAATTATTTGAACATTGAAGGAGTTCAACGTATCTCTTAAAGATCAAGGTTTGTTGCTGTCTAATGAGAGTTTTTATCCTTTGCGTTTAACGGAGCACGGCGTTATTAAAAATTTTAAGTTTTATGAAAGTTTTTCGCTTATTATTACTGATGAATTGATATATATATATATATATATAGAGAGTAGAATATATAAAATCGAGCGAAAAACTCTATTGGGGTGGTCGGTCCGTGAAATAAAAAGTCTCATTTGTTCAACCTCTATATTTCGTCACCGTTTGGTAGCTTCATCAGGAGTATGAACTAGAGTAGATCACTAGCCCTCAGATACATATTAACGTGGTATCAGACCATCAGATTTTGTACGTGTAATCACATGAACGCGTGGAATATGTATGAGTATTTGTTAAAATTGCAACGACAAGTGATATATATATATATATATAATCGATAATTCATCTATACCCAATTGGGTGTCAGTAGTACATTTTATTACGTATTGCTATAAACAAATGCAGACCATTTCTTCTTGTCTTGTATTAGCTGTTTTGCCTCTGTCCATGTTTATCCTTTCTTTTGGATAATCTTACCCACCGCGTTATCCCATGTTTCTTTTGGTCTTCCTCTGCTTCTCTTTCCCGTGGTTCTCGCTCCCCATACTCTTTTTACCGGTATTTCATCACTCATTCTTTGTAAATGACCCCACCAACTCAACTGTCGTTGTTCAATAAAATCTTGTAGTGATTGTGTTTGTAAATTTTCCCTAATTGTGTCCTTTCTCAGTTTATGTAACCTTGTAACTCCTTTCACTCTTCTTAGGTACCTCATCTCGACCGCCTGGAGCTTGTTTCTTTGACGTTGGTTGAGTACCCAGGATTCGCAACCATATGTGAGTATCGGTCTAATAATTGTATTAAATACCGTCATTTTGGTTTCTTTGGATACTTCTTTTTATTTATAAAAACTTTGCTCATTGCATAGTATACGTTATTCGCTTTTTGTATTCTGTTGTTTATCTCCACGTCATTATTACCATTTTCTTCTATTGTAATGCCCAGATACTGAACGGCATCCACTTGTTCCAGTTCGACTCCTTCTATATGTATGTGCATTTCCTCTTTATCTCTTGCTACCATCATTATTTTTGTTTTGGATTTGTTTAGTTTCATGCCTTTCTCTTTCATTATCTTGTTCCAACTTATGATGTTGTCTTGTAGGTTCCCAACAGTACTTGCAGCAATCATTATATCATCTGCAAAGGCACAGTCTGAAATTTCGACTGGTTGTAATTTCCTATATCCTATGTATAGTGGTTTGGTACTTTTGTTACTATCTCTCTGATTATCTCATCCATATATATAAGGAACAACAGCGGGCTAAGGCCCCCTCCTTGTCGTACGCCCTCGTTGATCCTAAACATTTCTGATTTCATGTTGTCCCTGATTATATAGTTGTTGGTTTCTTCATACATGCATTTAATTACATTAATCATCTTGTGGTTAACTTTTTTTCTTCTTTAAGGCATTCCAGATTTCTTTTCTTGGTATTCTGTCAAAAGCCTTTTCCATGTCTATAAACACAAAGTATATCTTATTATTGTACGTCAGAGTTCTGTTTATAATTTCCTTAATTGTAAAGATGTGATCCTGAGTGCTTCTTCCTTTTCTAAATCCGCTTTGTGAATTGATCAATGTTGCTTCTGTTATTATTCTAAGTTTTCTTTCTATTATCCGTTCCAGCACCTTAACCACCGTACTAAGCAAAGTTATGCCTCGGTAATTACTACAATCTCTCCGATCGCCTTTTTTGTATATAGGTAGTATGACACTAATCTTCCAGTCAGCTGGTATCTTCTCCTCACTCCATACTTTATTATAGATTTGTTTGAGTACCTCCTTTCCAGTTGGTCCCATCTTTTTAAACATCTCTACTGTTATTACTGATGAATTGATATGACATTTTAAACCTTATATCATGCGTTTTGCTGTTCTCTCTATGACAGAAATGTGCTTCTTTTTATTAATGTAACAATTTGCAAGTTCCATCGTTGACTAAGAGATGATATCACGAATGTCCGTGGTTGATGACTCAAATTAGATCGTACCTTTGTCACATTGATTATTTAGGGAAACCTCAACTACACGTTTCGAGCACCAAGTGGTCATCCTTACAAAACGGTGTCACTCGTGAAAATCGGCTGACGATGCTCTAAATGGGCACACTTGACAATCTCACACTGATTATTATTATATAATATAGAGGATGACCAGTTGCTGGCCGAAATGCGTATTTTTAGTTTCCAAAAGAACGGGTATGGGAAGGCTAGGAGTAAATTTATTTCATTTCTTTCCCTTGACATTGATATACCCGCTCATACAATGGCGCTGTTTCTGTAATTGAGGAACTTTTTAAGTAGACGATAATAAGACTCGTTTCCTAATGTTTTATTAATTTCTTTTTTTGTTAAACTAAATCTTCTTATGGAAGAGAGAAAAACGTTGAAAAAATTGTATTAACTACTGAATGTATCAAAATCAATAATAATAATAATAATAAATTAAAGATATGGGATTCTCGCAAAACAAAATAATGTTGATGTCGTTCCTTCTTTTCGAAAATAAATGCCGTACGAAAACTGATTTCGAAGCCCAAATGTGGATTCTTACTGAATAAAAGAATTTCTGTCAAAAATTGTTTAATTTGGTCGTTCTGCTACGATATATTTTTCTTGAATTTATCTTGCTCAGTCTTCAGTCAGTCAGTCGTCTTATCAATCACAGATGTTTTGGCCATCTTAAATAACGTGATTCAGCTTAAAATATTTTAATTAATTTATTAATTACTTTAAAAAAGTATTATATAACATTAAACAAATTCGGGAGAAACCGTAGAAAATACCTTTAGAATTGCCAATTCCAAGGAAGAAGAAAAAATATTCCCGTACCTCGAATTCTTTCAACTTTTTATAGTTAAATCTAGGATCCTTCATATCAAGAGAAATGGAAGGAAAAATATAAAAATTGCCTGTTTTATTTAAAAGAAATTAAAAAATCAATATATCTGTGTCATCGTACAAAATCAATATGAATATAAGCAACTTTTGTAGTAGCAGTAATTATCAATCTTGCATATTATACGCGTTAACGATATCGATTGCAGTGGAGCAAACAACGGCGTAAGTTACAAATGCATGCAGACCTAATTGGTTTTTAGTTCATGCCGTTCTAATTGCCTCCCTTATTTAATGGAAAAAAGTACAAGAAAAAATGAGAATGTGTGTATAGTAATAGCATGAATATTAGCAATTTCCATTTGTTTGCTTTCCCCGAAAAAGAAAATAGCAAGTTAAATGCTTCAATTGAGGTGGAAGCATTCACCGATAATTTAGTGCCTACGCGTGGTGAATGCTTCCACCTCAATTGAAGCATTTACCTTGCTATTTTTTTAGAGAAAAGCAAACAAATGCAAATTAATAGATTAATGAATTTCGAATTTATTCGAAATATTTATTTTCTTCGTAATTCATACCAGGTATTTATATTTTCAAAACCGTCACAATCTCTTCCTCCTTTTAAAGATAGCTACATTTGATAAGAAAATAGTTGTTGGTAGACAAGAGCACTACTAGAAATTGTTGATTTTCCTTTATAACTTTTTATCCAACATCTTCGGGGTATTGGAAAATTCTTCCTCTTCGAAAGTGATTCGAACTAACTGGACTAAAGTTATTGGCACACACTCAAAAGGATTTGTAAGGAAATCATGTCTTGAAATATGCTAACGAAATCACTATGTTTTAAAGAAAATAACACACAGAGAAGATCGAGTGCAAGATAGTAGATGAGGATGATGAACAGAGAAAACTAGAGGAGTTCACACAACACCTGGTAAACACTATAGTCATCCTTTCTTACTCAGCAACAGCAACAACAGAATTTCTAGACTCAAGGTATACTATAACCAATACGACATATCCATATTCATATATAATATGCTTTTCTAACATTATAAGCCCAGACGTACTAAACAGAAGGCAAAGTTCATCTCTTCAAGCGAAGCAAGTACCAAGACATCATTAGTACATCAAATTAGTTGCTGAAAGTTGTTACGTTATTTTTGACTGAACCTGTATTTCGTTAGTTTTGATCGTGTCTGCATGGATGTTTCGTTTGGTAGTTTACGTAGTTGTACATGCAGCGATCCAAATTTAGTGGTGGCGGATCTTCGAACTAAACACCTTTAGCTGCATTTGTTTCAAATTCATTAATTCCTAACTTTACCGTGTCTCAGTACCGTTTATTTGCACGAACGTTCCTCGTTCTATCTAGTTGTTTCAGATTTTGCGTTCTTACTGGGTATTTCGTTAATAAGAGTTACGATTTTTAACCGCATTCAGTTTGAGCTAATTTTCGCTTTTGGAAAATTTCCAGACGTGAGTTTTTCTTAACGAGGCTTTTAGTTTGCAATGAGACGTGTATTGTCCATTTTTTTAATCCTACGTTCTCGTTAACTATTCGGTTTTTCTTTGGAAACCTCTTTATTTGTTGAACTTTGGTGTTTTATTGAAGATTCTGGAGGTTCCTGTTGATTGTTAAATCCGATTTAAAAACTCCATTTGGTTGCGTTAGTTTCGTTTTCTGTAAATAATTCCTGTGGGGATTACACACGTGGAACGGAAGGGAAAAAACTACATTCTCCTCGTTGGCCCAAATTCCATTAGAAAGAGTTTTTTCGAACAATTTTAAGAATACCCTTTATGAACACCTATAGGAATATTTTTTTGGGAACACCCCTTTTTTATGGTGCATCTTTTGAGACACCGTCTTTGAGGAATACTGTTTTTCTTTACGAATTCTTTAAGAAACATTGCTTCACAAGTATCTTTTTGGGTAGGTCAACAGAGGAGTAATTTGTGGTTCACGTTTGCAGATTTGTTTTCTTTTCTTCCACTTTTGTTACCGGCTGCGGAAACTGCGCGAACTGTCGTTAACAAAATTGGAACAGAATTCCTTAATATATAAAATAAATAAAATTACCCTTACCACACGTTTCTGAAAAATCCGGATACGTATTTCGGCAAATAAGTTGCCATCCTCAGTGGAAAACTGGGAAATTCAGTATCACTAGCGAATCCAGCTAATGCTCAAGAGGAACACCACACAATGAACACTGTACACAACACTGGTGCGTCACACACAGGTCAACAGTGTTTTGGTGTGTTCCGCACGTTTATTGTGTGATGCTCATTGTGTAGTGTTTTTGTGTTGTACAGTGTTCGTTGTGTGGTGTTCGTCTTGAGCATTAGTCGGATTCGCTAGTGATACTGAATTCCCCAGTTTTCCACTGAGGATGGCAACTTAGTTGCCGAAATACGTATCTGGATTTTTCAGAAAGGTACGGTAAAGGTAATTTTATTTATTTTATATATTATTTTAGCCACACTCTCCTTATTCTTACTTTAGAATTCCTTAAAGTTGAAAATCAATGATATGAGGGCCGGTTGTATTGATGTTTCATAGGTTCAAACGAAATTCTTTTGAGATGGCACGTCGTTTCTTTTGGACTTTATTGCCTGGTTGATTGCTTGATTCCATTGACATTTACGACATTATTTCTTGGACATGTTTCAAACGGGCAAAAAAGCCAGTATGGCGTTAAAACTGTGTGCAAAGTTGTTGGATGAGATGTCATATTCAACTGGTTTACAAATTCCCATCAGGTTGATTTCGGTATCCTGTTCACTGCGGTTCCAATTTAATTCCTACGCATTTATAACAATTATCGTGTTTGGTCCCGCAATGAACATGCATAATTGCGTTCTCGCAAATTCCTGTATAGTCGGGGAGATGATTTATGATCAAATTTGTGTATAATTTAAATTTGAGTGATATTTTAAAATAATATGATGATTAGAGAAGTTGAATACCTCCTCGTTTGATAACAAACAATATGTAATTACCCTCATTACCAGTGGATTTGGTTAGCGAGACCAAACATTTGTTTTAACAATATATTCCCTGGACTTTTTAACATTCTTGACCTAAAAATTTATAGAATTTACCAAATTTGCAACTCATTTATTAGCGTTGGAAACTGACAACTCTCAGGAGAACCCATTAAAAAAACGTGTTTCGCGTCAGTAAGGTCCCTACTTATATGAACGGGAAAGTTACTACTCCCACCGAATTTGGCTGATCAGACCGAGTATCTTGTCCAAAAGTGTTTCTATGTATTTTTGAATTCGATTAGATACTTTAGTGTTTTGCGATGTTCACCAACCAAAATCTCCATGAAACTTGCAACATATTTTGAACGACAACGAATTCATTAAAGTTGTGACAACTGGCCGAAGATTCCGTTGAAAATAAATAGCTTTCTCGTCGATATGCACCCTATTTGCATGAACGTAAAATAAGATTTCCGACAGATAAATATTAGAGACATACATCACGACATCGACATTTCCAATATATTTTCCTCGACAGCGCACGTTACAGTTGTCGTAGATATACCTTAATAATATTTATTAACATCAGGTAGCGTAGCAAATAGACACCGGATATGCGAAAATTACCATCGCAAGCAAATACAGTTCTACATAGGAAATTCTGTAATTTACGTTCGTTCTGGTTGCTTTAAAATTTGGTTATCAGTTTAAGCAGACTGAAGCTAAAATAATATATGAAATAAATAAAAATTACCCTTAGGACACGTTTCGGAAATAATTTCAGATATGTACGAGGACGATTCGTAAAGTAGGTTCCGTTTCCGCCTAGTGAGCAAAGGAGTGCGGATATCGGCGCGATGTAGAATAGTCTGGTTCAATGTGAGTCTGGCAGTGTTACTGAGAGAATCGTTCGGACATTCTTTCGGGCCAATTTAATGGTTGCTGTAATCATACATATACATACATATGTAGACTATTGGGGCACGAAGTTGTACAACAAACTACCAAGCCCATTAAAAGAAGACGTACACTGCAACGCCAAGATAAAAATAATCTTACTTTGTGAGGGCTTCTATTCACAAGATGAATTTTTCTATATGACCTTTTCACGTTGAGCGATCTTTTATGTACATATGTACATGCATTATATTTATATGTTTAACGCTTTTTGCCTATTACGCGTTTCATACTGGTCTGTTTTGTTTGTTTTCTTTTGTATATATAAATATTTTGTTTTCTTTTTAAAAATATAACTGACAACTCTGTACAACTTATTACACTGAGGAATAAATAAATATCAATATCAATATTAATATCAATTGAAAATTGTGAACTGCGTGCTGTTATTCGATTTCTATGCGCAAATGATATGAAGGCTGCTGAGATTCATCGTGAACTTTGTTTATGGTGAAAATATTACAAGTGACAGTGTGGTTGGAAGATGGTGTCGTATGTTTCGAGAAGGACGAAGTAATATCTATGATGAAGAACGGAGTGGAAGACCACCTGTTGTGACGGACGAAATTTTGGCTAATTTCGAAGAAAAGAAATCGTAAAAATCGACGATTCACAATCACAGAACTGAGTGCTTTTTTCTGAGCGATGAAGAGCTGCATTTTGCTGATGCTTTTACAGCCATGTTTTAAATTTTCACAAGTATTTGAAAGAACCGCGCAGAGGGAAAGGTGACATTCATTCTGTGTTGTGTTATTCGTCAGGATCTGGTCGAGGAATTGGGTTCCATAGAATGTAAGTAATTTGGTGAGTATAAATTCTAAAGAAGAAAAAAAGGTTTATTCTTGTACATACGTAATGATTTGTTGTCAGCGGTTCGAATGCCGCCCAAAGCTAAAGTTTTCTGACTGCCACATAATTTTAATTTACCCCCAAAGTTAAGAACATAATCACGATTTCTACTTACTTCTAAATTATTTTTTCTCATTTTCACAGTGTTGTCATTAGAGAAGTTTTCACTCTGAACACAACCCGATTACAGATACTACTGTGTTGTAATTTTTTCCATTTTTAAGGGCTGTAGCCTGCAGTAGAAGACATATCAGATAAGGTTGTTTTGGTTGTGCTGCTTGATTATTTGGCGAGAACAGTTAACTTTAATATGGAAGTTGTTAGTCGTGAGAAGTATTGTTGCATGTATCAAGGCTCCAACAACTGGTACTACACCAAAGTGTCCAAAGTTTTTGTTAATAAGCATTTCTTCAGATTCCCCGCGGATCCATACTACCATGATCTGTGGAGAATGATTTGCAACGTAGACTCTTTTCATAATTCAAAGGTCTGACATGTGTGTGAGGATCATTTTGTAAATTCAGATGTTGTAAATGAGGGGAAAGACTGATTGAAAGTTGGGGCAGTTACATTTGTTAAACCATCTGAAGTGGATGATATTGCACTATTTGAAGATCTTACAGATGAGTATAGTAGCGTAAGTAGGCATGATGCTCTGATTACTTTACCAGAAGAAGGAGAATCTTCCTGTTCATGCTATAACCCGTCAACATCCACAACTACTTGTGGATGTGCTTAATTAGAAAACTACTTTCACTATTCGCAGACGCGCGTTTCGCGGTCATACCGCTCATCAGTGCGACTGTGTAGTACATTATGGCCGAATTTCGTATTCGAACTCTCATATGTACGAACATCTAATACTTGTGGATGCTTGGAACGAAGTGTCACATTTACAAAATAATGAGCTTATAAGCAATTTTGGTAACTATTTTGAAGAGCACAGTTATTGTGTGAAAGATCATAATGAAACCACTTTTAAGAATTTATGTAAGCAGAATGTGTATTTTGAACAAGTTCGTTGTACACAGCACAACCGCGATAATTTAATTTTAGAAAAGTGTGTCCCTTTTTAATCTATAAATTTTGTAGGGAAAGACACAAGCGAAACACTGTATCTGATGGACGTTCTCGTAAGGTGAAGAGGTTGAAGAAAGAAATAAATTTATTTTGTTTATTTATATATTTATTTTTGTTTTTTGCTATATTTTTATTGATGGTACAATATGTTTTATTTCATTTATTATTTTTTACAGAATGTTTAATTTATTTTACATTTTTATGGTAAAGTGTTATCAATGAAAAAAGTTTCAAAAAGTTTCGTTAATTTGACTCTATCAAGCATGTAAATGCATTGCGTTTACATGTTTGGTACAATCGAATTAATTTTGATTTGAAAGGGGATAAATATAGAACGAGAAAATCTATAATTTCAACATTTACATTCATATAATTTTAAAATTTTACACTTTGGCGTTTATTTTGCCACCCCTCTACCAGGGAGTGCTATGGTTTTTGTTGCCAAGGTCTAACATGGGAACTTTCATTTCTTCCGTTAGTGTTCTGTGGTGTATACGAACAGAATAGCCTGCAGTTGTGCTTTTATTGGCCAAAGGACTGTCCATAGGAGAAGGCCATTCGCCGCAAACGACCTGGACTCCTGACAAAGGGAGTGAATTTTCTGGATGACCACACCCGCCTTCACACACCATGACCAACGCAGGAGCTGTTACTAACATTTCGAACATCCACCGTACAGTCCCGACTTAGCCTACAGTGATTTTCATGGATTTGGATAACTAAAAGATCATTTGGGTGGCTTTCATATTGAAGGAGATGATGCTGTAGGTCAAGGGGTTATTCGTTTACCGCCGTTTTTCAAGCAGGTGTCTGAATGTACAGGTGAATAGGTCGAAAAGTCA
This sequence comes from Chrysina gloriosa, assembly GCA_038088585.1. Lineage (NCBI taxonomy): Eukaryota > Metazoa > Arthropoda > Insecta > Coleoptera > Scarabaeidae > Chrysina > Chrysina gloriosa. The sequence continues at coordinate 8,779,663 of CM076090.1, read as the reverse complement.
AACGAATGTGAAGAAGTTACTTTGGTTATTGTTGCCTCTATACAGGTTTGCGACTTATTTATTGCCTTATCCCCATACATTGAGGAAAAAGGACAGCCCTCGTAATTCGATTTACTATAATAAACACTTAATGAAATCCTGCAAGATTTAATGCGTTATAATCGTCTTTGAAATGTAACATCTGCAAGCTACATTTTCGCAGATTTAATAATAAAATGGGCGTATAATTAATATGGCATCCGGCGAGAAAATAGATGATTTTGTCAAAATACCCGCTCGGATTTATTGCGAGAAAGCAACGAGGCGTTTCTAATTTTAGTCATCCATCACTCACAAACTAAAAAGCGCCTGCTTCCTCTTAGATTCAACTTAGATCTGTAATCTCGGATCATTACTAACCGATTATAGAATCTCGGAGAGCAATTTGTGATTTAACACGCTCGAGATTAACTGAGTATTTATCTAGTTCATTTCCGGATCACGAATGGATAATAAACTTTAAAAGTTTCCAGCGAGTTTTCGAATAAATAGCGCTAATCATTCCCAGTCTTATCGGCACGAACGTTTTTATAGACCAATACGTCTCATGTCAGTTTAACCGTACTCAAGACAAAGGGGCGAAAAGCGCTGCTATGTATTTTATTGCGCGTCGTATTCCGAGTTTCCCAAATTGCAACCGAATTAGTAGGCAAATATTTAATTAAAAATTTTAAAGACTCGGAAGGGTTTAGATATACCCATATAGGAAAGCGATGTTCCTTGTGGCAATGTACGAAATACGAAATTCAAAGCGCCCCCTTTCGCGATTAAAACAGCCCTCCTGTTCGTAACGACAACGTCAAGTGGAGATGGAACGGTTGTGGTGGCTTAACGAAGCCATTGTAAACACAGATTCCATCTCAGACAGAAGTAAGGATGAGACAATGTATTTTGTGGAAATGTCATAGTTTCGTTTAATTTCCAAAGATCTTACTTAGTATCCGAAGATTAAGGAAGAGGGATATAGAAATGCGTTATCGCATTTAAAGTACATAGATAGTTTAACTTTCTAAAAGAATGCATATTTCAAAAAAAAAGAATTCCCTAATTTTATGAAAATACGAGGGCTTCTCTCATTCATAATGCCGTATTTGGAATCTACTCGTCGAACCCTATCCGATAAGCATATTTCGAATGTAATCTCACAAGCTCGTCTATGTTTAGCTTAGTTTAGTTTACTTTTTGTCATAATAAAGTCTAAAGGACTGTAAGCGATAGAGCTCTGAGGATGGAGGATTTGGAATTTAAGCACTAAAAGCTATCGAATAGACATATTTTGAACGCAATTGAACGAAAAATGTTTTTTTGTAGTAAAATCTCAAGCATAGAAATGTTTCCAACTTTTCGAGCATGACACCGAAAGCGAGAAAGGGTAAAATAATAATAATAAGAAGAAAATATCAGAGACTTTATCGCGCCTTCTTCGAGTAAACAAGATCGAAATTATAAGGAAGAAGACGAAATCGCAGAAGTGGGCTCCAATGACAAATACCTTCACCGGATTCTCACTTGCTATACCACGCAGCAATTAAATGCTTTACCCAAACATCTCGATTGCGGTAATAAGGCCTTGTGTCCGAATTGCCTATTCTCGACGAGGACGGCGATAGTTCTCCATAACCATTTCATGGATAAAGCATATATTATCAAGAGAGTCGTCCATCTTTTGAGTATTGATGATATTGATAAGATGCTTTGATGAGTTTTTGCTTTTCTACTACTCGAAGTAGCTGATGAAAGCGAAACAAACCGCAGACCTCTGCGACTAGCTGTTCCGGAGATATAGTACTTTGAAGTATAGTACTTTGAAATTACAATAATTTTGCTCTAATAAGATAACTATTAAAGATGGCGCATTCGTTCTTATTCCATTCGATTCTTAGTTAAAATTTGCTCCTAGAAAGTGTAGAATAAGTTAATGGTCAATTCCTGTATATTCGTAATGCTGATATCAGAGATTAAAAAAGAGATAGTTAAAAAATGAAAAATTGATGATATGAATTATTAACGACTACCGGATACCCGGTTGTTACTTATATATTTATTTATTTATCATTTTTTGGTGTCATTTGAAAATTTAAATATTTATATTAAAAATTGAAATTTTCACAATTTCAAAAATTCGGGAAAATTTTCGTATGGGAAAAGTCGAAAATCGAGTTCATGAATGGACGCTTGGTCACCATGAACATAACATACTGTGGACGAGGATTATAGTGAAAATAAAGGCAAGTGGACGAATATATTATGAAATATGAACGCTGAACTATGTCAACAGTGTTTTAGTATACAAACACAACAACAGCAACAGATCACAAAATTAGTAGAAGCATTGGTAGCAAACACATTACAGTGTAATACCAACGCAAATGTAAATCAAAATCCAAAAATGACACAAAGAACATGAGAGAACAGAATCTGAGAAATTCGACTAATGTACTACTGCAGAGACCTACCTCGATTATTATGAAACATAGTGCCGCATGTGTGTGCGCTAAACAGTAAGCCAAACGATGAACATCACATTAATGCACGTGAAATATTCTCATCATGCCTAAAACCGGAGACGTATAGAGGACTAAAAATTGCTTTTGCTAACACAACACCTAAATTCGAAGAACAGAATTATAAGGAAATATCGAAGAAATTTTTGGATTTATACCAAATAAAAGCAATACGGTGCAAAGCATTAACAGATTTCTGGAATTACACACGCGCAAAAAATTGCTAATTACTAAAAGTAATTTCAAATCACTGCGGTTATGAAGCCAAGATACTAAATAGACAACTCAGGGGCAGATTCGCTACAAGGTTTAATCATATCACCGTTGAAATCGAAATGAAGCAGAAGTGGCCTGATTTGAAGGTAATCATTGCTGGAACATAAGAAGATATAACGTTTGCCCAAGTATTTGAAGTGGCTCAAGTACGCGAAACTGCAGAGAGAGATTATGATAACCTTAGTGAAGATGGTAATGCAGTTAACAAAGTAAGGAACAATGTAAACGGTGTGGCAAGGAAAACCGGAGAAAATGAAGAAATTTCATTCAAAATGAAAATCGCGATTATGAACTAGATTTTTCTCAGTCATCGCAAAATTTATGTCCGCATTGCGAAGTTATTTGTTTTGTTAGGTCGTTCAGTAACTGCTTAGCACATATCGGTTCGAACGTAGAAAGTATATGTGTCGAAGAAAGCGCCTTCCAAAGGCAAAGGTAGTGATAGGAAAGGCGTACGAAACCACCTTTGGTGCAACGTCAGAAGAACGACAACCGGCTAATGAAAAACTTGGAATAGGAGTCCAACGGTTTGAGGCCTTGGTTCACGAGCAACGGGGCTGAGAACTGAACTGCTAGTATGCATTGAATCACGTACGAGTACGTTAAAGTGTTGGTAACGTAGTGGTACTATTATTAAATATTTTGAAACTCACAAATTCTTTTTGATTTTTATAAGTTATTCGGTTGTTGGAAACGAATTCTCGTTCTTGACTGATCGGATTGAAAGGGATCGATTGAATGAGTCACAAGAACCAACTGGAATTTTTAATATGAATGTTGAAGAATCGACATGCCAAATTTCCAATGTTGACTTTAAATATGTCTGAAGCTCGAGCTAATCTGTGTGAATCTCGAAAATGATCTGCTATTTTTTCCCCGAGGAAAAAGATTTTAACGAACTATAATAATCAACTACACTCGAAAGCAGACGAACCGAAAACTTAAAAATATGGTCGTACAGAAGAATTAAATAGATAAACACTCGGGGTTGTTTCCAGAACAACGTAGGCTGTAAAAAAGAAAGAGAGCAGTTGAACACGAGTGGTCCGAGCTGTATTTTGACGGGCTAAGGGATTGCCTGCAATAAATCAAAACTGGAACTTGTAGAAGGATCCGTCTAAAACAAAGAAAAATGCGACCAAGTCGACATCAGCGGATGGGTACGACCAGCATAGTGACCGAAACAGGATGGTACAACCGATGATTTTAAAATTTCTGAAGAAATTTCGTGTATAATAAAATTACTAGTCTGGGCGCGCAGCGGTAACAGCGCACAATTTCGAAATAAGCTACGACAGCATTGCCGACTCCCCATCGCCTTATCTAGCTGTAGATATGTAGGTTGTCGTAACTTATTTCATAATCACCACTGTTTGTCCAAACTAATAATCATAAAATCAGGAAAAGTTTTAAAAGGTTACATGGTTTAGAAAGTGTGCTTTGAATGCAGATGTGATGAAGAAGAAATAAGTTCGATATTTTAGGAAAAACTAAGAACTAATCTAAGAACAGAAGAAATTAATAGAATAGTGGGAATAGAAAACAAGTGGAATTATTTTAAAGCAAATATACTAAGGGCAGCTAAGGAAGGTTGTGGTGTAACAAAAGTGAGCAATCTCAGAACAATGAAAAGTAAGTGGTGGACATCGGAAATACAAGAGAAGGCGAAAGAAAAGAAGCAAAAATTGAAACAATTCTTGAAAACAAAACTAGGGGAAGATCTCAATGACCAGAAATGAGACAAAGCATCTAGTTAAGGAAGCAAAGAAACAATCGTGGGCCGATTTCGGGAATAGAATGAAAGAAAACTATTCAGAAACCCAAAAACTATTTTATAGTATGTTAAAACGGTTAAAACAAAAAAAGACACCAAGATTACAAAGTATAAAGGACAAAGAGGGAAACATACTAAAAGAAGAAGCGGAGATCATGGAGCGTTGGCGCCAGTACTTTGAAGAGGTAACAGAAAATATATAAAATGAAACGAACTGGGATGATATGCAACCGAGAAGAACTGAAGGAAACAACATTCAACCGATATCAGACCAAGAATTGATGACAGCAATAAAAGACTGAAGCTAGGAAAGGCACCCGGACAAGACGACATCACAGCAGAAATGATGAAATACTTGGGAGAAGAAATAAGGGAGGTGTTCAGAGGTTTACTAAAATGTATTATAGAAGCAAAAGCGGTACCAAATGACTGGAATATGGGTATTATACTACCACTGTACAAAAAAGGAGATGCCAAAGAATGTTCGAACTACAGAGGAATCACCTTACATACCAGCATACCAGGAAAAGTATATATATATATTGCGGGAAAGATTAGAAAGTACTATAGGAGAGACACAACATAATTTCAGAAAAAGTAGATGTATACAAGATCTAATATTTAAAAAGAAGGCAATTGAGTGAAAAGCTATTGGGTAAAAACAGAGAAATGCATATATGCTTCATTGACCTGCAAAAAGCCTTTGATAAAATAAAAAGAAACAATGTTTGGGAAAGCCTAAGGAGAAGAGGAGTAGAAGAAGACATGATAAAAATAATACAAGCTCTATATGAAAACAATATAAACAAAGTACGATCACACAATGACGAGTCGAAAGAATTTATTACAAAAATGGGCTTGAAACAAGGGTGTGTGCTCAGCTCACTACTGTTTTCAATCGTATTAGACGATGCCCTTAGGAAATGTAAAGAAAAATGCAAGAGCATGCTCCTAGGATTCTGAAAGATGAAAGCAATACAGCTGCAGGATATGCTATTTGCAGACGATATGGTAATCGTGGCTGAAACCGAAGAAAAACTGCAACATAATGTGAATGAATACCAAAAGGAACTAAATGTAATAAACATGGAAATAAATATAAGCAAAAGCAAAACGATGATAATGGCGAAGGAGCTAGAAGAACATAAAAGTTATAGATATCTGGGAACAATAATAAAGTACAATGGGAATGTAGACGAGGAAATATCAGAGAGAATAGGAAAAGTAGAAAGACTTTCTAACATGCTCAAAACCACCTTCTTTGGGAAGAAAGAAATACCCAAAGAGACCAAAACGCAAGTTTATCAAAAAGTTGTAAGACCATCACTAATATACGGAAGTGAATCATGGACGTTAAACGAAACGAATAAGAGTAAAATCAAGGCAATGGAGATGAGATTTCTCAGGAGAATAAAAGGGATCACTAGAAGAGATAGGATAAGAAAGTACACAGTAATAGTGGAAGAACTAAACATAGTGCCGATTGGAAAGGTCATAGAAGAAAGGCAGCTGAGCTGGCTCGGATATCTACATAGCATCCATCACAACAAAACACTGGAATGATACCTGTGGGCTGGAACATTCCAAAAAGGTTTCTGAACTACGACGCTAGGAGGGCGGACCTCGCCCTAAAACTGGACAGGAGAAGCTTAAAGACACTGATGGGGCACTCACAGGCCACTATGCCTGCAACAAGCACCTACACAAAATGGGCTTATCGAACACGGACACTTGCAGATTCTGCGATGAAGAAGAGGAGTCAATGGAACACTTGATCACCAACTGTGGGGCACTAGGCCACAGGAGATACAGAATACTACATGCATATACGCTGAGTGAACAGGACCTATTAACACCTCCCTTTGGAGGAGCTGATCCTGTTCCTAGACGTAGTAAATAAATAAAAACAAGGGGAAGCACAATAGATCAACGTGGTCGCAGTGCAAAGGGCCACCTTGGGCCAGACCCCACTCCATTACATTACATTACATTACATCATCGTCTGTTAGAGAACCTCACCGTATTTTCTCTTATCCTTTACATAATAAATAATGTTTGAAATCTTCTTTTATGTACTTTCCCATCTTAATTCCAAAACATCAAATAAAACTCATAAAAGGGCAACAAACTTTTACGAGCGCGCGGGAGTTAAAAATATTCTTTTCCAAACATGTATTTACTTTAAACGAAAATCGCCGAAAACGATCTATTACACGCATAAATTTTGGCCGTGGCCGTGTTAAAAGTGCGTTCGAGGGATGTTTGCTTATGAAAATGTCTACGCACACCTACCTACATAATATTTCAGATCCATTATCATTAATCCGCTTTCGTTTCTCCTTGTGCTCAGCAAACAGGGTCGGATGGGATTACTCCTTGGATGTTCTTCTTTTATTTAATATTCCGACTAACCCCATGAAAGTATGATTGAGACGCCTACTCGCGGGATTTCGCGGAGCGTAGAAAATTCGTTTCGGTTTTGTTTTAATTAATTTGTGAAGGTTTTAAATTAAAATTCAGGGTGACATTTCCATCGAATTTAAGGAGAAGGAGAAAGGAAGAAGGGGAAAAACCGAGTTAGGAATATGTTCTCGGACAGCATTTTAGCTTTTGAAAGTTAAAATAGGAGCACTTCGGCCCGGTTTACTAGGACATAATGATGTCATTGCGATAGAAGGAGGAAGAAGCAATAATTAATAGAGAATATAATTGCCCAACAAGCAGCATCATCTTACATTCTGATAAAGATCGGACACGCATTACCGTTCAAACTGTTGAGTATTTGAATACCCAAAGCATTGAAATAATGGGCCATGGGACCTGACACCTGATGATATCTTTTCGTTTCTATGTGTAAAGATCAAGACATTTTACGTCCGCCGAAGAAGCTGTGGGTGTGTTTATGAACGAAATGTACGAAGGATGTTTATGTTTATGTTCAAAAATGCTTGAGGTTATGGTCAAATCAACGACGAAAAATTCAAAATTTAAGTTGGTAGAAAAGAAAATGTCCCAATAATCTACAACCGACAAATGTCATACGTTTGTTTGTATTTTCAATTTTCGCTTTGTATTGCTTCTTACTGCCTCGTTTGAGTCTAATATTTAAAAAATAAGTTCTTTTAGAACTACTGGACATTCTTTCAGTGCGATAAGGTAAGATAATACACTTAATCTGGCTATTTATTACAATCATTGCAAACATTAAATTACGGATTATACTTTTTAATTTTAGAAAGAAACAGAAGAGTTCATAATTGACAAAGGTGTCAGACAAGGGGATGCACTGTCGGCCACGCTTTCCAATCTAGTGTTGGAACACGTGTTAGCGAAGATAGACAAACGAACATTTAGAACGAGAAGAGGTCAGATAGTGGCATATGCAGATGATGTGGTAATTATAACAAAAAACAGGGCAATAATGAAAAACATGATGGAAATCATCGTTACAGAATGAAAAAAATATGGGACTACATCTAAATGAAAATAAAACAAAAATAATGAGATTTGGAAAGAAACTGGAAAAGAAATATGTCAAAATAGGTAACAACAATTTCGAAGCAGTTGAGGAATTTAAATAATTAGGGGTGAGGATATCTGCTGGTGGAGAGCTTTCTATGGCAACAAAAAATTACTGAAAAGCAAAATCCTAACAAAAAGACAAAAATGAACCTCTATAAGACAATAATAAGACCAACCGTACTATACGTAGCAGAAACCATGAGCTAGTCCAAAAAAGATGAAGAAGAACTGAGAATATCTGAAAGAAAAATACTAAGAACAATACTAGGACCAGTGAGGACTGATGAGAACGAGTATAGATCAAGAATGAACCATGAAATAGCACGGGGACTAGAAGGTATTGATATTATTAACAAAATCAAAGAGCGAAGGGTGAAATGGATAGGTCATGTATGGAGAGCGGGAGAATCCTCAACAATATATTGTGTATTACAATAGGAGCCAGGTGGTAAGAAAAGAAGAGGAAGACCAAGATCAAGTTGGCTACATGAAGTGAAAGAGGACATAAAACGGAGTGGAATAGAGATCTGGCAGCGGAAGATGGCGGACAGAAGTCTGTGGCGAAATTTCAGCAGGCAAGTCGGAACCTGATAAAGCTATAGTATAGCCAAACAATATTGTCGCGGTTTTTTACCTGCAATAAATGTTTGAAACTTTTTACACTTCATGTATCTTTATTTTTAGGCACATACATCAAACATTTATAAAAACCTGCGAATGGCTTAATGAAAATTTGGCATACGATAATAATCTTCTCGATTTAATATGTTTTACGGATGAACCATGGTTTCATTTATTTGGTTATATTCATTGACAAATCTTGCAGCTGAAGATCCACACGAATTTGCTGAAACTCCTCTACCCCCTCAGAAAATTGAAGTGTGGATTGCCATCTCAGAAACTATAACAGCCGCGAAATATCGAACCAATATTTTGCAAGAATTTTTTGCACAAGTATATGACGGTGAATGATTAAATAGTTTCCTTCAACAAGATAATGCTCCAGCACATACAGCAAGGCAAACGATAGCATATACTGAGGAATTTTATGAAATCAGAATTATCGGTCAAGGTCTTTGGCCCACGAGATCGCCTAATTTAACACCTCTGGATTTTTCAGGAACAAGTTTCAGTCAGAACTTCAAGACGCGATTACAAATCAAATTTAGCAAATGACAATGGAGGAACTTCAAAGAGTTTTTGAAAATATAAAACGAAGAGTGAATACATGCTTATATACCCAAGGCCAACATTTTCAGCACTTCTTCTTCTTCTTTCACCTTATCCTTCTGCTCACCTAGGCCGTCGGATCTGAAGTCCCGCTCTCCTTTACCCACTTTAGTTGCTTTCTTCATTTTATTACTTATCTCCAGATCCATTTTGCCATCCTCCGATATTACGTCCTCCAAGGTATTCGAATGAGAAAACCTGTTCTATTTTTCGGTTGTTTATTGTTATATGCTTAGTTTCCTCCTCCTTCTTTTTTGATTTATTATCATATATTTTGTCTTATCTACTTTAATTTCCATCTTTAGCCTTTCAATCTCCTTTACCCATATGTTCATTAGCTTTTGTAATTTGTCTCTCGTTTCAGCCATTAGGATCATGTCATCCGCATACAGTAGTGAATTAATTCCTCGTATCGTGCTAGGTTCTTGTACCTCACTGTGCACTGGTACTCGTTTGCTCTCTTGTATTCTTGATTAGCATGTCCATTACCGCAATAAACAAGAGCGGGCTTAGGCCATCCCCCTATTTGATACCTTTATCCCATTTAAAAACTTCCGAACTTCTTCCTTTTACTCTTTTACTTTAACCTGAGCATATACCTCCTCATATACAGACTCGATCACTTTTATTAATTTTCCCGGTATCTTATATTTATTCATTGATTCATATTGAATCGAATGCTCCCTTTAGGTCAACAAATGTTAGATATAGTTCCTCGTCTTTCCGAAACTTTCGTCCTATAATATTTCGTACTATGTGTGTGTTATCATTTGTTTGCCTGTTTACCCTAAATACAGCCTGTCCATCCTCTAGCTTCGTCTCTATGCTCGTCCTCACTCTCCTTTGGATGACTCTTGTATATATCTTAAAACTATTAGATGACAAACATATTGCTCTGTAATTGTCACATTTGCATTTCTTTCCTTTCTTATAGATTGGCAATATTATATTCTTCTTCCAATCTTCCGGTTTTTCATTACCCCATGCTTCTTTACATACATGGAGTAGCCATTTCTTTCCTATCTCTCCCATCCATTTTATCATTTCTGGGTCGATTTGGTCTTCTCTCGCTGCTTTCCCACTCTTAATTTCTTAGGGCTTCTTCTATTTCCTCTATTGTGATTCATTCTATTGCCTCCACTTCTTCCTGTGCTTCTCCAGTTTGTTCTGCATCTAGTATTTCTTCCTGTCCTTTTCTTCAAAATATTCTTTCCAGATCTTTACAATCTCGGATGTTTTTGTCCTTATATTCCCACCTTTATCCTCAATTACACAATCCTCCTTCTTCTGTTTTCCTCTCAAATTTCTTACCTTGTTCCAAAAGTTTCCTATAAGACGGACAGTCTTATAGTTTTCCTCCGGCTCCTTTCCAAAATCCTCCCAACTCTTCTTTTTGCTTCCCTTACAGCCTTCTTTGCTATGTCGCGTTTCTCCACATATTCTACTCTGTTTCTCTCATTAGTCACTTCTTGTAGTTTCTTCCACGCTTGCTTCTTCTCTCTAATTTTTTCTTTAACCTCGATATTCCACCATTCAGTTCTTTTATGATTTTTCTTATCTTCGTCATACCACATACTTTCGTTGCTGCTTTAATCGTATTTTTAAGGATATTCCATCTCTCTTCCATATTCCTTTCTTTTTCCTTTTCAGCACATGTTGTAAATATTTTAAATAACAATTTTTAAAATGAATTTGGAATTTGATGTTGATTGTTGCTTTTTTTAATAAGGACGAAGGACGAAGGTGTAATAAGTAATCAATCTAGGGACTTTGTGTTGAATAGGTACCAATAGATTTTCATTAAAATTGCAATGTAGTTTTTACAATATAATCTCCATCTAATTGAATACAACGGGAAATTGAAAAGTTACTGCAATTACTGCTAGGGGCACCTTTGTCATATTAATGACTGCAAATGTTAGATCGATCCGTCAGATAGTCTGGTTTTGACAAGCATTTAAATCTCCCGCTCAATTCGGAGCAAAAGCGGTTCGAGTTGCAACCTTGGCCGACTGTTGGTGAGTGTTGACGATGAAGACGATGGATTTCACCGGACGGTTCGTGATCACGGATGAGACCTGAATTCATTACTGCACACAAATACAATCAAAACAGTGGATTGCACGCGGTGAATCGGTTACGAGGAAGGCAAAAACCATTCACTCGGCTGAAAAGGTGGAGGCAAACGGAATTTTGCTAACTAGACTTATGGACAAATTGAAAGCAGCAATTAAGAAAAAACGCCAAATCAAGAACTGACAGTAACTGTAAACAATTGTTTTGGGAACTAAGAAGAAAGTTACCTCCGGGAGGGAATCGACAAGCTAGAGGAACGTTGGATCAAGTGTGTTGACCTTCGAGGGGATTATATTGCAAAATGAAACATATCTTGAATCCGTATTATTTTGTTTTCATTGTAGTACCCGAAACTCTTCAATCTACCCTCGTACACTTATCTCAACGTAAAACTCGTTTCTTTTTTCTAAATCGTTCTCAAAGGACTTCTCTGTCTCTGCAAACCAGCTATTTAGTCAGGCAAATTTTATCTCATTTCTTACTTATGAATTAAATTAAAAATTATAATAAAAATGGTTTTTATCAATATATTGTGTATTATGTTATTAGGTTCAGCGGAAAGAGAACAGCTTTCGTATCAATAAATTTTTCGTACGAAAATCTTCAACATTCTAAACTATCCTATGGGTAAAACTCAAAGATTCTCTCACCTGTGTCGATAATAAGACAGCTCGGATACATTCGTAGATGCTCCTGGATATCCCATGGGTTGGGCCGACCATGACGAGGATATACGTAACTCCCAATAAAGGTATCAGAACGAGTAGGGCTTTTGCCGCCTTCCTATACTGCTGAGTCTCGACGTTAGTGGCGGATCGCAATTTAGTTATCAGAACCTGCAACGGTGATTGAAAGTTTAATTAAGCTTTCGGTTAGTTGTATTATTTGCTTTACGTGTTAGTGATACCTGCATATGTACACAAATACACGTCTAACGAAGTTAACAACAAAGACTTTGTTTCAGAATCTGTGAGATGAAATTAGAAATCCTAAAACTGAACAGTTTGATTTTGTTTTGGTTATGGAATTAACTCGTTTTGTAATTGCAGGTTGACGAAAACATATGCATAACCTATCCAAACGCAATAACATATACATAGAAGTTTCCTATATAACAGTAATTGTGATCCTATTGATAACATTTGGTGTTCAATCTTTGAAGTCAATATGGTATATAATTTTATTAAAATAAAATGTAGAGGACTCCCTATAAATGACCTAACAATAAAATTAGATTCGTTAATGGGCAGTTAACAAGTAACCGTGCTTACAAAGTAAGCACAATTTGGTTGGGTCATTATTTTGACCATATCCATCTTAGCAAGATATCAACCATTTTATTTTATTAAAATCTTGGATCTCGAAAATACATTCTTGTGCTATATAATTTTATGAAGGTTTGCGTACAACTTGGTCTATAATAGGAGGATGAGTGGCTCTTCGTTGCTGAAAGAAACTGATTTTTTCGACTCTGCAGTTAGCTTTCCACAGATTTCTAACTTTCTATTTACAGCATGCTCGAACATCATGGAAATCATGGATAAACTTTATATGTAACGCTAAAGTTATTAAAGTGAGAATAGTTTTTGATACTTTGCTTCAATACCTAAGTTCTCGATTTAGATCTGCTGGTTCATCTAAGAACCATGTCAAATTTCTTTGTTGCTATTCTTGGCACACCATTGTAGTAAATTGCTTAAACTTGGTGTCCACAAGACATAAAGAAACATCCAGCTTCGTAAAGAGAACACTGAAAATAGGTTAAAGCTGAAGAAAAAGATGAGAATCGGGAAACATGATTAGTAAGAGTCGAGGATGAAGGTCAAATCATAGAGAGGAAAGAAAATCTCGACCAGAAATCGCAAGAATTTGCTAGGAAACTGTAGGAAATCGGAATACGATTGGTATAAGATTTTTTCTCCTTTGACAAGAAGGAAGATCTAGGAACGCAAAATTAATCAACATTTACAAACTTAGCAACTTTCGTACCGCGTTCAGTCCTCTTTTTGCTTGAAAATGTAACTTAGGTATTGTTGCAGGTTGATAGATAATTGTAAGTTGGCTAATCTCCAGATAATTCAGCTGGTGTACTTACCCACATTATTATAAGGAGAAAAATTAAGTTGGCAGTCAGGACGACTATGGCTGGAACTTGATAGATCCAATCCAATGCGTGTGGTCTCCAAGGACAGTTCTTAATTCCAGTTGCCTATTTGAAAATCAATTATAGGAACAATGCAGATGCGTATAAAAGATAAAGTTTCCAAATTTACCAGGTTTCACAAAAAAGACATTTGCTAAAATAGAATATGTCTAAGAAGTAGAATATCGATATATCCTATATGACCTACAACTAAGATTCATAATCAAAAATAAAAAAACACACTTGGCTGAAATTCACAAGTTTTATTTAGATTGCTTTAACAATTGTTTCGGTATGATGATATTTACGCTACAGATTTTAATTCCTAATTTATTGCAAATTTTGACAATTTGATTATTGACCTCCGGTATAAAATTTAGTATGTGCCACTTTTAAAAGTAATTTGGGTACAGTGATAAGGGATAACATAGATACAACAAGTTTTTGGATGAAACATGAGTTTATCAAATTAAGTGTGGCGATTTTGAGGCTATTTATATCGGACAAATTGATAGAAATGTTAACTTGAGAATAAAGGAATACAGAAACGATATCTTCAAGAGCGCAAAAAGACAGGTTTATCTGAAAACTGTATGGATGTTCATCTTCAAATGACATTCGGTTTATTTTTGGGTTCTATTTATACTTTTTCGATACCACGCACACCACCTTTTAAGCATTTTATTACCCTACGGGTGTTAGCTTCTTATTTTAACTTCAGCCAGAGACGTTTAATGGGAGAAAAATGTAACTAGAAATAAAATTATTAATTATTATAAAAGCATCGATTAAAAGATAGTTTTGTAACCATTCAGACACATACATTCAACACTTTCACATCCCAAGAATTCCTAATAACCACTGGATATATATAACCAAGGATACCTGGACATTAACAATACAGGTTTCTATAACAACGTTACGCCAAGTTTGAACTGAAGTCATGGTGAATTAAAACTTTTCGTTTTCTGGACAACGGAGAAATAATGTAGTGTAGTCCTGATTTCCGAAAAAATAATAAAACGGTGTTTGGTTGACGACGAAGAAAATTGACAAGATAGATAAGTCAACAAAAAGTTTAAAAATATATTTGGACTAAAAGGGTTTTAAAGGAAGTACCAGTGAATAAAAGAACCTGTCCACACCGGAGAAGAAAGAATTTAAAAAAGGGAAGAATCCATTGAAAATAGAGTCACACCGAAAAAAAAAAAAAGTTAAGAGAGGGAAGAATCCAGAGAAAATAGAGCTGCATCGAAGAAGGAATTCAAAAGAGGAGATATAGGAAGAACCATCATCGAATAAAAGAAATTACACTCACACACACACAACACTAGGTAATTATCTTTATTTTATGTTAAATATTTCTCAAAATTTATAAATATAATTTGTTATAATTTATGCTCTTTTATATAATTAATTAAGAGCTAGGACGGTGCAATTTTGTTTAAGAAATTAACTAAATTCTCAATACAATATACATATTATGCATTGCCAACTATTGAGTTGGCACGAAGGAAATCGTGCTTTATTAATCATGGATTACAACCGTATATATGCAATTTGATTTGCAGTGCAGCCATTGCACAGCTTTCTATGAGAGTGGCCTAACAACAATGACAGTTTAATAATTTATTATTGTTAACATGAACAACGTTTCAACGAAATTTTGTATAAAAATGTATACTTCTGCTGGGTAAATCGTTTTTCTTTTGTTACATAACACATCACTCAATCAATAGGATGACTAATAGAACAACAACATTTAAGCAAAGTTCGACTTTCCTCATTAACATAGTCTCCTTCAAGAATGAAACATTCCTTCCAATGCCTCCTTAACATTTCCATGCCTTTTTGTATAGAACGATTTATCTTTGACCTCAAAATTCCTTCCAGTTTCGCCAACCATTTCTTCGTTGGAGCCAAATCTCTTTCCCCTGGAACATTCTTTTTAGGTCTGCAAACAGATGGTAGGCGTTGGCACCAAGATCCAGACAATAGAGTGGATGGAAAACTAATTCAAAGTGTAATTCGTGCAATTTTGCCATTGTCGCGATGGACTTGTGACACGGTGCATTGTCTTAGTGAAAGAGCACTTTTGTTTTCTTCATTTGGGGTCGTTTCTTCACAAATTCTTTCTTCAAACGCACCAATAACGCCATATAATATTCACTATTGATGGCTTTTCCTTTCTCAAGGTCCCAAAATACGGAGGGCAAAACTTTACCAGCTGATATTTGCGTTTTTGGTTGCTTTGGACAGATTCGATCTTTTGCTGTCCATTCAGCTGACTGTCGATCTGACTCTGGAGTGTAGTGATGAATCCATGTTTCATCCATCGCGCTGAAACTGCTCCGGTGACGCGTTGTTGTTTTTGATCGATTCTAAGCAAACGCGGCACCCATTTCGAACAGAACGTTCTCACGCTCAAATTTTCATGCAAAATGGTGAATATGCTGGCCTTCTGATATCTTCGAGGTTTAGGCTATTTCACGCAACTTCAATTTATGATCGGCCAAAACGATTTTGTGGACTTTTTTAAGTCTTCTGGAACGAATGTCGAATTTGGGCAGCCAAAGCGTTCAGCATCATCAGCGTTTGTTTGGTTGCTTTTAAAATCAGTAAACGCCTTCTCTACCATTTATTTCGATGGAGCAGAGTCGAAATAACACTTGTCAAACGATTGCCTTGCTTGAACCGCATTTTGTCGCATTAAAAGGCAATGCTTTTTCAACACACGAAATTCAGATTTTTCCATTGGTTTAAAAATGACAAAAGTGGCGTCACTAAAACCATTGCAACTTCTGAACTAGACCTCAGATTGTCATCATATTTTAACACGCATCGCTTGAAGGTTGGTAGTTCCTAAAAATCATATGGATTTGTTGATAATGGCGCCATCTATAAATCATAGGATGTTTGAGAAACTTCAAACAGACTTTAGTGTGAGTTTCTCGTAACCCGAAGGTTGTTTCCTGTGTTTATGGCCGTGACTGTATCTGGAGCTGCAAAACATTTTATCTAACGTGATTCGTTTTTCTTGTCACATGGTATATAATGTATGTATCGTATAGATATGCACATATATACGTCGAAATCTTCGAAGCACAGTTGAGTGTTTTTAAAGTACGACGAAAAGTTTGAGGAAAATTTTATGGTCCTCCGTCCGTACGTCTCCTGTATATTTATGTATTTGCATTACAGTTCTATCTGTCAGATAAAATCGTGTCGTAAAAACTTTTGCACCGATATAAAACGTTTTGTAGTTCCCTAGTGTATAGTATTATAAGTTTAGGACATGTATTACAGTAGCAAATTCAGTAAAAGCTTTGGCAGTGGAATTTGAGCTTTGTGTTGACTAAGGGATGTAATAATTTTAATTATCTTGGTGTAGATATTCATATGAGAAACTTGTCGGGTTTCTAAGAAGCTGGAACTTGAAAGACTGTTACTATAAAAAAGGGGGCGAGCTTTACAAATAAGATGGTAAGGGGATATTTCCATATGATATCGACTTAATAAGAAACGAGTAAAAGGAAATAAGATGGCTTTATACTCTCATATTTTCTTCCCTCTTTCATATCTTTTAAAGCAGAAAATATTCAAATATCCATCGCGCATAAATTCACGGGAACGATAGCGCATTAAATTTTTAATCCGAGAGAGCTTCAGCGTCCGTTTGAAAAATTTAAACGAGAAAATCCAATTCTCCCCGCGACGCAAAAAGACACATCTTTGCGAGATGTGGAAGAACAATGATTCAGTTTTATACGCTTAATGCGAAATTCATTCTCTTCTCCGCCGACATAAATAATTTACCTTCCTGCGAATAGTTTTAGTGCCCCAGCGCTGGTTGAAATGAAGTTTAGTGCACGACTCGCGCATAACGTCCGCGGAATATTTATGCTTTCACGTTGAAAAGAATTTGTTTCCGACGCGAAGCGCTGGAAACACGTTAAGTTACGGAGCACCCCAACAAACAGTATGTTTAATAAAAGCATTAGCAGTATGTAATATGGAAAGAATTGTGCGCCGCGGGCCACCGAAGCGTCGTTGTTATTAAAGCTCGTTCTTCCGTTTCTAATGTGGTTAACGGAAAAAATGAATTTGAGGGAAAATGATGAAAGATATTTAGAACGAATGAGATCAGGTATTCAATTTAATGGGGAGAATAAAACGGAAAACCGAGGATGATTATATTGTGTTGAATTGTATAGGCTTTGCTATTAAATACAGAGTGATTTTTAATGACTGAGGACGGGTTGAATTTTCTGCCTTATTTAATTCTTGTTAGGTTGGTCACAATGATTTATGTTAATGGATTTTCCAGTGACGTCCAACGGCTATAAGTAAGGTGAATAAATCATATTTATAGGCTGGCTCAAAACCTACAGTACCTGGTAATCGAATTTGCGCCTCCTCGTGTTTTTATATTTTTAATGATTACTGTAGTATAGTAATATTCGAATGGTACCATTAGAAAATGCATCATCTATTATAATTCAATATATCAAAATTCACAGTTAATGTTGGGGTTATGGTCTTCAATTGATATTCGGTTTATTCTGGGGTTCTATTTATACCTATTCGACACCACGCCCACCGCCTTTTGAGCATTTTATTACCCTACGGGTATTATCTTCTTATTTTAACTACAGCCAGAGACGTTTAATGGGAGAAACAAATGTAACTAGAAATAAAATTATTAATTATTATAAAGAGCATCGATTAAAATAGAAAAGCATTATAAACATATTTTTACATTAAAGAATTTATAAAAATTACTGGGTATGAATACCCTAGGATACATCGACATTCAATACAGGTTTCTATAACAACGATATGCCTAGATGAACTGGAGTCAAGGAGAATTAAAGTTATCGTTTCGTGGACAACGGAGAAATAATGCAGTGTAGTCCTGGTTTCAGAAAAAAAGTTCGTTTGGTTAACGACGAAGAAAATTGACAAGATAGATAAGTCAACACATGAGTCAATAAATATATTTGGAATAAAAGGGTTTTAAGAAGAAGTACCAGTGAATATAAGAACCTCACCATACCGGAGAAGATAGAATCTAAGAAGGGAAAGAATCCATAGAAATTAAAGGTGCATCGAGAATAGAAGTTAAGAGAGGAGATATAGGAAGAACCATCATTGAAAAGGAAATTACACTCACACACACACACAACACTAGGTAATTATCTTGATTTTATGTTAAATATTTCTCAAAATTTATAAATATAATTTGTTATAATTGATGCTTTTTATATCATTAATTAAGAGCTAGGTCGGTGCAATTTTGTATCATTTTTTCCTAAAAATTTGGGCGCTGTCAGCGACGAAAAGGTAAAGGTAAAGTTGAACTCTCATATGTACGAACATCTAACACACGGGCTTATATAGAGCTTCTATAGAAAATGAAAACTACTTCACACAGTCGCACTGATGAGCGGTATGACCGCAAAACGCGCGTCTGCGAATAGTGACAGTAGTTTTCTAATTATGCACAATTTTCCCACGGCGGGCTAGCCGAGTGCGCGATTGTAGCTACTACAGAACTTTGTGGCAAAACAAGTTTTCTACTTCTGTAGAATCAAATAGCTGCAAAAATGCGTAATTAGTACATTATGGCCGAATTTCGCAATTGAACTCTCATATGTACGAACATCTAACAAAATATTTACCTTGTGTGTGTGTGTGTGTGTAAGTGTAATTTCTTTTCCGTTGACGGTTCTTCGTATATCTCCTCTTATCACTTCTTTTCTCGATGCAGCTTTATGGATTCTTCCCTTTTATAAACTCGTTCTTCTTCTATATGCTAAGGTTCTTTTCCTCACTGGTACTTCTTCTTAAAACCCCTTTATTCCAAATATATTTTAGATTTATTTATTGACTTATCTATATTGTCAATTAATACGTGGTTAACCAAACAAACTTTTATTTCTTCTTGAAACCAGGACTACACTGCCGTCTTTTTATAAGTTGTCTACGAAACGGAAAACTTTAATTCACCTTGACTCCAGTTCATCCAGGCATATCGGTGTTATAGAAACCTGTATTGAACGACGATGTATCCTTGGTTATTTTCAGTAAATTTATATGAATTCTTGTAATGTAAAATGTTGTATGTGTGTATGTATCTGTATGTTAACAATGATTTTTATCTATTAATATATGCTTTTCAAAAAATAAATAATTTTATTTTTAGTTACCTTTAATATACTACAATAGACTCGCGTATTGTCAGGAAATCGGTGGATGGTAGTTTGAACGCTTTCTTTATAACCGTATTTGCCTAGCAAAGGATTCGTTTTTCTTTTGTATTAACAGTAAAATTTATGACTTTGAGCATTCAATTGTCTTTTACTCGACGAATTTTTTATATGAGGTGGCAACATTTTTATGTGTCAGTTCGGTAATGATAAGATCAAAGGTAAAAAAATTAGGGGTTCCTATTTTAAAAAAACAAAAAACAAAAAACAAAGACGTCTCTACTCAAACAACAACAGAAGGTTGAAAATCGACTGTCATGCAAATATGTGTATTTTTATGAAATAAAATCGACCTATTCAAGGATTTCTTTCACACACAATTTTATTCCTCTTTTATTAAATTTATTTCATACTTTAGGCGCCCCCTGTATATATGTACATATGAATAAAAGTACCTGGGAATAATAAATATTTCCACATGAGACCGTATACATCTCGAAGCAGTAATGGTAGTAGTAAAATAGCGAGAATCTCGCCGAAAGGATCACGAAACGGAAACAAAGAGGAGAATGAAAACTCCCACGCGTATATGCACACTAGCCTCAAAGCTCACCTGTTGATCATCTGTCGAGACGGTGACGCTCTTCGCTATTCCCCAAAGCAGCACAAACAGGACGGGCCCGCCTGAAAATATCGGGTAACAGGTATTAGAAATGAAATGATCCGCAACAAATGGAAAATGTAGATATATGAGGCCGGAATATACATAAATAAATGTAACAAAAATAATGTATGGGATTAATAAATTCAGTCTTTAGGTAGTTTCATTCTGAAATGAACAGCGAACTGGAAGCGAGAATAAATTTAGCATTTTCGCACCGACATCGTTCATCAAAACTTAATTCAAAGACTTACAGCTTACGTATAATTGGCATTCATTAAATACGTAATTCAAAATCTGACACTAACGTATCGTTCCGCTTTCATTATACGACACGCGCGCATATTCGTATTCCCTCGGGAGCCTTTAAAAAACTCATTTATTTAATCGAATTTTCGTCTGCCATGTCGCAAAGCTATTATTCCAAATTAAAGTCCCTTCTTTCCGAATCCGCGAAATTTAATTTTGGGGGTGCACGGAAGATGCTCGCACGCAACATAATCGGATCAAAGAAGAGCTGTCCGCCTAAACAGCGTCACGCTTATCTTTGTTCAAAAATATTCTTCGCGTT
This sequence comes from Chrysina gloriosa, assembly GCA_038088585.1. Lineage (NCBI taxonomy): Eukaryota > Metazoa > Arthropoda > Insecta > Coleoptera > Scarabaeidae > Chrysina > Chrysina gloriosa. The sequence continues at coordinate 8,758,658 of CM076090.1, read as the reverse complement.
TTCTTGGCAAAAGTAAAGAAGTCGAAATCTCGCTGTTCTTTTAAAGCTATAAAACGAATAAAGGAACTGCCATCGAAAAGGAATTTATTGGCTCGTAACGAAATTAATGATCAGCTTCAGTTTTCAATTCTTACGACGGTAATCCATCGCTTTTGATCTCGGAAATTTTTAAATTTACAATGATTCTTGTATTATCTTTTAGGACGATACAAACGACAATTTATCAAAATATCCATTTAGAAGCGACATAAAAGCAACGTCCTTCCCTTCGTCGCTTTGCAATATAAATTTCGTTTCTGAACGCTTTCTATATACAGGATTTTTCACAACTTATGTATCAAATTAAAACAAGAAAATTCGCGAAAAATAGAAAAGTAGATGTCTAAGAGAAAAAAACTCCTACCATCGCAGGAAAGCCGAAATCAATTTTACTTCCGAGAATGTTTCTTAATATTTGACGTTCCCATCGTTCTAATTGGTCACCCAGGTTTTACATGCGTACACAGCCGTTGGTTTTAAAATCGTTTGATATATTCGTAATTTAGTCTCCTTGGATAAGTATTTAGATTCTCTCCCGTACTTTTAGTTTCCTTTTGCTATTCTTGATTAAATCCTCTGATATTCGTCTCAATTTAGTTATCAACTAAAGAAGTGGTTTCTAAGTTAAGGTTAGTTAATTTTATGTTAAATTGTTACTGCAAGAAGTCTGCTTCTTAATATAGTTGTCAACTTAATAATTTCAGTTACCATCAGAATACATACACCCCTGCACTGTCGTTATCAGAGATCTCAAAAGCTGGAAGTTTCTACCATTGCAATAACAACCTCAGCGTATGCAGGTAATTAGAGGGAAGTTCTTTTAGGGAGGTTCTGCGGCGAGAGTTAACAGGAAAAAAGTGAGACGCTTGAAATCGTCAATCAACAAGACGCTTTTATCTTTTTCTTTTCTTTCATTAGTTCTTTTTCCCACACACATACTCACATATTCATCGCAGGAACAACTATGAAATGCGCCGTATTAGCGTTTCCCTCCATCAGGTGGCGCTCTTATTATTCGGACTCGAATGTACTTCAAATTCAACTTCAACTTATTTACTATCCATTTCGAAATGAAATACTTTCTCTTTATACATTGTTTATTTAATTATAGAACTTTACCTTTTATTCAAAAAAGCATCAAATGCATAATTCTTTCATTCTTTTCTTCCATTAGTTCTTTCTCTCACACACATACTCATCGCAGCAGCAACTATGAAATGCACCGTATTTGCGTCTCCCCCATCAGATGGCACTCTTATTATTCGGACTCGAATTTACTTCAAATTCAACTTCAACTTGTTTACCATCGGTTTCGAAGTGAAATACTTTCTCTTTATACATTGTTTATTCAATTATAGAATTTTACCTTTTATTCAAATAAGCATGAAATGCGTAAGGAGCTTCGCTTTTGTCGAGTGTACCACGACACCTTTCCGTTTTTATTTTTATTTATAAAAACCTCAAAGGTGATATTTCCGGTATTTCTCAACGTTTCCGCCGACAAATATTTAATAATCAACAATTCTTCAACCATTCTGTTTCAGTTAGACCTCCAAATATATGAACTCTTCAACATTCTCAAATTCATAAATTTCACCGCTTCCTATCCTTACTTCTTGTTCTTCTCTATTCATCCCCATTATCATATACTTTGTCTCGGTAGCCTTTATTCCTAGTCCGCACTTTCTTGCTTTGCTTTTTAATTATGTTGTAAGTTCCTTTTTTTTGTTTGGGTCAATAATGTTAAGTTATCCACGTAAGCCACTAATGGTCAATCTTGAAGATTGTTGCTTTCTTTTCTATTCCACTATTTCTTGCCATTACTTACATACTTAAATTAAACAAGATTGTAGATCACTTGAAAACTCACTTGAAAACTCTCCGATCCTTGGTCGTTTTACACCACTTCACTTTTCGTTCTTTTCAGAGTCATTTCTGTCATTCCCAACCAACTCTTTTGGGATCCCCAGCTGGGGCATTGTTTGGCAAATTTTCTCCTCTATTTATTCTATCAAGTTTGCTTAAAATTTGTGAATAAGGCGCCTACCTTCATTTTACAGGCGCAACAGCTTGTCTGGATCTTTCTGTGCGCAATTTAGTCCGTTGTTGATTGATTAGTGCGGAAGCCGACTTGATATTCTCCCGATATATTTCCTGTTGCTGTATATATTCGTTTATTGTTTTTATTAAAATTTTGCTGAAAATCGTGAGGTATGTATCCAGAAGCATAATATCAGTATAGGTTTTGCATAGCACTTTGTTACCTTTTATATGGATTGGATATATTCGCGCTTCTGACTATTCTGTTAGCATTTTTTCCGTTACCCAAATTAACTTTACCAACTCACTCACTTCTTCATGTAGTTCATCAATACCTGATTTTAGCATCTTTGCATGTATATCATTTCCCCTGGGTTTTTGCTGGTTTTCAGTTCTTGGATACTATCTATGATTTCTTGTTTTGTTGGTTGTACAATGTGTGTTTCGTGTTTCGTCTTCCCAGCTTGTATCGTCTGTTGTTTCTTCTTCACCACCACTTCCTTTTAGCAACTGGTCTAAAATGTTCTCCCGTTTGGCCATTATTTGGTTAATATCGTTTAAAACAATTTCTTTCCTCGTTCTCAAATATATGTTTTTCTTTTGATCTTTGTTCGATTTCTATAGAATGAGCTTTTTGTTATTCTGAATTTATCCCCTCTTCTTATCTTTTTTCTGGTTTCTTCGAGTTTCAATTGGTTTACATACATTATATTTTCAAGTGCTTTTCTTCTGACGTCCATGATGATTCTTTGATGATTTTGTTCAATCAGGACGTGGTCAATCTGGTGACTAACCAGTCGCCTTTCCGTCGGAGGAAGTCCATGTACTTTTGTGCATTTCCTTTCTCTTCAATTGTGCATATTTAGTTACTAGGTGATGTTCTAAGGCCGTTATTCTTAGTTCCTTCGTCTTTGCTGCTTTAGCAAGCCTTATAAATGCAAGATAAAAATCTTGCATTTATACAATCTAAACACATAAAAAATAAATATTCTTCGCATCTAACAAAAAAAAATCAATTGTAAAAAGTAAGACGTGGACGATACGAAAAACTTACCCCAACCAATGATAGCGTAGATCCGTAGCTTGATATTTTCTCCGGTAAAAGTTTTCACGACGAGAATGTATAGGTAGAGACCTGGAAAAATATTTACCTAAAATACTCGCACATCCGGCGGCGAATCGAAATTGGATTTTTAAAAGCGGTTTCTATTAGACGCTAAGTCGACAGCGGCGTGCTCGCTCCCAAGCGCGGCTACCGGCCCCGAAAATTTATTGTCGTATAAATACCTTCGACAAACATCCAGAAAAAATTTGTCAGGTGGAGATAATGGAGGAGCAAGATCAATAGCACGCATGACACTTTACTTGTCGGCATTGATACCTGAAATTAAAATATATACATATATCTTTTTTGAAGAAACTAAGGAAAGTGTTCATTTCGACAGAAAAGTTATTTTAGTTGAAATACGAGGGATGTTCTCTTTCCGCTAAACCTATCAAGTAGGCCGTGTTGTTTTTCAAGAAATCTCCTTTGACGTTTAGCTACATAGCTATATAGAAGAAATATGTAAAATTACCTTTACCAGACTTTTCGGAAATAATTGCAGATACGTATTTGGGCAACTAAGTTGTACAGTGCTCATCGCGTGGTGTTCGCCGGCTATGCCTGGTGATTCTTAATTCCCCAAATTTTCCACTGAGGATGGCAACTTATTTGCCTAAATATGTATCTGGAATTATTTCCAAAAAGTGTGGTAATCACAATCTCTTTATTCTCATTTTATGTTAAGTTGGTTGCGTGTGTAATTATAGACAGTTGGCCAATATACTTGTCAGTATAACAGCCGGAGTAGCTCTAATTATTAAGGATGAAAACATAAACCAAGTTAAGAGTGAAAAATATGTAAGCGAGAGAATATTGCCAGTGACAATATAAGAAGAGAAAAAAAGTATACACTAGCAGTAGTTTATGGACCAAAACAGATGATGCGAAGAAGGAAGAGAAGGAAACATTTTCCGAGGAAAAGTGGATGACAGCAGAGACAACACGATAATTTTAGGAGACGTGAATGGAAGGAATAGAGTGGTGTCTGGGAAAAGAAGGAGAAACTTCGAAAAATACAAATGGAGAAAAAATAACAAGTTTCTGTGTTGAAAATAAAATGGTAATGGCAAATACATACTTCATTCATAAAGATCCAGAAGTCGCGTGCCGGGAGAGAGGGTCAATAAAGGGATGCGGAAAAAAAGTAAAGGGTGTGAAAATCAAGAGAGGGGCGGAAATTGGCAGCGACCATTATCCACTAGTCATGAAATGAACTAAACAGACTAAGAGAATAACAAGAGAACCTAAAAGAAAGTTAGGAAACAACAAAATCAGGTGTTATAAATTAAGGGACGAAACATATCGGGATAAATGTCAAATACAACTTACGAAAAACCTGCGAGAAATAACGGAACATGAAACAATAGTACAAACATTGACAAAGTTAAAACAGTCATTTCAAGATCTAGCTGAGAAAACATGAGCGATTGCAAGGTTTATAAGCAAAGAATGTAAAAAGGCGTACTGGTGGAACGAAACGATAAAAGAAGCAGTCAAACAGAAAAAATTAAGATGGAAGAGGTATATAAACAAGAAAACACCTGAAACCTACGAAATCGACGAAAGAAAAAGGAAAGTAATGCAAAACTTAGTAAAGGAAGGAAAACAAGCAACGTGGATGGAGTTTGGGGTTTAAATGTAATTCTGGAACGGTCTTGATCCAGGAGGCTACTAAATCGCTTTTCACTTTTGGCATTCTTGGATAACACTCGGTAACACTTCACTTTATACGGTGTTTGTTAGTGATGACAATTATTAAATGATAAATGCTGAAACGTATACACCCCTATCTAAGTATTTCTAACCAATCAGAACTCATCTTTATTCCTTTAATTTCTGATTTTTATTCTTACAAACCGTAACAAAATAATCTTTCCTCTTCGGTATTGAACATGATATTTCGTTTGGATGTTCAAAAGCAATTAACAATTTCTTAGAAAAATGTAGGAACATAAATTTCTCAGAAAGAGCATTAATCCCTGTTTAGTAATATTTATTTTATTATATTTAACGAAACATCGGTAATCGTATAATGTAAATTTTCCAGAAAATCTTCTATTATATTTTTGTGGCACATTATCGCTACGGCAGGATAGACTCGTCAAGTATCGCGAAACATATGCATGACACGAGGCACGACATAAAAATGGAAAATTTAAAATTGATAAGACAGGTCGATTCACCGCGAGAACTCGATGTATTTGAAACCATACACATACACAAAAATATAAATCGTCTAAATCGGAACGCGGGACCGATTCAACCTAGTTTATTCCTATTATTATGATCAAATGAAAGAATTTTAGCTATAATTTAATTTCTTCGGGCATTAACCAATTCACACAATGTACTTGTAAATCTTTAACGTTCAAACTTCGGGTAGCAGGTACTTTTCCCTTGGCCGTCCACTTGACTTAATATGGGAATTTGCGGGGGTGAGAAGGCGTCCGAGCCATCACCGAGAGGGAAAATATTTGTGCATGCACATGGTCACAGTAAAAAGTGGGGTAAAAATGCATGTTGTAGAATTTTTAATGTTAGAAATTTGTCACTTCGGTTTATACGAGTGTTGAAGATGCTTGTCTCGAGCTAGCGAAACACGTGTCACCGATTTTATTATAAACAATTGTGTGGTGAGGAGTTTACCGATGTGATATTTGTGTCATTATATTTTTTATAAATATATATATATATAAATAAATATGTTAAAATATTCGAAATATGTAAAATTAAATTAGTGCTAAACGCTTTTATTTGCCCTAATTCGTGTGGATCTTAAAGCGTTCAATTATACCGTTGATAGTTATCGATATGCAAATACCATATAATCCGGTCTCTGGTTATTATATAAAAAGCAACAGTATCTGATATAAACACGAATTCTCAATATTGAATACTATTAACCGCTATTATTTAATTAAACGACGACGACAAAAACTACCCCGTTCACATATCTCTTCACGTTCGAAATTTAATTTCCACCATATTTCGATTTCAATCTCATGTCAGGCCATTGTTTCCCTAAATTTCGTACTCAAAACGCCCGGCATATGCAACGTAATACCATTATGTGATATTTATTGTTTTAGGTGTAGAAATCGGCTCTCCACATGATACGCGTACAATGTGTCTAGGTTGACAATAGTCACACATAGTATCAACGATACCCTCCCTACCTGTGACTGTGATTAATCCATAAATACCCTTTTCATTTCCTTTCTCGCCGTATCTTTGTTGAAATGTATTATATCGTTTATAAATAACTAAACGGGGTCGTCTATAAAATAAATTTCGATGAGCGTATGTACGTGCATCCTTTTCGAAGTTATTTCGACGCAATTCCTGAATAAACGGATGTATTTAAAATCTTCGGTGTCTGATTTTCAATCGAGATAATATGGAAATTATATGTTTCGACCATTGGAACGTCACGTTTCTAATGTATCTTAAGACAGGCTGTTCCGACGAGTAAACAGTAACCTAAGTAACGTTTTCCCTTACATACCCCTTCACCCGTCCTCTGATTTGAGACTTTATAAAATATTTTGGAAGCGTACCTATTGTAACTAAAAAGTAAATTAGAGGAATGGACAAAATGAAAAATGGAACACATTGTTAGCAAATATCTGCCATTAACCTTCCTATACTCACGTCAAAATGAAAGACGTATACTATACTATATAAGTCGGTCTCACAGACCGTATGCGTGAGTATAGGAAGGTTAACTGACTTACAAAAGCATACTTCAGATATTTTTGGGTACATTAATTTTCAATAAGATGTCAAGGATCATCTTCCATATACAGCGTGACCCAAAATTGCTGGGACATAGAGCTACCACGTATTGTAGAGATCAAAATAAGTCGAATGGATGATTACATCCATTCGACTTATTTTATTTTCTTTTATTTTCCATATTATTATATATATACCAAAATGTATCGTTTGTCCGTGAGAAGAGTTTAAAATTTACTTTAAAAATCACGTTTTTGTACGCTGTTCAGAAATGCGTGAAACAAATTTAATGAAATTTGGGAAAAGTACATTTTAGAGGATTACTCTACTTTCAGTAATCAAAGAAACCGAAAGGAAATTGTAGAAGGGTTAAAACCACCCTCACCCCTGATAATTTTTAAAAATTATTTCTTAGGGGTGGTAATACGGTTCTAAGCCTTCTTTTAGCGGGAAGGCTTATTCATCATCTTCATTTTTTGACTCTTATAAAAACTCCGTATTTCGCATAGTTTCGAAGGAAAAAATGTTTTCTCAAATACTGATCACCTACATTCTTAGTACAAGTTTAATAAAATTATAATACAAAATTTACTTGGGGGTGGACACAATGACATAAGTCATGATTTTGAGAGGAAACAAATTCACAATCGTCCCAGTTTATTGTTGACAGTAAATAATTTCAATAATTTGGTCACTTTTAGTTGCTTTTGTATTGTTTTTATCGCGATCACCGTTCTTGCTTTAATTCCTCTTTCTGTTGTTGTTGCAATTACTTTGGCAGTTATCGAATATGGATTTCCCTTTTAATGAGCAGACAGACATGCTATTAGTTCTTGGATACCGTCAAGGTAACTGCCGCGAAAGTGTCCGCGTGTATCAAGAGAGGTATCCAAACCGGAGAATTCCAAATCGCAAAACTTTTGCCCGAATCGAAAGACGTCTTCGAGAAACAGGAATGTTGAAGCCAGTGAGAATTAACGCTGGAAGATCTCGACAAGCCCCAACACCCATTGCGGAAGAAACTGTTCTTCAAATGATTGATAACAATCCTGAGACCAGTACCAGAACATTACAACGGGAGACTGGGATTTGAAAAAGCACTGTAAGACGGATCCTTAGCGATCAATTAATTCGTCCATTCCACATCTAACTAGTGCAAGAATTATTACCACTTGATCAGGGATCACGTTTAAATTATTCACAAATAATTCGGGAGCGCAGAGTAGTCGACAACGGATTCCACACTAATATCTTGTTTACTGATGAGTCTTGTTTTACACGTCGTGCCATGACGAACCTACACAAAGAGCATATTTATGCAGATGAAAATCTGTATGCTATTAAAGGTAGATATTATCAACGAGAATTTAAAATTAATGTCTGGGTCGGAATTATTGGCAATTTTTTGGTTGGGCCGTTTCGATTACCTGATCGTTTAAATGGCGCTAATTACCTTCGTTTCCTTCAAGAAATTTTGCCAGAATTAATGGAAAACTTGCTCCTTAATTTGCGTCGAAACATTGTCTTTGTGCACGACGGTGCACCACCTCATTTTGTACGTGCCGTAAGAAAATATTTTAATGAACAATTTGCTGGTAGATGGATTGGTAGGGGACCAGAAGCACCCATTCAATGGTCTCCGCGGTGTCCAGATTTAAATCCTTGCGACTTCTTCATCTGAGGAGCGTTAAAAACACAAGTGTACCAGGTTCAAATTAATAATTCCGAACAATTGTGGGACAGAATTCAAAATGCTCTAAACGCACTACGAGATAGCGACGAAGTTTTAAGAAGGGTGGATTTAAATTTTTTACGCCGAATTGACCTCTGCGTTAATGAAGATGGAGGTCACATTGAACACCTGTTGTAACAAAAGTTTTTTCTTTGTGTCCACCGCCAAGTAAATTTTGTATTATAATTTTATTAAACTTGTACTAAGAATGTAGGTGATCAGTATTTGAGAAAACATTTTTTTCCTTCGAAACTATGCGAAATACGGAGTTTTTATAAGAGTAAAAAAATGAAGATGATGAATAAGCCTTCCCGCTAAAAGGAGGCTTAGAACCGTATTACCACCCCTAAAAATAATTTTTAAAAATTATCAGGGGGTGAGGGTGATTTTAACCCTTCTACAATTTCCTTTCGGTTTCTTTGATTACTGAAAGTAGGATAATCCTCTAAAATGTACTTTTCCCAAATTTCATTAAATTTGCTTCGCGCATTTCTGAACAGCGTGCAAAAACGTGATCTTTTAATTAAACTTTGAACTCTTCTCACGGACAAACGATACATTTTGGTATATATATATAAATTGCGTCCATTCGACTTATTTTGACCTCTACAATACGTGGTAGTTCTATGTCCCAGCAATTCTGGGACACGCTGTATATAAAATACAAAAATGTTTCTATGTCCGTTATAGACTTCGAAACTATCCAACCGATGAGCCCCAAACCGGTTTCATTAGAAAGGCAATAACGCGAGGATGACTTTAGACCACTAAAAAAATACATTCGGTACATTCATGAAGTGGATTTTCGACTTTTCCCATACAATAATTTTTCCGAATACAGACTGTAAACACAAAAACATTGATCTGTCAGTGTCATCAGAAAGTTTTATCATTTGTGGTTATCGCGTCGACCATGTCAAATAATCGAATTAGAAAATATTAAAAATCTCATAGACAGTAAAAGCGAGTAATTTTGGCTCCGAAGAATGATGACGTCAACAAAATAAATCATCAAATTTAATTCAAGCTACCCAGTGAAGTTGTCTCGTATAAATCAATTGACACAGTTATAGATGAGGAACAAGCTGTCAACTTTCTAATAGAGTTTCTTAACTCTTTGGAACCATCTGGAATGCCACCACATATCTTAACTTTAAGAGTTGGTTCACCGTTGATGCTCATTCGCAACTTATTGTTAGACCCACCGAAATTGTGCAACGGAACCAGATGGTAAGTATTGCTGGTTTGAACTTAGAGAATTCCTGTTTTTCGCACGACCAATTACATGTTGCTTGCTCTTTACACACCTACCGCAAAAACTCAAAACACGACGGGTATCTGCTAGTTTTAAATAAATGGTTATTTGGATGTTAACTTGAAACGTTTTAGATTGTAGTTTTGGCCTTCGAAACTGACACGCAAGCGAATACATCACCCAGTCTGGTGATAAACAAAGTATATATGTCAGTTTGACACCTAGAGAAACAAATTGTGGAAGCATGATGCGAGACCAACCTAATCCTTAATTAGTGTTTCGAGGAACACCATTAGAGATATGTCTTCTTATTCGATTTTTTTCCCAGATTGCTTTCTTTCCAGTCTTCTATCTTGGGCGAATTTTGGGATATCCTTCCCTTCCACTCTTCTTCTTTCTGTTGCTCTTTTAATTTACTTTCTTCGGGTCTTTTTCGGTTTACCTCTTTTTCTTCTCCCTATTTCTCTACCTTCATATATTCTCTTTACTAGCCTGACTTGCTCCAGTCTCTGTATATGTCCCAAGTACCCGAGTTGTCCCTGTTCTGTAATTGTCTCTATTGGCATGATATTCAGTTGTTTTCTATATAATTTACTTCTGATCCTGTCTCTTCTGGTTTTGCCTTGTATTTTTCGCAGAAATCTCATTTCTGTACTCGTTAATTTTCTTCTTTGTCTATCTGTTGTATTCCAGCTTTCGTAGTTAAAGGATAGAATTGATTTTACTATTTTCTTGATTACTTCCTCCTTGACTCCTGATGGAATTTCTTTCTTATTTAAGAACTTAAATTTTATGACAATGAATAATCGACCTCTTCGACTCCTTTATTTATTTCGCTATGTAAGGTGCCTTTACTATTTATGGTGGCTTCCAGGTATGTAAATCTGTCTACTTGCTCAGTTCTTTGGCCATCTATCTTTATATGGTCTTGGTGTTGCGTGTTACCTGGCCCTATAATCATTGTCTTTGTTTTATCAAAAAAAAAAAAAAAAAAAAAAGGTACCGTTCTTAGAAGCCCTTTTCACCTTTCCAAAAGCGTTAATGGCAGAAACTGAAATTGGCGTCCAATCAGCCCTACACAATTACCAAGTTGCGTCGAAATCGACGTTGGCACAAATCATTGGGGGTGGTATTTTGTTTAGGAATAATGGCTAATGGTTCCAACATCTTTCAAGAGCCCTTTTGATGCACTATATGCCCATATTTTGAATATTTTCTTCTTACAACTACTACAGAGTAATTGGCAAGTGACGGTTGCATCCTTGAGGGCGCTTTTCACACCTTCGTTAATGGCAGAAACAGAAACCGGCCTTTTACATAGTCCAATCAGCCTTACATAATTACCAAGTTTCATCGAAATCGGTGGGGGTAGAAATTGCTAATATTTTGAAGAATAAGGGTTATCGATTCAGACATGTTTCAATAGCCCTCTTAACGCGCTATATGCTCGTATGTGTGAATATTTTGTTTTTGCAATAATTGCAGAGTAATTGGCCAAGAACCATCCCATCCTTGAGGGATCTTTTCACCCCTGCAAGGGCGTTACTGCCAGAAACATAAACCGGACATTTACATAGTTCAACCACCTCTACATAATTACCAAGTTTCATCGAAATAGGTGGAGGTGAGAGGGGGTTTTATTTTTAAGAATGATGGTTACCAGACATGCTTCAATATTCCTGTCGAAGTCGCTATATGCTCATATGTTTGAATATTTCTTTTATTGAAACCTAATTCCAGAGTACACTGGCAAAAGAAAACGAAAAGCAGGCTAATTTTCAGGGGCACTTTTCACCCCTTCAATGACATTAATCGCAGAAACAGAAACCGACTTCTTGCATACTCCCACCAGCTCTACATAATTACCAAGTTTCTTCGAAATTATTAAATCGGCGTATGCGAGTTTGGAACATTTCCTTGTAAATTATAACAACATTGAAATTTACATAGTCCTTATTAAGTTTCTCGTTGACTGTAGGATTACAATTTGATGTGTGAAGTTTTTACAATTGTGATACTTTGTGGTAGCAATGTGACTGACGGGCTTTGATCCCTGGATGCCAAAAAAAAAAAGATTTCGAAAGTGAATAGTGCCGTACCGAAATCCTTACCTCAACGAATTCGTTTCATTTGAAATGTGTATCCGAAGACCAACAAATTGGACCTTCGTACATGAAAAAGGTAAAACCGCGATTCAACTAACTATAAATCCTTCGAATTGATCAGAGATTCAAATTCGATTTTGCTTTATCGTGAAAGTAAATTTAATTAGTATCTGTTTGGATGTAAACAATCAATGTGTCGCCGTTTCCACCTAGAATAATTAGTTACTTAATCCCTCCAATCTTCGAAAAACATGCAACGCTTTTTTCTAACGAAGGATATTAATTTTCGTCCTAAATTCTCGTCTAACTTGCCTAAAGGCAATTTGCGTAATAGAATTATATTTTTTCTCCCGATCTTACGTTATGTACGTTTCTTATATTAAAAGAACTTAATTTACTAATGCTTGTTTACAGAGAAATACTGAAATCGGTAAGGATATCTTCAATCTCATTAAGAAGGCATATTGTTTTGTTGCTTAAACTTGGTCCGAGAGAATTAATGTTAGGAGATGAATACGTATTGCATTATGAAAGCACAAATCGATAAGCACGAATGAAATAACGAGATTTTAACAGAAAGATGAAATTAGATTAATAAAGTACCTTCATTATAGAGAGTTTTTCAATTCTACAATAAGGATCTTTCAGAACCTAAATGAAACCACTAATTTGTAGGGAATAGGTTCTTTCTTTTGTTTTTTACCGGGCTGTTCAATGTCAATTCCTTTTAGGTAAAGGATGTAACATTGACAGTTGGAGAAATAAACATTTATTAACTTTTGTGTACAAGGGCAAAGTCAAAACTTTCGAGAAAAATGAATTAAATTTAGGAGAATTTCGTTATATTCTCTTAACGCTGGCATTTACACTTCAAAATATACCCAGTTTTATGCATATTTCGATACACCTTTTGGGAGCCAATTCCAAAGTTGAAAGAGTGGACGGATTTTCTTTCGAATCATCTATGTTTTATCTGTCTACTGACACAGCGATTTTTTTCTTTTTTATTTTTTAAATAACGTTTGGGCAATTAAAAACGTACAACTCGATTTAACATCAAACTTTTCAAATAATATTAACAGAAATATAAATATCGAAAATATCTCCACGTTGGTAGCTTGATGTGACCACTCTCTTTCATATGCCACTTGTAAAATTTTCCCAAATTGTCTATGAACTCCGAAATAATGTAACAACATTATTACAATAATCGGCATTTTTCAAAACTGTAAAATAGCATGTAGGCAACACAAATAGCTCACTACCGGTAGAAGAATAAATGCAAGATTCCTTGTGCGTCATTCGCTCCTAAACAAGAGATAATAGATTTCATTACTGGGAACGTTGTGGACGGAATTCAACAGAAATAACCAAATGTGAATTATTATTGGAACTATTTATGGAAACGTTTTTGGCATATATACTTAGTACTATCATGAATAAATCAATTTATAGTATACAAAATTCTTGGGAATTTGTAGATTTTTATTTATGTATGTACCAAATTTAGTGTAGATGTTAGTTTCTTTATTTACAAATATCCCGACTGAATTAGCAATTACAATAATAGATAATAAATGGGGGTTGATTTCAGATTTCAGAATTCAGATTCAGATTTATCGACAGATGATCTTATTGACATATTCTTAGATGTTTATAATGACTAGAGAGTATAATAGTTAGCAGGTAATAAATAATAAACAAATAGTACAATAGGTACAGAGGTAACTCAGTACCGATAATCTATGAGTGGAACACATGCAAAATTAAAAGAAGTATAGCTCGTTTCAACTTATTTTATTCTGACTAAAGTGTTTACAGATTTACAACGCCTCCTGCGATGGAAGCTTTATGGACGGTCTGCTTATCGCACTCTTATCCCACAGAGTAAACATAATATACTAACACAAATATACCTGTTGACTATTGGTAAAATATAGAATTTTTAAATATAGATATTACGTAATTCCTGGCCTCTAACTTTACGGGGATCGATTTGAATATTTTCTTCTTACAACTACTACAGAGTAATTGGCAAGTAACGGTTGCATCCTTGAGGGCGCTTTTCACACCTTCAAAAGGGTTAATGGCAGAAACAGAAATCGGCCTTTTACATAGTCCAATCAGCCTTACATAATTACCAAGTTTCATCGAAATCGGTGGGGGTAGAAGTTGCTAATATTTTGAAGAATAAGTGTTATCGATTCAGACATGTTTCAATAGCCCTCTTAACGCGCTATATGCTCATGTGCGTGAATATTTTGTTTTTGCAATAATTGCAGAGTAATTGGCCAAAAACTATCCCATCTTTGAGGGATCTTTTCACCCCTGCAAGGGCGTTAGTGCCAGAAACATAAACCGGTCATTTACATAGTTCAACCACCTCTACATAATTCCGGCAAGAGTGCCCTTTTATAAAAAGTGATAAGTTTGGGAAGTTGCTTCTTCCAAAAATGTTCATCTTTGTATATAATTTGATAAAACAATCCTTTTGGCGTCCATACACCATAGTAACATTTATTTTTATTGGTTATGGTCAATTGACCTTGTACTTGGTGCATGTAGCTTTAATAGCAGGCCACCGCTGTTATCAATAATCAAATATTTTATAAGTTTATTTTCTGTTGCTTCTTTCGGTGTTAACATCCTTGAATTATAAGGGCTTTTACTTCAATAATGGCGTCGTCACCTACTAAGCCATCACAGATGCAGCTAAAAACGGATATTTCTGATAGATAGATAGATAGATAGATAGATAGATAGATATTTTTATTTGTCAAAACTGGATACGTCATAATACAGTGTAAAAAATATAATCACAGGCAATTCATCAATAAACTATACATAAAGCTTAAGATAGCCATCTATTCATTCATTCATTCTATGTCACCTACCACATATTCTTCAGTGGAGTAATAGCACTGTTTTATTAAATATTGCTTAATTTTTCGCTTAAATAAATTATGTGACATGTCTCTGAATCTCTCAGGTAGTCTGTTGTACACATTCAGTTGGATAGCATTCTTTTTGCATTTGGTCAATCTGTGAAACGGTTCATCCAAGTGACCGGCTGATCGTGTGGAGTAGTTGTGTATATCTCCACGCTTAATAAAAAAGTCTCTACTCTTGTGGATGGAGACCAGAGTCTGATAGATAAATATGCACGGTAATGACATAATGCCGTTATTTATAAAGTAGGGCTTGCAGTGTTCGTTATATGGTAACTTATTTAATACTCGTATTGCTCTTTTCTGTAAGACAAAAACCTTTTTGGCATCTACCGAATTCCCCAAGCCAATACGGAGTAGCACATTCTTGCATGGAAAAGCGAAAAATACGATATTTTCGCAGCCTCGAAGCCCACAGAATAGCTAATTTTTCGTAAAGCGAAAATGCTTTTAGATAAGTTTGTGCATAGATCACCTATATGAGCTTTCCAATTTAATTCTGCATCCAGCCAAACACCGAAAAACTTGACTGGTTGTCGCTCTTCCTTTGTTCTGACTCTAAATTCCAGTGTTTTTGTTTTTGTCGAACCGATTTTCTGCGAACCAATCCTCACCGTCCTGCTCAATTTTATCAATCATCTGATTCAAGTTGGTTTCATCCTTGCTAGCGGCCAAGAAAGTGGTATCGTCGGCAAACAAAATTGTTTTCCCATGTATGTTTAAGGGAAGATCATTTATATAAACTATAAATAGAAGTGGTCCCAGTACGTATCCTTGCGCCACTCCACAGTTCACAACAGCTAGTTCACTCAGTGTAAAGTTGAAACTGACTCTTTGCTTTCTATTTGTCAGGAACGACTCAATGATGCTCAATGAATTTCCCCTAAATCCGTAATACTCCAACTTTCGAACGAGAATGTCATGAGGCACGCAGTCGAAGGCCTTTGATAGATCACAGAACACGCCACAAGCTGCCTGTGACCTCTCGAATGCGTCACATACATAGTGTACTAGTCTCAATATGGCATCAGTTGATAACAGACCTGGTCTAAACCCGAATTGATTATTTGTGAGAATATCGCTGTGGTTAAGATAACGCATAAACCTTGCCAACAGTGCCTTCTCAAACACATTGGAAAGAACCGGAGTTATAGTGATGGGGCGATAATTCTCAACCTTTCCCCGGTCCCCACATTTATAGAATGGCATTACAATGGAGTATTTAAGGGTATCTGGAAACACACCCTGCTCAAAACATGTGTTTACTATGTGAGCTATAGGGTCTGCCACACAATGAATCATATCCCTCAACAAACAAGTATTCATTCCATGGATGTCTTTGCAGGTACTCATTTTAATGTTCCTTACAATATCCAATATCTCCATCCTATCTGGCCTTTTTATAGACCATCTGGTCTATAAAAAGACCACAGTTTCTTATTTCTAAGCCAGAAATTTTTTGAAATTAGGCACAATGCTCAGTATATGAAACAAATCTTTTACCTGCTACAAGTGAACGTTATATTCACTATATTTACGAAAAGACTTTACTTTTATAACTTCCAATGCCGGTACATGTAAAATATTCGAAATAATTCTGTAATAATATGAATTCTAAACTTCCCATATTACGGTAGCGTGATCATGATGAAACTTTTAGATTATTTCGTTCTGAATTTGTTCCCCGCACGTAACGCGTTGCCCGTTCTAAGGACGTCAATTTGTCAACTTTGTTTTCTTTCGTTACATCAAGCGCATATTTGTTTTAAGATACCATCGTCGTTATCAGCGCGAAAGATAGAGATTAAAGTAAATTTAAGTGTAAAGTTCATGCTAATACAATTAATAAATGCGATGTTTCGTTCAGAAAAAAAAAATGGGAATGATGAAACAATTTGCCGTCTATAGAGTAATCGCAACTGGATAATATTTATTTTGGTCAAATTTAAGCAGTTTAATATTAACAACTTAATGATATGATCATGTTGAGCCCACCTAATCAGCTGATATGTATATCATTTTTTAGGTCATTGCTGTCCTGGTTGTGACTGTGCAATAGCACTGGAGAATCTTCGACTAGTGCAGCTCCCCATCATTTAAAATGGAAACCAACTCGTCAAGTGCTTGTTACTGAGCTAATCTTCTTCAGAAGTTAAGTTGGTACAAACTATTTCGTGGTAGATTTCTCGGCTCAAATTCCGTTTTTTCGGGTGACTTATCGACTTTAAAACTACACTGTGACCAAGTAATTTACCGCAGATTGATAAAGCTGTGACTTTGGGTTAGCTAAATATTGTGGTTAATTCTAACATTTTGTTTGTGGCAGCATGTACGTCAGGTATTTGGGGACACTGACACACAGCACGTTCAAAAGTGACTGAGATGATAGCATAGGCAACCAAATGTACACTATTGGTATATATTCAACACAAATTCCCTAGATTAATTATTTATTACAATTTTGTCTTATTAATGATTAAAAGTGCAGTAATCAGCATCAAATTCCAAATTTATTTATTTTTATAAATGTTTATTGTGTTGTACATGTCTGAATAGATAATTTTTAAAAAATTCTTTTCGGACTGGTGTTTGTGTTTTCGCTCTTAATTTTATTGGTTTCCAGATTCTCCCTTACAAATGCATTTCTTTTCTTCAAATTTTCTAACAATATTATGTTTATGATTAACCAAATTGTGACGATTCAACTCTACTTGAGGCAACTGCTGTGTAAATTCTTGAATGCAAGATTCCGAGTCATACTTCCACGATTCAGTTGCATTTAAATTTGTAGTATGATAATGGGCCTTAGAATGAAAGCATCTCGTTGTGATGTAAACGCCATAATTTTGTTTTGTAGCTTAAGCTTAAAAGGTATAATCTGTAATTTAATGTTGGTAATGAACAGCAAAATTTAGCGTTTTATCGCACTAAAAACAGCTAGAGCTTCTGAAAAGAACATATTCCTTTAACCTTCCTATACTCACGTCAAAATGAAAGACGTATACTATACTATATGAATCGGTCTCACAGACCGTATGCGTGAGTATAGGAAGGTTAAATATTAGACTCAAAGAAGGCTATAAGAAGCAATTTAAAGCGAAAATCGAAAATACATATTTTTGTTTCTACCAACTTAAATTTTGAATTTGCTTTGACCTTGATGTCAAGCATTTTTTAACATAGTATATGTGCTTGCCACTTCGCAGGAAGGTGTTTTTTTCTTTCCAGATCAAAATGGGGGACAAGAGACGCTGGTATCGTTGCTATACACGCGAATCAGAACGACCTTGAAATTTCCTAATGTTAGAACGTCGCTCGATCGTTTTTCGTCACAAAGCCCAAATGGGAGTTCATCCGGGTACAACGACTTTTAAACAAGTTAAAACATCCTGAAATCTCGGATATACTTTGGTTTTATTTTGACGAAAAAGTTTTGACCAGCATCAAAAAGAAAACCGACGAGATGATAGGAGACTATGTGGAGATCCTTCGGAGGATGTTATGCGCAACTATGATGGTTTTGGGGAGTGGTGAGTCATGAAATACACGTCAAACCACCCCACTTCTCCCAACTTCTTTCTTCGAGGAGTTCGGGCGAATGCTGCTGCTTATACTGAGGGTTTGGATGCAGTTATAAGACCCTGGATAGCGTGCATGGTGAGAGGTCATACGTATTTCAACAGCACTTTGCCCTTTAATCCTCCAGATTATTGGGTATGGGGCCTTGTTGAACGGAAGACCAATAAAGATCCCCATAACACGCTTGATTCTCAACACAACAGTTAGTATCAGAGTGATGACGTATATGGATGAGGATTGTTTGTTTTCGGGCATGCAAACTTTTTCCGCAGAGAATTAGAGCTGTTATTATTGCTGAAAGCAATTTTATCGAATAACTGTATAGCCTATGAGTCACTTATTGTTGGTCCAGTCAGCTTTCCTTAACACTAATTTAGTATTAGGCTTACAATTAGTTTTAGGAAGCTTAGGGATGAATTATAGGCACTTGTGTTCGTACAGATCCTAAAATTAGTATTAGTCTCAGGGGGCATTAGGAACTGACTTGAAAGCTCCTAACTTTGATATTTAGGACTAACACCTCTTAAATGCGCGTGCCTACGCGTTGCAACTTCGAGTTTATAGTTAAAATCCGACCCGCTTCATTATTGTTACTACTTGGGTTCGTTTTACATGTGTTTTGAATAGTGACAAATGGCTGAAAAATTTGATGATGGAAAACAGATAAAATTAATCCGAAAATTTTCTCATGTCTATGATAAAAGTAATAAGCTTTATCAAAATAAATTAGTTGTGAAGAATGCGTGGAATGCCTACAATAAGCACCCAATAAGGCAACGTATGAATACAAAATTTTCAATTGTAATCGTGTTTTTGCCATTTTAGTATAGTTAATGGCTATCTACTTATAATCTTCTAAAAATTGGTTGTGTTTAGTTGTGTTTTCTTGCTACATACGAGGTGTGTTAGAGAATGAATGAGATTGATTTTTATTTAGCAAAATTCCATTTTTTGTTCAAACAACAATATTATCCCCTTCAAAGTAGGTCTCTTGGACAGCTGTACACCGGCGGATTCGTTGTTCCCAGTCTTGGTAGAAGCGTAGGAAGGCTTCAGTCGGTATGGCCTTTAGCATGTCCGTCACATTCTTGTTCTCCAAAGTCCCAAAATGACATCCTTTCAAGACACGTTTTAGTACGAGGAAAAGAAGAAAGTCGCAAGGACTAAGGTCAGGTGAATAGGTGGGTTGAGGCACCACAGGGACGCCTTTTGATGTCAAAAACTCCGTGATAGAGATGGCGTTGTAACATGGGGCGTTGTCATGATGAAGCATCTAGTTATCTGCAATACCTGGTCTCACACGAATCACCTTTCTTCTGAGCTTTTCAAGGACACCCTTGTGAAGAAGTTGGTTGACAGTTTGCCCTGGAGGTACAAATTTTTTGTGAACAGTACCCCTATTGTCAAAGAAGCAAATCCGCATTAATGTGATTTATGATTTGCTCATTCACGCTTTCTTCGGTCGAGAAGAATTCCAAGTATGGGCTTTACTGCTTTGTCATATTCCAAAATCCAGGTTTCATCACCTGTGATCACACGAGTGAAGCAATCGCCGCCTTTGGTAATTCTTTCAAGATGATCAAGGCACACGTTTCCTCGAATGTCCTTCTGCCCAATTGTAACTTATTTAGGCACCATTTTGGCAGACCATTCCCTTGTGGAACTGGTTACTTATCGTCCTTATTGTTAAACGACGGTCTGACCTCACAAGAGTCTTCACATGTTCGATGTTTTTATTGGGTTTTTAAGTTGAAGACCTCTCTGAACGGGATTCATCTTCCAGCAATTCTCGTTCACGAAAAATGATTTGTACAAGCGAAACACTTGACCTCTTGACAAGCAATGTTCCCCCATAGGCCAGCCTTAATTTTTCAAAAGTTACACTCGCGCATTACCCAAGTTTGACACAAAACTTAAGGGCATAACGTTGCTCTAAATTCCGCCATTCCATTTTGTGTGACGTACAACAAAAACACAAATCACGTGGTGACAGTAGGAAATTCAAGTTCGGACTGAACGTCTGAAGCGGACTAACAAACATGCCTAGTGGGGGAGAATAACTACGGTGTCGCTCGCAATTATGGAATTTCGCCATTCTCATTATATTTCTGACACACTTCATATTTGGCTCACGGCGAGTAAAGGAAGTAGGCGCAATGCTAGTATTAATTTTTGTATGAACGGGTATCAATTCTCTTGGGACTAATGATAATGTTAAGACTAAGGCCCGATTTTAACTGATCAATATTTAACTTTAATGGTAGATTTAAAAATACATTAAATTGGGTCAATTTCATAATCGTTGGACATGCGCACGTTAAGTAATGACGGTTTAAGTAAGCATTTGACCCAATTAGGACAAATGTGTAAAGAAGAACAAGTCAACAACTAAGGTCGACTTTCTCCTTCTCGAGCGGAAGCCTTACGGCCCCAATGGCTCGCGTGGCTGTTATTTCGTTCAAAATATAACTTAAGTTAGAAAGCAGCACGTGAAACAAATAAAGAATGAAAATTTTAGAAACGACCAGTTCTTCATCTGATGATTGATGTATTTATACGGAGGAGAAGAAGATTTATAAAAGATATACAAATTACATTGAACAATTTGATCAAGTGAATTTTTGGTTCCTCGTTTGCGTTTCTTAAAATTCTCCATTACTCAATTTATCATTAAAACGTTTCTGAATAAATACTTAGAGGTTAACTTGTTTACATAAAGAAGTATACCGGTACGCATGCCCGGGCCAGTTAATGCGACCATTAACGTTATAATGGTTCAAATACTAGCCATTAGCTTCAACCTCCATTAACGCCACCCATTACCTTAAATGATGATTATAAAATTGGTTTTTATTTTAATGGTTAAACATTTAACATTAACATTTAATGGAGAATTAATTTTGATTATGAAATCGGGCCTAAGCCTAATACTAAGTTAAAGTTAAGGAAAGCTGACTTGGACCAACCATTAGTTTGCTGTAAAAATGTCTTTAAGATACAAGAAGTTTTCTAAGAAATACACAAATTCAACATAAAGTCAGTATGTCCCGAAATACTTGATATACAACATTAAAAGAACATCCCTCGTATATTCACTACAAACTTTCATACTTATCATAGCAAGCATCCTCGAGATAACTTTCAATCAATCTCACGTCTAGTACACAATACAACTTCTATGTAACATTGTACATACGAAACACGGACGAGCACTTACCTGAACGCTGTAGGTCAATATCCACACGAAATCGGCCAAGATGTAGCTGATCATGAGGTTCATATGAATGGAGTTCCGCAAGCACCTCAGATCTCTGCAACCGACCAGAAAGAAAACTTATTAAAATTTCAATATCGATGCGATCGCGTAAAGTCGCCGTTATGAACCGTTCGGAACCGTTTTACGGCTTGGCTTTTTAATAATGGCCACCGAAACCGTAACGGCGACTTTAAAGACCGTTCCTATCGTATCTTTTTACGATGGTCGCTCGCCGCAATCGAAATGCGTCTTCATTTCAAGTATTTGTCCTTACGAGGACTACTTCGAAACGGTCGATTTCTAATTTACGACACTGTATATGGGCGAGGGATCGTTAAAAGTTATTATTACCGGCTTGAAACCGGCAGGTAAACTCTCGAAGTATATTACGGTCGTATTTTTTGAAACGTTTATGTGATCTAAATAATTCCTTTGAGAAAGAGAGAATTTTGAAAATGACAAGAAGATACATCTACATAGATGAATACCACATACAAGGAAGTTCGTTTGAAATGATAGGTACTATAGAGAATAACAGAGTTAAAGTCGGTGCTATCGATTGCACCTGCAGTGGAATTTCTTTATTCCCAGGGAGTTTGTCCCAGTTTTACGAAAACTCCCTTCATTCTTCCGTTGTTTTCCTCTTACTTGTACTCAATTCGTAAAGCGCCGTACACAACGGGAGAAAAACGCCTTAAGTTAGACGTATAATTGGTTAAAAGTTCAGGAGAAACCGCGAACGCTTGCTTTTCGTGGAAATTCACCGGAATAAGGAGCTGGTTTGTTTAGCCAAGAAATAAAAGAAGATTTATTCGGAACCGTCAAATGAAAATAAACAATGCCTGAACTGGCTTATTAGCTGATGTTCTCGGTATTGACATTTAATGGAGGGGTGCCTTTGGACAACTTCATTCCGGCTCTGAAAAGTCTGGTGTTTTTTTAGGAAAAAAAAGTAAAAAAACACAAATAAAATTCAATTCGAAAGAGTTAATATCAATGGGCGTGCGATATAATAAAATCGGCCAGAATCTTGCAGTAACAAATACCAAAATACGCTGTTGCTGACTTCTCTCAATCTAATTGGGAAACGTCCATGAGAGCTGATCAAACAACTACTCTTCAATTTAGCTGTCACGATAATTTTTGTACGAAAAGTGTTGTTTCGTGGACGAAATTGCACGTTTAAGAAAGTCATTCACGTTCTTCTTTGGATTTGTTGAATCGATATTTGCTTTGGAAATAGATTTGATTACACCACTACCATTGTAGTGGCAAGTGACAAAAGGCGGGTTGAGAATTTGCAAACGCGTATTTCGACCACTAAGTTGTCATCCTCAGTGAAGAAAAGACAAAGGAAAGAAAGCATTTCCATCTAGTACATGGGAGTACGTATGGGTGTATGACCAGGTAACAGGTGTGATATGTGCCGGTGCTGTTTTCCCATTAAGGTAGTAAATTCTACCGATTGTTGTTGTTTCTCAGGTGCTTTATTAGATCTCTGCCTATTGTTTCTGGTATCTCTTGCGAGCTTAGATTTCTGCTTACTTCGTGTTCCTCGTCATCTGCTCCAGTGCGTACAATATTCAGATGTTCAAAGGCCCCTTCCTCTTCGCAGTCTTGATTCGGCACTTCTATCTCTTCAGATTGCCTCTCATACTGCCTATTATTTGGTGATTTGCTGTATATTTTATTGGGCTGGCATCTCCCTTCATTGTTGTCATCTCTCTGTAGTATGTTCTCTTATGTCGTTGTGTCTTATGTGTCCTCTAGTTTGTTTACTACTTAGCCCTTAAATGTTCTTTCCTTTTTCCTGTATAGCAAGTTTATTTCGCGTCGTATTTTATCATATTTCTTCTTGTTCTGTGAGCATTTGCGTTTAATACCTCTTGGCTTGTGTGTTTTACCTGAGAATTTATTTAATTTCTTAAACAAAATTGCACCGGCCTAGATCTTAATTAATGATATAAAAAGCATAAATTATAACATATTATATTTATAAATTTTGAGAAATATTTAACATAAAATCAAGATAATTACCTAGTGTGCTGTGTGTGTGTTAGTGTAATTTCTTTTATTGGATGTTGGTTCTTCCTATGTCTCGATGCAGCTTTCTATGGATTCTTTCCTCTCTTAACTTCTTTTTCGGTGTGGCGCTATTTTCTATGGATTCTTCCCCTTTTTAAATTGTCTCTTCTCTGGTGTGGTGAGGTTCTTTTATTCACTGGTACTTCCTTTTAAAACCCTTTTATTCGAAATATATTTATAGACTTATTTGTTGACTTATCTATCTTCTCAATTTTTCTTCGTCGTTAACCAAACAAATTTTTTATTTTTCGGAAATCAGGACTACGCTACATTATTTCTCGGTTGTCCACGAAACAAAAACTTTAATTCTCCTTGACTCCAGTTCATCCAGACATATCGTTGTTATAGAAACCTGTATAGAATGTCGATGTATCCTTGGTTATTTATCCAGTAATTCTTTATGAATTCTTGTAATGTAATAGTGTTGTATGTATGTGTTTGAATGTTTACAATGCTTTTCTATCTATTAATCGACGCCTTTTATAATAATTAATAATCTTATTTCTAGTTACATTTTTTTCTCTTATTAAACGTCTTTGGCTGGAGTTAAAATAAGAAGATACCCGTAGGGTAATAAAATGCTTAAAAGGTAGTGGGTGTGGTGTCGAAAAGGTATAAATAGAACCCCAAAATAAACTGTATGACAATTGAAGACCATAACCCCAACATTAACTGTGAATTTTGATATATTGAATTGTAATAAATGATGAATTTTCTAATGGTAATTAACCATTCGAGTATTACTATACCTACCTGATCCCTTTCTCGTCACATTCTTCATCGTACCATTTCTCTCTCTCTCTCTCTCTCTCGGATTACTATTTTTCTTTGATACGATTCGTGTAGCTCTACTTATTATGTCCTCTATCTTCTTTATATCTCTTCTTTATCGCTGTCTATCTGTGTCATGTTTCTCGTTACCTTACCTCTTTCTGTAATCCCTTATTAGCCGAAGCTTTCCAGATCTATCTTTTACCGTGTTCGTTTTTACTTGATTTTTGGTGGTTTTGCAATTCCCAGTTTATCTCTTATTACTGTATAGCCATTATTTGCATTTACTCCTCATCACTGTTTTCATGTTTTTCCTCCACTAAAATATGCTCGATTTGATTTGTTTGATTCCATTTGGTGCTGAGCAAGTTTATTTATGGTGGAAATATGTTGTCATAGCCCTTAAATTGTTTCTCATCACAAGATTTACCATCTTTTCGTTCGTTATTTCATGTTTACATTGTTTGTTAATAGATGATTTCCTTGGCCAGCTTAGCATTAAAATCTGCACGATTTTTACATCGTACCTCGGTATATTTTGGCTTTTATTTAGATAAAATTTGCAACACCGAACGATTCTCATAATCACAATAATAATCGCACAATGAACGCGATCATCTATCATCAAATCTATCATCATTTCAAAATTGTCACTTTTAAGTAAATGGAATTTGTAAATGACTGAAACATATTTTTACTCGTGTGTAATTTATTAGGAAAAACGTTTGAAATTTGTTATCAGAAATTTATAAAGATGTGTAACTGAATAATTAAAAGTGCAATAAAGTAGTAATTCTATTTGAATTAAAGAAGTATAATATTTATAATTTCAGATGGTATTGCAAATTTTTAGTACATGAATAATTTTTTAGTTTTTAGTGATTCAAAACGAAACCATTAATAATTACAGAAATACTTTTATATTTCAATAACCAAAGCGTTTTCCTATTCCTTAACTAGGAAACGAAGAAATACATTGGTATAGAAGGTAATTATATTGTAATTGTATAATTACTTGAAACACGTAATTTTAGAGCGAAGCTCTTTTGGCGAGATTCTGCGACGAGAGTTAACTGGGGAAAAAGCGAGACGCTTGAAATCGTCACTAGACGCTTTTATCTTTCATTCTTTTCTTTCATTAGTTCTTTCTCTCACACCCATACACACAAACTCATCGCAGGAACAACTATGAAATGCAGCCCACCAACAGATGGCGCTCTTATTATTCGGACTCGAATTTACTTCAAATTCAACTTCAACTTATTTACCATTGGTTTTGAAACGAAATAATTTTTCTTTACACATTGTTTATTCAATTATAGAATTTTACCTTTTATTCAAATAAGCATCAAATGTTTCTTGCACAACTGCATAAGTCCATCAGATTTCATTTATTGATACCTAGTTTTTCACTATAAGCTTGTTTTAGTGGTAATTTGAAAATTTAGTAAAATCTTAGATTTACGTTTTGAACGGTTCAGTGGAATTTCTCGAAAAGTCTCCGGTTCAACTTTCAAAATTTCGATTCGTGTTCAGTTCACCCGCTTCCATCTGCACTGAAAGAAAAGTTTGTTCCTATCTCAAAGCTTAATTTCTTTAAATTGAAGAGAGAATTGAAGCTTTGTTGCACTTCGTGTATCACGTATGGATTTTCAGTTTACCTTGCAAGTGCTATTAATGGTTTCCATTGGCTAGGAATGTAGATATTGGTGCTTTTAAGCATATGAAGAGCACACTACACGCAGCAGCATGCAACTTTCTTTCGTGGCAAAAAACATGGACTATCTGCTTTTAAAGTATAAAGTGGGACATAATGCAATACGTATTACAATGAATGCCGTCAACGTATCGTTCATTTCTAATTCCTTGCGAAATTAAACTCGTTGCGAGGAACAGCTAGATATGAAAAACGACTCAGGGCTTCATTTCGAAGGAGCAGGTACCAATTTAAGTCTTTTTATTTGCTCCACCTAGGTATTTCCATTTCACTTGTGCGTATCTACGATAAGCATATCGCAATTTTGTAACTTTTCAATGTATATATTTTATAATTGTAGTGATATTTGTAAAGAAGCTAAGTAATACATAAACCGCACATATCTTTACCCTAATCTTTTACGTATTTACACAATAAAATTTACACGGTAAAAATCGACCGCACAATATCAATATTTGCCATACTTGCTAATCAAACCACACCATATTTTTCTTTCCTTCGAGGCGAAACGAAAAGATATTCCGCCTCGATATCTGTTCGAAGCGATTATTTATTTATATATATATATACCGCGATACTATTAGTGCTATTACGAAAGCTCATCGCCGAAGTTACGATTTTCAACATCAAATCGAAACCGAAAAGCTTTATGGTATTATATTTGTTTTCTATCGCGTCAAAATTGGTATGATAGAAGCGTAAACAGGTGGACGGACGCTTTCAATCTATCAACATCAAACAAACACCTTCACACGTGAAATTCGATAAACGTACAACCTATTCATTGCGCCTGCTGTCGTGTTGAAGTTAATTTTAAATTTTAAATAGTTTCCACATGCACATACAGTCCCTGGCCAAATTACTTGGAACAGCACTTTAATCACGCTTTTCCTAGAAACTCCAGCCCATTGTAAAGATATGTAAGGTTTTGCCTACAACGAAATTGTTAAGGGATGATTTTATGGCACCTAGAAAGTGAAATTACGTCGAGAATAGTGTTTAGATGAATATATGTAAATTTTGTACTTTATTTGTTTATGCAACACGCAGCAAATTTACAGTTTAGAGAACACATCGATTTATTTTACTTTCGCGTAGAAATAAAGGAATAAGTGCGAAGGAAGAAAACAACACGGTAGAAATATTTGAGCAATAAAACAAAGGTAATTATGATACATACAAGCAACAACAGTAATTGATTAAGGAGCAAGAATTAAAAGCTAAGAAGAAATCATGGGAAGAATTTGGAGACAAAATGGAGAGAGACGGTAGGACTAGCCAGAAGATGTTTTACAAGAGATTGAAAATACCCAGAAGGGACAGAATCAGGCGAATCTGATGTATTAAAAATAAGGAAGGATAGATATTAACCCTCGAATGGTAACATTTTTTTAACACACGTGAATAGTAACAGGAGTGTGCACTCACCCCGGCAAAAAAATGATACATATTAAAAGAGAATTCACGAAAAATGTATTATTTTATTCTTTAATTAGCATTATTGACTGAAATCAAACACATTGTATATTTTTAACTGTATGAAAGTTAGTCTTCAATGCAACTCAAACAGATATCCTTGCGATGTTCGGGGCAAATAGGTTGATGTCATTTTGCATAGATTACTTTGACTTTTACCTTACTTGCTTTTGTAGTTTAGGTTCTCCTTTGACAAGTTCTTTGGTTATATTTCAAATGACATGTATATTAAGTTTCCAAATCTCGAGCCAAGTTTGTCTGAAAGCGACCTTGCAAATGTGGCTCACCCAATTGCAATGCCAAATTGTTTAAAAAGCGCTTATCAAAATTTGTTGCCTGGCTTATTTGGACGCTTGGCTTCAATAAAATGGAACCTGGTCAAGCATTCTCGAAAAGAACCGAAGCGGCCATGGTCAAGTGCCTCTTCCAGTGAAATAGCTGAACAATATTTTGTCAAAGGTGTCAACGTCTCCTTTTCTTGCATTATAGTTATCTATAATGATTGATCTCCTTGTTTGAGAATTTATTTCTTCATTATAATCCATTGCAGGCAATAAAAGGGTCGGACTTATAAGCTTCTGGAGTCAAAGAGACTAAAGTTTTCTCTCGATCGAAAGCAAACTGTGACAACAACGGTTTCTTGGTTTAGTTTGGTAAGAAAAATGTTGGAATCTCTAGCTTGTTTTTTCATAAAGCTCCAATAGATGTAAGCTTACACTCTTTTAGTAACACCCCCGCCATAATATTTGATTGATATGAAGCACTTGTTACATATATAATATTTCGCCCGGAACCTTTAGTACTCCCTGACAATTTCGTGACGTAGTCTGCCGTCGGTTTGGCCTCTTTTCCTTTTCCAACATAAGAAATTGCAATTACTTTCATCCCATATTTCTCGGGCTTAGATGCAATATAAACACGACAAGGAGATTTGCCTCAGAAGCTAAAAAGTTCGTCAAAAGTTACGTATGGTAGTGGTTGGTACGAATACTTACATTTTGTATGAATATCGACCATATTTCTCGAATTGGAGGAAATTTATCGTCCCTATCTCGCTTATTTTTGTCTCATTTTGGTGACCACATATGAGCAACATTTCTTTGGTTGATTCTATTTACAGCAAAAAGAAAACACCAGCCAAATTCAAAGGAACGAACACAAAGATATCACTGTCAAAAACGTATTTTCCAATATACCAACCCCCAAGGGCAAGCAATCTTACAATTAGTCTCGTATATGGTATTCCCAATAAGTGGTTCTTCTACGACGTCTACAGCCTTTTCTAGGATGTTGCTTTGCTTCTTGGGATCAATCTTTTCAACAACGAATAACTGTAGCAATATTTCTTTGCATTCGCCTAGCCACTTCACGAAATGCAATACCACTCTTTTGTGGTCCAATAATGCGATTCCAGTCAAAATCGTTTAGCTACCAATAATTTAGTCGATTCCGAAGTCTTGGCTAGACTTTTGCAGTTGAATAACCAAAATAAACCAATCCAAAATGGAGGAAAGAAGAACGGCTATATTCGTTGGAGTTAGGCAGAAAACGACGCAAAGAATTATTGTTTTCTTGTTAACTTTTTATCATTTCATATTCCTCATACCATGAACATCTGTACAATATGTATTTCAAAAATCTAAACTTTTGCTGGGTGATCGGTAACGGTAACATAAAGACAACAATTACGTCTTCAATTAATAGTATATCTCGTAAACATAACAAAATTATAAAAACGTGGGTTATGGATCAAATATTAACCATTTATTTAATACTGGCGCCAGTTCTATATCGGCACATTTTTTTATAAATAAAAAATATAAGGTAGGTGTAGTTTTTATCGGATATTGGGTATTCCAAGTAATTTGGCCATAGGCTGTAGATAATTATGCGTTTCTGAATGCAAATAAATAGGCGCCGAACGCAGTGAAAATATGGTTGATGTCCACGTCCAAATGAAAAATATGCTAAAACGCGATATTCGATGAATTTTAATACGTTTATTAGCGATATTTTGCTTTCTACCTACGCGTGTCAATTTACAGTTTCATTAATAACATATTTTAGAAAATATGCAATGAAATAATAGCATTATTTCAATACATGGCGTATACAAACATCGAACAGTCACATCTAAATTCAAAAATTTTTCCGAATATTTGCTACGTTTCTGTAATTGTGCTGTCCAGTAATTTTATTTCCAGTATCCGAATACTTAAATATATAGTATAAATTAAGGAAACTATTCAAATCGAAAACATCACCGTCGAAATTAGAATGACTTATTTACCGATTTCCTAGTCGATACGGTGTTATCTTCCTCTTATTGGGATTAAGTCGATGAAGAACCCGATAAGTGATGCTAATACTACCGTTTTATTTACTTTTATCGTACTAATCCGGCCCAATTCGAAAATAACCAGCTTCTGGAGGTTTAAGCTACGTTTTCTCCCGGAGCTTATTATTAGCGCATAAGATTATCCGTATTAGTTTCGAATTGCATCACTTTGAGTACTGCAACTTTATCTATCGAAAACTAGATACGCGCACACACATTGCTTTTTCCCCGCCACTTAAAATTTTCTGAAAACCGTATTTATAATTACTAGGAATCGAAATTCGACCACAACATCTACATATATTAATACGCAGTCAAATACAAACAATCACACCTGATTTACATTGAATCTTTATTGTATTTTCGAGTAAAATAAAATAAAAATCGCGCTCTAGTTTTTGAGAAAATCGTTGAAAAAGAAATTGAAGTCTCCCATTTGTCTCTTATATCGTTAATTTTAAGTGCTGTTCAACGAAGAGATCGTAGCGCGGTGGATGGGATCTAGGTTTTACACCCCTGGGAATGTGTGTTCAAATCTTTTGTTCACGAAGAGATTGGGAAAAAAGGACATGAAGAAGACCTGAACACACACCCCCACGGGTGTAAACCCTAAACCTTATCCATTGCTTCGTTAAACAACACTTAAAATTAACGATATAAGGGACAAATAGGAAACCTCAATTCCTTTTTCAACGATTTTCTCAAAAAATAAAGCACGTTAGGACAAGAGCTCATATCTAGATATATAAGACCCATGAAAATCCTGGTGTTCCGCTTGTTAGCGACGAATACACAAATATAAATGCTTGGCACGAACGGATGAGCTGAACATACAATTATTTTACTCAATCGCAATGTATTGAGACGCCAATTTAATCCACTTAATCTGAGTTTGTGCAATCAATATTATGCCACACAATTTTTGTCCGTTTCTCGAACGTATTTACTATAATTATATGTCATTACTTGACGTGGTTGACGTATATCACGTTGCGTGTGTCATTCTGACATTTACAATATGTAATATATGCAATATGTTACAGACTCTCATCTGCGTTCCACTGCACGTATCGCGATGAAACATACATTCGACAAATCTGCATTGTAATACGAAAACAACGATATATATACCATCGCGATACATGGAGGGAACACTCTAAAATATGTACGAGAAGACGACCCACTCCGTGTTAATATATAGATTTACTACTAAAAGGTTTTCCCTCTTTCATTTTTAGTAAATTGGACACACGACATTATTATTAGTTCTCGTAATAACGTTGAAACATAACTAATTAATAATTTTCTTACTGAAATAGAACAATTACCTTATAATTGATGGGGTGAGAAAATAAAGCTTGTTAGGTAATTAGAGCAAACCCTTATCTTGAGCTGAGAATAAATGTGTTTTTAGTCTGATTAGAACTTAAGAGTTTCTCCATTGACGACTATCGACATGCAATTAACATAATCCGATACCTAAACCTTCGGGAGAGAATTTGACTTTCAACTTTTTCTATATTGAGGTGCCTGGTCATTTACGGAACCAAATTTGGTTATCCTCTGAGTCCGTTCAAAATCGTTTAACTACCGATAATTTGGTTGTCTTGAAACGCATTTTAGTACACTAATTCACAATTGTAGACTGTTGCAGTCGAATAACCGAACTACACTGGTCCAAATTAAAGAGAAGGAAAACTAATATTTTCGTTGGAATTAGGCAAAAAAACGGCACAAAAGTTTGTTGTTTCCGTGTTCTTATTTCCAGCACAATAAACATCCGTACAAAATGTGGTTTGAAAATATAAACTTTTGCTAGGTGATTCGTTTTCTTTTATCACATGGTATAGAAAGTCTACCGGTTAATTCCTATTAGACATTAGAATACTAAGCGATTCAATGGGGGTTCAACTTAAGAGTCGTTCCAGCTCAATTCAACACACACACTATAAATCTAACCATCTCAAATTTTTATGAAATTATGTGCAGGTGTACTTTTTATATAGAGTTGAAAAATGCCAAATTACATAGAGATATGTCAACTCGTTTCTGAATTACATCTATGTAAATTTGCTCATAAACCGCAAACGGAAATTTTTTGAATTGCACAACAAGCTCTCCTAATTGAACTAGAAAGCTGGGAGAGGTGGTACTTTGCAGCATTTTCCATGTCCTTTCCTATGTGTAACAACATACTACAAATATGTTCTGTCGAAATCTTAAGAAATAAGCCATTTGAAATTTTCCAAAACGTACATCTTTTGAAATTATTAACTTATTAACTTATTCCATGAATAGTTAATATTGTTGTAAATCACGTGGTAAAATATAAATTTGGGACGACAATGGCTTCATTGTTAAAGAAATTAAAACTAAAACTTGATTTTCATTACTACAATGTAATTAGCTGAACATCATAAAAATGCAAATTTTCACATATTTTCGTGAAAATAATTATGACCACTAACCTGAAGAATGTCGTACTGAGGATTTAGTTAAATTTCTTAAACAAAATTGCACCGGCGTAGCATAAATTATATTTATAAATTTTGTGAAATATTTAACATAAAATCAAGATAATTAATTAGTATTGTGTGTGTGTGTGTGAGTGTAATTTCTCTTTCGATGATGGTTCTTCTTATATCTCCTCTCTTAACTTCTATTCTTCTCCATCTTAGATTCTATCTTCTCTGGTATGGTGAGGTTCTTTTATTCACTGGTATTTCTTCTTAAAACCCTTTTAGTCCAAATATATTTATTGACTTATTTGTTGACTTATCTATCTTCAATTTCCTTCGTCGTTAACCATACAAACTTTACATTTTTTTTTTGGAAACCAAGACTACGCCGCTTTATTTATAAGTTGTCCACGAAACGAAAACTTTAATTCTCTTTAACTCTAGTTCATGCAGGTATATCGCTGTTATAGAAACCTGTATTGAATGTCGATGTATCCTTGGTTATTTTCAGTAATTTTTTATGAATTCTTGTAATGTAAAATGTTGTATGTATATATCTGAATGTTAATAGTGCTTTTTTATCCATTAATATATGATTTTTATAATAATTATTAATTTTATTTCTAGTGACATTTGTTTTTCCCATTATACGTCTCTGGCTGGAGTTAAAATAAGAAGCTAACACCCGTAGGGTAATAAAGTGCTCAAAAGGTGGTGGGCGTGGTGTCGAAAAGGTATAAATAGAACCCCAAAATAAAGGGTATGACAATTAAATAACCTTTACATTAACTGTAAAATTTGATATATTGAATTGTAATAAAAGATGAATTTTCTAATGATAATTAACCATTCGAGTATTACTATAGTACATTGTACACTACAGTAATGAGAATAAAGTAAAACTTTTCATTAAGTAATGGAATATGTTTTTCATTTGAAGCCATATTTATTTGCTATACATCACTTGCAAGTTGAACATACCTTCTTCCCATGGGAGTCACAGGATTCACTTCTGTCAGAACGTCCACTAACTGACATCCATAGAATATTCGCGTTTCTTGGATATCAGAATGATGTAGATGGCCCAGATAGACGAAGAAAAGTTATTTTTCACACCATCAAGTTGCTCATTTTTCTGCAAAATATACCCGAGCTACCAGTTCTCTTCATTAACAGCGGTAATATAGTCTGATATGTCTTTTAATTTAAGTTTGCCGGGGATTTTTATCCTTTCGTTTCCCAACTTTGCAAATTCCTTTTTCATTCAACGTTTTTTGACTGCTAGACCATGTAGTTAAGTGCATTAAATTCACATACTATCTGTCTAACACTCCAATTTTCAGGTAAACATGTTGGAAGCATTTTCATTTTAATCCTACTCGTACAGCCCGAAAAGTTATTTTTGAGATTCTGGAAAAGTGATTGGTGAATATCATTATCATTTTCTGGTGAAGAATTTTCAGCATCCACAAACAGTTAAGGTTTCATAGATGAGGGAATCTTCTCAAGCTTTGATGTGGCATAGTGCTTGGATTTTACTTTTCTCTTATCAATGGAGAATTCTCCTAACTCTTGAAGAGATGTACCGAGTTGTCTGGACAACCACTGAATTTATTGTGACGTCTGATTTTTTGTCCGAGAATATTTCCGAGCCAGAAGAATCTTCAGCATCCTATAAGTTTCCTTTTACTCGACTTGTTCCGAACTATCCAAATCAATTTGGCCAATTATTTGAGAACTAGAACCTCAGGGATAGAAATGGGAAAATAACTTACTCTCCTTTTTCCCATATCTCTTTAAGTCCATATTGGATCTGGGATGGAGATGTAGTCCACATTTTCTTTCACCAATTTCTTCCATAACTCCCGGTCCATTGTCCTAATCTTCGAGTCTTGCATTTCGACATCCGTTTTTCTGCCGAATTCTGCTATCTGATCTACCCATTTCTGGGTAGGTCGATCTGCTTTCATCGTCTTTTTTGCGAATTTCGTTGGTTGCATCCTGCTAATGTGCCCAAAGTGATTCGTCTATCGTCTATTAATTTTTGTTAGTATTGGTTCCTATTTTACCTCCTTTTGTATTTATGCTCCCTATCCTGAACAGAATTATTCTTCCTGAAATGCAAGTTAGTTTCAGTTGCTTCGATTGTGCTTTCATGTTCTTGATTTACCGTCAAAGTTTGTCTTCCGTATAGTAAAGTAACGGTATTGTGATCGAAATATCACAAAAAGATTAATCATCATTTTTATCCTAGTAGCAGTTCAAATCGTAGTTTATACATATTTTGTAGGTACTAAATCATTAAATTATCTCATTCGTAGTTATGTCAAATTTGGGAGAATTTCAACCTGAAATTAGCTTTTATCCCTTTCAGAAATTCAATCATTGCTTGGGCTAAATGCGTGGTAAACGAGTTCTTCGTCGTCTTCTCCTTCTTCTTATTTTTGTTTCTATTCGTCCTATGTCTTTAATGTTTTTCTCTTCGACATTTATGCTTATAAAAACTACCAACTCTGGGCCCATCCTTTTACTGGTCTTCCTACATCTCTGATGGGTTGTGCATTGTTTTAATACAGTAATTTCTTTCATACACTTATCATAAATCTTCGAGCCTTCGGTTATTTCTGGATACAATTCAGGCATCCATGCTGTGACATTTCTAAGCTATTTTCTGTATCTAATCAAATGGTTTCATTTCATTCATAGATTACAACAATCGAATTTTCAAGAAATCATTATCATACTGAAAGAAAAAACACTCGAGCACCATTTCAATTTATAGTATACATATTATAATGATTTCAATTTACCTTAAAACTGTTAATTTAAGACATATTATCACTCTCTTCATGATTTAAGAATAAAATAATAATGAAGAAGATGAAGAACATTCAGCAAGGGCTCTGTCTAGTCACTGCAAGAAAGCATCAGTCTGTGTCTGAGCAAGTTACAACTTGTTACACGGCAAAAAAGCTGTTGATGTTATGATTTAACAAGAATGAGCATTTTAACCTAAAAGTATTGCCAGCAGATTACAAGCCTGTATAAGTTAATTGTTTTATTATCTTTACTGTATTCTTTCTTCAGGTTAGCATTCATTTTTATTTCCATTGAAGTGTAAATATTAGCATTCTTGTGCTATTCAGCTGAATAGAGGGAATTAATGAAAAATCAAGCTTTAGTTTTATGTTTTTTTTTAACAATAAAGCCATTATCATCCCAAATTTATATTTTGCTACGTGATTTACAACAATCTAAGTATTCATGGAATAAGTTTGAAAATTTTAAAAGAGTGTACTGTTTGAAAAAGGTTTTGTTTTTGAGATTTTGACAAAATATTTTTGCAGTAGTCTACAGTATGTTGTATATTACAGGAAAGAGCGTAGAAAATGCTGTAAAATCGCATCTTTCTGAACTTTCTAGCTTAATTAGTAGAGCTTGTAGGGTAATTCAAAAAAAAAAATTCCTTTGCTGTTTTTGGTGAAGTTTACATAGCTATAATTCAAAAACGAGTTGACATATCTCGATGAAATTTGGTATTTTTCTAAGTCTATATGAATGTCACATCTGTACAAAATTTAATGTGAATCTGAAATGGTAAGGTAAATTTCGTTTTAAAACTGTTTTGATTTGAGTTAGAATGAGTCTTACATTAAATATTCTTCCGCATGGTAGGTTAGAAGCAAATGCATCGTTAGCCGTGAACTAGTTTTAATTGTATTAGCTCTGGTTCGTCCAAATCTTTTTTGACTGATCTCATTGGAAAAAGGCTACTCCTTGTACAAGCAGGCTTCTAACAATTTATTGGACTCACATTCGACTTGGACGTAATATCGTTGGAAATAAATCAAATTTAGTTTAGAATGACAAGATTATGCACTTACGTATGTAAAAACTTTTTGTATCTCGGATTAGATCACATGAATTTGGAGCTGGAAATCATTCATTGACCTAGGTTATCCGAGATTAGTATTGTTCTATTCACGATTACATTCATTATTAAAGAATGAACGATAACTAGGATTTGCATCGAACTCAAATGATTTCATCCAAATCTCATAAATCGGAAAATTCCCTTTCAAAAAAGGAGAGTGCTTAAACGTAAGTAGTTTAGGTGCCACTTTTCGCACCTTATCTATCGCCAAGTCTAGAAATCGATATTGATTTCTCGGTAAGTATTAATCATGTGGTAATATTTTTCCTCGCGCGAATCTAATCCCGAATTAAATTAGGCGAACACTTGTCGAAATCTTGCGGGCCCGCAAAAAAGATGGTATTGCTCCAACAGGTAGGTATAAATAGAGGTATCAATCAATAAGTACAAAGTAAATATTTAGTCAGATTGTTAGGTAATTGTATCTGGAATCGTCGCAGATTATTTTCTTTAAATAGGAAACTCGAGGAAAAATCGAAAACAAAATAAGTCGCTGTTTGCGCCGCGTCTTACTTGGGTTTTGATAAGATACGGATCGCGCGATAAAGTAACACGCTGGCATAGAAATTTGTACGACAACGTGGCAATGCACGTAGGATATATGTTACATATGTACGATTATGTGTTTATGACGACGATTATAAAATTAAAACCCTGTCAATTGTAGGTCACAAATGTGTGTCTTTATGTAATCAAAAGAGGACAACATTTATCAGGATTCAGTTTAAAAACGAAATAGATGAGTTTATAGATAACGATTGAGCTAATTGATACTTGGATCTCTGAATACTTGGGCTAGTAATTTTTGCATCGTGATTTGCAAAAAGGAGAAAAATTACTCTACGAGGTATTCATCCAATTAGATTGAATACCATGCTACGCTCTTCAAATTTTCAAAGTTTAACTAATAAGAACTCATTTGGCGAATGGTGCCGATCAACACACGAATATCCGATGAATGCTAAATCGAGAGCAAAAACGTATGGAGCAACCTATATAATATTTTAGGCTCTTTATGCAACCCATGGAGTTTGAGGAACACTCCTTTGCAACTTATTCGTAGTAGACAGGTATTTCTTCGAATATATGTATACCTATATACATATATACAGCGTGTCCCAAAATTGCTGGGACATAGAGCTACCACGTATTGTAGAGATCAAAATAAGTCGAATGTATGTAATTTATGTATATATTTATATATATATATATACTAAAATGTATCGTTTGTCCGTGAGAAGAGTTCAAAGTTTACTTTAAAAATCACGTTCTTTGTACGCTGTTTAGAAATGCGTGAAACAAATTTAATGAAATTTGGGAAAAGTACATTTTAGAGGATTACCATATTTTCAGTAATCAAAGAAACCGAAAGCAAATTGTAGAAGGGTTAAACCCATCCTCACCCCCTGATAATTTTTTAAAATTCTTTCTTAGGGGTGGTAATACGGGTGTAAGCCTTCTTTTAACGGGAAGGCTTATTCATCATCTTCATTTTTTGACTCTTATAGAAACTCCGTTTTTCGTATAGTTTCGAAGGAAAAAAATGTTTTCTCAAATACTGATCACCTATATTCTTAGTAGAAGTTTAATAAAATTGTAATACAAAATTTAGTTGGCGGAGGACACAAAGACATAAGTCACGATTTTGAGAGGAAACAAATTCACAATCGTCCCAGTTTATTGTTGACAGTAAATAATTTCAATAATTTGGTCACTTTTAGTTGCTTTTGTATTGTTTTTTATCGCGATCACCGTTATTGCTTTAATTCCTCTTTCTGTTGTTGTTGCAATTACTTTGGCAGTTATCAAATATGGATTTCCCTTTTAATGAGCAGACAGACATGCTATTAGTTTTTGGATACTGTCAAGGTAACTGCCGCGAAAGTGTCCGCGTGTATCAAGAGAGGTATCCAAACCGGAGAATTCCAAATCGCAAAACTTTTGCCCGAATCGAAAGACGTCTTCGAGAAACAGGAATGTTGAAGCCAGTGAGAATTAACGCTGGAAGATCTCGACAAGCCCGAACACCCATTGCGGAAGAAACTGTTCTTCAAATGATTGATAACAATCCTGAGACCAGTACCAGAACATTGCAACGGGAGACTGGGAAAAAGCACTGTAAGACGGATCCTTAGCGATCAATTAATTCGTCCATTCCACATCTAACTAGTGCAAGAATTATTACCACTTGATCAGGGATCACGTTTAAATTATTCACAAATAATTCGGGAGCGCAGAGTAGTCGACAACGGATTCCACACTAATATCTTGTTTACTGATGAGTCTTGTTTTACACGTCGTGGCATGACGAACCTACACAAAGAGCATATTTATGCAGATGAAAATCCGCATGCTATTAAAGGTAGATATCAACGAGAATTTAAAATTAATGTCTGGGTCGGAATTATTGGCAATTTTTTGGTTGGGCCGTTCCGATTACCTGATCGTTTAAATGGCGCTAATTACCTTCGTTTCCTTCAAGAAATTTTGCCAGAATTAATGGAAGACTTGCCCCTTAATTTGCGTCGAAACATGTTCTTCGTGCACGACGGTGCACCACCTCATTTTGCACGTGCCGTAAGAGAATATCTTAATGAACAATTTGCAGGTATATGGATTGGTAGGGGACCAGAAGCATCCATTCATTGGCCTCCGCGGTCTCCAGATTTAAATCCTTGCGACTTCCTCGTCTGGGGAACGTTAAAAACACAAGTGTACCAGGTTCAAATTAATAATTCCGAACAACTGTGGGACAGAGTTCAAAATGCTGTAAACGCACTACGAGATAACGACGATGTTTTAAGAAGGGTGCAATTCAATTTTTTACGCCGAATTGACCTCTGCGTTAATGAAGATGGAGGTCACATTGAACAGCTGTTGTAACAAAAGTTTTGTCTTTGTGTCCACCGCCAAGTAAATTTTATATTATAATTTTATTAAACTTGTACTAAGAATGTAGGTGATCAGTATTTGAGAAAACATTTTTTCCTTCGAAACTATGCGAAATACGGAGTTTTTATAAGAGTGAAAAATGAAGATGATGAATAAGCCTTCCCGTTAAAAGAAGGCTTAGAACCATCCTTACCATCCCCAAGAAATAATTTTAAAAAATTATCAGGGGGTGAGGGTGTTTTTAACCCTTCTACAATTTCTTTTCGGTTTCTTTGATTACTGAAAGTAGGGTAATCCTCTAAAATGTACTTTTCCAAAATTTCATTAAATTTGTTTCGCGCATTTCTGAACAGCGTACAAAAACGTTAATTTTAAAACAGTTAATTTATTGGTAGTAATCCAAGTGGTATAATGTCGACGGATGTTTCGAGGTTTGATTTCCCTCATTATCTATGTCAACAATCGCTTCCATCGACGTGAAAAGGAATCTATCAATTCCCGCTCCCTGTCAATTCTCCAAATTTCCAATAAAATTCAAATCATTAAAAGCATTATCCCGAAATTTTGGTTTAAAGTTTAAAATAAAATAAAGTGACAATCTATGCCGTTAAGTCACAAGGTATCACTCGAAGAGACAATGGAACAGGTCCAGCTGCGAGCACGTGGCAATACCTTTTTTGTGTATACAGTACTGTTCGCATATAACGAACCGCAAGGAACCGACAAAAACTATTCGCTATAAGTAATAAACGATAAATATCAGAA
The DNA here is from genome assembly GCA_038088585.1 of Chrysina gloriosa. NCBI lineage: Eukaryota > Metazoa > Arthropoda > Insecta > Coleoptera > Scarabaeidae > Chrysina > Chrysina gloriosa. The sequence goes on along the minus strand of CM076090.1, from coordinate 8,718,427 downwards.
CAATAACAACAGTTTTTAAGAATCTTATTTTGAAAAAATCACTTATTTTGGATTGCTTTTTTTTGTGTAAAATTAGTATCATTAATATCTAATTTTATTTTGGCTAGTCGATCGACTGCACGCGTATTTCTCTACTGAAGGATATGACGAACGTTGTCAATATGTCGAAATGCTTCTGATGTGGTTGGAACTGGTATCAAGTCCCTATTCACAGATTCTTCATCTTTATCTTCCTCTTCCTCATCATTATCAATGTGAACTGCAGAAGACACAGAAGCCACAATAGCATTATCATCCAAGTATTCGACAGCCACAAGATTGTCATTAATATGGACAAATTCATTCAAAATTGTCTCAAAGATTGCTATCATTATCTTCCTGTCGTTAATTGTTAATTATACTCAAGCTACTAAACACTGTTCGTTTTGATACCATCTGCCATGCCATATTAATTCATATGGCGTATTAAGTGTATTGCATTCAAAATATTGATATTAAAATTTTCACCCCCACTATCAATAAAATTTATCATTTTCAAGAAAAAGTCGACTATAATAGCTTTTTAAACTATGGACAACACCCTTAATTACTAGCTGAAATACCGTTTAAAGTTCGTTATAACCGAAAATTAATGTTCATTATATGCAAAAAAACTAACACATGCTTAATGATACTTTAGTTTGTACCTTAGAAATGGGTTGGTTATAAACGAAAGTTCGCAATACGCGGGTTCGTTACAAGCGAAAAAATCTAAATCTCCCAATTTCTTTGATTTATCACAATTTCGCTGCTACCCAGGACAACGAGATGGGCCTTGAACCAATTTGAATGGTAATTTAAAAACTTTCATTGGCACTTAATAAAACCAATTTCGTTTGTGTAACTTTTTAGTAATCTAACCTAATCTCATAATTGGAATTTGGTACCAGAGTTTCAGAAATTTTGATGAAATACAAGTACAAGTGTTATAAATTTAAGCCATCTCAAAGATTAAGACCTGGAGATGCAGAAAGAAGACTACATTTTTGCAACTGATATTTGGGTCAAGTGAACGCAAATTCCAATTCCAATGTTTAATCACAAAATAGTTTTGTTTGACTACCCTGCATTATCGAGAAAAAAATTTTCGAAAAATTATTTCTGAAACATCAATAATCGATTATAAAATATCCCTCGCGTGCAACAAACCGTTTGACCACGTTTGACCAAAGCTTAGAATTTTGATAAAGTTCAATAAATATTATTTATTCATAAAAATTGTTTGGCAAAATGGATATTTTCAGATTGGTAGCCGAAACCGTTTAGATAATCATTTGACCATGTTTGACCACCTCATAAGTTTTTAGTTGAGAATAACAGAATTTATTTATTTATTGAAAATGGTTATTCAATGTAGATATTCAAGGATTTAAGGTCAAAGCCGTACAGAAAATCGTTTGACCACGTTTAACCATCGCTTGAAATTTCTTTAGGGCATAATAAAAATTATGGTCCTACAACCAGCATTCAAACCTGCACGACATTGCCTATTTAACTAAATCTCTATCTTTAATAATAAGAAATATACTCATATTGTCACTACGAAATCCGGGCACCTGCATATATATATATATATATATATATATATATATATATATACGTATATCCTCCTATCCTATCCTTCTATTTCCATTTCCTTCTAGCTTATGTTTCTTCTTTTGACCGCTTCACGCACTTTCTCCATCCAGCTCCAAATATTCATCTCACCATCCTATCTCTTCCCATTTTCATTAAGTACCCCAACCACCTCAGCTGACCTTCTTCTATGCTCTCTTGTATGGACTCTATTTCGAAGTTTCCTCTGGTTGTACTCATTTCTCAATTTATCCATTTTAATTTTGTCATCTATCCTACTTAGAAACCTCATTTCCGTACGTTGTATTTTTTGTTTCCGTTTCTTTGTTGTTGACCAAATTTCCGAACTATAAGTGAGTATTGGGACGGCTATCCTTTCGAAGATCTCAGTTTTGGTTACTTTGGGTAAGTGTTCTTGCTGCTATGAAATAGACTTCCTGCTGCTTTGTTTCTTATTTTTACCTCACCATGGAATAGTCGATTCTCCAGCCAGAATTGGCCCAAGTATTTGAAGCTAGCCACCTGTTCCAATTTTCCTTCGTTTAGAAATATTTCATGTCTTTTATTTTCCCTGCTTGGAATCATGGTCTTTGTCTTTTCTCCATTTATTTTCAAATTAGTTTTTCTCAGGTATTCGTTGTATTTTTCAACATTTTTGTTCAAGGCTTTCTCGTCTTTTGCTATGAGGACTACACATATTATCGGTGTAGGCTATTTCCAGCACCCGTATCATATCCATGTTCCACAATGTTTTTCCTGTCCTTTGGCTCCTTTCATTGCCTCATCCAAAATTACTGGTGACAGGATCGGGCTCAGAATGCATCCTTGTCTTACTTCTTGTATCGTTTCAACCTATCCTGATTTTTCGTGATACATTTTATTTTTTGCTATATTTGACTCCAAAATTCATTTATAAATTTACTACCTTCCACGTAAATCCTCCATATGCATGTCATAAATCTCATCCCATCACAACTCTTTCGCTAATTAAAATATCGTTGGAAGCACGCGTAAATAATTACGAGGCGCCGCCGAACGGTAGGCGTATATCTTGCCGGCGGCTATTTTTTTTTTTACATGACCGACGCGGGCTTTCAGATTTCCTTTCATCAACTTTGTTTCCTTTCGGCACAATGGATAGGCTCGCCCGGTGCGCTCCATTGTTCCGCGCAAACGGGCGTTTTAAAGTTTTCTCGTTAAGTGCGCGATTCCAGTCATGTCAACATTCAAGATTTCAATCGCCATTGCCCGGATCGCCGGAGACTGCATCGTGTTTTTAGGTAAACGGAAATTACGACCCGCTTCGGGTGTACGATGAGATGAAATAAGTTGATGGTGGGTGTTTTAATGTAGGTTGGGGGAGCGTTCCCTTTTATTTTTTAATTCGGCCACGAAATATAAAAACGTGCTAACCGGATGTCGTCGTTTCTGAATGCTGTGCCCAGATTCAAGAAGGTTTTAATAAAGGGTTTAACATCTAACTAACATCGTCAGGACTTTTAAAATGGAGCACAATAAGTTATTGTGCTCCAAATTGTAGTTATACAATATTCATCTTCTATTCATCTGTATATATAAAAACACAAGTCCTCACTCATTCATTCACTCACTGACTCATCAATGCCCAGCCCAAACACCTGAAGCTAGAGACTTGAAATTCGGTAAGCAGGTACCTCTTCCAATAACTAGGTCAAATAAGAAGCGATTTTTGAAATTCCAACGCGGTAAAAAAGGATAAATACGGGTAAAATCGGTAACCTAATATCTCCGAAACTAAGACAGATGGAATTAAAATTCAAAAAGCATATGAATGCTGTCAAAAAATAAGCGGACACGTGTTTGATACTTTTTTGGTATTTGTACTTTAAAAGGGTAAAATGGGGTAAAAATCGAATTTTGGTCCCTTTTTGTACCCAATTTATCTTCTAAAGTATTAAAGATAGGAATAAAATTAAAATTGAAATTTTATTTTCTTAAAAGAATCTCGAATGCGTTTTGGTAGTTTCTTGAAATTCGAACTAAAGGGATAAAAATTTAACCGATTTTTGGTACTTTTTCTAAACCTAAATTGTTTTAAGTATATTGATACGGTATTAAATTCAGTACGTAAGCTCTTCTCTCAATGTTTAGGTCCAATAAAAAGCACTTTAGGGTAATTCGAATGCTGAAGGGATGAAAAGGGGTAAAAACGGGTGAAATGGGTGACCTAGTATCCCCGAAACTATTATAGATAGAACTAAAATTCAAAATGCTTCTGAATGTTATCAAAAAAAAAAAAAAAAAAGCGAACCTGTGTCTGGTAATCTTTTAATATCTGTACTTTTGAGGAGTAAGAACGGGTAAAAGCTAAATCTTGGTACTTTTTCGCACCCTTTTCTCAAAAGACAAAAACGGAAAATTGGTACTTTTTCTGAATTTTAGTGTTTCGTTTAACCTTTTTTAACTAAAAAACCAAGAAATATCAACGCCCAGTCCAACCCCTTGAAAATTTGCATAGGGATTCCTTTTATGTAAGCAAACACTTATTTCGGGATGACAGATTGACAGGTAGACAGACAGATTCTATACGGGTCATAACGAGTTTCCTTGAATTTCCATTCTTCTGAGGTCGCAGCAAAGCGGGACAGGTAAGCTAGTATATAACAATAATAATAATAATAATAATAATAATAATCATCATCATCATTATCATCATTTTTGATCCTTTCTATCTTTCAGTGTAAAAGATAATGTAATAATAACACTAATAACAATAATATTAACATATGGCATTTTTCTAATTTTTACTTTCATAGGAAAAATTGTACATGAGGTCTCCACTCCTTTAGGTCTGCCGCTTTACTCTTCCATTTTCAAGTAATTAATTGATGCGGGAATCACTTGTTGAAACTCCATAACGAATAACTTATGATAAATCAAAACGACTTTGGACAATATTGTAGTGGTACTATGATTAAATATTTTGAAACTCACAAAGTCCTTTTGATTTATCATAAGTTATTCTTCCCCTTTCGTTCGTTTCTTTATGAAATCATTCGCTACTGGTTACTTTGGGGTTCTCACACAGAATTTTCTCGTTATATGGATAAGCCATCTTATCTTTTCTGCCTTACTACTCCGATTAAGCTTCGTTCCTGATACAACTCGCATGAGTTCTACTTTGTTCGCCTTTCCCACTTGTCAGCTCCCCGTTCGCCTTCATAAATTTCTGGAAGGATCTTCCTCCATCATCCAGTTAATGTGTTTGCCTCGGTCTTGTTCAGAATCCAGATCTTACTTAAATACGGTATCACTGTACTGGCAAGAGAACACCGGCAACTGAGAAATTCTGATTTTTATGAAGCGGTGCAGACTGAAAGAGTACCCGCAATTTTTTAGCGGCCAAATCCCCCGATTTTGGGATACAGCCTAGTCCAAAAATTTGCATTTGATTCTTGAATTTTGGTGAATATATCGGGAACTATCACAGATATCTTTCTTTTTTAGAATATAATTTGAAGTATATTACATAGTCTTAAGGATAGCGTAAATTATTTTCGGAAAAATTAAATAATAGGCGACCGGCTGGGGTGTAAAGGTCATCCCGTTTTTTAATAGTTTTTTTTTTTATCAATGATATACTACAATATATAAGTTTATTTCACTCAAACATAGTTTGTGAAATCATTTCAGAAGACTATATGGAAAAAATTACCTATTTTTCTGGTGCCAGATAAAGTTTTAACTAAAATAATTGATATGATCATATACAGGGTGCGGCAAAAGTATGTTTACTATTTCAAATAATTCTAATTTCTGTTTTGTTGGGGCTTTTTAATTGTCATTTTTCTTCTTTTATACATAAAACGTGGGAATTTTAAGCATGAAGCGATAGACAATAGCACTTCGAATTCAAACTGTAACGGTATTTCTTGAAAATCGTCGATTGACAATGAACATTAAAAAACACAACTCCAACAATTCAGGCATTAGCAAGAAACTTCGATCAGTTTGGCTCACTTGGATATCGGAAACTTCCAGGGAGTCCTCGGAGTGGTGGTTCAATTGAAAATATTTTCTTATAAAATTCAGTTCGGTGCAAAAACTAAATCCTGAAAGCGCCGAACTACGTTTATACTAATGTAGGGCCATTTCAAACGAGTTTGAGAGTGATGAAAATGTCTTCCCAAATCTTCTGGTGACAGATGAACCTCATTTTCATTTAATTAACTTTATTAATTCTAACTTCCGTTTATATTAATTGATTAATAGCATATCGAATTACAATTGTAACATTATTTCTTGAAAATCATCGATTGACAATGAACACAAAAAAACATATTGAAGAAATGTTCCCCACAACTCCAACAATTTATGCATTAGCAGGAAACTTCGATCAGTTTTGGCCCGCTTGGAGATCGGAGACTTCCAGAGAGTCCTCGGAGTCCTCGGAGTGGTCGTTCAATTTTCGCCGAACTACGTTTATATTAATGTAGGACCATTTTAAACGAGATTGCGAATGATGAAAATTTCTTCTCAAATCTTATGGTGACAAGTGAAGCTCATTTTCATTTCATTGACTTTATTAATGAGCAAAAACTGTAGGTTTTGGGGATCGCAGAATCCAGAACAACTTCATCAAAACCATTACAATATGCTGGTGTAACTTTTTAGTGCGGCATTGCTACCACAAGAAGCTATGGAGCTTATTTTTTCTTGAAAACGACAATGCCCTTGCGCAAACAGTAAACGATGAACCGTCTATACCGTTTTCTTGGTGATGCTTTAAAATTCTGTATTCCCACAACTACAGAATGAAGACGCCAACATATGGTTTTAGCAAGATGATGTGGTGGCCCATACAGAGCGGGAAACAAGGCAACTTCTTAGGTAATAATTTCCAAATCGCATAATTTCAAAAAACGGCGATTTACCTTGGTCTCTTCGTTCTCCTGTTTACCTGAAGAATAAAGTTTTCGTTGATAAAGTTCAAACCACAGAACATTTAAAGGCCAACATTCGTGAAGAAATTGCTCGAATAAGGTGGTGGAAAACTCGACGAAAAGAACTTTTATTCTTGTTTAAATCATAACAGTTCGCATTTGGCAGATATCATTTTCCATAATTAATGTAAAAGAAATACCAACTAATATACTTTTTTATTCAACACTAAGTTTTCTTTAATTTCATTTTGTTCAAAACTTATGGCTAAATAAAGTTATAAAGGTACTTTTACCGCACCCTGTATATAAGATTTATAAATATAAGATTGGAGGTGACAGCTTCGCTGGAACATGAGGAACATCAAGAGACTATATATTTTATAGGCAGTACATTTCCAAGATGCGTTTTGAAATTATTATTTTAAACTTTTAATAATAATAATAATAATAATAATAGCAGGTCTCATGAAGACCGATTCAGTTCGACTATGTACAGAGTATCGATTTTTCAGGCCCACTGCTAGACGCAATTCCCTAGCAGTGTGGCCAACAACTGCGCTTCTGTTGCACATTATTACCCCAAGAAATGAATGCCAAGTATTCATTTTCACAAACCCAGTGCACCTAGAATACAAACAATCGTCTTGATGTTATAGCAGTTGGAGCCCTGAAGGTAATCGAATGGCGGTTGTATAGTTACACTCCAACTTAGTTGTCCTTCTTCGTGAGAGCTTCAGTCTGCGGGACTTGGGAACCAGAAGTTCATTACGTTTTGTTAGACTCTCAGATCTTATAATATATGTTTCAGTATTTTGTATTTGCGCAATGGACTGAGTTGCTTTATTGCCTAATTGTGTTACAATTTCTTCCAAACTATAAACCACTCGGAATTTCTTAGTCTTGATGAATTAGATATGATAGTTGTAAGTTTTCCAAATGAAAACAAAAACAACATATTAACGTTAAAAATTTTTAAAGCATCGTTATGTGAGTAATTTAGTTAATTTCCCGAAGAAAATTAAATTGCTAGCTAACCTTCCAATGAGTAATACTAGTTAATCATTTAATTATAATAAACGGAATAAGGTGAAAAGCTGAATTGGACCACTATCACGATTTAGAACAATTGTTATTTTATATATGTGTATCGCTTCATACGCATTAAGTTCTCGCGGTGCATGCTTCTCAAGAAATTAATCGGACACGAAAACTGGGTTTTATCATTTTGCTATTTTCAAAGCCATCAGATATTGATCAATACATATCGGCGTCGATATCAATCGAAAAAGTTGCCGATCCTCATTTGCATTAGAAAACAACTCCAATAAATTTGGATAAATCATGTGTCTGTCGCCTTTTTTAGAACTTCAACATTAACGATCTACACAATTCGTAACTTCAAGATAACCCGATTAAACAAGAGGTAGGTATAAAACAAATAGTAAGAGTTACTTCATTTTCCTGATAATACGAAACGGCGATCAAAAATAGAATTAAACTGAACGATTTGTGGTCGCAGTTTAAATCAGCCAGATCTAAAATTATTTGAATACTATGTTTGCACTTACAGGTGCATTCAAGCAAAATACGCGCATGGAATCGCCAAAAATTTCCTCGAACCACTTACGTTCGTCGTTTCTTTCCATATCGAAACGTACATTTGCGAAAAAATCTTTATCAATCCTTCGCAAGTGTGACTAATTACATTTCTACGTACCGATAAGCCGGTGTAATTTTTTCCCTAATACCCTAAGTAAACAAGCTTTCGATTTTCTGATGGTTCGCGCGAAAAAATCGTAAGAAATCCTTATAGATGGACACGTCATCCGGTAGGACGATACCATTGGATGTCGTTATCGATAAGTATCAATAAATCAACAAAGGTATGAACTCGGCTATAAAATCGGTAACGCGTGTCTTACTTATGTTAATCACGTATCGAATTTTGAGTTTGTATTTCGACGGAAGGTGTGCGCCAGCAGCCCCCTTTGGGAACGGACGGTGAAGGCCCCGATTGCCGCAACGGACGATGGAAATCCGAATTTTTCGTCGAGGTGGAAGTTTAGGTCTTTGGCATCTTTCCCTTGTTATACTGCCAGATCTATTTCTTCCACGTTGATGTAATTCGGATATTCGACTTTGGAGCCCGAATTCAGTAAGTGCTCTTTTTGATTTTGACCCAATTCAATTTTAGTTGATTTTTCAAAAAGAAATATTTTATTTGAATTTAAATTTGGAGATAAAACATTTATGAATATCTATCTAGTTTTCTATATTATCTTACATACAAGGTTCTTCCATTCGGGAAAATGTATGGAATACCAAGTACTAAGAAAATTGTGTTCGTGATACGAGTTGATAATGCGCGGATTTTATATCGGGTTATAGACTGCTATTACGGATATCCTGTTTGCGCATATTTTTTTACCATTTATCTTGAGGACAATATATTGAAAACATTGGAAAATAAATTGAAAGACACCAATGGAAAATGAGGTGTAAATTTAAAGCTAAAATTTTTTCAATTTTAATGCCAAAATTGAACTGTTTACAAAATTACTTTTACTGGCAATGACAGAATTTTTATAGCAAATATTCTCATTTAATTATCGCTGTGGAATATTAGAAAATATTTCTAGAACCCAAATAACTTTGTTTGTAGTGCTTCTTCAAAATTAGAAAATTTACTTTGTTTCCTTCGTTTTATTTCAACTTTTATTACACCTTTCCGAAAACACTCATACTATACATAACATATTCATACTATCTACCGATTTTCATAGTTTCCATCGTTTTATTTCCGTATTTTTCAACTTTCATTGCAACTTTTTGGAAAACATTCAGGCTATCTACCAATTTCCTTGGTTTCTATCGTTTTATTCGTTATCTCAGCTGTTAGTGCAATCTTTCCTACAATACTCATACTATCTACAAGATCCTTGGTTTCTATAATTTTATTTTGCGGAAAATATTTATGCTATCCATCAATTTTTTGGTTTCTATAACTTTATTTACATATTTTTTCAACTTCCATCGCAACTTTTTGGAAAACACTCCTACTATTTATCAATTTCCTTGATTTATATAGTTTTATTGCTATATTTCAATTTGTATTGCAACTTCTTGGAAAATATCTTTGCTACCTATTAATTGCCTTGGTCTCTATCGTGTTATTCCTATATTTTCTCAACTTGGATTGCAACCTTTCCGGAAACACTTATACTATCTACAAGTTCTTTGGTTTCTATCGTTTTACTCCTATATTTCAATTTTTATTGCAAGTTTTCCGAAAAACTGTTATTTTTAACTAATCAAATTTTTTTGAATACAAAACGCAAGAACCGCAACATTCGAAAGTTTATAACTTTAAAACTTGAGCGCCTGATAAGAGGCGACAACCACCGATCAAAATTGATGAAATTGGAATTTTTACGTGAATATTGCTATATGAATCAAAATAGGCTAAAATCCAACAATTACGATGATTAGTCACAAAATTTAAGGAATAATCGGCATGATCTCACCAGTATTTTATTTGCAGTTAACACATTTTTTCTGTGTTTTGTAAATTTTCGAAGACCTCCATTTCTTCTTCTTCTTCTTCGTATCATTACTATCTTTTTGTGATAATTTTTGCTTTCCTCCAAATGAGATTGGAATTCAGTTCATCTTCTGTATACGGTCCGTTTTAGAGCCATTCTGATAATTCCCACTATTCCGATTCTACTCGTTATTGTTTTTAGTAATGTTCAGTTAATTCCTTCGCTGCCACTTTGGCAAGCCCAACGTTGAAATTCAAACCCAATGAAATGATGAATGATAATATGAATTTGGTGAGAAACCAACTCCTTACCAATTTCAGCAGAATCAACTAAGTCCCTTTTGACTTCTCATCTGTTGAATTGAGAGCTTCGATAGTACATGCACCTAAATATTCATACATTCCATTTATTCCTTCTACGTCTATTCTCTTCGCTGTGACTCCAATTTTTTATAATCCTTCTTATACATTTTTCCTTAATGGCTGTTCCTTTTTCATATTCTACCTTCCCCAATAATTTCAATATGTCAAAATTCATAAATAAGTACTAATATTGTAAACAAACAACTTTCCGAATTTCCTAATTTCCTAATTCAAGGATATGTTTGAAAGATTTTACCTCTTTTAACAAATCTGCTCTTTCTTGGGCTCCTGAATCTTTGCATCTTTATTCGCCAAATTGGAAGTCACTTGTTCAAAAATAATTAAAAATAATTGAAGTAAGCACCAAAATTGCATTAGCGACTTGTCCATCCTCTTAGATCGGGGATGTGGCTCTAAAATTTAAACTTTTGAACAAATCGACTCCTTAAGAGCTCAGGCTAAAGAAACTGGATCTTTTGGCGCTTTCATTCTTCAAATTCAGATTCCGATTTACTTCCGATACACATCTTACTCAAAATTAATGTCGAAACACGTAAACACCCATCAATACGGTGTTACTGACTTACCATACTTGGTAATTTTGAGATGTGATGTACAAATTAGAATATTTGTAGTTGGTCCTCTCCCTAGGAAGTCAAATCATTAAAATTTGGTGCTTTCATTCGCCAAATTAAATCCTACAAATAAGCATCAAAATTGCGTTAGGTTGTTGAGGTTCTAAATTGGGAATTGTGTTGTGAAAATTTGAGATTTTTGACAAATCTCTTTCCTTTTTCTTTTGCTATTGAAAGAAGTAAAGTCTTCTTGGCGTTTTCGTCCACTAGAGTCAAGTTATGACTTACTTTCTGTACGAATTTGTACAAAACTTTTACTGAAATTCATAAATAGGTATCAAAATTGCATTAGTGACGTATAGAGCTTTTAAACTCGAGGATTTATGAAATTTTTATATCTTTTCTCAATATTTAGGAGTTTCACTTAGCGAAATTGAGTGTTCTAGGCGCTCTCATCCATCCGACTCAAGTTCTTAATTATTTTCTATACGCATTCATTGGAAACTTTTACTAAAATTCATAAATAAGCACCAAAATTGTATTAATGACTTGTCCTTCTTCTAAAATCTAGATTATCGTGAGAAAACTTTTTTGGGAAGTCGTTATTTGTGTAGATTCAACCGAAAGGAATGGAGTTTCTCTTTAGGTTTTGATTCGTCAAGTTGAAGTTCCGGATTACTTTCTAGATGCATCATGTTTAGCATTAACGATGAAATTCAACACACATCATGATATTGATGAGTACGTTTACGGCATCCTAAAAATTTAAACTTTTTTTTGTAAGTTGTTTTCTGTAGGAATTTCTTTTGCCTTTTCATACATCACGTTGAAATTCTGTATTACCTTTTACACGTAGCTTGTTCGAAACTGAAGTTGAGATTCATAAATGCATAAATAAAATTGTATTAGTGACTTCGAAGCTTCTTGAGACTAGGATGTAGCGTAAAAATTTCAAATTTTCTGTCAAGTTGTTTTATTTAGAAATTTCTTTATATACGTCAGAGTAGAGTTAGAAAGTGCTTTCCACGTGCGTTTTGTTCAAAACTAAAGCTGAAGTTGACAAAAAAAAGGACCAGGATAGCGAATTTTGAGGTTATGGTTTGAAAATTAGAATAGTTGCTCTTGCCTTATGGATTCCAACGAAAGAAACTAATAACTCAAATTTTTTATGTCCTCAGTTAATCTCATTTTCAAGCAAGTGATCTTCCAATTCATGATATTGATATCTTAATTAATCCTTGCAGTTTCCATATATGTATAATTCGAACGATTTGATCGCAAATGTTCATTCTTCGGAATTGAAAAGCTCCATCCTCTGGTTAATCTTTTTGAACAAGAAAAACGTAAATACCATCGATGACGTGCAAAATATTCACTGATCTTATAATCACCATAGAAGCAGTATTGATTTATTCTACTCGTACATACATATTTTCGCTGCATAAAGAAAATCTCTGAGTTGATCTGAACTGGAATTTACGTTCTTAGTTCATCTGATCACCACAGTGTGACATTTTTGGTGACAGTTTTGGTTGTGATGATGGACTCAAATCAAGAAAAAGAATTCTCTTTGCATTTCAAAAATTATAACAAAAGTGAGGTCCGAGACAGCAGAAAATTGTCGTGAATATAATTTTCGACATAGCTTCCATAATTTATTATCGTTTACATTGCATTCTTGACTTCCGATATATTAGAAACTAAAGAAGGCGTTCGAGTGGGAATTATTATGAACTTAGAATCAAAATGTTCAATGCAGAAATCTCTCAATCGAGGGTACAGATGTGACGCAATCCTTTCCACTTGTACTTGAGCGAAATTATGTTTTATATCTACATACGAAATACATAGAAAAATTTATTAGAATATAAAAATGGATGTTCTTATCCTTATTCCAGGCAGCCTGTGGACTTGGCATTAGGAACACTTTATATTTTAGCTCAGAAGTAAAAGGTTCAAACGAATTCGTATAGTTCTCGTTCGTAACTTCGTAGAAATGAGGTAAACTTTGATTTAAACGTTGTTAATGGTTTATAGTAGATGCTTAGAAAGAATCATATACAGTAGAGTTTCGTTTAACCGACGTTGGTGAACGTCGGATGGGCGAAAATGTTGGATAATACAAGAGGAATTCAAAGAAATATCATTACTACGTTTATAATGTATTATAATATATAATATTAACCACATTTACAACAGAAAAAAATTACATAAGCCGTAGCCTAAATGCGCGATGAGCGACACACTTTTCTCTTCGCTGATTGATGGGTATGCTGTGTTTTCTTCTTCTTACAGGCATCGGATAAGCGAATGTCCGTTAAATGAGATTCTACTGTATGTTCATATATGTTGATTTTACCTCACGACTTACTGACTGATTAGGTAATGTTCTTCGAAATATAATAAATTATTATTATCATTAATCTTGACCAGTGGAATTGGCTCCAATTGTACGTAACTGCAGTTCTGATAAAGGCAGCTCTTAAATATAATTTGTGAAATTATATATAAATGAAGATTTCAATCACTTTGATAAGCTTCGAAGATTCGATGCTTTTCCAAATTTTCCATATTTCTTCCTTTTTGTGTTAAATCTTTGAACATTTTCTTAAATTTTTCCCTGTGTTCTTTGTTTTTTTGTCGTTCTTTCTTTTGAAGTCCTGGTAGAAACGTTTTCCGGGTTTTGCCATGTGTTATTATTTCATATTCATGTTTAGCTATTAATTCTGCCAGCGTTTCCAGAAATGCGGGAACTCAGTTTCAAATCCCCAAAACAACTGTTAATACCGGCTGTGGAAGCCTACGAAGGTATTTTAGAAATTTTCCCAGATTTTTCAAAATTTTTCTTAATTCCTCAATGTTTTTTCCTCTTTTGATCTTTTACTTGGCATTTCATTTCGTGCTACCAAACACCGAGATTATCTTTAAGATATTTACAATTTTTTGTATCATATTTTCAACATATCACCTTGATCAAATACGTTGAAGATGTTGACCGATTCGATGAAGAAACACGTAAAACCCGAATAAACAAACGATTAAGATGATTAAACTTGTACCGATGTATCATACTTTGATGTCGTTATAATTTCACTTATAAAATTGATAAATAATTACGAAATTTTTGTCCTAAAACAAAAGGCCAAATTTTAAATACATATATTCCTATTTTATCTAATACACGCATGCATATATAAAAGTATACGCATATAATAAAGTAATACGGTACAGTGTATACGATTCTTCGCCGCAACTATCAACTATCAACGGAGAGAGGTTGGACATTGTTTACACGTTTTATCAGAAATTTTTATCAGAATGAGCGCATTACGAAATAAAGGTAAATACACGAATGCGGTTATTTTAGAGAAATACGAAACGCCACGTAAGTTGCGAACGTGTCATCAAATTAGGCGGATGTGCGTTCGATTTTCCTCGAGGGAAAAAAGGGCGCTTGTCGTCCTATAAATACGGCGATAGCGCCCTTATTCGTATACTCGCATATTCGTACGTAGTTTTTCGTCCTTTTCGCCATCCTTCTGTGTGTTTTCTTCGACAGCATTGAGTTCAGATGAGTAAGTGGAGTAGTGGTCTCTTCACTTTTATTAGAACAGTGAGATTCAACTCCTCCATCTTATTTTATGGGCTCTAATCGACAAGTAACGTATCATTACGCAACGGTAAATTCCACGTCCAATCGCAATGGCAGGTAAGTTTTAAAAATAATACTACTTAAGAATCCGGCATTTATTGAAGTAATAGGCGGTTATTAGTTCACATGATTGATAAGGTGTTTTAATGCGGTTACGTGGCTCTCTGTAAATAGCGCATGAAGTAGATGATAAGATAAAAGTTTCGTCGTGAAAAGCTAAGCAAATCGGGTGATGTAATCGGCTTGTGAAAAAATAAATCAATATTAAAAATACAAAGTGCTTGTTTGTCGAACGTAAACTTGTTCTCGATTTAGGAAAGTTGATACCAATTAGGTTATTACTAGTTGCTTATTGTAAATTTAACCACAATGAGGACGATAGACAGATACTCTTTATCGTCGTTTATACGTAAATATATGCGTTTATTTGCTTACCCAAGTAAAGACTGCATATCTCCTGATAATGATTATCATACGAAATTACATTTATCCAAAATGACTATTTTAGCGGACGAATCGCCTTTGTTTTAGGAAAGCTATTATAATAAGTAATAGAAGTTTGGATCTTACATCGAATGGAAGAAGGTACGCTTGAAACCAGCCAGTCAACAAGTCTAAATGATTTGCTTTGAAGGTAGCATTCTTTAAGAAGAAAGAAGGGAAGTAAAATGAAAAATCTTTAATTTTAACTCCAGGTGTTTTAGACCACGCACATACAACTTTGTCTATTTTAAGTTTTTACCGAGGTCATTGTTTTGTCGGAGGAGTAAAGACAATCTATTAATTTGACTATCTTTCTCGAATGTTGCCGATGAAAAATAAAGCACGATTTGTGCTTGTCTCACAGACAAAGATCTATGGACCAAAACTGATGACGTAGGTAAAAACTCTAACTAGACAAACTGTACATATCCTTCCTATACTCACGTCAAAATGAAAGACGTATACTATACTATATAAATCGGTCTCACAGACCGTATGCGTGAGTATAGGAAGGATATATACCTTCGTGGTGATGGACGAACAAATTTATCTAAAACTAGGCCCAAGGCGGTATTACACGTATCGACTTGCAGCACTGCTTTCTGACGCGTCGTCTTAAACATTAGAAATCAGCACGTGAAATGGTGGTAAAAGCAGCTTTCCAAGACAATGGCAACTTTCAGATGCAAATTTGGTACTTAGTACCTCTGTTACACGTGTGAGCTTGCTGCGCTGTTCTCTGGCGTACAGGTTGATACGTGTAGTACAGCCATAGCACATTAATATACGACGGGCACCTTTTATGACTGTATAGACGACCACTATTGAGAGCTATTGAAATATCTTATCATTATTTTCGTACTATTTAACATTTATTACTGCGAAAACAGTGGCAGCTTAAAGATCAACCCAGTAGTTACTTTACAGTTAACGTTTAAAAGAAACCAATTTTGTGACAGCATGGAAATTTTACGCGACGGCTGTCATTGGGTGACTTACGATTGTCGTTTACGTTCACTCGATAAATCATCGAAATGTTGGTACCACTTAAATTTGGGGAGGATGCTAGAAAGTGCGTTAAATCATGCGATTTCTTGCCTCAACAGGAGGAAGCTAGAAGAATGGATGGCTATAGCGGTACTCAACGATCTTAACGACAACCGTCAACAAAAACGTTTATTAGAAAACCAGTTTCAAAAGAGACTTGCGTGAGTTACAATTACAAAGAAAGTAGAAATCTACAAACTCTCTAATGAATGACCTGACACTGAGGTTCATTTATTAGGTCGGTCGTATATTTATACGATACTAGGTGACCCGGCAAACTTCGTTTTGCCCAACACTTTTTTCGACTTTTCTTTTTCCTAAACATTCGCGTAGCAATTACGAACAAACCCGCAGAAGGAAGTATCCAATTTGGTCCAGTCGTTTTCAAGTTTTAAGCATCCGAACAAACCACGCCCAGTAAACATTTTTTAAATTTCGCGGATAGTTTAAGTTGGTAGTTCCGGCAATAGTGAACATATTCGCATGCATTGTGCTTAGAAATTGGCGAGTATATCTACTATTGCCGAAAATACCAACTTAAATTGTTCACGAAATTTAAAAAATGTTTACTGGGCGATCTTATTTTTATATATACAGATTTGCTTCCGATATGTGGTCGACATGTCACAGCACGTCGCTTCATTTATAACACAGCGATTCGTACACCAAGCAAACACGCTGTAGACAGGATAAGACTTGTCGCCCCCAAATATTATACGACACTGTTTGCTCCAATTTCAAGGGTCATTTGTTTTCGACCGCTGAAACGGAATGCATGCCCAATGGAAGATAGTTCAGCATTTAATGTCAAATTTACATGAAAATGAGCTTGTAGTTGAAGATTCCGCCACAAATTAGTCCCTGAAAGTTTATTAACTCGCAATAAAGTTCCTAATAGAAACCTCAAAGAAGGACCCATTTCTTTGAAGCAATGTGTCATTGATTATTTCACTTCTAATTAGCGACGTCAATCGGAAATAACAGAAGATGCTGAGTTGATATTTCTAAAAAGTCTTCTGCTTGATTTGGGTCATGTGACAAACATGAATTTAAGTGGAAAACTGCAAATTATTGGGGAAAATATTTTACAGATCACCGCCAAATAATGTTTTTCGCCCGCCGTCAGTGTTGTCAAACAATCCTCAAGAACAACCTATGTAATCTTCAGGCGAAATAAACACACCCATAGTATCTCCAAGTACAACTATTAACGACTATGAGTTTCCATAAACTTTGTAATACATAGAAATAAAACTTGATTAAGTAATGTAATGATAAATCTTTCCTTTGATATTGGAGGGAAGATGACAGAAAGTGCTTCCGGAAATTTGGTACCCGATTTCTTGATACGAAGGTCCAAATCTGTGCAAAAGTATTGTAAATATCTCTGGAGACCGTCTATAAAATGAATTTTCCTGGATCTTCAATCATTTCTTCACCGGTACGACTTGTAAATATACTTCGATAGAGATTAGCTGTACCATATTTTAAAGTATTTTTCTTCTTTCTCCTTCCCAATGTTATTAGTCACAATATTGCTGCATTTTCATCCGACGGCATGATGTAAACTGATGTGCGAGGTACAAGTTTTTGTTTTCTACATTTTAATGAAACGACATGTCTGCGACTTGTCTGCGATATATCGGAAACAAATATCATATATGCAACTTCCACAGAAAAGTGTGCAGCGACTGCACTACAGCCTACTTTGTAGGTGCTAATACTAATTACGAAGGTTTATTTTAGTACGGATGTAAGAACAAGAATCGAAGTATTAATTGAGAATGGTGCAAACACCTCTGTCATCCCTCCTTTGTCCCAAGAAAAGTCAAACTTTTCAAAATAGAAACCATACGCAGCTATTCTTCAGATATTAGCACGAATAGTGGAGAAGCCTTTGGAAATAAACTAAAAATTGAGAAGAGTATATAGATTGCCTTTCGTCACTTCCGCTGCAGACAAAACCATCCTTTACAAATTCGCACTACTTGTCAAGACAAATGATTCAGTCCTCAAAATATAGACTTCTTCTTTTTTTTTCCTTTAGCCTCAGTCCCGCTTTGTTGCGGGGTCGGCTCTTCTGGATCGGGCCCGCCGCTTGTCCCGGTCCGGAGAATAAATCGGAAAAAGATGATCAACAATGAAATGGCTGTCAGTTTGTCTCCAAAAATGAGATCTATTGGCAAGCTCAAACAATCACAGCGTGAGGGTATGGGTCAGAACTTCTCGAAAGATGTGAGTAAAACGCTGTCTGATGGTACAACAATGCGATGATTATGCATTTCTACGCCAGCGAAGATTAAAATCAGATTATAATCGTTCACTCGTCAATTAGAAGGTCTTTACTTGTAGTTGTTTGTGCTATCGCCTCGACCCACGGGTGTTCTGTTATACGAACGGGTCTGCAATGGGCCTACTATACGCACAAGAACAACCAACTGAATAAATAATCTCGTGGTCTATCTATTGATGACGATAAATAAGCAACAAAACAGTTAATTCAAGCTCAAGAAATAAATAAGTGATGCGAGAGGTAAGTATTCGTAAATAGAATATAATTAGTGCCGTTTCAAAATAATAGAATTGCAGATGAAGTTATGAAGATTTTACCAAAAATTTTGGGTATATTTAAAATCGAATAAATCATGAATTAACACGAAGTAGTTAATGCTTTACTAGGCAGTGTTACACTTTCTGTACTACAATAAAATGGTAATTACCTTAATTCATCAATTAATTCCTTTTTCTGTCAATACATTTTTTTGTTCTATGCTTATTTTCTGTTCAGTAGGTCAAAAACAACAAACATCTGTGTTCAACTTAAACAAACTTGTAAGTGCAGTCTTTCTTTGTTTGCAGCGGTTTATTTCAGGCAATATTGACTACACCGTGTTAATTATCGTCTATTTTCTCTTTTTACAGCTTACATTGTTTCGAAACGAGAAGACATGATCAAACCTGAGGGTTCTGGAAATCACCTTCGCCTCGTAGTTTCTTTTTATTTTCTCTTCTCTGTACGCTCTAATGCGAAGTTTTTCGTTCGTCTACTTTCTCATTGATGCGGTTGATTTTGGTAGTTCTTTAAAATCTTTTTCCTTATGGAATAAAAGCAAATCATTTTCTACACTAACCCAGAACAATTGCGAGATTCTCTTTAAGCCTATGACACGACAGATTAATCCACACTAACATTCGAAATTCGGCATTTCGGTACGTCAACATCCATGCGGAGATATTCAATTCATCCTTGCGACTCGTTCGGTCACTCCCTTTTCGATTCGATCAGTCCAGTGATAGAACGCGAATTCATACGATACGTGTGTGACGCGGTGCATACTCCCACAGCAGTTCTCTTGCAACGGCCCATTCTCAACCCCATTATTTGAGATCAAGGATCTAGAACTCAAGGTTTGGTTGTATCAGTCAACTCCTTCTCCCA
Organism: Chrysina gloriosa; assembly: GCA_038088585.1. NCBI lineage: Eukaryota > Metazoa > Arthropoda > Insecta > Coleoptera > Scarabaeidae > Chrysina > Chrysina gloriosa. The sequence continues at coordinate 8,698,791 of CM076090.1, read as the reverse complement.
GACGATATCGAAGATCCTTCGTACTACTGCCTGTGTCGTCGCCACTTATTTTAGTTCTGTAATTGTTGTATTTCAGCTTCCACGAGGTCGAAGCGTGTCCTATTTAACACCATTTCCTTGTGTTAATTACTGATTCGGCCGCGTTATTTAATCACCTATTAAAACCATTTCTTCTAAAATTATGTAATCTAAGAAGATAAAACCTGTTCTGCACCGATTACAAAATACCTGCAAATAAACATACATTGTATGTACCTACACCGTTTCTAAGAATTTCTAACCGATAACGGGTGTTGCTTATCGGGGATTCGACACGTGCAATAAAAATAGTTTGTACAGATACGCGACCGACTTATCTTATATCTTATTGGCTTAGCGGCTCAAGTTGTTTTCAATAATTTTCAAATAATTTATTGACATCTCCAATTATGTCGTCGCGTAGTATTTTGATCCTCTCGAAAGATGACAGCGCAAATTCGGTTCTAAATATAAAGAAAATGTCGAATAATTTAGATAGTGATTTTTAGTATTTAAGGAGTTACGTCAATTTACGAATATATTCAAATTGACCGTTTGAGTTCATTCTACGCCACAATTTTTCACAGTTTTCTTAGTTTCTAATCTTGACATTGATCAGCATCAGTTTATCAACCATAATGTCAAAACCTAGGTGTTGATAACTTCCTCAGATCTATTCCCCCGTTTGGTTTTTATCGTATTAGTTCTCCTTACGAGAAATGGTCTTTGTGCTTTTTCACCTGACATAAACCCAAACATTTCCGCCTGCATGCCACAAGTAAATTAGATTAATGTGCTTACTTGAACCTCCAAAAATATAAACGGCGATAATTAAGCCGACCAAACTGATGGTGTAACCGACGAAGTAAATCGTTGTAGTTAGCTCCACTTCGGTCCCCTCCAACATAAGCTCGGTGCAGTTCGTATAATCGGTGTACTGGTCCCATGTTCCGTTAGGTAAGCAAAATCGTGTAGCATTATCTAAAACAGGAAAAAGAGAAGAATTAGTTAGGTAGACTAACAAAGTAACAAAATTTAAGCATTTTTAATAGGAATGAGTACGAAGTCATAGGAAGACTCTACAAAACTAACATTCATGATGCGTTGGATAAAATTAATTACAATATCCTACATTTTAAAAGAAAGTTCTTGTTTAGCGTAGAGATCTTCGAGTTTACATTGTCGTTTACACACTATGTAACTTAAAGGAGATTATTCTACAGCATCATCCCATGCTTCATTTTTTAAAGCAACGTCGAGAACTAATATCTCAGTCCATTTAACGCGCATAGTATCGTTGGCTTTATGACTAATTCCATAACTAATTAATTCCTTACAACAACCACAGCTCCGCAGGCGAATATTCCTAATATCTTTATGTGTATGCAATCAACTAAGTGGCGACAAAGGGAAATATTACTGTATGTAACGTATTACGTACTAACTTCAAATAACACAAAAACAAAGAATCAGGACGTCCACGCCTCGATAATTAAAGTTCGAACGCCGAAGCGACTGCAAAGGAATAGAAAAAAAAGGAACACGAAGGGCAGCACATGGCAATCTTCATATATGCAGGCGGAGGAATTTCCGATAACGACGGATTGAAATGCACACATGCACACGTTTAGGTGATAAATGTTAAATCAGAAGAGGCCGCGCGATCGATGGGACAGTCAATCTGCTGTTAAAAATTCAATTCTCAATTTGAGTCGGCCTGATTGAACAAGAAATTGAATTGGTCGGCGCGAGGTCGTCGAGTAACGCGGAACGGATGAAGTCGATCTCTGTTGGAGTTCTTTCACGTTTAGCGCATAATTATAGGGGAGGAATTTATATTCCCAATCGACGACTATTAATTTGCTCCGACTGACGGTGAGGAATCGCGGACGCTTAACAAGTAATTAGTTTCGGTTAGGAGGGCTCTAGAAAGGTGACGTTTTTAGATTTATCAAAAAACCAAATCGCTATTTGAGGACTATGGACTGTTCTAATGGGATCCTAGGGAAGCTGAAAAATACAAAAAAGACCCCAATCGTAAGAATTTTGACAATCATTAATCGAAGTCAACAAATACAAATTCGTACATAATTCTTTATTCCTTCGTGTGTTTGCACAGAAAAACTAAAAGGTATGTTATAATTTCTTTAATCTGTGTGCATGCATATAGTCGGTAAAGTCGATATCTATGTCGACGGAGATAACGCAGTGTGCTCGGGCGCCAGATGGCAGCACGATCGAGTTGAAGCGTTCGATGATATCGACGGATTCTATTTATGCAAGTCCTTTCAAGTCGAGACAAACAGAAACACAAAATAATTATAATTTTAACCTTCTTATACTCACGTCAAAATGAAAGACGTATACTATACTATATAAATCGGTCTCACAGACCGTATGCGTGAGTATAGGAAGGTTAAGAAGTTGATGTATATATGACCAGACTTCAGGAGTAACAACCTGTTACACTCTCGGAAAGGTCAAGGTGAAAAGATCTAAATTCTGCTAATATCGTAGTATCGCTGTAGCTGCAATAAACGAGATTGGCAAAATTTAGGTCTTTTCACCTTGACCTTCCCGAGAGTCTAACACGTTGTTACTCCTGAAGTTTACAAGTTACGTTGTACTCGTTACTTCTGCCTGACCTATATGACCAGGTGACTGTCGTTGAGCATAGACAGAACCAAATATACACGAGGCACGTCTAACGAAGCTAAGTTCCGTTTGGCAATAAAAACAAAACGAGTACAGGTACAGAAGAACGATTATTTATTGCAAAAAAATTACCCTAAACTATCTTCCTGCACAGCTCCCGCAATTTTGTAAGTACTTTTCATAGCGTGGTACCAGTTTCTGCATGCGTTCCTCATAAAACGTTGCCGTTTGTGTTGTCTACCATGTGGTAACATGCTCCTTCAGGTCTTCATCACTGTTGAATTTTTGACCACCACGGAACATTTTCAAGAGCAAAATGGAGATGGAAGTCGTTGGGAGCGAGATCAGTGCTGTACGGAGGGTGGTCAAACTGGATCCAGCTAAAGTTGTGTAAGAGTTATTGTGCCTTGTTCGCAATGTCATGAATGTTTGTGAGTATTCCTCGGCGTTTAATCTGTATTGCGCGACGTAGTGTGTTAAGCATTTCACAGTAAACATTTGCATTGATTGTTTCATCTCGCGGTTTGAAATGCAGCACGATAAGACCGTGTCCATCCCAAAAGACTGTACCCATGATGTTTCAAGGTGTCGAGATTTGCTTGGCTTAAGTCTTTGATGGTGACGAAGTGTGCCTCCTTTCCATTGATTGTCGTTTTTATTCAGGAGTGTCATAAGCAATCCAAGTCTCATCCTCGGTCACTATCTTGTTAAGAAAATCATCGCCATCTTTGTTGTAACGTGTCAAAAAATCAAGTGTGGTGCCCTGCCGCTGTTATTGGCACCCAACGAGCACACAGTTTTCGAAAATTCAGTTTTTCAGAGACAATTTCATGGGAAAGTGCTCTTGAAATTTGCGAAAATTTCATAGAAAGATCTGACGGTTTTCTTTTACGAGTTCTTCAACTGCACGAACCAAAGTTGGACGCTCACTTCATTCTTTATCGTGCACTTCATTGAACTGTCGGATCCATCTCCTTACTATTGAATCACTCATCGCATTTTCTCCGTACACCACGCAAATTTGTCGGTGAATGTCGGCTGTTTTAATATTCTTCGCCTATTCAGAAAACGTAAATTGCAGATCTAATCTCACAAGCGGTGGAGTTTTCAACCAACTTCTTCATTCTAACCAAGCACTATAAACTGTAAACAGCAAACAGCAATCTCAAAATTGCGTCTTCTCTTTCCCTTTGACTCAGAGCAACTACCGCGCATGCGTCTAACTGCGATTGCAGCGTTGCCACTGTAATAAATACAAACGGAACTTATTTTTACTATATCACGCTTATGTCGTGAGTAAGATTGAATATGCATGTCTGATTTGATATCCTTTATTTGCTTGTGTAAATTTCTAAAATTTCTCTCATTTAAAATCGATGGAATATATCCAGCGAGGGGTACTCCTCAGGATGAACTGCTAGTGCGTCATGAAATGCGACCATTGAGTGTAAGACGAGATGCTATTTGTGAGAAGTTTCTGAATGGACTTTTGGAGAACAAAATTGACTGCCCATTTGTATTAAATCGTATGAATTTTTCTGTTCCACGGATTAACTCAAGATATGGAAGCACATTCACAGTTCCATTTACCAGAACAGCTGCGATGAAACGAGTTCCAACATACATCCTTTCCAGAATTGGAAACAAACAACCGAGTAGTGCATTCAATGAAACTTGACTTTTTTTGCTTTTGTTTTGGGCATGGTGACACTATTACACTGTGATTGTTATTATTATGTTTATTATGTATTTTTGTATATCCTGTAATAGGGCTTGGCCTGTTGGATATTATTATTATTATTATTATTTCCTGGACGTGCTTCGTATGTGTGGGACGAAGAGAAACTAACTTACAGTTGGATAATAACGAAGAGATAAAAATGTCCATGAAATGCAAATATCTGGCAGTTATGTTTAATCAAGACAGTAGGGACACCGATAGAATAAGGAATATGCCGAGCATGGGTCGGAAAGTTGAAAAAGTGAAAAAATTAAATGGATTGTGATGGAGCGATCAAATTACGAAAGGCCGAAAAGTTCAAATATATGACGCGGTTATAAAGAGCACTCTACCTTATGGTGTTGACAGTTGGAGACTGTGAACCAAGAAAATCCTGGCCGTGGAGGTGGATATATTGAGAAGATATTGTAGAATTGTTAGAACGGAGAAAAGAAGAAATGAGGGAATCAAAAAATTAAATCTTAAACAAACAATAATAGATGAAATGGAGAAGCGATAGTTGATTTGGTTTGGACATGTCTGGCATCCTAGACGAAAGTTTACCAAAGAAAGGACTGATGTATAACTCCCCAGACGATCGTGGCGAGAAAATATTAAAAAGATGATGAGGGAAAGAAATTTAACAGAAGACCAGTGCCAAAACAGAGATATGTATATACAGTATGTCCCCAGATTGACCAGAAATGATTAATTCCACTTTAATTTTTGGGATATCGCCTTGCTTGGTCTGAAAAGAATTTCAAACACACATTTACTTTTTAAAAATTAAGGCCGTCATAAGAGGGAAAAGAAAAGATTTTCTGTTGAGATAAAGTACCATTTCGATCAATAATATGGCAAAATGTTGTTCAGAATATAAAACTATGACTGTGTGCAAAATTTGACAAATATCGGTCTACTTTGACGAATCAGTATTTATTTTGTATTCTTGCATTGCCACTACAGAAAAAGAAGTACTCGTTAGAAGTAAAGTTCTCAAGTTCTCAAAAAAAAACTAAGTTTAAATAAGCATTTTATTTAAAAAAAAAAAATGAAAATACATAACAATTACTCTATTTGAATTTCTTCACGATCGGCACAATCAGTTGTTTTTTAAGATTTGATTTTAATCTTAGATAATAATAATTCAATTTATTTTTTATTCTATTAATAATAATTCAGTTGTCTACGTGTTATGCGAGATTTAGTTAATTAAATAAAAGAATTAAAAATGTGCCGATCGTGGAGCAATTCAAATTGAATACTTGTTATGCATTTTCCTCCTTTTTTTTTGAATAATATACTTTATTAGAAACTTACACAACTTTCTCTTTGAAACCTTACTCATAATACTTGTCTTTCTATAGTTACAATGTAAAAATACAAAACAAATACGGATTTAGTCAAAATGATCCGATATTTGTCAAATTTTATATAGGGTCATAATTTCATATTATGAACAACTTCCTCAATAAGATTGTGCCGTATTATAGACTTAAATATGACTTTATTTCAATAGAATTCTTTTTCTCTCAATTGTCATGACGTGCTTGATTTTCAAAAACTAAAAATATGCTTGAATTTCTTTTCAAACCAAGCAGGGCTGCACCCCAAAGCATTAAAACGAAATTCATTTTTTTTTGTATCAATCATGCTTATCCTACAGTCAATCCGAGAACACACTATATATATTCATATATATTCAAGTAAGTAATAAGTTGATTTATTACTTCCTATCCTCGTGGGTAGCGCAGTCAGTAGTGCTAGGCAACAAAATCAAAGGAATCAAACATAAATTTATACGAGTATTTTTATTACAGCTAATAAAATAAAACGTCTTTTATAGCAACAAATGAAAGAAAATTCAGAAAAGATGGCTAAGGAAAATAAAAAAATATACTGAAATACAGGTTATGATACGAACAATCGAATAGAAATGAATGTAGGTACACCATCTTCCACAACCTTGGCATGAAATTAAAACGAAAGAAAGTGCAAACAAAATAAAATAAAATTTGTAAGAGAAAATATTTTCCTACTGTCACAGGAAAGTCACAATTAATTTTTGAAGTTTCACAAATTTCATAAGAAACGTTTCTAGTGTTACTTAAAGTATGTGATGAAGAAGGACGTCCATTTCTTAGACGTTAAAACGTAAATTCTAATAAAATTGGGGTGATATCTAGGGCAAGGTCAAGTGGTTCGCGTCCGTTTCATCTGTCGAAGAGCTTCGAATATATGATTGAAAAATAAAAGGGAAAGAAATATGAACGCTTGTAAAATCCCGAACATATGTCAAGCACGGTGAAGTATGTCTTTTGATAGGACGTGTTTTGTTGAACATTCACAGCCCGATCGTATCCGAAGCGTTCGGTGAGCCCCGCATTTTCTAAATACCATTTCGTCAATAAATATAGCAGTGCTTCTTAAACTACATTTTTATTTGCCGAATTCTTGTTTAATTACCTTTTTTTTCTTTTACACTCATTGACTTACTTTCTCAAGAAAAGCCAAATACTTTGGGATTAACCCTGACCAATAACTAACTGAAGAACTCCCAATGAAATTTTTTCTCAAAAGGCCACCTTTCATCAGAGTCGAAAACCGATAGTATGATCATCATAAGGAAACTTACTAAACAGAAGATTAACACTTACAAAGTAACCGAAATTGCAAACGAAGCCAAATCTATGATATACCAGATAAAAGAAGTCACTAACAAGAGGTAATAATATGATTATGCGTGATGTTTAATAAATCGCCACGTATTATTTGGGAATGGATTGGTATGCGGCCATTGCAGCTGAAAATAAAAATGCGGTAAGAATTGGACATTGGAATTAACTTTTAATGTTACAACTTTTTATCTGTTAATTTAATCGCAGATGTGATACTTGAGAACTATTTCAAAAGTTTGCAACGACCAATCATTAAGTTAAAAGTAGTAGTAGTAGTAGATGAGATAGAAATCATCATTTAAGCGCGCATAGATGACGTTTAGGGAGAAATAAATTCGGTCCGGAATGGAAACGAGAAGTTCATACTAAACGACAAGAAAGGATTAGCCCAAGCTTAAAATGTCCGCACGAACGAACCCATTCCGTTCGTTAATCAGTTCGACCCATTTCATCTTATTATTTCGTTTTGGTAATTGGCCGAAATCTCAATTGTTAACTATCACGACCGGGACGCCTTCATTATTTAAAACAATCGATATTCGACCTTTGGCTCGACGTTATTGTAATTATCTCTAATAATACAGCAACGTACTCAACACGGATTCGTGAATATGAAGCTAATTATAAAGGGATAATTTGATAATTTGTGTTCAATATGTAATCCGACCGTGTTAAATAAGCGATAACTGATGAACTTGTTGTCTCAAATAAGAGTTTGCCAATACGAGGGATGTTTCTAGGAATTTGACCATAATTTTTTTAATTCTTCAATTTTCATAAAAATTGCAATGTAGTTTTCCAATATAATCTCCATTTGATTCAATACACTTATCCTAACGTGAAACTAACTTTTTTAAACCGTCCTTAAAGAACTTTTTCGAAGTCTCTGCAATCTACCTACATATAGCATGGTTTACGTCCTTTCAGGTTTGAAGTTAAACACGCCGTGATGCTTCTGTCAAATTTGGAAACGAATGAAAACCACTACGAGCCAGATCTGGCGAATGGATGTGGAAGCAATTTTTAGTGGAATTTGTTTAAAACATTCTTCGTTGTTCGTGTGGTTTGGGGTCTAGCATTATCCTCTTGTAACTTTCCAGGCGGCTTCTTGCAAAACGTTTGCTGCAATAGGCCAGACAAAAGATTAGAATAATATTCCAATAGATTATCCATAAAAATAATAGCTTTGCAAGCCCAGAATACAGTAAACATTAGTTTTCCAACCGAGGGAACTGAACGTGAGTTGAGCGAGACGCCTTTTTCTGGTTTGCGCCATTTTTTCGACCAATTTCGCCGTAACGTGATAGAAGCTTTTGATAGAAAATTAGTTCCAAGAGCATGGAAAGAGTTATACTTACAAAGAATAAGTAGAAACAAATAAAAATCTACATAACTCCCTCAAAAATATCCTCACTGACAATGAGACAGGCAGCTTTCAAAGAAAGTTGTGCAAAGGACTGCACTGCAGCCTAGATTGCATATTCTAGTATATTAAAAGTCATAATTAATGTTGGGGTTATGGTCTTCAATTGTCATGCGGTTTATTTTGGGGTTCTATTTTCGACACCACGCCCACCACCTTTTGAGCATTTTATTACCCTACGGGTGTTAGCTTCTTATTTTAAATCCAGCCAGAGACGTTTAATGGGAGAAACAAATGTCACTAGAAATAAAATTATTAATTTTTATAAAGAGCATACATTAATGGATAAAAAACATTGTTATCATTCAGACTCATACATACAACACATATACATTACAAGAATTCATAAAAAATTACTGGAAATAACCAAGGATACATCAACATTCAGGTTTCTATAACAGCGATATACATGGATGAACTGGAGTCAAGGTGAATTAAAGTTTTCGTTTCGTGGACAACTTAGAAATAAAGCAGTGTAGTCCTGGTTTCCAAAAGAAATGGAAAGTTTGTTTGGTTAACGACGAAGAAAATTGACAAGATAGATAAGTCAACAAATAAATCGATAAATATATTTGGAATAAAAGGGTTTTAAGAAGAAGTACCAGTGAATAAAAGGACCTCACCATACCGGAGAAGATAGAATCTAAGAAGGGGAAGAATCCATAGAAATTAAAGGTGCATCGAGAATAGAAGTTGAGAGAGGAGATATAACAAGAACCATCATCGAAAGAAAAATTACACTCACACACACACACACAATACTAGGTAATTATCTTGATTTTATGTTAAATATTTCTCAAAATTTATAAATATAATTTGTTATAATTTATGCTTTTTATATCTTTTATTAAGAGCTAGGCCGGTGCAATTTTGTTTAAGAAATTTAACTACCACTACTAGCCACTAGACGGGCCAGGAACGGTACGGTATACGTGCGTATACGGCTCGGTGGCTCCGAACCCTTACACCGAAAGGTAGAAAGGGTAAAAGATTATATATATATATATATATATATATATAAATTTAACTAAATTCTCAGTACAATATACAAATTATTATCTACGGAAGTTAAAAGAAATTGATAGCTTTTTGTGATTTAGTCGCCTCTTTCAGGATTGCAAAATCACGAATACGTCTTTATCAATTAAATTACTGAAGTATACTAAACAATATTGCACAGGATAGTTACGTAAACGTGACAAGACTTTTCTCTGACCATTGCCGTCAGTGGCATATGCAAGGCAGGGGATTAGGGGGATAAATTCCCTCCCAAAATTTCGAACAGAACTAAAAGTATAATTACTCCATTTCAAAATGGACTCTGGATCCCCGCAACTTTTTCCCACATCTTACTTTTTGTGTCTAGCCTGTCATTGATAATTTTCTAATTACACGTTTCCCATGTCCCGATTGAATGAGTCAGTAACAGAAAAAGAATCTGGTGAGCCTGGAAGCTAAAGGTGGAAAACAACGGTGTTCACTTTTTACGAAAGAGCATCCTGCCAAACAAGTTTGTATTACATATATAACAATTGTTAATAATCTTCACTTGATATGAAGCAACTGCTGACATATGCGATCTTTATCGTAAGACAAAAGTGACTAGAAAGTGTTAGCAGAAAGGGAGAGGTTACATCTCTTCTTCATAGACATAGAGAAAGCATTTAACGGGGTGGAAAGAGAGGCCGTGTGGATAACCCTACAGAAAAGAGGAGTAGATGTAAGGAGATAAAATACATATACAAGAGAACGAGGAGTGCTATTAGAATCGAATCACGAAAAATCAGAACACTTTGAGACGACACAAGAGGTGAGACTAGGATGGATTCTGAGCCCAATTCTGTTCACAGTAGTGCAGGATGAGGTAATAAAAGGAGCCAAAGCACAGGTAAAACAATACAATAAAAGATTGTGGAACATGGATATGATAGCGGTGTCGAAAATATCCCGATGATATTTCATAGCAAGAGACGAAAGAACCTTGAAAGAAAATATTGAAACATGCAAAAAGATACCTAGAAAAAGTAAATGGAGAAAAGAAAAGACCTTGGTTATAATTAAGGAAAACGGAAAACATTAAATATTTCTAAACGAAAGAAAATTGGAACAGGTGACTAGCTTGAAATACCTGGGGACAATTCGGATTGGGGATGGAAGATTCGATAAAGAGGCAAAAAGAGAAAATGAATCAACCTATCAAGAACGCTTTCCTAAGCAAAAAAGAGATACCCAAAGGAACTGAGATCTTCAAAAGAATAGCGGTCCCAATGCTCACTTATGGTTCGGAAGATTGCTCAAGAACAAAGAAATAGAAGCAAACAGAGATAAAATACAAATTACGCAAATAAGGTCTCTAAGAAGGATACAGAACAAAACGGAAATGGATAAAACGAAAAATAGTACAATCAGAGTAAATTTGGAAATAGAGCCCAGGCAAGAGAGAATAGAAGAAGGTCAGCTGAGGCGGTTGGGGCACGTAATTAAAATGGGAAGAGATAGGATAGTAAGATAAGTAGTTGAAGTCAAATCAATCAGAAGAAAACAGAGGAGAAGACCTAGAGAGAGCTGGATGGAGGGAGTACGTGAAGCGGTCAAAAGAAGAAAGATAAGCTGGAAGGAAATGGAAAAAAATGGTGAAATGAGCGTTTGGAGCCAAACCAAACCAAATCAAAAGAGAACAGACGGGAAGACCTAAAAAGAGCTGGACGGAGGAGGCGCGTGAAGCGAGCGGAAGAAGATATATAAGTTGGAAGGATACTAGGAGGCAGAAGATTCCCGACTTAGAAACTCAACTCCAACATACCCGACACCGGAAAAGGTATGAAGGTTAGGATTAGGAGAAGGATGGAGCTACAGCAACGGCTATTGAGATTGATCATAAAATAAGGATGAACACGAAAAGGTTGTTTAAAACAAATCTTTCGAAAATATTCCGTGGAATCCACAAAGAAGCGTTAATATTCACAGAAAAGCAAACTTGGTACCAAAACTACGAAAGAAAAAATCTGATTTCGAAAGATCTAAAATGATGACGTCTGCTTTTTTATTCACCGTAAATTTGATATTTAACTCCAAGCTTCTCTTTTTTCCTATAAATAACATCAATCAATTACGAACATAAAGAGATAAATCCAACCGGAACTATTTTCTGAACTTTTGAAGCCACGGCAGATTTAAAAATAAAGATACGTCTGTATGAAAGCACTTCCGGAGTTTCAGCCGTTTTTCCAATAATATCAAATTAGCCTTACTCGGACTGATTTACATAACATTCGGATCCTTTTTGTGGTAGTTTATTTCGGATCGAACGAACGGAAACTGGAGAGAGAGAAGGAAACCCGACCGGGGGCTTGTATTTCAAATAAAACGTTTCCTTTGGCAAGAATGCTAATTGCTATCCCCGCCGGGCCGTATTTCATCACTCCTTAGCTTTACACAACACGAGCGTGTATAGTTTAGTTAATTAGCGCTATCCAATGTTCATATTCCCCGTTCACCTATTTCCCATTATACATTCTAATTTGGAATAATATGTGAGTACGTGCATATTATCGGAATTGGACTCAACTCAGGAAATCTACAACAGAAATTCAGGCACGTAGTAGTTGTGAATTTAGCATATCTACTTCAAGATTGGAAGCAATATTACGAGGATGTTCTCTTTATTTACATATTTAATGATAATATACTTCAATATTTTTTAAATACGTAATATTATGATATCTCTTACCCCACCTAAAATGAATGGATGATACATACCGAAATATAGTGAGGTTTTATATTTTCAGGGTAGATACCGTTGTTTATGAGCCATAATTCTAATAGTATTTGCAAAAGTTCCTTAAGAATTTGACTTAAAAGATCAGCCATTAATGTACACCTGCATTTGTCATATCCTGTTAACCCATTATAAACCACCGTAAAACTTCGGAAGATACGGTCCGGGATAGTACCTCATTTGGGGCATGGAATTGGAAAAACAAAAATTCAGATTTGCGCTCAAAATTCAGAATGACGTTGAATGTTACGATCTCCCGGTTTGGAAAAAGCACCAAGCGTTTTCCCACTTGTGTGGGGATATAGAATAAATGAGAACGGGCTTTTCTGTTTTACCCCGGTTTATTTACACAGAAAAAAGAAATAAAAGAGACTTTTTAGCAACGAATCTTAGATAATCAGATAATCTAACCATGATAGCAAAATCGGAAAAAGAGCCGAAAAGAATAGCGTGACAAATGATAAAAGAAGCAAGCAGATACGGATTGGAAACTAACCAGGAAAAAAAATATATGGTGATGGGAAGTACAGAAGAGAAAACCGAGTACATGGAGAGAAAGAATATAATCTCGAGAGGATGAATCAGTTTATATACTTGGGGGTATTCATAGAAGGGAGATGCCACGAAGAATAGGAAATCAGACTAACAGTAACATATGCAGCAGAGTCGTGGGTACTAAACAAAGTAGAAGAGGATATGCTAAGGAAATGAGAAAGAAAAATACTAAGAGCTATGTATTGAGGAAGGAGAACAGAAGGGGACTGGAAAAAAGACTGTACAATGAACCAAGGATAATAAGACACATAAACATACCAAGACTCAGATGATTAGGCCATATAAAGAGAACGTTAAATCAACGAATGCCGAAGCAGGCAACAAAAAGGAAACCAATTGGGAGAAAAGGAAAAAGAAGACCGAGAAAAAGGCGGAGTGAAATTGTAGAAGAAGACCTGAGAAAGATAGAAATAAGAGACCGCAAAACAAAAACGAGAGACAGAAAAGAATGAAGACAAACAGTACACCGATTACCAGAAAGTGAATAAAAGTGAAGGTGGAAAACACACTCTAGGCCCTTGAGGCCCTTTGAGCAATTTAATTAATTATTTATATAGATAAGATTGACACATTCACAATATAAAAGTGGTCATAAAAATACTACTTATTCATATGTATATGTAAGTTTTACCTCGAGATCAAAAGTGTAGAACAAAAAAATGTATCCTTATGCTTATATTGTTTTTCACGCACTTGCGTGCATTGTGTTTAGACCATTTGAATTGAAGCATACGACTTGGGTTTAAATCGGGCGATGAACGACGGTCTATTTCGATTAATGCCGGACGAGCCGGTCCAAACATTTATCTCGCTAGGAGAAGTTAAAATACGTTTGTATTAAATGTGCAGTGCATATACACGAAAGCAAAGACCAACGACCTGCCTTCTTTTATGCCGGTTCGATACACATCTCTCGATCGGAGAAGTTGTAGTACGTTTGTAAGTTATACGATAGTACGTATACTAGCCAGTCTTTAGATCAAAGAACTTTTCATTGTAATTTCCGTTAGCATACAGTGCCAGGTGCCTCGTGGGATTTGCTGTTAGTCTTCATTTTAGCCTTCAACTCGTTTAGGACTTCCAGACCTGGATGCTTTCTCCGGCCCAGCCCCCAATTTGATCGACGGCACACAACATTTTCCATCATGCCAACGTTTCAACTATTCGGAAGGATGATTAATATACCTTTACGATCAACCCTTGTTACGTGTCATTTTTTCTTCGCCCTTACCTCGATTTGTGTCGTTACACTTGTTGCTATTAATTAATTTTTGCTTATAGATTTCCATTCTCACGGATAGAGGGAGCCTTCATGCCTATTTTGGAGCGAAATTACTATACGTTTTCCGATTGACGTATTATTCGGGGTTTCGGTGGTGTACGGCATTGGTGCAGTTCAGACGTTTGCTCCGCTAAGTGTTTTCCTCTCCTTTGCACTAAATTTAACGTATCTACTATGATGAGTTGACGTTAAGAATTCAGTAGGTCTAAATCGAACAGGAATCGAGATTGGCTAAAATCCTTGGTAAGTACGGTTATCTTAGACAAGATGGCAACCATCAAGTGCCGTATCAGATACGTTGGGCTTCGTGTAATTTGGGCGTTGTTATTAACCAATCTGATTCAGGAATTTTAGAGCCTTTTCTGAATTAGTGGTTTCCCGCGTTTTCCGTGGTCGATTACTGAATCTTGACACTTCGCTGTGCGAGCTGTCAGCTTCTTCAGAAGAACCACGGTAAAACACTAATCTAACGAATTCATTCGGCAACTGCCGTGAAACTCTACACACTCAACGATACCACTATTTATCCTCACAGTGCGTTCTAAGCGTGAACGAAGTATAGTACCACACGCTTCGAAGTTCGTGTCAAACTCTCAAGGCACAATAAACTCAATACTTTTCTTCGCTATTTGGCGGTAACATAAAAATTGCATTAGCTGTAGACATGTTTTGGCGAAATTTTGATTCTTTAGTTATTGCTGTCTTTATTGTTGTTACTAATTTTTACTAACACAATTTTAATCAGTAGCTTTAACACTACATATATCGACAATTTGACTATACCTATTTCTACCGACACTAGTCAAAGTGACTGGTCTTAGAAAAAATGGTAAGTAGAGTTTCCTGCCTTTATATATTTTTTAAAAAGGATAAATTATTTCATTGAGGTTAATTGTAATATATTATATTAGTTATAAATTCCTTCACTAGTTAATATTCAAATTCCTAAACATAAATTAATTGTCTTGTTATTCCAGATCCATAACATCATATTTATATTCTTTTATACTATACAGTAGAATAGAGAGTACAGTAAATCTAGCAAGTTCTTCAGCTAGACGAAACAAAAACTCCTTTCTTCATATATTTTCACCTGTTGTATTTTTATTCCATCAAAATCTAGAATTATTGAAAACAACTTGATATGGCCATGTTCTGGAACCTGATTTGACACTATATTTCCATGCTATTTGGTCAGTCACATCGACGCCAAATTTTGTTTTGTTACAAAAGTACACAGTTTCGGGTAATTTCTTGTTAGTTTTATCAATTTTGACGTGTTTGTGCTCGGTACTTAGTAAAAGTATTTTCTTCTGTGGCTTACTCTTGTAAATAGTTAGTGTACAGTGTACATCAATTTGATTCATAAAGCAAAGTTGAAAAACGAGCCATGCTATCCTTCTTTTCTTTGCAAATTGTTACGAGTTCTCTTTTATTTCCACGTGTTCTTCAAACCAATGTAGTATTTTTTATAGTAATTTGAACGCCACAGGAAAACTTGTAAAGAACTTGTCCGTTGTTAGGGTTCTACCTTTCATAGTAAATGGTTCTAAAAGTTTGAGAACAACAAATTCACTTATAGGTGTCTCATCTATTCCTAAATAAGGAGATCCATTTATTACATATCTAGTTTCAACGTCAGACGCCAGCCAAAATTGTATGCCAAATTTGTTGGGTTTTTGGCATATATTGTGTAAACCGGCATCTGGCCTTCGTTGGAAAGAGTTGCTCATATACCGTAATATATGCCCCTGGTTCGAAGCAATTTTGCCTGTTTTCAATAAATTTATTCCAAACTGTTGAAACTAAAGCAAATTTGTCTCTTTGTAAACGTTGACTGCTTTAATTTTTTTGTCAAAATATAACGTAGAATCTCCTTAAAATCATGCCTACTCATAGTTTTGGAAAAAAGTTTGGTCTCCACTTCTTATTCCAGGCTCCTATTGCCTAGGATACGCATACGTGTCATCTCAGAGAGAACGCAAACCGCTATTAACATAGTACACAACTGGTGCAGGCAAGAGCAGTTATCTATTAACGCTCAAAAACTCAGATAGTTGCTTTCACCAAAAAGAAGGCGCTGGAAGGCTTACGGCCGTCAGTATTAGATAGGGTCCAAATTCCAATTCTAAAAGGGGCTAAATACCTGGGAGTACTGTTTGATCAAAGACTAACGTGGAACTCTCATATACCAAAAACCATCAATAAAGCCACAATTGCCCTTGGCAGATGTAGGCGAATCTGTGGGAAAAACTGGGGCCTCAGTCCGAAGATGACTCTATGGTTATATACAAGGGTAATTAGACCCATGGTAACGTATGGAGCAATTGTATGGTGGCCAAAAACAAGGCAAAAGGGAGCTGTCAGGCTACTAGGCGGGGTACAAACACTTGCATGTCTAAGTGCCACGGGAGCAATGAGAACAACTCCTACAGACGCACTGGAGGTGATTTTGAACCTACCACCGTTAGATATCCACGTACAAGGAGTAGCAAGGTCAGTAGCCTACAGACTGATGCAAGGGCAAACCCCATAAGTCAAGTCCATGGCACTGAAAACCACAAGTTGATTGAAGAACTCAAGGCAGATCCCCTCACGGGGATGCTGACGGATGCCATGGTTCACAAATTCAACTTTAGGAAAAATTATAAAATAGTTATGCCAGATAGAGAGGAATGGAAACAAGATCCAGCCATACAGGCGCAGTCTACCTGGTACACGGGCGACTCTAAGACAGAGAAAGGTGTTGGGGCAGGAATATACGGACTGAAAGAAAGGACGATGGTCCAGATGAGTCTAAGTAAAGATACCACGGTCTTCCAGGCGGAAATAGCCGCGGTACATCTCTGCGTCGGAGAAATCAATAAGCAGCGCCGCTCCAATCGCACGGTGGCCATTTTCTCCGATAGTCAAGCGGTGCTGAAGGCATTGGATTCGGTACAGGTCGATTCAAGGCTTGTATGGGATTGCGTGTGTGCTTTGAACGAACTCGGCAGTCGCGCGAAAGTGACGATAGCTTGGGTTCCGGGGCACGAGGGCTACCGGGAAAATGAAAAAGCTGACGATCTAGCCCGAGAGGCCTCGTCGATGGCATTCATAGGACCGGAGCCCTCCTTCGGCATTACAAAAACAAGAATCAAATCGGCCATAAGAAAGTGGACCGAGGATAAATCTCGGGAAAGGTGGAGAAACTCTCCAAACGAGAGATCGGCGAAACAGTTCCTTGGAGAGCAAATACCGAAGTTTACAAAGGACCTACTACGCAGGCACAGAAAGTCCGTCAGAAGGATAGTGGGCCTACTAACAGGGCACTGCAGGCTCAATAAGCATATGAATAAAATAGGCTTGACAGAGGAAGCGATATGTAGATTCTGTCAAATTGAGGAAGAAATCGCGATCCATGTATTGTGCCAATGCGAGGTACTGGCAAGGATACGGCTGTCACACATGGGAGACGAATATCCCGAGGCGAGACTATATGTGGAAGAACCGCTCTCAAAGCTAATAAGTCTAATTAAAGGAATAAAGCTAGAGAACGTACTCTAAGGTGGCATGAGGACCACAATAGATCTGTAAAGGTCGCAATGGAAGAGGTAGTACTGCCACCGCAAGTAATCTAATCTTATTCCATAAAAATTCAAGTGTCAAAATTTATATATTATAATTTATTATAACTGCGCAAAACTCATTCCGTCACATAGAAAAATCCACCAGTCATTTTGACTGGTTTGGTATAAGCACCAATGATAATCAAAAACTTTTTATTTTGAACAAAAAATAAAATTAACCGCCTAATATTATTCATTTAATTATCGTTACAAATGTCATGACATCGTTTCAAAAAAAAACAAATATTGAGGTAAAGTGGGAATTTGAAAATGTAATTGTAAAACCAGTCATTTTGACTGGTGTGGTAAATCTAGTGTTAAGGGCGTTCTTGCGAAAATGATTTTGCTACATCTTGTAGTTAGCTTATGTCCCTTTTTAAAATATAAATATTAAAAATTAGTTGGCATGATTGAATCAACAATCATTGAGATTCTATACCATATTGTTTAATAAACAACGATTCGAGTTAATTACTCGACTTCTGGTCTTTTCGAGAGAACATACATACACATTAATTTCCACAAAGATCTGATACTACGATACGAGCTCGCGCTTAAGTCGAATTAATTTCGCCGATTTCATTCCACGTTTCTGGCGTTCGTTCGGTAAATTTACTCGGAGTCTTCTTTACGTTTGTTCTCAACGTCTAGACGGTGTCTTGCGACGAGATCAGTCCGCAAACGAAGTTGCTAAATTCATTAGGCTGCAGTCAGTGTCGCGGATTCGTAACGAGAAAACACGGCGACTCGCTAAATTAGTTATCGAAAGTAATAAATCGCCCTCTGCAAATAATTTATTACGAGAAAAGACGAGACTGCCGACTGGATTTTATTAGATGTCACGTCCACTTATTATTGACTTTTGGGAATGGATTGAGGGATTTATGAGGACGAGAGAGTTGAGAAGGGTGTTTCTGCGTCCAGTATTTATGCTACAGCATATATTTCGACAAACGTGTGATTTTAGTGCGTATTAGAGTGCGTACATTACACCATTGTAGAATTTAATCTTTTGGTGTAAAATTGTAATGATAGTTCAAAGAATGGCGTCTTTAGTTACGTTTTCCTAGAAGAAAGTTAATACCTTCCTTAAAAAACGAAATAATATTTAACTCTCAACATTTTGTTTCGATTCTCTCTTACCAATCTAGATGTATATTTCTCAAAACAAATAACGGATATTTCTAAAAATTCCCAGTAAAAGAAAATTGTGAATTATATGAGTTTTGCAACCAATTCATTTGCGAAACATCAAGAAGTCGAGTGCACCACCGTGTTGTACAGGTTTGGAAATCAAGACGAAAAAATCATATACAAACGAAATAAAATAAACATTTGTTTATTTCACAGGACCATGAATTGCAAACGCAAGAAATAAATGAAAGCGACAAAAGTAGCACATCCGCAAATGTGGAACTTTAATATAATAATGCACTTGATTATCCAACAGGAAATTCCCAATTATAGGATAATACAGAAAAGAAACATTTTACGTTAGCAAAACTAAAACAAACAAATATACAAAATATATATTCAATACAATGTTCAAAGAAATATGTCAGAAATATATTTTTCTGCATTTTTACACATGAGGGGAATGTGGGCTCGTTGAAATAAATTCGTCCTCGCAAGTGGAAGTTGAAAAGTTGACTCATGTCTAGCAGCAATACTCGGGACTCTAAAGTTCACTCGCGAAAGTAAGAACTGGCAATCAATTTGATTATGCAGTAGCTTCCTTAGAAAATTTGCAGAATGAATGTTTCTTCTTCCCAAAAGTGAAATCATACTATGGCGGTTCAGCAGTTCATCTTGACTGACACCCATAGGCGGATATGTTCCGTCCATCTTGTACGACAAGAATGTCAAAAAACGTCTGTGGATTCGATCCAGCAATAAACAATCACAGGCATACAAGGGATACCATACAATATCCGCGTGGTCAAACTTACTAACTATATAGGTATAATACAGACATTTTAGTAGTTCAGGATCATTGAAATGTTTAGAGACACGCACAAGAAAACCAAGGGCTGTACACTGGCTGTAGAGGCACGCGTTTGCTCAATATGTGTTCTAAATGTAAATTGGCAGTCAAAAACTACACCAAGATCCTTCACAACCAATTGTCTATCCAGTATTCTGTCTCCAATCTCATAATCAAATAAAAACGGAACATCGTTCTTCATGTACGTAACAACACAGCACTTATCAACATTCAACTTCAGTTGGTATATCTCGCACCAATCCTCAATAAATCTGAGATTCCTCTGCAAATTATTAACGTCTTCAATGGAAGAAACCTCATGAAAGATTTTAATGTCATCAGCGTAAGCCAATAAAGGCCAACTAATGTTTTCTATCAAATCATTAATAAAGAGGATTAATAGAAGTGGCCTCAGATTCGAACCTTGTGGGACACCGGAAATCGCAACAAATTGTTTAGAGCGAAAACCATTATAGGAAACATAAGAAGTACGGCCAGTTAAATAAGATTTTAATAGTGCGATTGCAGGAGGAGAGAAACCAAATGATGTAAGTTTGGACAGCAAAGCATAGTGACATACAGTATCAAACGCACGTGAAAAATCCGTGTATAAAACATCAACTTGTCCGCGGTTATTTAAAACTTCGCTAATATACTGTGAAATCGTACAAAGATTGGTTGTTGTCGACCTATCTCGAATAAAACCATGCTGATCAGGTGACAAAAACGGACGAACATTGGTAAAAATAATATATTATAATATAAATCAATCAAGGGTCGTAAGAAAATGCAATTTTAAATGCCGTAGAATCTAGAAAATGATTATTTATTTCGAATCTTAATTAAATCTACCGAGGAACAATATGTGATTCATTATTTAAGATATAATAAAATTTCTACAATGGTGTGTTAAAAACTTGACATTAGAAACAAATATAAATATCTGCATTTAAAGTCGCTGTCAAAGCTAACGAATTCGAGAAAGAAATCACAACATATTTATGGCCAATTAACGTTGTAGTGAAAGAATACAAAATTTTTTAAAAAGGGAGTCTCATTATTACAAAAGGTAATCAGTCAAAAACGACTGTTTTACCTAAAGACAAAAGCAAACATTTTGTGCTTGCAAGCCTAAACGCGCAATCACTAAACAAAAAACAAGAAGTTTTAAAAATTCCTTTAGAAAAATATGACATCGACTGTCTTTGTGTTACCGAACATTGGCTTGATATGCAAAATATCTCAAATTATAAAATTGAAAACCATAAAATATCTGCAGATCGCAACACCTACACGGTGGATCATTAATTTTAATAAAAGACCACTTGAGATACGAGGAACGGTTGGATATAGAACAGTTATCTAAAGAAATACACATCCAATTGTCAGCAATTTCTTTTTGGGTGAAAATGTAATTATTATAAGCGTCTACAGATCACCGAGAGGACATGTCTTCTTCAATAAACTAAACAAGGTATTATCATTAATAACAAATGAACTGCAAGGAAAAGACATTTAGAATAGAAAAAACCTATTTAATAACTTTGTATATACCACTTTATTTAAATCACACAGTGACTGCAGTTTCAACCGAGAACTATGTGATTAAAATAAAGTGGTACAAAGTTATTAAATTCGTGTTTTCTGTTTATAATGAAGCACCACAAAGTAACGGCTGAAATTTTTTAATTTTTTAAAACACATTTACTTAGCTGGAGACTGGAGAGAATATAGATTTTGTAAAGAACAGCAGTACACAATATGAACAATTAATAGGCTTACTAAGTTCTTTTAATTTTTATTCCCTTATGAGAGAACCGTCCAGAATTAAGTCATGCGATGATAATATATACACCGATATGAATTATCGGAATATAATAATAATAATATTACTATATAATAAATAATAAAAGTATATAATAATATACATTTGTTACTGACATACACTTAAATAATCATTAATATATACACTATAAGAATTAATATGTAATAAATAATTTTTTAATTCTATGTTGAATAACCTTAGGTGTAGAAATAAACGAATTTTGTAACTTTATATATGGGCAATTCCATGATGTCGAACGGGACAGTCGTACACAGTTAAAGAGGAAAAAATGTCAAAATAAAATAGATTTTTATTTTGATTCTAAGCCCTACTTATTGCGTTTAATCAGCACTATTATTGGTGCTAAAGTTGATAATAACTAAATCTTCGTTTAAAAGATAATTCCAAAAACTAAGGCTGTCGAACGGGACAAAAACAGAAGTTGGTTTTATGACAAACAATTGAAGCGCTGATTTCAGCGAAACCTGAAGTAATAAATTAGTGTGACTAATTTTAGAACCTAGTGGGTCGATGCCTATCAAAACGTACTAAATTTTAATCAAAACTGGTGTATAGTTTTTTTATTTAACTTTAATTATAGTCGAACGGGATATGTCAAACGGGACATGCCGAACGGGACCTTTTTTTCCTTCATGATGTTTATACTTTTTCTGGTGCTCTTTTGTGAAATTTTAAAGAAACTAGTAAAAAAATGTTTTTAAACTAAAAAAATGTATTCAATGTGGTTATTTTAATATAAAATAAAATACTTAACAAAATTTTTAAGTGAGAAAAAAGTTCAAATAGTAAACAAAACTTACAAATTTAAATAAAAATAGCAACAGGTATATTACCAAAAAAAGTGAAATAAAATTTCACATACTCTCACATAAATTATCTCACTGAGATGTATTTATTTGGCAACTTTACAAAAAGTTGTGCAAGGACCACACTGCGGCCTACATTGCATATACCAATAATTATCACGGAGGGAATTATGCTTTGTTTGTCGCGGACTGCAACCGTAGACCGGTTTCGCCCTTATTAGGGGCTCATCAGTACGGTATAGCACTTCCACGACAAACAAAGCCACCTACCACGAGATGTTATATAAAATACTTGGCTTTGTTTGTCGTGGAAGTGCTATGCCGTACTGATGAGCCCCTAATAACGGCGAAACCGGTCTACGGTTGCAGTCCGCGGCAAACAAAGCATAATTCCCTCCGTGATAATTATTGGTATATGCAATGTAGGCCGCAGTTCGGTCCTTGCACAACTTTTCTAAAAGTTGCCAAATAAATACATCTCAGTGAGATAATTTATGTGAGAGTATCTGAAATTTTATTTCACTTTTTTTGGTAGTATTTAAAACTCTCTCCAACCTCTTGTAAACTATTTTTCAAACAGGTATATTAATTAGTATATTATATTAATTATAGTTTTTTTTTTCTGAATATGCAGTTTTAGCTGCTTTAACATCCTGGCCATTGCAACCGAAGAAGTGCAACTGAGCTATGTCGGATATAATTTTTACTTTTTTCCATATTTTTTTTTTTTTTATTTTATTTATATTAAGTTATACAATAAAGAATGCCTCTCGATATAATCAAATGGTATAAAATACATTTTAATCCCTTTTATGTTTAGTTATGCACATTGATAAAAGGAAAATGCATCGGATATAATAAATTTTTTGATTTAGTTATCTGCCAGACTTTTCGTTTGATAACTGCTCAAACTCCATCTACGGCTCCCTTTCCATGTGAGCTTGCAAAGAAATTTTATTCTACTGATGAACATCGAAACTGTATTTTAAAATCGTTTAAACTTGACGGCTCCCATCAGAAAAGATAAATATTTTTGAAAAACATCTATAGGATTTCTTAATTTAAAGTAAGAGATTTGTCAAAAAGCTGAAAACGTCGTGTTTGTTAAGCGTTAACTTATCACTTATGACAGCAAACGACTTTGTAGTTTCCTGCCAGCCAAGCTACACAAGTAAAAATGAATACCTGGCGATAGCTAAAATGAGCACTTTGAATCTAATTTTGGTTTGTAAGTCTATAATTTTCGGCAAAATCAATTTGAATGGCTATTTCAGTAGACTTTCAATTGCTTTTGATACCTTCAAAATACTTTTGGTGAGCCCTTTTTACAAAAAAATGACTTTTAAACTTGCTGCCACTTTACTTCATCTTCCATATTGGCTAAATATGCTAGAGGAATAAATTGATATTTTAAGTCATCTCGATTAAAATAATTTGATAGCAGAGGGCTTTTACAAAATTAATTAACTGTAGAAGAAAAATTAAATTTAAATTAATAATTAAATTTTTTTAATATTTTTAAATTTCACACTCACGCTGTGGAACGGGACAAACTTTTTATAAGTGCCTAGATCGCAAATCTTTTTATTTTCAATTTTTTTATTTTATTTTAAATGCAATAAAAATGTCTGTTTGCACTCAATATTTCATGACCTTTGTTCATGTAGTTTCGACGCACCGAGAAGAAATGTTGTTTTTCAATGTCGAACGGGACACTGAAATATGTGATAATGCAAAGCAAAATTTTACAGTTACTTGTAATCTCATCGTTTTTATGCATTATTTTCTAACTCCAAGTATCCTCGGAGAGATTTAAGAGAGAAAAAGTCAATGTACAATGTCGCTCATTAAGAATATTTTTAAAACAAAACTTGTAATAGAAATATACAAAAGAAAAAAGTTGCACTTGTTTGACTTTGGATTTCAATATCTTGAAACATGTAATGAATAAATGTAGAATTTTTATAGGTTAGTTAAGTTTGATTATTTTCCTTTGAACATTTGATAAGAAAAATGTTTTCAAGAACTTTTAATTTTTTCGTCTCGGTTCTTCTCAGAGAAATGCACATATACCACTTTATTTATACAAAGTTACAAAATTCGTTTATTTCTATTCATAATGAAATACCACAAAGTAACGGCTGAAATTATTAACCTTAGGTGTTATATTAAGCACACAGACCAAAAACTTGCATTTATCAGATCATATGGCGCAAACAGTTTCAGTCGGGTCTCTTCAAACTCAATCTGGAAAAGTGAGCCAGGTTCTTAAAATAAGAAATATAAACCCACAAACAATTAGAGCGGAATTAGCTTCAGACTATCATGTATCCAATGCCAAGCGGGAAGCAAGAAGATTTAAGACCTTGCTAGAAAAAATGGTCCCGTATGAAAAACAAATGTTTGTTTATACATTTATCTAGTTATATTTTCACTGAAGAAGGTATTCCGAAAACGTTTGTAAACGTTCTGAACATACAACTATCAACTAAACCAGTCTTGTTTAATTGACCTAATTGTGGTAGAGAACTATTATATAAGATAATTATTGATAACTGGTACGATCAAGTCCGAATAGAGAGGATGGACTCTTGAGGGTAATGCAATCAAACGTTTCTAAAATGGATTCGGAACACATGTTCTTGCCCAAAATATACCTCCACACACGATATTGGAACCTGCACATTGATTATTTCCATGCCCACAAGATGAGTAGTATCATCAATTACGTAAGTTTGATAAAATTCGAGTTAATCATTGATCAGTTGTACAGGAAAATTCCATCACCTTTATGTAAGAGATTTACGCTTAGAAATGAAGCGAGAGGAGAAAGAAGAAACCCACTTTCACCCTCCATTACCTAATTCTAGAAACGCCCATTTCACATCAAGAACACCGAAATAATTAGTACGAAAGAGCAACAGGCAGGGAAAGCGCACGTGTACGAGACGAGAGCAGGTATTGTACCTCGTAATGAGCCGAGAGTTCTGCCGAGACACGCACCGGATACACTGCATTGAGTATAATCGAATAAGATACGCTTTTCGGTTGAAATTACGCGCGGAGAGAAAGTTTATTAAATTTGCGCACGGAGGAGTGCTACCCTCCGGTACGATATCGAGCTCGAAAAATTCTCTCCGGCAGGTTTAACGCCAAATTGACTTCATCAATATGGAGTCACGGTACGCGGCTTGTGTAAATACACTGCTAGGTATTCGCTTGCGTTTCGAAAGGAGCCGAATGGTACGAAAAAAAAAAGGGGTAAAATGTTTTTGCATATTTATTTAACGTGTAAAAAATAAACAGCAAAATTCGAAATGAAAGGGAATAATAAAGGTAAACTTGGCGGGAAACGTGGGGCGAATACTGAAAACAATTTATTTAAGAAATTGCGTCGCTGATTCGAATATATGTGTTACATATCTCGAAGCGTGCAAGCACAATACCCAAAAGTCCAAAAATATTGGTTTAGACCAGAGGCTCCCAAGCTTTATTTCTCCGCGGGGCATTTACAGGTTTAGTATGGTGCACGGCGCCCTAGTCAGGAATGAAAACAACTCTTAAGGTTGTTCGGTAGTTACTTTTACTTTTCTTTAGTTTTTCTACATTGCGACATGTTTCATGTTACCAAACAAGAAGTTTACCCTTATTTATATGTTGCTATTTCATTTAGTTTTTTTTTTTATTTTTAGAAAAAGTCAATAATAACACGAAATTTGACGTTCTTGTGGCCAACCTTATGGACAAACGAGCGAACGAAATTATTTTGTTTTAATGAAAATTGAAATATGTATCCGAGAACTGGAGCGTACCAATCTCTAATTTTTCTAAGATAACTCAATTTAGCTACAAATCCGATTTTTAAAACGCCTCCTTTGATGTAATTTTTCAATACTTTGAATTAGGAATTAAGAGCGGTTTGACAAAACCAAAAGCACTAAGCTTCTGAAGAAGTACCGAATGATCAATGCTATCAAACGCTTTGGTGAGATCTGTGTAGGTAACATTCAACTACCCTCAACATTT
Organism: Chrysina gloriosa; assembly: GCA_038088585.1. Taxonomy (NCBI): domain Eukaryota; kingdom Metazoa; phylum Arthropoda; class Insecta; order Coleoptera; family Scarabaeidae; genus Chrysina; species Chrysina gloriosa. The sequence continues at coordinate 8,672,412 of CM076090.1, read as the reverse complement.
ATGCCGTATGCATTTTCGCGGGCCGGCGGCTTCCCCTTCAGTGGAGCATCCCATTGCGTGCCCGGAACAATTGCCAGATTTGTGGTGTTAGATCGCCCAGTCATAAAACCATGTTGTCGAGGTGATATATTTGGGTGTACCTGGCTCATGACAATGCCATAAAGTAACTGTTCGAATATTTTGGAAAAGTTTGTCAGGATGGATATAAACTTGTAATTTTTAACGTCTGCTGAATCGCCTTTCGTATACCGGAGAGATCCTTGCCGTCTTCCACACTGTTGGGTATTTTGATGTTTTGATTGATAAGTTGAATAACTAACGGCAAAGAAAACAAGCAGGCACAATCCTTTACCAAGAAACTGGGAATGCCATCATCACCAGCTGTGAATTTATTCTGCAATTTCCGAGCATAGAAAAAAATTCGTCAGCACGAATTGGAGAGACAGAGACGAGTGGGAAATTACTCGGTATGTCTGGTAATTCAGGCATGACGCTTTATTTATGATCATTGGTCATTAACTATCTCCTGGGGTGCAGTGTATTCGATATCGTTAAAGTCAACTTTAGCAAGTATTCTAGTGGACCCTTGTTTTGACTGAACAAACTGCCAGACAACTTTAGGTTCTTCGGATATTCTGCTTATCAAATATATTGCACAAATGCGCTAGTTTCAGCAAAAAGTCGCGTTCAGCACCTAAGTCTTCATGACCTTCCTCTTGTAGAAAAGTGTGAATTTCTTTGAGGTAGCTCGAATGCACGTCAAAACCGTTGTAGACTGGAGTAGTATAACAGGTCCGTGTTTCAGCTCCCATGTTTATGCATAACTTTTCGAAAAACCTGGCTTTCAGTGGCCTAGGTATTATGTAGTTTACTATGTCTACGACACGTTCTAAAACCAAATTCATTGGAGAGCTGATACGCCTGCAATCCTCCATAGTGACCAGGACATTAAACGAGCTCCATCAGTACACATACCGATGCCTTTTCCTCCAATCCAAATCATTTTCGGTTATAAATTTGTCAAGCATCTCAAACAAGTCTTAAGCTTTTGCGCTTCCAGTGATGCTGTTGCAGAACAGAAAGTATGCAGCGATAATATTATCATCCAGGAAGCGCACATAACAGATAAGGTGTGCGTCTTCATTACTGTCAGTAGCCTCATCAAATTGCAGACCAAATTCCGTGCCTTTCATAATGTCTATTAATTGATCATTGTGATCCAAAGCTATATGATGAACTCTTCGACTAATAGTGGTATTGGACAAAGGTATCTTTAAAATTCATTTCCCCAACAATTCTCCCTGGATAATATTAACCCTGTCAAGAGCAGCCTGCAGAGTAAGCTCTTCTGCGATGGTGTGAGGTATGTGGCACTTCGCCACTATGTATGCGACCTTAAAAGATGCTACCAGTGTGTTGCTTGGCACTGGGGCGTATAACATCGCTTCTGCTGGATACTTTGAAAAATAATAAGGCACTTTCAGTCGACCTATTGTTTGTTTCTTATCCGTACATGCAAGACCTTGACGACAACGTTCGTAAGTATCAGATGACATTTGGAATACGTCAACAAATTTTAACATTAACCAAAGTAATTCGCCACAGTTAGCTAACGATCCAAATAATATCAAAGATGCTGGGATAAGCAAGAATTTGTCCAATAAAAGGCATACACACACAGCAGGATGACATTCTTCCATTTTAACCTCACATAACATTTCTGACTCCAACTCGTATTTAACGCCATTATTTGATCGTGCCATAAAATTAGATGCGGTTTGATCTCTTTAAATATGCCCGAGTGGTACTAGTCTAACTTCGCTTGAACGTTCGCTTGTTACCGTCGCGTACTCAATTTGCCACGAAACACGCCACCGCACAATAGCTGCTTAATATGTGCGTATTTCGCGGTAAATACCGGCGCTAACTGCTCGCGTTGGACGCAATAATAACGTATTTCCACTCCTCAGTTGCCACTAATTTGTATAAATGGAAGTGCTGCGGTAGATACAATAAGTGATTTTAATGTGAACTGTAAGTTAAGCGGCGCCTCCGCCGAAACTGTTTCTAGTTATAATAACATTTGTTGTATTATATTGGTAAGTTCTTGGCATAATGAGATAGGTGCTTTTCGATTACAGATTTCGTAATAAAATCTAAAGTTTTTTTGGTTCCCTACTTGGTGAAGCATTACAACAATTTAAAGGGAAAGCCATACATTTGCTTTCTTGTTACGTCAATTCTTTGACACGCAAGTTTTACAATTTTATCGTAAACATTAGCATCGTCAAATTTGTGTACGAAGCCTGTTCTCTTTCCTATGAGCCTCTGTAGCAGGTCGTGGCATCTTTCAACCATCTTTTCTTGCATTTTACAATTTTCTTTCGGTTTCTTTGATTACTGAAAGTAGAGTAACCCTCTAAGACGTACTTTTTCCAAATTTCATTAAATTTGTTTCGCGCATTTCTGAACAGCGTACAAAAACGTGATTTTGGAAGTAAACTTTGAACTATTCTCACGGACAAACGATAGATTTTGGTATATATATAAATGGAAGAAGATCCGACTCTTTGGTGGCCACGCCAAACCGGACGCGGTTCCAACCCGGAAATCAAGATATACATAGATAATAAGGCTTCAGGAAAGGAATACGCCAAATATTATTTTGACGCAAAATTGTGTTTTTCACTCCTAAAAAGGATCAATGCTTGTTGTGTACTTCCATTTTTATAGGAATCATTAGAGGAAAAGGCTCGTGTGCAGAAAATATTTAGATCATCACATGATTAATAAATCAATATCCCGAGAATAGAAAATCCAAGATGTTGCTGATTCTTTAGAAGACAGAATAACCTTAGTTGCAGTTTATGACATGCAAGCAGATTTACCTGCTCCATATGCCTAGGCCTCTGGTTTTTATTGTGTTAGTAAATGAGCAACTACGAATTTTACCATTTACAATATTAGTGACAAAACGGGGAATGTGTTACGTAAGGAATGGAACTGTAGGGAAAAGAGGCTCCAATGAAATTGGAAATTTTGTATATATTACCTACAAAATATTATTGAAACTACTCATTCAAAGAGCAATGTAATCTTCAATTCGGATAGTTTTGTCCAAAATAAAAATAAATATATTGCTGCAATGTATTTTTGCTGTGTGAATAAGTTGAGTACTGAATTCATAACTCATAAATTTTTAATGACCATCCACGCAGAAAACGAAGGTGATAGCATGCATCCGGCAATCAAAAAGGAGAAGAAACGTGTGCTTAAAAGCACCAATATCTACATTCTTAGCCAATCGATACCCATAATAGTACTTGCAAAGAAATCTGGGAATCCATAGATTGTACACGAAGTGCAACAGAGCCATATCTTTGATAAGAAACCATTAAGTTCTGAGCTTGGAACAAACTTTCTTTCAGTTGTGATGGTAATAAGGTAAACTGGAACAGCATACCTTTGGAGAAATTCCAGTGATTCGTTCAAAACGCAAATCTAGAATTTAACAAATATTGAGATGACCACTAAAACAAACTTATAATGAAAAACCGGGCATCAGTAAGACGAAATTTGATGGATTAATCCCGAAAACTATGAATACACCTATACATTTCCAGCTACATATTTTACCTCGCCCAATCCTCCTCCCTCTATGCCAACTTCTTAAACTTATCCTTTTGGACAAATCTCAAACGACGTCGTTTTACGAAAACATATCACTCACTACTTCGAACGGACGGTGCAGATTTACACATGACATTTATTCTCAAACTTATTCTTACTTTGAGATTCTGAAGAAGACACTTTCATCCAACTTTCTGTATTCCCTCTCGAAATCAACCTCTCGCGATTCAACGCGTTCGGAGGATTTTTATACGTTCGTACGTAAGGATAGTTATTAGATTTTATGCCATTTTTTAGGTACGCTCGTATACACTCGAAAATGGTCGAAGTAAATCACCCGCGCTTTCAAAGTCCCGTTTTGCAATTACACCGGCGTCGTTTTAACGAGCAAAGCCATAAAATCGTAGGTACATTAGTTGCCATTATCGCGTTACACTTTTTTCCCGCGTTTCGTTCGCGATGCTGCGATTACAATTACGTGGAGGTAGAGATTTATATTTCTCGATAATAGACTTTGTTAGCGTTATTGCTAATACGCTAACGTTTCGTAAATCTATGGGGTGGTTTAATACGATCAAAGCTTTTTGTGTCTTGTTAACACATTGACTGCCCAAACAATTTTGCTAATTGCCAACCATCATGGTATATGTACACCTCCAAAATTAGATGTAAGTACCATATTTCCACAAATGTACTTATTCACGCCGCTTTCCCTAATATTTTCAACCGAAATTTCCTGGTGAAATATGAAACTTTCATTTTTGGAGAAATTCGAAATCGCTATTGAGCCTTTATTTATTGCTTGATCGCCTTCGAATAGATCTTACTAGAAGCAGATTTTGGCTAGGAATCGAATGGAATAAAAACGAACGCGCTATCTCTAATGGTTTTCGGGCTAGAACGAAATTATGGTAATTTTAGGGTTTTTCTTCAAACTTCAAAGTACTATATCTCGGGAACGGTAAGTCGTAGAGACGTGCGGTTTCTTTCATTATAATCAGCTCCTCGAGCACTTTAAACCTAGCGCTATTGGAAGCACGCGATCTCGAAAATTTGGAAGAATGTTCCTCGGTAAAATAACTTTTGCGTCCAATCACGTTCAAAATATGTCTATCGAATAGATCTCGACGAGTAGATTCCAAATATGGCATTATGAACATTGCAGCTGTAATAGTTACCCGGATATCTAAGTTTAAAGTTTTACTTCGTACTATCGCGTTCGATCCTATACCAATCGAAGCGTCTAATGCTAATGTTCATCGGGGAACCACCATAATTTTTTTTCGTAATACATGATATCCAACATTAAATTTAAGTAAAATAGTTTTTTTTTTATCTGGCTAAATTTTGAATGGTAATGGCCTGGTTATCAACAAAAACTAGCTGCTTCTCCACGCGAAACTTAAACGCAAGTTTTTCAACACGAATCATGGCTATCATGTTTGAGCACATCGCGGAGGGGGGAGCAAGCATGAAATGTGATATAAAGGACTCTCTTTAGGCAACTCTAAACTTTCGAATTATTTTAATTCTTCATCGGAGAGTTCTCCATGAGAGCTGAGATAACAGCTTGTCGGCAACTAAACAGAATGATGTCAAGACTAAACTACATCGTAATACATATATTAAACAGATTGAATTGAATTAATTTAAATATATATAATATATTGAAATTAACACATGTTCCTCGCCGTTCAAATGCACAACATGTCTTAAACGCGTCTTAACAGTGTTAAGTGTAGATTAATCTGGGATAGTATGTGTGATGAACAAGTTTTTTAATTCACTTTTATTTCACTTTAACTACTTATAAGTTAAATTAATTCAATTCAATCTGTTTAATATATTACGATGTAGTTTAGTCTTTAAATCAATCTATTTAGTTGCTGACAAGCTGTTTTCTCGGCTCTCATGGAGAACTGTCTGATGAGGAATTAAATCAACTAGAAAGCTTAGAGTTGTCTTTTATTTCACATATTATCCTTGGCTGCAATCCCCATTAATTTTCACCAACACTTAATTCCTATTATTATTATTCTTATTCTTATTATTATTAAGTTAACGTTCGTAGTTTATTAATAAAGGAGAACTGCCACGGTCATATCGATTCTGTCTTCTGTCATGTCAACCCGACATTTCTCTTCATTTCCTTTCGGCCTTCGTATGATCGACATAATCGTCCTTTCGAGCAGTTTATTATTGCAAAGTTTGAGTGGCAATATACTTTATACGATACCAAAACCCATACAAGATAAAAGGACATCACGCGACGCCGAAAATATTGCTTCTGGTCAGGCAAGTATACGAGAAAATCTAAATTTGTCAATTCCAATATGTTCGAAGCTGTTTGTGATCTCCACAAGGTGGTGTACATCTTGACAAGATCCAATTGGTGCAAGAAGTGAAGTCAATTGATCTTTTATTGCGTCATAGATTTTGCTCATGCACACCTTGTCACTGATGGTTCTCTTCGTCGCAAAATTTTGTTCGGCGATGTAGCTCATTTCCGTCCCAATGACTATGTGAATAAGTAAAATTGCCGTATTTAGAGTGAAAAATCTACATCTAGGTGATATACCAGATCCAAATGAATCCTGATAAAGTGACTGTGTGGTGTGCTTTATATCATCGTGCTTTATTTCTTTCAAAATGAAGCCTTTGAATGGTGCTCGTTACAGATCAATGAAAAATAAATATTTGTTTCCAAATTTGCATAGTATTGGTTTGGGATGCGGTTTCAACGGGATAGTGCTATTTATCACACAGTCATCGTAACCATCAATTTATTCAAACGGCAATTGAACGATTCATTAATTTCCTGAAATGGGTCAATTAGCCGCGTTCGTGCGAACTGACACCGTTGTATTTTCTCGTGTTGGGATATTGGAAGTTTCACCTTTACATTTATATTCACACAACTAAACCGGCAACAATTGACTAACTTAAAGCCAATATCTCTCGCTGTATTGAGAAAATAACGGTCGATTTATTGAAAAACAAAAATGATCCAAAAATTGGGTTCAACGCAGTACGTACTCGTAGTTGCGACGACCGTTTAAATGATATAGTGATTTGATTTGATTTATTTTCCAAAGAATAGTACACAATATACAGTACTGTGTGTCTTGGGTCAAGGTCGTGTTGGTAGAGTTAATCCCAAACTATTAAAAAATTAGTTGTACACTGTACAAAATACAGTAGTTGTATCAAAATTTAAAACTGAAAGAAATACAATACGAAGACACATTTTCGTCGTTCTACAAAATCAATGAACAAACCACTGCGTATGATTGTACACATACGATTTTAATTAAGAAATTCGCCCAATATGTACTTAAATGCGCATTTCTGTAGCTATTTATTTCTACAGGAGTGGACAACTAAGTTGCTACTGTATCCTGCGCTAACTGCAGTCAGCTAACCCGCCGTGGAAAAATGTGTAGTTAGAAAACTATTTTCACCATTCGCAGACGCGTTTCGCGGTTATACCGCTCCTCAGTGCGACTTTGTGAGAAGTAGTTTTCATTTCCAACTTAATTGTCCACGCATTTAAGTACATATTGGGGGATTTTCTTAATTAAATTTTCGTATGTACAAACATCAAACGTACCAGCATATGTAGTGTTTATCTGGAAATGAAAACTACTTCAAACTACAAAGTCGCATTGACGAGCGGTATAACCGCGAAATGCGTCTGCGAATGGTGAAAGTAATTTTCTAGTTACACAAACCATTGCGTAGTCAATTTCCTAAAATTATAAAAATGGAATGCAACAGCAGAAATGATAAAACAAATAAAGCGCAATAATAAAACAAAATTGAGTGTTATAGGGCTGGATCACCAATAACATCTTAACCACTTGATTGAATCAAATACATAAAATCAAGGTAAAACTAAATAGAAGGAAGGTACCATCACGGACTTTGGTTATGTCCGGTATTTTGAGGTACAGCCTGCGCTCCTGGTATTGTATCGGTTTTAGCGTCAAGCAAATTTCGCCCATACGCCCGGCTTTGTATGTGCGAAATTTGCTTGACTTCTTCTTAAAACACTTTTATTCAAAATATATTTTTAGACTTATTTATTAAATTTTCTATATTGCCAATTCATACGTCGTTAACCAAACAAACTTTTATTTCTTCTTGAAACCAGGACTACACTGCTGTCTTTCTCCGTTGTCCCCGAAACGAAAACTTTAATTCACATTGACTTCAGTTCATCCAAGTATATTGCTGTTGTATAAACCTGTACTGTACGTCGATGTATCCTTGGTTATTTCCAGTAAATTTATATGAATTCTTGTAATGTAAGATGTTGTATGTAATGTGTTTTGAATGTTAACAATGTATTTTAATATATCCATTAATATATGCTTTTTTCTAAATATTTAACAATGTTTATTTCTGGTGACATTTGTTATACTACATTAGACATCCAGTCTTATCAATAGCTTATGCGTTCAAGCTGAAATGTCGTGACCCATCCAGCATATTATGTCTTTGTTGTCTTACATTCTTTGTTACAAATAAGGTAGTAAAACGAAATATCCTTTTAACATTCGGTTATCTGCGCAGAAGTACATATAAAATTGGTCAGTTGGGAATTCGCACAAGAAAAATTAGCATATTTTCGTTTGCCTCTTTGGCAAATAATGTTCTCCTTATTCCTTTTGGTAGATCTGAAAGGGGTTGAGTCATGATCTATTTTGCTATAAATACTAGTCAAGTAAAAAATCAGTCAGTCGCCTTTTCCGCGCGAACAACTTCGCAAGCATACAAATATTTATATTCCCTTCTAAAAGCAATCACGGAAAAACACGCTTTTCGCTCCGCTCAATCATACCAAGCAGCTACTTTATTTTATTGTCTAACGTTACCTAATTGCGTATCCGGTTTTTACGACACCTTTAACGACCAATACCAATAAATTCGCTACGTCAACGTTGTTAAATACGACTTAATCATGTTTTCCGCAATCGCTTGTACACTAAATATGTATTAGCTGGTGGACGTAAAGTATAACGGTGCCATCATCTCGACATTGACACGTGCTTCCGGTGTCTAACGGCGTTTGTTATTTAGATCGTTGATGTGTATCGTAATCGCTGGTCGAATATTGATCTTGCGGAGTTATATTTGTATTGATGTCTTTTTATCTTACAAAACTCACTAGTTAAAGAACATACAATTATCGGACATCATGTATTGTTTGACTTATTGGACTAAGGTACATTAACGCTTGTTCTAACGTGCATGTATTGCACCTTGGACCACTGTGCAATCTTTTTTCTGAATTAAATAATTGAACTTTTACATTTAATTGAATCCGTTACGGCTACCAATTATGAGATATTGGCTAAACTAAAAAAATGGTCCAAGATACAACACTTTCCCCTATCATGATACCCATGGGCTCAACCGCAATCAAAGAAAAAGGCTGTTGATGGTAAGTTTTTTGACCAGGAAAAAGGTGGCCGGACAGAATTGGTTCGAATAAAGACAGATTTTTCATTTTTGCAAGAGGACTCCAACAATTGATTGAGAAGAAGCGATCATGACTATCAAGGGAAGCTTGAGAACCATTACGCCATAAGATAGGAACTTCGTGACTAAACAGTCGACAGAAAATTTCGTTCTAGAGAGTTGTAGTTGATGAAAATCGGTTTCGAAAATGAGATCGTGCTAATAAAAATAAATAAGATTCTTCACTTGTTTCTCATTTTTCTTTAACTGTCCTAACTAGGTTGCCAATTTGGTTCCTTGTACGTGCAACGAATCCCAGGAGCATCGTTTCCGCGACTGCTAAGAATAGGACGCGAATATTTCGTTAACTAACTACATTCTACTTGAAAAGTTCATTACATCCGCCGTAAGGCAATTACGCCAATAAAGCTAAACCGGGAATTAAGTTCTATTCAAATTAATCTGAGCGCGATGGGAATGCCGCCGTCATTTGCGGTCGTTCGGCATGATAATGCGGCAGGTCTTTACTACGAAAATCTCACGTCAAAGATTAGAACTCGTATCGTAAGGGCGCGCGCCGTCTATTTAATCTTATACGCTCCCTTTGATGACCGGGAACGTAGGACGCGTGGAAAGACGGTAGAGCCGGCTGTTTGTGTAGCGGTAGCCGGAGATTGAATCGGAATTAGCGCCGAGTCGACGATGACAAGTGGGAGAATTTGAATCGTTGAGGTCAAGTGATGGGGAATATGAATTTTGGAGACGAGCTGACGATGGTAGAAAATGCATTTTATAGAAATCATGGAGAAATTTCCGTATTAACCAGTTAGCTAGAATTTATGTTCTAAAAATCCCTCACGAGGTGCGTAATTAGAATCAAGCCATGACGAGTATATACATACGTCGAACGCAGTGCAAACGGTACCATAATACATTTTACGAAAAACGCAAAAAACGATAAAAATCTTTATTCAACTTTTGTTGAATAAAAAATTAACAATTCGTTGTTGAAAAAATATTTTTAGGGAAAACTTAAACACCGCCGACAGATAATAAAATTCATAAACAGGAAAAATTTAAGAAATTTAGTTGATTTCAGTGTGGTATTTTACCTCTAGTATACCAAAGAATTAAGCCAAATTTATAGCAGATTTAGTAATTTTTTGACATGTTGAGATAGTTAAAGAAATATTCGGAATTTCTGCCAAGCATATGGTCAAATCGATGTGTTGGATGTACTGGCAAACATCTCACATGTGAATGTGACAAGCCAAAGACCTCTAAGCCAAAATGTGTTCACTGAAAGGAAAGCAGCATCCAGCCAACTACAGAGGATGCATGGTAGCCAAAGAAATGCAAACACTAAAAGACCAGCGAAACAAGAAGAGCATTTTGCCTAAACCAGTACAAAGAACTCAACGACCGGGTCAAACATCTAAGGTGACTGAAGAAGGAAAATCCTATAGTCAAGCCAGTTCTGGTAGGTCACAAACACAAAATGCAAAATCTAACCAAAAGCAGAGTCCAACAGTTGAAGAAATTCTCCAACAAATACTGGAGAGACTGGCCAAGATGGATGAACGCATTACTAGAATAGAACATAGCGCTAAAGGAGCTATACCTAAGAAGCCTAATGCCAAGTAATTTCAGAACAACGGAATGGAATGCTAGTGGGCTTTTGCAACACCAACAAGAATTACAGGCTGTCCTAGATATAGAGAAAATTGATATTTGTCTCACTCCGAAATCTACCGAAATGTTATGAGAAAGCCATCCTATGTGGTAGATTTGGGGTATGATCTTGTAATTATTGGAATTCATCGAAAAATTGCAATCCCCACCTGACGGATTCGGTAATATATCTGGTCATCCTGACTTCTAGAATAAGATAGAAATCCAAAGCCACACAAACAGAATTAACGGAATTTTTTTTTTTTTTTAGATAAACACTGCTGTTTACCCAAATTTTCATTCAAAGCTGAAATTCAGGGAGTGAAAACTGAAATAAAGACATAGCTGGTTAGAAACAAATGATGTTGACTTCAACAAGGTTGATTAATTATACGTAGAGGACAGCAAACAATCTGGAACAGAAATTTTTGGTAAAAATGCAAGAAATCTGGTCAGCCTAACCTGTAAACTGAACACAATTTATAATTATTTTTTCAGAAAAACACGGCTGTTTAACCAAATTTTCGTTTACAACTGAAATTGGACTGTACAGGCAAATAGTTTTGAAAGCAAGAACTATAACACATTTCTCGCGTTTTTTAACAAATTTTACAACTTCATTTGGAAGAAAATGTATCTAAATTCTTGACATTTCAATCCCAATTTCACGTTGTCATTTGAAAGTTTTGCAACTTTAAGAAAATGAAATCACCATAAAAAGGCAAAAATGCAACGCATTTCTCGCGATTTTTCTCAAAATTTTAACTTCATTTGCAAATGTTACCGCCTGCAAGAAATAAAATCGCTATAAAGAACGCAAAAAGTTTTCATGGAAAAAAGTGCAACTAAATTCTTCACGCTCTGATCCGAGTTTCACGTTGCAGTTCGAAAATTTGTCGACTTCGAGAAAATGAAATCACCATAAAAAAGGCAAAAAGTTTTGAAAGCAAGAAATACAACGCATTTCTCGCGATTTTTGTCAAAATTTTACGACTTCATTTACAAATGTTGTCACTTTATGAGAATAAAATCGCCATAAAACAGGCAAGAAGTTTTCGCGGCAAAAAATGTACCTAAATTGTCGACACTTTGGCCTAAATTTCACGTTGCTATTTCAAAATTTTGCAATTTTAAGAAAATAAAATTTGCATAGAAAGTGCAAAAGTTAGTAAAGTCGGTAGAAGATATTACCGATTTCTCATAATTTTCGTTCAAATTTAACGGCTTCATTTGCAAATGTTGCCATTTTGAGGAAATAAAATCGCCATAAAAGGCAAGAAGTTTTCGTGTCAAGAAATGTATCTGACTTCCCGGCATTTTCATCCGAATTTTATTTGAAAATTTTGCAACTTTGAATAAATAGAAAGGTCAAAAAATTTCGGCAACCAAGAATACAACCCATTTCTCCCGATTTTCGTCCGAATTTGTCTTTATTCGCAAATTTTGCAACTTTGTGAAAATAAAATGTCCATAGATGTAATTGATCTCTTTCCAGCAGTGTTTAAAAAAAGTTAAAACTGAAAAGGAAGCAATTCTAAGTACACAATGTACACTATTTGGGCCTAAATGTAATATTTGTTTCTAGTATAATCATGGTTATTTTCATTTGTGAAGAAATAGTGATTATTGTCACAGATACAATTTAAGAGAGTAAATACATATGTAGATTGCAGGCAAGCTGAGTATCTGCTGTCGCAGAGAATTCTTCATACAACTACCTATGGCTCCAGAAGAACATGTGATCATGTGAGGTCGAGGAAGCCAGAAAAACGAGACATTCCTACTGCTTACAATTAGTGAATTGCAATTAACTGCAATCTCCTTATAGTGTCAATCGAAGATAATGCGCATCGAAGGATTTTGATTCTAGATGAGAACAGTGACTACATGTAAAACAAGTACTGCGCATTCTGCGAGGTGATCAGTAGTATCCAATTTATCAGCGTTTAACTTCAAATGCTAACAATAATCTATAGTCAGGGCGAATAGAAACAACAGAAATACGAAACAATTGTTTGCCAGGCCAAAAGCCGGAAACATGCTAAGAGATAGAAGGTCAAATTGGAAAGTTCGGAAAATATGCAAGCTTAACATTATTACAAAGTTACTCAAAGCAAGAAAGAGAAGAAGTAGAATTTCCAAATGAATAGGATGTACAACGACCGACTAGTATCGTACATCCACTAGAAGAACCAGCAGTACCCAGATATCCAAGATATCCAAGAAGCTAGGTTTAAGATTGACAAAAAAACGTTGCTTTTAATAGAAGACGTTCATAATGAAGCTGTGAATAGAATGATAAACAAGATTATGGATACTAAAAGATGAAGAAAATGATGCTTCAAGCATTTGTAGATTTTCCACTGTAGTTTTCTTGTGATATACCACGTTATGAGGGTTTAGTCCTTTTTCGGAACCCATTTGATTGAATTCAACAGTGAGTACAAACTTCCTTATGTATAATCAAGAGTTATTTCTCAATAATCTGGATTTACATAGGTTAAGGAAATCATACTATGGTGAACCAGTTAACCTTAAACGTTTCCCTATTCTACTAAAATATTTATAAATCCTAACAAATTTACAATGTATTTCGCATAAAACAGACATCTCCGGTAGCAATTAGAATACCGGTCGGCGTCGATCGAACGTACGCTAAAAATTTTATCGACGCTTAGCGACTAGAAGTCCCATTAAATAAATGTATATAACTTTGTCGCGTCCATCATAAAAGCGCTTTTAAATTACCATTTTAGTTCCGGAAGAAATCATTCTAGATAATGACGTCTTCGAGTGCTGGCATTAAGTTTAAATTCGAGACTTCGCTGTCCTAAAAGCTAGCTGTCTTTCGTGTCGTTGAAAGTAATAAATATGCATGCGTCTAACGGCGACGGAAATACATATGTACTTCTAGGACTAAGTTTTCTTACGTATTTTCTTACAAATTATTCGAGGAGATCAACTTTATCTACCATGATTTTTATTTTATTAGTTACTATGATAATTGTAGATATATTGTAGAGCAGATCGGAAGGGAAGACAAACAAATAAACCACAAAATTCGAAAAGCAGGGGCAGAAACCCATTTTTGGGGAAAAAAAGAGATACCAATAAAGCTCTAAGTATACCCAAAAACTTATAAGACCTGCAATTTCAGCAGAAAATCCTGGGCATTAACAAAAAGTAATCGAAGCAAAATCATGGGAAACGAAATTTGATTTTTAAGGAATATACAGGGGACCACAACAACAGAGGCTGAGAAGCAGAAATAACACATAAACTCAAAATAAGACCAATAGACACAATTATATGAAAAAGACGAATGGTTTGACCAGGATATATTGATAGAATAAAAATCAAAGACCGGCAAAGAAAATCTAGGAGTAAGACGTGCACGATTAAGATGGGAAGAACAAGTGAGGCTGGAGGCAGAAGAAGGAGGAAACCACTGCAAAGAGAGATCCGACGGTTGGAACTCGGATACAACTTCATGGAGAAGGAAGTTTAGGGAAATACCACAAACGAACAAGCAAACTAACATCAACTAACAATAAGACTGTAAATGTTACTGATATTTTGTATTCGTATGTATACTTCCTTTACGTTAAGAATGCAGTGTGGGGATAGATAGGGCTACAAAATTCTCGTATCTGCCCAAATTACACAAAGCCCAGCGTATCTGACAATGGTCCTTGATTGCTATGTTGTCACTTTGTCTAACATAACCTTACTTATCCAAGGAGTTTGTCCTATGTGGATTGTGTCTCAGTACAGGGCGCCACCTGTTGCATTTTTAACGAAGATTTAGTGTGTACTCCGACATCTGGCGATATATATTGGACTTCCTGAATAAATAAATATGTAATTACCATAATTAGGGGAGGGAGGGAGTGGCTGTGCAGCAAGGGGCACAACAAAGAGTACAATGGGAGCAGATCAAAACTCACGGTAGAAAGATTCAGGATTAAATAGGTGCTATTCTGAGTATTGTTATCTTTTGCAATCTCTCCTATATTGATCAAAACTCAAACACTAAATGTCCTATATACTTGGCGAATTGCAGTCTTATCCCATTAACCTTTCCTAACACAGATAGAAATTAAATTAACTTAGTTTGCGTAGCTTAAGCACATCACAGCCTCTCGCAAATATAAAAAGGGAGGCACGACTGTGACCTGAATTACACGCTGCTCATAAATACAAATGAAATTTTCGATAAAAATTAAGGTCGGAAACCCGGCGCCTTGCTCCACAAAGGAGAAAGGTAATTGATTAAAGCGCATTTTTGTCTCCTTATACTCGTATTATCTTAGACGGTGAAGCTTTGGCGAAAAGCGCAGAGAAACGGATAAATAATGCGAGAAAGTGCCGACAAAGGTAACAGCTGGTATAAGATTTAAATATTAAATGCGTTTTATGTATCATATGATTTGGCAAAACTTTCCCGTGCTGGAGCTAGTTTTGTGCTGGTTAATAGGCGTATATGTAGCGAATGTATTTTAGTTACTTTCGTTCGTATAAGGCGTGTCCAGAACGTATGTAAGTTGTAACGAAGTAGAAAATGAAACAAGAATAACAATGGAAATCGATATTTGTTTGCAAATATTATATGGGGTGTGTATAAATTGGCGCAAAAAGCTACACTTAAAATTACTTATGAAATTTTGAATCGAAAATCTCAACATCCAAATATTGAACTACGAGGTTTTAAAAGTTCGGACTTTTATTTCGCAAATAAGCGTTATAGTTGCAATTCAGAGTAAAGAAGGATTGTTGAGACTAAAACGTTTCCTTCTTGACTTCTGATTATGTTTTTAACATTTCTTCATTAACATACTTTCACGAAAAACTCATCTTGCAACGTTCTAGAACAATAAGACTGTAAAATGTTTTGGAAGATTGAAAATCAGAACATATATATGTAATATGCCAGTGCAGTCTTGCCAAATGTGTTTTTTAAGTGTTTCCTAAAAACATACGAAGCATGATACAACACTTTAAGATTAAGATGTTCGATTCAGAACCGAACGAAGGATATAGTTGCGTGTAGCTTACTCGCCAATTTATGCCACACCCTGTATAGCACAACACGCAGTCGTAACCGGTTAAATAGCAGTACACGTGAACAAATGTAGACAAATTGAGGTTATCCACAAATTATCACAGATAAGTGTTACTATTCGATATTTGTTGATAGAGATAGCTGCAATTTAGAGTAAAGCAGAATTTTTAATACTATTTGTTGGTAAACATTTTCTTTTTGACTTCCAATTATGTTTCTAGCATTCCTTCATTAACATACTTTCACGAAAATACATCTTGCAACGTTGTAGGACAATAAGACTGTAAAATGTTTTGGAAGATTGAAATTCATAAAATATGTATGTAATATGCCAGTGCTGTGTTACCAAATGTGTTTTTAAGTGCTTCCTAAAAACATACGAAGCATGATACAACACTTTAAGATTAAGATTTTCGATTCAGAACTGAACGAAGGATATAGTTGCGTGTAACTTACTCGCCAATATATGCTACACCCTGTATAGCACAACACGCAGTCCTAACACGATGGAATAGCCGCACACGTGAGCTAATGCAGATAAATCGAGATCATCACATCGCAAAAGCGTATCTCGCGGAAGCAAGAATGAAACAAGTCAAAAGGACATGTACCCGAATGACGCCGGGGATAGTTAGTACGAAAGCAAAAGCAGTTCCCGAAGGAAACTCGCGGTAAACTATTAAGTGGCTAGATCTTTTGGGGAATGGGTCTCTCATCTAGTGTACAAGATCATCACAGGTAGTGAAACAAAAGAATAGTACTATGATCTATGATGTTATTCGCGAAAAAGCCGACACAAAAAGATGGATATCACATTTCTTGAAATTACTGCAAATGTTTCCTCTGTAGTAGCACTGAAAGATCGCTATGCAATTAATACTGAATGGTTTGCAGGTCTCAAGTTGTTCAATATTACTTAATACTACTTAATACTAATCAACAGATGTTTAATCAACTATTTAAAAAATAAACGATGTGCATTTGACGACTACTTGATTAACTTCGGAATTTTAGCTATTTATATTTAACTCTAAATATCTCGGTAATCAATTATTTTGAGCCATATGTTTGTATAACCTTTTTTGTTTATTTCGCGCTGGAGAACACATCCCTCAAATAGTGCCGTGAAATTCCGAAACACCCGGTATAGTGTACTACAGTATGTATCAACTTTGAAAGTCTGGAACAAGGAAGCCACGGTTATTTCTACCGCTGCGCTGATGCAGTGTGGCTACTGGAATGCTATTTTTCCAAAAACTGCTTTAGGTGAAGGCCAAGTTGATACCTCAGCGATTTTAAGTTGCTTTGCGATTAAATCTAGCGAAATTGGAGAATAAAGCAGGTGTAAACGAGATTAGAACGATTACAATGATCGCGTTCGAACACACCTAATTACAAGGATAAAGCAAAAGGAGAAAGTAAGAACTTACTTCTTGTATCGTAATGTATTCCATTCAGTTGGGAGAAGCAGGGGAGGACTGCTACGGTATTCGGCGGAGTCTCTGGCCAACAAAGAACGGAATCGAATATCACGTCGCAACCGTTGTTCGGACGTGATAGCTTCTTCTCAATTTCGCAGGCGATGTGGCTCTCGTTTATTTGACTTAAGAGTTTGTCTACGTGCGCTTCGTAACCGTCTTCGTAGCCTCTATCGATGTAGCCGTCCATTCTGGTTCTGAAACGAAAGAAAGTCGATTGTTCGGAGTGTGCTGTGATTAATAGTAAATTACATAGGAAGTATTGAACATCAATGTAGGTACGGGCAGAATCAGGACTGCGGTGCAAAGAAGGAAACAACTAATACCTATTATCAAATCATTAATTAGTATTACGAGGGTAGATGGACAAGTTTCCGGAATCGCTGCTAGGGGCTTGCTATTTTTCGAATACTCTATGTCGTTGTATTGGCAACTCTTTCATATCAATTGACTTCAAATGTTCAATCGATCTGTCAAATAGTCTGGTTTTGACCAGCATTTAAGTCAAGCAGCTCTTTGTGTTTTCAGTTATGGATAAAAACGATGTTCGGGTGTTCATCAAATGTTTCTATCTGACAGGGGAAAACCGCAACGGAAATCAAATCAACGTTAGATGCCGTTCTTGATGATTCATCACCTTCATTTTCCACCGTGAGTTTTTGGGTTTCAGAATTGAAGCGTGGCCGCGCGCATACAAGTCATGAACCACGTTCAGGACGTCTGAAAACGGCCATCACACCAGAAATTTTGAAAAAATCCATGACATGGTTTTTGGTAGATCGCTGAATAGAAGTGCGTGAAATTGAGGATGCTGTGGGCATCTCTTATGAACTCTCTTAGAACTAGTTGTTCGTATTTTAAATAATGAATTGGATTTAAAAAGGCTTTCTGCAAGAGACGATTTTATGGAAGTGTTTACGAGGAATCCAATGTATTTCAAGAAACGATTCGTGCTCAAAAGAGTGGATTGCACGCGGTGAATTGGTTCCGAAGAAGGCAAAGACCATCCACGAGGCTGAAAAGGTGATGGCAT
Organism: Chrysina gloriosa; assembly: GCA_038088585.1. Taxonomy (NCBI): domain Eukaryota; kingdom Metazoa; phylum Arthropoda; class Insecta; order Coleoptera; family Scarabaeidae; genus Chrysina; species Chrysina gloriosa. Next base: position 8,654,075 of record CM076090.1, on the reverse strand, counting down.
CGGTTTCTTGGGCAGCAAAAGGAATTTTGATAATTGATTTAATGAACGCCCGGAAATTTTTAAGAAAAAGGCGCTATTTCCCGTCGGCTCATTCAAGTGCAACGGTTAAGCAAAAATTGACAGAATTGAAGTTCAAAATCCTTCCGTATCCGCTATATTAGCCTGAATTGACTCCGTCAGACTTCCACCTGTTCTCGAACCACAAAACATTTCTGGGTTGACACAGATATTGGTCGAATGAAGAACTGATAGAGGCAGTAAACTATTATTTTGGGAACTTCGACGGAAATCACTTCCGGGAGGGAATCGGGAAGCTAAAGAAACATTGGACCAAGTGTGTTCAGCTTGGAGGAGATTATATTGAAAAATAAAATATAACTTGGATCCGTATTATTTTGTTGTCATTGTCATTCCGGAAACTTTTCAATCTACCCTGGTAAATAGTCAGCACCAATCAGATTTCTGAAAAATAATTTAAAATGTGATTGTTTTCCACCAAGCGTATCCGTTCTGACTTGTTTCTGGTTTCTGACCGATAAAAACGTTGATATTTCGAATAAATCAGCGTCTCGCCTATGCTCGCGGCGTAGTGTTATTAGCAGGAAATAGAAAGATAAAAATAAATTACAAAACGTAAAAACTGAGCACAGCAGCGCAGACTATGGATCCACAATTTAACGTCGAGAAGACAAAATTCACGGAGCTTAAGAATGGACCAGCAAGCAACACTAAACAAAATCGCTAGATCCAGCATAGAAACAGTGAAGTACGGGAATTCGAAGAGGTAGAGGAATATACATATCAGGGAGTCCTTATCAGAAAGAAATGCGATGAGAACAAACAAGTTGATCTGCGAATAGCAAATTGTAACAAATGCTTGAGAGGACTAAACAGAATATCAAATGAGGTATCAAGAAAGGCAGAAATAAGATTGTACAAGTCAATCCTATGACCAACCATGACGTACTGTTGAGAAATGTGGGTAATGAATAAAGGAAACGGAAATACAATATAAATCTGGGAGCGAAGATGCTCCGGAAATTTTTTGGGAAGAAGAACTGAACTTGGATGGGAGGGACTAACAAAGTCCGAAGTTCTCTTTATGAAGAGAAAGCAATTAGTGACTTTGTAAAGTAGAGAAGATTACAATGGTTTGGACACTTTTAATGATTGAACGAGACAAGAACTTGAAGACCATCGCCTGGAGTCTGCGGGAAGGTAAAAGGAAGCCGGAAAGGCCAAGGAGAAGATGGCAAGACGCAGTGAGATATTTGAGCGACTGATAAATTAGTAATTAGAGACGGCAAGTCAGAGATAGGGGAAAATAGAAACGCCTGATTCAGATCTAGACCTAAAAGGTCTGTTTCCAGTTGTTTTATATATACTACATGGGAATTCCAACACCAAGAAGTGGAGCGAAGTTTCTGACCAAACTTGGCAGAAACATTCACCTATTCAAAGGTGATAATTCATTAAAATTTAGTTGTGATGGATCAAGTGATCATGGCATATGTAACCCTTCATGCAGTGCTTTTCTAGCATTATTGTCAGTTGTATTTTTTGCGATTTTTTTATTAAATTTTCATCGTTTTTTCTTGTTCTAATTTTGCTTAACTTGTTTTAGAAGTTTGATTGTGCCTAGAGTGCGGCAACGTGAAAATTGAAAATTGTTGGTTTGCACGAAGGCGGTCTGTTGTCCAGGAAAATTACAAATCGGTTTAACTGGAACCAATCGACCATCTCGTGATGCTATCAGTCATCCAATAGGCAGTTCCAGAAACATTGCTGAAGAAGAACCAAGGGCTGAAGAAGAACCGGTGGCCAAAGAAGAACTAGTGAGGTTCAGGGCGGCTACCTTAGTCTAATGGCGCTAAGAAAACGATTTTGCAGTACCAGGTCAATTGCGGGTCAATAGTTAGGTAATGAAGATCGTCCCGTGACCCGTTTATCACCGTATCAGGACTTTCGCCTTGCAATCCTATCAACCATATCTTATGCTACCACTTACGGCTCAACACCGACTGCAACGTTTGGAGTGGTGTTGGTTTACGAATGCACTGTAAGGTGGAGTGGCATAGGAAGGTGTTTCATGATGAAGCCTCATTTTGTATAAAGAAGCATGTTGGCCGCATGAGGGTCAGACGAAGATGTGAGGAACGTCGTGATATGCAAATTTCGGTTGAGAGGCATGTGCACCGAGCCGTGGGAGTTATAGTATGGGGTGCTACAGTATATGGGAGTAAGTTCTCACATTGTGAGAATTTTTCTAAATCGCTTCGAAGAAGCCCATGTCAATATCTTGACCTCTAGCCAATTGAACACGTGCGGGACGTTATGGGAAGAAAACTGAGGAACTTAGCTAATCCTCCGGAAATCACTGGAAGCTCTTCGGCATGATTCGCTTTAAATACCATATCCTATGAGGACATAACCACCTACTGGAATCAGTGCCACGAAAAGTGAGGGAGTGTGAAACTAATAGGAGAGGTCCAAACTTATCAACAAAGAAAAACTAAAACGTGTTAATCTTTTGGTCCTTTTCTTTGAAATTTTAATCAATTATTACATTTAAATAGGTATTGATGTTGTAATTTTCATGTCGTGTAGTATATTTCTATATTTCGTAAGTATAAGTATATTAATATTCACATGGTTAATTGTCATTAAATAATCTATCATTAATTATAATTCAATATATAGGTATCAAAATTCACAGTTGGGGTTTTGCATGTTCATGTTCAAATGACATTTGGTTTAGTTTTGGGTTCTATTTATACTTTTTCGATACCACGCACGCCACCTTTTAAGCATTTACTTACCCTAAGAGTGTTAGCTTATTTTTTAAGTCCAGCCAGAGATGTTTATTTGGAGAAAAATGTAACTAGAAATAAAATTATCAATTATTATAAAAAGCATCGATTAAAACATAGAAAGCAATGTAATCATTTAAACACACACATTCAACACTTTCACATCACAACAATTCCTTATAACTACTGGATATAAAAAAACCAAGGATACGTGGACATCAACAATAACAACGCCACGCCATTATGAAGGGTTTTCCATGGTAAACAGTAAACAGCTAGTGGAGAGATAATGTAGTAAACTTTGGATGGGGAAACGTCCAGGTTTCCGAAAAAAATCACAAGACAAAAAGTCATCGAAGTACGATTTTACTGCGTTGAAGGTGGATTGAAATAGAAGTTCCAACTATATTTGGACCAAAAGAGTTTTGCAGGAAGTAACCATTAAATAAACAGAGCTTCACCACACCGAAGAAGAAAGAATTTAAGAGAAGGAATCCATAGAAAATAGAGCTACACCGAAGAAAGAATTTAAGAGGAGATCCATAGCAATGAACTCAACAATTATATACTGACACATACAACATAATAGGTAATTATTTCCAATTTATGTCAAATATTTCTAAAATTTTGTAAATACAATTTGCTATAATTCATGCTTTTTATAATATCGTTAATTGAGAGCTAAGCCGGTGCAATTTTGTTAATATGGTTATCTAAATTCTCAGCACAATAAACATACCTAATTTCTATCACCAAATTTACTTAGTTGCCAAACTAATCATCATATCGAACTATAAGCAACTTTCTCATAAAATTGCGATTTCTCGTACATACCTAATTTAGAACGACTCAAATCCGACAAACGAAGTCAACCGGAAACTAGGCGGAAGTTCCATTGGAAAATAGACTACTCCTCGGAAAACTAGTCGATAAATCCACGTACGAACCGCGAACTGCTACCGACAATGCAACAAATGAGTTTTCCAATACGTCGTCGTCCCCAAACACAACGCGAACTCTTTCCCAGATTCTTATTTTCACGTCGTCGTCATCATCATCTTCAATAACATCACGACTTGTATTTCAACATGAAAGCGTGCTAACAAGCGAGGCGTCAGATTTGCATCGAAATCAAGTTGCGGCCGATCGCCTTTGAAATAGTCCTTCGCCTATTCTTTTATATAATAAATGAAGCGTGCCTGTACGAGATGGATATCGAACGAGAGAGAGAGAATTGTAATTAATTCGGTTTCGTTGAGAAGATACGGAATTTTGCATTGCCGGAACGTTGTTTTAACTCCTCCTTTTTTATTCCTGCAGTATTGAATATTCGAAATGAAGCAGTTCGCGTGCTGCTTTTAAAAATCGAGTTCGCAACTTTACGATTCATTTGCATATAGACGAGAAACGCAATCTGTTGCATTGTTACTTGGTATGGATGAATGGCTCTAATGGGTTTTCAGTTTACGTTTGTTTTGGATACGTCTACCTACTTCAATTATTTTATACGTGTTTAGCATGATGTAGATACCTTCAGAATAAGTAGGATTATTAAATTGAGATATATGGATGCAGGTAATGAAGAAAGTAATGAGACCGGTAGCTCTTATCAGCCATATATAATACAAGTTAACTAACGTGAGGCCACTTCAGAGCAGTGTTTGACGCTATTTAAGCGCAATCCGAAGGAATTTCTGTGTCGTTTCGTGACCATCGACGAAACATGGATCCACATGTACACACCAGAGAGAAACGAACGGTGGACTTCACCCGGCGAACGTGCTCCGCAGAAGGCGAAGACTGTCCTCTCGGCCGGAAAGGTGATGGCCACCGTTTTCTGGGATTCACAAGGTGTGATCTACATCGACTACCTGGAGAAGGGCAAAACGGTCACAGGGCTCTACTATGCCGATTCGACGCCGAATTGCAGAAAAGACGGCCCCATCTGTTGAAAAAAGTGCTCTTCCACCATGACAACGCATCGGCTCACACCTCCGCCATCGCCATGGCCATATTGGTCAAATTGGGCTACGAACTGCTGCCCTATCCACCGTATTCTCCAGATTTGGCGCCCGTGCAACTTCATTTTGTTTCCAAACTTGAAAAATTCACTCGCCGCCGGGCAGAAATCTGAGTGGAATGAGGAGGTCATCCCTGCCACGGAGGCCTACTTTGCAGACCTCGAGGAAACGTATTTTTCAGATGGGTTAAAGAAGTTGGAGCATCACTGGGTCAAGTGTATCGAGCTAAAAGGAGACTATGTTGAGAAATAAATCGCCACTTTTCCAAAATTTTCGCTTTTCCTTTGTAGGCTAAGTACTTATCGGACCGCCCTCGTATATATGTATACTCCATACATAATTCCCACATGTCTACTTTATCATGAAATAAAAATTTTGGTGGTTTCTCAAAAAAAAAAAGAAAGAACACTGGTATCTTTTTGGGTTTGAACCGAGAAACCCAAAAACCCACGAAAGCAAAACGATTGATACAATGTCTAGATATGGAAGAAAATATATACAAAAATTGTTACCAAAAAAATTTGCATATATCCAAATGTACCTATATCTAACGTCAACCAGATCATCGAGGATTTTTTACGCCATCCCCAACCCCTGCGATTTGTAGTTATTACCGAAATCGCTAAATAAAAATGTTCCGGTTGCACGATACAACTTTCACAATTAAATTTTACGACTACGTCACTAGAAATGATCGTCTAAAAATTACAAGAACATTTAACGACGGCATTCATAAAAGGATCGCCATTTTATAGCCACTAGTATCTAGATTCACAACTTAATATCCACTTTCCCGACTCCTTCAAAATTCACATGGAAATATACAGATTCATATCGAGCTGAAATAAAACGAAATCGCTCCGGTAATAGATACTTTTATCGTCATAACTGAAGAAACGTCTCAGCATGCATAACTATCCCAATTCTAGAATTTACGAAGCGAGTTACCCCATCAAAGCGCACTTAAAAACTGCTAATAAAGCGCGCATCTTGACTACGGAATAGACTGTTACAAGTACCGGACGAATGAAAATCCGTTCACCCCCGTCCACCGCGAAACGCGTAAAATTTTATATTCCATTGCCGTTTAATAACGCACGTAAAACCGGTAATAATTCGAAATATGCCCGGAATTTTATCTTCGCGTCGTCGAGCTTTGGGAGCATAATTTCATCCGCTTTAATAGAATCACGATGCCGAAGTGTTTACGCTTCGCATTCCGTGTACGGTGATAAAGAGTAGTTTCTAGGCTACGTATGTGCTTCTTCGTCAAAGTTGCAAATTATTTTGTAAGATAGAATTTGAGTTATTTAGTGCGACGTTAACGTGAAAATTGTAACATCAAGTTAAATGTGTTCTACCGAGGCTCGTATAGTTGAAATCTGGAAGCTATTTCCCTTTTTTGTTTGTTTTTTCTAAATATCAATGTTTTAGAATGTAAGGGAGACCGGGGCAGGTTGAAATACGGGGTGGGTTGAAACAATCGAATTATAAAAAAGTTTTTGAATCAAGTATCGCCATTGATCGCGAATATGGTGGATCTGCAAGAAAGACATTATCTAACGAGTTATTGGTGTTGTCGTTCCACATTGGCGAGAAGTATATCACTTTTTTGTGTTTTATTGCGTCACATATTCCGTTCTGCAGTTGTTAAGACGAAAGCTTAATTTTGTGAGTAGTACTTGTAAGCGAATTTTTGGCCTGTGGGCGGAGAATTAAGACGAAAAAGGGGCGTGGCAAATAATTTTTTGCTTTTTCTGCCAAGCAGATTTACTTTTTCTTCCTGCCTGGTAGGCACAGGCTTAACAGCTAGTAGGATATAATTTCGTAGCAACTATTATGTATTCGGCAAATCCGGTGTGTGTATTTTGTAAAGCAATTGCGTGGGAAAAACGGAGTGATCGGGGTTTTAAATAAAAGGACAATTATCAGTCACTTTTGGAATGTAAAAATGCCATACGGTATTAAATAGTAAGAAGCAACCAGCGTGCAGATTATTTAAACCCAGTTAGAATACATTTCATTTTGGCGACGAGGATGGCATACTGTCATTTCTAATAGCTAATAACGTGGCGAAGTAATTTTGTTAGACAAATGGCTACCCTTGGTAGCATAGAACCGTTTAACGCATCAAATCCTGCAGGATGGGAATCCTATCAAGAAAGAATCGACTTCCTCTTGGCAGCAAACGCTATCGTCGACGAAGATCGTAAAAAATCCGTTTTCCTAAGTGTGTGTGTGGTCCAGCAACTTATGAAATTTTATGATCCCTGATAGTTCCAGCGAAAGTGAAGGACAAAAAATACAGTGAAATATGTTAGACTTCACAAAATCATTTCACGCCGCGGACGTCCGAAATTGTATGGGGATTTAGGTTTTATCGCCGGGATCAACAATCTGGGGAAACTATTTCCGTTTACATAAAGGAATTGCGACATTTGACTGAAAAATGTGGTTTTGGTAATTCCTTAGATATTATGCTTCGCGATCGACTTGTGTGCGGGGTATGCGACGACACGCTTCAAAGACGATTGTTGGTCGAAGATAATATCACATTGCAAAAGGTGCAAGATCTGTATTTCGCCCACAAAGTAGCAGGGCGTAGTTTGGCGATGATCAAAGAATCGTCTAATGTTAACGCATACAGTGGCGTCGTTAACAAGATACAAAGGAACAAAGTAAGAGGTAATACAGTTTGGCAACGTCCAAACCGAATTGATCCGACAGAATCCAAATTTAAGAAATGTTTCCGTTGTGAGTCGGATCACTCACCTGACGCATGTGAATTTAAAAATGCAAAGTGTCGGTTTTGTGCCAAACAGGGTCACACTGAGAGAGCGTGCTTCGCGAAAAAGATGCAAGCAAATGTGAAAAAGAAAATGCACAATGTACCGGAAGAAAACCAAAGTTTTCTGGAGGGCGCCATCGTGAATGGTTGTTCAGAAATCTAGGATGATGTGTTAAATAACGTACAAACAGAAGGTGTTACCGGAAAATTTACAATAAAGGTGATTATGAACAAGAAAACGGTAAAAATGGAAGTGGACTCTGGTGCGGCTTACAGTGTGATCGGACAAGCAATATTTCAAAACATTTTCAGTGACAATCCCCCAGTTTTACGTCGGTCGGGTGTTATTCTCCGAGATTATCAAAATATGATAATACCTACGTTAGGTGAGTGCGACGTATCGGTAAAATGGGCCGAAAAAGCGCGAAATTACCATTAATCGTGGTAGAGAACAACCGGGCTAGTCTTTTAAGCTGTAATTGGTTTCCTGCGCTAGGTATATCGCTAGTTGGGGTAAGTAACGTCTCCAGTTTTGTGGATTATATCCACGAATACCCGGAAGTATCTGGTACGAATCTCGGACCTCCGGTGACGTTTGATTTAGATCGGTCCCGTGCTCCTTGGACGCGTTTGCATCTAGATTTTGCCGGTCCGATGAACGGAAATTATTTTCTAATTGTCATTGATGCACATTCCAAATAGCTAGAAGTTAGATTAGTTTCTGGCCCTTCAGCAACTGCAGTTGTAAAAGTTCTGAGAGAATTATGTGCTACACATGGGATACCAGATGTTTGCGTCTCACAATCAGATAATGGAACAGCATTAACATCCGCGGAGTTCCAAGGATTTCTACGGAACAATGGCATCAGACAAGCACTGGTCGCTCCATACCACCCCACTAGTAATGGACAAGCTGAGAGAATGGTGCAGAATGTGAAGGCAGCTCTGAAGTAGATGGCTGGAAATGATATTTTAACGAAACTGGCCCGATACCTGCTCACCCAGCATATCACACCTCACAGCTTAACAAATAAATCACCGGCTGAAATTTTAATGGGTCGTAGGCTAACAACTATATTGGACAAGATTTATCCCGATTTTACAAAGGAAATGGTCACAAAGCAGTATTCAGAAATTAAACAAAAGCCGACAAGAACTTTCGCAGAAAATGAGCGAATGTTTGCACGCTCATACACCCGTGGCCAAAAATGGACGCCTTCTACTATTCTTGAAGCGACAGGTCCACTTAGTTACAAAGTAGCTGTCCCAGATGGCGCGATAATTAAAAGACATGTTGATCGATTGCGTTTGGCGCACCGAGCCAGAAGCAAGTGTAGAAATGGAAGAGTCGTCATCCAGGTACCTAGAATTCCCTGAAGCAGACAGAGATACGAGCCAAGCGGAATTTACAACTGAAACGAATGCTCGCGTGGATGTTCCGCAAAGAGCTGATTCTTCACCAAAGGACGCTCCTTCAGTTCGACCTACCAGAGTGCGACAAACGCCGAGATATCTGCAAGATTATGTTACCTGATATTATTTTAACTAAGAGGGAGGAGTGTTATGTAATTGGCAAATCCGGTGTGTGTATTTTGTAAAGCAATTGCGTGGGAAAAACGGAGTGATCGGGGTTTTAAATAAAAGGACAATTGTCAGTCACTTTTGGAATGTAAAAAATATCATACGGTATTAAATAGTAAGAAGCAACCAGCGTGCAGATTATTTAAACCCATACATTTCAAATACCCTCGACCTGATGCCGAATTAAGTTAAATTTATGAGTTGAGAGTTTTGGATCCACTATTAATGCCAGTGCTTGATCTACGAACAACTGTTTTTTGTCCTTGTGAGACGGATTTACGCATTTTATTTAGTTGTGTCCCTCTTTGAACAAGCAGTACAATTGTTTTAGAATCGCGTTTATCGCCTTTTCGCAGCGTTAATTGAGTAGGCAACTGTAATTAGTTCAAAATACTTGTTTCGACGAGATTGTTCATTCTTCGTGGTTGACTCTTAGAACTACAGGCATCGAAATGCTTTTTAGGTTTTCCTGGTTTAGTAGGTGACGTATCGGCTGAAGTACTCGACAGAATTTGATTAACAATTTCCGTAAATGAAATGTTTTCCTAAAGCCACATATTGTTAGTACTCACAAATCATTCTAGCTTATGACCCGCTTTATTCCATGTTTGCTGAATTTCCTGGTAAAGACTTCTAACTGTCACCTTAAGGGTTGCTAATACATTAAGTTCTAATTGCGACATACCCAGTTGCTGTTGAATGTATTCCACAATTGCTCCGATCCCTTCATTCTTGGACTTCATGCGCAATAATAATAAACAGTAGGTGTTGTAGATTCCTACATCTATACATAAGTATATAATTATACAGAGTGGCTCACGACTAGCGCGCCGGACTCTAGCCCCCAAACTAATATATTTTTTAAATCCTTTTTGACAAGATGGTGCACTTTTATAATGGCCATAATCTGAAAATATTGTCATTTATACAGGGTGCCCCAAGAAAGCGCTAAGTATCAAAGTTATGTTCTATTAAACGGAACACTATATATTATTTGCTAAAAATAAAGGTGAGTTACTTGAATGTTCCCTATACCTACGTTTACCGCTTTTGAAGTATTTGAGAATTTTCGAAAAAGTAAGATGTTTTGAAAATAGCCATAACAGACAAACTAATTAAAATTTTCAAATCATGTTTTTAGCTTTGATTTGGTATATCTTGAGCTACTTATTTTCAAGTATGTAATTTTACAATAATGTACAGGATGATTCCATAGATCGGCTTTATTTCTATCAACTTCAATAGTGTATAACTTTGTTATTCTAAATGGAACACCCTGTATATTTTTGGACTCGGAGAAAGTTTTTCCAATTCCTATTCAAACTCTATTAGGTTTCCCTATACCTATCCCTTGTGGTTTCGGAGAAATTTGAAGCTTTGTTAAATTTTACTTACAATTAGATTGAAATAATTAAATCGGAGCAGCTGAGTCTGGAAATGCAATTTTTTAATTTAAACTCTCTGAAAAAGTTGCTAATAAAACACGTTTGGCTTTAAATGACATGTATTGTAATAAATGTTGCTGTGGGGCGGGTTGAAACATATTTTTCGGGGCAGGTTGAAACACAGCAGAAAAATTTTTAATAGAATTCTCCACATTGAACTTTCTTTGAAGGATAATGCAAAAATATAGAAAGAAAACCAACAAGGGTGAAATCCCGCGATATGTCACACTTTCCAGATACATCAAAAACGGCATGAACGCATTTGGGCTCGACGTGGTTTGAAGCAGATAGGGAAAATGACTTCAGTAGAAAGAGGAACACTGGTTACCGTAGCCGTAGCAGTATCAGCAAGCGGGAATAGTATTCCTCCATTTTATTGTTTCTTCCCCAGAGTTAATTTGAAGGACCACTTTCCGAATGATGCTCCAACAGACAGCAGTGGTAATGCAAATCAATCTGGTTGGACGAAAGAAGACACCTTCGTCAAGTTCTCACATCATTTCATGAAATATGCAATACCATCCAAAGAAGGACCCGTCTTTTTATTGCTTGACAATCATGATTTGCAGCTCGCCGTTCAAGCTCTAGATTATTTCAAAGAAAACGGAGTCACCGTACTTTCATTTCCTCCCCATTGCGACGCCAAACTCCAGCCTCTTAATCGCAGTGTCTATGACCTTTCAAGAAACTCGTTAATTCCACCTGTGAGTCATGGAGGTCAAAAAGTCCAGACGGGACCATGTCCATTTACAACATCCCAAACATCGTCTTTGATGCCTTACTATTAGCTTGCGCACCTAGCAACGCCAAAGCAGGATTCAAAGCAACTGGAATTTGGTCATTTAATCGGAATATTTTCAGGCCCGAAAATTATTTGTCTTCATGTTCAATAGACCGGCCAAATCCCGAATCTCAGAAAGAATCTGAAGCTCCACGTTCACTTGAAAACGACGAATGTGATGTTGATGATTTGCCACTCGCTGGCTGCATTATTAACCCGAAGGAAGTGAGGCCATTACCGAAAGCATCTCAAAGGAAGGTTGAAACAACTGGAAAACGGAATGAAAGGAAGTAAGCAATGACAAACCGCTATCTTAACTGATTCTCCTGTGAAAGCTGCTCTGTAGGAAGAGAAGATGCAGGCTTCGCAGAAGAGACAAGAGAAAGCCAAGAAATCTCGGAAATTATCAAAAACAAATTGCTATTGATTGTTGTGCCTCCGCGGGTATAAATTCACTGTACCATAAACAACTTCCTTGAAATCGAGAAAGACCGCCACCATAAACTTTTCAAATTTTGTTGAGTTACTTTCACTTTCTTTAGTTGTGGCGAATCCTTATGTCCCCATTCAATGCAATACTTACAATTTTTACGAGACCATCAGTCAGAATCTTTTCAGTTGCCTTCGTTCTGCGTTGTTGGCCGTGTTCGCAGTTGAAGGACGCTCATTACGTGATTTATCAATCAAATTCGCTTTTCCCTTTTTAAACATTTGGCAATTGCAAACCGTTGGCCTAACTTTAATCTTTTCTTTTCCGACGGCTCTAAGCACTCTCACCCAAATTCTATTTCTTTAGATATATTTTCCCAGTCTACCAATTTCATCTTCTCTGCTTCCATTTGCAATTATGCTTCTGTTTTCACAGCAGAACTAACTGGTATTTACATTTCGATTATTTATATTCGTCCTACTAAGTTTCTGAATAATGTTATTTTTTCTGACTGTAAGAGCGCCCTTATGGCAATTAAAAATGTTCCTCTTGCAATAACAACCTTCTCATTTTTCGAATTAGAGAATAATGCTCATTCCAATAACATCAATATCATTTTGTGTTGGATTCCCGGACACTGTGGAATTGAAGTCCGGAAGATTCAGGCCAGAATATAATATTAAAATTGGTTACAAAGATTTATTTCAAGAATTGACCAAGGAGCTCAGATGTAGATGGAAAGAAGGTTAGCTTCTCCCCTCCCCTGTGGTAGATCTTATTTTAAAGTTCAGTAGGATATTCCCAGCCATCCTTGGTTTTCTGTCGTCCCGTGTGTTCATAGATCTTTTATTACAACGATTTGGCCATGGTCTTTTCCCTCCTCATTTTCATCGAGTTAATACATCTGAATCTCCCGATTGTGAATATGGTGAATTGGGTGATATTAATCACCTATTTTTCAATTGTCCACTTAATCGTCTTCACATTGATAATTTAATTCAAGGTTTGATTGGGTTAGGGCAGGGATGAGCAACACGCGGCCCGTTAAACATGTTTATGCGGCCCGCCAAACATTTCTAAAATTGAATTTATTTTATCGACTTTCTCCCATCAATATATTGTTATAAAATTAATTATAATAAAATGGTAGTACATACTAAACCGAAACAATTTTTTGTGACGAGTTACTCATTTGTCGGCGACTTGTCAAACATGCAATACGAACGTGCCGCGTCTGCGCGATTTTTTGTGACGAGTACACACTTGTCGGCGACTTGTTCAAACATACAATACGAACGCCCGTCTGTGCTTGTTTATGTTTGCTTCTGTCACACAATCAGTCAGACTGGTAAGCTGTTAACTAGCAATTTTAGCAATTTTAGCAATTCTTGTGTTTCTTGAAAGGCGTGAGTGCAATATTATTTTCAAAAAGGTAATATTAGAGTTTTTTTATTCAAAATTAAGTTTTCCTACAATTTATTTTAACTTTCAAATTTTTAATCCATAATAGCATGTCGGAAAAGCAAACAAAAAACGGAAGGTTGCGGATGAGCACAGGCATTTCCAAGAAAAATGGAAATTTGATTATTTTTTCACTTTCGTCAAAGATAAAGCTGTATGCCTAATATGCTCAGAGACTGTGTCGACATTAAAAGAATATAACATAAAAAAGCATTACGATACAAAACATGAACAACAATATAAAAACTTAACAGGACAACTCCGGATAGATAAGTTTAATCAAGTGGAGAAAAACTTGGGAAAACAACAGGGTATTTTTAAAAATCAAGCTATTTTATCAAATACGGCAGTAAAGGCTAGTTTTGTTGTCAGTCAAATACTGGCAAAGAAAATGAAACCCTCTACGGATGGAGAGATGATAAAAGAATGTTTGACTGCTGTTGCAGAAATAGCATTTCCTGATAAAATAAAAATTATTTCAAACATTAGTTTATCAAGATTCACCATTGCAAGGAGAATTGAAGACTTGTCCGAGAACATAGCAACAACGCTTCGTGAACGCATTGCAAAATTCGAATACTGTTCTTTGGCACTTGATGAGAGTTGCGATATTAGCGATACAGCACAACTGGCTATATTTTTACGTGGTATTGACACCAAATTTAATATTACCGAAGAATTCTGTTCACTGATTCCAATGCAAGGGACTACAACCGGCAAAGACCTGTACGATGAACTAAAGTCTGTGTTGGAAAATTTTTCAATTTTATTAGAAAAGATTATTGGTATATCGACAGATGGAGCACGAGCAATGTCAAACATGGAGGTAGGAGTATCGGGAAGGCTATTTCAAGACATTAAGAAGGTCACAGGAAGTGAAATATTCGTTAACCACTGCATAATTCACCAGGAAAATTTATGTGCGAAAAGATTGAGTTTGTCAAATGTCACAGTACCAATAATTAAACTAATCAATTTTATAAAGTCGCGCGCGTTAAATCACCGTGAATTTAAAGAATTCCTGAAAGATTTAGAAACTGAATATGGCGACGTGGTTTTTAATACCGAAGTACGTTGGCTTAGTAGAGGTGCAATGCTAAAAAGAGTATAGAACTTAAAAAGCGAAATACAATTGTTCTTGGATATGAAGGGATATGCCTTTCCTCATTTTGGTAATAAAGAATGGATGTGCGATTTTGGGTTTCTTATCGACATGACTCGGCGTCTCAATGATCTTAATGTGGAACTTCAAGGCAAAGGACAGTTTATTCACAATTTATATGATAAAATTCAGGGCTTTGAGCGCAAATTAAAATTGTGGAAACAGCATCTTTTGCAGAATAATGTGTCTCACTTTCCACATTTATAAAAAGAAAACGTTACTACTTCTCAAAAATACGCACAATATATAGACATTTTAATCAACGAATTTCAATTACGATTCCAAATGTTCAAACCTGAGAAGACAGCGGTTTCCATGAAAATGTTTTCCTTGCCATTTAATATCGATGTGGATACAGTTCCCGAAGACCTTCAAATGGAAGTGATTGACATGCAGAATAATACCGATTTAAAAAATGTATTTTTCTCAGTAAAAATCGAAAATTTTTATAAATCTTATGTAAGGCCTGAGAAATTTCCGCTTTTGACGAAAAATGTAAAGCAAATGATGTCTCTGTTCGGAAGTACGTATGTTTGCGAACAATTATTTTCAACCATGAAATTAATCAAAAATGACTACCGATCAAGACTGAGTGATGCACGATTAGAAAGCTGCGTACGTGTAGCTACCTCGTAAATTCCGGTTGATATTGATCAGCTTGTATCGAAAAAACAGTGCCAAATTTCTCATTAAAAATTTCAGGTAAATTCGTTGTTTTGTTCTTTTCTTGTTTGTTTTTATTTTGCATTAAAATTTGTATATGAAATCTTTACTTTTTTAAATTTTATATTTTTTTATTCTAATGTTTATTATAAATAAAGTTTTGTAAATTATTAATAAGTGTTACTTTATGTGTGGCCCGCCAAAAAATTTTAAAATTTAAATTGGCCCGTTGATTAAAAAGGTTGCTCACCCCTGGGTTAGGGTATTGTCCTCCTCACTCCATTCACTCGTTACTACCATCTTGTAATTTTAAAATATATAAATGTTTGTTTTCTTAGTAAATTGTAAAATCCTTATCTAACACATTCCTTTTCTTTTTTCTTATCTGTTCCTTTAGGTGGTGGTATATGTTTCTATCCGAAGCTCCTTTTCGGGTCGCTGGAGCTCCTGCCCGAAAAAGTCTCTCCTATATATTTCCCTTAAAATTCTCACAAAAGGGTAACGGCTACCCTTCATAATGGTGTATGGTGAATGAGCTACGGATAGCTCAAACACCAACTAAAATAATAATAATAGAATAAAATACACTTGGCATTTCGCGATCATGGAGCGTGACATTGCCTTTTCGCCATATACTTCGACTATTTGACGATGAATTTCACAACGATTACATTTTTTCGCCTACAAAAATCTACTACTATTGAACATAATTCAACGTAGGACGAAACCTCGATACGACGTACCACACTAACAACATTTCCCAATAAGTCCAAGCTAATTTTATTCCATCACGAAAGAGGAGAGGTCTTTAGTAAATCGAGCGTGAAAACGTTCGATTATGGGACGACCTAAATTTTATTTTTTGTCATTTCGCGAAAGCTTTGACGCACGATGCAACTTACTTAGTTTAATTTTTGAGGGGACGCGTGTCGATCGATAAAAGCGAAAGCGCCTCCGAAGCATCGGGAACCAAAAATAGCTTTTTTAAGCGTAGCCGATTTTGACACGCTGATAAACATATCTTTCGAATTAAGCCGTCGACAGCGTGATCTGCATAATCAATCTTGTGGTTACGTTGCGACAGGAAGGATGCGTTCGATCGAACTCGATGAGTGGCACCGGTTCCGTAGCGTGACAGGAAAACGCAATTTGCTCGCAAAAGGTTACCTATTATCGAAGGATAATTGCTTGATAAATGTGGCGTAAATTACGTTGATGGTTTCGGTTAAAAAGAAAGTTGAAGTTGTTTCAGCGCAAGAAGTAAACGAAACATACGTTTAGAAACTTCGGGATTGGGAAACTTTTAATTAACCTTCATAGGAGTATAATATTTAGTGAATTTCTACGAGGGTGGAACTGTAAAGTACATACACGTCCTCTTTTACTGCGGTCGTCCAACATCTAATTTATATGTAGCGAATTTCATTTCTGGATTATTTGAATTTTAGGGCAGAGGCTTCGTTTTCGGTTCACGAGTATGGAAATTTATTTAAATTCTGTTTGGTTAAACAAATTACCTTCCAGCATTGCGTTCCCTACTTAAGGCGTTTCGGGTAACGATGCAAGAAATAATAGGGACGTTGTATACAGAAATTAAACAGACGAACACGAGAAAGAGAATGTAAGAGCTGGAGCATTAAATTAAAACAAAACGGATCTTATTATGAATATCGCGTCAGAAACACTGACACGCGAAGAGGATAATATATTTCTGCGAATTTCCGACACTAAATGAAAATTGCTGTCATAAATTACTTATCTCATTCAATTATTCCGAGAGACGTTTAATAATTACATAACGTAATGGAATTAGCAGCGGAGTGCAAAACCGGGCGAAGTAGAAGTACGATAGATTGAAAAACTCTAACTGTAACTATAATCTTCTGATTGCAAAAAAGTCTTCGAGAAATGGTTTGAGCGGATGCAAGAGTTTTTATTGTGAAGGGAAATGCTTTGAAGAACCATAAATATCTTACATGATAGTTCTCTACCACAATTAGGTCAATCAATCAAGGCTGGTTTGAATAATAGTTATATTTTCAGAACGTTTACAAACGTTTTCGGAACACCTTCTTCAGTGAAAATCTAACTAGATAAATGTATTAACAAACATTTGCTTTTTATTCGGAAACTATCAACAAAATAACTAATGACTAGAATTTCTTGATCTAGAGCCACGGTGGGCAACAGCCGGCCCGCTGTATGATTTGATCCGGCCCGCCAGACATTTTGAAAAACCTAATTTAAAAAAAAATTAAAATTACACTACTTACTCAAACTCACGGAATCAAGTAAGCGAGCAAGCCGAGTGTCGGCGATCATCAAAGATTGAGGCGGCAAACATCAAAGCCTTCGATGTTTGCCGTCTCACTGGCGGCGCAACAAAAGATTATTTCTTCTCAACTGTTCTACACTAGACGATTCTAGATCATTCCTTAATTTTACCTATATAAGCGGGTGGATGGTGGATGGCCCGAACTTTAGTTCAGTTCTCCTTGAGCTACCGATGTGATAACTTCGACGAGCGATATCCTAGCGAACTGCTAGTGCCGTCAATTAGCTTTGTGACTTTGTGTGCATCTTGGGTACTTTCTAATTATATTTTGCATACGAAAATGATGTCTGGTGGAAAGAAACGAAAAGTAGATGCAGAGGGTCGCCAGTTTCAAGAAAAATGGACTGAAGAATTCTTTTTATCTTGCACAATGGTAAGCCTATTTGTTTGCTGTGTAATGAATCCATTTCAGTGATGAAAGAATTCAATATAAAGAGGCATTAGTCAACTAAGCATCCTACGCTGCACTCACTGACAAGACAAATAAGAAAAGAGAAAATCCAGAAGCTTACTCCAAAATTGGAAAAGCAGCAGCAAATGTTTCATAAACAAAGAACACTACTTGATAATGTTGTAAAAGCTAGTTTTATAGTTGGTTCAAAATTGGCAAAGTCATTAAAACCATTTTCCGAAGGCAAACTTATCAAGGAGTGTATGTTAGAAGTTTGCAGTGTCCTGAAAAGAAAAATGAATTTGAAAAAGTTAGTTTGTCAAGACGAACTGTTGTTTGACGTATAGAAATGATGGCTAATGATATAAAAACAACATTGACTGACCGTATGGCTGATTTTGAATCATTTTCCATAGCATTAGACGAAAGCACCGATTTGTCGGACACAGCTCAACTGGCTATATTTATTCGAGGTGTTGATAAAGAGATCACTGTTACTGAGGAATTGCTTGGTTTACAGCCGCTAAAAGGAACCACTACAGGAGAGGACATTTTTAATGAAGTTCAAAAGGTATTTACAAGTTTTGCCTTGCCATGGTCAAAATTAGTTGGAGTATGCACAGATGGTGCACCTTCTATGGTCGGCTTACGTAAAGGTTTCATCGGAATTTTGAACGAAAAAGCAGCTGAATTAAATGTGCAAAAAGATGATTTGATAGTCCTTCACTGCATTATCCACCAACAGAACTTGTGTTCTAAGTCCATTCGACTCCAGAATGTTATGAATGTGGTAGTAAAAACCATCAATTTTATTCGATCCCGAGGGCTTAACCATCGTCAATTCAAGGCGTTTTTGGATGAAATATCAGCCGAATATGACGACGTAACATATTATTATGAAGTCAGATGGCTAAGCAAAGGGAAAATGCTGAAACGGTTTTACGAGCTTATAAATGAGATAAAAGACTTTATGCAAATAAAAGATAAACCACTATCTGAATTGAGTGACCCAAAATGGATATGTGACTTAGCATTTCTGGTCGACCTTACTGGCTATTTGAGTGATTTAAATTTGAAACTTTAAAAACAAGGACAGTTAGTTAATGATTTGTACAGCCATTTGAAAGCGTTTCAGAATAAAATCCGCTTGTGGGAGGCACAGGTGCTGTCTGGAAACAGTTACCATTTCACCACGCTCTCTGCGTATGACAATATTGCTTATGCTCAATATGCTGAAGAACTCAAGGTACTGTCGGAGCAATCTTCAAACAGATTTAGCGATTTCAGAAACATGGAAGACTGTTTCAATTTATTTGCTACTCCAACAAAAAGTAATGTACAAAATGCTCCAATACACTTGCAAATGGAGTTGATCGAGATTCAAGAAAACTCACTCCTAAAATTTTAATTTGAAGACGTGGAATTGTGTGATTTCTACAAAAAGTACCTCGAAGAAGACCATTTTCCGCAGCTTAGAAAATTCGCAAGAAGATTGTTTTGTGCGTTGGGCAGTACTTATAAATGCGAACAGTTCTTTTCACTGATGAAAGTTAATAAATCGAAATATCGTACAAAGCTGACTGACGATAATTTGGAAAATTCTTTACGTCTTTGTATCAGTGGAATTAATCCAAACATCGATGGATTAGTTTCCCAAGTTCAAGCTCAAGTGTCATTGATTTCGGTATCGCTATTTAACTTTCGTAGTTTGTAGCAATCCCAAATTTAACGATTTAATTATAATGTTATTATTTCATTTTGTTATTTTCATAAATTGATATTATAATAACATTGTCGTATTATTTCATGTCTGATATCCATCGCAAAAAATTATGAACACTACAACACTACTTTAAAATGTACTACTTTTAAACGCGGCCCGCAAACGTATTTGCACACTAAAATTTGACCCACAACATGTCAAAGGTTGCCCATACCTAATCTAGAGGATATGTCAACAATTTTTTAATACAAATTGTAAAATACCTAGAAAAACCTTATATCAAAAAATCTTTGTCCTTAACAATTCTGTTCAAGGACTAGGGAAAACCTGAATCAAAAACCTAGCCAAAAGTTTCCTTCTTCAGAAATGTAAATGTCATTTTAACAAATTTTAACAAAAGCTTTCCTTCAACAGAATATAACACGCAGATGTTGGCTAAAATATTAAGAAAAAGAAATAAATAATTCAAGAGCGTTTTAAAATGATGAATGAATTATTTTAGTTAAGCGAAGTATAACACTCCATACTAACCTAAATATCTGATGTTCCGATTAGCTAAAGGATTTGATCTCCGAAAGGGACAGATCGATTAGTTAAACAAATTCTTTAGGATTTCGAAAGCGATCGGATTGCACTCGTACGACATCCAAATGAGGGTCTTTCGAAACGGATAGGAGAGAAGAAAATTTCACTATTGGGGTTATGTTTGCTGGAAATTTCGAAAAAAGAAGAGAAAACCACGTCAACCGAAATGGATTAAAATTGGGGAATTCAGGAAAAAAGGAATGAGCGCATATTAATACGGAGACTTCGACATAATGAAAAGAACGCTTTTAAAAATGATTTGCGAATAATAGAATTGATTAATCTTGAGAAATCCACGGAATTAACGAAATTAATGATAATAGTAGGAAGACCCGTTGACTGTTGCCCAATGAACAATCTGATTATAGGATGCACACTTTTTGAACGCAGAAACATACGCAAAACAACATGGACCCTTCCGGGAGGGACAATAAAAAAATCAAATAAATCATTTTCTCCTTGACAAGAAATGAATGAACACTCTTGAAAACGTTAGGGCTATGCGTGGGGCAGACGTTGCATCGGGTCCTCAACTTGTGAGAGCAAAGATGAGGATTAAATTGAAGGCTAATTTTTGATGGACAAGAATTTGACACAGTAAAACTAACTGAACTGCGGATTGGAGGAATGAAGCAAGAGACAGAGGAAAATGTAGAAAAGTGGTTGAAAAGTGTAAAGAAGGTTTGTGAAAGTAAAAAGAGTATTTACGTCATAGGTCTTCATGGCCTGCAGTGCGATTAAATATAAAAATAAAAAGTCCATGGCTTCTTAAGAGAATACCAAGAGTCAATTGAGGCAGATATTGGAAATTTGGAAAGTTTGGAAGCAGATGATATGGAAGATATTTGATTAAAATATAAGAATACGTTAGAAAATACGGTAACCACCACCATTTATTAAATTTAAAAAGAAGGCCGACAATTCTTAGATATATAAAATAAATAAAACTGCCTTCACCACGCCTTTCTGAAGAATTTAGATACGTATTTCGGCTACTAAGTTGCCATCCGCAGTGGAAAACTGGGAAATTCAGTATGACTAGCGATATACGATTAATGCCCAAGGTGAACACCACACAACGAACGCTGTACAACACCAAAAACACTGCACAATGAACATCACACAATGAACGCAAAAAACACACCAAAACACTGAACTCTGATTATAGATATTGATATTTGTAATCCTTGGATAACAAAGAAAACTGACCTTCGTGGTCACGTGGGGTCTATCAAACCTCACTTTTCACTTTGAGCGCAGTTTTTAATTAAAAATATTAAAAATTGACATGGTTACGATTTCTTGAATAAAAACTTTTGCGACATTTTCTTTAATGATTTTTTCATTATTGTGCCATTTGTTTTTGCAAATAAACTATTCGTCCTTAATCTAAAATGTTTACAGTGTGTTCCAGAATTTTTACATCAATATAGGACGGATAGGTTTTCTCAATTGTTTATTGAAATGACTGGGGTCCAATGGACCCCAGTATGACCATCTAAATTCTATACTGAAGTGTGGCCGAGGAGGGTTAATTAACCTATGAGAAAAAATAGACCTAAACAGGGTTACGACCGGAAAAATAAAGAAGTTAAAAATCTGCAGGACAGGACAAACGACAGTACTTAGGAAATCTAGCATCTGGCACTGTGGAGGATATGAGGAAACATGATATAAAGATACTATACATCAGCACTAAAACCATAAATGGAAAGAAACGCACAAGATCAAGGAATATCTTCAGACCGCAAGCGCAAACGTATAGCACCCAAGAAGCTAGATATTGCTGAAGAAAATTAACGTAATCAACTAAATATTAAAGAGCCTGAATTCACACAAATAGAAGTAAAACATGCTATAATGGACCTGAAAATAATAAGGAGGCAGGAATTGGAATTGGAAACTGAATTAATGAAGGAACATCTAGATCTAAAAGTTCAGGTATTTAATACAGTAACAAATAAGATATGACGAGAAGAGGAATTTTCGGACGATTGGACAGCAAGTATAATAATTATACTCCCATAAAAAAGGAAATCTGACAAGACGTGAAGGCCGGAGACCAATTACCCTCCTTTGTACGGCAAGCAAGGTAATGGCCAAATTGATATTGGAAAAGTTAAAACCACTCAACAAGATGCTACGCGAGAACCAGGCAGGATTTAGACTAAACAAAGCATGTGCTGACCAAATTTGTACAGTGCCAATAATTTTAGACGAAATGTTGAAAAATGAAAAATTATGGATCATTGTGCAACAATTTGGAAGTCCCGATAAATTCTTGAGGATTATGAACGCGCTTTACAAGAGCGCTCAGCAGGCGTGCAACATGAGGGTCTACTTTCCAAGGAAAGAATGGAAACAGGGATGCGTGTGATCACCGATGTTTTTGTGATAGTCATAGATTATACAGTGAGATCCAAAATGACTGATCTGTGGAGCTTCCGTTAAAGAAATTTACGCCGCCATACTTATATTGTGGTTAATATTATTTTTGTGATGTATACGTTTAGTAACAAGTTTACAATACAAATCTTTTCATTTTTGACATTTCTTTCAATTACTACTTACAGCTTATAGTATAAAGTAATCCACCATCATAATTTATGCGAGTGTCTGCCCTTCTTTTCATATTTTCAAAACCACTATGCAGCTGCTCAAGTGTGATGTTTTGGACAGCATCTATAATGGCACCTCTCAATTCCTCAATTTCCTCAATTTCTAAACACTCTACATTTCAAATGTCCAAAGAGAAAAAATCCAAAGGTGTAAGATCTGGTGGATCTTGGAGAGCAATGTTGTGCACCTTCCATCCTATCACATAATGTTTGGAAGGTATGTATTCGCATATTGCGTGTTGCTATTTGTCTTCTGGACTTTCAGAAGATGTAAGGGTATTTCATGAAGTATTTGAGGACTTTCAGCAGAGCCAACGGGATAATTCTGGGAGTTAATGAAACCTGTTAAATGCACCCAAACTTCATCTGAGAAGAAATTCTTGTCCAATATCTTATTATATCTTAGGTTATCATTAATCCAATGACAGAATTTTATTCTTTCATCAAAATCTAGAAGCAACCATTCTTGCACAACAAAAATTTAATAGGCATACTGATGGAACTTCCTCTTCACAGCTCTTTGACAAGGCCCATAGCTTAATACTGTGAAAAGATCCAATATTAATAAAAGGAATGTCTTTGGATTGTAAAATGTATTTGGCTGTCGCAATGGTTTGGTAGGACTCAGCTCAAACTTCGTTCGCATATTTTCAACATTATCTTCAGTAAAAGCTGATGGTCGTCCAAGCACTTTCCGTTTTGTAACACTTCCCACCTCTCGAAAGCGAGTCACTACTCTGCTAATGTGGTGTTTTAAATTTTCATAATCATATCCTTGATTTGGAAATTGTTCCAAAAACTCATCGATACTACGCCAATATCAAATAATAATGAAAACTGTCAAAAAATTGATGATATTACTAAAAATATAATTAGTAGCTATATTCACTCAGAAACTTGGAAATAAATATTGATATCGCCCTCTGCGGAAACCAGTATTTTTCAAACAATCATTTTGGATCTCTCTATACATAAATTGCCAAATTGTTAGGAAATCATAAGCGTAGGATTGAGAGGGCTACAATTATTATTAAATCAACAGCAAATACACAGATATAAGTACATTTCGTATGGAATACAAATCTGTAAAACGCGTCCTCTTCCCTACCAATTCTCCCTCGATACAAAATTCCAATAAACCCCCAAATCTTCCGGAACAAAACGCCGTCGACTACAATTACTATCGCGCTTCACGCACGACCGGATGTCAGATTCCTCATTTCCCCTTCGTTCCTGTGTCAATAATTTTGCTTTCTCTTCGCGTCGACCGATATTTGATTTGCTCCCGGAAAACATCTCGACATGTAGCTGATACAATTGTATTATTGAAGGCAGTCGTTGTGCAAACATTTAGCGAATGCCGATATTGCCTAGTCGATTTAGTTCGCTTTATCGGCGTAGTGGGTCAATATAGTGGGAGGAAGTGTTTCAATATTTGATCGTCGCTTTGATTTTTCCAGGTTTGCGGATGTTTAAGGCTGTAAGGTATTTATTTTCAAGATCGCTAGAAGTGGTCGGTTCGAAAACTATTTCGAAAGCTGTATATTTTGGCTCTAAAAGATGTATATGTATAACGATAAAATCCTAATTGTTTACAATTTTAAGAGCTCAGGAAGGTCTAATCTTTTGTGCATAATAAGTGAAGAACCAGCAGGTTTGCAGGCCTGAAATTTTGATTACCACATATTCGATACGGTAGTTAAGATTTGTCGAAGAACATTTTTGTAAATTCCGTTGTTATCACTGCTTTCTTGAAGTCCAAAAATGATGATAAGCCCATGGTCATTTTTCTATTTCTTAATTAAGGCTAAATTCAACAACAAACAAGAAATTTACCAAAAGCTTGTTGATAAGTCGTAGCTATCGTAACGAATATACGGTATGCAAAATTTCGATCTCATGAAATTACTGGTTCTTCACTTATTATTGACAAAAAATAAAGCTGTGGAAGCTCTTAACATTGTAAAAAACTATTTTTATCGTTACACACACTACTTTTAAAGGTCAGATATACAATTTTGAAAATAGTTTTGGAACCAATAAAAAGTTTAAAGTTTGACCGATCTTGAAAGAAAATACCTTACAACCTTTAAGAGCAAAGCTTTGGTCGACAGGGACTTTTGTTGGGTTACTGAAAAGCGTATTATACAAAGAGCGGTCATTTTTTGAAAAATAGTGAACAAAAGTGACTATTTTCCAAAAGCTCCAAAAATGACTAGAACCGTCCCGGAAATAAAAGGACAGGTAGTAATTGGATTGTGGTCACGTGAACTCAGTTCATTGGCTATGTCAAGAGACTAGGGAGATGTTGATGAGCTGTATCGTGATATTTTAAGGTATGAACGAATAACCTCTGCAAGATTAGAGAGAATTGAGAGTCAAAAGGAACGATGTAAAAGAAAAGTACATGAGAAGGATGAAAATAGAGTAAAATCAAAAATAATAGAAAAAGGAAGTAGAAATAGAGAAAATATAACTATTAGAGATAGGATAGCAAAATGGTACAACTGCAGAAAGTTGGGACATATCGCCAAAGACTGTCCAGAACCAAGAAAAACTATAACTTGCTATAAATGTTCAGAAGAAGGGCGCATTGCTAAGAATTGTTTATGTAAAGAAAGTGGGAATAGAGAAATTAATGTAATAGAATTAAAAGAACGAAGTTTCGAAAAGTATATGAAAGAGCGAGACAAAAGAAGTAAGAATTATGTAGCAATGATAGACATGACAATGACCATGAAAGTAAGGGCAGCAATTGAAGATGAATTCAATATAGTGAGAAATGATAAAATTGAGAAGAATTTGACCAGAATAGAAACTCTCTATTTAAAATCAAAATCAAAATCACTTTATTCTTACAACATAAATGTACAAAGAAACGTCATAAAAAATATACCAAAATTATATGCGTCATGGATAGTTTAGAAAAAATATATGTAAAGTTTAGTACTCATACAAGATACAGGCAATCACTCATCAGCTAATGACCTAAAGATCTACATATGTTGACAAACCAGATAAGTTAATGAAGTTCACAGATAACGTAAAAATGTTGGATCCGTTCGTTAAGCAATGTTGCAGTAATCTTCTTAAAGATAACCGTCCCAAAAGGGTAACGAAACATTTCAAGACGGCAACAAAAAGCAGGACGCCGTTACTATCGACGACTTCCTAAAAGAATCAGGCAAGAAAACGAAAGAAAAGAAGAAAGGTCAGGGTAGCGTTAAGGACGCAAAAAACTTTAAAGCCAAGAAAGCTACAAGCGAAAAAATGGAAAAGACATCTGAGGTTCAAGGTCAGATACACAATTTTCAAAATAGTTTTGGAACCAATAAAGAAAATTTAAGTTCCGATCTTGAAAGAAAGCACACGACAGGGATTTTTTGCACGGTTGCTGAAAAGCGTGTTTTACAAAGGGCTGTCAGTTTTCGAGCTTTTGGAAAGTAGTGAACAACAGTGACTATTTTCCATAAGCTCTAAAAATGACTAGCACCGCCCCTCGTACAGCACGCCTTTCAACAATACCAGATAGAAAACCGTTGGTCAAAATTGTGCTTAAACTAACATTGGAAGTTACTAATTAATTATTGCCCACTAACTATAAAGGACTTTCCCCAAGTGGGATTTCATCCCTTGTTGATTGTTTGTTCCAATTTTATGCATTTTATCTATTTATATTTATTTACGTTATCTTTTGCGACAATGTACTTATTTGACGAATATTGTAATTGTTGTTACATTATTAAATCCATATTAACGTTAATAATCAGAGTACTGAATGGATTATTCGTCAATATTGGCGGTGAGCCTAAAAACCGTGTTAAAATTATGAATTATGAATAAATGAAGGCATGTTTGTACCTGGAGGACTAAGCAACATTATGCTCCCATTGTTCCTACTGAAGATTTGTCTCTTATATGAGGGCTTCTGCTGCTACAGTTGTTAAATCAAGGACTCCGTATCTGTCACTAATCTTGCAAGTATCAAATGCAGCTATTTTTGGAGTGATGATGTATGTATTCCGTACAATCTTTATTTTTTTCGGTTATGATGAACCAGATTTTTCTTGCAAGACCTCTTCTTGAAATTCAACAGTCCGATTTGCCTTGCTACTAGACTCATCACTACTACTTGATGAAGAACAGGTTTCCATTAATCTGGATTGCTTTTGCACACTTCGCTTCGGTCCTTTCCGGTAGTTTCTTGAAGTTTGAAAAAATGTTTTACCCAAAATTACCATAATTTTATTCTGGCGCAAAAACTGTCATAGATAACGTGTTCTTTCTTGTTCCATTCGATTTCTAGACAAAATCCCCTTATGGGAAGGTCTACCCGATCGCGATTGTGCCATAAATAAAATAGTGCGGGCAATTTGAAGTTTGGCCCGAAACGAAAATGTCGATTTTGATCAGAATTTTGATCATTCGACGAAAAATTCATGTTCGTATTTCGAAGTTATGTTGCATCAGAATATATCCAAGGGAACCGACAATTACATCGAACATATCGGTTCGAACGTGGAACGCTTGGTTTACGAGAAAACGTCATCGGAATTTGGAGAAAAACGCCTAAAATAGTCCGAATATAGGGGTGAATAGAGGACGAAAATGGGCAAACTTCAAGGGCTCGTAGCGTATAAACCATCAACGATAGAAGACCGATCCGGAAGTGATTCTGAATCAGAAAAACGAACTCTTTCGAATGGTGCAGGAAGGAACCTCGTAGATTTAAGAAAAGCTAGACGAAGGTTTTTTTGCACTTGTTCTTCTTCGAAAATTCTCGGCGAATATTCATCATTGTAATGAATACGCTCCTCTCGAATTGAGTTCAATGATTTGCACCTACGGAAGACACATATAATGAAGATGATGGTATTCTCCGATTCGTCCGTCATCTTCGTTGCGCCCTACTAGACGCTTAGCTATAGATTTACCAAGAAAAGTTGACAAACAGTGTAAGTTAAGTGACTTGGAAACCTGGCCCTCGAAACCCTTCGTTTCGAGCGATTAAATTATTCATATGCCAATGCAAAGTTCAGCAGGTGCCAATTAATAATTCAGGTGTATATTAGTCACGAAACCGGCGTCGAAGTTAATAGTTCGGATAAATTCGGGAGATAAAACGCTCCGAATTCATCAAGTTCGAAATTCAGACTGGTACGAATAGCAAGTTGGCGGGAAACCGACAGGTGTTCGGGATGTAGTTTCAAAGGGAATAAGAGGTGTCGGAACTTTTGGAATCTTTTTCAAACGCACCTAGAACGAACAGACTTATTGATTCATGATGGTGTATAGGAAATGTTAGGTAACATTTTGCCTCTACGATTTTTTCGTCGCAAAGGAAATGAACTTTGTTGAAGTCAGAAATCCTTGAAATGATAGGTGGAAAGGAAATGGAAAGGAGGACATAAAGGAATTGACGCGAGAAATACGTAAAAGGTGAACCAAACGATCGAAGCAATGATGCACGAAAGCCGCTCCATTTCCGCTGAGCCTATGAAAATAATACGTACACAATATATTTGACAAAACAAAATTATGTGTAAAGGTTCAAAGTACGAGGATCAAAAACAAAGTTACAGCCTCTGCCTAAAATGCGAGCATACATTTACAGGCAAAATATGTTTATTGAACAAAAAAGAACATACATTCATCCATTTTTCGACGAAATTGCCAAATTTTTCTAAAAACCTTTCAATTAATTCACGAGTAGCTTGGATAATCAGGGGCAAGTCGATATAATCTATACGGATTTTCCAGCACTTTTGACACCATTGATAATGAAATACTGGTGAATGACCTTGCCGAATTTGGTCTTAGTCCTCCTTTTTTACGGTTATAAATCATATAAATATTTAACAATTTCTGGTGCCTCACAGGGTACCGATTTTGGTCAACTGTTGTTTATTGTGTACATCAATGATTTGAGTAAATGTTTCACTTGCCTTACCCTTGCATATGCTGATGATATTAAAATATGTTCTATACCATTTCCTGATTGGATGATACAAACCTATTACAGGAAAATATTGGTTCGGTCGTTCGTTGATATTCACTGAATTGCTTAAATCTTAATGTTAGCGAATGTCGTACTGTCACGTATACTCGCAGAAGGAGCAGTATTACTACACGATCCAATATTAGCAGTGAAATTGTATGTAGGTCTGACGCTTTCAGAAGTATTTCCTTTAACCATCTTAGTACTGCTGTCTTCACTTCATCGTCATTAGCAAAACGCTTCTTTCGCAGATCTCACTTGAGTGCCAAAAATAGTCGTAAAGCGGATGGAACCACACTTTCTACTTGAAATTTTGCAACAACTCCTGACCGGGTGTTAGATGTTCGTACATATGAGAGTTCAATTACGAAATTCCACCATAATGTACTAATTGCGCATTTTTGCAGCGATTTTGATTCTACAGAAGTAGACAACTTGTTTTGCCACAAACTCCTGTAGTAGCTACAATCGCGCACTCGGCTAGCCCGCCGTGGGAAAATTGTGCTTAATTAAAAACTACTTTCACTATTCGCAGACACGGGGGTTTCGCGGTCATATCGCTCATCAGTGCGACTGTGTGAAGTAGTTTTCATATGTACGAACATCTAACACCCGGGTTTATATAGAGCTTCTATAGAAATGAAAACTACTTCACACAGTCGCACTGATGAGCGATATGACCGCGAAACGCGCGTCTGCGAGTAGTGAAAGTAGTTTTCTAATTAACCACTCCTGGCCCATACGAACTAAATGAGGAAAAGCGTTGTCATGAAGGAGAACGACGCCATTACTCAATCTTCCCGGTCTTCGATTTCTAACAGTATTACGCAATTTCTAAAGTCTCCCAGTTTGACGGGGCATTCTTTCGTTCTTCCACGGGACCTAAATTCACTATAAACAACTCCTTTGAAATCGAAAAGGACCATCAGCATGAAATTTTGAATTTGTGGAGTTGTATTCACTTTCTTCGGCTATGACGAATTCTTGATGAGCGTTTAGCCTTGGGAGTGTAATGCCGCACCCAAACCTCTTCCGCAATAATTCTCTTCAAAATCTGTTAACCATACCTGGAATAATATTGAAAAAATTAAAGCGAAGACTAAAAATGTTGGTTTTCGTGATTATCGCTCAGAAGACGAGCTTGCATACATCTTATTGCAACCAAAGTGATTTATTACCGCAAGAGATGTTTAACCAACTTGCAATATCTCTCATTTTAACACGGCGATCATTTCATTCACGCGTTCTAGGTTGCTGGTAGTGTCTGCAGTTGAAGGGCGTGCATGATACAATTTGTTAATCAAATTCGTTATTCCCTTTCGTTAAACATTTAGCATCATTTTGCGATCGTGGTACATGATATGGCATTTTCATTATACGATTACAATGTTTGGCCCACAAAACTCGGAAAATACCATGCAAATATAAATACATTACTGGGTAGTATCTGTCATATCGGTGGACTTGTTAAATCGTCAAACTGTAAAAAAAAAAGTACGTACGTTACATGATATGCTTTTTCAGTTTGTTTTCCATATCCTTACTGATGATCTCGACAATCTAGTAAAAGTCGGACCAGGTAACTGAAACAAATATGATCTCCGTTCAAGTCTCCGCCGCTTCGAGAACTGCTTCTTTCACTACCATCCCAGCTTCAAAGGTTTTCTTGTGTTTTGCCGATATATGAACAATAGAAAACGCGATTGTTTCAGCTTTCAATGATTTGCCTGGCCTAGTGAATACGGGTTTATACAAGCTAAACAACTAAACCTGAACTCTAATTCAATTAACATAAGAGTCAATATTAAATGCACGCGATCTCAACGTATTCAAGGATGCTGAATCACAATTGCATCGAAGTAATACGAACTCTCATCGCACAATAATTAGGTTGAAATCGCACGCCGGATTTAAAAGAAAGAATAATCTAGCGCTTTTTTATTATTATAATAGTGTTACCGAACGATTGACAAACGACGAAAGGCAGTTCTTTTTAATTTCTTGAGGGATCGATTTTTGATGCTCTCGCGATCGATCGTTTGAGCATCGTTGATCTATACGAAGCGCATGCTGACAAAGTAGCTATACACTCACCAAATAACGTACAGCATTGCCACTTGGACAATATAGACAATGCTACCACAACAAGATATTGCTTTAAGCCTTTTAGGTTAGGAACACGGCATGTTGTTAGTTCCCGATTCTTCGTCGTGTTTCCTTTCGTGGTCATTGTATTTTTGCATCACCGAAAACCAATCTTTTGTGATTTACCAAAAATTTTCCTTTATACTCAAAAGCTGGAATTTAATATCTCATACGTTCTAATAGATTCAGTAGTTCAGTAGTTTGAATATCCAATACCATCGACGCGACGTTTGCTGCAATGCGCCATAAAATTGTAACAATTTCCGATTGGTATTGACAAACGCATTATTATCGCGTCAATCTGCAGCCGCGTACGAGTAATAATCTTCTTAATTTATGGCGAGATATATAAGTTCGCCGATAGCTATCCCAGCAATTGGAACTGACAGCTAATTACTAGGGATAGTTAATGTTTCTCCCGACAACACGTATCTATCAATTTCAATGCAACACGATCGTGTGAGACAGAGATACATATGTACTCAAAACAGACGTTGATACATATATTATATACAGCGTTGGCCATATGTATTAGACACCTCTGTGAAAATGCCGTATTATGAATACATTTATATTTACAGATAGATAGTACTCGGAAATACTTTCGATAAAACTCCTTAATGTAATTTTAACGAGGGTCGTGTGTACTTAAGCAGGTAGTTTTGAAGTAAGGGGTCATTTTACAGTTTTGAGTATCACTTTATTTCCGACACGCTAACGAAAAGGAGTTTGTTGCGAAATTGTATTCATTCATTCAAGTGTGTATTTTTATTATTAGTGTGTATACAGTAAAGTATAAAATAATGCCAAAAGTTCGTGAATTAACGGAAGTGCAGCGCGGCCAGATCCTTCTGCTCAATTCGCAAGGGATGACACTGTCAGCGATCGCAAGACAAATGAAGTGTTCGCGATGTGCGGTTCGTACCACGCTAAAAGGTACGAGGAGACAAGATCATTCACTAATCGGCCTAAAAGTGGAAGAAAACGCCTAACAACTGCAAGAGAAGATCGAATTTTAGAGAGAACAGCCATACGGAATCGGACAAAAATGTCGAAAGATCTCGCCAGCGACATGCGTCATGGAATTGATATTTCTGCACGGACAGTTAGGAGAAGGCTTGTGGCAGTTGGTTTACGTGGATGTAGAGCTCGACGAAAACCATACTTAACTGCAGAACACAAGAAAAAGCGACTTCAGTGGGCTAGAAAATATAAAAATTGGTCCGTCGAAAACTGGGCCAAAGTATTATGGTCCGATGAATCTAATATAGAGGTATGTAAGAATAGATATTTATAATGTTAGTAAACGTAGATAAGTTAAATTACCGCTTAAAGTTTTTCAAAAAAGACAGCCAATTTAAAGTATATTTTATTACTTTATTTTCCAGCTTTTCGGCCAACCTGGGGCGCAGTACATTCGACGACGACGAGGAGAGGCATATCACCCGGATTGTATAGTACCTACAGTAAAACACGGTGGAGGCAGTATTATGATTTGGGGGTGCATGTCTGCATCCGGCGTCGGCGAACTCTTCTTGTGCAAAGGTCGTATGAACAGTGGTGCTTATATTGATATGCTGGGGGAGGTATTGGAGCCGTCGGTATTAAAATTGTTTGATACAGATGTACCTGAATATTATTTTCAACAGGACAATGCGCCTTGCCATAAATCACGGCAAACAATGGGGTGGTTCAACGAAAATAACGTAGAGATTCTAGACTGGCCAGCTCAGTCTCCGGACCTCTCCCCGATTGAACATTTATGGAATATTTTAAAAACTAAGGTGGTAAAACATAAATGCAACAATAAAAACATTCTTAAACAAAGAATAATCGAGGAATGGTCAAAAATATCCAGTGAAATGTGCCATAACCTGGTAGCAAGCATGCCGAGAAGAGTGCGTGCTGTTATAAAAGCAGGTGGAGGTGCTACTAAATATTAAAATAAACTAACATTCTTTAATAAATTACTGACGAATACATTCCTGTTTGTGATTTTGATTTCATTTCTTGATTTTGTACTACGGGTAACAATAATTTAAAGTTTTTCGTACGTAGGACTAAGGTGTCTAATACATATGGCCAACGCTGTACATACGTACATAGATATTGTGATGATGTGTAAAGGGTAAGTTGAAATTACAGAAAGACTCGATTAAATCGTTATTTTTAAAAATTTCCTCTTTATATTCTTTGCGTAAGAAGAAGAAATGTACATGAAATATAGAGAAATGTAAAAGAAAGTGTAAAAACTTGACAATGCAATCTACGAATCGACAATAGCAACTTTCGTGCTAATTTTTGTAAAACCTTTGAACAGGTAATCTCCGGACCTGTTCTAAAGGCGAAGCATCAGACTGCTAAAATTCAGCGTTTATCACTAAAAATGCCTCCATACAGGGAACAGCAAAAGTCTTTATATCCCCACATCCTTGTTACTTTCTTCAGAAAAATTCGCACATACAATCAAACTTCTTTAGTTAAAAAACAAAATGGGTGTGTGTGGTTTACGCATTTCTAAAGTGAATACTTCCGCTCGCACATCATACTCTCTCTGCCTCTCCTTCTGTTTCAGACGAAGCAAGCACGCACGTATCCTTTATCTCGCTCGCACATCATACTCTCTGTTTTCTTTGTCTTTCTCATGAAACAAAGCTCCACCCAAATTTAACGCTTTTACGCTTACGTTTACGCTTTCGCTTACGGTTACGCTTACGGTTACGTTTACGTCCGGTGTCCCTTAAGTCAATAATAATAATAAATAATAATAGTCAAACATGAGGGCGTAGGTGTCATAGTTTGGGGTTGCACCTCCACATCAGGCGTTGCTATCCTTGTAATAATTGATGAAATAATGACAAAAGAGGAGTATCTGAAATTGTTGCAGGAAAATGTGTTGCAAAATGTGGATAAAATGGAACTCTCTGCAGGAGTAGAAGGACCCGAAACACATGACACTTTACCTATTAATCACATTATTGGTAACACCTCCAGAAAGCCCGGATGTCAATCCCATAGCACAGTTATGGGACTATTTGGATAAGTGTTTACGAAAGCACCATGTAACATGTAGAAATCAGCTTCAGAATTTACTCTGACTAGAATAGCAACAAATTAGTACAAAGTATACAAAAAATTACCCACTCTATGCCTAACGGGACGAAGGAAGTCATTTGAGAGTTAAAGTTAGTGAGTATCAAACCAAATATTATAAGTTATAGATCTTTAGAGCGAAGCTCTTTTGGGGAGGTTCTGTGGCGAGAGTTAACTGTGAAAGGGTGAGATGTTTGAAATCGTCAGATAGACGCTTTTCTATCGTTCTTCTTTCATTGGTGCTTTCTGTCTAACACACATACATACTCATAACATCGTATTTGCGTCTCCCCCATCAGCTGGCGGTTCTGTGGCGAGAATTAACTGTAAAAGAGTGAGACGTTTGAAATCGTCAGATGGACGCTTTTCTATCGTTCTTCTTTCATTGGTGCTTTCTCTCTAACACACATACATACTCATAGCATCGTATTTGCGTCTCCCCCTCCCATCAGCTGGCGCACTTATTATGCGGACTCGAATTTACGTCAAATTCTACTTCAACTTGAACTTCAACTTATTTACCATCGGTTTCGAAATGAAATACTTTTTTTTTATTAATTGTTTATTTTTATTCAATTATAGAATTTTACCTTTTATTCAAATAACCATCAAATGCGTAATTCTTCCATTCTTTTCTTTCATTAGTTCTTTCTCTCTCACACACATACATACTCATCGCATCGTATTTGCGTCTCCCTCCTTCAGATGGCGCTCTTATTATTTGGACTCGAATTAACATCAAATTCAACTTCAACTTTTTTGCCAGCGGTTTCGAAATTAAATACTTTTTCTTTATACAATATTTATTCAATTATAGAATTTTACCTTTCATTCAAATAAACATCAAATGCTATTGTCTGGCGTCCCACAACACCTACCCTCTTTTTTTATTAAAATTTTGCTGCATGCCTCAATGTGTCTTAACTTTTTCTCAAGAGTACCTACCAACACTTTTGCGGCGTCATTTGTTGCACTTCAATTACTTACTTGTTTCTCATTGTTGAAGGAAAAATCTTAAGTGTTTGTTCCTTTTTTGTTTTTAAAAGGGTACATATTACTTCATTTTGTTTGAAATACAATTATAAAAAAATTTTATTGTATGTTCGAAATTGTTTAGAAGAAAGGGTTTGCTGTTCACTGTATGTACAAAAAGAATGTTCGACATTTATCGCGGTAAGATTTGCAAATTTTAAATATGGATCAGTGTTACTCAGAAACATATCAGGAAATTAGACGTAATCAGGTTTTTGTCCGAAAGAAACAATACTTGTTGGCCTGTACAATCGATTAGTTTATTTAACCCTTGACTACTTTCGCTATTTTTGGGCAACGTTAGTGTTTTCGTGGGCGAAACAATTACAATGGTGTATATTTTGAAAAATAACACATAGTTAAAACGGTAATTTCTTTCTTCATGAAACAAAAACATGTATCTCCCCAGAATATACTTTATTTAATTTCTTTTTAACAAGAATGGAATATATTCAAAGCAGACCCAGAACAAAGCCGGTGAAACAGTTATAAAGTTATCGACAAAAATATGAGATGTGGGGTAAAAATTTACCCCACGAATGTAGTTAAGGGTTAACGTGGATTCGAGCATTCGTATAAACGTTATTGATCCTTCCAATGACAAAAAGGTATCCCGCAAATTCTTAATATCATCGGAGATAACTGCGTAATGTTGCGATGTTACAGTTTAAGATTTCATAACTATTGTTAACTTTCTTCAATGGCCTTGGCATATTGAGGGTCTAACGTTAAAAATACGTTTTTCACTTTGTTGAAATACATATTACAATATAAAACCGCATCGATCCAAGTACCCCAAACCCGTTAAAACAGGCAGGCAGTAGTGGTATCGGAATGCCTGGACATAACTTGTAAAATTCCCGAATTCGTTTAGAAGATGTCAGAAGAACCGTTTTTGTTTCATTGACTAATGCCTTAACTGCAAGTTAACGCGATCTAATACTTTCGGCTGCAAGATGCGCAACGTGTTATATAGAGGAGATTAGGAGGAGTTTTCGGTGCCCTACCGGCGTTTAGCATATTACGTACTTTCACTGCGCATTTTTAGAACAAGACTATGAAAATGGGGGCGCAAATTGTATAAATTTCATTTCAAATTCCATAAAATGGTTATGGGGATCATTTAAGGCAGGAGTCTCCAAACTTTCCAGCCTTGGGGCCATACTCATTACTTCAGTGAGTTTTCTGCGTATTATACTTGTCATTAAGCTTTACCTAGCAAATAAATAAATCCGAGTTATTATCATTCTGTTTTTTTATCCAACTTATCATAACAACATTAAGCTATTAGCTGTCGCAGGCCGTAATTTGGAGACCCCAGATTTAAGGGAATCGCCGCATTCTTAGTTGGCTCCCTGACATGAAGGTAAAGTCACAACTACATGTACTATGTAGCTCTATATATCTCTTTCTCCAAATTTGTTTTGAAATTTACCCACTGAACCATTCAGACGTTCAAATATATTTTCCTAACGTAGAAATGTCCAGGTAATTCCTTCAATATCAATTTACAGAAAGCTCAAAAAATAATCCGCACTCCCATTCTCAGTGGAAGAGACACACGAGAAAACTTTCATGAACTACAAAGTCCAATTGAAACACAACGCCTAGCACTTTCGATTTTCACTATTTCCTTCATCTCCATATCAACAACAACGACGATGCGTCGATAACTTTGTTTAAATACCGTAGAATAGAAAGGGGTGATTAATTAACGTGATACCGAAGTTTTAGCATGAAGTGAGACTTGATGAATGTATTTACGTATATGCAAGAAAATTTATAGTCGGATAGGCGAAATTAATTCAACGTTCACCCTATTGAAGCTGGAAAGCCATAAATCTGCTGTTCCGCCATACAACGATTAATAATCCAAATGTTGGTGAGTATCTCTTATATATTACCCTGTTCGGAATTTCGTTTCATAGAAATTATTTTAAATAATCTCTCGATAATATGGTATGTAAGTGTGTGATGGCACTCTCAAATCTCCAGGAAATATAAAATTTTTCTAAAACAATTTAACAACACGCAGAAAAAATTATTTCGTGATAAGTAATTTCATGTATAAATAAATGTTAAGAAAATTTTGCAATAAATTTTGCGGGAAATGTCAAACATCTTATGGTGAATAATTTATAACTTCTTCCTGTACATAAATAGTAGAAATATATCGTGCCATCAAAATTACTTATTTCTTTTAATTTTTAAGAAAAGTGTAAAGTCCGTTTTACATAATCATAGGTTTGTTCGTAGAGTAAATTGGAAACCGTTGGCAAATAATATTCAATGCGCATGCCCGACTGGAAATAGTTGCAAATTTGTCCTGAATTTAATGCTCTACGAACATAAAAGAGAAGAAGGAATGCGTAATTTGTCCTGAAGGTGGCGCAAAACTCAGTTTTTGTAGGTCTTTTGAAGCATTATTTATCTAAATGTGGTAAGAATGTGGAGAAAACAACAAAAACGACACATATTCACAAATGAATATCGTTAATGTACAGATGTGCGGCAGATCATGGAATGGATCACCACAGATTAACAAGTAATCTGGGAGTCTACATTACTAAAGTTGGCGCTTGTCATTGCGCATGTCTCAAACCAAAAATTTTCAATTCTGTAAAAAATTATTCTGACGGTTGCCAATCGGTTGGAAATTAAATAAAATTCACTCTGCGAACGCCGGATTTCTAGTCATCCGTTTGAAATTTTACTCTACGAACACAAATATATATGTAAATACGCATGCGTCTGACGGTTGCTGATAGTTGCTGGTTGCTCTACGAACAAACCTCATATTAAATTGTACGTAAAAATTGAATAAGTATAATATAAAACACTGTACTATTTTTCTGTGCAAAACCATTGTATGAAATTAGAGCCTGCCCTATTTTCATACTAAATGTTTTCACTTGCGCCTGCTCACTCGTCTGCATTGCACGTATTCGAATCTAACCTCATTTTCTTATGTTTACGTCTTGTCTAGTTCTTTGCAGTATAAAATAAACATGGGCTTATACATTATACTGTGATCGTGTCAGCAAATATTTTTTATTGAGCGTTTTACCACAAGTATTAGTGTTATTAGCTAAGCTTAAAATTATTTTTTTGGAGGTTATGAGATATATTTGTAAATACTGTGTGATACTGGTGTAAAATTTGAAGCGAGGATGTAGCATGGCACAGAATCATAAACAGAATTTTTCTACAAGTTCATAATACATATGTAATAGCCCTGACGAATGATGGAGTCTAAATTCATACAATAATCTTGAACAAAAGACTGGTAAAGCGTTCTACATTGCATTATAAAATTGTATTCAATTGTTTGGTACAATTTAATATGATAATGTAAAACGAGCTCGCGACTATTTAATAGGATTGTATTGTATTTGTATTGTATTGTAATGAGGTGGGGTCTGGCCCAAAATGGCCCTTTGCTCTGCGACCACGTTGATCTATTGTGCTTCCTTTTGTTTGTTTTATTTATTTATTTAATACGCTGAGGAACAGGATCAGCTCCTTCAATGGGAGTGTAAATAGGTCCTCCTCACTCAGCATATATGCATGTAGTAGTCTATATCTCCTGTGACCTAGTGCCCCACAGTTAGTGATCAAGTGTTCCATTGACTCCTCTTCTTCACCGCAGAATCTGCAAGTGTACGTGTTGGATAAGTCCATTTTGTGAAGGTGCTTGTTGCAAGTATAGTGGCCTGTGAGTGCCCCTGTCAGTGTTTTTAAGTTTCCCCTGTCCAGTTTTAGGACGTGGTCCGCCCTCCTAGCGTCGAAGCTCAGAAATTTTTTGGAATGTTCCAGCCCGCTGGTCTTATTCCAGTGTTTCATTGTAATGGACGCTGTCCATTTCTTTATCTCACCTTTAAGGAGACCTTTGTTAAACCCAAAAGGTGGGGTAGGTCCAGTAAAGTTTCTCTCAGCCCCTTTTCTTTACGCAGATGTCTGCCATCTCATTTCCTCCGTGCCCCTCATGTCCTGGCACCCAGACGAGGGTGATCTGGTTCTGAGTGGCCAGGCCATTAAGCATGTTGCGGCATTCCATTCTTATGTTTACGTCTTGTCTAGTTCTTTGCAGTATAAAATAAACATGGGCTTATACATTATACTGTGATCGTGTCAGCAAATGTTTTTATTCAGCGTTTTACTACAAGTATTAGTGTTATTAGCTAAGCTTAAAATTAATCTTTTTGGAGGTTATGAGAAATATTTGTAAATACTGTGTGATACTGATGTAAAATTTGAAGCGAGGATGTAGCATGGCACAGAATCATAAACAGAATTTTTCTACAAGTTCATAATACATATGTAATAGCCCTGACGAATGATGGAGTCTAAATTCATACAATAATCTTGAACAAAAGACTGGTAAAGCGTTCTACATTGCACTATAAAATTGTATTCAATTGTTTGGTACAATTTAATATGATAATGTAAAACGAGCTCGAGACTATTTTATAGGATAAATCATTCTTTTTAAATTCTAAAACTTCCCACTCTCCCAGTCTTCTATATCACTTCCTTCTAATTTCATCAACACATCCTCTGTCATCTAGCACTTCTTTAAATGCTTTTAATTTTCGTACGATAGATTCCACGATTTAATTAACCTTAAGTTAACAATTTTATTTCAGTTATAACAATTCATTACTCGACACAACTTTCACTTCACAATTTTCTATACTAAAGATATTTCCATTGAAATTTGTAGCAAAATCAACGGGTTCTTCAATAGACTTATCGTCCAAGTTCATGAGCATCACTTCATTATGGCAAAGACGAAACTGAACTAACTCGAACCAATTTTAATATACAATAAAAGTAAAAGTTTCGCATTTTGCTTAACAATATTTTACAATAACATGGTTTCCATCTAAAAATTATTTAATGTGTTTCACTTAATTTTTTTCACTTACTCGTATTTTTCTTACAACTTTAAGGGAAAAAGTGATTTACTTATTTCGTACGATACAGCTCAATGTTTTACATACAACAAAATGCTCAATATTTGATTTAAAAGAATTTCTATTTTTTAAATAAAATCTAAACAATTGCCTAGTCAAATTTTTTGTATTTTTTAAACAAAATCTTGACAAATTTATGTAAAAATGGGTTTTTTAAGGGAATTTGTGATTTCATTTTGTTGTAAAAGGAATTTGAAAAAGTCAAAGTTAAGTCAAGGAATGAAATAATTTTAATTTAAAAGCACATTTTTCTCTGGGTGAGACAATTTAATAATAAGAAGTTGTATTACAACTGTATTATATGGCGCTGTCGTGCCAATTTGGACTCTACAACAAACAAACCTGCTTTGGGGACTGTGGGAGT
Source organism: Chrysina gloriosa (assembly GCA_038088585.1). Lineage (NCBI taxonomy): Eukaryota > Metazoa > Arthropoda > Insecta > Coleoptera > Scarabaeidae > Chrysina > Chrysina gloriosa. The sequence goes on along the minus strand of CM076090.1, from coordinate 8,613,673 downwards.
GTGAAAGATAGTAATAAAGTTGAAGTTAAAGTTGTTTTCGAAGTTGCTTAAGTATTTAACCAGCTTGTGTAAGCAATGATTACAAAAAACTAATGCAAAGCGAACACATTGCATCGAAAGGAATTAACATAAATATCAAAGTTACTCGCAGAATATAGTAAAACAAACAGTATCGAAATAGTATTGGAGAGTCACTTCGAAAGCAATTAGTGCAAAATTCATTTCCGCTTAAAGGCCCCAGCGCACTTACCGGCAACGGACGACTACGGGTCACTACACTACGGACGGAAATTTATTCTTTGCATGTATATTAATGGAGCTGAGCTCATTTATCGGAAACGGCCCTACCGAAGACTCTCCATTAGTACGCATGGAAAGAATAAATTGCCGTCCGTAGTGTAGTGGGCCGTAGTCGGTAAGTGCGCGCGAGCCTTAATAGGAAACATTATCGAGCTTGCGGTTCGTAAATGCAACTGCCGCGTGACCATAATACAAATTTAACTAATTTACTGGTCGATTACGGTTATAGACCTGCTGGATACAAATATGCAAACACATTGTTAATTATATACAAACATTTGGCATGTATGTAGATACAATGAAGCCATGCTATACGAGACACGTCCTCAAACCGCAGAAACCTCTGTAACAGTTCATGATATGTTTCGACAAATTTTGGTTGATATTTTAAGTTGTTTACTAGCTTAACGACTCTGGTCATTGACAAATACGAGAGGTGCCTTTTAAATTATAGGAACTAGGAAAGGAATTTTTGGAACAAATTGTATTACTGCTTTTCAAAATATTCGTGTTTTAGATATATACACTTTTCCATGCGTTCAAACCAATTCTCGAAATATTTTTTCTACTCTGAAGTGAGTATGTCAACAACATGAGTTTTCAAGACTTCGACAGCTTCTTGAAGCTACAGACAGTCCTTTCTGTTGGTGCTTTATCACCAAGAGTTGGACGACGCGATTCTATGCATTGTTGTGGAAGACTTCTACTAAAATCATAAGAATTCATCCAACATAAACTTTCACGCGAAATTTGCATTCTTTCACAAAATTGCTTCTTTTTTCAAAGTTAAATTTCTCAGCTACCACTGTTTTCACATTAAGTTTAAAATTATCCTTTGCATAAGAAAGCAAGCAACTGAGGAAACTGTATTGTCGAGCTGTGAACTTCAAGAATGAATTAAACCGTAAACAATCTCTTCAGGAAATCAGTCGATTACTTGCTGATAAAAAGTGTTTCTTAGCTACCAAAGAGCGGTGGTGCAATGATAGACAACCAAGATACCTGAGAATACTTCTTGAACTCGAAGGCTATGCATGAAACGTGTTTCCTGAAGGAACAAACTGGCACAGATCGAGCAAGATTTCAAGAAAATTAACGCTCAAATAACCGCAATGAGAAAATTCTGTCGGTTCTCAAGCACTTCCTCGGGGAACAAAGGACACGGAAATTCCTTAACTTTGGCGAGTTCCAAATTGACCATGTTATCATTATGCTAATCGGAAAGTGTTAAGAAGTGTTTACCTTGGCCAGCATCGTTGTTCTCCAGAATTAAGTTTAAATTTCTTCAGAGAAATAACAAAAAGTCCAACCGCGTAGAGAGGTTCAAATCCAAAGAATCGTCCGGAAACTGAAGACCCTAGAATCGAAAATTGGGAAAAACCATGATGGAAACGACAAAGGAAATGGCACCGCTCTGAAAGCGTAGGAAACACGTTTGGTAGACTCAGGAGTATGGTGGATGCAAAGCAGAAATGCCCGCAAGAACCAAAATGCTTAAAAACTACTCGGACACAGAAACTATCCGTGAAATGTGCTTTCAAAAGATTTCAAGAAGATTAACACTCAAAGAACCTCAATGCGTTCAACTCTGGCATTAAATCTATCGGTTTCAAGTACTTCCCCAGCGAAGAGAAGACACGGAAATTCCCCAACTTTGGCGAGTTGTAAATTGACCATGTTAGCACTATATCTAAAGCATAACATAACACACATGATCGGAAAGTGTTAAGAAGTGTCTACCTTAATGAACATCATTGTCCCTCCAAGATTAAGTGTAAGTTTCTTCCAAGAAATAACAGAAAAGTCCAAATGTGTAGAGAGCCTGAAATTAAACAAGAAGTTATCCGAGATCTGAAGACCCTAGAATCAGAGAATTTGGAAAAGCCATGGTGGAAATTACAAAGCAAATAGCACCGCTCTGAAAGCTCAGGCAGCACGTTTGGTAGACACAGGAGTGTGATAGATGCAAAGCAGACATTTCGCGCAAGAATCGAAATGCTTAAAAAGACTACTCGGACACAAAAACTATCCGTGAAACGTGCTTTCAAAAGGAACAAACTGGCCGAGATTGACCAAGGTTTCAAGAAGATTAACACTCAAATAACCGCAATGAGAAAAAACATAATATTATGAAATTCAACCTTTCATGAAATCCATGGTTTTCAAGCACTTCCCCAGCAAGCAGAAGAAACGGAAATTCCCCGACTTTTTGGCGAGTTCTAAATTGACCAGGTTAGCACTATATCTAAGGCACAATTTCTACAAATTCTACACACAATTGGAAAATGTTATGAAATGTCTACCTTAATGAGCATCACTGTCCCTCCAAGATTAAGTTTAAATGTTTTTCCAAGAACTAACAGAAAAGTAAAAATGTGTAGAAGGCCTGAAATTCAAACAAGAGGTCACCCGAAATCTGAAGATTCTAGAATCGGAGAATTGGGAAAAGCCATGGTGGAAATGACAAAGCAAATAGCACCCCTCTGAAAGCTTAAGCAGCACGTTTGGTAGACACAGGAGTGTGATAGATGCAGAGCAGACATTTCCCGCAAGAATCGATATGCTTATAAAGACTACTCAGACCCAAAAACTATCCGTGAAACGTGCTTTCAAAAGGAACAAACTGGCACAGATCACGCAAGATTTTAAGAAGAATTTCTGTAAAGAAACTCTCAACCACAATATCAATTAAGAAAATGAAGACTGTAGCTAAAATAATACATAAAATAAATAAAATTACCCTTACCACATCAGGTGGATAGATGTACCCCTCCAAACCAACATTTTAAAGACGAAAAACAGGAAACCAGCTTACAAAAACGCCAATTCAGAAAGCGAAATAGTTTGGGATCTTTCCTCCATTGTAACGCGACGAAAATAAATACACAACCATCATTCCCACTCACAAGAGAAGAAAGTAGAAATACTCGCATCGTACAATCACTTAAGAATGACAAAACTTTAGACAAAGATTTGACAACAAGCAGGTAGAAAAGTGATCAATAAGCTGATTATGGTTATCAACGATATTTGCAAAACTAAGATACCGTCGGATGGCTAGACTTCAGCCATCTGCTTCACCTTCTTCATAAAGAAGACAACAAAACTGATGTGAACAATTATCGCGGGCTATCACTTCTTCCAATAACTAGATTTCGGATTGGTTGTGCCTTTATGGGATTATGTAGCTATATTTGCTAGCAATGAGAAGGATTTACAAAGTAACGTAAATATATGAAGAGAAACACTGGATAATAAGAACTTAACGGTAGCGTAAAACTAAGGTAATGATAATAACAAATAATGAAGACAAGAAAATCCATATAAGAATAGGTGAAAAGGAAATAGAGCAAGTTAAAGAATCTAGGTGCTTGGGAGTAATAATTGATGACAAATCTTATATGATAGAGATCTACCACTAATAGGTCAATAAAACAAGGCTGGTTTGAACGATAGTTATATTTTCAGAACGTTTACAAACGTTTTCGGAACACCTTCGTCAGTGAAAATATAACTAGATAAATATATAAACAAACTTTTGTTTTTTATTTGGGACTATCAACAAAATAACTAGTGACTAGGATTTCTTGATATAGAGGATGTGTAACCAACTTTTATATATATATAAATTATAAAAACTAAATTAATGTGTAAACATACATGCAAATTAAGTAAAACCTTATATCAAAAAATCTTTGTATAGCCATAAGTATTCTTTAAATAATGATTTTGGTGCAATGACCGCTGTAACAAAACATTACAAAGATCTTGGGCATTACTTTGATTTTGAAAACACAATTATATTAAAAACAGAGAATAATTATAAAAAAGACTAATATATGAAATGATAAATATACAAAAGACACTAAAACTATTAATTTCAGGACCGATATTCAAAATTTAAGTAATGTATATAGCAATTTGTTAAAATGACATTTGCATTTCTTAAGAAGGAAACCTTTGGCTAGGTTTTTGAATTTGGTTTTCCCTAGTCCTTGAACAGAATTGTTAAGGTTTCGACAAAGATTTTTTGATATAAGGTTTTACTTAATTTGCATGTATGTTTACACATTAATTTAGTTTTTATAATTTATATATATATAAAAGTTGGTTACACATCCTCTATATCAAGAAATCCTAGTCACTAGTTATTTTGTTGATAGTCCCAAATAAAAAACAAAAGTTTGTTTATATATTTATCTAGTTATATTTTCACTGACGAAGGTGTTCGGAAAACGTTTGTAAACGTTCTGAAAATATAACTATCGTTCAAACCAGCCTTGTTTTATTGACCTATTAGTGGTAGATCTCTATCATATAAGATAAGTATAAAAGGTCACGAAATATATATATATATATATATACATTTAATTGATGACAAAGGAAATCAAGAGAAAGACATTAAACAGCGTACAGAGAAAGCTTCAAAAGCATATAACAGCATGTGCAACTCAATTGTTAAAAAGAAGAAGTATCCATGAAGACAAAAATGCTTGTATATAAAACCATCTTCAAGCGTATCTTGTTTTTTGGCGGTGAACCATGGATCCTCCCAAACACCATGAAAAACAGAGCCCAGGCGATGGAAATGATATATCTACGTGATGTTAAAGGCGTAACAAGAAGAGATCGAATTAGAAAGAAACAAATAAGAGAAGATTTGAACGTTGTACCGGCCTTGGAAGAAGTACAAGAACGACAATTAGGATGGTGGGATCATTTACATAGACCAGATAGTGATAGGCTAATTAGAAGAATATGGGAGGAAGAATTTTGTATCGCAGGCGCAGTGGTAGACCAAAGGAGACGTGGAACGAAGTGATCACAAAAGTACTACAAAAGACAAATTTGAGATGGACTGAAGCAAAAGATTTGGCAATGGACAAACAAGATTGGCGCAAGTTTGTGCAGAATATACAGAATGCTGTCCCAATACCTCACGGTATAAGGGAAAATGATTGTATATAAGCAATTTTATATAATTTTCTCCGTAACCCTAATCACGTTCAAACGATTTCTTGACACTACATTTTAAAGTCCCAATTAACACTTTATTTAAAAAAAAAAGACAAGCAATTTTTCCTTCGTCTTCGTCTTCTGTATGGATAAAAGTAAGCAGCGACGTAATGATCTGATCCCTGGAGGTAACGCGTGTAAGTTTTGACGCAACCTCCTTAATAGTATTCTCTGCATGGGGCGCCCTTAATGATCACATACCCTACTTATTTGGCAGCGTCTAACAGCTTCACGCGGTGCGGAAAATAAGTAAACGATCGATCAAATCCCATCAGACGCTGTAAATTACGAACAAATTGGATTTCCTCCTTGTATTTTGCATTAAATTAGGGTTTCCGTAAGCTCTTGAAGGGAAAATCTTCTGGATTTCCTTTACGTTATGGTTTCGATTCGAACGACGTACCTAATTAAAATTCGTTAATATAAGTATTAAGAAATTTTAAAAGAAATTTTCTCGCTAATGACGTACGAGGCTCGCTACAAAACGTTGGGTAAAATTATTTTTGATATAAATATCCTCACTTACAAAAAAATACACTTTTGCATGCGTTGGAACCAGTTCTTGAAGCTGGCGATCTTCACGAACTTCACGATTGAGATCACTATCATAGATGAGTCATACAGATCGTTTATCCTTTTGAGAGGAATGACACCGGCAGTCGGCTTCAAATGGAAAAGATTTAGAAACGACTACTATACTAGATCTTGTGAGACCAAGAGCAGAAATAGATTAATCAGGATTAAGCTATCGCTACCTAGGTCTAAGCAACCCCCATAATGTTACGTAAATACACTAAAACCTGGTAAAGTGTCACCTCGCAAAGTGTCGCTTTAACCGATCCTCAATCGTTTCGAGACTCGTATTTCCTGCCACGTGCTCAGCAAGGCAGGACCGTATCGTACATTGTTTCAAATTGGCCGTCACACTGACAAGGACTATTGACTTTTATTCCATCTTTCGTAGTGTTAATCTACACTACTACCTTTCATAGCGAGTTTATAAATATGTGCAATGTACATGCTGACGACCACTTCACTAAATTCTATGAAATCACATGATGTAGCACGAAACATTTTTAAATCGTGATTTTTGAGATTCATTTTCTGGTACTATGTAATTTAAACAGCTTAGATATTTTTTAATAAAGACATATTTATCGAATTCTCATTTTGAAACTACAATTTTACAACAAATTTTATTTCCATTAGAATGTCTTCGGAAAAATATAGCATTTTCCAAGCTTAACTGACCTATAGGTTATATCTGACACTTCATTCAAAAAATTCTATTCTCATATTTCTATTCCAATACGGCACTGCGCGCCCAGTAGCTCTAATCCTAGGATTTCACGACCCTGTTAACTGTCCAAACAAGGCCCGACCCGCGACACTTTACGAGATTCGAGTGTACATTGGATAGTGTAGTATATTAAAAGTAGCTAAAAATAAAATTATTTATTTTATTAAAAAGCATATATTAATGGATAATAAAAACATTGTCAACATTCAAACACATTACACACAATATTTATACATTACAAGAATTCATATAAATTTACTGGAAATAACCAAGGATACATCGACAGTACAGTACAGGTTTCTATAACAGCAATATACTTGGATGTACTCAAGTCAAGGTGAATTGAAATTTTCGTTTCGTGGACAACGGAGAAAGACAGCAGTGTAGTCCCGGTTTCAAGAAGAAATAAAAGTTTGTTTGGTTAACGACGTATTAATTGACAAGACAGATAAGTCAATAAATAAGTCTATAAATATATTTCAAATAAAAGGGTTTTAAGAAGAAGTACCAGTGAGAAAAAGAACCTCACCATACAGAAAAAGAAACAGTTTATAAAAGGGAAGAATCCATAAAGCTGCATTGAGAAAAGAAGTGAAGAGAGGAGATATAGGAAGAACCGTCAACGGAAAAGAAATTACACGTACACACACACACACACACACACAAGGTAAATATTTTGATTTTATGTTCAATATTTCCCAAAATTTATGAATATAATCATTATTTACGAGCTAGACCGGTGCAATTTCCTTTAAGTAATTTAACTAAATCCTCAGTACAATAGACTATCTGTATGACTTATCTGTGCTGCTGCGGTCACACTTGAATTTTTAAAACCAGCTATAATTCTGGTTTCATTAATTCATTGTAGGCCATCGTCAAATTGCTGAAAACCCGGTTCGAGTTAGTGCCTACCTCATTTGGGGCATCGCACACAATCGAAACAAGAAGAAAATTCGCATTTGCCCTCAAAATTGAAAAGCGCTCACCAATACGGCTACTCAAAAATTGGAAAGCATTGCAGATTACATGGAAATGAGTATTCGTCGGTCTTTAGGGTTGGTGGTAACGGATCTGGTGTTAATAGACAACTGAAGATGGTGCAAAAAAATCGACCAAAATCCGATTCTCTCCTCCCTAACTGTTGTACAATGAATAAAAATGATGAGAAAGTCATGCTATACGGCAGATTTGGAACCTTAGGCTCTCTTTAGTATCAATATCTGATGCCCAATGACTTACCTGTTGATTTGTATATTTTCACAACAGAATAAAGCCCATAGATATGTCTTCTGTAGGTAACGATGCTTTCAATTTGGACTCGTCTGTTAAAATATTAGGATTAATTATTCATGAAAATTTAAATTAGTCATAATCATATTGATTATCTGTGTAAATCATTTTCGAAAGTCTATTATATTCGAAGGGAACTAAGAAATACATGCCACTTATAAGGGGTCACCGCGTAATATCCAATACGGATTTCGATCCTATTACGTGTGAGTGTTCTTTGAGACCTCACGAAAGAAAGACTTCCGAGCGTTTATCCGATTGGAGCTTTGTTTTCGAGATATTAAATTCCGAAGCATGAAACGCGCACCCCACACGAGTCAGTACCGAATCGCGTGAACAGAGTCGCACAAGTCGCGATGGCCGGATGGAAAAGGTGACGGACCGAAACGATGTAAGTCCTGGTTTCTATTCTGATTAACTTCCATTTTTTTCTTTTATCTTTTCTCATTGCAAACAGCAGTTCATCATGTTTCAAATGTTTTTAAGATGATTATCATCCAAAATCATGCTCACCGAAAACGAATCGACTGACTCGGAATCAGATGACGAATGACAAATTTGCTTTACATTCTCCGGATTTCCTTCCACTCGAAATCGCCCTTTCATCCTCGCATGGAAGTTTATTGAACAATGTAAGATTATTGAAATTGTTTTTGACTATTGAATTCCAACCACTGATGTTTGTGATGAGGGAAACATTCTCTTTTTGCCGTTCCATCCTTGAATAAAAGTTTATGAAACAAAGCAAAAATGATTTTCGATTGTTTTTAATTATTGAATTCAATCCCACTGATGCTTGCAATGAGAGAAAAAGGGAAAAAATGAAATCAATGAGAATAGAAACCAGGACTTCCATCGTTTCGGTGTGTCACCTTTTCTATTAGGCTATCGCGCCTTGTGCAACTCAATTTACGCGATTCGGCACTAACTCGTGTGGGGTGCGCCTTTCATTCTTCTGAATTTAATATCTCGAAAACAAAGCCCCAATCTGATAAACGCTCAGAGGTTTTTTTCACGAGGTCTCAAAGAACACTCACACGAAATAGGATCGAAATCCGTAATAGACATTACGAGGTGTCTCCTTGTTGGATACATTACTATTAGTTTATCATGCCAATTTCGTTTCCTCTATACGGTATGAAATAATTCATTGGGGCTCGACTTCTGAGGCCCATCGGGTATTCTTCATACAAAAGAGGGCTTTGATAATTCTATTTAATTTTCACTGGAGGGAGTCGTGTAAAGAATATTTTGGGCAAAAATGCTATTAACATTTTATGATATTAATATTTTGGATTTACTTTCTTTTGATTTTAAAAATAAGAATGACTTTCCTGACCAACGAGCTTGGACGTAATGGAAATCTCTGCCTTGTGTGTGTTCGTGTGATTGTATGTATGTATCAACTGTGTTAGTGTGTTCAGTTGGATTTCATGTATAAATTTCGTACCTCGTCTGCACGCCAGTTGGCAAGCAGAAAGTTGAATTTTGGTAGATTTTGATCGATTTTGGAACTCCATGTTCCATTGGTCATTTTGCAAAATGCGAATACCGGTTTTTTATGTAATTTGCTGGACTTTTCCAATTTTCGAACCGCGCCATTTTAACTTTTGGGTACAAATGCGATTTTTCTATCGATCTTTCTATGTCTGCGCGCTATACCTCAAAAAGTCACTAACCCAGACCGTGTCTTCAGCAATTTCACGGTGGCCCATAATAGATTAATACTTAATAAACATTATCCGAGCGAAGAAAAGTTCAACAACTTAGTCAAGCTTTTAATGTAGGTATTAAAAGGCATATTCTCAATAAACAACTTCATCGGTAGCCCTAGGGGAGGACCTTTTATCTTTGAAAATAATATAATGGGCCACGAAAGTGCTTATTGTGTAGGTACCCTAAGGAAAAAGAATAAAACACCCACGCCAATTTACCCAAACTCCTTTATAAAGAGCGTTCTAATCAACAGACGATATTTGTGTTTTTTCTTTTTCATTTTATTCGGAAGCAAAATACAAATAACATCATCATAATTAACGAGTCAAACGAACCCACTACAAATTACGTCATTATCCATACATCCCTTTCGGCTTTATATTCGTCGAACGGCTCCATTGTTCGGCAATATTGCGCGTGAAATTAGAGCGCTTTATTATAAAGAGGAGTTGGAGTGCAGTATACAAAAAGGATAATACATACAATGGCGAGACACTGCCATAATCAGTATTAGCTATTGTGCAGATCGCATCGTCAATAATGTTGACGACCGCACTGATGTCGAGCAACAAAGACCGGGGTGCACATTTGATCGCCGTTTGTTGGGGTAGTGCACAAATTAAGCGAGGGCCAGACACTTATAATGTCAATACGACCGAAGGCGCCAGGAAGCAATCAACAAATATTCTCGTTAAATATGGACGTAGATATAAACATGGGTTTTGGGACATGGAAATCGTCCTGAAAATAAAGCAGGAAGTGCGATTTTTCTTCACCGTTTCGTTCGATTTCTTTTTATCCAACAAGTACGGGGGACGTTCTTTCTTCCCTGGCCCTCTCTGTTAGGTCATCATAGTTATCAATAAAATTTTGTTTGACATTTTAAGCTAGGTTACATCTTGATGATCGTGTTAGCGCGTTCCTTAGCTACTACGGGAAAGAATCAGAAACTAAGACATAGAAACCCACCTTTTCAATTTCAAGTTAGCACTAATCATTCTTAAAATAGCAGTAAACAATTTCAATTTGGCACTAAACAATTTCAGACTCATTCTTAACAAATTGAAGTTGGCAGTAAACAATTTTAGAATGGCATTTAAGTTCAACTATTAAAATAGAATGTGAAATACTGTTATTGACACATTACTGCATTTATTGTATATACGAGGATGGATCAATAGGTGCGCCAGTTTATCAGAAATTTTTCTTTTATTTTTGAACATAATTTCCTTTTAGGAGAATACACTTTCCCCAACGTCCCTGCCTTTTAAATCCAGTTTTAAAAATACAATTTATCAAACTCTTCAAAATAAACTTCTATTTCGACGATGACCTCCTCGTTTAAGGCTAATTCTTTCGCGCCGAGCCACCTTTCCATATTGGGAAACAGAAAGGAATCTCAGAAAAACGATTCAAGCGAGTACGGTGGACACGGCAGCAATTCGTAACACAGTTCTTGGTAGCGACGATTCAAGATGATTGAGTTGGTACGTTGTCGTGATGAAACAGCACTTTCTTCTTTGCCAAGTGTTTGTTTCAATTTCTCTTTGAGTTGGTCCAATGATTCATTGTAGTACTCCCCAATTGTAGTGCATCCGTTTCCCACAAAGGCTATAAGGATTATTGCCTTTGCATCCCAAAATCATATCCGTGACCTATCAGGCCGACTGCACCATTGGCCTTCTTTGGAACAGACTCGTCTGGAAAAACGCATTGTTTTGATTGGTCGTTTGGTCTCTGGAGTATAATAGTGAGTCCAGATTTCATTAACGCTGACGACTACACGTAAAAACTGCGAATTTCGTCCAAACACTGCTTGTAAATTGACGGGTGTATCCCTTTATTATTTGAACTGAGCAATCGTGGCACTCACCAAGCCGACAGCTTTCTCGTTCTTAACTTATCATGTAAAATGTGTATTAGCGTTCAGTACGACACACCTACGGCATAGCAGATACCATAGGTATTAAGAACCATCTCGCATATATAATCATTTTTTATTTTATATCAATTTTATTTCACGAGAAATCTACTAGAGTTAAGTTTTGTATTTGGAAGCATACCTTAAGGGTTTCCGACCGGCTTTAAATTTTATATATTGTATTTAAATCTTTCATGTTTGCGAGACATCACGTTTAGAAAGCTAGCCTGATAGTACATCATAAATACCATTGCGAACCCCAAGTTCACCGAATTGTTCCGTATTTTACAATTTGCCACTGCATCCTGTCCTAGCTTTTTGATAATAAATAACTCTAATTTCATTTGGACTTAACGCAAAAATCCTCTCAAACAATAAATACTTTACCATTTAAGGGGAAAGTACCTCCTTCTGAAAATTCCAAATTTTATGGAACACTCCCAGGTAGGGTCACTTCTATTGACCAATAATACATTCTATTTTTCAAATAAATCATTTTTGCAACGCCCACTGAAAGTTAACTTTTTGAAGAAATAGCAAGAAGTAAGGGACTACAAGTTTGTCAGAGAAAACAGACAGTCGCATTCAAAAACACTGTTTCCATCTTGCAGTGAGCAGATCAACAGTTAAGCTCTGTCAACTGTTTTTTAAATTTAGATTTAAGTTCACCGCTTATGTTTTATTTGTTAAGTGTACAATTTATTCATTTGTTTTTCTGATTAATATACTGTAAACAAAACAGTGCATTATTCCACGCATCCTTAACCTTTAAATTAAGGGAATGAAATCAACTGCACAGTCGATCGTTTCCGTAATCAGCAGAAGCGAAAGACACTTCCTTCAAACCAGGAGGGGCAACTTCCTTCGACGATCTGCAAGAATCATGTCCTTGGCCTTTCCAACGATTTCCTCAGTAACCAGATCTGCTGTTCGACCTGGACGCTCCTCATCAAAGAAAGATGTACGGGCACGTTTAAATTCAAAAATCCAAAGCAAATCACGGATCGAGATTGTTCTTTTCTCCATTGTATTGAAAAACACCAAATACTTTAATATAAATCATGAATCAGTCTAAAATTTTATATGGCGTCATTTGATAGATGGTAGTGTACCATAGTACTACAAACTTTCCTCAACAATGTCACCTTTTGAAACACCGGTATTTATTGATCTACCTTCGTATAGAAAAGTTCAGTTACAAACTTGAATATTATACCCAATGCCATCAACTAACTGTTCTTTCATTAACGCTTCAAGATCAGAAAATCTTTTATGCCATGTTACAAACTGGTTATTAGTTACTATAACATTTTGATATCCAGGTAAAAGCAGGTGACAAATAATTTGAAATTGAGTATCGTGTATGTTATTATTAACATGGCGCCGTGAAAGCGTGCTGGGCCTATAACCTATTATTCTATTGTATAACTTATATAAAAAACGCTTAGCAGCTAAGTGTAATTGTTGGTATTCTTGAGATTGTTCTTTTTTGTTTTTTTATTTAGCTAAGTTTAGCTTTATATTTTGTTTTTCTGAATTTTGTATTTAGTTTTTATAAACCTCTGTGACATGATTAATATGGATATAAAGCATGCCAATAAAGGTTCTATAGACATTTTATTGTTTGATAACTTATATTTTATTCTGGTTAATAACATACCATTACTCCAAACATAAAGGACTTCGATAACTATTGCTTGCATTACTGCCAAGCTTATATCAAAATAGATTTTTTTAACTTTTTATCATTTCTACCAACAGAAACAAGCTGCGGGCCTAAGAAGGAATCCTGGGGAAGAATTAGTTGCGAGTACCCGTTGCGGATAAACGTATCCAAGGTCTGCTAGTATCGGGAAACTGCATCGTAGTCACGGAAGCAGCTACGACATCTCGTTCCGATTTTAGTCAACAACCTAAACCCGGAAATATTCGAGAAAATGTTTTAGGAATCGATTTTCACTGCTGCAAAAATGTATTATTTCTAAAGGGGAATACTTTGAAAAAATGGAATTAAAGTTGTTTTGTCAATATATTGTATATTACTTTATCACGCTGAATAGAAACGAGGGTTGTCCTCCTCGTCGATTCTTGACATAATATATGTGCATATTTTATGCCGGCATATGTATCTACCTTATTTCAAAAAAGGGATGCAAAGAACTACCTAGAAATCGATTTTTCCTCGAAGAAAGGTATCTTCGTTTACGTCGCGTATTGTTGGTACTGCGATAAAATGAAATATTGAGCTGGTTGTTAGTGGAACTGAACCCCAGAGGGGAAGTCACCGCAACGAACTTTATTAAAAAGAAGCTTACGTAAGAATCTTGCATTGTACGCTTCTCTCCTATGAGCAACTGATTGAACGCCGCGCGTCGTGCTTTCCAATAACGAATCGAACCCAATTTGATGGTCTCGGTAGATATTACCGATGTTGTGTGATAAATAAATAAATAAAAATCCCCATTGAGTGTGTTGAACGAAAACTTTCTTATGATGTTAAATAAACCGAACAGCATCTAAAATATTTATTTGTTAGTGTTTTCAAAATAATAGGAATGTTACAAATGTTCTACGAAGTTGCCTCTATAGTTCAATTGCGTAAAACTAATGTTATGCTATTGATCAGAGACCAGTCTTGATACGTTTATGCAACCATGTCGTGCAATATTGTTTAGTATACTTCAGCTGCATGACTGATAGAGACTTATTTCTGCACTACTGATTTTGCAATCATGGAGGACGCGACTAATTATAAGTCACAAACAGCTATCGTTTTCTTATTATTTAAAGAGTGTGCGATACATTCAAAAATAATTCAACGTCTTCAACTTCAAGAGGTTTTAGCACGTTCCGGCAAGCAATGTTGTCAACAGGTAATAGCTACTGATGAAGCGTGGATAGCTTACTACAATCTCAAGACCAAAAGCAGTCGAGAAAATAGCGCAAGCAAGAAAAAGGGCCACCGATTAAAATACTGGGAGTTATGTTGGTTGGAAAAGCAATGCTGACTGTATTCTAGGATTACGAGGGGGATAATGTTTATGGATTACACAAATCTACGACAAATTTGATGTTTAGAAATTACTACATTTCCTCGGGTGATTTGGACCTTTTAATCTTGAAAATAACATCCTTGTTTTTCCATCACGTACAGTTTGTTTTATAAAACGAGTACTTGGTAAAATTGATCGAATTCACAAAATTCATGATATCCTAAAAAGTTAAACTGGTAACGTTGTTAATAAAATAAAACCTGGGGGACTCACTATAACATCCGTTGGATCTGGAGAATTATATTTTGTTAATCGCAGACCGATATACTGTACTGACGAGTCCTAATAAGGACGAAACTAATTAGTTTGCAGTTGTGGTCTGCGATTGACAAAGCCTAAGTCTCCTGACGGATTATTGGCCTATGCTAATTGTGCTTACTTTAAAATCTTTTGCACAGTTACTTCTTAAATCCCCATTTATACATCTTCTTTATTATATCCACATTTTATTTTATTAACATTTTTGCTCTAGAAAATAGTTTACTATTAGTAAAATTGTATTATATTCCCAATTATTTTACAATGCGTCGATATTTGTCTTCAGTCTGGATTTGGCTGTATTATAGCGCGTATCGATTTTAGATTTTTGTGTTTTCGGAGATATTTGTTCGCGGTTTGTTAATTTAGATGATGGAAAGACGGGGACACGTTGGGAAAAACGACACGGAGTTCACTTACTTGGAGTTTGTGGTAAAAATGCATCAAGAGGATCCTACAGTAGCTACTGTTTTTTCCAAAAAAGAATTGAAAAATCATTGCTGCTAATAATCTAAGTTCGGAGCAAGTCTTCAACAAAACTGGCTTAAACCTTAAACTTTTGTCCAGGAAAACTTTCGCTACATCAACGGAAAAATGAGCCCCAGGCTTTAGAGTCAGTAAAGAAAGAATCACGGTGGCGTTGTGTTCTAATGCTTCAGGAACTTATGTATACGTTACCATCCTTTGTTATTGATAAATCAGCAAAATCCAAAACATTTAAGAACTTGAACATGCTAGACCTCCCATTATACTACCGGGCACAAATATCGGCTTGAATGGACACATATTTATTCAGAAAGTAATTCATTTAGGAATTCGTCCCAAAAGTGACAAATTATCCATCGAGTTTGAACTTACCTGGCAAAATACTTCTTGTACTTGACAATGCGCCAACTCACTCGCAAAATCTTGAATGTGCAGGTGCAAGTGACATAACACCTGCTACCTCGCGTGACAAACCTTCAATGACCAATGAACTAAGATGTAATAGAATGTTTTAAGAGAAAATATCAAACTGGACAATGACGAAAGGACAGATTTTATAAAAGCCCTACAGACAATGAACACGGAAGACGTTATTTATATGGTAGCCAAAGCCTATGATGAAATACTGCCATCAACAATAGTGAAGTCTTGGAGAAAGTATGGCTAAATGTAGAAGAAATCGTTGCAAAGAAGTGAAGACAACAATGCAGCATACGAGCCTATTTTCTGAACCAGCAGACAGGGCAGCTTCGTTGTGCGACCTTGGACTATTGTCTAACTGTAAAAGCATTGTTAAACTGGAGAACGACCAAAGCGCAGATTTTATAAACGCGCTACAGACAATCAACATGAAGGACGTTTCTTAAATGGTGGCCAAAGCCTATGATCAAATACCGCCATCAACAATAGTGAAGTCTTCGGATAACTGAAAAGAGCTGTTATTCACCCGAAAAACAAAGAAAAATGAAGCTCCCATGGAAGAGGAAGAATATGACGGGGCTAGAATGAGCCATGCTGAAGAAAGAGCAACACTGCCACTTTCTGCTACAACAGACAGAGGCAACAGCAGGTGATATTATGTTTGTAAAAAAGTCAAGTTTGCTCATAAAAAGCCAATCGAAAGGAAACTTCAGACAAAAATAACTGACTTCTATTAACCTTCCTATACTCACGTCAAAATATGAAACACATACTATACTATATAAGTCGGTCCCACAGACCGTATGCGTGAGTATAGGAAGGTTAAAGTTAGGTACATACATATTTTATTTTCGTAGGGCAATAAAATTTCAACAATCTTAAATTAGTTTTTAATTTTGTGTTTTGGGTAAGTATTAAGTATGCCTAGTTTAATTTCTGTGTACAGTAAGAGGTGCTTAAAACATTGCTTATAAAGCCCTTCTAACTAATGTCAATGTATGTACATACATACAGCCCTTCTACACATATATATACGTATCTATAGGGATAATTGGTCTTTCTTGCCTTTATTCGATTCGTTCCCGAGGTGGCCGAACTAGAGAGAGTCTTTAGTTAATTGCAAAGTCAGCGTTTAACGAATGTTTGCTAAGTGTAAATGTAATAACCTTTGTATTTTTCCCTTTGTGGGTACACCTTTTTACCGAGTTTTAGTTATGTTACGTTTATCAAATGCCCTGATGAACTCCTGGGCGAGAAGTGAGTGTTATCCATGTGTCATTTCCTTAAGCATGAATGTAAGTATATGAAAAGTTTCGCTGTTGGACCTGGCAGAAAGCTACATCCATAAAATGAAATGAAGAAGAAGAACTAGAGAGAGTTTACTGTACTGTATATGTGTTTTTCTTTCATAATCAGGTCCCCGAAATTCTATAAAATTAGTTGTTGAAATCAAAACATCTTTCAAAAACGCTTTTTAATAGACCTGTATTATCTAGCGAAAGATACTACAATCAACGGAAAATATGATTAGTTCTTTATCTAGCCCAGAGGTCTCCAAACTTTTCGGCCTTGGGGCCATACTGATTACGTCAGTGAGTTTTCTGCGTATTATACTTGTCATTAGCTTTACCTAGCAAGTAAATACATCCGAGTTATTATCATTCTGTGTTTTTTATCCAACTTATCAACAATAAGTTATTAGCTGTCGCGGGCCGGATTGATGAGACTGGCGGGCCGGATTTGGCCCGCGCACCGTAGTTTGGAGACCCCCATCTAGCCCATTGCGACATGTGCGGTGCAAGAAACGGCCTGGGAAGCTACATAAACATGAGTTATTGGAACAGGAAAGACTCTATACCGCACGAAGGACGAATTCTGAACGAATTACGCTAGAACCTCCACATCCACCCTATTCGCCAGACCCCAGTGATTTTCATCTGTTCCCAAATTTGAAAGAACCATTGCGGAGTGTTCGATTTGGGACTTTAAATGAGGTAAAAGTTGCTATAAATAGGTGGATTGCAAAGACTCTGAAAATGTCCTTTGAGAACAGTTACAGAAAAAAATAGTTTCAGGTTTGGGGTCAGCGTATTCATATAGATGGAGATTATATCGAAAACCTACATTATAATTTTGAATGTATATATATATATATATACAGGGTGATCATTTGAAAACTTCCAACCTTGAAGAACTCTTTAATTAATAAAATTATCAAAAATCACTAAAACAGGTCAATGTTATTTTGAAGGGGGACATTTAATAACCTATTCCAATCACTTGGGAAACGTTCACCCTCCCTTTCAGCTACCCCCATCCCAAAATTTTAAATGGCACTACCCCATATGTGATACATCATTTTAAAGGGTATAAAATTCTCAACATTTTAAAGCAAAGAAAATTAAAATCGGCCGAGCCGTTCATGAATTAGAGACAAAAATGTATTAAACCGGAAAATTAACTGACAAACGTTGACGATATCGATAACAATCACCTATTTATGAACACAACACTTATTTAATCTACCTGATTATTTAATCTATCTAATTACGTGTCAGATTACGTGTCTTGATAATGCCCATTTTGAGTGGTTGATCAAGCCATCTACCTACGTTTTGCTTTGAAACAAAAGAACGTGCGTCGTACAAGTTCAAAGTGTCAATTGTTGTAGAATTCAGGAATTAAATATCGCCGCTTCAGATAACTTTAGATTCCTTTGATTTGGGGTAGCGTTTGTGCTAATTGTGTCACTAAAATGACATACACTTTAGAAGAGAGAATTGAAATAATTTTCATTTATGGAGCTGAAAGTCAGTGTGCTCGACGAACAGCCAAGGAATTTAATGCAAGACATCCAAATAACCATGTATCCCATCGATACGTTTTAGATTTGGTAGGAAAATTTAAAGAAACTGGATCAGTAGCAAATAAAAAAGGACACAACCTCGAATTGTGAATGGGGACTCTCAAATAGAAATATTAGGACAATTTGCTGCAAATCATACGAGCTCAATTCGGCAAGTGTGCAACATAACTGGTTTTTCGTATGGGTCTGTTCAGAAAGTTTTAAAACTTCATAAATGGCATCCATACAAACTTCAAAATCACCAAGCTCTAAATGAAGATGATTTCGATAGACGACTTCAATTTTGTGAACAAATGACTGTGATGATAAATACCACTCCAAATCTAATTCAAAATATTTGCTTCAGTGACGAATGTACTTTTTTTTGAATGGCTATGTTAATCGTCATAATTGTCGTTATTGGAATAATGAAAACCCGAGTCTATTTAGAGAAACGCATACTCAGTGGCCACAAAAAATTAATGTGTGGGCTGGTATACTGGGGGACTCGGTCATTGGTCCGTTATTTATTAATGAAAATTTAAATGGTACTATTTATCTCAATATGTTGGAAGATGTCATAGATCCCTTGATTACGGAAGCAATAGAAAATCAAGTAGACGACGAAGGAAACTTAATTTTGGATGAAAATCAAGTTTATTTTCAGCAAGATGGTGCCCCACCACATTTTGTGGTACCAGTTCGAAACTGGTTGAATAACAAGTTTCCAGAGAGGTGGATTGGAAGAAGAGGAGCAGTAGAGTGGCCAGCAAGATCTCCTGACCTTCACCCCCTCGACTTTTTCCTTTGGGGCCACCTTAAATCCGTCGTCTATAAAACTCCCCCAGCCAACATCGACGAACTGAAACAACGAATAACATCCGAATGCCGATTGATTCCGCGGCGAGTTTTCGAAAATGTTAGAAGAGAGTTTGAACATAGGCTTTATCATTGCCTAACAACCAATGGAGCGCAATTCGAGCATCTATTACGATAAATTTAATTGTTTACGGTTTTGAGTTTTAGTTTTAGGTAATTTGTAAACTCTTGTTAATTAATGAAAGTTTATTTTGCATTGTTGTAGTTAATTATTTGCAACTGTTGTGTTCATAAATAGGTGATTGTTATCGATATCGTCAACGTTTGTCAGTTAATTTTCCGGTTTAATACATTTTTGTCTCTAATTCATGAACGGCTCGGCCGATTTTAATTTTCTTTGCTTTAAAATATTGAGAATTTTATACCCTTTAAAATGATGTATCACATATGGGGTAGTGCCATTTAAAATTTTGGGATGGGGGTAGCTGAAAGGGAGGGTGAACGTTTCCCAAGTGATTGGAATAGGTTATTGAATGTCCCCCTTCAAAATAACATTGACCTGTTTTAGTGATTTTTGATAATTTTATTAATTAAAGAGTTCTTCAAGGTGGGAAGTTTTCAAATGATCACCCTGTATATATATATTTCGTGACCTTTTATACTTATCTTATATGATAGATCTCTACCACTAATAGGTCAATAAAACAAGGCTGGTTTGAACGATAGTTATATTTTCAGAACGTTTACAAACGTGTTCGGAATACCTTCTTCAGTGAAAATATAACTAGCAATTTGTTAAAATGACATTTGCATTTCTTAAGAAGGAAACCTTTGGCTAGGTTTTTAAATTTGGGTTTTCCCTAGTCCTTGAACAGAATTGTTAAGGTTTCGACAAAGATTTTTTGATATAAGGTTTTACTTAATTTGCATGTATGTTTACACATTAATTTAGTTTTTATAATTTATATACATATATATAAAAGTTGGTTACAGATCCTGTATATCAAGAAATCATAGTCATTAGTTATTTTGTTGATAGTTCCCAAATAAAAAACAAATGTTTGTTTATACATTTATCTAGTTATATTTTCACTGAAGAAGGTATTCCGAAAACGTTTGTAAACGTTCTGAAAATATAACTATCGTTCAAACCAGCCTTGTTTTATTGACCTATTAGTGGTAGATCTCTATCATATAAGATAATTATAATTTTGATGAAAATTGAAATAGAAAAAGATAGCCAAATTGCTAGGACTTTGTTATACAGTATTCCCCGTACGAAGACGGAAAAAATAGTCAATCATTCTCGAAAAACCAAAAAAAAATCCATGCGTCGGCGTATTTTGCGTTCATTAACGAAGTGATTATCGCCACGACACACTTAATTTTTTTTTCTCTGGAAGAAAGCAAAATATCTCAAATGAAAAACAAGAAAAATTGGTTCAAAATTATCGACACCGATTTATTTCCAATGATGTTTGCAATGTAGTGTTGATTATCAGAAAAACATCCTGTTTAATATAATGGGGTTTAATCCCCATACATCGGCGCATAGGTATTCAGTACACACGCGTAATTATTTTATGAATCCATTAAAGCTACTAAATCTGATATTATAGAGATTTT
This sequence comes from Chrysina gloriosa, assembly GCA_038088585.1. Taxonomy (NCBI): domain Eukaryota; kingdom Metazoa; phylum Arthropoda; class Insecta; order Coleoptera; family Scarabaeidae; genus Chrysina; species Chrysina gloriosa. The sequence continues at coordinate 8,592,620 of CM076090.1, read as the reverse complement.
GTAACTCGAACCGTACTGCTCGTTACAAATCCATTAAATATTTAAAAGCCTTATGAATTTATAAATCCCTGAAAGGATCGCTAATTAATAGAACATCAAGGAATATCATTACAGGATAAATAAGTTGTAATCAGTATATTTTGACAAACAATATCATGGAAAGATACCAAAAATTTAAAAAATATTCCAAGTAATATAGAAAACTTTATTATTCCAAGACTTTTTTGTTATGTCTCAAAGATTAAAACCTAAGACTTTAATAGGAATCAAAGGTTATACATAGTACATTTTTTCTTTATTAAAAAAATGCAACTTACATTTTTCTCACGACAACTTCATCCACAAATCTTCCCTCATTAATAAGCGATCGTCGCCTACGAACATCGAAATCGAACCCGGAACGTCCTCAACGCGTCACGTGCTTTCGCCAACCCTCAAGTCCACAAGTGGTTCGAACCGAAACTGAGTGGTAACTAGCGGCTAAAAAGGGCGATGCTTCGGCGTTCCGCAAAGAGCGGCGCGTGCTCAGGTGTCCTGCATCTATACTGACTATGTATAACATTTCGATGTTTCAAGGATTGTACATAAAAGTATATTTTTATGATCCTCTAGTTCTTCACAGATAACAAAAGGATGATGGTTCTTCTTAATGTCGTTAATTATCGATTAAACATTGAACAAGAAATCTCAAGCGAGCTTTAGGTCATCGAACACGCTAACGATTTTCTTTTTATTTATGCCATCGTTTTCTAAGTTTTTCTGTGAATCTCATTATACGTTTGTCTGATGTTATAACCTACTTATACCGCCGTTTTCCTGTTGATTGGTAGGATTGTTGTATTTATTTTGAAGCTTCCTGCCTTGTTTTACATAAATGGTCGTTTCGTCGGACCCATTCCCTCAAATTCCACTGATTGCTAACACTATCATATCGGTAAATGTTTACTCGTATCTTACCGAATGAACGGTGATTCTAAATTCTATTCATGCAAACTAAACTTCCCACTTTACAACTCCGAGCCATATTTTTCCACCTATTAGGAACAGAAACTAGTTTGCATGAACTGAATTTAAGTTCATTCGGCAAGATACAGTTTGAAGATGCTAACCCCGTTACTAGCGAAACACGTGTTACCATATTTAATTAAATAATTGTGTGGTAGTGAGTTTACCGACGTGATATTGTGTTGGGATCAATACCAACGAGGTAACTAATAAAATTTCTTTCAAATCTAATTTCTGCGCACTCCTTTGTACTACACCACAGTCTTTGCAATCACTAACCATTGACTGCTGTTTTGCAAAATTTAATCTGATCTTCTTTGATCTAACGATGTACCGTCTGTGCACTCTTTCGGTTTTCACCTGTTGATCATCTGGTAATTCAAGAAGACTAGAAGATGGGTAATTTCTTTCAATCCTGTATCGTCCTTCGATTTCTTATGTCCTAATTGTAGACCATGCAGCAAATGATAGAAGTTGGTTCGAAGTCATCTCCTAGTACTGCTATCCAAAGTTGCTGCGGAGATGTCAGAAAAGCTGCATCTAGCTTTTTCTTTCCCGTGATGGGCGACGAATACTTTCTATCACTCGTTTATTCTCTATTATCCTTGATCCTGTTATATACACTAGATCGGGAAGACCTTCAAGAACGTTCCATCTCAGAAACAAAAGAGATGGAGCCAATTCTCTATTCAAGTTCATCTCTGACTATACCGTACTGATGAGTACTAATAACGACGAAACTATAGGCTACGGTTGCAGTCCAAGATTAATAAAGCGCGATTCCCTCATAATTCATCACGGAAATTATGTTGTATGGGTTCCAAGTAGTGCACAAATACATTTCAGATTTGGTTGAACTGAGTGTAAGTTACTTCTGCAAATTACCCTTGCGCTGATTCATCCATGAACTACTCTCGTACGTGAGATTTATATTGATTTCGGTATTGCCGTATCGTACTATTTCGAGAGAATGCATGAACATGCGGCAAAGATATAACAAAACAAAGACTAGCAACTATCTTCACGCTGTCGAAATGAACGTGAAGCAACACCGTACGTGATTTCGTGCAGATTCTCTTTGCAAAAATGTCCAATGTAAAAGGTCGTTCAATGTATGTGCGATTACATTGAATAAATACGTTTCGTGATGTAGGGGAAGGCGGGGTATGATGACGAAAGGGGAAAGATGACGCATTCAGTATTTCTCACATTTTATCACTGATAGCAGCACGTCCCAGCGTGCATAATAGCCACTATAGTGATGGAAAATGTTACACACTAAGATAAACAAGCGTGCGTGCACGTTCAAGTAAGGTTTGATAAAAAGTTGATGCACAAGGTATTTCATTGTAATTTTTGAGGGTCAAAACGCAGGGAATCAGCATTCTACGGTAAGTTTTTCAACTTCTTCTCCACAATATTCTGAAAGTAAAACTCAATAGCTACTAATTCATAGGAGACCCATTTCTTTTACAATAGTTTTGGTTAACTGTAAACGGTGTTTTGATAAAAATGGCGTGAGGGGGAAAGATGGCGAATTTTAATCACCATTTTAGAATTCTGATTCTGCGATACCACCTACTGCAAATGATTATCATGCAAACTAGCAACCTCAACCACAGCTTGCCTCCCAAACTATCTCTCAATCTAGAGATCTAACTCCATCTACTTCTTTCGCCCTTCCTCCACTTCTAGTGGTAAATAAAAAGAAAACCAATGAAGAAATTGCCGTCGTTTCTTTTATTAGGAACTCTTTTAAAAGAGGGCTGGAACCGAAAAAGAAGGAGCAAGATGACTTAGAGCTGAAAAGACAGAAAAGATTGACTGAGAAGGCAAACAAGAAACAACTCACGACGTAAATTGGACTTCCCTTCACCTTCTGACGACGAGTCATTTCATCCCGTACCTTACATCGACACTGATTGATATGGACCCGCCGAATTTCGATGAAGACAAATTGTGCATCATATGCTCAGAAGAAGGCAAAGATAAACTGTGGTACCAGTGCTTCAAGTGCTTCAAGTGCTTCAAGTGGCCTCATTCCGAGTGTTCCGAATGAGAACAGAGAGAGGCCAGCCATAGATCCTATAAATATCTTTTACGTTACATTGTATTTTACAGTTTCAAAGTTTTATAGAAGTTCTTTTTCTTTTGTTTTTTATTGAAGTTCCTTATTAATAAAGGATTTTTTATATTTTCACATCCCAGGTTTTGTTCGTAATCTTACAAAATCAGTATCGAGTGTCTGCATCTAGTGACCGACTCTTTCTTCCTTTATTTTCAATGCAATGCCTTAGTCTTCCTTACTAATTACCATTGTGTTGGCCTTTTTGCAGTTTAGAAATTGATTTTGTTCCTCTAGTGCCTTTACCCAAATGTTTAGATTTTTCTTTAAGTTCTATTCTGATTTAGGCAGCTAAATACCATCCGCGAATGCACAGGTTTCCTCATTTGCTAGCTATACAAGGGGTACTAGGAAAGGAGTCTACTTGTTGGTGCATGCTGAGACATATTCATACTCGCATAGAAACCGTTGCGTCAAATCGGTGGATTCAGCTATTCGTTAATAGTGATAGTGCAAAGCGCTTGCTATGGCACTGGGGTCACGACATGAGGTACGGCCAGTTTTACACTTGGTGATTTTGTCCATATCGTACAATTCAGAAGGAGAAATTTCACTTTAGGAGACGCTGAGGAAAGCGGAAAGGCCCCAAAGTCAGTTTCGGAGGAAAACGTTACTGCTGCGAGGAAAATGGTTGACGAAGACACGCGAGTGACTTACCAGCAGATTGAGGATACCTTAGGGCTAAATGCACTAGCAATTCGTTCGATTCTGCATGATCATTTAAACGCGAAAAAACTTTCTAGTCTGCGAGTACCGAGTGAGTAGTCTGACTAAAGAGCAGATGATACAACGTCTGACATGATGCTGGGAGACACCAAAAATGTTTGACTAGGGACAATCTCGGTATGTGAACAACATTGTGACTGGTGACGAGACTTGGCTGTACTATTATGATGTGCTGACCAGGACTCAAAACAAAGTTTGGGTCTTTGATAGTGAGGATACACCCATAGCTGTCAGAAAATTCCGGTCAGTGAAGAAGAAAATGATCATAGAATAAATCACAGAAGACACACAGCTAAGTGGTACACTGAACAGTGCCCGCCTAAATTCATCGAATCTATGAAGAACCTGCGATCAAATTCGAGAATGAACACCTGGTTCCTTCATCATGACAACGCTACAGCTCACCGCATGAAAGCCTGCACCGAATATTTGACCTGAACTGACTGAAACTTCTTGAACATCTTCCTTACATCCTTAATCCAGGCCTTGTTCCCTACAACTTTGCTCTGTTCCCGCATGCGAAAATGATGTTGAAACGGAAGCAGTTATCCAGTGATTGGGGCTTGGGACAACGGGTGTGCCTTATTCCTTAGTGAAGCTTGGCAGATGTGATTTCTCCATCTTAGTTTTGAAAGATGGAATGTTGTATTGAATGCGGTGGAAATTGTGTTAAAAGAATTAAATAAATAAAGCTGTATTGCAAAACTTTCCTAGTACCCTTTGTATATAATATACATATACCTGATATTTACTAATTCACAAACTTTATAATTACATAATCACATATATTTCAATTAAAAGGACGAGAAACGTCAGATTCGCAGTAACAACAGAAGGAATTTTAATTGGAAGGCCCTCAAAGCAGCTTTCATGCAACATTACCCGTGCTCCTACATAAACACGTATTACATGAACCATTTTCCCGGAAGGTTTCAATTAGGATTCGTATCCGTATTTGTTTTTACGGTTGGACCTGTTTCCGAAAACATATCTATAAACGATGCTTCGTACGCTGCGCAAACATACAAATAAACGAGATTTCAATTAAATTAACGGAAAGCGTGAAGAACGAAACGGACTTGTAAAAAAAAACTAATTCGTAGAATTACTGTGTTAATTAACAATTGGTGTGACAAAGTTTACTTTTAGTAAAACGGCCGAATAAACGTTAACTAATGAGAGGAACGCGCAATGCAATCAGTAAATTGACGGGGAGATATAAATTTGTATTCGATAGAATTGATACAATTCACAATTTTGAGTTCTCGATGATCCAAAACAATACGAAGAGATTTTTCTAAATTTCGCTGAAGATGTGTATTAAATCCGGTACAATAAGGAAAACCGTGTACATTTTGGAAAAACTTTGAAGAAACCTTTAACCATTGGAACATAAAAAATAATTAAAATCTGAAAGAAGTAGTTTCTTATTTTCCACAAATAATGCGTTGAGCTATCTCCGTTGCTTAAATATTCAGTAACACGCCGTAGCTTCGAATCTAAAGGTTTTACATACTATATGCCAGCTTCGTTCACTGGATCCCAAGTAATCTGCACTTCACTAAACAGAGCTTTCAAAGTCAACGATGGTTTGACTAAATTTCTTCACCTCCTAACGATTATATCTCATACACACGTTCTATAGAGAATGGTTGACCCGGCTCTCTTTAGGTCTGTGAAGTTGGCACCACAATATAGAAAAAGAATCCTTGGAGATGACATATTTGTTTAACCATTTTTGACCATGTTTGACCACAAAATAGTTTTGTTTGAGCACCCTTCATTATCGAGAAAATCGTTTGACCACCTTTGACCACCATTTATTCATAAAAAGTGTTTGGCAAAATGGATATTTTCAGATTGGGAAAATCGTTTAGATAATCATTTGACCATATTTGACCACCTCATTATTTATCACAGCTATTTTTCTCAGGATTAAAGTCGATACTGAGCGGGACAACGTTTAACCATGTTTGACCACCTCATGAATTTTTAGTTAAGAGTAACAGAAATTATTTATTTATTGAACAAGATTATTCAATGTAGATATTCAAGGATTTAAGGCCAAAACCGTACAGAAAATCGTGGTCAAACATGGTCAAACGTTGTTCCGCTCAGTATCGACTTTAACTCCGAAAAAAACTTTGATAAATAATTTTTGGTATATAAATAATTTCTGTTATCACTTAATGAAACTTCAAGCAATGGTCAAACGTGGTCAAACGATTTTCTGTAGGGTTTTGACCTTAAATCCTTAAATATCTACATTAAATAATCTTTTTCAATAAATAAATAATTTCTGTTACCCTTAACTAAAAATTCATGAGGTGGTCAAGCATGGTTAAACGTTGTCCCGCTCAGTATCGACTTTAATCCTGAAAAAATAACTTTGATAAATAATTTTGGTATATGAATAATTTCTGTTATGCCCTAACGAAATTTCAAACGATGGTCAAACGTGATCAAACGATTTTCTGTACGGTTTTGACCTTAAATCCTTAATTATCTACCTTGAATAATCTTTTTCAATAAATAAATAATTTCTGTTACTCTTAACTAAAAATGCATAAACTGGACAAATAATTATCTATAGAGATCGACGGTTTTGACTACCAATCTGAAAATGTCCATTTTGCCAAACAACTTTTACGAATAAATAATGTTTTTACAAAAAGAAAATTCTCGACAATGAAGGGTAGTCAAACAAAACTATTTTGTGGTCAAACATGGTCAAAAAATGGACAAACAAATATGTCGTTTTCAAGGACTTTTTCTATTTTGCAGTGTCAACTTTACAGACATGTTCTCTTTGCAACAGTTGAACGTAGTCCTTGCAATGCCAAGGGGGTGACGAAGGGGGCTCAACCCCTCTGTTTATTCTTCTGGCCCGCCTAGCCAATGTAATAATACAGGAAATTTATTTCATTTTAAATCTACAGATTTATCAATAAAAAGGATATCTTAATATTCCACAATGACGCCGGATATATTTTCCATATTTTTACCGCTTTGATGGAAATTTTTATATTTGTTTTTAATACCAGATTCACGTTATCAAAAAATAGTACGTGCCAGAGAGGGATGTTTTTGTGATTTTAGATTTGTTATGACGTTTTCAGGTATTGAAACTGCAACAGCGGTTTAGTGAAAACGGTCTGCTTAAAAATTCACTTCAGGTAGTCGAAGTTTTGGATTATAATGATATTGGTTATTTATCTTTGTTTGACTTCAGTCAACATTTCAATGTTGCATATGGAAAAGTTACTACAGAAATTTACTAATAAGAAAAATTGAAAAATTCCATTGTATTAAATCATTCATTTCAAAATATTTTTTTAGGTCAACATTTTGGACTATTACCAATAAATTGACTGTTTACTCACAAACGCTTTTTGCACATTTCTCATTGGTCATACATATCAATGCCATTTTCAGTCGCCTTTTCCATAACCCAATCCATTATAATTGGAAACAACTTTGGAGACAAGATGCACCCTTGTTTAACTCCACTTTTTATGACTATTGCATCTGTTATTGTCCCCAAGTGTTTTAGTCTTGCTCTATATTCTTCATAAAATAGTTTAATTAGATTAATGAATTTACTTGGTAAGCCGTATAATCTTAGATTTTTCCACATTTGTCCTCTCTTTACGCGATCAGAACTTTTCTCGAAGACAATGAAACTCAAATATATGTTCTTTTGCCACTCACTTGCTTGTTCTAAAATAATTTTTAGGGTACAAATGTGGCCGATCGTAGGACTTTTTTTCTCTGGATCCTGCTTGATTTCTTCTCAGTTTTTGTCAAGTTCTGGTTTTAATCCGTCTAAGAAGATCTTAGTCCTTATTTTAGATGTGATGAATTATTAAAAATATGGCTATAACCGTTCAATGTTGTTGTTTGATTGACCTGTTAGTGGTAGAGAGGATATCTAAAGAGTTAACTTGAATGAAAACCGAAGAGATCTATTGTCATTAGCTCCACAGTGTAATGCACATTTTTGACTCAAGATTAAGTCTTTCTCTACTTCTTCCCAGAATCTTGTTTGGTCACTAAAGCCAACATTATTCCACATCATATTCCACTGGAATCTCTTTCTGTATCATACTAAACGTTGTTGAGGATGTGTGGTAAGAGCGCCAACCAAAAGATCGAATTCGACAATAAACAGTGCAAAGACGTATTGAACAGCATGCTCCTCGAAACTATTCGTTAGCAATAGGCTTGGTTATCAAAAAGTAGTCTCTAACAGGCAACAGTCTTAAACGGCGATTAATGCTTGGTTAGTCCTTTTTATACTCCAATACTTCGAAGTTTTTGCCCTTCTTCAAACTATCCTCGACAAACCCGAAACTCTGAACGAAAAATCGCCTTCGCGCAGACGAATAATTCGACTCCTTTCAAAATCGCTTATTTGACAGTAATTTACACAGCGTCTTACTCTGGGTATTCTACGGTTGTCTGCGGAATATCGAAAAATTCCAATGACTTCTAGATAGTCCAATTTCTATGTCAGCCACAATACTTTGGTGGAAACAGAATCGTCGAAAACTGCATTTTACAATTACTACGTACTATAGTTTTTATTTGCTTGTTCAAATCGCAATTTTTCTCGTAAAATTACCTGCTGTATTTTGATTTTCCGAAAATAACGAAATGAAATGCCGTTGAGAATTTGAAACTGTGCGCTGTAATAATTGACGAAGCGCGATACCGTGCAATTAGTTCGGTAAATAAAACCGATAAATAAACAGGAACAAAATGGAAACGAAACACAGATTTCCCAGTACGACGACTGCAATATCCGCAGTCACTAATTGTTTCAAAATTTTGAAATTAGCCAAGCAAGATCATAGGAAAAAGTTAAATGGTTGAAAATGACTTTTTCTTACATATCTGTATATATAAAAATGGATAGTGGTTTGTTCGAATGCTTAAAACTTGAAAACGACTGGACCAAATTGGATACTTCCTTCTGCGGGTTTGTTCGTACTTACTACGCGAAGGTTTAGGAAAAAAGAAAAGTCGAAAAAAATTTGGGCAGAACAAAGTTTGTCGGGTCACCTAGTTCGCAATAAAGCCTTCCATGTCAATTTTATTTGCGATTCTTTGGCAAACGCGTTATTACAGACCTAAGAAAATAATGCAAATCTATAATGCATGTGCCAATAATTATTACAAAAGGAGTTATATACGCGGGCTATTCAGAAACTAAGTTACGTTTCGAAACAAAAACAAATTTAAGTGACGGAAAACATTTTTTCATTGTATTCATATGATATCTTAACTCTTAAGAGCCCTGGAATTTGACTGGCCGAGTGCGGGCGTGCATTATGTTGGAAAAGCAGAACTTAAAAAAATTTGAACTCAGCACTCCCCGACGCTTGTTTTGGATTGCTCTTCTCAAATTTTTAATGTTTACATTACAAAGTTTCCCATGAATTTAAATTGACTTATTTCTAATTAAAAAAAACCTTATCATCAATCGCACTTCACAACTGGTGAGATTTTCCATTGCAACACTCGTTTTAAAAATGCACAGTTCACTAACCTACGAACTTAAAAATGCAACATCTGAAGCAACTAAATTCACCACAATTAACTAGATAGGACGAGGAACGATATCCTGCAAAAAACAACGATATTGAGAACACGATAAAGTTAGGAATTAATGAATTTGAACATTAATTAAATTAAACGTGTGTAGTTCGAATATCCGCCACCACGAAAAGTGGATCGCTCCATGTACAACTAGGAAACGAAACGTCCATACAGGCCCAGTCAAAACGAATGAAATACAGGTGCGGTTGAAAATAACGTAAATTCCTTCAAATTTTGTCACACGTTTTAATTGCTTCTTCCATTTTGTAAAGCATTAGCAACAGACAACACCCTTGCTTAAAGCCTTTGTTTACTTTGAAGCTTTCTGATAGTTTCTTCCCTATTTTTACCCTGGCCTGTGTGCGTTAGAAGAATGGCGCAAACTAGAAGAAACGCCTCCGTTTAAAACACATGCAGTTCCGCTGAACCGTGTGACCACTCAGTTGTTTCCCACCCTAAAGTTAAAATTCGTGCAGTTCGAGTGCGCCCATTCGAATAACCTGATACTATAATTCGTTTGCGTTAAGAATGCAGTGTGGAGATAGATAGGGCCTTAGAATTCTACAATCTGATTGGCTAATAACGACGCCCCAAATTACACAAAGCACAGCATATCTGATATGGGACTTGATAGATGTCAGTTTGTCCGATACAACCTTAAAGTCGGAATTTTTGTTCTATATTGATTATGCCTCGATTCTGCATTCTTAACGTGAACTCAGTATAGGAATGCCCGAATTTATGAAATAAAACAGAATTAAGATATTTAAAGCTATAATTTGTCTTCATATTAAATTACAATTGCCCTAACGGATTTTTCCTACGAAATTCAACTATAAAAATATTTTCTTAAAATCCTCGCTTCTTTATTCATGTCTTCGGATGTTCTAGCCGGACTAAGGTCGCCTTCTTTATCGTGTTTGGCTAAATGCAAGTAAACGTCGTCGTTATTAGCGAAGTCCCCTTGTTTTCTGGGCAAGATGTGGCAATGGACGTGCTGGAAAAGGAAAAAATAATTAAATAAAATCCACACTGTTCAACATTCGACTATTTTATATAAATACAGGAACTGTTTGACCGGCGTATTTTCCATCCTGCACGCAGATCGTAGAGGAAGAAGAATTATAAACCAATTCCATAACTTGTTGCACCTTCACCACCGTTTGGAATAAATCAGCTACCTCCTCAGATGTTAAGTTTTCTAAGCGCTTGGCGGGACGAATGGTAGAAACCAGAACATCTTGTAAAATTAAGGAAAAAGCACCAAGGGGATTCGATCGCTAAAATTATTGAACATTTGTGTGAACCGTTTCGATCTCAAAGACATATGAAGGATACGACCAGGAACCACGCACCTAATATTAGTGAAGGCAAAACTATAATTGGTGCAGTAAAACACAGTATTCGAAGGTATGACTTTGTCAGCAAACATGTACGTTGCTCGGCAGTCAGGCAAAATTGTTTTATTGTACACTTCAGCCAAGTTGTAGATGTCATCCCGCCGGTGCTGCAAGACGGGCATATCACCTCTCACTTGCGAAATAATACTAGCGTCAATATCCGCTATAATTACACTTTCGTTGTAGGGCATGTCCTCTGTGTATTTTGCACCTTCACTGATTATTGTCCCCCAGGGATCGATCACCTTTTTCGACAAAAAGGAATAGGAATTAAATGAAAATCGATTAAAGCTTTTGAAAAATTTTACCAAACTTTGTCCGTAGGATATCCTCCTCTTATTGTGTGCCCCATACTGTGCAGCCGCCACTACGTAACATTGATTTTCTATAGCTCTAGCTCGCAGCAACACTTCCCAATGCACTTGGCCTGTGGTGTTGGTGAAAGCAGACGGGAATGTTATTACGGTGGCTCCTTTCTTCCTCAATAAGATACTCAATTCGGGAAAGCGTAAATCGTAACACTAACGTCGGTTAGTAAAAGTAAATATATTGGATTTTTGTTTACAATTTAGATTCTAAGAGCTGTGAATTTTAAATACTAACAAGGAAACAAAGAAGGTTAGTGTTGAACTTAGGGCGCTACACCCCCGCTAATGTGAGATCTGGCAGTTAAGAAAGTGACTGTTGCTTTTCCACTACATTGGTCTATAAATCCACAAAATCTCATTTAAATTGGTGAAACACACTTACTAGTATTTGCTTGTATACTCGAAGAAATACCAGATATACTTCAAACTGTTAGTATAAAGAACTCAATTTCTTCCCTGATGCAATCCTATACTACTACATTACAACCCTCATAAACATTCTTAAGGATACAATCGCCAATCCTACTAATCCAACTGGAGTTTCAACGGGCTCCACAATCTCATTCCCACCAATTACGTTATCTGATTCTCTCAAATTAATATTCCTCTCTGGTATACACACATCGAATAAATGCAATTTCCTGTATACAGACATGATTTTTCCTTGATCATTAATTATCACATGGCAATTGTTCAGCTTTTTCTATGAAATCGTACTCAGAACAAATTATTTGTTATACAAGCACGCAATTAACTACCTTATCGTTTTTGACTAATTCATGAAACCCTCCTATCGACAACCAAACTTTATTAGTCTTCGCTATTGTAGAATACTGTTTCATTAAAAGACCGTCTAACGTTTCAGCTAATTCTTTGATTTCCTCTTTATTACTTCCTATATAGTCGCTGCCTTCGGGTAGGAAAACCATCTAAATTCCTTCGAATTAAGGTAAACAATTATTAGCGTACAATTGAACAAACCTTGGCGTTTCTCTGAGCGGCTTCGGTTACTAAACGCTGCACACATTTCAAATTATCATCTTTGTTGTTCTTTGAAGTCATCTGACATACTGCTATGGTACATTTGCTTTTATTCATTATAAATTTAGACAAAAACTCATTAAAGTATCTGAAAAATTGCCTGTTTTTATATCTGGGGAGAATAAGCATAACAGTTATAGATTGTAATTCTGCAATGATAACGATGATTATTGTCGCCCGATTCATATATTGAGCGAATTTATAAAAATTTTATACCTGTTCCGGATAAATATTCGCTGTACTGTAATTTTGGCAGGTTGTGATTAGGTTAGGTTATATAGCGGTAATTTCAAATTGATGTCAAATTCAATTCTGGCGCGAAGTTCAAAACAAAGTGAAAAGTGTAATGGGGTGTAAGAAATAATTTATAGAATATTTGTTTAGATGTTACTACTGTTAGTTTTCTCTTGCCTTTTCTCATTTACATACCCGCAATAACACACCATGACTTTTAATAGTAACTTTCCTGAACTCGGGTGATTTCTCAGTGCATAATGACTCGCGTCGGTCTCTCAGACCAATTATTAAATAACTGGAATATAGTATTTCTTTGGTACAGTTCTATAACGTAAATAAATTGTGTTTATTATCTATTGAAACAATGTTATATACTAAAATAAAGCAATTTTTTCAACGAATTTATAATAAATAGCATATCTATTCATTATTTAATTTAAAAATGCAAACAAATTTCCAATAAAGCACTATAATAGCAAGAGAAGAGGCTACCCACAAATCTGGCTACGAGCCGATATTAATATCATTGCTACAACCCATGCATCCTCGTAAGTGCATGTGTACATTATAGAGCGAAAACATATGAGCGGAGGCTTGGCTCCAGTGAGATCGTATGAGATCGGCAAGTTGTTGTGCGTTATCGTCCGTAAAACGTTCGCAGCTCGCACGTGTGCGATTCACTACTAACGTATCACTTTAACGATGTTTTAAGGATCTACGTAACGATTATTTGGCTTACATTATTTTATGAAGTTTTGCTAGGCCATACATAGAAAATGGAGAAAATTAATGAAATAGGGAGCTGCGAAGATGTTGTCGACTGGTTGGAAAGAATTTTTTTAGTTGTTTAAACATAGAGATGAAATTACACATTGTATAGAAAATTGAAAAACCCCGGCCTAATTTATCTTTAGTATGTAACGACGGCAATAGGCAAAATCGTGGTTTCAGTTCATTGTGGTACGCTAAATGTTATTGGTTAACGGTTTCAATTAAACGGGAAAGATTATTTTGTAGGTCATATATTGATCTGTGAACAGCCAACCTCAAAGACCTGCATTTGAACAAAAATTGTTTTACATTTTATATAAGCGGGGAGGAATTTGAAAGATTTGTTTCGTGATGTTGATGAGGGGGTGAAGGTTGGCTCCTGCACCATTAGCAAGCTATGCACGTTCAGTATACGCGGGCTTATTAGTCCATAGTAATCTGTTAAAAACCGGTTAAAAATCCTTCAGTGCACGCGTAATCTACCCGTTGGCTCCTTCTTAGATTACTTTTTCGGAACATCCGGTATACACCATACGGTTACCATGGAAATCCTCAATATACACTCGCCTTCTTAAACGCTGTAACGCGAGCGTATCCTTTCAAACACACAAAGAATTGTAAAGAAAATATGGAGCTGGAACTGTATCGCATAGATTACACAAACGTTGGTGTTACCTCCAACAATTGCATGAAGCTCCTTCCCAATTCGTTCAAAGAATTACAAAAGGTAACCAGCCCGTTACGAAAAAAATAACTAGAAATCCATAATCTTACCATCATTTTTAGATCGCGATAGGAGACAACGATGGTATCCTCCAAGTATTTTCCATCAAAAAGAAGACATACAAATCCAATTTAAGACTCTACCGGGTGCGAAGATATCATCCCTACAGCTGGCAGGTGCTAAGGGTAATACGCGTTCGATTGGTTTTCCATTTTAAATTTGCTTTCGTTCTCGATCAGGTTCGCCGAGCGATAAAATTTTTATAGCGTCCGAAAACGAAGTTAGGGGCTATACGAAGAAAGGGAAATTGTTTCTTAGTTTCGATACGAACTTGACGGAATCGATAACGTCGATGTAAGAATTTTATTGTCGGCAAGAAATGGACCTGTTTAACGTTGAATCGTAGGTATGTTTTAGGAAACGATCTGTTCGTTTGCGGAAAACATATTTATAATCACTACAAGGATTGTAAGGATGTTGGGTCATATCTTTGCGGCGATTGTATTGTGGACGTCGTCGCGTTGCATTCAGAAAAGGTAATGTTTTCTTTCACTATCATTTCACGAAAAAAAAAAACAATTAATATACCAGGTATACAGTGAATTCAAGATTGTTCGTAAGGCACGTGGTTTCTGTGATATTTGGTTGCATAACTTATAGATTGGTAGCACTTCAAAATTTACTACAAAATGTCATATTTAGAGCTCGTCAACGAAATTAAAATAAATTGTTTGGAACAGTACAGTCAGCAGTGCAATCTTAGTTGCATATATTTGGTCACGTGCCTTGCAAAAATATATTTTAATTACTTAATGCTAAGTTCCTATACTTTCTGGCGTTAGACTATGAGGTCAAGTCGTTCCCTAGTACACGTTTCGCTTTTGTTTCTTCCTTCTCTCTACATTTTCCTATCTTGGTCGTTGTAATTCTATTCTGCTCAATATTTCGTTTAGTTCGTTACTTTGACCATATTTCCAAAACAAAAGCATAGTTTGGAATACGTTAAGGCCAATAAAAGATCAATGTTGATACACAATTTATGCACGCCGGTTTCGATATTTCCCGATGTTGTCACCCTCACTAAAACAATCGCCAAGGAAAACAACGTCAAAGGGAGTTTGGTTAACACGTGGTCTGCAAATTTTATTTCAGCATTTCATCACAATTTGTTTTGGTGACTTCTCCGACGTAAATGACGAATAATGCTTTCTTAGACGAAGATGACGACTTACTGTTAGTTGTTTAAATACGTATTTAGAGGAATTCCATTTGATCTGATTGCTTTTAGTAAACCCTTGTTTTCTTTTGTTTTCAGACCCATCGACTAATAACTTTAATTGCGTGCGAAGGACGTATGATTAGAGCAATCGAACACGCCAGAGTAACTCTAAGCATGGAAATAGAAAGTGCACCTACAATTCTCCACATCTTGGAACAGAATAATTCTAAATATGTCCTATTTGGTACGGCCGATGGTCGCGTTGGACTACTGGACGTGGAAGAGTTTAGTATTTTCTGCTTTATTAATTTGAAAGTAGAGCACAATTATTTATTAAGGAATTTTCTATTTATTTTGCGCTAGATTTAAAAGATTTACTTAGTTTTAGTAATATGAAAATAATAATTTCGAAATAGCAGAATTATTGGGCACTAAAACAAACACTTCGATCGACTGTTTTGTCGCTATTACTTGTAGGTTAGAAAAAGACAGCACCAGCAGCTATTGTTAAATATGTTTGAGGGATGGACAGCAATATTAACAAAAAGGTTTATGACTCTCTGAAAGAATATAGACAAACAATTTTACCGTTCTTTTTGTCGCGATATTTCCCTGGGTTCCATGGGTGATAACGCTAACAATCTTTATCATATACATAAAAAGATATTTGAACCTGGACACACGTGGTAGAAAAGCATAAATAAACTAAACATAAAGAATAATTACAAAAAAAAGTTATATATAATTATATACAATAAAATATATCAATTATTTTTTCAATAATTTTTATCTGAAAACTTTTGCATGTAGTTTCGGCCTTCTTTACGGCAATATCCTCGCGTGTTAGAGAAAGATCCCACTAGTAGTTTTTATTAAGTACATTAAGGAATTGATGAGATTTTTCGGAAAAATTTAATTTTAACTGTCTGAAAGAATCTGGACCAATAAGTTTGATCTTCTTCGTCGCGATATCTTCGTAGGTTAGAGAAAGATAATGCTAACAACTTTTACAATAACAAAAAAATAAAAAATAAAAAATGATACATCCTTAAAAGGAAGAAAATATAGTTTTCTATTTAAGAGCGTTTATAGCAACAGTTTCAACCGTTTTTAAGACAATTCCCTATGAGTTAAAAGAGATCGTACTAACAGCGTTTATTAAATATGATAGTTCCTACTCTTGCCACACCCATACATTAGCAGTTTAAGAATCATAAAATGCATCTGTTACCTTTAATAATAATAATAATAATAATAATAATAATAATAATAATAATAATAACAATTAAAAAAGCTAGGATCTAACATGAATCCACTTTCAAAAATAAAATGATAAAAAAATGGTGTGTGTGGTTTACGCACGTGTGAAATGAATAACCAATAGTTGTCGTATTTCTTACTTGGAGGTCATCGAGTTTTCGTTCCACGTGTTTTTTGTTGATTTGCAAATCAGCAGGATTAGTTTGTAGAAAATCTTTTTCGGATGTTCTATGTATAATGTTTTATTTTATTCGTTCTTATACGTTAAATTAAAATAATTCGAAAGTCATTATGATTAGGTTGTATAAAATCTTTTTCGGAGGTTTCACCTCTCGCTCGCACATCACACTCTCTCTATCTCTCCTTCTCAAACACGCCATGTATCCCCTCTGCTCTGACTGTCCCACTCGTCGCCTTCCGCTCGCACATCATACTCTCTGTCTCTCCTGTTCCAGACGAAGCAAGCAGGCAGGTATCCTTTCTCTCGCTCGTCACCTCTCGCTCGCACATCATACTCTCTGTTTTCTTTGTCTGTCACACAAAGCGTGCGTCTAACTTCGCTAAATTTAACGTTCTTACGCTTACGATTACGGTTACGCTTACCCTTACGCTCGGATGTCCCTTAACCTTCCTATACTCACGCATACGGTCTGTGAGACCGATTTATATAGTATAGTATACGTCTTTCATTTTGACGTGAGTATAGGAAGGTTAAGAAGTATTCACTTCAATAATAATAATAATAATAAATCATTTATTATGGTAATTACCATTACGATAAAGTCAAACAATATGTTGCGAAAGTAAGGAAATATCACTGGGCAAGTCAGGAGCGATATCGTATACGTAAGTATACGGCTCGGTGGCTCCAAAAGGTAGAAAGGGCAAAAGAGTAAGAAAAGATTTTGACAACTGAGTCATCATCGCGTATATTAACCTTTTTTACGCAAGCTTTGGGCAATATTTTCAACTTAAACAAAAATTGTAAAATCATTTTCTAGATTACAATCTTTCAAGAAATGGATCGTCGGAAATAAAAAATATTCCAGTGGAATTTCCTGCATGGAAACTGACGACTTAACAGGTGACGGAATAAAAAATTTGATAGTGGGCAGAAATGATGGAAATCTCGAAATATATTCATTCAACATCACCGACGAAATCGACGAACCCATTCTTATTTACAATGATGTAAGTGCAAATAAGAATAAGGAGAGTGTGATTAAAATAATATATATATATATATATATATATATATATATATATAAAAATAAAGTGATCCTTACCACACCTTTCGGAAATCAATCCAGATATGTATTTCGGCAACTAAGTTGCCATTCTCAGTGAAAAACTGGGGAGTTCGGTATCACTAGCGATATGCGCCTAACGCCCAAGACGAAATTCACACAATGAGCATTGAACAACTCTAAAGCACTGCACAATGAACATCACACAAAGAACTGTTGCGCGAAGCACCAAAACACTGTTGACTGAATGACTGCCAGTGTTTTGGTGTGTTTCGCGCATGCGTTCAGTGTGTGATGTTCATTGTGCAGTGCTCGTTGTGTAGTGTTTGTCTTGGGCGTTGGCAGTATATCGCTAGTGATACTGAATTCCCCTAGTTTTCTACTGAGGATGGCAACTTAGATGTCGCAATACGTAACTGGATTTATTTCCTGTAGGGTGGGAAGGAGGGAGGGGGGTAAGGATAATTCTATTTATTTTTTATATAAGTGATGTAAGTGTATGATGAGAGTTCGTAGTGGCTTATTTGGACTACATGTTTGGTGGTCGAAGGTTCGACTCTCACACTCGACTAACATCGAGGCGTTTCTTAGGGCTGTAGGTGAAATAAACGTGTTAAAATGATTCATTTCCTGAAGTGTCATGATAGACGTTTGAAGCGTAGTTGTTGGCCAAACTACCTTCAAGTCTGGGCATCCTAGAACTCGATAATCTCTGCTAAACCCAATGACTCTTCATGGCCTGTAATCAGACCTTATATTATTATTATTATTATTATTATTATTATTATTATTATTATTATTATTATTAAGTGTATGACAAAATAAAATTATCCAATAAGGAAATCTTTTTTTCTTTTTACAGAATTGCAACGAAAGTATAACTTCGATACAATGCGGAACGGTCAGAAATACAAATCACGAAGAAATTATCATAACGACATACACCGGTCGAATTTTTGGCTTGACCACTGAATCACGAGACACGAACGTTATCGGCGATAGTTCCTCAAATACAAGTTACAATTACGCTTCGGATACCAGTCAAAAAATTATAAAATTGAAGTATAATCTTAAGAACCACAAAAAACTTGATGGAAGCCATCATTTGAGATTATTTTTTACAGGAATGAACTGGAAGATCTTCAGAACAAGCTCGCCAAAGAACGGGAAAAATATCAATCGATGACGCAATCGGTTTTCGATGAAGTATCAGCAACGCCTACGCTATCCATTAAACATTCGGTAATAATTAAGAAACGTAGAAAAAATTGCGGATCAAGGAAATGAAAGTTAAAATGTATACAATTCTTGCTTTTATCCCATTATTTTTTTCCAAAATGCGTATTTCGACAACTAACTTATCATTTACAACGAAAATAAGTCAAAGAAACGCGGAGTTATGCGCGAATCTTTGCTAATACTTGTCCTATAGACATGGGCGTAGCTAGCGAGGAGGGGGGCTCCCCTTGAAAAATTCTTTGACGTATATATATATATATATATATATATGTGTGTGTGTGTGTGTGTGTGTGTGTGTGTGTGTGTGTGTGTGTGTGTGTATCATCAGCTGACCGGCTGCCCCCTAAAAACGTACGAACCACGATACAACACTTTAAGATTAAGATTTTCTATTCAGAACCGAACGAAGGGTGTCTCGGATGTCTGCGTGTAGCTTTTTCCCAAATTTATACACACCCTCTATAAGTATGAGTGATTCTTCTTTATCGAGAATTACAACTTAGTTGTCAAAATATGGTCTTGAAAGTATGTTGGTAACCAAATTGATGCGACAACAACACAAGCGTTCTATGATAATAGGGTAAGATAATCGTGTCGTCCCAGTTGAGCCTTAACAGGTGGAGCAGCCAATCTTTGATGAATGTGTACGAATTTGAACTGCTTTGCCACTCGCCAGATGTTTACGCATCGCATCAGACAGGCACGTGGCGAGTTCCGTTGGCTGCTCCAGCTGTTACGGATACTGGAGCGACACGATTATTTGGCCCTAATGATAATCACTTTTCCCTTCCCCTTCGATCTATAGATGATTTTATCGAAAGCATCAGCAGCTTACACCTTATCCTTGGAAGTTCCTACAGCTATCGATAACGTATTGTTACAAAGCAATGTGCCTGTCGATCTATTGGACGTTGAAAAGAATTCTGCGGTTGTAAGTTATAGCGAGGAAGACCCAAAGGTACGGTACCACTAAGATTTTCATTTTCAAGTTGTTGATACATTTTGGTTACAGAATGGTAACTACTTATTGGCGACGTATCGCTGCCAAATCAATACCAATCGATTGGAATTGAAAATCAGGACGATCGAAGGACAACACGGAATTCTCCACGCGTACATAACGCCACAAATGCAACCGAAATTTTGCCAGTTGAAAGTTTACGAAATTAAGCCTCTATCTTTACACTTGCGGATTCATAATTTCGATGAAACTAGGTAATAATTATGAATACTAATAAAAATAGTTCAAATTCATTTATGATTTTATACTCATCATCAACTCTATGTGTCCACTATTGGACGTAAAAATGGTTGGCTGTTTAGAGGGGAACAATGTACGGTCTGACAAATATCTCGTGATAATTGGGCATTGACAAAAGGGGCGGGGTTAAGCTGTACATACTCTGTTCATTCAACAGATATAGTTAAGCCATTTCCTAGAAAAACGCGCGATATTTGAATAAAATCTTTCTCTTGGTTGTTGTCTAAAAACTCGTATCAAACCAACGTGTACTTTTGTGGGGCGACGAACCGGACAAGGTCAAGAGCAGTAGAAACATGGTGTCAAATCTATGACAACAGCGCAATAACGAGAAACTTTCTAATGCAAATGTTACTAAATATCCTTCCCCTGTCGGAGAAATAATAAAAAGTGATGTTGGTAGCAATGTTACCTCAGTCTCACTTCAAAAGTCTGTCACAATTAATGTTAGTGCAAGTTCCAGAAGCCTATACCTGACACTTTAATTCTGCGCTTCCTTTGTTATCTCGTGAAAATGACAGCTGTCAAAACAAGTTTGTCATAATTTATGTCAGTGAAAGTTCAAGAAGTGTAGACATGGCCCTTTTATTGTGCGCTTTTTTTGTTATTTGATGAAAATGGCGGCCGTCAAAAAATATTGTCACAAGCTATACGAGTGAGAGTTCGGGAAGTTTAGACCTGACGCTTGTACTGCTATTTAGTAGAAAGGACAGTTGTCAAAAAGAGTTTGTTACAATATCAGTGAGAGTTCAAGCAGTTTTGATTTGGTCTTTTATTGGACGCTTCTTTTGTTATTTGGTGAAAATGACAGCTGTCAAAATCGAAAACAATACAAATACGAATGCAAATAAACCTTCACGAGTGGGGTGAATATTAATATGCCTATTTTAATTGTTCTTTTAAGCGAATAGACTTTACATTCGCCACGAATTTACAAATCTTATTATATGTTAAAACCTCAATCTAACTTTAAATATCAATTTTATATGCTTAGGTCATACAATAGCTTAACTGTAAAAGGACCCTTCAGTCTGGCAGAAATTCATTCTTGGATATACCAGAGCTTACCGGCAGTACCTGAAAAACCTCAAGTAACTGAGAAAACCCAACTTTATTTCCAGTCAAGTTTCTTAGACACCATATTATCCTGTACTTATTGGTAAATTATCCCACATCCGCAATAACTTAAAAAATTACTTATACACGAAATGATTTGTAGTAAAAACTTGGGAGAATTCAAATCTGATAACGTCTCAACGATATCTACATTAAAAGATTTCATATCCAAGGAAGCAACGAAGAAAAAGATTAAAATCGATGTGAACACGAGTAAGTACAATTTTATAACTCGTAAGTTCCAATTGAAAAATTAACATTTTAGATATCATCGATGAAAGCATAAATCACGTTTTAAAAATTATTGACCCGAAATTAAAGACGCATACGGAACTATCGAAGAAAATCGTTCTTTTGGACGCGTTGCACGAATTAGAAGTCAACGATGCAACATCTTTGAGTTGTTTATCGCCGAAATATAAAGAGTTGTTAGAAAATGAAAAAGAATTACGGCTCGAATTTTCTAATCAACCCTCGTATCTCGATAGGCTTTACGGTAAGGAATTATACGAGGGATGTTTCGAACGTTGTAGGAATTTGGCTTTAGTTCAATTGCCCAAATCTACGCTAACGCTATTAGTTACAGACGAGTCTTGATATCCCGTGCAATATTGTTTAGTATACTTCAGCTACTTGATTGATACAGACGTACATATGTCCATCCCGCTGATTGTACAATCATGGAAAACGCGACTAAATCACAAAAATCAACAAAAAAGAACACACAATTACGACAGTTATATTTATTGAATATAAATTTCATGTTCTACTAAGCTTCACATATTTTAAGGTACCCGTGTATATGTATATTTCCATTTTTCTAGGTATCATAACGGATTTGTACGTCGATTTCTACAAACTCAAAGGGACCAACGTCAAGTCCAAGATTCCAAAGCTTATCGATACGTTGGACCGTTACACGTATGAAGATCTACTCCTAGTGTTTCGACCAGACATTTAATAGCCTATATGTATATATTTCCTATACGTATATACAATTATAAAATAGCATACGTAGCCTATTTTATTTTCTCGAATATACAACACCAATTCCCTTGATCGTAGTAATACTTAACGATTTTTATGTAGTCGAGCTGCGAACATAATCGCTGCAACTCGCCTTCTTCGAACACGTGATAGAATCTCAAAAATACATTATCGTCGTTATTCGTGGCGTGTTCCGATTTTAATTTCCACGGTACCAGTAAATCTTGATGTTGAAATTGGGTCCGGTTTGTGTGGATCGGTAAGGTAACTTCCTTTACCGTTGCTTCTTTCGTTTCCGGATCGGTAACCGCCACAGTATCTTTCCTATTTTTTCTATCCTGTTTTAAATAGCTCGTCTTTTCTTGATTTCTTTGCTGATCCCTCGCCCACACGTATATCAGACATCTACCGCCGACCTTTAATATGCGTGCCATTTCTTTGATGGACTGCAATCGTCTTTCCTGGAAAAATAATTTTTGTTATAAAAGATATTTTGGGAATGTCCCGAGTGATACCTGGAACGAATATTCAATTTTAAATATGCAAATCAAAACGTCGGAGAATTACGAGGCGTGTTCAAGAAGTAAATTGCAATCGCGATTGTACACGATGGTACAGCGAAAACAATTCTTAGAAACATGTTTTTCTTTTCATCATGAGAAAATATTTAGACATTGTTAAACTTTTATCCACTACATATATGCATTACTCATTTATTATTCTTGGAAAAAAGATAGAATATCGTCTTCTTCTAAGGCTAGTTGCTGCTGCAGAGAGTAAGAGGCGATCAATGGCGCTTCTGCGCTAATCCCAATTGGGATAGTAGGATCACTACTCCTAGTAATACCATAGAAAAACATAAAAACGCCAATCCGACATCGAAGAATACTTTTGAGAATTTATTGGGAAATCTGAACATTTTGAAACGACGGTCCGAAACCTATAAAATTGAGCGTAGCGAATGTGATAAATCATACATAGGACAATAAAAACGGGCGAAAACCACATTATTCAAAGAACACGTAGCACCTTATCGTTATGGTAGAATTGATTCATCGACTGTGGCCGAGCTTAACAACATAAGGCACAACATTAATTTAAATCACGAAGAATTTAAAATTGATGAAATGTATAAATTCACCGCGAGAACTAGATGCGTACCAAACGATACGTATACCTAAAAATATTGATCTCTTAACTCATTGAGGAAATGGAACAATGGGAGCTAAAATAACTACAGAAGTACAAGGAAATAAAATTTATATAAAAAACTAACTAAAACGTTTATTGGATCCAAGAGAACTAAGTAATACTAAGTTATACAATAATATACTAAATAATCACAATTTTATTCGATTTAATTCAAATGTAGTGGTGGTAAAATTTTTATCTCACACCTGTGTATGTATATTTCTACTTTGTCATACAGACGATTGAAATTTGGGATAATTCTTAACACTTGCACTTGCACTTGCACCAAAGTCAGGTTCATTCACAATTGGTTTATCTTTTCTAGTGCATGTCTCAAACGCGCAGGCACACTAAAATATTTTGCATAAAAAGAATAACTGGGATACCCACTTGTAAGGTTTGTTTGTCGTGTATTTCTCAAATGATACTCCGTTTCTGTTGAACACACAGGGCTCGTCACAACTAATGTGTCAAAAGTATTTTAAAGATTATGTGAGGTAAAAGTAGGTAAGGTAAGTCAATGTGCGTAAAAGCAAAACAAATTCATTAAAAAAACACCTCCTATCCAAATGTCCACTTCACCTTACTTAACTTATAGCCCAAATTTTATTGGCGTTTACATTTCTTTCACTAAATTGTAAACATTCGCCTTTATTTTTCAATCAGATGTTCGAAGCTCTTCAATACATATGATTTACCGCCCGCATGATTAGGTGAACGGGAACCACTTAACCTTGTTCCAGATGTGGCCCGAATTTTACTAGCGTTTACATTTCTACGTCCTAATAATGAACCCCTTGCTGCCAGCATACTAGTAGTGGTTCTTCAAATGTTCCTCATGAAACTGGCGAAACTTTTTTCAGCCTTCTTCACCAAAATTGCCAACTACGACTCACTTTCTGAAAGAAAATCATTTACCTTACACGCATAATACATATATCAAATTTTATAGAACCAGCAAATTTGTAATAAGATAAAGAATGTAGCATGTACCTTTAAGATCGTTGAATTTATTTGTTAAACAACAGAAAATAAAAATAACTCAAAGCATGGACACCAACACAAAAACACAATTTCGCATAAAAGATGTCGCCACTTAAGAGTTTTATTCTACACATATGAAACGAGAGTAAAATCTATAAACGTGTCACATACGATAACTTACTCTCTGAACACGCCTTGTGAATTAATTTCCTCTCACAGTCAGACAGAATATACTTACTTCACTTGCTAGATGATGAATTACGGCTATACTAATACAACCATCCGCTATATCATCTCTAAGTGGGATATGCAAGCAATTACAAGAAAATACTTCGTATCCTCTTTGACCACAAACTTGCGCTAAACCGAAACTTCGATCACATCCAACCTGTTACAAAATCACAATATCATCACAACATATTTAAAAGAAATTAGTTTCTTTAACGCCAAACTCTGGTTTAGTACGAGGGAAGGTTGACAAGTTTCCGGAATCGTTGCTATTTTTCCAAATACTCTATGATAGGGGTCTCCAAACTACGGCCCGCCAGTGTCATCAATCCGACCCGCGACAGCTAATAGCTTATTGTTGTTGTGATAAGTTGGATAAAAAAACACAGAATGATAATAACTCGTATTTATTTACTTGCTAGGTAAAGCTTAATGACAAGTATAATACGCAGAAAACTCACTGAAGTAATCACTATGGCCCCAAAGCCGAAAAGTTTGGAGACCCCTGCTCTATGTCGTTGTGTAAGTATGTTCTTCTTATCAAAATCCCTCCGTATCCGCCGTATTCGGCTTTGTTAGACTTCCACCTGTTCCCGAAACTCAAAACATTTCTGGGTGGACAGTGATTTTGGCCGAATGAAGAACTGATAGAGGCCGTAAACGATCATTTTGGAAACCTCGACGAAAGTCACTTCCGGGAGGGAATCGACAAGCTAGAGGAACGTTGGACCAAGTGTGTTGAGCTTCGAAAGGATTATATTGAAAAATAAAATATAACTTGAACCCGCATTATTTTGTTTTCATTGTCATTCCGGGAACTTTTAAATCTACCCTCGTAATATAACCAACACTAAATGTATCAATAATTCTGCACTTCGGTAACATACGGTTTGACATTTTCAATCGTATATCATCTATAGTTGACGATCCGGCTTCGCCTCTGACGAAACACGTGTACCCATTAAATTAATAATTATGTGGTGTGAAGTTACCGATATAGTTTAATCTCAGCAATATCAAGCGTGTGCAAGTAAAAAATGTCTCTTGAACTTATAAACAATTACATAAACTACATACGACTAGAGCCCTTTCTACGAAATATACTTACACTAAATATATTTTTATTTCCTCCTAAATATTTCCCATTACCGCAACCAACATCGACCAAAATCGATCCCATCTCAAGAGAATGCAAAAATTTCAAAACGTTCGGCCACGGTTTGCACCTTGTATCGCTGAAATGCAAAGCTATAACATCGTACACGTCATACACGTGAGTATTCTCCAATTGCATGGCCATTTCGTTTTCGATAGAGCTCGTTTTGGACTTCAACCGTTTGGCATACGAATCGCAATACTGCGTATACTGGCAATCGCATTCCCCTTTCCTGATTTTACGGAATGTATAAGAAATTCGCGTACCCCTATGTATCACAGAAAGATCACTTTGTGTCGGAATAAGATCCAGCTTCCTCGGAGTAATACCGTGCAACCACGAATACCTACTCTCGAAAGACATAATAGTAAGCGATCTCCTTGGTAAAATCACCGGACATGATATGTCTTTATTTTTAAAATTCATCACAACGGAGGATCCTAACGATAAAGAAATGATAGGATCTTCGAAAGCACTATGCGTATCTATATGAGGGGGAATTCCCTGACCGGGATTGTAACAATTAACAGTTAACTGATCCGGTTGAAACGAGGTATCTTTCAATTTCAACCTTTTCCATAGAAAATCGCACTCCGGTGGTAACCCTTCCTCCAACGGTTTGTCCTTATCGACGTTATTTATGTCGTATCGAAATTCGTACCCGAAATGTTTCACTTGTCTGTGTTTCATGCACCCGTTCTCCATCTCGTTAAAACTGCACAATCCTAAGAGCGTCGTTTCTTCCTCTTCGGTAATGAAATCTTCCAATACCACCAAACCCGGAGGTAGCTCCTTTTGGAAAAATGTTTCGGCGATTGGAATGCTCTCGACGTACGATAAATATATCGGCTTTCCGTTTTGTGCAATACTAAGTTTCCCGTTGATATTCTCGAAAGCGTTGATAGCAGAATTGATGTTCTTGAACCGAATGAAGCAGCAGGATTTACCTGGGAGCATCGTGATGTTCTCGATAGGACCATATTGCATGAAATTCTGATATACGGCTTCTTCCGATAATCCGTTCACTAATCCGGCGTTACAAATTGCTATGCCCTAGGAAGAAAAAAACTTTCAATCGAAATAATAAACGTAATTGACTTACAGGAGAAAAATTATCAAAGAATGCAACAGGTGAATTTAGAGGCCAAGGCACTTTTAATTTTAGACAACGCCCAGGACACCTGAAGACATATTCAGATGATAAAAAAATTGTTATAATGTTTTTGCCGCCAAATCTAACTCCCTTAGTGCCACCGATGGACCAAAATATATCGCCAAGTCTGTAGAAGTACATACTATAGTTTGGAGGGGAAGGTCCTTGAAGTCTTTAGCTTCGTTCTGCCTCCCTTGCCCTAGTAGAACGTATACATTCAAGTCAAGTCTTTAGGAGTCTACAGATATATACTGAGTTCACATTAAGAATGCAGTAGGTGGCGCTCTGAACCAAGGCACGATCAAAACAGGACAAACTCCTCAAATAAGTAAGCTTATGTTAGACAGAAAGACAACTACCAAGTCCCATGTCAAATATGCTGGGCTTTGTGTAATTCACGTGGTCGCTATTAACCAATCAGATTCAAGAATTTTATAGCCATATCTATACCTACACTGCATTCTTAACGTAAACGAAGTATATGTACGAACACAAAATATCAGTTATGTACATCCACAATGTTATACTCTGTTCACTCAACAGAAATAGTTAAGCCACTCCCTACAAAGCGCGCAATATTTGAATAAAATGTTTCTATTGGTCGTATATCTAAAAACAGAGTATAGTTCACTTAGTCACTATTAATCAATCACATTCAAGAATTTTATAGCCCTATCTATACCCGCACTGCATTCTTAACGTAAACGAAGTATACGTACGAACACAAAATATCAGTTATGTACATCCACAATGTTATACTCTATTCACTCCAGAGAAATAGTTAAGCCACTCTCCATAAAGCGCGCAATATTTGAATAAAATGTTTCTATTGGTCGTATATCTAAAAACAGAGTATAGTTCACTTGGTCACTATTAACCAATCAGATTCAAGAATGTTATAGCCCTATCTATCCATCTATCCTCACGCTGCATTCTTAATTACAAAATTGTGTTCTACTCATGTAAACGACGTACAAATTGCGATTGTGGGGAAGCTTCCGGTTATTTTGTCCTAAAAGGGTGTTTACAACAGAAGGTCATCAAGCCTTTGAAGACACCAATCAGTAGATTGCGGCTATAAAGAGGATTCCTCAAACTGTCAGATTGTTTTGGGTACTCTTTCCTCTCATTTTTCACTCAGGAGAAGAAAATATAGACTATTTCTGGAAAGAATTTAATCAACAACTACTCAAGGACACAATTGAGGCAGAATAAAAAAGAATTTCAAGAAATAAACCAGCGAGAAGTGGAAGAAACCTTACAAGAATGTTGATGATTATATCGATAGAGCGTGGTGGACGAAAATGATGATGAGAAGCGTGGAAAACAAAGAATATTAAGAAAGAAAAAAGATGACCTCTCTCACTCTTAATATTTCATTAACATAATACATAATTAATTATTAAGACTGGGAGATGACCTCTTCCAATCTTAATATTCTCTGTTTTCCTGCCTCCCACCACCATCCTTGATGGTGAATATTCTAGTCTTAATATTTCATTAATATAATATATAATCAATTATTAAGACTGGGAGATGACCTCTCTCAGTCGTAATATTCTTTGTTTTCCTCGCTTCTCAGCACCATTTATGGTGATGGATATTAAGACAGGGAAATGAACTCTCCCAGTCTTAATATTCTTTGTTTTCCTCCCTTCTTACGACCATTTTCTTGCACAACCCTCCATGATGGTGAGTATTAAGACTGCGAGATGAGCTCTTCTAGTCTTAATATTCTTTGTTTTCCTTCCTTTAACCACAATTTTCTTCCACCACCCTCCACCTACATGATCAACATTCTGAATTGACCATTATATACACTTCTTGAAGAGGCTTGCACATCAATCTGTAAGATTTTAGAATAATCCTATTGTGTATCATTCTTGTAAATCGTAATTCTCCAAGAAACCAAGATATAAATTCTGCTATCCTTGCAGATCTATCGTATAACAAATTCTTATAGATGAATAGGGAATTGAAGCAATAAGTTGAGAAAGATGGTCACTCGAGACAAGGTGGTGTATAACCCAAAATTTCCAATTGAAGATTGGGGTATAACAAATTGTTATAGATGCAACTATAGGAATTTATTTGTTAACTAATACAATAAGTCGAGAAAGGTAGGTCACCCAAGACAAGGCCCTGTATAGACCAGAGTTAGCAATTGAAGAAAGCTACATCTCTGGTGTACCGTGAGACACACCACACAATATTAAATCGCTCTTTAATGCTTTTCGTTGGCTTTTGTTAAGGGGGCTCTCGTCATAGGGGAATAATTTTCACCATTTTCACCGTCACTCCAATTGTTCACTAATTTATCAGCCTATACTTTTTACGACATCAATGTTTAATTAACTTAATGTATCGACCTAATAAGCCTTATTGATTAGATAATAAGGATAATATAGTTAATTTCCAATTATTTATCCCCTTCTCCAATTTGAATTTACCGCCAAATTCCTAACGACGAACATCGGGTTTTTCCACCTACCTTCGAAGCCATCAACGTGCACTTGATCCCCGTTTCTTTCTCGACAATATGTTGACACCTCTTCTGCTTCCTGTCACATTTTCGTGAAAGACTCGACTTGCTAGAATTATCCATTTTTCCCCTTTATTTTCAACCCCTTCTCGTGTGTTTTCTTTCGCAGAGAGGCCGATAACTGTAATTCTCTCAGCTGCCTTTTTTATCGGCAATTCAGTTAATTTCTGTTTGGTGAAAATGGCCGATGTTTTGAGTCCGGAAATTTGGAAAAATTGGGATAAAACTGGTAAAAGTGAATTGTAAGTTGAGTGTTACAGCTATTTTTACGACGGTCGAAACGACAATACAAAATAACTCATTTCTAATATGGTTAATCTATGTTTTTATCGTAAACGTCGCCTACCTTATGTATGGTATTATCTGCTGTTTACTCTTTAAATTGATACCTGGGAAATCTGTTTATGCATTACTCATAAAACGATGTTGTGCTTGTTAATATGTAGGAAATATTAATGTTTCAGTGTAAAGACATGTATACAGATAATAAAAGATGAAAGTAAAAATGTCGTGTTTGATAAAGAGCGAAGAATAAACCGTCTCACTGGCTATGTGAGCGATCTGATTATGCATGGTATCCATGGGTCCCTCAAGAAGGAAACCGTGGTCACTACCTTACAGGAACTAGTGGTAAATAACGAATATCTGTAGATGTATCATTTAACATGTGATTGTAATATCATATTTTTCATTTCAGACTTTACATAATGATGTACCCTCCATAATTTTGGATATTTTAAACATAGCCGATGCAGATACATCTGTATTTGATGGACAAAACGATGACTCAAAGGAAAGAAGCAATTTTTGTTATATTGTTAAGGAATGTGAGAAGGTATATCTCTATCACATTTTACTAATTAGTACATATTAGATAATGCCAATAAGTTTTCCATTCGTAACTCATGTTTCAGACAAAAATCAAATTGTATCGGTGTTAAAGACTGGACAAGAAATATAATTTATTAGTGTTATTCATCATCATCAAGTCTTACAGCCCTTTGGGCTATGGCTTATGTCTTACGATGTTTTTGAAGTTCTATATGATGAGGTGAACTAATCCTCTTGTTCCCTGTGCTCTAAAGTTAGCTATGAGCCCTGGCGGCCTGTGTTATTTTTTCCTGTCCCCTGTCTTTGATCTCCAGTCGCCTATTTTCATCGCCTTTAATTACTGCTATTAATATTGTTTAAAAATTGTTGATTTTCCACGAACTTACCTGCAATTTGATAATATCTCTTTAGTGAAACTGGTTTCCAAAGGACTTATCGAAAATTAATCATTATTTTCATCATTTTGTTTTATATGTAGTGGATCACATCGATAAACTCCTCCACACCATTGTTTTATAATAAAATCAGTGACACGTGTTGCCCTAGCTCGAGGCAAGCATTATCACAACCGTGTAAACTGAAGTGGAATTACTTAAGTTTATAGCTGATTCCAATGACTGTGACGTAGTATTACTGATACTATATCGCGTCACCATGCATTTAATTCAATTTTTATAAAACGTGTTTCGCTTGTACCATAACGATGACGTGTCACATGTCCTTTGAATCGTGTAGTTATTGCGAGTCTTGATTGTCTCATGTATGCTTCATTATGACATTTACTACACTCCATTTTTATGAATTCTTGACGCTTGTACCATACTTTTTTGCCCAATACAAACTTTCAAGTATTTGTTGATATTGAACACGTCATCAGTTTCGGTTTTTCTAAGGAAAGATTCCCCTGAACACACCCATTTCGATGAAAATTGGTAATTATGTAGAGGTGGTAGTACTACGTAAGGGGCCGGTTTCTGTTTCTGCGATTAAAGCCTTTGAAGTAGTGAAAAGCGCCTCTGAAAATAGGCCTGCTTTTCGTTTTTTGCCAATTACTCTGGAATTATTTTTAAAAAGAAATATTCAAAGATATAAGCATATAGCGCTTCAGAAGGGATATTGAAATATATCTGAATCGGTAACCCTTATTCTTAAAAATAGTACTCAAACCCTAATGCAAGTTGAAGTGAGTTTTATTGATACAAGGTATAAATTGCATGATGACTTTAATTTCAGGGGGCGATTCCTTGATATTTTTAAGAAGAAAAGTTCATATAAACATATGTCCTAACTTGCTTTGTTTTCGAAAAACAAAATCGATTTTTTAAATTAATTACTCAAGTTTTTTCGACGATTTCGATGAAACTTTGGGTGTCTGTTGGCAATAACAAGAAGCTTCTTTGGATGCAATTAGATTTAAAACGATAAATCCAGTGGCGTTACAGGAGATTACCTGACTGATTTTTATTGTACGCCACTGTTTCTTAAGTTCAAGTTTGATATTTTTATCAGAGCCAGGAACGCCTCTCTTTCTCGGCCAACATTATATTCTTAAAATTATTTCTTTGTTACCTGTTATTTATCCTAACACCACTTTCTATTTTAGTTTCTTTCTGACAAACTACTTAAGGAACGATTAGAACTAGATACGTTGCTAGAAGTAGGGATTTTGAAGAATCGGAATTTCTATACAAAATTCATAAAAGTTAAGACGAAATTATAGTGAGTATAAGATTTTATCTATTTACATGTATTATAATCTTTCGCACAGATATTTATGTTTAAATGTGTGTATTCGTGTGGTAGCACATTGTACAATATTCGTGCAATAATATTTGTATTATTGACTCCTTTTATATTCAGAGATTAAACATAAAAGTTTTGAGTAATACATACATATTTTATATGGATATAAGGAAGTTGCTCCCTATTTTGTTGAGCCTACTTAATAGTTTTGATTGATGGTGATTTCAAGTACTGCAGCGTTCCATTACTGGACACTATCCCACCGATAAACTCCCTATCACAAATTATTTACAAATAAAAATAAGGACACTAGTTAAAATAATATATAAAAAATAAATAAAATTACCCTTACCACACCTTTCAGAAATAAATCCAGATACGTATTTGCTGAAACTTTTTGGATTTTTTTTTGTATACAAATTATTTAATTAAATCCAACCATCCGTGTTTTGCTAGCAACGAGGCTAGCATCTTCAAACTGTATCTTACCGAATGAATCGCGATTTTTTCAATTCTGTTCATGCAAACTAAACTTCCTCTTTTACAACTGGTGGACCTATTTTTCTATTTACTACGGTAATGTGAGGTATACGACGCGGTCTGGGACTATATCTGATTTGGGGCATTGAATCAAGACATACTCGAAACAAAAGAAGAAACGCATTTGCACTCAAAATGCAAAATGCCAGACCAATATGGCGATCGAAAATCGAAAAAGTTTAGCAAATTATAAGATAATTTAACCGTGTTTAGGCTCAACAACTACGGATCACATTCTTAGATTATTAATCTATACGATTTTTCCGCATATAAAACTTATTTACAGCTATAAACAGAGGAAATTCAATCTTTTTCGTGAAGAGAGCGAGGGATTTGCTAAACTGGTAACGGAATTAAATCAAGATTTTGGAGAAAATATAACCCACAAACATTTACTGGATATAGTACAGTCGCTTATAGGTAATCCAATACACGATCACGTAATGACGCATAGAATGTATTATCATAATTGTTATTCTGTCTGTTAGGATGCTTTAATTTGGATCCAAACAGGGTTCTCGACATTATACTAGAAAGTTTCGAAAACAAAGCGAAAGATGCAAGACTATTCATCCCGTTGATACAATCTTATATGAGTGATCCCAAAATTATATGCGAAGTTTTGGGA
Organism: Chrysina gloriosa; assembly: GCA_038088585.1. Taxonomy (NCBI): domain Eukaryota; kingdom Metazoa; phylum Arthropoda; class Insecta; order Coleoptera; family Scarabaeidae; genus Chrysina; species Chrysina gloriosa. Next base: position 8,559,297 of record CM076090.1, on the reverse strand, counting down.
TCGAAGTATATTTTTTACAGAAATAATAACGAAGTTGTTCCACGTTCCTTGTATATATTATCAGCGCAGTTGTTGCAACATCATATTATATCTCTGGACGATATTTATATTTGGGTAATATATTTTTTTACTACGATCACTACGATGATGAAAAAATCTTGAACATGTTAGAATACATTTATCTTGTCACCGATTGGTATCGATTTATAAAGAATTTCAATCGATAATCATATTAACCTCAAATCTTTCTAATGGTTTTAAATTCGTTAATTTCAGCTAACTCCCGAAGATAAAGTTATGCAAAAGGAATGCGAAAAAGACATGAAAGAGGCTAAGGAATATGTCAGGAAATTGTTGATAATATCAATCAGTAACAAAGATAAGGAGGAACCGCCGGAGGAGAAGGAGAACACCTCAGAGAAATACTCTTTCAATCAGAAATTCGGTCTTTGCGAAGCGCTGTTAGAGATCGGCGATTGGCATAACACTCAATTGCTCATGAAGCGATTACCGGATCATTTCTTGATGGAACAGGAACCGATAGCGCTTGCATTATGCAAATTACTACATTGTATCGTCGAGCCCGTTTATAGAGAGTAAGTTGGTATTTAATTAAGATAGTCAACGATATAATACCGGAGTAGATTGAAAAGTTTCCGGAATGACAATGAAAACAAAATACGTCTCTTGAAATCGTTGGATTCCTCGTAAACACTTCCAGTGAATCGAGTGAGGTTCGAGCTCGAATGCGTTTTTGCTTCAAATTGAGCAAATGCGGCACCCATTTTGCGGAAAACTTTTTAAACCCAATTCATTACGTAAATGATATGGAAGAGTTATCAACACAACGACATATATATTTGGAATAAAAGCAATCCCCTAACAGCGATTCCGGAAGCTTGTCAATCCACCCTCGTAGGCGTATCGTTTCGGCTAAAATGTCCAAATACTAACCATTTAATCATTGATTGTTGCTACCTATTCCTTCGTGCTGTAAATTATAAAAAAGCAAATTATCACCGTCTACTATTTTAGAAACTGGAAAATTGGAACCAAAATCAAAGGAAAACCGATTAAATGCCACAATAACCCACTTTCACCGAAACCAGCTCGTACATTTATGGAACTACGTAACACCGCCATACCGATGTTGCTGGCTCTCGGTTCGTCCTTACGTTACGATTCCGTTTTGATGTACAAAATTATAAGATTAGGGAAATTGGCGTTGTCTTCGTACGGAATTGAAAGTCACAGATCGTCGGTTCCCACTGGTGATACTTTGTACTATGACATTGTCACATTATTAGACTCAACGATATTACCTTCCCTTTCTTATATGGACTGTAACTGTTCGATCGCGGAGGAAATATGGAGTTTGTTAAAGCTGTATCCTTACACGAGCAGATATTGCCTTTATAGCAGGTGGAAAAATGAAACTTACTCGCTCTATCCGGAACTGTTGAGGAAACGGGGCGATGCCGAGAAACAAATTAAGAATATAATGAAGCGTGTCAGTAAAGAAAATATAAAACCTGTGGGAAGATTGATAGGGAAACTAACACATAGCTCTCCGGGATTTCTTTTCGATTATATCCTGCTACAAATCCAGGTTTACGATAATCTCATACATCCGGTAGTGGATTCCTTGAAGTACCTTACCAGTTTATCATACGATGTGTTGGGATTTTGTCTTATCGAATCTCTAGCTAACGCTGATAAGAAGAGGTTTAAGCACGATAGCACGTCGATCTCTAGTTGGTTGCAAAGTCTATCAAGTTTCTGTGGAGCTGTTTTCAAAAAGTATAATATCGAGTTAACTGGGTTATTGCAATATGTCGCCAATCAACTTAAAGCACAGAAAAGGTGTGTATACGTCATCAGAATTAAGATGTGTAAAACATAAAATTAGGAACGATAAAGCACTTCATTCTGTTGTATTTTGTATCTCAAAATTTTTCGAGAATTTAGACCGCATCAACCTTTCCTTCATTCTACAATTTTTCAATATCAAATTTTTCCAGTTTCTATAAAACTACCAAATATTCCAGTTTCGTTTAAGTTTATTGAAACTGAAAAAACCAAATTTTTCAGAAGTTGACATTTTATTAAAATCTTTCCAAATCTTCGAAATTTTATTACTTGAAAACTCAATATTCTTCACATATTTCCATAAACTTGTTAATTCTAAAAATTTTTCTATTTCAAAATATGTATGTATATAGGGCGTAAATTAAATGACGCCTTTAATTTCAGGGGGCGATTCCTTGTCATATTTTATGAGAAAAAGTTTATATAAACATGTGTCCTAACTTGTTTCTTTTGTTTGTCGTGTGAACTAAATATGAACAACGTTAAATTAACTCAAATGCATTTCATTCATTGGCTTGCACCTTTTTCCATTTAATAGTCAAACACATTTTCATTTTCAACTACAAGGAATAAGTTTTTATTTCTTTCTTATATATAGTATGATACAAAAAAGAACTCGAGAGACAAGAAAGTTGTATTTTCAATGGTTTAATCTGATAAAATTATCAAACTTGGAGAAAACAGTGGCGTACAATGATTTCTACAATAAAAATCAATCAGGTACCCTTCTAGGACGCCACTGGAATTATTATTTTAGCTCTAATTACATAAGGATTCGGGTTCGGTTTGGTTTATACGGTTGTTGAAAATGCTTGCCTCGAGCTAGCGAAACACGTGTTACCGATTTTATTATAAACAATTGTGTGGTGAAGAGTTTATCGATGTGATATATGTGTCTCTAATTACATCAAAAGAAGTCCCTTATTATTTATAACAGACTCACCAAGTTTCATCGAAATCGGCGAAAAGACTTTTGGGTAATTAATTTTAAAAACTTTTTTTTAATGTTGACACCCTGTTTCTCGAAAACGAAATAATTTAGGACACATGTTTGTATGAACTTTTTCTCATAAAACATTACAAGAAATCACCCATTAAAATTAAAGTCATCACTTAATTTATGTATATTGCGAAATTTCAAAATATTTCTTTTGCTAATGTTATAAATATCCAAATTTCAATATTTCTATTTTATATCTTAAAATTTCTGTATACCAGACTATATACATACATACATACGTACACATACGCATGTTTCAAAATTTTTCGGAAATTTACGATCTATCAAAATTTTTAAAAACTTTAAAATCCCAAAATTATTAAAACATAGAAATAAAGTTTCTACAAATTTACAAAAGATTCTTAACAAATTCAAGGTTTGTTAAAATTTACCAAAACCATTAAAAAATTTCAATTTCAAATGTTTTAAATTTGCAATTTCCCCACACATTTTTTTTTTGAGAAATTGATTTTTATTGAGGTTATGCAAGAAAATGTTAGTTTTATTATAATTCTTCACAATGTCCAAATTTTCTGAAATATTTCGAAATTTCGATCTTTTATGCTTCAAAATATCTCAATATTTAAAAAAATTTAAAAATTACTATTTTGCAACTTTTTTAATTCGTCCATATTTCAAGAACAAAAAAAAAAAAGTTTCCACCACTGTTGATTGTGAGATAACTTTTCCTAAATTTGAAATTTAGGAATATCTTATCAAGGTTTGCAGAAATTGGTCGTTAAAATATTCCAAATTCTTTGGAAAATGCAGCGTTTATTAATATTTACAATACCCAAATGCTCAATTTATATTTCAAAACATTTAGAAATTTCGGTTTTAGAAAATTTGTTTTTCTTTTAAATTATTTTTGTTGAAATTGTCCATATGTCAGGATCACAAACAATTTTTTTGTGACAAAACTTTCAAAGTTTCTACAAATTTATCAAAATATATATCATGATGCTTTAGCATTAGTTGTAATTATATAAATTTTTAAAAATTAAAGGTTTACTAAAATTCCAAAATACTAAATTTGGAAATTCTCCAAGTCTTAAAAAATATTGAAATTGTAATAAATTTAACAAACTTCTAACTTTTAAAAACTTCTGCAAATTTATTTCCTCGAAGTACATATCGACGTTGGTCTTATGACGGAAATAGACAGAGCGCGATATATCGGCTTTTGTTTAATATTTAGTTGGCTTGACAAACGAGTTCGCTTACTTTTGATGCGAATTATGAAACATTTTGGTGAAAAATTTGAAAAAAAGGAATTTTTGAAAACAGAAAATCAAAAAGTTCCGATGAGTTCTTAATTTGAATTCCCATTATCAATTTTTATGTCAATGTTACCAACATATTTGTTGCAAGATCTCGTTGATTTGAAAGAATCGGTACTATCAGCTTGTATTATAAAAATTAAATTGGGGTTCAAACTCGAGTTCGGTTACTTTTGATGTGTATATATAGCCTAAAACGTAGAACACGACTAACGTCTATTATGTGTCTGTTATACCAACGGGTTTTTTCCTCCATTCACCTTAACGGCTATTGATATCTGTGTTGCTCTTACTGCTCGTAACAGAAACAAACAAAGCGAATCGTATCAGCTTTTATTACTTATAATGAAATTATTTTTTCTCTGCAATTTTCCAGTTTGGACTTGCTAATCTTAAAGGAAATTGTGCAAAAAATGGCTGGTGTCGAAGCTGCTGAAGACTTAACGTTAGAACAATTAAATGCAATGGCCGGCGGAGAGTTGTTAAAAGCAGAAGTAACTATAATAATAACTCATATCTCATTAATTACTACAACAAATCGTAACTTTTCCAGGCTGGATACTTCAGTCAAGTGAGGAATACGAAGAAATCGTCTTTGCGTTTAAAAGAAGCAATGGCCGATCAAAATTTGGCTGTGACGATGTGCCTGCTGATGGCGCAACAAAAATATTGCGTCGTGTACCGGGAGACACAAAAAAGTCATATAAAACTTGTGGGGAAACTGTCGGATCAGTGTCAGGACACTTTAGTACAATTCGGAACTTTCTTGGGTTCGACGTTATCTGTTGATGAATACATCAATAAATTGCCGTCGATACAGAGCATGCTTCTCGATTATCACATTCCAAACGAAGTCGCTTTCTTCCTTGCGAGGCCGATGTTTAATCATGCAATAAATGTAAGTAACGTAAAAACAAATTTCGTCTTCGTTATGAAAAATGCTTCGCACTTCCTTGATGCAGATAAAATACGATCAATTAAGAAAAGCCGATCCGAATTATAAAAAATGTCTTCGTCCGCAAAACAACAAAAATACTTCGAAGCGGTCACCGATATCATGGCCCCGGTTCACAAATCAGTAATTCCGCTCCATCTACCGAAAGTTTGGGAAGATATTTCCCCGCAATTCTTAACGACGTTCTGGTCCCTCACCATGTACGACTTGTACGTTCCCGAAGAAACATATCAGCAGGCCATCAGTAAAGTGAAACAACAATCGTTGAATTCCGTCGACGCGAATACCAGCAAGGCGAAAAAGGAACAGGAAAGATACGTGACGTTGATGGAAAAGTTACAGGACGAGAAACGGAAGCAACACGAGCACGTCGAAAAGGTTTTGTACAGGCTGAAACAAGAGAAGGATTCGTGGTTCCTATCCAGGTCGGCCAAGTCGGCGAAGAACGAAACTATCACGAGGTTTTTACAACTGTGCATATTCCCTAGGTGCACCTTTACCGCCGTCGACGCTGTGTATTGCGCTAAGTTTGTACATACGATTCATATGTTGAAGACTGCGAATTTTTCGACATTATTGTGTTATGATAGGGTAAGTTTTGATGTCGAATAGCTTACGAAAATCTTAAGTAGGCATGCGCGGGGACTTTCACAATAATGTTAATGTTGATGTTCAGGTGTTACGGCAATGGTAACGTTAAGCCAGTTCACAATAATGTTATTTTTGACGCTTTCAAAATTCGCGGTTGTAAGTGGGAGGAGCGTAAACCAACGTTTCAAACTAGTAAACAAACAACGAACATAACCCTTACTGATTTGTGATTCTTGTTTTTTACTTACGCTGTTTGTGCCTATGATGTTAACAATACAGGAATTAAATATAAGAAAACAAAAAATCTGACTGCGAATCTAGTAATAGGTACGGCTAGCAATAAATGAGGCTAGAATTGCTACATATTAAAACATAAATAACGGCAGTGCGCATTCTCCAGAGCTTTGCTCTCATTGGTAGGTGTTAACCATGATGTAAAGAAATCCAACATAATTTTAGAACGTTAGCTTGATGATTTAACATTACCATTACCATTGACATTATTGTGAACATTGTAATGAATGCTACATAGTTTGAATTTTAACACCCAACATAACATTACCATTAACATGAACATTATTGTGAAAGGACAATGATAGAGCTGCATGTTAATAAAGACCATTCTTTTTGGGCAATATTGGAGTAAGACCAAAAATTAGTTCGCACAGTTTTTCACTTTACATTGTCTCATTTTTTGTTTTTATATCCCGTTAAAGCTTTTCTGTGACGTCACCTATTCCGTAACCTCGTGTACCGAAAACGAAGCGATGCGCTATGGACGATTCCTGTACGCCATGTTAGAAACGGTGATGCGTTGGCATAAGTCGAAGGACGTATTCGAAAAGGAATGCGCCAACTATCCCGGTTTCGTGACCAAGTACAGAATCAGCAATCAGTATTGTGACAGTCTCGATCACGTGGGCTACGAAAATTACCGTCACGTATGTCACAAGTGGCATTACAAACTAGCTAAGGCGATGATCATCTGTTTAGAATCGAAAGATTACGTACAAATCAGGAACGCTCTGATAATACTCATCAAGATCATACCGTTTTTCCCCGTCCTACAGAAGTTGAGTCAGATCATTGAGAAAAGGATAGAGAAATTGAGAGACGAGGAGAAAAATAAGAGACAGGATCTGTTTACGTTGGCGACGAGTTATTTGGGACAGTTGAAACAGAGAATGACCACCGGGCATGTCATGCAAGAGAGCGAATTCCATCAAAATGTCGATAAGGATAAGGTAACGGACGAGTTAATTCTTTTATTTTCCGAACGCGTTTCATCCGCACGTTAATTTTCAGGCTTCGAAAGCGCACGATTTAAAAAATCAAGATTCCAACGCCAGCAAACAAAATGGTGAAACTAAAGGTATTTATTGCTAAAATTGCTTTCTTTAAAACATTGTACAAACGAAACTGTTCCATGTTTGATATATTCAAGCTTCCTAATACATAGCTATCAACAATTCATGCACACCACGTGACTACCAAATTAGGTAACCTAAATACCTGTCTACTTACTATAAAACTCAGTATATACTGCTGATAATGTCTTGGTAATGGCAGATTATAAATAATGCGTAGAAATCGGAAGAAGTTGGTAAAAAAGTAAACAGACTATCTTAGAAAGGGTCGGTAACTTTAAATCTTCGAACTACTCTAGTTTAGGAACTTTATGCTACTGCTACAGGATACTTGAAATTGCTCACTATGTATGATCTTAATGACATGCGAATACTATAAACGTATGAACACGAAAAATTACTGGTCACATGGTGTACAATCATTCTCGATAAGTCTGTATAAACAGATCCGGGACAGATGCGACTCTTATCCATTTGTGACCCTACTTTTTAATTCAAAATATCTGATATTTATAAAAGCCTAAAGAATGATTGCCGCCAACTTCTAAAGAAACATAAACCTATCCTTGTAACACTACAGCACACTTTCAATCGTTGTGAGGTGAGTTAGTTAATCTCGTTTTTAATCGTAGGTCATTCAGAAAGTAGTAAAGATACAAAGGAGAAGGAAAAATCTGATAGGAAAATAAGTCGACAATCCACTGAAGAGGGAAAGAGCAGTTCTAAAGGTCAAAATACCTCTCAAAATACATCGTCCGATAATACGTAAGTAATTTAGGAACGGTACCAATTGAAAAATAAGCAGTTTTATAAAATAAATAAAACAATTAAAAATTACCCTTACTATACTTTTCGGAAAACTAACACATAGCTCTCCGTGTACGTATTTCGGCAACTAAGTTGCCATCCTCAGTGGAAGACTGGGGGAAATTAATGCCCACACTGCTATACAGTGTTTGTTGTGGGCGTTGACCAGGTATTGCTGGTGGCATCGCTAATTGCGCCAATTTTTCACTGAGGATGACAATTTAGTTGCCGAAATACATATCTGGAATTATTTCCGAAAAGTGTGGCACGGATAACTTGTATTTTAATGACAGTCTCAGTTTTATAAAATGTATACAAGTTTAATAATAATGTTTTATATATACATATATAGGAGCATGGATAAATCCGATAGAGAGAAAGCATCTAAAGAAGAAAAAGATAAATACACTAGAAAAGACGACAAACGAGACGAATCAGATAGAGAAAGGGAAAGGGAAAAACGTAGGGAAAGGAAGGAGGAAAAGCTATTAAAAGAAGAAAAACAATACAGGGTACATTTCACTTTCTTATTAATTTTGGGCGGAGATTCGTGTGGGGAGGGGGGTTCTGCTTTCCGCTTTCACGAACATTTTAATTTTCCTACAGAATTTATAATTTGTAAAAAATTACGTGATGGCTTGTAATATTTGAAATGATAATTTTTGTAATTTTATTCACGTTTACAATTTACAGGAAGATAGATACATCGAACTGATCAATCTAAAAGACGAAATCCGTTATCCAAATGAACGAAACCAAGCTGAACGCTACTATGATGATAGAAGTCATTATTTACGAGATGTCAGAGACGATAGAGATGTCACTGTGAATACTAATAACAGTTCTGGAAGTATATCAAGGCACAGTCAGGAACCCACCGAACCCGACAGAGGTGAGTTTCGTTTTTAATCATGGGTCAAAATGAGTATCGCGGTATCTTTCTCTCAATTATTCTCATGTCTTCTTCTTGTTTCTTTATCATGTCCAGCGTTTCTGCCGCGTATAGTGGTTTTGGAAGTGTTATCTATCTGTAGATTTTCAGTTTACTGCTCATTAGTTTTTAGCTATGAGGGTAGATTGAAAAGTTTCCGGAATTACAGTGAAAATCAAATAATACGGATTCGTTATATTTTATTTTTTAATATAATCAACGACAAGGTATTTGGAAAAATAGCAAATCCCCTAGCAGGGATTCCGGAAACTTGTCAACCTACCCTCGTACGATTATCTCTCATCTTCATTCCCTAATTGGTGATTTTTTTCCCTCATATATTTCTTGAAATATTCAGTCTTTTTTCTTCTTCAACAGAAGCAAAACGAAGAAAAGTGGATGGTTCCTCCACGAAGGTTAGTATCGGAGTGAGATAGCATCGGTGCAGATTTCAGGGTTCAATGAGTCTGTCTGCTCCGGAAATCAATGATGGGAGATTGGGCTGAAAATATTGCGTTAAAAGTGTGTCAGTGTGTTTAAAAAAATGTGAACTTCGGTGCTAAATCGGACGAAAATTTCCCTTCACGCCGGCATATTTCTTTTCCCCGACTTGTTCCCCCGTTTCTTCACCGCCATCCGAACGAGATGTTTGAAGATCTACACGTCGAGATGTCCCTACCCTGTCCTTATCAACGATGGATGTTGGAAATCGGCGATCAGGATTGGATGAAATATAATAAATACATTGAAATGATTGATGATTATCCCGATAAAGAGCTATATCTGTAACGTATCCAATGTAAACTGCCGTTTTTATTTCTTGCTGGAAAAATTTCATGTTACAATTTCTATCGTATCGACTTGATGTTAGATAATAATACCCGAGAGTCCGATGTTACCATGAAACAAAAATTGAGCTATCGAGATCTTTAAATTCACGACTGATTGAAGAGAAAATTGCCATGTGTACATCTCGCCGTAAAGTTGAAACCGTATTCCGAGAGAACCCGAATTTGATCGAATATTTCCGAATACTACGCCTCGAGGATTTCCGCATTCCCCTCCCCTTTCGACGACGCCCGATGTATCTGGTATCCATGTAAATTAAGAAGATCGATTGGAATCACTAAAAATTAAATGAAATGGTTATCGTCCAAGCGCCTTTAATGTAGAAGTGTGTGTTCGTTTAAAAACCTTGTGTTTGCGGCGTCTGACCCCCTCCTTTATAGAAGATAACCACAAATGAACTCAGCCCAATCTTCCACGCTCTGGTCTTTCTTATTTATGATGGTGAGACTGTATTGCGGTAAGTATGTAAGGTAGTTGTTCCACTCCGAGTGAAAACGGTAAATATTTTCTATATTTGCAATTCGGAAAGTTATTGTAGCAATTTTAATTGTGGGAAACATCGTGATGATACTCGCCCGGCATTAAAAGCTAGTTAATCAATGTACAAACGTAAAAATCTACTTGTATGTTTGAAATACTAAAAGCCGAAAGTTAACACTTGTTGCAGTTTAAGTTATCCCAACCCTACCATTAAAAGGGGTGCATAGGAAGTAATAGCAACGTGTGGATAGATTGTGAAATAGCTTCATTATCTTAGACAGATACTTTTCACGTCTATCTAGAGGAAAGCATCATCGGAAACAAATCTTTGATGTCTCTAATACAAGTGTTTCAAGTTTCCTGATGTAACATCCAAGAGATTAACTAACCACTCAAGCCTTCGTCCCATCTTTTTTATTTTTCTGTTAGACTTGTCTAATTTCATCGTGAATAACACAATGAACAAAACCTACGAAAGCAATTTTTCTTTTATGAACAAAACATGAAGATCTGATACGCTTATAATTAATAAAGTATCCAGTAACCGCTATTGTATAGTCATTGTACTAATGTTGATGTTGCTATTAGTGAATCGTTGTTGAGCTTCTTCGAGCGTTAAGCCAGGATTTCGTTTAAACAATTTCACAAAAACTTTATCTTTAACGGCTGAACCTTGCACGCTTCGTACGCGCAGTACGGCAAAGGTTGAGGATTACGGAATACACTTCATTTTTCTAGAAGAAACAGATACAGAAATTTCGTCAGCGTTAGGCTCTTGCGTTATCAATGTTGATGTTGCGATTAGCTACTAGTTGTTAAGCTTCTTCGAGCGTTAGGCCGGGATTTCGTTTAAACAATTTCACAACACCTTTATCTTTAACGGCTGAGCATTGCACCCTTCGTACCACGGCTTGATAAATCCCCCACATTATTTTGTGTTTGACATCTTGCAATCCACTTCTTAATAAATGCCTCTGACCTCTAGATATACTTTCCTGCTGCTTTGAAAGACAAGCGCGCACTTCTCGAGTGTGTGCACAAGAAAACTGCTTCAAATCGCTTGTATGTACGAAGCACCGATATAACAAACGGACTGATTACTCGGAGTTTACAATAGATATTAATTTCAAAATTACACGTAGTACTGCAAGGATTGAGGATTATGAAATATACCTCACTTTTCTGGAAGAAGCAGGTACAGAATAAATCCACAACTGTTAACATGTTTATTAACACAGCTTGTTGACACAACTGTCTAGTACAAGAACTAAACCAAAGGGGGTGATCTCCGTCCCAGTACATGCAGTTTTAATCGTCAAGTCAATTTGTGCGACTTCTCCTCCCTCCCCCTCCCCATTCGCTAGCGGGAAATATCCTTCATGTTTCTCCGCAGTCACATGCAATCTGGGCACCGCACTCTTTTATTATCCAAGATCATAATTAAAATTGCTACATCAGACTTTCTCGATTATTATTGCTGCTTTGTCTTCTTTTTTTAAATTAAATTCATTGAAGTAATGAGCAATACACATAAGATAAAGTGTATCAAAATCAATCAAAAATTAAAACTGCAGAATTATTGCAAATAGAATTTTCAAAAATAACCACACTCTAACAAACCTACGCATTTGTTTAATAAGTCCAACACCAATGAAGATATTCCACCGAAATTGTACTACTTACCTCAAAGTGACGATTGCCGTGGACTGTGGTGTAATATTACTGACACTGCATCTGTTCATACAAACTAAACTTACCCTTTTTCAACTCGGGGGCCTGTTTTTCTATCTACTAGGATGAAAAATTATTCATAAAAAAATCCACCCACGTCATCGCAAATTTTGTACACACGTTCCTCTTTACGCTGACGGCACGTACCTCTTCTTCAGACAATTTTTCTATTTACTAAACACATGCAGAAAGCAAACTACTACTTATAATAAATCAAATAGCAACGACCAACCCAAGGGACCATCGTCTTTGTTTAAAAGATGTGTAGTGTATGTATACAGTTACATATACAGAATAAGTTAAAAATTCCTAGAATTTTTGGGTTAAAATCTCATCTTATGAGGTTCAGCACTGTTTGGTTAGAAAGTGCATTTTCTGTAGTAGATACCACAAAATACTATTAAGAAAAGTTGTTTGTAAAGAAAAACTGAATAAGAATGCAAAATTTTAAAGTACTACGAGGTATGATTAAAATGTATCCGAATTGATGGCATAAGTATGGAGTTGAACGACAGTTGGTGGTAGAGGGACATATGTCAAAGTTCTACGTGGTCGCCTAAATAGAGCCGAATTTCGGCCGTGCTGGTGTGTCATGTTGGTATTAATTATCTCATAATTTTAAAATCACCTAAAAAGGAAATGGAAGTGTCAACATAATGACATAACATGAGTATGTTTTGCTTAAATTCACAATTTTCTTGAATTGAGTAACAATGGTACCCAAATTGCACAAAGCGAAGCGTATCTGAAAAGAGACGTGATAGTTGTCACTTTTGTCGTAACATAACCTTTATCATCTGAGAAGTTTTGAATGTGTCTCGGTTCAGAACTCCACCTACTGCATTCTTAATGTGAACTCAGTATAGCGTTGATCCCTCCACGAACTACGTCAGCAACCACGTTGCAAGCATTCGATTCAATTGTCTCTGGATGTAGTTATTCTATCGTATTGGGATTTTCAGTATTTTAACAACGGAAATTTGGAGAATTTATGTTTTCTACTGCAATCCAGAATCCTCAAACTATTCTCTAGCAAATCGTTGACAGAATGATATTCATTTCACTTCGTTAACCATCAGGAAGACACGATATGCTTGAAGTTTAGCTTACTTTGAAGTAGGCTGACAAATGTTTCTGCACAATCCTAATTTATGTAAAGTGGACGGAAACGCCAGTAATCTATCCTTTACAATCGATCCATCAATTACGTCAGCAACTTACGTTGCAAATGTTCGACGAATCCCATTAACGATGTCAAGATGCAAATGTCAAACCAAGGTACTAGCTGGTTAGCTGGTGAACTGTTACAACCCAACAGCTGCAGGTTATTCCAAGTTGCGTCTCATAAATTTCGATGTAATATCTTCGTTAGTGTTGGAATTATTAAAGAAATATAGGTCGAGTAGCGAGTGGGACACTCGGTATATTTTACTTAATACCTAGAAATAGAAAAATAATTTGATAAGATAAGCAAAGAAAGCTGTAAATAAAATACTTCTTTTGTTCTGCCCATTGGGGCGTCGGAACTAAATTAAATACAATTTCATATAATTTTTGAGTTAAACTTCGCTGTCGAAGAATGAGTTTCGAACAAGACAGAAAAAATGGACTGGTAAATAAAAATAAGCCACCCGCCAGACTAGAGCGTCTGAGTTTTGAACGCAGGCCGTCGCCATCGTAGTCAAACGCTCTCCCCATTAAACCACGCCGACTACTTTTAAAGAAAATTACAATTATGGGGTTGTGTTTGGAGTTCGACGTTAGCGCTTTAGATTGGAAGGGCGTGGTTCAATTTTTGTAGTTTGTGTTGAAAGGATGTGGTTCGGTGTTAGTAATTTGCGTTGAAAGGAACATGGTTTAATTTGTGTAGTTTGCGTTGAACGGGCGCGATTCAATTTGTTTAGTTTGCACTGAAAGGGGGTGATTTATTTTTGGAATTTGTGTCGAAAGGGCGTGGTTAATGTTTATAGTTTACGTTGTGAGAGGGTGGTTCTAATTTTATAATTTACGTTGAAAGGTCGTGGTTACAATTTTATTGTTTACGTTGAAAGGGCGTGCTTAAATTTTTACATTCGTACATACATACGTTGAATATGATAAACCAACCTGACTACTAAAATGTACTGCCGTTATAAATAAATGAAGATTCGGTATACTGCGCTAAATTTTGATAAAACTTTCAGAAAGAATTGCTTATACAATACTAAAAATTCCAGAAAAATGCACTAACACCCCCACGAGAAAAACAAAATTTGGGTCTTAACCTGATCTTATTAGAAAGTAAAGGAATTGCCTTCTGTTAACAATGAATTTTGTATCGTTGTAAATAATGAAGCTAAACGCACACCTTTCTCATATTCAATTCGGCCGTAGCGATGCGATGCACAACAGTTTTCGGAATTTGAATTTGTTGTTTCACTTCTGTTAGATAACACATCCAATATGAAAATTTTTGGAACACTTATCTATACAAAATATGTAATCATTAAGGTTTCATAAAGGAGTGGATGACGTGTTAGGTTTAAGTAGTGTAAACCGGACTGACGCTATCACTCTTTCGAACTTTATTATGCAATGATAAGTAAAAATTCTTTAAAGTGACAGCGTGAGTCCGGTTTACACTAGCCAATGGTAACACGTTATCTACTCTTTATCAAACCTTAGTAATCATCATATCCAGCGATATTTTTGCGACTAACTGCACAGTTTATCGCCATACATGTTATTATAAAAAAATTATCGTATTTCTTACTTGGAGATTATCGCGTTTTCTTTCCACGTATTTTCTGTTAATTTGGAAATCAGTAGCATCAGTTTGTAGACAATCTTTTTCGGATGTTTTATGTATAATGTTTTATTTTATTCTTTTTTATGTGCTCTGACCGGCCGACTTGTCGCCTCCGGCTCGCACATCGTACTCTCTCTCTTGTTTTCTTTGTCTTTCACACGAAGCGAGCGCCTTGCTCTGCCCAAATTTAACGCTCGAAATCTAACGCTTACGTTCGAGCTGGTCAGGGTCCGGTTTATGTTCTAAATTACACGAAATTCTGTGTACAGATGTTTTCGAAGGTGTAGAATACCATTTTGATCTCAAAACTCGTGAAATTTGTTTCGTTTTTGTACTAGAGCGTCCCAAGGCGATTCGTCCAGAACCACTTTTAACTTTCTCATTGAATATTTCCTCAATGAACCGTCTCTCGTATCCGACACTATTTTATCCCTAATCTGCACTAGAAGAGCTTTAGTTTGATGTGCAATAAGTCGTACTTCCGACCATTTCGATTTCTTTCAATATTTCAAGGGGTACCCCTTTGAAACTTCAGAAAGAAATCAATATGTTCTAAATTAGCCGAAATTCTGTGTACAGATGTTTTCGAAGGTGTAGAATACGATTTTGACGTCAAAACTCGTGAAATTTGCTTCTTTTGGGTGCTAGAGTGTACCAGAGCGATTGGTCCAGAACCACTTTTCACTTTCTCATTGAATATTTCCTCAATGAACCGTCTCTCGTATCCGAAATTATTTTATCCCTAATCTGCAATCGAAAAGCTTTAGTTTGATGTGTAATAAATCGTACTTCCGACCATTTCGATTTTCTTCAATATTTCAAGGGGTACCCCTTTGAAACTTAAGAAAAAATCAATATGTTCTAAATTAGCCGAAATTCTGTGTACAGATGTTTTCGAAGGTGTAGAATACGATTTTGACATCAAAACTCGTGAAATTTGCTTCGTTTGGATGCTAGAGCGTACCAGAGCGATTGGTCGAGAACCACTTTTCACTTTCTCGTTGAATATTTCCTCAATTAACCGTCCCTCGTACCCTAAATTATTTTATCCCTAATCTGCACTCGAAAAGCTTTAGTTTGATGTATAATAAGTCGTACTTTCGACCATTTCGATTTTTTTCAATATTTCAAGGGATACCCCTTTGAAACTTAAGAAAAATCAATATGTTCTAAATTAGCCGAAATTCTGTGTACAGATGTTTTCGAAGGTGTAGAATACGATTTTGACATCAAAACTCGTGAAATTTGCTTCGTTTGGATGCTAGAGCGTACCAGAGCGATTGGTCGAGAACCACTTTTCACTTTCTCGTTGAATATTTCCTCAATTAACCGTCCCTCGTACCCTAAATTATTTTATCCCTAATCTGCACTCGAAAAGCTTTAGTTTGATGTATAATAAGTCGTACTTTCGACCATTTCGATTTTTCAATATTTCAAGGGATACCCCTTTGAAACTTCAGAAAAAAATCAATATGTTCTAAATTATCCGAAATTCTGTGTACAGACGTTTTCGAAGGTGTTGAATACGATTTTGACCTCAAAACTCGTGAAATTTGCTTCGTTTGGGTGAAGAACGAAAACGCGATGACCTCCATGTAAGAAATACGACAATTATTGGGTATACAGTTCACACGTGCGTAAACCACACACACCAATTTTTTCTGGAATATTTCTTAATTTGAATATAAAACTTTTTTCTGGAACGTTTCTCAAAATTTAAGCGCATTATATCTTCATTTATACATATATATAATATTTGAATGGTTGTTTTATAATGACCTTCGATTGGATATAAAATTATTATGATATTGCGGTCGGTATCGGAAATTTTGGAAAAAGTAGCAGTTAATTCGGCTAACCTACAAAACAGGAAATGTAATTATTATAGGATTAGGACATTTTCTGGAAGCTTGAGAATTTCAGCAGTAATCTACTTAGGATTACCTATAACGCATATTCGTTTGATGACCGATACACAAATTTTCAAGCTTCTCTTCTGATGATTTTAATGTACCATATACATACATTTTATTTGAAATACTTTAAGTGTATATCATAGAGAGATAGATGTTGCGTCAGTGTAGCAAGTCACAAGTTGGCAGCTGGCAAGCGCAACTGGAGACTGCGAAAACGCAACTCCACCACTGCATTCCTTAATGCCATCCCCTGGTTGTCTGCAGAGTTACAAGCACGAAGAAAGGAAACTGCAACAACAACAACAATTGGAATACTTGATCGAGAAGACTGAGAAGAAGGAACGATCGACGAAGACGAAGGATAAACGCGACAAGATTAGCGACGAAGAGAAAGAATTGCGGAAGGAAAGAAAACTCGTTAGAAAGAGGGTGTGTAGATATTAAGCCCGTTTTACATTATCATATTAAATTGTACCAAACAATTGAATACTATTTTATAGTATAATGTAAAACGCTTTACCCGTCTTTTGTAGAAGATTATTGTATGAATTTAGACTCCATGATTCGTCAGGGCTATTACATATGTAATATGAACTTGTACAAAATTTCTGTTTATGATTCTGCGTCGTGCTACATCCTCGTTTCAAATTGTACACCAGTATCACACAGTATTTACAAATCTTTCTCATAGCCTCCAAAAAGATTAATTTTATGCTGAACTAATAACACTAATACTTTTAGTAAAACGCTCAATAAAAGATTTGCTGACACGACCACAGTATAATGTATAAACCCACGTTTATTTTATACTGTAACAGGACTCGACAAGACGTAAACGCAAGAAAATATGAGGTTAGATTGGAATACGTGCAATGCAGACTAGTGAGCAGGCGCAAGTCAAAACATTTAGTATGAAAATAGGACAGGTTCTACTTTCATACAATGATTTTGCATAGAAAAATAGTACAGTGTTTTATGTAATACTTATTCAATTTTTACGTACAATTTAATATGATAATGTAAAACGGGCTTTAGATTCAAACGTTATCGGAATTAAGTGGTATATTCAAATTATATTTGCAGGATCGTACGGAGGAGGCGATTATGCAAGCTGAAATGAAGAGACGAAGGGATGATGAAAAAGGTAAGTATTTATTTTTTGTTTTGCAACTAAGTATTTGCGGATTATTGTTCGGAATGTTAAATTCATATTATTGTTTGATAGTTGGCGGTCAAATTGTCGTTCAGTAAAAAATATACAATACAGTCGCGTAATTGTGAAAAGGCGTTAACAATGCAAATATTTTGACACAATGTACTCAATAGTGTGAACAATCTTTTAGAGACTTTTAGGAAATAAACATATGTTGTTAACAAAGGTTACAAGATAAAACGAAATAATAATAAATACTGCAACAAGCAATTTACTTTCCCTTCATGGTCTGAATTATTTGTTATCTTGGATTGTGTTGTAGTATTTTAATGATAATTTAGAATCATTTCCTATTAAATACGATAATGTCAACATTAAATGTTCAGCTCGATTTTTCTCAGAAGTTTTGTTATGCAATTTATTTGCATGATCATAAAGGGAACAAAATCACTGTCGGGATTCTACTACTAAAATCTATATTATCATTTAAGTCTGTTGTGATGACGTCATCGCTAAAAACAAATGAATGTGGGAAGATTAAATGCACATATTAATGTGCATTTTAAAAACTAAAACCGACGTTTTTAGCGGCCTTAAAAAAACAATTCGTTTTTTTTTTTAATATGCCATGCTTTAATTCCACACTGTATATATAAATAAGAAACAGAGTATAGACAATAATTGTAATTATTACCAATCTCTTACCACGTGCCACCGGCAACATCCCGAAATACTAACGAATTTATGTAAGAATCCAATATTTACTATTATAATTTATTTTATTTTTTTCACAAATTATCCAATTGTGTTGCAAAATAATTACATCCTTTTATTTCCGACAAAACGCTAAAATATGTGATCTTATTCTTATAGGAAAAATTATTTCTCATCAAAACGGCGAATTGATGGAATCTCCTCACACCAGGGAAAAACACCATCACTCACGGGTAATATACAATACGTTTGTTTAAATCTCGAACCGTCTGAAGGTCGTTTCATTTTACAGGAAAAGTCGCCGTATCCACGCGAAAGATCTCACGATAGGATGGAATTACGGGAAAAACAATATCCTTTTCGTACTAGATATTATAGGTGATATTTTCCGAAACGTTTTTTTAATTTAATTTATTTATCTAGTTTTTCAATATTTGTTATTACGTTTGTCGATATACAATTCCTTAATTAGATATACCAGACGACCAACCGAAGGTAAAAGAAGATGATCGTTTAGTTTACAAATTAAGTAATCCGGAAAAACGCAGAGAACGATGGGAATTAAATAAATAGGTACTTGATTTGTCGTGTAGTTATGTTCAATGTACAATTTGATGTGTTTTTCTATTTTAATTACAATTGAGCTATTTTATTTTAAGATATTTCATATACTGTATAAAAAAAGGAACAAACACGAAGTATTTGTTACATAGAAATAAATTGTAAAGATACAAATGTTGTATTTTTGTTTCTTTCATTCTATCCCTGCTGTAAATAAATTGATAGTGATTGCAACGAACTGTCGTGTAATATAAGGGCTACCCAGAAACTAACTTATGGTTCGGGCTGATGTGGTAAGGGCGGTGCTACCGGCACCAACTTGATGTCTGGGCGTTCCTTCACTCAATGCGCATTCAGCTGCGGTAGCGTGAGATTCACGTCGCTTGTGATTAATGAACTGTGCATTTTTTAAATGAGTATTGCAAGATAAAATTCCGCCAGTTGTGAAGTACGATCGGTGATCAGGTTTTTGTTAGCAGAAAATATGAAATGACATGAAATTCATGGAAAACTCTGTAAAGATTACGGAGACAACGTAATGAGTAAAGGTGGAGTGATATAGTGACCGCACTAATGTTCACGATGAAGAGTGAACCGGCCCACCAAGCATTGTGACTAATCTCGACAAACAGGGTACAATAACGAAATAAGTTACAGCATCGCCGACTCTCCACTCGATGCTGTATGCGAGTAGTTCTGTGTATATGTAGGCTGTCGTAACTTATTTTGTAATTACTGCTATTTACCCAGACTAATTGGGACTGATAAATTGGTGTCGAAAGTGAATGAGAAAATTCGTGAAAAACGCCCCTGTACAACTTCGAAGTTCTCGTTTGAGTTTCCTCAGCTTTCAGGAAGTTTGTTGCATGAAATTCTAAAGGATAAGTTGGGTTACCGTACATTTTATGTTAAATGAGTACCAAAATTGTCGGAAGACCACACTGGCTTGGCAGCATCGCTGACATTTCTAGATGTCGACAAGAAAGATGGTGACTCACTTCTTGATCGTGTCATAGCTGAGGATGAGACTTGGGTAAAACATGTCAATTGCAAGCCAAAAAAAGCAGTCTATGGAGTGGGCACAGCTTTCCACATGAACCCAAGGAAATATTTGCAGACATTATCAACAAGAAAAATTATGGCAACCGTTTTTTGGGACATGAAAGGTGTGGTTCTTGTCGATTTCCTCGAACGTGGTTTAACAATAAAGTCTGCGAAAATTTGAGAGGAGCAATCCAAAACAAGCGTCGGATAATGCCGAGTTCAAACGTTTTGTGCACGCCCGCACTTGGACAATCAAACTCTTAAGCATTGGATGGGAAGTGTTCCACCATCCTCCGTATAGTTCAGATCTGGCGCCAAGCGACTACCACTTGTTACGGCACACGAAGACCTGCTTCAAGTAGTGTAAGTGAAAAGTAGCGTAAGGGTTAGGTCATCATATGAATATAATGAAAAATGTTTTCTGTCACTTTAATTTGTTTTTATTTCAAAACGTAAGTTAGTTTCTGCATAGCCCTCGTATTGCTGACACTATCACATCGGTAAACTCATCACACAAGTTAATTAAATCCAGTAACTCGAATTTCGCTAGACGAGCTTCACACCGTCTGTTACGGAATGAATCACAATTTCTTAAATTCTTTTCGTGCATACTAAACTTCCCTTTCTACAACTCGAGGGCATATTTTTTTATTAGAATTAAAATTTATTCCGAAAACCTACATCATCTCAATTCTCATGAACACGTTCCTCTTTATGCTAACAGCACGTATCTCTTCGGAAAATTTTTCTATTTACTAAACACACATGCAAAAAGTAAACTATTTCTCCCTATAGTAAATAAAACGACCAACCGAAGGATCGTCGTCTTTATTAAAAAATTGTATATTTTCGTACACAGTGTGACCTCGGACGCACGCACAAATAAATTTAAAATTCCTTGAATTTTTGAGTTATAATTTCATCTTGTGAGGTTCAGCCCTGTTTGGATAGAAAATGCATTTTCTGTAGTAGATACCACAAATTATTACTAAGAAAAGTTGTTTGTAAAGGAAAACTGAATAAGAATACAAAATTTCAAAGCACTATGTCTACTGTGATATTTCTTTTAATAAAAGAAGATACTGAATGAAAGAAATTTAAGACTTTTTTACTTATTCACGCGTCGATTCGGGAACACGCTGTATATAGCGCTTTGTACGTATCCTAGTTCTCACGGCGAATTTGCATATTTTAATGGCGTGCCTTGTGCCCCAATAGCACGTACCCTTCGTCCGATAATTTTTCTATTTACTAAACCTAAATCGATCAGCACAGACCAACCGAAAGTACCGTCGTCTTTGGTTAAAAGATTCGTATTTTTACGTATGCGTATCATTTCGTACACATCTAGTTTTTGTCGTTCATGTGCTTCGTAACACTCGATAATCTTTTCTACCATAACGACAATGTACCTCATGTTCTTTAAATTGTGTATAGGACAATCCAGACGCGCAATAACTAAATGATCGCTACTCGTTACTAGCAAAACACGTGTCACCGGATTTAATTAAATAATTGTGTGGTGAAGAGTTTGCCGATTTGATATAACGTCTGTAGTTAAATCTTATTATCGCAGCTGAAACGGTTTCGAATCGTTTATATGAGCACCGCTACAAACACTTCGGGAAATATACAATAATTTTTTTTTATAAAACAAATTCAAACAACCTGCAAACATCCTTCGATTAGGCACTTCTTTATTAAATATAAAATCTGAACAACAAACAGAATATATATATAGACATTTTCAAAATAAAAACCTTGCACTTCATTCATGACTAGCACAATTCAATTGCAAAGTACTCGCTTCTAATGTAAAATTAGTAATAAATTCTATATAAATGGTAAGTACTCCGTTAAGATCTATACACAGTAAACATCACATGTAATATTAAGTACATATTTTAAAATATATATAAAATAAATGCAATTACGACATACATATATAGGCAATACAAAATTTCACGGGCGAAAAATTATTTTGAAACCTACGACGTTTTGATCTACAGTGGGGACTCGTTTAACCGACCCTCGCATATCCGACGCACCTAAAATGAAGAAAACGCACACATATTCACAAATGTGCGATGAGAAAAATATGTCGCTTGTCACGCGTCCAGCCTATGACTTAT
Organism: Chrysina gloriosa; assembly: GCA_038088585.1. NCBI lineage: Eukaryota > Metazoa > Arthropoda > Insecta > Coleoptera > Scarabaeidae > Chrysina > Chrysina gloriosa. The sequence goes on along the minus strand of CM076090.1, from coordinate 8,537,129 downwards.
GTAACATATTGGAAATAAATTAGTTTGTAATGTTCGCGTGCATAGAATTGTTTTTTTCTGTTGATTTGTTGCAAACGTGCTTAATTTGTTACATTATCTTATCACGTAGTTTGACATTTAATATGATTTTCCTGGATTCCCGCTTATCCGACGTTCTTTCGATCCGTTTGTATCGGATAAACGACACTCTACTGTATCGTTTTACAAGCCAACAACATGTCAGCGGCGCATCACGGATTATGCAGTAGATTAAATAATCGTTATTATATCATGTACACGCCACTGATACTTTCATAGAAGCAGTTATTTCGAACAATGGTCATTTCTCCGTTCGGTACAGTTCTGATAAATTTTCGCCGTGAAATTTCGTATAGACTGTAACACACACACACACACACACACGCATCTCTAAAAGTCGTAATCTATTATACAGTTTGTTACAATATAAAAATACATCGTAAAAAGTGTTAACTTTTAGTAGTACATACGTTAAGAAAACTTTTGAGCAATTTTTTTTAAGTTATCGTGCATGGTACACGTGTTATAAATTGTTTTCTCGAAAAATAGATTCTATATAAAATTAGCTGTTTTCGAAACACCTTTTTGTTCGTGTTGTTATCATTATACCTTCTAATTGGAAATGAAAAACAACTTATGTATTCGGTTGTGTAGGTAAAAAAGAAATCAATTAAAAATAAAAATAAAAAATTCAAATAAAAAAACTATAATACAGTTTCCGGCTACGAAAACTATGAGTAAATGTAAATTTTAAGTGGAAGAGAAATATGTTTAATGTAGTTAGTAAGTCAAATCTAAGGAAAATTTATTTGTTTATAAGATGTAAGTATAAATTCAATAAGGTTTGAAGATCTTTTTACAACTGCATGGAATCTTCAATGTTAACGAAAACAATTCACGTTATATCATTGACTTTCAAAGTTCCGCTGTGGAAGTGACAAGAATTCAACTCGGATAATGACGTTAGCAAATGGTAAAATTCTTTGACTAGTTACGGTGTTTTTCTTTTTAATCCTACACTAGTAAAATATACCGCATTTTTCACAACTTATGCCACAAATTTATTTAATTTGAATGAGTGCAAACGAAAATGAAAACGGACATATGTAAGTTTTGTTTTGAGTGCACTGACTTATTTATCAGAACGGATGTTCGAAGTTATCGTTGCGGGCATCGCAAATGCCCAACCTAACAAAGATTTACGATGGCATTGAAAGCAGGTAAAACGAAATTAAGCCAACACGATTTACCCTAATATCCACTTGGCCTTGCTAAAAATATGGGCCGAATTTTATTAGCATTTGCATTCCAATTACAATTAATACAATTTTATGAACTTCAAAAGCGAGGTTTACGTATATCTTTGTGCACTGGAACCATATTGTTTGGCTTATGATTACAATTAATGACCGTTCTGGTTATCATTTTATTACTGTTATATTTGTATATTGTCTTGTTTCCTTTTATGAGTTTTACGTTTTTAATTGTATATCTTTGTTACATATATACTTTGCAATAACGATTTGCTTTAAGAAAAAAGCTGTGAGAAACCCAGTGGCTGTATTTAAAAACGAAATTATAAATAATTCCGAAAAAATGCGTGAAGAGGCAGAAGCAATGGAAGTACCAACAACTCAACCATATAAAATAAATTAGAAAGTGGGAGTTTATAAAGAAAAGCCCTCCAACGACCACTACGAACACCAATGAAAAAGTATCTTTGAAATCACAGACACTTTGTCATTGGTTCCACCCTAAATCTGGACTTTATATTTAAGAGGTCGACTACTATGGCAGATACCGGTGTCTCTTTCCTCTCCAATCTCAGGGTTCCACCGATAGACAGCCAGCCTGCAAGACTACGATAGTTTTTGCATAATTTTTACCATCTCTTATTAACTCTTTTTGTTCTTCTTTCATATTATCCTTCTGTCCGTCTAGGGCGTCGGATCTTTTATGAACTTATTGTTAATAAATTTTCGCATAGAAGTCACGATATTTTTAATAAACATATTTTTAAAAAAATTCATTTCTTTCAAAATTTAACTCAAGTAATGATTAGGCTCCCAAACAATAATTTTCAGATTTAAAATAATTCAAGCTCCGACAGCTAGGCCTCTTCAATGATGCTCCATTTCTAAATTTATCTCATATTGGTCGGTGACCAAATTCCAGATACAAGTTAATGATGAATGGGCAAAAAGTCCACACAAGTTTGGTACGCCTTAAACTAAGATTTATATTTCCGGATTACAGATACCCATATCCGCTAATTTCATTTGGGATAAAAAGGCATAAATTTACACATCTTGTTGCAATTACACTCGTGTCTATTTGAAGTTTTCACTTACGTCATTGTTTTGTCCTGGCAGTAAAGACAATCTATTAATTTAACTATCTTTCTCAAGTGCTGCCCGTCTCACAGACAAAAGATCTATGAACAAAAATTGATGACGTAGGTAAAAACTCTAAATAAACAAAATGCAGATGTGTATATATATATATAGTTTTCAATACATGCAACTTAAAAATATATTTATATATATTTTAATTTATCGGAAACAGCCTTGGTAGTCAACCTGTTAAATAAGAAGTTCCAAACAGATACACCATCTACTCCAAGGCAGTTAAAGTGATAACCACCATCTTTTATTTTACCTTGAACTTCCTTCTAGGTGATTTCGTTTATAAAAATATTCATTTAAAATTTAACAAAATCCTTCATCTTTCACCCAAAAGCAGAAGGAATTACTGTGAGGAATAGATTCTTCCCAAATACAATACATTTCGCGAACACAGATTTCTTGTTAATACTATAAAAAATCATCGAATACTTACAGATACATCAAATACTACAGATAAGACTTTTAACGTTACTTTGGTACACAACTTTGGTCGAGCATAACTTCCGCTTAATGTTACACTTATCCTGCTTGCGAGGCTTATGCTTGGAAGATACGTCTAACGGTTTTAGTAATGGAATTTTCATTTTCGTCATATTAAAGAATACATCGTTATCTTCGTGGTACTTCAACTTATGTTTCTGTAATAAAAAATTCCGTGTAAAACTAAGCTTACATTGTTCGCACTTAAACGGTCGTTCCCTGGTGTGTATAAGCAGGTGTCTTTTTAAACCGGTGGACCAACCGAAGGATTTGGAACAATAATCGCAATGGAAACGTTTTAATTTGCACTTTCCGTCCGTCGTGGTGGTCGGGTCGATTACATCCCATGCTGGGGCGAAATTATCCGTTTTCTTTTCGTTTCTTTCATCCTCCATTGTAATTTGACAGAATTTGATCAGGTTTACGTCCTCGAATCCGGAATCGACGTTTTCGTCGGTATTTTGCTTGTTATCAAGACAATCCTCGGCGTTACTTTTTACCTTCTTCGTTTTTATCGGGTACAAATCGGGAACGGCTGTTCTTTTCTGATACGAATTCGGTACTTTTTCGCAGGTCGTTTCTGTGGTCGGTATCATCGCGACATGTTGGGCGAAATGTTTCAATAATAACGAGGCATTTTCGAAAGATTCGTGGCAGTCCCCGCAGAAATAATCTGAAAAGAAAAGAAAACAAAGGAGAAATATAGCATGGTGAATCCCCTCAAAACGATGTCGATTGAAATTTACCGATGTTTGATTGCATCTTAGGTTAAGATGCATCGTTTCAGAGCTCTGCTGGAGGTGCTCATCAAATCAGCAACGCTTTTCATTTTTCGAAAATCCGGATGAGGAGTGGATGGAGATATCGTTTCGGAAACCGGAAAAAGGGGGAAATTGCAAAAATCGTTATTCATTTGTTTTCTTACAGGTCATTGGACGATTTACCGGTGGAAACTGCAAAATGAAGCTCGACCGGAACATCCGTTTTGAAACGACCTAAATCGAATTCGCTCATGGGCGTATAGGGATTTACGTTTTCGTCAGTAAACAAACAGTTTTGACATGTACGTATGCATATGCGGATTTTTAGGAGTTTCGTTCCGGTTGTTATTAAATATTTGATTAGGCGAGCATAAGTGCCCGACATAATCGAGGAATGGCATTTAAATCGATAAGTTGGCAACTCTGATTGTACGAACAGTTTTTTTCCTGAAAATCTGGTTTTATCCCTCCTTTCTGCATCAAAAGGTAATTCCAGTACTATAATTTAGCATTCTATCTTACAAATACGTATTTATATTTTATAAATTTGTTTTCGTTGAAGTTTTTAGTATATAGGATAAATTAAACCGTGACGCAATTCGATTTACATACACACGTTACGTATAATCGTCGTGCCATTCATGTGCCATTTACTCCCAACTCGCTTTTCGTGGTATCGTTGTCGTATATAAACTTCTTCATTTCGTTCGGTCGTAAAACAACGCAGTTGTAAATGTACGCGCAACCCTTTAATGACCTTAAATTCGATATAACGGGCAGATTATTACCGGATGTTTTAGCGAGTATACAGTGCCAGTTATTGGAATTTAATGAATGGCGTCCGGTACTTACAATTTCGACCATCTTTTTTCAAATACCCCCTTTACAAGCTTAAAATACATATACAATTGCGCACATATAAATAAGTGCATATAATTAAGTTTTAACATAAATACTTTCATTCTAAAACGCATTCAAGAAAGCTGTAGCACTACAACAGTTTTGACGTATCTGTCATCTGTCAAAAACTATTGAATCTAAAAATTTCTAGATTTCTATGGAGGACTAAAATTCCTACATTTTGTAAGAGCCACACGCCCTGCGTCTATCGATGCATAAAAACACACACACTACTTATTGAATCGTATATTCTGTCTTTCTTTTTTATTTATCCAGTCAGCCTTGGTATACACGAATTCTTACTAAACAACGCGTACAACAACTTCTGTAGGCTCGAGCAAATCGGCCTTAATAATATGTCGCCATCTTCCTCATCTAATCTGCTTACCACCTGCTTACGTTCCGTCTCCCTTGTACCACAGAATAGCCAGAAGCGACAAGGCGTATCAGCAGCTTTGATGTTCATGTGGTCGATTTGAATGTCGTCGAAATAGCTCGAAAAGTGTACATTTGTTCGTATTAATTGAAAAATATTAGAGTTTTGGATATGTTAAAAGAATAGTATTTGCTAAAAAGTTACATCAGTGATACACAACAATAATCGTATATTTTAATTTTAATATGCACACACCATCCCAGAATAATAACATTAATGAAGCTAGCCAAATATACCACTATCGTCGTATTTAAAACATGGTTCCCAATCAAGCGCATACAGAATTTACCACAAGGTTTTCTAATTTTGTCGCTTCTATCTATTCTATCTTGTACCTATTTCGTCTCGTAGTCAACTTCAAGCGAAGCGAGTGGCGGCAAATTTAAATTTCAGCCTTACAATTTACAAATTAATACAGAGATCCAAAATGTTGGGTGATATCAATATTTTGCCCCAAAATTCAGAGTGAATATAGCAACTCATTATATTTTTAATAATATCACCAAATCTTTTGACATCTTTTATTATTATTTGACGTTTGACGCTTGAGTATTCTTTTCTATATATACATTACCTTATACTTTTTTTCTATTTTTGTTACAAATTCTATATTATCTGTTTATATTCAACCTACATTAGAGAAAGTAAATTTATTGTTTTAGTGATCAAATCACGTATTTCAACATTCTAATGTCATATCTTGTTATTAAACGTACACGCCACTGAAATAATGCTAACCACAATATAAGAATGGCACCATTTTTAGGAAATTATATTTTTTAACAGAAGCGGCACAGATGGTCATTTTGGATAGTGTATATTCACTTAATTGGATTAGGAACTTAGAATTATCTGCCAAGAAATATGAAATTTTCCAAATCCCTATATTACTAATTAATTCCTAAAATCCCTGTATCGCCATTCATTTCTTAGTGACAAAATGGCGTTTTCATCTCACAGCTGTTATCAGTAGAGTTTGTTAAAAAGGTGGATGATAACTGAGGATGCAACTTTTACGAATTTTATTATTCAATGCTAACTTATCAATGCTAATTATATCATTAAATAATAAAGTGGCATCGTCAGTTAACACGTCATCCACCCTTTCTAAACAAATGAATTGATAAGTAAATATCTTCATATTCTCTACCCCTTCTGCCCCAGCGAGTGTCAGATAAGTATATAATAAATACTTATGAACACTCAGTTGAATGAAAAGGAATAAAAAATAAGAAATACTTCGTAATGTTATTGCGACATATTCGACTTAAATGTCATCTGTCAAAAACCATCAAATCTTAACATTTTTAATTTACTATTGAAGCCCAAAATCCCTAAATGACATACATATAATACATACAAAACATATAATTTTAGTGATCATTATCATCGTACAGTTCTTATCAGTTACTTAATTAGTAAATATTTTTTCTTCTCTATTCTTTCCACTAATTAATTATATAATAAATACTTATGAACACTCAGTTGGTCAAGAACGAATAAAAATAAAAAACATTTTGTGATGTCATTGCGGAAACATCATTGGCGTAAATGTCGTCTGTCAAAAACTGTCGAATCTTAAAACTTGTAGATTACTGTTGAGGCCTAAAATCCCGAGTTTTAAATCATTTAATTGGATGAAAAACATTGAATCATCTTCCAAGAAATATGATTTCTTTTCAATCCCTATATTACTAATTAATTCCTAAGATCCAAGTATCGCCATTGAACATATCATTTTAGTGACAAAATGCCACAGTTGTTATCAGTTAATTAATTAGTAAATATCTTCTTCTTCTTGTGTCAACCGGGAGTTGTATAATTATATAGTAAATATGTACTTATAACCACTCCGTTGGTCGAAACGGAATAAAAACACTTCGTGATGTTAATGCGGCAGCATTATCGGCGTACCTGTCATCTGTCAAAAATCATCGAATCATAAAATCTCTAGATTATTACCGAACCTTAAACCGCTTAGATTCTAAGGTATAGCTATCGATAAAACGGTTTTGGAGCCAAAATAGCGTTTATATTAAACAGTGGCGTACGTAAGGGAAGGGATTAGGGGAACAATCCCCTCCCGAAATTTAAAAAAAGGACTAAAAAGATAATGATGATACAGGGATTTTACAAAGTATTACCACGTGCTCATCGCCGGACATGTTTTCTAGTTTCTTCGACTGATTGCTTGTGATTGAACGGCAAAAACTTTGAAATTTTAAAAGCGGGGAAATTTTTTCGGCCTAGTGTTACTAATAGTAATTTAGATTTTTATTGGGATTTTAATAAAATTTACGAATGGTAGGAACTGATAGAATCCTTTTCGCGTCGTTAGGTGCGACTGACAATGATAATGAGGGAAATCTAACCTTGACACGTCAGTCAAGATTTTACCACTTGGACTATTACCAATAAATTGATTGTTTACTCAGAAACCATTTAATAATTATCTGGTACATTAACTTTTAATCTTTCTACCTTTCGATGTAAGGGTTCGGAGTCATCGAGCCGTATACGTACGTATACTGCACCGCAACTGGCCCGTTCAGTGGCATTTGCTTACTTTTCGCAGCACATTGGAGGTAACAGATCCACCCATATTAGGATTTTAAACTGCTATGCTACGCCGCGATTGGGTTTAGAACGCTGGACCTTCTCATTGTGAAGCATGGGTTTCACCACTCAACCAATATGCGGGTTCATATCTTCAAGTGTGTAAATAAAGAAAGGAATAATATTTGTATTCTTAATTTACACACTGTATATACATTTTAGTTATTTAGTTAATGATTTTTCGCAATTTATAAAATTTCCGACTTTGTATCTCTGCTGATGTATCTTTCGGATTTTTATAAGACGTTTTTTTTTGATCTCATACGCGTGTTTATGTTTCCTGGTTCCAAACAATGCTTCTTGAATTCCCAGTAGTAAACATTTTTTTAGGATTCTTCTGACAAAATAGTCGAATTTCTCGCGTAGAGATCAACCTCTTCTTCTTAATCTTTAACTTTTCTACCTTTCCGTGTAAGGTTCGAAGCCACCGAACCGTATACGTACGTATACCGTTCCATTCCCGGTATACTTATTTAATTGTATTTCCTCATTTTCCCAATATATATTAACGGATTTATTTTAAACTGCTACGCCCCGCCCCGACCGGGGCTCGATCCCGGACCTTCTCACGCGCGTAGGCGCGTGTTCTACCAGCCTGTCACTAAACGGGTTGTATAACCTTTTCAGTTAATCTTTTATTACTTATGCCTCAACATGTACTTATATAGCCGTATACAATTATCGTAGAAACTCTTTCAATGAAATACATCCGTTGAAGACTGTTCTAATTGGCAACGAAATCGAACGATTGAAGTTCGAAAGGGGTTGGAACCAGCTAACTTAATATAGACTATGGAGAAAATTTAATTCAATATTCCTGTAAAATATTCCAGTCAGTTATTTGAGGTGAATGATGTGAAAAAGAAGTCCGTTACTTTCCGCCATCTTGGCGTACCTATCTCAAAATTGTGATAAAATGGCGGCATAAGTTGATCGCGGCAGCGTCATCGATTTTTACTAGCGTAGTAACATAATTTCAAGTCATTTCTTTATATTTAAGTGCATTGAGTTAATTTCCATAAAGACTGAAGGATAGTGTATATATGTGTGTATACGAAATGGGAATGGATTTGTATTATGGTTATCTCCTCGTAACGAATCGTTATTTACATTATCACTTAACCTCTTAGTTACCGCAATGAACTACCTAACGATCGATTCTCGCGAGAAATACATCGGAGTAAAATCCGGTAAGTATTTTTATAATTAAGTACAATTAAACACGTACGTAACGTAGAAGAGGAGGAAAATTAACGTTCATTTGTCACAAATTCCATTTTCATGCTTGGTATACGGTGTCGTATTTCGATGCGTACGCATTCTTAATTTTATTTCGTGCTAATTTTGTAAATTATCGGAATTCTCGACATAACAGATACGTTTCTTGTGTAGTTTTGCAAGTAGCCTTCAATAGAAATTATAAGAAAAACAAAACAGAAGAAAAAAACAGGAAAATGCTATCTTCTTTTTCTCTTGTCGTTATGCCCTCTCGCGACGTCGGTGTGAGAATTGCTGTTGGGAAATAAAATTGTTACTTGTACACGAATCTCATTTCCGGAATATATGTATGTGTAGCTGTCAGGAGATGCAAAATACAGGCTGGACGAATTCTACTGATAATAACATGACCAAAAGAATTAAGTTGGCATGGCTGATGTATTGGCAGTAGAGGTTATTAACATAACCACAACTTGTCGAGTATATTTAAAAGAAAACGTTCTCAGGCTCAGCAGATCTGCCAATCAGTACACTAAAATGTTGCCAACTGAAGATTGTGAAAGTTTTTCTATCTAGGAATATTTTATCAGTTCAGTTTTCTCACTTATGTAGCTCAAGGCCACTATATATCTTGGAAATTAATAAATAAAAGTAAATTTTTGATGACACTATTTTTTAATTGGATGTAATAACATTCTTGAAATAACGACGTGGCCACCACAAAGTACTGACATCGGTATGTGCAGTATGGACGTAAACGTTGGAAAAAATCAACAAAATGTGTAAATAGTGAAAAAACACGTCAACATTAATTTTTAGATCTAAAAATTTCTGCAAAAACCCTATTTTGTGAAGTCATTGTCGCAGAGTGACGTCACCTCCTTTTCTTTTAAATGGTAACAGCAATTTTTGACAGCGCCATTTGGAGAAGAATATTTTTCTTCATACAGAACGACGATTTCTGTCATAGGTTACATAACATGATTTTTGAAAAAATATTTTGAGTATTCTTGATATTTTTATTTACGTTCAGTTGACATTTTTTGTTTAAAATCTATAATTTTAGAAAAGAAGTTCGTTTGGAATAAGGTCCAACAAATTCTTGCAATTACTATCAATTATAGGTATGGGATGGTTCAACGGTCCCATTTAGGGTTTAGGAGGACGTTTTTCTCGTTTTAATGAAAAAATCTATCAATTAAAATTTCTAGAGTATATCGTAGCCGTAACGCTTTCACGTATCTTACTATGTTTTCACGTTCTAATTCTTCTTCTATTCCTTTGTTTATTTTTGTTCTTCTTTGTCCGTCTGGCGTTGTTCCCATAATTTTTCTCTGGTTTAGACATAATTTTCTTCGCCTCCTCTTGCCTTTATGCCTCATCGGCGCGTTGGATGGCTTACTACAGAAATTAAAATGGAATAATACGTCACACGTTGCTTCGAAAATCCAAATACTTTCCTGCAACTAATTTATCTTCAGTTGGACTCAGGTGTTGCACATTAATTTTGGTCGGCACAGAACTCCTTGCACACTAGATCGCACAATTTACTAGAAAACTAAGTTGTCATATTTAACGGGGAAATTGCATAGAATTTAGGAAACTGAGAATGTTTGAAATTGCGAAAACTTCAATGATTTGAAAAATGTTTATGAGATCAGAGAAAGGAAGAACCAGGAATCGATAACGGATAAAATTGAAAGGAAGCAACTCGATTGGTTTGGTCATGTACATCGAACGAAAAATTATGCTCTGTGCGAAACAAGCGTTGCAAGCTAAATCGAATAAGAAGCGGAAGAAAGGAAGACTTTGGAGATTTTGGCCGGAACAAATAAAGAGATTAGGCGGAAGCAGAGGAAAAACATAGGGAAGAAATTAGAGAACTGGCTGGAAATACAAAGAAGTTGAAACAGTAGATTATAGTCAGCGAAGAACTGAGTCAACACTCAATGGGTATTAGGGCTTAGCGAAAGAATAAGAAAAGGAAAAAAAAAAACAAGAAGAAGAGGAATAAGAAGAAGAAAAATAAGAAAAGGAGGAATAAGAAAAAGAAAAAGAGGAAGAAAAATCTTTATACCCGATGCTTGAAAAGGCATAATACTAAGGCAGAATAACACGAAGAAAAATCTTTCGTTATGTACACATATTTAATTCACGAAACTGAAAATATTTGAAATCTCGAATTCTTTCAGATTTTGACAATTCTTGATGAGATCAGAGAAAGTCTGAATCCAGAATCAATAACAGACCAAATTGAAAGGTAGCAACTTGAATGGTTTGGCCATGTGCATCGTGTGAACAATGATGCTCTGCCGAAACAAACACCGGGAGCTTAATCGAATGAGAAGCGGGAGAAAAGAAGACTTTGGAAGTCTTGGCCGCAACAAATAAAGAGATCAGGCGGAAGCAGAGGAGAATATTGGAAGAAATTAGAAAACTGGCTATAAATACAAAGAAGCTCAGATCGTGGTTCAAAGTGCCAGCCAATTTTTAGGCCGACACCCAATGGATTCCAGGCTTTAGCGAAAGAAGAAGAAGAGGAAAAAGGAGAAGAAGGAAGAGAAGAAGAATGGGAGAAAGAAGCAAAAGAAGAAGAGGAAAAAGAAAAAGAAGAACAACAAAATGAAGAAGGAAAAGAAAAACAAGAAGATGGGAAACAAGAATCAAAAAAGAAGAAAAATCTTCAATGCTTGAAAAGGCATAATGATACAGATAAACCTTAATCTTTTTCTATGCTTTCCGCGTCATTCCGTTTCCGTTACAGACGTTAAGTCGCAACGGAAACAAAGAAAGCGCGACTTATCAGCTTTTTATCACCAATAATGTATTCTCACTATTTCGAATTTTATATTGAACGTGTGTCAGAATGTCGGGTTTAAATGGACGATAGACATATTACAATCTCTTCAAGATATGTCGAAGTGGGTGGTAAACAGAGAAAGGGTTGAAGACTCCCGTTCTAAACCATAGGTATTCCTACTTTTATTTTATCGAATAAAGAAGTCATCATTATCATCATCGCCTTCCAATTCGTTTGAATTACGGTGACGGCAATTGGCGTTTAAAATCCATTTCCTGGGGGTGAACTATTTCCCGTCTTCAATTTTGTTCCCTTCTGTCATAATTTCGGGTGTGTCTTTGCCAGTCATGTTATATCCTTCCACTTTTTCAGTCCTTACATTTCTCTCAGTTCTGACATTTTGGTTTTCAATCCTTGATTCCTCTATTTCATCGCACCATCTCCTACTGGGTATTCCCGTCCTTTAAGGTCTTAATGGCGTCCAATGTTATTCTTTCAAGCGTTTCTGTGGGTGCACTTCTCATAATGTGGCTCGGCAATTAAAATCGTTGTGTTTTTTCTTGACCTACTATGTTTGTCTCTTCGATAGCTTTACTATTTCAGCATTTCTTTTCCTTCGTTTGTCTTCTTCTGTTACTATTTCCTATTCCTTTTAAATCTTTTAGGTCCTCTTCTTCCCGATTGATATACGAGGGTAGATCGAAATGTATCCGGAATGACAATGGAAACAAAATAATGTTAATTCAAGTTATATTTAGTTTTCAATATAATCTCCTCGAAGCTCAACACACTTGATCCGATGTTTTTCTAGCTTTCCGATTCCCTCCCGGAAGTGACTTTCTTTGAGGGCCCCAAAATAATCGTTTACAGCCTCTATCAGTTCTTCACTCGACCAAAATCTCTTTCCACCCAGAAATGTTTTGAGTTTCAGGAACAGGTGGATGTGGAAGGATTTCGAACTTCAATTCTGTCAATTAGCTGAAGGATTGCATGTGGTGGTGAAATAACACATTTTTCGTAACCATTTCCGGGCATTTTTCCTGAATTGCTCCTTTCAATTCGTCCAAAAGTATTGTGTAATATTGGCCAGTAACAGTTTTTTCAAGATAATCAATCACTAAAATTTCTTTTGCGTCCCAAAAAAAACGTGCCATCACATTTCTAGCCGAGTACCGCGTGCAATCCACTGTTTTAATTGCATTTTTGTTTCTGGTGTGCAGTGACAAATCCGGGTCTCATTCGTGGTCACGAATCGTGTCTAGAAATCCGTTGGATTTCTCATAAATACTGCCAAACAATCTCCAGAGGTTCAAGCTTGAATGCGTTTTTGCTCCGAATTGAGCAAATGCGGCACCCATCTTGCAGAAAGCTTTCTTAACCCCAATTCCTTACATAAAATACGAATTATTTGTTCATAAGAGATGCCCATAGCTTCCTTCATTTCACTCACATTTATTCGGTGATCTGCCAAAACCGTGTTATGAATTTTTGGCTAGGTAGCCGTTTTCGTACGTCCTAAACGTAGTTCATCACTTGTATGGGTGCGGCCACGCTTGGATCTCGAAGTCCGAAAGGTCACGGTGGAAAATGAAAGTGATGATGAATCCTCAAGAACGCCATCTAACCTTGATTTGATTTTCGTTGCGGTGTTCCCTCCCAAATAGAAAAATTTGATGACTGCTCGAACTTTGTTTTTATCCATAATTGAAAACGAAAAAATGCGTGTCAGAACCAGACTATTTAACTTTTGCAATCAATTGATATGAAAGTTGCCAACACAACGGTATAAAATATGGGGAAGAATAGCAACCCCCTAGCAGCGATTCCGGAAACTTATCAATTTGGCCTCGTACAAATAAAGAAATACCTAATAGAAAATTATATCATATAAAACTTTAAAAACCGATAAGGTAGGTGATATGTATGGAAGGTTCTGGAACAAGTCATATAAAGATGAAAAAAGGGAAGAACGGGAATAAGAAGAAGAATGAAAAGAAGAAGATAGACACGAGAAAGAGGTTGGTTGCACTGCGAGCAAACTAGAAGGAACTAGGAATAAAGAATCGAAAGGCGGATGTGCGTACTTGGATTATACATACATACGTCCAATTCCCTAATTTTGCTAATTATTCCCATCCGTTTGGTTCCGCCTTATCTGTTTCTGTTTTTCTATCACTTATTCGTCTCTTCCCCTAATCAGTTGCCAGTGCCTGTAACCTTTTTCTTCTGTGACTATCTTCTTCTTATTATGCTTCTTTAAGTATTTCACCGGATCCTGATCAATAGAAGTTTTATCAATGCAAAATTAATATTAACAGTCAATTTTTTACTACTAATTTGAGATATGACTAAACGTAATTGAGTTAAAACCATTATCAGAGCTAAAAACGCAAATTCAGCCATCTTGACATTGTAGCTCAAATTTGAACTAAAATGGCGGCGTAGTTTCAAGATGGCGGTTTAAGAGTTCTCGATAGACTTCGCGAATAGTTTCCACGTTAACCGCCGTTCTCTTATTAATTAACGGTCGTTCGACTATACTTTGTGATATCCAAGAACTTAGTGTGGCATAAAACATGAGATTTCCTGTTTTTCATCTATCAATTTGTTGGTTTCATAGTGTGTTTGGTTAACCTTAAGCTTAACCTTATTGTCGTGAACGTAGAGCCGTGTATACATCCGGTAAATTGAAATAATTGGTAAGCAGCTTTGTTGGAGAGCATTTTAATCGGTTCAGGGCGCATATGCAGCAGTAAACAATGCAAATATTTGTTTAATAAACTGTTTTCCAATTGTATTATAAATAAATATCTTAAAAGTATATAACGCATATAGTACCTGCGCACGCATGCATGGACATTTTTTAATCTGATAAATGCAATTGATTTTAACTGTAAATGGTGAAAAAACCAAAATATTTACCGTTTTATCACCGCAGACACCGGAAACAATCCGTATCGGAGAGTCGGAACGATATTGAATTGTTTATTTCGTCGATTTTCATTTGTAAACAAACGTATGTTTTCCGACATGAAACGGCGGGAAAATTCAAAATTCCATCAGATTTTAATTTTCAATTAACCGTAGCAAATCGGTTCTAATTAACTTTTTTTCGCATTTCCAGATTAAAATGGATCAAATCAAAGCGTTGCTGTTGCAAACCGGCTGGAGTTGCGAAGAATTAATTAAAAACATCAACGAATTCAAACATAATATAGTCGAAGACACCACGAAGGTAACAAACGACTCAACGATAAAAATTAACGGTCAATGCGGAGAATTAGCAATTGATAGCAAACCAAATGACATCGGTTGTAAATCAAATGTCACAGATTCGGGTGCAGGTGACCCTCCCCAGCATATATCATTCGATGAAGTTGAGAATGATCATTCGTACACCTGTCGAATGGACAATGATCGAAACAGCGAGGAAGCACAGAAGGAGGTAAAAATCGATATCAAGGAAGCGTGTAAATATACTGCGAACTGTATACGGAGATATTTGTTACGGAAACGGAGAATTTTCAAGAGGAAATTTGATTATACCAGGAAGCTTAAGCGTAGATATAGATTGCTAAGTAAAAACGCACTGACCGATAGAAAAATGCTCATTTGTAAATATAAATCGAAGGAGGTCGTTCGGAACGAAATCATGCATCAGTTGGAGTTGTTGAGGTCAAAAAGGACTTTGGGAATAAGTTCAGGTATTAAACAAACAGTGATTAGTGAGCAGGTGTTTCTTAAGAAGAGGTATTCAGGGGATAAATCCAAAGAAGGGGTCGGCTGTTCGGAGATGTGCAAGGAATCACCTCTAGGAATTACTGAGATCTCCGATGATGGTAAGTATCGTTACTTTCCTTTCATTTTTTTGTTTATCCTGACTGTTCATATTAAAACTTTAATATCTTACCCTGTCGAGTATCATCTATGTCTTGCATAGAATAGGGCAAAAGAATTTGTTGTTAATCCTTCCAGATATATCTGTTGGGCGTGAAGGAATATAAGAAATTTACTAAAAAGTTATTTATTTTTGATTATCAGCCCCTAACTACTACGGCAGGGTCAAATTTGATCCCAAAGAGCTCCAGTAGCAGTGTTTCTCTACAAGTGTATGTTATTTAAGAATTAATATAGATGAATTTAAAATATTTGCTTCGTATGGTACACTTCAGAACTACTTAACATAGAGACTAATCTAACATTTTGCACACATGTACTTGGAGTAGATTCATATCTTCAATTGAAGTTTGCTTCAACTATGAACAGCATGTAAACAAGTCTTACTACTAGGCATCATGACAGGAAAATGATAATAATAATAATAATAATAATAAGCCTTTTGGTCATAGGCTTTGTTCATTTTTAATATGCTGTTAAGAACTGCTGTTAAGCTTTAGAACCGTTTGGGTTTTGATAAATATATACGGCGAATGTACGTAAAGGATTAATCTAAATTTTTCATCTTCTGATATCATTAACCCTTTGAATACGGGCGCCTAATTCTTCTTTGAGAAAGCAAAAAGAGACACTTGAAAATTGACAGATCTCAACAATCTTTTCCAAACCCTTCCTTGTTTCAAAAAAATAATTCACAAAATAATTTACAGCTGTCAAAAATTTCTTTGTTTTTCAAAGCGTATTTTGATAAAAGAAATCACTAAAGAATTGACAGGTGTCAAATATCATTATTTTCTTTTTGTCAAAGCCTTCTTGGATATAACGGACAAGTTGAAAAAATGACAGCTGTGGTACATTCAATTCGTTTATATCAGCAACTTCCCTTGGTTACAAAATATCGTGTCTTGTGAAATTAATAGCTGCTAATATTTTTTCCCCTTTTTAGAGCCCCGTCTAATTAACAAAAAAGACTAGCATTGACAGGACTATAAAATTGACAGCTATCAACGGTTTTCTTTCCCTTTGCCATCTCTTTTGATTAAAAATCACAAAAAAATTTACAGCTATCAAAAATTCCTTTGTTTTTCAAAGCGTATTTTGATAAAAGAAAAATCACTAAAGTATTGGCAGGTGTCAAATTTCATTATTTTCTTTTGTCAAAGCCTTCTTGGATATAACGGCAAGTTGAAAAGGTGACAGCTACATGCAATTCAACCCAATTTCTTTTGGTTTTCTAAAGCCCTTTCGACTAAAAAAACACTGGGAAATTGACAGTTGTCATAAATATCCTTTTTTGCAAAACCTCCTTTGGAAAAAGAAAATACAGAAAATTAACAGATCTCAACAATTCTTTTTGTTTTGCAAAGCTTCCTTTGATTAAAAAATTACCATAAAATTGTCAGCAGTTTTCCTTCTTTTTGCAACCTCTTTTTGATTAAAAGAAAAAAACAAAAGGGTGACAGCTGACAGATTTATTTTTACAAAATTAATAGCTGTCGATAATTGCTCTTTTAAACAGAAAAATACAAGAAAATCGACAGCTATTAACAGTTTCTTTTCTTCTTCAATGAATCTTTTGATCAAAAATTTCCCAGAAATTTAAATAAATACCTGTGTTCAATTCCTTGTTCTTTCAAAGCATCTTTTGAGTAAAAAAAAAAACAATCACTAGAGAATAGACAGCTGTTAACAATATTTTAATTTTTTTCCAAAACTGTTTTTGAATCATTGATAGCTGTTTCTTATTTTCTAAAGAAAGAGTAATCATAGAAAATTGACAGATACTTTCGATTCAAATATTTTAATAAAATTCAAAATATTCGAACTGTTCAAATATCAATTTCCTCGTGGATTAAAGGAAATGTCACTAGAAAAATGACTGGTGTCATCATCTTTATCCATAATCTACTTTGATATAAACGAATAATAGGAAAAAGTAACAGATGCATTAATTTTTTTTTAACAGTTCAAGTTGTGACAGATACATTCATATTCAAGGATTTTAATAAAATTCAAAATATTCGAGCTTGTTTACATATCATCGATAGTTGCTCCCAATTTCTTCTTGGATTAAAGAAAATGTCACTAAAAAAATGAAAGCTGTAATTTATCGATAACCTACTTTGTAAAAATTAACAGTGGTATTCATTTTTTTAATAGTTCAAGTTTTGACAGATACGTTCAATTCAACTGTTTTAATAAAATCAAAATATTCGAGCTGTTCAAATATTGTCGATAGTTGCAATGATGGAAAATGTCACTAAAAAATGACAGCTGTCATCATATTTACTCATAACCTCCTTTGATATAAAGGAATAGTAGTAAAAGTTAACAGTTTCAGTCACTTTTTTAAGCAATTCAAGTTTTGACAATTGTATTCAATTGTTTTGTTTTGATTTAAAATAATGATTAAAAAACTGATATTTATCATCCAGTCATTCAATTCAATTATTTTAATAAAATTTGAAACATTCAAGTGTTACATTTCAATAAAAAATACTGTATTGAAAGCGTTAAAGTGTCGAGGGGGTGTGCACAAACAGTCGTTGTAATGGTTGTTGCCTATTCAACTTCTAGCACCAGCAACTTTTTGGCTGTTGCTGATTGTACTAAAGTATAAGCCATATTCGATATTTAATTCCATTATATGCAATATGTATCGATTTTTTAAGAGAATCCGAACAGCTGAGGGAAATTGACCTGTTTTTCAAAATTAAAACAGAAGGAAATTCATAATAAATAAAACAAAATTTTTAAGACAGAGAATATTCGTACTACCGCAGGAAAGCCGAAACGAATTTTTGAAGTTTCGGAATGAAATGATTGGGAACTGCAGACAATGAGAAGTATAGGCGAAAGTTTATTATTTAGACAAAGAAATGTCAACGCCAGTAAACAAATATATAAATAATTTATTTTGATTCTTTGGACTACAACAGAGTATAGGATACGTCATAATGTATAGAATAAAAAATAAAAATACAATATAAAGATTACAAACATAGTAATGTTCAAGACTCCAAAATTGAAATGATTAAAATAGACAGTGATTAAAATTTGGGTTAAGCAAGGTCAATCGGATATTAGGATAGGGCGTGTCGCTTCAATTTCAAGACCACCGCGTACGTCTGGCTAAAATTCGATCACACTCTTACTCATACGGGCGGTAAATCTTTGTTATGTTGAGCACGAATGTGTATCGCGGCTGGCGGTAATAACTTCGAACATCTATTGCGATAAATAAGTCAGTACCCTCAAAACAAAACTTTTATTCGCCCAATTTTTTAATCAATTTTTTCTTTTACACTCATTGCCTTACTTTTATCTCACATGATCATTTGGTGTGAAAAGAAACACAGCATTTCATTTGTTAAGGCATATAGCCTCTCCCAGGGAGCAAGAGGTGCCCAATTCCTATAAGATACCTATTCCTACGTATAGCACATACATTTACCATTAAAATTGTTCTTCTTTGTCACTATTTTGCTTAAAATTCCACTTAATTCGGTCAATGCCGTTTTGATGTTCGGATTTCGAACATAAAATTAGATCAAAGGAACACTAACCGTATTTTTGTTTCTTTATAACACTAGATACCCCACCAACTCTAAGCATCGCGGAGCGAAAAGAGGACACCACCGAAGATAAGCAAGACTTTTATAGTATAAAGCCAACCAAAACGACCGATATAACGAAAATCAAAGGTTGGAAAAATAAGAAATTCACATCTATCAACAGCAGACTTAAGATCGACGAATTCCCGAAAATTTGCGAGGTAACCGATGTAAATACGCTCAAACTCAAATCACCAACTACAACAAAAAGCGATCCAAAATCGGCTTTTGCCAGCACAAACTTGGACGGTTTCCTCCACGATTCGGCAAACTTATATATTAGTTTCGATATACCCACGTTGGATTCCGGAGGTAATGAATCTTCGACGAATACGATTGTTAAAGCGGAGGAACCGCTGGTTAAAACGCAACCGATACTCCCAGCAACGTCTGCTTCGTCAGCCGACGATAATCTAGAAGACGAACTGTTAAAGGTCGTCAAGGTGGATACCGTAAATTTGTACAGGCCGAGGACTCTCGGTCAGAAAAGGAGGATTTGGAAGTTAAAAGCGGACACGAGGATGAAGCGGAAAACGGAAGAAGTGGTGGCGAAACCTCGAACACTCGCCGAGAAAAGAAGGATGTTAGATTGTGGTATGGACGCGAAAATTAAATTAAAGAACGTTGAAAGTGGGGATGGTACTTTGAAATATTCGTATGTGCTACATAGAGGTCGACGATTAAGAATACCGACTAGATCGGAAAGTGGGCTTATAGCTTCTATAAAGTCGCATAACGGCAGGAAGGACTACATCTACGTGCCGAAGAAAGTTCGACCGATTAAAATGAAACCTTCAATATTCGCAACAACTCTGGCACAGCAATCGCAGGTAAGATTTCTTTTTCTTCATTTTCTTATAATGTTGGTATCTTTATAATTTTTTTCCCGCGATCTCCTCGGGGAATATTTTTCCAATTTCCGCATACTTTCGTATCACACGCTTATATTCTACTGGCATCCAAGACCATTCTATCTGAATCGGAAAGAAGGGCAATTCAACGCATCAGGTACCAACACAAATGGGCGCACAGTAATAACTCGCCGCACGAAGGACTTGGCGCGTCCGACTCTAGCAGTGACAGCCAACCAGAACCGCCCGGAAAGCGTATCCTGCACAATAGTATGGAAAGACTACGAAGAAGAGACATTCGAAATGCGTTAGAAGATCTGCGAGTTTTGGTGCCAAGAGTTAATAAAAATAAAAGCGCTTCCAAGGTTGCTATTTTAAGAGAAGCAGCGCTTTACTGCTATGATTTGGGAGATATTTCGGATGAGATGTGCAAGCGAAAGGATGAGCTTAAGCTAAAGCAAGAATGTCTCCGAGCTAAGTTATCTCAACTATTGACGACATTCGTAGTGAAACACAGATAGATATTTTAAACGCGCTGAATAGTGAGTAGTCTGAGCAAACTGCGGTAATTACGAAATAAGTTACGACAGCCTACATATACACAGAGCTACTCGCATATAGCATCGATTTAGTACCGACTGGAGTGGGGAGTCGGCGATGTTGTCGTAACTTATTTCGTAATTGTACGCTGTTACCGCTGTTTGCCTAGGCTAGTAGTGAGTTAGGTGGACAGGAACGAAAGAAAAATATTTTTACATAATTGGAGTATTGTTTGCTTTAGCAATTAATGTAAAAGCCACGGGTAATATTACCTATTCCATTGTTTGCAACTCTTGGACAAGTTCAACTACAACTGTGATTTTATATTTAAAGTTATCAAGACTTATTTGTATTTAACTTACTGCGATAACACTACTTTAAGTTTCTCCATTGTTTTTCGCATGTACAACACTGTATCTATAAATGGCCGTACGCCAATTATGTTGGTACTATGGATTTTATTTTTCTACGGTTGGTAAAATTCAGAGCCGTAGTGTATTTGGTACAATCACGATGTGACATTGTTAGTACGAATAATGACAAGCACTAACAATAAGGATATGTTTGTATTGTCTATGTACACTACCGCCCAGATTAGTTCAGACACTTTAGTAAATTTACAAAATTGTAGAATATTGACATTAAATTAAACTACAAACAGACGGTAGTGCACATAGTGAGCAGTTGGAAGTGACCTAGGTTGGCCGTAGTAAAACCTTAGATACGAACATTTTTGTTTTCTAAGGTTTTTGACTCTGTTTCGTTAGTTTCATTATCCGTGAATTATCTGTAGACTGAGCACTGTCCTTTGGCCTCTGTAATATAATATTACAGCTCACGCAATATAAGTTGGCGAAGGGTGGGAGTGAGTTCGCGCAGATAGAGGAGGGATAGATTGCCTATCATTCGTCCTTTCCCTATGGAACTCATATTGATACGACAATGGTAATTCCTATGCACTATCTGAATCAGACGAGTGGGAGGTACGTGTCCTAAATACGTTTACGGCGCATCCCCACCGCTCGCCAACTTATATTGCGAGAGCTGTACATTTTGAAAAAGTCAGATGATTCATCATGCCGCATATTTGCCCAATTTAATTATCTGTCAATTCCGTTTGAGAAGTTACCGTTTACCATTCAACAAGACGGTTTTATTGTTATATAGTTCATTTCCGATGTTCTATACAAGCTGAAGATGATAGGTGAACACAAACACCTGACAGCTCGTTGTATAGGTTATCGTTAGGTTAGAATATTAGAAGAACACATAAGTGTTCTTCTAATATTCTATTAATACCAACATCTCACTGCTTTCAACTAGAAATTTTAGGTCACGTTGTGAACACTTCCGATTGCGCACTTTGTATATGGTACATATGATCTCGGTGATATACGAATACTATAAACGTTGGAACACGAAAATCTCCAGATTTAAAAAAACTCTGGTCATACGGTGTATTATAATTATCAAAGTCTGTATTTGTAAATTATCATTGTAGATTAAATCCTTTGCGGACGGAGCTGGTCGGATAGCGAGCCTCGTGTTGTTGTGGGCTGGATAGGTTTGGAGAAAATGTATACATCCATATTGAACGTTTGCGTTATAAAAACTAAAGTTTTGGGTAAATTCAACATTTTTGGTCGAAATCCAAGAAAACAATTTATTATATTTAGGCATTACTACTTTTATATTCTTACAACGTGATATCTTTCAAAGCAGTCGGCATATATGCCAACTCGGTTTAGCTGAACAAGTAGCATAATAGTAAAGTTTGTTTCTTTAGGGAAGAGCATATTACGTCATATGCGCAATGAACTAAATTTGGTATTCGGTAAACGCTACCATGGCAATCGGCTAACGGAAATCAGTGAAACGTCCCATTCCACACAAATTTTTATGACGTAATATCACTTAATTTATACCCTGAATATATTCATAAATACATAATACATAGGTGCATACATACGCCTAATCCCGTTGTGAAATAATATTATGCATCTTGTAAACTTGACTATTCGACTAGACGCGGTCAGTCGATTAACCACAAACACCGCAAAACGTCGATCATGCGGTCAGTCGATTTCCCACTACTAGTTAGAAGGCTAAAGGCCGTATCACATTAACGGTTGTCGATTGCGGTTGCCGGTTGCTAGCCGGACCAGCATCGCACCGTTGCGATCACACTATAAGGCGTCGGCTCGGTTCCGATTGTGTATAGCAGACGAGTGACAATCACATACACTTGATCACGTGATCTTTACGCAGCTCGCTATTGGCTACGGTTGTGGCCCTGCCAATTGGAAATAGATGCACGGTTAAACTGGCAACTGGACCGTCAACCGGCGCCTGCTGAGCTCCCATTGGTCCGTTACTCAACGGCAACCGCAATTGGCAACCGTTAGTGGGATACGGCCTTAACGGTTGCCGATTGCGGTTGCCGTTGAGCAGCGGACCAATGGGAACTCAGCCGGCGCCGGTTGACGGTCCGGTTGCCAGTTTAGCCATCCGTTTATTTCCAACCGGCAGGATCACAACCGTAGCCAATAGCGAGCTGCGTAGAGAGATCACGTGATCAAGTGTATGTAAATAATATTGCATGTGCTTTTTCTGACGTTTTGAACACGTTTTAAATCTTTTAAATTTTTCTTTCAACCGGCGCCTGCTGAGCTCCCATTGGTTCGCTGCTCAACGGCAACTGCTAGGTTCGTTCCAACACAGCACAAAACCAGTTTGTGGATCGTCGGGTACATGCGCAGAGCAAATTGGACGCTCCAAATTCGCTTTGCGCATGTACCTGACGATTCACAAACTAGTTTTGTGATATGTTGGAACGAACCTGTTAGTGTGATACGGTCTTTAGGCGGTTATTCGGCGACTCTCGTCCGCAAATGGTTAAATAAGGCTCTGCGAGAAATCATAACATGGATTAATTAAAGAAAGTTATTTTGCAAAACTCTGTGATAATATGCAATAAGTCTCGTTTCTTCTTTAGTGTAATAGTATAATGGAGAATTTGCAAAGCGAAGCATATTTCAAAAGTTTCACATTTGTACATACATCAGTGATAACTTTTGGTTAAGAATTGTTTTGCATTTTCTATGCATGCGGTAGAATTTAAATTAGCTTATACTACATAGAAAATCTCTTGTTCCACATATGAAATAAGATACATATACTATAAATTAAAACGGCATTTTGTGCAAGATATCGTCTGTATTTGACCATTACTTATACATTTCTATATGCACGTATTCCTGGACATTAATGCTAGACTTATTAGTGGTCAGTTAATCGTAAGATGAGGAGAATCGTTATGTAAATATTATGTTTGACGGTAGTTTATACTTTGGATAGAAATACGGGAAAGAGGTGAAATAAAAATAATGGAAGCACAAACAAAAATACTATTCATATGTATTAGGAGCTTTACAACTACTACTATATATACTATGTAGACTTAGCTTTATTTCTTACACAATGTGACTATAGTTTCGATACAATACTTATCATTTTCAAACAATCAGTTGACAGACACAATGGATTACAAATAAAGAAGGTAATTACAGATGAATGACAAAGAAAGATTTACATTTAACCGAAAATCTGGGACAAACTCGAATAACTAATACTTAACGTTTATTCAGTCACTCGGTATTTTGTGTAGTTCTTCTGTCCCCAATTGTCCAAGAAATTTCAATAATTCTTTATACCTACACACTACTGTGAATAAAAATTGCAACATTAAGAAAGAGAGGAGTTAAAGCAATGGAATTTCTTAGTTTCGGGGAAAAAATTGTATTGTGTACGAACAACGGCCTCGATTCGGGGTAACATCGTGTGGAACAGCATTTCAATGCTAAGTCGCCGACAAATCATAATCCTTTACATGTACGCTGGTTGAAAAAGTCTTTAGACATCGATTTTTAACACTCGCCTAAATACGAGGGCGATTCGTAAAATAAGTTCCGTTTGGTGATTCAAAACGAACCAATACACCAAGAGGTTTGTATTAGATGCAACTTAAAGCTACTACTTTCAGCTATTTTTCTACGTTTAAGATTGAGACATTTGTCATAGCAATGAACCAGTTTTTAATGCTCTCTTCATAGAACACTGCCGCCTTTGTATTAAGCCATGCTGTAAGACTGAACGTAAAATTTGAGGGAAAAAGGCACTCAGTTCCGTGATTGTGAACCGCTGATTTTCACGAATTTTCTCTTCGAAATTACCCAAAAGTTCGCTCGCCACAACTGATGGTCTTCCACTCCAGTTCTTCATAGACATTAGTTCGTCCTTCTCGAAACATACGGCACCATCTTCTAACCACACCGTCACTAATGACATTTTCACCATAAACAGAACAAAGTTCACGACGAATCTCAGGAGCCTTCATGTCCTTTGCATACAGAAATCGGATAGCAGCCTGCAGTTTACAGTCGGGGGAATTTACAATTGCAGTAGCCATTTTGAATGATCACAATATCACGAAAGAATGTCCGAACGATTCTCCCACTAGCACTGCCAGACTCGCATTGAACCAGACTATACCGTAGCTTTGCGATCGCGCGGATATCCCCACTCCTCTGCTCACTAGGCGGAAACTAAATTTAATTTAAATTCTTTCGGCATACTCTTTCTCTTTTAGTAGACTTTAGTAGACAGAATAGAATGTGGATTTCTTTGCTCACTAGGCGCAAACGGAACTTACTTCACGAATTGCCCTCGTATATTCGGTGGTTTGCAAATATGAACCTTATCGTCGTTGTGCTTGAAGTTGAATATTTTTTGCCGTACCGATGTTTAAAGTGAAATTTTAAAGGTTTTAAGACAATTTGTCTAAACAGTTTTCCGACCAGTGCCCCACCGATGACAAATCTGCCGAACCAGCAGACCACCTAGGCAAAGGACTTGCGTTGGTTGACAAGTCATCCTTGAACTATTCGCGTTACGTTTTCCTGACATGTAGGGGTAGGATGATGTCACTTTGTCTTCGATAATTTCGGGCTAGTAGCGGTGCACTGTTGGGGTGGTCCTGGAAGCGCAACGGACGATTACAGAGTTTCATACTTGATGGCGTTTCAAACAAAACGGCTACGAATTTCATACCTGGTGGCGCCCCAAATTATCATTCCACGCCCTAAAGCCGTCTCCCACAACGTAATGCCCTAACACCATTCACCAGCTCGTCGCCAGATCTTTTGTTCCGCAGGTTCCTGACACCATTACAGACGACGCTGTCCCAGCTATTGGAACCAGCGGCAGTTACAACGATGGTCGTCTTCCTGCGAGGCCTTCCAACAGCAAGCCCTTGACGATACCTGGTGATCCGTTGCAATCGTCCATCATTGCGCAAGGATACGCGAACCAGAGGTACGCTCCACTAAAGTCATTCGTACCAACAAGTGATTCTCACGCTCTGCCTATCAATCCCTGCGTGTCGGTTTGCTTGTCGGTTTTTTTCATCAGCCGACGTCATATCCGCGATACGGTATTCAGTTGATCGCTTAAACGCCGAGAAATGTCCGCCTCTACGTATTCGAATACGATCCCTTTAAAAGTCCGAAGCGTGCATGTACGAGAAAAAATGGTACTATAGGGTATTCCACGTGGAGTCCTAAGAATACGCTTTAATGGTTATTGACCTTCCACTTAGTCCGTACATATTATATAGAACTATCATTTCCTCTATCTCCCAAACTTCGTTGCCATGTTTCTATTCAAAGGCCATAAATAAAAGTGTAAATAAAAGAAAGCTAATTTCGTGGGGTGGTTCACCCCCTTCCAGTGGAAATGCAGAGAAAGTAAAGCAAGCAACTTTATTTCGCGTAAGCAACGTTTTGCAATTAGTTTCAAGTCGATCGAAGTACTGCTTTTATGTGAAATTGACAAATGCCCCCGAACGTACTTTTCTTTAAGGGTTAATTTTATCCCCTTGATTTCAATTTGAGCCAATACAAAAAATAGGTATTCTTTAAATTTTCGTGAACTAAAAAATGTCCAAGTTTCATCAAAACCGGAAGGGGAGAACCTTAGAAGATCTTCTTGTAAGCCATATACTTAAGTCTGTTTTTAATTCGGAGGAGTAAACTGGAAAGACCCAATTACACTAGAAAATTTTTCGGAGGAACATTTAACAGTTTTGTTATAGAAACTTGAAAAGGAATAATCGAAAAACAAACAATTTATGCCTATATTTCCTCCTATGTGATCCTACTTCGCGAACAGCCAATCACAATGGTGTTTTTTTACGATCAAATTTTATATCGCATCTCCGAATTAAAAAACACTATAACAAGGGTACACCGGAAATCCGGACATGCGGTAATATTTCTTTAGAGCGGACCTCTCTACAAACCCACAAAATTTCAATTATTTCCTTTTTAATTTCGTTTCTTGCTCTCGCCTATATTTTGCGTCGTATCGGGCTATAAATTTAATCGCTTGCTACTGATCCTGCGGCATTTTATACCTACGTACCTACCTTCGTGTTTTCTTGGTGTTGCAATTTTTATTCACAGTATGTAGTTTATTTTAGGTACAGAATTATCATCATACATTCCAGGAGTCTTTTCCGTGCTTTTCGTGATGGTAATTCAAACGATTGCGGCGTAGTATTACAGACGCCTATACCACATCGATAAATTCTTCATACCACAATTGTTTAATAATAAATTCGGTGACACGTGTTTCGCTAGCAACTCCAAACCTTACTCTTACCGAATGGACCGTGATCTCTTAAATTCTGTTCATCTAAAACAAAAAGAGATTTAAAAAAATAAACCTAAACAAAGACGACGGTCCCTTGGGTCGGTCTGCGTTGATCGATTTATTACTACTACAGAGGTAGTTTGCCTTTTGCATAAGTGTTTAGTAAATAGAAAAATTGTCGGAAGAGGAAATACGTACCTTCAACGTAAAAACGGGTGATACTTCCCGGAATAATTTTTCATCCCTCCCGAGTTCTAGAGCGCTGAAGTTTAGTTTGCATATATAGAATTGAAGAAATCGCGGTTTATTCGGTAAGAGTAAGGTTTAAAGATGCTAGCTCAGCAAAGTTTCCTCCGTGTATAACATTTGTTCTTCACTCGTTTTCTTACGAGCTCGCATAGCAGGCATCTCTCGACCATAGATTGCGGTCGACATTTCTTGTAAATTTTATTCAATGCGTTACAAACCCAGCGACAATCACAATCACAATCACAGCCACTTTTCCGAGTTTTCAAGTTGCAGTGAGTAATAAAATGCTGTTGAATGGATGTGGATTAGATATGGATGTGTTGGACATCATAAGTGTAATTTATACGGACTAAAGTACAAGGTCAATTACTATCGACTCGACCTAGAATAGGCTATATAGAATTACGCTTATGTATATTTTGTTTAGGTTAAGAATGCAGTGTCGGGATAGGTGTATATAATAATCCTCTCACTCTTTCTTACCTTCCGGTATCGAGTTTGGAGCCACCGAGTCGAATACATACGTAAACTGGGCAAATATGCAGTGTGTGTCCTTTTCACAATGTAATATGTTACAGAGGACAAAGGACATATGCCTCATCATACCGCATATTTGCGCAGTCTATACGTATAGCTGGCCCACCTACTGACATTTTCCTTACTTTCGCAACATATTGGAGGTTGTAGACCCCATTTTTTTATTTTTAAACTGCTACACTCCGTTGCGATCCGGTCTCGACAATTCCTGGACATTCCCATTGTGAGGTGTCTAAAATAAAATAAAATTCTTGAATGTGTTTGACTAATAATGACATTGGGCTTAGGTATTGGTCACCTTTGTGTAATACAATGTTTTACTTATTCGAGGAGTTTGTCCCATTTTGATTTTGCATTCTGTTCACTTCGCCATCTACTGCTTTCTTATCGTGAACTCATTATACTAGTGGTTCAGTTTGCAGCCGGTCTTAGTTCGTAATCTATAGCACGATTTTTCGTACGTGATTGGATATCGCGGCTATAGTATCTCAAACAGCATGTCTCGTATCTCAAGTGTTTATATTATTGACCATTTCGTTTATTTTAGCGCCCTTTTTATGCATCATATATTCTGTCTAGTTTTGTTAGATTCTTAGAGGATCTGCCCATTGTTTTGTTTTCTGGAAAATATCTTTTTGATCGTTATCATCGTATTTCCTTCAGTCATTTCCTAGTCCTACATTTCCCTAGTATTTCTTCTTTCCTAACGATTATTCAGAAACGCCCGCCATTGCTTCTTCAAATTCGCAAAATCGTAAAAAAATTGTATTTGGTGTTCTTGTTGATATCACATCGCCTAAAAAGCTGTGGACCGATTGACCCGCCCGATCTTCATTTTTCTTGTAATCTTTCATAGATATCCTGAAGTTACTGTAGAATTTCATTCAACCGACCTTCGCTTATGCTACAGTTTTATCCGACGTTCCTAAAAACCACAACACACAGAGGTCGGTGACCAGAAAATCATGTGCCGAGCATTTGTATTTTCTTTCTGTTGGTTGTTTGTAAAAGGTGATGTTTCGGTGCTCAATTTATAAAGTTATCGCATAGTTTGATGATGATTAGTAAACCTCTTAATTCCCCCAGATTATCTGTCATTTTCTTACCCTTTCGACGTTCTGGCGTTTATGTCGGATAAGCGAGACTGTTATCTTTTTTGGTTTCTATAGCCACATTGTGTGCCGCATGTATAAGTCACGCCATATAAAGTTTCTGCATCAGTAGGGTACTCTGCAATTGCTACTTCGAGATAGTGCTCAAGTTCTGCATCTTCAGAAATAAGATTGCAATCTCGAAGTATTGCCCATTTCTTTTAAATTGGACAGTTGCAATTTGTCCTCCTCATACCAGTCAATGGACACCGAAGAGAATTCAGCTTTTCAAAAGCAATTTCTAATTGTTTTTTGATAACATTATATATCCATACTATTGCCAATATGGAAATGCATTCACGCAAATTGATGGAAATTTTGTCTGTGGGCTCGTTTTTTTCAATTTCCCTAATAATGTTGTTCAATATCCGTTTACGATAATGAAATTCTTTTATAACGCTTTGGTCCATAGGCTGCAGCGTCGACGTCATATTTGGCGGAAAAAATATCAGCTTTATGCTGCTAAGCTTAGGTTGCAAACTATAAGAATGTGCAGGCCAGTTATCAACAATTAGTGCTATTTTTCTATGTTGCTTTGTTATGCTTTTTTATGGAAACGATTTCACACCTTTGAAGGATCTTCGATTTTTACTCTTGGCAATTATCAAAAGATGTTTTTCCGTCTCGGTCATATTTGAACCAACCATAACTGTGATTCGTTCATCTTCGTGCAACAACGCTTGCAATTCCACATCTTCGTATTTTTGTGGCGGTTTTTCACGTTCCTTGTTTGCAGCATCGAAGCCACCGCTTTTGAAACGCTGAAAAGATCGTTCACACGTATCTTGCGATGGAGCATGTTCACCATAAGCTTCTTCAAATGAAAACAAAAATTAATACTGTTCGCAAATGCTCTTTGTTCGGTATAAATTTCGGCATGTTGAACACAACAACACAACACTTTGCAAACATCAATTTTCCAATTTATCACTCGTGCGCATCTGACACTTGATGACACAACAAAATGGCGCAGTGCCATCTGTTGTCTGAAATCCGCATTTCATGCTTGTACACCTAATATTATGAATTATATCCAGCTTCTTCAACAAAGTGTCAGATGCGTTACTGTACACCAAGCATCCGTCATCAAATATAAAGTAAAAGTTAAAATACACGTTATAGTATTCAATGTGGACGTGAAAAAATCGTTAAATAGAAAAATTCGTTAAAAGCGTGTTCGCAATATAGGAATTCGACTGTATTACCCTTGAATTGTGGCGAGCGAAATTAAATCTTTACCGTCAGTTTCCGATCCGCTACTAAAATACTTATCGTTACAGGTAATCAGATATCGTCCAGGACCGTTAAGTAAGAAAACATGCTTGCAAGAATACAACAAGGAATGGACAACGGAGATCAAACCGCTTCCAAAAATATATTTGCAAGTGACACCGCAACTAAACAAACCCATCTGTCCGAAAATCACTCACCTCCTACCGGATTACGGATTCGAATTGACCGAGGAAAGGGTATCTTTCGCTTTATCCGCTCTACGTACCGAGAAAACAGAACAATCCTTCACGTTTCCGGTACATTACGCTAATAATCAACAATGTATGCTTCTCCGCAGGAAAATAACTCAGAGTGAGGAGAAAAAATTGCCGCCCGAAATCGATAAAGTCGAAGATAGCGAAACGATAAACGAAACCGTACAGAACGTAATCGACAAGATATTGGATTACGTGGAAATTAAGAATATTTCCGAGGAAGTCGTTCGCGACGACTTAACCGATAAGATATTGCAGGAGGAAAAGGCGAACGGTAACGAACAGTTGAATAACGTTTCGAAGAAGAGGAAACCGAAACAGTCAAAGACGAATTACGAACTTAAGCGGTTAAATGTTAAAGTCATCGAGGTCAATTTGGAGGATAAAGGGGACAGCGACGATTGCGATAAAGACTTCTGTCAGTTAGGGTGCGTTTGTAAGAGTTTAAGCACCACGTCCTCGTTGGTTTCGAATCATTGCGGCGTTCCCGATTGCATGTTCGAATGTAAATGCAATTACGAGAAGAAGAGTAAAGGTAATTTGAAAGTGACGTTGCCGATAGGCACCGATTTGCTATCCGAAGGCGCGGTGAATCGTTTGGAGGTCGAAGCTAAAAAGAATTTAGCACGCGTGGAAAAGGAGTTTACCCAAACGGTGATTCAAGCGAACAATCAGACTATCGTCGTTGGAGGTTGCACCAATCGCCAAAGAAGGGTGACGAAGTTACCTAAAAATACACGGATTATATCGACAATAGTGATGAAGCGAGTGACGTGGTGACCGTCGTCGAAGACGACGTCGATCCACCTCTCGCGCCCGATGATAAACTTAAGGATTGGAAACCGATGGCTTGCAGCGTTGGCGTGGCGAAGCTTAACTTGAAGGAAGTCGTCCCGTTTTGTCTCGTACACAATTTACACGACTGCCATTGCAAATTCACCGCTCTATTCGATACTATTCCCCAAGGAGGAGCCCAAAGAGAAAACCGAGACGAAGGATGTACCCGATTGGTTTAAATCCATTTACTCGTCCGAGGCCTCAACCCAAACTTGCGCAAGAACGAAAGGACTACCGACTAATTATTACCTCGAACGGAACAAATCGGAACGATTCATAGAGACCAGACGGAGGAAATTGGATAAGATGTACAAGACGTACTTCCATCGGTTCATACGATGCGAAAGCGAAAAGGATTCGGAAGACGTGACCGTTCACGTGGTGCAAGACGTCGAGAACAATTCCCGCAACACCTCCACGTCGAATACTCAAACCGATACGGAGAAAAGGACGCGTAGAAAGCAAAGCTTGCTGATACGAAGGGATAGTTCACCGATTCTTCAAGAATCGCCGGAAAATGCCATACAACGGCGGAGGAAACCGAAAAAACGCGCGAAAACTTCGCCGGAAACGTCGATCGGTAACGATGAAGTTGAAACCAAGACGGTCACCGCGCCCAATGAGCTTTTAAAATCGTTCGAGATGAAGGAGAAAGTCAATAAATTCGAGCAAATTTTCCAGACGATGAACGCGCCGAAAATGGCAAATCTCTTCACGCCCTCTTCGTTAATTCAAGAGAAATTAACGGAGATCCTTGGGAAAAGCGTCGGATCCGACACGCAATTTCGTCTTATACCTTGGGATATGTTGGTAAAAAAATACGAAACGAGCAGTCTCCAACTGTGGCATTCGACGTACTTCAAGAAGCCCAGGATTATAGCCACGGATAACAAGACTATTCCGAAGCATTTCGTTAACGTCCGGAAATACGAGAGCGTTCCGAATAAGGATTTGATCAAAGCTGACGTAATACGCTGGTTGGTCACTAGGAAGGTCCCAGGTACGAATAGTAAGGAAAATATTTTCGTTATCGTACAATTGACGAAAACTCACTGCGAATTATGCGGTTTGTGGGAGAAAAAGCAGAATAACCAGAAAGATAAGATGGTGCTGATTTCTCAACCTCCCGATAAGCCGGATAGTGATAACAATCGATTGTATTCGATAGTGAAGAAAATTATGTTCAGTAAATGCAAATTCGCGAAGCAAATGTTGCTCGAAACGGGCTCATCCGATGACACGCGAAAAATCCCGGCCATGACGGCTTATCTACCGCCCATCTCGACGTATTCGAAATGGAGGATGATCAGATTGAATTCCGATTTTTCCGTCTTATCGCTGCATAGGAACAAATACGCCATCAAATATTCGGATCTACAGAAAGTGATGAAAATGGCCAAAGAAACGTCGCACACGATCGTCCTTAAAACGCCGGAAGTCGAAACGAATTACCCCCACCCCGATTTCGGCTTGTACGCCTCGGCCGATTGCGACGATATGATTTTCATCGGCCCGTACTACCATCACGAAGATCACGACATTACCACACTTCGATATGCCAATCGCGAACTTATAAGAACGGAGATATTTTGCAAGATGAAAGGGTTAAAACCGCCCTGTACCGGGGTGTGGCTTTATCAGTTAGCCCTCGTCCCACCTAACGTTGAAAATTTGCAAACGATCGACCTGACGGAATGCGAGAGTGATTCTGAGTCGAAATTGCATCAAACCGATATCGATTCGAAGCCACTACCTAAAGTCGATTCCGAATGGAAATCGTTACCTATAGTCGATTCCGAACCGAAGTCACTACCTAAAGTCGATTCCGAACGGAAACTACTACCTAAAGTCGATTCCGAATGGAAAATACTACCTAAAGTCGATTCCGAACCGAAACCCGTTAAAATCGAAGAACCGTTATCCAGCCCAACTGGGAATATGGACGTGGATGAAATCAGCCCGGCTAAGAAATCGAAGCATTCGAAGGGCGTTTTGATTACGCCCGGTGATCTCCTTAATTTCGAATCGTGCGCCGGTAATTACGTTGCCCCTCCGAACTTTTACAAATATGTGCGCGAGGAGAAGGGTCAAGCCAATTTCGCGTTCGATCAGAAGATATATTTCGTACCTAGCGTTGAGAATATCGGCTACGTTATAGGACACAAGTTAGCTAATCGAGTTATCGTGCAGTGGCCGTCATCGAAGTACATCATCAAGTTTCCAGATGTCGCTGAAGCAATCGCTCATCTCGAAAGGTAATTATAACAAATTTAACGTAAAGAATGCAGTTCACCTACGCGCCAAGTCTGTAGAAGTACAGACTACAATTTTCAGGGGAAGGTCCTTGAGGTTTTTAGCTTCGTTCTTGCTCTCTTCCCCTAGTAGAACATATGCACTCGAATGTTGTCGAGCCTTTAGGAGTCAACAGATATATACTCAGTTCACGTCAAGAATGAAGTAGGTGATGGTCTGAACCGAGGTACAATAAAAATAGGACAAACCCCTCGGATACGTAAAGTTATGTTAGACAAAGCGACTACTATCAAATGCCACGTCAAATACGCTAGGCGCTTTGTGTAACTACGCGTCGTTATTACCCAATCAGATTCGAGAATTTTATAGCGGTATCTATTCCCACACTGCATTCTTAACGTGAACGAAATATACATTTTTTATTGTATTATTTTGAGTAGTAGAATTCGATAGTGATTTTTCTTCCTTTTATGATCATGCAAATAAATCATAAGCTTGCATTACAAAAATTATGAAAGAAATCGAGCTGAACAGTTACTTTTCAGATATTTCGAAAAGCTGGAATTTCTAAAAATCTTGAAATTTTGAGAATTTTCTAACAAGCCTGAAAATTCAAAATTTCTAGATATATTAAAATTATTTAAATATTCAAATTTTTCACAAATGGGAGGTTTTGTTAAGGATTTTAAAAATTTCTAAACTTTTCTAAAATTTAGGCTTCAAAAATTATAATTCCGCATATTTTAAAAAGTTCCAGAATTTTACATATTTATTTCAACTTAAAAGGGTAAGTATTAAAAAAATGGAAGCTCCTTAAATCTTTCAAATTTTCATAAAAAATTTTTTCGAGTTCTTGGAAATTTTTAAAAATTTACCCCTTCAGCTATCGCACCGATCAACCAGGGCGGATATTTATGTACTATTGCGGCAACAAAAATGGGACACTTAAAATAATGTAGTTTAAATCTGGCTTTTGCCTTGTCAAAAGTTATGTCATTTTGAAATCATTATTGACATATGTATGTCATTATGCCGCATTTAAGTGCTACTGGAAAAATGGAAATAATTACATTACTTGGGGAAGGATGGTCCATAAGAAGACTAGGTAATAGATTTGGAGTGCCCAAAAGCACACACAACATTAAGAAATAAATGACTACAACAGGGAACTGTAGAAAGGCAAAGTGGTTCTGGTCGTAAATTAGTACGGAATTTCATGGAAGAAGAAAATCTTATTCAGTTTTTAAGGAATAATCCATTTGATACCGTGGTAAAAAATAACTAAAAATACTAGATTAATTTATTGTTTCCATTAAAAGAAGATTTGTTTCCAAGATTTTTATTTCAAATAAATGCATTTTACAGAATTTTCTTGCGTTCGTGGGTAAACTATTTTTGACATTAGACAAAATGATTGACGTGAACATGACGGACGACTGGTTTACACAGCTAAAAAACAGTCAAAATAGCCTATAAGACTTGTCCCAATTTTTGTTGCCGCAATAGTACCTATTTTGTTTCAAACTACTATTTTCAAAATTTTTAAGTACATATTCACAATTTTAGGACGAACTTTTGGGGAGCTTTGAAATGTTGGATCTTTGAAGTGTTGAAAATATTCCGTAAACTTCGTCAAAAAGTTCAAGAACGCAGTTTAGTAAAATTTTGAAAGCTTTGATAAATCTTGAAATTTTGAATAATATTGTGATTTTCGAATAATTGTTTAATTTGAAATTTAAAAATTTTGAATTCTGAATTCTGTTAACGTGAATTTTCTAAAAAATTTATGTTTAAGGGGAACTTTAGAATGTTCAAAATGCGGAAAATTGTTAGGAAAGCAAATTTTCGAACAAATTGGTTAAAACTTGGACTGACATATTCTAGATTTTTGAAAAGTTTTGAGAAATCCAGACATTTTGAATAATACTGGGATTTAATAATATTTTGATTTGAAATTTTAACTTGAATTTGGTAAAAATTTTTAAATTTAAGGGGCAGTTTAAAATGCTTAAAATGCGGGTAACTTTTCTAAATCCTAAATTTTCGAAAAAATCAGTTTAAATTTAAGCTGATAAAGTTTGGATTTTCTGAAAATTTGGGTTTGAGTGGAATTTTGGAAATATCTGATAACTAAGGTTCGACAAACGATATATGCTGTTATGTCGGAATTTTGAAATATTTCGGGTATTGGAATTATTAAAACAATTAAAAAAGCCTAGAATTAAAAAAATTTATTCTATATTTTCGATAGGTTTATAAAAACCTTGAATTCTTGATAAATTAATAAATCTTGGATTTTCAAAACATTTTCCAGGGGTTTAAAAAGCCCTCGTTACCTGAATTTTGGCTTATTTTAAAGAAATGAATTTTAAATTTCCTCCCATCCTTTAATAGGGTACGAAGAGAAGACAGAATAAGAGGAAGAATTGCGAAATTTTGAAATATGCTGGAATTAAAAAAGATCTTGAATTTAAAAAAATAATTATAAATTTTGAGCAAGTTAGAATATGACGAATTTTCAAATTATGATATTTCGGAATTTTGAAAACGTTTACAATTTTCAAAAAAAAATTGAAAAATCGTAAAGTTTAAAAGATCATTGTTAATTTCAATTGTCAAATTCGTCATATTTTAGAATTTTCAAATTACGATATTTTCGAATTTCGAAAACGTTTACAATTTCCAAAAATTTTTGAAAAATCACGTTGGTATTAGGACTAGAGTATGCTGGTGTGGTACGCATAAGTACACGCGATTATTTCTAGTTTTTTCCTCATTAACTATTTTAACAGTCATTTTTATCGGGTTTGTGGGATGAAGCAAGTCTATACAGCTGCTCAGACAAAGCGTTTGATTGTTAGTGACACGCTTATAATCGACACCTGACTGGTTCATTGCGTTGTGCATTAAAAATCTATTCTAACACGTGTGTGCAACTCCATCCCCCAAATGGAAAAATTATTTCTAAAGTTATTTAAGATTCAAGTAGCAATTCAATAGCCTTGAGAAAATTAGATAAAAGACCCTCCCCTCCTGCCCACCGCCCAAGTCCTGGCTACGGCCCTGCCTGTTTTACGATATCTTTGTTGCCTCGATTCAATATATTATATTTAGAGATTCCTCAATGTGAGAAATTCAATTCAATATTTCATATTCGTCTTCTTTTGTAATCCACAGGGAATTGAACGCTGCTTTCATCCAAAACCCAACGTTCAACATAACTGTCAAAGCACTTTCTAGGATTGATAAGACGTCCATCGAAGTATTTAACCCGGCCCTGCTAAATGGATATTACGTAAGTATTTAACTTTAACCCGCACATTCCCTTTGACGTTTTCTTTCTAAACGTTTTAGATTGCGTGTTACGCCGGAGTAATACCGTTATTAAAAATTAGTAAATTGACGTTAAAGGTAGTCGATATAACTTTACCCCAATTAGAACAGCTCACGCAAGTAATGGCAGAAAGAAAAATCTTCGATAAATGCTACGAATTGATAAGGAAGTTGTTCGTACAGACCGGTACCCCGTACACCACCACCGCAATGATCGAAATGGTAAACTTATCTTTTAATTTAATTAAAATTGTTTCCCAATGTTGGCTTTTCTAGATAATTAACGAGATACGATACCAAGAGGACTTAGAACGTAAGCTTCTGATATATCACCGCAGACTAACGGATACGAGACGATCTTTGCGAACGAAGTGCACGACCGTAATCAAAGAATTACAACCGTTGGTTAGCACCAAGATGCAGAACGCGATGAACAAAATATTAAACTTTAACAAGTCCATGATAGACGACAAACCCGCCTCGAATTCCAGCGATGTCATCTGCATCGACGCAGATTCCGAAGAAGATACGTCGAACATAACGGAAGTAACAGAACCGTCGAAGAATGTACCACCGCCGTATCCGCCTCTCGTACCGAAAATAACCGTCAAGAGGATTCAAGATCTGAAGGAACCGAGCACGTCGACGAATGCGAGCGGTAAACTCGTCAGTTTCAAAAGTTTCTCGATTTTGAAAAACAAAAATCCGATTCCGTGCGAAAACACCGCGAGTGCCGCGAATTACGACGTCGTTCAAAAGACTTCCTCGAAAGATCCGATCGATACGTCGAGCATGCGTCCTCCCGACTCGAATCATTGCAAAACGTTCACCATCAAGCGATCGGTTCTTAATAATAAGAAGTGTTCGAAATTCGTGATAAAAACGTCGAACGGGAAATTCATGACCATTCGCGCCGAAGATCTGAAAGAGTTGCCCGTGAAAAAGTTGCAACCGATCGCGCCGGACGATCCGGTCATTACCAGATTGAACATGCGCACGAAACGGGTTTTGATGCCGAATAAAACGAACGGTTTCCTGAAAGTGAATTTCGGCGAAAAATCACTGTTCTCTGATACGGTTGATAGTGCACCTGCGTCGTTACAGATTTCTGCACTACCCTCGTTGTCTCCGTCATCGTCATCATCATCATCATCATCATCATCATCATCATCATCATCCACCAACGCCACCATCGTCGCCAAAAAGACTTGATAATTAATTTTCTTTTTTATCTTTATTCTACTGTAATTATATCTTCGTCGGATGTTCCACTTTACTTTTATATTTTACTGAAACGATGTGATAATAATTTGTTAAATACATGTATATACTTATGAGAAAACTGACGTTTCAAGTTAAAATGTCGTACCTTCCATTTCTGTTGATGGAGAATTAAGGGTAGGGGGTAGAAAAGTGAGTTTTTCAATCAATTTCAATTTATAAAATGTTTCATAATTTGCCATCTAAGTTAAAGTGAAAGTAAAAGACTCGCACTTTTAACTCCTGCAACCGTTGTACATCACCGAGTACGTCCATCTTCATAAGATCATTGCGTACAAATGAGCAAGGCAGGTATTGTATATTCGAGGCTAGTCTATCAACTTATTGAGCAAGATAATTATTATAAATTTGGGGATTTTTGTGTTCATAGATTTATGGTATTTGGGTATTACTCTAGGATCATACTAGCATTTGACATAGGCATACAATCCTTATTCCACAATTTTTGCTATCATTCTTTACGTTTTTGCTCCATTATTTAAATCATACATTTAAAGTAAGAGAACTGTACTCTTCAGTACACAGCCGTTTCATCGCATTTCTACGTTAGGTAAGCTAAGTAGAATATCATAGTATAAAATAAAAATAATAATTTTAGGTTAAACTTTAAAATATTTACGGCGCATGATTCCATTTATTAGGCTATGTGAATAGCCAAAATTATAGAACATGGGAAACGGAAAATCCACATACTTTCATTGAAACCAGTTTACATCCTATTAAAATTGGTATATGGCTGGCATCAAGACGACGTATTGTGGGGCCTATATTTTTTAATGATACAGTAACTGCTGACAGATATCGGGATAATAGTTTACAGCCATTTATCAAACAGTTGATGGAAGGATATTTTCAGCAAGATGTAGCAGCAGCCCATACTGCATCCGATACATTGGAATACCTACAATAATTTTATAATGATCATATTAGTTATGGAAGATGACCTGCAAGATCACCGGATTTAACACCTCTAGATTTTTTCTTCTTTGGTTATCTAACAAACGAACTGTATTGACAAAGCTTACATAACACAGATGAGTTACAAGCAGCTGTACGACATGCTATTGAAGATATCACTAGAAGATTTGAGAAAAGTATTTGACAATTTAAAAAGGATGCACTTATGTATAGAACAAAACGGATCACATTTTGAACATTTATTGTAACTTGACAGCATTTATTTACTTTACTCTTAATGTAACAACAATTGTTAGACTAAACAAATAAATAAATTGTCGCAATTATTAAACTTAAATCTATCTCAAATTGAGAGGCGCATAATAAAAAATTATGATCTAGCTAGCGATAAAGTCAAAAGTAAAAACAATTTATTTTTATTTAAAATATGCGCACCGTATTTAAAATTTTATAGTACGCCACTTTCTGCAACATTTTATATAAAGGAATAGTATACTACCAACTGCTGTTATTTGGGTTGCCTAATTTGATAATCACGTGGTGGACAGGAATTGTTGATGTCTCTGTGTATTGGAGATTAGGCTATCTATCAACTTGAGCAAAGTAGGTATTGTATAGTGGAAGTTAGGCATTGTATATTTGATGCTAGACTATCTATCTATCAACTGAGTAAAGCATGTATTGTATATTGGAGATTAAGCAATTAATTTGTTGGGTAAGGCAGTTATTATCTATCAACTTGTCAAGCAAAGCAGGTGGTGTATATTGCAGGCTAGGCTATCAACTTGCTGAGCAAAGTTCGTATTGTATATTGTATTGTTATAGATGAGAGTTGAGGTTTTAACGGACACAATAACAGCGTAAAAATGCTACGAAACGGCAATAGATAATATCGCTTATATCAAACGTAAGCGAAATATCTATTTCAGAGTAAATGGGTTGAAGAGATTGATTTTCTCTAAGTGCTGTCCCTGTGGCTAATTTCATTCTGTTTAATATTATTTTAGTGACAATTTTGCTGGCTGTAGATAGAATTATTGGTTATTGGTCTTAAGATCTCACAACGCATTTGACTTCTCTCCTTGGGCATCTATAACTCAGTTTCAAAAATAGAGAGACGAATGTTTTTTTATATTTTTCGGTTTTCTCTGCCTCCTTCGAAATATAAAATATACCATTTTTTAGGACTCTACAGATTTTGTAGAGTGTAATTTGGACTTGGGGTTCGTTCAGAAATTCGTCTCTCTATTTTAGAAACGAAGTATGTATATAATATGTATACGCAGTGCTTATAACTGATTGGCACCAATTAAGTTGGTTGACCTGTAATTTTATCAAGCTGGCAGCCCTGCCGCTTGCTTGAGTGCATAGACGTATCCACAGACTACTATCGTTAAATGGTCGTTAATCGCATTATTATTGGTGTTGTCAGTTGTCATCCCTGTTATTTGATCTTATCTCTTCATATTTATACCTTAAATTTCAAACAGTTCTTTTCAGAGCTTGCTATTTATCATGTGTAAGTCGCATGGACGAAATAATTTAATATGAAATTCAACTGGCGTTTCAATAATTATCATTTTATTTTTTAATTTTGACTGGAAAACTAAAAATGTTTACGCCTGCGCGTACATTCTTATGGCCCCCTTTCGAAATGCAACTTAAAACCAGGATGGAATTTGGTCGTATAGTTTGCAGCCTTGCTTTGATCAATTTGGGGACGCATTTGCTAATGAAAATGTTAACTGAGATTTTTATTCCCATCATAAACGTGAGATTATAAAGCGTTTTGAGAGAAAAGACTGTATTTGTAAGGGTAAATAAACCGAGAGACCTAAAATATTAATTGAACCACTATGCTCTTCAAGATAAAATAAGTCAAAGCCGTCCACAAATGATTACCAAATCTATCAGCACAGTCAGCTGCGTGGACTAGTGTTTAAATTAGTATAAGTCCTTAATTATGCAGTCTCTCCAGACATTAGTAAGGCTAGTTGCGCAAAAGCTCTACATAGAGTTTCGGTTGTGCAACAATTGTACCCTCATGATTATCAACAACGAGTGCTCGTGGTGCGTTGTAATTGGTGTAAGAAAATGCTTAAAAAGTTCGGACCGAGGAACTGCATAATCCGTATACAACATCGTAACAGGTGACAAAATTTGCGTTATATTCGTATGAACCGGAAACTAAGCAACAATCCACTGTTTGGGTGTTCTAAGATTAACTGAATCCCACAGATGTTGTTCGTTCACGAAACATTTCCAACGAAATCATCGCTTGTTTCTTCAGTTGTTTTGGACGTATCGCAACTATTCCTTTAGAGGATTGCAGAAGAGTTAATACTGAATGGTATACAACAATTTTCTTCCCAGAAGCCATCGACGAAATCAAGAAAGACACCCAAAGATGACGGATCATTCTGCATCATGACAATACCAGTAGCTCTCACCCAGCACGTCTCACAATTGATTATTTGGAAGAGAAAAACATGGAATTAATGTTCCATTGCCCTTTTTCACCTGATTTATCGCCCAATGATTTCTTTCTGTTCCCAAATGCCAAACATAAAATGCATGGGCAGCAATTTTCAACATCTCAAGAAGCTGCCGAAGTCTTCCAAACCATGTTTCCCAGATACCAACTTAAATGTGGAGAGAATTTTCTTCTTCTTTCACATTACCCTTCTGCCCGTCTAGGGCGTCGGATTTGTTTGTTTTAAAAATGTTTTTTCTTTCCTAA
This sequence comes from Chrysina gloriosa, assembly GCA_038088585.1. Taxonomy (NCBI): domain Eukaryota; kingdom Metazoa; phylum Arthropoda; class Insecta; order Coleoptera; family Scarabaeidae; genus Chrysina; species Chrysina gloriosa. The sequence continues at coordinate 8,495,096 of CM076090.1, read as the reverse complement.
TTTTTTGTAACGATTTCAAAGACTCCTCGTATAATAATAATAACTTCCTATGCACTCAAGGTCAGAATATTCGTTAGTAAGTCTGACTAATACTTCAGATTATGATAAGTTGAGATATATTGTTTTGGTTATTTTGTAACGTTAGCTTACCGTTATTATTTGCGTTGACATTTAAGTTACGGTATTTTCCGCTTATATTTTGTGTGTTCACTATTTAAGACATTACTCGATATCGATGTTTAGTCTGGACGTTACTTACCGCGGCAAGATCACTTTTAACAATCTTTGGTGAATAAGCTATAGTTTACTTTAGTCATATGTTAGCGTGAAACTTGATAAATTATCGAGCAGTTGCAAATGTGAAGATAGTATTTTGCTACGTGGTTGGGGGATTAAGAAAAATAAAATGTAAAATAAGTACATGCACGTGTTGGTTTGACAATAAAGTATACACAAAATAATCAAATGTATATGTGCATATACATACGTACATAAATAAATCAATAAACTTAATAACAATCACAACTAAATAATGAAGAAAGAAAAAAATGATAAATGCAGAAAAATGGCTCATGCAGCAACGTTAAAAGTGTCTTGGTAATGCTCTTGCCACTTATGCAATAGTGAAAGGTACAGGCATATGGTGAAAACAGGCGTGGTACATGAAAATTCAGGGGCATATAATAATTCCAGGCTGTTAATCCTGCCGTTGACAAACCCCTGGCAAGATTCTTCTCTGCAATAACGACGCAATACCAAATCTTTCAAATAGTGTCTGATAGTTAATGTCGTGAGAGGAATATATACCATCACACCTGAATCACAGAAATTAAAAAAAATCGCCATTGCAATCGCTAAACAGTGATGGCAAACATATTGTGGTGACCAAACCACAGAAGCATACTCCAGCTTACTAACTACAAATTCATAGTATAGAGGCAACAACAAAGATATATTGTTACAGTATTTCGTTACCCGCATAAATGCTAGATTTCCAGACGAATGCAAAGAAATATTAGAAATGGGCTCGTGGAAAGTTAAACAGTATTAAGTAACAATATTATATGGTAATACTGCTCCTTCTGCGAGTATACGTGACAGTACGATATTTGCCAATATTAAGCTCTAATCCGTTCAGTGTACACCAACGAACAACAGCCCAATATTTTTCTGCAAAAAGTTTGTATGGTAGAATAAATTTTAATCTCATCAGCATATGCAAACGTAGGACAGGTCAAATTTTCAATCAGATCATTGATGCATGTTGTAGTATAGTAATACTCGAATTGTTAATTACCATTAGAAAATTCAGCATTTATTATAATTCAAGATATCAAAATTCACAGTTAATGTCGGGGTTATGGTCTTCATTTGACACTAGGTTTATTTATACCTTTTTGACACCACGCCAACCACCTTTTGAGCATTTTATTACCCTACGGGTGTTAGCATCTTATTTTCGCTCCAGCTAGAGACGTTTATTGGGAGAAAAAAATGTAACTAGAAATAAAATTATTAATTATTATAAAAAGCAGCGATTAAAAGGTAGAAAACATTGTAAACATTCAGACACACACATACAACACTTTTACATTACAAGAATTCATAATAATTACTGGATAAATAACTAAGGGGACATCGACTATCAATACAAGTTTCTATAACAACGATATGCCTGGATGACCTGGAGGCAAGAGAAGTTTTCGTTTCGTGGACAACGGAGAAATAATGTAGTGTAGTCCTGGTTTCCAAAAAAAAAAAAATTTTTGTTTGGTTAACGACAAAGAAAATTGACAGGATAGATAAGTCAACAAAAGTTTATAAATATATTTGGAATAAAAGGGTTTTAAATAAGTACCAGTGAATAAAAGAACGTCACCACAGCGGAGAAGAAAGAATTTAAGAAAAGGAAGAAGGAATTTAAGAGAGGAGACATAGGAAGAACCATCATCGAATAAAAGAAATTACATTCACACACACAACACTAGGTAATTATCTTGATTTTATGTTAACTATTTCTAAAAATTTATAAATATAATTTGTTATAATTTATGTTTTTATATCATTAATTAAGAGCTAGGCCGGTGCAATTTTCTTTAAGAAATTAACTAAATTCTCAGTACAATATATAGAATGAACAATAGTGGACCTAAATTGGAACCCCGTGGGACACCAGAAGTTGTTCAATATTCATATGATTGATACTTGACTTAGTCCTGAGCCTTTCTATCTTTTGGTGTAGGTCTGAATATGATTTATAGCTATTGATAAATACGTAGTTGGATCGATTATATAGGTAGGAATTCGTCATCCTGCAAAAAAGTAGGATTAAGACCAAATGCAGCAAGCTTAATTAATTAATAGTATTTAATGGTTAATGGTGTCAAAAGCCCTGAATCAAGTCATATAGATTACGTTGACTTGTCTCTGATTATCAAGGTGATTGTTAATGAAGTGTGTTATCGTAAAGAGATTGGTGGCAGTAGATCTTTCAGGTAAAAATCTGTGTTGAAGGGTGGAAATACAAGGTGATTATCGTTAGAAATTGAAGAGTAAATGACGTGCTCAAAAATCTTGGCAAAATTAGATATTATTGATATAATTCCATAAATTTTAGTTGAGCGCAATCACGTTTCTTGAAAATCGGGATAATTCTAGCTTACTTCTGTTCTTTTGGAAAAGTTGAAGTATAGTAAAAGCTCGGAAATATATCATCTCCAGTCAATTATAAAACGTCTTTCATTCAGAATGATAAGATTTTAATTTTGAATATAACAACAATGGTTTGACATATCAATTTAGTTTTTATTTTGAAGCTTGAACAATGCAGTTATATTGGGAACAAAATATCGTTCAAATGTCCAATGTTCTTTTTGTTGACAAATTTAATCATACAAGTAATAGTCGTTAAATTTTGCTGGTGCCTTCGTATTTCTTTGCGGTCTCTTTTCTGCTGTTTCTGGTACGCTTCTTCCATTCTTACGCGTGGGACGAATTTCGTGTTTAATTCGTGTTTTACCTCTGGAGTTGATACGACCAGGTTTTCTTCTGTGTCTCTTGAATGGTCGCTTAGAAATGGTTTAATGTAAGTCGAATTCCAAATCATTTGCTTTCCCTCCTTTGATTGGATCTTAACTTGTGACCCGTGTTTTTCTTTCAATGTCCATTGTTCTATTGTGTAAATAGTTTGTTTTCTCTTTGCTGTTTTACAAGCACTAAATCTCCTGGCTTCAGCGTGCTCTCCTGCGCATGTCGATTTTCATCAACGGTGAGTTTGTTTTTCATCTTGCTACTCCATTCTCTGTCTCTAATTTCTTCATCTGTTCTTACATTATCATCATTTTCGGTACATGTCGGTAATTTACCAGCATTTCCGCTGGTAATTTTATTATAATACAATGAGGCGTAGTTCTCTGCACCAGTAGATAGTCATATAATTCAATTTTCTAGTTTTTTCCTAGTTCATGAGTGATTCTGAGCGTTTTTAGTAATAATCAGTTCTGTCGTTCAACTTCGCCGTTTGCTTGAGGCCACAATGGTGTTGTTGTCCTATGATGAATGTTCAGTTCTTGACAAAAAGTTTCAAATTCGTTGATCGTGAATTGTCTCCCATTACCCGTAGTTAATGTTTTTGGAATACCAAACCGTGCAAATATTGGTCTTAACTTCGTTATTAACTTTTCAGTTGTAATGCTTTCCATAACCTCTACTTTGAAGAATCGGCTATAGTAATCAATGATGACTAATAAATGTTCTCCGGTTGGAAGTGGACCTATAAAATCCGCTGCTAAGTCTTCCCATGGATTTTCTGGTAGTCGCGTTCGAATCATTGGTTCCGGTTTACTGTACTTATTCACCAATTGGCAACCATGACAGCATTTGATAAATTTTTCTGCTTCATTGTCGATTCCTGGCCAATATATTTTTGATCTTAATCGAGTTTTCATTTGTACTATTCCTGGATGACCTTCATGTGCCAATTGTAGTACTCGTTTCCTTAATTGTAGCGGCATTACAATCCTTTGTTTAGGTACGCTGATGCACCCTGTCGCTTCAATTTTTCACCTTGTCCAACATTTGCGGAATTATTCCGGCAATTGTTTGACGAATGTTCCAACTGATCCAAAGTCCGTGGATTGTCGGCAAATTCTCCTCGTGAGATGATCCAATCGCCTTACTCCTCAGCGAATCGGATGTACCATAACTGTATGGCACGTAGCGCACTCTTGTTGGAACCACACCTCTTCAATATCGATGTTCTCAAGTTGTGGTTACAGAAATTCGGGTAACATGGCTCTATAGCGGTCGCCATTGACGGTTACGGCTCTTCGTCATTTCGAAAGAAATAAGATTCGATTTGGTATGCCATAAAACGCACCGCACTTACTCTTCGGTAGGTTTAACAAGCATTTCTTTCAGTATTTATGCCGACTTGTAAAGTTGTCGCTTTGAGAATATAGCAAATTTCTTTTACGTGCTTCGTCAAGATGAAGTTCGAGATGATGGCTTTAGCCAATTCTCGACTCCATTCCATTTCTTCCGGAACTTGTCAATTCTATAAATTCGCTCTTGCTAAACCAGTGATACTAACAAGACATTCCTCGTACATCGCAACTCACATCGATGTTTCGAATATTTTACGAAATATTCTAGCAAACGTGCGAATTTACCTCCACTTCCGAGAAGGCACCCCTTAAGTACGGGACAAAATCCTGTTTAGGCTGGGGTCACTACCGTTGTCATAGTATGCGTTATCTACTCCTTGTATTTTCCTTTTTCGGTCGGCTTAACAAGCATTTCTTCTCGTATTTATGCCGACTCGTAAAGTTGTCACTTTAAGATGATAGCAAATTTCTTTTACGTGTTTCGGCGAGATAACGTTCGAGGCGATTGCTTTGGCCGAAATGAAAGGTGCCACTTACGAAGTTAATGTGGTTTCGCTTATTTCAGGAATGAAACGTGAAATATTTAGAAATTTGTCATTCACCTTCATTAAGGTACTAATCAAATCGTAATAGATCAATTAGAAGGTTGATATTGACGTTAGCTTTTACCATTTTCTAAGAAGCTCGTGTTAAATTACTGGTTAGGTCTTATCCTTTTTGTATCCCTCTGCTCACTCGGTAAATACTAACAATGTGTGGTTGTATATACCATAAATGAAAGCTTTAACGAACAGGTAGTTCGATGAGATGAAATTCCCCCGATTCCCTGGCGACATTCGCATTAGCATGTGATACAATTTGTTTTGTTAATTTTGTTAACTACATGTGTACATACGTACAATACGTATGTATGTAGGTATCGGGTGCATCTATCGAGGATAATTATTGGTTTGTTTTCAAACCTATGATTTGGCGCAATTAAAAAGAGATTATTCGCCGATAAAAACCACATGCGACACATTTAGTCGTGTGAATAATTTCGCTTGGAAGGGAAGTTTTTGTTTACGTGGCATACCAACGGAGTCGACCTTTTTGTCCTACATGCGTAAACACACATGTTTGTAATCGTAAATACATGCATAAGCTAAAACCTGAACTAGACATACGTTGAGGTGTCATATTGTATGCACAAATAAGTTTAAATGGATCGTTTACGTCAGAGAATGTTGAATGAATGTAATAATCGTGACGAATGTTGCAAATATGAATTACGTACATATGTCGTTTTCATGATTTTTGGAGTAGTTAATGACCAATCGTCTCCCTTAAGGGTGTTCGGTACTATTTTTGAAGATCGGTTTAGCTTAATTTTTTTATTGGTTCCAAAACTATTTTGAAAATTGTATATCTGACCTTTAAAAGTAGCGTGTGTAACGATAAAATACTAGTTTCTTACAATGTTAAGAGCTTCTACAGCTTTAATTTTTCTTCAATAATAAGTGAAGAACCAGTAAGTTTACGGGCTCGAAATTTTACATATCGTGTATTCGTTACGATAGCTACGTCTTATTGGTGAGCTTTTTTGTAAATTCTTTGTTTGTTGTTGAATTTAATCTCGAAATTAAGGAATAGAAACATGACCATGGGCTTACCGTCATTTTTGGACTTCAAGAAAGCATCGATAACAAAGAAATTTACAAAAAAGCTCGCCGATAAGACGTAGCTATCGTAATGAATACACGTTATGCAAAATTTCGAGCCCGTAAACTTACTGGTTCTTCATTTATTCGTGAAGAAAAATTAAAGCTGTAGGAGCTCTTAACATTGTAAAAACTAGTATTTTATCGTTACACACACTACTTTTATAGGGCAAATATACAATTTTCAAGATAGTTTTGGAACCAATAAAAACTTTAAGTTTAACCGATTTTGAAAAAAGTACTAAACACCCTTAAGTTAAGTGTCCGCTTCAGACAAGATTTCGAGAGAAAGAGATTGGTCTCAGGGTGTTGTCCATTTGAGATCGTCTGCGGTCTCGGGATAGTTATTGGAGACTCGATAGTGTCTGTAGCCTCGAGACCAGCACAATTCCGTGTCGACTTGAGAGTCAACACACAGTCTGCTGAGACTGCTGAGACTGCTGAGTGACGATCGGAAATTTATGCTTTTCATTTGATTTTTGAAAAATGGATTTACGTCAGGTCCTAGTTTTCTTAAAGGTGAATAGAAAGAAATTTGGATTAAGAAAGTGGGTGGATCGACGCAATGATTTGGAGGAGCTTGTTCAACATTCGTAAATGAAATGCTGTTGGAGGATGTACAGCAGTTTAAAATTTTTATTCGGATATCTGCGGTGCAATTTGAACTGCTTTTAAATTTGGTAAGGCACGAGATTGTCAAGCAAAATACAAAATTACGTGATGCAATTTCTCCTCATGGCAGATTAAAGGTTACGCTTCGTTTTCTGGCTTCAGGTAAGCATTAATAATATCTCAACAATCACACTTTAAAGAATTGTAGCACTTTGTAGAAAAGTCATTTTAAAGGGAACCAAGGGCATACATATTCTCAAAACGCCGTTTTCTTTGCAAATAAAAGATTGTATGTCTTTAACATTCCTAATTCTCTGTTTTAAAATTGAAACAGATTAGGTTTTTACAATTTTTCAAATACTTTAATAAGAACTCTTTTGAAATGTGCACTTTGTACAAAGCTATTGCTTAGTTTCCTAAATAATCAAAATATTCTCGGATAGTCAATCAGTCCTTAAGGCCCTGAGCAGTTGTACAATTACGTCCAAATTATTATTGGAATGCCGCAACATGCTTAATGGCCTGGCCACTCAGAACCAGATCACCCTGGTCTGGGTGCCAGAACATGAGGGGCACGGGGAAATGGGATGGCAGACATCTGCGCAAAAAAAGGGGCTGAGAGAAACTTTACTGGAGCTACCCCACCTTTTGGGTTTAACAAAGGTCTCCTTAAAGGTGATATAAAGAAATGGACAGCGTCCATTACAATGAAACACTGGAATGAGACCAGCAGGCTGGAACATTCCAAAAAATTTCTGAGCTTCGACGCTAGGAGGGCGGACCTCGCCCTTAAACTGGACAGGGGAAGCTTAAAAACACTGACAGGGGCGCTCACAGGCCACTATACCTGTAACAAGCACCTTCACAAAATAGGCTTATCCAACACGGACACTTGCAGATTCTGCGGTGAAGAAGAGGAGTCAATGGAACACTTGATCACTAACTATGGGGCACTAGGCCACAGGAGATATAGACTACTACATGCATATACGCTGGGTGAGGAGGACCTATTTACACTCTCATTGAAGGAGCTGATCCTGATCCTCAGCGTATTAAATAAATAAATAAAACAAACAAGAGGAAGAACAATAGATCAACGTGGTCGCAGTGCGAAGGGCCATTTTGGGCCAAACCCCACCTCATTACAATACAATACAATAGTTTCCTAAATTGTTTCATAATTGGTTATCTGTCCAAAAAATAACAAGTCGGGTTTTACGGTAACTATTGCCAAAGAAGGCGCAAAGATTGTTGCAAATAGGACAATGATACTTTGCAAACTTAGTAAAAGACTGTACTTTGTAGAATTTAGAACTAATGCATCTATGATAAGTGATATGCTAGTAACAAATGATACAAATCAACATAACCTATGGCATTCGCGGTTAGGACATATCAACAGAAGAGGATTGCGACTGATGAATCCCCATTTATGGAAACCATGTGTGAGTCTTGTAAGAAAGGAAAGGCAACTCGATTACTTTTCAAAGCTTCAACTAAACCTCGTTCAAATTCTATTGGTAACTGGTTACATAGCGATATTTGGGGTCCAACTAATACATCAACTTTTTTTTAACAGTCATAGGTGACTTTTCCCATTTTAGTTCCATATATCTCTTAAAATGAAAAGCTGAAGCTGAGGACGAACTGATTGCACACATACAAAAATTAAAAGCATCCAATATATCAGTTGGTAGGATAAGAACAGATAATAGCGATGAATCCGCATCATTAGAAGTTTTGTAAAAGTAATGGTACACAGCAAGAGTTTACTTGCAAATACACACCCCAACAAAACGGTGTTTCAGAAAGGATAAATTGAATGATACTTGACAAGGTACGATGCATGTTTATTGATACTGACTTACCAAAATACCTTTGGTGAGAAGCAGTTTGTACTACTATCTATGAGTTAAATCGGTCCCCCACAAAAGCATTAGAAGGCAAAATTCCTGCTGAATTATATTTGGGGAAATACGATTTGATTAATTAAAAGTATTGGGTTGTAAATCAAATTACCCAAAGATAATAATTTTAAGCCACGAGCTGTAGAAATGAGGTCGGTAGGCTACGCTGGATCGGGCTATAGAAAGTATTATTTCACGCCATGTAACATTTGATGAGTTAAACCATAAATTTAAAGATACAAATACTAATGGAAGATCACAATATACCTTGATTGAAAGAAATGTAGATGGGAAAGAAGAAAGACTTGAAAACAAAGAAAAAGAGGTAGATAACAGTGAAAGTAGTGTAGGCGAAGAAAACGTGATAGATAGTGATCGAATTTCTGCAGAAACATGATGATTATCAAGTATATACGGCTTACTGTTTACCCTCTTCGGAAAATGGAGATCCAGAGGATGCCATAAAATCGAAGGAATGGCGGTGAAGGAAGGCAATGTCAATACTAAATGAAGTTAAATCACTCAAAGAATTCAATACCTTTACCCTTCTGGATCAGCCAGAAAACTCTAAAGCCATTGATACCGGGTGGGTCTTCAGAACCAAATCTCATGGTACCAAGAAGGCGAGGCTGGTAGCCAAAGAATTCCAAGAAGATACTGCATGTATATGTACCAGTGGCGAAAATGTCAACAATCAGAATGTTCTTAACAGATGCCCTGCACAATTAACTAGAGATTCGACAAATGGACATACCGACTGCCTTTCTAGATGGAAATCTATAAACTGAAATATTTATCAATACTCCTAAAGGATTAAAAGTGCTAAGGGTCAATAGGGTTCTTTATGGTCTGCGCGAATCACCGAAGTATTGGAATGAACACTTTAACACATTCATAACAAAACAAGGACTTTCAAGATCATCACACGATGTGTGCTTGTATATGGGTAAAGATATTTGGCTAGTTATTTTCGTGGACGATGTCTTAATTACTGGCAAAAATGAGAATATAGAGCTTCTTGTTGCCCAACTAAAGAATGAATTTAATGCGAAAGATTTTGGCCAAGTAAAAAATTTTCTAGGAGCCAAGATTGATGTAAACCGAGATTTTATAAAAATTTTACAAGAAAAAGCTTATTAGTAAAATTCTGAATAAATTCAATATGTTCGAATGTAAGGGAATACGAACTCCCAAGGAGATAAATTTTCAACCAGACACTAATGTATATTATAGAGAGCTAATTGGGAGCTTAAACTATTTGGCGATGATATCAAGACCTGATATATACTATAGTGTATTCTATTTAGGAAGATTTCTGGACATACCAATCAATTCTGTATGGAAATCAGCCAAACGAGTTCTCAAATACACTAAAGACACACAACATTTGTGTTTGACAATTAAACCGGCGAAATCGCTTTCAAGTGCCAAAGCAGCTTGTGCAGCAGGACTGTGGTATTTAGAGAGTCTAGCAGAAAACTTTATGAGTAGTAATGTAAAGAGATTAAAATTAGATAGTCAAAGTGCTATTGCAATGATTAAAAGCTATGAAAACACCAGATAATCAAAGCATATAGACATTAAGACTGAAGACCTACTTGCATGCTCTCAAAGCACAATTTGTTTTTATAATTTTTGATTATTTTTATAATACGAATGCAAAATAGTTAGATATGTCGCTATTTGACAACAAAATTTGATAAAAATATTTTTTTTTATAAATCCGCAATTGACAGTATATCAGAGTAAGTACTTTTCACATTTTAATCATACATATTTCTTTATAAATTGGCACCACTCTCCTCTGTTCATAACCAACTCCTTTGCCTCTGACCAACTCTTTCGTCTGGTCCTCAATATTTTATTTCTACTGCTATTCCACGTTTTTTCCGGTCTTCGCCTCTTATTTCTTCCCACCGCTCTTACTTCCCATGCTGTCTGTCATCTCCCATTCTTAACATGTGACCCATCCATTTCCTATTTTCTATTCTTTCTTTCAATGAGTTAACCATCAATTTTTTGTTTAATGTCGCCATTTCTTCCTTTTTCGATTCTTCTCACTTTCGTCACCTTCCTCAAATGTTTCATCGCCGCAGTCTGAACACGCCCTTCCTGTCCTTCTCACTTAAAACCCAGTATGGCCCCATACGTTATCACTGGAGTATAAATAGTTTTATATATTGTCATTGTTGTTTCCCTTGATATCTCTTGTGTTCAAAAACTTTCTATATCATAAAGAATATAGCCAGACTGAAATACAATGAACTTACCCAAACTGTTCAATTTATTTCTCACTTTTTCTGGAACAAAAAATAATACGCACTTACATAGTTGCTAAACCAATAAAATATCCCATCGACATTTGAAAAATGTCAGACGTATTTACATACAAACATATGTAAATATTTGCTTATTCTTAATCTGTACACCATTCCAGAGACCTATAGGCGCTATTTTAAGAACTGCACACTATCAACTAGGTATACGGTTGCAACGTTGCTACAGTCAGTACTTCTGTTATCGAAATTTTATTGTACGCAGACCCCTTTCCGTTCCGCGAATTCTGATATCCGATAAAGTCATACCGAAGAAAAAACGTTCAGACCAGTTCCACGTTTTGTACGTACACATGTCTGATGTACGAGGGCGCCATTTATTTTGTTACAAAAACTGGGAAAGAAAAAACATTTTCTTAGAAAAAAACCGTTTTATTGCTTTTTACAATATTCGCTGTTAAGATTTATGCAATTTTTTCCACTCTGAAGTTGGTAGCTCAAAAACATGGAGTTTGAAGGCTTCGACAGCTTGTTGAGGTGCTAAAAACGCTTTCCACGGATTTTTTGTTTGAAATTTGGGAAGATAAAGAAATCAATTAAAGATGATAATTAGAAATTAAGTGTAAGTATATCCCCAGTACTTTCCTTGATTTGCTTCTTTCTTGCTTCTTTCCTTGTGATTCTCCTCATACCTTTTTCCTTTCTCCAACTCGAATGGAAAGCTTAACAGAGATGCTCCTGCTCTTTTTGCTATCGTCTACTTCCATTTCCTATGCACACTTCGTACTTCATTTGCCTGTTTTCCCCATCGCAAATCTGCTAGTTTTCCACTTCTTCTCTGTGACCACCTTCCAGTTCTTCACATCCTTCTTAATTTAGTTTCCTCTCTTCTTGTCCTTAATAGCGAATTTGTCGGTGTAATCATCGTCTTCTGTTTTCTGTCTTGTTATTTTTTTCTTTTTGTTACCTACTCTTGTTTGTTTGTCTTATTCTTGTCTCATGCCTTACTTTACTTTTTGCTTCCTACTGCGTTCCGTCTGTGTATTTTGTGTTCTTCCGTTTTCTTTTCTTTGTTGCAATCTATTGGTTTTTCTATCGCTTCGTAACCTAGCTTTTCGTCCTTGCCTTGCTCCTATTTGCTTCTGTTTTCTCCATATTCCCGTGCTCGTTTCTCTTTCTTCATCTTCCATGAGGCCCACTTTTCTCTTGCCGTTTCATGTATCTACTCACATATGCCCTAATCTATTTTCTCTGCAAAATTTTGCTTTCTAGTTTCCCCCTATCTTTTTCCCTGTCGTACCCCTTTCTTTTTTTTTCTTTCATTTTCTCCGTTTCTGACTGTCTGGAGTTTTTCGCATCCTTTCTAATTTACTTTTCTCTCTTCTTTTCCTTAATACCGTATTCCTCGGTGTAATCATCGTCTTGTGTCTGGTACTTTTTTCTCTTGTAGTTACCTCTTCTTGTTTGTTTGTCTTATTCTTGGAATACTTTTCTCTTGTCTCTCTTTTCCTTCCTGTGTGTGTTCTTTTCCCTTTCGTATTCTTTTCTTTATTACAATCTACTGATTTTTCTATTGCTTCGTTCAATGTTCCTGTTCTCGTTTCCCTTTCCTCATCTTCCTTCGTTTCTTCGCGTCCACTTTCTTTTGCTTTTTGATGTGCCTACATACATATGCTCTGATCTATTTTCTCTGCAAATTATGTTCTCTAGTTTTTCCATTTTCCCCGGTTGTGCCTCTTTATTTTCTTTCATTGTTTCTGTTTCCGGATATCCTTGTATCCAGGTTTTCCCTTCTAGTGCGTGAATAGAATTTTTTTAATGATTTATGTCCTCGCAATCCTTTGTCTTATTGATAATCATTTGCCTTGTACTTCTCTTCCTGATCGTATGGCTTTCATTCATTCAATTTACTATTCTTTAATCTTTTCATTTCCTGGGTTACTGTGTTTTGTCCACCTATCGTATTCATTCTTCCTGTACTGGTTTGACGTTTTACCTGCTTTAGCAACTGTCTTAGGTCTTATTCAACCATGTTATGTACAGCATCGATGTATTTATTTGAGATAAAAATCGATTTTGATTGAAATTTACGCAATTTATAGTATCACCGAAAGACTCACGACCACGATGAAATTCTATATATCGATTGCGGTCGAAACGGTCTTTTTCTATCGTGCTTTATTACTAAAAGTTGAATGAAGCGATTCTATACATTATTGTTGAGTTAGGGTTGTACTACAATCGTAGAAAATCATGCAACAAAAACTTTGACGAAAAAATTCTATTTATTCATGAAATTTTCTTTTTTAAATGTTCACCGTCAACAAACTACTCAGTCAATTTCTGAGCTGCCACTGTTTTCAACATAAAAAAATGATAAATATTACGAAAATAGTAATGACACATCTCAATTCCTAACCGTAGGGGAAGTATATAAAAACATAAAAGGCGCCCCTCGGATCATCCTTTTTATAAATCCCCAACATCGGTTGTTTTCTGGAAATTGTAGTAAGTAAAACTTTATTGGAACTTCTCAGTAATTCTTTCAGCTTGTGTGTAATTTTAAGGAATGCGTGATGACTACATTTCATTAGTTTTATCACAAAGCTAAATTAAACTTTCTCCGCTTGTACAATAATTACACGCGTTAACATTGTTTGCTTATCTCTCCCCAAATGGACATATTTATGTGTACTGTTGCTCATTTGGTAACTAGAATATTTAAATCGTTGCAGGTCAATTTGTCACTTTCTTCCACTCCACTGGAAATGTAAGAAAAAAATTAATCCATAGGTGTTAATTGTATAAGTCCAAAACGTAAAAGTCTTCTGGGAAACTAACGTTCGAGAAAAATATTACTTATATATACTTTTCACAATTTCACACTTCATCAAAGCTGGTTGTTACCAATTAACCCACACAACATTTTTTTACGTAGTTCCCTCTTCCACGAGGGACATCTTTTCTGATTTTACAAACGACTCGACAACTCGACAACTCGACAACGATTCGCTCTGGTACGCTCTAACACCCAAGCGAAGCAAATTTGACGAGTTTTGACGTCAAAATCGTATTGTAGACCTTCGAAAACAGCTGTACACAGGATTTCGTCTAATTTGGAACATATTGATTTTTTCGGAAATTTGAAAGGGGTACCCCTTCAAATTTTGAAGAAATTCGAAATGGTCGGAAGTACTACTTATTACACATCAAACTAGAGCTCTTCTCGTGCAGATTAGGGATAAAATAATTTCGGGTACGAGAGACGGTTCATTGAGGAAATATTCGATGAGAAAGTGAAAAGTCGTTGTGGAAAAATAGTTCTGGTACGCTCTAACACCCAAACCAAGCAAATTTGACGAGTTTAGACATCAAATTCGTATTCTACACCTTCGAAAACATGTGTACACAGAATTTCGTCTAATTTGGAACATATTAATTTTTTCTGAATTTTCAAAGGGGTACCTCTTGAAATTTTGAAGATAATCGAAATGGTCGGAAGTACTACTTATTACACATCAAACTAGAGCTCTTCTCGTGCAGATTAGGGATAAAATAATTTCGGGTACGAGAGACGGTTCATTGAGGAAATATTCGATGAGAAAGTGAAAAGTCGTTGTGGAAAAATAGTTCTGGTACGCTCTAACACCCAAACCAAGCAAATTTGACGAGTTTAGACATCAAATTCGTATTCTACACCTTCGAAAACATGTGTACACAGAATTTCGTCTAATTTGGAACATATTAATTTTTCTGAATTTTCAAAGGGGTACCCCTTCAAATTTTGAAGAAATTCGAAATGGTCGGAAGTACTACTTATTACACATCAAACTAAAGCTCTTCTCGTGCAGATTAGGGATAAAATAATTACGGGTACGAGAGACGGTTCATTTAGGAAATATTCGATGAGAAAGTGCAAAATGGTTCTTGACGAATTGCTCTGGTACGCTGTAACACCCAAGCGAAGCAAATTTGACGAGTTTTGACGTCAAAATCGAATTCTAGACCTTCGAAAACATCTGTACACAGGATTTCGTCTAATTTGGAACATATTGATTTTTTCGGAAATTTCAAAGGGGTACCCCTTCAAATTTTGAAGAAATTCGAAATGGTCGGAAGTACTACTTATTACACATCAAACTAGAGCTCTTCTCGTGCAGATTAGGGATAAAATAATTTCGGGTACGAGAGACGGTTCATTGAGGAAATATTCGATGAGAAAGTGAAAAGTCGTTGTGGACGAACAGTTCTGGTACGCTCTAACACCCAAACCAAGCAAATTTGACGAGTTTTGACATCAAATTCGCGTTCTACATCTTCGAAAATATGTGTACACAGAATTTCCGTCTAATTTGGAACATATTAATTTTTTCTGAATTTTCAAAGGGGTACCCCTTGAAATTCTGAAGAAAATCGAAATGGTCGGAAGTACGACTTATTACACATCAAACTAAAGCTCTTCTCGTGCAGATTAGGGATAAAATAATTTCGGGTACGAGAGACGGTTCATTAAGGAAATATTCGATGAGAAAGTGCAAAATGGTTCTTGACGAATTGCTCTGGTACGCTCTAACACCCAAGCGAAGCAAATTTGACAAGTTTTGACGTCAAAATCGAATTCTAGACCTTCGAAAACATCTGTACACAGGATTTCGTCTAATTTGGAACATATTGATTTTCTTCGGAAATTTCAAAGGGGTACCCCTTCAAATTTTGAAGAAATTCGAAATGGTCGGAAGTACGACTTATTACACATCAAACTAAAGCTCTTCTCGTGCAGATTAGGGATAAAATAATTACGGGTACGAGAGACGGGTCATTAAGGAAATATTCGATGAGAAAAGTGCAAAATGGTTCTTGACGAATTGCTCTGGTACGCTCTAACACCCAAGCGAAGCAAATTTGACGAGTTTTGACGTCAAAATCGAATTCTAGACCTTCGAAAACATCTGTACACAGGATTTCGTCTAATTTGGAACATATTGATTTTTTCGGAAATTTCAAAGGGATATCCCTTCAAATTTTGAAGAAATTCGAAACGGTCGGAAGTACGACTCATTACACATCAAACTAAAGCTCTTCTCGTGCAGATTAGGGATAAAATAATTTCGGGTACGAGAGACGGTTCATTGAGGAAATATTCGATGAGAAAGTGAAAAGTCATTGTGGACGAATAGTTCTGGTATGCTCTAACACCCAAACCAAGCAAATTTGACGAGTCTTTACATCAAAATCGTATTCTACACCTGCGAAAATATGTGTACACAGAATTTCGTCTAATTTGGAACATATTAATTTTTTCTGAATTTTCAAAGGGGTACCTCTTGAAATTTTGAAGATAATCGAAACGGTCGGAAGTACGACTCATTACACATCAAACTAAAATTCTTCTCGTGCAGATTAGGGATAAAATAATTTCGGGTACGAGAGACGATTCATTGAGGAAATATTCGATGAGAAAGTGAAAATGGTCATTTTGGACGAATCGCTCTGGTACGCTCTAACACCCATACGAAGCAAATTTCGCGAGTTTTGATGTCAAAATCGTATTCTACACCTTCGAAAACATGTGTACACAGAATTTCGTCTAATTTGGAACATATTAATTTTTTCTGAAGTTTCAAAGGGGTACCCCTTGAAATTTTGAAGATAATCGAAATGGTCGGAAGTACGGCTTATTACACATCAAACTAAAGCTCTTCTCGTGCAGATTAGGGATAAAATAATTTCGGGTACGAGAGACGGTTGATTTGACTTGGAAAGTCCAACTTAAGAATTGAAGTTCCACACCAAGAAGGATGACATTAAGTTAAAAAGGGGCGAGATTTGAATTTTAAATATTCAGTTTGCAATTGCTCAATTTGGCAGAATTGCCACATCAGGAAAGTTTGAAACATTAGAAACAAGATGATCGATTTAACAGTCATCCTTATTTATCTAGTTCCTTTCTTGGTGTCCCTCGTATAAGCCCCAGTGGATCTGTGTGGTGTTGGTTCCCAATAATCATCCCTGCTTTAAGCGATCACTAATTTTATTTAAGCATATTTTCTCTCGAAATTGTTTCCGACGCTGAAAGGCATAAGGATTAACGAGCAGAAGAAGAAGAAGAATTGTTTCAAATTCCTTCATTCGTTCCAGCGGGAAATATAAATGAGAAACTACAAATTCACTTTTTCCACGAACATCTTATCGTACGAAAATTTTCTGAGAATTTCATAATCATTGTTATGTTTCGAGGAACATATGCTCCCGAAACGAGTACTAAAAGGGAAATAGGGATACTTCTCCGACATCCAGGTGTATTACCGACACAGAAACGGGACGCATGCGTCGACTTTCTGGTATTACAACTCCTTTCCATGGAACGAACACCGAAGTATGGATACGGAATGACAATTGAAGTCGACCGACAACATTCTGTTGCTGCTCGTCGAACAGTAAAGTACGGTTGACCGGCGAGATACTTGCGTGCGTTCCTCCTGCCCAATTTCGTTTCCGTTCTTTCCGGTGGTCCAGTGCTCGCTCGCGAACTTAAAACAGAAAAAAGTGTGAAAATATGGAAATCGCTTGCATCGAGAACGTTGCCGTTTTACACGCCGAAAAGGACATGAATATTTTCCGCGATAATCGTGTCATTCCGAGTTTAAAGCAGAGAGAACTTTGCTACCTGCCCCAATGCAATTATTTCGAATTGCAGGACGATATACAACCCTACATGAGGAAGGTCGTCACGATGTGGATGCTGGAGGTATGCATGCGGATTTATCTTTAAAAAAGAAAAATTATTTCTAACGATTTCATAATTTGAGATGTAAAAAGAAATCAATTTGAAATTTTATACATATGAAATTCTCGTCGGACGGCGAGGAATGTCAGACCGTTTATTCCTTCTATTTCCTCAAGGTATGTGAAGAACAAAAGTGCGAAGATGCGGTCCTCCCATTGGCTGTCAACTTCATGGACAGATTTCTCAGTGTCTGCATCATCAAGCGTCAACAGTTACAACTTCTTGGTGCTACCTGTCTGTTGATCGCCTCTAAGATGCGAAGCGCCAATCGCATCGGTATCGAATTGCTTTGCACTTACACAGATAACAGCGTATCTTACGAACATATCTTCGTAAGTATGCAATTTTTCTATATTTCTTCATCAAAATATTCTTAAGTTAATTATTTCGAAAGTTATACACGCTCGTAATATGCCCCGCATTCTCTTCTCGTTCTACGCGATAGAGCGGAATCCGAATGTGTGCATATAAAGGAAAGAAGATCCCCGAACAGTAATTCTTAAATTTGTTTTCGTTAGATACCCACACACTAAGTATAAATCCCGTTATCTTCGTCAAAGCATGACGTAATGGGTAAATAAATAATCATCTAAATATTTAGTTTTGTGCTTAAGTTAGTCAAGGGACTTCATTCAAGACTCGGGAGACGAATTTATATATTTATAGACCGTCTCGGAAATCGTGAATAAACTTGCGAAGGTCTATTTGTGTTTATTGCGAAGATTATTCGATGGTATTTCTGTAAAGGCCAAAAAACTTTTGTTTTTTGATTTCCCACCTAACTGGCTGGAGATGGATACATTTTCCCGGCAGCAATTTATTTTTTTAAATTTTATTTACAACCATCGTTGTTGTTATCAGTAATGATATTTCCACTCGGAAATTCCCATTTTCACTATAAACTCGAAGAAAATATTTAGATACGATTCAGAAATAAATATATGGAAGAAATGATTTATTGATCGTTTATATCGAAATAAAATGACAGAAATTAACGACTTCTTCAAGATTTTTATTTGTTTTTTCTTTATCAATAAATTATGTTAAAACTAGATAATTCATTCTCGCTCGTATTTTGTAGTGAGAATGAAAATAACTCGATTGTTTCCATTCAACTAACATTTTCCCAAACCGTAACTCAAAAAAATTATTCCCGTATTATAAATAAATAACCTTACACCGAAAGGTACAAAGTTTTAAAGATTATGATGATTGTGATTATAAATAAAAACTGCCCTTCCCACATCTTTCGTAGATAATTCAAGATACGTATTTCGGCAACTAAGTTTCCATCCTCAGTGGAAAACGGGGGTAATTAAGTGCCACCAGCTTTATCTGGTCAACACCCACATCGAATACCGTACAACAACATGAAGTTGTTGTTATACAGTGTGTAAATAAAGTAAGGAATAATATTCATATTTTTTTATTATTATGGCTGTTTGGAAGAAAATCCCGGGCATGTCGGTTATGTACACCGCCCCCAGATTTTATGGACGTAAATTTAATTCTTTGAGTTTACTACTCTGAAAGCTATGACGTCATCAACTATTTTTTTTTAATAGGAACCATTATTTTTTTAGCAAGGAATAAAAGTGAATTCTTTTCTAAGTTCAATAATACCCCATACATGTGGTATTTAAAATTAATAGATTTGGAGGATCGAGCCTGTGAGGAACAACAATTGAATTTACAATAAACATACAACAACCTCGAAATATAACTGGGAGAAAGAATAAGATTAGGGTGCAGAAATATCGTCCAAGAAAAGAGAGAAAATGATTTGAAAGAATTTCAACTCCGTCATTAGATGGAAATAAAAGGATGGGGGGGTGGCAATTTAAACATTTATTCAATTAAAATTGATTTTAATTGTTTTAATCGTTCATAAAATAAATTATTATTTTTCGTGTTTTTTTTTGTTGAGAATTTCATGTTTAATTATTTTCGCCAAATCCTCCATATCTCTAAAATTTTAAATACTACATATGGGGTATTGCTGGACTGTAATCTACATTTTTATTTCCCGGTAAAAAATAAGCGGTTTCCATTAAAAAGTCGCTGGCGTTATAGGTCGCGGAGTTGTTAACTAGAAAAATTAAAATGAACGGCCATAAAATCCGGGTGAAAGAAGTAAAATTGACGTGTCCGAGCTGTAAGAAACAAATAAGAATATTATCCCTTACCTTATTTACTACTTTTACATACTTCTTCTTCATCTTTTACCTTTCCTACGTTTCGGTCTAAGTTTACTTTATTTACACACTGTATATTATTATAACCACAGCCTCATCACACTGATATTCAATTTATACCCATTTTAAGATCGTGTAGGATTGCTCAAACATTGAAAGAAGTTAATTTTTTATGTTCCCACCTTTCTTTAGATGGAATGTTGTCATTTGAAATAAATAATAATTGTAGCTATTACAGGAGTTTGTGGCAAAACAAGTTGTCTACTTCTGTAGAATCAAATAGCTGCAAAAACGGGCAATTAGTACGTTATGGCCGAATTTCGTAATTGAACTCTCATATGTACGAACATCTAACACCCGGGCTTATATAGAGCTTCTATAGAAATGAAAACTACTTCACACAGTCGCACTGATGAGCGGTATGACCGCGAAACGCGCGTCTGCGAATAGTGACAGTGGTTTTCTAATTAAGCACAATAACAAGAAGAAATTATCGCAGATAATACAAATCTCATTGTATGTCCGAAAGTTGTTTATAAATTCGTTTAAATTATCGAATGAAATGTTAACAATACTTCGAAATGCGCATTTCGATGATAATTTGTTATGATAAGGTCGGCTTCCAAGCCCAGAGTCAATAAGTAAACTATTTCCGGGATTAGCCCCTGTCACGATATGAATAAAATGTAAATCATAAGAATGGGAAAAAATATATGTTTATGTGCATTTCGTGACCTATTTAAATACAATTTTTCGGGTCACCTGCACCATTTTTCTAGGTTAAATAAGAAATAAGTTTCAAATTTACAGCGATAATTTTGGTAAAAGTCCGAATTAAGAAAACGGTATAAATCTAGGGCGTAAATTTCAAAGCTGTCTTTCATTTGCGCTAAAAAGTGGTGGAGGTAAATATATTATCTTTCATTTAAGTTAGCGCATTACACCTTAAATTGGTGCCCTAAAAAGATAAAACGCAGGAATGCCTGTGTCTGGTAATTCGCTATTCCTATCATTTTGGTTTTGTTGGTTAAACAATCAATCCTTCCGTTTTTGTCCACAAAAAGTTCGGGTAACTTCAAAATACAGTTTCCTGTTTTTTCCCCGTACTTTACATCTTAGTCTTTTGCTGTGATTCGCGTTTTCACCTTCATCTATATATATAATTTCCTTATTTGTGTGTTCCCCTTTTATTTGTCTATCCAGAGCTTTTTGAAGCCCACTGATGGGCTAGAAAGCTGAAAATTGGCATGCATATAGTAAAACGCCTAGGCCAAATCCTAACGTAACCGGATTTTTGATTTTTGGCCTGTGGGCGGAGAATTAAGACGAAAAAGGAGCGTGGTAAAATAAATTTTTTAACATTTTAACTTATATTTCCTTTTCCTTCCTGCCTGGCAGGGAGAGGCTTAACAGCTAGTTCCCTTATAAACGTTATCCCATATATCGCTTCACACTTGATTATAATTGATGATTTCCTTCCCTCTTATTTTTCTTGAAATATTTATTTTGCGCTTTAAATACATCTCCGAATTCACCTGAATCGTCCTTCAACAGAAGCAGAACAAATTTTACGAAAATAATAATGACACATTTCAATGGCGCTAATTAGTGGTCGTTTGCAAAAACAAAACGCGCCCTTCGTAGTATTATACTTTCCAAGGAACTTTATTAGTTTACCATTCATTGTGTTCATAATTTTTTGCGAATGTTGGCAAAATGCTGATTGGTTGGTGATTCTGCAAAAAGTCGGTGTCTCGCTTTTGTGGATAATTTGTTTTTAGTTCCAAATTGCATTTTCAAAGAAAAATAAATGAAATAAACCTGAGGCTTAGTAATATATTTTAAACACCTTCTCAGAAGATATATACTCACGTCAAAATGAAAGACGTATACTATACTATATAAATCGGTCTCACACGCCGTATGCGTGAGTATAGGAAGGTTAAGGAATGTCATTTCATGACGTAATGCACTAACTATCATCTGTTATCCAGTTATTGTTAATTGGCTTGTTATGATAAAGGTTAGTATAGGTGAAACATATGTATCTAAACTGGGCAATTATGCGGTAACAGCCAGTGGCGTGCCGAGCGCACAAAAGTTCAGACATATAATAAAAGGTAAGAAATAAATTATAAAACGTGCTGAAACACTTACCGTTTCAAAAGTCTTCGGTGATATCAGAAACTGGGTAACATCTGTTAGATATTTCAATCATTAGATGTGTTTCCACAGCTGTTTCAGCCAAGTGAGTACGACGTGCGAAATAAATGTTTTTTAATACCGAAAATGACCGTTCTACATCTAGAGATGTTATATTTGCATGTTTAAAATAATCTTACTTAATACATCTCATATACGCACCTTCACAAATTTGTCTTAATATAAGAAAATGGGTGACTTTCTCTAAAACACCTTCAAATTCTCGTATTACACACCAGTTTTTTTCGCCTTCTACAGCGTCTAACTGCGTGAAATAAATAATTTCGGAGTCCCCATCCCCTTATCTACTACACAGACTGTTACCGCGGTTTGCCCAGACTACATATATCTACGTAATACATAAAGCTATGAAGGAAAGTGGTAAACGAGGATTCAGGTGAAGGGGCGTAAAGTAGAAGTACGTAAAAAATGACGAAGGCAAGCGCTATACTCTACTGTAACTGGACCCTATCTAATTACAACCCCTAGATATTCGTCTTATTTGTTTATTGGCTGATACGGCACTTTGATTTACGTTTTAGCACTGCGAACGACTTCAATTGAGTTCGCCTTCTTTCTTTGAAGGCATTTTCTGTTTGGTGCAATTGTTCCCGCGATCACGGATCTAGCATCTTCAACCCCATCTGACCCAAGGAAAGGTAGGGTAATTCCGGGACATGTGACCCGCCTTTTTCAAAATCTAAACAAACACTTTCTGAATACGTTAATGAGAGTCCTTTCGATCGCTACATATCGCGTGGTATGTGTACAAGTTTGGACAATATTTAGTTCATAGATATTTGACGATAGAAAAGTACCATTGAATTATTTGTGAAAAGTGCCAAATCAGCTGGTCGAGAAATCTTCAGGGACATGCCCCCACCTTTTAATTTCAATTTAAATTGCTGTCAAGACAAAAATACGCAGAAAAACAGATAATGCATTGGCTTTATTCCACTTTATAATTTATACTAACACATAACATATTTCTCAATTACAGAATAACACTGTTTGCGCTTTTTTCACTTTTTTCGCATTCAAAGGCTCATAATCACACACTATTTTTGCACCATATTCTAGAAGATTCAAATCATCTATTAAGTCAATAAAAGAAAATCGATTTTCTGAAAAATTTACAGTGGTGTGAGCCCTTAACCAATATCTGTTTTTGTTTTGACCTTAACGTACCATTTATGAACGACTAGAAAAATTGTCGGCCTGTTTTGGCTTTCTTTTTCAGAACAGTGGTCAATTATGAACGTGGAATTCAACGCAAATTCTAACTTTTCCATTTCACACTAAAACACTGTTTTCCTCGAGGTGGCGCTTCAATCACATAAACATTTGTTATAAATTTAGAAAGTGGGTCGCATGTTCCGGAATTACCCCACACTTTATTTTTATAGATGTGACCTAAAAATTCGATATTTTTATCCTTCCGATCTAAATCATACATATGTTTGACTTCTAAACTAACATTATTCATAGACCTAATCAAGATCATACCCGACTAATGATACATACCCGTACACTATACGCCCGTAGATCGCTTATTGGACTTTATAAACCGAAAAACATGAGGGAATCGTGGAATCGGTAAAAGCCACCCCTTAGTCGAGTCAACGATTCCCACACGCACCACCACCACCTTTACGCGATCGACATCGGTATACAATTACTACGAAAATCAAACAGCCCCTATCTTAACGTCATGTATCATTATTAACACTCCCTGTATATGTATGTATATGTTGTTCGTATTTATATTACGAGACCGGCGAACGAGTGGATTTTTTCGCACAGAAGAGAACTGTGAGAAAGCTCGACCTTTCGTGTCCTACGGGAAGAGGGGATCAGGATTCGGGTCGCAGACCTGATTCCGATACGGGACTCTCTTCGGACGAAGGGGCGCGTCGTCAGACGGAGGGCGAAGGAGCGAGAGGGAAAAGATCAAAATACCGGAACACAGATGTCTTGCCGGTTCCGTTCGCATCCTTTTCAATGCACGGGCTGAATGTGTATCTCTCAAGGATTTTCGGTCTGTCGTAGGGCACGTCCTCGTAACGTGCATGTACAAATTATGAATAGGTATTTTATCTGTCTGCTCCCTTGTTGATGTTTTATGTTCGGGAATGAAAATTTGAAAATTGCGATATAAGGATATGATCAGTCGCCCAGAAGCAAAGATCGATAAGTTCGGGAAAGTAAAATTTGAGATAATGGGGGAAAATGGTAAAAGCCATATTTAGGCGAGTAGAGCTGCAATTTTTTCGACATACCCTTCTGTAACGACTTATCTAAAGTCTGTTATGCATTATACAGTTAAACAGGACTCGCCACCAGGATACCCTCAAAACGTTTTATTTTTCAGATTTTCATTCTAAAATGATTTTAGGTATTGTTCATCGGGGTCCGGGTAGTAGAAAAGATTGCGTTTTCTTTGTCACAAAAACGTACATTGCGAACTACATTCAATTCATATTACCACGCGTGTAGGCAAATTTTCAAACATTCTAACGTCTTGATAGATATTTAAAACTAAGGTTAATTTTTTATTCCATATATATATACAGTGGGGTTCTAAAGTATGGAATAAAATTCATAAAATCGAAGATAATTTTTAATAGGCACATTTTAGTAGTAGATACTATTTTGTTTGATAATATATGTTGAATTTATGACGTCATCCACTTTTTTAAATTGGAAGCAGTACTTTTTTCTTTCATTTGATATAATAGTCCATTCCCTATTTGATAATTACAAAAAAGTTATATGTTGTATTTGATAGTTTCTGTAAATAAGCATAAAAACCATCTGACACTTAGTTGGCCATGGTGTGTACAAAATTGGCGAACAGGCGTTGGAAATGAAACAATTTGTGAACTGTCAAACATCAATGTTTAGTTTATGTCAACGTTTGATTTAATGTGGATGTTCTGTTCGTCTTTTACAAATAAATCTTACATTTATATGAGAGTGTTTTCAATTTGTGAAACATAATAAAATGCATCTAAGCGAAAGGCAAAGAATGACAATATTAATGATGGTTGGTGTCGGTGATAAAATCCGTTCTCAAGAAGAAGTATGTCACTTATATAATGAGAAATGCCCAGATCGTCCACCCATAACTCAATCAACTGTAAGTAAAATTGTACAATCATAAATTCAACAAATGTTATCAAATAAAATAGTATCTATTACTAAAACGTGCCTATCGCCAAAAATTACTATACGTACTCGAGCATTTTCATAAAAAAATTATCTTCGATTTCATGAATTTTATTCCATACTTTAGGACCTCACTGTATAATCAATTCCTTTCTACCATAACGGTGTCGCGTTATTTCACAGCGTTACTTGTAACTATGTAGTTTACGCCGCGCTTTCCTGTTTGTTGCTAACACTCTTGCCTCGTTCCAAGCCAGTTCCTTTCTGTTCAGAATCTTGCTTATCATACTGTTTGAGGTCCCCTGTGGTCTGCCTCTTTTTCTCTTCCTCTGTATTTTCGCCTCCCAGACTTTTTTAACTTGTTTTTGATCGTTCATCCTTCCTAAGTGTCCCCACCAGCCTAGTTGTCTATTCTCGATAATTTCCCAAATCGAATCTACTTCGAGATCCTTTCTGATTTGCCTATTTCTCCACTTGTCTTTTTTGTCACTCCACACACTGTTCTTAGATATCACATCTCGACCGCTTCTATCTTGTTTTTTTGTCGTTGTGTTAACGTCCGTGTTTCCCAGCCGTAGGTCAGTATTGGGCTATATATTGTCTTGTATACTTTGAGTTTTGTCTTCTTAGAGGTTTATTTCTTGTTTACGAAGTGACTCCTCATAGTATGATATAGTTTTATCGTTTTCGCAATTCTTTCATCGATTTCCGGTTCCATGTCTGCTCGTTTATCAATTTAGGACTCCTAGCTAGCGGTATTGGTTTACTTGTTCTAATTTTGTATTTTCTATTACAATATTGACTCAAAATTCTTCGCGTGACAATACCATAACTTTTGTTTTTATCTTGTTCATTCTCGTTCCATGTTTCAATAGTTCTTCAGTCCATATTTTTAGATATTCTTGTAGGTCTTCTTCATTTTTTCTATAATCACTCATCTGCAAGTGTACATTCGAAGAGCCATACTTGCTGTAAATGTTTGTGTCCAAGGTATTTTTTGTTTGGTTCTCTATTACTTTTCTTGCTTATTCTGTCCATAAATACGTTAAACAGGACAGGGCTTAGCCCCCTCCCCTCTCCTTATCTCTGTCCTCCGTGTGCATTGAGCGGTTCAGATTTATAGTTTTTCCTGATGACTTAGTTGTATTTTTGTAAAGATTCTTAATTGTTATAATTAGTTTATTATCGGTTTTTTCATTCTATAATAAGGCAGGCAGAAGTAACGAGCACAACGTAGCTGTAAACTTCAGGAGTAACAACTGCTACTGAGGACGAAAATTCTGTAGCAGCAATAAACGATATTAGGAAAATTTTGGTCTTTTCGCCTTGACCTCCTTGAGAGCCTAACACGTTGTTACGCCTAAAGTTTTCTATAATAAGTACAAAAAACAACGATCTAAACACATAAATGCCAAAATCAATTCTTCCCTCCTCGACTTACCCATTCTCTCGCCCAAAGCGTTTTGTAGGATTTCTCTGAAAAAGATCAACGATTCTGCCGTATCCTACTCGTTTCCATAAAGTTTTTCTAAAAGCTTAGCCATGCTTATCCGTTTTAATAGATACTCCAAAATCCAGCAGTTGTGGGGTCATTTGAGAAAGAAAAATCCCCCTCTTGCATAAGCGCTTGCGAGTACATAAGTTATTCCTTTTAAACGCTCCTCCTCTTACGAGTGGAAAGTTCTCTCTTAACAATGAACATGCTCTTTGGAGATTGAACCTTGAAATGCCAGTAAACTGATTACTTTAATTTTTTTGGGTTTCGTTTCTCCAGTCTTTAACGCCTAAATACAAAATAGTATAACGTTTTTTTGATTATATAGATGTATTCTTCAGGGTGCACAACGTCCATGCGGTCTTTATAGATTTTCTCACTCTAACTGTAAACCGCAGAGCGTGACACCTACATATGTACATATCAACATTTGGTTCTAACCAAATATAATTTTTATGAAAGAATGTGCGCAAATCAATCATTCAACTGAAAAATTATGTCAATCCTTCTTATAAACTTGAGCTATTAGTGGAACGTGAACGGAAATGTCGACCTTTGCAGACCAAAGATATGAAATCAATCTTTTAATTTGAGCTATAGCTGGGTTGTAATTTGATTAAGAGATCCACTACGGATCTGTAGAACTTTACATTCTGGGCTGCTTGGTGCATTAAACTCGTTTGTGGAAAAAAATGTGACTTGTCGGGTTTTGCACCTACGCGACTGATACGAGGGTCGCCTTTTCAGTTGTTACAAAAATTGTAGTGACTGAGGTTATCACTAGAGAACGGTAGAAAATATTTTATATTCAACAACGTAAACTTTAGTTTCAGTTTAGGATACGCAGCAGCTAACTTGTACACATCTCTGTTACTCTGAATTCTGTCGTCCTTCCTATTTTACACATTTGAAACGACGGTTTTTGTTTGTCGGCGTTTAAGTGTATTTATGTAGAAACAGGCAAAAGACAAAAAGCAAAAATTCTGTTTATTTTACGAGGGATGCCTTTTAAATTACAGAAACTAGGAATAACAATTTTTTTTAGAATAGACTGTTTTAGTGTTTTTCAAAATATTGACCTTGATTTACACACTTTTGCATTCTTTCAAACCAATTCCGTTCTTCCACTCTAAAATAGGTGTCTCAGAAACACCATTTTTTAAAGTTTGAAGCTTTTTGAAGTCCTGAAAATCGCTGCCCACGCATTTTTGTTTCACATTCGGGAACAGAAAGAAATCGTTAGGCGATCAATCAGGGGAATACACGGGAAAAGTGATATGAATTCCATGTTTTTCTCCTCCAGATAAAATAAATTATTTGACATGCTGTATGACCATGATGCAAAATGATGCGACGTTTTCGGTTGTTTTTCCCCATCTTATCAATGACTTGTAGCAAACAAATTGTTGTGTATCATTCATCGTTAACTGTTCTTCCATCCTCTAAAGGACGATTGTGACATGTCTACCACAACCGAAGAAGCAAGCGATCATTTTCTTGGAAGTGCTTCGTGAGCGAACAACTTTTGTGGAATCCAATTCATCTTGGAACACCCGCTGCGATGGCGTAAATATTTTGCATATATTTTTTATAAGGAAAATATTTACGCCATCGTCAAAGAGCTTAAATCTGGTCTTAACTCTATCTCTTGAAGTTTCTGAGTTATTGAGTTAAATAGCGAAGGGTAGTGTTGAGTTTAGGGCGCTGTACACCCAACTAAGGGTACGAACATGCCGAGTAGATCGCACATCACACATCGCACAATGGAAATATCTGTGTAAAAATGGTGTAAAATCAACTTCATAGAATGGAATTAGCCTGTGCTTGATCCGAGCACAGCGCACATTTCACTTCATTCCGATGAAATTTCGGAAACAAACTCCTTTGTTTTTACATCGCTCGTATCGATGTGCGGCGTTCTCTGATTGATCATTCATAGTCATATTCATATCTTTATTGATTCGATTCTATAAGGGTTCGAACATGTCGAGTAGATCCCACATCACACATGGCACAATGGAAATATCTATGTAAAATCAACCTTATAGAATCGAATCAATAAAGATATGAATATGACTATGAATGATCAATCAGAGAACGCCGCACATCGATACGAGCGATGTAAAAACAAACGAGTTTGTTTCCGAAATTTCATCGGAATGAAGTGAAATGTGCGCTGTGCTCGGATCAAGCACAGGCTAATTCCATTCTATGAAGTTGATTTTACACCATTTTTACACAGATATTTCCATTGTGCGATGTGTGATGTGCGATCTACTCGGCATGTTCGTACCCTAATGTGGGTGTACAGTGATGTTTTTACACCACATCGGTCTATAAACCCACACAGTTTCATTCAAATCTATGAGACGCAATTATAAGTGTTTCCTTGTTAGTGGTCCCCCGTACATGAAATCGTAAATCAGGTCGATTTCAAGGTGAATCCGTCAAAATTATTCCAATTCTCATCGGGATTGGTTAGGAAATTTTTCGCTTTTTTTTATGAAAGGTGGGCAAAAACGTTTGAAATAGAAGATTCGAACGAAAATACCTTAATTATTTATTTCTTTGTTATATTAACGATCGGGATGGTTGATGTCTGAACTAATGTCGATTTACGAGTTGTTTTTCTCCAGATATTTTAGCTTTAACCTTGGTGTTTTAATTATATACCGGGTGCTTAGGGGAATACAAAATAACAATCATACCCAGTCGTCGTTTTCAAATGTATTTGAGTTGACAGCCAACAAAGACATGTCGTTGATGATCGCCGATGAGGGCGAAACTGCTCTGTAATTGTTGCCCAGAGTTAATTTAACCTTCCTATACTCACGCATACGGTCTGTGAGACCGATTTATATAGTATAGTATACGTCTTTCATTTTGACGTGAGTATAGGAAGGTTAATGCAACTTCTAAGTAATGCACAAATGTAGTTTTATAAACTATTAAATCGAAATCGATCGAATTCGAGGGCCAATATGTCCTCTCCAGTTAAAAATTGCTGTTAAGATGTACAGCGGGTAACAAAAGATCTTCTTCTTAATCCTTAAGCCTTTTACACGCCTTCCCTGGGGTGTAAAGGCGTCGTAATATTCAAAAACATTATATTAATGTTCTGAAAATGTAGCTATTAACTCCCCATTTGTTGTTCGATTGACTTGAAAAAGTGGTAGAGCAGAGGATATTTAAAGAATTTAATATCAACTAAAAGGCGATTGTATTTACCACGTAGTAAGTCGGCACACCACTTTAGATTTAGATGTAATTCAATGACCGGGTAGTAGTTGTTACACAGAGATGAATGGTTCAATACTTAATTACAAAATTACGTAATTAGTGGAAGTAGTGCCAAATCTACGTACTTATGGTCATCATTCGCGAGGACGGTACTTTCGGCAACTTCAGTTCTAAAATCTGAATGCCACATTTAAGAGAAACTTTTAAAATTGTGTATCTCTGGTCATCTTACTTGCATCAGAGAAAATTTACGTATAAATTGCTATTATCCTTGCACGAAGCACGGAAAAATAAACGAGACATAACACGCAAATTTCTTTCTGCGTGTCCATTGGCCTTAAGTTTTTACGAATTTCTCCACATTGCGTCCGATTCCCACTACAAAATCTTATATATTTCAACGTTTTCGTCCACTATTTCCTTCACGATAGCACTTTTTGCGCGAAAGCAAGCATAAACCGATAACGTAACGACGACCGTTCGATTAGAATTTTCCTGGAAGTTCCGATACGCGAGGAAACGGAAAAACGTGGGAACATCCGAACAACTCTTCCCATTTCCTAGTTTCGTTTCTTCGTTCGAACTTTTTGCCCGAAATAATAATACGTGTAGGATCGAATTCGTTCTGAACGTAACGGATATACTTCGTTACGAATCGCCTTTTGCGGTCAAATACCACCCTTATCTACGCTCGGTTAACTTCTTCGTCAGGCGTTTTTGGCGAAACGTCTTCCGACTTACCCATCCCCTAAATGATTATCGGGGGATGAACCTCGATTAATATCGAAACGAACGTCGTATGAGGGCGCTTATTATAGGGACGTCTGAAAATCTGACATATGTTGACGTTCGTGAAAGGAAAGGGGTTGGAAACGGTAATGAGAGAGTCGTTTCGTGGGGGAAGAATTATGTCGTTAAATTTCGATAGAAATTTATTAGTTTAACGATGATGATTGTATCTGGTCTAATTTGTCTTATCGAGAAGTGTTGAGGAGAAAGATGTTAAACTCCTTTGGCCGGGTAGCCTTAATTGCAAATAAGAATAAGGAGACCGTGGCTAAAATAATATATAAAATAAACAAAACATGCCTCCCGAATCTCCGCCCGAAATTAATAGGAAAGTGAAATGTACCCTGTATTGTTATTCTTCTTTTAATAGCTTCTCCTCCTTCCTTTCCCTACGTTTTTCCCTTTCCTTTTCTCTATCGGATCCGTCTCGTTTGTCGTCTTTTCTAGTGTATTTATCTTTTTCTTCTACTACTTTACTACTATACTTTCTCGTTATCGGACTTTTCCATCCTCCTATGTAAAACATTCTTATTAAACTTCTATACATTTTGTAAAACTGGACATTAGTTTAAGAAGATTGGCATTAAAATAACATGGAAAATAAATACAAATTACTCTTACCACACCTTTCGGGAAAAAAATCCGGGTACGTATTTCGGCAACTAAGTTGCCATCCTCAGTGAAAAACTGAGGAGCGAGATGTCAATTATGTTCGTAAATTTTTAGTTAGAATTGAAAATGTTGAAGTATGTGAATTCCGATCGATATTAATGAAACCCTTGCACATTTGACGTTATCATTAATAACGAGGTCTGATAAAATGTTCTTCTTCCTCCTTTCCTATTTCAAATTATCGAAAATTGCTTGTTCCTCGTCGATTATCTGCTTTTCCTTCTTATAGTGATTGAGATTATCACTAGAGAACGGTAGAAAATATTTTATATTGATTTTCCGATGATCCGAAAATTTTAAAAAGAAAAAACAACACAATACCAATTATCCTGACCGTTTTACGAAGAGCGGCTTTTAAGTTGTTACAAAAACTGAGAAGGAAATATTTTTTAAAGAGGGAGGGAGTTGAATCGTTTCTTTTTCTTCATATTTTTCTCAATTTTTTCCCTATTCTGCCCCAATCTTGGTATATCTATCTTGCCCCTTTACTCCCCTCTGTTCCGCTGCCTTTCTTACTTCCCCGTTCCATGTTTTTCTTGGTCTTCCTCTTCGTCGTTGTCCATTCTTTCTTGCTTCGTACAGTTTTTGCACTAGTCTGTTTTGTCCCATTCTTTGTATGTGTCCCATCTATCTTACAGGAGAACACTGTTAACTGAGAAATTCTGATTTCGATGAAACTGTACAGACTGAAAGAGTGCCTTGCTATAAGAACAAGGTAATTTTTTTAGCGGCCGAATCCCCCAATTTTGGGGTACAGCGCCCTCCAAAAACTTGCACGACTTTTGAATTTTGGTAAGTTCTAAAAAAGGAATGATATCTGTGATAGTTGCCGAGATATTTACACAAATTCAAAAATCGTGAAAATTTTCGACATTTTTTAATAAACTCTCCATCAGTAAATCGTTTGTTGTATTCAACAAGTCATTTCGAAATTTGACTAATGATGAACTTGGTTTATTATATTTAAAAAAAATGTTTTGTTGAGGTTGTAATGATTTTTTCAAGGAATCTAGTTTATTTTCTCTAAATTGCGATTGTAATTGATAGGCCTTTTTTTTGAGCTTCGGTCAAATTACGCGGATTCCTTTGGGAACGGGTTTCTTTAACAGCTAAATGCTCATGCAGAATTCAATATGCCTCAGAACGTTCACTGTAAACAAACAACTCGGTCAACTTCTAACCTACCACTATTTTCACAATTAGAAACGTCAAAGTTTAGGAAAATAGTAATGACACACCACAATAACGCCACTTAGTGGTCATTTATGAAATGAATTTTTATAAAAATGGATGTTGATGCTTTCTATTTTATCGAAGGTAACAGGTCGAAATAGTCATTACAAGTACAATGTACGAAGCTTCGTAACTACCATCCACGTGCCTCTAGACTCCCATAGATTCATAGTTAATCTGGCTGTTCCACCAACTTTTCAACAGCATTTCAAATTCACAACATCTTCGGTTTAAAATTGATGACAGTAGGAACGCTCATAGTTTAAGGGATAACACCACTGCAAATTTGTCAGAAAATCGATTTTTCTTATTGGTTTAATAGATGCTTTGAACCTTCTAGAATATGGGGCAACAACTGCATTACCCGAAAAGAATTTTTTTCCTTGAAATTTCGAGGTGTTCCTCAAGCGCGGCGGACATCTCCGAAACGACTACCTGCGTCAAATAAATATTTGCTGGGAAAGTAGCCTAATGTCTTACTTTCTGATTTCTAACTCCTAATACATTAACAGATGTTATCTTCTCTTCTTGTTTTTCCTTGTATCTTTCTCAAAAATATCATTTCTGTTGCTGTTAGCTTGCTTCTTTGTGTTTCCGTGATTCCAAATGTAAATGTTGGCTTCACTACCTTTCTAACAATTTGGGATTTTATGTCTTTTGGTATTTCCTTCTTGCTCAGAAATTTTATCTTCATTGTATCGTCTTGCGATTCTCGCATTAATTTCGTCCTCCATGGTTCCTTCCTCATTGATGATCGTTGATCCAGGTAGGTGAATATTTCAACTTGTTCTATCTTGTCTCATGCAATGGTGATTCGGTGTTATTCTTTATTATCACTGACTTGTTGTTTTCTTGACATTCATTGTCATGTTGGTTCTTTGCAGCTCTTCATTCAGGACATCTATATTCGGCTGCAGTTCGGTTTCGTTTCTCCCTACAATAAGTAGATCATCAGCATAGCATACTTCAGACATTCTTATACTCTCCATTCTCCAATTTCCGATATTATATTTTTTAGCCTATTCCCACATCTCTTCGTTTATAGAAACGTAAAATGCGTTCCTCGTATACTCACATGCGTCGCTTTATCATTCGAAAGCCTTAATGAACGAAACGAGCCAACACACATCACATAAGACTGTCCAAATAAATAATAAAAACAGGCCGAGCAAGACGGCGGAAGGATACGGCCGATTTAGAGCATTAAGAGATAAATATCGGAGGGACAATGCGCCCGCGTTCCATCCTGCGCTTATTGCACACACGATCTTGATCGTCGGCTACCTGCCAGCTTACCCCGTGCTGTTCGCGTTCCCCAAAGACATTATCGTTCTTTCTTTATTTTAAGCGACGAGGATGTCGTGACGAAATCTAGCGTGTGCGGTTTCCTTACGTCCATCTTCGGGGAGGTAATCAGCCACCCTGGTTCCTTTTCCTGGCATCGCCGCGCAGAAGGAATTGTGCCCGTCCCGTTAGGGTGGCTGGCGCGTAATTAAGCGGTGTGGTTTTGTTGACTTTGTGGCGATTCTTTCCTTTCTTTCCGATAACGAAATGTGGACGAAAACGAGGTAGCTGGCGTAAAAAATTGGTATCGTCAGATGATTTTCGCTATTGTGACTTTTGTCTTTCCGTACGGCAGGTAGAAAGTTTCTAGAAAAAAATAATTGTGTTTTCTTTTGTCTGTGGAATTGAAAAGTAATAATTTGATTACCTCTTACTACATAAAGTAACAATCCCAACACTATTATATGGATGTGTGAATTGAACCAAGAATCTATAAGAAGTAGAAAAGAAAAGAGAATGTTGAACTGGTGTGACCATATAGCGAGGATGGACGATAACCGATTGCAAAAACCAGAAGGAGAAGGAGAGGAAGTAGACCGAGGAAGACCTGGATGCAACAAATAGCAGAGTTGAGAAGAGGAAGAATGAAAACAATTAGGGAGATGGAAGCGGCGGTCAGCGACAGAAAGAAATAAAGACGATGGATGGAAGAATGGAACAAGAAACTCCGACGCCTCGAAAGGACAAAATGAGAGCCGAAGAAGAAGAAGAAGACTCAACAGAGCATACAGGGTTTGCGATAAATAATCTCGGCCATGCCCACAAGAATGCAAAATGGATTCGACAAGCTTTTGTTAGAACTAAAAGATATACTTATTAGGAGAAGGAGAAGAGGTAGACCGAGGAGGACTTGGATACCACAGATAGCAGAGAGTTGGGAAAAGGAAGAGGCAAAACAATTAGGGAGCTGTAAGCTGTGGTCAGCGATAGAAAGAAAATGATGGGAAAAATGAAGCAAGAAACTCCGACGTCCTGACAGAGCAAAAGTAGAATCGAAGAGGAAGAAGAAGAAGTGGTAGAAGAAGAAGTGGTAGAAGAAGAAGTGGTAGAAGAAGAAGTGGTAGAAGAAGTAGAACAAGAAGTAGAACAAGAAGAAGGAGAAGAAGAAGAAGGAGAAGAAGAAGAAGGAGAAGAAGAAGAAGAAGGAGAAGAAGAAGAAGAAGAAGAAGAAGAAGAAGAAGAAGAAGAAGAAGAAGAAGAAGAAGAAAACCTCTTACTTACCTCTTCGCTCCTTTTGAGTTTGCAACCATTTTGTGTACGGGAGGAGAATTATGGGGATTCTTCCTCATCATTTATCTTCTTATATAACTCAATTTCGAGGAACAGTTAAGGGGAAGAAACTAATTTTATAAGTAGAAAGGGTGATAGATACGAGTCAACGCTGTCCTGTACTTTTACTTAACCATATTCATTCTTGAAACTGTTTGTTTGCGTAAATATGCGCTTCCAAAACCGCAAATCATTGATTTTGCAGTGTTACTTAAGTTCGGAAACTGATTTCCTGGTAGACTTGAATAAAATATTGTCAAATTGTTTTCATCAAAATTATTTTTGTACCTGTTTTTTGCCTGTAAATCAATTAACTTTAACTGCAAATTGTTAGGTGCGTTTGTTACATCAAATATAAACTAAAATTTTGGAATACTTTTAAATCACGTTCTTGCGCAAAAAGGCTTGAAATCGAAAACAAAAGTTATTGTCCAATATATATTTTTTTAATTTAACGAACTAATATAAATGTCGTTAAAATACACTGTCTGTCATTTTATGTTAACATCGATTGCAAGGTAGGAGAATGACAATAATTATTCTCAATTTATGAAATAAGTAATTTTATTTCTAGCTGAGAATTTTTAATTTCCTGTAAATAACTCATCGATTAATTTTCCTTTGCCTTGTAGAGTTATATTGAATTTCTTGAGGTAAGTTGTCATGTTAACCAGGAAAGTTAACTCGCTTATCCATTGAAAATTTGATAATTTTGGTATACTTTTTCATTTCTCTGTGAACAATATTTCAATTTAGATACGGTTGTTTTCCAATAAAGTTTTGGTCCATATTTCTTCCATCTACTATCAGGTAAACGTCTTAATTCTTCAATTTCATTATCTCCGGGTATATGCTTGGTGTGTGATAGGATATTCATATTTTTATCGATTTTTGTGATATTTAACGCACGTACAAACCTAACCAATACAATGCCCAAAGTGGCAAGACCAAAGTTTAATCAGTTAGCTCTTGTTTACATCAAGGTAATCTTCCGTATTGTTCGTGCGTGAATACAAGAGAGAAGAATAAGATGTACACACACAACCAACAAAAATTAACGGCCATAAAATCTTGACTTCTCTACGATTCTAGAAATGAAAGACCGGGGACTGGCTGAGGAGAGTTAACTTTGTCGTATTATATCCTTTGCCCTGTTCTCATCAGACAAAATCTAAAGCAGGATGAAGTAGGATGGAAAAAATTGAAAGAAGTTTGAACAAAATACTATGGTGTTTATCAATAAATAGCAATTTTGCTTGGGAAATGGCCAAGGAAACTTTATTGTACAAGAAATCTTACCGCGATTTGCGATGAACGACGCAACGATGCGATGAACGATGTACAACATACTGTAAGGGTTGTGGTTTGGAGATCAGTGATTGATTGAATAAAATAGACTAATCGTTTTGCCGCATCGAATCCTTTGGTTAACGTTCGAATAATTCGGCGCGAATTTTTGACCATGTCTTTAAAATGACATTTTAAAGTGATATAAGTATGCGATTTTCGATAAGTTAAGTTAAACATTAATTATTAACAAATGTTTTACATCAAACACACGCCAATCGATTTTTTAAAAATCCCCTACGTGATGACAATTCAGGATTTATCAATGATAATTTTTTGTTTAGTACTTAAATATATGCTTAACAACGTCTTCGAAAATTATTATCGTCTTACCATTTCTTCCATTCAAAAGAGATTATCAATTACCCCTTAATATAGACTTAAGACCGCGTTTATCGCAACTTCTTAGATTGAAATATAACTGCTTTCACGTCGTGTTCTTCCCGCGACAACACGATTTTAGAGCCGTTTCATGCAATTTATCGATCATATGTAAGTTCGTCTCCGATAACTCCAATTACTCCGGTATTTCTTCTACTAATTCCAATCGAGCATGCAAGATTCCTTCTTGAAAGCTGGAAGGAGCGTCGAACACATTTTTAACCACATGCCATCGCGATAATTACCTTAAAGGAGTTTCGACGAGCAAAAACATTTACCACCTCATTATCATTACTCGTTCCAGTAATAGTCGCGCAGGGTTTCACATATGACATAAGACCATCTAAGTAACTAATTGTCTCGTAATTTAAGCTCGTAACTTGTAACATTAAATTAGCAATTGCAGCGACGACACATACATAGTTTCCTTAATGGCATTACCGCATATCCTGCGCGTTGTCGTGCCGAAGTCGACTTCTTCGCGTTATTCGCTTCTGTTTTCGAACGATACGCACGACGACGACGACATGCATGCATAAGGATAAGTCGAGCGCGCATTCCTATTCGGAACAATTAAACTCGTTTTCCGAGAACGGTCCCAGACGCTAAATTATGCCTTTAATGATGCGCGCCGCTGAGGAAAAATCCATTCATTAAGCAAACACCAGAAGG
Organism: Chrysina gloriosa; assembly: GCA_038088585.1. Lineage (NCBI taxonomy): Eukaryota > Metazoa > Arthropoda > Insecta > Coleoptera > Scarabaeidae > Chrysina > Chrysina gloriosa. The sequence continues at coordinate 8,457,422 of CM076090.1, read as the reverse complement.
ACGCTCGCATGCCTTTCATGTGATACGACGTTTCGTTCGTAAACCAGCAATTGTCTCCGTTTACTACATACGACAGACGTTTCTAAAAATAGAAGTCGGAGATCTTGAGAAAACAACTTTTTATAAGAAGCGCGGATCGTGATGATTATAAAGGATACATATATAATATAAAATGTGGGGGAAGGAGAAGGAGTCTGCGAGTTTTGTATCATAGTTATTATTAGGTCCGTCGTCTTTGTCCGAAATTTAAGAGGTTGTACGTCTCTCATTGAGTGGCTTCTGAATCTGTTCTTCGACCAAGGCCAAACGCGTATTTTTGTTCCTTAAAATTCATCCTGGGAGATGTTTCGTAAAGCCGCCATTCAATTGGAATAATAATCACAACGAATCACAACGAAGGCGGTGGTTTAGAATGAATTCAGATGAAATGTTTACCCTTACCTCAACTAGTTTAGATTAGTATTTCGACAAGTAAGTTGTCATTCTTATTGAAAAAACCGCAAGGGATAAAGGCGGCATTCTTGGACTCTCACCAAGTGCACTTCAGCATAATATGAATTTAAAGTGATACTTCACCACTTTGCAGATAACATTGATCTGAAAAGTGGTGAAATGACACTTTTTCATTGGTGAATCTTTCATTAAATCCAATACTGACTGAAGTAATGGGACGGTAATCGATGATGAAAGCAGATTTTTTTTCTGAATCATAGGGACATCCTTAAAGGTTTTAACACTGCTCTCTTCGAAAACATCTTTGCCATTATCTTACCATACTAATTTCTGGAAAATTTAAATACATATTTTATACCAAATGGTCACCCTCGGTGTAGAACGTAACGAAAAACAGGCACGAGTCTTAAAGAGGCCACCTCACAGTCGAAATTGTTTCCTTTATACACATAAAATAAATAAAATTACCGGATACGTATTTTGGCAACTAAGTTGCTATCCTCAGAAAACTGGGGAAATTCAGTATCATCAGCGATATACAATAATAATAGTAATATGTTATTAATAACCTAGCAGATACAAATCTAAATAAAGGTTATTTTCTTTTATAAAAAAATGTTTATAAAAGAAAAGATATGCCTACGACGAACACTACACAAACGAACACTGTACAACATTAAAGCACTGCACAATGAACATCACATACTGAACGCACGAAACACACCAAAAAAACTGTTGACAACGGCGCGCTCGAGAGTCATCGCCTACCGGCGTTAGAGAACGTTTCGAGCGCTGCTGCTACTCTCTCTTGGAGACTACCGCACGACGGTGTTGCAATTCATTGTCCCTATATTGCGCTATCGAAAAGGCAATCCTGTATGTGTAATTCCGCGATTTTAAAGCTACGGATCTTGCGTATTTCCTTCGTATATATTCGAATTCCTATTTTTGTCCTTCACTAAACCGACCAGTGACTGTGTTTTGTCGGTAAATGTAGTTTCGACATTCTTTTCTGATGATTGATGAATCTTCAAAATTTGATCCTCGTGAATATCCGCCGTTTCTTTAACACAAAAATTAGGTGCATAACTTATGCAAACTATTCCTATCTTCAGTTTTCTTGTAACTTGACATTTCTTCTAATTATGTTTTTCGACTTTTCTCTGGCTCTACTTTTCTTCACAAATACGTCGTGATTATAGCTCGTTTCAACCTATTTTAATCCGACTAAATTAAGTGTGAACAGATCTATAGCACCTTCTGCCGCGAGGGTTTAATGAAGGGTAAACAGTGTGCAACTACTGCCCGGTGCAATTAAATCTCGTTTAAATTATCATCTGCTTATCGCGCTCTTATCTCACAGGGTAAATGTAAACATAATTAGCTGCTCATTACTCAGATTAAAATAAGTTGGAACGAACTACACCATTCGTCTTTATTCATAAGTAGTTCACTGCACTGGAGCTCCATGGATTATTGTCCCTATACTAGTCCTCTGGAGCATTTCAGAGTTTATTCCACTTTTCTGACGAGACTTTTGGTATTGGGAATCATCCTGATTAGCTCCTGACAATCACAGAGAACGTAGTCTAGAGGTAAGAGTTTCCACTACCTCAATGGTAAGCAGATTTATCACCTTTTTAACTTGCTCTTCGTTCAGTTGCAGCAATTTATCATTGTTGATCACCGAAAAACCTTCAATGAACAACAACTAAACACCGGTCACTTGCAAAAATCCCATTAAATCAACTGCAGCTAACATTATTGTAATACCTCCTTCACCTTCAAAAATACGAACAGTTGTACGAGGGGCGCCATTTTATGTACCTTGTTGATTTTATACATTTTACGTTTTGATAATATCCATGCCTTTGGGATAAATGGCAATATAGGTACTTAATCGATTGATTAATTCTCTGGGTAACATTTTTTTAAATCTTAGATTCTGAAGTAACAGCATCGACATTGCAAGCTCTCTTTCTCTTACCATTACATTTAACAGAAGAAAGGTTTTCGTATTTATACTATACGCATAAGCAGAATTCTACGACCTAGAATATGATCTAAATAATTCGAAGATCCTTCCATGTTTTCGATTTCTTCTTCGACTTAGGGAAAAGTTTCAACCTCGAGTCTACAGCATTGATATTGAGAGGTTTCAATTCAAAACTGGTAACAACGAAGTTATTGCCCCATCTGATCACTGTTTATACCCATCTTGGATCGTTTTTTACCATACCTGCTCAAAATATATGAAGAATGTAATCTAAACAAATTCCACGGTTTTTCGAAGTTTTTAGCCTTTCCCTTGATCTAAGCAAAAATTTGACATGTCGAGGTTGATGGTGTCAGCTGTCGATGAAATTTCTGCAGTATCACTTAATCCCGTTTTTCCGTAGAGACCTTGGAATTGCCTTATCGTAAATAATGCTGAGGCACTAACGCCCCGCAAGGAAAATCCCATTAAATCAACTGCACCTAACTGATTATTGTGTTTTGTAACACCTCCTACATCTTCAAAAATTTGATCAGGTATACGAGGGGCGCTTTTTATGTTTTTACAAACGACCAGTCAGTGGCGCCATTTTATGTACGTTGTTGGTTTTATACATTTTACGCTTTTGCAATATCCATGCCTTTGGGGTAAATGACAATAAACTTAATCGATTGATTGATCCTCGAGGCAACATTTTTTAGAATCTTTTAGATTCCGAACTAACAGCATTGACTAACGAAACGTTAACCCAACCACGGTGTTGATTTTTCTACGTTCTGCATGCCTAAACGTCGCAACTTATCCCATGTTCTTCCTACTTGTACATCCCAAACTGGTGTACAAATACTCAAAACGGTTTTATTTCGAACTAAGACAAATATTTCTAGAATAACAACCACAGATCGTTCTTGACTTGGTTAAAAACCGTTTTTATTCATTTTACTTCTCTTCATTTGCAATCTTTAACAGAAGATGCAAACAGAGAAACCTGCGGTACTCCATTAGAGTAAAAGGTAAATATCGTTGGTCATTTAAATCGACAATCTTTTAGGCAAAAACCCTATAAATAATTCATAGTTGGACGCGACAACGGCGACGTTCATGCTTTTGTGTCATCCTGCTGTTATGACAATAGAAAACCGCAACGTAATTGTCCGTGCGGTTTACTTAATCGTCTATTCGTGATGTACGCACCGGCGTTCGTTTAGTTGGTCGGTCTAGGCGAACCGGCACCTCTCTTCATGTGACAGTTTTGCCCGCTGGAAATTCGCTGTGTGAGAAAAATTTGTAAAACCTGTGGTAAAACGAACGTATACCGAGCATATACATAGTAAATACTACACAATACGTTGACAATTCGACGACCTAGCAGTCGTTTGCCTCGCGGCATCGCAACGTCAGCCAGACGTAGGGGAGACCGAATTGGCGTTTTTGTAATATTGTACTTACATGTACGTGTAGTATGTATGTATATGTAGTATGTACTTACGTACATTGTTGTACGAGCTTGATAGGGTACGGACCGGACTGGACATCGACGCGACGATAAAAAGGAACAATTAGTCGCGCGGGCAATGTCTGTGGGAACGAAGTGGAGAGGTCGTAGCAAGTGGATCCGCGACGGCCACCGAGCAATTGACCTAGCAGAATTTCTTATTCTATACGTATAAGGTCCATGGAAGAAGCGGAAAAAAGTGCCAATCATGCTCTGAACCGGCGTGCACGTTACGTAATGGATCAAGAAACGTCAGGAATGGAAATTGATTAATATCGATGCATTAACGGTGTATGTACTTGGTTGTTCCATAGAATTTTTGATCGTGATTGTAACCTTTCTTCTCAGGCACTCAAGTAAACTCTCTCTCTTGTTTTTTACCGTTTCATTTAACAACAAAAGAAAGATTTTTGTATTATACCCGATCAAGGTGTAATATATATGCGTATGCAGATTCTTATGACCAAGAATACGATTTAGATAATGCGAAGATTCTGCCAGGTTTTCGATGTCTTCCTTGACTTAGCAAAAAGTTTCAACTTCAACTCTACAACATTGGTGGTAGCTATTGGGAGGTTTGAATTCAAAACTAGCTCAGCGGAGCGATGCTGAATCTGATCCCTGTTTACACACATCTTGGACTTTTCTTACCATACCAGATCAAAACATATGAAGAATGTAATCCAAACATCCAATATTTTCGAAGCTTATAGCCTTTTTTTGTTGATGTAACCGAAAGATCGACACATCGAGATTCATGACGTCAGATGTCGATGAGATTTCTGTAGTTTTACCCAATCCCTTCTTTCCATAGAGACCTTGGAATTTTCTTATCATAAATAATGTTGGGGCACCACCGCCTCGCGAGGAAATATGACCTGTAGCCCTATTCGATGAACATGCTTACGAAATCTAACCAACAGCCAAGAATAATATGATTTAAATAATTTTCAGTTTCTGGTCTTGTTCTTGATTGAAATCTTGCAATGTTGACACCTTAAGTTTGAGGAAGTTTGCAGGAATTTTCTTACCATATCTGATAAAAATATAATAATGATAATTCGAAAGTTCTGCCAAGTTTTTGATGTCTTCTTTGACTTAGCTAAAAATTTCAATCTCGAGCTACAACATTGATGGTAGCTATTGAGAGGTTTGAATTCAAAACTAGCTCAACGAAGCGATTGCCGTAGCTGAACCCTGTTTGCACACATATTGGATTTTTACCACACCAGATCAAAATATATAAAGAATGTAATCCAAACAAATTCCAAGCTTTTTCGAAGTTTCTAGCCTTTTTTTGATCTAACCGAAAGCTCGACACATCGAGGTTGATGGCGTCAACTGTCGATGAGATTTCTGTAGTTTTACCCAATCCCTTTTTCTTGGTCTTGTCCTTGATCTAGAGAAGTGTTTGACACCTTAAGTTCGAGGAAGTTGACAGGAATTTTCTTACCATATCTGATAAAAATATATGAAGAAGTGTAATCTAAACAAATTCCAAGCTATTTCAAAGTTTCTAGTCTTTTCCTGGATTTAACCAAAAGTTTGACACGTCGAGGTTGATGCCGTCAGCTGTCAATGAGATTTCTGAAGTTTCACATTATCCGTTCTTTTCGTAGAGACCTTGGATTTTTATCATAAATAATCCCTAGGCACCAACGGGCCGCGAGGAAGCATGGCCTGTAGCGCTGTTCGATCAAAGTATTTGCAAAATCTAACAACCTAAAATCATATTCTCAGTCTTTGGTCTTGTTCTTGATTTAGCGAAACGTTTGAAACCTTAAGGTTGAGGAAGTTTACATTGATGGCGTCAGCTATTGACGAGAGCTTTCAACTCAAAACTATTTCAGCAAACATGGTTTCATCTAGTCCTTCTTGACGGACAGACAAGACCTGTAACCATATATGCGATTAAAATCCTGACGAAATCTAATCAACAACCAAAAATAGTATGATCTAAATAGTTCGAAGTTTCTGGTCTTGTTCTTAATTTAATTCTCAGTTTCTCTTAGAACCTTAAGGTTGAGGAAGTTTACATTGATAGCCTCAGTTTTTGACAAGAGGTTTCAATTCAAAATTATATCAGCAACGTGGTGTCACCTGATAGTTTCTTACATGCTCGTATATATTATGTTGCTTTAACTTGCTGCTTTTGACTTTGAAGAATACTCAAAAAATGATTAAATTTTTCGAATTAGCAGGCACTCTCTTACTAGTTTTATTCTCACGTTGACAGCTCGTTGCTGTTATTCTTCTCATTTTGCTTTGACCATTTTCTTTGCAGGGAGTCGATTCTTGTTCTATTAGGTAATTGACAGCTGTTAAATTTTTCTTTAATTGGTTTGTTGGTGAGTGATAAATTCTTGTTTCATTCTCTTCTTTAAATTATTTTGCTTGATGTTGTCGTTGGCAACTGTCAAGCTCTTTTGATTTTGTAGGCGATCTTAATTTTCTTGACGGCTGATAAACTCTCGTTTTATTCCCTTTTTGACAGTGTGTCAACTTTTTTGCTTTTTTGTCTCGTCGAGAACTCCCAAACTCTTTTGTTTTATTATTTTTTGTCGCTACCGAACCTTATTTGATTGTTTTATTGACAACTGCCAACATTCTATTTTATTTGGTGAACAGTTGAAAAGCTATCTGTTCATTCGCTTGTTGATAATGTGGAAACTCTTTTGTTTTCTTATCTCGTCGACAGCCCTCAAACTATTTTTGTTTTATTATTTTTTGTCGCCAGGGTGTTAGGTTGTTTTGTATTTTTTTTTTGTCTTGATAGCAACTGAATCTTATTGCATTGTTTTCTTATCAACTGTCAGAATTCTATTTTATTGGGTGAACAGTTGGAAAGTTCCAGTTCAAGTCAAGATGTTTGATTTTGTTCATCTCTAATTAATATGAAGTTAATAATTATTTACTTTATAACTGTTAAATGTTTTCTTGTTTTGTTTAGGGGTCAATAATCGGTTGTTTTATTCAATTTTCTTGTTAGCAGCTAAATAAGCGTCGTTTTATTTACTCGACATGTCGAATTCTTTTTGTTTTCTGATTTAATTGGTAACTGTCAACCGTTCATTTTGTTTTGTTGTTAGTACCCGATAAATTATTGCAAGATTCAGAATATGACATATTCGAGCAAGTTCGAGAAGTTATCACAACAGTTCCTAATTTCTCCCAGTTTGTTTCTAGTTTTGCAAAATTGATACCTCCATATGCAGCTTTAAGTTGGCTTCTTTTGAACATAGAATCTCCAACAATTCGATTGTTTTTCACGTTAATATTGATTTTTGAAATTCGTAAGGATGGCTGAACGTGTTCTAACTAAGATTTATTAATTATCTTTCTGTTGTGTCAAATTTTGAACTTTTTACGTATGTAATGTGGTAGAGTATATTATACTGTTTTTTATACCTTAAATGTACTAGTTTCTTAAAGTGCTTGAGGGTTTATACAGGGTTTGACAAAACTCACTCGTCAAATTTATTTATAGGATTATATGCGGTAAAAGTAAGTTCATGAGTGGAAAACCAAAAAAAAAAAAATGGGCAAGTAAAAGTATTATTTTAGAAACGCTGAATTATGTATCGTCGAAATATAATTAAAAAACGCGTGATCATCGAACACTCCGGCCGTGAAGGTGAACCATACATGTACTATCAAAAAAGAACTTGTCCGTGCTTGACATATAGCCCAGATTTTACTAGCGTTTATATTTCTTCCTCTAAAATATAAACATTCGCTTTTATTCTTCAATCACATGTTCGCAGAATGTCGACTGATATGATTTACAGCCCGTATGGTAAAATCAACACAAATCACTTGACCTTGCCCCAGATATGACCCGCATTTTACTAGCGTATACGTTTCTACGTCCAAAAGACGTCACACTTAACCTCATACGCGCTGAGGAGGTTCTCGAAATCTTCCACGGGAAACTTCAATGTTAACCTTCCTATACTCACGTCAAAAATGGAACACGTATACTATACTATATAAATCGGTCTCACAGACCGTATGCGTGAGTATAGGAAGGTTAAAAGTATTAATTACGGCTGTTGTGTGATAGTAGAAAGATGCTTTTTCTTACAAATGTTGTTTTATTTCGTTTCAACTTTCTTCTGTGTTAATTTGATGCATATATTGTAGGAAACGGTGTAGGTATCTCTAGTAAATTTTACCTATTCCTCTACCTAGAATCTTAATTATCAACACTCAAAGATCGATCCTTTATTACCTGGAAATTACTTAAACCTCATTCCGTTATAGACATTAGCCAGATAGGCATGGAGGAAACCACCGTATATTACCATTTAATTACTAGAATATTTAAATTTTCTTTTCGCTTATAGAATATATTAAAAGTAATTTGTCTAGGCCGATTGGCTCCGTAATTAACTAATAAACAGCTACTACATACATGGGATTCATAGATAATAATTCCGTTTCTAATCGCGCTTACGTATTGCTCGGATATCGCATTTAGACTTTCGAGCTTACCAGACGCGCGTTCGTCGCTAATTGCTATTTTCTCTCTCGTTTCAGAACTGGGAACTGCTGGTTTTGTCTAAATTGCAGTGGAATTTGTGCGCCATCACCGGCTACGATTACGTCGATCAAATTATCGAACGATGCCCCTGGGGTAATGAAAGCTCCTTGCTCAGAAGGCATTCCAACACATTAGTCTCCATTTGCTATACAGGTATGAATTAAAAATTTTAAGTATATTTCGCCGAAAACATTCGAAAGGGATTAATTTGTGATTACTGTTATCATTATCACTTTCGTTAAGTTCCAGAAACTTACGAGTTGTAATCGATTTTTCTTTTATTGTAACTAAGTGTATGTTGTAATGTACTAAAACAGAAACATACTTTAAAAAGTTAAAAAGCGTTTAATATTTTTTTGGTAAGGATTTCGTGCAGATGTGGATCATTTCGAAAATTGTTTTAGCTTATATCTAGTATTTTTTGCATAAATTTTAGAATTTATGCGAAAATAAAGTAAGTACTTTTAAGAGAAATTCTATAATCGATACAAAATCCAGTACAGCAGTTTTTGATGACTTACAAGCTGAATTGATGAAAAGATCGAATCCGCGCCCATGAGAGTCAAAAAAATCCCAATTTCGAGTTTGGACTTCTTTCCTTCTCGATGATACCATTCTGCTTTAATCTGAATTGGAATTCGGTGTTTTTGTTGGAGTCGCAGCTTCGTCTTCAGATCTTCTTGGGTGTAGCGAATATGTGGTGATTTGAGGTCTGCAAACTGGCTAAGCGAGATAACCGTTTTGAATCTACGTCAGGGGGCGAAGATTAGATCAGAATAGAAGCATCGAATTTGAATGAAACAATCTACAACTCCCGGGAAGAAACATCTTTAGTAAAAGTCGAAAGAATAAGTTCGTCAACAAAAATGAATTAATCAATTCAATAACATACGGACGCTTGCTTCGCTGCCAACGAAACTCATGTTCCGGATAAATTAATGAAATTCGGAAATACTGATTCAGTTTAATGTCAGTTTATACCACAGCCCACGGAATCATCGTAAAGTATTTTTTTGTAATTGGAAGCTTTTTGTATGTAAACGCTTAAACGTCTCGTTTCTTGACATTTTAGCTTGTTTTGTGTAGTTAGAGATCGAACGTTTTCCTATTTGGAATTTATTCAAACATATTTGTCTCAAATTCGATATGTTTAGGATAGTCTTGAAATCCACTTCGAAATTTCTTTGTCTACTTCTTCTTTCGTACTTTCATTTCTTGGATTTCGCTTTTTCCTTGCAGATAGTTTGCTAATATCGTCGTTGAGTTAACGCGAAAAATACCATTGTTAGAAATAGAAATATGGAATTTCCGAAATATAATTGCGAGAACACCAATGGACGGAGTAACCAAGGCGAGGTACATACTACAAATTAATCAATAATCAATGGATAGGAAAGACGGAGAAAAACTGGACGAACCCATTTCAGAAATGGACGACGATCGAGTTAAAAGAATAGCTAAAGACAAATACCATGCGGAGCCCGCCGTAAAGATGAAAGAATAAAAAGAGAAATAGATTGGAATAAACAGGTAGCCAACCTTTTATAAAGCAAGAAGAACACGAAAAGAGCAAAATAAAGGGAAGAACAGAATATGAAGAAACGAAATAATAAAATTCATGAGAATAGGCAGGCATAAGAATAAGAAAGAAAAAGAATGAATAAGAAAAAGAGCAACTGTAACCAGAACAAGAGGAATAAGGAGAAGGGATACAAGAAGAACAAGATAATGAGGTTGTCCTCTTGCCGTATCATATCGCCTTTCCTCTTTCTTCAATTCAAACAACATTGAACAAAAAGAGAGACAATAATAATAATAAGAAGAAGAACAACAAGGAGAAAAAGCACAAGAATAGGAGAAAGAAAAAAGAAGAAGAGCAGGGAAGAAAAACAAGAACGAGAAGGAAAAAGAGAAGATAATGGGTTTGACTTATTTGTTCCATCATATTATTTCGCCTCTCTTTGCCATTCAATCAACATTTAACAAAAAGAAGAATAAGAAGAAGAAGGACATGGAGAAAAAACACGAAGGACAGGAACAGGAGGAACAAGAAAAGGATGAAGATGCTGCGCTTCGCCATTCAAACATTATTCAATAAAAAGAAGAATAAGAAGAAGAACAAGGGAAAAATCACGAAGAGCAAGGAAGGAAAAAATATAATGTGGGGTTGATCTTGTTCCATCATATTGGGCCTCCTCCCTTTGCCATTCAAACAATATTCAACAAAAGAAGCATAAGAAGAAGAACAACAAAAATAAGAACACAAAAAGTACAAGGGAAAGAGGATTATGGGGTTGGCTTCCTGTTCTATCAAACGGCTTTGCCTCTCTTTGCCATTCCGACGTTTAACAAAAAGAAAAATAAGAAGAACAAGGAAAATTCACAAGAAGAATAGGAACAAAAAATAAGATAAATATAAGAAATGGAGTTGACTTCTTGTTACATGATGTTGTTTATCATCTGTTTGCCATTCCTTTTCAATTACCAACCTTTCTTCCTTTTTCTCCCATTTATTTGCTGTCTGTTGCTCGTATTCCGCTCAATTTGACTTGTTTTACTTTTGTGCGGTTATTTATTTTTTGTAACATAGTTTTCAACCATTTCATTTTCTGTTCCTTTCGTTATTTCTTCTTTTTCTTTTTCTCTTTTAATTTGTCTATTCCCATCTTCTACTTGTTTTGGTTTACTATATCTATGTTTGCTCTTCTTTAATATAATCCGCTATTAATGTAAATAAGTTGCCTCGCTGTTATGCCATGTTGGTCATTTTTCTGTTACTGGTACTTCAGCAATTTTTCCAATTTTGTCTTTCCTCACGCCTTTTTGTGTGTTCGTTATCTTTCCTTTTTCATTTGCTCATTTGGCTTACATTTTTTATCTTTTCCTGTTTTTGTTGTTTTACTACTTTTTACGTCCCTTCCCCTTCTCTTCCTTTGTTTGGTCAATTCATTGTCATCCCTTCTCTTCTTTGGTTTTCTACTAGCTGCTGGACTGATTATATATCTCTATATACTATCTAGATTTCCCTTTATTTTTAATCCTTTCTCCTTTATTACCATTTCTTACCACTTTTCTTCCTTTTATTTTCGTTTGTCCCTCGTTCCTTTTTTTTTTTTTTTTTGGTAATTAACGCCTCCTACCTTTCGGCTTTACTTTTTCCCTCTGCTTCATTTTCTTTGTTTTCCCTATTTCTTGTAGTAAGTACGTGATTCAATAATTACTGAAGTTGCCTGTCCCTAATTTTGCTATCTGTTTCCTTTGGGCATATCTCGAATAACTGAGTCTTCTAATTTTGGAAAGCCCAATCTTGCTCGTCCTTTTTCTCACATCTCTCTCATGTCAGCTTTCCTCGTTCTTCTTCAATTTTTTTAATCCGTCTGAGCAAATTTACAATTGCAGGCGAAAACTTTCGTTATAAATCTACCCTTTTCACTAAACAATTTAAACTTCGATAGTCGTCTTGGAAGTCTCTCTAAGAACCTGTTTCGTTTCTTTATGGTGACTTCAATTCAAACAATAATAAATCTCGGCATTGTGTTTGCAAAATTTTCTAATCGATTAGCTTGATGTTGCTTCGAGTGTTACACATTCTCCCTTTTCGATTTCGGCGTTCAAACAGAAGGAATCGTAAATAATACAATTACACAATCATTTCATCGATCTGCTGATCAAATAATGTTCGGGTAACGCCACAGCTGTGCGACAATTATTGCGACCTAATAGCGACCCCTTCGCATATCTATACTTTTTATCACCCCGATCCTAGCAGCTGTATATACCGAAAAAAAAAAAAATACCGTAGATATTCGGCATTTTTCTGACGAAATTTTTTCAATGTCGATACATTAATACGCGTGTGATAGGGTGCTAGGTGTAGAGTACCCCTTTCGTACGTGCACCTCTTCTTATTTCACCGGCACAAGGTGCACCGTACGTTTTAAATATGTACGCCGTACGCGAAAGGGGGACACGCGGACAAAAAGCTGCTGCTTGCTCTACGTCGTCGTCGGGGTTTTCGAAACCCTGCCCTTACCTCACGCTCAGCTCGCCGCCACGTCGACACGTCCACATTCTTATTGGAATCCTGTTAGATCGCTGCGACCAGTTCTCTCGGTTCGCGGTTCATCCGCTCTATTCTAAAAAGAACAGATGCTCGCGTATTTGTTTGCTGTTGTTGTGTTTTTTCTTTTTCGTCGTACGGACGACTGCGGTAGTGATTCTCCGCTCCAGGTGCCCTCTCGAGTATAACGCGAACCCGCACACCAGACATTTAAATATCGCCATTTTTAAATGGCCTCATTATAACGCGCGTTTTGCCACGGTCGGGTGCTGTTATGTCGGATAACGTTGTTTACGGTCTCGCCGGGGTATTTAAACTTGAATTCCATCTGCGATAATTAGTGGGCTTTACTGCGGTGCGTGAACTCTCGGTTCCATGCGGTGGAACCAAAAGCAAATCGCATATGTAGTATTTTTACGCTTACGTCTTCCTTGCCCAGATAATTTCAGAATAAAGCTTTGAACGTTCTTTTTCTTTCTTCTTGTCTTATCCTTATATGTACCTACCTAGTGGGTATGGAATTGAAAAGTATTCCACAAGCAATCTTAGGATTTCCCCATTGATTCGGTGTAATTCTAACCGAAATTTGTTGAGAACAAATTATTTTATGCTATGGCGAAAAACTAGCTTTCACATAATTTGAATCAGAAAATTTCGACATGTCTGACAGCCGTCGTAGTAGGAAGTTCTGTTGGTACAGGGAGTGATGGTTCTAAAATCCTAGGAATTCGAATGTCTTTTTAGAGCGAAGAGAGATTCTGCGGCGAGAGTTAACTGGGAAAAAGTGAGACGCTTTTATCTTTCATTCTTTTCTTTCATTAGTTCTTTCTCTCACACACATACACACATACTCATCGCAGGGGCAACTATGAAATGCGTTGCATTTGCGTCTCTCCCCTCCCCTTCCCCCATCAGATGGCGCTGTTATTATTCGGACTCGAATTTACTTCAAATTCAACTTCAACTTATTTACCATCGGTTTCGAAATTAAATACTTTTCCTTTATACATTGTTTATTCGGTTATAGAATTTTACCTTTTATTCAAATAAGTATTAAGAGCGTAAATTCATCAAATTGGGAAGAGAATTTACATTTCATTCATGTTTTAATTTTTGTTCGTATATAAATTTGAATTCTATATAATGAAGTTTATAAATTGTCATTTTTTGGGGTAGTTTCCAACATTACTATATGGGACTCTATTTCATCTGCTGCACATTTTATGAAAAGTGTCTGGAGATAAGGTAAATCCAAACACCATTCAAAACTGTTGTGTCAAAGCAGGTTATAAAAAATCTGATCAAATATCAGATTTTCACAACAAATAAACTTTCGTCAGCTATCTAAATATATAGATATGTATGTAAATGTAATGTTATACATAAATAGGCTGTTTTACGATGCTATTTTTAGAGCTAAGATCTTTTAGGGAGGTTCTGCGGGGAGAATTAACTGGGAAAAAGCGAGACGCTTGAAATCATCAGATGGACACTTTTCTTCTATCATTAGTTCTTTCTCGCTCGCACACACACACGATTGCGTCTCCTCCCATCAGATGGCGCTCTTATTATTCGGACTCGAATTTACTTCAAATTCAACTTCAACTTGTTTACCATCGGTTTCGAAATGAAAAACTTTTCTTTTATACATTGTTTATTCAATTATAGAATTTTCTCTTTTATTCAAAAAAGCATCAAATGCGTAAAGAGCTTTGATCTTGTCGGACAAATTAAACGGTGCCATCATATTATCGACTGATAGGTCATATGCATATTCATCAATAAAATAGATAAGACATTTCTAAGCGCATTTCTAATACTTTAAAGTCCAATATTCATTCACCTTCTTCACTATCGGTTTTGGAATCCGTAAACATCAACAGCACTTGAAGGAAATCTCGTAAAATACAAAAAAGAACTATGTTTCAATATTTATATTATGTACGTTCATATTTGTGAAGTAACCGCTTCCATTAACGTCCTATTACGTAACGAGAAAATTCTCACGTCTCTCGAAGAAGACATACGTACATAGTAAAATATTTGCGCTCCGCACGGGATCTGACATAATTTCCGCCGAGAGAAAAGTCCCTATAAGCGCCGAACGATTATTTATATCGAGATTATCGTAAAAGACGTTCTGTGATATTTTACATTCGGATATACGCTTTCAAGGACCGTCCGACGACAAAAACTTGACATCTAATCAGCTGACGGCGTCACAACGACTCCGTTCCCGACAAAGATGCCCATTCAGTTTTCAGGAACCGCTCTCAGCTGTACATTTTTGACAAACATATGATTTCCGTTTACAATGAAAGTCGATATTCATACGAAATCTTTGGCAAATAGCTTTGTGCGAGATACGAACGAAGATTAATATTAATACTTTCCAATTTTTAGAATTATGTTTAATAATACGCTAAATATAGAATTTGAAGCGATAAGGAGAAGTGAATGAACATTAAAGTAGCTTAATATTCTTAGAGAAAAAAGGGAAATGATGGATAAATATGATTCCAGATAATAACTACGTTATCAACGAAATAGGTATTGAGGATAAAGAGAACTGTGCATACAAATTTAGTATCATGTTCTAAGGTGTTTGACACGTTACTGAGGCTAATATGCCCAAGAAGAGATTGCGTATTTAACATAAGTTTGGAACCAAAGGAATCGAGTTGCTTCTCCTTAATTTTATAGAGTTTATGGTCTCATTACAACTCAAAGGTATTTCTATGAAGGTCCTGGATTGCTTGACCCCTGTTTTGTTATTTCCATTCAGACCTGAATTGGTCTTCACACCAACTACGTATTTAGCGTTTGCAATGTTTTCGGGAATATCGACAAAAAGGTTTGAAGGAAATGATCAAATTTATTAACCGAAGTTGCACCCAGATAATGCGTTAATTGATAAAGTACAGATGGAAAAGTCCCCCGGAAAATAACGCCCGATGATGCGCGTTTTCTATAGACAGTTTTGAGCAATAAATAAAGGTCAATAATTACTATAAATGAAACTTCTTTTATTTGGAATCAACTCTGCACAAGGAAAAAGACACGACCGTTTTCTAGAGCCGGCACGCGAAGACAAAAATAAAACGCTTCGACACATCTGACTAATATCTACCCTTGTTTCCAGGTGACTTTATGTTTTCCTTCTAAGTACATAATTTACGACGCGCCTATGTGTTTAGGTATCAATTCATTTTTGACGTGTGTTATTCCTATGCGACGTTGCGACTCGCATTCTTTCTAGGATCGTGGAAATATAATTATTTCCTCTTGCGTTTTCTAACAGATAGAAAAGACTGCATCAGACATCAGAGAAAGAAACACATAGTCGAGTGTCTAGCACATCTCAGTATTCTCTTTCTGTGATCCTAAAAGTCCCAAATTTAAAACTCAAGAAAATCACTCCAAGACGTAAAGCAATTGATTATAAAGCCCAAAAAATCAACAAATATTTATTTACAGTAGAGAAGATAATTTCTTTCTTAACCCCTTGCACTATTTTCACGAGTCAGACTCGTTGTTCAATTTCACGGCAAACGTGGATATCACGAGTCAGGCTCGTAATCGACATTTCGGGCCAAACATGAATATCACGAGCCGTGCTCGTGGTCTTAATCTCGGGCCACCAGGAACGCCTGAGTGAGGTCTTATCTCTTCTTTCCTTTTCTTGAATGATTGGGTATTTTATCTTGTATCTTGTTGTCTTTTGAATTTTACAAGAGCACCACCGCGTGAAGTCAACACGAGCACGCCTATCTCGCACTCATTGTCAGTCGTAAGAATGGTCGTAAGATGTGTTCAAAGTTCCGACACTCAGTCTTCGCCGCTTCGACTCTTTTCGGGACCACTCAGGCGTCCGAGTTTGGCACGGCTGATTGTGAATTTCGGCGTAGTGCAAGGGGTTAATCATTAAAAGCGCTACATGTACTCCGAACTACTTCACAAGATAAACTACAGAGTGATGGTTGTGTTATATCTGCGATGAATATTACATGGCTGGCGTATACGCATGTATAGCAAACGCCGCAAATGGCTGCATAAGAAGTGTGTTGACCTAACTGCTGACGATTTAGAAGAATTTCTGTGCCTTGATTGCAGCATTTAAAACGAATTTAGAGTCGGCCTTATAAAACGAGAAAACGAAAAATAAGGCTAAAAAAACAGAGATATGATTTGATTTTAGGTTTCTTTGTTTTTGTAGTAATTCAGCGTAATTACCATAGTATTTTTATTTACTGTAAACCTGACAGAACACACTTTTTCTTATTACGAAATTTTTTCGATTTTTACTATTATGTTGACTAAGTTTTTTAGAAAATAATAAAGTTGAACTGAGCTCTGTCATCCACCCAATACCTTGTCTAAAACTGAAGTGTTTTCCTGGAAACGATAATAATGTGATAGGCGTGCTAGATTCATAATTTGTTCTTTCTTCATTCTCCTCTCTCGGAAATCTTTCGCCTCCACGTGCTTTTTCTTATCTATATATAATCCTCTTCTTTTGATTCCAACATTGGATGTTTTAGAGGTTTTACTCGCCTAGAATTCAATCGATTTCAAAAAGTTTGGAACCTGTATCTGAAGCCAGAATCATGTCTTTGAAAACCGAAGTTTTAAAACCGCAATCTTTCTTAATTGCTCAACTTTCAAATAGAGAAGTATAAAAAATGGAAACAGTAGACACTAGATATGGTATAGCTTTAAAAAGTGACACACCATTAATTAGAGTTGACCGAGAACATGAAGACTGGTCATCAATAGAAAATGGCCGAAAGTGGAAAGGTTAAGCTGAGAATGGACACAAAAGCCAGATATTTGAATTTGGAAAATTTCGGAAAGTTCAGCAGTTTCCAGGAGAGAACAAATGTGTTACAAGGACAAGAAAAATGTTGAAGGAGGCAAAAATAAACGAAGGTTTGAACAGATATTGAGTTGCAAATAAGAATAAGGTGATTGTAGCTAAAATAATATATAAAATAAATAAAATTACCCTTACCACACCTGTCTGAAAAATCCAGGTACTTATTTCGGCAACTAAGTTGAAATACGTATCTGGATTTTTCAGAAAGGCGTGGTAAGGGTAATTTTATTTATTTTATAGGTATTGAGATGTAGATGCTGTATGTGCACAATGACATTTTTGGGGAAACATGCAGTAGTCGAAATTTAGAGGAAGAGTTATTGCCGATGATTGATGTCATAATGAGAAGATACAATGGAATTTTAGGAGTCGAATTATTAGATTAGCATTAGATTAGTACCCGTGTAGTACCGTTCTGGATACCAATGGCTTTCTTTACATTCTCAAGGGTCAAACATGTACCTTACCGTTCAAGGATTTCAGTTGCCCGTGGTTGCCTAAAAATGGCGATGTTGACTATCCCAACTAAAAGTTGGAATAACTGCTTTAATATGCGGTTTGAACGAATATGTAAATCTATAAGCTTTGTGGAGGATATCATTAGAAACAGTAAAGCAAATTGGTTTACTTTATTGTTTATGGTTATATTTTCTTTCTTTTTATTTATCCCCTTACCTTTTTATCTTTTGGTGAAAGATTCGGAGCCAGCGACCCGTATAAATACCGCTTCTGGCTTGCTCAGTATGTAGTATTTGTTTATAGTAAGTCCAAGCGTTGATGTTTTTCTTAAATAAAACACACATTTTCTGACTGAAGATCGGAAATCTTTATTGTATCTAAAAGTTTGACTTTTGGCAATGATATGTGGAACACAATATCGTTCCTGCGATCACCACGACTTCGTATACAGACAATCATCCGGAAGTCAGAATTTTCAATAAGTTTTCGCAATAAAAGTGGATCAATGGCATCTATGACAACTTAAATGTTGTCTTTCAGGTGCTGAAATTTTGCGATTTAGTGGGGTACACTTTACTTTATAAATACCCCAAAAGAAAGTAATCCACACGAGTTAGATGGTACCATTTTGGAGGCCAATTGATCTCGTCATTCCTGGAAACGAAGTGATCATGGAACTTTCAGCGCAATAAAGCGGTTGTTTCACGACTTGTGTGGGACGTGGCACCATCGTGTTGAAACCATAGCTGACTGACATTCATTTCATTCAATTTAGGCAATCAAAATTTCCTTAGCATATTACGGTAACACTGGGAATTGACGGTAGAAGTGGCTTTGTCAGCATTTTCAAAAAAGTACGCTCCAATGATACCATTGGCTCATAGACCGCACAAAATAATCAGTGATAGTTGGGTGCACTGGTTGCTCCTGCGTTACGGAAGGGTGTTTCGAGCCCCAAGTTCGACAATTTTGCTTGTTCACATAGCCAACGAGATGAAGATGTGCTTCGCCGCTGAAGATTTTTTATGGAGAACCATTTTACCTCTTTCCAGCACCCAGTTAACGAATATGCGACGCTGTAAATAGCTAAATATAAAATAGCTAAATAGTTAATTAGATTTTGAAAGCGTGTTAATGAAGATTTTAAGCTATAATCCTTTGCATAGTGCCATAGGAGACGTCAAGTTGCTGCAAACGATGACGAATTGACCTGCTTGGTTGTTTACACATATTTTCAGTCACGACGGCAGTGCTTTTGCTTGAACGGGCTGGATACTCCCTACGACCTACATAAGTTTCCTTTTTGACTGAACCATTATTCTCGCAGTGAGTTTGGATAATTTTTACGCGTTGGTCATTTGTAAAAGACTCCGTGACTAAAACTACCATAGTCTATGCTTAACATATACGGATGCAAAATGTTAAGATTTTGTTTAACCCCTTGCACTACGCCGAAATTCACAATCAGCCGTGCCAAACTCGGGCGCCTGAGTGGTCCCGAAAGAGTCGAAGCGGCGAAGACTGAGTGTCGGAACTTTGAACACATCTTACGACCATTCTTACGACTGACAATGAGTGCGAGATAGGCGTGCTCGTGTTGACTTCACGCGGTGGTGCTCTTGTAAAATTCAAAAGACAACAAGATACAAGATAAAATACCCAATCATTCAAGAAAAGGAAAGAAGAGATAAGACCTCATTCAGGCGTTCCTGGTGGCCCGAGATTAAGACCACGAGCACGGCTCGTGATATTCATGTTTGGCCCGAAATGTCGATTACGAGCCTGACTCGTGATATCCACGTTTGCCGTGAAATCGAACAACGAGCCTGACTCGTGATATTCAAGTTTGTCCTAAAATTTTCATCACGAGTCAGACTCGTGAAAATAGTGCAAGGGGTTAAAAGAACTCTGAAATACAAGTTGCGCTCATCTGCATTATAGATGTTCTCTGGTTTATATCTCAATATCATTCCTGGCAACTTTCCTAAAGATTGATCAAGACATTCTTGATTAACGTCCGCTGACGATCCTCATATACAAGGATTTGAAAAGAAAAAGCAGAAGAAAAGTAATTATGAGATCGAAACTATAACACAGTTTTCCTTGACCAAAAAAGAGGAAAAACCACCGCCATATCTAACGAAGCAGAACTATCAAAACCTCGCGATCTAACCCCATTTCTTCCCTCGATCTCCGTCTCGTCCTCTTAAATCCCGCAAATCGGATCGTGACGGTCGAGAAGGCGCTCTTCGTCTTTTTCCCCTCCCCGCGCGCGTAACGGCAGTCTTTCTTTTTCGCCCGGTAAGTGTTTCTAACGGTAGGAGGTGATCAACCCCTGCGCGTCGCCGTCTAGAAAAAGGGGGTCGCAGAAACCAGATTTCGCCGCGTCCGCCGGACCGCTCCGTCGTCTCGCCCCGTCTGAAACGTCTGAAAAGGAATCCATCCCTGACCCGAGAATCGCACAATGGCGCAATCACAATGAATTTCGTAAACTTTTCACACAAAAGGGAAGAAAAAAGGGACACCGAGGGAGCGAGAGAAAGTCTAGCCTGAAGGGGTATTGCGGGGTGAGTCCCTCTCAACGTTCCTTCGAAGTTTTCTTTTCGAATAATCCGACGCGTAAAGGTATACCTGCGTGTGTATTTATGGGGCGTTCCGGACGTCCGTCGTCGTTGCGAAAGAAGTTACGTACATACATGGATGGTTAATTTAAGCAAACTATGTCTACTGTAAGCTTTATAAACAATATGATAGTTTAAATAGAAAACTAGTTTCACAATATACTTGAGAGAGTTACAATTAGAAAGACAGTTCAAATGTTAAGTTTTTAAAGCCAGGGAAAGGTATCAAGGTCAAAGTGTGTTAAACTGTCAAACTACCAAGAAGGCCAAGGCACGGAATGGACGAAAAAGATAAGAAAAAGTGATGGAAAAAGGGACATAGAACTGGATAAATCAAATTATTAACCTGAAACAAGACGTAATGGGAAATAATTCGTGCAAGAGGAGCTGGAGCATATATATTCTAATGCATATTCAAACATAACAGCAAAACAGTAAACAAAATTTTGATGTCCAAGGAAATGTAAGAATCGAGCAGTATCTTTCCTATCGATGCCCACACCGAAAAAAAAATAATCCCGAAAACCAATGTAAGAGATTCTCAAGAAACGATAATAAAGAAGAAATTGAGAAAATTACAGCAATGTTACCAAAAACTGATATTAAGGCATTTTCCGATGAATATAAAAGTGACAGTCATCCTTAGGTACGTGTCCCTCTAAATCTGTTACGCTTATCATTGAATATTCTCTATTCCGTCTTAATTCCTCTAATGAACCGTAAAATATTTTCTGGTTTTCTTTAACAAATTTCATTTATCGTTTTCTTCGAAATTTTCCCATTCTTCTCTTTTGGCTTCCCCAACAGCTTTAGAGAAAGTTCTGAAATTGACTTTGCAGTGTTCCTAAAGCTGACATTAAGGCATCTTCAGAGAAATATAAATGTTAGTCATCGTTAGATACGAGTCCCTCTTCTTGTTACGTTTAACATTAACATCTCTTTTCCGTCTTCATTGCTTTAATGTAGCTTAAATATTTTCTGTTTTTTTATAAAAAAATTCATTTATCGTTTTCTTCGAAATTTTCCCATGTTTCTCTTCTTCATTCTCCAATAGCTTTAGAGAAAGATGTGAAATGGCTCCAGTAATGTTTCTAAAGCTGATATTAAGGCATCCTCAGAGAAATATAGTTATAGTCATCGTTAGATGCGTGTCCCTCTTTCTTTTTTACGTTTATCATTGAATATTCTCCGTAAAATATTTTCTGTTTTTCTTTAAAAACAATATTTATCGTTTTCTTCGAAATTTTCCCATGTGTCTTTTTCGCTATCCCAACAGCTTTATGGGAGCCCACACCGAACCAAAAAATGCCCAGTACCAACATTAAAGATTCTCACGAATCGATAATAAGGAAGAAACTGAGAAAATTACAAAAAGTTCTGAAATGGGCTCCGCAATATTGCTAAAAGCTGATATTAAGGCATTTTCAGAGAAATATAAAAGTTCAGTCATGGTTAGATACATGTCTCTCTTTGTCTTTTACGTTTATCATTGAATATCCTCTTTTTCGTCTGTTTTTCTTTAAAGAAATTTATTTATTGTTTTCGTCGAAATTTTTCCATGTTTCTCTTTTCGCTTCTCCAACATCTTTAGAGAAAGTTCTGAAATTAACTCCGCCATGTTTTTAAAACTGATATTAAGGCATCTTTAGAGAAATATAAAAGTTACTATCATCGTTAGATATGTTTTCCTGTTTGTCTTTTACGTTGATCATAGAAAACTCTCCTTTTCGTCTTCATTGCTTTAATGTAGCGTAAAATATTTTCTAATTTTCTTTAAAAATTTCATTTATCGTTATCTTCGAAATTTTCCTATGTTTCTCTTGTCGCTTCCCCAACAGCTTTATGGGTGCTTACGCCGAAAAAACAAATGATGCCCAATACCCACATGAAAGATTTTCAAGAAACGATAATAAGGAAGAAATTGAGAAAATTATAGAAAGTTTTGATATGGACAAAGTTTCTAAAAACTGATATTAAGGCATTTTCAGAGAAATATAAAAGTTACGGTCATCGTTAGATATGTATCCCTCTTCGTCTTACGCTTACTATTGAATTCTCTCTTTTCCATCTCAATTGGTTTAATGTACTGTAAGATACTTACCGGTTTTCTTTTAAAAAATTTTATTTATGGTTTTCGTCGAAGTTTTCCCATGTTTCTCTCTTCGTTTCTTCAACAGTTTTAGGGAAAGTTCTGAAATGAACTCCGCAATGTTCCTAAAGCTGATAATAAGGCATCTTCACGGAAATATATCTAAGTCATCGTTAGATACGTGTGTCTCTTTCCCGTTTACGTTTAACATTGAATTCTCCATTTTCCGTCTCAAATGCTTTAATGTACCGTAAAATATTATAGTTTTCCTTAAAGAATTTCATTTAACCTCTTCGCCGAAGTTTTTCCAAGTTTCTCTTTTCGCTTTTCCAACCGCTTTAGAGAAAGAAGGACTGAGCAAAGTTTCTAATAACTGATATTAAGGCATCTATAGTAAAATATTGTCAGGTTTTCTTTAAAAAATTCGTTGATAGTTGTCTTCGAAATTTTTTCATGTTCCTCTTTTTACTTCTGCAACAGCTTTACAGAAAATTCTGAAAAAGATTCGGCAATGTCTCTAATAACTGATATTAAAGCATCTACAGCAAAATACTTTCAGGTCTTCTTTAAAAATTTCATTTATAGTTTTCTTCGAAATTTTCCCATGTTTCTCTTTTTGCTTCTGCAATAGCTTTACCCAAAGTTCTGAATAGGGCTCAACAACGTTACCAATATTTGATATTAAGGCATTTACAGTAAAATACTTTCAGGTTTCTTTAAAAAATTTCATTTATAGTTTTCTTCGAAATTTTCCCATGTTCCTCTTTTTGCTTCTGCAATAGCTTTACCGAAAGTTCTGAATAGGGCTCAACAATGTTACCAATAATTGATATTAAGGCATTTACAGTAAAATACTTTCAGGTTTCTTTAAAAATTTCATTTATAGTTTTCTTCGAAATTTTCTCATGTTCCTTTTTTTGCTTCTGCAACGGCTTTACAGAAAGTTCTGAAAAGGATCCAGCAATGTTTCTAATAATTGTTATTAAGGCATCTACAGCAAAATACTTTCAAGTCTTCTTTAAAAATTACATTTAACGTTTTCGTCGAAGTTTTTCCAAGTTTCTGTTTTCGCTTCTGCAACAGCTTTACAGAAAGTTTCAGATTATCTTTAAAAATTTAATTTGTAGCTTTCTTCGAAATTTTCCCATGTTCCTCTTTTTGCTTCTCCAATAGCATTAGAGAAAGTTCTGGAATTGACTCAGCAATGTTCCTCAAGGCATCTTCAAAGAAGTATAAAAGTTACAGTCAGCGTTACATTCCCAAATATTGGTTGACCTATACATTTTTTTCTCTTTATTGGGCGAAATATATTGGTATTTAGTAGACCACGTTTCTTTTAATATTGTTTGCCTCATCCCACATACCAGACTTAATAACTTCACCTCTGGTTCCCTACGAATAATTGCTAACTAAACAATCCCTTAATATCTGAGCTAATGGTACGTGCCCATGCAACATTTTTACGATTATTAGAGCACACGTCACGGCAATAAAATGCCCATACTTCATCCAAGCCCAATTACTCTTCGACACACCAAAAATACACACAGACATTGCATAGTCGCGCATCAATGAGTAAACGGGGAGGAAATGGACGGTGTTTTATTGGCGCATTTGGTGTAAAGTTCACTTTGAAAGTCAGGTGACATGAGTCAAGCACGACTCCGGGGTTTAAACCCTCGCACATTACCGACATGCCTATGAGTAGATACGTCCGCATTTCGTATAATACGTACACGCAGACGCGATTCCGGATCCAGATGCATGTATGTAGGTACATAATATATAAAATTTTTAGTCACCTTTTCATTGATAATCGTCCAGCTGTGCGCGTTTTCGGACCGCATTAACCGGGTCCTGCACACACATACGCGTAGGTCCGGTTTGTACGGTTCGAAACGCAGATCAGATTTCGACTTTTCCAGTTTTTCCGCACCACGTGCGCCTTCGAAGGGCCGACCCCGAGCTAACTAGATGGTGAACGAAGTGCCGATCAAATCGACGACAATCGACGAAATGCAAATCGCCTTCGTTTTGTTATTTTAAAACGTACGCGTCGTGCGTGTGCGACTTATTGTCCGGCATATTTCATAATCCTCGGTTAATAGTCCGAATCGTCGGTCGAATTGTATGGAAAATCGTCTACGCGTTCACTGCGAAATCGCCGTTGCGTGAGATTCGAAAATCGCCGTTTTTTAATGACCTTTCTCGTCCGATGGGGTAATGAGGCTCCCGTTTCGGATAAATTTCGACGAATTGAATTGTTAAATCGGGCCGAAATGGAAACTAGTTCGTGTCGTGCCGGCCTAGATAGAAAAATTCGCTGCGTAGTTGAAAACAGGAATGTAGTCCTTAAAAAAGTAGTTCGCAACTTATACATATATATTAGAGTGCTAGAAACAGTCGACACAACTCAACATACAGGGCGCGGCAGAATTAATTACAGGATTTAAAATTGAAAAATATCTAATTTATTTTTAGGTTGAAAAAATAATGTGTACACAATTAGAAAGGTCATAAAAAATACATCATCAAGATGGGCTTCATCGTTCAGCAAACAAGTTTCTGCATTTGTACTGGAATCTGTCGAATAGCAGTCGTGGTTGATTCTTTTAAATCGTCTATGCTGTGAGGTTGATTCTAGTTGACTTTATGTTTCAATACCCCCACAAGAATCAGGTGAACGTGGAGACGAATTTACGTCACCATTACGAGATATGACATTTTCTGACATCAGTTTTGCATTGAGGGTCTTACCGTGTGTGATGCCACATCATCCCGTTCAAACTGTAACGAGCGTAAATCAGCGTCGTGTTGTCTTAGTATTGGTAAAAGAATATCATCCAGCTTAATCATCAATCACAAAATGCATAGACACTACTCTGGTCCGAAAATCACAAATGGACTCACTCCACACCGAACTGTTACCCTTTTCGCTCACTAGGAGATTGATGCTGTAAGCGCGGGTTTTCTGAAATTTTGCATTGCATTGCTTGAAGTACGATGGAGCCCAATATTATTGTTGTAATTTGTAAAACGTAGTAAAATGCTTTTGCATGGCCTCTCTAATTATGTAGACATGATTATTTAAATCTAACAATAAATTACAATATTTTTCCATTTTGAATCGTCTAATCGATTCTACCGCATACCGCATATCGTTGAGTCCACAGTTTGTAATTCTCTAACATGCGAGTTGCGAAGTACTTACAATTCTTCCGCACCCTGTATAATGCACGGATAATGAATAGAAAGTAGTGGTTTCATTCTAGACGTATGTATTTCATGGAAAATATTTTGTATAAAACTAATTAATTTATCACTTAGAACCGTCTTTTTGCCATTTTGAGGTTTGAGGATATCTCGAAATCGTGACGTGCTAGAGCAATTCTGCAGTCGGATTTGGATTCGGAACAAAAGAAAGTCCAATTTTGTTGAAGTGTGTAATCAATATCGTAAGCCTGTCCTTTCTTAGAAATTAATATCACAAAATATTTTGTTAAGATCAGGTTCGTTTTGTTAAGATTGTCCTTCGGAGACGACGATTTTATCATTTAATTGGGAATCATTTCTTATCAAATTTTGCGAAGCTGATATTTACAAAAATACATATTTTGTTGGAAATGTTACAAAATATTTTGTTAGAACTCGATTTGATACAGTACTTTTCCCGGAACCAATGATTATGATTAAGTAAAATATTTTGCAATTCTTCAATCATTCCAAAACTGAATTTTTGTCAGTTTCCACGTATATAGCTATGAATTATTCAGGAAATTTCGAAACGATGTCACAGTGTTAACGATTCTAACGCCACGAATTAATTAACACGACACAGTTATATACTAGTCTCGAACAAAGAATTCAATTAGAAAAATTACCTCGTCACTTTGTTATCGCGGCAAATTCTTGTCGTCGAAGTTGGGTAATGTTAAGAACGCGTTGTTTTTACGAACGAATAAGCGCATTAAATTTATGTCAAGATTTTGGCTCTGTAAGGTCTTCGAGTGTGTCAAGCAGATTTTTCTAAATTACTCCTTTTTATTCGAAAGAAATATATGATTAATTTTAAGAATTCGTTGTTTTTACAAGCGAATAGACGCATTAAATGTGTGTATAGATTTTGGCTCTGCAAAGTCTTTAAATGTGTCAAGCAGATTTGTCTAAATTTTTCCTTTTTATTCGAAAGAAAGATGGAAAATCGTAATATCATTTTTTTGTAAAGTTGAAAATTGAAAAGATATTCGTTGCTACGTTCATTTTCGGCATTTTCCATCTTTTCGCGCAATTTTGCAGAATTCTGGAAATTTTCCCTAAAGTACTCTAGAACTATGTATTTCATATCTACCAGAAACTCTGATGAATTATTATATTGTCACAAACTCGGTTGGCAACTTCACCGGGCTGATATGGTAAGGATAAAAACCGTCTTACTCGAGACAAGAAGCAAGGGTAGATCGATACCATCAATTGGTTGCATCTTTAGCAAGATAACGATATTACGCTATCTAAAATTGCCACTCTCTACGCTTGACGAAGACGACTACCAGAAACCCTAAATCTAAGGAATTATAGTACTAAATGTGCCAATTCAATATCGTAAAGATAATATCCCTCACGCAATCCGAATCCAACCCTCCCGACTTCGATCCATCGCCGTACAAAAACCCATATTCTTCGATTAGCCATCTTTGTCGCTTTTTTCCTCCTCCCGATCGGTCACGGAGGGTAATAACTCTCTAAGGACATTACACGTCTGGTCGCCGAGGGGTTACGTACGCGCACAATAAGGGCATGCACCCCTCGATTTGGCTACCAACACCTGGCGAAGGACCCGTGCTTCGACTTCTTATCGGGCGCAAGATGCTGCTGTACTTTTGCCTTCGAGCTTCGTGAACAATACCGTCTGACGAGAGAGATCCGGGGAGCGTGCGTCTGACTTTCTTCGGATAGTTTATCACCCCCACCGTGCGCCGGTCTCAACGGTGCACGCGTTTGATCCGATTTTCATTTCTTCGTTCCTTCGCACGTTCCCGTCGGACGGACATCTGCCGTCTTCGAAGAATAATTGGGAGACTTGCAGCTTGTTGCTTATACAAACATCGGGACATCGTTTCGGATCCGGTCAATACGTCTTAATGTTTGTACAGTAGCTGGGAAGTCGCGTGATATATCTCTTCGACTACAAATACTGTCATGCAGGCAAGGTGACACCGGCTAATTGTCGGAATTGAATAAAGAGAAAGTCGCGTATAATTGATTGGTGTTGATGTTGCGGGAAAGGATAAAGTGAAGGATTTTCAATTAGTGTGATGACAGGATGTTTCCTTCTAGAGATATGTTAAGTTTTGTTGCTCCCAACAAAATATGTTGTATGAAATAATTCATTGATGCGGGAATCACTCCATAACGAATAACTTATGATAAATCAAAAAGATTTTGTAAGTTTCAAAATATTTTGAAATTTACAAAGTCTTTTGTTGATTTATTATAAGTTATGTTGGATAAAATCTGTTTTCGATAAAATGCACTGTATAAAATTTGTTCCAGCAAAATATTTTGTACAACATTCCTGTTCAACAAAATATTTACTTTCTTCCAGTAAATTATAATTAAAAATTTTCTGCGCACAATTCATTTCCTTCAACATATATTTGGGTCGACAGTCTGTTACTAGTACTTCGTGTAAATATCGACTTGTTGTGAAAAACTATTTCCGATGTTTTCGGAAAAATATTTTGTGTACACTTGGTTTTAAACAAAATATTTTGCTTAATAACGTTCGTAAAATATGTTTCGCGATTCTATTAAGTACCATTAAGACCATTTGCCTAGAATTTATTTACAGCTAAATTTTTCTGATGTCTTTTGCAAGTTTGGTCTTCCCTACAAACTGTTTTGTTCTCAAAAAGAAATATTTTATAGAAGATGAATGAAAATATTGTCACATTTGGTTTCAACAAAATATTTTGTATTTAAGTTGTGTATTGTGCTCTCACTGAATATAGGGGTAATTATCTGAAGGCAACAAAATATTTTGTTGGAGAAAGATGTTGTGCAAAATACTTTGTGGAAATCGAATTCAACAAACAGTACTTTGTTGAAAGCACACAAATATTTTGTGCAGAACAGACTTGACACAAAACATTTTGTTAAAAACAGCTTAGATACAAAATATTTTGTTAGAAACAGCTTAGATACAAAATATTTTGTATCTAAGCTGTTTCTAACAAAATATTTTGTGTCAAATCTGTTCTGCACAAAATGTTTGTGTGTTTTCAACAAAGTACTGTTTGTTGAATTCGATTTCCACAAAGTATTTTGCACAACATCTTTCTTCAACAAAATATTTTGTTACCTTCAGATAATTACCTCTATATTCAGTGATAGCACAATACACGGAAGGTAGGCTTACAAATAAATAGAGATTTTTTAATCACGTTCATTTTTTCAAAATATTTCCTTCCTATCTCAATGCATTCGGACCAATAGTGATCTGATGGGCAACTAGTGAAGGCGCCCTTGAAATTTTATGGTTCAGTGTCAACAGAAATGTGTTATGCCTCACAAAAGTATGTAACTGTAAAACCAAAGTGAGCTAATCATTTTCTTAAAGCACTAAACATACAAGGTTCCCCTCTCCTCACTGTGATTGTGTGTGGGGCGAAACAAAATTTTTTTATTCATTCTATTACATCTGTCGTAAATGACTCTTAAATTATTCTTAACATGTCAAGTGGCAAGCGTGTCTAATGTCTAGACGTTGCTTCTACAAACATGTGAAGGAAAGAAAAAGTACGTGTTAAAGGTTGCACTCTGGTTTGAGTAAGTTTTTCTTATTTACAAGTACTGTTATCTGCCTGATTTTGGTTTAATAAATCGCGAAAAAACGCTTCTCTATTATCCAGCTTCTCAAAAAATTAAAATGATAAATGCACCTTACGAAAGCCGATATTATTTAATTTTAATAGACTGATCAAGGCAGAGTATTGAATGGACACGCTATCACGATTTGGAAGATTTGTATTTTTAAGTATGCGTATCGCTTCATACCCATCTAACATGGGTTATCAATTTTAAATTTTCCATTTTTTGTCGTGCCCCGTCGTGCATGTGCTTCGTGATAGTCGACGAATCTATCCTACCATAACGCTAATGGTTAGTACTTTAAGGAAATAATTCGCTCATTTCGGTTTGATGATTTTGATAATGCTTGTCTTGTGCTAGCGAAGCACGTGTCACCGAATTTTATTATTAAACATTTCGTGAGGAGTTTTCAGATGTGATATAGTGTTAGTTGGTAGGTTAAAAATTTCATTCTTTTTACCTAAGCATAAAAGTTGCTTGTTTTACGTGCCTTAGCAGATAAAATGAAAAATTGTTTGCATTGATTTTGAAGTAAAGGTCTCTTTCATTTTGTTGTTTTTCTTTTTTTTTTTTGGAACCGTGAAAATGTTTCCAATATATAACGATTTTATCTCTAACAGTTGCGCGCTTTTTTATTTCATTCCTTAATTAAATTTTCATGTTGATCATTTTCCGCGCATTGTCTAAAAACTAAAAAAAAGTTTTTTTTTAATTTGAGCATAAATCGATTTGAGATTGAAAGTTTGAAAAATGTAGGTACAACTTTTATTTCCCTCAAGTAGCTAGAATGCCGAACCGCAGGGTTTCGGTTACTTTTGATGTGAAGTGTATTGCTCCTTGTGAAACTTAGCGAAATTCAAAAAATAATTTCGATTTTCTGTGGTAGTAAGAAAATATTTGTTCTTAGGAATTCTGTTTTTATTTTGTTTGAACTTTCTCCTGTTCTATTTGGATGCATACGTTGGGAAAAGAATACGACTATAGGTCGGTGAAAAATAGAAATAAACTTTACAGAATATATTTTAATGGTCAGAAAATCCTTGTATGGATTCATTTCTTCTATAATGGTCTAAAAATAAAAATATTAAAAAAAAATGTATATTTTGTGACTTTACACACTGTAATACATTAAGTAGAATAGGTTTGTAGTTTTCATTCATCTCCTAGAGTGGTTAAGTTAGTTTAGAAGATAAGTATCTGTCATATCACGAAGGATAATTGACATATCTACTCAATGTGAAATGAACGCCTTCTTAACCTTCCTATACTCACGCATACGGTTTGTGAATCCGACTTATATAGTATAGTATACGTGTTTCATATTTTAACGTGACTATAGGAAGGTTAAAAGGAGTTTCTAATTTGATGACCACCTACTGCACACATGCATATCAAAATCAAGGGGAAAATTTCGAAATATCTACATCTAGTCTTAATTTGAATTTACCGCGTTTACATTCGCGTATGATCGGACGCGATCGGGTCTACTCGAATGATTTGAACGGGAATAAACAAGAAGTTTGGGACACCCTTCGAATTCCGTACGTCTAACAAGGGGAACACCAGGGTTGTCCGACACGGATTTTGATGAGTCTTATATATATTATAGGGAGACCTCCCCTGAGTACCTAGGTACGAGCTTTTGTCTTAACGCGTCCTAGTTGTTGAGAAAATCGTCGAAAAAGATGTTGAAGTTTCCCATTTAGCCTCTTATACCGTTAATTCTAAGTGATATTCAAGCAAGCTCCGTAGCGCATAGGATAAGATCTAGGGCTATAACGCAGGGAGATGTGTGTTCAAACCTTGCCTGTGCACTTTTTTTTTCATTCTCTTTTTGCACAATATTAACAAATCTATTTCATTTCTCGTAAAATTATTCAAAAATAATACTTTTCGCCATGGTAATTTTCCGAATATTTGAAATGGTGATTTCATTAATTAAAAAAAAATTAGAAGCAAATCTGCGTTATGGTATGTATTTTGAGTTTCAAGGTACTACAGTTACTCAGGGAGGTCCCTCTATAATATATATAATACCCATCAAAATCCGTGTCGGACAATCCTGGTGTTCCCCTTGTAAGTACGCTTTTTTCTCCGGTTCTTTTTCCACGTTTCTGGAAGCTGTAGTAAAATCAAATTCGGATGAAACTATCACTATCACAAATTTTAAATTACAAAATTGTGTTCTTCTCTTGTCATCCGTATACGTACGTTTCACGGTTATACCGATCATCAGTACGGCGGCGTTGCAAGAGCTGTAAGTTTGTGTACAAATTTTATGTATATATAGACTGAATATTGATGTTCGTACATAGTCACAAATTTTGTACTATTTTGGACCAAACGTACTTGGTAAATATGTTTTCAAAAACATAACGACGGGAATTATGTTAGAATTATCGAAACCAATAGATATAAATGGAATTTAGAACGGCAATACTTCTGCGCGTCTGTGTGTTATCGAAAAGTAATAGAGATATCCTCCAATTCTCATCGTCCAAAGTCTTCACGATATTTGCAATGCCGCGGTTGAAAGATCAGATTTAATGGGATATTAAGACGGTAATGTGGATATTACGAATTACTACTACATATTCTAAATAGTTTGGATTATTTAGATGTTTGCTCCGCCGATGTGTACAGGACTTACTCATTTTCTTAATTTATTTATTTTTTTCCCGAACAGTATCGATATTCTTACAGGAAGCAGCCGTTCGTCTAATAGACCCCATATCGATTATTACGTATAAAATATACGTAGTACAACTACATCTAATTCACATCTGCTTCTGAATCAACAATGCTTTTATTGGACAGATACCGGCAGCTACGCACATGCAGAATATAAGAAATTGTCCCTTTTCGTTCGCATTTTCCATTCTTGCGTCTTAGATTCTATAGAAAACGCTTCGAGCGTGCTTAATGCTCACATAATCCCAAACTGTATTGTATTCCTGAAATTGTATTTTACAATCTCGTCCGCTCTGCCTTCAAGATGTGTACGCGTAGAAAAAAGGGGTAACTTTTTTATTAACCCTTTCTTCGATATTCCTTCGATATATATAGAACGGATAAAAAGATAAAATATGAGTGTATAGGGTGGTGGTATCTTCTTTCAGCGAAGCGAAAACTTAAAGATATGCAACGAGAAATCCCGATATTTTTCCCTATCCCATTATTCACGAGTGCGTGCGAATCGTTGTCTCCACATTTTATTCTAACGACGTATCCATACATAAATTTCGCCAGCCCATATTCAAGTCCATTAGCACGAGATACGCTCGAGATTAAGTACCGTTCGTTTTAAATGGATTATGTTATTATAAGGGCACGGAGTTAAATTACAATACCGCCGAGTAATGCTAACTCCTTTATCCAGGTGTATAAGTGTTACAATGTAGTAGCTTCGTCCGCCGCGGTTCAACCCCCTTTTCTCGGCCCTCCGTCTGTTTTATTAATTTCGTTTTTATTGGCGGTCATTATTCTAGTTTTCCTCTCCCGCTCGCCGATTCTCTCCTCCTCTTCTCCTCAGACTGCTGCTGCTTCTTCTTCTGTTTATTCATGATAAGGTGAAGAAACTGGAAACATATGTCAAGTAGTGCATCGACATGCAGCGGCCTGCAAGGCAGGTGGTAGATCGTAATTTTTATACGCGCTATATACCTAGTACATATGTATACTATGTACTAATGCGTTACATAACTGATCCCCCTCGAAAGAAACCTGTTGTACTTCTATGACGTTGAGGTAACTTTGTTTTTCCCCCTCGGAGTATCTAATAGTTTTTCGTATTATTCTTAATTTGAGGGGTTGTTTGTTCTTTTTTTTTAAATTTTTTCGTTCCCGTCCAGTTTCCTTTCAATGCTGTGTGATTCGGACTCGGGGTGTATGGAAACTGTGAATACGACTAAATGGTATGTTATTATAAGCGTCATTGTGACTCCCTTCGGCGCGTACATCGAAAAGAAATTAGAAATATGCTAACGACCGTCGCGGTCGATACGTATGTATGTACATGTGCGTTAGGAATCGACCCCGTTTCAGATTTAATTTGAAAAAATCGCATGGGAAATCTTACCTTAGAACGATATTACTTCGAAGTTGTAGCGAATATTGACGATTTCAAGTTTTTGTTCGATAATAACTAAGGTCTAACGAAGTAATAATAATGAGCTTTATTGATCAGAACACATGTATAGATGTAAGTAAATATACATTTTTACAATAAATCTTACCATAATTTTTTTTACAATAAACGCTTTTTCTTTTTCCAATCATAACATATGACCAACAGGCGTAGGATTCAGACAAATTCTGCTATTCTTCCTAAACCTAAATAATATGCAATATACAGTGTGTCCCAGGATTGACGTTACAAGAGGTGTGATGGACTGAAAATTTTTGAATTTTATTTTAAAATTGTAGAATTAAGTCCTGCTTGGCGTGAATAGAATTTTAAGAATATTTTCAGTTTTTAAAAAACAAGTTGACCTTGACGGTGAAACGAAAACTATTTTCTTTTCAGGTAACCTACCCTTTTGTTCATGATACTCCAAAATGTTACTAACAAAAGTTGTGCAGAATGAAATATCATGGCTCTATGCAAAATTTCAGAAATATTTACGTATTTTTTAGATTGAACAAAATAAATTGTTCGTAACAGTTTCAGAGATTTCAGACATCGCATAGAAAAGTGTGTACAAAATGGCGGTAGTTACATGGAATAAATAATTTATTATTACATTATGTACAACAATGTTATTACGTTTTGTAAATTTAATTTTTGAGTAAATACTACATACAATTTATTTTGTTCAATCTAAAAAATGACGGTTTAGTCAAAGTACGTAAATATTTCTGAAATTTTGCATAGAGCCATAATTTTTCATTCTGTACAACTTCTTTTAGTAACATTTTGACGTATCATGAACAAAAAGGGTAGGTTACCTGAAAAGAAAATAGTTTTCGCTTCACCGTCAAGGTCAACTTGTTTTTCAACAACTGAAAATATTCTTAAAATTCTATTCACGCCAAGCAGGGCTTAATTCTACAATCTTAAAATAAAATTCAAAAATTTTCAGTTCATCACACCTATTGTAACGTCAATCCTGACACACACTGTATATGTTTATATATGTAATTAGAGAACTTCTTTCACCATTCGCAGACGCGTTTCGCGGTTATACCGCTCATCAGTGCGATTTTGTGAGAAGTAGTTTTCATATCTTGATCAGCACTATATCTGCCAGTTTATGCAATGTTTGTGCATATGAGAATTTTAATTAAGAAATACTGGGGAATTTCTTCATTGAAATTCTCATGCAAAATATATTTATATTTACACAAAAATGAGATAAAAGAATGAAAAAAAAAGCAATAAGAAAAAAAAAAATTAAGAAAGGGAAAACAACCAGAAACTGAGACTGCAGTGGAAACTTGCGCAATTCCCGCGTAAACCTCAGCAACAATATATCATTGTAAACATCATAAATAAACGAAAAACTAACTAGGTACGGGTTTTTTTTTTATAAAGATATTTCATATACAGTAGAACGTCGATAATCCGAACGTCTGCTATCTGAATGGTCGCAAATGACTTCGCCTAAAAAACATTTTGAACAATCATGAAATTCTGACTGTTGCAACAGATGGTGAAGCAGCTGTAGATGAAGATGATTACGTGGCTCGAAACCACGATGAAGAAATCCCTAGGGCTATTCACGCTGAAGCGTTCAATGCTCTAGAGACGATTATAAATTGTCTGAAAGAAATGCCCAAGTGTAAGGCAACACAACTTGCCTGCTTACGATAAGTTAGAGACTTGACTGCAAAGAAACGAAGCTCCGTAAAAAATTAGAAAAAATCAAAGACTTTTAAATCTCTCCAGAATTA
This sequence comes from Chrysina gloriosa, assembly GCA_038088585.1. NCBI lineage: Eukaryota > Metazoa > Arthropoda > Insecta > Coleoptera > Scarabaeidae > Chrysina > Chrysina gloriosa. The sequence continues at coordinate 8,422,071 of CM076090.1, read as the reverse complement.
TTTGTAGAATCCATGCCTATTGAAATCGTTCAAATTAATACAGTGCATATTTAGTTCAAATGAGTTTAGATGTCGTTTTGGGTTAAAAAATCCGAACGAAACGATAATCCGAACAGGGCTAAAAATTAAGCAATTCGGATTATCGACGCTTTACTGTATTGTCTGTACTGTCAGAACCTAGATAAAAAAATAGCATCATAAAGCAGCCTATTTATGCATAACATTACATGTACAATATAATATGTATCATTGAAGATGTTTGTATTATATACAACCTAAAACTACTTTCAGCTATTTTTCTACATATGTAGATTGAGATCTTTATCATGGCGATGAACCATTTTTTAATGCCCTGCTGTTCAGTAAGAACCTTGTGAAATTTGAGGAAAAGGGGCACTCAGTTCTGTGATTGTGAATCGTCCGTCACAACAATTGGCTTCCACCCCATTCTTCATCCTAGACATCTTTCTCGAAACATACGGCATCATCTTCTAACCACACTGTCACGCATAACAGAACAAAGTTCACGATGAATCTCATCGGCCTTCATGTTCTGTGCACACAGGAATTGGATAACGGCACGCATTTCACAATCGGCAAGATTTCCAATTGCAGCAGCTATTTTAAACGACCAAAATAGCACGAAAGAATTCCCGAACAATTCTCTCACTAGCACTGCCAGACTCACAATGAATTAGATTACACCCTCCTCTGTCAAGTAGGCGAAAACGGAACTTACTTTACAAATCGCCCTCGTATTTAGACATTTGACAAACTTAACTTATTTTTTAAGAAAATCTGATATATTTGGGTACTTCATTTTTGTATATTTTTTTTTCTGAAAAGGGCACTTTTGAAAGTATGCCCCTCAATACTGTTCAAACGCGACGAAATCTTTCGAAAGTTTTTTTCAACAACCTCTAAGGCATCAGTGTAGCAATTTATAGCTTCATACTCTTCTTCGTCATCATTGTCCCACACAACTTCACTCTATTTTACATCATTCTTAATTTTCGTGTTTTCATCAAAGTTCCGTTCACTGAAGATCCACCCTTGATTCAAATGAATAAAGTTCTTATGTTGACTTTCAGAATCTTGACCAATTTCTATCAAATTTCTCCAAAGCTTTGCTAGGGTTCTTAAAAGAAATCATACTCAGCATCATAGTCAATGTGTACTGCCTTTTTCCTCTTGCCTAACAGATTTTTGATAACTTGTTTTGGCACAGCAGTTTTGAATGGTGTATGGATTTACCTCATCTTCAGGCATTTTTAATAAAATATGGAGCAGACGAAATAGAGTCGAATACCCCATTTATAAAACATTATTGGAATTTGGTTGTCACGTGTTACTCACATCCATCATATAATTTTGACCATGCATAATCACTATCATCAGATTATCTTTCGCTCTATTTTTTTGAATAATTTCTTGAATGGGAAATAAATCAATAACGATGATGATGAAGTCATATCGCACTTGATTCGATTGTCTGCCGATATAAACCATACATTTTCTGAGGACGGAATTATGATACTCTCCGAAACATTACAAAAGATTATTAATACTAATAATAATAATAACTAATAATTAAAAAACATCTTGTTACTTGGCCAAAAATTGTCTTATTTTCTTAAAAATTAGGAGTTGCTTAGTGATCAAATCGATGTGATTATTTCATTTTCACAACTTCTAGCACATTTTCACTACAATATAACACGATACTCCTCACTCGCTCAAATAAAGCAATTTCCGCAATATCTATCTAAATGCTGAAACATCCAGCGATCTATTTTCCCAAAGAAAATTACATCCATAAGCTCGTACATAATTATTTTCGCATCCGGTCTAATCATCTTGTCGCATTAACGTATTATAATAATTATGTTTAGATGAATTTAAACTTCCTTGAACTGAACTTAAACTGAAGATTTTCAATACCGAAGCGACTCTTATTTACAAAGCAATCCATTGCTCTTCTCGTGGAACTTTCAAGAAGAAGCGGTCGTCCTTCGAATAGTCGAGCGTAAATAAGTTTTTCAGAATGCGCGATATTTATAGAAATCGAGTTTATTTATTTATCTACTCGCGTTAGGAAACGTACTTTGGGATAGGATGAATGAAATTCGCGAATTTTTCAATTGTGTTACCGATGCATTAGCTGTTACAACCTACTACACGGTTATGACGTTTGTTTTGTAATGTTTCTACAAAGTCAATAAACATTATTATCATTATTATTATTATGGGACAGGAAAAATAGACGAAAAAGCCTAAGCGGTAACGTTAAAATTAATTTTCGGGTTGTATCTACCACTTGTAAGTCAAAATGAAAGATGAACTATTTTCGAGGGCCAAATTTTATTAACTACGCCTTGGTCAATGTCATAGTCAAAATTTCCTCACTGATTATTGGCATATGCAAATTGTGCTTACTTCGTACGTTTATTAAGTCGTTTATAGAGAGCCCTCTACATTTTATTTTATTAACATGAAAGGTGGTAGAGACAACCTGAAAGATTCATCTTCTTCTTTAGCAGATCCTTAGTGCCCTTTCAGGCGTCGAATTGGGGATCCGGTTCTTGTCTTATCCATTGCTTCCACCCTATCCTGTCTCCTGCAAGTATTTTTAGGTCCTCTAGGGTTTTTCATTTTCTTTCCCATACTCTTTGATCTGGTCCATCCATTTCCCTCTAGGTCTTCTTTTTCTTCAATCCGGAAAGCAAGTATCTAAATAGGTCATAAAAATACATATACATTTAATTAACCGTACCTCAGTTTCAACTTATGCCTAAATTGTGTAACGTAGTTTTCACAACTTGTGGATCAAATTTAAACAAAATTTGTAAGAACAAATATTTTCCTATTATCACACGAAACTCGAAAGTATTACATGGAACATTTGGGGAACCTCCGACTATGTGCGATCAACCAGAATGTTTATTATTTAGACGTAGAAATGTAAACGCTAATAAAATTCGGGCTATATTTGGGTCAAGGTCAAGTGAATCGTGTTCGTTTTATCACGCGGGCGGTAAATCGTATGAGCTTCGAGCATACGATTGAAAAATAAAGGCAAAAGTTTAGAATTTTTAGAAAGAAATGTAAACGCTAGTAAAATTCGGGCCATATGTTACGCAAGATGAAGTGGATATTCGGATAAGAGCTGCTTTTGTCGACTTTTACGGCCGGCTCGTTTGTCTGCCTCTAGCATAGAGTTCAATGACGGATTTCTCAATTTGATTTCGGCAAATCTCCTACGATACATAATTCCGTGCTTCTAAAACAATACTTTTGTTTGCCCATTTTTTTTTCTGAATTTCAATTCTTTTATACTTCATTGGCTTACTTTTACCTCATATAATCTTATAGATAAATTTGGCGCAGTATTTTAATCGTATTTGATGTTCGAATAAGATTGATTCGCTTAAACCGTTGACCGACTTGTAACAGAACATTGTAATGTAACACGAACAGAACTTATTCAGTGGCGAGAAGCTAGCGACAAAACATCGCGTTTCACTATTGAATACTGTGCACGTTGCGAGCACTACATTACAATATTCTACTCAGTCAGCTCAATGATTCGTCATCCTTAAATTGTTATCCGTGGATAGCGCAAGAAAATATTTTAGATCAACGATAATTGGTAAATGTATTCTGTATAGAAGCGAGTATTAAGGCTTTCTTTTAGTTCAATTGAACGCCACTGTTTGCTGAACCCGCAAGAACATTATAGATTCTTCGAGATTGAATGTGCTCTTAACTTATCTTGGTTTTCATTATTTTGTACATTCGTGAAACACGTAGACAATGAAAGATCAATTTTTAGGGTGCCTCTGTTTTCACAATAACGAAAGTCAACTTTTACAAAAAAAAAAAATAGTAATGACACATCTCAATACCCCTACTTACTTAGTGGTCGTTAGTAAAAACGTAAAGTGCGCCCCTCGTAGAAGAAGTTTTTCTCGCTGGAGAAGTGCTCATCCTACTACTTGAACGACTTTAATATCTGTCCTACACCATCCGATTAGTCCATGGAATGTACTAATTCTGATTGGTAAAGAATTAATTAGAACAAAATGAATGAAAATAAAGGTTTTCTAGTTAAGCAACCAGTTTTGACTTTGTCCTGATTGATTGTAATAAACCCATTTGTACCCGCTGTACTCATTTGGGTACAGTTTACCGTACTAAAATGAGGATCGCGGGTACTAATGGGTCAAGCTGGTCGTTCGAAGGGAAAAGTGTGTTTTTGGGGTTTCATATTCCTAAGCTTCCACTGTTTTCACAATGACGAAAGTAGAATTTTACGAAAATGGAAATGCCACAGCTCAATAGCGCCACCTAGTGGTCGTTTGCAAAAATATAAAGCGCCCCCGTATTAAATCGAACAGACGTGGATTTTATCCGAGAAGGGGAAGGTTGAAGAAACAATGGTAATGATGTGAATGGAATGAAGTGTTTTTAGTTGGTTAGCTAACAAGTTTTACTTTTTTCTTTATTTAATAAACGCAGTTAGCGCCAGCTCTCTCTAATCTCACGGGACCGTTGAAACTGTTCGAGGATAAATTGTTAAATGTAAAGTTGTGTTGTCAAAGAATATATCCCTCTTTTATTACAAAAAATAATCCTCAGACCACTCGAACCTTTCGAAGATACAAATGCTCGTCCAGAGACAATAAAAACGGATACTCCACGGAAAAAGTATTCCCACGTATCTATGTATATACAACGTGGTTGCCTTAGATTATTTCTCGCGTCATATGCATCATGATTATCATGAACTAATGGGTAATTCACCTAACGACATATAAAAAACAGAATAATAATCATGACATATGTTCCGGCATCAAAATAAAAAAATTACTTGAGGTTCCTTTCTTCCACGCCAACCGCATTAGACATTACCTCACCACCCTATCTTATCTAGAGTCTTGCAGGTGATAATCGTAGTTCCTTTATATTAATATTAACGACTACGATCAATTTACCGGTCAACACCAACTGTTGAGCGCACCAAATAATAGCCGCCGCCTTCTTGCCGCTTCCGTAACGACGACCTAGTACGTCTTAACGCAACGATCGTCGCAAGTCGTAACAGAAAACCGATCTGTCGTCCTAACGAAACCGACGGCCCGTGACCCACGAAAGACAGCAGGGCCGAAAAGGAGTTTGGAAAGAGCTCGTGCCATCGCCACCCCAAATAGATCGTCTTGTCGCGTGCCCCCGAAGATCCGCTTGATCTACAAGCGAATTTCCGGAAAATGTCTTCGTGCTGTGTTGTGCGAGAAGAGGGCCGAATCAGATAAAGGCCGTGAGGAGGTTGTTAGGCGTTCGTCGTGTTGCTCGCGAGAACGAACGTCTGGCGCGGCGAAGTGGGGAGGCCGGCTTAATAACTCTCCGTTATCTTTAAAGTTCAACGAGGATAAGAATCTACATGGAATGCTATTATTACGTCGTTTCCTGTGGTTCTTCCACGCGTTAGACGGAGTCGAGTTTAATTTGCGTCGCGCAGCGAAAACGCTCGCGGAAGATTTCCCAGCATTTGCGTATAGAAAATAAATAAAATTGATATACGAGGGATAAGTTGATTAATTATTGAGAATGAAAAATACGGTTAATATTTTCGAGGATTTTATTTTAAATACGCTCGAACTATTTCCCTTCAGCGATGATACACTTGGCCGTTCTTTCTATCCGCTGTTTAAAAGCTCCCAACCAATCTTCTTTCGGAATATCTTCAAAATAAGCGTGAACCGTGGTATCAATCTCTTCTTCAGACGAAAATCTTCTACCACGCAAATTTCGTTTAAGCCCAACAAATAGCCAAAACATTGCTAAATCAGGTGACTACGGCGGATGTTCTATTACTTTTATATTTACTTCAGCCAAAAAACTGGAGAGTTTAAACTGCCGTATTGGACGATGCATTGTCATGGTAGAGCATAATTCCCTCTTCTGGAAGTATATTGAATACTTTTCATTTTTCAGTGCACCACTTCGCTGTAACTGTCTGTTGTCCATCTAGCTCAATTGCATTTACAAAGCCCATATATCTGAAGAATACTCCATACATAACCTTTCTCATAGCTCGCTGCTTCTTAGCCTTTGTAAGAGTTTCCCCATCTTTATGAATCCATACACGACTCTTTTGGCGCGTAGGAAGGTCGAAAAAGGGAATATAAGTTTCGTTATCTGTCACTATTCTGGAAAAAGTTGGTGCCCGCCATTATTTAATACATTTGAAGTTCATGGCAAATTCTCACACGCACTGACTTTTGGAAGTCAGAAAAGTGATGCGGCACAGAACGATTTACCACTTTTTAAAAATGCAAATGATCGTATATGTATATGTTTTAACAGCTGAGGATCCAATCTTGAGTTCATGGTCTATTACCGCATAAATGGCTTTATTGTCCTCTTCAATTATCTTTTTAACAGCAGCAATGTTTTTGTCCTTAACCTTCCTATACTCACGTCAAAATGAAAGACGTATACTATAGTATATAAATCGGTCTCACAGACCGTATGCGTGAGTATAGGAAGGTTAACAGCCGTAGGAGGACACCTGTTCCTTTTTGATACCGACCTGAATTCTTCTCGCGTTCAAACTCCCTATACCATCGGTAAATTGTAGCCAAGGAAGGTGCTTGTTCACTAAAAACTGAATCTAGACTCCCTTCGCACTCATAAGCACTTAAATCTCTTTTAAAATCCAAGTAAATTATGATTCCAAAGTGGTCTCTATTTTAAAGAGTTGCTCTAAATAAACACTGTGATTATTTTTCACAGTCTACTAGATTTTCTTATTCTTAATAAATTCAGTGTATCCCTCGTACCAGGGATGTCTTTTTCCGCGGGATCTTCCTAGCAAGCTATATTTTTCAACAAATTTCTTCAACATTTTAAGCTAATTGTTTACATGTTTACTGACTGATATATTATTGAGTATTTTTAAGTGATCTTTTGCATAAAAAATCATGGAATTGACTAAAGCACATTTCTGTAATCTCAATCGTGGCTTAAGGCCATAAGGTACATATTTTCAATATTGCTTAAAGTTTTTTTGTTTGATTGGTTTGTAAACGATTTTGAAAGCTGTATATCGCATCTGTACAAGATGTATGTGTAAGGATAAAATAATATATATTTTTTACAATTTTAAGGGCTTGGACAGGTTTAATCTTTTGTCAATAATAAGTGAAGAACCAGCAGGTTTGCAGGTTTAAAATTTTGAATACCGTATATCTAATACGGTAGTAAGACTTGTCAAAGAGCATTTTTGTAAAATTCTTTGGTATCATTTCCTTCTCTAAGTCCAAAAATGACGGTCAATCAATGGACCTTTTTCCATTCCTTAATTTAATTTAAATAATTACTGGTTCTTCACTCATTATTGACCAAAAATTAAAGCGGTGGAAGCTCCTAACATTCTAAAAAACTACTATTTTATCCTTATACATACTACTTGCAAAGCTAGAATATGCGGGTTTTAACCTTCCCTATACTCACGCATACGGTCTGTGAGACCGACTTATATAGTATAGTATACGAGTCTTATTTTTACGTGAGTATAGGAAGGTTAAAATAAAAGAAAATTAAGTTCAAGGGATCTTGAAAGAAAATACATTATAGCCTTAACGCGTACGTTTTGAGGAAATAACTCATGGACTTCTTGATCTTCCCTCTTATAATCTGAAACTTTGTCACTTATTTTACCTAAAAAGTGGTAGAGACAACGCGAAAGATAAGAACCTAAATAGATAACGATACAGGGTTGATCATAACTAATGCTCGGAATTTATTTACAAGATTGTGTGAAGTATAATAGAGCCAATTAGTGTAAAAGAGAGAAAATTATTTCTTTGAGCATGATTTCCCGAAGCTCTCAAGACCGAAATGGAATGCCTTTTAGCAGAAATTTATGCGAGACTTCCAATTTCTTATTAAAAGGAGATTTACAACCAACACCGAGGCTCGTAAAACTAACAGTCGCTTTATTTTGGAATTCAATCCATTTAGTTTTGTTAGAAGACGAAAAATCGAAGATGCTTGCAGAACTAAGTTCGCTGTCTTATATTGTACGTCTCCAGCTCATAGGCGAGGTTCAGAATCTTGAACAATCACTAAATTACCATCAGAGTATTTTAAGTTTTGTTTAGAAGATACGAATTTGGGATTTGACAGTATTTTGACTATGTATAACGTATTTCTATTTAACGTTTGTGCGTGTGGTCGGTAGAGTGGATAACGGAGGTAACGGAGGACGCTCAGGCGCCAGATCGCAGCACGATCAGTTTGCAACGATAGATAATATCGACGGATTCTATTTATGCAAGTGTTATCAAGTCGAGACAAAAGAAACCCAAAATAATGACAATTTTAAGCAGTTGACGAGTCAACATTATTTCGGGTTTATATACCAGCTCGTGACGCGCTTGATACGGTAACAACCAGGCATCAGAATGCAGTGACGGAAATTGACTTTGAGTATTACATCTTTCTATACAAGGTTTGTCATAATTAATGCGTTAAATTGATTTACAAGATATTATATGAGTTATAAGTAAGTCGGTGAGCCTAAATAAAAGAAAAATTGATTTAAAAAAATGGGCACAAAAAGTGTTGGTTTAGTATCTTTGTAATATGTATTGTCGAAAAGCGCGCGGTCGTCAAGCTTCGCGGAAAATCCGGCCATGAATATGTAAACGAAACACCTCTTCGAGACTTCAATATGCTTGACCTACGGTCGAGATTTTACAAGCGTTTATATTTCTTTCTCTAAGTTGTAAACATTCATCATTATTTTCTAAAATGTTCAAAGTTATTCGACACATATTATTAATGCGTCGATAAAACGGACGAATAACTCTTAAATGTTGTTTATAAAGCGTATAGCACTAATAAAATGAATTGCGACTTTCCTGTGATAGTAGAAAAATATTTATTCTTACAAAGTTATGAACTTCCTTCTTCTTGTGAAAAACGCCAGAATTTTCTTAAGATTTGCCTCAAATTTATTTATAAGAGTTTATGAGGTAAAAGTAAGTCAATGGATGTAGAAGAAAATAAAAATTCGCATCGCCGATTCTACTTAAACGTTAACATTATACCTGGCGAATTGCTTGCTATCGATGTGGGGGCGATGTTTCCAAGATTCCCTTTTATACGATGATACGATTTTATCACTCCATTACGAGCGTAGATAGATTGAAACGTTTCCAAAATAGGTGTCCTTGAACCTGCTAAACATACGACCCGATTTTAATGTTTACATTTCGTTATCCAAACAGTAAACATTGCGAGTTATTTAACGTGATCAATGACTTTAAGTAATGGAGTTTGAGTGAACTCTGCGTTTGATTTTTATCCCACTTAAGATTGTTACAGATATTGCCTGAACCACTGCTAGCCTTGATATTCATACGTCAAAATAACAAACAATCAGCAGTTCTAAACATTTTTCACAGGAAACTTTGATGATAATAAAATGATTACGACTTTCCTACGATACAGGAAAATATTTTCTGTTACAAATTTTTATTAAATTATTACAATTCGATGCATAAGTTGTGCCAGACACTGTATAGATCTACATTTAATTCCATATATATATATACAAAAATAAAAGTTTTCCAACGTCATAACAACACTGGCATCACCTGCTTCATCACAGAATGTTTTCATCAACTTTTTCAATGTGACATGCAAAATACGAAAGGTCGCAGATCGTATTAACACCTGGATAATATAACATTTAAATAAACATTTCGTCGTCGTGACACAATCGGCATCGCCGGTAGAGGTAGTGCTTCCACGCTACCTAAAACTGGTGCAAAATTCTTTGAAAAGCTCACAGGTAGATGCTTACCTCTCTGCCCATATAACTCGAATCTGATTATTTCTTTTTGTTCGCAAGCATGAAAGGAATTTTTCGTGAATACAATTGAAGAAAAATTGCTTTTTGTATTCGTACACAACGTCGAAGTATTGTTCGTTCGAGTTCTCGCCGATACTCGTCGCGGCGGCATTCGAAGTATGTATTTATAAGTGGAGAACTGGAAGCTCGAAAGTTTTGTTTTGATCTGAATTTTTGTGTTGTTGGTCTTGCCCATTTTCTACATATCTTGTCGAATATTACGCAGATCACCTTGTATTGGATATTAACATTCTTCAGGTTCAAAGACATGATACTATGATGAATTTCAAACAGTCCTCATAGTTCACTCCTAGCACGTATAAAATTTAATTATTTGTGCCATTTGAAATTCGTATCACGTGAATAGCACCGACCAAGTGTACAAGTGATCCAATTTTTAATGGAAAGTACATGTTAGACGGTAATTTTAGTTATAGTCATTATCATCGTAGCAGGTGGCAGGCACGCAGGTAGCCGTCCACTCCATCGGTGGATACACCTTGCGGCTCGTTCCTCCAGAGATGCATGGATTATATTCCCTTAAATCACCATGTGTGTGTGTCTGTATGGGCTATTAAGCATCTGTCGCGATCGAACGCAGCCTTGACTGGACCATCTTGCGCTTTGGCGCTCCGGTGACCTCATACTCCTTTACTCCATTTCTCTTTCTCTTTCGCCTTCTTCTGTTTCTAAAATAATCACGACAAAGTTATTCACAAACAGACGACTCAAACTCTCGTCAATTTGTTTGCCGTTTTCGTTAAGGGCAAAGCGAAATAACGAAACGGCTTTTTGAACGCCGTTTTGAAGCGATACGGCGAAGTGTTAATATGTCTTCGCGTTAGTTAGGATGTAAATTTCTATGTTCACCTGCCGGCTTTGTGTCTTAGGTGTAATGAACTCGACCTTTTAATGCATGCACGCGAATGGAAAATTGGAACTTTTGTGTTTTGTTAGAGAGAGGGATACGTATAGGCGTTTTGAAACCACCTGCCAAGCTACTAACGTCCTATTAGAATTCTTGGAGTGTCGATTTCGATCGATAAAATTAAGAAAATAAAAATTTAAAATTTGTAGAAAATGTTTTTGAAATATTTCCACTAGGCTTATCACCTGGCGTCCTCCGACGACTGTAGCGACTGGAAATCATTGTTTTGGGTAAGAGGAGCTGATTTAGTCTCTCATTCCAGTAAAATTTACGGATAAGAAATGTTCCCTTAGGCAGTAGCACCCCATTATCAAGTTTTGTGCTTTCTTTCTTAGTTTGTTATTCACACATTTCCTTCAATCATTTGGGGAATCCGCAACAAAACTATAAAACTGCTCCATTTCGAGTTCAAACTACCCACAACTTGCTTCGTCATTAACTTTCCTATTTTGGTCGTTTTTATTTCGTAAAGGTTTCACAAGCTCGAAACACTTCCCACTATCCATCGATTTTTGGCGAAAATCTGTCCAATCGCAAAAATTTACATCTTTTAATCAAAACTTGGACGTTCTGGTTGCGATTTGTTGATTCTAAAGAATTTGAACCTGACCTATTAGTTTTTGGCATCAAATATGAGAGATCGGACGGAGTTTTGGAAATAGCTCCCACTATTCATTTTTGGCGTACAACGGATCTGCCTGTAATTTTATCATTAATCGTTGTAAAATTTAAAATAGTCCTCAAGTGTTACTTCCTCGACTAAATCAGCAAGGATTTAATCAAGTTGAAATTCTCATTTTAAATTATTATTTAATCTCCGTTCTCATTCCTGTATCCTCTCTAAACATTGAATTTATGCATCAAATCAAAACAGAAGAAAGTTCAAACAGAACTAAACAAAATTTGTAAGAGAAAATATTTTCCTGCTATCATAGGAAAGCTATAATTAATTTTTTTAATCATTAATGTTTCCCAGGAAAAACGTTCAGAATCCCCAAAAGTTTGTTATGTAGACGTATAAACATAAACTCTAGCAGTGGCTCCGACGATATCTGTAACGACCTCATGTGGAATAAACATTGAACGCGGAGTTCTTTCAATTTCGATTACTTAAAGTCATTTGTTACGTTAAATAACATACACAGTTTACTGTTTAGGCAAAGAAATCTGAACGTAGAAGTCAAGGTTGAAGGGCGTCTATTTTGGAAATGTTTTCGACGTATCTACGATCATAACCAAGGGTTAATATCGCATAGCAAGTGTATTCGCGAAACATCGCATTCACATCAATAGCAAGCAATTCGCCACGTATAATGTTAATCTTTCAGTAGAATGGTCGATCTGAATTTGAATTATCTGAGTTACTTTTACCTCATATAATCTTATAAATTAATTTGGCGCATATCTTGTGATATATCCTGCCCCTTTTTCACAGCTTATGGGCCAAATTAAAACAGACGAAAGATGATGACAGATAAAGCAAACTTTATAAAAGAAAATATTTTCCTACTATAACAAGAACGCGGCAATTAATTTTTCAAGTTTCGTACGTTTTATAAGCAACATTTAAGAGTTACTCGTAGTATGCGATGTTTATTATCTCCACCAAGGGTCTTGCTGTAGTGTTTCTCTAATGTTTTGATTGCTTTCATAGTATTAAATTGTTTCCGCCAAACATGGCATTTCTACCACCTCAATTAATTTCTTCAATGAATTGGTGCACCGTTTTTCCTTAAATAACGTGGATCGAATGCTGCCATTGCCCCTTCATTCATAAGTTATAAGATGAAAGTGGTGTTCGGAGGTAAGAATACCACTTGAACGGGAAAATCAGCGAGCAGAGTCTCTTGTTTCGCAGCATGTCCCGGCGAATTCTCTAACACCGAAAAATTTAGTAAGTAACTTTACGTTGTGTACGTACATGTGTACGATTGGGCGAAAACGAAAATTAGCACTTACGTGCAAGTATTCGTTTTGATTTTTCTTCGCATATTTCAAAGCCATGTAAGTGCCAAAAGAGACAAAAAAGATCGAAATATGAAGAATCCGCATTCGGCGGAGTTGCGATCGACGGGGGTTACCTGTATTTCGATTCCATTGGAGTTCAATGCACTTTCTGGGCAGATTCCTAACCTGTCATTCAAATCACTAACTATGCATAGTATTCCTTCTTGGTTTCAACTTTCCCGTTCCTCAGATCCGATCAAAAATCTTATGTTCGTTTTCTTTACGCCTTCGTTTGAGGCGTAGGTTACTAGGAACGTAAATATCTGCTTGTCTTGGGCGTCGTACTCTACTTCCTAGAGACAAAGAGATGATCAATTCTTTTTGATCTATTTTTAACCTCGAACCAGTGATATATCCCAATTGGGACATAACTGGTGACGTAGGATATTAGCGAATCCCATGGTAACAGTCTCTCCTCTAGTTTGCATATAATTTAGTGATGTTCTCCCACTGTAATATTTTTACGTACGATATATTTGAAACAAAAATTATTGGTATTTTCAACAGAACAATAGATTTGTTTTGTTTGTATTGGCGTTCGTGGCACCACGTGATCAGTTAAGAGTTAAATATTTAGGAAATCATGAGCTTGAATTTAGTTCATAAAATTGATAAAAATCATAAATTCATACAAATAATGGAAGAAACTTAAAACCCCAACTCAATTGTTTCACTTCGAGTTAAGTTCCCGTCAAATCGTCCTCGTATGATGTGTCTAAATAAAGTACTGAAGCTGGTAGCTGAAACTGGCTGAAACACACCAATGCGTTTTTATACTAAGCTCTGTTTCATATGCCCTCCTTGGGTTGCTCTTCCACAAATCTCGCTCGTTCCTTCTTCTTGGTGAGCATCTCAACGTGGTATATACTTCTGATTAATCGTTTGATCTTCGGGATCTAGGTACTGCTACACCAGTATCCTTTGAAAGCAAGGCTCAAGAGCAAATTAAATATGGATGCACAACAAAACCAAGTATGGTCGCCTTCGGAAGCATCAATTTCATCTACATTTCAACAAGAAATGAAGGTGTACATTTTGAAATATAATTGCCTGGTTTCAAATTTAAATACTAAGATTTAAATAGCTTAAGAATATTTACGCAACATATCTGTTCATTGTGTGATCATTACTGCACGGGGTACGCAAATAAAGAAATGAGACTGCTAGCGTAGTGTTCGATCGGGCATTACTGGTGACGCGAGACTTGGAGAAGAGGTAGGTGAAGATGTGATACGCCATCAGTGTGAGCTGGAACTCGCTGGAGTCACGTTGTTTGCCGATAGCGATTATTTTGGTGAAGCAGGTTTTGCTTGTCCATTCTGACAATGAGTGACACGATGGTTCTGAGAAATACGAAGGCACAGGCGCGTTGACTTTTTGGAATCGATTCAAGATGATTCCCATTTCCTGTAACGTGTCATTACCAGTGACGAGACTTGGGTGTTTGAGTGGAACCCGGAAACAAAGCGCCAGAGCATGGTATGGCACACTCCAAGCTCCCCACGGCCAGAAAAGGCAAGAATGAGCAAGTCAAAATCAAGGGCATGCTAATTTGCTCTTTTGATTTGTGCTTCCAGACCGAGGGGCTAATCAATATTTTTATCGAAAGGTTCTTGAAAGATTTTGAGAAAAGGGTCATGGGAGCTTGCGCCTCCAGAACGTTTACCGAAAGGTTCTTGAAAGCCTTCGAAAAAATGTCATGCGTATTAGACCAAACATCAAAGAAAACTGACCGTTGCATCACGACAATGCCCCTTGTTATACAGCAATTTTGTCCAGTAAGAATGTTCCTGTGGCTCCTCAGCCTCCTTATTCGCCCGACTTGAGTCCTCGATCCCATTAATTTATTTAGCACCTCGTACATTACATCGGTAAATTCCACACCACACCATTTTGTGATGTGGAGTGTGAGGAGTTTGCTAATGTGATTATTTTGACCGTATCCATCTCGCCAAGATTTCGACGTATCACCTGGAAATGTTCACTGTGTCACTCGCAGAACGATATACTGTACTGACGAGTCCTAATGAGGACGAAACTAATTAGTCTGCAGTTGCGTTTTGCGATTGACATAGTCAACATTTCCTACAGGATTATTGGCATATGCAAATTGTGCTTACTTTGTAGGCTTTTGCACGGTTACTTGTTAACTGCCCATTAACGAACCTAATTTTTTTATTATTAGGTCGTTTATAGAGAGTCTTCTACATTTAATATATTATATTATATTGTATTGTATTATATTTTATTAAATTTTGGCTCTCGAAAACACGATCCCTATTTTTAATGTGATATGGTGTCGGAATCCTTGCAATCACTATTAATTGAAAGAATTAGTATAATTTGTGCCATTATGAACGACATTTTCAACAGCTCAAATCGGCTCCTTGGACATCTCCATTCATCTCTAGAATTTATGGCGGAATTCGCAATTAAATTGACTTTGTGTGATCTTATCCTGTTCGGAAATCGTTCAAATCGATCGACATCGACACCTCCTTAAACACTCGGGTAAAAGCGATCATTATCTGTTTATATCCCTTTTCAAACCAACAATATAACACGATACCGACACCATTTAATTTCGATCCGTTCGCATCAAACATTTTCGTAGTGGCGCACCACCTGCTAGCATTAAAAAGGTCGCTACACCCATTCCACCGCCTAGAATTCCGTTACCAACGGCCGTACGGCGACACTTTTTACGAATCGTACTTGCAAACCCCCTCGACATTACTTATACGCGTACACTTCGATAGAGGTACTATTATTGTTATTAAATGTCCCGTGCGCGCACACCTTTGAAAGAAGGAAGGAAAAGGAAGAAAGGAAGGAACGAGGAGAAGGAGATTTCTAAAGATTTTTTTCTTTCTTGTTGCAGAACCCACACTAATCCAGACCGCACCATCTCTTATTGCATCCGCTTGCATCTGCTCCGCAATAAGGGGCCTCAAACTGCCGTCGTCGGCGAATGCCACGAGGGATATTTGCACCATGATGGACGTCGATCCGATCGCCTTGGAATTACTGGTTCGTTTCATCGATCATACGATAGAGAAGGTGATGCCGCCGACTCCGGAGAAGACACAGCCGGCTCCGTCTAAGTATTTGCCCGAACAGTACGAAGCTTCGGAGTACAATCAACCGGGAACACCTACGGATGTTGATAACGCGTACTTTTGCGACGATTAAAGTCGTCGTTCGAAGGGACATATGTAGATTTTAGTTCCTTTGAATCCCAACCCTCGGATTTTCAAATCATTATGGTTCAAAAAAGGAACCATCGCCGTCTTCATCCTATACTACTTCGCCCAATGTTTTAGGCACTTCAATAAATTGCGACGAATTTAGGGATTCCCCCTTATACATAAATGTTATTTATTTATATGTAGTAACATTTCAATTCATTTCTCCTCATCTTTATCTCCGCCAAGAAGATAAATTCGACGCAAATATTATCAAGACAAACAAGCAACAAGGCTAATATCTAAACTCCTAAGCAAACGCTCGATTTTATTACGAAACGTCGCAAGTGGAAGTAAATATGGGTACTAATGTCTGTCTGTGGAAAGTAGTATAGAATGAGGACCAAATTAGTTTAACTTTCCCTTCGTTAATAAGCCGGGCGCCCCGAAATCGTTTTAAATTAGAGCGATGATGTACAAAAAGCGGTTATGACTAATAATAATTGTGCCCCTATATATTTCGATCCATTTAAGAATATAAATTGGCCGACGCGACGTTTGGAGTGGAATATGTTTACATCCCACGAGAGGTTTATATCTGGGTGTGTATGTTTCGATTTGGCGTTTCGCTCTGAATTATTTTGAAATTGTACGATGCTCGAAGGTAACCACGATAGTTTCCAGATAATAACTAAACGCAATTTTTTTAAACAATATTTACGTATTGGTATAGTCAACCAATCGCGAGACCAGAAGGGGTTAAGAAACGGGAAGTGCGCCTTATACTCCACTAGGAGCAAAAGGATTCTGATGATTTGTGGGTAGAAACAAACCTAGGAAAACATTGGTTTTAGAATTTTGTCAAATATATTTCCTGTTCTGTGTGTTATATCACTAAGGTTTGATAAAAGAGTGGATGACGTATTATCATTAAGTAGTGTAAACCGGTCTTTGTCGCCACTTACGTGCAAGACGCAACTTTCAAATTCGGAGAAGGGCGTCAGTCCGATTTACACTACTTAATGATAACATTGATAGCACATCATCCACTCTTTTATCAAACCTTAGCTATCTGTGTAGACCCATATAAGAAATTGGAAACTATACAGTAAGTGCTCTTTAATTCAACAAAATATAGAGTTCACAATTAAATTCTAACATTGAATAATAATAATAATAATAACAATAATAATATATTCTTCTTCATAATAACAATCACACTACAGTACAAAAGAATATTTCTGCACAGTACAATGATGCAAGCTGTAGTAGGCTGCTCCATGGCGCTAGAAATAACAAAAACGTACGAGCCCGTCAATATTAAAAAAGTCTGCGATCTTGCGTGATATTCGCGATTCGAATCATTTTTCAAAAAATCATCACGAATTAAACAAATTTTTATGAGTCAGACAGAGTTGTAGCTTTTGTTGGATTCGGCAAATTTTATAAACGTATTTAACGGACCAGAAACAGCTTCCACGTGATTTTGGCATCATCTACCACGGCTCCTTCCTCTTGGTCATCTCACTCCAGCTCCAAAACCTGGACTTCTTGCGAATTCACAACTGCTGTAAACTCACTTCTGTTTTGTCTGATTCCACGGAAAACGACAAAAGCTCCAAAAGGCCCTCGCATAAAAGATATTGGATAAAAACACTTCAAATGTTGAATGACACCTTCATCCATCCCTCTGAATCAAAGGAATCAAATCTGACACTAAGTAATCGGCAAAAATATAGTGAGAAACTAAATCTTCTTCAAAAAGTTGTTATGGATTAGATAGACAATTATGAGTTCTGCACGAGTTGTAGTTTTTGTTGATTCGGCAAATGTTATAAATGTATTTAAGGCGTCGGAAACAGCTTCCACGTGACTTTGGCTTCATCTGCCACGGCTCCTTCTTCTTGTTCATCTCATTCTACCTCCAGAACTTAGACTTGTTGCTGATTCACAACTGCTGTAAAGTCACCTTTTTTATCTGATTCCACGCTTATACGCAAAAAGTCCAAAACGCCCTCGCATAAAAGATCTTCGACAAATACACTTGAAATGTTGAATGACATCTGATGGTAAATCTGCAAATACATTGCCGGAAACCAAGCTTTCTTCAAAAAATCCTTGCGGATTAGACACAAATTCATGAGTTCTGTAGAGTTGTAGCTTTTGTTGGATTCGGGAAGTTTTGTAAATGTATTTAACCCATTAGAGACCTGTTTCCACTAAACATTAGTCTTTATATGCCACTGATCCTGCCATCCATTTTGATCATCATTGGAAGTGTTTGGATCTTCACCACCGCATCTTCATCGTTAGGTCAAATTTTGCGCCAGCACCGCCGTAGAGTCACTTTTTTTTACTTAATTCCACGCAAAAGAAAACGCAAAAAGTCCAATAGGTCTTGCATCAAAGATATTTGGTAAAAGCATTTGAAATGTTGAAAAACACCTTCATCCATCGCCTAAATCAAAAACTCTTTACTGATTAGACACAAATTCCTGAGAAAACATTTATAAAAATGTGTTTAACGCATTAGAAGCAGTTCCCACCAGATTTTAGTTTTTATCTACCATGACTCTTCCTTCTTGTTCTTCATCCGATTCTATCTACTGAACCTGGACTTTTGTGGGTTCACAACAATTTGTACGATCTGTTGCATAACTCAGTTCTTCGATGACTGGCACACTTTTGTCAATCCATTTTGGCCATAAGCGGTAGCATTTGGATTTTGGCCTCCATGTTCATTCTCAGGAAGTTTACGCCAACAACGCTGTTAACTTACTTTACTTGATTCCACGGAAAATGGCAAAAAGTGCAAAGGGCCCCCGCACAGGAATCTTCGATAAAAACACTTAAAATGTTGAATGATACATTACATCCATTATCTATATCAAAAGAGCGACATCTGATGGTAAGAAATCTGCAAAAATATTGCCGGAAACCAAGATTTCTTCAAAAAATTCTTACGAATTAGACTAAAATTCGTGAGTTCTGCAGAGTTGTAGTCTTTGTTGGATTCAGCATATTTTATAAATATGTTTAACGCAACAGAAACTTTTTCCACGAAACTTTAAGCTTTATCTGCCACGACTCTTTCTTCTTTTTCTTCATCCGATACCTCCTGCACCTGGATTTCTTGTCGGTTATAAAATCTGATATACGTCTCTTGCTCTTCGTTCTTCTGAAAGGAACGTATATACCTGTTTTTCATTTTCTGATTCGAATGGTCTTTTCAAAATGTTTGCCCACAAGAAACGTTTGGAATTTTTTTGATCAGAAATGCCCTGATATCGGTAGTGGTATCCAAAAGCCTACTGATGCGCTGATTAAGAATCATAAATATCTGTTTGATTGGCGTTAAATTGCTTTTGTACTCTATCTTCTGGTGATCAGTTTTGACATACAAAGCATGATGCAGCGTAACAGGAATTTATTTTAACATTTTGATGATAATTCTAGTCCCTGTGTTTCTTTCAGAACGCTTCTATGCAAGTAGTTCTTCTTTGAAAATCTTGATTAGAAATACTTTCAGCGGGATGGCAATATCAATTTTCTGATGAGTTTACCAACGATCATGGACTGTTGTTCATCTTCTTTAAGCTACCATTATGGTTTCACTCATGGTGATTAGTTTTAACATACGCACAGCTGAAAACTCGGGTCAAGAAGTTGATAACCTTTCACGCCTCCAGCACGGTTTTATTTGCGAATTTTTTGCAAATATGTATCAGAAATATTCTATTTCTGTATCTGATCAGATTTTTATCTCTTGAACTTCTAGTCTAGCGCCGTAGGGGCTCATTTCAAGAAACTGATCATCTTGCAAATCTTGATAGTTTGCTTCGAAACGATTTCATTGAAGAAACATTCATACCTGAAAACGTTCGTAGTTACCCGGATAAAATCCTATTTAAACCGGTCGTTTTTATTCTTAAATGGAACGAAATCTATACATAGCCTGAAATCTACAAAATCGATTCAAGTGCCTTATCGATACAATCAGATCTTAATTTTAAGCTCGTTTCTTTAAACTGAAGCGATTCTGAAATATTCGAGCTTTGAACTGTGGATTTAGGAAATTATCAAACTGCCGATATATACATAAAATAAAATAAAAAACGTTATCGATCTTGGAAACGTGAAAACGCACGTTTCTTCAATTCGAAGTCTCCCTTTTCGTATATTTTAGGAATTGCGTTACCAAAAGAATCCTAAATCCTATTTAAACTTGTACATACACGTATCTAAGCATTGTTGACGCATCTTTTAGACGTATTTGTATGTATGTATATCCGAGAAAATTGAAAAAAAAATTGTTTGTGTTATTTATTATTATTATATATTTATATAGGTATATCAGATTTACTAGTTGTTAACGACGTTATTTGAAACGGAAGTTCTTTCGTTTCATTTCCCTTTTGGATAATCGATCGATACATCAATCATGACGGAATTTACAAGAGCAAAATGTTTTCAGTTTGAAAGTAGTCGATCTCAAATTTACCATATTGTCATTGTAATCTAACACGGTCAGTTTGTACATTATATTATATAATAAAGAAGTAAGTAGTAATAATAATATATTATATAGCATATTATAGAATATTTATATAATATTGATCTCAAACTCAATAAATATAGCCTTTATAGAAATATAGACGCGAAGAAAAAAACTGTGATTCGTATACGATACTAATTATGACCAATAAAATAGTCCAGACAAGCAACGAAATTCTAAAATTACCGATGCAGGAAAAAGCAGCAGCTGATACATTTTGATATTATCCTTAATTTTTTGTTGGATTTGTGTTGAAACGAATTGTAAAACAAATTTGGCTTCTATTTTGTACGTTCGGATGTATTTTGTTTATATTGTTATCTAGTCTTTAGTGTTGTATTATTTATGTTTCTCTTTTATCTCTTAATTTAAATAAAATCATTCCCCACGCCACTTTCAACTCGATATATTTCCCGTTTCCTCCCCATATTTTATCCGTTTCATATTTGTGCGTTCGAATGATTTTCGTTCGCGTAAGTATAGTACAAGTATGCTTAGGTTATTATTATTTATTTCCACACATACACACACACATATACATATTTCCCATTAAGCTAGTTTTATGGAACCAAAGCATTAGTATGATAAGAATATTTCGTATTTAATTTTTACATTTACACGTTCGAATATAATAGGGTGTATTTATTATTGATAGTGTTTCTTTTATTTTATTGTACACTTATTAGTATACTTACTCCTTGTATAAATGCGTTTCTTATTTAAAATAGATTTTTTACACGAATATAAAGTTTTATTTTCCTCAATTGTAACCCATCATACCTAGGCAGCAACCTACGGGCCGCAGGGGTACCTAGATTGATTATGCAACCAAAGGCGTTATCAAGTTATCATCAGTAAAAGTAACGGATGATCCAACGGTTAGCGTTGAAGTTCTTATTAATTAAATAAAACACACATTTTATGTGTGAACATCGGAAATCTTTCCCAGTAAACATTTTTTAAATTTTACGGATGGTTTAAGTTGGTAGTTCCGGCAATAGTGAACATATTCGCATGCATTGTGCTTAGAAATTGGCGAGTATGTCCACTATTGCCGGAACTACCAACTGAAATTGCCCGCGAAATTAAAAAGAAACGTTTACTGGGCTATTGTATCTGAAAGTTTGATTTTTGGCACAGATTCTATACAAAACATCGTCTTAAAAAATTTTTCCTCTAAAGACCCTATTACAAATTTACAACATAATCAACGCAATTATCGGCCTTCAATATTTCCCCACTTTCTGGAAATCCGCACCAATAATTCCTATCCGAAAACCAGGCAAAAGCCCCCTCCTTTGAAACACGTTCTCTCAGAATATACGACATATTTCAGATTAATAATGTAGCGAACTACCATACCTTGTTTCAAAAATAGAGGGACAAATTTCTGAACGAACCCCAAGTCCAAATTACACTATAAAATCTATAGAGTCCTAAAAACAAGTGGTATATGTTTATACTTCGAAAGGGGCAGGAAAAACAGAAAAATATAATAAACACTACAATAACGGTAATAAACAAATATCAATACATTTAATAGAATTACGTATACAATACGATTATAGCAGGATTGGTGCAGTGTCATTTGGTGCTGCCTTCGACCAATCAGAATTTACTATAAAAGCGGTGTGTTCAGAAATTCGTCTCTCTATTTTTGAAACAAGGCATAGCTTGGTCTTACAGTCGAAATTTTAATGATTCCACCATGGACTAAACTGAAAATTTGCTTTATGATCTTTCTATCCTACAATCCAGTACTGTGTGACATCTGTTGACAAAAAGATAATATAATTGAAATAATATTTTGTTGTAGATGGCAGCACACTCCAAAACCCACTAATTTAGAGGATGCAAATATCAAACGACATATATTCCTTTTAATATAATCATAAAATTTTAAAAGTTATAAGACTAAGCAAGGGGTTCGCAATATTATCAGTTTGAGATATGTCATATTATGAGAAAACCTTTTCCAAACATTGCAGATTTGTAAGAAAAGGATGGCAAATTTCAAACAAAATATATAGAGGACAATTGGACGTGTTCACCACGTGACGTAAAACTTGTAGTTGGCAGGACTGAGATGTTGGTAGTCATAGCATTTGATAGCAAATAGCAAGTAACACTACACAATCTAACTAATTTCTGCGCCAAATCTTTGCTGTTACGTCATCAATTTTTGGCAGTATGAACTAACAATAAGTTGATAACTTGTCGACACTTGACTGATGACGTATTTTAATTAAAATTAATACTTCGTATTCTGATATATCTGATGAATATTTCGTTATTTTGTAGCCACGTAATAATTTCTAATTTCCTGGAGGAACTGTTTGTAACTTGATTTAACACAACGCTGTGATATTGGGGATTATCCATAATAATTATGGAAGGATTTTTTAAACTTTAAATTAACTTTTGCATCAATCCATTGCTTAAACAAATTGCTATTCATGTCACCATGGGAATCTGCGGTAATTGAAATGTGTGATTGAATTGCCCGTTACTTTGTGATAGTACATGGTCACTTATGAAATGAAAACACAACTTTGTTTTATTTTACATACAATTTGAGTTTGAGGGTTTCGAGTATTGCCAACTCAGGACACTTACTTGCTCGCTCTATAGCTTTTCTTATATGTATGTATATCCGTAATAAATACTATTGATTTAACAACAATTTATTTGAATTGCCTAAACAATGTATTAAAGAAAATATATATTTTTATTTTTAGCGGTATGGATACGAGTTACTATTTAATATCAATCCCCCATTATAAGCTATTTTCTTAAAACTCAGTGTCAATTCGTCGAATATTATGTATGTAAGTATTATAATAGAATTTGTTTGTTTTTCTTTAATTTGTTTGCATATTTTATTCTTATTTTATTGGACAAATTATATTCAATTTAATGTATAGCAGCCACACTTTGAGAAGCACATATTACGTCATCAACGCATGCTTTGTTAATTTGTCAACTCTTCTGTCATATCGATCGCGGAGTTCGATATGACGTAATATGTACCTCTGAATCGTATACTTACTGGTTTTGCTATTTTTGGACCTACCTCTTCAGTAACAAATTTCTACTGTGATTGATTTTCGGCACTTTCACTTCTGCCTCAGCGCTACAAAACAAAGTGTTGATGCAATTACGCACTTCCTTGCTTAGAAATCTTCTAAAGCCTAAAGACCTACGTACCCAATCCTCCAGTGAATATTTTAGCAATTTTGTTCGTAAAATAATCTAACAACCTTTAGTAGAAATTTTGGCTGTCTAACTGCCAGATTTTTCCAATGAGTGTTCATATGTCTGAAGTTGGCAGCACACATGATGAAATTTCAATTACACTATACTTTATGAAGCAATTGGCTGTCTAACGAATAGTTAATGGACGGTTTATGGGATGGGGCACGTCTGCATAGCTGCCTACACGAAGCAAATTATTATCTATGTGCAATAGGTGTTGCCTATAACGTTGTCTAAACGAGGAAAAGCCCTGTCTGGGTCAACCTGCATGCCAGCTTCATCCTATAAGCCTTCCACTCAGTAATTATCATACAATCTTATTTTATCGCCCCCACAACAAAAACTACTTCCTACAAAAATTTAGTAAGAACTTATTTTAATGGAATTTTAATTTCTGTAAACATATTAAAAAAAAAAGAAGCATAAATACAATAAATATAAAAATATCTCAAATAAAATTGATTTTAAATCAGCTTCGCTGGCAAAAAATGCTGGTAATAGCTGCGCGTAAAATCAACCATAAAATCCATTTGACACTCCGCTGCTTCCCCAATCTGCATCCCAGGATTACCACCGTATCTAGTAAAAGGAGGTACCACCGTTTCCGGCGCCAAAATTGTATTATCCTCGATAATACAACAATCTTTAAAATACATCTACGACCCTAAAATAATGAAGAATCGTGCAGCAAAAA
Organism: Chrysina gloriosa; assembly: GCA_038088585.1. Classification (NCBI taxonomy): domain Eukaryota; kingdom Metazoa; phylum Arthropoda; class Insecta; order Coleoptera; family Scarabaeidae; genus Chrysina; species Chrysina gloriosa. The sequence continues at coordinate 8,397,525 of CM076090.1, read as the reverse complement.
AAAAGCTGGAATGGATAGGAACTTACAATAACACAATTCTTTCCTATATATACGTAAGATCCTACAACGGCGGCGTTGATAATCGACTTTTCGCCGACAAAAACGTTATCTCCCATGGTTAATGGAAAGAACGCAACCCTAAAAGACACAAAAATGATGAGAGTCATAGTGATTTTAGCGTTTTTATAGAGGTGACGCACCCTTTGCTGAATTTCTTGTAGGGAGGTCGGATTACAGCTTCTTTGCTGATTATGCAGTAACGACCGGTCTTTACGTTTGCTAAATCTCCACGAATTATTGCTTCCGGTTGTACGATTGCTCTCCCCTGTAGTACTATGTTTTGGGAGCCGCATAGTACGGTTTGTTTGCTGACCTTGTTTCCTGACGCCTAAAAAGTCGATTGATAATTTCCTAATAAATTCATGCGGGAATTCAACCTACGGTTTCGACGTAATCGTTTTTATTGTATGTAATATCTCTCATTTCCATTTTTAGTGTATTAAAATGGTTCAAAATGCAAATAAACAAGTGAGGTTATGTTTATTAAACGTCAATGTCAAAATATTTGAATATGAAGAAAACTAATTTTGCGAGCCGGTAAAGTAGGTACCTGTTACCATTGGAATAAGACGGTATGGTAGAATATCTAATTTATCGACACACTCGTAATCTCGAAATTAGGTCGCTTATCTATAGATGGCGCAGCAGTCACGATTTCAAATAAAATACCAGCTTTTCAGACACGTGACCAAATGATACAGAGTGAATCATTTCAAGTGCAACGATTAAATTTAGGTTGGCAATAAAATTGAATAAACATGTTGACTAGATTCACTTTTAAAACAATTAGAAATTGAGGCGTCGTTTGTGACAGACCTGTAATTTACCACGAAGAAATCGTAGAGTATCACAATTGCATAGAATATTGCCAACCTACATTCGTTACCCTTGAGATGGCTTACCTTGTATATGCAACCCGAGTGAACTACGTTGCCTGTATTGTTTTAGTGAAAATCTTAATTATTTTATTTTCATTTCGTTCATAAGCCTTGACTACGGTTTAATCTCATGAATTTGACGTTAGACGTATGTTTTTAAAGTGCTACCAACCGATGACTTATGCAACCAATTTAAGATAATTAACCTGTTAGCAATCTGGAATACACTGTATACATTCTAGGAGGTATCTTTCTCCAAAAATGAAAAATTCCAATAAACAAGTAAGAAATAAGGTAAAATTATGAATAAACAAACAGTAAAAATGGACAATCAGAATAACTATCGTGTCTCCTCCATTCAGATATTTTGTTACTTATGTTTTCCATAAATTATTTCGATTAAATTGTTTTTTAAAGCACGAGCTGTTATTTTTATCGATATTGCATGTGTGTAAACAAATTGGGGAACAGTCGAAACTGTCAAAACAACAGAAAATGCAATGGCGAGTGATTTTTGCAATAGGAATGTGAAACCTAAACGTATTTTGGAATTTAAACTTCTTAGATTGTCAAAAAGTTACGGTTTTCTTGAAGACAATGTAACCATTTTGAAGGAAACCATAACTTTTTGACGAAGACTGAGAATTCCAACACATGGCGTCTTAGAAAGAGGGATAATGACAAATCAAACAGTCAGGGTTCTTTGTTTCTTGCTTTTGCTTTCATGCATGCCCTTATCAATTACTGTGATGCGTAGCAGACCTAGTAGGGATCAACGGGACTTATACTTGGAAAAGTTAGATTTGTTAGAAAACAATTACATTTAAGTTTCTTGTTTCTCTTTGAGAATGCGTGCCACGAGAGTACTCAGGATGGGAGTTTGCAATTCTGATGATATTTTCACGCTCGTGCGGCAAATATCATTCCTATTCGTTGAATCGTTTCGACGGATTAAAAAAAATACATGTATTCTGTAAACTTTGACGAGTTATAACTAGACCACGGATATGTTTAGGCGGAGCCGAGGGTTACCTCATCCCTTTCATAAGCGTCCCATTTTAAAAACATTAAAGGCTGTTGGTGAAACTTAATGTTATCTACGTTTATCTTACAGTTGATTTGACAAGTTTGGATGGAAAATTTTTGGAGAGCAATAACTTCTAGAATACTAAAAGAAAACTGCTGTGGTTCGGAAGAATAGGTACTACGCAAAATATTAGTAACTTTATCAAAAGACAGCTTCCAAACCTTCTTTGTTACGAAATTATTACAGTCACAAAATAGTAAAAATTGTTTAAAGTTCAACTTTTGCTTAACTTCGATCTCACATGTCGCATAGCAATGAAGCCTGGACGTTGAAATTTAAGTAGTATATTAAACGCTAGATCTATCTAGTGTGTCCGAAACTTGGCCAAACATGTCGTATGGTGCACAGCACACGTGTCATTTCTAAGTCCATCATTAAAAGAGGTCTAGTGGCTTCATTTTTTAATCGCATAAGCTCAAATTTAGTACAGTGTGGTTTGCAAAATTTCATTGAAACTGGAGATGGGCAGGTGGGGATGGTTTTCTAAACGGGCCACTTGACAAGGAATGATCCTGTATACAAAGGCTAATTTAAATGTTGCCAAAGTCATTACTAGAGCACGGAAATTTCTAGGCGATCGATGATTATTTCATCTCGTCATAAGCGTGCCATTCTGAAAACGTTCGTAAATATAAAGAAACCACCCACCCTCGAGAATCGGGTTATTCATGTTCGAATTTTCAGTTAAACTTCAGTAAACATTCGCATGTAGCTTTCGATTACATGTTCTAAGTTCTTCCTGGCAGTGCTGACACATGTAATTTTTTGCCCGTATGATAAAGCGAACACGATCCACTTGACCTTGTTGCAGATATGGCACGATTTTTACTAACGTTTACGTGTCTACGTCTAAATAATAAACATCCTAGTTGAATGCATACAGTCGGAAGTTCTCCAAACGTTCCTTCCGAAATTTGCAAGAACAAATTTCAGCTTTCTTCTTATTTGATCCATACCTCGTATGCGTTATTCTTACGTTAATAACTCGAAAAATAAAAATATCGTCGTAATTTTATCCATATACAGTAGTCTATAAGTTAAGCGTTGTCGGTACACTGTACAGACACCGGGGATGTTTATCATTCCTTTTTTTTTTGTAAATAATGTACAATTTGATAGATTTTTATTCGATATAAACCGATATGAGGGTGCCGCTATATACAGGCTGTCCCAGACTTCACTCCCCAGGCTTGTAACTTCGTTATTCTTAACAATACATAAAACAAAGTATATATATTCTTAAATGGGAGGAAATTCTCTATACGATAGGAAAAACCAATTTACAAAAATGCGTTAGTGTAATGACAGCTATATTCGACTTTTTTTTTCAAATAGCACAGTATACTTTTTTTTTAATATTCAGATGGTGCCTTTTATTCTCTTTACAGCCATATAAATTAATATGGGCCTTACATGGGAAAATTTTCGAAAAAACTTGACCTAAAGTTTGCCATGCAAAAATTGTGGTTTATAGTGTTTATCTAATAGGCGATGAAATCAACAGCTTTCTACAAACAAAAATGTGTTTTTATTCGAATAGCAATAAAATGTATGCTATCAACTACATCTAATAAATACAAAGGTTTATTTTTAATGTATCCACATTTATAAAAGGAATTTATTAAAAAAAAACGCATCTTTGAACAAATTTTCACTTGAAGTTATATTCAGTTCAAATCAAATTATTTAACAATGGCACTTATAAAATTATCGAGATAAAGGCTATTAAATATTTTATCAACTGTTGTTAACAAAGAAAATATCAAGTAGGTAGGTATATGTGCTATTCCGACGAATAGCATGCTGATTTTCAATTGTTTTCTAAACAAAATTCTGTCACTTTATGTTGTTAAATTCATTGAAGTTATTATTATTCCTTGTATTTTGATGGAATATGAATTATTCGAATTCCGAAAAGTGCGATATGATGTTAGTGTATGGTTTGTGTGGAAGTAATTCGAGGGAGGCAGCTAGAAGGTATTGCGAGCAATATCCTGAGAGAAGACATCCTGATCATAAAACGTTTAAAAATTTGGAAAACAATCTTAGGGAGCATGGATCTTTTGTAATAAATAAAAGTATACCGCTTCCTAGGAACATAACATGCTGCTGATGAAGGACGTACGGTAGCTGTTCTTGTTTATACGGAGGTCAATCCTACATCTTCCTTAAGAGAAATAGCCGCAAAGTGTAATATTTCAAAATCGTCAGTGCAACGCATTTTAAAACGAAATCATTATAAAGCATACAAATTTAAGCGCATACATAAGCTTCACCCCGAAGATTCAGAGAGGAGACTTGAATTTATTGCATGGGTTCTAGTGCAGTATGATCACCAACCTGATTTTTTAAGACAAATAATCTGGTCTGACGAAAGTAGATTCCAAAACAATGGATTGGTTTCAACACAAAATTGCAGATACTGGTCCACAGAACAGCCACACTGGCTGAGAGAAACGAATAATCAATACGTTTTTTCAATAAATGTTTGGTGTGGAATTCTTGATGGGCCTTTAATAGGGCCACATTTTTACGATGGGACACTAACTGGCAATCGCTATTTACATTTTCTAGAAGAGATATTGCCAGAACTTATGGCAAGTGTACCTCTTCATATAAGACAAAATATGTTCTACCAACAAGATGGTGCTCCAGCACACAACAGTGCGATCGTACGAAATTATTTGGACACTAATTTTCCTCAATGATGGATGGGAACACATGGCCCGGTGGCATGGCCAGCTCGCTCTCCCGACCTCACGCCGTTGGACTATTATCTGTGGGGTTACTTGAAGGAACGTGTTTATAAGGTAGCCGTCATAAATGTGGATGACCTAAAAGGCAGAATAAGAGAGGAGTGTGCAAACATTTCCATGCACACTTTATTAGAAGCGACAAACAAACATTTTGTGCATCGTCTAGAGATATGCTCTAATACCAATGGAAGCAATTTTGAACAATTTTTATAATAATTTGTAATTATTGCTCATTAGTTTTGTAATTATTAGTTAATTAATTGCTATTCGAATAAAAACACATTTTTGTTTGTAGAAAGCTGTTGATTTCATCGCCTACTAGATAAGCACTATAAACCACAATTTTTTGCATGGCAAACTTTAGGTCAAGTTTTTTTCGAAAATTCTCCCATGTAAGGCCCATATTAATTTATATGGCTGTAAAGAGAATAAAAGGTACCATCTGAATATTAAAAAAAAAAGTATACTGTGCTATTTGAAAAAAAAAAGTCGAATATAGCTGTCATTACACTAACGCACTTTTTGTAAATTAGTTTTTCCTATCGTATAGAGAATTTCCTCCCATTTAAGAATATATATACTTTGTTTTATGTATTGTTAACAATAACGAAGTTACAAGCCTGGGGAGTGAAGTCTGGGACATCCTGTATATGCTCCGCAAATGAAGCATCGCCCCGAAAATGATTTTAAAAATCGCGTGCGGAGGTGACTCACGCATAAGCGTGAATACGCATCCATCTAGAGCTTGATGCGTAAAAAATAATTGAGATACATAGATATGTCAGTCGCTATCTACCCTATTCCCGGCAGTACAAATCATCTCTTTCAATTCCACGGGTTCGAGATGGGATGATACCCGCATGAACTAATTGTAGGTGCATTAGACGGCCATTTACGAATTGGAATTGATGCGGAAGTCTGATTAGTCTTCGGTTTCGCAATTAAAAAGATATCCATTGTGTACGGATCGGGTTTCTTTTTCTGTTGGAGGATTTTGGTTATTATAATCTGACAAACAAGTTGTACCAGCTAGAAGGTTGGCTAGACCGTTTCTTTTCATTAAATTTGGTACAAACCTTTAACTGCTAAAAAGTAACTGGTAATAATTTGAAACAATAGTATGTAGTAGTTTCATGATTTCGTTGGTCAATATCAATTTGATCTATTGCATACCAAGCCAATATCTGTCATCTATCATCCTTGGTCCTTCAAAGCTAACAATGACAATGAAAACAAAATAATACAGATTCTAGCTATATTTTATTTTTCAATTTAATCCCATCGAAGCTCAACAAAATTGGTCCAACGTCTCTCGAGCTTCTCGAATTCCTCCCGGAAGCGACTTCCTTCGAGGTTCCCAAAATAATCGTTTACAGCCTCTATTAGTTCTTCGTTCGACCAAAATCTCTTCCCATCCCGAAATGTTTTGAGTTTCTGAAAAAGTTTGACGGAGTCAAATCAGGCGAATACGGTAGATGCGGAAGGATTTCGAGCTTCAATTATGTAAATTTTCGCTGAAAGATTGCACTTGAATGAGAGTGCGCATTGTCGTGGTTTTCTCTTCACAATTGCCAGACCATTTTCCTGAATTGCTACTTTCAATTTGTCCAAAATATTGTGTAATATTGGCCAGTAAAAGCCCTTCCGGACGAATAGACGGTCTTCGCCTTCTTCGGAATCGATTCACAACGTGCAATCCACTGTTTTGATTGCATTTATGTTTCTGGTGTGTAGTGATGTATCCAGGTCTCATCCATTGTCTCTTGAAATCCGTTGGATTTTTCGATTTCCAAACAGTCGACTGGGGTTCAAGCTCGAATGCGTTTTTGCTCCAAATTGAGCAAATGCGGCACCCATTTTGCAGAAAGCTTTTTGAAATACAATTCATTACGTAAAATACGAACTATTTGTTCATAAGAGACGGCTTCCTCAATTTCGTACACTTTTGTTAGGCGATCTGCCAAAAGCTTGTAATGGATTTTTTTCTAAAATTTCTGGTGTGGTAGTCGTCTTCGGACGTTCTGAACGTGGTTCATCACTTGGGCCACGCTTGAATTCCGAAGGTGATGAATCCTCAAGAACGACATTTGACCTTGATTTGACTTCCGTTGCACTTTCCCGTTCCAAATAGAAAAATTTGATGTCAGCTCGAACTTTGCTTTTATCTGTAATAGAAAACACAAGAAGGTACTTGACTTAAATGCTTCTCAAAACCAGACTATTTGATAGATCGATTTAACATTAGCAGTCAATTGATATGAAAGAGTTGTCAACACAACGACATCAAGTATTTGGAAAAATAGCAAACCTCTAGCAGCGATCCTGGAAACTTTTCAATTTACCCTTGTGCAGATGGATTGTGAAAAATATGATAAAATTGGTAAGAATTTCTTTCGAGTTCTGCTGTTTAGCGTTAGTTGGTACCGCAACTGAGTCTCAATATTCCCGAATAACTATATGCCCTAACATTGTAAAGCATGGAGATCGATTCTCAAGTGTGTATGTCTGAGTTTTCGAGAATGTAGGCCGAGGAGGTAATGTCGTTTACCGAGGGCCTATAATTTTTGTCAAAGATCTGAGAATTCTGGGTTCGAGCGGAAGATGTGCCCTATCAGTACTAAGAAAAGGGGTCACTGTGGAAGTCTGTGGAGCAACCTTCAGAAGAAACTGCGCCAAAGTGGGGAATGTCCTTTATCGAGGATCTACAACTCCTGCCAAAGATCTGAGAATTCGAGATTTGCAGGGAAGATGTGCCCTACCAGTGTTAAAAATGGGGATCACTCTAGAAGTCTGAGGAGTCTAGCCATAGAAAGGAGCAAGCACCAAAAGGAACTGCTCCAAAATGGCCAGTGTTCTTTACCGAACACCTACAACTTTTGACAAAAATCTGGGAAATTCGGGATTTGAAGGGAAGACGTGCCCTACCTGTCTTAAGAATGGGGGTCACTGTAGAAGTCGAGGGAGCCTAGCCAGACAAAGGAGCAAGTTACGAAAGAAACTGCAAAAATATTTTCTGGAGTTTGTCCTCTCCTCTGACTGCAGTTTGGGTAAATTCCCTAGTCTCCAATCCATAATATTGAACACATGCTCCTTGGATGGAAGATCCGAAGATGTTGGTGACCAAGACAAGAAGTTGACTTGGTGTTCTTGAAGATAGTTCAACAACAGGCGCAGAAGCCCATCCGAATCCAATTGTACGACAAGGCTTATCGTTCGCCCAACCAGTGGTGAAGGGCAAAAACGCGAATAGACAGGAACAACGGAGAATCCAAAGGTTGCTGAAGAATCGACGGGGAACTTGCCGAAAGTAACGAAGATTCTAACCAAACAAAGGCGATCGGAAAAGTTAGATCCCTAAAAGGCGGCGAGTACAACGTGGCGGTTAATCTATACATTTCGAAGAAAAAGAAAGAATTATGCCAACATCGGAGCGAGAATAAAGGGACTTAAGATATGTAACAGAAAACTGACCTCAGCTCGTGAAAGAAGTTTCATTATGTTCCTATCTAGCGATTTTTTTACCTTCCTCAAAAAATGAACCACCACTTAAAAGGACGAAGATTTCAGGATGTTCAAGGGATACAACACAATGTGACGAGGCAGTTGTTCGATATTTCCGAAGATTATTTCAAAGATTGCTTCGTTCAGCGGAAACAGCGCTGGTTTAAGTGTGTGGCTTCGGAAGCGGACTACTTCGAAGGAGACTAAATAATATACTTATAAGCCTTGTATTTTTCTTGTAATAAACCCAATCCGGACAGATCTTGATTATGCCTCGTATATCAAATTTTACGATGGTGAAGTTTACGATACTCTACACTAGGAGTACCCGATTCCACGAAATTTATGCAGCAACCCACGTATCATTTGATGTGTATCGTTCTGAACATTGCCCGCGGATGGAGATTTGCCTCTTATTTCTATGTTGCTTTCTTTTATTTGATTTCCTTATCATTTCTCCATAGGACATAAACTTTCCCATTTCTTATTCTTCAAACTGGGATTTCCATCTTTTATCGCCGATTAAGCAAATTACAGACGATCTAGGTATTCGCCAGTATTTATCGTCGTTATTATTTCCTCTCCGAACGCTTATCGTTATCGTCGACTAAGAATAGAAAGGAAGAAAAGAAATATACATACAGCCAACATACATAGGCGGAGAGTAGTACAGTATGTCGCGCATTTGCCATGGCCGTGAAGCGACTAAAATGGCGGTAAAGTAGGATTAGGAGGCCATTGCTCTGCCGTATGCAACGCGGTCGCGACTGTTGAAGGACAAGGGTCCAAATTCAATGACCTAACTTTTTAGAGGTCCTTTAGAGGACACGCAATGCGTCGACACACCACGCTATTATGGCTAGAGAGAGCATGGAGCGGGTTTTCGTATTGTCGAACGGAGCTTGTACGTATTTTCGCCCTCCGAACTATTCGCTCATTAAAGTAGACTGACGAGCGTTTAAAGTTTATAAGTACAGAGACTGTCTTTAGGAAAACAATCTAAACAGTTTAAAACGAGCGTTTCGGTATCCGATAGTGGCGAGAAAAGATTAACTGAATTACATAATTTTGTCGAGTAAGCAGAACACCGATTTTGATGTTGCACTACCTTATTGCATCTGAAGAGAATGAAACAACAATTCTCTTCAGATGCATCTATGTACGAGGACGGTTTGATGGAAGAGTTAAAAAGTTATTTTACTGTAAAAAATATTTTATTTTTCAACGTATTGTATTGTATTGTATTGTATTGTAATGAGGTGGGGTCTGGCCCAAAATGGCCCTTTCGCAGTGCGACCTCGTTGATCTATTGTGCTTCCTCTTGTTTGTTTTATTTATTTATTTAATTCGCTGAGGAACAGGATCAGCTCCTTCAATGGGAGTGTAAATAGGTCCTCCTCACTCAGCATATATGCATATAGTAGTCTATATCCCCTGTGGCCTAGTGCCCCATAGTTAGTGATCAAGTGTTCCATTGACTCCTCTTCTTCACCGCAGAATCTGCAAGTATCCGTGTTGGATAAGCCCATTTTGTGAAGGTGCTTGTTACAGGTATAGTGGCCTGTGAGTGCCCCTCTCAGTGTTTTTAAGCTTCCCCTGTCCAGTTTTAGGGCGAGGTCCGCCCTCCTAGCGTCGAAGCTCAGAAATTTTTTGGAATGTTCCAGCCCGCTGGTCTTATTCCAGTGTTTCATTATAATGGACGCTGTCCATTTCTTTATCTCACCTTTAAGGAGACCTTTGTTAAACCCAAAAGGTGGGGTAGGTCCAGTAAAGTTTCTCTCAGCCCCTTGTTTTGCGCAGATGTCTGCCATCTCATTTCCCCGTGCCCCTCATGTCCTGGCACCCAGACCAGGGCGATCTGGTTCTGAGTGGCCAGGCCATTAAGCATGTTGCGGCATTTCAATAATAATTTGGACGTAATTGTACAAATCCCCAGGGCCTTAAGGACTGATTGACTATCCGAGAATATTTTGATTCGTATTCCCCTATGTCCCCTTTCGGATAGGATTCCTACAGTTTCCAAGATTGCGTATAGTTCCGCTTGGAAGATTGGGGTGTCCTTGCTCAAAGTTATTGATCTGTGTGTTCTAGGCCCCACTATTCCTGTCCCCACTCCGTGGAGCGTTTTGGACCCATCTGTGTACCACTTTTGCGATCCATCCAGTAACTATCTCGGGTTTGCGCACCACTCATCACTTGTCGGGAAAACGACCCCGTACTTCCTATCGAAACAAAGCATGGGATCCATGTGGTCGCTTGCTAGAGACATACAAAGTATGTCTTCGATTTCCTTCAGGATAGTGAGATGACCGGTAAGGTTCCCTGCCTTAAGTTTTTCTTTTCTATAGATGGAGATTGCTTGCGTAGCTGCCTCCTCTTGCACGGCCACATTTAGCGGTGTCAGGTCCAGAAGAACTTCCATGTCCGTCGTTGGCGTTGATTTCATAGCCCCTGTGATACATGGGCACGCAAGTCTCTGCACCCTGCGTAGCCTCGATATGGCTGTTTTCTGTTTGGTTTTACCCCACCATACCAGAGCACCGTACAGTATTGTGGGTTTAACCATTTGGGTATATATCCAGTAGGTCATTTTCGGGGTCAGACCCCAGGATCTACCTAGTACTTGTCTAGCGGTCCAAAGGTTTTTTGTGGCCCTTATTTATTAATGACTCGAGGTGCAGTTCCCAGGTAAGCTTTTTATCCAGGATAATTCCCAGATATTTCACCTTATCATTGGGGACGACCTCGATGCCGTTTACTTTTAAGGTGGGGATATCTATCGCTCTTTTCCTAGTGAATGGTACGATGGTTGTCTTCTCTGGGTTAATTGATAACCCTCCAGCCTGCACCATTCCCATGTTGTGTTCAGGGCATTTTGCATCCGTTCGGCAATCGTCCCTATATTGTTACCTCTAATTATTACACAGATGTCATCCGCATAGCCAATGCCCGTATGCTCTGTTGAAAGTCCTCTTCTTCTTCTTCGGTTCTCCGTTTACCCCGTCAGGACTTCATTCTGCTATCCATCTCCTCTATTTATTCCTGTCGCTGGCCGCGACTTTCATCTCCTGTATTATTTTCCCCTTTCCTCTTCCCAACTTTGCTATTTATTGCATCCAGGTCTTCCTCGGTCTAGCTCTCCTGCTCATTGCGCTCTTTGCCGTCACCACCCTCAGTCAGTTCAGCATCTTTTTTACATCTTATGGATTCTTGGTTCCAGTTTCAGTCTAATGTCTTCATTTATCATATATCATATAAGTCCTACGCAATCGCATTCTTCTTGTTATTTTATTTTCCTGCTCAGTTGGTTTATTTCTTCAGCCCTCACCGCATTCTCGTGCTTCTACGTGCTCACCCAAGATTGACACCCAATAATAATAATAATAATAATAATAATAATAATAATAATAATAATAATAATAATAATAAATGTCTTTATTGCAACAGAAACAGAGAGAAAAAACAGAAGAATGCATTGTAGATGTGCAAATAAAATATATATGTAATGCACAAAATTAATTAAATATTTAGAACTCAATTAAATTAAATTAATAATTTAAATTAATATGCCACATTCACAAGGCGAGATTTTGTGCGTGTATGCTTTACCATCTAAACCTTGGCAAATAAATACAAACTAATGCAGCGAATGTCTAATCTAGTACCTTCAAATCTAGGAGATAAGGAAGACACAAGAAAAAAGAGGAAAGAGAACTTTCAGGAAAGTAATAAAAAGAAAGAATGAAAAAAGAAAGAAAGAAAGAAAGAAGAATGGAGAAAGTAAATATGAAAACCTACCAATGTTGCGTAAATAGCAAAACCGTCGTCGTAAGTTTGACGACCTAGACGCCAAAATATGAATAAAAGAAAATAGTTGAAACGGTCGCTAAAGTTTTGTTGAAGTTATGAGGAATAGAGATCATACACTAGTTCCATCTGGTAACAGATATGTGCTACATAATTACTGGTCGCCTAACAAAAGTTCTGACGCAATTTAAACATGAATTCTTCATCGACGAAGCAAAATTCCGTTCGAAATCGCGAATTTCAGTTTGAGCGAAATTTACAATCGCTCTTGTGCCTTTACCTATGGCTAGATCGCGATCGAATTGACTTCCTCAGAATCAGATTTTGGTTAGGAATCCAACGGAATAAGAACGAACTCGGTGTCGTTTATAGTTTTCGCGCGAGAGCAAAATTACGGCAATTTCAGATACGAAGCCATTTTGCACTCTCGGAGCGCTAGATCTACGAAACATTAGGTCGTAGATACTTGCCGTTTGTTTAGTTTTAATCAGCTCCTCGAGTACTTTAATTGTGCTATGAATTTTTAGTTGGCCGAGCAAAATTTCGTTCAAAAACGTCAATTTGATTTTGAGCGAAATTTCAAATCTCTCTTGTGTCGATATTTATGACTCAATCGCGATCTAACTGACTTCATCGGAATCAGATTTTGGCGGAGAATCGAATGGAATAAGAACAAACTCGGTATCGTTGATACTTTTCGCGAAAGACCAAAATTACGGCAATTTCAGGAGCGCTATATCTACGGAACGTTAAGTCGTAGATACTTGCCGTTTGTTTAGTTTTAATCAGCTCCTCGAGTACTTTAATTGTGCTATGAATTTTTAGTTGACCAAGTAAAATTTCGTTAAAAATCGCCTATTTGACTTTGAGCGAAATTTCAAATCTCTCTTGTGTCGATATTTATGGCTCAATCGCGATCTAACTGACTTCCCGGAATCAGATTTTGGCGGGGAATCGAATGGAATGAGAAAAACTCAGTATGGTTAATAGTTTTCTTGCGACGGCAAGATTATGGCAATTTCAGGTACGAAATTTTTTCAAGTTTTGGTGCGCTATATCTTCAGAACGGTAAGTTGTACCCACTTGCGGTTTATGCCATTATAATCAGTTCCTCGAGTACCACAATCGTGGGATGAACTTTTCGTTGACTGTGCAAAATTTTGTTCAAAATAGCGATTTTGATTCGGAGCGAAATTTCAAATCGTTCTCGCTTTGTTAACTATGGTTAGATCGCGATCGAGTAGACATTATTAAAAGCAATTTTTTACTAAGAGTCGAATGGAATAGGAACTGAAGGGCTATCTTTAATAGTTTCGGCGTTAGAGCGAAATAATGGTAATTTCAGGTAGGAATCTGTTTCATGTTTTGGGACGTTGTATCTCCGGAACGGTTAGTTGTACACGGCTACGGTTTACTACATTTTAATCAGTTGATCGAGTACCTCAATCGTGTTATAAACTTTTTCTTGACCGAGCAAAATTTCATTCGAAATCGCCAATTTCATTTTGAGCTAAATTTCCAATCGCTCTTGCTGCTGTCATTACGACTAGGTTGCGATCGAGTAGACCTTTTTAGAACCAAATTTTGACTAAGAATCGAATGGAATATAAACGAAGGGGCTATCTTCTCCCCTTAGAGTGAAATTATGGTAATTTTAGGTGACAAAATTTTTTCAAACTTCAAAGTACTATATCTCGGGAACAGTAAATCATAGAGACCTGCGGTTTTTATCGTTTAAATCAGCTCTTCGAGTATTTGAAGCTGGCCGAGTTAGAACTGGCTAAGCCTATCAGGAGTATGCCATCTCGATAAGTTGAGAGAATTCCTATGCCTTGAGGTAGAAATTTCTATCGAAAAAAGCATCTTCTAATAAGTCCAATCGCGTTAAAAATACCTCTATCGGGTAGACTTTGGTACGTAGATCCCAAATCTCTCGGCTCGGAGGCTGTATGTCTTACCGTTCTCTAGATAGAAACGCGTTCGGGATTTGTTTATCGGATAGATTTCAACGAGTAGATTCCAAATACGGCATTATAAACGCTGTACCTAGTTTTAGGCGCGTTGATGAGATTTCGACGTTTAAATTCTTTTGCGCCCGATCCAGTTCAAACCTACACCAATCGAACCGCCTTGCAGAGCCGATTCCCATGGTATGTGATTCTTTAAGATTATACCAAAATGGTTGCCGAGAAAATAAATCAAACCCCAAAAGCTGGGTCCCTCACTCCTGCTAGTGTGCGGGTCTATAGCCCATCTGACTTTGGAGACTTTACTATATTTAATAAAGGAATGTAACTCGTTTCTCCGCAAAGTGACTTTTTAGCAGACTATACCTCTTTGATGGCATAGTCTGACGAAGCAACTGTGTCGGCAAAACGAACGTCACACTTTCTCCATTATTATTATGGATCTTCACCGAGTAAAAGCCAGTTCTATTCAATGTTTACATTTGATAGTTTGTAGGTTACACTACAAATATGTACGTGACTAAGTTCTCGGCATTTTTGAACAGCACCTCGTATGTAGGTGTTAAACCGATATATAGTTATTTCCTTCTGAATATTTGGATTGCCCCGGTTTCACTTTAGGAAAAAGAATGTTTCGTTTCGTGCTGAAATTTTCGACGGTACGAATTGGATGATTCTTTCCCCAAACTCTTGAGGACTATAAGACTATCGTCCGTCGATTTCTATCATCTTTCATCGGATCTTTTTGCGTTAAGAATACAATAATCGAATCGTGGATTTAACTCGGCATTATTATCGTTTCAATCGATCCTCATATATTTCTTCCGAAGCATCACGGATCGTGGCGGATCCACTTTTTGCCTTCTGAAAAATCCACAGGAGAACATCTACCTATTCCGATTCGAAGACGTTCTTCAGTCTGGTCGTACATACATACGTATTTATCGAAGATATAAACTTAAACAAATAACATGTGTAATGAATACCGAGAAAAATACGGTGTCACTTGGCGTTGTGGAACCGGTTGTTTAAATACCAATTCACGGTTTTATATGCATTCCCTCAATGTGCATCACACTCTTTCTACGCTAACCTTGAACTCGGGTTAGCCTTGGATTAACAGCATCTTAAATGATTTTTTCGACTGAAATATGTAGTCGTACGGGAGGAAGCGAGAGAGAAATGACTGGAGAAATATAGTGAGAGAAAGATAGGAGGATAACAGGGCGTTTGTGTGTACGCTTAGATTTTCACATGTCGTCCTCGTTGTGCACCTCGTTTATTCCGGGATAGACGAAAAATTTCTCGATTTTCTCGAAAATTTCAGATTTACCCGAAATTACGACATTTCGCCCTGTTTAACCTTCCTATACTCACGTCAAAATGAAACACGTATACTATACTATATAAGTCGGTCTCACAGACCGTATGCGTGAGTATAGGAAGGTTAAGGTTTGATTATGTTTAAGAGCTTTTAAATGCTGTTTCTTCGTCGGGTGAATAAATTGGAAATTTTGGACGTTTCACGCGACCGCTAATGGAGATTCCTGATTGTAATTTATTGGAACTTTCACGAGACGAAGTGCTTCGTCTAAAAAATACGCGCCGTGGACGGTCGCGATACCATTCGCTCTGTTCGGTGGAGAAAAAGAAACGTCGAAACTATTTTTAGTGGACGCCAAATTTAAGTCGACGGATATTACGTCATCGGCTCGACCCTAACCCCCAAAATACGCTGGCATCTTTGATGTGAACGAATTAAATTAGCTTAAAGTAGACTTAAATAATAGATGCAACGAGACGAGGAAGCGTAAACGGATATTGCAAGCTCACGCATTAGACTGTGTCGATTGGAGAGAGACTTTTAACTTAGGATATTTTCACCTAATTATTGGTTTGGTAACTAATTACGGATTTGCTTTTGAATAAAAAGCATCTTTTCTGGAACGAAATGTTTCCCTTCTTTTAACCATTCCTTTGCCATATTTTGAGCAGAACTATTGTTACCATTACATTTCTGGTTTGTACCCGCAGAAACCCAAGCATCTATGATTTAATATCGTTGCCATTAGTCAGGGCAAATAGCGATAACAGCATACAATTACGAAATAAGTTACGACAACATCGCCGATTTACAACTCCAGTCAGTACGCTGTTGCAAGTATTTCTGGGTATATTCTGGCTGTCGTAACTTATTTCGTAATTACCGCTGTTAGCCCAGACTAGTTACCATTACTGAAATTATTACCATTCAAACACTTTAGTAAAGGACGTGGCA
Organism: Chrysina gloriosa; assembly: GCA_038088585.1. Classification (NCBI taxonomy): domain Eukaryota; kingdom Metazoa; phylum Arthropoda; class Insecta; order Coleoptera; family Scarabaeidae; genus Chrysina; species Chrysina gloriosa. The sequence goes on along the minus strand of CM076090.1, from coordinate 8,381,191 downwards.
AAACATTCCAACTTAGCTGTTCAGCTAATTTTCTGTAACGTGACCAAATTATATGCGGCTTAGCGCGTTCATAATGGAACAGAATACGAGGGCAGATTGAAAACTTTCCGGAATGACGATAAAAACAATTCAAGTTATATTTTATTTTTCAAAATATTCCTATCAAAGCTCAACACGCTTGGTTCAACGTTTCTCTAGCTTCTCGATCCACCCCCTTTCCCCCTCCCCGGAAGTAGCTTCCTTGGAGGTTTTCAAAATAATCGGTTACAGCTATGTTTTGAGTTTTGGGCGAAATACTTTCCAATTGCACATAAACTCTGTACTTTTGAGGTCTGTTAACGTGATTTCTAGTTCGGGCGACGTTTTGTTCGTTACCAGGACTTACCAGGACAAATTCTATGTCATAACTTCCGCGTTGAAATTTGTTTCTTGACGGCTTTAAATCTTTTCGATTTCTCCTAATAAGTTGGCCATATTCGTTCGTGCTTCTCCAAGTCCCACAACCACCGATCGTTCGGCCGCTACTTGCAGGATGCCATCGGAATGGAGTAATGTTAAACAAGAAAGGCGTGAACAGCGATTTTGCAGCATCTCAAGAAGCTGTTGAACTCCTCAAAAATCATGCGTTTCAGATAACCAGAACAGAGTGGAAAAATGTCTCGGGAATTGGTTCGAACGCATCAAAAGTGTATAAATCTTAAAGTCAGATATTTTGAGAAGCAATAAAACAGTCTGTTTAATTTTTTTTCCTTTTGGTATCTTGTCAGTTATCATTTTTAACCGTAGATGAATTGATGAAAATTACTACGTGCAAAAGTAACGGGTAGGAATTCTTTCGCTATTTGAGCATACGTTTCTTCACTTCTTGGTGATGCACACGCACCAGCTGTCTATTTTGTAGTAGACACGCTCCTAAAGTATTATGTAAAAGACCACATTGTATGCCAATTGGTTTATGGGCGTCACAGTATTTCAGCACTGGCCGATTAAATTTAGATGGCGTCTATAAAATCAGTTATTAGCTGACATGTGTTTGCTCCGAACACCACTCTACTGATGCTCATCGACGTACAGCTACCATGGCCAAGGATATTTTGAATATCACTGCTAGAATCTGAGTTATATACTTACTACTAATTTGACGTAATTTTACAGCCAACTTACTAAATTTAAATATATCGTAGCCAATAGTACACATTAATATTAGATAATTTCCAAAATATATGTTTGATCGTTGTTCAACTTGGACTGAAAAATGACTAGAAAGAAATTTAGCGGATCGATCTTGACACCATTGCTTGCTTTAACACTTTGTCGAAACAACATATGTAGCACAAAATTTTTCGTGAGAGAAGAACTACGCAGAGCATTTTGTAACATTCGAACTAAATCATCGATATGTAACGCCAGGAAATGAGAAGAAATACTTGAAACAGCTGCAAACAAAATTCGCTAAAATTCAGAATGGTGTCAATGCCGAAGTTAATTTTTTTCTAATCATATTCCGTATGAAATCAAATCCTATCCTTACTTCCAATTGTTTAAAAATAAATTGTAAACACACACAAGACATGCTTTTTATACGCTGACTGATTGTTTAATAATACGCATTTTCAAACTGCAATTGTTTGTTTTATTTATATGTCTTTGTTAACGTACTCTATACCTTTGTATTTAAGGAATAACGAATTATTATTATTATTATTATTATTATTATTATTATTATTATTATTATTACTTTGATGCCTATTCTCCTTTGCGGAAGTAGTAAAGTAAAATACTGTAATGATACTTGGAGAGAAATGTGACACAAAGCACTGAAGATGACAATTCAACTGCTCGAAATGTGTATTTGGTTTTCCAAATACAGGTGTGGTAAGGCCATTATTTATTTTTATTTGAAGCAAAATATGATGAAAATATTTTTTTGCATTCTTAAACCGACTCGAAGCGAAGCTATACAAACGATAAGTACAAATTCTTTCAGAATCATATCAATCAGTATCATACGAGAGCGGTTTGACGGAAGAGTGACTACTTTTTAAAGATTGGCGTTCCGGTGATTATGTTGTTGGCTTCCGCCATGTTTCTAATGTCCACTGTCAAAATTTCATACAAAATCTGACAGATAGGTTATGTTTTATACTCTTCTAAAGAAAACTGTTGTTGTTGTGTAAATATGGAAAAAAAGAATCTCGAGTCCTCTTTTACGTGGAAAAAACAATTAAAGAAACGGTGGAAAAGTTACGTAAATATTATTGTGAATGTGCTTCGTTCTCTGGAATGATTTGTAAGTGGTTGTCTCCTTTTAAAAGTGACCATATCGACACGGATGATGCAGAACGTCCGGAATCTTCACTTATTGTAACTACTTCAGAAATTGGTATTTAAATCCATGCTCTTGTCGATTAAATATACGTGAGATAGCTAATGAAGTGAAGATTTGAACTGAACGGATATGCAATATTTGGCGCGAACGTTTAAATATGAAAAAGCTATCTGCGAGATGGGTGCCGCGTTTGCTTATCGCCGATCAAATGCGCGCTCGCATAAAAAATTTCAAAACGTCAGTTTGGAACGTAATTCAAGGGAATTTTTCCGTCGATTTGTAACACTAGATGAAATTTGGATACACCATTATACTCCAGAAACAAAAATACAGTCGAAGCAATGGACTGCCCCCCAAAGAAAGCAGAAACTGTTGTTGAAAATCAGAGACATAGTTTCTTAAGATTGTTAGAGAGGTGTGTGTAGTCTTTATTGACTATTTGCAAAACTTATTTGCTGACATATTTTGATGCCGAACTTCAGAAAGGACGATCACATTTGTTGAAAAAAGTGCACTCGTATATCTGGCAGCAATTGACCAAAACTAAATTCTCTATGCTATTTCTTTCGAAGTTTGAAATCCGTTTTAACTCGGCAGCAGTTGGTATGTTTGTTGGTATGTAGCGAGTAGGCTATGTTTCGGAATAAAATATTGGGGTAATTTCGTATTAGCAAGCCTTATATTGATATGTCAAAAAAGATTGTTGGTGTAATAGCTGGTCTAAAGCCTATAGGGTCTGCAAAGACTTCTTTTGTTAAATTAAATATTTTGACATTGCCATGTATTTTGATTTATAAATTAGCAACGTACATCTACTATATTTAAACGAGCAATTCTTGTATGTATATATATAGAATTGGTTTCTTGAAAACGGCTCTAATGATTTTGATGAAATTTAGTACCTGGGGGTGTTTTCGGGGACAAGAAATCGATCTAGCATGATCCCGGTCCCGGAAAAATCCATTTTGACCCGGTTTACACACATTTCTGGTATTGCGGTATATGAAATTAGTTATCGAAAATTACTTTAGCAATTTTTATGCAATTTAGTATCTGGGGATATTCGAGAACACAAAATTGATCTAGCATGGTCCCGGTCCCAAGAAATTTTTTTACCTATTTCTGCGGTACATAAAATGTGTTATCGAAAATTACTCTCAAGATTTTGTTACAATTTAGTATCTGCGAGTTTTTGGGGACGAAAAACCGATTTAGCATGGTTCCGGTCTCGATTCAATCCATTTAATCCAGGTTTTCACCAATTTCGGTCTAAACGTGGGTTAGCAACTTTTTTAACATCATGCAGCCAAGCCACAAGCGGAATTATAAGTAATTAAAACTTTATTACTAAACCATAGATGACGCTGAAAGTAGTATGTTAATAAAAGAAAAATATATACGAAAACTAATAACATATATATATATATATATATAATATACATCTGCTACTATATATACTTGAAATATACAATATAAATTAAATATCAAAACTAAAATAAAGGGCGTTATTATTTGGTTCAAAATTATTCAAAAAATTTTGGGAACTCCGAGCTAGGTTCGGTCCAACAGGTACTACATAATAATAAAAGCAATTTCACACAAAATCGGGACTTACATGATCACAATACTAGACTCAGAGATGATTTAGCAATACTTAAATCACGATTAACTCTTCATCAACTTTTACCAGAGGGTGTAGCTATCAAAATTTATAATAAACTACCCCCGAATTTTAGAAATCTTACAGCCTCTAAATTTAAATTTCAATTGTCCAATATATTGACGGTGAATGGATTTTAGTCCTTGTAGGAATTTTTGGGGTATTTCAGTTAATATATAATATTTGCGTTATATCCTTATTTCTCATATGTACTACACGTTAATTCTCTGTATTAATAGTAATTAATCATTTACGTTTTTTCTCTTCTTTGACATGTTTCTATACATTGTAAAGTCCATTTTGTAACGTCTACAGAAATAAAAAATGTAGTTAGTTAGTTAGTTAATATGCAACATTTAATTTAAATGCAAATAATTCGCAATTACTAAGTTGCCAAATCGGTTGAATTTTGTCGAATATTCAGTCTTCAGATGCGAGCACCGCAAAAATGGTTTTTATTCGGGTACAGCAGTAAGGTAACATTTCTGGCTATTGTGGCAAAAAATGTGACAGAGCTTTCTACAAGATTTTCTTTCATATATTTTCTAAAGAAAGACTAGTACAACAGTGCTTCTAGATTTTTCAATTCTTCTCTAATTTCTGTAATGAAATTGTTGAATAAATTTATAACTTTTTAAACTACCAACGTATCATCGAAATAACTGTTATGTAACGATCAAGTATTAGATACGTGTCATCAACACAGCGCGACTCCGTTTCTATTCTTGTTTTTTATTCAAACGCAGATACAATAGAAACGTTCATATTTTATTAGTGCCGATGTAATTTGTATTCGTATTCCATCGACGTTTCACAAATGTCCGTCAATCTACAAGCCGTATACTACCTATTTACGTTCCTTTTCGTCTGTGCCGTCGTCGTAGTCGTAGTCGTGTCCTCGCAGTTATTGAACGCGCGAAGCCGCCTTTCGGGCACCCACCCGCTTGCATTGGCAACGTGGACGCGGACGTGGCCGAAGAGAGAGGTATTTCACCGTCGCCGTCGTCGCATCGTCATCGCCATCATCATCATTATTATGATCTCTGCGTGCTGGCCGTTCTTTGTGAAAGAGTGGAACCCGTCCGCTACCGGAAGAGACGGATTGTTAGGAAGGGTTATGAATAAAAAGGATGCGACGATCAGGTGGCCGCTTCGTCGAAAAGGACAGGACGAGCGGGGAAGCGCGCGAGAACGAGACGGAAAAACGCATGATGACCATGGTTAGAGACTGCGACTTGCCCTAGCCTAGCGTGGGCTAGACCAAGAGGAGCAACAAGAGTCACGGATGGCCAACCGACGATCGGGTCGACGTTTGCTATGCAACGAAAGTACGAGGAGAAGAAGAAGAAGAAGGCGCAGGAGGTGCCTTTTTTTCTTTTCGGATACGGCTCGCCGACGAATTTTCGTTTCGGACGGTGGGACAGATTTCACTGGAATTTTTCGTGAAGTAATCGGTTGAAATTCGATAAGGAATAAAAATAATTCGGAGATGTTTTTTGTAGGAAAGGGGGCCGTGTGTTTGGCAGAGGAAAAGTTTATTCAAATGGATTTTACATGGAATTCTTAGGTTTTCTTTTTGTAAATTAGAGGAGTTGCTACAGATCTGGTTAGAACACATTCATATCTATATAGTTCGTAATTAAACGAGTGTGTGATATTGATTGTAGTCTGGTATTGCTAGCCCAAGCCTCGTTCTAATTTTATTGCTTGTCACAAACCAATCGGTTTTTATCACGAAGTGTGCGTACCGCAACGATGTCTCGTTCAAGAAAAGCGTTGAGAGCATGGCTTTTACGAAAATTACGAAATTTTGACTTTGCCAAAACATGTTTCTAGCTTTATGAAGCTAATGTGTGTGCTCTTCCTTTATTGTTTTCTCCTTGTCTCCCTCATTAAAACCATGCGTTGTTGATTACTTTGGCTTCAGGCCAAATTTTGATCCTGAAGTGCCTCTTCTAATTTGTGTCTTAATATTTTCTTTAATATTTTGACATATATTTTCGCAATTTTTTATTAATGTGGTTCCTCCAAAGTTACCTACTATTTTCTCTATTAAATAATTTAAATATAAGTACAATTATGCCAATTTTCCATTTCTTTGGGGCTGTTCCTTTCTACATTAGATTTTTCATTTCTCTTTACGGGTATACCCCCAAATCTCGGAATGCCTTCATCATGTCTGTAGTTATTTTGTTTTGACGTTTTAGAACTGGGCCTACCTCAATTGCCTTTCTTACTTCCTCTTGAGGTACTTCTATTTCCCTGTTTGGACGTCAGTATTTTATTTGTCATCGTCTAAGAAAATACTAAAGCAAAGAGCTATAAAATTACAGATCTATTGTTGGATAGATATATAAAATTAGATTCCCAAACAGCTTGCCAAGTGGCTTTTAACATAATGGCAAACATGAAAAATAAATCTAAAGATTTGGTATCAATATCTACTTTAGATATACATACAAGGGTTCCTCAATTAACGCGAGGGTTAAAATGGTGTAAATTGAAGTATTAAATTATATGAAGTTGAGGAAGGGGGAACCCACCCGTTCCATAGATTAGAAAGTTGACCAATCTTAAATTTGATATTTATTATAAATATAAAGTTTAAAAATTCTTCATATAACGAAACAAAATTTTGTAAAAAACGAGTTTCCATATCTTACTGACTTACAAAAGCTGATAGTCATTAGTAAAATTTAAACTTGAAAAGAATGTGTGCTCTTTAATTGCTTTGCTTCACTTTAGAGCCACTATTGTGTGAGTGTACAGTTGTGTATAGCGCTAAGGAATTACGTATCTCACGTTATGCCTTTAAACTAAGTAGAATATTAGCATAATTTTCCACCAAAAGATCTGTTCATCCCCCTTTCCCCCATCTTTAAATATCTATTCAATGCTTTCAGAGTTAACCCAACTGGAAGTGCGTTTTCCTTATTTCTGACACTCTCATCGGTGCCATAATTATTTTTAGTTAATACTAAATGTGTAAGCTTTTCTTCTGTCAGTTCAGACTCATGTGACTCAAGAAACTCTTCGGTAGCCTGCGACTGTAGGGTCTTAACCCTTTATTGCCCAAAGTATGAATTATTTGGAAAAAGTTACTTTTGGAGAAATTTTTGTGTTCAAAGTACTCTTTTAAGCTATAAATAAAAGAATTGCGTATATATTCGGTTTTTCAAAAAATCAAAATTTTGGTCTTTAAAGTACCGTCAGGATTTATAGTTACACTATGCAATGAGTTTACTTATGACAAAAGAAAAACAATTTATTTGAAATGTTTATTGAAAAGTATATAACATTTTTATATTACGTACTAATCTCATGGTATAGAACAAAACAATTTTTTTTTCATTACAGCATAGATAAACCCCACAAGAAATACATTTGCTATGAGGACGGGACTGAATTCCTTGAGCGCTACAGAATTCACACCGGCCTCTGTTGTTATCGTATATAACCCAATGACTTCCGCGATTTCCCAAACGAATGTCGTCCAAAACACTATAATTGTATTTCCGCCGTTTTTGTATTGGTTTCAAGATTGCGTTTCTTTTAGTGACTTTAGCATTCATATTTATCAAACCTTGACTAACAGATCGTCTAAATTCTAATGTTGAAATTTTTTCTCTTGTTTGGGAGTATATTATATAAGAATTGACAAATGCAATTTCTAGGAATCCCCACATTAGGCGGTGCCACCACTTTTTAGATTTCCTGTTCATACCGTAAGTTGTACGTAATTGATCAGCATGGTCAACAGCTCCCATATTACGATTGTAGTCGGACACAATTATAGGACAATTAATTTCAAGTTTACTCCCATCTTTTTCTGTCCTTTTTACTGTAGATGCTTCAGTTCCATGAAAATTGGTGGCTAGATGAACTATCCTATTATCTTTCCACTTGAATATTCCTATATTTGTGTTAGAATATCTGAAGTCATATTGTCCTCGTTTCAGCGATTTGTCGTCAGATAAGTCCTTGGGTAAATCTTTTTCTATTTGAACGGATTGTTCCACATGCCAGAGTGTTGTTTATGCGAAGTTCTTCTAATAAAGGAATGGAAGTGAAATAGTTGTCAAAATAAACTATTTTCTGCTGGCCCCAATACATTTTAGTTAGAGAAAAACCACGCGTTCCCCTAATCCATAATTACGAAATTCATTTTCAAGTTCCTCGTTCTTGCCCTGATATACTTCAAATTTTGCAATGTACCCTTCTTGATCTGCCAAGCACCAGATTTTGTATCCTCTTTTTATAGGCTTTTGAGGATTATATTGCTTTATAGAGGAGCGCCCTTTGAACAGTATCATGCTTTCATCGACGCTTACTTTTCTGGTCGTTTTATACAGCATATGAAATCTGTCATTTAGTATTTTTATTACGGGCCGTAATTTGTATAATTTATCCTTGTTATCTTTTGGTATTTGTAAATTATTATTACAATGGAGATTAGATAAAATTTGTTCAAATCGGTTTCGTGACATTGCATTTGTTACTATAGGTACACCTAGGTCGGGACTTCCATTCCAATAATGTTTCCAATTAGGAAGCTGATGATAGCTCATTAGAAAATTTATTCCAATAAAAACAAGCAATTCATTCTGTGTTAGGTTAAGCGTCTTACTTTTTTGAATGGCGTAGCGATTACTTTCAAATGTGATGTGATCAACAACTTCCCCAAGGACTCTAATAAACACACTTGTTGGTGTTTCGCAGTCTTGAAGTAAATTTTCATTTACTCCGAAATGCTCGTTATAATCGGGCAATATAGTTTTCATCGCCTTTTTCCTCCATACACGTTTTGGTATATCTTTTGGCTCTTCTACGATTTCAGTTTTTTTCACTTGAGTAATATTGGAAGAACGCAACTGCCTGCATGCTTTTTTATTAGAAATATCCTCTTTAGAACTACCAGGAACAATTACAATGTTTTGTAAAACCTTTACATTCTTTGTGTTGTTGTTAGAATATTCTACTGTTACCGTCTCCACGTTTGACTTTTTCAGATCGAAAGTATTTGGCAGAGAACTTTCAAAACCTTGTTCATTATCGCTATCTTCTAAATCTGTATCTATATTGTTATCTAGCGGTAAATCATCTAATAAAATACGGTCAGCTATATCTTTCAATTCTTCTTCGGACAACGGCCGTTTATAATACCACTTGACGGAATTCATTTTCCTGACGGTACTTTTGCGGTATCTACGAAAAATCGCAAAATTTGAGTTAAATATGCTTGAAATATCAAATTACTTTTTGTCAAACTTTAATTTGGGAATTTTGAAAGCGTAAAAAGTAAGACTCTCCACCTACCTTACTTTCTTTTAAAAATAAAGACATTCAAACTTGCACAGAACCGAACATGAACGACCGTTTAGGCACCATGGCATACAAATGGGAATACCAACTTTAATAAACCAGTTATGATAAAGATGCCAACTTGAAAATGTTAAAGGATATTATACTTTATAGTACCGTTAGGAAATGCACAAGTAATACTATACTACGTTATTTTATCAGCTTTTAAAGTCGGTGGAACTTATACGTACCATCGGGCAATAAAGGGTTAAATCCCTTTACCGGTAATAACCGGCGTAAAACTGCTGCATCTTCTATGTGATTATGTAAATTGTAATCATCCCTCTCTAATTTGACATCTGGCCATATTCTTTTTCAGCAACTATTCAATGTAGATTTTTGCAATTCATGAAACGAGTCTTTGGTATTGTATTAAACTTAGCTCACTTTTCAAATGATCTAATACATTATAAGTTCTTCTGGTGTAATATTGCTTAAACGTAGCTATGATACGCTGGTTTAAAGGCTGAAGAAAAGACGTTGGGTTAGAAGGACGAAGTTGAACCTTTACGTTTTCATTTCAACTTTCAAATCAATTAGCAGGGTGATCTGGAGCATTATCTATGAACATGAAATTTTAAATCCAATATTATTTCTCTTTAGATAATTTTCTGTTTATGGTACAAAATGGCTTCGTATCCAGTCTACAAAAATATTACCAGTGATCGACACTCGACTATTGGACCTCCAAGACACAGGTAAATTTTCCTTATCTTAATTTCTTAGCGATTTAGTATTCATTGATTTGTGAACCAATAACGGTTTGGTAATCAAATCCCCAGAAGCGCTTAAACAAAATAGAAGGGCAAGTCTATTCTTAGCTACTTTACTGTCTGGAGCATCTTTTAACTTTTAGATATAAACATTCTTGAAGGCATTTTATTCTAAAACAGCCCGCTTTTATCCTTCCTAAATACTTGCTCTGAGTGGTAACCATCATGTTCACTAGTGCTAAATTAAACGTTCTGGATACAGTTTTACTGTTTCGTAGTCTGTTGAAGCAAATTCTCCTAAGCACATCGGATTGTGGAGACCATGTCGAGTTTCGAATCTGTCGAAACAAATGGTTTTATTTCTGCATTTTATGAGTTCAACCTTTCTTGCAATTATCATATAGCTTTGTTGCTTTATCTGTAATGATAGCTTAGATGTGCTTTTTCTGATTTTGATTTTCAATCTATAATGTTAACGCGTTTTCAATTTTTTTGTACGTCCTTTTCCGGAATCTGCAATAAATTTGGAAGATTCATGGACAGATGATTCAATACATTTTCGATTTCTTTCTTTATTTTTCCAAATAGTTCATATATAAGATTTGTTAGCTACATTTTTTCAGACCACTACTGCAGCCCTTGTTTAAACCAAATAATCCAATATTACAAATTCTTGTGCAACAGGCTTTAGACTTTGCCGTATTGGTTACTTAAAATTAGAAATTTATTCATAAAAATTAGAATAAAACAAGACTCAAATCTGAAGCAGAACGAAATTTATGGATAATAATTTCTAAATAACAAATATTTTAATAAAAATAGGTATGTGCAACATATATGTATGTATATTATTTTATATACATATATACTAAGTATAAATATAGATTAAAACTTACCACTTATGATATGAAATATTCGTGCTTTGTTTCATGCACTGATTAACTGCAACTATATACGTAGATATTACGTGCGAAATTTCGTATTGGTAGCAGCTCGTAGAAGTGAGTCCACCATCTTGTAAATTTAGCATTCGTATTAAATTCCTAAGCGCGAAAAAGGGGCTCCGCGTATAAAACACCGCATAAAATGAGGGATTCCTGTACATGATTTATTCCCGGAAATTCAAAGAAACTATTAACTGAGATCCTCTCAACACTTTATCACAAGAATCTAAAAACAACATAGAACTACGGTCAACATACGAAGTAAACCTGGCGCTTCTGCAGTTCTCATCCAAATCGTTGATAAATAATATGAGGAAAGCAGATCCACGTACAGAACTTTGGGGTATGCCCATGGAAATCTCTATTAAAAGTAAACTAAACTTTTTCTTATAGGTTATGAAATAAGTTGGTTCCTTACCACACCGATTTTTGGGAAACTCCTAATACGTTTTTCGACCATCAAGTGGTCATCTTCACTAAAGAACACAAAGGAAATCATTTGTGAAATTTAGTTAAATAATTCTTATACAAGGAAAGACGGCACCACCCTTTCGTTCACCACTAAAGATGACCAAGTGTTTGAAATATGTGTATGGACTTTTTCAGAAATTGTTGTTGCGTGGCTAAAAGTTAATACAGGTTAATTATAAACCATAGATACCCCGAATTTTATCTTTCTAGCCACAAATTATGATTTATTCGATCGAATCACAGAATATTCGTACAAGAATGAATAAAATAGCACCTTTTTCGATCGGTGGGCTTTGCAAAAACATAGCCGCTGTAATAAATCCCTTTTAAATTTTATTATTACCATCACTATTATGTTATTCCGGTATTTATTTACATTACAAAAACTTCTCTCCAAATTTACGTAAGAATAATACAAAAACCACCCCACATAATTGCCGTGTAATTCTAAAGAAAGAACCTGGCTGTACCTGCGGAGTATATTGTCATTATTCTCAGAATCAACCCCAAAGTGTGTCAGTGAGACAGGAGGGGTGGTTATTGTGAAGCACCTGTTGCACCTCAGACAGTATCCGGATCTCTGCGTCAAAACTTCCGTTTAACGTCTGTGAATTGGGTTTCGTTTCCAAAAAGGGGATGATATTTCGTCTCCGCGTTTATACCCTTTCGATAGATAATAGAATTATATGCGTTTATTGTACGCAGTTGAAAATACATACGTACAGTAGGTGTCCGTATTAAATTTTAATATTTTGTCAACTTAACGTCGACTTTCGGTTGATTTACGATCGCTTCCTATAAGTCGTTTAGCCCCCAGCTACCTTGCATGCACAGTTATACGCTCTCTCCGGTACGTAATTTATGTATCAGCGTCTAAATAGGCTACAATCTAAGTAACGTGTATCTTATATAAATATTTTTTTAGTATAAATATCTGTCGGAACGTCATAAATAAGTCGAAAAGGAACCGGCGTTATGTTAGATATTACCGTAATGTGTTAAACGTTGCGAACGTATCGCGTTTGATAATGTATGTATGTAGTCACTTAGCACTAAACGAAGATGCATACATCTATTCTTTCCATTTTCTACTACAGTACAAAATTTCATCTTGGGTGAAATATTTATATATGTTTCATTCAATAGGACATCAGAAAGTAATGCATCCCTAATTGAGATTCGTTGCACAAGCGAGACGGTAACATAATCTCACAGATTTACATAGAAGCTATTAATATATTAGTTTAATATGTGGTTAGTTTCCTTTTTCTAATTTGTTCTCCATATGAACGGTTTCTGGGAGCAACCACTGGAAGAGAGATACACCTTTGTCGCGGAAGAGAGAAACGCGAAGAGTATAATAGACTACATAGTCTATACCCAAAGTATGAAAACTAATATACGAAACATAAAGACACAAAAAGAGGCTGAAATGGGAACTCAACACAGATTGCTAACGGCAGAACTCCAAGAACAAATTAACACAGAACAACAAATAGCTGAGTATCATAAAACAGCAATCAGCAAATTAAGAAACGAGAAGAAAAGAGCAGAATACCAACAGAAAACGAATGATTTACTAAATAGACATGACCAGGAAGAAATGACACTAGAAGAGACGTGGAGAATTTTCAAGGAAATTATTTATAATTCTGCACTAGAAGTATGTGGTCAAATCGGATACAGGAAAAAACAGAAAAGAACAAAATAGTGGATTAAGGAAATACAAAAGGAAGTCAAAAAAGATGCGCGGAGAAAATATGTTTTAACAAAGGAACAGCAATACAAAGAACAATATGTTAAAATAAGAAACGAAGTTAAGAAGAGAATCAAAGAAGCGAAAAAGAAAAGCTGGGAAGATTTTGGAAATGATATTAATGAGGAATATAAAACAAATAACAGGAAATTTTGGAACCTAATAAGATCAATGAATGGAAAAAAAAAGAAAGAAATAAAACCAATTAGGAATACCGCGAATGAACTAAAAACAGAAATAGAAGATATACTTGAAATATGGAAAGAATTCTTCACGAAAAATTCACAGATGCAGGAGGTCATACAGATTTATTGCCAGAATCAGGAACACGAAATGAATATAATGAAGAACTTGAAGAGATAGATATAGAAGAGGTAGAGAAAGCCCTAAAAGAATAAAAACAGGAAAAGCCTGCGGTGCGGATAATATAGAACCGGAAATGGTAAAATGGCTTGGACAGGGGGAGAGGAGTGGATCCTTGACATATTTTGTAAGGCATGGCGAACGAACACAATTCCTGCGGATTGGGAAAATAACCTCATCACTCCCATATATAAGAAAGGCGATCAAAGTCAGTGCGAAAAATATAGGGCAATATGCCTATCGACAGTATGTTTTAAGGTCTATACCAAAATAATAGCGGAACGACTTACACATTTAGTAGGAGACAAACTGGGAGAAGAACAAGCAGCCTATAGAAAAGGGAAACAAACGAACGATAATATCCACATAATTAAAAACATCATTGAACTTAAATTGAGACAGGGGAGGAAATCTACTTCAATTTCATAGACTTGCGGGCAGCCTTCGATACAGTAGATAGAGGGAGTATAGTATCTGTCTAGAGAAACTAGAGGTTCCAAGAAAAATGCGCCAAATAATCAATAGTCTATATTGTCAGGTTAGGGGGATAGTACAAGTGAATGGAAAAAGATCAGCAGATTTTGAAATGCAAGTGGGAATAAAACAAGGAGACAGCTTAAGTCCATTAATATTTATTATAGTAATGGACAGAATCCTGCAAAATACGAGGGAACGCACCGAAACTGTCAAGACACTGATAGGATATAACAGACTGGAACTTGTAGCTGTGGATGCATTACTGTACGCCGATGATCTGGCACTAATAGCTGACAGTTAAGTGAAAATGGAAAAATTAACAAAAATATGGACAGAAGAAATAGAAAAGATGAAGATGGAAATAAACGTAGAAGAAAGCAAAGTAATGGTGATAAATAATAAAGAGCCAGCCAGTAATCTAATAATTAAAATAAACGATAAACAAGAAGAAATTGTCGACGCATACGAATATTTAGGTACTATTATATCGAAGGATGGAAAAATTGATCTAGACATAGCAAAAAGAGGACGGAAAGCCACAAACATATACTAGGCTCTGAATCAAACCATCTTTGGAAAAAAGGAAATAGAACCCAAGATCAAACAGATAGTATACAATGCAGTAGTAGCTCCCACAATAATGTACGCAAGTGAGGCCTGGACAATACAGCAAAAACACGAAAGCAAAATAACAGCTATGGAAATGAAATTTTTGAGAAAGATCGTGGAGAAAACAAAAATGGACAGAATAGAAAACGAACAGATAAGGAATATGATAAATCAAGAAGATATACTAAAAGAATTGAAAAATGTCAACTGAATTGGTACGGCCACATAATTAGAATGGAACAAAAGAGTTTAACAAAGAAAATAATAGAAGCCAAAAATAACGGGAGAAGAAAAAAGGGAAGACCAAGGAAAAAATGGATTGACAGAGTCAACGAATTAGGACGAAAGCGAGGGAAGACCATAGCAGAAATGAGAAGAATGAGTACAGACCGGACACGATGGAAAGAATGGATTAAATCGTCGTAAGATCCAAAAATAATCCGACGCTGAAAGGCATAAGGATTGACGCGGAAGAAGAAGAAGTTCTCTATATAAAATTTTTATTTACTTCTACATATCTATCTTTGCTTTGTGTTGATGTGTTCCACTTTGGTAGCTATTTATCTTTCATATACATAGGCGCATTTAATTAAATTTGTTAGCTAGTGTTGGGCGAATAATAATAACACAGAATGGTTATCAGAATGGTTTTAGAAAAGGAATATCGATTGTGGGTGCTATTCATACGATAAGACAGATATGAAAACAACATAAGCATGCACGTAGTCTTCATAAATTTTAAACAAGCATTTTATCTTGTAAAGAGAAAACAATTAAATAAGGATTTGAAAGATATGGGAATACCAGGGAAAACTACAAACCTAATAAAAAGCGCAATGGAAGACTCTAATGCGGTAATAAGTACAGGACAAAGACTAACAGATTAAATACAAATACACAAAGGAGTAAGACAAGGAGACACTTTGTCATCACTACTTTTCACATTGAGTTTGGACGCGACAATGAAAAGAATTGGGGGAATAGGAATAATTAATAAAAATCTTACACAGATGATGTAGCAATTATTTCTAGAAATAAAAAGGAGTTAAAACGAATAATAAAAGCTTAGAGGTAAACGCCAAGAAGCGAGGATTAGAAATCAATAACGATAAAACTAACTATGTATATGCACTGTAATAGAGACAATCCAGTAATGTCAAACTTTTAGTTGTGGAGCTAATATATCTAAAGAAGCAGAAACATTCAAATATTTGGTAGTATTGGTAAACAGAAGGAATGGAAAGCAAGATATAGATAAGAAATTTCAAAAGGGGTATAAAGGCTTCTACTGCAATAAAAGGATGCTTAAAGATAAGAAGTTAAGTAAGAAGATAAAGTTACGAATTTATAAGATAAGTAACATATGCGGCAGAAGAAGAAAAGCTTAAAATTTTTGGGAGAAAGGTCATAAGAACGATAGTGAGTCCAAAGAGGATCAACGAAGATGAATACAGACAATTAACGAGCCATGAAATTCAGAAAATATTAGAAAATGAAAACATTGCTATAATTATAAAATCCATGCGAATTAGATGGATATTTATAGAAGAGAAAAAGAAGCAGCCATAAGAAATCTCACAGAATGGGATCTGAAGTATAATAGACCCAGAGGAGGACCAAAAGAAGATGGAAAGAGGAAGTGGAGGAGAATATGAGGGAGATGAAAATAGAACAGTGGGAAAAGCAAATATCAAACAGGAAGGAATGCAAAAAAATGGTATCAAAGCAACAACACATCAATTACCAAAAATATATGACATTAACAACTAATCTATCTTTAAATAGGATATAACGAGTCTCGAAAAATGAGAACAGCTACAATTTCGTAGGAAATGTATTACATCAAATAATAAAATGGGAAAGAAATTTACAAAAGAACTTTGAGCATACGAGCGGCGCTTTCTATGCATTTACAAACAATCACTAGGTGGCGCTATGGATTAGTATCATTACTATTTTGGTAATATTTTACATCTGCTATTGTGAAAAGAGTATGGAGTAGAAATTAATCAAGATAAAAGTCAGTGCAGCTGGCGGAGAGGAAAAACAGTCTAAAAATCAAATCCGGGAAAAATTAGAAATCAACCTGAGTGAAAGAGGAATAATATTTTAGAAGGTTGGGATATTTATGTATCTGGGAGTCTGATATACGATAAGTACGAGGACAAGTGCGAAATAGACTCGAGAATAGCAAATAGTAAACATGCAGGGAGTCTGCGCAGAAAATATTGCAATCAAAAGATTCATCTTTTGAATGTACTCCAAAAATAACTATTTATAAAGCGGTACTGGATCCAACTTCTAGTATACGCCTGCGAGGCGTGAACATTAAACAAAAAATTAGAAGGCAAGATAGAAGTATTGGAAAGAAAGAATACTACGCGGAATAATTGGAGGTAGAAGGACGTAATTTGGATAGGAAAGACGTACAAGCACAAAGATTTATTGGCAGTACAAAAGTCCAACAATCAGTGAGTTGGTTAAAGCGCGAAAGTTGCAGTTGCTGACATTTGGAAAGGTTAGAGAAACTGACAACAGCTAAAAACACTACCAGGGTAATTTCTGAAGGCAAAAGGAAAGGGCAAAGTTCTAGACGAAAATGGATAGATGTTGTTTTGGAAAATTTGGAAGAAACGCGAATTGATAGTTGGAGGATAAAAGCAAAGGGCAGAAGAATCTGGGAAGACAATACGACGCAATAGCACCATCGTATTAATAATAATATGATATGAAGCAATGCTCCGTAAATGCTTCATATACAGTATTATTAATATGATGGGGCCATTGCTTCGTATTGCCTTCCCAGATTCTTCTCTTCTTTACTTTTATCCTCCAGTTATCAAGATATGATGACAACAATTTCAGTAAAATATTAAAGAAAAGCACTGAATACAGTAAAAATGTATGTATTTGTTTCTATCGTATTCTTCAGTAGAATGAACGCCCTTCTGCAGACATCAAAACCAGTTACCAAAGCACTACTTCGATTTAGAAGATGATATGCTAGAAAAGTCACTTCTGAGTACTTCCAGAGCTTCTACATGTGTTGAAAATCGGGTTCCATATACTGTCCTTTGACAAACTACAACAGAAAGACATTATTTAGATTTAAGTCAAAACTATGTTCACACTGAATCGTTAATTCGATGTTTTGTAGCTTTAAATAAACGACAGTTTGCCATACTTTCTTACTTGGTCCTAAGCTTTTCTACCTTTAGATGTAAGGCTGGTGGAGTTGAGTATTGCACTTTTGTCTCCTTCGTTATTATCAACCTTCGTCTTTCGCTCCATGCCCCTCCTCTCTACTTCTTCTCTAATTCTGTCTACCCATCTTGTTCTTGGTCTCCTCATCTTGCTTCCCCTCGGCATTCGAGTTTCAAGCACTATTTTTATGAGTTTATCGTCCGGCAATAGGCACGCATGTCCAAACCGTATGAGCTGTCCTTGTATATTTTCTTCTTTTGATAGGTTATATTTGTAGATTTCGTTTACATGTCTGACTTCTTATTTTCCTTTTCTAAACCTCATTTCTACTGCATTGATTCTGGATTGTTGTCTCTTTATCAGAGACCGTGGTTCGCTGCTATACATGAGCGTCGGCCTGGCCATTTTTTTACAACTTCCGTTCTTATCAGGTTACAGTTTATGATGTTGATCGAGAACGGACAATTCATACTTCGTTGTTGAGTTAAACTATTTCCAAGGTCGTAAAATAATATCACATGGAAATGTTTGCGGTTCAGTTCCATATTTACGTGGGAATTTGTAGATTAGATGTTTTTTGCAAAGCGGTCAGCGCCATTTCACAGAAAAAACTTCTTCTTCTTTATCAGATTCTTAGTGCCCTTTCAGGCGTGGGGTTCTCTTATCTATTTCTTCCACCCTATTCTGTTTCCTACTAATCTTTTTAGGTCTTCTAAGAGATTTCCGTTTTCCTTCCTATATTCTTCAATCTGGTCCATCAATTTCCTTCTATAAGTCTTTGAGTATTGGCTTCTGATTTATTGTTCTCCAAATTTCACCGTTTATTGTTCTGTCTAGAATGAGTACTCCTGTTATCTTTTTAATAATCATTTATATTACATTTTATTTAGTTCTCCAATTGCCCATCTGTCTTCTTTCTGTTGATCATTATTAATTTTATTTTCTATGTGTCTACTTCCACTCTCTCTTTTCTACCTCTTATGTTCACAAGTTCAGCAGTTTTTGCATTTTGCTCTTGAAGTTTGACATCAGTACCACATCGTCTGCATAGAGGAAATCACTTACTTTCACCGGTTCAAAATTTCTATATCCTATAACAGTATTAAGTCCTTTTCATTTTTGCCTTATTCTTTTTATTGTTTTCCTTTCTTTATTTGGAAACGTGCCGATATTTCTCCGTTTAATTTTACTCTTTATTTTTATATTTATTTATCAATTTTCTCGCTACTTTTAGTTCTTCCAGGCCTTTCTATATTTTCTCTTATTACTGTGCCAAAGGCTGCCCTTAGGTCTATAAATGTCAGGAACAACTTTTTTCATTCTTCTAACTTCATTTCTATGAGACTTCTTAATATGTATATGTTGTCGCTAGTTCGTTTTCCTGGTATAAATCCCGTTCGTGTGTCTTCAAATTTTCTTCTATCTATTCTCCCAATGGTTGCTCTAGTAACTTCGTATATAGTTGCCACACTGTCTTTGTTCCCCTTTTTTATCTATGGGGATTATCAGATTTTTCTTTCAACAGTGAGGAATCCTCTGGGGTTCCCAAACCTCTTTAATTTCTCTGCATTTCTCTGACATTCTTCCCCTCTTGTTTGTTCCGGACTCTGTATTCCTTTAAAATTTTCTGCGTAATATGCATTCCAGACTTTCAGTATTTTCTTTTTACCCGTCTTCATTTGGTTTCATTCATCTTCTATGGTTCTACTATCTTTTCTATAATTCCCTTCAAACTTTTGATTCTTCTTCAATTATTTTCTATTGTTTATTGTTTCTCATTCATTTCTCTCCCAAATTCTATCCAGGACTCCCTCTTTGCCCTTTTTACTGCTTGTACCCCTAGTCTCTTCTCGTCTCTTCGCGTTGTATTCCTCTCTGTATCTTTACGTATTTCCCTGTAAGGGAGTTATCCCTGCTATCTTCTTTTGCCTTACTAAGTACTTAACTTCACTGTTTTTCCAAGTTTTTCCCATCTTTTCTCCATATATGTATGTTTCTTGTCTTCAACTAAGGTGAGTTCTTTGTCTATCCCTTATTGGTCTTTCTCTCGTCGCTCTTTAATTTGTATATTGCTATTTATTGTTATTTATATATTGCTGTATTCCTCTTCACCGTTTGTTCTGATTATTTCTATTTGGTGCTTGGCTATTACCAATCTATCATTTGATCCTATTTCTGCTTCTTTCCTCTGAGGTCCTTTGAAATTACTATACAATCTATAGAGTTTTTACCATTTCCTTTATATATATATATATATATATATATATATATATATATATATTCTTTTACCCTTTCTACCTTTCGGTGTAAGGGTTCGGAGCCACCGAGCCGTATACACACGTATACCGTACCGCTCCTGGCCCGCCTAGCGGCATTTCATTTCTGCAGCGTATTGAAGGTTGCAGATCCATTTTAGGATTTTAAACTACTACGCATCCGCCGCGGTCGAGCTTCGAACCCAGACCTATTCATTGCAAAACGTGATTTTTACCACTGAGCCACTAGGGGGTTAACCATTTCTTTTAAGCGGAACAAAAGTATACTTTCGTTCTATTTCTGGTTTCATAATGTGCTCCCTGCTATTAGGTAATTTCTATGACAAAAATCGATAATTTTGATTCCATTTTTATTCAAAGTTTTTTCTCCATAGGTCCCCATGCATCTCATTCTTTTATCGGTGTCTCTTCCTACTCTTCATTATTCAATATCCCATGATTATCATTTTCTCTGTTTCTTCTCTCGCCTCGTCTAATAGAAGTGTAGAAGATATTTCGTCTTCTTACAAAAACAAATTCCCAAATTTTACGATGATGGGCATCAGGAGTACCTATATTTCCGGAATTTTCGCAATGGTTTACGTAATAACAACATATCAAATCTTCCCCTTAAGGAAATGAACGCAATCCTGATGAAATCCATTTATCTTAAATTTAAAGAAATCTTCTCATACACCCGGTATTCGCTTTTTAAAAAAGACGAAGAAATAAAAAAGGCCCACATTCACATCCTGTTAATTCCATCATCCATGCATAATTCATCCGACATAATTTAGGTATCATTCTGGCGGCTTCTATTATCCGCAATTATGTAATTACGGATTTGAATAGAATTCGAATTCCCGACGACAATTCACGACGGGCCGCTGCCATTATCCTACGCGCTAAATGGATACGTTGCGAGCTCTAATTTTTAACCCCTCGGCGACAAGGGTGTTTCCGATTACGGCGGCGACCGCATCGGATACCGGACACCCCTCGACGAGACGGACGCTCCCGCATCGCGAAATCGACGCAACAAAAGACTTTTCATCTGAAATTCGATGTAGCTACCATCATTTATTTCGTCGTCATTATCCGTTAGTCGTTACGTAACGAGCATTTTTACGGGTAGTAATAATCGATAATTGAGTTATGGCATGGTGGCGAGGGAAGCGATACGTTGGCCTCTTCCACGGCGAAGATTCTCTTCTGATGTGGTTCTTCTTACGCGTACTACGTGGTATTAAGTTGTCAGTTGCATGACAGAGTAATTATTGTTGTTAGAATAGAGTAGCAATTTCGATACGTTTCGTGTTATATTCTTTGGATATGTTTTGTTTCTTTTTTATCGTTAACGAGGTGTAAGAATTTGAAGGTCCATTTTCGATTAATTAAGGAGGAAATTGTAGATCGGGAAGTTGTTAGAATTCAAATGAGTATGTTTGTTTGGTAGCCAAACAATTGGGGAGAAAAGAAACGACAATGTTTTGATGTTCTATTCGGTAACTTGTTATCAATTTCTATCAATAAGTTTTCGTTAACTTCTTAAGAAACCTTAGATTTCTGGTTTCTAATCGTCAAAAAAGGGAACAAATTGCGATTTCACTTCGTCAACCTCATTGGAATATATATCTTTTCAAATATCATCGTAGTAAAATTTGATACTTTTATAGCAAGAAAAATTGACATATCAACCGTCACCAAGCAGCTTAAGTTGTTGGTTAAAAGAAGCGATATTGCGAAAGTAATAGAAGTTGTTTTTCAAACCGGTATGGTTAAGGCAGTTAAGGCTTTTGGTCGTGATCAATTGTGCAATGCGCTGCGTTCAAAATGCAGACGTTCGACGAGTGCCTCGGTGGCCAGGTCGCGCTAAAATCTGGAATATCTGCGTTCATTGTGAACAAGGGGTAATACTGCAGTTCTGTAAATACATGAAGTTCAACACAGGATCACGTTTCATTCCAGAATGGATTGGTAAAAGTGAAGATACGGGATACACCTCCCTTTGCAGGCTATGGCCCTCATCGAGCGTTAGTTTCTCACCACTATTGTATAATATAAGTTTCCAAACGAAATTTTGTTCGGACAATTGTCTACGATTTCAAACGTGGTCCAAATCGATCAGTATGTATGGGTCAACTTGATTTGGCTTTCAATAATAAATCATGGTTGGCTTGGAAATTTTAAACCCGATGGTGAAAGCGAAATTATGAATTTCTTCAAGATCCTTCCATCATTGAAATCGATCTAAACGTAACGTTCTACAAAGTATATACAAGCAATTTTGGACATTAGTAAGACCACTATACAAGCAATAAATGCATATTTAGCTCCGACGCAGTCTTGTGCTCCAGGAATCTTGCGCGTTCAGATCATCAGAATGATCGGGGTCGAGCTTAATTGAAATCACACCACCGTTTATTAGATTTTGCTCAATGAATTGGGGGTGAGAAAAATCTGCTCAGAAATGGTTCCCAGAAATCTTACACAGGACCAGAAAGATATGAGGAGGGACAGGTGTGTTGAGTTTCTGAAATCGATTGAAGATTATTCCCATTTTATGGCACGTGTCATTATCGGTGACGAGATCAGATTGTCCACAACACCGATACGAAAAAAAAAATTTATTAAGATAAGTTGTCCCATTATTAAAAAGGAGGACGTGAGCCAAAATTCTTTCGAAAATTCTGACCTCTACCCTCCCAGTGCACGAATCCTCGATTTTTTATTACTTCAGGAGATCGCCTGTCCAGAACACCGATACGAATGGCACACTCCAACTCTCCAAAGCAAAAAGAGCAAGAATGAGCAAGTCAAAGGTTAAAAGCATGCTGATTTCCTTTTTCTGAGAGCCAAGGAATAGTGCACAAAGAGTTTGTACCTCCAGGTCAAGGGGTTAATCAACACTTTTATCGAAAGGTTCTTGAAAGACTTCGAAAAAGGCTTGTGTGACCAAACACCAAAGAACTGGTTTTTGCATCACGACAATGCGCTTTGCCACACAGCAATTTTAGTACACCAATTTCTGGCCAGTAAGAATATTCATGTGGCTGTTCGGCCTTCATATTTGTCCGACTTGGGTCCTTGTGACTTTCTCCTTTTCCCGAGATTGAAATCGCACCTTAATGGACGTCGTTTTGTGGCACTGTACAACATTCAAACGGCTGTAACCCACCAGCTGAAGGGTATTCCAGTATTCGTGTTAACGACGTAATATTCGACGCTCAAGTTAGTGGTGCTTACGAGCGGCTCGCCGAAAAATATTTTCCAAGAAGTCGCATGCCTAATATCTCCAGAGGCCAACTTTGGAACTGCAAATGTGCACGAATTCTCTTTTTCTTCGGTAAACGAAACAAAACAAGTTTATATCCAACTATTATTATTAACGTTTCAACCCGAGGGAGCAGCAAAAACAGAACAAATTCTCACCCCCTGAGGGAGACAGTGCTTATATATTCTTAGTCTACCCTACCCGCTTTCTATGGTGGGGGTGTCAAAATTTTCCTCACTTGCTTCATCTCAGAGTGGTTCACTCAGCTTGTAATCTTGTGGCGCAAACTTTATTAGCTAGACCGGGTAAGCTGGCTAGCCATTCGTATTGTGAAAGCCGAAGGGGAGTTTTAAGCGTTCTTCAGAGCAACTATCCTAACTCTTAGAGTAGGCTTAAACTCCGTCTTTGGTTTCTATAGTTTTTAAATAACCTAATAGACTTAGGGGGTAGTAATCCCTTAAATCGAGACAAATATTCGCGTCGGATTTGCAGCGGAGAATTTGCAACGTATTGTTTCCATGGGGGCAAACGTACGAGTTAAGACTGGCGCGATATTTTCCGCTTAGACTGCGGTTTGACGTTTTCGTACGAACTTTTGCTGTTAATTCGTGGTGAATGTCAATTCGAGGAATTAACGAGTCGTTACGGATATTCCTGTGATTTATGACCAACGATTTCTTGTCTTTCAATGCCAGAAGAGATTGTTGAGGTGTTGAAGAACCAAATTTCAAATTTTGTATCAATGAAAACAGCAAATTCTTCAAAAGTGTTGGTAACTTATATTTCTGCATTCAACTTTGTAAGCAGATTTCTTTCTGCACGCCTTTTTTGCTAAAAATTTCAGTTTAATACTGTCTGTTATAAGTGATTTTTCTGTGATTTACAAGTATCAAAAATATAATCTGAACCTAGAATTCTAAACATCGAACGTGCCTATCCGATTCACACGGAAAACCAACCCTGCACGACGTTGAAAAATCTTGCAAGATCACGCTCGCGTTTATAGTCCAGGTCACAATTCGCCTCTCGTCCCCCTTTTCGCCCTTCATCCCCCTCGCCCGTCTGCTGCGATAGCCAACTGCACAGGAACGGGGTAAATCTGAAAAGCGCCGAATTCCTAACGTCACAAAAAACTGCCAGACGAAAACCCTCCCGCCTCTCGCCCGCGCGCCCTTGCCTTGCCCCGAAACTACCCCAGCCGTTGAATAACCTCTATCTTCTACTTCCCTAATTTGTGTTCTCTGACAGGTACCTTTTTTTCCTCTCTCTATTTCGTATACGCGCGTTTATGTATAGACATGGACGTACACACACACACCTGACACTTTTACTTTTGTTTGGCCGCAGACCGAATTGTTTCTTCTTCTATTGTTTTAGAAGTTGGTCTTAATTTCGTTTAATGAAGTAGTCTCGAGATGTCCGTTGAGATAACATGAGTTTAGATTATAAAATCAAACGAGAGATAAATTTTGAGGATGGGTTAGTTTACTAACTGAGAAATTGCGGTTAGTTTAACAATTTTTCCATCAAGTAATATATTGTGAAGTTTCATAGATTATCATCTTTCAGACAGCATTGCAAGTAGACATTTACGAAACTTTCCGTTTCTTGTCGACAAAACACGGATCTAAACGCATTTCGACATTCATCATCATTGCGATTTTTACCACACACAAACATTTTTGCAAAGAACGAAATAAACGATAATCTGATGATTTATCTTAGTTCTAGGACGCTTAACAGAATCCGACATTTATCATAGGTATCAAAGAAATTCGATTTTCATCTACGTTGCGACTGCGACCGGGTCGCGCATTTAGAATGCGGAATGCAAACGAGGGGTAGGTACGGGGGTGCGACGGGTACGTCTGCCAGACCCCGAGATCTGACCCTGACTGCGAGACAAGTGCCTCGAAATGAGAAAGGGTAAAAATTCATGTCGGCGCTCTTTTACGCACCCCGAAACACTCGCGAGGGAAAAGGGGCGAGGGGGTGAAGGGCGAACTGCTCGGAAGGCGGCGGGAGATTCGCTGCACCCTTTCCCAGGCTCATTTAACGATCGGATTCAAGGTCGCAGATCCACCCCTAACCTGCTAACCCTTTCTTTTTATACTTTGATATTTTCTGTTTTTTTTTAATATGCGTAGGTACCACCCGTGAATATCAGATGGTTTGCTCCGAAGAAAGGGCGAATCGGAAAGAAGGAAGGGAAGACGGAGGAAGGGAGAAAGAGAGAAACGAATTTATCGCAAGTCATAGATACATGTATATTGGAGCCTGGAGGGACTAAATGGTGGTTTGGAAAAAGGAGATTGCATCGTACAGGGTAGGATTTGCATTTTTCTTTCGGGAAATCTACGAATTCAGATACCATATTGAAACTCTTTTATATTGTAGTATAATGAAAAAATTGATAGGTTCTAATCTTCTTGATTACACCATAAGATTGTTGTAAGGGAATTTTGCAATCTTAATTGTGATAGTATAACGACAATAAGATTTCTACTTAAGCTTGGTTTTACGAGTTTTAACTACAAATCCTAGGCCGTATTATTACTTCAAATAAACTGTTAAGGATCGATTCAACGTGCATGTAGATAAGTGGGTGGAGTAAAAAAATCATTTATGTTCAAGTTAAGTGCGAATAAAATGATTGTCATGTTCACAATATCAATTTGAATGCGTATTTCGATGATTAACAATTAATCATCTCCTTGTCGGGTTTAATACTGTAGTGGTTTTCATATTGGTCTTTAAATTTAAAAATCACGGGTTCAGTTCCGACCAAAAATGGTGATTCTTAATTGCAGATATGTATTCGTCTTGGATAGGAAGTACAAGCGTACGGCCCGTTTCAATATAATATTTGATACGATAAAAGTGGAATTCTCCCAGGTTCGATCGAATTCTAGTTGGTTATACAAATGGCCTCTGGTGTGAAAGTGTGCGCAAGCGCAAATGACTTGAGCAAAACAGCAAGAGGATGATTCTTAGGGAGATTACGGAAAGAAGAAAGTTTTATTTATCAACCGACTAGTATTGGATAAAATGTCCTCCTACTAGCCCCTTTTGTTCTCTCAATTTAAATAGCAAACGAATAACTTTCAAAAAAGAGTCTAAACGACATTCCTCAAAACGAGCTACTAAATGAATTACGTTTGTTGGGCAGCTCTCCGGAAAAGCTGTGCAATAACCTGCAAAGCATACATATACCGATAATTAACATGGGAAGACTTATGCTCTGCTTGCAACCGTAGATTGTAGTTTCCTTGTTATTAGGTCTCACCAGTAAACTAGTTAACCAGTCAATCCGTGATTAATAAAACCACGGTTGGATGTGATACCACTTCATGGAAATAGATGGGGGTAAACGTACGTATTATTTAATATTTATTTAATAGTCATTTAGATTTCTTTAAAAATCATTTTGGGTTTTGTTCAAAATAGTTCTGATTAACGATAAATTTTGAAAAATCTAGAGTACGCTGTCCAGAACTTAATCTCTGTGCACCACCTAGATCTCCGTTGGCCCGATTTCTGGTCAAATATTTATCTCTTAGGTAGTCAACTTGATAGATCCTATGTTTACATAGTTCTAGCAATTAGCAAAAAGAAATGGCAAAAGAAGTGAAGTGAAGTCCAGGAACTCCGATATCATCAGCCCGTTATAACGTGATGGGAAGCATGGCTGGATGCAGTTTTATATTATAGCAAGCATTTCAACAAAGTGAAAAACATAGATTTAACTCTAAATCCGTGACGGTGGAGGCAATTAAAGAAAGTCGACAATAGTTAAAGAATTTCCAACTTAGCACAACATTATGCAGTTATCTCTGATAACGTTAATTGTAAAAGTTTGCAGGACACCTTTTTGTCATTAGAACAGTCAATAATATTTATAGGAACACTGCAAACTAGATATTTTGGCAAGACTTTAACTTTCCTTTACAGCAAATCTTAGAGATTAAGATCTTCCACAATCCGAACAGCTATATGCTGGATACCCTAAAAATATCGTATTTTGTGAAAGTGGTGGATCCTATGGAATGAAAGAAAGCAATGTTGAAGATCTTGCAAAAATTGGGAAGGAGGTATTAACACTTCTTAGTACACATACAGTCATTAATATGTTCGCCAGAATTTCGATGTGGCAGTTAAAGCTACGTAATTTATACGATAGGATAGGAATAAGCTTGGTTTTCATGGTCGGGAAATCCAAGACATTTAATCAAATCGGGGGTGTTGAGCATTTTGAAATTGTCAGTTGGTTTCGTTTTAAATTACGTGTTATTTTGATGCACATTGCTCTTTCAGGCGCCAAACCATTGACAGAAATACAGTACCTACCATATCTCGACGGTACGAGTTGAATAGATTTACTCTTGGACAAGGTTGCGAAATATTGGAAACTTCTTTCCAAAGTGAGTGCTGTCTTGCCAAAAATTTTCTCTGCTCGGGAATGGTCTTGCTGAATACTATTTGGATGTGGAGCACCATCACTATGAATTAACAGTTTTTGACTTGAGAAGATTGGCTTACCAGTTGGCTATTACAAACCAAGTCCCTCATATTTTTCAAGTGATGCAAAGGCTGCTGGCAAAAAGTGGCTTAAATTATTTTTTAAGCGCCATCAGAAATTTTCCCTTAGACGATTACCGAACCCGTCAATGGATTCATACTAAAAATGTATTTCTCTACCCTGAAGACTAAACTTCAAAAAATTAATGTGTATCCATCTAAAATATTTAATGCCGATGAAACAGGGGTTACTGTGATACAGCGCAAAGTGGTTATCAAAAGGAAAAAGATAAGTTCACATAGTTTCATCTGCTGTACGTGGAGCTATAATAATAATAATAATAATAATAATAATAATAATAATAATAATAATAATATTTATTGACTTAGTAGAAACATGCTATAAGCATGGTGATAACCTGTACGTCAGCTGCAGGCTAATATATTCCCTCCTGTACTAATATTTCCATAGAAAAAGTGGCAAGAAGAACTGCATGATGGTACTTCTCCATGATCAAAAGGACGATTTAGGTTGAGTCACTGGCGTATTGTTTCTCAAGTGGATTGAACATTTCATTTCTATTGTTAAGCACTCTAAGGAGAAGCCAGTTCTTGACGGTCACTAATCCTACAGAAAGTTATTGATCGATTAAGAGGGAGTATCTATAGTTTGCTTTTCTCCTCATTCAAGTTTCAGCCTTTGGAGGTAGCATTTATGTTTGCTGTAGAAACTCGATGCGCAAAGACGAACCATACCTTCGTTGTGCTTCTCTTGAAATTGTCGTCAATAGCTTCAGGAAAACTAGAATTTATCAGTTAAATTGCAATACGTTTCTCTTCAAATATGATTTCATAGCTAAAGAGCTTCAAGGGCCAGGGGTGCTTGAGAATGAGAGGAATGATGACACTCACAATGCCCCAGCTGCACCTGTGTTCAGAGAAACACACAGGAACTTCCAGTAATCCAGCTTTCCACATAATCTGGGGCCAGTACCTCATTCTTGATAACAGGAACTCCCAATAAGACATTTCTAAAAGCTTCTATAGGACAGATATGGCCCAGAGGTAAGGGACGACCAAGGAAGAGATGGAGAGATGCCGTGGAGGAAGATGTATAAGTGATGAAGATAACCGATTGGAGATCAAAAGCAAGAGACAGGAAAGAATGGAGGAAAATAACACAGGCCGCCAGGACTCATAGCAAGCTTTAAAACACAGGGAGCAAGAGGAGTAGTTCACCTCATCAAAAGAACTTCAAAAACGTCATAAGACGTTAGCCATAGCCCAACGGGCTGAAAGGCTTGATGATGATGGGACAGAAACAAACGCCGGATGAACGTCAGAAGAAAAAATCCCAATCAAATGCCAAATGATGTCTCATCATAGAAGATAAAGATCATCTAGGAATATCATCAACAAAACTTCTCAGAAAACAAAGAAATACCACTCAAGCTCAAGCGACTCTAAGGGTGAAACATTTGATTCACTGGTGTCCACCGATGACGAAAATAGTTCAAACGGTGAGAATGCAACATGTCCTATTTTCGTTATATTTCTGGAAAGCACTTTTTCCACGATATGCGAGGAGAAAAATGGGTGAAGTGTTTGCAGTGTTTCAAATGGTGCCAGAAGATGTGTCCATCTTAAAAGAGACAACCCAAAACCTATGTTTGTGATGGGTTTTGATTGCGATGGGTTTGTGTGAATTATCTATAAAAATATATAAACATGTTTTCAACTGAATAAATTTATTGTACGAAGCAAATAACTTGAACGGGGCCACGGGATTAGCACACCTTTCTTTGATTTAATACAGTCATACTAGTAGCACTGTCCGGTATGGAATTGGGCTGCGTAAATCAGTTTCTAATTATTTTTAACTCCAAACAAACTTTCAGAATTGAATCTTCTGCTTAGAGAATTTGGGAACTTTACCTTATACCTTTAAAGTTTTTACAAATCTTTCCCGACATGACATAAACTAATACGCCCCTGTTACCTACCACCATATCTTCGATCGTATCTACCTATAAATACATCATGCACACTTACCTGAACATGTTCGCAGGTGCTCCTCCGGCAACAAAAAAAAAAAAAATTACGTACACACAAAAAATTTTATATAAAAGCCGCGAATAAAAGATTTTCCTTCTCGATACAATAATACCAAAACCGAGGCGAGTAGATTCGTGCTTGTATGCGTGAACGATCCCCGAATCTTGCGACTTCTAGAGCCCGTTAAACGTCCGAGGGATCGAGGGAGGAGGGTGGTCACCACCCTCGAATGCGTGCAAAAGTCAATCGTTTCGATCTAACGGTACATTCCTCTTCTTCTTCTACATCTACAATCATTCTTTTGTCAGACAGGTTGACTGCGGATCCGTTCGGTTTGCATTTCTCTACGATCTGAGAAAGGATGGCATGGAGGAGACCTGTGGATTCCGAGACCCCCTCTGTGGGAACCGTCGAACATCGAATTTTCGGCAAAAAGCATTAATCATAGCAAACGACGAGATATTTAAGCTGACAGCGACTTATATTTATGGGATGGTTGGTTTATTTTCGCCTCGTATTGCGTTTTTTCGCTGTTGGATCCGAGATTTGATTGGATAGGTATTGTTTTATACTGGGAATTTGAGCTGGACCAAATAACTTATGCAAATATGTGTCGATTAGTCGAATTTACAACTTTTAGAGATATAAGGCAAAATCGAGATGGATGGTTAATACTGGTGTTTTGGAAGAAAACGCAATTTTTGTGTTATACGTTTATTTCTAAACCTGGTCCTTTTTCCATTTCTCTGGTCATTTCCTTAGCCTTTTCTAAAAAAATAGGTAAAAGTAATAAACTATTTTCGAGAGTCACAATCTTACTAAAGTAAAATCTGGCCAGAATAGTGGAAAAATAAATAAGATCGAGGCTTGTACTGAAGATCCTCAATGTGGGTTTAGGAGAGAGCGAATAACACAAGAATTCACATTGGTGATCGGTAGAGTTTGTTAAAAAGGTGGATGACGTGTTATGAATTTTAATAATTTATCCATGACAACTTATCATTAAATAATAAAATTAGGACAAGTGCCAGCGTCAGTCCGATTTACATTACTTAATGATAACACGTGTGCTATCAGTGGTATGAACCTGTAAATTAATTGTTGTGAAATAAAAAAAATTGTTAAAGCAAAAGTGCAATACGTATATAAGTGTTATAGTAAGATTGTCTCTGGTCTCTATTACGGTTCACAGTATACGAAAATACCTCAAACATTATCAAAGTATTTGCTGGAAGGAATAAAAGGGATAAAAGGGGAGCAGTTTGTACGAAAATGGTTGGGGAATAAGTTCCCACCGTTTCATTAATTGTTTGTGTTTACAATTATAATACGTAATTTATGAAGTACTGCAGATATTTTTGCGAAGATTACTCGTCGATTTGATGGAACGAAAATTTATTTCGAAATATGGTATTAAATTTCCTACGACTTTTACTGCCTACTTACTACGTAATAGGAGTATCTCCGTGTGTCTCTAGTAAAGAAAAAAGTGGAAAGGATCGAGAGGGAGTGATGTTCTAAATAACACAGAACCCGCTTGTTTATGAAGACGTCAAATGTGAGAAGGCAGGGCGCAGACACAACCCTTTGAGAACAAATCTGTCGAAAAGCAAACAGTCGGTCTCTCCATCGAGAGTATTTAGTCTGAACCGGAGTCGAACAGTTATCGGTTATTGCCCCGAATAATCGCAACAGTATACTGTGTGCATGCATACACTTACACGTATATCTACGAGTATGTATGGTATAAACCGACTGGCGACGCAGATACGTGTGAATACGAAGAAGAGAGAGAAGAGAGACGGAGGAAAAGAGGGTTGTTGTTTTTCGACAGCGTCGAGTATTGGCTAATCCACGTGAACATCGTATATGCATAATCTAGATGCACGCAGGACCGGAGTTATTTCGAATTTATATTTTTAGGATCCATTTGTACTAAGTAAGCAACAAGTTCAAAGAAAATCGGATGTTATTTAGCTAGTACGAAAGCGTAAAACTAATATGCTCAGAAATATAAGGCGTCTCCCTATTACGAAAACTTCAAGAGTCGCAACCAAGAGGTCCTATTCTGTTACCAACCTTACGACCAATTGGTGCTGATGATCTTGCAACAGTATTAGAAATTATAAAGTGGCTTCCACGGAGAAAGATATGAGAGATTATCAGAAAGAAGCTGATTTGACGAATTTTAGGGATGCTAGTTTAAAAACGGAGCGAAATCTAGCAGATGGTTAAAGGACAAACTTGTTGGAAAAGCATCGACGGTCAGCGCGATCAATTGCTTGGAAAACTATTCATAGTTAATGACAATCAAAGAAATGGTCGCTGCTAGGTACTGTTCCAGGTCTACTACTACTTGTGCAGAGTTTGAAAATAAACGACTTTGTGACTCTACACTTTTATTATTTAGTTTCTTAAAACCGATTATAAAACTAGTATATATATTTTAGTCGTTTAAGTGTTGCTTATTTGACCGTACCCGATTTCTTGTATGTGAGTGAAGTGAATAGAGGTAACTAACTTACTGTCCTGACTTCCCTGTTCGAGTATTACATATAACTTTTCTTATTGCTAACCTTTCGTCAAGTCGAAGGGCAGAAATCTCTTAAATTAGGTTTAAGAAAAACAAAGTAATACATTCTGTCCTAGGCGATAGTAATGGGAAGATTAGCTGAAACTTATTATAAACAATTATTGAATGTGTTGAAAACGTAAGTGGTGAGATAACTGTAACAGTATTAAATTACATTGAAGCAACTCTAACTTATCATAAAGAAATAGAAAAACTGTCATATTCCACGAATATATGTGGAAAAGAACAAGTAACCACTTAAATCTTATGTATTTCACGTATCTTTAAAGTCTATAGTCATTCCTGGAATGAATGCACTATTTTACATTAATCATATACACAATTTCAAATGTTGGATCTCCAACAGCACAAACTCAAAGCCACCAAGTTCCCGAAGAAAGGGGATACGCCTTGTTACAACCTAATTCGAAATTAATCCGAAGCACCCGGTTATCAAGAAAGGTTGATGGTGTCGGACAAGGAATCGATTGAATTATTGGCTAAACAACACTTCGCTAATGCAATAGTGGTAGGTGCTGATGTAGTCGATAATCGTAAGATATTCCTGAGGTCCATACATTATCTATTAGCGAAGTTTTTGTATATAATTTTTTGGTATTGAGAATGATCTCACTCAGTCCGTTTTACAGAAATCCGAACTTATTCACAATAGCCACTTCTAGTGGCGTCCTCTATTGACGTGAATGAGCGTTGAAAAATGGGCCTTTCGCCGAAGTTCTGAAAAAGAAATGTTATGACAATTAAATCATCGGAAGCCGAGAAATAACGGCAATTAAGCAACAACGCTTTTTGGGATATCGGTCGAAAAATGAATGTCGAACTGCTTCGAATCCGACATTGTAAGATCTTAACGAGTCCAAAAAGTATAAAAATTAGTATTTGTTTGTAACTGGTGATAAGTAAACTTTATCAAAAGGTGGATGACGTGTTGTCATTACAGTAGTGTAAATCGGACTGACGCTGTCACTATTCAAAGATAACTTATCAAAGACAGTGTCAGTCCGATTTACACTCCTTAATCATAACACGTCATCCACCTTTTTAACAAACTTTAGTGATAAGTCGTAGTGGTTGCAATATAGTCAAGACAATGCGGATTGGCGATTGTTAGACGATAATCCACCATCGCAGCGCTCGACGCTGGACATTGATTTTGATCAAAAACGGCTTTCGAACAATCAACCATTCACCATATTCGCCTGATTTGGCTTTGTGTGACTTTTATTTGTATCCTAACCTGCATTTCCCAATGAAAGAAAGGAGTTTTGACGAGATTGGAGCCATTCAAAGGGCGATTTTGAAGCACATATCTGAAGATTAGCTTAAAAATTCATTCGACGAGCTAACTGACTTCAGCGACGAAGCACATATTCACCTTGATGACTACGTGAACAAGCAATATTGTCGAATTTAGGGCTCGGGAAACTGTCACGTGACTCATGGAGTAAACTGATACACCTAACCAAAGTGACTTGGTGCGATTTACTGCCCTTGTCCAATAATGTTAATATTAATGGTAATGCTAACGTGTTGTTGTGTTTAAACCCAAAATATGTAGTAGTCATTATAATGTTTACAGTAATGCTAACTGTAATGGTCCTGTTAAATCATCATGTTAACGTCCTAAAACGGTTTTGGATTTCTTAACATCTTAGTTAACATCTACCAAAGTTCTGGAGCATTCGAATTGCCGTTATTTATAAATCTGCAGGATATCTAACTTTATTTATTGCTAGGCGTATATATTATTAGATTCGGAGCAAGATTTCTTCCTTTTATGTTATCCCTGTAAATCAGTGAAGGTTATGTTCTTTGTTTATGTTTACCGTGTTGAAACGGTGGTTTACGCCCCTCTCACTTATAACCGCGAATTTTGAAAACACAAACCTCTAAACGTCAACATTGATATATTTGTGAATTGTTTTAAGGTTACCATTAACATTAACATTGGCATTAACATTATTGTAAAAGCGTCCTTATGGGCCAATATCATCATAGGATCCTGGGGAACCCAACCACTAACTAACTACTAAATACATTTTTTATTTCTGTAGACGTTACAAAGTAGAATTTACAAAGTATAGAAACGAGTCAAAAGTATAATGATTAATTACCATCAATAACAGAAATTATCATGGAGTACATATGCGGCTATGAATATAAGCTACTGTTACCGTCAATTTCGAGCATTATTGTAATATGTTAAGGTGATGTTCTATGGGCCAAACTGAATGAGATGGATGTTAATCAGCCCTGGTTTCAACGTCTCGTAAAAGTTGTGAAACAATCGCTTTGGTGCGTTCGAAGTTCGATGATGGCATCATTTCCAGATTCACCTATAAAATGTGTCTTTTCTTTAAGCAAAACTTCAAAGCTAAGTGTTGAATCAATCTTTTTAAACTTGATACGGATATTAATACGGAGAAGACTTTTGATCGTGTAAGAAGAGAAGAGGTATGGAGAACCTTAAGAAACAGGAATATTTAAGGAGAAGAATTAACAACATTAAAAGTTTAAACCATCTATGTACACGCAGAAAATGAGAATTCAGCTTCTGGGTACAATTGGATTGAAAAGATGTATCTTGGCCCCCATTCCTTTTAATTTGCTTTCAGACAAAGTGACAGAGCATGGTAAAGTGATAGAGCAAGCAAAAGAATAGACGGAAACATAATCAAGTGGTTTTCTAGAAAACGAAAAATGGAAATGTTCTCGAAATTGGCTATATACAGGTCTAAATTGAAGAAAGTCTGCATTTAAGAATGGTTTAGTGCAAATGTTTTAGAACTACATAATTCCTGAAAAGCTTAGACCCCCGTTTACGTCGATGGAAATAATTGAGATGACACACCGTTCTTCACACCACACATCGTTCAATTTCTTATTTACTTCCCTTTTCTCCGATTTAAGGAAATCTATATGTTGCATACTATTTTGTATATTCAAATTGCCCGCCTTCATTTCTGTAATATGTCGTTAGGAGTGAGAGAGAGAATAAAAACGAACAGTTGCGCAGTCGTAGCAGTTGCGTCAGGGACTCCGTAGGAATCACACACAAAATACAAAAAATAAAAAATATACAGTCCACTTATTTAAACCACAATCACGAAACACTATAATTTCGTTTAATCTGAAGACCACGAAATTAAAGATTTTCATGATTCCCTTTTTGGTTTTCTATCATGTTCATTTTCGCGATAAGATCATAATTTTAAGCATGACAACATAGACCCAAATGTATAAGTAGATGAAGGAAATCAGGTCACAAAAATTCACAAATCAACTGAAGTGAATGAAACAATAATCTGGTTTCATTTAATTATATTTCTCACACTTAAATATTTCTTTAAGCTATAAAAATTTAAAGTAAGGTGGGAGATTTTTACACTTCTTGTAAACATTTTAATATTAGAAGCTTGTGTAATATGTTTTGATCAATTATCATATAATCTATATTCCATATAGGAAGGATATTTTCGAAAAGCCGCGGTGCTATGTGGACGCGGTAATAAGTTTGGTTTCTTACGCCATACTTGTGCCAAGCACTAGACAAAAAATTAAGTGTATACGAGGGCGATTCGTAAAGTAAGTTCCGTTTCCGCCTATTGAGCAGAAGAGTGGGGACGCGATCGCGGAGCTGCGATGCAGTCCGATTCAACGTGAGTTTGGCAGTGCTAGTGAGAGAAACGTTCGGACATTGTTTCGTGCCATTTTGGTCGTTTAAAATGGCTGCTGAAATTGCAAATCTCACCGACTGTGAACTGCGTGCCGTTATTCGATTTCTGCGTGTAAAGAACATGAAGGCTGTTGAGATTCATCATGAACTTCCTTCTGTCTATGGTGAAAATATTATGAGTGACTGTGTGGTTAGAAGATGGAAAAGAAGAACGAACTAATGTTTATGATGAAGAACGGATGTGAAGACCAACTGTTGTGACCGACGAACATAATGTCGAAAAGAAAATTCGTGAAAATTGGTGATTCACAATCATAGAACTGAGTGCCTCTTTCCCTCTAAATTCACAGGATAGCGTTGAAGAACTGCAGGACAATGTTACAGCGTGGCTTAATTTACAGGCGGCAGAGTTCCATGAAGAGGGCATTAAAAAACTGATTCATTGTTATGATAAATGTTTCAATATTATCGGTAACTATGTTTAAAAATAGCTAAAACTCTTCATGCATTGGTGTTTCTTTTTAATCACCAAACGGAACTCACTTTATCACTTATCGTCTTCGTATTTAAAAGTGACTTTAATCAAATTTCTTTAACACAGTAGAATCTCGCTTATCCGACATAAATGGAACTTTACGAATCGCCTAAAGCATAAAAGTGTCATGAAGTCATGACTCTTAAAGCACGCTTCTGTAACACACAGACTCGATTGCACTCAGTACTCCAGTGTATGATTTTGTAGATCATTTTGGAGTGAAAATTTGAGTAATAATTTTTCTTTTTGTTTGGGAAATTACAAAATCGTTTCAAATTATGCAACGCATAACGAGCTCTGGGAAGTTAAAATTACCTCATCTTATTTGGATATTCTGAAGTTTCTGAGTCCTCTTCTTCATTATCAAACCCCTTTGAGTAGATATTTATTTCGCTTAAGATTCCCTAGCGAACGAAAACAATTTTTTCTATTGGAGGTTTGCATGTAATTTTTTAAATTGAACCGACCACGAATTTCTAAATTTTACGAAAGATCTTCTGACAACGGAACACCGGTAATCCGGATTCCCTCGAAAAATTGAAATTTCGTGGATTTGTGGAGTGGTCCAATGTAAGATTATTGCACTTATTCTTATCGGCGGGAACCCCAATTTATTGAGGAGAGGCCGCTCTAATGAAAATACTATCCCTTGAAATTTGTGCAAATATTTCGAAAACTATCGAAGATATTAAAAAAAAGATAATTTTTTTGGGAAGTCCGGGTTACCGGTGTTCCCTTGACTGAAGCTGCGTTTCGTTACTTATTACACTGCCAGGTCTGCTATCCATTGAAGTATTTTACTCGACATATTCGAGTAGGACACGCAAACTTATTCTGCGATGTCCACCATTGTTCGATCAAAATCGCAAAGTACGTCCCTGCGCGCGGATATACCGCGCATATTTTACGATTTACTCCTATCGTGACCTAAAACTACACCTCGCAAATAATAATAATGCGTTTCGCAACATGGAATAGGTCATACACGTGGACGGTCGACACGACACGTCGTTCGCCCGCTCCGGCTACAATCGACGACGACGGTTGTAGCATAGCATCGACGTGTTCGCCACGCCAGCGAACATTTCAACGACACCCCCGCAAAATTTACCGGCACGCACAAATTACCCAGTCCATCTGGCCAACGCAACGGTTCGATATTAATTTTTTGTTTTTCGTTACGTCGAGCCGGATTTTTGGACGTAGTCGTCGTCGTAGGTAATAGCGGTTTATGTTCCTACGCGAATCGCACGATCGGAAATTCGTAATAAATAAATGATTTTATGACGCACGTAAAATATGCACGTTGGTTCGCTTCGAAATTAACCCGTTTTTTCTTTTTAATCGGAATGTGAAAGGATGTTAGTAATTGTGGGGAATTTTGATCTGGGAGATGGAACTCATTATTTTCACTGCACACCAGCTAACGAACAAACAGTCGGATTTTGGTCGATTTTGGGGCGTCATCTTCAGTCGGTCATTTTATAAAAAGCGACGCTAATATCAGATCTCTTATCAGCGACGCAAAAAACTCCCGAATATCGATTTTCATGTAATTTGCCAATCCTTTTCCGATTGGCAGAAGCAGGACCAAGTGTTGAGTCAGTATTTGTAGATGAGCTAGAAGAAACAGAAAGGCAAAATGTCATAGAAGCAGTGAATGTCAGCTTAAAAAGTTGAACAAACATCCAAGAAAGTACTCAAAACAAGAGGCAAAGTTGCCTCAGGCATTAAAATAACTTAAGATGTGCTGAAATAATTAAAAATGTTTAATTTGTGTCTAAGTGGCTTTTTTTCAATGAAACTGTACGTTTAACTCAACTGTAAGTTTTTACTGAAACTGTTCTGTTTTCTATTTTTCAATAATAAAAATTTCACATCAAATTGTTTCATTTTTGACTCTTTTCCAACGCAGAAAATAACACTTTCCCACTGATCCCTTGTTGCCCCAGGATAAAAATTTCAGGATATGCTCTTTAGGACTTACTCTTTGAGAATCCCAAGTTTCAAAAAAATCGGAGCATGCATTTCCCCCATTTCGCTTACTCCTTGCCACGACCTTTAAATTAGGGAGGTACCCTCATTAAAAATTTTTTTTTGGTTATAGTATTCTTGTAAAGCATCTTAAGAGCTTTAAAATAGAAAAAACAATGGCCTTTGTAGCTACAATAGAACCGAAGATATTGAATTTTGAAGGTGCAAGAGTATCGCGAGTTGGAGATTTTGGAGGGAGATTGTTACCCTCCGTATTTTCGGCCCCTGTCGATTTAGGGGGCTAAAAGTTTGTATTTGTAAATTCTTCAGTTAGTATAACAACTAAACTAAATTTCATCAAAATCGGAGGGGGTCACGAAAATTCATGATTGATTCGGCATGGAATGGCCCCCAAATGAAATACTATCCCAAATCGTGTCTTCAGCAGTTTCACGGTGATGTATCATGGGTTATTCTAGTAATGACGCCAATGGTGATGACATCATCATTCTAAAACCACACAGTTTGTTACGATATGCACATGCATAGTGTCTTTTGATAGCACACCCCATTTTTGATCATTATATCTCAAACAAATCTATTGTGATATCATCATCTATCCCTATACTATTAGCCCAAAATATGTACTCCGAGTCGATACCCCAAATGAGATGTAATCCCGGACCATGCCTTCGGCAGTTTCACGGTGACGTTTAATGGGTTAATCTAGTAATGACGCCAATGGTGATGACCTCATCTTTCTAAAACCATACAGTTTGTTTCGACATTCACATGTATTGTCTCCTTTGATAGCAGAACCCATTTTTGATCATTATATCTCAAACAAATCTTTTGTGACGTCATTATTTAACCCCTATTAGCCCAAAATATGTAGCCCGAGTCGATACCCCAAATGAGATGTAATCCCGGACCATGTCTTCGGCAGTTTCAAGGTGACGTTTAATGGGTTAATCTAGTAATAACGCCAATGGTGATGACCTCATCTTTCTAAAACCATACAGTTTGTTACGACATTCACATGTATTGTCTCCTTTGATAGCAGAACCCATTTTTGATCATTATATCTCAAACAAATCTTTTGTGACGTCATTATTTAACCCCTATTAGCCCAAAATATGTAGCCTGAGTCGATACCCCAAATGAGATGTAATCCCGGACCATGTCTTCAGCAGTTTCAAGGTGACGTTTAATGTGTTAATCTAGTAATGACGCCCATGGCGATGACTTCATCTTCCTTAAACCACATGGTTTGTTACGACGCTCATATGTCTTGCAGCCCATTCATAGCAAAACCCATTTTTGATCAATACATCCCAAACAAGTCTTTTGTGATGTCACTATCTACTCCTATTGGTCCAAAATATGTAGAGCTTGTAACTTTTCAAAAACTAAACTCCTTCACTTCAAAGACGTCAACAGTTGTTGCTTTTCCCAGATTTTCTGGGCGAAACCGAGATATACTTCTGTAATGGTGTCTTTTTCAATCCAGTTTTGAATCAAGAGCAATCCTGTACAACTTCAATAGATTTCCTTTAACCCTTTGATAATGGCGAATTCAGCTTGGACATCATCACGTATCATTCTAGAATGGATTGGTGTAGGATAACCGGGTGCTACAGCGAAAGCAACAGGGTACCTGACACCCCATTTTGCAGGTGCTTCTTGTTCATCGAGCGTTCGTGTCTCAGCATTAAATAATCCAAAAGGGCGGGACAAATATTCGGAAAAAATTGCAAATTTCTTATTAAAGTTGACATCATTTGATCATCATGATTTGGGATATTAAGTTGAGTCAGAATTCTTTTAAAATTTAGGTCCACCATATTTAATATCAAATTTTCAAAACCTGACCTTAGATTCGTTATCAACGACGCCAGAAAACCACACATATCAGTTTGAATAAAATTGGATTTTTTGAATTCTAGTCCGCCAATTTGAATTTTGAAAATGTGATCATGGATTTGTAATCATTGACCTCGAAAATTTCTATATATGGATTTTCAGATACGTAAGAATTATTCTAACTTAAAAAATTATTCCTACAAACCGTGCTTTTTTACGATTTGTTTGTTAGTATATAATTTATTATTATAATATAAGCAGTTGAATCGAATAATAACAGTGAAAAGAAATTTGAGCAACGATTTAAGAAGAAGGTGATAGACCGAGGGTGTCACCGTATTGCAAAAAGTTAATTTTATTTTTCTCCTCCGTCTGCCAGTTTTGACCTGAAGTCATTCGTTATCTTTTCAAATACTACGTTGCGCCAGTTTCATTGCTTAATAAATCTTAGCATTATACTACTCGTATATGTCAACAATGAGAATTAACTCTAGTTTTCTATAAAATTCACTAGTAGACATATTTCTACCCATTTTGTATATCATGATTCAAGTTTTGCTTTTCTCCTTGGAGTTTCAACATCCCAATGGTGCTGTAGGCTACGATAAGTTTCCTTTTTTTTTTTAAAATATTTTTATGATTTGAGAACACACATGGATTTTTTTTTCATTCTTCAGGACGTACAATTAGTGTTACGGTATCGCTCGACATTCGATGGCGTCTGCTCAAAAAATCCACATTTCTAATCCGAAATTTTATTGCCAATTGTAAAAGCGAAAAATGCAACTTCTATTTCGTAATTTATGAGGAACGACCATGTGCAAGGTGAAAGGTAGGTATAATTTTTATGAGGGCCTTTTGCGGTCAGGAAAGGGGTGGATATTGCCCCCAATTTGGGAAAATTGCACGATCTCTCCTAACGGTATCTGAAGGCCGTCGAAGGAATTGCGGTAGTTTTTTTTTTTGTTCTGACGTGAAAGGGTTTGCATTTTTAAGTGCCCCCTCTCGCAATTTAAATCGACCGATTTCCGAAAAGGTAACGTTAGGCTTAAGAAGAAATTTTTTCGTGTTTCTTTTTCGTTTGGAATCTATGCTTCTAAGAGAAGTGGGCTGAATGTTTCGTTCACTTTGATTGGTCTAACAATACGTTTCACAATTTGGACATTTGAATAATAATAATAATAATGATAATAATAATTGCATATTGTATTAATAACTAAGCAAGTACGCATGTGTCTTTCACAAATATATTATTTCTTAAAACTATAAAATACAATTGCAATTGAATCTCCGCATTGCGGAGCATTATTGTCTAATTACGAAGAAATTTAAATTGAAGTTAGCGGATTCATTAACACAAAGATTAGAATTACAAATTTAAAAAGTATTCACTACATCCTAGCTTACATCAGATTCTTCTCCAAAATTTATATTAAAATCCATATACAGGGTTTCTCACAACTGACGCGTCAAATTTATTTATAAGATTAAGTATAGTATAAGTAAGACAATGAGTGTAAAAGAGAAAATGGATATTAGAGAAAATTTGGGAACATAAAGGTATTGTTTTGGAAGCACTGAATTATGTGTCTTAATAGGCGTTAGATACAGGCCTACGATATAGTCGTGAAAGGAAACAAACACGTCGTATCCAAATATTCACTTAACCTAGTTAAAGATATGGTCTGAATTTTACTGCCGTTTGCATTTCCTTCTTTAAATTATACATTCGCTTTTATTTTTCAATCACATGTTCCAAGAGTTCTTTAGGGATTTATCGCCAACATGATAAAACGAACACTACCCACTTGACCTTGCTAGCGTTTACATTTCTACGTCTAATAAACATGCTGGTTGACCGCATACCGTCGGAAGTTCTCCGAATGTTCCTTGCGAAACTTCAAGCATTAAATTCGACTTTTCTGTGATAGTAGGAAGATATTTGCACTAACAAATTTTGTTTGAACTGTCTTTTGTTTCAATTTAAGTTGTGAAAAGGCCGACATACATATAATCTTGAAAGGTTTTCTCGGACTCCAGGGCACTTAGTATGTGAAAATGAGTACCTGGGATTCATTTCCATCGATAATAATAGACGGCTGAGGCGTAATTGTTGGCCACATGGCCTTCAGTTTTATAGGCTTATAAAGCATTGGATTGCGGCGGCGACCAACATGACCTATGCTAATATTCATTTGACTTTGCTTAACATACGGCCCGAATTTTACTAACGTTACCATTTTTTCGTCTGCTGTTCCCAATCAGTTCATTCCGAAAGTTAAAAAATTAATTCCTTCGATAGTAGGAAAATCTTTCCTATAACAAATTTTATTTTACTTGTCATGAATTTTCTTCTGTTTTAAGTTGATGCATAATTCATGAAAAATCCGGTATATTATTGTCATTACCGGGAGTAAATGTATAGTTAACAAAAGAAAGTTCGAATGCGGAAAAATATAGGGTATGTACTTTTATGGTGTAACGTTCGCAATTTAATTTACTTCGTCGATGAATTATGCATTCGTAAAATATCGTTCGAAAGCCATTACAGGTCCGGGGAGTCCATCACCATGAACATTACGCGGGAATTGTACAAAGCATTACATATTTAATGGCCTCAAGCGTGTATCGGCATGGTTATGGTCATTTAGGACAGAACGCGTGTGTAGACGTGTAGGTGAGGTATTGATCGGTAATGACATTTCCGATAAAATAACACGTACGAAAAATACGCCATGCTGGTTTAGCATATATGTATATACATCCATGGTGAGCTTTCCATCCCACACAAACCTGAGACTCGAGAAGAATTCGTTTTGCATTGAATAGAGATCTTAATAAAGTTGATCATGATCTGGAAATGCTTTTAGGTTATTTTTAAATCAGTGTAGGTAACCTATGCTGGATTCCTGAAAAATGTCGTAGAAATAAAACATAATTTTTCCATGTTCGTTAACGATCCTTTGAGAATTTTCAAGGAACACCATTGCTACGTACGTACTCAAATCTGATTTTTGAAAAATTTAATCAAGTGCGATTTGGGGTCATTATCAAAAATTATTAATACGTTTAGAATACTGGAAGTTATGTAAACAAACCGATAAGTGAGAATATGATGTAATGTCGGGATCATATGAATCTCGATCGAGCTCGAATAACTTTTTCCAACTGTAATACGTCAAACGTATGTGTAGTCTCACGTGCTGTAGTGTGAGAATCCAAAGAGACTATTGTTTTGATGTAATAGTTAGCAATTTGAACTGGATGACCTGAACGTTGTTTGTCTTCTACTGCAAAGTACCACAACGAGACTGCTGGATTTTCATAGCTTCCTCACCACCACTTTTTCTTTCTTAAAGATGTGGTTCCTGTATCACTAACAATAAGTATTGTGCCCCCATTCTAGTCTACACCGAATGAAACCTATTATGATAATTTCAAGAAGTTGACTCTGTAAATAATCATCTTATTGGGAGCGTTTTTGACCCGCTCCCAAAGAAGCTGTGCAATGAATTACCAAATAAATATATGCTAATAATGATCACGGAGGAAATTATGCTTTATCACCACATTGCTAAAGGGAAGCTCCACTTACTGAGTAAAAGCATGATCAACAAAAGGATCTTCAATTTCCATAGAAATCGTGGGCACCAGACCATAAATGAATGTAATCACCTCTCATTACCTCTTCCCTTTCTTTTCGTCTCTGTCAGAATTATAATGTTTAACTTTTTGTCCCTCAATTCCTTCTAAATTTTCAGTTGTGCTCAATAATCGTCGTTGTTTATTCCCATCGTTTATATAAGACTCAGCGTTGATACGTCGAGCATGTTATGGATCGTTTCTACAGGATGAGGTGCCATCTAATCTTGATTAACCTCAAAAAGGGCTACGATACAGTGGCAAGATCTAAACTCTGGAGATGATTTTGTAGCTACCACCCTTAGATATCCACATACAAGGAGTAGCAAGGTCAGTAGCCTACAGACTGATGCAAGGGCAAACCCCCATAAGTCAAGTCCATGGCACTGAAAACCACAAGTTGATTGAAGAACTCAAGGCAGATCCCCTC
Source organism: Chrysina gloriosa (assembly GCA_038088585.1). Taxonomy (NCBI): domain Eukaryota; kingdom Metazoa; phylum Arthropoda; class Insecta; order Coleoptera; family Scarabaeidae; genus Chrysina; species Chrysina gloriosa. Next base: position 8,336,489 of record CM076090.1, on the reverse strand, counting down.
ACGGGGATGCCGATGGATGCCATGGTTCACAAATTCAACTTTAGGAAAAATTATAAAATAGTTATACCAGATAGAGAGGAATGGAAACAAGGTCCAGCCATACAGGCGCAGTCTACCTGGTACACGGACGGCTCTAAGACAAATAAAGGTGTTGGGGCAGGAATATACGGACTCAAAGAAAGGACGATGGTCCAGATGAGTCTAAGTAAAGATATCACGGTCTTCCAGGCGGAAATAGCCGCGGTACATCTCCGCGTCGGAGAAATCAATAAGCAGCGCGGCTCCAATCGCACGGTGGCCATTTTCTCCGATAGTCAAGCGGTGCTGAAGGCATTGGATTCGGTACAGGTCGATTCAAGGCTTGTATGGGATTGTGTGTGTGCTCTGAACGAACTCGGCAGTCGCGCGAAAGTGACGATAGTTTGGGTTCCTGGGCACGAGGGCTACCGGGGAAATGAAAAAGCTGACGATCTGGCCCGAGAGGCCTCGTCGATGGCATTCATAGGACCGGAGCCCTCCCTCGGTATTACAAAAACAAGAATCAAATCGATCATAAGAAAGTGGACCGAGGATAAATCGCGGGTAAGGTGGAGGAACTCCCCAGACGAGAGATCGGCGAAACAGTTCCTTGGAGAGCAAATGCCGAAGTTTACAAAGGACCTACTACGCAGGGACAGAAAGTCCGTCAGAGGGATAGTGGGTCTACTAACAGGGCACTGCAGGCTCAATAAGCACATGAATAAAATGGGCTTGACAGAGGAAGTGATATGTAGATTCTGTCAAATTGAGGAAGAAACCGCGATCTATGTACTGTGCCAATGTGAGGTACTGGCAAGGACGCGGCTGTCACACATGGGAGACGAATATCGCGAGGCGAGACTATATGCGGAAGAACCGCTCTCAAAGCTAATAAGTCTAATTAAAGGAATAAAGCTAGAGAACGTACTCTAAGGAGGCATGAGGACCACAATAGATCTGTAAAGGTCGCAGTGGAAGAGGCAGTACTGCCACCTCAAGTAATCTAATCTAATCTAATCTAAACTCTGGAGAGCTCTGATGACTTTAGGAATCGACGATTCAGGTTATTAATGCAATTGTATAGAGATAACACTGCGCAGATACAAACAGAGTCAATACTACCAAAATCCTTCACAGTTAGCAAAGGTTTGCGGCAAAGTTGCAGCTCATCTCTGCTACGTAATTTGTACATCGAACTTAGAGGGTGGAAGGCGTATTGCAGAAAGACGAGAGTACCGATTGGGAAATGAAACACTTTTTACACTTAGCTTTGCGAGTGGCCGGGGCATTAATTTACGATTTGGAATTTATGTTACATCGCTTGTATAAAGAACATGAATATTGAACACTGGAATAAACCCTCAAAATGATTGAATATTTAGTAGTAGTTAACACCGGTGCAGTTTGTTAAGTCTTAATTAATGCCGACGTCAAAATCAAACAAGTTGATGGATGTTTGGGATTGACGCTACTAAGTTCCTGACATTCGCAGAGGAATTGCTATAATGTTCCTTCTTCCTAATAACAGATTTATGTTAAGATGACAGTGCCTGGTCAGTAGTTTCACTGCTCTTCCAATTTGCCTTTCTCTGCCGATTGAAAGTTCTGTAACGATCAGATTTAATCACAGAAGTGATATTTTCCGGGTTTTGCCATGTTTGTCAGTTTCCCCAGACGTTTTCTAAAGACTGGTTTAACCGTCTTCTGATCCTCGTCGTATAGTAATTGTCTTCGGCAGTGTATAGTATTAGAAGAATAAGAAGTGCTTCAAGGTTCAAATATTGCAAGGTTTACCTGGTTTGGGAACTTCCATAGGGTGTCCATCTACGGCTTATAGCTTTGGGGAATGGCTTCAGGAGTTGTACGTAGTTTCCTTCTTCAAAAATGAGCAATAAGGGCCCTTTGTAATTTAAAGAGGGATGAATCGTGCAATGAAAGAATACTCACGCTTCCGTCTACATATGTACTTGCCGTTGCAAAGTATATGCACAAAACTAGAGATCTATTGGTGACAAATGATGATGCACATGAATACAAGACGAGGATGAGGAATAATTACAAAATTCCATATCTTAGGTTGCAAACAAGACAGAAATTTGCAAATTATTACAATTTTAAATAAAATTTCTGAAACAATAAAGTACCTCTCCAACAACAAATTTTCAAAAATATTAAGGAAATATCTGACGGACAATGCATTCTACTCAATTGACGAGTTCTTAAGTTGTGACAATTTTAATTTATTTTAAATTGTTTTTTTGTTTGTCTTAAGTGTTTTAAAATGTCCATGTCGTGTGTACATATTGTAATATTATTTATATTGATTTCTTTTTGGTTTGTCTTCTATTACTGACCGTCTTGACTTTTATTGTAATTTTTATTACATTAAATAAAAATTATTATTATTATTATTATACCTTGACGTTGGTTCGCTCTGTTTAAGGCCATCCGTCCCTGGTTGCACTCGTGTACGTTGCTGGCTGATTTTGTTGCAATCTTTTCTACTGAAGTTCTTGGTATTCTTCATTATTTCCAGTAACTCCCCCATAATTCGTTGGTAGTAATGGTAGCGTTTGACAGGTATCTTAATGTTGTCGTAGTCGATGGCGTGATCTCCTCTTTAATGAAGGCGTTCGGCCACTGTTGACCTTTCCGTGTGTCCTTGGTGTGCGTCTCTTCAATGACCCTTGATTCTGCACTTGTATACTACGACCAGTTTGTCCAATATATGTCCTTTCACATCGACATCTTGAGATGCGCAAGCACTAAAGCAGGAAAATACCATGGAAATTCAAATTTTCAACCGAAGCCAAACAAAAAGTACCAAATCGATTGATAAGACTCCTTTTCTAAACGGCGACTAACGTACCAGCAGTCACACACCAAAATAGACGTTTCGAACGCGTGAACATACATATCTAATAAAAGTCGCGTATGATCGAAAACATATTTCGAGGGGTGGCTGAAGTCTTAGGATAACAAACACCTATTTAAAAAGGGCGTTAACCTTCCAGGTTTGTACTTATTAGCAGTCAGTCGCGGGGTAAAAAACATTTACTCAGTATTTTACGGCTGCGTACAAATTAGGTAGGGAAATATCGTCTTCGCGACGATAAAGGAGGATATTCAGACTACATACATAACAACTTTAATGGATCACGAAACAAAGCGGGATTCATCCGAGTTAAAAACCTTAAAATTAGTTCGACTCTTCTAAAAGCAAGGCTCTCTCTTGAATATGCACGTAATATGATTATTTCTGCATATTAGCTCTGGAAAAGTTAAAATTAGAACGCTCGTGCGGTTCAACACACACACACATATGTACATACAAATCGTAGTATGTATTGCTGCACCGCCAAACTCCTCCGGTTTTTAATTATTATCTAAAGTACACTGACGGGTCGTGTACACGAAAATGTTATTTCATTAGAACACGAGTATTATACAAACATGTGGATAACGTTTGACCTAATTTTTGCAATATTTTTCGTGATAACGAGGAATTTAAACGTTACTCACGTAGCACGCGGGATGGGTGATGCTAATCCGTTCTGATATGGATCTTCTAGCAGGTACATATGCATGTCGTACCCATCTACTATATAAGTAATGATTTATAGCTATCAATTTAATTCGATATAATTAACGCATTGCGTATTCGAAAGTAATTCCGTTATCATATATATTGACTTGGAAATAATCAGATGGACAACTGTGCAGTTGCTATATCATAGAATGGTATATATATTTCTTTATGTTGGAATTGTTAAAAGTTGAGTCAGTATTGCTTATCCTCAAATATGAAGTGTGCGTTATTGTTTGGAGATACAATTAGGTTAAAGTCTCGTTACACTAATATGTAGCATATTATTGGATTTTGCCTCCTGAAATTTTGTTTAACCTTCCTATACTCACGCATACGGTCTGTGACACCGATTTATATAGTATAGTACGTCTTTCATTTTGAGGTGAGTATAGGAAGGTTAATTGCAGGTACAACGTATAGAGTCAAATCGATTATGAGGAGACCACAAACAGGGCGTGGGTGGATTTATCGCTTTCCAAAGTATCGTCCACAAAAACTGGTTCAAACCCTAGAATAAAAATGTTAAAGAAGTCATTGCATTCTTGAGCTGGGATAGTGGTAAACAGAAAACAAGAGACAAGAATCAATGCATTGGGGATAAAACATATTAGAAGGATAACAGGAATAACCAAACTGGACAAAATAAGAAACGATGAAATTATGAACACAGTAAGCTTGGAAACAGTAAAGATCAAAAAACCAAATTAAACTGGTACGGGCATGTGATGGGGATGAATCCAAACTGGGAAAGAAAATATTAGATATGGGATGATCTAGAAAAACAAGAAGGAAATGGATGGACCAGGTCGAAGAGTATGGAATGGAAAAATGAAAAATCTTAGAGGACCTAGAAAGACTAGCAGGAGACAGGAGCGGTGGAAGAAATAGACAAGAAAAGAGCCAGAAGCCTGAAAGGGCACTAAAGATCTCATATAGAAAGTATTTCGGGTTGTCTCTCTACCACTTCTAAAACCATTACATTTTGACCTCAAAGTGGTAGATACAACCTGAAAATTAATTTTAATATAACCTTTTCTACTTTTTCGCCAATTTTAGGGCGTGGCAGGTTGTAACAGTTAATGCATCGGTAAGACAATTCGCGAATTTCATTCATTTTATGGGATCTAATAAAGAAGAAGAAGATGAGTGGGATAGTCAAAATGTCCATTTCGAAGGCAGCAACTGCTTCTTTGGTGACCGTACTCCGACAAGTATGCGTCAGAATTTGGGGCAAAGCAGCTTAAACTGGGGTGAACTGATTCATCCTAGCTAATCTTGTAACAGAAATTACATACAATCATGGTGATGCTGTTTTAAGCGAATATATATCCTAACAGTATTCACAATAAGGACGAATTCAATTCCGGTAATGTGGGCAGTGTCCTCCATCGAAGACCCATAGGCTTCGTTAAAGGTCATTTAAGGAAAAATCTCTTCTAAGATTTTCCAAAAAGAGGCTAGTGGAAATCTGTCTTCCTCGATGACCTGTAGTCCTTGTCGAAGGTTTTATAAGTCAAAGCTTTAAAGGAAAAGGTGCGTTATCACTGCTAAGCGTAGAGGCCGAATACAGGTGTCGAGTATATGTCGAAGTTATCGAGCATGCAGACTGAGATATCTAAGTAGAGAAAATAACAAACTCCAAAAAACATCTTCCCCTTATCTTCTTTCTCCCCAATGGCCCGTAATCTTTGTTAAAAGTCTTTGAACTGGGGGCTCTAAGGCAAAATATGCCTTAACGTTGTTAAGCACAGAGGTCAAATGCAGGCTTCGAGCGTATGTTCAAGCTCTAGAGCATAAGGGCCGATAAGCTTAGCTAGAGGAATAAACAGACTCCAAAGAGTTCTAGGAAGTACCAAAAGGATCAAAACAGAAATAGTGGAAAATAGTGAGAGTTGAGTTGAGATGCCCATTTGGTTCACAATAAATAAATTCAACACATTTTCTACCATTCTTTCTTGGGAATGATCTCTTTTACTTGTGCATTTCACTTATTGCTATTTCGTGTTTGTCTGATCCACGATATAATCGTCGATTCTATTATAAATAGTTTATCCTCGGTAAGATTAACAACCGGTCTATCCTGTGTATAATTTTTTTGGCGATTTTTTGTGATCGATCTGATATTCAATACTTTCAGTAAACCCTCTTAGCAGTCTCGTTTATTTTTTAATGTTTTTTCCCTATTTTCAGTTATTTCTTTGTTTTTCCCCGACTGAGCTTTCACTTTACCCAAAATTATGAAGCTGTCGTTCTTCTGGTTTCCTTCATATTCTGAGGCTATTGTCATTAGGAATATATTCACTATGGTTTCTACCTTTAGTCTCAAGGTGTTTATTTTGCCATCCCCAGCTCACGTTACCTGTAAGCCTTTCTTTTATAGGATTTATTCTTCAGTCAGAGGATAAACGAAACTGGAATAATCCACTCTAACTCATTCGGAAAAGGTCACAACATGACCTTAGAGTTGTGATGGTATAAACTGCAGTAAGTGAGCGAGTTCACACACATCTTTATCCAATTCTGTACGATTCCCTTAAAGCCCAAATGCCTCAAAAATCCTGGATCCAGCTGTTCTTCCCTATTCTCCAGCGGTAAACTTTTATGGACAATAATGCCCGCCCACATTGAGCTCGAATTGTTGATAAGTGGTTGGACTAAATGAAAATCAATAGAATGGACTAACCTGTAAATTATCCTGATGACAATCCAATCGAATATACCTAGGACGCGTTGCTGCGCAAAATATGCCCCGACGCACGGTTCCGAAACTTCACGTTCCTCTGCAAAAAGAATGAAATCGAATTCCGCAAGAGCTGCTTAATACTTTCATTGACTACATGTCTGCAAGATGCGCAGTTTTATAGCGGCTAAAGGTGCTTATTGTTTTTGACATTTTTGTAATTATTATTACTCAAATTTGAATGAATCTTTGATTTTGTTAAGTATAGGCCCTCACGGTCTTTATCCCATCAATTAGTTGCTTTCGGGTTTTGCCGTAGCCTTTTACTAAAATTTCCTTTCCTTGCCGATGCTGTCAGCTTCTTCAGAAGTTCTCTAAAAAACTAAAGAAGTCTTTAGAAAACTTCTGAAGAAACTGACTCGGCATGAGCAGCGCAACGTCAAGTTTTAGTAAAGGAAATGTTTGTAGGCAGTTTACACGGTAAATGGGGTACCTTTCCAGTTTTGAAGGAAACAATAACATAAAGAAATTTAAATATTTCTTACGATTGGCAATTCCGTGAAATAATTATCCAAATGCTATTCATCTCTTGATTGGCTATTACAATCATAGCAAATCATCGACGAAAACACGTAGAATATCCGTTAATTCTTTTGACTGGTATACCAAGTGTTACCAAACCAGTTGTAGCTCCCCTATTTTCGAAACATTCCGTATACTTCGATTCAATTTCGCTCAGGCTATTGGAAATTTCTTCTTATGAGATAAACCCGAAAATAAAACAGGCAACAGCAAGAAAAACGCGAGCAAGTTTCGGTGCTGTTTAATTGATACCGCCATCGCCATTCCTGTATAATTAGGATGTAGAAAGTTTACGATATCGTTCGGCTCGATATTAGCACTGCGTAGTTTAGGCTGGAGCGTTAAACCGAATATCTTTGCAAAGTTCAACGTACTCGGGCACGGCTATTTTTAAAACGAACTTATCGCCAGGGACGCCTTATACCATTTAGGAATACATAGTTTGCAAACCGCTCGCATCCCGCAGTATCACCGAACGAAGCACGACACGGATGTATGTATGTGTGTATGTAAGAAGATGAGCATGTGCATGTGTTAGAATTACAACGGAGAAAATGTGAAGCGAAATTGTACTGATGAAAACAAGTTACATCCTACGCTTTTATGAAGAAAAATATTCCGAGGATTAGCCAATAATGGAATTGGTTATAGTTTACATATTACGTTTTTTCTAAAAAGGGTCGTTAGAAGACAATATGTACATAGTAGGAAAAGTGCCTATAAAAGGGGTGGAAGTAATCCGAAAGAAACAATTGAAAAATGATGATTTGATCAAATGAAAAAGTGCCTAATTTTGGATATAAGGGAAAGCATATAGTTATTGGACAGTTAAGGATACTTTTACATGAAAAGATTTTAAATAAATTTCTGTTCAACATATCTCAAGAAGTGAAACATCCGTTAGACCAGCGATAGATTGAAGAGTAACTCCGAACTGTTATATGTATTTCTTGACAATATCTATATATTGCTGTGATTATTTTCTTAACCTTCCTATACTCACGTCAAAATGTGAGACCGATTTACTATAGTATAGTATACGTCTTTCATTTTGACGTGAGTATAGGAAGGTTAAATAATGTTTGCTGGAAATCACTATTATTGGCCAATTTTCACAGTTATCACACAACATTTATATAATTATTGGACGAGAAGTATTATGGAAAAATATGGAGGTACTTAAATGATTCACAGAATTAACTAGCTGGTGTGTATTAAATAGTAATTAAGAGTACATTTTTTAGATTCAATATTTTATAATTGGTATTACTTACCTATTTCATCATGATCATCCTTATTTTCTACTTCTTCTTCCATCATGCTTGTTTCTAAATGAATTTCGTTCTTATTGGTAGCACGATTTTCTTCTTCGTCGTGATCTTTAGTAACCATTGCATCTACTCTTTCGCTGGGTTTGTTTTGCTGTCGCTCAGAGACAGTTCCTTTGTCAATAGATTTCTTTTTATCAGTTGTGAAATTCTCACATAGCTCATAGTTTTCTTCTCTATTTCTACTACCGTAACTATCACTTTCCACTTTGTAACATATGTGGCATACGAACATGTCATCTTGGACTTCAACGGGAATATGTAGATGATGTGAACGTGGTCTACAACGCCTATGAAAATAATTTTCACATTCATTGCACCTTATAGCAGATTTGAAATGGATAGTTTTTTTACAAATGATCCACGTATGAGTCTTTCTGTCTTTGTTAAATTTCAACTTCCTTATTTTAGATTTCTCGCTCTTTTTCTTTCTTTCTCGTTCCACTATCCATCATCAATTTTAGTTGTCGTTCTCTCTTATACATTTCTTGATACTGCTGTGATGTTAAGCTTTCATATCTGCAAGTGAACAGTTCGATTTCTCCCGGCCAAAAGTTTAAACATTTTGAATAGACCTCGTATAATTCAAACAAAAGAAAGAAGAATCCAAACGGTTATTTGTTCAACGACCTACTACTATTTGAGGTGTATTTGTTAGGCAATTCTCCAGGAAAGCTGTGCAATTTACTTGTAAAAGAGGCACAAATTACATCGGGTTGTTCGAAACGTAATTTCGTTTTTCCCCAACAGAGGACTTAATTGTATTTTCTCACAGTCAACTTCACACTTAAGCCGCATGGTCATTATATATTTTGACAGCTGATATAGCAAGGCTTGCTTGTGAAAAAGTTCGATTGATTCTAGGCAGGAGTTTTTGGTTGGTGCCCTATCAAATATGGAAAGTAAAAAGCAGCATTTTCGGTATATTTTACTTTTTACTATCGAAGAGGTAAGAATGCTGTTTAAGCAAGAAGCAAATTATCCGATGTGTATGGAGAAGATGTATTGACAGAACTACAGAACCAAACCTGATTTGCAAAATTTCGATCCGGTAATTTTGATGTGGAAGGTGCACCACATTCTCGAAGGCGCCAGTTAAAGCTCATGAGGACACAATAAAGGCATATTAATTGATACAAACCGGCGTGAGATCGCTGAGAGATTAAATTAATCGAATTCGATCGTTCATGATCATTTGAAATGCCTAGGTTTAATCTCAAAGCTCGAGATATGCGTTCCTCATGTTCTTACGGATAGAAATTTGTGCCGTCGCGTTGACGTCCGTAATTGGCTTCACAAACTTTGAGGAAATACTCAATTTTTGAAGCGCATCATCAATGAGGACGATAAATGGGTTGCCTATGTTAAACGCCCATAGAGTAACAAAGAGGAACAGGCTCAAAGCACTTCGAAAACCGACATTCATCAAAAAAAAAAAAGGTGATGCTGCCTGTTTGATGGGATTTCAAGGGAATCGGTTTTATATTGAATATTGTATTATTGATCCTATATATTTGTAATTATTAACCTGTTCATGTTTATTTTCGTGATTTCCTTGTTTAGGACTTCTGACTCGGCTAGAGTTGCCATATCGTTTGCAAACATCAGTTCACACAAGTTAGTCTCATTCATTTTCCAGTGACCCATTTTTGGTGGTTTCATTTGTTTTTTGGCATTCTTTATGGCTTCATCTAGTACCATTCAAAACAGCAATGGACTAACCACACATCCCTGGTTTACCCCTATCTTCGTTGTAAATTCTTTAGATTCTTGGTTGTTGGTTCTTACTGTATGTGTATTATTCATGTACATCTCTTTTATTAGCTTTATGGTTTCTTTATCTATATTTCTATTTTCTCAGGCTTTCCATAAGTCTTTCCTTCTTACCTGATGGAAAGCTTTTTCTAAGTCTATATATTTCTTCTTTCTATACAATCTTCAGTTATTTTGTTTATTCTTTTTCCCATTATACTAGCTAATATATTTGCTGGGATGTTAATGTAATTCCCCTGTAGTTACCGCAGTCCTTCTGGTCCCTCTTCTTATAAATGGGAAATATTATTCCCGAGCTCTACACTGTCGGTATTTTAACTTCTCGCATAATCGCATTCATTAGTTTGGCTATTTGTCTTATTGCCTTTCCTTCCATATATTTGATCATTTCTCTTGTTATGTTGTCTCTTCTTGGAGCCCTTCCTATTTCCACCTTTCTTATTGACTCCATTATTGCTTCCCCTTGAATATTTTGAATTTCGTTTATCTCTTCTTTATTTTCTGTAATCTCTATTATACGTCTATTTCTGTCAACTCTTGGAAGTGCCGCCGCCGTCTGCCCATTACCTGATCTTCCTCTGTGATTATATATCCATTTTTATCTTTTATGTTTATCATATTGTATTCCCTTTTTTTGTCTTAGGGCTGCCATAAAATAATTTTTGATTTTCTCCATAATTATGAGTCATTTTCTCTCAAAATTTTATCGAAGACCTCCCTCTCGCTTTCTTAATTACATTTTTGACCTTTCTACGTTTTCCCATGAATTCTTCAAAATCGTCTAGGTTCTTTTGTTTCTAGATATCTTTTCCAACTGGTTTTCTTCTCTTTTACAATACGTTTTGTTTCTGTAGTCCGCCACTCTGTTCGTTTTATGTGTTTGTGCATCCAGTAGGCTGTTTTTTCATTCCATTTTTCCTAAATTCCGTTTCCTTCCGGATCCTGGAATCTTTTAGCTAATATTTGTTGATATTTAATTTGATATTTTCTTTCTTTCAATTTGTAATTCTTAATTTTTTCTTTGCGTCCTCGCTCTTCTTTTATCTTCCCTTTCCTCGTTTCCTCTCATATCTATTTTTACTAAATAGTGAACATTTCCTATATCTGCACAGCGTGTTACTTTAATATCTTGTATCGTTTCCTCTTTGTGTTTACTTTCTGAGAAATAATCTATAATTGATTTTTCTCTGCTGCTTTTTCAACTCGTGTAAACTTGTGAATGTCGTTGCGGTTGAACTTGGAATTTTCTATGACTAGATTGTTTTCTATACAAATTTCTATTATTCCGTCTCCATTGTTATTTTTTGTTTATTCTCCGTCTCTTCCTAGGATACCTTCGATTCCTTCATTTTGATTTCTTACTCTGCCGTTGTGGTCTCCCATAACTATAATATCCTCTCCTCCTTCGTCTATTGGCTTTCAAAGTCTTTCCCAAAGTTCGTCTGTTTCTTTTTTGTAAACGTCCTTACTTACCTCGTATGTTATTATTGCTGTCTATATCTCTTCCAGTAGCTTAATTTCTATCTTCAACAATCTCTCATTTATATATTTTTCTTTCATCATCTCTTTCAATCTATTTGGCGTTAAAACTAATCCAACGTTGTAATCTAATGTTACTTATAACACATAATGCTAGAGTTATCATTAAATATCACACATTCAATTTGCATTTGTTGCAAACTAAAAGACATTTGTTTAAAAGATCATTTTCTTGAGGAACGTGTGCGTTTAAATTGCAATTTCTGCCAATTATGTGGGATACCGATTGTCCGAGGACGTCGTCAATGATGTCCGACAACATAAACAATATTGGATTTTTATTTCGTCATGGAAACACCATAGAAGACGTTTGGATAGAATTTTTCAGTTTAATTCCACTCGTAGTACACCTGTACATTTTATTGCGTTTATTTTGACTGTGTGTTACGCATAATGAAAAATTCGGCGAAGAAACACGCAACTTCGATCGGACAGGTAGATGCTATTGTGTATAATACGATACGAACGTACTCGTATATCCACCTATACGATCTGCTGCACACAATTTACGTTCCCGGGGCTTTGTGCCGGCGAGCTTAAATTCGAGAGAGTGCAATATTAAACTTGAACTCACGTAGTGAACGGCCTCACGACGTACGTCGAATTTCAAACAAACTTTAAATACTGCATTTTAAAATAAACTAGTTTTTAAAGCAAAGCATGTGTAAGTACGATTCTGAAAATAAACAGTTCTATTTTGAAACGGGGCCCGATAAAAATTCTGCGTATACGTTACGCGCTGCGATCATCTCGGTTACAACCGACACGACCGCCTACGGTACGATTTTAAATTAAGCCGGGATAATGTCGGATGAATAATAATTTAATTTCGAGTTGAAGTGGTATTGCGTAAATCCGTTTTGGATTTAAGTAAGAGATCTTGCGAAGAGGAATGTCACCTGTGTGTGATAAAAGGACAAGTTTTCACTTTTGAATCTACTCCTGATCACTACCAATTATCGAATGATTTTTCTTAATAAATTTTTTCATGGACCAAGAAGAAGAAGATAAGAGGAAGAAGAAGAAGAAGAAGAATCTCAATGATTTTCTGCGAAACGACCTATTAGTTGTCTGTTACCTCGTGGTGAATAAACATTTTATTGAATTATATATTGTCCATTCTGGTCCAATACCTTTTGCCATCTTTCTGGCAGTAGCATGATTCCAAGCTCATGAACTTTTTTTTCTTTGTTACCAAAAAACTGGTCCAGCTGATTTTTGACCTCCTCATTTGAAGTAAAAGTTAGCCGTCTAAGAAATTTTGTAGAGAGCGGAACAAGTAATCATCAGAAGGGTCCAAATCTGGAAAATATGATGGGTCTGGCAGTACATCCCATCCAAGCTGTAGTATCAAGCTTTAAGCGAGTTACCAAACTTGTACGAGGTCTCGCATTATCTTGGTGCAACACTACATCTTTTCTATTGATCAATTCTGACCTGTCCTGTTTAGGCGAATCATTCAATTTGTCCAGCTGATGACAGTACACTTCAGAATTGATCCTTGTGTTGTCTCGTAGAAGCGCAAAGAAAAGAACGATTTCCTTGAAACCCCACCAAACAGAAATCCTCACTTTTTTCTGATGAATATCAGTTTTCGAAGTGTTTTGAGCCTGTTCCCCTTTTTCACTCCGTGGGGTTTAAAATTATTGTAGACAACCCATTCCTCGTCCCCAATGAGGATGCGCTTCAAAAATTTCTTCATTTTCTTGACGTTTGAGAAGCAAATCACAGACGGCACAAATTTCTTTCCGTTAGAACACGAGGAACCCATATCTCGAGCTTTGAGATTAACCCTAGACATTTTAAATGATCATGAATGGCCGAATTCAATAAATAAAATCTCCGCGTTGTTACTCGCCGGTTTGCATCAATTATTATGCCTTTATTGTGTCCTCATTATCTTCAACTGGGCCTTCCAGAACGTGGTGCATCTTCCACATCAAAATTGTCGGATTTAAATTTTGCAAACAAGTTTTGGCACTGGCGTTCCGTCAATGTATCTTCCCCATGCACATCGGATAATTTTTTCTTGCTTGAACAGCATTTTTACCTCTTCGATAGTAAAAAGTAAAATATACCGAAAATGCTGCTTTTCATTTTCTATATTTGACCAAACCAAACCAAACCAAAAACTCCTGCGTAGAATCAATCGAACTTTTTCAGAAGCGAGCCTTGCTATATCAGCTGCCAAAATATGTAATGACCATGCGGCTTAAGTGTGGCTTAAGTTGGCTGTGGGAAAATACAATTAAGTCCTCTGTTGGGGAAAAACGAAATGACGTTTCGAACAACCCGATATAATTTGTGCCTCTTTTGCAAGTTCATTGCACAGCTTTCCTGGAGAATTGCCTAACAAATACACCTCAATTAGTAGGTCGTTGAACAGATAACCGTTTGGATTCTTCTTCCTTTTGTTTGAATTATACGAGGTCTATTCAAAATGTATCCGACTTTTGACCGGCAAAAATCAAACTGTTGTAACAGATATGAAAGCTTAATTGCCTTCAGAATACTCGGCTTGGAACCGTACACAGTAATCCCAGCGTTGTTGCCAATGTTGGAAGGCTGTTTTCAAAATGTAGTTCAGCTGCCCCATTGCATTTTGCATAATGTCCACTCAACTGTCAAATGTTTTCCCTTTCAAAGGCATTTTCAACTTGGAAGATAGGCAGAAGTCACAAGGAGTGTTTGGTCAAGAAAGTCCGAATGAGATGAAATGAATGTACCCGTACGTTGTCATGATGCAATGGGGTACACCACGGTTATGCTCCGTACTTAATGAAGCAAAGGTAAAGTAATGATATTGAAAAATTAAGATCATTTGAAGTGTTCATTTCTTTTTGCGTTTAGGTGTCAGACAGAATGGCGATGCATATTTTAATGGCTTTAGAGATATCTTCCGATAATCTAGTCCTAAATCGTCCTTCTCTACAACAGTTGCGAAAAAATAATGGGCAGTATCAATTTGGTGGAAGCAAAATCTGAGCTTATCGACGATGTAAATATTACACGGACACTGAGATTCATAAATATCTTCCTCGGACACACTTTTTCATGTATTATAATGCGAAAGACAGGTAGTATGTAAGGTATTCATGAATCTTAGTATATGTACAATGTACATCGTACCTGTATATTGCAAAACATATAATTAAATAAATTTATTTCTTCTTCTCTTTTCTTTTATAGTTAAGTACCAACGATCATCTACTGGTGAACTGGGAAAAATGTTGCCCAATTTAGTCGGCAGACCAAATGTGGATCATATAGCAGTTCTCGTGAGCTACAATGGAACGGCTAAGTTTCTAGCTGCTCCCAAAATTGAATCGGGTACCGGAAGAAACATCGCTGGAGTTGTTCATAATATTTTAATCGAATGGGAAATTTCTGAAAAAGTTGTAGCCTCGAACTTTGAAACTACTTCCACAAACCTGGCCTAGAACTAGGTGCTTATACTTTTTGGATGGACTTCTGGGACGAAAACTCATCAATTTTGCATGCCGTCATCACATGTATGAGATTTTCCTAAAAATGTCTTCGAGAAGAACTACGGTAAAAACAGTGCGCCGGAAACTCTCATTTTCAGCCGATTCGCTGAATCATGGAGCCACATGAAACGAGATGAATTCAGGAGTGGACTCCATGATCCAATTGTTAAGTCGAAAATGTGAACAAATCAGACAGTTTTGCTGAAGGAAGATCAAACAGCTTCAGATACGTGGAGATTATGAAGAAGTCTTGGAGCTAACGATCACATTCCTTGGTGATAATGGTGGTGCTTTTCGTACATGTGGTGCAACTTCTCGTGCAAGTTTCATATCGAAGGCAATTTACCGTCCCAAAATTGGTTGTTTCGTTCTCAGTTCAAGTTGACTGCAAGTGAGATGAATTGTATTCGAGGTATTGCGATTTCTGTCGTTAAACTTTATATTAAGGTCTGGCATGGATGCACAAATTCTATTGAATGCCCTAATCAGGATTTGAATGTTTTTCGCGTCGCTTTCGAGTTTTCACAAATCAATGAAGTTGTATTTAATGCGGTAATTGAAAAGTTAAAGAATCATTTGCGGTATTTGTCTCCCGAAACAGTAGGACTAGCATTTTTCGATCCGAGCGTTTCGCTCAAAATCAAGCAAAAAATGGTGTATCGTTTGACAGCCAAGGCTTCTGCTGTAAATTTTGTCAAATACCGTACATATCCAAATTTGCAGCTTCTGTTGACATGTAATTTGTCTCGTATAAAAGAGTTTTCAATTCAATTTCGAACTTCAAACTGACTTCTTCGATTTAGATCCAGCATTGTAGAGAGATAATGTGGAATATCAAACTGCTTCGGAATTCCTTCAAAATTTATTTGTCGTTAATGACGCTGCAAAGGGTGGAGTTAAATTTATGAAATATTATAATCCCATTTTGACACGCGGTGAAGAAGAAGCTCACAGTTCATACTGCAAGTTGTCGACTTTTGTAGAAAAAATATCAATCACATACAAAATCATCATTAAATGGATAATCTCGAAATTTATAATGTTTTCCGCATTTGAATAACAACATTACATTTACAAGTATGGAATAATATTACTGTATTTGTGTATTTTAATTAAGAAAAATACAAGAAATTAAAATTTCAAAATAAAATCTCTTTTGTTCACCTTTAACCATTTTTTGGTTCCATTAATTATGCTTAGATCAGCTTCAGTTTTTTCAGGTGCTTCTTTTAGATAAAAAATACAGTTTCTCAGTCCGGCGCTCATTGATATCACCATTTTGTAAAATTTCCTGACAAATCGCGACCAGGCTAATGCGTACGAAGGCGCTTCAGAACTCCCTACCAATTTGAAGAATAGTTTCAAGAGCTTGGAGAGAGTTACAAATACAAACGAGAAAGTAGAAAATACAATTCTACGTATCTCTCACATAAATTATTTCACTGAGAAGATGTATTTGTTTGGCAACTTTTACAAAAATTTGTGCAAGGACTGCACCGCACTCCCTACCAAATATCATCGCACTAGCTTTGGCGGGAAACATGGCACGTCGGATGCGTTTTGAACAGACCTCGTATGGCTTTCGTTGGAAATACTCATTCTTCTGTCATGGATCTTCGATAATTTCGATGGTTTCGTCATCAACATTTATTGCAGACATAGCACATGTCAATTTCTTTTCCTCGTTAATAAGTGCCCTAACCGAAGTCGAAGATATTGTGTATCTATGTACGAAATCAATTATGATATAATCCGCGAAACTTTCATTTCTTTGCTACTTTCACCGGGCACGTAACGTCTGCAGTTTCTATTCGCTTACACCTACATACGTACCTTATTTTCGCTAATAGAAATGCCTGTAAAAAATCGAGAACTTGTTGTTTAAATAAGAATTTAGATGGAAATATGAGCAAGAATGTTTACAATGCAGGGATATTTTACGTTTCATTCATATCTGTGTTTATGATCAAGAAACGAAACTACTACTTGATGAACGTAGGCTTTCGTTGCCAAAGGAAGTTGATATTTCAAAAACATCATTTTTGAAGGCTTTCCCAGCTCCTCGAGGGACCGAAAATTGCTGTTCAGGCATTTTCTGTTTGACGTTCGGGAACAGACAGAAATCGTTAGGTGATAAATCAAGTGAATACACATTAATTTGATGTTTTCTCCTCCGAATAATCAAATGTTTGACGTGTGCTGTGTACGAGCATTTCCGTTATGCCGAATGATGCTTGACTTTCGGTTGCTTTTCCTGATTCTGTTGATAAGTTCCGGCAAATAAATTGTCCAGTACAACCGAAGAAAGAAGCGATCATTTTTTTGGAAATGTTTCATGTACGAACAACTTTTATTGGATTCAGCTCATCCGAAAGAGTGGATTGTTGCTTAGTTTCCGGCTCATATATATTCAAGTTTCATCGCCTGTTGCGATGTTGTATACAGATCTTGCAATTCCGTGGTCGAATTCTTTGAGCATTTGTTGACATTAACACAACCTTTTTTGAGCTTCGGTTAAATTATGTGGAATCCATTGGGAAGAGACTTTTCACAGCCAAATGCTAATGAAAAATCGAAAATATTGCAGTCTTAGGTATGCTTAAGTATGGCTCTATTTCCCTGTAAGTCACACGCCGATCTTCTTCAATCATGTTGCGCATAGCATCGATGCCTTTTGAAATAACTTCCGATTTTGGTCGACGACGACGAAATGCTGCAAAGCAATTAAATCGGTGATTATTAGAAGGAACTAACTCCAGAAAAGTTCATTTTTGGGAAAATACAAAAGTTTGCCTCGCGGCCCTGTTAAAATTTTTAATGAAAATCTGTTTTATCTGAGCTGATGTTGTTAAGTCAAGGACTAGTTAAAAGTTAGAATTTATTTGGTTAGGGCCATAATAAGTTCAAATTTGAAAAGAGTAAGCGATGAAGCTAGTTCCTTTTAATACCCAATTAAAACTGTTTGAAAAACAAAACAATTTTACTCAAAAGAAAAGGTTTATTCAGTCTTTAAAAATAGAAAACTTAGGGTATCATATATTCTAGTTATTGTCTTCAGCGGTGGTAGTAGGCCAGGTTAGGTATTCTCCATAAAATTGCTTGTCTCCTCCATTCTTCTCAGGAATATACTTTATCAGCTCCCTAACAGCATCTATTTTATTCTACTTAATCAGTACTTTTCAATCAGTGTATGGCGGTAATACTGAATCAAAGATTTTTGACCAGTCTGGTCTTGATTCAGGCTGTTTTAGATTGAAGCTGTACTTTTCCGGACCTCCTATATACACTGGGTGACCAAAGGTAAGATATTTAAATTCCATGAATGATGCTGGTGTAAAGATTGCTTTAGATGTTGGGGAATGTTTCTGCCGTAAGACTCCAGTGACAAACAGTCCTCTTTAAGCAGACTGGGCCATCATTTATTGAAGACTATTATGTCCTCTGCCCGTACTGCTTTGCCCACTAAACGTTGCACAATACTGCATTAGTTTATAGGTTACACCATACAGAGCACATTTAGCATATAAACAGCTGATTCAATCGCAAAGTTGGTATTAAAAGGAACTAACTCCGACATTTGGTTCATTTCTCCACCAACTCGACTTTGATTACTAGAAGTAACTAAGTAACGTCACATCAGAGCTGGTTCCTTTCATCACCATTCGATCCTTAAGGCTTGAAAATATACCAGTACATGTAAATCTTAAAATGCCAAGATTGTTGAGTTAGTTCCTTTTTAATACTCATCGATTCAATTGTAAACAGTCTCTTCTGACGGTGCTTCTTTACCAAAAAATAGAACGAAGCAATTCTATGCATTCTTGTTGAGTTAGGTTTTTACTAAAATCGTAAAAACTCATATAACGAAACACTTCACGTGAAATTTTCATTCTTTGACTCTCTTTTTTTTAAGACGCTGACCGCAAACACATAACTCGCTTAATTTCTAACCTGCCACTGTTTTCACAATAACAAATGCCAATTTTTACGAAAAATAGTAATGACACATCTCAAGAGTGCCATCTAGTGGTTACTTGTGATAGCATAAAAGGCGCCCCTCGTATTAGCGTCCAACTACAACATAAAATATTGTAATGTACGAGAATGAAATGTTAATGTAAAATTTAAATGTGCGTAATTCGTATTTACATACTTCACATCTTGTAAAACCCGGTGCTAACAAGCTTAAAATTCGAATTTTTATTTCAAATATGCTCAGATATATTTAAACGCGCATGCATAATTGGATAATTATTCTTTTGGGGTACAAATTCTTGGCATAGTGTGAAATGATTTGTGAATAAATATCTCCGGAAACCGTTATTATAACAGATATCTTTGTACATTTGCGTATAATACGCGTTGGAATTTAGATTTCGAAATGTACGTAAACATACATACGTATTGTTGGAGATGGAAGTCAGAAGAAATTGATGATTACCTTAAGGGAGGTTGTCCTGTGTGAAAATATCTGCGCGAAGCTTCTGAAATCAGTTTATTATCTCCAAAAGTTCTGAAGAAACAAATGTCAAAAATAGTAAAAGACAAGGAATTGAAGAGCAAAAAATATACAGCAAGGATTAGCAGAGGGATGGGCCCTAGCATTGATAGTTCTTACCAAGAGAATTGTTCGCTTAATATTGAAATAAAATCGGTTCTGCTTAACCCTTTCACGCTCACAGTTGTCTGTAGGCAACATTGTACAAATGTGGTCAAAATTCCGTTACTTTTGTGATTTTTTGCTAATTTTTTTATCAAAACTACATTGCTTGTGTATACCATTATAGAGTCTTATGTAAGTTGCGTCGCAGGTGTTTATTTGAGTGGTAATGGAAGTCGCGATAGTGAGTGTCGTAAATAAACAGAACAAAACTGTGGAGAAAATAAATTAAAATAAAGTGAAACTGAAGTGAATTTTTATACTAAATTAAATATTTTTGTACAAAAACAGGTAAGATAGTTTTAGTTTGACCTGAGGAATTTTCTAAACTCTTTGTTGCCTATAGGCAACATTGGGCAAAAGTGTATAGAAATTTTTATAACAACTTTTTGTATTAGAGATGGGCCCGACAAGTTTGACACAGCAAGAAATAGAAAAAATAATCGAATTTGATTGGAATGATTCCGATGATAACGAAGAAGAGGATGAAGAGATAATAACAACAAATTTGGAAAATATTATTGAGGAAACCATTCAAAGATTTACAGAAAAGGGTGAAAGTATTAAGGTGGAATTATTATCACAGATTACACCGGCACAAAAAAAAGTGGTCTGTACTTTTGACCAGACCCACCTACCGATATGTATTTCGATGCGCTGAATCCGAATTTGGGATTAGTTTGGCCCGTAAACGCTTAAAATTTCGAGTAAATTGCTAAAAACCGTCAAAAATGACTAGGAATCGTGAAAAAACTGCAATTTACGAAATTTTGAGGGTGTACGGGCCAAACTGACCACAAATTCGGATTCAGCGCATCGAAATACATATCGATAGGTGGGTTCGGTCAAATGTACAGACCACTTTTTTCGAGTAAATTGCAAAAAACCGTGAAAAATGGCTAAGAATCGCGAAAAAACTGCAATTTCCGAAATTTTGAGGGTGTACGGGCCAAACTGATCCTAAGTTCGAATTCAACGCATCGAGATACATATCGGTAGGTGGGTCTGGTCAAATGTACAGACCAATTTTCTTCGAGTAAATTGCAAAAGACCGTCAAAAATGGATAAAACTTACGAAAAAAGGCAGTTATGGAAATGAAAGAAATTTTATAGACCTGGACACTGAGACAGCTGCTTGGCTAAACTTTTGAAAATATTTTACAAAACATTTTGGGAAATAAGAAGAGTGAGAATTACAAGACGTTAGTTGAAGAGTTGCTGGAAAATTTCAAAAATTTCGGTTGCTTGATGAATCTTAAACTGCATTTTCTACATTCTCACCTCGACTACTTTCCTGAAAATCCTGGAGATTACAGTGAAGAACAAGGAGAACGATTCCATCAAGACATAAGTAAAATGGAGGATCGGTATCAAGGAAATCGGAATGTTAATATGATGGCTCATGTTTGCTGGACGCTACAAAGGGAAATACCGAGAGAAAATGGAAAACGAAAAAGAAACCCGCTGTATTGGTCGTTCGAGGATAAAAGAGTCCGATACAAACGAAGAACAGTTTGAAATCGATAAACTTCGTTTACTACCTATTCTTTATATGCTATTTTTTACGATTTTCGATGAATTTTGCTCGGTTTTTGCGCTTTACTCAAAATTTTAATGGTCTTCGGACAAATGAACATCAGATTTCACTACAGTGGATCGAAATACATAAAAAAACATACTTGATCCAGGTCCATAAAATTTCTTTCATTCCCATAACTGCGTCTTTTCGCGATTTTTAGCCATTTTTGACGGTTTTTTGCAATTTACTCGAAAAAATTGTCGGTACATTTGACCAGATCCACCTAGCGATATGAATTTTGAAGCGCTGAATCCGAATTTGGGATCAATTTGGCCCGTACACCATCAGCATTTCGTAAATTGCAGTTTTTCGCGATTCTTAGCAATTTTTGACGGTTTTTAGCAATTTACTCGAAATTTTGGGGGTGTACGGGTCAAACTGGCCTCAAATTCGGATTCAGCGCAATGAAATACATATCGGTAGGTGGGTCTGGTCAAAAGTACAGACCACCTTTTTCTTGTGTGCCGGTGTTATTAGTGAAGAGAACGAAACAGATATTCAAGACGAAGAAAAGGTGGAAGAGCTCTTTGAAAAAATAAATTTGCGCAATTTGAGAGAGAGAAGTCAAGATATTTATATGCAAGATTCTTGGAACAGTCAAATTAGTTATGGAGAAGTCAAAGAACCGGCTAAATACTTTACCCAATATTTTGATGACGATGTAATTCAGAAGATTTGCTATGAGTCGAACTTATATGCATTGCAAAGCAGTGGAATGGAACAAACATTCGAGACCTATGAAATAAAAAGGTTTATAGGTGTAAACTTACAAATGGCGTGGGCGAACATTGTTTTATAACATACCATACTAAAGTTGAATAAAAAATTAATAAAATATATACAAATGTGTTTGGTATGTAAATACGCCTAAACCAGGATACGCAGGACCTTGAAATTGATATATGTTGATAGTTAGGTTCAACCTAACTACAATATATCCACGCCCCAATTAATTTGGGCATTAAAGGGTTAATTTAAGAGCAAGAAATAGATTATGAAGGAACTGAGGAGGAGGAAGACTTCTTTTAAGTTGTTACAGAAACTAGAAAAGAAAAACATTTTTGGAAAAAATTGTTTTATTGCTTTTCAAAATATTCGCCTTTAAAATTCATACACTTTTCCAGGCGTTCAAAGCAATGCTCGAAATATTTCTTCCACTCTGAAATTGGTATCTCAGGAACATGGTTTTGAACGCTACAACAGCTTCTTGTGGTGCTAAAAAGTACTATCTACGCATTTCTTGTTTGACATTTGGGAACAGAAAAAATTAATTTTTTTCACAAAATTGCTTTCTTTAAACGTTCACTCTTAACAAACTAGTCTGTTAATTTCTACTACTACTTCTACTGCCACTGTTTTCACAATAAAAATGTCCAATTTTACGAAAATAGTAATGATACATCTCGATAGCGCCATCTAGCGGTTCTTTGCGAAAACATAAAAAGTGTGCTTTGTATATTTCAAAATTGTAAGCTTCAAAGGTTTCGTTCTCTTATCTCGCGAGTAAGATGCGATATCATTTCACTCCACACGTCATTCTCTTTGTAATTATGGTCTATTACTCCATGGAAGAAATTTTGATAAAATGCGCTGCTGTACTCGCGACATTTCGATAACGATTTATAAACAAAGTTCGCTTTAAAATTAGCCCAAAACAACAACCTCGAGTGACCTTTAGACGCTTATCACGAAAATTTCGATTAGTTTCCACTCGACTACAACTTTTTTACAACTACCGATAAGTGAAGACGATATTCCAAGCTTAACCGTTCGTAGACAAACTTATTCGATGCTCTACGTTTACTGCAGGACGCGCATTTCGATTTCGTCTACAGATAGATTCCTTTTACAAATATTATTTTATGCAAGTAAGGCGTAGATAAGAATAAAGAGTATGGTTGAGGTCGAACTAGTACGTACCATTGGTACGTAGGTACATTCTTGTTAATGTAAATAATGGATGATTGGAGTGAAATCTGTGTGGTGTTGATTGAGAAGAAGTAAATTAAAGAATTTTTGATCAGGTTCTTATTCGATTATCCAGAACTTTGAAATGGCTGGGTCTCATGTTTTACTATATCAGTCAAAGGGTGCATGAACGTATTCCCTGATATGCAGGTTGGGATTTGTATTCTGTGCGATGAAACTCGTAATTTTTTGTGGGACTTGCTTTAGTGGTTGTTGTTGGGTACTTTTGTACGTTTTCATGTGCAGTTCTATTGATTTATCGAAAAAGTAGTATAATTATGTAAGTAAGTCCTATTGCCTATCAAATATTGTTGCGAATATTTTTTGTGCCATTTTTGTGTGCTCCGCTTTTTGATCTGGATTTATCCATTCCTTGAGATATCGTTTATAGATTTTTCTACTGTTTTTGGTTAGATTATCTTACTATTGCCCACGTGCCAATTTTTCCAGCTTCTTAAACTTTGTGTTCCACCAACATTGAATCCGTTAAACACCTGCAGTTGTAAATGCGAATAACCTATAGAAAGGAAACTCGAACAACACACGAAATTTCCCTAGTACTCCAAAAGCCAAATATGTCTGCGACTTCTAGGCGTTCATTTATTCTCAAAGCTGATCTGAGGATACATCATCACAACAGTAAGAAACCAACTGACTGAATTTATGATAATGATGATGATCTGGATGATGGATGATGATCTGGAATCTCGCGAGAGCCACAACAGATACATACCTTTAAACTACAAAACAGTACAATCCGAGTACTTGGTAACATTAGAGCAAGAACGTCCACAGAGAACTCTACAGGCTCACTAATATCCGCACTCTAATATCTTAATTCTTGCTTACCTCTATCCTGCCAAACCGAAATATACTCAAATCCGCAATTTCCACATCTAGTTCCTAAAATTCCTTATTTCAAACCTGCCGATTTCTGAATTTATTGAATCTTGTGCGCCTCATTTCTTTCACGTTGTCAATTTCACTAACTTCCATCGAATTTCTTCGATTTCGAACTTTAGTAATGTCTCGCGTCTCATGCCTATTGAATCTCCGCAATTTCCGATCTGTCGACTTTCTCAGATCATTCGAATCTTTTCAATCTCTAGAACTTGTTGAATTTTTGAACCTCTCCAATTTTTAATATGTAAAAACTGGAATCTGTTAAATATTAGATTTCAAATTTGTCACAATTTAGAATCCGAACCTTTAAAATCTTATGAATTTCTCATAGATTTCGGTTTTACGAACTCGGAATCTAAGCCACTTTTAATCGAAACGATTACAAGTCCAGTTCCTCGCATTTTTCAAATCTGTAGAATTCAGAATCCCAACAATCGTTATAATCTGTCGAATTTTTAAGCTTATAAATCTCTAGCCTTTGAAATATTGAATTTCCAACACCTCAAATTTGCCGAATTTTGAATATTTCGATTCGGAATCTATTGAAGCTTATAAATCTTTAGAATCTGGCAAATGTTGAAGCTCATCACTCTCCAATCTTTGGAATTTTGAATTTTCAACATCTCGAAATTGTTGAATTTCTCAATTCTGTTACCTTCTGAATCTTTCGAAGTTATGAGAAAACGATCATGAAACTTTACTTGTAATTGATTGCCGTTATAAATATATATTTTCGATAACGGTTTAAAGAAATACTATAATATAATATGATTGAAATGGATTATTTATAAGTGCTCAGTACAGGATAATGATAAAAATGCGCTTTTCCGGCCACGTATACAGTAAATATATGCATATTTATCTCGAACGCTCGAAATTATTAATTACTTCGATAACGTTTCCAAGAAAAACTGAAATGTAATCTGATGGGTATATCGTTGTGAGTATCTAGAAACTAAAAATACAAGTCTTCTATCACGTGTGCCGTTATCGTTTCAAATGCCTGTTTGGTTTCTTATGCCGTTATAACAGTTGTCGTTTACATATCCCACAGCTTACTTACCGTTTCCACATTGCCTAGAAGCTTTTTGAAAGGGTACTGCCCCGTTACTAGATCGGTAATAATCTCGTTTTTTTTGTTTTTCTAATTAGGTTCGCCGAGAATTTTGCACCTAGCCTAACTAATCTAACAGCTGATTTGATGTTAGATTGTTTGATTTTCTAAGCCTGCAATAAGGGATGAAATTTGACTAAAAATTTCTACGGGACGCGTTCCCTATATTAAGTAATTTCTTGTAACGTCAATGAGTGAGGACGAAAATACACGCACGAAAATGCAAACATATGTGACGAGGATATATAAAAATTTCGACAATCATTGCGTGGGTCGAGCGGATTAAAGAAGGGGCGCGCGCGTTGGATGAAAGAAAGAGGGGCGACGTCGACGGTCCGAGAGTCGCTGTCGTTTCTCTCGCACAACACGCATGTCGCCGAAAACAGAAGAAAAAAAGAAAACAAGAAAGCAAAACCGCCGTCGCATAAACTCTCTCTCGTGAATAGAGAGACGGAAAAGGAGCGGACCTTTTCTGGGATCAGTTCTTTGTTACGGAGTGTTTAAACGATTAATCTGTCTGCTTTTGGCCGTTTTTTTCGTCGCTTTTTCGGGTTTCGTCTTTCCCGAAGAAGGCGACGAATCGAAACCGATTAGATTTCGTACCGTATGAAGTCGTTGCGTTGGCGACTTTCGTACCTGATGCCGAAAATCTTAGGAAAAGTATCAAATCTGAGGGACTCGATCAAGATGTTTAAATTTTGGCCATCGTTATTTCTTGAAGTAGCGCTGTAATCATACAGATTTCATTGCATTTGTTTCGCAAATGACTATCCGTGCGGTAATAGATATTATCGTGTTCGAAGCAAGGTTCTAACGATATTTTTGCACCAAACCAGTTACCAAAATCGACCAACAAATTAAAGCATAAAATCGGATTTTAGGTCTTCAAAAACATCTCGCCAGTAACTTGTTTTCACCTTCCAACACATCAATAAAAATGGAGAAAATTTTTAGCTTAAAAATTAAATTATTAATACTTACGAATCGTTGCTCCTAAGGTCCCTAATGGTATTATGGTCAAGTTGGTAATATGGCCTACTAGCTGTAAAAAAACGTAATTTTCATGGAAAAAATCAGGTCAAACTTGTATGTTCTTCCTTACATGTCTTTGGATACCCGAACCAATTGCTGTTGTGAAGCATCGCGTGCAGCGCCCATTCTGTGATGGTTATGTGTGTGATGATAGATGCTTCTTGCTGCACTCCACTAAGTTTGCTTTTGTTCTCGCGTTTATTGATCAATCATATTAGTTGCATGTTTGCTTAATATGCAGTTTTCTATGCTGATTCTTGGAGCTATTTCGAAATTTAGCTTACATTCATCAGAAATGCGATTTTAGGAACATTTTTAAGATATCACACACGTTGGTAATATGGCCAAAGTTGCCAGGCGATTGAGGTTATAGAATACATTTGTATAGTTTTCCACTCATGTATATGAATCCCGTTGACCCTCAACAGAAGGAACCTGGTGCATGGACACAAGAAAATCTATCCAAGGGAGTAGCTGATCCAAGGCACATGCGCTTGTCTGGCAACGTTGCGAGCGAAAAGTGTGAGACGCCTAGGCGAGTCCTTCGCCGTTATCTTGAAAGTTGTAGGGCTGTCAAATTTAACTTGGGTTATAAAGCAACTCTTACACAGCAACAAAAGGGACTATACAAGAGGATATTGCGCTTAGGACTTGGTTTTCTGGTCACGTCAAAGATGCTTAAAAGTTCGACTTCACAATGAAAATGGGATTAATTAACAGGTTCGCTGAAGGATATGCAGGTTCCTACTGGATAAGGGCTTTTATGGCACGGAATCTTGAGAAACGGTTAAACCATGCGCGAGCTCAGAAACTGAAGGAGTTCATAGTTGGAGAGTACTTTGAGAAGATGCAGCAAATCATTGCTGATTTATTAGCCCTTCCCTGAGAAGATCTTCAGCGTGGATGGAAAGGGTTATAGGTTACAATTGGGCAAAGATCCAAAGTTTTAGCACCAAAAGGATACGCAAGCGCGTCAGTATTGTTGCAAAGGAACATGATGAAAGTGTTACGATCGTAGCTGCGTTGTGGAAATGCAAGTGTGAGACGCCTAGGCGAACAATTCGCCATTATCTTGAAAGTCGTAAGGCTGTCAAATCAAACTTGGGTTGTAAGGCAACTCTTCCAAAGCAATAAGGGAAACTACGCAAGGGAATATTTCCTTTGACAGAAGTTGGTTTTCCACTCATATCAAAATTCTAAAGTTTAAATCTTATTCTGTTAACGATAACGGATCCGTTGAGCTAGTGGTTAAAAGCTTCACGGCACGAAAGCCTGAAATTAGAAAAAGAAAATCCTAAAGGAGCCCGAGTTCAGAAACTGAACAAATTCATAGTTTTCAGACCACTTTGAGGAGATGCAGAAAATCATTGCTGATAATAATTTACTAATCTTTTCTGAGAAAATCTTTGTTGATGAAAAGATTTGTAGGCTACAATTGCACAGAGATCCAGAAGTGTTCGTGCCAAAAGGATCCAAACGCGTCCATATTTTTGCACAGTGACATGGTGAAAGCGCTACAATTGTAACTTGTGGAAATGTCACAGGGTCAGTCATTTCTCCAATGTTGCTTTATTCTGCTTTAAGAAAAATCCAGCTTGGGAGAAAAATTTACCTACAGGTTCATGCACTAAAATGACACCAAAGGGTAGTACGACCACCAAAATATTTGTCGAATTTCGGATTATACTTCTCTAGCTTAAACCCAAGTGGAACTGGTGGTTTGCTTTTTGATGGGGCATTTTTTGGATTATAACATATGTGAGTATGCTGAACAGAATAATATAGTTGTGTACTGTCTGCCATCAAACATAACACATGAGTTACAACCTCCCCTTGATAAAAGTTGTTTTTGAAGTTTTGAGATATTTTGGGGACCAGCATGCACTCTTCTATTTCGACATACATAAAAGGGGAACAAGACATTTCAAGACTTAATTTTGATGAAGTTTTTAACCCAACCTGGGAGAAGTCATATTCTTATACTTATACTCTCCTAGATATCAATCCCATCGACTCTCAACAGAGAAAAAATCCAGATTGGCAGAAAAATTTGCATACAGGTTCATGTATGATTGTCGAATTTCTTTCTTCTCTAGATTCAAACTAAGTGGAATTTTTGTTTTGATTTTTGATAAACAGAATAACATAATAGTCTTGTACTGTTTACCATCAAATATAAAGACATGACCCTACAACCTTTAGATAAAAGTTGTTTCTGAAGTTTCGAGATATTTTGGGGATCAACATGCACTCTTCTATTTTGACATGCATAAAGGGGAACAAGACATTTCAAGACTGAACTTTGCTAAAAAATTTAACCCAACGTGGGAGAAGTCTATGATGCAGGCAAACATGAAGAGTGGATTTAGGCCAACAGGTCTATTGTCCATCAATTCTTCTATCATTGCCAAAGAAGATTTTGGATCGAACAGAGCTATTGAGCAATTACGACCAAACGCACATAATTGATCATCCTTTCCCAAACACATTTTTATTAGTTATTGGACCTGTTTATAAGGAATATGTGAAATTTACCAGAGAACACTACGATCTGTTTGTCTAAAAGTACAAAGTAATTTTTGTAATCTAAGTGTTTTCTTAGATAAATATAATTTTCTTTTGTCATAAAGATAGCTATATTACCTTCACATGCTCTTGATATGTCCAAAACGCCAATTTGTGAAACTGGGTTATTTGTGCATGGTTTGAGTTGAACGTATTATCTCATGATCTTTTTCCTAATCACCAAAAGTTCAAAAAACACTGTCGCGTAAGCGGAACTTGAAAATTCCTTAAAATATTAACTGGAGAATTTTTTCAAAGTTTGGCACAGCCCTATTACCTTCAGGGACTTTACATAAAGAACTTAAATAAATTAGTAGCTACGACAGGTATTACATTTTTCTCTTTAATATGCTACGAGCAACATCATTTTCTCTCGAACATCCCCATTTCGCAAGTCCATAAATTTTCATATCCACTGCGTCATCCTCCTTGTTATTAAACTCCCATCAAACTGATTCCGGGAATCAATTACGTGTATCGCAAGGGTACCTACCCCGTAATGACTGACATAGGCGGTTGCAAACTTATGATTTGCCTTTGAATAATTAAACGAATTCGCCAATAGATGAACCGCGACCCCGATTCGTCGAAACGATTACGTGAAATTCGTCGAATAGGCCAGCGCACCGTCTCGCAATACGCGTCCTCGTCGAAGAAGAAATCGGAAAAGTGATAAAGGAAACAAAAGGACTCGGAGTAGTAAATTGAATGATAAATCAGCTCATTATCCGAACGGGAACGGAGGGAAAATAAAATAGACTGATATACGTGGGTTGGCAATTCCGACATGCAACTTTCACGGTACGGTCGTCCAGAAATGGGCGGCGGGTTAGGTATTGGGTACTGACCGCCCCTTCCTGGAAAGTTGTATAATTTAGGCGTGCATAATGCATAAGCGAGCACAGCCGAAAATTGTAACATCGATTTGCTTCGCGGAATGCCGTTTGAATAATTGAAAGAACGCGCGGTCGGCACGTGTAATTGGTTTCCATTATTTCCGCACTCCGCTACCCGTTTGGACGTTAACTAATTGCTTTTTACGAATTTAGACCTTCTTGGGATTCTCAAATGTCTTACCAGTTCGAATGTCTTTGATCTGACAAGACATTGATTTGGGCTTCAGAGGCTTAGTAACATCCTTTTGGAGAAACAGGAACTTGAACAATATTTTCGTAGCTTTGCTATTGTATCCGGTTAGTGTATAATCCTTTGTCCCTTAGGTAAGCTTTTCAGCATTCATCATCCTCTGTGGCAGAATTCCACATACACCAGAATGGCTTATACAACCAAAGATCACCTGGTCACAAGAGGTTTGGACTTGCTCTTTTCTCACAAGTTCCTGCCACTCATCAAGGTTTTCTTAATCTTCGAAAACGTTGGATGATATTTAAAGAATGGACGGGAGTCAAGAAAAATCTGCAGATGAAAGTTTGTTTGTTATACTGACGAAATTTTTTGTTTAAAGCTTAAGGTAGAGTTTGGAGACGTTAAACATAGGTGAGTAATCGTCTTCAACGAGTTTCTATAATGTCTATAAATAAGCTTCTTTCTGTCGTTGTAATTGTCTTTAATACATTTCTTTTCTAACAACAATTTTTATCAGTTGTTGTTTTATTAAATTTTGAACATTTTCATTTAAGAATAACTGATTGCCACGGAATTTTGGCCACTACGGTGATAGAATCTCTAAATATTTCAAACATAGCCGAGGATTGTAGAGGAAACCTTTCAAAGAAGGGACTATTAAAATAGGCGATAAGAACCACGTAATCCTGTACTCGGTATTTCAACCATAATATCGCCGGATTTTCCTATGAAACCCCACGTTCCAGTTTTCCAATAATTAAGAAATAAAATTCTACTAGACGATTATCGCTGATCATGAATTTTTCAATCCTATCAAATCAAATCGTTAACCTTTAAATTGTAAATTTTCAACGAGTTGCTTGACATTAAATGCCTTGTGTTATGCTGTAACCAGAAGAGATTTTTCTTGTGATATAAAATAGAAGGACAACACTCAAATTAAACAGGTTTAATAGTCGCCTTTTCCAGGAGCAGTAGCTTGAACTTTTTCCAGCTCTGCTAGGTTTGCTATTTTGTTGTATCATCTTTTGTTAAAATTCCTGGTCTTCTCACTTTTGCTGTTTCCTGGAGCTCCCCTTTTTGCTTAAGTTACATTTATCATTTGGGAGTTCTACATGCGCAAAAAGGTTTGTATTACCAAAGATCTCCTGGTTATTGGAGGTTTCGGCTGTTTGTCTTGTCTAAAACAACCAATTAAAAGAAAATACAACACGCCTCTTAAAAAGGTGTGATAACCAATAGTTCAAATAGAAATAAGAATAGAATTACGAGGGATAAAATTGCAGACTGTAGAGGAAGTTTTATAGAAAATCAAGAAAAGGAAATATGACGCAAATCCTTCTAAATTCATAAATTGTTAAGTATAGAAATAAAAGATGATGGACGAGAGTGGTTGTAGAGTGCATATGGAAAGAAACGTTGGAAGCAAAAGGTAATAACAGATCGTCGAAACGAAGTGAGATTAATCTTTGATTACTTTTCGATAACTTGGTCTGCACAAGGAATTTTCCCAATGATTGCTGAGTTGAGGTTTCGGTAGCAAACCTCGAGTAAAGGTTTCGGTAGTTCCTTGGCTGTTATCTTTCCATCAATAATGTGTTACCACCCGAAAATTGAAAGCATTAAAAGCGACCTGAAAGCGACAATGAAGGTACCAAATCAATTTAATATTTTCTGTAATGGTACACGCTTAATTATCGATACCTCCTTTATTATCGTCTTGATCATCTTTGGGTTCTGGTTTCTCCGTCACCCGGTTTTGAGAAGATATTCGTATCGTAAAACTGGACGTTTGTGTCTCATTCTATTTCACCGGATTTGGAAAGGACACCTTAGTAGTATGAGTGGTCTGAATCTGAAAAGTTGAGTTTTCAAAGAACGAGAATAGTGGTATTTGACCGAAGTTTTGTGTTGCAAGGTGCGCAATTATCGAAGCTCTCAACTGTTGGTACTTTTTCTCTAAGAAATGATAGAGATAAGCGATAGGAAATCAAGCAAAGCGGAGATCCATCGAGAGTGTGCTTGTGTCAAGGAGATGTTAGATGATATGCATGGTGGTTTTCTCTTGTAGTTCACATCTTTTGCACCACGATTTGCTTGCTATTCCCATGTTGCATAGATGTTTTCTCAAGGGGCAATGTCCGTGTCCTAGACCAGTAATTGTTCTTATATCTTTCTTGCTTCTTCTGATTAGGTTAAGCAGCATCCCTCTTTAGAAGAGGGATTTTATTAAGTATTTATAAAATTGAAGTTTACAGATAAGCTTCATGCCCTTCCAGATTGAAGTAACATAATTAAATGATTTATTCGGAATCATTATTCGAATGAGAATTCAGTCGTTACAGTGCTAGAGCCACTTGCCTGCGGTATTCGGTCCAGCTCTCGATTTGTTATGCATCTTCAGACAACCGTGAAATTTCATGGAGGAGAAAGCGAATTAATTGATTCAGATTGAATAGATCGACTCGTGCAATTCCTTCTTAAACAACAACTGAAGCTAATTGTATTCTTCTCGAACAATCTAGAAACTCAAATCTAACCTATTGCTCCCCACATGTACGTACTTCGAGCTACCTGTTCTATTACCACACCTATTTCACATCCACATTCGTACGCCACGGCGACGGTAGCGGTTAAACAGCAATACCCGTTCAGCCCCCGTCCGCTCCATCATCATCATCGTCATGACCTGGCGACAAAAGTTGGAACTGCATTTCGGAGGGCCTCTCCGTATCCCGACCCGACAAATGTTTTCTAGAAGATTAGTAGTAATTTGAATTTGGTGGCCCCGAAAGGGCAGTGACCTCGGCGCAAGTAGGAACACATTGTGCCGCTTCGCGCCTCCGCGACTCCGCGATCTGAGCCAGCTTAGCGAGATTCGAATTTTGGTCGAACGGCGAGCAAGCGGCGAAGAAGGGCGCGGGGACCGTCGTCGTCGTCGTCGTCGTCGTCGTCGTCGCCGCCGCCGCCGCCGCCGAAGCAGTAAAGAAACGTAGCGAACGGGAAGGAGGGACGAACCGGTCCGCGGGGGCCAAGGGAACGGTCTCGATGGATGGATGGACGAAAAAAAAAAGGAGTACGCACGCATATTTACGCGTGATGGCAGAAGAAATAGCGGCAGCGATACATCGGATGTATTACATACAGCGATGTTGTGGTACGGAATGAATCAGCTATGCGTATGATATCGAATTCTTTTGATGTTCTGGAAGTTGAAAGAGTGATGAGACCGATAAAGACGCCACTATATTACGATTCAAGAAGAATTATATAGAATTGTGGGGAACTGCTGCAAATAGCAACATCGACATCTTAGAAAGGTTCCAAAATAAAATCATGTCGATGGTAGTTTTTGCTCCATACTACGTTTCAAACTGCGTCATTCAACGCGACCTAAAAATGTCACCAGTCAAAGAGAAAATAATAGTTTGCAGTGCTAAATATCGAGAAATAGTGGCTGTGCATCCCAATATGCTAGCTTTTCCAACAAAAAGAGGAGATGCCTAGAATACAAAGATTCGGACCAACAAATTCAGTGGATAGATTTGTTTGACAACTACCTATTAAAGAAGTGCTATAAACTAAAATAACGTGCGTGCATTAAATCACATATACAGTACGTTCATTGGAATATTATGTGCATGCTTAATAGTAGTACCTTGTCATATTGATAGCTTATTGTTGAAATTGTGGACACATTGCCGATTAAAGGAGTTTTCCTTAAAAAAAAAAAAGAAGAATTGTCAAAGTTTGTTCTTGATTTGATTCTTGCGAAAAGTTAAAGTCGTTCTATGCTATTGCGCTCGCTTATTGGAGGCGTCAAATCTTCCCCGACTTAAGTACATTTTAATCAACAGCCTTCTAGAGCTTGATCGTCATTTAATAGACATTCCAATTTTCAAATTTGATAGTCAACCACGATGTGTTCGTTATGTTCTATTTAATTTGGAATTTAACCACACTAATGGAAAAATTGAGAACGATCGTGGATGCTCAGATTCAAAATTTTATACTGTTCCATTGTCATATCCGATTGTCTATAAACCTCGTAATAGATATTTTGATGTCCTTGCAAAATCTTTGCTACGCATTTGCTTTCAAATAAGACAATTCAAATTATTTCAACTTTTCTCTATTTTTGAACAGGGCAAAGAAGTAGAAGTATACGAAATCTGTAAAGGCCCCCAGATAAAATTTCGTCTTTCATACTATTAACATTCTTTGTATGCTGTTTTAGACATATTTTGGAAAAATTGAGTACGATTGTGAAAGCTGGTATTCTAAATTTCATACTTTCAATTGTTATCTACGATTTCTACAGTTTCTGTAACAAATTCTTTGTTTATAAAAGAAATAAAATTATCCTTACCACACTTTTCGAACATAATTACAGATACGTATTTCGGCAACTAAATTGCCACCCTCAGTGCTGCGATTTCCAGCCAACGCCCAATACAAACACCACACAACGAGCACTGTATAACTCTAAATTAGTTTAAAATCAACATCGCTTAAACTTAAAATTTTCTCAAGATTATTTGCTCAAAGCTTCAGATATTTTGGAGAAGTTGAACACGATCAGTCAAATCCTATATCCAAAATTGTACATTGTTTAGTGTTCTCTATGATTTTCTACAAATTTTGTACTAAATCCTTTGTTGTTCTTGCAAAATCTCTTCAACAAATAATTTCACTCCAAATAAAAGAATCCAAATTTTCATTCAATTTTCCAAACTTCTTGTTATTTTATGACTTTTAAAACTTCTATAATGTGTCTATTGCTGTGGCAAAATTCCTTTAATCAGATTTTTCTGCAAACAATAAAAGTCCTGCAATTCATTAAGTTTTTGTTAACTTTTCAAAGCGCTGGAAGATACTTAAGAAGTGGACGGAAGTAAGAAAGTTCTCAGATGAGATTCATCGTTATTTTTACAGAAAATTTTACTTCGAACAAAAATATTATAATCATTTAGATTTTCCTCAAGACGCTCAGAGATAACGTAGGAGCAGCGAGAGCCACGATGATCTCGAGATAGAATTTCATCCACCTACTGGAAAAGTTCTTTGTCCAAAGTTTCAGACATTTTGGAAGTGTTGAGCAGGATAGGCCAAAGCTCAATTCAAAATTTCGAATATTTTAGTGTTACCTACCAGTTTCAAAAATTTTTGGAATAAATCGCTAAATTCTGGAAATTTCACTTTGAACAAGAACTTTCCACCATTTAAACTTTCCGCAAGACGCTCAAAGGTAATGTAGGAGCAAGTCAAGTTACTACGGTTTCCAGATGAAATTTCGTTCCTGTTATTACAGAATTTTGTAATCAGATTTCTCTTCAAACAATAAAAGTCCTACAATCCAATCGAGCTTTTGTTAACGTTTCAAGATGCTTGATGATACTTAAAGAGTAGACGGGAGCAGGGAAGACTTTTTGTTTAAAGCTTCAGATATATTTTGGGGAAGTTGAGTATGGTTGTGGAACCCTAAATACAAAATTTCGCACTTTGTACCTGTCTTCTACGGTTCTTTATGAAGTCTATAATAAACTTCTTTCTATTGTTGCAAAATTATTTTAACAGATTCCTTTTTTAACAACAAAATTTCTATCATTCGGCACTCTATTCACTCTTGAAAAAACGTAGAATATACTTTAGGAGTAAATGAGAGCCTGGGAGATTATAAAATGGAATTTTCACCGATATACTATTAGAATCTCTAAATGCTTCAGACACATTCTGGAAGAAGCTGAGGACGGTTGTGAGAAGCTATATCTATACAGTCTTTTTGTAATTTATGTATCCAATTAAAACAGAAGAAAATTGATAACAAATAAAATCAAATTTGTAAGAGAAAATATTTTCCTATTATAACAGGAAACCTGCAATTAATTTTTGTGTCGTACCTTTTTTATAACCAACATTTAAGAGTAACTCGTAGTATAGGATGTTTATTATATTGACGTGGGAATGTAAATGGTACTAGGAGTCGGGTGATATCTGGAGCAAGGTCAAGAACTTCCTATTCTTTTTATCAGCCAATAGGTATATAATATGTGTTCAAGAACTTCGAAGACGTGTTTGGAAAGTAAAGGTAAATGTTTACAATTTGGAGAAAGAAATATAAACGGCTGTGTAAATCTCGGGCGTACGTCAAGAACATTTAAGTGTCGAAGAGGTGTTTTGTTTACACATTCATGGCCAGATCTTCCGCGAAGTTTGACGACCACAGGTTTTTTCGATAATACATATGGCAAGGGTTCCGAAGCAACACTTTTCCTGACCAAATTTTATTTAATCAATTCAATTTCTTTAACACTCATTGACCTACTTATACCTCATACAATTTGGTAAATAGAATTGACGTATTAGTTATAACAAACCCTGTATAATCATTTTTAATCTTAAGATCACGATAGTGCTTTTACTACAGAAATTTACTATGGATTTAAATTAAATTCATTGGTTTCTAATAGAAATGTGACTGGGATTGTTGTTGCTGGGTAATAGCCCCAAAAGACTATTGCCAACTACTTGCTTGAATTTGCTTGAAGATTGCAATGTAGACTCTGCTTTCGTGAAGTATCGTTAGTACGTCCAGAAGGATTATTTTCAAAGAGTTATCAGTAAGATTCGACAAATGATAATTTACCATGCACTCGTTTCTCCCTAGTTACCTTAATTGTAAAACTTGGAAGAATAAAGGAGTATGTTACATTATTAGTGTGAGATACTGTAGCCTGTCTCAATCTTAAAATGTAGTACGTGTCTTATGGGAACTGACTGCAGCGTTGGCAAATCATCTCATCATGTCGAATAAGATAGAGTGTGAGGCGTGTTTGGTCTGCCTCACACCTTATCATATTAGATACCATGGTGACATTAATGCTCTTCAGTCTTTTTCGCATCCCATAATGCCACATGATGCATTGGTAGTCGAGGGACTAAAATATCCGGGATACACCTAAAACAACAGAAAGTTTTTGATTCGATTTTGTGCAATAACAGAAAATTCTTTCTTCGTCTCTTTGCGCTCTATAGACGTATCCTATTTTCGTACAATACGCGATACGCATAAGTTTATCAATTCCATTATCCGGTTCATATCCTGTTCGCATAGACTTTTAACAATCACCAACATCCATATTCAAATTTTCACCTAACCGCAAAAGCAACCAACTAACACACGCACACGTCAGTCGCCAAACGTGTAAATAGACTCGGTGTTATCTAATTCCGAGTCAGGGAGAGAGAGAGAGAAAGAAAGACTGAGGAATCGAGGAAGAGAAAAAGATCAAAAACATTAAGGGCTCCGTGCATGCATAGGCACACACTGCTTTCTCTGTTCTCCTCCTCGACCGGCGGACTTGCTGTTACGATGCAGACGACGAAATTCTACAATAAAACAAATCCGCATTCCCCGATACAACACAAAAAGGGACGTCTGGCTGGAAAGAGACCGCCGTGCCGTGGCGGTTGATACGAGTGCAAGCGATAGAATTTCGTAATAATAAATGCCCGAGTTCAATCGCTTAATTCGTTGATAAAATAAATTCGGGGAACGTATAAAAATTACGTCGATAATATGTAATTGATGTCGGTATTACTCGTTACGTGATAATAAATAGAAATATGTTTTGGAGATGCGGTTTTATCCAGTTTTTCATCTAGAACTGCTGATCGTTAAACAAAGGTTATTATAAACTTATATAACTTCATCCGATTTTTGTTAGAGAAAATTTTTTTGTTTATCAGATCGGTTAGTGTATACATCCATCTACGTTCCATTTTGAGTCGTAAGTATACGGTTTATGGGAAATCAGATCTGTGTTTGCTATATCGTTATTGTTAGGGATTTATCTACATAAATACATACAGGGTGCGGCAAAAGTACTTTCACCATTTCAAATACTTCTAACTTCCCTTTTTATTGTCGTTTTTAAATTTTTATTATTTTCTTTTATAGATAAAACTTGGGAATTTCAAGCGTGGAACGATACGCAATGGCACAACGAACTAAAATTGTTTATTTCTTGATAATCGTCAATGGATAATGAACACACGAATAGCAAATGGAGGATTGTTTGATGTAAGAAATGTCCTCACAGCTCCAACAATTTATGCATTAGCAAGAAATTTCGAACAGCTCGATTCAGTTCGATCTGGAAATTGCAAAAATTCTTTCAAAAATTTCACCGGTAATTTGCGATCTTTTACCGGTAGTTGAGAAGAATATAAAATACATATACAAACAGAATAAGTATAGAAATAATTATTTTTTTAGGTTTTCAAAGCATTTAGTAAAAGCCTTCTGTTACTTAAACGAAAATACTTTATTTTACACCTTAGTTTGTTACTTATTATATCACGCAGATGGAAAGTAAAAGGAACTCGCCCGAGCTTGAAGTATTGTTTTTGTAGCCATGTATCGCTTACAATGTGTGCAGCGTGCAGTGAGCAGGTTTAGACGTGTTCATTGAACACACTCTAATTATATTGCAAATGACAAAGGACGGAGGAGTCATCATACCGCATATTTGCCAGATCGAAGACGTTTAAGGAGACCTCGCAATGCTGGTTCAATTGGAAATAAGTATGTAAAGTAGATAAGTAAGAAACACCAGGGACATCGACCACGGAAAAGATCCGCTCAATCCCAACTCTCTGATCGTACTTTTCGGCGAATTAAAAAAAAGGATTTACATTTGTTTCCTTATAAAATTCAGTTGGTGCAAAAAGTAAATCCAAGAAACGCCGAATTACATTTTCACTACTGTAAGGTCAATTTAAATTAGTTTGAGCATAATGAAAAGTTCTTATCGAACCTTATGATGACAGACGAAGCTCGTTTCCATTTAAATGGCGTTATCAATAAGCAAAATTGGAGGTTTCGGGTATCACAGAATCCACAACAATTTCGTCAAAAACCGTTACCATCTTATAACTGTTTGGTGTGGCATTTAATTACTACCACAACAATTTATGGGCCGTACTTTTTGATAACGACAATGCTGTTGCGCAAAACGGTAAACGGTGAACGACATCGGGCGATGCTTCAAAATTATTCCCACAACTAGAGGATAAAGACGCCAACATATGGTTTAAGCAAGATGGTGCAACATCCTATACACCACGGGAAAGATTGAGAACCACTTTTTATGATATCGTTAATTAAGAGCTAGACCGGTGCAATCTTGTTAATAAAATTATCTAAATTCTTACTGCAATATACATATATAGATATATAGGCAGTATGACATCTGGATTAAAATATGGCATCGAAGCTAAGGAGAGAAAAGTGAGAAGTCAATATCCCATAAGATCGCATACTCACAACTCAACATGGAACAGAGTATAGTTACCTCTCCTTTCATATACTTTTTCAACAAATGTCAAAAACAACTCATGATTGTTGAAGCTTTTATCATTCTAGAAGTTCTGCAAGGAACACAACAAATGATACTCTGATGATGTTGTATGGTGCATGGAGCAACATATTCAAACCAAATTTCTTTTTCGAATGAGTAAAACTGCGACTGATTTAATCCCACCGCACAAATAAGTAAGTTCACCATTTTATCGGTTATCGTTTAGAGAAATCAAGATTTTTATGTGCCATAATCGAAGTTAATGTTGCAATTTGTGCTAAAACGTGTCACGTTTTTAAATTTGACATTTATATTGCCCAACTCCGTTCCTTATGTAACAGTTTTACGTTTATGTTAGCACGCCTTAATAGTTGGTGAATTAATTCTGCAATGCAATCCAGTATTGCGTATGTTCCCAAATTTTATTATTCATGACTATTCATTGATTGCTTAACAGATAAACAAAACCCAATTACAAGACAATATTGTAAATTAATGAAAAGTCCTATTATAAAAACAAACAAATAAAGGAAAACGGCGCATTTTAGTAATATGGTACAATAAGTAACGCGTGTCTTATTTTCTGTATATAGAATCTTCCTTCAAACTTCAAACCTTAATAATAACCTTAATAATAGACCAAATTGGATACTTCCTTCTGCAGGTTTGTTCGTAATTGCTACGCGAAGATTTAGGAAAAAGGAAAACTTAAAACATTTAAAAGATTATTAATTATTTATATTATTTCCTAATCTAGGTTATGACAGTTGTCATGGTGCGCGCAAAGACAATTAAAGCTATGACATTTTTGATTGTGCGCGCGTGGATAATTGATATGTCATAATAGAAGCAAAGTCAGCAATATCCATCACAGTCTTATTTACAATGCCGCGAGCGAGATCATCGAATCTTTTACAACAAAGCGGTAATGCAATTAGACTGCGGGAAAACAAAAAGCATGAAATATTTCTTTGGAGGTACGGAAATGGGGCTCTTAGAAAGGATAGGTTCAAAATGAAAATGGATACAGTAAAAGATAGTGCAATCAGAGAAATCTTGGAAATGAAGCCCAAACAAAGACAAAATAGAAGGAGACAAACTGAGGTGGTTGAGGCACGTGATGCAGAATGGGAAGGGATAGGATGGTGAGAAGAGTGTTGAACGGCAAATCAATCAAAACAAAACAGACAGGGAGACCTGGGAAAAGCTCGACGGAGGAAGTGCGTGAAGCCGTCGAAAAAAGAAACATAAGTTGGAAGGGCATTAGGAGGCAGGTACAGAATAGAAAGGCATGGAAAGAAACACGGAGAAGAATCCAGATTTGGAGACTCAACTCCAACATACCTGATGCGCGAAAACTATATATAAATATAAGGGTTAGGATTAGGATAGGATAGCAATATCTTAGATTTTAACATAATTTAGATAAATAAATATTTTCTTCACCTCGTAACCGCTTTTCGTGCAAAAACACGCTAATTTTCGCCTTAATATTAACACTTATGTATTACTATTTGTGTTGTCTATCGAAATATTAAAGTCCAATAACACCACCTTGGCGCGTTATTTTGCCGTGTAAATTTTTTTATAACCTCGGTTACCTTGGTTTGTACAATCGCTAGCAAATTTATGTCAATTTATCTCTCCGCGACGGAGGACAATTTACACCCGTATACGCGGTTATAAGCGCGCCTTACAATAGGAATTTAATTCGCTCTAAGCAAGTGCAAACATTGTAAATATTGTATTTCGAACGAGTCGCGTTTTAACGTCAAGGTTCGAGCGCGTAACACTTTAGCCCCGCTCTCTTCATTATTTATCAGAGAAAAAAACGGCGTTCGATTTGTTTGCAAGATAAATAAACGACACAAACATACGCGGGCGCCGGATCGAAATTATCGATCTGTAAATTCATTTAAAAAGGGGGATGGGATTACTTGATTTGCATTCGCGGCGATTTACCACCCCACTCTGATGGGGTGGACTCGGAGACTTCACGCTCTAGATATTTTGTACCATCCACATCAATAGCATATTGTTGGTGTATAAATATACAGGGTTGTTAAAATGTATGGAAACGCTGTTGTAGCTGACAAACTATGTATTAGTTGTTTTAAATTCGGATGTAGTCAATTACGCATAAATCTGCATTTTTTAGGCGCGTAAATTTTTTTGGTCAGTTTAATTTTTTCTCAGAGGACACCATCTGGCCTTTTGTAAATGGCAACATAGTTGCTTTGTTTATAACGGCACAACAGACCTTAAAGAGAGTGTCCATAGTGATCCTGTTTGTCGTTTTGTTTAAAATTATCTTTTACACTTACAGGTTTTTATTTTATTTATTTATTTTGTATATATTTTAAATCCAATAGATCAACGATGGTCGCAGTGCAAAGGGCCATTTTGGGCCAGACCCTACCTCATTACATTACATTACATTACATATACATATATTTTAAATCGCCCTTATTTTAGAACTTTGTTTTACCTTGACCAAGATTAATTATTATTATATTATATTGATTGAAATAAATGAAATGAAATGAAGGGGCACGACTTGTTCGGAATCATTGAGCCGTATACGTACGTATACTGTACCGATGCCGATCCGCTATATCCGCGGATATTTCCTTACCTTTTTCGTTGCAACATAATAAAAATTTTTATATTTTTGGAAAGCTCATTTTTCCATGTTTCCAAACATAATAACACAAAGCAAAAAAGAACGTTGAAAGTAAAATAAGCACGCCAGTTACGGCATCGAGACATAACTTTTCTAGTCGAGTCTAGGTATCGTTGAATTGAATTGCCATTTTGACTGTTTTTAATCACTGTTGGCGTTTGTCAGAGCGTAGACTCCGAATTTGTCAGTTATAACCACGTCTCCATACATTTCACCAAGCCTATAGAGTTTATGCAAATTGGAATGGGTTTTCATAATTTCCATCAATCAATCTGAATTAAAGACCTGTATAAGTTATATTTAGAATCGGCGAAAACTCCAATTCCGTGAATGTTGTAAGTGGGGGCAATTACCGGGTTGTGTTGGTAATACTGAGGACAAACTGAGTTCGACTTTTAAGTTTTCCTTCTTAAAATTTAAATGTTGCTTTCAAAGCTAGTTTTCTGCTTTCACGTTAAGTTTCGTCGTTGCAACTTAGCTTATGGCTGGGGTGGTTAACCTTTAACACACCATGCGTATAATTTTTTCTCATTGAAGTTCAGATACCCTATACAGCTCAAGCAGCTTTTCCACCTTCTCCCGTCTTTGTTGAGGTTGAAAAACAGGGATAGGGGTAGCATCTACTTCGTTTAAGGGATGAAATAGGATTTATTGGAGCGCCCATCTACGAGGTACTGGAAAAGATCCTGCGTCGATTTTTTTCTTATAGGAGTTCAGATGCCCCATACAACTCAAGCACCTTTTTCACCTTCTTCCGTTCTTGGTTGTCGGTGGAAAACAGTGATAGGGGTAGCGTCTGCTTCGTTTAGGGGATGAAAAAGGATTTATTGGAGTGTCAATCTGCGAGGTATTGGAAATGCGCTGATCGTGCAACAGCTGTTGGAAAATCTCTAAAAGGTTTAAATCATTTAATTATTGTATGTACCAAAACAATATCTTAATACACCACATAAACATTATTTACCATTAATGCGACCTTTGAGCATGTTTGGATTTCGGGAGTCAATGTTTGGCGTTAATTTTATTATTGAGAGAGAGCGAGAGCAACAGAGAATTCTACAAATTTCATCATCATCTGCGACCTTGTTTTGATTTTAATCAATTTCATGGATGCAAATGCTTGTTCACATATGTATTTGGCTTCAAGATAACATATATTATTTCTTGCAAATTTTCTTAGTTTTTGGCAGTGTTCAAAGGGTAATGAACGCCAGGAATTAATTATGTGATAATCCTTTTGATCTGAAAAAGCAAATTTTTGCAAATTTTCTTAATTCTAGGCCATGCTCATAGTGTAATGAACGCTTGAAATTGATTATGTGTCATAGTCATTTTGATCTGAAAAAAGCTATTCAAGTTTCATGTTCAATAATGCATGTATTTGTAAACCAATAAGTACGTTCGATTTGTAGGTTACTATCACTTCTATTAAGTGAAAATGGGTTTATACGAGAATGCGACTATGGGAAAATTGTTTTCGTTGGTGAAATCATGAAAACGACTTTCAAATGACTCTAGCAAGAACTTGAATTTTGAAATATATTCGATCAAGTTGTATACAATTTTGTCTTCTTCCGATTTCCACCTTTTTCTTAGTAACAGATTCTTTAAGTAATTCATAACCAAGGAAGAGCTTTATTTCTTCGGCTATATTAGAAAATTTGAAACTGTTCTTCCACAAACGGCGCAGTACGGTTCTTATTATGGACTAACTCCTCTTGGCGTTGTTCATTAATTCATGAATGCGGCTATGAACATTTTTTCGTTGGCCAGATCATGAAAACGACTTCACAAATGTCCCTAGCAA
This sequence comes from Chrysina gloriosa, assembly GCA_038088585.1. Classification (NCBI taxonomy): domain Eukaryota; kingdom Metazoa; phylum Arthropoda; class Insecta; order Coleoptera; family Scarabaeidae; genus Chrysina; species Chrysina gloriosa. The sequence goes on along the minus strand of CM076090.1, from coordinate 8,292,733 downwards.
TAGCTTGAATTTTGAAATATATTTGATCAAGTTGTATACAATTTCGTCTTCTTGCGATTTACACCTTTTTCTTAGTAACAGATTCTTTAAGTAATTCATAACCAAGGAAGACCTTTATTTCTTCGGCTATATTAGAAAATTTGAAACTGTTCTTCCACAGACGACGCAGTACGGTTTTTATTATTGACTAACTCCTCTTGGCGTTGTTCATTAATTCATGAATGCGACTATGAACATTCTTTTCGTTGGCCAAATCATGAAAACGACTCTCAAATGACCCTAGCAATGGCTTGAATTTTGAAATATATTTGATCAAGTTGTATACAATTTTGTCTTCTTCCGATTTCCACCTTTTTCTTAGTAACAGATTCTTTAAATAATTCATAACCAAGGAAGAGTCTTATTTCTTCGGCTATATTAGAAAATTTGAAATTATTCTTCCACAAACGGCGCAGTACGGTTTTTAATATGGACTAATTCCTCTTGGCGTTGTTCATCAATTCATGAATGCGGCTATGAACATTCTTTTCGTTGGCCAGATCATGAAAACGACTTCACAAATGTCCCTAGCAATGGCTTGAATTTTGAAATATATTTGATCAAGTTGTATACAATTTCGTCTTCTTGCGATTTCCACCTTTTTCTTAGTAACAGATTCTTTAAGTAATTCATAACCAAGGAAGACCTTTATTTCTTCGGCTATATTAGAAAATTTGAAACTGTTCTTCCACAGACGACGCAGTACGGTTTTTATTATTGACTAACTCCTCTTGGCGTTGTTCATTAATTCATGAATGCGACTATGAACATTCTTTTCGTTGGCCAAATCATGAAAACGACTCTCAAATGACCCTAGCAATGGCTTGAATTTTGAAATATATTTGATCAAGTTGTATACAATTTCGTCTTCTTGCGATTTCCACCTTTTTCTTAGTAACAGATTCTTTAAGTAATTCATAACCAAGGAAGAGCTTTATTTCTTCGGCTATATTAGAAAATTTGAAACTGTTCTTCCACAAACGGCGCAGTACGGTTTTTATTATGGACTAATTCCTCTTGGCGTTGTTCATCAATTCATGAATGCGGCTATGAACATTTTTTTCGTTGGCCAGATCATGAAAACGACTTCACAAATGTCCCTAGCAATAGCTTGAATTTTGAAATATATTTGATCAAGTTGTATACAATTTCGTCTTCTTGCGATTTACACCTTTTTCTTAGTAACAGATTCTTTAAGTAATTCATAACCAAAGAAGAGCTTTATTTCTTCGGCTATATTAGAAAATGTGAAACTATTCTTCCACAAACGGCGCAGTACGGTTTTTATTATTGACTAACTCCTCTTGGCGTTGTTCATTAATTCATGAATGCGACTATGTACATTCTTTTCGTTGGCCAAATCATGAAAACGACTCTCAAATGACCCTAGCAATGGCTTGAATTTTGAAATATATTTGATCAAGTTGTATACAATTTCGTCTTCTTGCGATTTACACCTTTTTCTTAGTAACAGATTCTTTAAGTAATTCATAACCAAGGAAGAGCTTTATTTCTTCGGCAATATTAGAAAATTTGAAACTGTTCTTCCACAAACGGCGCAGAACGGTTTTCGTCCTGGACTAACTCTTCTTGTCGCTGTTCATTAATTCACGCCTTTAACATCATTTGCCGTGCTTCTTTTGCTTATCTTAAGCATAGAAAATTGCAAAAATCACATACGAAGCAAGTAGATCACGACTACATATGTTGTGACATATAGAATATTAATTTTAAACTGTGGAAAAAGAATGCAAGGAACTGTAACTGCTAAGAAGAACGAGAAGAGTGAATGAATTAAACCGAGAGCAGTCTGGTATTGAAAATATCAAGATTGATTCAAAAGAATAAATAGACACCAGGGTGCGTTACTTGAAATCCTTCAATAGATCAACGAAAATATCCGATGTAACCCATTTAAGCATTTTCATAAGAAGAATCAATGATAATTTTAATATCTTTGAAGAACTTTCCGGTCTGCAATCGTTAGATGATAAAACATATTTGCAAAAGTACTCATGCTATGTTTAGTGCACGCGAATGCGATTACGCTAGCCTGGGTGGAGGAGAGCACTAATGCTGTGCTTCAACTCTGTTTGAACTGTTACCAGTATCTTATTTTGGGGTTTCTTAGCGTGTCAATTGAAAAATAAAGACCACTGTGTTTGATTGGTCGCAGATTCGCCAGTTTATCAAAGATGGACATTGCATCGGGACAATGTCAGAACTCAACGAACAACGATGGTGTTTTTAAATCTTGCTGCAGCGATTTCAAATTGCCGAAGTTCTAAGATAGTACTTAAGTTTGAGCTACGACTTAAAAAAATTCAAAATTCAGATCCTCGTGCGTTGATCCTGGTCCTCGGTACCACGAAAACTGTCCCGGTATTATTGAAGTTAGGGCAAATTAGATGTTCTTTGCCTACGTGAAATATTTCTTAGAATATTGTAATCAAAGTAATGTAGTTTATAAAATAAACTGTAAGGACTGTGATGGTTGTTACATCGGTCAGACGAAACAATATTTAAAGAAAAGGTTGTATAGCCATAAGTATTCTTTAAATAATGATTTTGGTGCAATGACCGCTGTAACAAAGCATTACAAAGATCTTGGGCATTACTTTGATTTTGAAAACACAATTATATTAAAAACAGAGAATAATTATAAAAAAGACTAATATATGAAATGATAAATATACAAAAAGACACTAAAACTATTAATTTCAGAACCGATATTCAAAATTTAAGTAATGTATATAGCAATTTGTTAAAATGACATTTGCATTTCTTAAGAAGGAAACCTTTGGCTAGGTTTTTAAATTTGGGTTTTCCCTAGTCCTTGAACAGAATTGTTAAGGTTTCGACAAAGATTTTTTGATATAGGGTTTTACTTAATTTGCATGTATGTTTACACATTAATTTAGTTTTTATAATTTATATATATATATAAAAGTTTGTTACACATGCTCTATATCAAGAAATCCTAGTCATTAGTCATTTTGTTGATAGTTCCCAAATAAAAAACAAATGTTTGTTTATATATTTATCTAGTTATATTTTCACTGAAGAAGGTATTCCGAAAACGTTTGTAAACGTTCTGAAAATATAACTATCGTTCAAACCAGCCTTGTTTTATTGACCTATTAGTGGTAGAGATCTTTCATATAAGAATATTGTTCAGGAAACTAATTAGAAATTGGATAAAGGGTCGAAGTTGATGAATGCCGGTGAACATTTTTACCATTAATTAAAGATTACACCGGGTAAAAATTTTCAACATAATTTCTGTTGACTTCGACTGTTTCTGGCTGTTTTAGACGTTGACTTCAAATTCTTCTATCACATGACAGCTCAAAATGGAAAGCAGACATAGATTCAGCACGTGCAAGTCTTCATATTCATAATATCTTTATTCGAAGGAGGATTTCGTTGCAGACCAATGTTAGTGGTGGTTGGTTAAAATATAAAAGGCGCCCCTCGTATTATCAGGGAATTTCGTTAGTCACCCGAATATGTCAATTTTATCCAACTTACAATTAGTTACTTCAAAACGATGTTATAAACATGACTTGCGTTCTTGGTTTTTGTGCAAAACATGTGAATGTCACCCGACCGATGCTAAAACATAGTTCTAACCGACGTTTTCAACCGGTCACCCTCAAAAAACTATCGCAGCAGAAAATAACGTGTAGGGTAGCTATATTTCGACGGCGCTCCTGCATATCTAGGTGTGCGCGTATAATTAAAAAACGAAAGGAAAGAAGAATAGATACATCGCACATGACGAAATTAATTCCGCCGTGCGATAGGAAGTGCAGTCATTTTTATAGCTTCTGCTTCCGCTCTTTTTACGTTTCGCCGTGTGTGTGTGCGTGTGTGTGCGATGTGTGCGATTACCGCGTTGGCATATAAATTGGGAATTTTGGCGACGCTCCAGTAAGTAACGGAGGGCGAGGTTCCCGCTCGCTTTTTCCTGTTCTAATCGAAATCCATTGTTCTCTCTAATTGTCCGCCAGGACGAGCGGTTATGATGGTGATACGCTTTCGTGAATCGCATAAGTTTAGGGCGTCTAGAAGGGAAATGTTTTCCCGTTTAGCATTCGACGCGCAATAAGATTTCGTAATTAGTAATTTTGAGATGTCTTGGTTGAAGTTGATAGATGCCATTACTTGCTGAATCTGGGAATTCAAATGAGGCACTTTCTTCTTTGCGGTTTCTTTCATTGAGGATTACGACTCCTCTGAAGTGGAGCCTCAATTAAAAAAATCTAATTCTTAGAGTTCTTAAGCAAATAAGTATAGGTCTGGAGTTCTTGCATAAAATTTTCAATAGTTCTGCAAAATTACCCCAAAAAAGCAACCATCATGTTTCAGGGCTAGCGCCGTAATTTGTTGGAGAGGTCTGATCGTTTCTTTCAGCTTACAGCTTGCTTTAGGTACTTAGTATAATACGTAAGCTAAAATCTACGTACTCTACGGGACACAACGATATTTCCATGAAAGTGATCAAGAACTGCTCTGAGCAGTTGGTGTACCCTTTAACATACCTAATAAATCTTGTTATGGAAACTGGAGTTTTCCCAAATGAATTAAAAAGGTCCACAATAAAGCTAATCCACAAGAAGGATGATAGGTCATTAATTAATAACTATCGACCTGTATCTATATTATCGAACATTTCTAAAATCTTCGAAAAGATAATTTCGGACAGAATTTATGACTTTCTGAATATGCATGGTATGTTTAGTGACTCTCAGAATGCGTATATACAGGGAAGAAGCACAAACAGAGCCATTTATCAGGTTATGGAAGAAATCTTATCGTGCATTAATGAAAGCCAACAAACTGTTGGTATTTTTATGGTCCTAACGAGAGCTTTCGATAGCATCAGTTACTCAATTCTATATCACAAACTGAATAGTTATGGCATTAGAGGAGTTGCCCTAAAGTTGATCAAGTCCTATCCAACTGATCGCTTTCAGCGAACTGAAGGGTACGATGCTGAAGCTAACAAAAGAACATATTCGGAATGGAAGATGATAGAAAGAGGTGTTCCGCAAGGGTCAATTTTGGGACCTTTACTTTTTTAGTATATGTAAATGATCTTCCCACTGTGTCCAACTTCAGAACTACGCTATATGCAGATGATACCTCAGTGGTAGTAAGAGCGAAAGAAAACGTAGTGGAAACCGTAACAATAACGTTGGAGTTCTTTATTGTTTTCGGGAATGGTTCAGCAAAATTTATTTTTTTGCAAAAGTTGCAATTTTTTATTTTGCAAAAATAATTCTGAGTAGAGTTTTTGTTGGCGCTCGAAAATCTCATATCATTTTCTATAAAGTTGAAAATTCAAAAGTCATTTGCAAAATTCAAACTAGTGTGCTATGTATCGAGAAGAAAAACATCGCACAGTAGTTCTGATTAGAGTTCTGGGTGGCGCCCCAATTGTTTCATTTTTGAAATCGAAAATAGAGTGGGGATGGTTGGATCAATTTAAGAAGCATTAAACTTTATTCATTATTTTTGTCAATCCAAACAATTAAATTATTCTAGAGCTCTTGGGAAGGAGCAAGTAATTCATTTATATGAAAAACATTCTTTATTGATATATATATATATATATATATATATATTAGGTAAATTAAAAGTTACATTAGAATACGATGTATGTTGGAAAAACAATAGTTTAATTATTTTTTGTTCTTGTCTGTTTTTGTGATTTTTCCTTCTTAACGCGTGTTTGTCGTACTTTTTTTGTTGCTTGCTTGCGTTCAATTCTTTTTCTGGATAGTCCGTAACGATCATGCTTCTTCCTTGGTTTCTGTCTACATCTCTGTTGGTAAATTCGCTGCCAATAAAATCCTTCTCGGAAAATTTGCGCGGATTAAAGGGGAATATTCCTGGATTCTTTGCGAATCCAGATTTTATGTTAGGTGAAGTTATTGCAGCATCGTGAGCTACATGCACTCATTCTGCAACCTCATAAATGGTAAGCGGCTGTTTCAAAATCTTGATCATCGCACCAAGAGCATCGCTGTAGGCTGATTTGAATGGTGAGTACCAAGTTTTATCTAGTGACTGCAATTGATGTGATGTGATTGATGAGGTGGCAAAGTCAGAATTGAGATACCGTTTTCTTTTGCTAGATCCAAAACTCCGAGAGATAAATGACTCTCATGATTATCGTAGATCAATAGTTTTGGAATTGTCACTGATGCATTCGAATACTTTATGTAATGCTTCATAACATCTAGAAATATATCTGCATTCATCCATCCTGTTTTATTTGCCAGACCAAGCGTATTTGGGACACAGTTTTTGCGCATTTTTGGGTTCAAGCGCGGAAACACCATGGCCGGCGGTATAAAGCGTTAATGATACAACATGTTGTGACCGTAGTGCCCCTTTCCGCACTTGTGCCTTGGGATACTTGTTTACTATTTTTAGCTGCGACGACCTTTGGAGTTTTACTTGGAACAGTTGATGTTCCTGTTTCGTCCAAGTTGTAAATATTCGATGGATCGGAAAACTTTGGTTCCCGGTCGTAAACGATCTTTAAGTTGTGCTTAATTAGAAAACTACTTTCACTATTCGCAGACGCGCGTTTCGCGGTCATACCACTCATCAGTGCGACTTTGTGTAGTAGTTTTCATTTCTATAGAAGCTCTATATAAGCCCGGGTGTTAGATGTTCGTACATATGAGAGTTCAATTACGAAATTCGGCCATAATGTACTAATTGCGCATTTTTGCAGCTATTTGATTCTACAGAAGTAGACAACTTGTTTTGCTTCTATAGAAACGAAAACTACTTCACACAGTCGCACTGATGAGCGGTATGACCGCGAAACGCGCGTCTGCGAATAGTGAAACTAGTTTTCTAATTAAGCACAATTTTCCCACGGCGGACTAGCCGAGTGCGCGATTGTAGCTACTACAGGAGTTTGTGGCAAAACAAGTTGTCTACTTCTGTAGAATCAAATAGCTGCAAAAATGCGCAATTAGTACATTATGGCCGAATTTCGTAATTGAACTCTCATATGTACGAACATCTAACGATCTTTAAGTTGTTGTTGAACATTTTGACATTGTGTGGATTGAACGACGTGGCCCTTGTTAAACTGCAGTTTTCAGCTTTTCGTAATCTAATGTTTAAAGTTCTTTTGCAAAAAGCCAAGAACCAGTCTTTGCCCGCTGTTCCATTTGCTTGCCGTATCGGTGGCATTTTTTATTGTTTTTCAAAGCAAGATCGAAAGCAAACTTCCGGCATTCTAAACTGGTTAAGCCGAAACCTATTTTTGAGCAACGAATGAGGTAGTTACTTAACTTTGCCCGTCGGAAAGAAATTTGACGTTTCTTGAAATCTGCTTCTAACATCGTTTCTTTTCCATTTTTTATTTTCACGATGTATCGATAAAAAGTAGTAAACGGAATGTTATGGGCTTTGGCTGCTTGACGAATGCTGTATCCCTTTACGCAATAGGCTTGTAACGCTTCGTTCATCATTTCAGCAGTGGTTGAACCATTCTCTGTCTTACGTTTATAAGTTCGCACCGAATGCGAAAAAGCAAAAAAAAATGAAGTTCAATACTGATCCAAGTATCCCCGCAAAAAATGATTCATACATCTCCACAGTGCATAAGCTAATTATTATTATATTTCTCACAATTCAACAGTAAACACTAACCTAAAAGATCACAGGAAAGTATCAGAGTATAAGTGTACTTTCATCAAAAAAGTTTATCTGGATATATTTACTTCGTAAAAAGAACAGTAAACTTTGTTCCGAGGAAATTGCGAGTAACGTTTTCAGCGATTTTAAGCGCAAAAAATTTCTTCTGTCAACAGAAATGAAAACACTCGTCGCAGGTTCCTACTCTTTTGAGAAAAGTTAGGTTATCGATGAAAACGTTTCGCGAAAAATCCTAGCAGTTGTCCTAAAATTTCTAGTGATTCATCTATCCCCGTGATCCAACTATCCCCACTCTCTCCTACTCAATTGAAAAGTATTTGACATTGACTTGACTTGAACATTTTCTTAACAAATGTTACATATTTCTCAATTGAGTATCTATTTTTGATTTCAAAAATAAAACAATTGGGCCGCTAGCCAGAACTCTTGTGCGATTTCTTTTTCTTCTCGACACATAGCACACTAGTTCGAATTTTGCAAATAACTTTTGAAAAGGTTATGACGATTCTCGAGCGCTACCCAGGACTTTCCTCAGAATTATTCCTGCGAAATCAAAAAATTGCAGCTTTTTAAAAAAATGTTGAAGCATTCCTGAAAACAGTAAAGAACTCTAGAACCTGTAAGATGAAAAAAAAAAAAAACGATCAGAACTCTTCAACGAACAAATTACGGCGCTAGCTCTGGAAGATGATGGTTGCTTTTTTGGGGATATTTCGCAGAACTATTGAAAATTTTATGCAGAAACTCCAGAACTATACTTATTTGTTTCAGAACTCTAAGCATTAGCATTTTCTGTTTGAAAATTCGGACGCCAACTTCAGAGAAGTAAGATGACGGGCTCCTCATCTATCGATTAGACTAGTTTTGAACGAGATTGGAAGCAATAGGTTTTCCGTTTTGTGACTTCGACATCAATGCATAGAAATTTGTACAACTTTCTGAGATCGCATACTTCAGTCGTAGGGAGTTCAAACTCGAAAGGCATAAGACAAAGTTGGTGTGAGAAAAGCAGAAATTATTCTTTTCGTTCTGGTGTCAGTCCTAAACTGATTTTCTTAGAATAATCAACTTCTTTGACCCTGCTTGTCCTACATTTTATTCATACGCAACTCGTACATACCTATGGACCCTACATATCTACCTACTTTATTCTCATATCACTAACAGCATATGTACGTTTCTCTAAAAAGGAATACGGCTCGGATCGTATTAAATGACTGCGTGACAGTTTAAATTACCAACGGTAAATAAATCTCAGGAGGATGTATTGTTTCACGGACGCCCGGAAGTGGTACAGAGAGGAGGAGGAGGACGACCGGCAACCCCTTCGACATCAACAGATGCGAGCGCATGTGGAAAAGGGTTAAATCCATTAATGATTGTGGGAATCATTTGTGAAATGGGTTAACGAAGGAGGAGAAAAAAAAATCAAGATCGCCAGATACGAATGCAATTTGTACGCACTTTTGTCTACCTGTGTGTGCTAGACGACTGCGTGTGTGTGTGCGTGTTTGCGTCTGCCGAACTTTTTTTTTTTTTCATCGGGGACGTTTTCACGGAAATACAATGGAGTTTTGATGTTAAAAGCGTAAGAATTCGACGAGAGAAAGAGAGTGAGATGAATTGAAATATGACAAGTTCTATTTGAGTTAAAGGTGGTCTTTTGGGAACGAGTGATAAATATTTAATGCCTCGAGGATAGATTTTAAGGTGAATAGAGAAATTAGAACCGATATTAAATATTGTTAATTTCATCTCTTTTGAAACGAAGTCAATAGTTTCTGTTTGTTCGTGCTGCAACAATTGCATGCTTATAAGTAGATGGTTTTGAAAAATATGTAATGTAATGTAATATGTTTGTAATCAGAGCTGGATGAACCATATTTATTTGATTGAACCGTAATTATAATTAGTAAGTAGTAATAATTAGTATATAAGACAATATTAATCTATGGTTGTGAATCATTGATTCTCTCAACAAGAAAAACTAACAAAATAGAAGCGATGGAAATTAACTTCCTAAGAAAAGTAAGAGGTGTCACGCTGACGGATAGAATAAGAAGCAACAAAATCAGAGAAGACTTCGAAATAGATGCAATACAATAATTCGTAGAGTAAAGGCAACTGGCATGATGGGGACTTCTGCAAAGGATGAGTTCCAATAGACACGCCAAACAAATATGGTAAGCAAGACCAGCAACGAAGAGAGGCAGAGGCAGATCACCTACAATCTGGGACCAAAAAAAATAAGAACTATACTGATGGCTGGGAACAAGAAGCTCTGGAATAAGTTTGTGTATGAACTATAATTATTTGAATTATTGTAGCCCTACAGCTTACGGGAAAAGGGTATTCTTTGATGAAGTCACCAAATGACCAGTTGTATAGAGCTCTAAGGCAGATAATACAGTGGTGGGTATGTGGGAACAGTCTGAAATGGTGACTAAAACCAGGCTTGCAAAAGCGAAATCCAACTCTGTCCATAATACATATCCGATTGTAAGAAGAACTTAAGGAATTATTTTCTAAAAGTAAAATGCGCAAGAGGAAAGGCTTAAAACAAGCTTGTATATTATAACCAATTTCAATATATACGCACAATAAGCATTAGAAAGATGGTACAAAAAATATGGGGAGGAATGGGAATACTCATAAGAGACAGGTTTTACATTTGCTAATGTTGGCCGACGACCAAATAGGCTTTGCTCAAGACAAGGAGGATATGAATTATATGATGAAAAACCTAAGACAAGAATACGAGCACTGGGGATTAAATATTAATATTTAAAAAAACCTACAGACAGACGAAGAAACGACAAAGGGGTGCCAGGAATATAAATATTTCGGGATGATATTATCAAACAGAGGAAAGATAGACCGGGACATAGAAGACAAAGTAATAAAAGCAAAGAGAGGCATTAAAGCTATACGTAGAACGATTTGGAACATGCACCTCACTAAAGACGCAAAAAGGAAGATGTTTCATATAATAATAGAAATGTGACCGTTAACAAACAAAATCAGGGACTTCTAATTTTGTCCCTGACAATAGAATTAGACTATATGAGAAAATGTTTACAATTCACTCGCAAGGACAAAATAAGAACAGAACAGATTTGGAGAGAAATGGAAATAAAAACATCAATAAACAGCAGATTAAAAAAGGACACGTAAATCGAATGGAGGAGGAGAGATGGCCAAAGAAGATTCTAAACTGGTCACCGAAAGGAAAAAGAAGAAGAGGACGTCCGGCAATAAAATGGAAAACATACATAGCAAGTGGATTGGGCAGACAGAGAATATTGGAATCCGAGAACAGCTAACCTGTAAAGGAAACGAAAGGCAAAGAGATAGAGAGAAAATGCGCAAGATCGGGCAGAGGACTGTTACCCCCACAGACTTCGCTGTCCCAGACGCCTTTGTTGCCCGTCTAAGGAGATACTTACAACTACTTTTGGGCCAGTGTCAGCGGTTGAAGCACGCCTCACATCGTCATTGTCGATGGATAGTTTTGGAAAGTTTTCAGGACCTTGGAGTTGAATGCCGCACCGGCAACTACCACCCTCTTCAAGAACTTACCGGAATGGTGTATGGTACCTCTGGAAAGGCTGAACTAATGGCAGACCATCTTCAGAATATCCACCGGAGGAGTACGATAACGGATGATGGCTTGAAAATAGAAACCGAACACGTATTGGACATTCTTCCCCGTTTTTCTGGAGAAGCAATCGCACTGGCTGCCGAGCATGAAATGGGTGTCTATATCAGGAGGACTTTCAAGAGCAAGAGCTGCGGACCATGGTGGCATCACCAATATTGCCCTGAAGAAAATGCCGAAGATCACGATGAGGACGATAATCAATGCATTTTAACCATGAGCTGCTTGCAATATGGAAGACCTCAAACGTCGTGATGGCTCCCAAACCGGGGAAGCATAAACTTTTCCTGTAGAACTATGATTACTATTTACTATATCGCTCAACAGACTTAAAGGGCCTAGGGCGTGTTTTCCACTTTCCACTTTTATTCACTTTCTGGTAATCGGTACACGGTTTATGTTCATTTTTTCTGTCTCTCGCCTTTGCTTTCCAGCCTATTAATTTATTTATTTATTGGTAAACTGACAGTAACGGCACTAACCTAAGAACCCATCGTACACATACAATTACTAAATGATTGTGAGTAACAATATTAACACAAGGACATCAAGTGAAGATACTATAAAAAAATCATGATAGGAAAATACAAAATTTAAATTAAACATGTGCTATAAAAATGTACAATAAGGAACAAGAAACAATGACAATAGTTATATAACGAGGGCGCTAGAGAAAACATATCGTAACCGTTAAATATGTAAATCCAGTGATTGGTTTATATGATTGAATCAATAAAATTGTTGATCAGAGTTTGCTTAAATCTATTGAAAGTATAATGAAAGATATTCATGTCATTTGAACATCGCAATTGATCATTGTAAACATGCATTATGAAAAGAATAACTATAACGACGTGATAAGTAAAAAAGTGAACGATCCCGAGTATTACACGGGGACAATCGAAAGTCAAGATAAGACAGAAGATCAGGACAATCAACTAAATTACTATCTAGTTCCTATAAAAAGAGCAAGTCACGTATTTTTCTTTTCTAGTATAAGGGCCACACATTAAAGTGCTTACAAGATTCAGTGTAGTTGACGTATGTATAGTTATCTATTAATCCAGTAAATCTAACGAATTTTTTCTGAATACTTTCAACTCTGTTAATATAAGTAATGCATCTAGGGTTCCACACTATTGAAGCATAGGCTATACTATTGATGTAAGCAAAATATAATGTCTTCATACACAATGTTTTCTTAAATTCTATGCACGAACTCATCAAGAAACCCAGCATCTTGTAACATTTCCCCACGACATGCCCCACGTGATCTCAAATTGGTAACCCTGAATCAATAACAACACCTAAGTCAGTCACAAGCTCAACCCGACTCAAGGTGCTACTCGGAAGACCATATTGAAAATCTATTTTAACTCTATTTCTCGTAAACTGAATATACTTGCACTTATCAAGATAAAGATATAATTTATTTTTGGCACAACAATCCGAAAGCCTATTCAAATCCCGCTGCAACATCTCGCAATCGGATTATTCCCATCTTTCTTAGGTCTTCTTCTGCACTTTCATTCTAGCTCGAAGACCCACTTTGTCAATAGTTTAATGCCCGTCCTCACATTGCAAGGACTTGTCTAAACTGGTTGGAAGAGGCCCATGTCAATATCTTGCCATGGCCATCCAGATCTCCTGATCTCTCGCCAATTAAATAGGTGTGAGACATGGACGTTCGCAGAGGGAGGCAAACAGGGCACTTGTCCCTCTCTAGAATATAGTAACAATTCCGCAAGTTGTAATGGCAAAAGTAATGAAAAATAAGATTTGTGCACCCTTAACCATGGGATGGAATTTTATTGCTGGTTACCGATTTCGGCTCGCGGCAACGTAAGAATACACTATGTTACTAAACTACAACTACACTACTGTGTGAGTAATCTTAGCTGCTGAAGCTGTAGATAATGCTGGGATAGAGCACCTTTCACTGGGTAACATATTGAAGATTTACTTCAAATATTCACACTTCATAGGGATAAATCCAAACAGAATTTTGAAGAAATTTTTAAACTTTCAGTAAATACGGCTGAAAAATTAACAGCAACAATAGAGATATTTAGGCGATGTTCAATGCGGAGATATAGAGATGGAACCATCCTGAAAATACACCTGAAGAGTATTATCGACAACCAATCTTTGTCCCATGCTTAGATTTTCTAATTTCATCTTTAACATCACAATTTTTATCAGATAATGAAACAGCATTTTCAATATTTCAGTTTCATCTTAAGAATATTCACAAAACAACGCCGAAAAATACGATTTGGAACATCTAAAAATGGAGGCAGCCATGTGGAATGAGAAATGGACAAGCATTCCTTCGACCTTGATTTCAGAAGCGCGTTTATCAGGTTTGTGCATGCTTAGTGTAAACAGGAAGAAAATAGAGGGAAGGGGGGAAGCAAAATAGAAATTTATTGACAATGTTATCAATAAGTTTTGGAACTAACTTATGTATCTATCTGGTTTTGTGTTGATGTAATATTTTATAGCATACTTTCGCAAGGAAAGATGCATAGTTGGGTCACCTTACTTGATGAGAACATCAACCACCTACTGGAGTCGATGCCACGAAGAGTGAGGGAGCGTGAAACTAATAGAGAAGGCCCAATATAATATTAACAAAGAAAAAAAAATAAAATGTATTGGTCTTCTGTCCTTTTACTTTGAAATTTCAATCAATTATCACCTTTAAATAGATAAGCGGTTCTGGTTTAGTCAAAAAATTCGCACCCCGTCTTGTTGGTGTAATTTCCACGTCATCTAATATATAATCGGGCAGAAGTACTGGCTGTACACGTTAGGAACTTAAGTGTTGGCAGAAATTAATGGGGATTGCAGCCAAAGGATGAAATGAGAAATAAGACTCTCTTTTGGTAACCTTAAGCTTTTGAAAGCGTGTTTTTATTTGGCTGCAATCCCCATTAATGTCTGCCAACACTTAAGTTCGTAATAGTTAATGTTGCGCCTGGAAATATTTCAATTTTAAAAATTCCAAAAGAACTATTTTATTTTTCTTTTAAATTGGGAGGATCGTATACAAGAGATGATTCGAATTCGATACGACATCGCCTTAATATTTACATCAGCACGGTTGCAAGGATGTACGTGTACGACACGTGGCCTATTATTAATAAACCGGTGATTTAACCGACTATTGAATATTTCAACAACGGCGTTTTCATACAATTGCAGACCGCGCCTTCGCGGCAAATCAAAAATCCATATCGTGCACGTAATCGCCGTGAAACGGGCGTATCTATCAATTGTGCAAATTTCATAGAGACGATGGCATTCCGCCGATAACCTCGATGCATGTAACCATCCACAGGTGGAGAAAATAAGATATGTACGTTGTGCATACCTCCGGGTCGTGCTGCGACGATATTTAGTCCGGTGTTTTATGTCCTTCTAATATGTAAATCATAAGGTGGTTCTTCGACTGGGATAACGGAACCTCTAATTTCATGAAGTTATCTCTCGCGCGTAAGAACACACATTTGGATACGAAAGAAAGTAAGTACAACATACGATACATATACGGATGGATTCTAACGTGTGTTGGTGCGTGTATTTTGTATTGGCCGTTCTTGCCGGGGAGCTGGTGAGCTCGTAGCTTCAACGAGAATCTTAATCATAAAGCAAACAATAAATTTTTAACGTGTATTTACACGAGATTTTAGACGCAGACGTTGTGTTGAGCGGTAGGAACGGTTCCTTACGTACCTACATATCCTCGTTGGTTGGCTACAGAAAATTTAACACATGTGTATTAAGTTATTCATGTCTGATATTAAACATTACAAGGTAGGTAGGTGTATGGCGGCAGCAGCTGCTGCTGCCGTACGAAATGGCCAGTCAATAAAATGCAACTGACGCGAATAACGTGTCTAGGTTATACCTAGACCCCATAAAGGAATGGTTAGATATGACATTAAATTATTTAGGATAATATGAAAATATATATGTATTACCTCCTCACCTGTTGTTTGATTGTCCTGAAAGTGGTAAAGGAAATGATATTTAAAGGATTTAGGATAATTTGGTAAGTTTTATTGGATTCTCCTCGTCTTGAAACACTTAACAAAAACCAAAGCGGCGAGTTGATAGAAATAAATTCATGATTTGGTATCATTCAGATGTATTCTGAGCCATCGACACCGTATGGGGACATATTTTGTACTTCAGTTCAAAGATGCAAGATCCAGCTTTCTAACATTCACTTCATAATGGAAAATCTTGGGAATTGAGGTCTTAGAAATGCCTAAGAATGTCTTGCAATATATCACACATCGATCTTCCTCGATCAGCTACTGCACGGCCTCAATGCTTTTCTGCATGATTGCTGTCCTCGATGGACCTGTCTCAGCATCGTCGCTTAGACTTGTGCGTCTGTGTTAGACTTCACAATTTTAGATGAAAATTGTCGGTTGATCTGCTGCTTCGCCACCAAGAACAGAAACCAACTCGTCGAGAATTTTTGTTAAGTAATCCTTTTCGAAAGTTGTAGAAAATTATTGGGCGACACCCACAAAGCTTTTCGGACGCCTTGCCAACTTCAAAAAATCACTTAGGCCAAATTACTTGTGGAAGCTTGAAACTGAACTATGGCTAAGTAGGGTTAGGGGTAGCAAGCTTAAGTAACTATTTTAGTTAATTTATAATCTTGAAATTTCATTATCATTAGTTGTCAACGTTGAAGACATGGGACATATTTCTTCCTTGATCGAACCTAGCATCTACTGCGTCTTGTTAAAATAGATTAATAATAGTTTAATAATTCGAGTTCCTTTCTTTGTACATTTTATGGTATATACTACACAAACTTTTAAATAACGTACTTACTTTTAAGGTAAGAAGCTCGTATTTTAACATTAAATTAGTAATTATTGATCTGAATATTTCAGCCTGTTAGAATTTTGAAATATTATATTCCGTGCCATCTGATGTAGATGCCTATTTTACCGGCAGTTTTGTATTTCGTCCGTTATTGTAAATATATTTCTTGTTGTTGTTGTACGGGAGTAGAGTAGACGCGCTTTTTTAACGTCACCTGTAATTGCCCTTCTTATTTTTTCCCTAGCTAAATCATAACACAGCATATGTTATTTAGTAGAAAAAATGCCTTTATCACATCTGAAATGTGCTCTGCAAAACTGTCCCGAGGGGAAAAATTATATTCAAGTATAATGGATTCGTATTCATCGCAATACAAATTGAATATCAAAATGATTTATTCTTACAAATCTAATGGCAATTTGGAAACATATTTTTATGTAAAATAAGGCTTATGTGAAGAGCGCAATTACGTTTAAATATGCCGCTGAACTCTAATACTTTCTCTAGGCAAACTAGATGGCGCTATTTAGCTAAATTTATTTTGAAGTAGGTTGGTTTTCTAGGAAGAGTACGTTTATGCTCCTCCGGTTCCCCTTTTGCCCTGTCATTGACGTTTTCTTGTTTCATTCTTCCACCCAATTCCTTCATTTCTTCCTGTTACTGGCCGCTTCTTCCATTTCCCTAACTGTTTTCCCTTCTTACTTTTTCCAAATCTGGTATTTGCTCCATCCAGGCCTTCCTCGGTCTATCTCTCCTCCTTCTCCTCGCGGTCTTTGCGGTCACCACTCTCCTCAGCAATCGATTATTGTCCATCCTTGTTATATATTCAAAGCACTTCGGCATTCTCTTTCCTTTTCAACTTCTTATGGATTATTGGTTCAATTGCAGTCTAATTTCTTCATTTCCTATCATATCCAATCGCATCCTTCCTGCTATTATTCTTAGCTATTTCTTTTCTGCAGCCGTCACCGTACTCTCCTGCTTCTCCGTGTTGACCCAAAATTCACATTTATATAATAGTGTTGGAACTGTTACTTTATTGTATGCTTGGAGTTTTATTTGTATTTCAATCTCTTTCTTCCAAAAAATTGTATTGTATAGGACATAACAAATTCTTGTGGCTTTCTCGATTCTGTTTGGTATCTCCCGATCCATCTTCCCATCTTCCGATATAACAATTCCCAAGTGTTCGTATGTAGTTAGTTGTTTTATTTGCTGTGCTTTACATAGTAACCTCTCTGCCTTCGTTTCTATTAATGTTTTCTGTTTTACTTGGTCTTGTTTGCATTTATTTCCATTCCTATTTTCTCAATCTCCTCCGTCCATATGGCGATCAATGTCCCCATTTTTCGTTTTGTGTACGAAACTAACACAAGGTCATCTGCGTTCAGTAGTCCAGTTAGTTGAAACGGATGTAATCGTGTATAGCCTATAGTTGTCTGAAACTTCTTTTCCGTGTATTCTTTATTATTTTATCCATTGCTGGCGAGTTGGTGAGCTGGTGAGTCTTCTTGGAATCTACATTTCCCAGATTATGTTTATGTCAAATGCTATTTTCAAATCTATGAAAGTTACAAATAGTTCTTAGTTTATTTTGTTTTTCTTCTCTATCAAGTTCCAAGTTATCCTCGGGATACATATATTATCTGATGTTCGTCTTTCTCTTCTAACTGCCGTCTGTTTCACATTCAGCTTGTGTTCCACCAGTTCTCAAATTCTGACTTCTACCATTCTACCACTTTCTACCATTCACTTTAAAAGCTGTGAACGCAAGGCAAATCGCTCTATAGTTTCCACATTCTATTTCATTATTTCTTTTTTGAGTATAGGGACTATTAAGTTCTCTTCCCATTCTTTTGGGGTCTTCTCCTCGTTTCAAGCTCTTCTGCATAATTCCAGCAACCATTCTATCCCTCTTCTCTCATCGACTTAATCATTTTTTGGTGAATACCGTTTGCTCTGCTTACTTTCCTTGTTTTGATCTTCTGAAGTTCATGCTCCAGTTCCTTCCTCTTTGATTCTGGTACCCCTCATCCTCCCCTCTTGATCTTCCTTTCTCTATGTATCGTCATTCAGTTTGTGTTTCAGTAGTTCTCTAATTTTGACTTCTACCACTTCGTTGTTTACTTTAAAGGTTATGAACGCAAGGTGAATCGCTTTATAGTTTCCGCATTCTTTTACATTCCTTTTGTTTATGTATAGGGACTATTATTATCCATTGTTTTGGGAGCTTCTCCTCGTTCCAAGCTCTTCTGCGTAAATCCAGGATCTGTTCTATTCTCTCTTCTCTTATCGACTTAATCATTTCTGGATGAAATCCGGTTGCTTCGCTTGCCTTGCCTGTTTTGATCTTCTGAAGTCCTTGCTCCGGTTCTTCCCTCGTTAATTCTGGTGGTTCTTCGTCCTCGTCTCCCCCTCCTGTCGATGTGTTTTGACTCAGTGTTTATGTCCCCTTGTTCTAACTTTTCTGCAAAGTATTGCCTCCATATTTGCCAAATTTCATTTGTTATGGTTTTGAGTCGGTGAGGCACATCGACCCAAAACCATAATCTGTCATCCCTTATATTTTTTACCCTCTTATTTTTCTCGATCTTTTAATCTTGCTCCAGAATAATCTGTTACTGCTGTTATATTGATTGTTGAGTAGCTTTCCAAATCCTTCCCCACTTTGTTTCTTTGCTTTTCTAACTCTCTTGTTTACCTCATCTTTCTTTTTTATATTGTGCTTTATCTTCTTCTGTCTTTTTCCCGGTACTCCATGCTTCCTTTTTTCATCTTATTTCCGCTTGAATTTCTGGACTCTACCATACAATTATTTTTCGTCTTTGGCGTGGTTTGGGAGTTCGTATATGTGATACCAAAAAGGACATTCCTCGTCCTCGTAGACGAAACGCTAGATGGCTTTCCATCTGTTGGGGAAATCTCCGTTTTTGGAAACAACCAGAATTAGATCATTCAAATCATCTATCACAACCGCGTTCAAGGATTCACAATTCGCCAATAAAATACAATCTCCACCGCAATTAATATTCCAGGAACGGTGAGGTAACGAAATAATTACGAGTATGTCCGTTTACATCGAAATTTAACGTCCATTTACAACGAACTTCGGCAACTTTAATTTATTTAAATCCTCAAGACGCTGATCGTTTTCCTCTTAATTCGGTTAAATAAAATTTATTGTCTCGAAAGCAATATTTATCGGTCTTCGGCGAGAATATATCCGTGCAATACGAGCCGGACGGAGATAGGCGATCGAAAGAAGGAAAGATAACGAACCGTCAGGTACCGTTAGCTGTTACGAAATTTTGTGCAGAGTAACTAATTTATTAGACCAACTTCGGGCGAGTAATAATATAATCGAAGAAAGCATATGGCAGATTTCTAGTCGGGAGGGCAAAAAAATATGTAGGGCGGTTCGCAGGTGCTTTGTTTTCCCATAACCCTTTTTCGGATGTCCCATTTTTTTCTTTTTGTGTTTGTATTTAATGACCGTCGGGGAATGGAAGGGTTTGCAGAGATTGTTCGATCCGTCGAGGACCATTATCGGTTCTTCCCGTTGGCCCTTTTCTAAATGTATAATTCAGGTAAATTCGGCAACGGGAACTTCTTAATTGGCCACCTTTGGCGAAGATGCGGTCGATGTCAGTTTTTCGACCAACAAAAAATTGGTATCGAACGATACCATCTAAGTAACTGTTTCTGCGATCGTTCTTTTGTTACCTCCTCTTGTTTTTATTCGGTGGTTAATTAAATTTGCTTCCTCTTGTTGTTGGTTTTTGATCTTTCACTATATGGGGGACTTGAGATAGCTACGTAGTAATAGTTTAATTTCAGTTTTCGTGCGCTGGTATGAGATAAATATGATTGCGTGTTTGTGTTTATGATCGAATGTGTCCTGATTTCTATTCGGTTCGTATACATATGGATGTATGTTAATGTCGGTCGGTTTTTGCACTTCGAAATACTTATGAAAGTCGTTCTCGACGTGAAAGTTGCTAATTCCGAGGTTACTGCAATAATACGTGATTATAGAGTTATGTCGACGCTAAAAAGGATAGAAGTACTTCATATAAGTATTCGACGTTGATTAAACTGCGAAGTTTATTCACCATACGTAAATATATACGAAATAAATTGGCACCAACAAAAAGTTTAGTAACGAAAACAAACGATTAAGAAAAAAATACCTAAACTCAACCAGAGGCAGTGAAATCTTCAAATACTTACAAGGCAATACCGGTAACCTGCAAATTCCGATTTTGATGAAACTGTAACGAGTGAAAAACTGCTTTGGTGTAAGACCAACGTAATAATTTCGGGGTACAGCCCCTACCAAAAATTTCCACGATTGTTTGTAAATAATTGTAAATAATTTTTGTAAATATTTCGGAAACTATAGCAGATAGTTCTTTTCAATTCAAAATGTAATTTGATGTACCTAGTATATATTACATGATCGATGACGCTAACTATTTTCGGAAAACTAAAATAACGGGGGACCAGTTACACCATACCTCCCATCTTTTTAATTTCTTTTTTATTTGTCACATATAAAATATATTTTACGTAGAAAATAGTGCTGTATAACAAATGTAGACAGTTATTTGTAAAAAATAGACAGTAAATAATAATAATAAATCTTTACTTGTCATCGATTGATGTACATAGATAACTGTCGTTCTAAATATAGTACATAACATGCAAATTGCAACACCAAAAAACGGGTGCGAATTTTTTACCAAACTTGGCGGAAACGTTTACTTATAGAAAGGTGATAATTGATTAAAATTTTGTTGCGACGGGTTAAGTTGGTCATGGCATATCTGACACTTCATACAGTTTTTTCTAGTATTATTGTGAGTTGTATTTCTTGCGCTTTTTATTCAACTTTCATCGTTTTCTCTTGTTTTAAGTTTGTTTGTTAATCTTTTGTCCTTTTACTTTGAAATTTTAATCAATGATCACCTTTGAATAGATAGATCGTGTAAAGTTGGCAATCGAATTTGTAAAAATATAATAATTCATCGGAGTTCCTGGTAGATATGAAATAGTTCTAGAATACTTCGCGGAAACTTTCAAGAGTTCTGCAAAATTGCACGAAAACATGGAAAATACCGAAAATGAACTTAGCAACCATTTTCTAGAAAGACAGTGCGATTCGGACATATTTCTGCACTTCGACCATAGGTCTCGGGTTCTTGGCCAACCTGCGAAAATTTCTACAAAAATTGAGATTTTGCAAAAAATTCTATTCGCGGATCTAAATAGCACCCATATTATTAGGATTTTCGATAGAACTCTTAGCGTTCTAGGGGGAACTACGATCAGAACTGTTCCACGATTGTTTTTCTTTTTACTATATAGGCGAGCTTTATTTCTTCGAAAATCTTTTTAATGTTCAACTTTACAAAGAAATTTTATCAGGATTTTCAATAGAGCTCTTAGGGCTCAAGCGAAAACTGCGATCAGAACTGTTGCGTGATTTTTTTTTCACTGTATAGGCGAGTTTTATTTCATGGAATATCTTCTTAATTTTCAACTTTACAAAAAGAATGTTATCAGGATGTTCGATAGAACTCTTAGGGTTATAGCGAGAACTGCGATCTTTCAAATTAAGGTTTTGATAAATTCAGATCCGCGAATAGAACTTTTTTGCGATTTTCAAAAATTAATAATTTTTTGCAAGATCTCAATTTTTGCAGAAATTTTCGCAAGATTGGTCAAGAACTCTAGAACTACGGTCGAGGTGCAGAAATTTGTCCGAATCGTTCATTTTGGGTATTTTCCATCTTTTTTGTGCGATTTTGCAGAACTCTTGAAATTTTCTGCGCAGTACTCTAGAACTATTTCATATCTATCAGGAACCGCGATGAATTATTATATTTTTACAAATTTTGATTGCCAGCTTCACGGGACTCTTCCATTTGTTGCTTTCTTTATTTCTTTTAGTCTGTTGTCTAGCTAAATGAGAACGGTCCTCGTACGAATCTTACTCTTCGCTTATTTCTCTGCATCGATTGACATCGAAAATATATCCGGAAAAAATTGCCCCGGAAAGAACCATTTGTCACTGAACGTCCGTAGACCTCAAAATTAGAGGTTCCAAAATACGCGCTAAGCGTAGGCGCCCGGCGATATCAAAAAAGGGGGTAAAAGCGGCTATCCATCAGGCGATATTAGTAGTAGTAATCGGTTTCTAATTAGTGAACGAGTCACTGCGTGGCGTGGGCGTAAATAATACCTTCGCTCGGATATTTTCGTATAGCGCCATTTTTTAGGTCAAAACCTGCCCGACTATGTAGGTACACACATACGTACGTATGTACGAATAACATACGTAGAAGATACGTAAATACCCAATATTCGTGTACGGCCTGGACATGAATATTTTATCGGTAATATGCGCCGTCAAATGCAAACTGGCGTGTCCAAACCGAAAATCGATAGAGCGATTGCACGAACGTATGTAATGTATGTGCGGACACAAATTACGGAACATGTTTTTACATTATTTTTCACGAACGGTGAATTTATCGACAGGTGACCACCTCAAATGGAGGATAGGGAAGGGGTATAATCGATTTGCGACGTTCACGTTCTTGGAGCGATGAATGTGGTAATTCCCAAAAAAGGAAGAAAACTACGGCGTGTGGTAGTAATGTAATGCAATGAATTTTTAAATAAATCTGACTTAAGTATTTCTTTAGAAGTTTTCAAATATTTTTTAAACAGTTGGTCCTAAATGTCTTATGTTTGAATATCTGTGACTTCCTTACACTTTTCTGTCACTTAATGTAGACGAAATCGTAACGACTCCGACAAACTATTATTTTCACCAAAATAATGCTTCAGCCTCAATTCTGGTGGAGGAGGCAGATTATTAGATGTTTGGAGTTTACTAGGTAACCCTAATTCAATGTTTCTGAACCAGCGATCGGTGAAGTTTAGAACCTATTTCAAAATTAATTGCTACATCAAGAAAAGCGCACACAATCGGCGAATCGCTAATAAGGCCATGTCTGCTAAAAGCTGCTGAAGAGGTTTTGGGACAGTATACTCAAATCAAATGAGGCGGTGCAGTCGCCCATCCAAAAAATGTTGAATGATGTCCAGGATCAAGTTATATAAAAACTGAAAATTACTCCGAGGTTTGCGTTACAGCGCGATGAATCCACAGACGTTACACAATGCTCTTAACTTCTTGTGTCTGTAAGACTTTTGGATGATGACAAAACTTTGAAAAAGCAGTTAGTAATTTCACGTGAGCTCGAAACTACGATTCAAGATTCTGATGTTTGTATTGTATTGTATTGTATTGTAATGAGGTGGGGTCTGGCCCAAAATGGCCCTTTGCACTGCGACCACGTTGATCTATTGTGCTTCCTCTTGTTTGTTTTATTTATTTATTTAATGCGCTGAGGAACAGGATCAGCTCCTTCAATGGGAGTGTAAATAGGTCCTCCTCACTCAGCGTATATGCATGTAGTAGTCTATATCTCCTGTGGCCTAGTGCCCCACAGTTAGTGATCAAGTGTTCCATTGACTCCTCTTCTTCACCGCAGAATCTGCAAGTGTCCGTGTTGGATAAGCCCATTTTGTGAAGGTGCAATTCTGATGTTATGAATATGATAAGTGCCAATTTTGAGAAACATGGTATTATGTACCGAAAGCTCGCTCGAATTTGTACGGATAGCGCTTCTGCTACACTTGGTTTACGCCAAGATTTCTGTAGCCAAAATGCAGTTTCTTATCCTAAAACTCGAGGAGACCTGAACCAGGAATCCAGCAGTTGGTGAAGAACATGCAGACATAAAAACCACATTGAAAGTGTAACTTGTAATGTAATTTTTCTGATCTTTTTTCCATTGATAAAATTTTTAAATACCTACTATCGTATTTATTTGTGTATCTACTTTAATATTATACTGCCAAATAGTTGGTTCAACCGCTAACCAATTTAAAAAATGGTTTTCGAGTCAAGCTACCAGAATTCACAAATTGTTGAGATGATATGCCAGTTCATTCACTTCTTGGTAATCGTCATAAAATACAGTAGTAAACAACGCTTTTGTTTCTTGGACGCTGAGTATGGTTTCTTATATATTTTTCGATACTATTTTTGAATCCTTCGTTAAAAATAGTCCCTCAGGCATCAGTATTGCATAAGTTGCATTTTTCATTGTTGAGAGTTTGCCCTTGGAACTCAACTCTCCCTTACCCTTGTAGTCTTCAACTAGAATCTACTAAATTTTGCTGTTTCTTGGCCGATTGGGACAGCATAGATGTACAAAAACATTATGTAAAAGAACAATGGCCACCAAAAAGATAGCTCGTTTTGGGAACAGAAAGTGTCGTCAGCCAGCTCTTGGTGGATCCCCAGAAAGTCTACGTGCTACCTTCACAGATTAAAAACGGATTGATAAAAAAATTGTTAAAGGAAGCAATAGAAACGACGACAGTTTTATGTTTCTAAAAACAAATTTTCACGAGTCACTGACACAAAAATAAGAGAATTGATGAACGATGGTGAGTTCGATAACACCTTGAATGAGCAAGAAACACCTGCGTGGGAGTTATTCAACCATATGTCTATAAAATCATGGCCACTATTTTCTGCGAAAATAAAGACCTACTGTTGGACAAGAATATATACTGCGAAACTTTCCACAGATTGCATGGGAAGGCCGGGACGATCATGCGAAGGAATTAAACTGTCACTTGACGGCGCAATTCGACACATATAAACTCAATGGTACATGCTACGGATAGTCTAAATTTAGGCCGCTTTAGATTTTCATTTATTCACATCTTTGACGAAATCTTTGATGGGGAAACGTTTTGCCGATCAGAAGAAATTGCAATACATCGTTGTGTATCCTTCAACCGACTTGACCAGTAACAGTACAAAAATAGTGAAAAAAGTGATAAGACCAACAATAACGTACAGCGGTGAGACCTGGACAAAGTCAGAAAAGATCAAATGGCGAGTGAACGCCATGGATATGAGATTCTTAAGACCGCGAAAACGAGATAAGAAACGAGAAATACTGGTAAAACCTAGGAATGAAACATATATGAAAAATGATAGAGAAGGGTCAGCTAAGATGGTTTGGTCAAGTGTGTCGTATGAGTGATGATAGGCTGACAAAGAAAGTGTATGAGGCGCGAGTGACAGGGGAAAACGAGAAAGGAAGACCAAGAAGAAAATGGAATGACGACATCAGAGAAGCAGCGGTAGGATCAGATCAGACAGAAAACGGTGGAGAGAATTCTACAGAAAATAAGAAACTTAACTCCTCCCAAACCATACCTTTCGGAATGGTAGATAAGCACAGGACTAAAAATACATAAACACAAAAATCATTGTGGACGAATAGATAAAAAATTATTGCACATTTTAATTAATTATTGAACCTCATTAGAATAGGTCAATCAGTCAAAATTACTATTATAGGTGGATAAGATCAATTAAGTTAAAGATGCCGTGCTCTGTCTAATCTCCTACGATCTAAAAATTAACTGATAGTAGTTTATTACATTCGACGACAATTTTTCACCACCCAAGATTTTTTGATGACCTATTGAACATTGAATGTGTAAACCAAAATATTAAAATGAGGTAAAAATATTAACAAACAGGACACGAGTTTGAAAAGATACTTGAGAGAGTCCTAATTACAAAGAACAGACAGTAGGTGATGAAAAGGAGCAATGCAAAAGGAGCAATGTTTCCTTAATATTTTTGAATAGAATAAAAAAGTAGACCATCTACATAGCTCTGCATAACATGGGCTCTTTTGCAATCTTTTCTTCACCCCCGTCGGCAAAGATGTGTTTAAAACAACTGAGGACAGAATTTGAGAAATTGGGGTGGAAGCTAAGAAATGCTAAGGATACATGAAGGGGGTGAAGGGTTTTCGATGCTGTATTAAATATTGAATATAAACACTAAAATATTAAGATCCTATGGTAAAAATATCATGGAAGCATTGCTAGATTTATGGTAGCGCTGCTTAATTGTGCATTTCTTGGTTTGTAATTGCTTCAATTCGACATCGTCTTTGTTTTCTCCAATTGATCTCAACGAAGTATTGATTAGAAAAACAAGCATGCGTGAAATTAGCTTTTCTTCTTTCTTAATATACAGCAAAATTGTGTTACATTTTATGCCTTGCGCTATTATAAATAGAATTACACAATAAAGTAATATTTAGTACATAATCATCGTTTTCAGGTCAGCATGCACTCTGCTGTTAGTAATTATTTAATTCTACCGCATTTATTATCACATATTTTCTTTACCTTTAATCTATGCCCTTCATTGATGAAAAGTCTTTTTATTCCACGGGACTGTTATGTAGTATTCTTACTGTGGAAAACGTGATTATTATATCTTCTGGAAGTTTGGAGAAAAAGAAAATAATTTTATCGCAGTGCTTTGATTATCTCCAAGTACATATTTTGAAAACTAAGTTGTTATGTTCAATAGAAATAGTGTCGATCAGAAACTTTAATTAAGTCGGAACACGTTCGACCATCCCTATAACAGAGACTTTTGTACCCAACCAATAACCAAAGCTCCATTTTGTGTATTTTCTGTTGAAGGCAACAAGTTTGGTTCGAAATACATAATTAACACGCAATTGCACGTATCCACCTTAATGTAGATACGGTGAAAATATTTTGGGGTAATTCCAAACCGTAGTAGACCTTCTACTTTCTGAATTGAGTTTCAAATGAATTAAAAGTAAATTCAAAAACTCCTACAATGAAAGAAAATGTGAAAGAAATGCATATATATATATATGCAGTGATATCCAATTTCGTCCAATGATATCAAGCTATTCAATACATTAGAATATCATCATCGGATATAACACAAGTATGTTACTGAACAAATTTAGAAAATCAGCAATAACGATTCCATTTTCTTGAAGTCATAACAATAGTTTCCAGATAAAATTAATTTTGCTGTAAGACGAAGCATAGACATAGGACTTGTCGGATATACCCTGATCCATGAATATAAATAGCCATGTACTCATTCTTGCATACTAAAATTATCTTGACAATGAGAATAGACATAATCTAGTTCTGCAAAGAAAAAATTTCGAGAGAAATGGCTAAATTCAAACAACAGACACGAAATTTGATCAATGTCAACAGTATTCTTTTGTCAAAGAGGTAAGAATTCAATTTTCAATAAATCTTTTGCATCTTAACCGCCATTTCTTCATTTCCTCCATTTTAAACATAGGGGTTGATGTATGTAAGGTGATACAATTTTTCATAATAGACATTGCACAATACAGCCCATGGCACGAAATAAACACCAAATTGTTGTAACGTCTGTCTGATTTCAGCAAGACGCAATGAAGTTCCTTTCCGCTAAATTTCTGCTCACCACCATGATCGTGGCATCAATAATTTTCGTTGGTATTGGCGAAGCGCAAAAGAGTTGTGAAACAACCGAAGATTGTTACTCCGTGGGCTTAATATGCGTTGATGGGAAATGCATTTAAAGGTTCGAAATGGGCATCGCACATAAATGAATACAACGCAAAAATATCCATTATATTGCTAAATGTAAAAGTATTGTATTGTATGTTAACAATATGTATTTATGTATAATATAAATACAGGTATTTCCATAGACAATCAGTCGTTTAACATCAAATTTTGCGATAGAGCAAACGTTAGATAAAAACATTCCGGATTAAATTTTCAACATATTTCTAAAAATTATTTTGGCATTTACGGGTATTCTAATTTACGTTTAAGACCTCCCCATACAACCCGATCTCTGTATTTCCCACTCTCGAGTTAAAATCCCCCATTACTATTAAACTGTTACTAGTTTTAGTAGTTAGTTTTTATCCTCTCTATTATTATCTGAAGTTTCTCATAAAATTCCTCCACTTTAACTTCTTCACTTCCTTCCTCTAGTGTGTTTATATCTTTCCCTCTTCCATCTTTATTCTGATATGTAACATTCTTGATGATATAGGGTCAAATCTGTCAATCTATCAATTCTATCTAATCCTTCTATTACTTCAATTCCTACTACTTCCTTCACTCTCTGTTTTGGTCTTTTTCTGAATAGCATATACAGATGTGGAACCAAAATGATTGAGTATTGTCAAATTACTGATATAATAATTGCAAATACATTTTGAGACCAGAACTTGGAGGAAAAGTATAGTACGTAGCAGAGGGGAGGGAAACAGGGAGTATAACAAATACACTTTGTAGTATATTTTCACGGGCCTAACGCATTAAATAAAACAGGATTAAGACAAAACTAGAAGCCCAACTTGGACTAGAAGCCATATGGATTAGTAAAAACAGAAGCATATGCATGGAGGGAGATATAGAAGAAGACAGAATAGAATATAGTGAGTACACCACAGAGACCAGAAAAATCTATCAAAAGGATACAGGTGAAGCGTTCAAAAACAGACGGATTAGATCAGATGTAAAACTTCGAAAACAGATGGATTGAATTTAGGAGGATATTATACGGAAAGGATGTACAAATATGTCGAAAAAATAGATTGGGGATAAAGAAAAGAATATCTAGATGGTGGAATATTGAACAGAAAAGAGAAATCAAAAATGAATAAGATAAAAGAGACTATCATGAAGAAAGAAATGGCGTCAAGAAAAACGATAACAAAAGAAAAGAAGGAAACTTGGACGAATTGGGCCGAGAATTAAATAACGCACATAGTACAGAACTCTCTGGAGTAAAATTAAAGCATTAGGGAAAAGAAATTAAGGAAGTCAGAGATAAATGATTGACTAAGAATTAAAACAGAAGAAGTACTTTAAATATGGAAAGAGTATTACCTAGAAAACTGTGATCTGCGTATAATACCTTTATATTTGAACCAAATACACTACGTCATCCTGGAGCCTCTTCTACATGAAGGAACACTGTGTTTGGAACCCATTTTCTTTCGCTCCCGGTTCTGCCATTTCTCTGGAATTCTACCATTGGACTTTCTTGTTTGAAAGAAAAATAAACGAAATACACCTAATCCCTATCAGGCAGGATTTATTGATGCTATCACCAGTGAAAGAATGTCGTATTATTGATTCAGGTGTGATGCCAATTTTAGTAAATAATTTTAGCAATTTCTGCTTGACAAAGTGATTTCGACGGCTCTAAAGAAGGTCTGAGCCCATTGCTGTAGGCCTAACAGAATATGGTTAATTGTGAAGGACAGTATTGGACAGCCCAAACAATTTTTGTCTTCTGCAGATTGAATCTATATCCTTTTCTTCAACGTTGATCATTTGATTTTTCGAATTTCAATAGAACGGTGTGTTTGGCATTTTCTTTTGCATTTTCTAAAATTGGAAAGTGGAAGATACAATTCCAAAACTTGTTTCTTAACGAGGTTATCTTTGAGCGTGGAAGCCGAAGTAATATGGTGTAGATCTTCTTCTTCTTCTTAATCTTTTTTTACCCTTTCTACCTTTCGGTGTAAGGGTTCGGAGCCACCGAGCCGTATATGTACACGCATATACCGTACCGCTCCTGGCCCACCCAGTGGCATTTCCTTCATTTTTGCAGCTTAGTAGAGGTACCAGATCCCTTTTTAGGATTTTAAACTGCTACGCTCTGCCGCTACCGGGTCTCGAACGCCGGCCCTTCGCACTGTGAAGCGCGAGTTTTACCACTCAGCCACTGAGGGGATGGTGTAGATACATAACTTAAAATTTAATCAGTAATTTTGTAGATAGTTAGAAAGAGCGGGCTAATAGAATTTCTGAGTAATCAGGCCTTGAAATTACCACAAAATGTCTTCAGCGAAAAATGAAGTTTTGATTACAAGAAAGTCAGAAAAAGAAACATGTAAATTGGACCAGAGAAAAGCTATTAAAGATGTCCAAGTGGATATTCGGGAAATGGAATTTTCGCTGGCGATATAATTAACATCCTCAGCCTTATTTAAAGGATGCACCCAAACTGGACGGAAATTTATAAATGCTGATTTCAAACGTAATTAGGAATAAAACAGCTTTCTTTTATAAACGAAAAATTGCGACGGGTTCTGCAGTAATAATTTTGTCATTAGATGATGAGCATAATTTATACTGGCTCTTTCAAAGCGTTCGATACCGGTGATCATGACATTTTCCTGTCCAAGTTCTTCTCATTCGGATTTTCACCGTTACTCCGTAGATTAATTACCTTATATTTGGAAAATCGAACTAACTATGTTTTCTACAATGGATTCAGCTCCTACGAGTTTAGTTTCTGGCGTCCCAAGGAAATCAAATCTTGGTTCATTGCCCTTCATATTTATTAATGGTCTTCTGGAAACTTTGACCTGTCATGGTCCAGCATACGTGGATGATATTAAAATTTATTACAGAATTAATGGTCATGAAACTTCTACTTTGCTTCAGATTGATAACTGGTGGGAATTTAAGAAATTACAACTAAATTTGGACCAGCGCTTCGCAATTTCTTTTACCAGAAGGATGTTGGTGTTAGAGACATCCTACTATGTAGAAGATTTAAAAATTTCCAGAATCTCTTCAGTGCGGGACTTTTGATGTGTCAATAAACTTTAAAGATAAAATTAACTGCTACTCGGACGAAAGCCCCGACGGTCATTGCATTACATTTAGGCCGAGAATTGTGCACTGACTTGCAGTGTAGCAAGTATAGCCACTTAATTAGCGGATGTGAATTGCATTGAATTAGGAGCCCCAAAGATACAGAAACCGGCTCAAGGCTTTCACTCCTGCTTAATTCAACGCAATTCCCTTCCCTAATTAATTAAATCCTCATCCCAAATATAATGCAATGGCCACATATTGCTACGAGCCGGGGTTTTCGCCAAGGCAACAGCTTTCTCTTGGTATACTGCGATCAGAACAACAATTTTTTGATAAAGACCAATAACAACTTCACCATTGATAGCGTAGTCGGCTGAACAACTACAGACTACACACATTTCCAAAACAGAAATGACCTGGTGTAGCAGACCCAGACAAAATTGTATATAGACCACATGCTCAGTTTTACGACACTCGATCCCGAGAATTTATCGATGAGGACGGAACGACGATTCTCCATTCAGATAAACGCCGAAATTCCCGAACATTAGAATTAACTTTGAATACCATTGCTCACACATATACGTACCGCTTAGTTGTACGTACTACGCGCATAGTTACCTTTTCGGATAAACTTTACGGGCGAACGTTCGTTCGTCGACTTTTTCTTCTTTTTCACAGCATTGTCCTCGAAAACCGGTGGCGATCAGGCGCATTTTATTCGTTCTTTTACACAGGTGAGAGAGGATTCAGGCTCTGGGGCAGGTTTGTGTACGGCGCTCTTCTGGATGAAGGGTGCAAAGCCAGAGCGATGCACCTGCGAGAAATAATTACGTTCGCCGTGGCCATTCAACCACCTATACATGTATACATGTATATATCGGAACGTTGTGCGTCCAGTTTACAAGCGAAAGCAGCGCGGAAGGAGAGGACTTTTATACCGAGATCCCGAGACCATGAAATGAAACTTCGTGTCCCGCTGTTTCGCGGCCGAGGCATAAATTACGAATTTATTTATGTGCTGGCTTCCTAGGAATTTTATTTTCTTATACTGACCGCTAATTAAGACCATATTGGTAGGTTTTCGAAGTTAGTTTTATATTACGTTAATGGAGTGTAGAACTTTGAGAATAACCTCTTGTAGAAAAACATATTTCCATATCCCAAGTACGTTGTTAATAATATATTGACTTACAAGGGAATACCGGCAACTAAGAAATCTCGATTTCGATGACACTGTACAGAGTACAGTAGAAGGAGTACCTTGCTACAAAACTGCGAATTTTTTAGCTGTCGAATCCCACGATTTCGGGATACACGCCCTCCAAAAATTTGGACGATCTTTGAATTTTTGTAAATATCCCGAAGACTGTCATAGATATCTTTCTTTCTTTAGAATGTAATTTGATGTATATTACACAACATCAAGGATGGCGCAAATTATTTTCGGAGAAATGAAATAACGAGCGACCGGGCGTTTTATATTTAGAACTACATTTATCAATGTACATCAATCAATGACAACTGAAACTTTATCATCGTTTTGTAATATCTTTACTATAGCTGTCTAAATTTGTTATTCACGACCGTCTTCTACGTAAAACCGAGTTTATTTGTGATAAATAGAAAAATCTATTAAAAAAGGGGGTAGGGGACACCCCCAAACTTAGACATCTAATAGTAAAGATATTGAAAAACGATGATAAAGTTTCAGTTGTCATTGACTGATATGTACATTGATCACTTATCAATGTATATCAATCGTTCTAAATCTAAAACGCTTTGAATTACTAATTATTTCGATAACGTTTGAAAGAAATACGGAAATATAGTTAGATAGATAGGGATTAAGTACTTAAGTACTTAATGTAGATCGATATTAATAAACTAAAAATACACGCATTGTGTCACGTATGCCGGTGTAGGAAGAAGAACGCAGAAACAAAATATTTCGTAGAGTGTAAATTTCCAGTTTTAACATGATATTCAATAGAGCAAATATACAGAAATTGGTGCCAAAAGATCAAACTGTAAAAAATGGTATGTATATCCCTAGAAAAACAACAGCAATTTTAGATTAGTTTTAGATTGTGAAAAGAATTTATCACAACCTTTTCTCTCTCTCTCTCTCTCTCTCTCTCTATATATATATATACAATAAATAAAATTACTCTTGCTACACCTTTCTGAAAAATCTAGATACGTTTTTCGGCAAATAAGTTGCCATCCTCAGTGAAAAACTGGGGAATTCAGTATCACTACGAATTCCGGCTAAAGCACAAGGCGAACACTGTACTACACCAAAACACTGCACAATGAACATCACACAATGAACGCGCGAAACGCACCAAAAAACTGTTGACACTGAACTCCCATTAAGGGGAGCGTGTATTGATACTACTTCTAACTTAAATTTCATGCTCTGGTCGAAAGAATCTAAAATGTAATTCAATAGCTCGTACAATTTGGAATTTGGAATAGATCCTCCATCTGCATTCAAAATTCTCTCTCAATTTTTATAAATATATATAGTTTCGTAGTTATCCACTTCCCTATTGTTTTCTACAGCCTCAATTGATTTTAAACTTTCAATTCGCATAGCGTGGTTTTGGTCCAAAATATGTCGGGCAACACTTGAACCGAAAATGAGCAATGTGCTCCTTGTATCGTGTTAGGATGGATCGCCTAGTTTGTCCAATGTATTTTATGCCACATTCCTGATAACCGACTTCGCAGATACCTGATTTTTGATTAATTTCAATTTTATTCTTGGCATTTCCTACAAGATTACCTAATGAATTAGCTGATTTAAATCCGAGCTGTAAATTAAATTGTTTGAAAACTTTGGGAAGGGTCTTAGTGTTATGATGGAATGGTAATTTAACGAATTCCTTAGCTGATTTATCCAAAGTGAGGCTCGTAGATTCCCTAACTAAGGTTTTGAAATTCTGTTTCCTGATTAAGTTATCAATCAATTTTACTTCGAAATTATTGTATACGGCTATGTTTCTTATGTACTTAAGTTCTCTTTGATATCGTTATATTGATTGCAAGGGGAGAATTTAGTAGCCGATGTACTAGGAAATTGAGAGATGCAATCTTTAGCTGAAAACTATGGTTAAAATCTTCAGTAATGAACCTGTTGACATTGGTTTCTTTACGATATAGGTCTATCTCCAAATTGGTGCTACTCCTAATTACTAAGGAATCAAGAGATGGGAGTTCCTTATTTTTCTGGTTTTCCGTTCTAAATTTTACGGTGTTGAATTTAAAATTTAGTTCATCCAAGAAGTCCTAATTTATATTTCTTAATATCGTCGTCGTATCTGATCCAAACACTCGGGAAATATCTACCTTCTATCTATCTTTTTAAATTGAATCTCAAAATTGCTCGTAAACAAATCTGCCATAAATGGCGAGAAACTATTGCCCATCGAAGTACCGTGTTTTTGTTCAAAATATTTGCCCTCAATTTGGAAACAGTTTTGGGACAAGCAAAGAGTCGTTAATTTAATATATTTCCCATATTTTTGCCATGCTCAAATTATTTCTATGGAGTAAGTTTTCCAAATATTTTAAAGTGAAAGTAATAGGTACTGATGGAAATAGAATCTTTTTGATACGGTGATTCTTATGCACTACGATATATATTGGATTTGCATCAGAGAAATAGTATCATTAAGGTTCAATCGTTGACCCACAGTTGACCCACAGTTTTCTTCACCAAGATTTCTTGATGTCTTCAAATACTCGCGGTATAAGAGTGGATACGTGTAGCGTATGGCGTTTGTAAAAAAACCTGCTGGTGTTCCCTTTTA
The DNA here is from genome assembly GCA_038088585.1 of Chrysina gloriosa. Classification (NCBI taxonomy): domain Eukaryota; kingdom Metazoa; phylum Arthropoda; class Insecta; order Coleoptera; family Scarabaeidae; genus Chrysina; species Chrysina gloriosa. The sequence continues at coordinate 8,258,101 of CM076090.1, read as the reverse complement.
GCAACGTAATTGGACGTTTCCTATTTTTCTTTTTTAAAAGCGATTTCTTGAGGCAACTAAATAACTTTATGCAGTAATACATACGTATATCCTCCATTTCTAACATCTTCGTAACATTTCTGGCTTTTATCAGTAGAATCAGAATCACGTTGACATCATTATCATCATTGCGAAAATTTTTGAAGTGAAACTTCTTTAGTCCTGTTTAGGGTAAATCGAAAATTACAGTCCAGATGAGCCACAGCTAAAGCGAGAGTGGGGATGGAAGATGACCTGGTCATCGTTGTTACCGTTGGTCGAAAAGTATACTCACACTACTCAGAATCGTCTTGTCTGCCTCTCTCACTCCATTCCCGCGTTGTTGATAAGTTGACACAAACGGAATCATTGGGAATCGCTAATTATTGATCGTCGAGTTCATGCGTTATAGGAAATCCTCAAAGTCGTTAAAATATATGTGGAAAGTAGAAATCACCATACGCGCCTTATTTATTTTTTATTAATTAAAATAATAATCAATAATTAATTAATTAGGAAGGCCATAATGTGCGATTCTGCGTCATAGAATAACAATCTACAAAACGTGTCATTCGACAAATTACTTGTTTTTATTTTTATGTATTTGGTTGTATTGATCGTCCGTTTTTATCATTTGCTTGGTTTTTGAAATTTTCGTAATATTTGTTTCAATATTGTATTGTATTTGTTTTTAATTTATGCCGAACACATTCGAAGTTTCGCTTCAACCGTGTGTTCTACAACACACGTCAATTTTTTCTCCATTCGTGAAGGTCTGGAAGAAACACAATAAATTATGATCTATTATTGCAAGGTAAAGACCATTAGATGGATATGGCCTACATCATCTGCCCGAACCGTAAACGTAAACAAATTATTTATCCAAACGTTCGAGGATTATGCAAAAATTCGAAATCGTACACTATTACTAAACACGCCATCGATTCGACAACTTAATATATTCGACCTATTCGTCCGTTATCGTAATTTTAATTATCTCAATGTTCGCGATCGCTCCCGTTAATTCGCACCGACCTTGAACCTGTTCAGAATCTTTACAATCACTTCTTAAAAAGTAATCGGGTCATTGAAACGCTCGTTTATTCTCTTCGTAGCGCCTGTGTCTCGAAGCAAAAGGTTCGGTAAAACATTTCTCTTCGCGCGTATTTTTTCCTTTTCTTTCGATTAATATTAGTCGAAACCTGCCTGTCACCGTAAACGGCCCGAATCGTATTTTCGCCGGTTCGAGTGGATTTTTTCCCCAACTTCGTTCTAGGCGTGGAAATAGAACGGTTGGGTAAATAGCTTCGGGCGGCGATTTTCGAGGACTTTCTAACTGTTGCGAATATCACGCCAATTCGACGGCTTAATTAGAGCGCCTCGAACGTCAACATCGTTAGAAATATTTAGACTAATTAGAAATTGGCAAAGGCAATTCGGTGTTTGATGAAATTCGTGATTAATGCCAGAAAATTATGGAGTACCAGTTTACGATTTATATCTTCCGGCTAGAGAAATTTTAAAGTGGTTGTTTTGATCGATGGTGGCTAAAGGTGGAATGTCGTAATGTTCTAATTGTCGCATTTGCGTGCTCGAGTAGAAAGGTGTGTTTGGCATTTTGTTCGAATTTTTTTTTTTTTAAATCGAAAGGTGGATGTTACAATTCTGAAAGTTGTTTCTTTACGAGCTTATCCTCGAGCAAGTTAGCTTATCAGGAATATGGATAGGATATATGTATGTACATAGGTGTCCAGCCGACTACGCTATGAGTGGTGTCATTCATAATTATCAAAAATTGTAACGTTTGTTCTAATTGCTGTATACCAAAAAAGGGACTTTCTTGTCGAAAACGTCGCCCCGGAGCACAATTCATGTAAGCATATGATTTCTGCGTGCTCCAGTAATAATTTGGTAATTAGATTAAGCAACTCTAGTTTTAAAAGCAATTACTGCCCGGAGAAAGACTCCAACGGTCATTGCATTATATTTAGGTAGAGAACTGTTTCTTCACTTGCAATGCTGCAAGTACAGAAGTAGATTCCAATTAATTAGGGAAGAAAGCTGCATTACATTATGCGGCAGCGAAAACCTTGCGTCTGTTAAGTCGTTTTTTCCGACTCTGCATGCAATGCAATTCTGGTTCCTACCTAATTGGCACTTGTCTCTGTACATTGCAAGTCAGCACACGATTCCCCATCTAAATTTAATAATCACAATAATAATAATAATTTATTAATAACCTAGCAGATCCATATCTGAATAAAGGTCGTTTTTATTTAAATTTATATGATAAATAAAGACAAATAAAATTCTTCTTCTTCTTCTACTCGTTAATCCTTACGCCTTTCAGCGTCGGATTATTTTTGGATCTTACGACGATTTAATCCATTCTTTCCATCGTGTCCGGTCTGTACTCATTCTTCTCATTTCTGCTATGGTCTTCCCTCGCTTTCGTCCTAATTCGTTGATTCTGTCAATCCATTTTTTCCTTGGTCTTCCCTTTTTCTTCTCCCGTTATTTTTGGCTTCTATTATTTTTTTGTCAAACTCTTTTGCTCCATTCTAATTATGTGGCCGTACCAATTCAGTTGACATTTTTCAATTCTTTTTAGTATATCTTCTTGATTTATCATATTCCTTATCTGTTCGTTTTCTATTCTGTCCATTTTTGTTTTCCCCACGATCTTTCTCAAAAATTTCATTTCCATAGCTGTTATTTTGCTTTCGTGTTTTTGCTGTATTGTCCAGGACTCACTTGCGTACATTATTGTGGGGGCTACTACTGCATTGTATACTATCTGTTTGATCTTGGGTTCTATTTCTTTTTTTCCAAAGATGGTTTGATTCAAAGCATAGTATATGTTTGTGGCTTTCCGTCCTCTTTTTGCTATGTCTAGATCAATTTTTCCATCCTTCGATATAATAGTACCTAAATATTCGTATGCGTCGACAATATCTTCTTGTTTATCGTTTATTTTAATTATTAGATTACTGGCTGGCTCTTTATTATTTATCACCATTAGTTTGCTTTTTTCTACGTTTATTTCCATCTTCATCTTTTCTATTTCTTCTGTCCATATTTTTGTTAATTTTTCCATTTTCACTTAACTGTCAGCTATTACTGCCAGATCATCGGCGTACAGTAATGCATCCACAGCTACAGGTTCCAGTCTGTTATATCCTAACAGTGTCTTCACAGTTTCGGTGCGTTTCCTCGTATTTTGCAGGATTCTGTCCATTACTATAATAAATATTAATGGACTTAAGCTGTCTCCTTGTTTTATTCCCACTTGCATTTCAAAATCTGCTGATCTTTTTCCATTCACTTGTACTATCCCCCTAACCTGACAATATAGACTATTGATTATTTGGCGCATTTTTCTTGGAACCTCTAGTTTCTCTAGACAGATATCTATACTCCCTCTATCTACTGTATCGAAGGCTGCTCGCAAATCTATGAAATTGAAGTAGATTTCCTCCAAATAAAATTCAATTAGCTAAAATATTGTCTTCCTGAGTTCATAAACAAATTATATTTAGAATTATAAGTGTGACACATATTACACAATGGTGAATTCAGAAAGTGATACGTATTTGGAATGCGATTAACAAATGCCAACAATAGAATCTCTGCTACAAAATCTGGACAAATAAAAATAAATTTATCCTACAAATTATCAATTATCAATTATTATATGCAAATAAGGATAGGAAAACTATGCTTAAAATAATATATATATATATATATAAATAAATAAAATTATCCCTACCGCACCTTTCGGAAATAAATTCCGGATACGTATTTCGGCAACTAAATTACCATCCTCAACGAAAAACTGGGGGAAATTGGGCGTTAGCCGTATATCGCTAGTAATACTGAATTTCCCCAGTTTTCCAGTGAGTATGGCAACTTAGTTGCCGAAATACGTGCCTGATTTACTTCCGAAAGCTGTGGTAAAGATAATTTTATTTATTTTACAATTTCTGTTATGTATTCTTTTAAAAAACCAGCTAAGTGCAATACACTTTCGACAATTATCCCAACGACAGAAACTTAAATTCTTGTAGTAAATTGTCGTAAGATACATCAATTGCGGATACATCTTCAATTTTACTTAGTATAGATACCTCAGGAATCGTTCCTGAAGACTTCCCAAAACATGTGTGTACATATTAATTAGACAAAGTACATATGTACATATCATCCAGAAAATGATTCAATTCGAACGAATGATGATATACAGAAGTGACCACACGACACTGCAATACTTAAGCCCGCTGCGTATTAAAGCATTGTATAGCAGAACGATAGTGTCCACATTCCCTAAAATCCCTGCTTGTCCTATCTGTAAATCTCAGCAACTTACAACTGCCAAAGTAAACGGTGTTAACATGCACATTAAATGTGAATTTCGTACCGGTAGTTATGCCTAAATCCGTGAAGGTAGAACAACGTTTCAAAAGATTTCCTTCATCTTATATTGAAATACTATATATTCAGACCGGCGAGTAAAACTCAAAACTTTGTATTTACTGAGGTTCACGTTCAGTTGATTTTCAGGGCACCATTTTGACAAAACAACGATATCGCGCTGTAGTGCATTACAGTCACTAAAATCATTAACAGCACGGAAGATCTTCAAGTCATCGGCATATCGTAGCGATTCAGATGAATACACATCACATAGCTATGTCATAAACAAACATTAAAAACATTTGATTTGAACTCATTGCATTATACATATTGTTGTTGACAATCGAAGTAGCTCATCAACAACAGAATTAAATCGGGATGTAGTCCGAAATTATGTAGTTCATTTAAAAGCATGGATATAACATCGACATGTTTCCTCGGTCCATTTGCCCCAGATATGATCTGAGTCAAGTAACACAAGTTTGTCGTCATTGAGCTTCCCTTCATGAAACTATGTATTTGCACTTTAACGTGAGCAAACGCATCATTGTAACATACAAAATTGTTTCGAAAATCTTGTTAAAATTTCAAATTACAGCAACGGGACGATAATTCTGGCTGTAAAATATAATAATATAAATACAATGACTGTCGGGGATTTTGTGCGGGTTATTTTTAGGCTGGAGTTGCTTATCATCTAATTACAAAATTATTACTGGAGACACCAACATCTTTTGTTCAGAAAAATAAATTGTTTTATTCTTAATTAGGTTTGGAATTACTTCATAAGTTTCATTCTTGTTCGGGTGCATCCCTTAAATAAAGTTCAAAATGCCGGTTACATCACCGGCTAAAAACATTTCCTGAATATCCATTAGGACGTCCTCAGTTCGTTGTAAAACAGCTTCTTTCTGTTAGTACCTTCATGTGCTTTTCCCGACTTTCTTTTAATGAAGACTCCAAGAAACCTCCTCTCCAGAAAGGCGTTGTGTGTTAGATTAATTGGAAACCAGTATTCGAGGATAACTCCAACCCCAAAACAGATCAAAAGAAAAATCCAAGAACTTCACACAATCCAACTTCTTACACAATTTACATAAAGGTGGAAAAAACCATTATTTGTTTATCATATATTTTTCCCGATGACACACACCCGTGGTAAGCTCTGTTTCAAGGATTTGAGGTGGAATTTCTTAAACTTTGGCTAAATTCTAGTTGGATGTATGAACGATCTCTATGGTCGGTTGTACCTGCGGACTTTCCACAATGCAATATAGAGGAAAATGAATTGCAACTCCGCCGCCTATTTTCTAGAGAGACTAGCAAAATAGACTCGACAGCGTTCCTCGTGAGATTAGCTTCAGTCTTTGTTAGCTTATGGTAGGGGTTAAGCCGCAGTAAATAATACAGATACGCTACAGTTGGCATAATATTTTAATTCGTCTTTTGCCAATTTGTTACATATTCATTTTGTTGCTGTCATACGGCACATAAGAAACGAAAAAGGAGTTCTAAATAAAAAGGGAATTTTAATAAAAATACGAAAAATAAATAAACGTAAAAATTATGTGCTAACAAAGAAATCGTCGATTTGACGATCTCAACATGATTTGAGCGTCGGTCGGCGATGACTGTCAAGCGCGACGTTGTCATATCGCTGCTTATTTTTCGATTCTCATATTGCAAGGTGAAGAGGGCAAACGTGAATGAGTGAGAAGAATTTCTGCATACTCTACCCTTTTAGGCATTTACGAACAAAATAAAACAAAATGATTTGAATGATTTTGCTCTACGCTTCTTGATGATAAGGACACATATATGTAGATGCAGTATCGAGCGACTAGTTAGTCTTGTTAGTCTTGTAAAATTTGGGTTGGAACTTTGAATAAAAATTTTTGTACGAACTTCAGGTTCACCCTGATATATAAAGCTCAAGATGCTTCCTGAGTAACTTATAAACTTTCTGCACTAAACGCTTTATCTTCTTTCCACCACTTCCTCGCAGTTTAAAGTAATATTGGGTATCTACTTCAAAAGCTTCGAACTATCTCCAAGCTTGGTCAGGAATTTTGCAGATAGGTGGAAGCAGTGAATTAATATAATTTCTGAGAAATCAAGTGAGCTAAAAATTAAGTTTCTATCAAACGAAATTCAAAAAAGGAAACATAGAGATCGCACCGGAAAGAATATGTTTTACAACGAACTTAAGACTTCCTCTTAGCATACAGACATCAAATATACGTTAACTATTCGCTTGATAAGTAGGTAACAATAGGGGTGGGGCTTCTTTGTTTCTCTCTTCTCCGGATGTTCAACTCAAGCGCTTAGGGGAGTTGACTTTATATTGCTCTTTCCCGTTTACATACTTCCTTCCTTTTTCTTGATTTTTCCCATTTTACGTTCCTTTCTTTTACCAAGCTTCTAAGTCCTTCCTCCCTTGAAAGTCTAGATCTTTCTCTCCTTTCCTTACCTGCTTGGTTTGAAGGTTGTCACGTTGTTAGCAAAACATGTGTCAGCGGATTTAATTAAATAATTGTGCGTTGAAGAGTTCACCAATGCGGTATAGTGTCAGTGATCCTGTTGTTAACAATTCATTTTTATCACCAACTATTACGCTTTTTTAATAAATCAGTTACGTTCATGTTGTTGTGTTGGGCTAAAAGACACACCAACTGTAAAACAGTCGACTTTTTGCCGATTAAGTTTGGCGTCTTGAACAGAGCCCAGTACGTAGCTGCGATTTGACGTTGTTGGAAAAGTTGCGTATTGAGGACAATACGATAATTACAAGCACAAAATTTCTAGGTGCAAAGAACCATCAAGAGACGAAAAACGTACCATTGACTACTTCCTAGGTATTACAGGAAAAAGTATTAAAATAAACGTACAAGGCGAAAATATAATAAAAAGGAAATCCCACTGTGCGGTTTATAATCAAAATATACAGTCGTTGTCAAATAAATTAGACGCCTTAGAACATATTATTGCGAAAAACGATTTTGATATAGTATGTTTGACAGAGCACTTCCTAACATATGAAAAATTAAATAGATACCATTTAAATGGTTTTACAATTCAAAGTGCTTTCTGCAGACAGAATATAACACATGGAGGATCCTTGATTATGTTAAGAAACGATATGACTGGAACAGAACTACTGGATATTTTTTGAGCTCTCTTTCCCATTAAAACAAAAACTAAAATCAGTCAACACAAATGAAAAAATAAGATACAATGAAGACATCGCAAATATGGAAAATAGATTAGATGCTCTTGCGATCATCGCAAAAACTACTAAAAATGATTCAATATACGACATCTATAGGGAACAGAAAAAATTTATAGGGATGCAATACAGGAAATCAAGAGACAAGAGAATGCTAGAGTTATAGAAAGTAGCGACAATAAAATAGTAGCAACATGGAAATTGATCAATAATGAATTTTCATCATTCAATAAAGACAAGAGTAAAGATTCTAACATCTCAGCAAATTCCACGAACGAATATTTTTGTCAGATAGGAACTGAAACTGCTAAAAGTATAATGACCTCTACATCTTCACTGGATCTAATGAAACATTTGCCTGTCAATGATGGTGCCTCATTTATCTTCAGACTCGTGTCATGCAGGGAGATCAGTAACATCATTCTGGATATGAAAAGTAAACAAAGTCGCGATATTTACGATATCAATGCTGCCACCATTAAATGCATTAATGACGAACTATGTCAGCCATTAGTACTCATAATAAATACTTGTATAGAGAAAGGATACTTCCCTAAACAGTTAAAAGTTGCGAAGGTTATACCTGTGCACAAGAGAGGTGACGTTAACGACTCTGAAAACTACAGGCCGATAAGTTTGCTGCCAATACTATCAAAAATCCTTGAACGGGTGATCGCTGTTAGATTAACTGAATACCTGGAAGGCAAAAAACTCCTCACAGAACAACAACATTGATAAAGCAGAAACAAATTCACAACAACTGCGATGGTAGAAGTTTTGACGTTGATCAACGAGGCGCTGGATGATCGCCAAAAGATGAGGATGAACCTATTAGACCTTAGCAAGGCCTTTGATATAGTTGACCACAGCATTCTACTGCGAAAGCTCGAACATTATGGAGTGAGAGGCTCCCCTCTACAATTAATACAGTCTTACCTCTCAGACAGAGTACAAGTAGTAAAATGGAAAGAAGAAAGATCCACTAGAAGAACAATTACAGCAGGAGTACCACTAGGCTCGATTTTGGGACCACTACTGTTCATTATTTACACGAACGACATGTCCAGCTATCTAGGTGATGTCTCATAGATGGTCTTCTATGCAGATGATACTACCATCTTGGTCAGGGACGGAACCGACGAAAGAATTATTGCCAAGTCAAATGCAGTCATAGAAAAGGCCAATCACTGGTTTGCTTCTAATAAATTAAAACTAAATACAAATAAAACACTACAACTGACTTTAACAGCCAGATCTGAGGGAGATACTATGGTGAAATTCCTTGGTATATATATGGATGAGGGATTAAAATGGACCCATCACGCAGATCAACTAGCGAGAAAAGTGTCATCAGGAATTTACTGCATTAAAAGAATAAAAACTATAGCGACATACCAAGCAGTCATAAATACCTACAATTCCTTCATCCATTGGCACTTATCCTATGGCATCCTTTCCTGGGGAGCATCTTCGGCGGCAGAACGAATTTTCATCCTCCAGAAAAGAGCGATAAGGACTGTAAGTGGCCTTCAATATCGTGACTCATGCAGAGGCCATTTCAAGAAACACAAAATACTCACCTTGAAGTCCTTATATATATATACAATGCCCTAAAGTATATTCATGAACACCAACAACAATATAGAAAGAATGGCGAAGAACATAGCTACAGCACGCGTTATCGGAATAATCTGAGTATTCCCAGACACCGTACTGTAGTAACACAAACAAACCCGCACTATTGGGGCATCAAATTTAACAATCGCCTTCCTCTGCATCTCAAGCAACTTGATATGAAGGCCTTCGCGAGAGAAACCAAAGGGGCACTGATCGAGGGAGAGAATTTTTCAACTACCATTTCTAGTCGTTCTTGTTTTAAATTCTATAGATTTTATACCTGTTTTATACATTTTGTTTGTGTGTTTTTGTATATAGGCATTTTTATTTTATTTATTTATATTTGTATACATTGTTTTTTTTTATGACACAAATCATAGGATTTATTTGTATTACCAAATGACTTTGTTTTGTATTCGTCAATACGACAAACACATCTATCTATCTATCTATCTATCTATCTATCCTAGTAAATGCAGAAATATGGAAAACGTTTAAGATGTGAAGGTTAAAAGAGGGACGGAAATTGGAAGGGTCCATTACCTAGTCAGAATGAAATTTAAGACTATAAAAAGGAGGAAAGTTGATAAGAAACGCAAGAAAAATCGAAATATATGAACATATAAGTGCATGAAAAATCAACGAGGATGACAAAAACAAAAGGAATCAGAAATAAGGGAAGTAGAAAAGAAGAATGCAACCTTAAAATAGAATGAAGAAGGTCATATTCCAGAAATGGAATAAAAACTTGCGGGCGTATAGGAACTAACAAATAAAAGGGACGTCCTGGTAGACACCGAAAGAATAGAAAAGGAGCATGTAAGAAATTAAGACCTACGCATAAATGAAGAGAGAAAAAGGAAGGATAGTAAAGATCATACAAATGGGTAAATTAGAATCATGAGAAGGATTTGGAAAACGAACGACCCCAAAAACAAAGACAATCGAAAAACAAACGAGGCTGCTTTAATCAGCACAATTTTCTTGGCATTCAGACAAAACATTGCTCCATGTTGATCGTTGATCAAGAAAGAAATAGGTCAGTTTTGGACGTACGCAAGTCCATATCGTAGTTTTTATTATTATTTTTGTTAAACAAATTTACACGAATCTTATCACATAATACGCACGTACATATAAACAATATATGTATGTACATTTCGCCGTCCCGTCGCAGTCGATTTCCGAAATCGTAATAATATTTACATTCATCGAATCTGATCGCCCCTGACGAGACAATGTACATACATATCATCCACAAAATGATTCAACTCGAACGAATGATGCAAAATGTACTAATTACTATCGCCATGCTCAAACACATCTAATCAGAATGCTCGATAACGCTCGGCAGACTACGTGACCGGAGCGCTCAAAGAACGCGTAACCTCGCTGAACTCCGTTTTCGAAGTGATATTTGCCATTGGCGATTATCATACGTTCAGGATCGTATGCTAATGACGCTTTTGTGGTTATAATATTCGTCGCGCTATCTGTCATTGAGTGTTGCTAAGGAAAAGAATATCGGACAGTGACCTCCTCGGCATTTACATAAAATTTGTCAACGAGCTTGGCATATTTGATATTCTGTTTATTCGCGGCGAATCGAAGGAAGGAGCCTTGTAATCCGTAAATGTTTGGCTTAGCAACGCGTATCGATTTACATTGTTGCGATTTCAGTAGGGACTCCAAAAAGTTTCTGAGTAGGAATAAAGTCGCGACGGACAAAATGTCTTCTCAAAAGGAAATTAAAAAATGGAGGAAATGAAATTTTGATCCTGATAATAATGGCACTCAGCGCCGTAGCCAGAATTTTATTTCGAGCGGGGGTTTAAAACCATAGCAAACAAAAAACTGTTCATCCAATTTTATTGAGAAGCTTTGTGAAGGTACAGTTTATAAACAAAAAGCAAAGTAAAGAATACTATTTCAGAAAAACGTTACGAAACATGACAAAGGAAGTAAACTAAAAGGGGTATTGTTCAACCACATATCACAAAAAAGGTGCGAACTTACTTAAAAAATTTAATACAAAATAAAATTAAGCAGTCTAAGTTTATTGGCTGCAAAATCATCACTTTTCAGTGTCCAGATCAAATCGACAATGAACACTCCTTGCGGCTAGGCTGTTTCGTCTTCCTTCTCTAGTCGAATTGGCTGGTTCCTTCCCTTTCTCCACAAAAAAAAAAAAAAAAAAATTCTGACGACTGCGTCAATGTTTCTATTTTTTGTTTCCCAACCAAGTTCAGCCAGTGAAGATAAAATTTTAGATTTTTCTTACTTTCTACTATACCCTAGAGAAAAAAAAAAAGGAAACTAAAAATTTCTTGCCCAAGGTAGAAAGAGCGTACATATTCTAGTTCCAGAATCTCGCAAGAAACCTCTGGAAAGTGCTCATCATGCTCCTTGTTATGTTATTCAAAATATGAACACTACATCTTAGTTTTTGTATATCTTCTCTTCTTTGCAAAAAAGTCTTTCATGATACGTTACGTAAATCAATCTGGTATACCTAAATGTTGAAACTAAATGCTTTTACCCAATGTTGCTTGTTTATTCTTTAGGCTCTTAATAGAACCAAAATAATACCAAAACGTTAAGCAAAGCAAATTAAATGTTTACTTGCTTAATGAAGGCCACCAAGACTGGATTTAGAGGAGGGGTATGCGTGGATGTTGTGACCTTCATCGAAATTTGGGAAATTTTTCGGTTCCGACTTCATTTATTGAAATTAAACTAAATAATTTTTATAATTTTTTTATGCAAGAATACGGTTCAGCTATCTGAACTGTACTAAACAACCGCACGCGCTATGCAGACATAATCGTAATAATTTAAGGTTGGTCCTTACATGTTTGTAGGATAATTGTTAAACTCATTATTTATGTTTGCAAAACAGTGAGATCGGGAAATACCAAAAAAAAAGACCAAAACAACCATATTAGGCTTTAATTTTGTTTAAATGATGATTACGTCTGGATAATGCTTTTGGCAGTTGCTTACTGCTTCTAAGCATGTGATATCAATCGATTTCAACAAAACTCATTCTGGTGATTTGATAATTACGTCGTGTGTTTCGGTAAACGGAAACAACGCAACAATCAAGCGGTTTCGAGATAATCAAATTTGAAAAATTCGTAACGATTAATCAGTCTGTTAAAGCCAGGTCGTTTAGCGCAATGGGTACTTACAAATCGCTGATTCGTATCCACGTACGTTTCGTTTTTTTATCTCATTTTATTTGCTATTACCCGAAATAATTCTGTATCCCCCGGAGCCCTCGATGTCGGTGATTTTTGCATAATGCTCGAATTCTTCATCATCATCTTGTTGACAGGCCGCATAATTCTCCGTTCTCTACATTTAGGAAGGTTCCCTGTGGTAGATGTAGTTAATCTGCATGTACTTGTGAAGATATATGGTACGTTTGGTGGCATGAAAGAATTCTACATTGCCGTTGTTTCCTTTTGCTTCGAAATGCTATACGTGTGGTGAAAAATGTGGTAGATGACATGTCTTGATCATTGATTTTCTCATTGGTGCTCTTTCGGGAGGCTTCGGAGGATTGTGGAAGGCTGATTTCGATCATTGTTGGATAGTCCTCGATTCCACCGTTTTATTGACCGGGCGCAGAATGTAGTGCTCTGTGCTTAAAAAAATCCGTATGGAAGGTGCTGGACTGTATGTACTTCTAAAGGTATATGATATGTTTGGTTGGATGATAGAACGCTATATCGTCGTTGTTTTGCCTCTTTCAAAATGCTCTACGTGTGTTGGAAGATGGCGCAGATGGGGTCGATTGAGTATTGAGCTTCTCATTGGGGAGGCTGTGGAGGATTGTGGAAAGCTGATACACGTAATTCTTGTTTGTTCCTGGAATTCTTCATCATTCTGTTGAAAGCGTGCAGAGTGTGGTTCTCCGCCTTTGGATGGGTTGTCTGTGGATGGTGTTGGAGTAGATAGGACTGGCGATCATAGATATTCAAAGATCTCGATTCAGAAACTGAAGCCAAAATCCCTTGAAGCGAATTCCCATTTGTTGCGTGCTATAACACTAGTATTTTATTCGTTTGCTATCTCATCTAATTTTTATCCCACAATCTGGCGTGAACAGCAATACGATATTTCCTTCCCAAAAATTGATTTTATTCCCTTGTATCTAAAAACATTGTGTAGCAATCGTACGTCCACATAGAAATATCAGTTCACTACCGACCGGATTCGAACCTCTAATTGACAATAACAACAATTCAAGTCGCCGAAAAGCAGACAATCAACATAACGTGACTAAACTGTAACGTAAAGGACACAAACAACTCTCATGGGGGAAGGAGAATCACTTGCCAAATTGTTAGTTACATACGTAAGTACCAACCGGCTTAGATATCTGGGTTAAGGCTTCGCGTTTCGTCGATCGACGTCGAAATATTTTCGCCGCACGTCCACTACGTCCACGAGATCATCGCCTCTTGCCCAATTACCGTCCCCGAAGCGCTATTTAGCAGAAATTAAACGGACGCGCTTCGAGGGCAATGCCTCACACTTGACTCGCCTTCAATTGAGGTCTTTTTTCGTCATCGTCGCCTTCGAACGCGACGATATTAAATTGGCGCATTATTCGAGATGCCGCTCGTTGTCGGTTCGATAATTGCGTCCGATAAACAAATACGAATTTATGGACGCAAACGAATACTTTGCATGCGGAACGGGTTAATTTCTGGAGGAGATCCATTTGTCATAATAATATTTAATGGTTATGGCGGACGGTTTGAATAGGAATGAGTTCGTTACACTTTACTAAACGATTTGCATTCTTTTTTGGGAAGTTCCAATGAGCAAACGAATAAATAACTCTCTTTGTTGTGCCTACCTATTTGCCTCTCTGCAATGCCACGTATGGAATCAATTATTGTTTTATTTAGTTGCCATCAACTTTAAATAGACACCCTGAACGTCGTTCATTTTCCAGTGAAGTAGGGTGAATCAAATTTGACATTGTTTCCCTCTGAAAGCTTCGTCACTACACATAGCAACTTTTGGCGAGCTTGCAATTTATTTTCCCGTTTCTGGAAGTATCACAGAACGATATGATGTATGACAGTATCTTAATTTGCCCTTTCTCAATCGATTCCAAATAAGACCCATACAATCAACAAAGACATTTTTTTTATCAGGAGGGTAGTTTAAGTAAGGCGTGGTTCATCGGATAGTTTCTTCTTAGAAATGCCATAAAATAAACATTGTTCAATATTTTTCTAAAGTTTGTTGATTGACTGGAAAGTGTCCAATTACTTGATTACTTATGGAATAATAATTTCATTCAAGTGGCTGCCTCAGCTGGCTGGTCGGTAACTTATCCTGCGAACCAAAGTTTTCAATACATTTTCGATGATTTTGGGGCCCCATTTAACGAAGAGCTCTATCAATATTGTGCTTAAGTGCCTGAATCGTTTCTGGATTGTCAGTGTAACATCGATCTTTTACGATCTTCAGCAAAAAGTATAACGGTGTCAGATCGAACGTCCCCAAGACTAAGTGACACCACCAAAATTGATAATTGCGCAATTATTGAACTTAGTGCGCAAAAGATATATTGTTGTACGGCTTAGCTGGCACAAAAACTCATCCTATTGGAAGCAGAAGTTGCCCAAGTTCAATTTCTCAATTTCAGGCCAAAGAAAATTGGTTATCATGCTTCTGTAATGCTTTTGGTTAACCCCAACGTTGTTGCCCTCTTCATCTTCGAAGAAATATTGGCCAACAATGCTAACACTCCAGAAATCACACGAAACAGTCATATCCTGAGAATGTACTGGTTTCTTTACGATAACGTGCCGGTTTTTCAAGCTCCAAATACGCCAGTGATGCTTGTTTCGATAGCTGCCAAGATAAAAATGCGCCTCATCTAACAATAAGAAGAAAATTATAGTTCATTTCAGGCTTCCTCGGTGGATATTGCTGCATACAATTCACAATGGTATATAAATAGGGATCAAAACTTTAATAAATGTTTGAAATATGTTATTCAGCGATCACAAGAACCCATTGCTATGAGTACCGATCATATACGGAGATTAGACCTAGGCATCTTTATTGGAGTACGATAATTTAGCATCAGACTAGCATACAAAAATAAACATCAGAATATTATTTAATGTAACGTAATGTATAAGCTTCTTTTCTGATACGTTTGTGAATTTCCAAAATTAATTACCAAAACCAACCTAATTTGAAATGACTTTGAAATACACCAATATTGAAATGAACCATTCTGGATGTGTATTTTTTTAAATTAACCAATAACAACAGTAATTCAACCTTGTTTCAGGTCTTGAGAAGTCACTATCGATTCATACATTTCTGGAAACTATCAATAAATAGTTCGTCTTAATTTTGCCGCTCCGTTAATAGCTTGACAAGTCCTCTCGTATAGAAGCTGAAGAATGAATTATTTGCTGATTAAGTATTCTTTTCTCACACAACAATTGTATTGGATAGTTGGAGAGGTGTAATCCAATCACCCTTTAGTAGTAATCAAAAATAATAAATACTATCACTTTGAAGAAGGCTTTTATTGGGACCGTGCAACTTATCCACACAAATTTTGAACGAAGAAATAAAATTCATTTCCATCATTGTCAGTACCTACCTATTACCTTTGATAGGAGAAAAATCTAATCTGCAAAATGTACATATCTTACCTGAATTCCTCTCTTATAGATTGTGCTAATTCTAGCTAATTGCTAAGAGGAAACACAACGCTTTATTTATCTTAGACGCAGGCACTACTACCAATCTGACTCATCTTCTTTACATAATTGATTCATCAATGTATAAAACGAAAACGCCGTTCTAGCAGCCTACAAATAAAATTCGATGAAAACGGGCGTTTTCCAAATATTAAACTTGGTACAATTACATGAAGAACTACTTTCAAGTTCATATTCGTTATTCCAGTAATAGTTAGGCATCCCAGTTTTTGGGAGCGTACTATCATCATGAATATCATTTTTTTAAACTTTTGTATTAGCCATGAACCAATTAGTGCTGTAAATCGTATAGACGATGGATTTTTAGCAAAATCCACGTCAATTTCGAGCTACTCCAAAGCCCAAATGATAAGCGACAACGAAGCTGCTGTCTATTTTGCTTCAATTCCTGAGTCAGTTGGACTTTGTAAGAGAATAATCCGTGGTCCTTACGAAGAATTCTTCTCAAGCTAATGCGGTTAATATTCCTGCGTTGAGATATGAAACTGGCGGCCATTTTGCTTCAATTTCTGAGTCAATTGGAATTTGTACGAAGAATTCTTCTCAGGTTACTGCGGTTAATATTGCGATGTTGAGATCTGTGGTCAGATGAAGTTCTAGAGTTTAGGCGCATATTTTGCACAACAACAGCAATACTCGCGGTTACACAAGGTTAAATTGTGCATGTCGATCTCAGCAACTTTGGTCACAGATTTACCACCCGGTTGGTGCGCATTATTTCGGCCGATGTTTCTTTTAAAAATTTGCAATGTTTCGGTAATGCTGCACTCACTTTGGAAATAAATTTGTAATACATAGTCCAGTGCAATTTAACGTTAAAAATGAAAAACGACGGAATCCAATTACAATCAATGGATCTGCATGATTCCTTTTTTCGAGTTTCTCATAACATACATTATAAAGTTTGCCCATTCAAAATTGCCGTTATTTTGCCAATCCATTTATTTAAACAAAAATATGAAACTTTTTAGAAATTCCTTTTAAAAGTATAATTATCAGAAGTTTCATTATAACATTTATTTTAAGAAAATAATCAATATAATTGTTTTCGAGCTCGTTTATTAAAAAATCCTGAAAAATAAAGCTTTCTTTCTTTAATACAAAAAATTAATTTGTGGACGACAGAAGCTCCAAAATCCGAAATAAATAGAAGAAAATTATACAATACAAATACGTCAATTGTTTATGGAAAAAAAATGATTAACAACTTATTCTGAAAAATAATTATTTAAAATCTTAATGATTTTATTAAAAAGAATATGTTAGCTAATCTTCTTCGAGTATTTCGACATCATTCGTTCATATTATTGGCGCATTTAAGCAGCTAGTCCCTTTTGTAGTATAACAAATGTTACCAGAGTTAAATATTTTATAAAAGCATGATTTAATGTATAAAAAGAATTTTGCTAGCATTTTTTACACATTTCGACAACAAATATACATTACAAGAATTCACATAAATTTACTGGAAATAATCAAGGATACATCGACGTACGGTACGGGTTCCTATAACAGCAATACATTTGGATGAACTGAAGTCAAGGTGAATTAAAGTTTTGTTTGGGGGACAACGGGGAAAGACAGCAGTGTCGTCTTGGTTTCGAGAAGAAATAAAGTTTTGTTTGGTGAACGACGAATAAATTGACAATTTCGAAAAGTCAATAAGCCTAAAATATATTTCCAAAAGAAAAGGTTTTAAGTAGAAGTATTAGTAAGAAAAAGAAGTATTACCATACAAAAGAAGAAAGAATTGATAAAAGGGAGGAATCCATAAGCTGCGTCGAGAAAAGAAGTGAAGAAAGGAAATACAGGGAGAACCGTCAACGGAAAATTCACACACACACTAAAATAGGTAATTTTTTTGATTTTATGTTCAATATTTCGAAAAAGTTATAATTATAAATTGTTATAATTTATGTTTTTATATTTTATTGATGTTTGTACATGTGAGAGGGATTCGATATGAATTCTCTCACAATGCACGTATTACGCATTTTTTACAGTTATTTTTCTACAGAAGTGGACAACTTGCGTTGCCACAGCCTCCTGCAGTAACTGCAGTCGCGCTCTTCGGCTACCCGCCGTGGGAGAAATGCAAATTACAAAATTTTGATCTTCTCTTGCCATCCGTAGACGTACGTTTCGCGGTTATACCGCTCGTCAGTACGGCTTTTATGTATAAAGTTTGTATACGAAATTACAGCTCTTGCAAAGCCGTACTGACGAGCGGTATAACCGCGAAACGTACGTCTACGGATGGCAAGAGAAGATCAAAATTTTGTAATTTTATATTTTATCTACGAGCTAGACCGGTGCAATTTACTTTAAAAAACAAATTAACTAAATTCTCAGTACACTTTACATTGTAAACATGCTATAGAGCAATCTAAGCATCCACAAGCAGAGCCACATCCAGTTTTACATGAACAAAACATAATTTTTAATAAATGTTCAGTAACTGGTACTAATGGATTATTTTTCCTTTTCCATCCCCAGTCTTCTGGCAACTATATAATGTCCTATCCACAATTGTGCTTGTAAAGACACTCTCTTTATATGCTCTAAGATAGCGTCGAGTGTGGGCATCAACGAAGCTATTTTTACAGAAAGCTTTGATAAACGATTGGTATCGATACTTATTGATATTTTCTTCATTTCTAGCAGCACAATATAATATTAAAATACATAAAATGCCCGGTCGTAAAATATCAGTGATATTAACATTTTCATCCGCAAAGATAATAGCAGCATCTTATAAATCTCTACGATTTTTGAATAATTTGTTTTTACTCATTTGTTAAAACACTGAAGTTCTATCATATCCAATGAGTGCCTTTAAAAACAAAATATGCTTCTTACACATTGGTAATGTTTGAAGACTTTTATTAGAATAAATTTTTGTAGATATCGCCCGTTTTGCTGGTTTGAGAAAATATATTTTTGTATGAGGGGGTGTTAAAGCTGTTCATAAAACTAACACATCAATATCTTCAGCAGCAACAACAACATTTTCTGATTCAATATTAATTGCAGTTTGTATGATTAATGTATCTGCATCGCCTTCTCCTTGACACGAGAAAATATTGTTCAGTTTGTTTCTTTCTTAAGATTTCTATACCCACATATGTACCTACTTTTCAAGGACGTTTGCTGTCCCTTTGTATACTTTATATTGATGTTTGTACATGTGAGAGGGATTCGATATGAATTCTCTCACAATGCACGTATTACGCATTTTTTACAGTTATTTTTTCTACAGAAGTGGACAACTTGCGTTGCCACAGCCTCCTGCAGTAACTGCAGTCGCGCTCTTCGGCTACCCGCCGTGGGAGAATTGCAAATTACAAAATTTTGATCTTCTCTTGCCATCCGTAGACGTACGTTTCGCGGTTATACCGCTCGTCAGTACGGCTTTGCAAGAGTTGTAATTTCGTATACAAATTTTATGTATATATGGTCTGAACATTGATGTTTGTACATGTGAGAGGGATTCGATATGAATTCTCTCACAAGATTTAGTATAGTACTTTTAGTGTACTAGAAGTAACGTCATTTTCATGATAGTATTCTTAAAACAATAAAAGTCATTAGCGGATACTTTCAAAGGATAAACTTTTTACTCTTTAGTATAAGAAATTAAAAAAATAAACCGGAAGAATTCAAATCCATTCACTGTAATTGGGTTCCGAGGTATAAACCTAATTGCACTGGACTAATACGCTTTTTAAGCGTAAATCTATTCACTTCGTACGGCGGAGACTTGATAGTGCGTTTTTCTGAATTTTTAAAACGTGAGTGAGCCATTTGTATCAAATTTACATGTAATTTAAAAATAAATCAGTAGATGACCCACTCTTTACTAAGAGACAACAACATGGCTTTGACGCTTCGATCACGTAAACTAATTAAAAGTTCAGGCGAGGAGTGAAGTCCGTAAGTTCTTTAGTAACTAAATCAAAGATTTAAATGGAATATCTATAAAAAATAATATTACGAAGCAATTTTCAATTAGAAAAAAATGCACACACCCCAAAATATTTCATATAAATGATTCCACACGATTATCATACAATATCTCGACACTATTATTAGTCATAAAGTGACTTTCCTCTAGTATGAATTATTTAGCAAATTATCATAGTTTCTATCATACGATGACCTAAAAGGTTAATAATGCAACATAGGTGAAAAATGAAACAAAAAGAATCAGTTTGCGGTTACACACAAAATATTTCCGACTGGTAATTTTCGCATTGTATGTACTTACTCCTATTTAAAATACGTTACGTCTTCGTTCACGAAAGAACTGGTATAGTACGTACTACGTAGACGTTGGTGATGTGTATAGAGAACGTGCGAATAATGCATATTCCTGTACGGGACGGGACGACTTTTCCAGGGGGAACGAGATTGTGCAATTGTTTCGGAAGAACTCGTCTTACCGGTATCGGGTATGTTGCTTCTTCTTTTTCTGACGTTTTTTCTTGTATTTCGGTATTCCTTCGAGATCTTTTCGGCTTCATTAAATTCGTTAGCATTTTATAATATGGAAATCGAGGTGGACGATTTGAATACGGTCTATTGAAAAGCGTTTCGTACGTATGTGAATTTGTGCGTATACGCATTTGGGGATGAATTTATTATTTCACGTTTTGAAAGAAAGTTGATAGTAATAACGGCTGTGCGTTAATCGCAAACAATAGTAAGAAAATTTTGTTATTTATTAATTTATAACTTGACACAAATATCACATCGGTAAACTCCTCACCACACAATTGTTTATAATAAAATCGGTGACACGTGTTTCGCTAGCCCGAGACAAGCATCTTCAACAACCGTATAAACCGAAGTGAAGATTATAAACGATTGTGTGGTGAGGAGTTTACCGATGTGATATTTGTGTGAGTAAATTCTACCACAGTCCTTGCAATCACCTTTATTAATTTACAATTTACAATTTAGATTAGAAGTAAAACTAAGAAAATGTTACGGTTTTTGTAATTTTAGGGAGCAAAGTCCATTATGATCATATTCCTTTCGCTCTTACAATTAGTGGAGCATAGGGCGCATTTTGAGCTTTTTAGTATTTCTAGTTTCGTTCATTCTATCTTTTACTGAGCATTTCTGCCGTCGTTTTCCATGTTTTCCTATCTTTCACTAGCATTTTTTAGTAGATTGGATTTATGTTTCTGTTCCACATTTCTTTTCCAATTGTTCTTTGATCTGCCTCTCCTGCTTTTACCCGCTAAGATATCATCCAGAGCTTCTCTCCGTTAGATTGGTAGTTAACTTCGTTAAAATGTGCTCTATCCATCTCCATTTTCTCCTTTTAATTATCAGTTCGACAGATTCTTGCTCTGTAATTTCCTATTTGATCTCGTTTCAATTTCTTTCCGGCCATTACATTTCTAGAATTTCCCTTCCTCCTTGTTCATAAATTTCTGTAGTTCTTTCATGGAATTTTTATCTAGTGTCCACGATTCCGCACCATATAATAATACACTTTTAACGTTAGGATTGAAAATTTGTAGTTTTCTATGTTTGGTTATTAGTTAGCATAAAGACGCAGAAAAGGGGAAATTAAAGTCAATACAGGAGCAAGGCACGGTGACTCTCTATTACTAACACTTTTCAATCTTGCACTGAAATACGTATTGAGAAGAATTGACAAGGGAACCCACAGAACACTTAGATACGCAGATGGCAGCGGTAATAAGGAAAAACAAGAAAAATAATGATCAAAATGTTCACAAAAATTATGCTGGAAGTAGAAAGCAGCAACTTCACTTCACAATCTACTTTGCAGTCGAAGTTGAAGCCGAAAATCATAGAAAAGTTTGATAGCTTGAGTTGATGTATTGAGTGTAGTAGAGTGTTCCACGAAGACAGTGGCGGGGAAAAATAGAGGGGATTCGGTAGTATTCTGATCATCATAAACTGAATATTCTTGGCTAGAAGAGCAGGGTTACAAAGAATTACCACCACAGTAAACCGTCGAAACGTCGAAAATTCGAACCAAATGGCTTCGGTTACCGAATTTTGAACGACGAAGAAATTCTGAATGTTGCCACAAATGGTGAAGCACTTGTAGACGAAGGTGAGAACTTAGCTGAAAAGCAGGATGAAGAAAGAAAAACTTAGTTCTACTCACCCTGCAAAGTTCTATGTTATAGCTTGCCTGTCTACAACAATTCGGAAAACCAAAGAAGCAAAGTTCAAAATTTAAAAAATTCTCCTTCTTTTCCTTGGTCTGTTGGCTGGTCCCTTTCTCTCTGGTTTATTATCTCTTAATATCTCTACTAATCGGCCTTGCGTCATCCTATTTTTAAATTCGTTCTATTCAAGCCTTCTTCGCAATATCCAGCTGCCTGTGTCTTCCATATTGTTTCGACGTCGTATGGCTTTTGGGGTGAGCTATCTTTCTCAAAGTATCCATCTCCGTTGTCTCAAGAATTTGTCTGGTTCTGACCATGTCGTTTCAAGCTCATTTCAATACAATTTCAAGGTCACTTCATGGTCTTTTTTCTTTCTTAAAGATTGTGGGGAAGCAAAATACTCTCCTTTTATTCCTAACACGATGCGAAGCAGAAAATCCGACTAACAATGGACAGACGCACTCCAATCCATTATAATTTTTGTCATGGTTCGTACCATTGTGACCCCTTGATCGGCCTTTTTTGAAATTATTTCGTAAATACACTTCTCACTTTGCTTTTTTGGAAAATAGGGCATCTTGAACTAGTTCTCCTTCTTTCCCCTCCTCTTAAGTCATCCAGTCCATGAGATCCTCAATAACAGTAACTTTAATAAACCTTATCGTCTTGCACCGTGGTATATTTCTTAATTCTTTTTATATGGAGGAAATTACTCCTTATCCTTGCTCTATTCTCGATTTTCACGTTTTTATACACATTTCCTTTCGCAGATGGGATCCTCGTCTTGAAATGACCTTGAAATGACATACGCGTCAAAGACTTGAAACGACACAGTATGCCGTTAACGCGTATGTAATTTCAAGGTCATTTCAAGAGAATTTCAAGGTCACTTCATTGTCCTTTTCCTTTGTTACAGATAGGGGTTTCTATATCCTTGGCTACAATAATAATAATAATAATAATCGGAATGAATAATGTTTCATATTAGGAAGAGCGTGCAACGAAGGGTTAAGTACGTTGTGGGGAAGCAAAATACTCTCCTTTTATTCCTAAAACGATGCGAAGCAGAAAATTTGACCAGCAATGGAAATACGCACTCAAATCCACTATAATTTTTGTCATGGTTCGTACCATTGTGACCCCTTGATTTGCCTTTTTGAAATTATTTTGTAAATACAACGTTTTTCACTTTTCTTTTTTGGAAGATAGGGAATCTTGAACTAGGTCTCCTTTTTTTTTCCATCTTCTTTAGTCATCCAGTCTTGCTCTATTCTATGCTTTATTTGGCAGATGGGATCCTCCCATGTCCTAATGATAAGCGGTATTATTCTTTCCAAATTTAGTGCTTGTTTATTCATAGTAATTGTCCTATTCAGGGGAAACAGGATCACCCCAGTTTTAACGTTGTCTCTTATTTTCTTAGATGCTGTATCGTGAACTGGTTTTCTCATTTGCACTCTGATCATTTGGTGAGGATTCTCCCATCTAAATTCAGTTTCTTTCTAGGACGAACTTGAAGAGAAACTCTGAAGATCTAACCTAGGAAATCTGAAGGCAATTAACTTGTTTTTTGATTAAAAGTAACGTGCGACTTCCAAATGTTCCAGTAAACTTAATTGATCTTCATTTATTTCTAGCATTTAGACATAGATGGTAGTTCAAGCTGAAACCAAAAACAAAATGGGGCGCTGTGATTGGTGGAGAAGAATCGAAAGCTGGTTTCTCGTTGGTGCTGACTGATACGTGTTTTCTTCCAGAACAAACTTTGGAAATTCTTGTGCTCCATTATAATCCTATTGCGCTGAAAATTACTTATTTTCTCGTCTAACTTCATCATCCGGACTTCGCTTCTATGCACGAGAGGCATCTACATCAAACATGCTTTTATCGCTTTCAATACACGCTTTGTTCCCATCAGTTCGATATTTGGAATAATGTACCAGTTTCTATTCAAATATTTTCGACAACTCGATAAAGTGTTAATGAACGAACCTTAAGCTATTACCCATTACCTACTGGCAAACACGCATTCTAATTAAACAAACAAGTACTTCAGGGTTCAATCTCAAGGCGTACAGAAATACCTTTCCTACCGAAAACACACTCTTGGCAAACAGGACCATTATTATTATGCGAGGTGCGGCTCGACGAAACGACAAGCATTTGGCAACAACGTTTCGTGCAATTTACGCGTCCCGAATTTAAAAACGAGCCGCCGGCTAGGCTGTTGACCAACGATCAAGTAATCGCAATATGCACATATATACTAGTACTTGGTAGTACATATGTACATAAGCACGTAGATAGAGAGGAGAGATCCTAGTAAATAATAGACTATAATCATAAAAGGCCGTTGCTCCTTCTCCCTTTCTCTCTCGATCTCTCAACTATACGTATCTACGACGTTCGTGTAATAATTAAGTGATTGTTATTTATGCCACCTGCGTTTTTTTGGGCAACGCTATCATTATACTTGAATTCTGATTCGGATTTGAATTTCGTTTTTGCCGGTGATGCAAGCAAGGCCGGTGCGCGGATGGTCGTATGGAGAATTGTACAGCTGCCGCCCCATTACACACACTTAACGTTTACGTATGTTATACGTTAAGTACATGCACCGGACAGAAAGGACGCCTCTTTTCAATATTCGATGCTCGATCGGAGAAAGCGTCTAACCTCTCCTGTAATAAGGGCGATTTTTCGCTTCCGCCTCTTCCATTTCACAGTTGATAATTATTGAGAGAGTATGGTAATGATAGCCGTGGACGTATGGGGTATCAAACGTTAATCGGCGGTAAAATAGAGCCACTATTAATACTGCGACGATCGAGAAGAAGGACGCGTAATTGATATCTCTAGATACATTGTTAATTACTTTTAAGCTTTATTTGCTGCTCTTTTTTAGAGAACGTACACGTGGATTGGAAGCTATCACCAGGATCATCAAAATTGTCCATAATTTGGCGTTTTAAGATTTTCAACTCTTTCTGAAAAGTGGAAGTTTGTAAATGTCTTTAGGAACTTGCTTGTAATTCAAGCTATCTTCGAACAGTTCTGTTTTTCTTGACGGATGTAGTTCCATCTGTATCCTGTTGATGATGTTTCAAGCTCCGAGAGGAAAATTCCCAAGAGATCCTCTAAGGAAAAGAGAAGCTAAACAGAGTCTGCTTAGCAAAAACAGTAAACCCTATAAGTGCCAAACCAAAGAATTTGTAAGGACGAATTTATTAGCAAAAATCTAAACCTTTTTGTATGAAAAACCTAGGCTTGAGATAAATATCTCACATTTTTGGAGATTGCTTTCACAGGGGAAATAAGCTTCTAAGGTAAAATGCGAAATTCATGGTCATGACGGAACAAATTCCTTATCTTCAATGAGTATTTCTTTATCACACAAGGTATAAGCATTTCTTTAATCAATTTTTAAGATATTCCTTACAGAATGTTATTAACGTTTAAAATGTAATGTATATTTCAAACTCTAGAGACCTTCTAAGAGAAAGGGAAGGTAAAGCGAGTTGAAAAAGGATTACATTTTGTACGCGATAAATCTAAGTTAAGATTGATATCTAAAAATTTTGAAGATAATCCTTCTACATTTAACTTTAGATACTTCCTAACGGAAGGAAAATATCAGCACGAAATGTTTAACAAAAACCTGTACTTGGTATGGAAGAAACCCTTTATTGAAGATAGATATCTCAATTTTTTTAAGAAAATCACTTTAAATTGAACTTTAGAAACATTTCAAGGGGAGAAAGCAGGGACGATATTTTTTAAGTTTCGTATTTCCCCTCCCGCCTCCCGAATTCTGACAATTATGCAAAGAAAAAGAAAACGTGACCTCGTGGTGCGATCTTGCCAATTTAGTAATAATAATAGTAATACTAATTTTATTAAATGTAATATACATCAAATTAAGAAAGCCATATAAATGTGTATAAATATAAATTATAACCCAAATTGGTGTCAAAGACATGTATCAGAGCCCAATTTTTTATAAAATATTTTGATATTCTTCGATACATAACAAAAATCCTTACAAGGGATATACCTTTTTCTATATCTCTTTCAAATTTCAGGTCGTTACTTTCTTTACTGGTGATGGTTTGAATATTAGACAGATTCTAGTTTTGATTCGGACCGAATAGTTACCAGGACAAAAAATTCAGAAAAACGTCAAATTATCCACGATTTCTTCTATTTTTCTTCGAAATTTATGGTTGTTTTGAAACTTAAGCAATATGTGTAGTTTTGAAATAAGCAGTTCAGATTATCCCTCCAGGACTAAGGTGATTCCACTTTCGATTCTAGCCGATTCATTTCCAAAATGCAAAAATCACGAGGGGTATTAAAGTTTCTCGCATTACCTCTGCATATTTTCCAAATTTGATATAGCGAACGTCACAATGGAGCAAACTGTGCGTTTTTGAAGTTAGTTCTGGTGACGATTCGAAAGTTTTCGGGATTTACTTTCCGACTTTGGTAAAATTGTTTCCAAGATGGAAAAACTCCGAAAAACCTATAAAACGATGTAATATTTTTATACCCATTGCGAGTTTGAATTCCTCGTTTTCAAGATTGGGAAATTTCTACTTTTCTTTTTTTCTTCTTTCGAGATGTCCTTGATGAAGTTTCGAGGGGGTTAGGTTTAAAGGGATTCGAGTCCTGATTTTCGCTAAAGTTATTTATAAGAAGTCAGAACTAAGCTGGACGGAAAGAACAAAAATGAGCTGGATTTGAAGTAGAACAGGGCTTCTAGGAAGGGAACCCATTAGACGCAGTGATATTTAATTTGGCACTGGCAGTAGTAATAGGAAGAATTAAAGTGAAAACAGACGGAGCGATACTTAAGCCCGGTCTTGGCAAAAGAGATGAAATATTTAAAAGGATAATAAAAAGGAATAGCGAACGACGTAAGAAAATTTGAGTTAAGAATAAATCAAAAATTTTTTGTAGATATGACACTGATGGTGACACAGATCCAGAACTAACAGTATAAACACAAGAGCGACTAGGTAAAACATTTAAGAAGGTAAAAAAGTTACTACATTTTTAGGGTATTTAAGAAAACGCTAAGGACACGAAATAAAGACACGATTAGCAAAATGAAGTAGAAAGTATGGAATTTTGATATCGCTCATGACATTCAAGCTTATTACAAGAGAAAGTAAAGATAGGATTCACAGAAAAGTAATAGCAATCACACATTTAGAACTAACAATCTTACCACGAGGGCGCCTTTTAACTTGTTACAAGAAATAGGGAAGAGACAAAATTTTTGCAATAAATTGTTTCATTACTTTTCAAAATATTCGCCTAATTTAAATACGTTTGCATGCGTTCAAGCCAAGTCTCGAAACATTTTTGCCACTCTGAAGTTGGTATCTCAAAAACATGGTTTTTAAAGACTTCGACAGCATCTTGAACTACTGAAAATCGCTGCCAATTTTAGTCGACCTACACGCAATACATCAACGGACGCACAACCAGGACGAGATTCCAAAACTAAAAACTATGCATTGTGGTTGAGTAAGGTCTTTCCTAAAAATATAGAAAATTATCCAAGGGAAACCTTCACGTGACATTTCCATTATTTTATAAAATTGCTTTTTTAAACGTTCACTGTAAACAAACTATTAGGTCAACTTCTAAGCTGCCACTGTTTTTACAATAACGAATGATAATTTGGCGAAAATAGTAATAACACATTTCAATAACGTTACTAGGTGGGCGTTTGTAAAGATATAAAAGGCGCCCCTCGTATAGGTCAAGATAATACTTGTTCGCTTTTTCTATCAGGGTTCGCATTGTAAGAAGACGATCAGTTGTATTGTAGCTTTGCGCTATAATAATAATAATAGTAATAATAATAATAATAATATTTGTAACAATAAATAATAAGCTACTGATATACAAACAAATCCTAAGACCAGTGTGGCAATATGGAGCACAACTGTGGCAGTGTTTCAAACTTAGTAACACTGTGAACATTGTCCAAAGTGTTCAGAAAAGAGTACTATTTGTAAGGGGCGTTCTTATGTTGAAAATTATGACTTGTATTGAGATATAAATGTAGAATCTGTAATCAGAAACCAGACATCATTAAAAAGAATAGCACAGAATTACGGATGTAGGTTTCATAACCATCCAATACAGAGGAAATTTAGCTACTCAACTACAGGGAAGCTACACTGCGACCAAGGGAATGGAGCACAGGACCAAACCATGGCAACTGAGTTAGTGGTCGTTTGTAAAAACATAAACGGCGCCCCTCGGATCACACTCGGGATTAGTGAGAAAACGTCACTTGCTCCTTGGGGGAGGTAGGAGCCCTAGAAGAAGAAATACGAGGCACAGTAATATAAGCAAGTGAGATGTAGGTATTAAATAAAGGGGAAAAAGAAAGAATAAAATGCTTAGAGATGCAAATGCGAAAGGCCATCCATCTTTGGTAGGGTTAATATGGGAAATGAGTGGAGGAAAAGGATAAACCAAGAGCTTAAAAGCATGTGTAGCAAAACCGAACCAACAGCATATTTAACACCACAGAATTAAAGTCTCTATATTAGAAACCATTCCAGGCCTTTCATTTATTATTTTCTTCCCGGAACCTTTGCGTTATCCCTTCTTCACCGTATACTTAAGGAGTTCATAAATCATTTCTGAGCAGCGATGGATACGTTTGTCATGTCGGTACGCGATACGACCGAAATGCCAAAAATCTATTTTTGAAAGGCATATAATTAGACCACCGTGTACGCGGTACCCTATACTTTCCGGTATTTACTTATTTATCGTCAATCCGTCAGGTACAGGGAGAAAGAGAGAATAACAAGCAGAATATACCTCCAATGAACGTCGCGCGTAAAATTCGATATTAAGTACTATTCTCCATGCGGCCCGTTCACATACATACATACAGCGTTGTTACATGAAATATTTATAAAATTCAGTATCCGTCCGTTGTGTGCCGATCAAGTTGGCAGCGGCGTGCGTGGACGCCGAACACGAATGTGGGTCACAATGGTAATAAATGATAAACAGCGAAATTGACACGTGTTGTGCGAGTTTTGAAACGCGCCAAAGGACAGCGACGTTGCGAACATTCGGCATAAAGAACTAGCGCGGTTCTCTCTCTTCCTCTCCCGCTCCGTCTTTTCCATCCTTTTCTAGTTCTCCCTGCTCGTACATACGTTAACATTAATGGCATATAACGCGGTTATAAAATCGGGGTCAACTCTCATTTAATTTCCATATTTCGAGACATAACTCCTTAATCGCGAGTTCGTTTCGAGAACGGTTTTCGGTCCTCATCATCTTATTTATTTGGCTCTCCTTTTTGAATAAAAATGCGATAAAAACGCGCGCGCAGATGTTATCTATTTGCTCCTTAGTTCGAGATTATTTTCGTGGCGTTGCGCAACGGTCGACGGAAAAGTTTCTCCAAATTGGTGTGTAATACACTTGTTTAGAGAGATTAGAATTTTACACGATCGATTTTTATCGCGAACGTGTGATGATGTCAATGACCGATTTCTGACAGTCTAAAAAATTAAGCGGTTTGTTTCTCATAGATTCATAAAAGTCCTTGCCGCTAAATAGTCAGCGCCAAAATACTTACTAATCTTGCGTTCCAAGAACACTGCGCCTCTATTTCTTTAGGATCTGGCTATTAAACAAAATCTGCCAAGATAAATTCTAAAACTTTTCGCTCATTTCATCCAAAGAGATTTAATTTCTGGTTATTCTAGTAGCTTTTTGCTATCATTTCCTATTATATTGCAAAAATGTCAAAAATCCATTATTAGCAGGTATTTAGAATCGGGGATACCGAGAAAACCGTTCTGATAGGAATAAGAAATCAAAGAACCCAAAAACGATATAGTCTTCATTCTTTTTGAATTCTCATTCGAAGCTGTTCACGAAAAAATTCATGTTTTGTAAATAAGAGTAATCGTTAGGCTTGAGAGCTTCCTTGAAAATCGAAGAATTTTTTCCGCGCTTGTTCTTCGCAAGACCCCATATTTACATTAAGACAAGTGAGCGAGAAGATAATCAATAAAAACCAGGAGATACATATGTGTATGCTTCATTGACTTGGGGAAAGCATTTGACAGAGTTCGAAGAGAAGACATCTGAAAAGTATTGATGAATACAGGCCTAAGAACAAACAATGAAAAGTCGAAAGAATTTGATGACGGTGTGAAAGCAGCAAAAAAAAAACATGAGAAAAATTAACACTGGGATATTGGCAAATGAGAGAAACTCAACTGACAGAACTTATATGGTTCTGTTGGTAGATACCAAGGAAGGTCATAACCTTAAAATATTAGAAGAAGAATGATTGAAGATTAATATGAAGATTAATATCGGAGAACCAAAAACTAAATAATTTCCAACACAAGGAAAACCCACGATTGATAAGATTGAACGGGAGATAAATCAAACAAGTAGAGCACTTTAAATACTTAGGAGCAGTTATAGAGGAAGACGGTAATTGGACAGTGAAATAAATGAAAGAATGAGAAGAGTAGGAGGCATCCTCAACACAATGAAATCAAAATCTTTAGGAAAAGAGAGATACCAAAATAGGTAAAAATTGAAGTTATCAGAAAAATTATACGCCCAACAATTATATATAGCAGCGAAACATGGACACTATCAGAGAGGCAAAAATCTAGAATAAACGCCATGAAGATGAGGTTCCTGAGAAAGATTGAAAATAAGAAAAGAAGGGACAGAATAAGAAACGAAATAATTAAACAAAACCTAATAATAGATTCAATAAACGAAAAAATCATCATCACGTGTGTAGAATGATGGGCAAGAAAACGAGTATTCGAAACGAGAGTGTGCGGAAAAAATACAAGGGGAAGACCAAGAGGAATACCATGGGAAAGAAATTGACAGAAAACAGGAAGAAATAGTGGCAGAGATGTAAGACTCAATCCTTCCAGCCTTACACCCAATGGTAGAAAGGTTCAGGACTAAGTAAGTAAGTTGTTCTTGGATGGCTTCGTTGAGTTGTGGTCCAGAAAGAGAAGATGCTGAAATATCGAATGAAAGGAGATTAGATATACGTTGCATCATCAAGTCAATTCGTAAAGAGTGCAACCGCTCCTCTAGGGGCATGTCAGAAATGACATAATTTTCCAAAAAGACTATACAAAATCAAGTTTCCTTTAATTCATAGTTCTAGCGTTTTTTAGAAAGCGGTTCAGTTTCTGTCCTATTGCTCTCTGATGGCTCCGTTGCAATCGTCTTCAATTTTTAATGGATTTAAGGATGGCTCAATTTTCGGCATTTTGCCAGAAACTGAGTCAAATTCAATAATTAACGCGTTGGTTCAGTTGGGAAGACGTTCTAGTTATGCTGTTGTTGTTGCGATAAGTTAACTTGATGATGACTACGATAATTTTTAAGATTTTCCTTACTAGGAATAAGTTAATTTTTAGATTAGCTTCAACTAAACCGAGATGTCGCAAAGAACAAGTCCCAAAAATAAAGCCACCCACAAGCCAATCCGGCGAAAATGTAACCATCGCTTAAAAGCACGTAAAAGATTTTGTGATTTTCCAAAAGATTCTGAAGGGGGCATTAGCATGTTTGAGTCTTTTGAAAAGCGCTTTATTTCTTGTCCTGTAGTTTCTTGGACAGTTTCGTTACATTGTGATTCGGCTGTTATTGGCTTGACTTAAGGGTAGCTTAATTTTCGCCAAGTATTTTGAAGAAGATCGAACGACATTTAATCGTTTAACACGTCGGTGCAATTGTTATGCCCCGATTTCTGCTAGAAATGGCTTGACGAGAGTTAGTTTGTTTTACTATTACTGTTCGTTAATTCGTACATTTTCCGCTCGTACAAAATCTACATCCTCGAATATATTTCAAGATGGCCAAGTTCCCTTCATTAAAGGGGCATATGCTTTCGTTTATGACGCAGATGTTTCGTGCGCGCAAGTATGCCAGTTCGCTGCGCGCGATGGACAGGTTGTTTAGGTAAAAAAGCGTCGATTCTTCCGCTTCACGAAAGGTGAAGGCCCCCGAACCAGTCGATTCCCTAAACGCGTTGCTTCTCTTCCTCTCCTCCGAGCATTGTTCTCCGAAGCGGCGAAAGAGAGATCTTCACGTCTATTGGAGGACGCAAATTCTTTATTAATCGGCGGTGACCTAATTTTTCGTCCCCTTTCTTTCGTTATTTTCTCTCCGCGACTAATAGACGTCTAGCGGCGAACGAGCGAACAGGCGGATTGAAAGGGAGAGAAGAGGGAAAAAATTCACCCACGATCGAAGGAAAGACGGTTCGCATCCCCGGCATCCCTCGCTGCCTGCTGTGTGAAAGGAAACGAGAGAAAGGGTTGCTAATGTACCTTGACACCAGATTATGCATTAACCCTTTCTGCTAGGGGATGAGATTTTCGGTCGATTGCGTCGATTTCGACGGGTGGGATGGATGCCGATGTTGTTGTTATTGTATTATTGGTGTTGGTGACCTTGAATGACGGGCCTGGTAAGGGTAGGGACCAAAATGCCATAATTATATTGCGGTAGCTTATGTGTAATTTAAAGATACTTACTCCGAATAGGATTGGAGATTGATGAGCCATTTGCTATTACTGTTCAGGATTTTTCTAGCAGGAGAACCATGGCACTTTTCCTCCATGGTTTACTGGTAAAATTATACATTTACTTAAACTCAAAGGATTCTGGTACCGTAAATGGAAGTCTACTGGACGACCTTAAGTTTGGTAGGCTTAGATCTTTAACCAAAAATTGTAATTGATGAGAGTTATAAAAATCATTTGCAATTAGCTGAACAAAGTTTAAAGCATAATCCACGTTTCCTTTGGCAATATGTATATCTTAGAGAACGCACTACTAGATTATCTTTAGTTATGAATAACGGCAGCAAAATTTTTGATAACTTTGGTGAAATGTGAAATGTGTGTTTTGCATAATAAATAGATATATACATATATAAAGGGCTTCATCCAGACCATTGAGGCTTATCGCCTAGGAAGTGGTTTTGTTTCTTTTTCCACTTCTATCGATTTTTCACCTTCTTCTCCTAGTTTGCTATATTCTTTTCTCTGATATCTACCATAATTGCTTCCCTCCACTTTTTCCTTGGCCTTCCTCTCCTTTTCTTGCCCTTCGGTCTTCTCCACGCTATTCCTTCGATTACTCTGGTTTCATCCTTTCTCTCTAAATGTCCCAGCCATTGTAGTCTTCTGAACTTCACCATTTCATCTATCGCAGGTTCGTTGAAGAGGTCGTATATTTCTTCTTTAGATCTTCTTTCTCATCCTTCATCTATTCATATCCGTATTGTTTCTTGATCTCTTCTTGTCATCGGTTTACTCCCATATAAGAGGGTAGACCATATCACCGTCTTGTAGATTGTTATTTTTGTCCCCCCTAAAAGCTCTTTAGATCGGATTATTTTCCGTAACTCCGCTGAACATTTATTACTCTATGTTAGTCTGAAGGCTACATCTGCTCCTTCTTCGCATTTATTACTTATCCATGTGGCTAGGTGTACAAAGTTGACTGTCTCTTTGAGTGTTATCTTTTCTTTATTATAGTTTTGGATTACCAAAGTTTTGTTCTGTTTATCATAATGCTTATTTTTTAATTGCATATATATTCTGCTTTCGCTTTGTTGATTTGCAGTCCAAGTTTCGATGCTTCCTCTATCAGTTGTGTTGCTCCACTAAGTTCCGTTTGGCTGTTTGCTATCATGACCAAATCATCTGCTTATGCCAGATATTTATGGCTCTTGGTGTGTAATGTCCCTTGCCTGTTGGTTTTGCTATATTTTATCGCTGCCTCTAGTACTAGGTTAAATACCAATGTGGATGATGAGTCGCATTGTCTCAGCCACCTACTGGTTTCGTGACCCTCTATTCTGACCGTGTTTAACGTTTTCCTAAGGTTATCTATACTAGTTTCATTAGTTTTCTAGGTATGCCCAATATTTCCAATCCTTTAAAAATTTCCGTCCTGTCTATTGAATCATACGCTGCCTTGAAATCGATAAGGACGATATATGTTGCCATTTCATACTCGTACCTTTGGTTTAAGCAGAAAAATCAAGTCTAGCGTAGATCTGCCTTGTCGAAACCCGCCCTATTACACTCCCTGCTACATTCCTAGATTTCTCCCTTTTTGTGTAATGGTATAATTACAGCTTTTCTTCAATTTTCTGGAATTCTCCCTTGTTCCCATATATTTCTTATTAACTTTAATAATTCTCTTTTTAGCGTCTTTCCTCCATATTTTATGTTTTCTCCATTATTTGATTTTTGCCTAATGCATTGTGTAACGCAGTTTAAATCTACTTCAACAGCAGCTGATGATCAAATTCCTTCATTTCTAATTAAAGACTATCGTATGGTGTTGCTGTGTCCAATGAAAATATCAAAATATCAATTTCCTGTACGTTGGAAGTTTGTCCGAATTATTCCAATATTTAGAAAAGGCGATAATTCTAATTTAAACAACTACAGATCCATATCAACACTTTCAAATTTCTCCAAGTTTTTAAACACATTATATACAAGTTTATCTGCACGTTAATCAGCAAATTACAACAGTTCAACATCATTTTATGCGTGGGAGGTGTTCTGTTACTAATTTG
The DNA here is from genome assembly GCA_038088585.1 of Chrysina gloriosa. NCBI lineage: Eukaryota > Metazoa > Arthropoda > Insecta > Coleoptera > Scarabaeidae > Chrysina > Chrysina gloriosa. Next base: position 8,223,259 of record CM076090.1, on the reverse strand, counting down.
CTTTGTGTAACTCAGGATATTTGTATGGCGTTGGATTCTGGTGGCCAGGTGGACATAATTTACACAGTTGACCATAACATTTTAGTTTTAGTGCTAATTTAGTTACTTTACTGAAATCTTATTTATCCAATAGAACGAAATAACTCTGGGTGTTTCGGTTATCGTTGCCTACTCTTCCATTCATATCCCTCATGATCACCATTTTGCCTATTCCCCTATCTATTTCTTTTTGTAGTAGTTGGAAAAATTTGTTTCGCTTTGTTTCGCGTCCCATTTTGCTTCTAATACCAGCAGCCTTTTATTTACGTATTTTTCCTTTTTTGATGTTTTTCACTTTTTCTGGTCTTATCATTAGACCTACCCGTTCTAGTCCCGACCAAAAAAATTTGCCTTTCTTTTGTGTTTCCGTTACGCTTAGGTATCTTAATTCGTATGTCTTCATCTCCTCAATTAATTCATTTGCCGGCTAACCCTTTGACATTCCAAGTACCTATTTTTACTATATCTCTATTCGCTTTCGGTTGTCTTTCTTTGCTTTGCCACTTTTTCCTTTAATCTATGCCTTCTTTTCCATAGTCAATGTCCTTGCTATTATCATCTCTTCGGAATCCAGTCCTTTCTCATCCGTCTCAGCCTTTGTCGTTCCCTGATTCAATAACCGTTTACACTTCCAGGGCCTATTTCTTACTTTTGCTAGTTTTTGTGTATTTGTCTGTGTTTGTGACACTCCTTATCACTTTACTCGCCCTGTCCTCTTGTCTAACCACTTTTCCCTCATCTGGAGATCTCTCAGTCACAGTTATTTTGACTGGTCCTTTCTTATTTGCGTGAATTTTATTTTATCTGTTTTTCCTCGAGCCATCTTCCTACATTTTAACAGCTCTTTTAGTCTTCGCCTATCTAAATCTCTGTGTCCTTTAGCTTATTTCTTCCTCTTATTCCATCTTTGTATTCCATGACTTCAATTCTATTAATACGGGTCTCTTGTTGCTTTTCCCTCCCTTCCTATTCTTCTTATTTCTGTGATCTACTGCAGAGTCCTAATAAGGACAAACCTAGTCTACGATTGCAGTCTACGATTAAGAAAGCACGATTCTCTCCGTGACAGTTATTGGTATATACAACGTAGTCCGCAGTGCAGTCATTGCACAACTTTCCGTGAGAGTTGCCTAACAAACAAATCTCAGTGATAGGTCGTTCATTGGAAAGTATCTTTTTCAAATTAGTTTTCTCTTTATTACTCATCTATTTTCAATCATTTAAGAAAATGCAAATTTTCGAGAATTTTCGAGAAGTAAATTACTACGTGAAGCAACAGCATTTCTTAGTCGGTAGAATCGATCCAGACAGGTCGTTTACGAAAATTCGTATGCAAATTAGAAGAAATATTTCTTTCGTCGGACCCGTACGTATACACAACACGCATGCGATACGACACCGAAGGAACCGCAGACGGCCTCTTCGACTTCGACCATTCCATACGGATTCATGCATGCGTACCGCCAGAAAGAGAGACTTATGTAGCCGGCCGGCGACGGACCTGTTCGGCTAGTCATGAACTTCTTTTCTGGACGAAAAAGGGGAAAAAAGAAACGAAAAAGCGCGCAGCAAGCGTTGCCGGTCGTCGAAGAGAAAGAAACTTCGGCAGCTTGGGATTGGCCGACGACGGAGCCGACGACGACTCCGCGATGCGTGCCTTTTTCTGCTTTTTTCGCCCGCTCCGATCTTATATCACTCCCGAACGCGTTTCGGTGTCCCCTTTCCGCGCCGAATTCGCCGTCTCGCTTCCGCAAGGGACGACGGGTAGTAAAGCGAGTGAAACTATCCGTGCACCATTAAGCTTTCGAAGGTTGATTGAGGAATCTCTCATCGTTAGGAGTTTGGGTTCTGTAAAAGCTAAACTCAGAATTAAAATTAAAATTATCAACTTGGCACTTTACTATGATACCACCAATTTGATAATCTATTTCGAAAATTTCTGGACTAACTTGATCGGGATGGTTTTAAGATTTTCATGAAAGAACTATACAGACGTAGAAATACACAATATGAAATGACATTTTTATGAATTTGGAATGTAACCTCATGGTGTGGTCTCGCAATAGCTTTCCTCTTCTTTTATTGGTCGATGATGAAAGTAAATTTGTGAAAGAGAACAATGGCAAGCAAATTTCACAGAAATTGCTGAAGATTTTTATTTAATCGTAAATCTTACTAGTTTGTGTCTGCGGGTGTAGGGTTTAGTTGACTTTCCTTCCTTCCGTTTTCGTTAGCCTTCAAATTTGTTTTCACTTGACACCATTCCCTCCTCTGTTTCTTTTCAAATAATTCTGCTACGTCGTGTTTAGCCTTCATTTTCTCTTTCTTGTATGCGCACTTCACATCTTCTTCTTCTATTAGTTAACCTAATTTTCCTTTCCTTTCAGTCATTGACTAATACAAGAGAAATTATGAAAGAGAACAATGGCAAGACAATTCCCCAGAAATTGCAGAAGATTCTTACTTAATCGCTAATCCTAATATTTTGTTTTGACTTTATCCTTCCTTTCTGTTTATTCTGCGTTGAACTTGAAATTCCTTCTCACTTAACACGTTTCCCTCCTCTCCCCTCTTTTTAAATCATTTACTTTCTGTTACCTTTTTGTCCACGCGCTTCACATTTTCTTCTTCTATTAGTTAACCTAACTTCCGTTTCCTTCCAGTCATTGATGATGCAAGAAAATTAATGAAAGTGAACAATGGCAAGAGAATTTAACAGAAACTGCTGGAGATTCTTATTTAATCGCAAATCTTATTGTCCAGTATGTAGAGCTGTAGATTTGGGTTGCCATTATCCTTCATTCCTTTATATTCTGTATTGAGTTTCAAATTTCTTCTCGCTTGACAACTATTTCCTCCTCTCTTCGTTTTTTTACATCATTCTGCTACGTCGACTTTGGCCTTGACTTTCTGTTGGCTTCTTGTCCACACGCTTCACACATACTTCTTCTCTTAGTTAGCCTAACTTTCGTTTACTTCCATTGGGCGATGATGCAAGAAAATTTATGAAAGCGAGCAGTTGCAAGTAAATTTTATAAAAACTGCTGAAGATTCTTACTTAATCGCATATTTTATTATCCCGTGTGTAGGGCTGTAGGATTGGGTTGACTTTATCCTCCATTCCTCTTTATTCTACGGAAAGCTTCCAATTTCTTCTCACTCGACATCTTTCCGTCCTCTCTTTCTTCTTAAATCATTCTGCTACATTGTCTTTGGCCTTTATTTTCTATTAGCTTCTTGCCCACACGCTTCACATATTCTTCTTCTCTTCATTAACCAAACTGCCTCTTTCTTTTATTGATCTGTGATGAAAGTGAATGTATGAAAGAGAACAATGGCAAGAAAATTTAACAGAAACTGCTGAAGATTCTCACTTAATCGCAAATCTTACCAGTTTGTGTAAGGCTGTAAAGTTGGAGGATCACATTTCTGCTCACTCTACACCTTTCTCTTCTCTCTTCATTTTTAAACCATTCTGCTACGTCGTCATTGGCCTTCATTTTCTGTTGATTTCTTGTGTGCACGCTTCATATATTAGTCTTCTCTTAGTTAATCTAAGATTTGTTTTCTTTTATTGATCGATGATGCAAGAAAATTTATGAAATAGAACAATGGCAAGAAACTGCTGAAGATTCTTACTTAATCGCAAATCTTATTAACTTGTGTGTAGGGGTTGGGTTGACTGTTTCTTTCATTCATTTTTATTTCACGTTAAGCTTCAAATTTCTTATTAATTCACACTTTTCCCTCCTCTTTGTTTTTCTGCTACATCGTCTTCTGTCTTTTTTGTTAGATCCTTGTGTGAGCGCTTCACACATTTTTCTTCTCTTAGATAACTTATTTTCTGCGAAAAATGCGAGCTCAGCTACCTCTTTTGTAATCTCGTTGGTGTCGATTTTATTTTCTAGTTTCTTTCCCCCAATACCTCGTTCGGGATCTCGACTCTCTTTACTGTGTCATCTCTTTAGTTGTTCTTATTATCGTTGACTTCGTTAATTTATATTCACTTTCATCCTAGCTCTTTGCAGCTCTTCATTCAGGGCATTTAAATTGTGCTGTAGTTCTGCACAATAACTAAATCATCAGCATAGTTCGGTCATTATTATACTTTTAATTCTCTTGTTTCCGATATTATACTTATTTAATTTATTTATACAACTCTTCAATATTTTATCTAGGACCACGTTAAAGAGTAATGGGCTTAGTATGCATCCTTGCTTCAAGCCTGTTCTACTTATAAATCTGCCTGAGCTTTCATTTCTTATTTGTACATAGTAGCTCGTATCTCCAGATAAGCCGTTTATGTTTCCTATTTAGTCTTTTTTCTAGCGTCTGTTATACGTTGCCTCTTCATATTCTATCGAACACTTTTTCCTCGTCTGCAAAACATATGAAACATATGTGCACTTCAAATTGTTTGAATTGTTTCTCACTCAGTTGTGTTAGTATAAAGATTTGGTCTTGCATTCCTCTTTATTTTTTCAAGCTCGTCTGTCTTTCCTCTAGCGGTTCTTCTACTTTTTCTCTTAAACATTTTCTCTTACAATCACTGACAGCTTTGTTTGTGACAAGTGTTTATTTGAAGGCAGCTCTATTGGGGGCCCCCAAAGATTAGAGAAAATGGTTCTATTAGGAATGGATTCGCAAGAAATTCGGGCAGAAATTCTAAGTTTGGAGCTGTGTGATAATGAGCCAGAAGAAGACGAGATGACTATATTTTTAATCTAGATTCTTGTACACAAATGCACCTTATTGAGCAAAAAATGGCATTCACTGGAAATGGGTAAAAATCTGGAGAAATCCAGAGATTAGAGAAAAATACAACAGAAACTAATTTCGTCTGTTTTGGAAAGGATCCTGAATGATAGGAAAGTGTGAAAATTCTAACTACAATTGTGAGAGAAGTACTTTTTTGTTTTTCATTTGATGCTATGCAAACATTGCATCCTGTCGTGTTACTAAGGTACTTGCTCTGACTTCCGATGTATATTCAGGCTGGGAAGTTTGATACCCATGGTATAAAGTGAGAAGATTAAGGAGAAAGGGGAAATGATAGTTGGTATCAATGCAGATTTTTCTACTAAACTACAATTTAAAATCTCTCTCGATTTTTCATTAAAATCGTTCTTAGAGCTTGTTTATGATTGAATTACGTACCTTAAGGCAGTATACTTTGCTCATTTCTACCCCAATTTCTTCGTTGCAGCAAAATATAAACATAGACACATTCATATACATACCTACATACATGCATGCAAGCATGTATTTCTAAACTATCATATTACGTCTGCCGAAATCGTTTCGTGGTTATCTAATGGCAAAACGCAAAAAAGAACAAGAAAAATGATGAACCCGACTCGAAAAGACCGGGGCGAAGAATAACAAGGAAAATCTTCCGCAGCGTAGACGCACGAACGATCTGCTGACACCGAAAACTTCGCATGGGGTTGCACAAAAATATACAAACGCGTCGTGCCGTTATGGGAGTCGTGCACGTTTCGCATTATCCGATATGCCCGTAACGGCCAGTTTCTACCCAATTTAATTTCAAACATCTGTATTTTGACGGCGTTTATACGAAGATTGATGGATGCGACGAAATTTGCTACGCGGGAGTGGAATTTGTATGGCGAAGATTGGCCGTATACGCCCCGTTGAACTTGCGAAAGTTCTAATTGGAAACGGTTGTTTAGTGTGTTAAGTTGCTTTTTGGTATAATTTTAATGGATGTAGCGTTGATTTCGGTGATATTTTAAGGAATAAGTTGAATGATGCCACAAAGAAGTTGGTAATTTTTGGAATTCGGAATTTATCACCAAGGACCAGTCCTCGATTAGTAATAAGATGTTGCCTTTGAGTGTTGTACCTTATTTGGTTTTGCGTTTTGCGTCCAATTTTACCCTATCATCTCCTTTAAATTAAACTTAATTTACGGTTTTGAACAACCCTTCATTACCACGCACACACCTTACGAGAACCTCAATACCAGATTCATATCGATCAATTCGGCTCACATAGTTACGGTTTCTCCGACACCGCCATTCGGACCTTATTATCGAAAATTGCCCACTTACGACATACTACTACATCGCACGGCTTTTTCCTTTGTTTGATATCAAATCATCATTAATAATTTCGATGACGCGGTTTTCTAAGGAACCCCCGTACCAATCGAAGAAGGGTCATGTGTCGGTGTCAGATGCTACATATCGAACCTCATCGACCGCAAACGTGAAACGGTTAAAACAAACAATCGAATAATAATAATTTATTTCCTGAACGCAACAGACTAGGTCCGTGTGTATTTGATTTGACCTACATTTTCGGCGCTGCGTTCCCGTCATCTTCGGACGATAATTTGGGGAACTGTCTGACACCCGCCACGAAAAGGGTTGCACAAATCCGTAGGTAGCAGGTGTTGTATGGGAAGAAAGGATGTATTGCCGGTTTTAGGAGAAAAACTGCGCCCGGTGGATCGATGAGTGGAATTGAAAAGTAAAGGAGGTCAAGAATGAAGGTCCCTCTCATGCACACAAATATTCAGAGAATGGGTATTTGGGTTGTTGAGGTACAATCAGATGATTATCAGCGATGATGCGAAGAAATGTATTAGAAGAGCTGCATTCAAACGATTATTTTCAGCTTGTGTTGGGGTAATCGATGGATTTGTCCCTAATTTTGAGTTGAAATTGAATATTATCAGACGATCAAAGAGTTTTCGAAAAAATTTAAAATATTGATTTCTTTAAAAATAGTAAACTATTTCTGAGAGCTAAAATCTTGATAAAATAAAATCCTCTCGGATTTTATTGCCAGATGCAAATTATGCTTAATTAGTAAGGTTCTGCACAATTACTTAGTAGCTGCCCTTTAACGTACCTAATTTAATTAATAATATGGAGAGGATTCATAATCTTTTTCCTTTTTCTATGTGCAACACCATCTTCTGCCGTTACATAATCTTTTATGCTAGTTTCATGCCAAATAGCTTTTTATCTGATCAAAGTTCGGTTCCTTTTCATTACCGCATCACAGTATCTATGAGGTAGGTGATTTCCTTTTGATATGCCATTTCGTACCAAAGAAAAACAAAACAGGATAACGAGTAAAAATAGTAGAGATAAAAGATGCGAATCGACAGTAAACGAACAAACGGAAAAATAAAGTGTGGAAGAAAAGTGAGCATATTAACCCATTATAAGCCACCCTAACATTGCCGAAGACATGTTCCGGGGTAGCATCTCATTTGAGGGATCACGACAACAAAACAAAAAAAATTACGATTGAACTCGACGTTTAAAATGGCACCACAACATTGCCGTTCGAAAATTGAAGAAGTTTAGCAAATTACATGATAATCAGTGTCCGTGGATTTTTGAGTTATTGATAACGAATTGGGGGTTAGTTTCACATTTCACCAAATGACCGATTACAGAGGGAGGTCCAAAATTGACCAAAATCCGACTTTTCCCCCACGAGCTGTTGTGTAATGAAAGTAATGATGAGCAAGTTATTATATGTGAGGCATTAGTCCCGTAATATTAGATTTTTCAATATTGCAGATCAAAAATTCGAAAAGTTTTGCAAATTACACGAAAATCGGTATGCACGGAGCTTCTTGAGCCGATAATAATGAATCTGGCGTTAATTTCGCATTTTACAAAATTACGGAGTGAAGTTGACGCTCCAAATTTGACCAAAATTCGATTTTCCCCCACACTAACTGTTGCGCAATGCAAATAAATGATGAGGAAGTCATGGGGCGTTGATCTCATAAGTATAGGAATTCGTCGAAGAATTGCCACCTTACATAAATTTTCCAGCGTTGCGGATGAATATGGCAGAGTTACGATTAGGAAATTTTAGCCAATTACGTGATAATAGGTATTCATGGAGTATTTTTAAGTCGTTGATAACAAATCTGGGGTTAGTTTCCCATTCCATCGAATCACCGGGTGAAGATGACGCTTTCAAGTCGACCTAAATCCGAATTTTCCCTCGCTAACACAGTGCAAGATGAATGGAAACTCATGTTATGAGATAAATGTGGTGTATTAGTCTTGTCACTATTGAAATTCGTAGAAAAATTGACACTGCTTTTGCATTTTACAACATGGAGAGTTATAAGATTTGAAAAGTTGTCGGATTTCTATAGGAATGGGTATTTTGGAGTTTTTAGCGATAATCACATTAATTATTAGTTCTTTAATATATAAGACTATTCAGTCAAAGAGTAAATGCTTCCTGTCTTAATGTTATCTTGGACCAACGACTGCGCAAATGATGGAAATTTGATGCCCTTTGTACATGTGTGTGTATCTGTGTTTGTGTGATTGCATGTATACTACCGTACATATTAATTCGGACACTTGATAAAATTTCGTAAAGTATTCTTAATGACTGTACTATTACTTTCAAATGTAAATTATGTTATGATATTAAACTATTTATGAAGTTTCCAATTCGCAAAGGACAAATACCTTCAGAATTTCTATGGAACTTGAGGAATAAACTTACGATCACTTTATTGTGTTTATTTTTGATGTAGAAATATAAGTATGACTAATAAATAAGCTTAAGAAGTTTACATTACCCTGCCCTAACAGTGCTGCATATTATAATCCATATTTTAGTTGCTCGATGAACGTGCTTGTGCGTTTATTAAAAGTGTCTAAAATGCCGAGGGAAAGTCAATATGGCAAGAAAAACGTGCCATTATGATTGCTTTTTACCAAGAAGGTTATTTATTACGCCAAATTGCGGAAGAGACGTATGTGAACAAGGCAACAGTAAGTGATTTGATTAAGAAATATCAACGCACGTCGAGGTCGTTCGCGAATAAGAACAGACGATGAACGCAAAAGATTGTTAAGCAAACCAGATAGTAGGCTGACAGCACCCAAAATTGTTGCAGAAATAAATTGCGGCCGTAACCGACGAGCGATTAAAAGCTGCAAATTTTCATGGCCGCATTGCTGTGCGAAAACTTTTACTTCGCCGGGGTAACAGACAAAAATAGCTGCAGTGGGCTGAAACACCTAGAAACTGGACAGTTGAAGACTTTAATCGAATTTTATGGCCTGATGAATCGAAGCTTGAAGTCCTTGGACAAGCGAGGCGTGTTTTCGTAAGAAAATCCAAGGGCGAAAGAATGTTGTTGGGATTGTATCGTGCTAACTATGAAGCAAAGAAGGGGTTCTGCGCTCTTTTGGGGATGCTTTTCGTACGCTGGGAGAGTAGACTTGCAACGAATTGAAGGCATTATGAGAAAAGCGAATTATTTCAAAATATTACAAGAAAATGTATTACCTTTGAGGTTGCATTTAATGGGTAATGATTTCATATTCATGCATGACAATGACCCTAAGCATACGTCATTGGTACGCGGAAACTACTTAAATAACCAATAACAAATAATACAGTGACGTGGCCAGCGCAAAGTCCTGACATCAATCCGATTGAGCTGTTGTTGGATGAACTCGACAGAAGAATTCGAAAGGTGTTTCCTACCTCCACGACACATTTATGGAGTCATTCTACACGAAGAGTGGGCCAATATACCAAATACAATGCTTGAAAAATTGGTGGAACGGATGCCTAGAATTGTTAGTGCCATCCTTCGTGCAAAAGGAGGTTTTTCCGAGGAAAATAACATTTAATAAATCTAATATTATATGTTGAACATTGTTCTTATTTTTGTCATATGTTATGAATGCGTATCAATAACAATAATATTATTATAGAAATGTCATTTTGTAGTTTAATTTAATGTTAATATTCTACAATTTTGTATAGATTTCGAAGCTCCCAACCTTTGCAACCTCTGCACACCAATTAGTGAGCGGAGAGTCGGTTTCTGGTCGATTCTGGAGCACTATTTTGAGTCGGCTATTTTCTAAATTGCAAAAGTATCATCATATTCGTTGTCAGCGACGCAAAAACTTCCAGAATACCTATTTCGATGTAACTTGCAAAACTTTTTTATTTTTCAAACTGCGGTTTGAAATTTTGTGTGCATTGGGTATGTTTCAGAGCAGTGCCCCAAGTGAAATACTTGTCTAAATCGTGTCTTCAGCAGCTTGACGCTGGTCTATAATGTGTTAAAAACCAAAATGCTAGAAAAAGGGAATATAGTACTGACAAAATGTATCCACTTTTGAAGCAGGATGAGAAATACACACGGAATCGTATATTATTAATTATCTATGTACTTGTTGCTGATACAATTCCCATTTGTTGCCTTTTTCTTTCAACGCCTTTGAAACCGTTCTTAATCCGTCTTATTATATAATTTATATATAATTTATTTTATATATTTCTAACATTGTAATTACTACAACAAATGTATGTATGTATGTATGTATGTTCGGATATCAACATTTCTTTACTTCTATCCGCGACTGTATCTATCCGTACATATGTGTGTGCATGGAAGAAACACACCCAGAATTTTGGCCGCATCGGTGGGCGATCATTTGCATACCCGTCGGGACGAGAGGGACGAAACCCGCCGCGCGGTCCGTAGCGGTGTGGAGAAGGAGCGACGATCAGGACGTATTACAATTTGAGATAGCCTCGAGGTTAATGACCCATCCTAATCTTAGAAGTATTGTACTATTACTGTATCCCGTCTAACTCAACTCGCGTTCGTACGTTGAGTTATTGGCTTCGAAATTGAAAAATCCATGTGTATATGCATTTACGCATGTACGATACGATGAAATTGTACCGTTTCATGGTTAGGAATTAGATTTGAATTGAGGAAGATGTAAGGTCGAAATATGGTTAGATTCTGGATGAAGACGGGGATACTCTTTGTTTTTATCGTGTAAAAACGAGAATGTAATGGTGAAGACGTGATAGTCCAAACGATAGAGTGAAATCTAAACTCCACCTATAGAAATTTCCCTAAAATTTGGGCCAGACGAATCATACATACTTAAAAATAAATCTTCTTTTTTCTCTTCTGGAAAAGAAATATTCTTAATTGATACTAAAGACGACGCCAAACCAAAGACAAATCCTTGTTGACATTAATGGAATTTTAAGAGAAAAGTGGAGGACGGGGCAGAAAGTTGGGGAACGGGTATCATCTTCCATTTTTAACAGCTCCAATTAAATAATTTGTCCCCGTAGCATATAGAATTTACCGGATTAGACTAATAAGAGGAAGGTACCAAAAATTAAGCATAATTAACGTACATGGGGCAACAGAGGATATGAATGTAGAAAAGAATGAAAATAAATATTAGTAACTGGAGACAAAGCAATAAACGGGGTTAACTGGAGGAGAGTAGTAAAGGAAGCCCAAGAAGGATTATAAACGACGTTGTTACAATAAGATTGAGATCATATACTACAAGGGATAAGCTGAAATTATTGAGAATAAAAAACACGGTTAATATTTTCTAGGATTTCATTTTAAATATGCTCAAAGTAATTCGCTTCAGCAATGATACACTTGACCGTACTTTCTTTCCACTGTTTAAAAGCACCCAACCAATCTTCTTTCGGAATATTGCAAAATAAGCGTGAACTGGGGTATTAATCTCAAATTTCGTTTAACCTTCCTATACTCACGCATACATTTATATAGCATACATTTATATAGTATAGTATACGTCTTTCATTTTGACGTGAGTATAGGAAGGTTAAGCCCAAAAAATTGCCAAAAGCGACACATTGCTAAATCAGATGAGTACAGCGGATGTTTTGTTACTTATTATATTCTTTTTCAGCCAAAAACTGGAGAGTTGAAGCTGCCGTATGGGACGATGCATTGTCATGGTGGGGCATAATTCCTTTGTCTAGAATTCTATTGAACATTTCAGGCAAACATTTTTCAGTGTACCACTGAGCTGTAACTGTCTCTTGTCTATATGGCTTAATTGCATTTACAAAGCCCATACTTCTGAAAAATACCGCATACATAACTTTTTTCATCGCTCGCTGCTTCTTATTGTTAGTCATTCTAGGCGTTTCCCCGTCTTTGTGAATTCATACACGACTCTCTTGGCGGATAGGAAGGTCGAAAAAGGGAATATAAGTATCGTTATCTGTCACTATTTTGGAAAAAATTGGTTCCCGCCATTATTTAATAAATTTAAAGTTTCATGGCAAATTCTCACACGCTCTGATTTTTGGAAGTCAGAAAGGTGATGTGCCACAAAATGACTTACCACTTTTTCAAATGGAGGTGATCGTGTATGATTGTTTTAACAGCTGAACATCCAATCTTGAGTTAATGCTCTATTACTGCGTAAGCGATTTTATAGTCCTCTCATAGCATGGTGAAGTTTCAAAGTATGATATGAAGCTAATAATAGAGGATGCGAATGGAAAAACTTGAAAAGGAAGACTGTTACAAGCCCACCATTGGGGATAACAACTAACACAACGTAAGAAATGAACGCGGTAGACTCCTTACAGAATTTGCTCCGGGCACAACCTGAAGGTTAAAAGTATCGACTTCGTAAGAACGAATATTGGCAAAGGGACGTGTATAAATGGGGAATATAGGAACCAAATTGATGTAATATCAGAAGAAAAAGTTGAGCGAAATATCACTAACGTCAGATCATACAGGGCACTATTTCCTAGTGGCAATAAATAAAATAGCAGATCCCAAAGCAAACCTACAGGAGCAAGAGCTAATGAATTAAAATAATGTAAGACGATAAGTAGAAATCATACGAAGACCCAATGAGAAAAGCCTAGCCGACATAGATAGGAATGAGGGAATGCAGATAATGTCAGAGAAAGTTTCACAGGCGTTGAGAAAGGCGGTAAAGAGCATTAAAAGCAAGGCAACTGCAATGGAGAAAGAGTGGTTCGATGATGTGTCCAAGATGGAGGTGGAGGCAAGGAAACGATTAAGAATGAAAATGATGAAAATGAATCGATAGGTAAGAGGGAGGATTTTGAAAAGCAGACAAAAGTTGCAAGAATTTGTATAGAAGGATTAAGAAAAAATGGAGTATGAGAAGAAATGGAAAAAATTTAACAATAATGTTAATGTTAATGATAATGGTAATGTTATATTGGGCGTTAAAACTCAAACTATGTAATACTCATTATAATGTTCACAATAATGTCGATGGTAATGGTAATGTTAAATCATCATGTTAAAGTTCTAAAACAATTTTGGATTTCTTAACGCCATGGTTAACATATATTAATGATCTGGAGCATGCGCACTGCCGCTATTTATAAAGCTGCAGCAATTCTAACTTAATTTATTGCTAGTCGTGCCTGTCACTAGATTTGGAGTCAGATTTGTTATTTTCTTATATTTAATTCCTGTATTATTAACATCATAAGCACAAACAGCGTAAGTAAGGAGAAAGGAATCACAAATTGGTGGAGGTTATGTTCGTTGTTTATGTTTACTATTTTGAAACGTTGATTTATGCTGTTTCCACTCTAAACGTCGACATTAACATTATTGTGAACTGCCTTAATATTACCATTACCGTTAACATCTGAAAATCAACATAAACATTCTTATTAAAGGGCCCTAAAGAAGAAAAAGAAACTTCTATCAACGAATAAAAGATAAAAGAAATAGAAGATATCCATCTTTTGTAAGCTAATTAAATGGAAACTCGCGACTGACTAACAATACTAAACAGGCAAACTATGAATAAAAAGTGAGGAGACGTAAACCAATTCTGGAAGTGCGTATCGAGCTAGCCAAAAACTTCAACACTCAACTGTACATTTTACTTCGAATCCAAACAAGCCTCACCGCCTTGTATATACCAGCACCACGCACCATTTACACGCATGTGTGTGTGTGTGTGTGTGTGTGTGTGTGTTCATGTGCGTCTGTGACTCATGGAAATTCAGTACGAAAATGAAGGGATAAATTAACGAAAATTGAGGAACGACAGACGATCCCTTCGCCCTTTCGCCGTCATACGACGACGCACAGACTCACGCACACAAACGCTCGGATGCACGCATAAAAAGCTATAAACACATGCCTTTTTTTCATTCGAGTGGATGTAACGCAGTGTAATTAAATATGGTTCGAGCGCGCAGAGTTTTAGGGATGGGCCCGCATGTAAAATGCGGCGAAGAGCGAACGGTCATTATCCGCGTGCGTACGGCTGGGCGGCGGCAACGGCGGCGACGGCGGCGTCTGTCGGCGCGCTATTCGCGTTAAGTTCTCAACTCTTCTATTTTTATATTTTAGCAAGGATGTTGCCGTTCTGCTTCACGAAAGCTGGCTTCTATAAAAAGAAATTCTGGAATATTTCCGCGCATTTTATCCTCCTGAAACGCTTGGGAATGTAGTGAAATTCGAACCTGAACTCAGCAGGTCGAAAATTTAATGGGCAACTAATCACGTATGGCTGTCGTTCGAATTTCTGCCGTTAACAGGAACGTTTATTGGTTTCACGAAAGATCTATTCATTTTTGTCGGATTGATTGTCCATTGTGAAACATTTACACGAAGGCTGTGCCCTTTTCGCCGAGCTTAGAAAAGTAATACAAGAAAATATTAACAAAACACATTCATTCGTAATTGTTCAAGCCACTCCCCATTACAGTTTTTGCAGAATTTTTGCACCTGTGAAAGTCAAACTGATTTTTTCCCAATATTTTCGCGTTGGGTTGCTTATTTAATTTTTAAATGCTTCCACCGTTTATTCGGCCGATGTAAAACGTAAACTCCATAACTCATCCTTTACATGTGGAAATAAACAGAAATCATTAGATGCCATGTCTCGACTACACAGCGAATAACTCATTATTTCAATGCTATCGGCATTAAAATACTCATACAACCATTCGAGCAGCGGTGTGAACGCGAGCGTTATCAAAAATGCAAAATTGCCCTATCTTTTGGGATTAATCACGAACATTTTGGAGAACCTGAGGCAAATAAACTGTAGTGTGCGATCCCAAAGTACTTAAGTGGAATGATGTCCAGTAATTCCAGAAAATGCTGTGACCATCTTTTGTTTCAGCCTTTCACAGGAATAACCCGACTCATTCTCAAAGACCCAAACTGCTGATTGTTGCCTTTTCTTCTGGATTACAGCAGTATTCACCAGTTTCATCAACTAGAATGATCTAAACCAAATGTGAAGATCTATTGTTAAAGCGATCTACTGTAGACCTACATCATTTTACACGGTTTTCTTTTTGAACTGAGTTCAAATTGTGGAGAATATAATGGAAACGAAACTTACATACCATCAACTGTTTGTGTAAAACTGTACTAGTTGCTTTCACAATTCAATTAAATTCAATTTCTAAATTTCGGTCATAATAATGATAATGTTTATTGACTTTGTACAACATTACAAAGCAATCCTCCAACAAAACAACTAAAAAGAAATTTAGACAAAGAAGAAAAAATAAATCTTGAAAAATATACATTTTTGTAGTATCCTTATGATTCATTATGAATTAAGTTTAGACGGGCCGTGCTAATATGCAACGAAAGAATTCAGTAGCGGGCCGGACAAATCTTACTCGAGGGCCGCATGTGGCTCGCGGGCCGGAGGTTGCCCATACCTGGTCTAAACTATAAGGTTCTATATTTAACAATAAATCATAAACTGGTCATGTTCCGAATAAGACCAATATTTTTTTTCGGTAATGGTCGTTTTAGCTTAGTAGCTCAAAAACTGCCATTTACGAGAAGTCTACCGCTTTGTGGTACCTATCACCAAAGACTTTGATTTCCTCAAAACATTGTTTTTGGCTTAAGGCACGTTTTGAGACTATAGAAGCCCGCAGTGTGATAATCTCTCTCTGTACAAGTCAGTGCAAAGGATGATTTTAAGCTTATGTATTTTAGAAATATAGTATGCAACTAAGGTAAATGTAAAGGTGATTGCAAGAACTGTGGTGTAATTTACTGACACAAATATCACATCGGTAAACTCCTCACCACACAATTGTTTATAATAAAAAGTCGGTGACACGTGTGTCACTTCGGTTTATACGGTTGTTGAAGATGCTTGCCTCGAGCTAGCGAAACACGTGTCACAGATTTTTTTATTATAAACAATTGTGTGGTAAGGAGTTTACCGATGTGATATTTGTGTCAGTAAGGTGAATGTATCAATTATCGTCACATTAAGGCTGCAGTCCAAATTGAAGTTGATATAGAAACAATGTTAACTAAAATATTTTTCCATTCTACCCATAAAAGAAGGATATTTGTATGTATTATTAGCGATCCATTGATATGTAGTAAGTAACCTGTATACTGCTAGTATTCTGCTATTGGCTCTAATTTCCAAAATAGTGTGTCGTCCAAGTTATCGACATACGAAGAAAAGGTATGCAGGTATTATCGTCGTGTTGCTGTTCATTTTATCGGCGTAGAAAATGCAGGAGTTTGACGTTTTAAGTAAATAAATAAATAGGCCAGTATTGATCGCAAAACAATGTTTATTATTCATATTTTTTGATAATACAATCAGAACAGATACAATTCTTAGCATTGGCGCGCAAAGTTTATGGACCAATATTTTGCACTTATCATACAATACTTTCAAATAAGAATAAGGAGACTGTGGCTAAAATAATATATAAAATAAATAAAATTATCCTTACCGCACCTTTCTGAAAAATCCAGATAGGTATTTGACACTGTGCCAGTGTTTTGGTGTGTTTTGCGCGTTCATTGTGTGATGTTCATTGTGTAGTGTTTTGGTGTTGTACAGTGTTCGTTGTGCGGTGTTTGTCTTGGGCATTAGCCGGGTTCGCTAGTAATACTGAATTCCCCAGTTTTCTACTGATGATGACAACTTAGTTGTCGAAATACGTATCTGGATTTTTCAAAAAGGTGTGGTAAGGGTAATTTTATTTATTTTATATAACCAATACTTTAGTAAATCCTCAGCAATGTCTTCTTCGTAAATTGCGCAAAGCAAAGACTTGCTTTCAGGTTTACAAGTCGGAGTGTTTTATGGTTTCTTTGACTCTGCTTTTATAGCCTTTTCTTTCGCGTTTAAGCTTCTAGTTCTGGATATGAGTAGGCTTACCTCCTTTTGCTTTCTGTTGTAATGTACTCAGTCCATTGTTGGTTTGTCACCGATCGTATTTTTCCATTTCCCCTTAGGTTTAGGCATCGACAATTTTGGCGAAAATAATGAGTTTTTAAACGACGATGGAAAATCAACTATATCTGTTTCTATAGTGTTAGGTGGTGTTGCACCAGCACATCTAATGCTATCGTAATTCTCCATTAGATTTGGAGACATACATAGTTACTTGGGTATTTTGTACGATAAACTTGCGTTGATTATGTTCCACAGTATCATCAATGAAACTCTTTATTGGAATATCGCTGTTACTCAGTTACTCAGTTAGAGGAATTTTTTGTGTCTCCTAATTATCATTTTCTATACGGAAATTTACAGGATTTTTTCCTCCCGATGCTTGAGGTGGTACTGTAGGTCTGAAATTAAAGATTTGTTTTCCATTATTTATATCGAGTGCCGGTGAGCCGTCTTGTTTAACATTAAATGCCATTACATCACCAACAAAGAAGGAACTAGACAGAGCAAATAGTGATAATAAATGAAGTAGCCAAGAGCGTAAAAGAACCAGAAGAATGAAATACAGTGATTGTTCTGCTCATATATAAGAAAGGGGATAAACGAACTTGCAACAAGTACAGGAGAATAACGCTATCAGGCATACTGGGGAAGATTATGGTCAGAATAATGGAGAAAAAGAATAAGAGCGAAGGTTGAATTGACAATGGAAATACCCAGTGTGATTTTAGAAACTTAATATTTAGCGTAAGACAAACCAGTGGAAAATTAATAAATAAGAAGGAGATATTCACACATATGTTTTATTGGCCTGGAAATGGGCCATGAGGAGTAGTAGAAAATAGATATGAAACCAACAGAAATAATAGAAGATATGTATATGGTAGAAATAACAAAAATATAGTAAGCGCAAGTAACGAAGTAATCGGGAAAATATATAATCGAAATAGGAGTAAAACAAGGGTGTATACCAAACTCTTTGGTTTTTCCAGTTGTATTGGATGAAGCCACAAAAGAAGTAAAGTTTAAGATGAAGGTAATGAAGGAAATTGTGGTATTGGAAAATAAAACAAATTGGATTAACAGAAATACCTGACTCAAAGAACTCAGAGACTCAGAGAAGAATCATCAATATAAGTAAGAAGTGCTCAACAAGGAATTAACCAAAATAAACATTGAAGCCAAATTTAGATAAAACTAAAAAGTACGATAATATGCAAATAAAATAAAATACACAAGAGCATTAAATACTTAGGGTCGATAATTGAAAATAATGGAAAGCTGGATAAAGAAGTAAATGATCGATTAAGAAAAACAGGAAAAAAACTGTAACATGATGAAATCCACATTTCTAGGAAAGACATAACCACCAAAAGAGATAGAAACAGAAGTAGTCAAACGAATAATCAGACCAAATATTATGTATAGCGTGGACAAACAGCGAAATTACGAAATAAGTTACGACAGCATCGCCATCGTCATGCTGTCACTTGAAGACTGACTGTCAGTCTTCAAGTGAGAGCAACACGATCAACATCGACGAGCAGCCCTGAAGATGTCCCTTGCAATAGTGGATGAATCGTCGGCACCCACGCCAAACCAGGCGGTGGTTCCAACCCGGAAACCAAGATATACATTGTGATTTCGACCGCGGAAGCCTACACCTGAGATTATGCTTAGGACATGTATGCCGTATGCCAGAAAAGACAATGATAAAGAGAGAAAGTTCATTAAACACGAGTGACAAGGAAAATTATAGAGGTAGACCAGGAAATGAAATGTTGGAGTCAAGTTGGGAACCGAAGGGAGGGAAATAGCATGAAAAGAAATAAGACAATTAGCGTAAGACTAAATGGAGAGAAAATATGCAACAGAGCATGAAATGAACGGTCTTAGAGTTAACGGTAAATAAACATACGATTAAGAAGAAGAAGAAGAAGATCATCTCTGATTTCTGAAATTTCAAAACTAAAGTAAATTCATCTTCTCTATTGGAGTCTCTTGCAATTCGTACAATTCGCCTTTGGTTTAGAGATGCTGTTTTCAACTGTGGCCAAAATTTAAACATTGACGGGGAGGCAACTTCACCAACCCACTTAGCTCCGGAATCACTTCTTTAATGCAGTTTTATTTGTGAGCACGTTGATATGGGGAAAAGAGCCAGAGTATTTCTGTATTTAGTTACATTGTACTTAAAGTAGGAGAAATCTTAATATTAGTAACTGTTTACAAATTCGCCGATAATTAGGACGATGATGGTAATGGGGACATTTGCTTTATATTTTTCAACCGTCGCAGTAATTAAACATGTAAACAATGAGATTAAAATGTCAAAGAAAATTTGTTGGGAAATATCATAACCTGTTAGAGAGCTTCAATGGAAAGAAAACATCGTGCATAGCTTTCGGAGCCAACTTTTATTCTCTTGAAACTAAACAGTTTTGGTAGTGAAAATTGGTTTCTAACCTAAGCACGTAGATATATGTAAATTTTCAATTAAGTCAAAACATTTTCTAATTAGAACTTAGAAAAGTAGGAATGTTTTTGGTTCAATATTCATTCATATCAAATATTGTAGTTTTTTTCTTTACCGTACCAATTTGGAATTGTGCAGGAATTATTTGATTTCAGTTCTTCTAATTAGAGACAAAA
Organism: Chrysina gloriosa; assembly: GCA_038088585.1. Lineage (NCBI taxonomy): Eukaryota > Metazoa > Arthropoda > Insecta > Coleoptera > Scarabaeidae > Chrysina > Chrysina gloriosa. The sequence goes on along the minus strand of CM076090.1, from coordinate 8,203,544 downwards.
ACGAAAATTATAAACTACAAAACTTTCGAATAAAAATATTATATCTAACAACATCACAAAGCCCCTCTTTTACCAATTCCAAAATCCAATTCGTTAACAAGAACCGTGCAGGACGTCGGAATTTCGAAGAGATTTTTACTGCTGCACGCCGAAATTTTTACGATTCACCCCAAAAATCGAAATATACGACGACGATTTTACGACGGGGGCGGCGATCGTAAAACGGCGATTTTACAGTGCGAATCCCCTTCGGTTTTAATGAAAAAGGGAAGAATAGGCGGCGATCCGTTTTATGCGACCGACCTCGTTTACGACAAAATCTTCGGAGACCAGCTGCGACAGATAAACGTCTGCGAATATCGCTCATTGACTACGTAATTGTGTTTTGTTGTAATGCGGTTACGGTCCGGTTGTAGGTGAAGTAGGTAACAATCGGCGAGCAATAATGCTAATCTGCTTTGGAAGAATCCGTCTCACGGTTATCGCTTTGCAAAGTGAAGTGTTTATTGTTGAACGATGCGATCCCTCGCAAATATTTGTAAATAGATACCTGCTGGTCGGTAAACAGGAATGGAAATTGCGCAATTTGTCGAATGTGCGCATTCATAGGCGATTAGGAGTTTATAATATTGCACTTCTCATGTAACAAAGTGCGAAGTATTGCATTTTCGATGGACGTCCTCTTTCCGCTGAGCCTCCCTAGTAGGTTATGGTCCGATTCAACAAATTTTGTTTGAACTTTAGGCTAATGACTGTTGGACAATTGACAAATATACTTGAATGTTTCTAACACGCACAAGTCCAAAGTAATCTTTTGCGTAAGAAATCATGGAGTTCAACAGACTGTTGCACAGCTGTGATTTTCTTCCAATTGCAAACGTGGGTTTAGGTCATAAACAATACCTCGAGGAAATCAATTGAGTTTTCGTATTAAATTGTATGCCTTAGCTACCAAAAAATGGCGGTAAGATCAATTTCAACGTGGTTGACTTTCCGATAATGACAGATTTCGAACTCCTAAGTAGTGATGGGCATTCAGTCCTCGCTCTTGCGAATATTCAAGCAATTCAGTGACTATGGAGTTTCGAATCACTTCGAATATTATTCGATTTCGTACAATCTTGATAGGTTTTGAAAGTCTTGATAGGTCTCGAATGGTTTTGAAAGTTTTAAGGCATCCACTTCATCAAATTTTTGGGATTCTGTAATACGTTGTCGATTTGTTCGCTATCTTCTGTGAATAGGAAATAGGCTATTGAATAATTTAACGCAGCATGATGAAGAAGAGCATGTTTATTATTGCGTGTGTAAAAACAAAATTTTGTTGACAGTCTATTTCTTCTCTTGCTAAGAAAAGCTTGTATTCCATAAGTCTCCAATCAATACATCATCGTCAAAAGAAGACCAAAAGGACGAACGGCGGCGGGACAAGAGAAAAAATAGACTGAAACTGTCAATAATATTTTGCCTTTGTGCAAGCAGCAATAAATATGCTGTCCTTCATCATGTTGCGTTAAATTATTTAATAGCCTATTCCCTATTCACAGGAAATGGCGAACAAATGAAGAGAATAGAAAAGCTGATGAACTTGGTGCCTTTAAAGACTCAAGATTTTCAGAACCATTCGAGACCTATCAAGATTTTAAAGAACCAGCAAGACTTTCAACATTGTCCGAATTCGAATAATGTTCGAATTTTTCATGTATTCGAAGTGATTCGAAGCGTCTTGAGGCCCACCGCTGCTCCTAAATGAATTACAGAAAACGATATTGGTTTTCTGTAGAATATAATTGAAGAGGGCCGATATGCTACCACAATGAGTATTTTAGCGACTTCAAAGATCGGTGTGGAAGCAAAGGATATCATTTTACACATATATTTGAAGGTATTATATAATATTTCACCCCACTACAAAACGAAGGCCCAACAAAATGGTGCAGAATAGATCGCTTTGGCAATGGTTTGTCTTCTTCAGTGTACAACATCATTATAGGCGATGAAACATAAGAAATATACTATGATCCCAAGAAAAAGCAGCAATTGATAATTTGAGTCTTTGAGAATAAGCCGGCTCCAATAAATATTATTCATGAGGAAAGCTGAAACGAAAAGATGATTACCACGTTTATTTGCTTCTTAAGTATCGCACATGTCACCACCGTAGCACTGAAGAATTTCCGAACTGTTAATGTAGAACAGTTTATTAGAGCTTATTTGTCTCAACTTCTCCAAAATACGTATTCAGACCCGAAACGTAGAAGGAGAGATAAAACTAAATATTAATCTTAGAAGATCTAAAGAAGCTTATGGGTCATTAACAGAATTAATTAACATCCCGAACCAGACTGTCCAAGAAATTTCTTTGCAGTTGAGCCTCCAGAAAGAGGTCAGTAAGGAACCAACTCAGGTCAAAAAGTTTATCGTTATAAGAGGAAAAGCAAGAACAAAATGGCGTAGAAATCGAGTCCCATAAGGTTCGACAAACGCGTGCTACGGCGGAAGAGCCTAGAGGGGATTTGGGTCGATGCGAAGCCAGTGGAGAGTTTAGTCATTCGATAGCCGCGTAAGTGAACGGTCGTTCGATACGGGGGTAGTAGTATTTTGTCGCAGTAGACATCAACACGTCAATAAAAGGAAAGAATATATTATTTTTTATAATACTGTAACTTACGTACCGACGACTTTTGCGCAATATGCCTCCGAGGTTGCACTTGTTGGTCGAAACTTACCCATCAGATCAAACTGCTTATTTACGAACAAAAATTATTTGGATTTCGGACAAAATTCCTTCAGAGACTACGTAGCTAGTTTAAACAGATTCGACAACTCAATAGGGGCACGTACGAGGAGCGTTCTTTATGTTTCTACAAACGGCTGCTATTTGGCGCTATTGATATGTGCAATTATTATTTACGTAAATTTTGACATTCGTTTCAAAAAACAATGTTGTGAAAAAATGGAAATTTTACGTGAAAGTTTCCGCTGGCTGACTTTTTACGACTTTAGTAAGGTCTAACTCAACAACAATACAACTTTTAGTAATGATCAGAATTTTGTTGCGGCTGTGCGTCCATCTGGAATGAATTGCGTGAAGGTGAAAAAATTGCATATTTGAAGAAGAAAAGTTCAAATTGAAGTCCCATTGCCCGTATCCTACTGATTTATTGGCTAACCATTTCTTCTATTCTCAAATATCAAACAAGGAATGCTTGGAGAGAGACTCTTAGTACCTCAAAAAAGAATCGAAGTGTTCAAAAAACATTTTCTTTGAGATATCAACTTCAAAGTGGAAAAACTGTATCGAGATTTGGTTTGAACGCATGCAAAAGTGAATATTTTGAAAAGCAATAAAACGGTTTGCTCCAAAAATGTCTTTTCTTTCCCAATTTTTGTAACAACTTAAAAGGCGCCTCTCGTACTGAATATGTAGGAACAAAACAATTCTGCAAAAATGACCTAGACCAAGCTCTGGATTAGCTGATGCAAAATGTACCAGAAATTACAAGAAGAAAGGGAAACTGAGTACTTCGCTGACGTCTTCTCACCCATCGACGAAGAACTTGATGATGGGATAAATAGGCACTTCTTTTAATATTCCATTTCAAGTAACTTCGTTTAAATACGTCAAACTAAATGGAACTCAAAACGTTGCCTTTTTTACTAAATACGCAGAAGGCTCCGGCCTGTGATGAATTAATATTAAAGATAATAAAAGAGCTTCCGGTAAAAGCAGTGAAATTTGTACCGAACATATAAAATACAATACTAAGGCTTCAGTACTGGCCGAAGCAATTAAAGATTGCTGAGGTCGTACTTGTACCTAAACCAGGAAAGCATCTTAATAAAGTGAAGTCGCCTAATAAGGTTGCTACTGGCAACGCCAAAGCTACTGGAAGCATTCCTACAGCAAAGGCCGTGCTTTGGTTTACATGCTAAATTGTGGATTCCTGTACATAAATTTGGTTGCCGGGCTGGTCATTCTACTACCCAGCAAACCTATCGAATAACACATTATAAAGGAGACATTTGGACGCAAAATATATTGCGTCCCAATATTCCTAGATGTTAGCCTGAGCTTTGACAAGGTCTGGCGTATGGAATTAAACAGTTTGTCCCATTAAATCATTTTTTTGCAATTACTGTACATGTTTCCACCGTAGCACTGACGGATCATCGTGCTGTCAATACCGAAAAGTTCACTACATTTTATCCGCTTTAAGTCCTCTGAAATGTTCGCGAAAAGCGACCAATAGGTACGTAGGTAAGCTGATCTTGCAACACTCGGGCTTATAATGCTGCTCGAACGAATGCCCAAAGCATTGGAAAATTGGAAACAATGTTTATGGAAATTGGTTGGATGCAAGACTACATTAAATATAAAAGGTAATATTTTATATTTAAAAAAAAAAGAGAAATAAACGTGTTTTCTCAATATATTGTGTATATTCCTTTACCAGGCAGAGCAGAAAGAGAACTGCCGCTGGTATTTGCATCGAAACTTGGAGTCGTCATATAAAATTCAATTTTAAAAACAAACTTGGTTTTGTACATATATCACAGGCTTGCTATCGTTTTAGATGCCCATTCTTTCGAGCGAAGCTCACTTTTACACGGACTTTCGCCATTAACGATCGAGAAAAACAAGACATCATCAATGATATGCACAAAGAACACGCGACCAACAAAACAGATGAATGGACGGACGATCATATTAACGAGCGCGCGTCTTGTTCATTGCGTACAAATAAGTTATTAATGATGAAGCTCGACGAAGTTGACGCATTCACTAAATTTAAATTTTAAATTGATGCTCATCCGAGTCGGTCTTTCTCCATCGTTTCCGTAAGGAGTAATTAAAACAACGCGATGCGATATGATTGATTGTCGCCGTAATACGAGAACCCAGACGCGTCGTTGTCTTCCTCGTCTGAAATTCATCTGGAAATCGAAATGTTCCTGACACCGCAATGTTTAGTACGTTTCCCTTAGTACATTTGATCCAGATGCAAAGACCGGAAAGAAAAGTATGGAAACAAGAAAGATTCCTTCTGTTTTCCTCGTTTCATAAGTATTCTTTACTTGCCAAAATTGTGTTAAAAAGTTAAGGTAAGAAAGCCAACGTCCAGTCCGATAGAGAAACAATGACCACGAACCACCGTCGTTGAACGTCTGTTTTTAGCCATTACATATTTGCGCATTTATGTTTAAGCTTTATTAGTATTTAATTACTGTAAGTAGTTACGATAACCTTCACTTGCTTGTCGACAGATAATTAGGCACCGAACATCAGAATCTTACGCCGATAGCTATATTATGCACCTTTCCCAATTACCTGCTTGCCTCAGTCGCCAAAATTAGTACCTTATCTCCAAATTAGAGAGGTACAGATCTTGACATTTAATGCGACCGCGTAATTTTCCAAAAATCCAATATGCACGCGTAAGTTGAAATTACATCGTTGTCGTTAATCGCTGTTAAACGTCAAACCGACGAAGAAAAGAACGCGATTATCTATACGTGCCATTCGAGACGATGCATTCGAATAAATTACCTGCTCCAAATTGCTTGTAGGCACCGAAGAAAAAAATATTTTCCGGACTTGTCGCTAATATAATCGTTAGTTGAAATTAGGCGGCTGTTTATGTAAGACGGCCGCAATTAAAAGCCGTTTACGCACGAACGTACGCGGGTACCTGTTTATTGCAGTTAAATTGCTTTGTTTTCGATGCCTTTTTAATTGTTTCGATTGGTTAAAAATATCAAAAGGTTGACGAAAATGAGATAATAGAAGATTTGTTATTATAATAGGAAGAATTTCTTAGTTTCTTCTTGTCGCTGGTAGAGAGCATAAGAATCTAGGGAACTAAGGGAATCTAAGGAACCCAGCCAATCTGGGTTGATTCGAAAAGTAAGAATTAGCCGTTCGGATGTTGAGGATCTTCGCTTTAGTTTCTTCGTACCTTCAACGAGCCAACCATGGAAAATATAAAATACATTCTCAGTATGTTGTTCTCTTTCTATCTGAACTTTCGTCATAATAAGAAGAAATGCCTAGATCCACCTGGTAAAAGTTTGCTAAATCATAACTTTTGCCGATTTTGGTTTGAAGTGCGTAAAACTCCTTTTTGTCGTTGGTTGAGGGGATAAAAGAATCTTTGGAAACCTCGCCAATATGATTTGATACAACTAAGAATTAGCCATATTGAGGCTCTAAGCTTTAGTTATGTCGTACCCCCAACGAGCCAACCAAAGAAAAGGAAAATGTATCCTCAATATGTTGTGTTCTTCTTCTATCTGAACTTTCGTAATAATAATGAGACGTCTTCAGATCTACCTGGTAAAATCTTGCTTAATCATAACTTTTGCTGATTTAGGTTTGGGATGGGTAATAAATCTTCATATTCTCGCGGGTTGAAAGGATAAGAGAACCTTTGGAATCGCCTGTCTGGTTTGATTCGACAACTAAGAATTAGCTGTTCGGACGTTGAGGGTCTATGCTTTACATAGTTTCTTCGTACATTCAACGACCCAACTAAGGGAAATAAAAATATATCCTCAATATCTTTTGTTCTTCTTCTACCTGAGAATTCGTAATAGTCAGACAAAATGCATAGATCGGTCGGGTAAAATTTTGCAAAATCACAATTTTTGTCGATTTCGGTTCGAAGTGTGCAAAGCTCCTTATTGTCGCTGGTTGGGAGAATAAGAAAATCTTTGGGAATATGGTGGTGCTATAACATTAACCCGGAATTTTCCGGGCCATTCGCCCAAGTTGGCTTCGGAAGGTCCCGCGGGGCGTCGTTTAAGCTCAACCCGGATTCTTCCGGAGCCCTCGCCCAAGTTGGCTCCGGGAGGTCTCGCGGGGCACCGTTTAAGCTCAACCCGGATTTTTCCGGAACCTTCGTCCAAGTTGGCTCCGGGAGGTCCCGCGGGGCGTCGTTTAAGCTCAACCCGGACTTTCCCGGGCCCTTCGCCCAAGTTGGCTCCGGGAGATCCCATGAGGCGTCGTTTAAGCTCAACCCCGATTTAACCGGAGCCTTCGCCCAAGTTGGCTCCGGGAAGTGCCGCGGGGCGTCGTTTAAGCTCAACCCGGATTTTTCCGGAGCCTTCGTCCAAATTGGCTCCGGGAGGTACCGCGGGGCGTCGTTTAAGCTCAACCCGGATTTTTCCGGAGCCTTCGTCTAAGTTGGCTCCGGGAGGTCCCGCGGGGCGTCGTTTAAGCTCAACCCGGATTTTCCCGGGCCCTTCGCCCAAGTTGGCTCCGGGAGATCCCATGAGGCGTCGTTTAAGCTCAACCCCGATTTAACCGGAGCCTTCGCCCAAGTTGGCTCCGGGAAGTGCCGCGGGGCGTCGTTTAAGCTCAACCCGGATTTTTCCGGAGCCTTCGTCCAAATTGGCTCCGGGAGGTACCGCGGGGCGTCGTTTAAGCTCAACCCGGATTTTTCCGGAGCCTTCGTCCAAGTTGGCTCCGGGAGGTTCCGCGGGGCGTCGTTTAAGCCCACCCCGGATTTTTCCGGAGCCTTCGTCCAAATTGGCTCCGGGAGGTTCCGCGGGGCGTCGTTTAAGCTCAACCCGGATTTTTCTGGGCGCTTCGTCCGAGTTGGCTCCGGGAGGTCCCATGAGGCGCCGTTTAAGCCAAACCCGGATTTTTCCGGAGCCTTCGCCCAAGTTGGCTCCGGGAGGTTCCGCGGGGCGTCGTTTAAGCCCACCCCGGATTTTTCCGGAGCCTTCGTCCAAATTGGCTCCGGGAGGTCCCGTGGGACGTCGTTTAAGCTCAACCCGGATTTTTCCGGAGCCTTCGCGCAAGTTGGCTCCGGGAAGTCCCGTGGGGCGTCGTTTAAGCTCAACCCGGATTTTTCCGGAGCCTTCGCGCAAGTTGGCTCCGGGAGGTCCCGCGGGGTGTCGTTTAAGCTCAACCCGGATTTTTCCGGGCGCTTCGGCCAAGTTGGCTCCGGGAGGTTCCGCGGGGCGTCGTTTAAGCTCAACCAGGCTTTTTCCGGAGCCTTCGCCCAAGTTGGCTACGGGAGCTACCGCGGGGCGTCGTTTAAGTTGTTGTTCAATATAGCTTCCATTTTTAGCTGTACTGAATTCTTAAATAACACCTGTAGAAGAAAGTTATTTGATAAGTTGTCAGTTATAAGTCATCATTGAATAGTAAATTTCGGAGGAATGGCAGCATCAGTCCGATTTACACTACTTAGTGATAACACGACATCCAGATTCTTAACAAACTCTACTAAGCACTAGTACAACTATTAACTAGTAATAAACTATTAGGACTAGTTTTTATCACAAGAATAGGTTCGTTCTAAATTTTTTGAAAAAATATATTTAAAATTTATTCTAAAATTATATTTTGACTGATTCGGTTCTTTCGTTCTCCTGTAAAATTTGTAAAATGTTAATTACGACAGTTTGTGTATTGTAAGATGATATGTACCCTCAACGTTGAACAGGACGAAATGTTCTACTAATTAGACGCAACGTTATATACATATGTACATATTTTCTTCGAATCATCTAAAACATAAACCGTTATATGCAGATTGACGTTTCATTCACACGTGCTTTAAAAATAATTTACGACGTAATTCGGACAGTGACAGGTGCTAGGGGATAGAAGCCATACTTGCAGGATGTATACACCTTACACGAATGTATTTGTTCAGCCAAGTGACACAATGTCTTATCGATTAAATTCACGTTACAAAAGTGAGAAAAGAAAGAAAAACCTACGAAAAGGTAGTCGCAGGTATCGATAACCTTGTAGGTAGTTTTACTAAAAGTGATAAGTAGTAAATTTTTATAAAATCGCCCTGTATATTATTAAATATCTGCACATATATTTCGTGAGCTATTTTTCTTATATATTATATATATATATATATATATATATATATATACTTCTTTTCGGTTGTCTTTGCCGCTTTTCAAGTTAAAACAAGACAAAATTTCAATTTAGCAAATTATATTTCATAACCTAAAAAATTAATAGACCTGCATTGTCAATTATTGTCATTGAATTCTACGTGTTAGTCTCCGTATAAGAAAGTCTATTTGCCTGCAATCTTCGGCTTGTTTTCGACTAGAGAGAATTGAAGTCTTGCAAAATTGGTCTTTGCTTCTGATAAAAATTTTGATCAAATTGAGATATAATTTTGAACTAAACATTCTTCAGTCCATACCTTGTCGAATCAAAGGCGTTATAAACTCACCTATATGACATCTAAAGTGTTATTTTTGTTTTTTCGAAATACGAATATGTATTATGGTGAAATTACAATCCAAAACATGAACTGCTAGAGAAAATTTCATTGGTCCAATATGTCAGTGTCAACATTTTAAAGAACATAAACTGAGGTTCAGAGTTAACTCCTCACAAATAGAAACTTCAGCTGTTAAAATTTGTACATTAGCGTTTTCCCAAAATAGTTCTAAAGACTTCTCGCAGAACTTGTTTGTCACGTGCTTTTGGTTTCCTTTTTCGTTTAGTTTTGTCGCCCAAGTTGGCTCCGGCTCCGGCTCCGGCTCCGCCATTTAGGTTTAACTTGTAGTCCTACAATTCATTCGTGTACTCGTATCTAGGTTACCCTAAATATGTATACTTTAAATTATTAGTTTTTTTACTTTTAGAATTGTTTGGATTGACTTGACTTGATTGCGTCACTTCCTTTATAAATGTTTCTTTCACTTCAGTTTCTCCTCCTGTTTCAGAAATTTGTACATTTGTTCAATACTATATTATCTTTTTCTAGAAATTCGATTTAACGAATTATAGGCCAGCGTTTAGCTGCCAAACACACGATTGGGACTAGTATCTCATTTGGGGTATCGTGCCGAAACATAGTCAAACCAAGAAAAGAATATTTTGCATTTGTAAAATTCAAAATGTCGGACTAATATGGCAATTCGAAAATTGGAAGAGCAAAAAGTACAAGGAAATCGGGATTTGGGGGATCTGGCATTAGTCTCACGTTTTACACAATGACCCACTGAAGATGGCGTTCAAGAATCGTCCGAAATCCGCTTTTACTCTCGCTAACTGCTCTATGATGGATATAAATGGTGTGCAATTTTCCGAAACTAATGCCTCAAATCTGCCCCGTAGCATGGCTTTCTATCGAGCAGATTTGGGGCATTGTTCCGGGAAAAATATGGCAAATTACATGAAAATCAATATTCCGGGTGCTTTTAGACTGCTGATAATAGACCTGACCATTCTTCAAATTCGATCAAAATTCGATTTTACGCCCTCTAACTGGTGTGCAACGAAATATGATGATAAACTAATCTCATGGGGTAAATTTTAGGTATTACTCTTGTAATTATCGGAGTTTCTTGAAAAATTGCAGCCCCAATCACTTGTTTTTTTTTTTTTTTTTGGTTTTCTTGACTTGTTTTGATCCTAACTACAATCATTTAATGTGCACAGCTTTTAGAAGTTTGGTTTGTACATAGTTTCGATCCAATTGGATTTATTTTCGAAAGGTGTGGTAAGGGTAATTTTATTTATTTTATATATTATTTTAGCCGCAGTTTCCTTATTCTTATTTGCATAGTTTCGATGTAATTAAAGTCAATGAATCAATTAGTCAATCAAATTTAGAGCGTGACAAACCGATTTGGGGATAGAAGATTTAAAAACTTCTCCGATTTCTATAGAGACGGGCATTTTGGGGTTTCCAGGGTCGTTCATGTTAGCTCTGTAGTTTCCAAAACATAAAACTCTTCAGTCAAAGAGTAATTTATTTTTGTCTGAATAAGGTGCGAGACTATCTTGTTGGGGTAATACCATGAATCATAAACCTCCACTCTAATTGGGATCTACAATTTTCCTTCTATTCCTTTTAAGTGGAATAGGAATTTGATAAGCTTGGGAGCGCCATATCAAGTTGGTCATTTTGAAGAATGCAAAACTGACATCAGATCTGTTCAGCGATACTAAAAACGCCAACATACCCATTCCTATAGAAGAATTTTTCAAATCCTATGATCCGCCCTCTTCGTCCACCATGTTGAAAAATCCAAAGTGAGGTTGCAATTGTACGACGAATCCTGGTAATTACGCGGCTAGTACTCCAAATGTGCCCCGAAGGGTATTTTTGTGAAGGAGTTGGAAGTCGAATTTTGAACGATGTTGAAGCGCCATCTTCACTCGGTCATTTTGGAAAATGCGAAGATTCGTTGTGAAGGAACCCTCGAATACCGATTTTCATGTAATTTGCCCAAAATTTTTCAACTTTGAAACCGCTATAATGGTCCGTTATTCTCAATTTTGAGTGTAAACGCGAATTTTTTCCTTTCTTTTGAGTATGTTTCAACGCCATCCCTCAAATGGGATATTATCCCAAATCGTGTCTTCAGCAATTTCACGATCGCTTATAGTGGCTTAACATTCATTCATTTTTCAACCGCGAACTTCGAATTTATGTATGTTTCTTTCTAGATCCTCTTAGTACGATTAAGGTAATTTAGATTCGAAAAGTACGAATGATTTTGCGATTGAAACTTTCTAGGACGTCGGCGTATACGTAGCGAGCAATCTTCCACGAAAATTTCATCATCACCGAATAGAATCGTCATCATAAATTTACATGCCTTACATTCTTGAATAGGTTCTCGCTAAATATCGCGTTCCGTTCGAACGAACAACTAATATGACTAATGATGACGAACAAAAGATCGTTCTGTTCCATGATACGAGCACGTGAATTCATTTACCGCCCGGTTTTTTCACAACATCGTGTGCAAGTGTCAACGAACCCGCGCAATAATCATAAACATTATGCGTCTTTGTTATGTATATCATCGCTATTTTTGCTCAGATACATATATATTTGTGCGTGTGCGTGCTTGTGTGCGTGTGTCCACACAGAAACGTTGGAGCATCCTTGTTTACGTTCGGAGGGATAAACAATGAGGAAGGTTGATTATTTATTTTGTTGAAGTGCGCGCGTATTTATTCCATTTTATTAAGTTGTTTGTGTTTGGTTTAATTACAGAAGCTGCACAGATCTGGACGTTCCTTACATGCACGGATACGTGTCTATCGATGTTAACATTTACAATTTTCATCGCGCCCGGTAATTAGTAATTGCACGGTAAATAAATAGACGAGGAAGATGACGACGACGACGACGATGCCTACAGTTTTGGGAAGCACATCCTTGCCGAATAAGAGAGGAAGAACGTATGTGGGTGTACAGTTCTTTTTTGGGATTTTAACATTTCTAAGGACGTATAGTTGGTATTGTCGGGGATTTGCGTTTCCAGGTTTGAGTTGATTAAAGAAGTCTAAAATATGAGGAGCAGTTGTGTACATTTTATTTGTGATACGCTTTAATTTGCAGTTTCTTGTCTTCTTGTCTTCAACCTTGTATATATGATTTCTATTCAATTTTTGGCGTTCCTCGGGGCTCGAATCTCGGACCGCTGTTATTCCTTTTCTTGTTTGATGACCTTCTATCTTTCTTACCCTGCTATTCACTTGCATATGCTGATGACGTCAAATTGTTCGACCAAGTATCTAACGTGGCTCATGCTGATAGATTGCAAGAAACTATTGATTCTCTAGTTAGATGGTCGGAAGTCAGCAAATTTAAGCTGAATTGTGACAAATGCCTCATTGTGAGGTTTCCCCGAAAATCCTGTTGTTAATGAGCGCAGACTATACAGACTGTGCTAGGGAGGCTAAAGGGGATAGCGGCGGGCCATGCCACTTCGTAAATGTGACGTAAACGAGGAATATGTATCGAGACTCTGATTGTAATTCAGAAACCGATTTGTTAACCTTCCTATACTCACGCATACGGTCTGTGAGACCGATTTATATAGTATAGTATAGTATACGTCTTTCATTTTGACGTGAGTATAGGAAGGTTAACAGCTGGTCTTCGTTTCGGTCTGAGGTAGTGCTTGCGTAGTGACTGCAACTATCTCCCCTATCCCGTGCATACTCTGTATAGTCTTGTGAATATGACTTTGGTGAACGACGCTGATACATGAACACTGCTAACTTGTATTTTATCGCTTTTTATTTGCCTAAGGAAAAAATGGCATAAGTTGTGGAATGACTTTTACGAAACCCTATCGTTCTTAAAGTTGGGTGAATTGACATGTTTAGTACAATTGCCAAGCCAAGAAGAGAAGATTAAGGTTTTATAAATCAAGATTAAACTGAGAATAAAAACAAGAGAAAAAATATTCATTCAGGATGACCTCTATAAGAAAGGTCAAGAAATTCAAACATAAATCAGGATCAGAGCAAAGGAAAAGTAAGGTAAAAGCAAAATGGCGCGAATGGGGTGTAGGAAGCTTTACCTAGAAGAGGAAGAGTGGAGGTGGGATACAGAAGGAGGAAAGATAACAAGAATCGATAAATCCACTACACCAAAAACTGTTAAGATTAAATAGATATTGTAATGTGGTAATACTGCACTAGTAAAATTACCAATAAAAAGATGTAAATTTTATAGAAAGCATTCTTTAAGATCTAGAATTCCAAATTGCTATAATGACGTGCCGAGAAAAAGAAGAAATGAGGTTTGTTTATGAACGACGGAATGGGATGGTCGACGAAGAAAGTCAGATAAAAAGTTTTATAAAATACCAGGGTTGAAAAGAAGCAGACCACATCAAAAAAGAAGTTGTTATTTACAAACGACGAACAGACCAAAGAAAAAGAAAGGAAAAGACCAAAGGAAAAAGCCAAAGAAAAGAAGTGAAGAAAGAATTCAAGAGAGGGAGAGAAATTAAGAATTAGAAAACAAATTACACTTATACACACACTAGGTAATATATTTTGATTATATTATTCATTATTTTGTTAATATAATACTAAAATTTTATAAATATTATTTGTAATTAATTTTGCTTTCTATAATATTAACTAAATTCTCAGTACAATATGGAGGGGATGGGAGTAGTGAAGCGGACTAGGCAATGGATATGGAAACGCTTTGCGAGAGTTCAGAAAACAAGTTTAGAGAGCGGGCTAAGCAGAACGAAGTTAATGGAGTTGTTGATAAACTTGGACATGAAAGCGGAAATGAGAAAGGAGGAAATGAAATTAAAAACGGGGACTAAAAACGGGGAAGGCAGGTAACAAGCTTAGAGTTAGCACATGGAATGTACAAACAATGTTGATAGGAAAATGCCATTAAGTAGCGATGGAACCAGAGGAATATAGAATAGATAGGATATAAAGGTCAATAAATAAGAAGAACTATGAATTCTATTACTGAGGGAATCAGATGCAAGGGCAATATGGCGAGCGGTTTGTGATTATGAAACAATTACAAGATTAAATAGTAGAATTTAAACCAGTAGACGATAGAATGGCCTGGGTTAGAATAGAAGCAAAATATTTCAACATGTTATGTTTGAATATACATGCACCAACTGAGGGCACCAAGAAAGGAGAAAAAGACCAATCTTATAAAAAGTAGAAGAAGGAATTGTCGAAGAAAAGCACACCTGTCATACTAGAAGTTTTCAACGTTCATATCGGAAAGAAGCAGCATTTAAAAGAAGATTCGAAGTTTTTCAAATTTATACATCGCGAAAATTTTTGGGATTAACTCACTTGATTAGTACTCAAGTGAGTTAATCCCAAAAATTTCAAGTAATTTTGTTGCGTTTTATAGAAATATTATAGAGACAATTGGAGATTCTTCGATGGAGATGAATCCGTAATATCTCAAATCTTTGGATTCGTTGCATCGTTTCTGGGAGTAAATCCTAAAGATTTTTGAGAAATTCAAACACGTGGAGATTACGTAATTCGTTTCTTACGATTTTCTGGAGGAAGTTATCGGTCTAAATGATTTCGTTGCAATATATAAGAAAGCTATTGGGAGGTATTGGATAATTTCCGACGGAAACTGTCACATAAAATCGAAAACTCTTTCGTCCCTGCGACCGTTCCTAAATTCGAAAATAACTTTAAATTTATACGTGGCGAAAATTTTTGGAAAATTTAGTTATCACAAGATTAGAAGATTGAAAATCCTTTCATCTTTCCCATTGTTTCTAAACCCGGAAGTAAATTGAAAGAGCTTTTGAACGATGAGCATAAAATTCAAAGTACATAATTGGATTCGTTGCAAGTTGAAATGCAAATTTGAAAAGAAATCAGCTAAATGGAGATTTATTCGTTTTCCGATAAAAATGTTCGTTTGAAACAATTTTGTTGCGTTGTAGAGGAAAAGCTCATTAACGTAAGTACAGTCGGAAATCGTTGTATTCTCAAAACTTGGAAGATAACCTCGTTTAGGAAATGAAGAACTTTTTCTAAATAATAATAACCTTTGGATTACATGTAACGTTATAAATATAAATATATTTCGTGACTTGAATAACAGATCTGTACCTTCGAATTAGTCCTACCACTATAGGTCAATTATAAAACAACAAATTTCTTCAGCAAAATGTAAAAACATATTTTAGAACGGATTTTAAACGAAATTTGTTGCTTTGTTAATTGGCCCATAGTGGCAGGGATAACTCTAAGTATCTGCTATCTAAGTCAAAAATATACTTGATAATTTAGTAATAATAAGCATATAACCGAAACGACCCAACATACATTTCAATGAAATTTAGAGGCTTTTAGCTTATTCATTAAAGTCTTTATACACCAGCGTGGCTAAACAATATGTAGTGGAACTGTAATAACCACTTTGAAACTTACAAATTGCTTGTATTTTAACTTATTGGTTCTAGCTTTAATGCTATGTTACTAACAATAGGTCTGATATTATGTGAAGCAGGTGCAGTGATGAATGAATGAATTTCAAATGGGATAGATCTGATCCTTGCTTCCTCCAACGCAATCGTTGATGAACTTGGTGGAGGTTTAGTGTTTTTCAGAACGCAATCATATTTCCCTCGAGGAGGTGATACCCCCACCGAAAAGTTGCCAGGGAAAAATCGTTGCTCCCGAATTGCGGTTGCACACTTATAAAACAGGACACACTTTATGATTGTATTATTGATTCTACTTCCTTTCATCACAAGCAGCATAAAGAGAATGGAAGAAAAATAAGTTAGTTATTTTATAAGTATTATGAACAGAAGCATTGAGTTGCTGACAAATCGGCGAAGAATTTTTACGAGGTGATTTTAATCATAAAATCGTAAGATGGGTAACGTAAGCTTGCTAATGCTAGAGGTGGTCTAACACCCATTTCTTGCATAAGAGATCGAAACAGTCATATTTCAAGCTTGAATTTTCCTGAAACGTTTAAATTATATTCACTTGACGGTCAGCAATTGTCGTTCTGATATCTGATAACTGATATTTCGAAAAATTTGTCATAGTCAGCGTCAAAATTATGGTAAAGAATGTAAGAACACAAGATACTTCGGCGCAAACCGCTCATCTTATTCCAAAGGCTAAGCCTAAAACGTGTGGAACTTGTACGACATAAGCACCTAATTCCTTCACACGAATTAACATGAAAATTGAAATAACAGCAAATAATTTACAAGATGGGCATAATTCCAAAATTCATGCGCCTACAGAACTTATAGAGGCATTTCACTCCATATTAGCCACTTGAAACAACATTTGCAGGAATCTTTAGCCACTTTTTGGAAAAAGATTTAATAGGAAAAAAGGCAGTGTTATTTCAATAATACAAAATGGGCATCATTCCAAAATTCACGAACCTACAAAGGTATTTTGGTCCTTATTAGTAACTTGAAGCGAAGCCCATCAATGATTACATTTTATCCTTTTTATTTCACCCGAAATATTTCCCTAACAAATCTTTTGGCGCTTTCTGGAAAAAATTTAATAGGAGAGAAAGCAGTGTTCTTCCGATTTACAAACTGGGCATGATCCCAAAATTCATGAACCTACAGAAGCATTTTGCTCCATATTACTATCTCGAAGAAAAGCCCAACAAGTATTATACTTCAACGTTTTTATTTCACTCGAAATATTTTACTAAGGAATCTTTTGTCACTTTTTGGAAACGAAATTTAATAAATAAAGATTATATATTATGAACAGGAGTATTGTGGTGTAGAAAAATCGGCGAAGAATTTTCATGGGGTGATTTTCCTTATAAAATCTTAAGAGAGGTGAGGTAATAAAATAAAATTTGGAGGATTCACTATACAACGACCAAACGTAAGTTTACAAATGCTCAAGATGATCTAACAACTCTTTCTTGCATAAAAGATTGAAACAGCCATGTTTCAACCTTGAATCTTCTTTCTATGTTCAAATTATATCAACTAAACGGTCTGCAATTGCATTATGATATTTGATAACTGATATTTGGAAAAATTTATCATAGACGGCGTCAAAATTATTGTAAAGAATGTTATAACACAGGATACTTCGCTGGAAACTGTTATTCCTAAAGCAAGGCCAAAAACCAAACGGAACTATATATATGACATAAGCACCTAATTCCTTCACTCGAAGCGTATGCAATTATCATGAAAAAATGAAATAACAGCAAATAATTCGCAAAAAATGGGCATAATTCCAAAATTCATGGACCTAGAGAGGCATTTCTTCATATTAGTAACTTGAAGCGAAGCCCATCAAGGATTATACTTTATGGTTTTTATTTCACACGAAATATTTTATTAAGGCATCCTTTGCCACTTTTTGGAAATGAAATTTAATGCAGAAGGGGCGTGCTACACATATACTTGCTCATGCAATTTTGGGATCTTTTTGGAATTTTTGGATTTTGATGGCAAGAACCTCCCATAGAAATTGTTATAATTTTGATTACTTTTGAGAACTAGGGGCAGTGAAGTGCATAAGATTAGTAAACATACATACAAAGTTATCGGCGTTTTCTACATCAAATATAATTTGAAGGTTTTCACGAAACATATTCGTCTTTTTCTTGGAAGTTAATGAAGCAGCAGGAATTATAATAAAGCAAGTAAATTGTAATTTATTTTGGAATTCTAAATTGGAACCAGGAAACTTATTACAGGATCGCATTATAGATTTGATGTTTATGCAAACTCAGTGCCCAGGAGAGCTTGATAATGAATGACCGCCATCGCTTCTTTAAAGGGTTATTGTATCCAGAAAATTATTTTCTTTAATTTGCAATTTACTATCCAAAATTATAACGTGAAAGTGTCTCGTTATGACCTTCTATAAATGTCTTCCCAACAGAAATCAAATCAAAATAAAAGACATGTATTTGCTTTTAGTTCTAATTTTTTAATAATGAATAAAACTCGTAGAGCAAAAATATGGATATATTACGGATTTTCACCAAGTAAAAGCAAGTTGTATTCAATTTCTAATTTTTGAGGAAACTAATTTCAAAAGGATAAATTTCTGTGAACGGTGCCTTACAAACGAACCTGAGTGAGAGGTCGTTCATTGGTGAATTATGTAGATATTCTATACTTTTTATTCATTTCCAATTTTTTGAACTGTTGCATGCTAATTTTGATCTATATTAACTCTTGGTCTAGCTGAGGTAGCATGCAGTAGTCCCTTTGGCAAGGAGTTTTGTTTCAGTTAATCTTGCAAAGCATCAATATTTTAATGGAGGAAGCAACGTCCTATGTTATTTTTCGGACGCAATATTTTTAATTTCCGTAAATTTAATGGGGTGGAAACTTTCCAATTTTAACAAACAAAAGCAAGGCGATGGCATCATCTATGGTATTATTTAAGAAAGCACAATGAAAAGCTGCGAAAAGTTTCGTCCAAAGCGCACAATTTGGAGAAACAACACGTAGGAGACGGGCAACGGCTGGGTAATCCATTTCGGGGTTCAAATTTATCCGGTACGTTAAGCAAAAGGAAATCACACCACAAAGCACAAAATGGACGGAAAGCACATTTTCAACACAAAAAACAATCAAACGGTAAGCCAGCCAATCGACGGCGTCGCGCGGATTACGCAAGTTGTCGCGCGTTGGCGAATTTTGCGCAAATTAAAAATTAACGACGAGCACGCGCGCTGAGCCTGGCGAAACTGCGAGAAAACGCCCGGGAAGCGCCACTTTCCTGCGACGAACAAAAGGCACACGCCCAAAAACGAACATTATCCTGCGCCAACTCCGGGCGTATTGGCGGATAGGCAGGCAGGCGACCGCCAGCAGGACCTCAGCTTCCCTTTTGGAACTGCGAAGCAGACGATTCGCGAGCCGATCCGCGAATGAGAGAGTGCCCCAACTGGAGGCGAATTGTACCAACAGGTCCGGAGTTCGCCAAAGATCGGGTTTTGCACACGTCCTCGCCGACGACGACGACGACGACGACGAATGGCGTTTATGTGCGATATTCGCCTAGCGCAAGTTTTGCAATGTTGCGTTGGTCAGGAGCCAGAATCGAGACTGCACCACTGTCAATGTCCTTTGCGTAGGTCGCGCCACATTAGCGGTACTATTCCTTCTGAGACCGTCGCGTGCGAATCGCCGACCAAGGACGCGTTCGTTTGCTATTTTTTCCTCCTTTCGTTTTTGTTCTCGTTCTATTCCTTTATCCTATTTCGATTATCCTTAAAACGAGTCGCGTTCCTACGAACCTTCTTCGTCTTGCCTTTTCGGAACAAAGTGTCGCGAAAATTTTGCTTTTCCTATCTCTCCATTCGCGAGTGTTATGTGCTCTTGGCCCGGCTCGAAATGGTGAGTTCTTTTATGATACATATTTAAAGCGTCGATGACGCTTCTTGAGATAAGAACATTGTTTCTGGCTTATCGATGGAAATTGTTGACCTCCTCTAGACCCCTAGTTGGTCGTTAAACTGAAACGATAGCTGCAAATGTATGGAATTGGCCAGAAAGTAATTGCGTCTGATTTATGGCTTAAGGCGGAAATAAACGATTTCATATCTTTCTTCCAATCTTCTTTCCGAACTCATTTCATTCAGGTCCTTTCCTCGTTCTCCCTCCAGTTATGATTCAACTGAAATTCGCCATCATCATAATTTTTGGACGTTTTCACCATACACCCGGCGACTTCCTATAAAACTTCTTCTGACGTTGATCAGCACATTATTTTGACATCGACACCAAGCAAGTTATTCTTAACGAAGCTGTCTTCTTTTCTTAAAAAGTTACATAATCAATGATAGTAGTGTAAGACGAAATTAAGTTACGCCATACATTTCAGGATATCGGCGATGTCAATGTAACACCTCATATCTACAATATTTGCGAAAATCCGTTTATTACTAGTTGCTGTTAACAAACACACGTTGACATTACTGAAAAAACTTATGAGGCTGCCAGCGGCTCACCCAAACCTCGCGACTTGCGAAATTCCGCCCAATACCTCGTATCTGTGAGCCAATATGGAAGATGGTGTATGTTTTCGCGTTGGTGCTCGTAGTGTAAAGTTTGAATATCGTTCGTTTATGGTAAGTCCAGGATAAAATTTGCTGAATTGTAGAATGACTATAATGTCAACTCATCTCATAATTGCGTGCTTGTAAGACAAAAAAAAAACGTTGCCACCGTACGATCACGTAGACACGTGTAATTGCATTGGATCATCGTTTCAGCTTGATCTCCAATTACGTGGTATTGCACATCTAACCTTCGGTGTGCTTAACTTTTCCGATTACAACTTTTTGTG
The DNA here is from genome assembly GCA_038088585.1 of Chrysina gloriosa. NCBI lineage: Eukaryota > Metazoa > Arthropoda > Insecta > Coleoptera > Scarabaeidae > Chrysina > Chrysina gloriosa. The sequence goes on along the minus strand of CM076090.1, from coordinate 8,182,969 downwards.
AGAAATTTATAACAATGTGTGGGGGAAAATGGTGGAAATGTGCCGAAATGCCGATTTAACTCAATCAGGTAAGAATAATCGCTTGTGCCTGCCGAGGAGAGGTAGGAAGTGAGGGAGAAAACCATGAAGACGAGGAGAACGATCATTCAGCTGTTATTGATGATGGAAGTACAAGTCATGCTGAAGTCCAAAAACAGAATGTGGAATGAAATTAGGGAAACAGTTAGATAGCAAATTTTCTCCCATTTTTTGGAACAATCTGAGCTGGAACCAAAGAAATATTTTGATATGCAACTTCATATGACAGAAACATATCCAACTCCGAACTACAGGGGAAGAAATATCAAGACGTTCATCATCATTCTTTTACAATATAAACATTGGCGAAAGAAAAACGGTTCCTGTGTGTAAAACTAGGTTTTTAAACACACTTGAGAATGTGGGTACAACAATCGCAATTTGGAATTTCTGATTCCCCCTAAAAATAGTGGACAATCTTCTGAACGTCAAAAATTAACCGAAGCTGATGGATTCATACAAGTATTTTTAGAACAAGTACCTAAATTACCAAATCAGCATTGTCGTAGGGATACAATAAAAGTTATTTTCAGAACAAGATTTCGAAAGTAATGCGCGACCTTTATGAGAAATTTGTCGAGTACTTAGAAGAAAATCAAGAAAAAATTGTTACCACCAGAAATACATTCACGAAATTGTTTAAGGAATTATATTTTGGGATACTTAAGTCTAGAAAAGATCGTTGCGATATATGCGTGGAATTTGAAGCAAGAAACTTAACCAAAAATATGTGGGAAATTTATAGAAAATGAAAGGACAGGTCTCAAAAAGGAAAAGATCACGATAAAGAGGAAGCAAGAAAAGGAAATTGTCATGACTACGGATTTGCAGGCGGTAGAAACTTGTCCGTCATTACTGGCGAGTTCATTTTGCTTTAAAACTAAATTAGTATGCCGTAATTTCAGATTTCTTGACCATAATACAAAAAATGCTGCGTGCTATTGGCTCGACGAAACAGACGCCGATTTGCAAGCATCGATGGTTGTGAATCTTCTAATAACCCACTACGGAAAATATTACAACGATAATGTTGTCAGATGGATGCACCTATTAAAATGGTAATAGTGTTTTAGCTAACGCTCTATTAAGCTTGTCATATCAATATAAAGTGACAATTATACCAAAACTTTTGGCGAAGGGACATACCCAAATGGAGTGCAAAAGTGTTAATGCGACCGTTGAAAAAGGCCCAAGAATCGCACCTAATGATTATTTTCAAGTAACAAAGGACGCTCGTCGCAACTAGAAATCTTATGACGTTATATGCCCAACATAGAACTTCTTCCAAAATTTTAATACCAATCTGGTTCATGATTTCATCGGACCTGGTAAAAAGAACTACACATCTAACAGTCATTTAAATTATCGCCCTGAAAGATGAAGAAGGTAACATCAGCTTTAAACTAGATCAAGAATTTTCGCCACTGCCCCACAGACCAAAACATCTACCAATCAAAATGGAAGAATACCCACCATTATTTGACAGAAAGTTACCAATTACAAAGGAAAGAATTTTTGCATCATCAAGACATAAAGCCGAAAATTAGTCCAAATTTTTGGAGGTTCTACGATAATTTACCGTATAAAGAATAAGTGCAGTAGATCTTATGTTTTTGTTTATTTTGCCTAGGTGCAATAACACTTTTAGTTTGTTTGTTAAAAATTGTCTAACGTATGGTACAATAAATGTTATTTTTGACACCGTAACGTGCAAATACTGATTTGCGCCATGCAATCCCTTGTATCATCAAAGTTTTGATACCATTCTCAATGCAATACTTCGTAACGACAATACATTTCCAAAATATGAAAGACTTTGATGACCGGTTTGTAATTAATCACGATCAAGCTATTTTATGCGCCTAACGTCAGAATGCTACTTCGTTCTCTTAATTCCTTAACGAAAATGTATTTTCTGACAAATTCCATTTTGGCACTTACGAGGTATTGCATTGATATCGTCGATATTTGTCTTCCTCTATATCTTGTCGGTCAATCCCAATATTTTCGCAAATAAAACACGAAACTCAAACGTAAAAACAGGAAAATTTCGACATACCCCACAATCGCGTTGCGTATTCGTTATCCGTTTTTTTGCAACATAATCTACGGCCGCGGTTTATTTGAGCAGCGATTTCGCAAAAGATTTTCCGGCAATCGTCTGAAGGGAAAAAATTTCCCCAAATCAAACATTGCGCAACTGCCGAGTTTCGATAGATCCCCCAAAAAACGTTATCGCCTCGCACTTAACCGTTGCGCCAAATTAGAATCTTTGAACTTTGGCGAAGAAGTCATTTGAAGGATTCGCGTTTCTGATCCGAGATTCGGAATGCGGATCGACGCGACGCGGCGTGTCGGATCGTTAGATGTTGAAATGCGACCTTGGCAGATTGAATAGGTCGTTTTTAACGCGAAATGACTCGAAGGTCGTCGTTTTTGTGCTGCAACCTAACGTGTATTACATACGTACGTTATATGTTTGTTGACGTATTTGTTTGCTAATTAATTTGTCAATGTTTTGGCGCGTATCTTCTGTAAACGCGATGTCGCCGATTGGTCACGAGGTCTTCTTCCTTTGAAGCGTTTCGCAAGCGCTTATTGTGGTTGAAATACCGATAAGTTGTTGTTTTTTATTTAAAACGTCTCCGAAACCAAGACAATGCAATTTACACAGAGGACGTTTGATTGCTAGTATTGCGTCTTCGCAAGTAGTACGTAGGAATGCATTTAATCTTTGTGTACTTTAAGTGTCATCGTTGTATTGCAAAAAGCATCTATGTACTGTTCGTAGAAATGAAACATAGGAACATGAGACTATCAGGTTGCATCGAAAGTTTTTACCACTTCTTTTAATAGTAATAGTTCTGGCATCCAGAACCAGTTCAATGAGAAATAGTATCAATCGGGGACGAGCCGGAACGAATCATTATGGTCTGAGATTATACAACAATCTTCTATAATACATCAAACACACGCTAAATGAAACCTTCAGTAAGACAGTCAACACTCCACTGCAGGAAAATGTCTTCTACACCATGGGGAATTTGTACAATTCGTTTCCCTGCTCTGATCTCTATATTTTTGTCTCTTTTGTGTTTCGACCTTTATTGTTTGTAATTTCTTTGTTTCTATCATACATTTATTTCTAAGCATTTTCTATAGGTTCGTTCCAACACAGCACAAAACCAGTTTGTGGATCGTCGTGTACATACGCAGAGCAAATTTGCTCTGCGCATGTAAGACAGTTAACACTCCATTACAGGAAAATATCTTCTACACGATGGAGGAATTCGTACAATTCGTTTCTCACCTCTGATCTCCACACTTCTATCTCTTTTGTGTTTCGACCTTTGTTTGCTGGTAATTTCGTTGTTTCTATCATACATTTATTTCTAACCATTTTCTATGGTTTCGTTCCAACACGGCACAAAACCAGTTTGTGGATCGTCGTGTACATACGCAGAGCAAATTTGCTCTGCGCATGTAAGACAGTTAACACTCCATTGCAGGAAAATGTCTTCTACACGATGGAGGAATTCGTACAATTCGTTTCTCACCTCTGATCTCCACACTTCTATCTCTTTTGTGTTTCGACCTTTGTTTGCTGGTAATTTCGTTGTTTCTATCATACATTTATTTCTAACCATTTTCTATGGGTTCGTTCCAACACGGCACAAAACCAGTTTGTGGATCGTCGTGTACATACGCAGAACAAATTTGCTCTGCGCATGTAAGACAGTTAACACTCCATTGCAGGAAAATATCTTCTACACGATGGAGGAATTCGTACAATTCGTTTCCCAGCTCTGATCTCTACACTTCTATCTCTTTTGTGTTTCGACCTTTGTTTGCTGGTAATTTCGTTGTTTCTATCATACATTTATTTCTAACCATTTTCTACAGGTTCGTTCCAACACAGCACAAAACCAGTTTGTGGATCGTCGTGTACATGCACAGAACAAATTTGAATCGTCAAATTTGCTCTGCGCATGTACACGACAATCCGCAAACTGGTTTTGTGCTGTGTTGGAACGAAACTTATATCTTTCTTAACTTTCCTGTGTTTATTTACTCGAATAAAATTTACTTGATTGGTTGATCTAGGATGTCACTCTTCAACTGTTCTCTGAATTGGTTTGACTTTCAGGGTTAGTCTGTGGATGTGGTATCTTTTAAACAAAGCGCGCTGATCTCAACTTCTAACTCTCCTCACTTACTCATATTCAGTTTCAGTAGACTCTGCCATGTCACTTCATTCGTGAACCGACACATTCATACAGCAGACGGAACTAAGTTCACATTGTTCATTGTTTTACTCAAAAGCTTGTACTAAGTAGGAAACGAATTTTTTATTATTATAGTAGCTGAACACCCCTCTGTTGATTCATTCACTGGAGTCAATCAGTCCCCACTCCTACTCTATACCTTCTCGCATACTTTCCCTTGCTTTGATTGTCCAGCCTTTAATTCCGGCCCTGCTAGTATCTCTTTCCACTTCCGCCATCTCCCATCAGGTTGTTAACTAATATCTACTAAAGTATCTGAAATCACTATTCAACCATCATCAATAGGATTGTCGAGCTATTGTTTGTGGATCTCTGTTCATTCTTGGTGCCATCTTCAATTTCATTGTGGATCAATTCGAGGATGGAATCAATTTCTCAAGTTGAAAGTCGCGCGGAGAAATCATCATTACGAAAGGTAAATCGAGCAAACTCCATTGGAACATGGCTGTCGCCTGTTTTCAGCTTTTCAGCTAGTTTCAGTAGTAAAGATGAGGATTGAATAATAAAGCGATGCGTTCTTAACCTTCCTATACTCACGTCAAAATGAAAGACGTATACTATACTATATAAGCCGGTCTCACAGACCGTATGCGTGAGTATAGGAAGGTTAAAAGGATTGAGTAGACGATCGACTAAGATTTCCCTTCATATTCTCGTTGTTTTTGTTAAAATTCTGCTTCATTAATTGGGAATATTTCTTCGGAGTTCGGACAGTAAAGGTTCAATTACTGTCCGAATTCCGAAGAAATATTCCCAATTAATTCCACACCGGACAAGAAACTAATATCATTTCTTAATTCTGCTTCATGCTCGCTCTGTCTTTTGTCCAGTTTTAATTACAATCGTCGATGTCATTGCTTGCAACCGAAAAACTGCGACGCAACGTGCGCCTGCGGTTAGGGAATTTCGCCAAGATTGGAAGGAAGATAATCGGGCAAGATTGCGCTAACGCTGGCGAATGTAAAAAATGATTCCCGACGTAATTAGGGAGACAATCGCGTGATTGAGAAAATGTGTTCTCAAATCTTTACACAATTTTACGCGAAATGTTATTGATTGTGAAATAAAATCGTTGTACTGCGCATTCGAGCTTCTAAACGAAAGTTTAGAAAATGGAAGATCAAGTAGCACAAAATAGGTTTTCTTCGATTGTAGATTGCAGAATTGTTGATTCTTAGTAGTTCTCTTGGTATTAAACCCCTTTTAATTACCACTATCGATATAATTGTAAAGTTATGTAAACCTTATCGTAGGTAAAACGCTAAATTACTGGGACTTTTACGAAATGTGTAAACTTTACAACTCCAGTGAGTTTGGGTCATTCAATCTTCTTTCCTAAGGCTTTTTGGATGCTTTTCTCCCTTGTATTTCCTCATCCGTTATTTCTAGTGAATTTGGAAATATTTCTTGAGGCCTTCGTCTTAGCGATTAGTGAAGGCTTAATGCGCATAACTTCCCCTAAAACGGAATTTTCATGAAATTTTGTACTTTGGATCACTGTACCTTATTTGTTGTTTCGTTTTTGGGCGGTTATTCCTCCTTCTGAATCCTTAGATTTTATCCTCGAAAGCCTTAAACGTAACTTTGAGATCCTCATCGACCCGTACGCTTAGTGCTGTTGAGGCGAATCTTCCTCTAAAACGGAACTTTTACGATTTCTTATAGTTTTATTTACTTATCACTGCACACAGTCTTCGCATTTTAACGGTTATTCCTCCTTCGCGGTTTTATCTTCGAAGATATTAAGCATAATTTTGATCTGTATCCTTAATACTGTTGAGGCGCCTCTTTCTCGTAAACAGTTATAAAACTTTAAATGATTTATAATATTACTAACAATAAGCTAATTTAAAAAGTTAGTGGAGTTTAAAGGTTTGATTGTGCGATACGAAAACAATAAGAACGAGTATTCTAATCAGAAGAAAATAAATTTCAAAAACAAGAAGTAGGCGAAAGCTCTCAAATTAGAGAGAAAAGAAGATGTTTAAAAATTTGGAAAGAAAGGAGAGAAGAGGTGTGTAATTTCTCATCCTCCTCCTTCGCCGATGCTGTCTTGTTACGGTGTATTGTTATTAAAAGTAAGAAACCGAAAGAAATCAAGGTCGAGTTGGATGAAGTTCGTGGCACATCTGCATCGGCGTTTAAGACTTTTTATAGCTGGACAAATGAGTTTAAAGATGGCTGTATTACCACGATTGACAAACATTCGTTCGAGGAGTCTACTTCCACGTAAAAAATCCTCAAGGAAAAGATCCACGATTTGGTTTTGAGCGATCGACGGTTAAACTGCATGAATTTATTGATTACCGATGCAATACGCCTGATTTGGCGCCTTTCCGTCGCAATTTCGAGGATATGAAAGATGGGTCTACTTCTACTTACCAGCGAGAAGGAAACAGTCAAAATAATGAAGTTTATCAGCGGAACCAGCTCCAAGGTAAGCGAGAAGTTGAAATTGGCCGACAAGAAGATGACCGCGGTTTCTTGGAATGGGCGCAGAATTATCCGCGTTGACCACTTGGAGCAAGATCAAACGATAAATGGAGAATGTTATGCGTCGTTATTGGGTCGAAAAAATCAAACAGAAACGCCTTCGTTCCGTCAAGAAGAAAATGCTCCTCCATCAAGATATAAACTAGTGCAGTTTAGATGGCGAAAATACATGAAATACATTACAGTTCGAAAACTTGAAGAAATGACTTGGGAGGAAGTCATCGCCGAAACAGAGGCCTACTTTGAGAACCTTTCGAAATCTTTGTTTTTTGACGTTTTTTTGACGCTTCGAAGGAATGTTGAAAAATAGCAAAACTTCTATAGTTCTGTAAGAATTTCTTGATTTTCCCTCGTATTTTGGGCGTTAAGATTTCTGTAATTTTTTTTTGAAAATTATTTCTTCATTAAGAACTAAAATACTATAGTTTCGTGCAAATTTCATGCTTACAATCTTGTACCACTTGATATCATCATATCCTGGTGCAAAGGAGCGCTAAGGACAGGAGGAAGGCAAATAATAGCTTACGCGAACAATATAGTATTAATAGCAAAGAAGAGGAGTATAACGAAGAACATATTAGATGAAATATCCAAGGAAGCAAGAAAAATTGGTCTAAGGATAAATGAAAAGAAAACGAAAATAATGAGATTGGGAAAGAAGATGGAAGGAAAGAAAACAGGAGAATTAAGATTGGAGAACAAGAATTTGAAAAAGTGACACAATTTAAGTATTTTGGAGCGATTGTAAACAGCATTGGGGAAAGAAGAATGGAGCTTAAAACAAAAATAATGACGGCAAATAAAGCTTTCCACGCAAACAAGAAATTCTTTAAAAAAAAAATAAGTTTTCATCGAAGAAGACAAAAATTAAAATTTATAAAACATTCATAAAACCAATCGCAATGTATAGTATGCAGCTGATACGCAATGACAAAAAAGAGGGTAAAAAATTGTGAATAGAGGAAAAAATATTAAGATCAATACTAGGATCAATACGAATCGGCAATACAGAATACAAGTCGAGGATGAAGCACGAAGAACTAGAAGGAGGGGAAGATATAACAACCAACATAGAAGCATAAAGAGTCAGATGGTTAGGACATGTGTGGAGAGCTGTACCCAATGAAAGATCTGCAAGAATTATGTTACGACGGAAACCAGGAAGGAGAGAAAGTATAGAAAGGCCGTGATCCAAATGGATGCAGAAGATTTGAGTAAAGCGCGTATAATGAATTGGCAAAGGAAAGTGAATGAGACGAAAGCATAAAGGCAAGTAGCTGAAAATATAAAGCGTATAGTAGATAATACTCGAATGGTTAATTAGCATTAGAAAATTTATCATTTATTACAATTCAATATATCAAAATTCACAGTAAATGTTGGGATTATGGATATTTATGTTCAAATGACATTAGGTTTATTTTAGATTCTATTTATACTTTTTCGATACCACGCACACCACCTTTTGGGCATTTTATTATCCTACGGGTGTTAGCTTCTTATTTGAACTCCATCCACAGACGTTTAATGGGCGAAAAAAATGTAACTACAAATAAAATTATTAATTATTATAAAAAGCATCGATTAAAAGATAGTTGATTATAACCATTCAGACACATACATTTAACACTTTCACATCACATGAATTCCTAATAACCACTGGATGTAAATAACCAAGGATACGTGGACAACGTTACGTCTTGGATGAACTGAAGTCATGGTGAACAAACTTAAACTTTTCGTTTCGTGAACAACGGAGAAATAATGTAGTGTAGTTCTAGTTTCCGTAAAAATAAAAGTTTGTTTGGTTGCCGACGAAGAAAATTGTCAAGATAGATAAGTCAGCAAGAAAGTTTAAAATATATATGTTGGAACAAAAGGGTTTTAAAGGAAGTACCAGTGAATAGAAGAGCCTCACCACACCGGAGAAGAAAGAATTTAAAGAAGGGAAGAATCCATAGAAAATAGAGCCACATCGGAAAAAAAAAAGTTAAGAGAGGGAAGAATCCATAGAAAATAGAGCTGCATCGACGAAGGAATTCAGGAGAGGAGGTATAGGAAGAACCAACAACGAATAAAAGAAATTACACTCACACACACACAACACTAGGTAATTATTTTTATTTTATGTTAAATATCTCTCAAAATTTATAAATATAATTTGTTATAATTTATGCTTTTTATATCATTAATTAAGAGCTAGGCTGGTGCAATTTTGTTTAAGAAATTAACTAAATTCTCAGTACAGTATGCAAGAAATATAATATGAAGCAATGGGGCTCGTGCCCTCTAAAAAGCGGATCTAGAGAGCTTCGAAAGAAACCGTGTTGCACCTTCATTGGGTGTTAGCCACCACATATATCCTGGTGCAGAAACGATTCTGTTGGTTGTCTTTCATGCACCAATACGCGTCATTTTATCTTTTTACAGAACAACATCAAATATAATTTTATCGGTATTCACGAACGAGGAAGTATCGATCGCCTTTTTCTATTAACGCGCTGATACCAAAAATACCTAATACGAAAGTGCATTACGTTATCAGCTGCATTTAACACTGTTTGCGTTCCCCGACGATTTTATTATATACGATAGCAACACACAGAGAACATTTCTGCATTGCCGTATTTCGCTCGTTTCTAAAAATTTTCAACGCCAATCAATCTCGATTTGTTCTAACACGCCCTAGAATTCAAAGGGATGGAGTCGAAATCGGATTTTAAACAAGCGATAATTGTAGTTGCAGACTTGCAGTCGAGATAACGAGACGAGATAGCGTCCCATTTTTCTTTAATATCTAGCATTTTTATCGTATTTATCTATCTGGCTAGTTCGGGAATCTTTTCGGCAACACTTACCGAAAAACAAGTCACTTTATCTGTTGAAATAGATATTACGAGTTCGTCTTGATGTACTTGTTGACTTTTAGATTAGGGAATTGGCAGTTATTTTTCTCCCCGACGAACATAGTTGGTCTTTGAGTATCGAAATCGAGGAAAAACTGATGATACGAAGCGAAACGATATTATCGTTTCGTCATGTTCGAGATAACTATAAATTGAAAACGAAAAAATATTTGACTACGTTAAGTTCCCTTGTATTGTTGAAATATTCTGGAAACGCCTAATGAACGCCTTTTCCTTTCCGTTGTAAACGAAGCGGATTTCGATCTTCTCTCTAACTACTATTTTATTGATCATCCTTCGCGTACGTGGGCAAAAATGACGCGTACGATTGCGTGCTTCGGCACTTTATGTATATTTCAATTTTCTACCTATGTACGTTGGGTACGAACCAGAAAGAAGTCCGATACCGAGAACGCAGCGCCGTAATCCTCGACTCATCAAATATTTCGTACGGGTCATTGTATAATTGCGGTCTGCGCGTTTATATTTGGAAAGCGTTTAAATTTTAAAAGGGCGCTCCTGGAAAATTCATGTTTCGATAACGGACATCGCGCGCGTTGTAGTCTTTCTATCGGAATATATAACTTGCAATCCTGTTCATAAATTTATAGGAAAATCCTTGATTTGTGATGGTTTACTCGCACAACTTTACTAGAACTTCCGAAATTTTATTCTGTGCTGCTGCAACTCTCATATGGATATTGAGAAAGAAGTTCCTTTAGTTGCTGAGTTACGAGATGAAAAATATTAAAATAATTAATGGAAAAATATTTCCAAGGGCATGAAGAGAGTTATAATTACAAAGATAAAATATAAATAAACAAAAATCTATGTAACTCTCACAAAAAGAAATCGCCACTGAGGCTTATTCCGCAGCTTTCAAGGAAAGTTGTGCAAAGGACTTGTTTGCGAGAGTTATGTACCTACATTTCTATTTCTTTCTACTTCTTCTTTCTATTAAAATAATTGTAGGACCATCATTTTTCATTTAACAATAGTTCGCATAATAATAATAAATTGGTTCTGCAGGCCCTGTCGGCCTATGGCTTGGGTATTCCTTTTCCACCCTTTCTTATTGGTTGCTATTATTCTCCATGCACCCTCTCCTCCAATGCCCTCTTTTTCTTCTCATTCGTGTCTCGTCCTCTACCATCAATTTTGATACTCGTCGATCGTGCCTTCTATGTAAATGTCCTAACCGTCTTAATCTCCGAGGTTTAAGTTTTGCAGTGATTTTCGATTTCCCGATATAGTTCGCATAAGTACACATATGTAAATAAAATCTAGGGAAGGTACACTACCGCCCAAATTAATTCGGACGCTTAAGTCAGTTCACAAAATTGTACAACATTGACATTGACAAATTAAACTACAAAAAACAAATAAGAATAAGGAGACTGTGGCTAAAATAATATAAAATAAATAAAATTACCCTTACCACATCTTTCTGGAAAATCCAGATACCCATTTCGGCAACTAAGTTGCCATCCCCAGTAAAAAACTGGGGAATTCAGTCAATCACTAGCGAATCCGGCTAATGCCCAAGACCAACACCACACAATTAACACTGTACACCACTGCATAATGAACATCACACAATGAACGCGCGCGACGCACCAAAACACTGTTGGCACTGAACTCCCATTAAGGCGAGCATGTATTTATACTTCTTCTAACCTAAATTTCATGCTCTACGGAGCGTGTCAATACGGTCGATGGAATCGAAAATTTAATTCAATAGCCCGTACAATTTGGAATTTGGAATAGGTCCTCCATCTACATTCATAATTCTCTCTCTCTCTATTCTCATAAATATATATGCTTTCGTAGCTATCCAGTTCCCTGTTATTTTCTGCCGCCTTAATTAATTTTAAACTTTCAATTGGCATAGCGTGTTTTTTGTCCAAAATATTTGTCGGGCCACACTTGACTTTTCGGGCCTGTTGAACCGAAAATGAGCAATGCGCTCCTTGTATCGTGTTGGGGTTGACGGCCTAGTTAGTCCAATGTATTTCATGCCACATTCCTGACAACCGAATTCGTAGATACCTGATTTTTGATTAATTTCAATTTTATCCTTGGCATTTCCTAAAAGATTACCTAGTTAATTAGCTGATTTAAATGCGACCTGTAAATTAAACTGTTTGAAAGCTATGGGAAGGGCCTTAGTGTTATGATGGAATAGTAATTTAACGAATTTCTTAGTTGATTTATCCAAAGTTAGGCTCGTAGATTCCCTAATTAGTAGTAGTAGTAGTAGTTCCTAGTGCATCGGCTACTAAATTTTCCCATTACAACAGAAAGATATCAAGGAGAACTTTAATACATAAGAACCATAGTCGAATATAATGGTTTCGAAGCAAAATTGATTGATAACTTGATCAGGAAACAAAATTTCAGAACCTTAATGAGGGAATCTACTAGCCTAACTTTGGATAAATCAACTAAGAGATTCGTTAAATTACCATTCCATCATAATTAGCACATATTTATAACATGCGACAAAAATAAGAATAATTCTCAACGTATAATATTAAATTTATTACAAACAAAATACTTATTCTATCAACCTCTAATTAGCAAGAAAAATGTTCATATTGTGTGGCAACTAAATATTAGGACATAGCACGAATTTTATGTCTAAAATGGAGTAACATCACCCTGAGATTTTATGACCGCCTGAATTCGGTTGGGCATTGACTCAACTAAGGATTTGCTGTTTTCAGGAGTAAATCCGTTTCAAATTTGCTCTGTTTTGGCTATAAGTTTCGATAATATCCGTTATGGGTTGTCCTTCAATATTTGTTTCATCTTAAACCACACTCTCTCAATGATATTGAGGTCAGTATTGTTGAAAGGCCGAGAAAGAACATTGACCTTGTGATCGACAAACTCCTTTTAGTGGTTTTGACCGTATGACAGGGCGCCCCATCCTAGTGAAAAATTTAATTTTCGCCAATATTTAACTTCGCGATACTTGGTAGCAGACTGTTTTGCAATATTTGTTGATATGAATGAGCATGAATCCTAATCCTGAAGTTTTCATGCAGCTCCAAATCATCAGTCCTGTACGAAGTTTTACTGTACGTTTTAGGTAATTCTCGTGGAAAGCCTCATGTTAGTACGAATCACGCGTTTGCGATGAACAATCTTCTACCCACCGAAGATGGTTTAGATTTTGCCCATTTGGGCCTGCTCTCTTTATTTTTCTGTTAATGATGGCTTTTCTATTGCCTGTAAGAAAAGAATTTTGTTTTAAACTACACTTGGAAATTGTTACTTGTAATTTATAATCAATTTTATTCCCTCAACAGATTTAATCCAGTTTCGTGATTCCATTCAGCCGTAATTTGCCTTAAAATCTTTCTTCGGCCTTTTTTGTCAGTTTTACTAATAATCTTACCTTATCAGGAACTATTTTTGAACAACCCGGACTTTGAAGTTTTTTTATCTAGGATATTTCCGTTTTTTTCCATAATACGAGGGCCATCCAGTAAATAAGTTTCCCTATTTTTTTCTGCGAACGAAACGTTGTAAAAATTAGTTAGTAGTGTAAGAAATGGTGACTAGGATGCGTTGGAAGCGCGTGACCTTCCACATGACGCTATTCGTACGCGCAAGTCCGTAGCGCTTCAGTTGCCATGGAGCTACCACTGGTGAACGTGTCCACGTGCGAACTCCGTTCTGTAATTCGTTTTTTCACGGTTGACTACCTGCCCCCAAGCACTACGGTTAACGCTGCGAGGTACATGACAATGCTCGCCCCCACGCAGCTCGAACGACCCAAACGTTGCTGAAAAACTTCAAATGGGAAATTTTCACATCCACCTTATTCTCCGGATCTTGCCCCAAGCGATTTCCATCTCTTTCCAGCACTCAAGTTGCACCTTGGAGGCAAGCACTTTGCGAATAATGACGAAGTGAAGGCGGAGGCGAACCACTGGCTACGAAGACAGGACACAGCTTGGTACAACAGTGGTATCAAAAAATTGCTACAACGGTACCAAAAATGTTTGGACAGAAATGGTGATTATGTAGAGAAGTAGTCTATGAGTTGTATAATGAAAATAAAACAACTGCATAATTGTATATAATGTTGTTTATTGGTTAAAAAATAGGGAAACTTATTTACTGGATGGCCCTCGTATATTCCACACTATAGTTTTAGGAAGAATAAGTTTTTCCGGTACTTCCCGTCTTGCGTTACTGCGATAATAATTTCTCAACACTAACTCACAAATTTTTGCATTTGTAGAGACACCAACCACCATTTTGTTCAATAAGCGCAGCGATTCACTCAATACGATAAGAAAAATATTGCCGATTAATGTGACGTTCCGTTCTCCATTGCTTGCGCAGCCAGTTTGTCTTACCTCGTTTCATTTTTAATAGTTACCTTATACTAACTCAAAATTTAGTTTCTAAACAATATCAACATTTTTCTAATTAGATATGATAGAATAAGTATTTTGTTATTTTGTGTTGCTGATTGGCCCCAATTGTTGTCAATTAGCTAGTTACTTAGTACTGAATTTAAAAAATATATTAGGAAAACAAATAAACTGTCAAATACCTTGGTAAATTGGTCTTTCAAGGTCCTGGAGCAGGTTCGGGTACTGTCAGCCTTCTATCTTGTTTGCTTAACAATTTTATGCGCTCATCGTCTGCTCTTGTTATTATTCGCGAACGACCTGGACCTCTTCTGGCTTGCGATCTGCCCGTGCGTTGATATTTCCTAATGATATCACTTACTGTTGACTTATTCACATGCCTTTTTTCCGCAATCTGGAGTCATTACTCCAGCCTTCCTGGTGAGAAGCAATTATAATGGCAAGTTTTTCTTGGTTTGTTTGCTTTCCCTCGGAATTTTAGACACTTTTATTAATAGAACTATTTGGCTCAATGCACGCTTAGTATCGATACACGGACAAGCACATTTGTCGAATAACTAAAATATTGATTATAACATGCAGCACTGTTAGGACAGAGTAATGTAAACTTCTTAAGCTTATTTATTAGTCGCGCTCTACCTCGAAAATAAAGATAATAAAGGGATCGTAAATTTGTTCCACAAGGGCCATTAAAATGTCGTAAATTTGAATTATTATTTGATGATTCTATTACCCAGAAATTCTGAAGGTATTTGTCATTTGCGAACTAGAAACTTCATAAATAATTAAATAACATAATATAATTTTAGTAAATTTTTAAAGTAATAATATTCTCTTCTTTCTTTTCCCTTGCGGCTTGATGGTGGTCGTAGTCACGTTCCCACATAATTTTCAAAATCACTTCTACTTTAAACCATGATTTCCTACAAGAGACTTGCCATTTAATAAAAATTCTTTTAAAAAAACTAACTGTAATATTTACCAAACTTTGGAAATAACGTCTCCCTCGATATGTTAAGTTTCCTCAACCTCATACAATCATATTAGCTCAATACGCGTTTCAAAAATCGATTTAAAAAGCGGATCATCCCGTCTAAGAGACTCTTCCCCAGCAGTTTATGCAATAACACAAATTCGTGGTGGTTCGTCGGTCAAGTTTAGGTGCGACGCACGCTCGTCGTCTCGTCGCTGGGGCGTGAAATGTAAAGCACAAAGTCTAATTTTTTTCCTACAATAGTATTGTGTAAGCGTACAATAAACGCGTAAACGCTGCCGCACCATAAATAATAGATATAGGGACCGGTTTACGCGACGATATTGGTTTACAGCACGCATCCCGCGAAGGGACCGATTTGCGTGAGCGATACGTCATTCGATAAGAAACGATTGCAGAATGCATAACGCGATCGTACGAGGAGGGTGTGGACGGTGAGGGTGTTAAGAATGCGATGTATGCAGGTGTGTATGGGTTTATGTTCTATGACAAATGTTTTGTGTTTAATAACCCTTATAAAAATTGGCTATATACTCCCTTCAATGCATCTTGAATGATAAGAAAAACTTATCAAAACTTATGGTAAAGTGCGTATATCAAGATATCGTCGATAGAATTGTTAACACAAGAGGGAGATTTGAAGATAGGTGTGTGTAATGATTCATTATTTTCGAACGAAGGTATTTATTTAGTTTAGTGGCTGAATGGCAAAGAATACGGCTCACAATGAGAATGTCGGGCGATCGAGTCCCGGTTGCAGCGGAGCGTAGCAGCTTAAAACCCTAAAATTGATCTCTTACCTCCAATATGTTGCGAAAGTAAGGAAATGTAACTGGACGGACAAGGAGTTAAACGAGGCGTCTTTATGCATGGATGTTGAGTTATATATTTACTACAATCGTGAAAAATCATTCAACGAAAACCTTCACGTGAAGTATCTGTTCTTTCACCAAATTGCTTTTTTCAAAAGTTCACTAGGTATATACAAACTGCTCGGTAAACATCTAAGCTGTCACAGTTTTCACAATAGCAAATGTTGTGTACGGCTCTGATTCTCATACCCAAAGTTAGAAAGGGTGAAAGATTAAAAAGAAGAAGGAGGTTCTGTTGGTAACAAAGTTTAAATTTTTAGAACCATTGGCTTTTCGATACCAATGGTCATGCCAATAGCTTGATGATGTTTCCATTCTTCTATTCTATGCAAAATTTGTTGCATTAGGTCGGAAAATGTTGTTACTGTAATGAAAATTTTTGATTTTCGCATAACATTATTTCTTTACAAATTAACCTAGATATATTCTAATGGAGTTTGGTAGTTCCTTATGCGTTCAAACTCCCACTAAAGAAACCTACAACATTGTAAGATATTTTGTTACAAAGCTCCTCCCAACATGTATGTACATACATACATGTTCATAGACCTGCTTTCTCATTGCCTTGTCCTGGTCTTGGTCTGAAAAATTAAAGACAAAAGCAATATCAAAAGTGATCCGACAAGCTGCGCAAAGTCTGACCCATAGTTAGAACCTTACTGGAGAAATTTATATCTGTACTTTTTGGGGACTGTTTCTCTGTTGACGAACGAACTTTTCCTACAAAGTTGAGACACTGTTTGAAGCAATACATGGCAAACAAAAATTCGTATTATGCGAAGTATCTGGTTATACTTACGCCTTTAAGCTATGCACTGGACAAGAGGATAAGCCAACTATGGATGAAGCTGACCTTGGTTCAAGTGTAAATGTAGCTGTTCGTTTGTCAAGAGTTATTCCAAAATTCAAACGTCATAAGATCATATTTTCATAATCACCTTACGTCCCTTTCACTGATGACTTGTCTTCACAAGCAATTTTACCCGTAGGGACTGCAAAAAGAAATAGAATCTTGCAAGCTTCCAACCGAACAGCACCTAAAACAAGAACTTCCAGGCAAATACGTTGAATTTGTTGCACGTTTTGAAGGCGTCGATGTTTTCCGCATATGTTGGAAAAATAATAGAATTGTAAGCCGAATGTCTTCATTTTCTGAGCAAAAGCGCGAAACCACTACCGGCCAAGTTGAGAGGAATAACAGATAAAATAAAGAAATAAAATATCCACAGATTGTAACCATTAATTGTAAGTACGTGGGTGGACCGGATTCATTTAATGGTCAGAATTACATGGAAGTTAAAGAAATGCCATTTTAGACACTGTCACTTTTCCATCTGAAAATCTCGCATGTTAGCGACTTCGGGATATCATTGATCGTCTCTTTTACCATTATCATCCTGGGGCTCGAGATAACCGCATTTACAGAAGAATATGGAGCCTAAGGGATTTGCCCGGGATCTCGAGTGCGATCTGTAAATACTAGAGAATATAGTGGTAAAAGATAATTCGAGAAACTAGATCTTCTATCACCCGGTTAATATAATAATAGTGAATACATGGTTTTTGTATGCAAAAGTCTGTTTAGAAAAAAAGACATGAGACCTCTGATTCAAAAGAGATTTAGAATTGAAGTTATTCAAGTCCCTACAAGGCGAGTTGGAGCGCAGAAAAATAGAAATCCAGCAGCTGTTGTACTATCAATTCACCTAAGAAAGGACTCCATCGATCATTGGCCTGATTGGAAGACAAATAGAAATACAGTAAAGCGTCGATAATCCGAACTAATTAATGCTCAGTCCTGTTCGAATTATCGGATATTCAGATTTTTTAACATAGAGGAAAAACTACACCAAAACTAATTTTAACTAAATATAAACTGTATTAACTTTAAAGATTTCAACACGCATATATACTACAAACAACTCTACACCGATTTTTTTAATTCGATATTTTTTGAATTTTCATTTCTTTGCAGCCAAGTCTCTAATTTGTCGTAGGCAGGCAAGCTTGTACCCTACACTCAGACATTTTCTCCAACCGATCTATAGTCGTCTCTAGAGCATTTCAGCTACATCATCACCTTCATCTCTAGGTGCTTTACCATCTGTTGTAGCAGTCACAATTTCCTCATCGTTCAAAAGTTGGTAGCAGAAGTCATCTTGTTCGGATTTTCGACGGTTCACATTATCAACGTTCGAATAATCGACGCTTTATTGTAGGTGCAAAAATCTTTATTACAGGAGGCCGACTTATGTATTTTGTTCTAATGCAAGTTGTGTTTGTGTTTCAATCGAAGATCAAATTGTTTCCGTGCTTTTTATGAACAATGAGAATGGCTTTGTTTCGTTGTCTTGTAATCTGTATATATAAA
Organism: Chrysina gloriosa; assembly: GCA_038088585.1. Taxonomy (NCBI): domain Eukaryota; kingdom Metazoa; phylum Arthropoda; class Insecta; order Coleoptera; family Scarabaeidae; genus Chrysina; species Chrysina gloriosa. The sequence continues at coordinate 8,164,578 of CM076090.1, read as the reverse complement.
AATGGATCGTGGTTTGTTCGGATGCTTAAAATTTGAAAACGACTGGATCAAATTGGATACTTCGTCCAGGGGGTTTGTTCGTAATTGCTACGCGAGGGTTTAGGAAAAAGAAAAGTCTAAAAAAATTTTGGCCAAAACGAAGTTTGCCTGGTCACCACCTGGTCACACCAATTTTTTATTTTCTTGTATTAAAAATTTGAAAACAATCTTTAAAATAATTTTCCCGTGATATAGAGCCGTTTAAGCGGCCAAAAATAATATCTAACTAGAAAAACAAAAATGCATTTATGAGTTAAGTTCTAAACCACGAGTCGTCCTACTTTTATCTTTTAACTTCAAAGATGTTATCGATTTCATTAATCTTCTTGTCTTCCCTCATTTTCCACATCTAATTGGATTACTATCATAACTTTCGTCTCAAAATGTATATATTTTGGTTACACTCGCAGTTTCGTAGTTTTTTAACCTTTCTATACTCACGTCAAAATCAAAGGCGTATACTATACTATATAAGTCGGTCTCACAGACCGTATGCGTGAGTATAGGAAGGTTAAATTCCAATATTCGTTCACTTGCACAAACAGAAACTACATTACTACTATATCCTGACAGTTATTCAATAATCTTCTAAATCTTCCAATTCTGAAACAACAAAAACTCTCAAATCAAAACAAAATGGAATCAAGCAGATTTTTGCCCATCGTCGACTTTACTTCTCCCGAAATATTCAATCCCAATTACAGGAATCTCATACTCCAAACGGGGCAGACGAAATCAAAATACGTAACTGTGAAATTGATCGCGGATCGTCGTTGAACCCTTGTTTGTCGTTCGCGGCGATAAAACAGAAAACCAATTGTAAATCGTATGAACTTTTATCAGTCATATACGCGAACAATACAAATATAGACGAGCACACGCACTGGCGCGCGTCGTCGACGCGCACACACACAACGACGTCGATGTGCTTGTGTGCAGTCGGCTTATCAAAATGTGCAGCGAAAGTCTAGCTGATACGGAGAAACCGAGAGAGTGTAATATGCGGTTTGCTCTTTCCGTTCGGCGTTCCACGAAATTCAGTTTCGATTCTAGAGTTCGAACGGATAATATTCGCAGAAATAAGCAAGGGGGCACATATACATATATCATTACTTACGGGAAAATTACCGGTTTTTGGGCTTTTTCCCATTTACTTTTCTTGGTGTATTATTTGCCAAAATACGAGGACGAGTGGATATAAGCGAAAAATTAGGGTATAATTAGGTGTAAATATTTAAAGACGATGGAAGCAGAGAAGAAAGGAACACGAAGGAGCGTACTAGAAATTGTAGGAGACTTTCAGTACGTAAGATTACAAAATAATTTATACCATATCTGGTTTGGAAATGGATTGAAATGGATATTTCGACAACTTCATCGGAAAAACATAAGGCTTTAACTACTGCCCATGAGATTAGTTTCTAAGATAATGGCACTCCGCTTTATTTTCTTGGCACATTATAGAAAAGTCTCTAGTTTAGAATTAATTCAAACAAAATCGTTCTCGTCATTAGCACAGCAATTTGGATATTTCCGACCTCGTATTTCGATCACTAAGTTAAGACTTTTGTTGATCTTCAGAAAGCAAGCTATGAAAAAAAAGGAGATAAGTGCAAAAAGGGTAAAGGTAGTAAACATTATACAACACAAACAAAGGATGAATAAAATTAGGCAACAAGGTAACTACAGAAATTGCCATAACAAAAGGCCTAAAATAAGGTTGTGCACTATCACCTATATTAAATATATAGGTATAACAAGCATCATCTCTCTAATGCCTGGGTATAAAAAATGCGACGGAATGAGAATACCAATAAGAGATATGGTTTTACAGTCGCTAATGTTTGCGGACGACCAAATAATTTTGCTCCAGACAAGGATGATATGAATAATATAATGAGAAAATTAAAACAAGAATATGAGCACTGGGATCTAAATATTAATTGTAATCTGTTTGTTTATCCTAGGAGACTTTTTGTACCATATTAGGTATCTCTTAATGCAGGGTGATTTCAATTTGCCTTAATAGTAGCATCCAACTAACTGATCCTAAGCCGAATCTTCTCTGTTCAAGCGCGGCTTTCCTCAATTTCAAACAATATATAAAAGAAATGAAATTATCCTCACCACACCTTTTGGAAGTAATTCCAGATACGCATTTTGACAACCTCAGTGGAATACTTGGGAATTCAGTATCACCAGTCACTGAGAATGGCAACTTAGTTGCCGAAATACGTATCTGGAATTATTTACAAAAGATATGGTAAGGGTAATTTTATTCATTTATTTATTATTTAATCGACAGTTCTTATACCTTTCGGTGTCAGACTACTATACCTTCATATTTGCATTAGTGTTAATATCAGTGTTGTACATTATATTTCTAAATACACTTGCTTAACCAATCACTTGTTATGAATTCCGATTTTGTCTAATTTTCCTCTTCCATGCTATCCTGTGTTGAGCCAATGTTCCTGCTTCCTCCAATTTATATCTCTTTGTTCGGCTGCTTGTCTAACTTGTTCCACCCATCCCCTTCGCGGTCTTCCTACATTGTTTTCCTTTGGTATTCGGGCTTCAAATGTTTCCTTGGATAATCTTTCATCATTCATTCTGTGTAGATGTCCGGGTAATTTTATATTTTAACTACAGTTTCCTTATTTGCAATCTAAAACAACATAACACCATCACGAAAACCAATAGGAGAATACATGACTTAATTCTCTGGAACGTCGATTGTAGCTTTAAACTTGGACGTGATGTTCTCGTGACTGAATACGCACATAATCCTACGCCGTGGTTCGATATGCTGAGAAATTGGTCCAGTACTACACCTACATTTCCGACAAACAGTAACCTACGATATCACTGTAAAAAAGCTTTTTTAGAGGGTTGTACTCGGAATTGCTGATAACTGACTGATCATTAATTCAAAATTCTGAAAAGTGTGAATGAAACTGTGATGACTTGCCGGTCCAGTTCTCAACCAATTAAACAATATGTCCTTGAAAATATAACATCGGATGATGTCCTGGGCTGTCTGAAGAAGTTGAGGAATACATACCGGAAACGGTGACATACTTTGTTACTTGATTATGATTTCCGCTGAGCCGTTAAACATAATATTTGACATGTCTTTAAGAACATCAAAATTTTCCGATTGTTGCAAGGTTGCTGAAATATCTCCTGTTTTCAAGTAGGTAAACAACTCAGATGTCTCAAATTACGGGCCAATATCTGTAATTCTCACATTCACCTAAGTTTTACAATTAGTCATTCATCCGGACGTTGTCTTTTAAGTGCAGCCGCGGTCTTATTTCTTCCATCCAACCTGGTTTTCTTTCCAATAGGTCAACAGTAACTAAATTCTGTGTTATGTTGAGCAGAAGTATTAGCTGTACACGTTAGGCCTTAAGTGTTGGTGGAAATTAATAGGGATTGCAGCCAAGGATGAGATGTGAAATAAAAGACTCACTTTTGGTAACTTAAACGCCTTTTAACCTTCCTATACTCACGCATACGGTCTGTGAGGCCGATTTATATAGTATAGTATACGTCTTTCATTTTGACGTGAGTATAGGAAGGTTAACAAGGAAGTGTAGAACTTAAAGATTAATCTCGGGTAGTATGTGTGAAAATACAAGTTTTTTGATTCAGTTTTAATTTAGCTTAATTACTTATAATTTCAATTAATTCAATTCAATCTGTTTAATATATTACGATGTAGTTTAGTCTTGACATCATTCTGTTTAGTTGCTGGCAAGCTGTTTTCTCAGCTTTCATGTAAGTCATCTTCTGTGATTGATGCTTCAAATGCTGATGATTATTATTGTCTTTAGGGAGAACTCTCCGATGATGAATTAAAACAATTCGAAAGTTTAGAGTTGCCAAAAGAGAGTCTTTTATTTCACATCCTATCTTTGGCTGCAATCCCCATTAATTTCCACCAACACTTAAGTCCTTCTGTGTTACAGCTCAAGGAATTGTAGAGACTTTGGACCGTGGAGGTCAGTTGGACGTTATCTATAATTGAAACCATCGGCCACTATATTCTACTACACAAATCATTCTCTCTCGGCTTTGATGACCGATTACTTAGATTCCTGAGATCTTACTTATCAGACAGATTGAACTACGCGTTTGACAATGGACATTCATAGACTCTTTGGAAGGCTGTCTGCGTATAGCTCCGTTTTACCGGAGATGCCGTACAATACACCTCCTGTACCCTGAAGAGGGAGTTGCTTCTATCTCTGTTGCTATCGAATTTAATTATACAAGGACATTTGCGCTTTCGTTCTTATCACATTGCTTATTCGAATTTTTCCGCAACTTTTCACTTCCATAGTTAAACGTCGAGTTTAATGGTCAGACATAATCATAATGGTGATCATTACATATCGTTCAAAAATTGGGTCGCGCTACAGCTGCGCGTTGTTTGACTTTTAAGGAAAAAGCGAAAAAGTAATAAGCATAATATTGATAATCAGATATTTTAAGTTCATCTTCGAAATTCAGTTCCATCGCCAAAACGAATTTCAAATTTCTACCCTTATAACCTGATTCTTCTGGTAAACGTTTTACGGTGTTAGATCTCGCGTTATACGCATCACACGCAGGCCTTCGATTCGGGGCCGCTTTTTCCTCCTAAAAGGTACCGTTTGTTTAATGGAATGTCACATGTGATAAAGCGTATCAAAATGTATCGGTATAGATACGTATATGTAGTATGTGCGCTTATACATATAGATATATGTAGGTGCATTGAACTTGCTTTCCTCGCCTCTTCCCAGTTTACTTGTTTCCTTCGCCGTGCTGCTGCTTCTTCTTCTTTCGTCAAGAATGGGATGATTCATAGCCGGTGGGCAGAACACAATGCGCTTTCTTGAAATTTACATGTGTACATATCGAGATAAATATGTTAATAGGCGTCACACGCGGTATTTCGACGACATTGAACCGCAATTACACTTATGTCTAACGTACAAGGTACATTGTGATGTACGTTTTTCCATTATGCGTACATGCAACGGCTGTTTACGTAGTAAGTTATTCTGGGAGACACCGATAGATAGAGGAAATTACCGAAATTTTGGGCTAATAAGGAGCCGATCTTTTCCCCTGAATGACATTTAAGATTGATAAAACCCGAAAGAGAAAAACGAATCCGGCTAAATTCACGTTAATACGTGGTGCATTTTCATAACCAGATATCCTGCTTCCAACTTGTTTGACCATAAAACTCCGTGTTTTATCGATGGCGTACGCTGAATCGTGGAAGTTCTATGGTGTTCTGGAAGGAAGTGGTAGCTTTAAAGGGGGTCGTGAATTAATAATTTAACGTCGCAATCAATATGGTTGTTGGACTAGTTTGGACAAGGTTCGTTAGTTTCGGTGTGTGGGCGACACCCGTGGATGTGATACATTCACTCTTTCGGCGATACAACGTAATAAATTTGGTACTAACGATGAACGCTATTGACTCAATTTTTTTATACTACTAAAAGTTCAAAGCATTCATCAAGGGAGATGGAACTGCAGAAAGAAATTCAGAACAGTTCACTATAAGTAGATTATATATAGGTTTTGTAACCTACTATGTACTTATCTTTTAACCTTCCTATACTCACGTCAAAATGAAAGACGTATACTATACTATATAAATTGGTCTCACAGACCGTACGCGTGAGTATAGGAAGGTTAAATACCCTCTCATCTACCACTTGTTCCTTGCATTCAGCGCAAATTGCTCAAACATTCGCGTCGTTTTGCATTACGACCGTTACGCCAAGTCAAACAATTGATTATTTGGAGGAAAAAGATATCGAATTAATGTCTCATTGTTGGTGTATTTGCCTAATTTATAACCTAAGAATTTCTGTTACTGAATGTCAAACAAAAACTGCGTGAACAGCGATTCTCATCACCTCAACAAGTTGTCGAAGCCTTCGGAAACCATGGTTTTTGAGATACCAACTTCAGAGTCGGAAAAAATGTTTCGAGGATAGATTTCAACGCATACAAAAGTGTATAAATCTTAAAAGCGAATATTTTGAAAAGCAGTAAAAGTTTGTTCTACCACAAAAATTTTCTCTCTTGGTTTTAGTACCAACTCCGTCCTCGTACATGGTCTTCGTAGACTTTGAAAAAGCTTTCGATAGTGCTAAGCTCTGAGCAATGAAAGACTCGAAGAACAATTGTAGAATATATTTTCGTTACCGAAAGCTCATACATAAGGTATACGGAAAAGTCACTTAATTTGTACAACTGGAAGAAAATACCAACCCCTTTAATATCAGAACAGGTGTTCAAGGAAAAACCCAACCCCATTGATATCAGAAGAAGCGTTAGGCAAGGAGATGTGATATTTCGGAAATTGTTCACGTTGGCATTGAAAGATTAGAGGTTTTCAGAAAATTGGGCAAATTATGTTCTCAAATTCAACGAAAGGAAACTGAATAATCTGAGATATGTAGACGACATGGCACTTATCGCGACAAACTTCGAAGACTTGGAGAGAATGATGAAGGGCACGTCAGAAGCTTGTGGAAAAATAGGCATCAAAATGAACATCGATGAAACGGAATCAATGTCGAATACTGGAGGCTCACACAAGAATAACTGAAGAATAAACAAACAATAGAAAACTCCATAAAATATATCTTGAACAGATCATAAAAACTGCAACGGAAAACCAGACTTCAGAAATATAGAGGAGAGTTGACATGGACTGGTTTTGGAAGGTTAAAATATGTACTGAAAAGTAACAAAAACGGTTGTATATTCCGTGAAGAGCTATGAAAATGTCAAGGTTAAGTAAGAGATAGAGAGATACATTTATAGATAACGAACACAACAACGCCTAAAGATGTGAGGCAACAAATTGCGAAAATGAAGTGGAGTTATATAGGCCACAATTCTAGAGAAAACGAAAATAGGTGAAAAAAAGGTAATACAGAAATGGAGACCAGGACTGGGGAAGATGAAATGTAGCAACGACCTGAAAAAAGATTGGTGGATTACGGCGCAAAACAAACAGGCAAAGGGTGGGAACTAACTGATGCCTATGTCCAAATTTGGACAGATTAAAGACGAAAAAGAAGAAGAAAAATATCGAAAGTTCCACTGGTAGTGAGCTTTCACGCCCAGAGTTGACTATCACAATCCCAGGTCTAGTTCTTGATACTGGTGTAGATCTGCGTTTGAGATATGCGACTAATGCGAAGATTTATATATTTCGTTTAGCAGAAAGAAATTACAACGACATCTGTTTGTGCTTTGCGGATGTACATACATAGCTGTCTTGAAATATAGTAGTATAGTATAGTAGTTAATAATGAGGTATTGTTAGTTATAAATCGCAATGTGTTAACTTTGATGATTAGTTGTTCAAGTTGATTTTATGGAAAATAGGAGATAAAAATTGAAAGTTTTGGTAGTATTTGTTTCGTTTCGACTTCGAAATTAACGCAAAATGGAAAGTTTGCCCCTCTTCTTGCTCACAGACGTTCTAGAAATTAATAAGCGTTGCCCAATTTCAACAGCGACTTTTACCTGGGAATATGCTTGAAGGATTTTCAAATAATCGAGTCGATGAATCGTAGCAGCTGTTCAGTTACGTTACAACACCATCCTTGGAATGATTCAACACCCAAATAGCAAACATATTATTCAAAATTATTTAAAATGTGAAGTATTTATGACACAATGAATGCAATAACTAGTTACTTTCCCAAAATTTGAATACATACTAGAAATAAGTAAAACTACAATTTGTGTACATAACACACCATAAATTCTCGGTCTGACAGGCTTATACAGGTTCGAGCGTGTTTCAAACTCCCTTGCGTCGTAGTTGCACATATGTGAGACCTTCATTATATATATTACGGCTCACAGAGTAGTGATTTTTAGTAGCCAGCCAGGTAACGTGACTAGTGCATGAAAATGTCGCAGCTGACGAAAACAGAGTACCGCACTAACATTAAATTTTTAACAAAAGAAGGGCGTACATCTAATCACATTAAACAACGTTTACGCGATGTTTATAGTAATTTATATTCTTCATATTCCACGGTGAAAAAAGTGGGCAAATAGTTTGCGTTTGGGGCGAGAATCTCTCGAAGATGACGATTGCTCGAGTCGACCAATTGAAGTGATAACACCTCAAAAAATTGCAATGATTGGAGAAATTGTATCAGAAGATTGTCGCTTGAAAGTGAAGGAATTAGCAGTAATGTCTAACATTTCTGAAACAAGTATTCGCCGAATTCTCTATGACCATTTGGGTATGAATAAGGTGAGTGTAAGATCGGCGTCTTCTTTCTGCTCTCCAACGTCAAGGTTGGGGGAATGTGTGTGTTTTTATAGTAATCAGAGCGATTTTGAAGTCCACTGCCACAGGAGATGGAACAATAGTTCTGTTTTACAAACAAAGAGCTTAGGGAAATTGTTTTAAGGACGATAGTGAGTTGTAAGCTGCGATAATAGAATATTTTGAGAGGAAAACTTTAGATTATTTTACAAGGATATAGAATTGATCGTCGTAAGAGCTGTATTGAAGTTAGAGGAGATAATATTCGAAAATAAAAATTGTTATATTTCACCAACTTAATTTTTTCAGTATCAGGGCGAGAATTTATGGCGCCTACCTCGTACATAGTCGGAACATGTTTTTAAATCTATTATGATTATGATATTAATTTTGCATCTTATAATTGGCGCAATGGTTATAAGCACTTTCCTCTATCTACGTTTAAAGTCATACTGAACATATGAACGCTAATTTAAATAGAACTGACCACTCCTCAATCAGAAACGTTATTAAACACTTTATCGTTATTTCCCTAACGTCTTTATTTAACCACCATATCTAAATCGCTAATTATATCTCGACGTCTAGCTATTTCGCAAAAATATTTTCGACATTTCCTTCAAACAAAACACTATCGCTTTTCCTTGACACTACGATAACTCGACATACATAGCAAAAATCGTATTGTTTACTCAATATTTCCCCGATAAAAATTGTTTGCGCGCTTAATCTGCTAGAAACTGAAGGCAATAATTACTTAACATATACGATGTATCAGAAATTTATAGATTACTCGGTTAAAGCGGTTTGTTTTCCTTTTTATTTAAAAAATCCATATGGTCGTATTTACCTTAACCATCCACCAATTTACGCTCTGTTCTTTGATCGATTGTACTTATTTAAACACGGCGATCGAGTGAAAGAAGCGCCTTCGAAATCTTTAAATGGTAACTAACGCGCATTCTTGTTTATGTAGGTTATCTTAACGCCTAAATTGACGTATGTATAAAAGGAAACTAAACGAAGAAGAAAAAATGGAGAACTGAAAGATTCCGTCGAGACGAAATACAACTTCATTTCCTTTAGAACGCATGTAAATACGGATGATGGTCATAATTGCTTAATAACAATTCCGAACACGCTATGCCTTACACCTTTACCACAAAGATTAGGATATAACATTATTAATTTCCATAAAATAATGTATATGTGAAGTTGTATAATGAGTGGGTAATCGTATCCGTAATTGCCGCGTCGTGCATTTGGTGTGCAATTAAGTTTTAACGTCCAATTATCTCATAATTAACTAAGCTATATCTGATTTGGCGATTTTTTAAATTAATTGTAAAAGCTCATATGTGGGAAAAATTCAAATATCTAAAGCAATGATACTTACTTGCTTACTTAATCCTGAGTCTTCCTACCGCAAGGTGTAAGACTGTTGAGTCGACTTGAGCTGGCCATTTCTTTCAATGTTTTTCTATTTTGTGCTAAGTTTTTGATCTGCTCCCATTGTATTTCTCTTTCTTGTGCCCCTTCCTGCACAGTTGCCGGCCATGTCTTTCTAGGTCTTCCTTCCTTTCTGTTAGAACCTTACAGCAGTGCCTCGTATGCCGTCCTGGTTAACCTACTGTCTGGCATTCTGTGGATATGTCCTAACCATTCCAGTTGTCTTTCCTCTATTTTCGTTAATCCCGGTTTTATCTTAAGATTTCTCCTGATTATTTAGTTCCTGATTTCGTCCACTCTCGTTTTGTTTTCTATTTTCTTTAGGAACCTCATATCTGTTGCATTTATTTCAATTTTTTTGCTGGATAATGTCTGCAACTCACTACCATATACAAGAATTGGATTCACTACTATCTTGACCAGATCCACTTTCATATCTTTTGTTATTTCTCTTTCATTAAAAAATGTTGACTTCAGTGAGTTATATGCTCTTCCCACCTTTCCTATTTTGTCGTTTATTTCCATATCTAGGGTTTCATTTTCTTCTATTATGGATCCTAGGTATTTGAATTTTCTAACTTGTTCGATGCATGGACCTTCCATTATAATTTGATTTGTTCTCTTATCCGCTGAAATAATCATCGTTTTTGTTTTCTTTACATTTATCTTCAAATTGATGTTCTTCAATTCTTCCCTTATTACATTGAGGTTATGCAGTATACGTTCCTCTGAGTCTGTTATTATTGCCATGTCGCCTACAAATAGGCGATAGTACCACCTTCTCCATTCTCCAATAACCCAGCACCTTCATGCTCCTTTTAGCCTTCTTTAATGCCTCGCCCAAAACTACCGAGAACAAGAGTGGGCTTAAAATACACCCCCGCTTCAGTCTGTTTCGTGTTTCGAACTCCCGAGATTCCTCATTGTTAGTTCTTACTACAGTTAATGTTGTATTATGTATGGCCTTCAATATTTCTATAATCCCTCTATGTACTCCTTTTCTTTTTAAACCGTCTCACACATCCTTTCTTCTTATTTTATCCAACGCTTTTCCTAAATCCACAAAACATATGTGTATTTCTTTGTTTTTAATTATGCTCTCCTCTATTGCTAATTATCAAAATTGGATCTTGGGTACTTCTATTTTTTCTAACGCCATATTGGGTTTCCTCCAGTAATCTTTCAATATCCTCTTTTTTATTTTCCTTCTATTATTGTGGCTAAAACATTTGACATTCATTAAGGTTACGCCTCCATAATTCGAACATTCTCCCACATCCGCTTTTTTATGTAGGGAACTGATATGGACGAAATAAGAGGAAATAAATCAAATCCAACCACAAATTTATGCCGGAGCAAAATAAACGTTTTGTCAGAAGTATTTCGTTGCGTAGCAGAATTCTGCGTGTTTCAGTGTGCAACGGGAAAGGAATTATCCTTAAATTGTAACCTTCAAGTTGCAGTTAGCAGTGATGGTAAGGATGGAGACGGAAGGATCTTAAGTAACCGTCGTATATTCTTCACTTTAGCACAAATGTTGAAATTTAGGAATAATAAATCAAGCTACTAATACGTAACTGATGTCCCAATAGGTTTCTTCAAATCATCAGTATGGAATAGAGTAGAGCAGCGTTTCCCAAACTGTGAAGAGTCAATTCAACCCTCGACAATGGTTGTGGACTAAAATTGTTTCTTATTATCTGGATTTAGTGTTAAACCACTAAATTGGTCCTCTCCTTTCAGTGATAGATATATAGGTATAAATTTGAACCTATTCGTCATCCACTCGTATTTGGTAAAAAGACTACCAGTTTTAAAGAAGTATCGTTTAAAATTGTTAGATGACGTTTCTAAACGGTGCTTATTGCATTTGAAAACGACACACTTGACCTGGTTTGCTATTGTTAATAAATGTTTCTAAACTAATAAACATTTCTGTATCCTCACTGTTTATCTAGCTTGATCAAAAAGGTCCAATTTTCGCGAAAAGCTGTTAATTTGATCTGATAATTGTGAAATATGAGTATTATTTCCTTGCAACTGGGTATTTCAAATATTTCATCATCATCATCATCATATTTTACCCTTTCTACCTTTCGGTGTAAGTGTTCGGAGCCAACGACCCGTATACATACGTATACCGTACCACTCTTGACCCGCCAAGTCGCATTTTCTTACTTTTCGTTCCTTACTTTTCGCAGTATGTTTGTTTTTAATATGTAATTTTTCAAAAATATCAGTCAAATAAACCAGTTTCCAGTATGAACAGTTCGTTAACATTCTGAAACATTCTTTCAAGAAAGGGCAGCAGAAGGAATAAGATCTTATCCAACTCAATACTGTGAGGTTTTTTGTACCTGTCTATGCGATGTACAACTTTATACCAGGTTCACTCAAAGCAGGGCTTTCTGAGGCAATGAAAAACTCTATTTTAAGCTAGGTTGGATTACTAGACTCTTTCAATTTCCTTCACAAATAAATCGCAAGGTTTATTTTCGTGATCTTTATGTATCGTTTGCAAATGCCTCTTTAGTTTATTTGATTTCGTACTATCAACGGCCAATATATTTAAACATATTACACACTGTGCTTGCTCTTCACCATTAGCGACTTTATTTATAACACCAAAATTAAACTACTTGTCACAATATTTCCTAGTTTTTACTGTGAGAACGTTGGCAGCTTCTTTCTCCGCGGACGCAGATGTACTTCCGATTAAATATTTGCTCAAATATTGTACAAATTTTAAAGTTGTGTAACAGAACACAAACAAAATATTACGCATCTAATCGCTGTCTACAAACCTAACCTGGCTGGACATGCGTCACGGTTTTATACGTACTGTTCCCATTACCGCGGTTTCTGAACTATTCTACAGAACTCGCGAAAATTCAAGATTCCGTTTAGCTGGAAGGGTGGCGTGAATCATACCACAATTTAAAAGGCGGTCGTAAAACCCAAAAGTTTGCAAAACGCTTATTTCGAAAAGTGCTTAAAGAAGGTGATTAAACTAAACTAATTTTAATTAATTCAAAATTTGGTCAGATTAGAAAAAATTATTAACGTCCATTTAAGGTTGTAAACTACGTATTAGGAAAATGGAGTTATGATGTCCTTTCCTCCGTCTCCTCCCTTCCTCACCCCGGTAAACATTAGCAAAATTGGTTGGGCAACCAATGTGTTAAATGGAAGCGACTTATTTTTCTTCTACTAAGAATAAATGACAAAGCGGATTTTAGAGTTGCGAGCTAGATAAATTTATACAAACTAAAAGAAACGGCCTTTGAGATTATAACACACAAAGATTCGGAAAATGTGAATCGATTTATTCCTATAACCCAGCCATGTGCCGAATCCACTATACACAAGAAGCTTTTAAATTTAAATCGTGTTCTAAATTCGTATCCGGTACGGAATGCGATGCGACAAAATACGAAACAAAACGACAAGAAAAATAATCGTAAGTTTAAAAATGTAAAAGAACGTCTAAATAGTAGGATGAAAAAGTGGCAGAGAGCAGCAGAGAGTAGAAGTAGAAGAAGCGGCGCAGACACGTTTAACGACGACGGCCTTAACGCGTGACACACAAAAGATGGTCAAATAACAGACTTCTTGCGGATGTAAACAGACTAGGCACATAGCGAGGAAGCGCTATAAAATGCAGCGGCGACTGGTGCGTATACGGTGCGTGGAGTGGTTGACCTTGGCCACCAAACCACACACGACATTTCATGGGGTTCCTTACACTCGAATTCGGTCTCCCCGCGCGTACCGCCCCGCGACGCTCCCCGCCGATCGCTTCGTGCACGCCCGAACTGTCCCTCTTCGGACGCGACGTACGTTGAGACGCCCGGCGTCGCACGATGAGAATATAACGGAAGATGATGAATAAAACATTACTCCGAGTTCCAATTTATGTGTTAAGAATTGGCGAACAAGAAAAAGTTCAAATTCGGCATGCATCTTAAATATAAACCTTTTGAGGCAATAAAAGTTATACTCTCTCCGTCCCATATTATGGTATACATTTCTTCAAAAATTTTCTAATTATTGGTCGTTGTAGAAAATATTATGTTGTGATTGGCTTATTTAAAATGAACTTTCTTATAAGTGGCCGTGCTTGTATGTTACCGCTGTCATGCAATACTATCCTTCAAAAAGAGTGAAAATGGAAGCAAATCAAGTTTGAAGAGAATACTTAGATTGTCAATAAAACGCATAAGGCCCCTAAGCGATACACGTTCCACTTGGGGTAGTTCAAAAATCGTTTTTTGAGAACTTGGATGATTGCGAAGCGCCTTTTGCGTTGAGGACATGTCTGTGAGTTTTTACCAGAAATTCGACATATAGTCCAGGTTTATTTCGATTTCCATACTGGCCTCTACTGAGATGAATCTTCCCCTAAAATGGGGTTAAAGGTGTTCACAATATTCTCATAAATACCTAGGAAAAGACAAGTCACTAGAAGCAGAGAGCTGCGTATCATTGGAAAGCGTTGAAGATCTGCGAAGGTTTTTAAAAGATTACTTGAAGCTTAATCCTCAACCCGTGCTGGTTGGCCTACTCTAAACAATCAAGAATATATACAGCTACCAGAAATAATAGTAATAATGATAGTAATAATGATAATAATAATAATAATAATAATAATAATAATAATAATAATAATAATTGCAATACAAGATCAGATAACTACAGAAAATTTATTTCAAACGAAACTATTCTAACAACTAACAAACATAGAAGATGCAACTTCTATGCAGAAATAATAGAACACATAATAAGATACAAAATACTAGTGAAAAATAGATAGATGGCACTTGCACGTACTAGGTACAATCTAATAGAAATTAGATAACTATATTACGAATATGCATCGTAAGCAATAGATGAAAACATAATACACAGAATATACTAGGACAATCCGGTCCTAGAATCGTACCTAAAAAGACTAGACATCGCATTTATATACAAAATAAATAAAACATTATGAAGGGCACGTTATTAGGCTCAGCAAAAGAAGTTTGTGAACTAAATGTGGAAGGAAGCACCAGAAAACAGACAGTACAATGGACGGATAAGGCAAAAAGTCAAGTGAAAATGAAGGAACAGGCGGGGAGAAAATGTCTAGATAATAGGACAATAGTGAATTATGATAACTACAAACAAGTAGGAATAGAAGCGAAGACAATGGTAACTGCTGCAAGAAAGGCACATTTTACTCTAAATGTGCAGAAAAGGGCACATTCAAAGTAAATTCGGATACAATGGAGAATCGAAGAGCACAGAGAATCAGCAAATCTTCTATGGAGTATAAAGAATCATTAATAGCCTGGGCAAACAGCGGTAACAACGTACAATTACGTAATAAGTTACGGCAGCATCGCCGACTCCCCACTCTAGTAAGTACTAAATCGATGTAGTATGTTAATAGTTCTGTGTATATGTAGGCTCTCGTAACTTATTTCGTAATTACCGCTGTTTGCCCAGACTAATCACTAAAAACAGAGGAGGAAACAGAAGTAGAAAATGGTGGTTTGTTCATAGAAGCGGGACAGATAGTAAACAGGAAGTGTTAAATATAACTGACGAAAACGCAATAGTAGAAGAACCCTTTGAAAAAGTAATAAGCATGGAACAAATGACGTTGCTATTCTTAATTTTGATCTACTCCTATCTCCACCATTTCATTCCATGTGTTTTGATTACTTTAGCGATATTCTCTACATTCATTTTCCGCAATTTGTGATCCACCTTTTGTCGCGGACTCACATTCCTGTTAGTATTCCTTTCCCTTAACATCTTCCTTCAGGGGAAAGTTGCTATAGAAGATTAAAATGAAAACGACTGACGAAGGTTTTACAAATGCAGCCATAGATGGACGACGGTGGAAGAAGGGGGTCATAGAATACTTGAATATATGTAAAGAAATATGGATAACAAAAACTGCCGAAAGACTAGGAACGTGAGTTAAAACGCTTAACATCTTCCTTCAGGGGAAAGTTGTTATAGAAGATTATAATGAAAACACCTAATGAAGGTTTTACAAATCCAGCAATAGATGAACGATGGTGGAAGAAAGGGGTCATAGAATACATGAATACATGTAAAGAAATATGGATAACAAAAACTGCCGAAAGATTGGGAAAGTGAGTTAAAACGTTCAAAATTGCAAGTCCTTCTGACTACCTTGTTTCCAAGGATATTATTTGTGGTTCTGAAGTTGAAGTCTGGATTGTCTCAATGTGATTCCCCTGTTTGCTTCAGGTTGGTAGTACACCGGTAATTTTGCCGTATCAATGTAGAAATATCTTCCAGGTATTGGCGTGGATATGGTAATGCTACTTCTACCCGACATGTGGTTCTTTACGCGAGTAAGACATGGATTCTAAATTTAAGAAAAAAAGAATTAAAACTGGATAAATGGGAGCGAAGGATTCTCAGAAGAATATACGGAGGTATAAAAGAGGGAGAAACTTATTAAGAAAATTATGAATTAATGGAAATATATGGACAACCTAAAATAATGACTACTGATACACACACTAATGTGGCTAGACCGTGTAGCTAGGATACACGAAGAGAGAATTCCTAAAGCACTATTAAATACGAAAACAACTACAAAGAACAAACGAGGACAACCGCACAAGAAATGGTTTGGAGGCTGTGAAAGAAGATCTACAGTTATTACGGATGGAAGACTGGAACGTGCTAGCCGTCGGGAAAAATGGAGTACCATTGAAGCCCTAGGCCTTTAAGCGTGCTTGGTACTTTTTCAAGATCGGTTAAACTTAATCTCTTTTTTATTGGTTCGAAAACTATTTTGAAAATTGTATATCTGACTTTTAAAAGTAGTGTATATAACGATAAACGATAACAGCTTTAATTTTTCTTCAATTATAAGTGAAGAACCAGTAGGCTTACATGTTCGAAATTTTGTATACCGTGTATTCGTTACAATACCTACGTCTTATCGGCGACCTTTTTTGTAGATTCCTTGTTTTCTGTTAAATTTAACCTCAATTAAGGAATAGGGAAATGACCATGGGCTTACCGTAATTTTTGGACTTCAAGAAAGCAACGATAACAAAGGAATTTACAAAAATGCTCGCCGATAAGACGTAGGTATCGTAACGAATACACGATATGCAAAATTTCGAGCTCGTAAACCTACTGGTTGTTCACTTATGATTGAAGAAATATTAAAGCTGTAGAACATACCTTTGTCTTGAACATGTAAAATTTTAAAGTTAATGTTAAATTTATGGTTTTTTGTAAACATTGGTTAGCAAAAGTGGAATCTGTTTTCTTATATCTATAGCTTCTATCGTGTTCTTGCATTCGATTTTGTAAGGTTCTTCCTGTTTGACCAACGTAAACCCGTCTCTTCGTTATTGTTTTTGATGTAACTTTTCACAGCGAACTTAGTTTTAAATGATATTTTTTCATCTGTAGCTTTTTTAATGAATTTCGCTTATTTTGAGTAAAGTATTGCCGATGTATGTGATTGGGCTATAATTTTCGTGTTTAGTAGAAGTTTTTGAGTATACCATCGAAAATGTGTGTATTTTTTTTTTTTTTTGGCAGGTATGTTTTCTATTAAATCTACTGGAAAGCCGTTATTAATAGCTATTACGTAGATCCCATTCTAATTTAAAGTTTTCTTTGTTCAATGGTATATTCACTAATCTATGTGTCATGGAACGGTAGGCAGATAATTTGTGTGATAATTTGTGATAGTTCGTCTTTATTTCTGATCATGGAGTTTCAAGATGTATTTCCTGCTTCTATTGAATATTTGTGCAATACATGTCCTTGAATTTTATTTACTAACATGTACATATTCTCCGAGCTTTCGAATTTGGAAATTTAGGAACACGACCAAGATATCTTATATTTGTCGATTTAACAACAACGATTAACATTGTAAAATACTAGTATTTAATCGTTACACACAATACTTTTAAATGTCTGATATACAATTTTCAAAGTAGTTTTGGAACCAATCAAAACAATTGGGTTTAACCGATCTTGAAAAAAAGTACACATCTTTAAGGGCTTTTGTATATATACACTAATGCTCAAAAGTATCTGGCCATCACGAAAATTGAGTGTTTTTGAGGTTAGAAAATATATTTAAAAACTTCTGATGAGTAGTATTCATGGTATATCTAACGTAAATACAAATTTAGCAAAAGAAAGGTTGCAAATAACAATATTATTATTAAATTTTTGACTCATCAATGTGTCCATCCTTTCGGCATCCTATTAAGCAATTTTGTTAAAGGATGTTTTGTCAAGCTCATCCCACAAGAACTCAATGGGATTGGGATCGGGGGAACTGTGCTGGTGAAACGATAAGATTAAGCGTTATATATGACAAAATTTGACAAGAAAATTGAATTTCCCTTTACGATGGCATATTTTTCCCCAATTACCCTATTGTAGAGCGCATTTCAATGAAATTTCCTTTGTTTTCGGCATATTTACGATTCACACAACAAAATTCTTGAATAATTTGGATTTAAGCACCGGATGTATCGCATAGCCAAAATTCTTATTTTGTCGTCGTACCAAAATTTAGAAAACATTTCAATTCTATTTTTATTTCAATGACGTCTACATTATCATCTACTTCCAGTCATTTCCAATCAAACCTATCGGAATACAGCTTGTAGTTCCTGTCGACGCACCCCTCGCACCGCATCGCGTCCGCGTTCGCGACTCCCTCACCTCGGACAGGGCGGCCAAAGGCCGTCCGGGCGCTAAAGTTTCATACCGGTCGCACGATTCCCCGCTGAATAATTCAATATATGCGCGGACATGTGATGGACAGCGAATTATTAGTTATTGGCAAATTATGGCGGTACCGTGGAACGGTCTGTGCGCCTGTCTGTCAAACTCGTCCGCCCTCCGACGACGATCGGTCGGCCGCAACCCGCCCTTCGACCTCTCCTACCCCACCGGACATCGCACACAAAGCAATAGCCATCCATTCCGGCGGCGAATATTTCGAGGAATAATGTCATCCGGATCGAATTAACTTTTTGGGGGGTTAGAATAAGAAAATTAGTCTATTTCGAAAATTGTGGAATCGTAGTGGATGATGAGGACAGGCCAATTCCTTATGAAGAAGTTCCCTATAAGAACTTTTTCTTAATCGTAAATAAAACACACATCTTAGATGAAAGCTCGGAATATTTTAATTAAAGCAAGGGAGACCGGGGCTAGTTGGGCCAGTTTTGCATGCCGATTTTTATGTAACTTACAATTATTTATTTCGGCATTCCCTTCACGTCATTTAATAGCGCACATATTTAGCTGGCATTCATGTAAATTTCGGACTCCTAAAGAAGGACATGTGTCCTTGATAAATCTTACCAGTAAAGGAAAATTTCCCCGGAGTCAGGAGAAGTTGGCCCCCTGTACGGGGTAAGCCGGTCCTCTTTACAAAATGTGTCACAAAAATACTATCTTTGCAAAATATGCGTTTTATTCAATGTAACCTTATTGACTATAAATGTTAACTTTACATTCGTTCACTTTTCTTCGTGTACGCTCTTTTTTCGGCTCGTTTTTCTTTCTTTGTTCTTTTTCTTCTCTTTCTCTGCAACCGAGGCTTTTCTCACATGTGAATCAATGAGAATTAACGTTGTGCGGCGTTTCCTTGCAATTCTTTTGGGCTGATCTGCTTACGTGGCGGTTGCTTTCGGCAGCGGTCTGATTTCGTCAGGTAGAACCAGTCGCTCGGAACTACTGAGACTTGAGCTTAACGGATTTTTCTTATGAAATCTTTCGCAAAGAAGCGAGGGTAGGTTCTGGAGATGAAATGATAGAAGGTTGTTGTTCTTGCGACTCTTTTGTTTTGGTCGATCAGTGGAGTATCCAGGAAAATATTCGGCAGCAGTGAATATGTCTCTATTGAATGGCCATACTCCAGAGGCTCGAAAACCAGCCCGGATGTTGCTCGAGGTACAAGCTATCGGCTAAGCAAATGCAACGATGCCTGGAATGTCGTATATTGTTAGAGTTTTTCCAGAATGGCTGCTCATCCGTGTGTCGCAGTGTGAGTTAATGGATTTATTCAGTGCACCAAAAACTGAGCGATCTAAGGGTTGCAGTTTGTGGCTGCAATGCGGAGGAAAAGATAATAATACATAGACCCCGTTATTCTTGAGGAAGTCCAAAGCCTCGATGAATAGGTGGGAACCGTGATTGTCCAACAGTAAAATCATGGGTCTTTCTTCCGAACGCCTCGCATGTTTAACAGAATGATGTGCGTATTTTAAAAAAGCCCTTCGGTCATCCATCCAGATTGAACGGATCCACCGTCTTTGCCTGTTGGTGCTCCACAGTGGAAATGATCTCTGAAATTTACCCGTGAAAACACAGAAAAAAAGGAATAGAATTTCCACTCGCTGAAACGGTAACAACCAAAGTCAGCTCCTCGTTTAGCCGAAGTGGCATTGTTTTACGAACTACCTGTACAAACTCCGTAACAATTTCTGTAGTAACTAAAGCTTTTTTTCCGCGCTTCACTTCCAAAAGTCTACAAGCATTTAAGATTTTCCCAATACTAACAATTTCAATTTATGCGCCCCAGAAGCCTTAAAACATCAATGTAAGACGTTCATTGAACATATTTATACATGGAGTTGATGTTTCAGCTTGGGGTACAAGTGTTCCTTGAGGAAGTAATTTCCAGAAAAGTCCGCTTTCGTCTACATTGTAGATTTGATCACGACGCAAAAATGTATTTCCTCAAAATTTATTTCGAAGCAAGATTCTGAATGGATCAACAGCTGTCTCATGACTGGATAAATTTCCTCCTGTAATTGAGAGTTGTCGAATTCCGTACCTGTTTTAAAATCTATGAAGCCATCCGGAGCTGGCTTTGAAATTATCATTTTTGTGAGTCTAGGTGTAAACGAATTGTGTTTTTTTACGCAAAATTTCCTCAGCTATTAGCATCTAGAATCATTTAATGTTGTGTTAACGAAGTTAAATATATTTATAACTAATTATTTTACCCCTATATCCCACCTGCAAAAACCATTTATAAACGGCTTTATCAACTTTGTGATATGTACTTACTTTCAATGTTTCTTGCTTATTGCGCAAGTAACTGGTGTGGTGCCATAGACAAGAATCCTCTTCTTTTTCTTTTTGATGTCGCAGATCGTTGATTTTCCTCGGTTTATACTTCTTCGGGAAAGTGGTTACTGTGTAACCCGCCTTTAAGCTCTTAATAAGCTCAATGTTTCTTTTATCGCTAAAGTAACGTGTTTCTTTTTAGAAATAATTCCTGCTCTGAATCGCAATGCAAACCGAACTAAGTATCGGTCAAACGTCTACTGAAGAATAAACAATAAACAAAACAAATGTTTGAAAACATTAACATGCCATTGAAAAGAATCCTCTTCTTTTTCTTTTTGATGTCGTAGGTCGTTGATTTCCCTCGGTTTATACTTCTTCGGGAAAGTGGTTACTGTGTAACCCGCCTTTAAGCTCTTAATAAGTTCAATGTTTCTTTTATCGCTAAAGTAACGTGTTTCTTTTTAGAAATAATTCCTGCTCTGAATCGCAATGCAAACCGAACTGTGCATTGGTCAAACGTCTACTGAAGAATAAACAATGAACAAAACAAATGTTTGAAAACATTAACATGCCATAGAAAAGAATCCTCTTCTTCTCCTTTTTGATGTCGTAGGTCGTTGATTTCTCTCGGTTTATACTTCTTCGGGAAAGTGGTTACTGTGTAACCCGCCTTTAAGCTCTTAATAAGCTCAATGTTTCTTTTATCGCTAAAGTAACGTGTTTCTTTTTAGAAATAATTCCTGCTCTGAATCGCAATGCAAACCGAACTAAGTATCGGTCAAACGTCTACTGAAGAATAAACAATGAACAAAACAAATGTTTGAAAACATTAACATGCCATAGAAAAGAACCCTCTTCTTTTTCTTTTGATGTCGTAGGTCGTTGATTTCCCTCGGTTTATACTTCTTCGGGAAAGTGGTTACTGTGTAACCCGCCTTTAAGCTCTTAATAAGTTCAATGTTTCTTTTATCGCTAAAGTAACGTGTTTCTTTTTAGAAATAATTCCTGCTCTGAATCGCAATGCAAACCGAACTGTGCATTGGTCAAACGTCTACTGAAGAATAAACAATGAACAAAACAAATGTTTGAAAACATTAACATGCCATAGAAAAGAATCCTCTTCTTCTCCTTTTTGATGTCGTAGGTCGTTGATTTCCCGCGGTTTATACTTCTTCGGGAAAGTGGTTACTGTGTAACCCGCCTTTAAGCTCTTAATAAGCTCAATGTTTCTTTTATCGCTAAAGTAACGTGTTTCTTTTTAGAAATAATTCCTGCTCTGAATCGCAATGCAAACCGAACTAAGTATCGGTCAAATGTCTACTGAAGAACAGAACAGAATAAACGTTTAAAAACATTAAAACAATGGATTTCCCCTTTTATACATTGGAGCTTTTTTGCTGTTCGGTGTTCGGATTATGGCTTAAAATTCTCGAGGTTCGGTTAAAAGAGGTCGTTCTGTATTTTCTTTTGTAATTATATTTGTAACCATTTTTCCTTGTGAATTATTCTCAAAAAATCCTTGCGTAAATTGGAAATTTTAAAAATATAGTAATTTCGACAATTGCATGTACCAAAATCACGAAAATACGGAAAATACTAAAAACGTGATAACGTTCGAAAATTGAAATCGAAATCAAACAAAGTTCACTTGCTCCACGGTTTCGTCCAGAAACTATTTATTTCGAATTTCATTCATTTTTGCGGTACATTTTTCGTGTATGGCATTTATGCAACGTCCAAAAAAGATTAAAAATGACTCTGTATTGATTCGTTTCCTTCCAAACCTAAAGACATTCATCCGGTAGTCCATTGGAAAACCATACCCATAACCATAACCCAAACTTGACCTAATACTACCATACTACAATACTACCATAGGTACGAGGACGGTTATTAATGATCGCAGCACCGCATATGGAACGAAATTATCAGATCTGGACGCGGCAATCACTCATAGAAACTATGATATTACAGTAGTTCACAACATGTTGTGATACTTCCGTCGTGAATACCGTCCAAGTAAGTAAGTAACATATTATATAACACAATCATATCGACTTTCATTACTTCCGTTTCATATGTACGAGTTATAGAAGCATGTACGTACGTTTTCTCGCGAAACGCACTTAACGTAATTAGATAAATGATCGTCGAATTAAGTACACGTAATTTGATGGTGGTAGGTACGTACCGGTAAAGATGGACATTTATCATTTTCTTCGAGTTCCTTCAATTCCACGACAAATTTGCTGGTAATTATCGAATATTAACTGCGAAGGAAGTGAATATTACGCGGGGAAACAACGTGGTGTCTCTTACTACAGGCAAATAAATAATAAAAAATATTGAACCTACGGGTTGATGTAATTAAAATCTCATCAAATATTTAAGAATATTCGTTAGCAACAATTTAAAAGGCGACGTCAGAAGTTGTTTCCGACGAAATGGGAAAAAAGGAACGCGCTTATTTTACAACTTTATTGCGAAAGAATCGACTTGGAACGGTACAAACTGCGTTGTAAACTAACCTTTTCGTCCAACCCTTTTGCCAATTCCTTTTTTTATCGTACGTTTATAACGAAACGCAATCCTTTTACGACGCAACCCTTTATTGCCCTTCCGAAAAAAAAATGAAAAGTTTCGCTCATAGTCGTAAAATGCGAACAACGGTTGCTTTTATTTATTGGCGTATCTGCAATTGCTACCTACAACTATCTTGCGAACAACCCTTTTGCCTTCCTTTTGAAAGCGGTCCTTTTTTCGGAGATTTTCTAAAATTTTATTTGGCGATTATTGTACGGAGCTGTCATCGCCTTCAAGTATCGGTATTGCGTAAGTTTATTTCGTTAAAGAAAATTCCTCTTGTTTGTGTTCCTCGTATCCTATATTTTATCTTTTAAATATCCTCACTACCATTTTCAGATCAATCGGACAATAAATCGGAAGTTAATAAAATATATTTTCAAAACGTTAAAATAACGTTTTCGGGTAACCTTCGCCAAACAAACATTTAATTGACCTGAAAGTGGTAGAGAGGATATGTAAATGTGCTTATACTTTATTTAAATGTATATATGTAACATACCTATAATATTTCGTGGTGGACGTAACGTGAAAACCTTTTTTTAACTTATTTTATATAAGCGATGGATCCAATTCCCGCATTTTAAAACATCATTGGTGCACTGTTTGATTATATTTTTTTAACACCTTGCAAATGATTGAAAAAATGATTTTTTCTTGTAACTTAGGCGACACCCTGAAAAAGCAGGATATTACCAAATTGTTGTCCAATGTTTATCTTGTACACGTTTTCTAATTCTAGACATTGAGCATACAAGTTATGACCTCGTCTACAACAATATGCGCCCGAAATTTTCATTCTTCTAACATGGTTTTCTTATTGTTTTGTACATTACGTGATAAATATTATTATTAAAGAAGTTTAGTATGCCTTGCCCAATACCTATGAAACGCCTTAGACAGTTTCCATCATTGCTGATATTTTAGGTGTTGGTGACGCCATTAATTACAAAGCATCGGCCAAAAATCTGGATCAAATTGCATGCAACGACCACGTCATCTATTCCTTAGAAGCCTACTCATCTCATCGTGTTTATTACGTCTTCAGGCGTTCTTCAAAGTTCTAATCTGTATCCATTACTATTTGCAATCTTCGCAGAAAGGAAGTTGAAGAAAGTTAGCTATTCCACACTTTCCTAGCGTTAACAACGTCAACACGATTGTACATCGTTTGCGAAGTGACGTCAACCCATTATAGATCATCGTCAAATTGCTGAAGATACTTCAACCCATTATAGGTCATCGTGAAACTGGTCAGGACACGATCCGGGGTAATATCGTATTTGGCTCATCGTCTTGAGGTATACTCAACAAAAGCAACAGGAAAATCGTTTTTCCGCTCAGAATTCCAAATGGCGAACGAATATAGCTGTTTGAACTTTAGCAAAATATTTGAAAATCGGTATTCGGAAGGTTCCTGGATGGCTGATGACGAATTTATCGTCACTTTTGCACTTTACGTGACTAAGTGAAGAAGACGCTGAAAGATCAACCAATATCCGACTTTCCCCCGCTAACTGTTAAGCAGTCAATGTAAATGATGCGAATGTCATGTGATGAGGCGAATTCTAAGGCATCAATTTCGCACCTATCGGAAGCCGTTGAAACATTACTACACCAACTAGATTTTCCAACATGACAGATAAAAAATTTGAAAAGTTAAGCAAATTGCATGAGAATCGGCGTTTGAGCATCTTCCTTGATGGCGCTGAAATATCGAACAAAATCCAACTTTCCCCTCGCTAATTGTTGGGCAGGAATGTAAATGATGAAAATGTCATGTGATGAGGCGACTTTGGGATATCAGTTTCTCACCTATCGGGAATTGTTGAAAAATTACTACACCACTTAGATTTTCCGACATGGCGGATCAACATGGCAGATAGAAAATTGAAAAATTTAAGCAAATTACATGAGATTGGGCATCTTTGATAACGTTGATAACGAATCTAATATTAGTTTCGCATTTGACGAAGCGACCGACAACAGATGGGACTCAAAATCGATGAAAAAGTGCAACTTTGCCTTCGCTAAATATTGTGCACTGAATATAAATGATGAAAAAGTCACATTTAAAGCATAACATGATGTCAGAGGCCGCGGCTGGCTCAAATGTATCGCAATCTGGAAGTCAAATTTTTTAATATTTTTTTCGAGCAATTAGGGCCCTATATCGACAATATCGCGACGACTGTTGACTTCCAAGTCATCTATCGTCTCATCATCAGAAAATAATCGAAAAGTGCTAAGTTGCACGATCTTGAAGGCCAATTCAGTCCATTACGCGATATTATGCACTCATCGAATATTTCCTTCAATAAATTGATTGTAATGTTCGCTGTGTGTCATTTTACGCCATCTTGTTGAAACCACAGTTCTTACACATCAATGCCATTCAATTGAGGAAATGAAAAAGTCAGTAATCATAGATCTATAGCGCTCCCCATTGACTTTACCATAATTTTTGAAAGAATATCGACCAATGATTCCACTAGCTCATAATGCACACCAAACAGTAACTTCTTGTGAATGTAACGGCGAGGCGTCTCAATAATGGCTTGTAGATTTGCTTCACTCCAAATGCGATAATTTTGCTTTTTGACGTAGTCATTGAACCAAAAATAAGTTTCATCGCTGAAACAAAGTTTGTGGTGGTAATAAAGATCAAGATCAATTCCGTTTTCAACCCGTTTACATTACGCACGACGCAAACGATGGTCAAGCGGCTCCAATTCCTCCACGAACTTGTATATCAAGATTTTTCTACAAAATCTTCCGTTAAGTGGATGGACACAGATCCGATTGCTATGCTGGAAAATCGACTCATTTGAGTCCTTCTCAATACTACGTTCCATAGCAGCATAGCATTTGGGTCCTTCTCAATACTACGTTCCATTGCAGCAAGTACTTCTTCGGTGCGCACTGTGAGACGTCTGTGCGGATGTGTATTATTAATTAGGGTATATGTGGTGCGAAAAAGATTAATGATTACTGTCTCGGATTGTATCAACGGGAACGCTAAGAATGAATCACAGTTTTTTAAGTAAATTTACATAATTTGCAAGCGTTTTTCCATCGTAAATCTATTCATGGTGAAATGGCAAACCAAACTGAATACAAATCAACTGTCAAATCGGGACCGACACAAACATAAGATGATTTTCTCATCATTCTTCACTTTCCACCAGTTCTCAAGCGGAAACTCGCATTTTGGTTGATTTTCGATTGCTATCTTCAGCTGGCGATTTTGTAGAATGCGACACTAACGCTAGATCCGTAAGCAACCACCGAAAAGAACTCATTGATTTTCCTAAAATTCGAAGTATAAGCGGACAATTTTGTATTTTCCTTTAGGATAGCTTTTATAAACTCCGGCAAGGGGTTTTGAAGGTTTAGTCAAGTAAATACAGAAATTGCCATCAGTATTACAGTTCCAACGCCATGAAACTAGACGTTATGACTAGGTCAATATTACCATGAACAAGCATTTCGGAATTTGCTGAAAGGAATTCTCGGTCTATAAACGATTTCTGTAGCAAATTTCGAACTTAATCACGTGCTATACGGAAAGCTGGGTACATATGTACCCAGTACCATGGGAATACTCCCATGGTCGCTGTCACGTGCTAAATGCTCTTAAATTTGGTGGCATACGTCGGACCTGTTGAGTTTCTGTTCCGGTCCCAACAGCCTTGGACTCAAACGTTGTCCACATCCAAATCTTCGTAGAAGACGCATAAACATGGTTTGTACCTATTCCTACACTAACATTAATTTCACGTGCACAAATGCTTATCATTTTTCAATGAGCACTCAACGGCAGCAACGCTTCTTTCATTGACGGAGGTGCTTCTGCCAGCTTTAAAACTATCAACCCACCGATAGACTGTACTTTTAGATTCTGCAAACTCTCCAAAGCCACTTTGAAGACGTTGAACAATTTATAAAGGTTTCATATCCTCATTAAATACAAAAAGAAATTAGAGCTTTTCGTGATTCAGTCGCGTCTTCCATGATTACAAAATGTGCTGTACGAAAATACGTCAGTACCGGTCAAGCAGCTGAAGTATACTAAACGATATTGCACGAAATAGTTGCGTAACACTTGTCAAGACTTGTGTCTGGCCAATGACGTGACTCATAAGTTATACACAATTAAACTAGAGCCAAATTCTTAGAACATTCAAAACGTCCCTCGTATTTTATTTACGCTTTCTTGCGTATCATCGGCCTCTATTACTACGATTTTGCTTCAAATTTTAGTACAAGTGCAAATATGGCTAAAGCAATGGAAAATTAAGATCAATAAGTCCAAGTCAGAGCAAGTAATCTTAACTCTAAAGAAAGAGGAATGCCCTCCAATACACCTAAATAGCATTAAAATAGCACAGCCTAGAAGTACTAAATATTTTCGTATATACATGGGTAACAGAATGAAAAGGACAGACGAAAGCAAATAGATTTAAGAACTAAGCAAATGTACTGGTTAATTGGAAGAAAATCCAAACTTTCACTAGAAAACAAACTTCTCCTGTATAAATCCAATATAAAATCAATTTGGGCCTGCGAATTTGAGATATGGGGATGCACAAATCAAAGTGAAAACATATACATAAGCCCACAGATATCAATTAAAGTCACTTGAGATGATAACAAAAGCACTCTGGTATGTGTCCAACCAGACATTGCATAATGACCTGAATATCCAATTCGTCAGGAACGTCATCAGGAAGAAAAGTATAAAACAATACCACAAATTGACAAACTATACTAATGCTGTATTCCATCCACTATTGGATCCACTTACCGACAGAAGATTAAAGAGATGATGGCCAGCTGATTTAAGAAGGAATGTCAATGGAGAGGATCCTATCACACATGTGAAGAGTTAGTTATTGGGTCCCAGATCATTATAGCTTTGTTCCACAAATCAGGAACTAGTGAGAGACGATTTGATTGGTGGGGAGAAATCATAAACCAATTTCTGACTGATTTCGTGGCATTTGATTGGATCTGACTAGTTTGTAATTTCTGCTGGAACAAAGCTCATATTAGCCCATTGAATTGTTAATTCTGATTGTTAGTTAGATAATTTTTTTTTAATTGAATTTTTTATTTGAAGTTCAAAAGACATATGTAAATAACATCGAAAGTGCCTACTTGTACTGCATGGCTTTCTTCCATTAGTATGACGTTATTTGGTGCCATTTACTATCGATAAGCACGGTTGCCTTTTTGGTTTCTAATTTTTGCTAGAAAGCTCCCAGAACATTTTGCTGATTTTACAATTTCCATTTCCATTCCGTTCCTTGCGAAACATACGAAATCAACCTAATACGTTTCCCTCACACCACGTTCAGCAATTACCCATCGATCCCGTTCGAATCGGCGTGGGCTCATCGATGACGTTATTCCGTGCATATTTTTACAACGTCAAACGTCCAAATGTCTCTCGTTTAAGAAACGTTTAGGCGATCGCCTACGTTCTTTCCGCAGAAAAAGCGACGGCGCCACCTTCAAATCGCATCCGTCCGGCAACGATTGGCATGATAGATAATAATTCCGGTCCGTAGCAATAATGACGATAATTGTGATCGATTTTGCAATTACCCCCTTTTGCAGTCGCCCCCGTCGCGAGTGTCCAGGTCGTCGTTATCATTAGAGGGGTGGCGGTCGATGGAGAAAAAGTACATTATTTCCCCTTCGTCATGTGTACACCTACCTACCTACCTACCTACCTACAGGATATTTCGATTCGTATCGGGGAAAATTTATTAAAATGCGGAGCTTTTAAGGTTTTGTTTCCGCGTTCTTAATCGAGGTGAAAGGTTTTTATGTTTCTCTCTTTTTCGGGTGAAATTACTTGGATTTGCTTTTATTCTGAGGCGTTGGAACTTGGCCCGGTTACACGTGGCGTATTCAAAAGGAAGAACAATTTGGAAATGTAGAATTTTGATCGAAATCTCAGATTGAGCTCAATGTTTTTCTGTCACATTTCGATTTTCAGTTATGGCTAATTATATGTTGTACGAGATATTGCACCCGAGTTCATTATGAGTCCTACATTAGTTTCAATCTCATGGGTGCAGGTTTCTAATTTGTTGGGCGTCAGAGTAGGGTAGTTCCATCTAATTCGTACTCCATTGGCTCCATGGCTTCCGGTTTTGTGACATTTCCTTCATCTGCTTCATCGTTTTCCCTCCTTCTTCACCAGTTCCTGTATCTTTCAGGTCCATTTCTTCCGAAGGTCCTCCCCCTTTCTCTTCCTCCATCGTTTTGCTTCACGCACATTTCTGACCAATCGATTTTCTTTCATCCTGCGCAAGTTATGCTTCAAAAAGCGAGAAGACCCGAATTCGTGTTTCAGGAACTTTATCCTGCCACAATTTCTTCCGCGAATCTCGTATTAGACTCATCAGAGGCTGAAACTTGATACAATTTTTGGAATTTCAGCCTAAGTCACCTCGATTTGTCGTTTTAAAGGTTTGCATATAGCAATAAGCTTTCTTCTACGAATCTGTTACACCAAAAACATGATTGGTCATATGTTTTGAGTGAAGCTCGAAACTCTCTTGTACTTCGTCGTGCCTTATATATCAACTATTAATCTAAAGCAGCTATGGGCAACCTTTTTTGTAGAAGTTTTATGCTGCGAGTAATCTTGAAAAATATACATTTTTGTGGTATCCTTATGATTCATTATGAATTAAGTTTAGACGGGCCGTGCTAATATGCAACGAAAGAATTCAGTAGCGGGCCGGGCAAATCTTACTCGAGGGCCGCATGTGGCCCGCGGACCGAAGGTTGCCCATCTATAATCTAAAGCTTGCGCTTTGAAAAAACAATAGAAATTTAACTCGATTTTTCTTTTTAAAACTTTTCACTTGTAATAAGCTTTCTTCCACAAATCATTTACACTGGTTAGAAATATAATTTGTCATATGTTTTTGAGTGGAACTCGAAACTTTCTTGAACTTCGTCGTGCTCCAGCTCGCGCGTTAAGAACAAAAGAAAATTAACTCGACTTGTGATTTCAGAGCTTTGCAATCTTAGTAATCTTCTACACTAGTCGCAAGTTTCAAGTATCAGATGCTTTTGGTTGGAACTCAAAACTTAAATTTCTTAAACTTCGTGATTTTATATTATCTACTCATACAAGCTCGTTGAAACTGGATACGTGGGGCAACAAATATTACGAAAAATCTAGAGATTGATAAAGAACGAGGAAATATTGAGACCTTGACCAAACTAAGAACTAAAAACATTGCTCAACATCGTCGATATCTAAAGAAATTGAAAGTAAAAGATTAGACTGGTTAGGACATTTATATTACAGAGACGACAATAGGATATGTAGTGGAAGAGACATTGAAAGGAAAGCTAGAAGGAAGAAAAATTAGAGGAAATCTAGTATGAGATGAACGGACAACGTAATTAAAGATTTAGAAGAACTTGACGTAGTAAACTGGATGCAAAAATCCAATAAAGAAGGATAATAATGAACAATTGTACAACAAAGGAGAGTATCGTAAAACGTCATCAACAATCTTGACATAAATCGAGGGGACTGTACGTGCGGATAACTACATCACCATGTGAAATAGGAAGGCTAAGACACCGTTTTGAAGACCAAGGTCCTAAACGAACCGAAGTGCCGTAGATGGATAAACAGCGTACTTGTGCTTTCGGAAGAAAATGGAAAATTTGATTTGTCCTTTTAGAGTTCTCTAATCTTACAAAGCTATCTCCCACAAATCAACTAAAAACATGAGCTAGAAATTTCAGATATCAATTGACTGGAACACGTACCTGAAATCTCTTGGATTTCAACGTATTTCTCCAATTACGTATTTACAAGCTTGCACATTCAGTAAGTGAATGGAAAATCGGATTCGTCCTTCCAGAGCTCTCTGTTCTCAATACACAATAAATCACAAATCTAATGTATTAGGTTTTGCAATGCGTTAAGCTTTTGAGAGGAAGTTGAAACTGAAACTGTTTTGGACTCCATCGTCTCTTGCGTGTTATCTATACCACGACTTCATTGAAACAGTCTGAAAGGTTAACACACCTTCTTCATAATCCCGGTCCACACACCTCGAGATCTACTAAGCTCCGGCCGAGTAACTCTTCCCAATATATGCGGTGCTCGCTATTGTATGATTTGACACTCCCTAGCTACCTACACACTGATGAAGATGTTCTAAGGGAAGATGTGCCTTAACAGTGTTAAGCAAGCAGGTCGAACATAGACCATGAGCTTGTGTTTACACTCGAAGATGGTGGCTAAAGAGCCTAATATAAAAGGAGGAACAAAATTGCAGAAAAGCTAGGAAAACGTGAACCGTGTCACTTCCCGAAGTTTGTAGCTTTTTCTCGAAGTTTAAGAATTCAGGGGCTTTAAAGGAAGAAATGGCCTGACAGTGTTAAGCATTGAGGTCGAACGTAGACCTTGAGCGTATGCCTAATCTAAAGGGAGGAATAAATTCTAGGGTGAACTGTGTCTCATTCTGAAGATTTATACATCCTGCTCTAGGCAAAATGTGCCCCAACAGTATTAAACATGGAGGTCTGGGAGCACCGAGTGAACCCCCTGATGTACCCCACACATCCAATAACTACAACTTTTAATCAATTAGGTCGTTATATGGAAAGTCACCCAAATTTCATTATATTACGATTTTGAATCTATCTAATCAGGGCGAAAAACTAAAGCTAATTAATTTATCCGTTGTACCCTTTAGTGCTACCGATTTTTTATGTTTTTCTCTTTTTTTTTCCTTTTTTTCTCGTACCTTAGAGTGGTTTCAGAGCTTTCTTTTGCTTGTTAAAGCGTCTACAGGGAGTAAAGAATCAGGTAGGGGATAAAGAAGTGAAAAAGAAACCCAATTTTTGGGCCAGGATTCAATCCTTCAATTTGACAAGGATAAGAAAAAGCTGGATTTGTACCTTAAAAATTGTACCCTTAGTAAATTCCTTTTCTAACCAATGGTTTGGACCAGCGGTTCCCCAATGCTCTCTTCTCGTGTACCCCTCGATTAAATGGTCCATTTGTGAGTATTCCTTCTCTTGCATAGATTTGATTTGACTTCAATGCTTGGTCAATTACCAGTACTACTTTTGCGTATCCCTAACTAATTCGCCGTTTACCCCTGGGGTTAAGCGTACGATAGGTCGGGAGATGCTGGTTTAAACTTATTCTAAACTCATTATAAAGGCATTATTGGTTCCTCAGTGGAACTCGAAAATTAAAGTATTTGGAATATATGTTTTCAAGAAACAGAAAACAAAAGAAAATGGGTGAGCTTTCAAAGCTTTAATTTTAATAAATGTTCCTACACATATCGATTACACCAGTCGACAAATAACATGTACAAGAACGATTTTCATATTGCGGAAGGTATACGCTGTTTCCTCTTCTCCCACCACCACAATTTCGTTTTGCTCCCTACTCGCGGAGTGGTGGTCGGTAAGAACCGAAGAAATTGATTATCATCAATTAAAAATTTTACAAGACCCGGTCGTAAAGCGAGCCGATAGTTTGGGGATTCGGTGGGGGTGCGAGAGAGACGCCCGATCCGTATACGCGATGCATTCGGCGAGAATAGCGCTTCTCCCTTTTCTGATTCGTTTCTTGTCTAGTTTCCTAGTTCGTTCGCGATCTACTAGACACCTTACCCTATACACGTACTACGTATAAATGTGTGCGTATATCGGTGTGTTCTACCCCCACTATGATCATCGCGAGCAGTCGGTGTCTCCCTCACCCCCGCTTGTTGCGTGAGTCCGCCGATACTATACCAACCCCCACTAAATGCGGGGTTTTCGATAAACATTTTTCAGAATTCGTGTCGCCGTTTTGACGAAAAGTTGTGCTGCGTTTGTGAGGCGTGCGTTTGTTGTGCGTGTGCGTTCCGTCTACCCGCGGGAAAGAAGGAAAAAGTGCGCACCAGAGCAGTGCTGCGTGTGCACTCCGTTCGTCCGAAACTCGCATTCTAAATACATACACACACACATACGCGTTCCAACTCCACTCCTAGACCATACCCAGATTATCCGACCAATTCGGCGCACTCCGCCAAACGTTCATTCTATTCAGTTCCAGTTGCATTAACCACGAATAATTCCATGCTGCTCTTGCTGTTGTCGTTACTGCTCCCAGTAAGGCATCGCGAGCTAAGCGCGACGAACTCAATCGGGGAAAATTGTTTCGAATATAGTACGCGCTGAAACCGAGCGAAAATCCGTCGTAGGTACTTCCGGCAGCGAAAAACCCAGGAGACGAATGACTAGTGTAATGTTAATATTTTCGGAAAATTCGTTGCCATATCATCGACGGACCCTCTGATCCCATCGCATCGTCGGCCCGATACGAATTTGGACAACGAAAAATTTGCGTAAGTCCTTTTTTCCTCCTTTTTTTTTTGAAATTCGTAATTTTCGCCAGGCCCTCTTTTCCTCCTCCCTCCGTAAAAAAATTAACAATTTCCGCGTTCGTATCGCGGCTACGTTTCACCGACTTCGTGTAATATGCTCGTATAGGCATAATATGCAAATGCTATTTATATATCAGCTACCGTACCGGTGCATGCTATCAACCCCCTTTTTATTTAAATGAGTCTTATCATTCCGATCGGGGTGGTAGCAGGTGACTTTTCACAAAACAGAAACTTTGCGTTCTAATATTCTTTGATGGAATAATAAATTCCAGTTATTTATAAGGAAATAATGTAAATAAGTACTTATCCCGAAATGATGAAAAGGACAAAATCATTATTTGCGTAAAGTGAGGAAAGTGAGGAAAGATAAAGATAAATATTTTCCCCTCTCGAAAATGAGGAGCATTTGAATAAAAACATTTTTCACTCAATTTTCTAATATCCTTTGATAAAAGATACACCCAAATGGCGTCCGTAGAATATGTATCCCGTTGATATTAAAAATAAATTTTCTCTTTCAAAGAAAGATGGAATTTCACAAAACAAACAAGTTACAGTTTTAATATTTTTTCCATTGCATAATTACTTCGAATTATGTATGAGAAAATGATATCGTATAACGTATAAGTATAACGCGAAAATTGATTTTTTCGAACGAA
Source organism: Chrysina gloriosa (assembly GCA_038088585.1). NCBI lineage: Eukaryota > Metazoa > Arthropoda > Insecta > Coleoptera > Scarabaeidae > Chrysina > Chrysina gloriosa. Next base: position 8,129,998 of record CM076090.1, on the reverse strand, counting down.
AATAATTATAAAAATTAAATTTTTTTGATACGAAAATGAAATTGTGTTAAGAACAAACCTTCTTCCAATTAAGATTCGCGAAAAAATCACAACCGGCACAAATGCGTGAACTATAAAGAAAATGAAGTCATCTGGGACCAGTGATTTTATGTTTCCTTTCGAACCTCCTTGTATGGGAAAGTAGAAAATTCAATTCAATTGTTAAACTGTTCTTTTACAAACATAAAATTATGTTAAAAGCACGTCTTCCTCCAATAAAGATCCGCGAAGAAATCTCAACCATTCCATGCAAAAATTATATAAGAAAAGATAGAAGTAACAGAAAGAAAACATTTTTTCCTCTATAAAACCTCGTCCCAACAAATTTATAAAAAATAACTCTTAATAGTAACGTTTACCCACTGTAAAATCTATAATTTATTCTGCACAAACGAAAGATACCACTCCTCAAGTTGTCTTATTGTTTAATTATTTATTACTTATTTATTTTCTTATGACAATGTAATTGAACATGACAATCTTGAATGAATGTAAAAATAACCACAATTAGGATCTCTGTAAAGATATCTCTTAAATGAAAATTTCTGCCTAAAAACTGCAAAATTTTCAGCGTACTCCTCGTATGGAACTAGTAATTTTTGTATTTTTCGTTTGGAGTCAGAAAATATTAGTTTTCTCATAATACTTGACCCTTCAATAAATATGTAGCTATGTTTATCCACCACAAAATCTGTATGCAATTTGTTGTGCGAAATTCCTCACAATTAGAATAAATTAGCACAAGTTATCAAAATGTGTTCTTACCTTCACACGCAGTCTAATTATGTACGAAATCAAAGCTCGATTCCCCTAAAAATCCTCTTCTGAAAGTTTCCCCTGAAAATTCAAAATTTTCAGTAAACTTCTGTGTGTAGCCATTGATTTTGTGCCTTTCTCTTGAATCCTTCCTTAGATTTCATTGCATTTCGCGTAGTACTTACTACCTCAACGTTGTGCTTTAAAGGTAGTGTAAAGAATTTCTCAATAAGGACGATAGAACTTTGAACTTTGATGAAACTATTAATTTCTAGGAAATTTTCTTTTTTTGTGTTCTTTATTGAAAAGAGGGAGGTTTACATTAATGATGGAATTCTATTTAATTTAAGTGGCCGTCACGACTACGAGCGACATAATATATTTTCTGAACCCAATTTTCGGTCAATTTTTACAATAAATCGACTATTATTTGGCCACTACGGCGAGTGAAGTGGTCTTTAAGTTAGTCAGTCAATTATTGTTGACCTATTGGTGTGAAACTGTGATTTCAAATATCCCTACAGAAAAATCTAACGCAGTTGCCAGTTGGTTGAGCCATTTCGAAAAATTAATGAATCACTGATAAATCGATTATTTCTATGGCTGTAGGGTACGTAGCATCATTCTGTTGAAACCACATCTGCTTTAGATCAATATTATGCAAATTTCGGAACGAAGAGTCATTTATCATTGATCTGTAACGAGCACCATTCCATTCTGTTGAAACCATATCACGTTCAGATCAATATTATGCAAATTTTGAAGAACAAAAAAGTATTTATCATTGATCTGTAACGAGCACGATGATGCCTCCAGCACGTAAATCACACCACACGGTCACTTTGCTAGGATGCAATTGGGTCTGGTGCATCGCCTCTGTATTTTCATCACTCCCAATATGGATGGAATTTACTTATTCAGTATTGAGCCAGAAATGAACTCCATTGCGGAACAAAATTTTGCGATAAAGATGACCAACAAGTGGCAAGGTGTTCGTGAGCAAAATCAGTAAGTCTACGGCGCGATGAGTGGTTATTTGGCTTCGTTTCTTGGACTGACTGCATCTTGAAACGATTTAAACTAAGATCCTTTCCGCAAGCTATGCAATGTTGAAGCCACAGGGAGGTTCAATGGTTGAGAACGGCTTTGAATTGACGAATTTTGATTTTCCCAGATGCTCGCCTCAAAAACAGCAATATTTTCAGCACCACGTAATATTCTTTGCATGAAGGGTGTTGAGATATCTTGTAGAGTACATTGCGGCTCAAACTTTGCTTTAACCTGACGAATAAACTGCTCAAAAGGGCTATTATGTCGACCATAAAAAGATCGAAAGGTCCTAGAAGTTTCAGGCACAGATTAATTGTTTTATTATAATAATTTTTTACTATTTGTCAATGTCGTTCCAGGGCATCAAGCTCCATTGTAACAAATGGCAAACATTACTAAAGAGAAATGCCAGTTTGGCTTGACACAAGGTAGAATCGGTATGACCGTAGCAAGCGTTCAATGTTCTATCATACTTTGAAAACCCTTGAGAAAATTAGATTCCTCCTTCCACAGGTACCGAATGATAACAAGTTTTGTCCGGTAAACTTACTACATTAGCGAAAAATTTATGATATGAACTTTTGACTGTAACTTGGAACTGACCTTTTCTATTACCTTCGACTACAAGCTTGTTCTCCCTGACAGAGGAGAGGAAAATTGGGTTCATTTCTCCAAACTTCTCTTCTCTTAATAACTATCCTTCCACGAATCTTCTGTGCACTAGTTAGATTTGATGCTAGGTTTAGTCTTCGACCTGAAGTTTAAATCGCTAAGATTCGACTATGCATCGTCTGTTATTTACTCTCCCAAGTATCAAGAATAGAAAACTGAATTTGTCCTGTCAAAACTTAAATCTTTTGGACTTAATGTGTGTTCATTCTTTTATCATTAGTCATAGACTAGGCGTTACAGTAGGTACTTGACCATTATGCTTTATATACCGTTCTCTATTGTCTGCGTCAACCCTACGATTGGTTTGCTTCTATACATCTACAATAATGATCATGACATTTTTTATTGGAACTTTTTGGACTTTAACGTGTTTTACTAACATTAAGTTTATATTTGCAAGGTTTTGGTTCAAAAGAACTGACAAATAGGATTCGTTTTTCTAAAGCTCTACAAAGTCCTCTCTTTTAACTAGTGATTTATGGTGATTATAAGCTTCAAATATTATGGGTAAAACTGGAAACTGAAATATTTGGAAGCTGTTCCCATAGAAATTGGGTGTACATTTTCACAGCTTTGCTTTCAATCATTTTCTTTGCACGTATATCAGTCGACAGATAACCTGTATAGTAACGATGCTAATATTGGGAAAGTTATTTCATTTTGCACTCCCACAATTGTGGTCGGCAAGAATCAAAATATTAACGCCCCTAAATCACTCAGGGATTGGAGAAATTTTTAAATCGAAATTAACGGCAGTATGGGCAAGAGACGAAGAAAAATAATTTCCTGAAAATTACAGTGAAATGGTGTGAAATAAAAATAAAAATTACCCACGAAATTCTTATTAATTTGCTGAAAACTTCAATGAAAAGCCTTGAAATGATTCGGGGAAAGCCAATTAAACTTCCTTCTCTTAATTTTCAGAAAATTTTGGATGGAAATACTCATTTGCGTTGGAGAGTGGAGTATTGCAATGTATCTATAATTTGTTATACGATATTCTTGACAAAAACAATAAGTATTTCAAGTGGTTTATTTACCTTTTACAGGGGCATAATCGCGTATGAAAAAAGGCTCGATCAGATATAACAATTACCGGAATTGAAGCTCTGTAAAACATCGCTTTCTGAACATTTCTCCCTGGAAATTGTACGTGTGACTACTGATTTCGTACTTCTTCCTTGAATTTCTTGGAAGTGTCCTTGTAATACTTAATCTCCGACAAGTTTATAAGATCAGGATTAACAGCAACGTTTATCCAATGAAAAGTATAAATATAATTTGATGTACGATGAACGTCAAAAATTAAACAACTGAGCACAAGTTGTTGAATGGTTCAGTTACACTTTAAAAACATAAATCTTGATGGTTTTTGCATGGGGTTTTAGACTGGAAACGTTTTCGGAGAACCCTTTCAGAGGAGAAATTTCAACAATTCAAGGTTGTGTTAACAAGGTGTTCATGGCGTGGATATTAAATTTTAACTTTGGTTTTCGCCATATCAGCTTTTAAACTTAAAAGCACTGTTTGGGCAATCATAAAAGTTAATAAAAAAATGCAATATTTTTTCTCAAATGAAATATGTAATTTTTCATGCAATTTAAACATTTTTTTCTTCTTAAGATGTGGAAATTGAAAGGTACAACTTTCTTATTTTGTCACTTAGGTAGACCAATTTACATATATTCAAGAAAATGAATGTAAGTACGCCATATCCATTACAATTTGGCAATAAATGCAATTCCTTGAGAATAGTGCATGTATGTATAACGGAGCTTCATCTCCATAAACGTCCTGTGAAATTCAACGTGAAAAATTTCTTTGTTTCTTATACTTTCGATATATCATCCGAGGCGCCGCGCGCCCCGAATGCGACTGCCTGCAACAGTACAAATTCAACCCTCGTAACATTACGGCAATAATCGGAAGATATTTTGATGTCCGACAATAGATGTGGAAGCCTCCAATAAGCTAACAGATCTTGGTAATTCTTAGGACGAAATATTTGAGTTGGTATTAATTCTGTTGTTATTGTTACATTGACTTAGGTTAGATTTACGAATCATCATCATCATCACCCATCGCCCCAATTTGAAAAATGTGTACACTCGCCGGATAGGTTTTGTTTCGGTAAACTCGGCTGCATTACTGAAATTGTTATTAGGATATCAGCAACTAGAAACGGCGTTTTTAGTTCAATTCTTCCACTTAGAAACGCAATTACCGTCACGAAATATATGCTGCAAATTTCAATTTTGTCTTTGATTGACCTCAAAGAAGTGATACGAGATAATGCGAAAATTTGCGTTAAGTTCTATTTCTTAATTTTAATAATTCTAGTAATTGCAAGACAAACTGAAACTACTATAATGTTGTCTGCCACAATATTTCGCATGTATTTCTTTTAAAAATCCATTATTCCCAACTGATTATTCAATTATTCAGCCATTTTCTAATTAAAACGGAACCTAACACCGTTTTTGCATACAAATATTCTTTTTTTCGCAAAACAACGTCGGTAAAAGAACGCAATAATTTCCGCGCATTATCGCTCGCCGTAAATCATTACCATTACAGACGCAAAAATGCAGCGATTTACATACAAGGGGCGCTTAACTTTTAACCTTTCGCATCGTTTTCGTAAAAGAGCTTTAGAAACTTTTATAGAAATGGATACGAGCGAGTATGTCTCGTTTGCATATTGATTCGATTACACGAATAAGCGAGCCGTTTTAAAATGTTCCATCCATCTAAGAATGCGAAAATATCGGCACGGGAAATCAACTTAAAGCCACTTAAAGTACACATATGCATACGCATATAAATATCCTCAACATTATTATACTGTCATGACAACCCTTAGAATTTACATAATAACAAAGCCGTGCGACTGCTAGTAAAAAGCACCCCCGTATAGTTACTATCCGTCGAAGAATAAAACCTGTTTTATGCATTTAAATTCGAAAGATGGTTTTTTTCGATTGCCATTGTCTTTTTGAAGAGGGTGCTGTCGGTTTAAGTAATTCGTAACATTTATAATAAATAATAGTGATAAATATGACAATAGTAGTAACACTAGTAATTTCAGCATTTTTTAAATCGATTTTAAATTACAATTTACATTATTCCCACTTACATCTTCTTATGTAAATATATGTATATCAGTATTGAGCGTAGGTACACTCGTATGTATAAATGTAATCAACGTCAGAAATAAGAGCGCAGCGAGTCCCCGAGCTCCGTTATCTAATGTGATTGCGATTTTAAATCAAGGCAAGAATTCTACCTGGTTTCACCCTCGAAATGTCCACACGCGGTATTTTGTCACAGATTTTCGCAAACGGTGCAAGAATTTCCGTTATCGGTGGTCGAAATCGTCGGATTGAATAAACTACATAAAAATAAATTTTGGACGGGTTTTAAGATGAACATTGAGAACGAATTGTAGTTTTTCGAAGTATAGGGGATGTTTCCTAAGTACTACATACTTTTAATAAATTCGTTAGAATTTAAATGTAATGCACACTTTCGGATGTTAACTGTTTACATTTTACTGTTAGATTCTATGGTTAAATCAGACGAAACCGTTGGAATCGCAATTAAAGGGATACATATTCGTTTATTACGATAAGACGGTATGTACAGGGTTTGTCACATCTCATAAGTCGAATTTATTTATAAAATTTTGTGAGGTAAAGTAAGTCAATGAGTGTAAAAGAGGACGCATTAGGTAAATAAAAGTATTGTTTTAGAAACACTGAATTATGTAACGGAACAGGATACCCTGCGTATCGGGGTGTTAAAATAGAAGAAAAAGGACACAAAAGCAGGGAATGAAAGAATCGCGAAAAGGAAATCGTTAAGAACATTATTAAAATCCAAATTTGTGCCACAAACAACGAGAATAAAATTACCTACAACAGTTGCCCACAATTACATACGCGTATGAGACATGGATGTTAAATAAATCGGAAGTGGTGGTTTCAGAACGCTGGAAGAGTAAATCTTCGAGAAATATCTAAAGAGGAATAAAGACGGTGGATGAATCGCGAAGTTGAACAAACAAAGAAGTAGAAAATTCATATAAAGGAACAAAAATCACATTTATCGAAGCCCAAAATATAAGGTGGTTAGGTCATGTAGCAAGAATGGACAATTAAAGAATGAGAGATATGATGCTGTATAAAAAACCAATGAATAACAGAAGAAAAGGAAGACCACGAAAAATATGGATAGACCGTGTGAAAGAGGACCTTCAGAAGATGAATGTTAAAGATTGGAAGAATAAAACAGAAAACAGGAAGAAATGGAGAAAAGTAACAAAATATGCGGCGAAGTTATAACGTAATATTAATGTTATTATATGTAAAATAATTTAATTTGAAGAAGATTTAGTGAAATTGTATTTTAAGCCATAGTTCGAAAAAACCTGTAGAGCTATAACTAAAAAATAATAAAACTTGACCTTCTTCTACGTTTAAATAATAAACATCCTAGCTGACCGCATCCTATCAGAGGTTTGATGCATAAGTTGTGAAAGATACGGATTTAAAGTTGTGCAAGCTAGGTGAAGGTAAAAAAATGAGTTGACTTTGGTACCATGTTATCACAATAAAACTAAAAGTTCCTTTAACAAAAATATGGGGGAATCAATATCACCAGTGATATCCGGCTAATGGCCAAGACGAATACCACATGACAGGTACTGCACAACTGACACTTGATTATACCACTTTTCCACTTACAATTAGTTGCCGAAATACGTATCTGGATTTTTCCGTAAGGTCCGATAAGGACATTTTGTTGTTTATTATATATCTCAAAATTAACTTTCACAAACTTCCTTCCAGATTTTCTTGATATTTTATTCAAGAGATTACGTATGTACGTTTTGCTTCTGAATGGTTTACTTCTCATCGTATATACGTCTGGTTCAGTAGAGATGTTCATTTTCAATTTTATCGAAAAGATCAGAAGAAAGCATGAATGTAGAATTGCGTAAAAAATAATGAAATCTCAGCCGAGTTTTTGTTGGATATTGATAAATAGACATCTCGATGTTCCTATTGATAAATTCGTAAGTGTATTGTTCATTTTGATTTCAACTTAACATCTTCGCACTGTTAGGTAACTTTGCAAGATAATTGCTCTGGTTCAGTACGAATGCTCATTTTCAATTTCATCGAAAAGCTCAGATCAAAGCACGGATTAGAAATTGCGTAAAAAAATAAGGAAACTTCAGCTGAGTTTTTGTCGGATATTGACAAATAAACGTCTCGATGTTTCTGTTCTTTTTCAAAATCGTTAAAATCGGATGATAACTTTAAACACAAACATTTCGAAATCGATCTGTATGCTCTTAAAGTGAATTTTCCAGATAGAACCACCACATTTCCAATTTCCTTCAATTTAAATGCCACCTCTAACAGCGCAAGCTCACGCCTAGGTCATGTAGTCCTTTAAAATCCTTTTAAAATCAAGTCGTACTTACATAATCGTGAAAATCGAATGAGATCTACCAACACACAAATTAAATCAGCTGTCTTCTTCCAATTTTTCAATTCCACACGTCCCCTAAATTCATCGATATCGAGGTAGGTAACACGACCCCGAAGGAATACGTAATTCTTTCCAATTTTACCCAAGCCGTTTCATGACGTACGGATAAGACTTTTTCAGTTTTTCATATGTAAGCACTGTATACTGTAGTATATTAAATGTCACTAGAAATAAAATTATTAATTTGATAAAAAGCATATATTAATGGATATATTAAAAAATTGTTAACATTCAAAACACATTACATACAACATTTTACATTACAAGAATTCATATAAATTTACTGGAACTAACCAAGGATACATCGACGTACAGTACAGGTTTCTATAACAGCAATATACTTGGATGAACTGAAGTCAAGGTGAATTAAAGTTTTCGTTTCGGGGACAACGGAGAAAAACAGCAGTGTAGTCCTGGTTTCATGAAGAAATCAAAGTTTGTTTGGTAAACGACGTATGAATTGACAATATAGAAAAGTCAATAAATAAGTCTAAAAAATATATTTCGAAGAAAAAGGGGTTTTAAGAAGAAGTATTAGTAAGAAAAAGAACCTCACCATACAGAAGAAGAAAGAATTGATAAAAGGGAAGAATCCATAAAGCTGCTTCGAGAAAAGAAGGAAAGGGAGGAGATAAGGGAAGAACCGTCAACGGAAAACAAATTAACTAACTAACTAAGTAAATATTTCGATTTTATGTTCAATATTTCCCAAAATTTATAAATTAAATGTATATATATATATATATTTCGTGACCTTTTATACTTATCTTATATGATAGAGATCTACCACTAATAGGTCAATAAAACAAGGCTGGTTTGAGCTCAAAATTATAAATATAATTTGTTATAATTTATGCGTTTTATATCATTATTTACGAGCTAGACCGGTGCAATTTACTTTAAAGAAAATTAACTAAATTCTCAGTACAATACACATTAAATGTTGTCTCGAGAGAAAATTAGAAGAAGTCACAAGGGAATCAGGGAGTTTTAAGATTACATATTTAAATCTGATTCGCCTTCCCTTTAAAACTTTACGAAATCAAGCCATGCTTCAAAGTTCTGAAAATCGAATTCTAGATTCCCAAGTACAAAAGTCTCAACCTTTTCAAAATTAATTCGCGCACTCCAAACAGAAATGTTAACTTCCCTAAATTCCCGAATAAAGGTGCCATTCGTTATTAAGGAATTTAGGAAAGTTCTTACTCAAACCCGAAACATTATGTCTTCCAGAAGTTTCAAATAACAACGCACCCACGTTTCCATAATATTCTTGAAATAACAAGAAAGACTGACCCAGCGTCCTTCCAAATTTTCAAAACTTATTTACAACGTCCAAAAGCTAACGCTCAGATTTTTTGAAACCAAAGGATGTTTCTTAAGAACATGTGTTCAAATTTCAGCTTAATCTATCTATTCTAGGTTTTTAACTTTTTTAAGAAACTGCGCTTCTGCGCATGTCAACCGAGCCCGTGATTCCTTAATGTTGACGTTGACTCGTTTGTAGATGTTAACATCAGTTTTGATACTTTTCTAATTTGTAATTTGATTACTTGGAAAATTGACTTTGAATACATTAACCATGTATTCCATCGTCCACAGTTTCGTCCCAAAATTTATTATAGCGTCTAGATATGTCAATATTCTCACTTGTTCCATTGGTTTTCCATCAACTATGATACTTTGCTTTCCTTGGAAGTTGCTATTATCACGATTGTTGTGTTGTCCACATTTACTTACTAAAATTGTTGGTTTCAAGTTGGTTGTCATGGTTTTTTTTTTTTTGGTAATTCTTTTTCATTTTCTTCAAATATTAGTATTTTTTGCCGAACCCGTTTATTTTGGTGTCGTTCACAGTCTCCCATGATACAAAAATTTCATCGTCGCTGAGGATTGCAAATCAGAATAAGAAGACTGTGGTTAAAACAGTATATAAAATAAATAAAATTATCCTCACCTCACACGTTTCGTAAATAATTCCAGGTACGTATTTCGGCAACTGAGTTGCCATCCTCAGTGGAAAACTGGGGGGCGGAATTTAACGCCCAAGGCGAACACCGTACACACTGGAATTATATTCGAAAGGTGTGGTAAGGGTAATTTTATTTATTTTATGTATTTCACTGCTGATGTTTTTGATACTTAATCTAGTAACATATTGCGTTTCATCAGCAATGCAACTCGTGAATGTGAATGTCATTTGTCGTTCCATTTGAAATCGACAGCAAGTTAATTTAGCCGAAGGAAACCAATCCATACGTACAATACAAAGCAAGTGACGTGTAACGTTAATGTTTTGTTGTTCACGTCGCTGCAGTATTTTTCTTTAATCACCTTACTAATTACCCGTCGTTCTCGCCATTATTACCGATGCTGCTACGATTCTTAACGTCGCCAAAAACTATTATCGAGGGGCCACTTATCCGCGCGTAATCACTGAAGGCGAAATTGCAGGACTTCCCAGCGCCCGAACGTACGCAGAAAATAATAATAACGGGGGAAACGTTTACGTGTTTACGTAGAAAAGATTAGGTAGTCGCAACGCGACTCCCGAAGACAATAGAACGACATTATATGTATTTAATTAGTGATTGTTGATGTTTGCTCGAATTTACGATATTTCGGCGGTGAGACCTTCGGCGATAAGGGCGAATTTATCGAAATTCAACGTTCGCCGCAATATTCGGGATTCGGATCTTATCATACCTCTCTCCGTTCGTTCTCAATGGAAGTCGCGTTATTAAATACGTTTTAATCGAATTTTTCGCTCAGAAGTATCCGGTGGTGTTTCGAGACTCGTGATTTCGAAGTGCATACATATATGTATTTTTGTCGGTACAGGAAGTTGGTAAGTTTCAATTCGGAAAGAGGAATGTCAGGCTTTTTGTGTGTGTTTTTGGATTAGGTTTCATCTCGCCATATTTTTCCCAAATTCTCAACGTTCCAGAGCGCTATAGTTGTTTATTACCGCAAGGAATATGCGAATGTCTGTGTTGAACTTTTGTGGTAATTCTTTTGCAATTTTACCTAGATTGTGACGGTATTAACGTTTATGGACTTTTATCAGAATTCAAGTTCAAAGAGTATCAGGAAAAATACTGTCAAATGGCAATCACCTCAAAATGTTCTCTTCTTGAAATCATCTTGGAGTTGATATCAAAGAACGACTTTGTCTTTGGAATTCCATTGTTGTTTCCAAACGATTCTAACGAAAAGATGCCAAGAAGACTCAATATTATTACTTCTAAAATTTCCAACAAATGTCGGTCAATGTCATGAATCGCAATTTCATCATTGAAACATTATTATTATGTCTGATAGATGAAATTTCGGTTCTTATTTTCTATCATCCCTTAGATATGTTTTCGTTACTTAAAACGGGGGAAAATTAGGCAATCGTGGAACTGGAAGCTCAACTTTGTGTAACTTCCACACCGCCTTAATTTTCTTTTTCTGAAACAATTCGCGTAATTCGCAGCATGGAAACCTTACGTTAATTCGATTTCATTCGCAAAATCATCGTGCCGTATCCGTTTTATAAGTGTACGTAGCCAGACGAAAATAGTAATTCATTAACATCGTCAGTTCGTACCTTCAAAATCAAGATAAAACTGTCCCACGTTCGGGCCACTGACGCATATAAATAAGGGTGAGTCCGGAACGCGGTTTTTTGTCGACCAATCGCAAGGGAGTTTCTCGTACGGGACGGGGTAGTGAAATTGTTCTAAGCCGAAGTTGACTAAACAACTAACGATTATAACAGCAGCGTGAGAGAGTCGGGGCTTCGAACGGGATTAGGGTGGTGCGCCAGTAAAAAATTAGAAACGTTTCGGAATTGTTATCGCAAATTTTGTTTCGGAAAAATGCCTCTTCATCGCTCGCCAATTTCGGAAATAAATTGAGTACCGGGGATGTTGGTGAACGTAAATCGACACGGATCTGGTGTAATGTAATAATCGGAGATAGTAAGAAGAAAAGTGGTTTCGTTTCGGTGTTCGGTGTTGCTGTAAGAAATGGAAATGTCTGTTGCTGTAAGTTTTCTTTCTGTTAAATTTTGAGGAAAATCTAAGTCGCGTATTCGAAGATATGTTTATAATATTTTTTCCCTCTCTAACACATTGATTGCCCAACCAATTTTACTAATGTTCACTGGTTTGTAACATTAAATTCAAGTAAAAGAGTTTTTCTTTTAATCTGATCAAATTTTGAATGGTAGGCATGAATTTTTCCTGACTTATGAATACATTGTGGCTATCATATTTGATAGCCAAAGTCTCGACGGAAACATCATCGGCTATTAAATACGATAGCCATGGCAATCAATGTGCTAGACTAGCGCAAACGAAGCACTTAATAACGAAATTTATGAAATATCATAAATTTAGTTCAGTAAATATACTGATAAGGTTTGTTGAAAGCAATACAAGCCATATTTAAAAATATGTATAAATAGAAATTATAAAAATATAAATGGGAATAATAAAAATTAATAATAAAAAAGAGTCCAACGAAGATTTCGTCTACTGATTCGTTCCTCTTTCGATAATTTTCATTCTATATTTGATGTCCTTAGTAATCCTTAAACTTCTCAAAATCGAAATTTTCTGCTTTTCGCGCCAAACAAGTTTGATGAAAATGAAGTTTAAACGAATTCCTTTAAACTGCGCATCTGTGATTTAGAAAGATCTGTGTCAAATAATATTGTGTCGTATTTTTTCTGTCGGTTTAAATTTCTAGAAATATCGCTGACATCGAGAAATATCAGTTGCTGTAATTTAGATTTTCAAAAACCGGTTTGAAAATTATTTTTCCATTGAGAGGGTAATACTAACAATAAGCGGAAAATTTACAATAAAAAAAAATTAGAGCCATAATTCACTCACTTAAATCCAATGGAAATATCTTCTTCCCACGTTGTTTCTGTTTTGCTCCTATTTTTGCTAATAAAGTGTGATCAAGATATTTCAAAATATTTCATGTTTCAGTAAACATTTTATGACATCTGTGCTGAGGAGGTTGAATGTAATTATTCTCAATTTTCTGACAATCTCGCCCAATAAGTTGAATGAAAATAATGCTACGAATTCTTTTAAAGTTGCAAACATAATTGAACACGTTGATTCTCCGATAACTCTAATTTATTCCTAAGTCGAATTCTTCACTTGGCTGCAGCACTAGAAAATTATTGAAATCACTTCGTCTAACTTGAACTTCCTCTAACTCGAACAGTTTAAACTGGCAGATAAAAGTTTGACTTGGAGAGATACGATTGCAATAGGTTGAGAATTAATATTGTATGGCGCATTTATTATTAGTTTTTAAATATTCTTAAGTTAGGAAAATTCTAGTTACATCGTTTAAAATTTTTAAAGGTTTGTTCGGAATTCTTTTCGCAAATTTGCTCAATATAACTTTAATTTTTCCCTAAGTCGAATTTTTAGTTGGGTCCAGCGCAAGAATACCATTCAAATCACTTCGTCTAACTTGAACTTTGCCTAACTCGAACAGTTTAGAATGGGAGATGAAAGCTTGACTTAGAAAGGTTCCATTATAGTAGGTTTAGAATTGATATTGTATCGCGCATTTATTATTAAATTTTTTAAACATTCCTACGTTTGGGAGATTCCAGATACATTATTTAAAATTTGAAGGAGATATGTTCGGATTTTTTGTAAATGCGCTGATATCAATTGAAAAGTATTTTTTGTAATTTTAACAGCATAATTTAGACAGTCAGCGAAAGGGTGTGAAAATATCTGATACTCCCCGCATTTTTTAGACTTTTCCAACTAAGCGGTTTCAATTTAATTAGTCTCAATGTTATGAAATTCTTGGACAAGTTGGATGAAAAGCTCCGAATTCTTTTGAAAGTGCAAACACAGTCGAACGTTCTGTACGTAGACTCTCCCATAACATTAACTTCTCCCTGAGTCGACTTATTCAGTTAGCTGAAGCGTTAGAATGGCATTCAAATAACTTCGTTTAACTCGAACTTTCTCTAATTGTAAGTCGAACACAGCAGATGAATTCTTAACTTGGTGAGGTTTGTTGTCGTAGGTTTAAAACTAATATTTTATCGCACATTTATTATGAATTTTTTTAAACATTCTTAAGTTTGGAAAATTTTAGAAGATTTGTTTGGGATTTTTAGTGCAAATGGGATAACACCAGCTGAAGAACATTTTTTAAAAATCGTACCAGTCAGTGGATGTATGTCAAAATATCTGACACTTAGGATTTCTTAAAATTGTCAGCTAGGCGAATTGAATTTAATTTCTTTGATTTTTCAAATATTCGCCCTAATAAGTTTGATATAAAAAGGAACTAAGACTTCTTTTAAAGTTGCGAACTGGAAGGTTTACATCTCGGTCGATATTGTGTGACATTCATCTAGAACCGTATTTGCTCCCACCTTGCAGCATTTGGTGCTAAAAAGTTGTATCCTCAAAACCCATTTCTTCTCGGGAGCGTCTCATCGCGGAAAAGTCTGGAAAATTAGACTTCTTTGATTGATGTTTTGACTACAAAAGGAGACGCCTAGGTTCAAAGTTGTGGTTCTTGCGCACTGGGTAAATCTGATTTCTAAGGAATTTCTTTTGGAGTGTTCGGAAAAGTTTTGGATTAACCTGTTAAGGTCTTTGAAAAATACAGGAATCTACATATAATTTACAAGTTTTGTAAAATATTTGGAAAAGTTTCGGCTGTAACTATCAGAAAGCTTGGAAAGTCCACAAGAATATACCATTTTGTGCTTGAAAGAGATCTGGAATTTTTGAAAGTGCAAGCAGATATTTGTTTAGCTTGTAAGATAAGAGGCAGATAAGGTTACACGACTCGTTTGTTTGAAATCTGCTAGTTTATCTTAAGTTAACTGAAGAAATAGTCGAAATATTCTAAATTTGTACTATTGCTTTTAATTTTTGGATTCTCACGATTTGGGAAGCTTCCACTGACAAATTGTAAGTTTTACATAGAGACGTTTGGAATGTCTGATTGCAGAAAAAAAAATAGCTGCCACAATTTTTAATAGAGGTGGGGTGAATTCTAAATTTTCTCGAATCCGTAAACCGAATCCGAATCCTAAAATATTCTCGAATTTCTCGGATCTCAAATCCTTCATATATTGAGTTGTAAAGAGGGAAAAGTTGTTTATTTTTGATTTCCCAAAAAAAGTTATACTTAATGAATTGCCCTGCTTGTTGTCAAAGTTCCAGAGCTCAAACAAATGAAATTTAGTAAAGAAAGTATAATTATTAAAATTTTAATTATCTTGAAATTTTAATTATATACAGGTTTTCTTTATATAATTTGCCAAAAGATAGAGTGACAATTTCTCCAGAATCTTTTGTAGAAGGGCGAGTTAATTGTTTTAAGCGCTAGTGTGGATAAAATTAAAAGAACCCGTTCTGGGCTGGACCCAGAGCGGGTCTTTTTTATCAATTAATAAATTATTTTCTAGAATGTTTCTTAAATCTTTCCAAGAAGTTCAGGATACTTTTCTTCTTATATATATATGTGTATGTGTATGTATATCCGTTTTTATTCAAAATCTACACTTTATCTTTTATACATATATAATGCTACAATATTTATTTGATAGCTTGAAATGACATAAATCCTCTTTCTTATATATTTTTTACTATCATAATATAACTGTCCCGCCACTGATTTTTAATGAACGCTTCTACTGGATTGAAATAATACTGATTCTTCGAAAGTTTGGAGTTACAATATTTAACCGCTTTTTAGGATTCAACGGATTCGAATTTTGAAAAAAGCGCTAAGATTAAAGTTTTCGAATCTCGAATCTTTTTCAAGATTCGAGGGATTGGAGGATACAAAGATTCGAATGTCACATCCGTAATTTTTAATATTTCTTAATAAAATTCATGTGAAATATATAGTATAAAATACACTTAATAAAACCATGGAGGAATTTTAAACGAGTGTCTACTATTTCCCGAGGAAGAAATTTCCAAAAATTCTCCTTTTTCCGCGGCCTTGACTGACAATACCTCCTTAATGAAAGCAGGTAACTCTAAAATTTCGAGATTTTGTCCAAATTTTTTCCTATCTCTTTTTATATTCCAATATTTGTGAGATCAAATAACTTTTCTTGAAAATCAATTTTTTTAAATCTGGGAAACTATAAAGAACTTGACTTATGATTCGCAAATCTTTCTAAAGCAGTAACTGATTAATTTGAAAGATCAACGTTCAAAACTGATTCTATTCTATTAAACTTGTTGCATGAATGCACAATTACGATTTGCACCTGATAGATAGATGACTGGTTTACTTCTCAAGAAAACCGAATATTTGTTGGATTTCAGATCAAATAAACTCGTATTTAACTTTTACTCCTTCAATTCCATTTAAAAAGGATACCATCTAAGAAGATAGCATGTATACTTACTTTTTCTTCACAGAACACTGGCAGATGATAACCTTAGGCTTTCACATTTATGCACGTTGTTGTCATCTTGACTTTATAAGTTTATATTGCAATTTATAAATAAGAAGTAAATGATATTACAATGTCATCATCAGACTTCAGAAATCAAAACCTCGGTCATTGTTTTATATAGGTTCCTTACTGAAAGGATACTGAAGGAAAACGAGAATTCCCATGTTCCTTTTAATTTAAAAACGGTTCAACGATATCGCGAAAACTCGAACTCGTAATCGTGATACGTTATCATTCATTTTAAAAACTCCAATTTCCAGAGTTTCTCGCAATTCACTGGCGATTCAATGCCATTGGCCGAAACAACTTTCTTTTTATATCGCCCATTTCGTAACTGAAAGAATGTATTTTCGACGCTCGGGCGGATTAAAAATAAACTGGTTTTAAAGAACGGAAAATCGACGAGGATGGAATCACCATTTCGTTACGTTAAATTTACGAGAAAAACTACTTTTACGGAATGTACAATCGTACTGCAAGTTTGAGATAATTTTCGAAACAAAATCAGAAACAAGGAATATTATTGAGAATCGAAGTTGAGGGTGATTAAGATCAAATATAATTTAGCGAATCCGAAATCGCTTTCACATTAACGCACATCTTGTATGCGATATTTACCGGATTCGGTAGATACGGAAGATGTTAGCCTCCTTGCTAGCGAAACACGTGTCATTGGATTTAATCAAATAATTTTTGTGGTGAAGAGTTTGCCGCTGTATTATAATGTCTTGAAAACGAAACTCGAATTTCTGATACTACATCGTCATCTATTTATACACATACAGCTCCAAACAATGAACGGATATTCTACGTTTTTGTAAATTCTTTGCTAAATTGGCAACGTAAACAACAACGGCGAAAAACATTTAAACGACTTACTCGAATTTACAAAATAATAATTATAAATATGTGTAAAACCATTAATAATTAATAATAGCCGCTGAAAAGGCCGCGCATCTTGCAGGTATGAAACCAATCTTTTGATTGGTACTTTTACTAGCTTTTAAAAATTCTCTTTAATCGTTTCGAGCAGTGTAGCACGCGATTTTTTTTGTTTATGAAGTTGGAAACCAACACCATTTGAATAGAATTCGCCAAACGGAAAATAAAACTGGGAATAATTCCGGTATCACTATTTATTGCGCAAAAGAAATACAATTTACATTTGATATTAACGTCATCAGGAATTAACGCAGCGTGAGTCCACTTTTCAACAATTCCTACACATAATTTATATTGATAAACAAGCGCTGACGACGCCCCCGAATTATTAACACGTTAGCAACTGACCTACCACCACGCGCTTCTTTTCCTCGCTGCTGTTTTTTTTTTTTTTTTTTTTCGTAAAACGCACTCCTGTTTAGTACCATTGTTTTATAATCTTAAAGATTTTTAAGTTGAATGACAGTGCCAACTCTTTAATTAACGTAAGTATATACACATAAAATTAATCGTTCGATAATCATTTTTTAATACTAGGGGAGGTCTTTTATGTTTTTACAAACGACCACTAAGTGGCGCTATTGAGATGGGTCATTACATTACTATATACGTAAAATTTTACATTTACTTTTTTGATAACTGTGACGGTTTAGTAATCGACGGAGTAGTTTGTTTACAGTGAACGTTTAAGAAAATCGATTTTGTGAAAGAATGGAAGTTTAACATGAAGGTTTTCGTTGAATGGTTTTTTCCGATTGCAATAAAAACCTAACTCAACAATGATGTATAAAATCGCTTCGTTCAACTTTGAACGGTATACAGACAGAGGTCATCGACGAAATCAAGAAAAACAACCGGCATGGCAGTATACAGCAGGTCAAACAATTGATTATTCGTGAGAGGGAAACGTCGAATTGATGTTCCATTGCCCGTGTACTCACCTGATTTATCGCCTAACAGTTTGTTTCTGTTCCCGAATGTCAAGCAAAACATATGTTGACACCAACTGTCAGCACCTCTAGAAGATGCGAAGCCTTCAGAACCATGTTTCCTAAATACCAACTTCAGAATGGAAATTCTTTTTTGAAAATGGCCCTACATGCTCCTACATCAATACATAACGTTTATCTTGAAGAACGACAGCATCACACAAACGTTCTACGCTCCGAGAAATTTACTGGTATTATGAAGCACATGAAGATAATAGTAAGTCCGAAAAAATTTCGTGCCTACTAGAAACAGTGAGGGTCCCAGGTTCGATCCTTGTGGAACGCCTAATGCAGCAATAAATTCCCAGGAAATTGAAGACCGGATAAAATGGATTTTATTGTTGTAAAGGTGGCTTTTAGATTATTCTCGCTATACACGGTAGTTGTGAAAGTCACTGTCCAATTCTCGGATATCTCTAGAGAGAACAGGAAATTATTAAGAATTATGAAATGAATTGGAAAATTATGTGGGAAAAACAAAGAAAGAACTAGAAAAAGTTGTGAGAAAGTGAGAAGTTGTGTGTGGTAAACGATACAAATTGATTTGGTCTAAGAATAAAACAGAAAGAAACCAAGTATGTATGTGATAACGGGTGGTACACAACAGGACACGTAAAATGGTCTACAGGTGCAAAACAGAAGAACAAACATGCAGCTTTGAAAAAGTGCAAGACTTCCGATACATATTTTGGCGTGAAAATAAGAGAAAATGATTACGAAGGACAAGGAATAGAAACAATAATAACAATGGGAAATGGGAAATATAGATTCTCTGAGATCGCTGATGAAATCCGGTTTTGTACCAAGAAGAACTATGGAAAGAATATACAGGGCCGTAATTAGAGCCACAACAAAAAAAAATTGAATAAAGCGAAAGAGCAAAGATTGGAACGATGGGAAAGAAAGGTATTAAGAGCAATATATGGAGGGGTTACAGAGGAAGGTCAAATAAAGAAACCGAAGCACATAACAACAGTGGTAAAAGCTCAACGGATTGAATGAATAGGACATGTCCAAAAACTGGAGAATCGCAGTATGACTAAAATGATGTTGTACAGGAAGCCCATCGAGGAAAGGAAAAAGTGGAGACCACGAAAAAGGGCGACCATGGCGATTTAAAGAAAATAAATATTAGTAATTGGAGGAAAAGCAATAAACAGTGGCAGCTAGGGAAGAATAGTGAAAGAAGCCCTAGAAAAATTGTAAATGAATTTATTACTATAAAACTGTTATGAGATCATGTACTACTATACGTAGAGAAAAAAATGTACATAAAAATAATATTTTAACCATTAAAATGTATAATTCATCTATGCCCAAGGCCTATATGGCCTGCAGAGCCTTATTAAGTAAACTGAAACTTATGTAAAATATTATGTTCCAAATTTTCCGTGATTTGGAAATTGGCTCCACAGGCGTTTAATATTTTGCAGAATCGCTTCTTACGTTAGTGTTAAGATCACTTCATTCCGGGAGGAAGTATCAAATCTTATGCATCATCTTCGAATAATTTATGAAATTTTATTGCAAATTTTATTTAGTAAGGAGAATTAGTTATAGGACTTATGTTCATAGCATTAAAATTCGGAAACATGACTTATTACCCAGTAAACATTTTTAAATTTCGCGGATAGTTTAAGTTGGTAGTTCCGGCAATAGTGAACATATTCGCATGCATTGGGCTTAAAAATGGCGAGTATGTCCACTATTGCCGGAACTGCCAACTTAAACTGTCCGCGAAATTTAAAAATGTTTACTGGGTAACTCCTCCTATTCACAGGACTATAATTTTTGAGCGGTCTTTCTCATTCAATATTACAAGAATAAATAATTCCTTGCCTCCGAATCTCAGAAATATGTTATTGGTGGGGTTTAAGCGGAATTGTCTTTCTACTGCAGTCTCGAATGATTACCTGATAAGTACTAATTTGTGTATAGTTGGTTCATAGTGTGTAGTGTATAATGTCGCTTCATCACATGTATATTACCTTTCTGGTTGTTTTTCTTCTCTCTTGTCTTCTTATTGTTTTTCTTAGTCTCATTTTTGTGTATTGTAAAAATGTATATTTACTTATATACATCTGATCTGATCAATAAATCTCATTATTGTTATTATTATGATTATTATTATTATTATTATTATTATTGCTATCATCATTATTATTGCTGTGGGTGTATAAAATTTGAAATAATGTCCACGTTCTAAACACAATCAAACCGTAAAACATTTTCATTGAGACTGCGCACGCGTACATTTCTTGTAAATTTGCACGAACGTATAAGTTAGCGTATATTACTTGCGCAGATCAACCGTTTAACTTCTAGCAAACAACCTTTCAATATTTATTTTTTCCGTTTGTTCCTAATTCGACTTAACTTTCAAAAGTTTGAAACTTTGTCGATCGTCATTTTAACATCGTTCTGTTTTCTTCATTTCCAGTGCTCTGCTCAAGACACTCCGACACAACTATCCAAAATGGGGAGCGCGGCTCAACAATACTGTTTACGTTGGAACAACCATCGCTCAAATCTTCTGACAGTATTCGACGAACTGCTCCAAAACGAAGCGTTTACCGACGTGACCCTAGTCTGTGATGGCGGTAGCCCATTAAAGTGCCATAGGATGGTCCTAGCCGCGTGTTCGCCCTACTTTCAAAACCTCTTCACCGATCTGCCGTGTAAGCATCCCGTCGTCGTCCTCAAGGACGTCAAATATTGCGAAATCAAGGCGATCCTCGAGTACATGTATCGGGGCGAAGTGAACGTCGCCCAGGACCAATTGGCCGCCTTGCTGAAGGTAGCCGAAGCGTTGAAGGTGAAAGGTTTAGTCGAGGAGAATCGAGGTGGCGATCACGGCGGTAGCCTAAATCCCCGAGAAGAAGAACCGATGATCCATTCGCCTCCGGGGATTCCCCTTCGACGACGAATACGCTTTCCGCCGTCCATACTAGTAGCAATAACAATAATAATTCGCCGCCGCATTCGACTAACGGCGTTAATTTTTCGAAAAACCCCTACAATCTATATGGTAAAGCCCCTAGTATAGAAAGAAATTCGAGGATTAACATGCCGATGTGGGCGGTGCCCGGAATTCCGTTGCCACATCACCCTTCGCCTGTGCCTTCGCAAAATCACCCCAACACCGCGGCGACAGCCGCCGCGGTTATGCTGAGTAGTTGTTACGAAGCCGCAGGTTCCGATATGTCACCGTTGAAGAGGAAAAAGCTCTCGAGCTTGCTGATGAACAGGGACACCCCGATCCCTGAGGACGGTGTTAGGTCAAGGACAGGCCGATTCATCGCAACCCGTTAGCTTAGTTTGCCATCCCGATAGCCACGAGAGCATGTCTAATAGTGTGCCGGAAGATCGAGTGGAGAGGGTACGTATTATGTTGTTTGTTTCACTTTTCGTACAGGATTGACCTTGATTAAAGCGGTTGTTACCTTTAAAGATGGCGACTGACTTGAGCAGAACATTGCAATGTAATCCTGGCAACGAGCATAACATTGAATTGTGGAGCACGACTATGCTCGTGTTACATTACAATGATCTGTTACGTCAGTCGCCTTTCTAAGATTAACAAAACATTGTAACGTAACACGTAACACAGAATGTAATCACAGTTGAATTTATATTCTTGTGAGTCTGTTGCGAGCATTACATTACAATGCTCTCTCTGCTCAAGTAACTCACCGTGTTTAGAGCTCATATGCACGAACGGATTTTTAACAGTCCGGCTATTTGACCGGTGCGTCAAAATAACCGGTAAGAATGTGTGAGGGCACAATCGGAAAAATACCCGGTGTATCACATTTATACATATGTATATAGCACCAACATTCGTTTCATAACCTTTTAACAAATATGAACTTCGTCGAAAAACTATGTGTACCTGAAGAATGACGCTAACCGCAACGCGTTTTTAAACCGCATAGATTTAACTACTAAAACAGCGTCAGCACGCACCAGCTCTTATCGCACCAATTTGGATACGTATCTTAAATACATTTCGAGAAGTATGTTGTCATTTTCAGTAACAAAAGACGAAAAGATAAAGGATCATACGCGAACTTTAATATTATAACGCTAATTATCGCCCTAGCAGTTGCTAATTTCGTTCTCAGCGACGAAGCAACCGATAGACTTTGGTATCCATTGGATATAAAATACTGCAGTTGCTGCAATTGAATTAAACTACAATTTACAGTTGACGCCGTTAATGTAATAATTTGTTGTCCAATTCTTATATGAAAATACCCAAATTAGTATGGTAATATCAAAATTCGTTCTAGAGTAAAAATCTGTCAATAACGACCAGAAAATTTTGCAGAAGTATTTGACCGCAATGGAGAGGTGACTGCTATCACATTAATTTTTAAAAAGTTTGATTTGCAGAATAACAAAAATTTTTGAACATAGTTAAATTATGTCTAAAAATTAAATATAAAATAAAAATAGCGATTACACTATCCAACTATACGAAGGTAGATTGGAAAGTTTACGTAAAATTATATTTTATTTTGCAATATAGTCTCTTCGAAGCTCAACATACTTGGTCCAACGATTCTCTAACTTCCTCCCGGCAGTAATTTTCTTCGCGGTTCAAAAAATAACCCTTTACATCCTCTATCACGTTTTCATTCGATCAAATTTCTTTTTTCCCAGAAATATTTTGAGTTTCGGGGACAGGTGGCAGTTTTACGGAGCCAAATCAGGCGAATATGGCGGATGCGGACGAATTCAACTTTGGTTCTGTCAGTTTTAGCCGAAAGATTGCACTTGAATGAACGGCCGCTTTGTCGTAGTGAAACAACACCTTCTTCTTAACCATTCCACGACGCTTTCAATTTGTCCAAAACTGTTTTGCAATATGGGCCAGCAACACTTTTGCCATTTTCAAGATAACCAATTAGCAAAATTCCTTTTGCGTACCAAGAAAAATCGATGCCATAACCTTTTCCAAACGAGCAAATGGTATTTGCCTTCTTTGGAATTGATTAACCGCGTGCAATCCACTCTTTTGATTGCATTTTTGTTTCTGGTGTGTAGTAATGAATCGTCTCTTGAAATCTATTGCATTCCTCGTAAACTCGTCCAAACGATCGTCTGAGGATCGAGCTCGAATGCGTTTTTGTTCCGAATTGAGCAAATGCGGCACCCATTTTGCAGAAAGCTTTTAAACCCAATCCATTATGTAGAATACGAACTACTCGTCCATAAGAGATGCCTACGGCTTCCTCAATTTCACGCACTGTTATTCGGCGATGTGCCAAAACCATGTCATGAATTTTCTCCACAATTTCTGGCGTGGTAGCCGTTTTCGCACGTCCTGGACCCAGTTCCGAATAGAAAAATTTAATCACCGCTTGAACTTCGTTTTTATTTAATTGAAGACACAAGATGTTTGACAAAACCAGACTATTTAACAGATCGATTTAACACAACGGCATAAAGTATTTGACAAAATGGCAGCCCCCTAACAGCAATTCCGGAAACTTGTCAATCTACCCTCGTAATATGTAACATAATTATATACAGTTTTCAAAGTACTGCTTTATTGAAGTGTGTTTAACTTGTTTTGATATTTGTTTTCAAAACCTGCGCCTCACTTTTGTTAAAATTTGTGCCATTTCTAAAGGTATTTCACTTTCTTCGTTGCATAATAGGAAATTTTGTATGTCTCTAAGTTTAGGACACACTTCCACCATATATTTAATATCTGTTAAAATTTAAGGTTCCTCCAGGTCGCTTTCACCAAATAAAGAATCTTTATCCTCAACTAATAGTTCGCTCACTACATCCTTAATGCCAACACTTAAATTTTCATGTACTACATGAGAATACAAGCGTAATTTTAAAAATGCATCTTCTTCATCAAAATAATTTGCAGAATGTACATTTTCCAAGAATACTGCTTTTACAACGTAAGTTGTAATGATTTCGTTTGGTACATTTTTCCAAACTACCGAAATCCAGATTGAAGCACTGCTTAAACCTATGCCTTTCTCTGCTTCCTCAAAAGCCGTTTCATTATTTGCAAATGTTAAAAGCTCCTTAACCAGAAACTTTTCGATACGCCTTTGAATGAGTGGTTAGAAGGTACGGATGATATCTGGAAATCCTTTTCAAGAAATATTAGATTCGTAATCGGCGATCCCAAAAACAACCAGATACCAGCTTTCATAGAAATCGAAGGCTATTCTGTGTTTTTGGTTCACCATACTGGATCCGCCATTTTGAATTTTGGAAAACGAATACCGGATCTTGTACTCAGTTACCCAAGGAAACATCTCCAACATCTCAAAAACCAATTTTCATCAAAATCTAAGAAATCCAAAGAATCTAAAAAATATAAGAAATCTAAGACAATTTTATGTTCTTGATCCGCCATTTTGAATTTTGAAATACTGATACGGGATTTGTACTCTCTTACCCAAGGAAACATCTCCAAACCTGATTTCTTTAAAAATCTAAGAAACCAAAAGAATCTAGACAATTTAAGAAATCTAAGACATTGGCCATATTGAATCCGCCATTTTGAATTTTTAAATACTAGTACCAGATTGGTAATCAACACCCCAAAAACTCCTTATAGGTGGATCATCAACAATAACGATCAGCAAAGAAAATCGTACATCAAAGTCTTAAGAGATAAATTGCGATAAAGAGGGTATTCCGTGATGGTAGTTATGTTGAATACGATGGTGGACAAGAAAATGTTAAAACTTCGCGATACGTCTCATGTCGACCCTTCGCGTGTAACCAGTGCCCATGTCTAATTTCGTGACCAAGATGGCCAAGCAATGATTATTGACATGTGCCAATTGTGCTTACTTAGCTTTTGCACAGTTACTTGGTAGCTGCTCATTAACGTACCTAATTGAATTAGGTCGTTACATAGAGGGAGATCTTATTTTATTAAAGTTTCTTTGATAATTTAATTTTTATATCTTTACTGTCGATAATGTTTATAGTAAAGTATATGCGGAGTCATCGAAATGGTGTCCATCATATCAAATTCAAATAACGAAGTCTATAATAAAGAGAAACTATTTGTTTATACACCAGAAGATTAAGAAATTCATAAAGGGAAATTACGCTTATTTGCTTTTCTTTTCAATGTCTTCAATTTGAGCAAATACACACAGTTCTAGCATTTCGAATTGTGTCCTCTGCAAGCATGAAAGGGCTTACAACTCGATCATAGATTAGCTCGTGCGACACATTTAGCTTAGGCGAATTACGCATGTACTGAAAAAGTCGATTCAGTTGCTGAGCTCCCCGTATCCTGTAGATCTGGCGGTTAACACAACCAGTAATACGAAACGTACCCTCAGCGATAAACAAAAATTATGTTGCATGCGCCCAATGACTTCGAGGTCAATGCAATGACAAATGTTAAAACTCCCACGGTTACTATACAGTGACACATTAGTTTCCCAATGATAGTGCTCTTATTGCTCGCACAATTTATGACTTAAATCACTTAAATCATGTTTTTCGATGAACCTGTAGCGCGATTTATATTCTCAATGCTATTTTTACTGATGAATAAATTCTGGACAGAAATTTTTATTCAATCACGAAACTTTGTGTAATGTACCGTTTTCGGTACACGCAATCCAGTTATGACGGTTACTTAAAAACGGGTCGACACGGAACGTGTTAATGAGCTGGCACAGATCTTTCTTTGTTTTCCAGGTGACCGCTGTCCTTGGCGGACTAACCTTGGGATCGTCGCTGAAACTGGTACGTTCACGATGCAGCTCGGATTACCGTCGAGAAATTGTCGATTGGTTTGGCGCTTCATCCCTAAAAACATGAAAAACTCGGAACGAGCATGTCACGAAGAAAATCGGAGTAAATTTAGCTTTACTGTGTGTCTTCACACAAACTCTGAGTAAATTTGGTTTCGCCGTTTCTTGTTCACACCCTTCGAGCAAGTTCGAGTAAAAACCGATCATGAGCTACTCTACAACCTAAGGAAATCTGCTCGGTCAAAATTATACATTAGGTACAGGATTGGTTCCAAGTTTAGTGGAACGATTTTAGCGGAATTGAGTAACCCGATTGATACATCACTGATTTGATCAGTATTATAGGGCGCAATTGGCTCATGAACGTAAATCACCAAATAAATACGCGTTCGGTTTTTACTCGGATTTACTCGAACGGTGTACGTTACTCGGTGAAAATTTACTCGATAGTTGCCCATACCATGTTCGTTCCAAGTTTTTCATGTATAAATCCTGAATGTGCATTCAGTTTTGTCGGTACGTCATGAAACGATACCCGTAAAACTGGAACCAAACAGGAGGGTGTTTGAGGCTCTTAAAAGACCCCTGACACGCTCGTGTCTGGTTCATTTCTATTTTACCCGAGTCATTTCTCGACGTTTTGACAAAACTTAGTGCATACACGCATAGGAAGCTATTAATCAGTTCTGTCCGTACTTCACAAATGATAAAGGTAAAGTAAGGACGAATCGCGAACGTGTGAAGGGCGTCTTAGGATTTGCTCAGTCCAGTCTCTTAATTTTCTTAACTGCGAACTGCGTACATTTGAGCCGGTCATTGTAGGTACCTACCTGCTGATAGTAACTCATAATACCATCAAAATCAAGTCGATAGGTCTTGATTTGTGAAAAGCATTGTTCCTGTAAAGGTCCCATAAATCATCAAACATGTAGGGAATACTCAAATGTCGCAAATGGAATTTTATCCTTAACGCCACGAAAAGAGGTTCAGTCATACGAAAACCATTTTTCCAATGGAATTCCGTTTCCAATGTTCCCATGATATTTCTCGCCTTACCTTTTTGCAACATTTGAGCAACTGAGTTGGAGTTGCTGGAGTCGTTTGATATGAAAGAGTTGCCAATACAACGACATAAAGTATTTGAAAAATGCCAATCCCCTAGCAGCGATTCTGGAAACTTGTTAATCTACCCTCGTACAATGAATTCAAGATTGCTTGCAAGTTACGTGATTTCCTTCAAATTGGTTTCATGGCTTATAGATTAAGACTAAAAAATGTCATATTTAGAGGTTAAATCATATTTAGAGGTTATGAACGATATTTTGGTTGCATATATTATTTTGTTACGTGACCTGCAAACATATTTGAAGATCCGGTCGTACAAGACATGGTGAACCGGCGTGGTCTACTGGTTAGTGCTTTTGACTACGATACCGGGGGTGCCTGCATTCAAAACTGCGTTTCTGTGGTTAACTCAATCACTAAAAAAAAAAAAATAGATAGTGAAAATCGGGCGATATTGTGGTTGTTAAATGTGTGATGCCCACCACATCATTACGTATCATTCCAGAATGGATTAAACGTAGGAACTGCGTGTGAGAGCGAGGATACGGCGTCTTCGACGCCTCGCTTTATAAATCCTCTGGCGGGGTGTTAATATTATTATACGAAATATGAAGGTATTTAACGTTATTTATCTCCATCTTCGCAGCTATGTGGAAAGTGCTATAATGATTCTATACGCGACAAACGCTCATTGACTTTTATGTGAAAGTTTGGAAGCGATTAAACGAACTTGCCAATCCAATAGCATATTGTTAAATTCAAACCATGGTAGTTAATACATATGTTTAATCAGAAACAACGAAAATATTACATTTAAAAGTCATTATATTCAGAAACCAGCTGTTAACTGTTTCGCCAACGTATCCGGAGAATAATTACGTTTTGGTGAGGTGCGAACTAATATGCAGAAAGTAATGAGAAATTGATAGACATGTAATGCGTTGGTATGAGGGCCCATTATGCGCGCGTAATGGTTTCCGGTTTAAAAGGATGTTACATACACTCCCTTGGGGGCGTTAGTAAAGACAAGATACCAACGCCAATTAGAAAAAAATCGAACACGTTAAAAGGTACTTGAGGCGAAAGTTATGTAGAAGTATGTTTGTGATTGGACAATTCTTTTTGTGTGTGTTTGCGCTTTCTTGCTTGTGTTAGATAGTTACAACAATCTCATTCATACGAGGGATGCTTCCCAAATTGCAGGAAGTTTAGCTTAATGACCACTTGGCATCTGCAGAGTGAACAAATTAAACTTTCTTTAATCCAACAAATCGACCCCATTCAAAGTGGCTTAACTGGCCATAAATTGGTCTTCGAAGTGTAGGGATATATTTGCAATTTGCCAGATATATTTGAGAAATATCAGTACTAGACCTCAAAAAATTACTTGACAAAAGACAGATGGCACGTGTAACTGAAACTAAAATCTCGCCAACTCAATGATGCAAAAGTCTATCTGGGGATGTTTTCCTATTATTATTCTTCGCTACAGAAGCTACGAATGAAGTACAGGGTGGGACTGGCAATAATTCCTAATTTTGAAAATGAAATAAAGCAAGAAAACTAGAACAGGTTTTTATTTATTTTTAAAAATAACGAAGTTACGGGTCTGCGGAATAAAGTCTGGAACATCCAGTAGATTGCTGACCAGACAAATTGGCGTGTATTAAATACGAATTTCCAATGGAAAATCAATATAAAATATTCTCTGCCGTCGTGTACTAAGTAAGTCAATGATACTGACTTTTTAGAAAATAAGTAACTGCCTACTTATAGTTTAATGCTAAAGTAAACTTTAAGTAATTTAATTTCGATGAAACCATGCTCTCGATTGCTCTTGCTAGAAGTTCAATAAAATGAAGTTCTGGTTACATGTTAGCACTTTCGCAAACATTTTCGACTGGAAATGCAGAAATATCCGTTTAAATTTAGTACATCCAGAAATTCTGAATATGTACGTTAAACAAGTAAAATATGTACCGATTTTTGTAAATTGATATCACATAGGTAAATTATTGAAGTATTCACCACAGAAATTATTTAATTTAATCCGGCGGTACGTGTTTCGGTAGCAGCGGGACAAGCATCTTCAAACCGTGACATTTGTACATATGAGAATTCAATTAAGAATTTTCCCAATATGTACTTACATGCGCATTTCTGCAGCTATTTACTTCTACAGAAGTGGAAAACTAAGTTGCCACAGACTTCTGCAGTAGTTGCAGCCGCGCTTCTCATCTAACCTGCCGTGGGAAAATGCTTGATTAGAAAACTACTTTTACCATTCGCATACGCGTTTCGCGGGTATACCGCTCGTCAGTGCGACTGACTGTATGATAATACATTTAATGTTTGCACATACGATAATTCGATTAATGTACTTAAAGTAGTAAATAGCTGCAAAAATGGGCACTATATATTTTCAAATATTGTACAACTAAATTTATGTGAATTCTTAAAATGTCATCTATAACCTTTAATACGTGATACTGTAATTAAAATTGTATATTTGTAGATTAATTAATTTTCTGCTTTCTCCAGATTAATTTCTTTGAAATGAAATGTTCTCAATAATGTCTTATATGTATATTTAATCAGATATTCAAATATTTAATGGATAAATGCAATATACACAAACACAAATAACGTGATAAAGTCCAAGAAATCGAAAAATATGTATATAAACTTTTATTAAATATTCACTTCTGAAGAATAATCCAAAAGAGAGTCACTATCACTATTATTACTTACTGTCATAATAAATTCCTTTGTCCTCTTTGAAGGTTGTCGTCGAGGTTCGACATCTTCACCTTTAAATAAAGAACACTACAGCCGACATTGACTGATATTTTCAGGTCTTACTGTACACAGTCCAAAGTATTGCCCTCTCTCTCTCTCTCGTTTCATATTTTCTACTCATTAATTCTCAAGTTCGCCATCTGAGCAAGTGCCATCAATTCTGAAATCGACTATAATTTATATACCGCTTCGAAAATGCCCCGTAACAATAAAAGCAGGTGATTCGGTGGTAACATCAGCTATTCAAATCTGGGCAAAAGATAAGCCACGCATGAAAAAATTGACAAACCAAAGAAAGGACCGGGTCGGAAATTTCTTGAAAACAAAAATGTTCATAGTTAGAGGCTTTAGTATTGTCAATTCGAGACACATGCGGGTGCTCCTCTTGTAGTTGAAATTTGAATTATTATTGACTTTAATTACTTATGATTCTCTATTGTCTCTTTCTTACGATCACCCTCTAACGAATACATTTTCTTGACTTTCAGCATCTAAAAAACGAACCGAGCGAAGATGCCCAGTCTCCATACACCGATCTAACGCTGATGGAGGAAGAAGAAAAGCCCAAGATGGGCGTCCCCTCGTCTTCTCCCCAATCCTATTCCACCGAAATGAGGAGTATGTCCTCGGGAATAGCCTCCTACGTTACTACGCAAAAACCCGAATGGAAGCGATACAAGCAATACACGAGAAACGACATCATGTCCGCCATAGAGGCGGTGAGAAACGGAATGTCCGCCCTGCAGGCGGCCAGGAAATACGGCGTTCCGTCGCGCACCCTTTACGATAAGGTCAAAAATTGGGCATTACGACCAGTCGACCCTTCAAGCGCGGCTCCAACGGGAGCTCGGCGTGTTTCCCTTACGGATTAAGCGGAACCAGTTCGCCGTACGACAATGACGAGCACAGTATGAACAATAATTCCGCCCTCTTGGAAGCGAGCAGTTTCCTTCAACACGCCTTAGACGGTCGCGGCGGCGGTGACGAAAGGGAGGCTTTGGCGGCGATGGCAGCGGCCGCCGCGGCTCACGCCGCCGCCACCGGACACTCCACCAGCCCCCGAATCACGGGATGCCCCGTTCGCCGAGCCCCAGTCCGAGTTTGATCAAGTACATGCGTCAGAACAGCTTGACCCCTTCTCCGGCACCCGGAAGCGAACATCACCATAGCGAGACGAACGGAAGTTCGGAACGCGATCGCGAAGACGACGACGATCACGTGGAAGACCTGTCCATAAGCAGGAAACAGGAGTCCAGGGTGATAATGCCTCCGATGAACCAGGTGTCGACGATCATCAAAAGAGGACTTAATGAAGGATAACTTTAAGGAAGACGTACGTCGCGAGGTAAGCGTCGAAGATGCTGAATAGGGTGTTTAGAATAGGGGAAGAGGGAAGGATTAAAATGTATGCTTTTCTAGTAAGACACGATAAAGACTGCTGACGTATAGTTTTAAAAAACCAGTGTTAAGTTTTTCTTTTCATATTATATATATCTATATATATTTTATTATATATTTGCCAGATATGCTGACGATTTTGATGACTGATCAGTGCAATATGTTGTATTATGTCTGTGGTCACCCCCACCCGTACTCACTTCTTAGTTCTTAAGGACTTAATGGACGACGATCATGGCGATGATGATGATGATGATGATGATGATGATGAGACGATGATGATGATGATTTATCTTAGGTAATATAAACTATTACTCTTAGTAATAATAGTAATATTATTATTATTATTATCGCGATTATACATATTTCAAAATAGTGCCTGTCTGTTCAATACGTAGCGCAGGGACCAGCTGACCGTTTGCTACAAGTTCCTTTACTACGGAATATGTAACCGATAAGACTGATAGATGTATATGTATAAATAAATGTTCACCGTACAATGAGACTGATTGTATAGCAAACGAAAAGGGGCGACCTGCGGATCGCGGTGCCCCCTTTGAACCTTCACCGGTGTTTTGTTGGTCTTTAGGCGATGTATCTTTAAAGAAAGATGTAAATAGTTTTGTTAATTATTATTATTATTATTATTATTATTATTTTTATTGCTGAGGGGCATTAAGCCTTAACGATATGTATACATACGTGAATAAAAATGATTTAAAATTTAAGGGGATAGAGGGAAGTTTTCTAAAGGAAAAAAGAAGAAGAAAAAGAAATCGGAGAAAATAAAAGTGCTTATTTTTTCCACGCCCTCTTTAATATGGTAATTATCATATTGTGATGACTTTCGTTTTAATCATTCAAAAAATTAGCGAAAAAACATATTTAAATTTGATGATTCGACGGTGTCTTTTGCTATAATATATATTTTGTTTGATTTTGTATATCAATCGGTTTCGGGTTATTTTTTGTTTTGTTTTGTTTAATTCGACCGCGAATTTCGACGTTTCGATTTTCGCGGGCGATAGCTTGTAAGAATTTCTTTGTAATTTGTAAGATAATAGGCGATAATATGGATATATTGTTAATGTTTATTGGATTATTTAGGTATATGTACGGATGATCTTACATTGCATACACCTAATAACGCATATAAATACATACATACATATACATATACATACATACATATAGTTTGTACTTGAGTGAATTGTCTTTTGCACCCTTGAGTCGTTCGTTGATTTATTTATCTATTATTGCTATTATTATACAGCACACCTAAGAGGTACGTGTGGCAGTGGTATTTGCACGTTGATGTCGATGAGATAATACTAAATATCCGTTTCGTTTATGTTATTTTGGAAAGGAAGTTATTACTGAAATTATATAAAAAAATAATAAATTAATCCGCGCCCTGTTTTTCGACTATGAATATTTTCTGTTTGTACGATAATATATGTAAT
Source organism: Chrysina gloriosa (assembly GCA_038088585.1). Taxonomy (NCBI): domain Eukaryota; kingdom Metazoa; phylum Arthropoda; class Insecta; order Coleoptera; family Scarabaeidae; genus Chrysina; species Chrysina gloriosa. The sequence continues at coordinate 8,097,042 of CM076090.1, read as the reverse complement.
ATGATTTCCATAGCTGTGATTTTTCTAGACTGAACACTACACTTAACCTTTCACATAGCCGAAAGATGTAATAATATAAATATATAATGACGCGTTTCATAGACTGATAAGTCTAGTCACTTTGAATTTTTCATTGCAGCTCATTGTATTACAGTATATATAGATATATGAACAAGTGCAATGCCTTAACACCTGTTATAATATTATTATTATAATTATTACTACTACTACTACTATTACTCTATTATTATTATTACATTTGAATTAGAAGACTGATTGATTATAAATATTGTTCGTTTATATTGTTAATTTTCTTCTTCGTAGGTGGACCAATTTTACCAATATAATCAGAGGTTTTTCACTATGTGCCTTTTTCAAGTATAATATGTGTCATAATCGCAGTATGCAATACGATTTAATTTCTCTATTTGCAAGATGTACATATAAAAGAAAAAAAGTATCGATTTATAAAAATTATATCCCTAGGGAGAACTCCCCGAATTTAATTCGTTTGAAGTAATTTGCAATCAAACAGGCACTTAAAGTGGCTAAAACGTAGCGATTTATTTTCCGATCCACCAATTCCAAATGGATTTAACCACTTAAGAATTGTTTTTTCTATATACAACAACAACAAATTAACCACTTTAAACCCGAGTTAGCTCGGGTGTTACAAAAACAAAACACACCAGCAAATGATAGTTAAAGCTACTAACAAGGGAAACACTGGCACGCCGAACTCTCCAAAAAAAAATTTTTTGTGCATTTGCGAAGTGGAGGGCGTTCTAATGTAAAGACTATTCCTTGAAATTTGTGCAAATATCTCGAAAACTATTAGGGTTATTAAAAGAAAGTTAAGACAGGTTCAATGGTTTGAAGAGTACTAAATGATAGCATAATCGTCATTTCAAAATTTATTGATTTCTATAGAGGAACTACCCGGACCCCAACCCGTTTTGAATTTTTAGATAGCGCGAAATAACGGATTGTTTCATGCAGAATTCAACTATATACATTTTCTTCATTAAATTTTAAAAAGAAAAAAATTTCAAGGGATAGTTTCTTATTAGAGCGCTTTACACTCCAGAAATGAGGGATTTCGCCGATAAGAATAAGTGCAATAATCTTACATTGGACCCCTCTCCAAATGAACAAAATTTCAATTTCTTTTGGAGTGTCCGGGTTGCTGGAGGTTGTACGAAGATGATTTGACGGGAAGTGAGATTCGAACTGAATCAAATCAGTTAGGATTTTAAGTCTATATTACTTTTCAACTTTTTGGATCAACTATGCTGGAGTGTCATTGTACCCTTTTTGTAATGACCGTCCTCAAGATCCTGGAAATGCCGCAATAAATTCATTATCCACCCGAGATCTCTTTCCAGCAAGCGAAAGTTTCAGTTTAGGGAATAAGTGGAAGTAACCTGAAGTTAAATCTGGCGAATAGAGTGGATGAAGCACAACCTAAACTCTCAATTGATTCATTTCATTCGAATAAACCAGTTGTTTGGAGAAGACGCGTTGTCGTGATTAAACCATTCTGAATCGTTTTTCAAGAATTGCTTTCTTCAATTTGTCTAATAGAGCGTCATAATACCGCTCGTTAATGGTTTGGCCCTTTGGAATACAACCGATTAAAAGTATTCCCATCGCATCCCAAAAGATCGTAGCCAATATCTTACCCGCCGATCGACTCATAAGAACGTGGTGGTGAAGTCATGTTTCATCAGTCCCAATAAATTTTCGCAAGGGTTTTTGTTACAACAGCTTCAAGTTATCGCTTGACGTTCGCAATTTCTTCCGGTTTGTTGATCATAATTTCAGATTTGCGGTTGACAGGTTGTACATGTTCGATGCTACGTGTTAAATGTTATGTACGCGTTCAGTTCACACTTTCATGATACTAGCTGTCTCCTTGATGTCAATTCTTTGGTCGTTTGGAATAATATCCTTGATTTTATTGAACATTTTCGGAGTTATTACAGCTTTTGATAGTCTTGGTCGCGCGTTATCATCACCGAAAAAGTTGGGGTGTGTTATAGAACACACGACTACAGTGAAACTTCGAATATGAGAAGCACTTCATAAAACAACAAATACAATCAAATATTAAAACGAATATTAAGCAAATAATAACGAAGGACGATCGGTACAACCCAAATAACGCAAGAAGACTCTGGGTAAACGCTCCGGCCAATGGTAACACCGGTTACGTGGTCAGCTTTAATTCTCACTCTCGCTTTTGCCGTCACTCATCTCGCAATTCCGAAATTACCCTGACGGGGAAGAAAGAAGTTTAAAAATTTTTTATTTCATTTAAAATTACAGTTTTCCAAACATTTCTGCTTGTTTGGCGGCTTTCTTCGCAAAAAGCTCAGCATATCGTTTCGTTTCTATACTTTTAATGTTAATAATATATATCTATTCAGGACTTCGAGCCAAGTAGCTTGGTTACAAATTCCTTTCCATTTTTGTTTTTGCTCCTATTGTTGCCCTTCTCCACTCACTTACATGCTTTTCGGAACACCATGAACATAATTTTATCAAGTATTTCGACATACTTTTTCGTACCCAAAAGCACATAACTTCACACCGTAATATGGAAAACTACCCCATTACATCACTGCAATTCCACCTTGTTTGATTACCGTTGTGGTAATCGCAAATTCTTGTTTCTATTTTCGAAACGGAACTATCATAACTAAATCGCGGAAATTTGATAACCTTGACAGATCTAAGTTTGTGTTTCAAGGTCGTATCCCTAAACAGGAATAGTATTTAGTAATCATAGAGCACAGTTCTGAAAAGTTATTTGACCAACGACCTCGGATCACAATCTTCGACCTGCCAAACTGTACCTGCTTTTGGCTCTTATACATCGAAGCTAATAACTAGACCCCGGAAAATTGAGGGAGGTTGAATATTATTTTGAGGTAATAAAAACTGTTATTGTGCCTCTCAGAAGCTTATTTAGAAAATATGTTAGTATTAAACCCCGGAAAGTTTTAGGAAGGTTCATAAGAAAACCATCTAGGCTAGTAATAGTGGAGGGTTGGTATGCAGACGCATTAATGCGATTCGTCGAGCGTTTGCGAATTAGTGGGGGTCAATTCCTTTAACGCTTCGGGGTCTACTTATACATATATAACGTATGGATGATGTCCTCGTCAATCAGTAAAACTATTTTACTGTTATCGCTTTGGTTACAAACCGATTATTCGAGATGATTTCTCGCGAATTGGATGCTTTCCTAATGAGGATTCCTTTCATGGATTTCTGGAGTGTAACTTACGCCCTTTCCCTTAGTCATTGCGTATTTTTCTCATGTGTTTTCATGTGTTAGATCAGAGTTAAGAATTGGTTTCCTTTTTCTGTTACAAAATGCATATTAACCCTTGAATGCCTAGTGGCACGACACTACTTTTCTACGTCGTTATTTACTGCATTATTACGCAAAATTCCAAAAATGCTATTCATTCAGGCTTGAAAAATATTTTTAACGGGGTTTGTAGATTAATCTATCAATAGTGCCCAATGTGTGCTTTTTATATTACTGAAGCTCGATTGCAAATTACAGAACAAATCACCAAATGCTTACCTTGACCGTTTTGTGTAAAAAATAAATAAATAATAGAGAAATTGAAACGCTTTGTATACGAAAATATTTTGTTACATTCCATTAGATGTACTCGACACAAAGTTTGAAATACACAACAACCAACACACAGGTTTGAAATTTCACGTTTAACTTAGAGCTACACCAGGATTTATCAAATTAGTGTTCTCGACGTGTCGTTCTTTTTCTTTTTCTTATTTCGAAAAATTTTTGGAGTAGACAAAATAATTAATATATAAACAAATAAGACATAATAAAACGCATTTATTAATAATATATTTTTCATACGTATTATGCAACAATAATAAGCGTATAATTCTATAATTTCTACAATAAGGTTTAAGTATATTTGTGTTTTAAACAAAATGCCATTTTATTTAAGACTGATTATAATTTGTTATCCAAAGTATTTAGGGTCAAGTATATGTGTATAAATAAATGAGAAAACGGAAGATAACTACTAATGTTATAGTTTGTATACCAATAAACAATACACAGATCTCTTATATAAAATAAACTTACCTAAACGATCGAAGCGATTGCTTTACTTATCTACCTCAAACTTAAAAAAATAGAAATAAATAATTATTTACAATATAAAGAAAAATATTCCTCTAAATGTGTACATATATATTTCAGATTTTTATATATTAATATTATATATACATTACATGCATATATCAGTAATACAAGAAAACAAGTGCTCATATTTTATTTTTATTTGAATGCGGTATGTGCGTCATGTACTGTTGAATCGTAAGTTTTTTTACTATAATTTAATTAAACATTATTATTTTATAAAATGTTACTGTTAAGATGATAGTTGTATATTGCACTGCACCTATATGTAATGCATTATTTTAAGTAAATATAAAATATATATTCTAAAATGTCCCGCATTTTTCTTTTTTCCGAAACATAATAGCTGTTTGTTTTTACCCTAGTAGAAATATAATTGAGGATGCTCATTAGGTTGTGAAAAATATACCGTGTCCCAGTTCGAGTCGGGTTGGATGGGTAACTCTCTTATTATTGAAGATGGAGTTTTGGTTAAATAGGATAAGTTTTGCAGCTTTATATGCTGATTTAAAATCTGTTTGAAAAAGTTAAAAATGTCAAACCCATCGGAAGTTATTTAAAAATGCAGAAAACTCTCATTTTCTTGTATATAAAATATCTTCGTAAGTATAAGAGATAAGAAAAAGTCATATGAAAATCGCTGTTTTCGATAAAACCAATTTAAAATTCATGTCGAACAAAAATTCAAGGTGGCTGCTTGTGTGAAGTATGTACTCGTATCAACTTCCTTAAGTTAAATGCACGCCATATTGGATTTTCAGGTTATTGGATAGAATTTTTTATTCTCTTTTCAACCATGTAAGATAACGAATGATTGAATAAGAAATCCCAGTAAAATTAACTTCTTTACATTTTAGTCAAGTAGGCTTACATAAATCCACACATACATATTATACATTCAGTTTCAATGTATACTATCAAGCCATCTGTATTCGTATAGCCCAAAGTTATTATTCTAGTACAGTCGTTTCAGATAGTTGAATTTGGTACAATTGGCGCAGATTGAGCAACTCTAGTGATTACACGGAACCCAGGGATTCCCACTCCGAAACCCTTCCTGCGGCGCGAATGAGTTTGCGTACTGGAAGCGGCCTAGAAAGGTAGCAATATTCACCTGATCTCGGGAGAGGGCCAAATAACATCCCAATTTTAGGAATTAAACGGAATTTTAAAAACTCCCACCTTGTAATAATACTTGGTAAAGTAGAGAGTGATACAAAAATATGTAAACAAGATGTACACAGTGATCCAGAATAATTGACGGCCACGTGACAACTCTATTGTCCTTATATTATTAAAATTACTTTCCAACGGAAAATCGATAGTTCAATTATGATTCGTTTTAATTCGTTTCATTGATCAGCGCCCTCATTATAGGCGGGGAGACAGAATTGTCAGTTTTATATGTTACCATTTTAGTGGTAAGTATTTTCGTGCAAATTTTACAGATTATTCCGATCGTTTTTCACTTATATTGTCACAAGCATTCTTCCTAAAAGGACTAAAACGGCGAATATATTCTTTTTGGGTAAGGTTTACTAACTGGAAATTAATCAGTATCCCAGTAAACATTTTTTAAATTTCGCGGGCAGTTTAACTTGGTAACTCCGGAAATTTGCGAGTATGTCCACTATTGCCGGAACTACTAACTTAAACTCTCCGCAAAATTTAAAAAATGTTTACTGGAATTATTAACTTTCAACTTTAAGGTTTTCACTACCCATCACAATGAGTTCCTTGTCGAGGCTTATTTTCGAATAGGGCAACGTATAAAAAACATGGCGATTGGGTGTATTCGTATTTAAATTATCATGAACAATCTCAAGGGGAGATTTTCCTAACCTTAACTGATTATAATTTTAACCTTAAAGTTCAGCTTAATTCTATGTTTGGGCAAATAAACTTATAATCTTCGTTACTTTCCTTTCTTTCACCGTTTTAATTCGCAGTTTTTAACAACTTGATTTAAATTTTGTTTTAAAATCCACTAATGTAATACATTGAGTAACAAGAAGAATAGATTTTTGGCACGCCTATGGAATTTTTCCTTAAACGAAACGCATGCATGTGGAGCGGCAAATTTGATATTAGTATAGAGCGGCACACGTCCACCATTCTGGTTCACTGTGTATAATTGAATGCCTATTTTTAACAATATAATCTCTATTTTTAACGTATGTTATTGAGAGACCGGGCCATTCTTAAAATAAGTATGGATCCAAGATTATTTACATTTAGTTTGGAAATCACAGGAATCTGCCAAACTCAGCTACGGACATCCTTTGGTGATGAAAACAATTGCATCAGGTTTTGAACAAGTTGAAATAAATTTGCGCCTTGTAATGAGTGTGTTGGTACATTTTTAGTTATTAATAAGAAATATTGATATTGAACTTTTTGTTTTTGTTTTAAATACAAATTACTTGGACATTGAACTATAAAAATCCGTTAAAGTTCGAGTATTGAAACACAGATGGCAGGAGAATCGGTGACGTAAAATCATCAGATTCAAAGATCCAATTTGATTGGTCAATTTCGGTGTGGTGATTTTAATGAATGTTTTGATTATATTACCAGCGAAATAAGGTGTTGTTATAGAAATGAGTAATTTTAGTCCCCATTTTAATAACGGGGACGAATTTAACATAAACGAGTTGAACGGTATCGACGGTAAGTATTGGAAGTTTTTACCTCTTCGAAAAAGTCAAATTCTAACCCTTACTTCCCCTAAAAACGAATTACATCACCCTCTAACTCTTGTAGACCTTCTATCGACATGCGAGAAGGATCTAATGCAAAGCGACTTGTTCGGGGACGAGACGTTTCTGTCACATTTGGACAACCCAACCCTCATGAATGATCTGTCATTCGATTACCTGGATCTGAGGAACAGCACAATGCTCGATCCTCAAACGCTTTCGCCTCCGATCGAACCCAGTTTGTATAGTCCTCTGCAGATACCGCAACCAGAATACCAACCACCGGCGAACCAATTATTCACAACTACCCCCACACCTCCTGTTTTAACTGTACAAACCGTTCCTACCCCAACGTTACAGCAAAAACCACACACAACTAAACCCGCGAAAGTCACAAATAACATCCCAATACAACAGGCCATAATATCTTCTCCGAGCTCCTCGCAGATGGTTTATCCTAATTTGCAACGCATCCATCTGAACCAGCAAATCATCGTGCAACCCACTAATAAAGCGACGCAGAAAAATCAACACGTCCTAGTGCAGAACATCAGTCAGATTCCACAAGATCAACTCCAGCTATTACTGCAAGCCAAAGTATTGAAATCTGAACAGACGATAAATCAACCAACGACGTTGATGTATACTACTGCGCCGCTAACGACTGTATCCGCAAACACTCAAAGCAACACGCAGGCTTCTTTGCATACTTTGGTGAACGGTGGACAGATTTTAGCTGCGGGAATTCCGGTCGTTATTGATTCGGAAAGTAAAGTCGCGATAAATAGGTTTTCATCTTCACAATCGACGAAGGAGCCTAAGGTGAAAGAAGTTAAAAGGAGTGCTCATAATGCAATCGAGAGGAAGTACAGGACAAGTATAAATGATAAGATTGTAGAGCTGAAAAATATGATCGTTGGGGTCGAAGCAAAGGTAAGTTATTTGTTCATTGGCATCTCACATTTTTAGACTGTAACATGCCAGTGATAGCTTTATAGAGCCCCTCGTTTGTAACAATGGGCATTTAATTGTGCCTAATAATAATAGCCATTCTCCTCCCCCTTCATGTACTGAGTACTTAGTGCTAGTTGTGAGGTGATAGCAGCAGCTATCTTAAAAATAAAAGTTAAATAAAATAAAAATCAAATTCCGAGAATTGTTAGAAAGTATTCAAACTGTGGAAGTGATTCATCACATTGCACATTGTATCCTGAAGGATTCACTTCCTTTTTTGACTTTTAGCTTAATAAGTCTGCGATACTAAGGAAGACAATTGACTACATAAGATTCCTACAAAACTCCAATGCTAAACTGAAACAAGAAAACATGGCTTTGAAAATGGCTGCACGCAAAAACACACTCAAAGATCTCCTATCACCAACTACCATCGAAGATACTCCAATGTCGGAATTCAAAAACGACAACACACCACCTCCATCAGATATTTCCAATTCATCACCGCCTCACTCCATACCATCGAGTCCGGAGTATCAAACGTCGATCAAAGAAGAAATGGAGGAAGACATGTCGGTGAGGAGTGGAATGTTGGATCAATCGAAATTCGTCCTTTGCATGTTCATGTTTGCCGTCATCACCTTCAATCCGTTCGGATTTGCTTTAAGTAAATTCAACGGTTATGGGGAAACAAAGCATCGGTGCCATGCCTAGTCGTAGCATTTTGCAAAGTAAGTATCATTTTTTTGTTGGAATTACTTTGGAAATAATTTGAGAATTTCAGCTGATGAGTATTCGAGTGGAAGTTATGATATGTCGACGTTACTTTTGTGGGCGGTGAATTTACTGGTGTTAGGATTTTGTATGGTGAAAATGTTCGTGTATGGGGATCCGATTTTACCAACGAAATCCAAGGAATCGCAGAATTTTTGGAGACATAGGCGACAAGCCGATATAAACTTATCAAAGGTACTACACAATAGAAATTTTTATTTATTTTTTTTTTTTTAATGGATCTGTGAATGATTGGGGCTGAATGTCTTGGGCAGAGATTTGTAATGTAATGCTTCTAATATGTTTACATGAGTATAACATTCGATTGTGGATGTGTGGTGTTGTTAGTTTGTCAGGACTGACTACGAACGTTCTGTTCTTGTTACATTACAATGTTTTGATACAACTCAGTTGCAGCCTTTAGAAGTGAACGGTTGTTCATGGTTCCAGTTTCATGGGTAAACGGCTGCTTCCACGACTATGTTTGGTTCCAGTTTTACCCGTTCGTTTTTACAGCGAACGGTTTTACCCGAATTAAACAAACTTATTCATCGATACGTAAATTTCAATATTGCGCGGTACAATTTTGAACGAACAGTTTTCGGTTGTACATATCTCACAAATAAGCAGGTGATTGACGAACTGGCTACCGTGATCACTTGATTTGCTCAATTTGAGCCAATAGCCAGTGGCGGGCGCATAAAAGTTTACACGTAGAATAAATCATTGGTCGTTTTCGCGACGTAGGCAACATTTTTAAAACAAACCTAAAACTGAAATAGTATTTACGGCAGCGTACATGTGTATCCAACAGGTCTGATCGAGACTCACAATTATACTGAATTTTGTATCGAAGTCTGCGACTACTCGTTGGCGCTTGTGAGCAACTCTTACGATCACGCAAGTACTCGTTCGGTTTTTACTCGAGTTTATCCGAACGATGTGGCGTCACACGATGAAAATGTATTGCGAATATCTTCGTACCATGTACATTTCTAGTTTTTAATGTTTATTTTGTATAACACTTTCAGTGTTGTCTACACGATGAAACCGCACGGGTAAAACTGGAACGACCCACAAGCGCACTACGGACTGTTAATTTTGTGCTACAATTTTTTTTCTCTTTTTCTTTAATTTCTTGGGAAGAACCTTGTGGAATTAAGAAAATTACTTGATTTTTTTCCTAGGGCGATATAAACGGCGCTAGATTGGAACTGCGGCGATGTTTACAAACATTCGGAATATCCCTCCCGACGAATCGGTTTGAAACTTTTCTCGCCTTCTTCTGGCAAGCGATAAGGCAATGCTTACATCGGCTTTGGATCGGGAAATGGTTGTCAAGACATACCGGAGGATTCATGGCGGACGGGTACTTTACCAAACTCCACTGGTGGAAAATAAAAAATAATATTAAAACCAAAATTTTTTTATTCTCAGCATCGTCCGCTACGAAGCCCTAACATCTTGCAGGGAACTAGCCCTAGTCTACCACGGTTTACATCAGTTACATTTGATCGATAGCTCTGAGGATGGCGGACACATTTTAGGGATGATACTTGGTTTGAATTCAGTTAATCTCGCCGAGGCTGCGGGAAACAAGATGCCACCTAATCACATGATTGATATTTACGTCACTGCGGCGCTAAGGATAAAGCAGAGTAGCTTCCAATTCATGCAAGGGATACAACGGTAGGTCACGCAAGAAATTATCATTTAATGCATTTAATGCATTTAATTGGTTAGGATCGAATGCGCCTCGGTGATGAACCGCAATTACCGTGAAACCGGTCCGAGACTTGTGCTCCTGCTTAATTCAAAGCAATTCCTTTCACTAATTAAACAGCAAATTGGCGTAGAATTCTCGACCTAAACATAATGCATGACCTTCAGGGCTTGTGTCGGGGCAGTAGTTGTTTCATAAGTGAGAATTTCCAACCATCTAATTACAAGATTAATTAATTTACTGGAGACACGCCGAGATACTGGAATTCCATATTTACATGGAACTGATTGCGTTTAAGAATGGTGCCAGATATAAATCGTTTCAGTTTTCAATTTTCTCATTTCAAGGTATTACATGGGATTGGCGAAGCAAGCCGCCATGAATTCGTGCGATCCGGTACCATCACGTCTGCAATGGCTATTCACACCGCACGGTTATAAATATTTCATGACGCAGAGGTTCATCTACGAGTGCAAAAATGACGGATTATCTTTTAGCGTTTTAGGAAACAAGGCGGATCCCCTAGCATACGTTATGAAGGTGGGTCACAATCTTAACAATTAAAAACAAATGTTATCAATTAAGCAAATGTTGAAATTTATTTTATCAAAATTACGGTTTTTTACAAAATTTCAAAATTGCAAGAAATCCTTCAATTGTAAAATTGTGAGGAAATTTTTAATAATTTTGAAGGATGGCTGAATGGTAGTGCGTTAAGCAGTTTTCGATATCTAACCGCAGATGCTGGACGAGCAATCGCTAAAATTTGTCTTTTTAGGATTGAAAGACTGAAAAGTTAATATTGGTGATATAGTCAATTTTCAATCTTTGGTGTTTTCAAAATGTTCTACAAATTTTGATAAACCTTCAAAATTTTGATATGTTTAAATAAATAATATTTTGGAATTTTGAGAAATCTTAAGAATTTTAAATTTTGAAATAATTTGAAATATAGAACAATTTTCACAAATTTTTTAAATATTTATAATGCTTTTTTTTCAAAAATTTTCTGAAAACTGGTTTATAAAACCTTTGAAAAACATTAAAATTTCGTGTATTTTGGAAAGGTTCGATAGATTTAAGTAAACCTTGAAAATTTTAATGTTAAAAATAAAAAATAAAATATTGGAATTCTGGCAAAATTACAATTTTAAAAACGTAGAAATTTTCAAATATGTTGCAATACAAAACAATTTGCAAAAAAAAAACTTTAATATTGCAGGTTGTTTCAATTTCTTTCATAATTTTGAAAAGGGCTAATAAACACTCGGAGCAAATAGCGGTAACAACGTACAATTACGAAATAAATTACGACAGCATCACCGACTCCCCACTCTAGTCAGTACGCGGTGTTCGAATAGTTTGTGCATATGTAGGCTGTCGTAACTTATTTTGTAATTACCGCTGTTTGTCCAGACTAATGTTGGTAATCCTTGAAAAGTTTAATATGTAAAAAGAAAAAACTGAATTTTGGAATTTTAAAATTTCGAAATATAGAAAAATTTGGAAAAAGCTTCAATTCCCGCAATATTTTTAAATATTTGAATCCGAAATATTTCAATTAAATGTTTTTCAGAATTTTTCTTAAAACTCCATAGTTTGTAAAATGTTTTTGAAAATTCTTAAAATTGAGAAATTTATTATCTTGAATAGGTCTGATAAATTTTGGTAAATCTTGATGATGTTCAAGAGTTACCAAAATTTATTTATATTTTGATGTTAATATGTAAATGATTTTTTAAATTCTGAAATGTCGAATTAATTTCAAATATGTATAGAAAATCGTTATCGAAAAAAAAAGAGTTGCTTTACCCTTCAATTCCCCCAATATTTTAGAACAGTTGAAAATGTTTAATGGCTGTTTAATTTTTTCAATACAAACTATTTGGAAAACTGTTGATTTATTTCGAAAATTTAGGTATTGATATGCGAAAATAAATAAAAGAATCCGGAAAATTAAAAATTTTGATATATAGAAAAATTTCGAAAAAAAAAGAGCTTCAATTTGCGCAAAATTTTGAAATACATATTTGGAAATCTGCGAATATTTCAGAGTGTTTCAAATTTTTCATAATTTTTCTGAAAACTAAAACCTTTGAAAATTCAATTTCAAGATTTATCGAAATTTCAATATTAAAAATTTATATTTATAACCAACATTTTATGTAAAATTGCAAAAGCTTACAATAATATAAACAAAAATATGCTTTAATGCGTTGAGCTTTGGTACGTAAAGTACGGGATTTGGATTAGGGGTTTAATATGTTTTTAAATCTAGGATTATCGCGAGCACCTCTTGGAGAAAGCTTTACAAACAGTTGTGGCACCGGGATCGAAAATATCTGAGGATGATTCCGTCAAGAAAGCTCACACCACCGATGCTTTGACTTACATCAAGCTTCTGTTTGATAATGTTGCTAAGGACGTTTCTAGCGTATTTGGATCGGATATCCTCTTCAGTATGTATATTATATATTTAGATTGTTCGGTTGTAAATGTTCGACAGCTGTCAAAATGTTTTTAATCGAAAAATTTAATAACAATTGCAAAATATTGCACACTGTGTGAGGGGCAAGTCGACTTTGGAATACTTTTTGTTGGTGTTTTCTCGTACAATTACAACTGAGTTAGGTTGTAAATGTTTGACAGCTGTCAAAATGTTTTTAATTGAAAAATTCACCAGCAATTGCAAAATGTTGCACACTGTGTGAGGCAAGTCGGCTTTGTATAACCTTTTGTTGGTGTTTTTTTGTGCGATGGCAATTAAGGTAGTTGTAAATGTTTGACAGCTGTCAATTTATTTGGTGCCAACTACAAGATGATGAAGTGTATAGCATGTAGCAACACGACATAGTCACGGGACACTCTCTATTGATTTTTTTTTGTGATGTCAAAACAGAATACGAAGACGAAGTGGCGTTTTGGTGGACGAACGTGGTGGCCGTCGCCGCCTATTGGGTGTTAGCCGAGGAAAACAATGCGGAGGAGTTGTACTCGAAACTCGAAAATATCCCTTTAGGGTTATCGGAAATTGACGATCCCTTACCGAAGGCCGTACTAGCCGCTTTCCGCGCCCAAAGATGTATTTCGGCAAGGATCGGAAGCACTCGCATCGAAGTAACATTTTCCACCAGTGCAACGTCGCTTCTCAGTTGATCGAAGAAAGCTTGTCCTACGTGCAATGCAAGGCGCAAAGCAGCAAATCTTTGGTAATTGTAGAAATAAGATTGATAATTGATGTCATCTATAAGCTAACGGTTGTAGTGCATTGTAGTTGCATTGCAATGAGTATTTGGACTGCAGTGTTTCTTCAGTGCATTCTAACTAGTAGGCGAGTTCGACGTATTTTGTGTCTTTGTGAAAGTGATCGTTTTGGATATGAGGGTGAAATTATTTTGGGGAGAGCCTCAATGTAAATCGATTCATTTCGGTTAGCATCCCATCCCTCTCATAGTACTGGTTTCACAGCGCTAAAACTGCAAGATACCTACCAGTTCGATGTCATTTGAACTCTCTTCCTGCTTTTGCGATCTGGGCTTACTTCCTATAGAATTTTTTGATATCTAATGGATCTTGAAAATAATTTCGCCCTTTCAAATATATGTTTATTTCAACTTTATATTTTAGTTCGCCCAACTACTGGTTTGTGATTGGCTCTTGGACACCCGCACGGCGCTGTGGGAAGATACCGTCGAAAGCGATGGGAATAACAACGCCTCCGTTTCAAATTCGGTGCTTTTAGCTTTCCAAAGAGACATATCATCCCTCAGGAATTTAACTCAATACGTACCCGTAAGTTGCTTCAATTTAATTTTTCGAAAGATCCACCCTTTAAAAAAATTTTTCAGTCTGCTGTATCTCGAGTGTTTTTATACGAAGCGACGTCGAGATTGATGGCAGGTGCTGCCCCGGGAAGAACTCAACAGTTACTGGATAAAAGCTTACGACATAGGCATGCTAGACCGTCCATTATTTGCGGGAAAGGTAAGTCAATGCAATCAATCTCTTCTATGTTTAGTTCACGTAAAGAATGCAGTAGGTGGTGGTGTGAACCGAGGCACAATCAACATGGGGCAAACTTCTCGGACAAGTAAGATTATGTTAGACAAAATGACAACTATGAAACGCCATGTGCCAAACAGATTCAAGAATTTTGTAACCACATCTATACTCACACTACATTCTTAATGTGAACGAAGTATAAACACTTATATTACATTTTTTTCCGTTTTAGATAAGAACCATCAAGATCTCGGTGGGGAAAGGCAACACGCGACAGCTTTGTATTTAGCATGCAAACATTTACCGGGTCAATTGTTATCTTCTCCTGGGGAAAAAGCTGGTATGTTAGCGGAAGCTGCGAAAACGCTTGAAAGGATAGGCGATAAGAAGAAACTTCACGATTGTTATCGGTTGATGAAGACGTTGGGACCGAACTCAGTTACTAATTGATTTATTTTATCCCTACATTGTTTTATTTATTATGTATGATTGATGATTTTATACCATTTTACCAGCTTGTTATAGCCCTTTAGGTCCCTTACGATGTAAGTATATAGATCTGTAAGAATAGAATTTAAGCGAATTTATATAGAAACGTTAATGCAATAACAAATAAAGAAAGTGATATATTATGTAACAGTGAAGTTTTATTTACGTTTGTCACGCCAGCTAAGGAAATTAGGTTTTTGATTTTTATTTGGTCGGTAACAGTCAGTCATCTAGAAAATGTATACACCTCTGGAATCGGCTCTTACAGACGCATTGACTGGTATGGGTTTTACCACGAATTGACCAACTTTTTCGTTCTATGTTTGTGTGTTGCCGTTCGCGTTGTACTTTGTCGTCCTCAGCGGGGGTTCGCAAGTCGAGCAATACCTAAACGGGTCCAAAAATCGCCATGGGTTATTGAACAAAACCCGTTTGCTTTCGAACGACGAGGAATAGGAAGTTTGAAAGATAGGTGTTGACCTCTAGCTAGGGTTTGTTTGAATGATTATTCACGTTTGATGAGTTAGTTCTGAAACAGATGAATCAGACAAGGAAATAGTTGTGCAATCATAGCGAGTTTCTAATATATTTTTTCTATTTGCTCTACAATCGTTTTTAATTGAATTTCAAAAATTTGTATACCATTGGAATTGGCCCTTACACATAAGTAGACTGGTATTGGTTTTGAGACGAGTTGACCAACTTTACCTTGTTTGCTTTGAGTGCCGTCTTTTGCGTTGTACTTTGCCGTCCTCAGTGGTGGGTTTGCAAGTCGAGCAACATATAAAGACGAACAAAACCTGTTTCCTTCGGACGGCGGGAAACAGGAAATGTGAAAGATAGAGGTTGACGAACGAAAAACTGGTGGTTTAGGAATTTCCCGTTCCTTGCTTACTGCGCAGAGCTTAGATAGTGCTATAGCTCTTTTGTTCTTTCCGGAGTTGTTGATTATTTTATTCTAAATATCCATTTTCGTGCGTGTCCTGAAATAAACACTTGTAAATAGTAATAATAATTTGTTCTTATCGTACGTGCCTTAAGGAAAACTCCTATGGAACCAATTTTGATATATCGCAATTGACAGGATAAGCGAGCCATCACAAGATGTGATAGATAAGTTTTTGCTGTCAACGTACTACAGCGTCACCGCGGGACTAGTCACAAAGACTGCAAAGATTGTTGTGGGAGTTGGACGAACAACATTCTCAATGTTATTTTTAAATGTACGGCGCACCGCACTTCGTGACGAGTCGAAAAGATAGAAAAGTGGTGTTTTTCCCCTTCTGTATTGGCTTTGGTTGCATCCATTAGCCACTGGCTACTGTGTAATAACCCGTATGAACAAAAGAGTTGTACAAAGGACACGTTTTCACACCCGGGGTCGATCGGGTGACTAACTATTAGACAAACGGGTGAACCCCAAAGGATAAAAAGATAAACCCACAGAGGAAAAGTGCCAGGAATAAAAATTAAATTTTAATGTCAGCTTCACACATGAAAAAAGTAGCGTTTATTACATATGTAAAGAAACTTATTTCTTTTTTGTTTTGAAGTATTTCTTGATGTCAATATTGCTGACCTATTCGATGATGATGAATTAGGGGCGAACTTGTTTTCCTTGAATTTTTGGTTAAAGTTTCTTTGTTTCTTGAGTGTATCAACTTTACCTATCTTGTCCTGTGAGTCTTGTCTCGTTTCTTGCAGTTTCAACAACATTCAACTGCACCGTCCAACGTAAAGTTTCCAGTTTGTAGATGTTTTCCCCGTAAAGCTTCATCATTACTACCAATATTTAACATAGTCATAGTCCATGGTGTAGTTAACCTGGCAAATTCAAACTCGTGTGCTTGATTTCGCGTAACAAATTGGTTCAGCTTTGAATTCCCTTGTTTTGCAGTAAAGAATTTGTAGCGTTTGTATGTAACATTTTTCTTTGGTATGAAATCATCAAATATCTTTTAAGATTCCTTCTTATGCTTTCTTTTTCACTAAACTTGAATGAACTATATACTTTTATACAGTCATCTCCCATCACATATAGTAACGGCGCACATTCTATTTTTTCTTGTTTTTTTCTCCAGTTCTGTTGCCGTGGAATAATTTTCGAATTTTTGTTTAAAAGTTTTTCAATTTTCGGCTGTTATCATTTAAATTTGACAGTTAGAAGTTTCTGGAATGCATCTTGGCACGCGACTTGTGAGTTTTTATGCGTTTCTTTTTGTACTTTTGTGTGCCTTCTACTGTACTTTCTTCATTTTGATGTATTTTCCTATTTCTTTATTTTATTTTCATGATTACGCCAAGTTACATCTACCAGTGATCTACAGCTGTGTATTACTCTTGATCGCCTGTTGATCAGAGACACATTTCGTCATCTCCCTTCTCAGGACCAGTCATTAACTTTCATTGGACACTTTCGATGACTTTTTAACATCCCTCGACGTTGTTCGTCCACGTCTATGGGCACCGTGAAGAGGGGGCGGGGGCTCGTTAAAGGTCGATTCATTTTGTGTGCCGCCACTTGCGTTGCACGTTGCCGTCCTCAGTGGGGGGTTCGCAAGTGGAATGTGCTCCCGGATATGTGTTTGCGTTTTCCCATTATGTATACCAAAGTGATCATCATGTTGGGCTCTAAAAGGATTTGAGAGAACTTGCCCATTACATAGCTATTTATTGGAATAAAATTTGTTTATTCGGTGTTAAATATACATAAAATATTATATAATTAAATAAGAATGCATGAATGGAGAGACATTACGTCAAGTCCTCAAGGAATATCGGTATTGAATATGTCTTTGTTCCGATGCACATTCCACATATATACTTTTCATTTTCGGCCTTTTAGGTTTAAGATTAATTTGAACGATGCACGCGACGATGTCCAGACTAAGAGGGAAAGTGAAAGAGTCGTCAAGAGGCATCTCCTCTGACTCCCAGACTACATTTACTTTAAAGATTTACTCTACGCCAAACCTATGATGGTGACGACGACGATGACGGTCGGTTTTATCGGTCCCTTTGGAAACCAATAAGGACGGGCGTCGACAAGACGTTTCAATCGTGGTGTTTGCACAGCGGGAGTAGACACCCGGCTCTCTATCGTTCGATAGATTGAGAAGCTATGATACGTCGAGAAAACACTCTGAACGTCGCGCGTTGCTGTTTAGGTTTTCCAATTTCCGTCGATTTCGACGCTCGTGGGGAATAAATCGCGAGGAAAATCATTCGTGGCACGGTTATTGTTATTTAAATGTCGAAAAGCAAGATCAGAAATTGATTTTTGTATTACTTCGAACTTTGCTCGAGCATTGAATCAAGCGTTATGAAAGCCACTTATTAGGAGTGATTGTCCTTTTAGTGTTGCATACAACCAAGGAGAATAAATAGTAGGTTGACCACGCTGAAAATGCTTGTTTGCTTTTTGGAGTATCCTCCATAAAATTGATCTACTCTCTCTTGCATTTGTTCAAACCGAACGTTAAAGCTGTTGCTTAGGATAGTCAAAAGTTGCTATTTCGAGGACATCGACTACTTCTCAAGACGATTGGAATCGTTGGTTTTGATTTTTGTGAATAAAAAGGAAATGATTAAAAAAGTAGAATATCTACATAACTCTCCAATGAATGACCTATGTTGAGGATCGTTTGTTAGACTCTTACAGAAAGTTGTTTCCATTTGTTACTCGTCGTTGTTACAATATATGGCGGGTATACTAATAATTACCTCTGCTCTTCAGATAGAGCCACCAATTTGGTGAACTCTTTGAATACGATGAACTCTTGTAACACATAGTTGTGGGGAATTGGTTTGTTAATGTATGCTCGACCCCCTCCCCAAGTAAAGATCCGTCGTCCAGCAGATTTCTTCACTATCGGCTGAGGCAATGTCCTTAGGTCCCTCGACGACCATGTAATTCCTCCATAAGCGATGAAAATTTTAAGTAAGTAGAAAATAGAATATCCTGTTTCTAAAACGATTAATCCCCCAATTTAGTTTTCCCAACAAGCTAAATTTCTATCATCAATTCCCTAGGCTGCAAGACTGCAGCAGTCTTTCCCCTGAGATAGGGTGGTGCAGGGCGGTTTCCCCCTCGACCCTAGTATTTGAGTAGAAGTTCCAAGTGGTTTGTTAATCGCAGATTACATCGACAATAACGATAGATTCGCTACGTCAGAACGGCAAGTACGTCAACCTAAAGCAATTAGCAAACGAGCTACCAATAATCGCACGAAAACTATGCACCGACTGTGCTTTGGTCTTGGGCTGCTTCACCGACTTTGCCGAATTAGACGCAGCGATTGATGGATAACTGAATCTGCTTCTGGAACTGTTCAGGTATTGTCAGCGAAACTGCCGACGTAATCGACTATCTCAGCCGGGAAAAAACAAAAATAATGTTACTATGTGAGTGCGTGCAAAGTGCACATGTACAACGTGTGGCGCCCTTCCTTAAAACCAAAAATCACCATGATGGGGATTAGTTTAGAAAAAGTAACCATAACTGATCATATTTTGCTTGCTTCGCTTGCACTCGCATCGTTATATCTTAAAGAGTTAACTTTTTAAGACGTCGAAGACGCGCGCTCCAGCTGTCTATATACCCGTCGGCCAAGCCTCTCGAATATCCCTGCAATATCTAGATATTTCTGATGAGGACGTGAGCGAAGTGAAAAGTAGTAGGGAGAGATGACCGGTTCTCGTCCACACTTCTCCACCTCTCATATTATATCCGTTGCGGCCACAGGAGCGGTTGCCTTTAAACTGGTTTAACAGGGGCGGTTGCCGTTAAACCGGTTTAACAGCAGTGAGAGCTGTCGGTAACGGCAACCGCTCCTGTTTATCCGACGCATGTAGTATGAGGGGTGAAGAGGTGTGGCCGAGAACCAATTACCTCTTCCTACTCTCTCACGAGATGTCTGAAGCAGATGCTCAGCAGGAAGAAATGGTGAACGACACGGTAAACGAATTCCTGTTCAACAACCCTCCTTTTCTCCTCTCCTGACCAGTAAACTTCGTACTTAACCATGCATAGCCCTCAAAATTATCAAAACCTTGCCCCCACTAAAGCCCCAGGAAGAGACCAAGTTCAAGACATACTGCTCCAAAACCTACCTAGAGCCGCAATATCGCAAATCTCCCATATTATCAACGCCATGCGCTCCCTTCAGCATTTCCCAGTACATTAGAAAACCTGCTAACATTATTCCTATACCAAAACCAAGAAAGGGCCATAGCAAACCCAACGGTTACCGTTACTAAGATTGTTGAGAGAACAATTTATGGGAAATTACAACAACACCTGCAAGAGGAAAAGACTATCCTTAGCGAGTAATTTGGTTTCCTACCATCAAGTGGTTAGAGTTATCTGCGATTACATCGCAGCCTACAATAACTGAAACTATATGGTCATGACTGCGCTTGACCTAGAAAGGATGTGGATTCAACGACTAACCTGGAAGCTTATCCAGAAGGTTGCAGGTTAGCCCTTGAATCCCTATCCTGGCATAAATTCCATCCTGCGCTGATACTTACAACGCGCAGTTACCTTAGCGGACAGGCATTTTCGAATACAGATCATCAAGGAACTTTGTCTCAGCTGGTACTGATTCTCTTCAATATCTATCTCTCAGATTTTCCCCAAGAACAAACTTGCGCTCTATACCAATGATACTTCTATCATTACCTATTCCTTTTCATCAATAACCGCCGTCTAGAAAATCGAAAATCAGATATCAAACGTCGAAAAATATCTGTCCAAATCAAACCTCACAGTAAATCCCACTAAAACATCAACAACTTTCACTTAAAATGATGGTTTGAGCAGACCAATCCGTATGAATTTTACTCGAATTCCAACTTTACCTCCCACCAAGTATCTAGGTGTAGTGCTAGATCAGCTACAAAACAAACAAATGCAATAAGACCTACGGCATGATCCAGAAATTGTTGCCCCTATTGATTAGCCACAATACCAGCAGGAAAGAAAAAACGGACAATTTTTAAGGGAGTACTAAGACTGATCTACGCAAGGCCGATCATTTGCAACGTGGCGAAGACGCACTTTATCAAAATGCAGAGACTGCAAAATAAATGCATGATGTTAGCCCTTAGAATTGGGCGCTACACCTCAATCGATTCACCTCCAGAATTGGCAAAAATTATCAAGGAACAACATCCAGCGAAAATACGCTCATTAAACAGATCACCAAGGTGAGAAAAAGTCAAACCAAACATAAACATACATGCTGCGGACTATCGATCTACAACATGATGGATCGGATCATCAAGAAGAAGAGGAAGAAGAAGAAGAAGAGGAAAAGGAAGAAAAAGAAGAAGAAGCGGATGGAGAAGAAACAACCAAACAATGGATTAATGTCGTTTTCACGTTCACAGCAATAAATCCATGATTTATTCACGATGCTGTCAATGACTTTTGAGCTTCTGTTGTTGAACTTGCTTAAAGTTTTTGGGCATTAATTGACGAGAGTCCCTATTGCTCATCAGTCAAAGGATGTGGGATCCAACGAGAAAGTAACTTACTTACACCCAATTGTTGATGTATGATTCTTTCCAATTGAACTCCTTCAAATACTTAGGAATGTCTCAGTTTCGCGTCGATTTTTTCCGATCAGTGGAAAAAGAAGAAGAAACGGATGAAGAAGAAACAGCCAAACAATGGATCGATGTCTTTCTCAAATTCATAGCAGTAAATCCATTATCCACTCGCGATGCTATAAATGGCTTTTGGGCTTTTATCGTTGAACTGGCTTATAGTTTTTGGGGCACCAATTGATGAGAGTCCTTTTGCTCTTCAGTAAAAGGATGTGAGATCTAACGAGAAAGTAATCTACTTACACCCAATTCTTCAAGTACCTATGATTTTTTCCAATTGAACTCCTTCAAATGCTTAGGAATGTCTTAGTTTTGCGTCGATCCTTCTTGATTGACAGATCCAGTTGTCGTAGAGCTTAGCTAGTTTCCTTGAATTGGTTCTAAACTACCGTTTTTGAGCACATCTTCCACGTCTCCCAAAGCTTATAACTGTGAATTGCGATGATCTGTATATATAAAAATGGATCGCGGTTTGTTCGGATGCTTAAAACTTGAAAACGACTGGACCAAATTGGATACTTCCTTCTGCGGGTATGTTCGCAATTGCTACGCGAAGGTTTAGGAAAAAGAAAAGTAAAAAAACTTTGGGCATCGGCAAAACGAAGTCTGCCAGGTCACCTAGTTAACAATAAAATAGGCTTTTTTATTGTTTGTAGTTGTAGTAGTCCGCACGATGCGTTTTAAAGCAAATAATTCGCCATAGTTTTTACTGCAGTAATTCACATTAAATTCGCAATAATAATGATATACGACCAGTTTTAATAATATCACAAAATATACACTAATTTAAATATCGCAGTCAAGTTTTAACGGGACATTTGGCGCATATTCCTCTGTTTACAATAACGCTTGATTAAAAATATTTTCTGTTTATTAATTACGGCGCAATATATTATAAAATATTTTATGCATCGATATATCGTAATGGCATCGCAATAAAGGAATAATAAAAATGAGGACACAACGCGCATTAAATTCACCTCATTTCAATAGGAAACAGGGGCGGAGGAGGACTGGGGGAGGGGGACGCACAGGAAGCCTGTCGGAAGGTCGAAATAAATCGTCCGCCTCGTAAGATGAAGAGTGTAATCAGTGCTCGAAATCCGCCGCATAGTTGGTGAGCTGACGCCTATTCCAAGTAGGAAATTACCTGGCTTCGGCCGTGGGGGCCGCACAATTTACTGCATATTACCGAGCCGCCGCATATAACTGCTACTTCTGCACAGTTTCCTTTCCTCAATAGATTCTAACTACCGGCTCTGCAAATTGTGATGTTAATGTTGTTCAAATTACTCGAGTAATCACCGCCAAAATTGTGTTAAATTTACCAATACACCCGTTGAGTTATTAGTATAGGCGACTTCCTTCTAGAGCGGTACGATTGGGAGATTGTATTCAAACGGACTAATCGTTCTGCTAGGGGATTACCCCGGCGGTGTAGTGTGACGGTGCTGCGGCTGCGGCTATTATTATTCCCTTTCCAGTCTAGACTGTTTCGGCGGTTTTGGAAATGTCGGGGGAAGTTGGATGTGTTTCGAATCGATTTCCTATTCAAATTCGCGAACGAACGAAATTGAAAATGGTACCGAAACGTTTCGTATATGTTATGGACTTGAATCATATAAATTGAAGTTATAAACTTGAAAACAGTTAGGCACACAAAAAATGCAATAACAGTGTTATTTTTGAAAATTAAAAATATTTTTTGCTGAAGGTGTATTTGTATCAAAGAAAAAAAAAGAAGAACAATCTAAATGACTCTCTGCAGAGCGACTACTTATTGAGGTACAGTCTTAGCCACTTAAATTGGCCAGTGCCCATGTCTATGCAGAGTCTAAGTACGCGAAATTTCGTTTTCTCGATAATTCGCCTTCTAAGTTCTTAGAATTAAATAATTAAACTCTTACTTCTAGTTTATCAGGTAGAGCTACCGTTTAAAAAGTTCACCATAGGCCAGATTAAAAATGCTATCAAGACAAAATTGAACCCTAGAAAGTCTCCTGGATATGATCCGATCACTTGTAGCGTTCTTCAAAAAATTACCTCATAAATCTTTAAAATTAATAACACTATATTCAACGCTATACCAAGGACGACTCACTTCACTTCTCAATGGAAGGTTGCACAAATAATCCTTTCGCCAAAACCAGGAAAGCCATTAGAAGATGTTATGAATGATGAATCATATAACTTTTTGAAAAATTATTGTATGAAAGAATATTACCGATAATAGAACAGCGGCAACTAATACCAAACCATCAGTTTGGTTATAGACAAGAACATGCTACTACCGAGCAAGTACATCGTATAACTAAAAGGATTGGCCAAGGTTTGGGAAACAAGGAAGTTCAACAATGGTTGAAAAATGGCGAATAAAAGCTAACTAAGTAAGATCTGCACAAGTAACCTTTAGAAATCGTAAAGACAACTGTCCACCAGTTACACTAAACAATGAAGAACTCAAATATCTAGGTAGACTGACCCTTAACGTGAAAAAATATATATTTAATAAAAGAGAATAACTAGTGCTAAAACTCAGAGAAATGGGCAGAAAGACTCAACTGGCAACAAGTAACAAGCTCTTAGTATACAAAACCGTTCTAAAACTTTTATAGACCTACGGTATTCAACTGTCGGGAACAGCATCAACATCAAATGTCGAAATACTGGAAAGATTCTAGTCAAAAGTGCTAAGAGTGATAGTGAATGCGCCATGGCTCGCACCAAATCAGGTTATCATGCGCGATCTACAGATTAAATCCGTTCAATAAGAGATAACAAACTTTAGTGTAAAAACACTGAAAGACTAAGTACTCATCTCAATAGCCTTGCTTCCGTCTTCATGATTCACCCAGTAGGCCAATGTAGATTAAAATACCACATTCCCTGTTACTTTGTTAATAGGTTCTAGTGTTAATGTTTATGTAGTGTTCCTCAGAGATAAAACGAATTAATTAATAACTTGTAATATGTAAGTGGAAATAAAGAAAAAAATTTCTTAGAAAAACTAGGAAAAAGAAATTCCTTTTGGAACAAACTTTTCAAAATATTTATCTCTAAGATTTATACAGTTTTGCGTGCGTTGAAATCAATTCTCGAAACATTATTTCCACCCTGAAGTTGATATTCCCAAACCATTGTTTCTAAAAGCATCGATAGCTTCTTGAGGTACTGAAAATGCCCATGCATTTTTTGTTTGACATTCGGGAACAAAAAGAAATCGTTAGGGGATAAATCAGATGAATATGGCCAGCGAGACATTAATTCGATGTCTTTGCCCTCCAAATTTATCAGTTGTTTGACATGTTGTGTCAGAGCTAGCATTGTTAGGACGCGGAACGATGCGATGTTTTCGGTTGCTTTTCCTGATTCTCGTCAATAACTTCTGGCACACAAATTATTGTACACCACCCAGCATTAACTGTTGTTTGACCCTTGAGGAATGCTCGTGATATGTCAAGTGCAGCCAAAGAAATAACACATCGGTCAATAAGTCCTGAGGCAAATGGAGAAAAAAATGTTTTTTCCAAAAATTGTTTTTATTCATCAACATAGTTCCCTTGAAGAGGGATACAATCGGTCCAACGTCTTTCTAACATTTCAATACCTTTTTTGTAAAATGATTTGTCTTGACCTTCAAAATACGTCTCACATTCGGTGATCACCTCGTTGTTGGAATGAAATTTTCTCCCAGCCAGCCATTTTTTAAGTTGTGCAAACAGCCAATAGTCGCTGGGGTCCAGATCTGGAGAATATGGTGGGTGCGGCGGCAGTTGGAAGCCTAATTCGTACAATTTCGCCATCGTTTTCAGTGACCTGTGACACGGCGCGTTGTCTTGGTGGAACAGGATCTTCTTGCGCCATGTGCATGATGTCAGCGATCTCCTGCAACTGCACTGTGCGATTTTCCAAGATGATTTTGTGGGCTTTCTTGATGTTTTCCGGTGTAACCACCTCCTTCGGCCTTCCAGAGCGTTCGGCATCATCGGTGCTCGTACGGCCGCACTTGAATTCGGCAAACCAATGTTCCACGGTTGCTTTCGACGGGGCAGAGTCCGGATAACACTTATCAAGCCATTCTTTGGCTTGCACAGTATTTTTTTTGTTCATTAAAAACAATGATAAATCAAGACACGAAACTGCTTTGCATCCATGGTTGACGTCACTGCTAAGAGTACCGTCACTCAAAGCGATGTAACTTGTGAACTAATGGACGGATTTCTATGAAATTTTTTCCCTGTCATCTAAGAGATGGCCCGCGACGGTAACAAAAATGAATTCTTTTTACCGGCGTCATCTGACAAAAAGCCTCGGGACTTATTGACCGATGTGTTAAGCCATCATTTTCTTCGAAGTTCTTCGTGAACGAATACCTTTTGTGGGATTCAATTCATCTTGGAATTCCTCAAACAGTGGATTGCTGTTTAATTTCCGGCTCACACGAATATACCCAAGTCACCAGTGGTCACTTGCTAGGATGTTGTATACGGATTTTACAGTTCCTCGGACGAATTTTTCGAGCATTTCTTTCCACAAATTAACACAAATCTTTTTTTTGAGTTTCCGTCAAATTATGCGTGGGCCATCAGAAGCAGATCCTTTTCATAGCGCAGTCTTCAATCATGTCGCTCATAGCATCCATGTTTTTCGGAATAACAACCGATTTTCGTTGACCTTCGCGTAATTCATCAGCAACGGATGCACAACCCTCACGAAATTCTGTAAACCAATTGTAGATAGTCTTTTCTGATCGATGAACGAAGTGATTCTATACATTGCTGTTGAGTTAGGCCCTTACTAAAATCGTAAAAAATTCCACTCCTTTTTTAAACATTCACTGTATAGAGTAACTATATCAGGAAAGGTTGTAAATGGTGGGGCTCCAGAGTATATTCTCGGAAGCACGTGAGAGAGCTATGAAAGCAGTGAAGAGGCTAATTTTGATTTTAAAAATAGAAAAAAATGTTGACAATTTATAGGTGTTTTATTAGTAAGAAACGGGGAATTTTCTAATTTGGCCATTTATGAAAACAAAATGTCTCCATGTTTATTACTAACTATGTGACCCGGCAAACTTCGTTTTGCCCAAAACGTTTTTCGACCTTTTTTGTTCCTAAACCTTCGCGTATCAATTACGAACAAACCCGCAGAAGGAAGTATCCAATTTGGTCCAGTCGTTTTCAAGTTTTAACCTTTCTATACTCACGTCAAAATGAAAGACGTATACTATACTATATAAATCGGTCTCACAGACCGTATGCGTGAAGTATAGGAAGGTTAAGTATCCGAAGAAACCACGAACCATTCTTATACATACAGATTGTAAGTGAGTTGTTATTGATAAAGTGTTTGGCGCTTTGGTCGAGATAAAACTCTTCCCAGTCAAACTTATTGTTAGTGGTTGACCTTGCTTCATCGCATACCGGTAGTGACTCAGATATTCCTTATAAAAGCTGCGAAATTTCAACAACTAATTGTTTGAACTTTCTTCTGTTTTAATTTGATGCATAATTTGTGAAGAGTATGGCGTATCTAAATATTATCGTAATAAAATTTGAAATTAGTTCCAATTGTGATTTTGTATGTATCGACTCCAAGGTAGGTACTTCATAATATTTTAAAATGTGTGCTGCTGCGGTACTTCAGAAGGGATTCTTTTTAGAACCTCTTACAATCGAACGCTCATTTTGCTTATTAAATACAAAAAGCCCCAAAAGCCTGGTGTACAAATACGAAAATTTTCCAAAGCGGGTGAGTTCAAACGGAAGGTGTTAAGGAACTTACTTATTAACACGTTGGCTGCCATGTGCGCCACCGGTGGCTCACTTTTTTAATGAGGCCATGCGTACCACCCGTGGTACACACGTATACTTTGTTTATTAGGTATTTTTCGGCCTGTTAATGATAGAGAAGCTTTTCCTTCAATTGTACCTTGGTAAACATACGTCCTTTTTACTATATAAATTTTTTGAAGTCTAGGTTTTTCTTTATTCAAAATAGTCGTTCCAACTCTTTATTCGGGATCCGCGAGTTATAGTCGAATTGGCTACGAATTATTGGGCATTCAAATTCGTTTGGAGCACATCATCAAATGAAATAAATCAATTGGTTTTATTGATCTATTATCAATTTCGGCTATTGTAGGTGTAGATGGATGATCTTGGAGTCTAAACATTTTTAGTGTTTGTCCAGTGACAGGAGTCCATATATTGGGAGGAACGTGAACATCGGGCTCATTATCGTCATTCTCCGATGATTCGCAATCCATGTTACTATACTCTAAGAATTTGACGGTGTATGCTCACTAGAGCTCGATCTTTCAAAATCTAGGTTGTCTTCATCAGAATCTGGATCTGTTTTCATAAAATAATCGGGACGAAATAGATAAATTATTGTTCTCTATTTTTTATATATCAATAACTAAAGTAAAAAATAACAAAAAACTAAACTAGAGACGGCAGTTCCATCTCAAAAGACTATTCATAGAGTGCCGTGTGAACCATTAGTGGACACATGCTAAAAGCACGTATCAAACGACACAAATGAGAAAAGATAAAGTCAGAACATTTAATACAACAGTAACAATCACTGTGAAACTGTTTTAAAAAGAATTTTTAGCAATGATTTTTTATATGGTAGCAGCCAACGTCTTAACAACGAAATACCCAAAAAGAACGCAAAATGTAAAGCATTTATAGATGGCGCTGTATAGGGAGAACATGTAGAATATCACTACTATTTTCACTATTGTTTCGGGTAATTTAGAGCGTGAGAAAATTAAAAAGTGCAGCGCTAATACGTACTTTGATATACCGTGAATAAATGCAAGTGATTTTAAGGAAAACGAGTTAAGGTAAGACTTAAGTAAGACCTAACCTAAAAATACATCGAGTATTAAAGATGACGTATGTAAACATTGTGATTCAGATTTTAGTAAAGAAAATTCTAGTATGCTGTACAATATGAATGGAAAAATATCATTAACATGAAAGAAGCATTGCATAAGTGTAATAAATGATGATAATATTGCATTTACATGTAACAGTTGCAGTATGTTTAAAACCAAAGGTATCCCCAACATCCTGAAAAATATGCAGGAAACGGTGGTAAAATGTGAAACGAAAATACGGGAACAAAATATTATTATTCAAAGTAATCAGAAATTATTGCAGCAATTGAGCGAAAGGAATAACACAAAAAAGGTTGGTATAGATTGTATAGACAATGTCAAAAATATTAAAGGAGGTGTAATGATTAGCTGTTCGACAAATGATTCAAAAGAAAAATTAGTGGATAAAATGCAAAAAAATTGGAAATAAATATGATATACAGGATGTAAACTTTAACCTTCCTATACTCACGCATACGGTCTGTGAGACCGATTTCTATAGTATAGTATACGTCTTTCATTTTGACGTGAGTATAGGAAGGTTAAGAAACCAAAGCTAATAATTGTAGGAGTCGAAGAATATATTGAAGAAAATTGTGAAGTAATTAAGATCATAGAAGAGCAAAATAAAATTAATGTAATAGAAGAAAACTTAATAAAAATAGTGTGAGAATACAAACATAAATCGAAGAGAAATACAGGTAACGTTATTATAGAAATAGATCCAATACTATACGAACAACCTTACACAAAAGATAAACTAAGTTTAGGATGGAGAGTGTGTAATACATACAAGAAGTTCGTTATCATTAGATGTTATAAATGTGCCCGTTACCACACATCGAAAGATTGTAAGAATGACGTAACTTGTTTTAAATGTGGTGAAAAACATATCACATCTGATTGCCAAGAGAACGAAATGAAATGTGTAAACTGTATACAAACAGTAAGTAAACTAAACATAGAATTGGATACAGGTTATGCGGTATATGATCGATGTTGCCCAATGTTTCAAAAGCTAATAGTGGGAAACTGGGGGAACATCAAGACAAACATCACGCAACAAGCACTGTACAACTTTAAAGTACTGCACAATGAATATTACACACTGAACGCCCGGGCGAAACACACCAAAATACTGTTGACACTGTTTGCTTTTTATTTCTTTAATATATTACTAGCTCACTCGTCGCGCGTTGCTGCGACGTCAGAAGAAAGGAAATCAAAGGAAAACTCGTTATAATAACATTCAATTTCCATTGTGTCATCCTTATTGAAACTTATCATTAGTTATTATTTACATTCAATTGAATTGAATATGTTTGTATACACGCGCGCCACTTATCGTAGGATATATGTACTATGCCAAAAACATTCGACACACGCGCGCCACCTGTCGTAGGATCAGTATTACACATATAGAAATTCGTGGCGTTTCTTTTATAGAAAACATTGATTAAATTAATTGATTTAGAATCATCGCGGGAGTGTATTAAAAAATTTCCGAAAGTTTCATGGCGATCGGATGAATGGTGTAGTAATGCATAAGGGACACACATACATACATTCTCCCAGTCTCCTCCTCATTCTGATTTGCAAATGTCCTTTTTAATTGATGTCGCCAAATATCCGATTTGAAACAGTTTTTCCTCGTTTTATTATTCAACTCCATGTCCTTTATAATCGCCATCGTATCTGGTATAAGGTTCTGAACTTCTCAACGAGAACCGTTCTACATCTCGTCATAATACATTCATGATATATTGCGACGTAAAGCACGTTGTAACGTAATCCTTCACGAATCAACTTCAAAGGGGAACGAGTTAATAGAGGATGGGAGTCGGTCTCTTGACGGTAACCTTGGGGAAAGTCATAGAGAAGCTTATATTGAAGATACACGGTGGATAGCACAGAAGACGAACTGTTGGTCGTTGTAGAATTAAATTTTAAATCTGCAAAAAATTACCTATGTACGTGTTTTATGTGGAAGGTGTGAAGATTTTGCAACTTACTTTTATAAAGATAGAAGAAACTTTGGTTTGTAGATTTATTCTTTGTGGAGAAGATAAGAAGAAATTGCGTTCGTTTAGCCGAAAATCGTCATAATACATAAAACTTACTCGCGCATCTAATGCATTGCCATTCCCGAAATATATCCTGTTACTAACTAATGGACTAATGCGGATTAGAGTACATTGTAGCGTAACAATTATTTACATTGCGGCGCTGAGCACGTCGTTACGGTACGACTGCGCGAATTTATATCCGTTTTGCCGTTAATTTCGGTACGTACGTATGTATGTAAGTTCCGAAATGTATACCCGCAAATGTCCGAACAAGCAATTTTAAGCGTATTTACCCGTGTAAATATTTAGTTTTAATCAGGCATCGTGTTTACATTGATCCTTTAATGCCTATCATATTAACCGAATTTCGAATGTTTTGTCCGTAATCAAACCCGCCATTCAATTAAGGATTTATGCTCGTAATTAACGGTGTATTAATATATGTACCTGATAGGGTAAATAAAGCCGCGCCCTATGATATACACGATTATTAACTGCGAGTTTAGTCATGTTTGCCCTTGCTATACATTCGATGTAAAGCTGTTGCCGGTACTTTCATATGTGTTCCAAATGTTTCACTTTTAAAATTAACTTTTACTTTTCTTCTGCTAAAAATAGCATATTCTGCTTGTATTGGCCTCCTTAACCCTTAACCCCATCGCGTGCAATTTCTGGAACAATTTCGATCGGGTGTGGTCTGTGGAGGCCAAAACCAAATGATCACTGTCCAGCATGCCTTCCAGTACTCATTTCGCATAAATATGTTGTATACGAACAATTTTCTATACAAAGTCTAATATAGGATTAATTCCAAACACATTCTTTCTTTGTATGAGTTAAATTTGAAGAAGAACTTACAATTATATCTTATTTTTCCAATATTTGAGAACATCGCCTAAATAAATGAAAATATAATTGCCATTTACTTAAAGATATACAAATTATTATAAAAATATATAAAAACTAAAACATAAATTTCTATGCACAAGTTAGAGAGGGGTGAAGCTGCGGTCTCCGTTTTCCAAACTATTTTTGCAGCATGTGAGGTATACAAGTTGATCAGCCAGCAATTATAAAAATCACATTGTGTACTCCATTGTTTTTGAAGCCCTGCGGATAGGAACTTCTGATGGATAACCCATTTTCCCATAATTTCATCGAAACCAGTATATTTTTTGTTAGTAGGAAATGTTAACTTTATTCTTCCCCCTTTTTCACGTAGAATAGATCTTCACGCTTGTTTAATTTTCTTACCTTGCACTGTATTGAAATGATAATGGGAATAAGTAAAAGCACCTATCAAATCCAGCCAATAATCCCAAATTGGCGACGCGTACTATAACTACAACGAACAGGTAAAAGTACAATCAGTTGTAGTACCGAGTTATGAAAAATATATTTTCTAGAGCGGTTCTCAAGGATTAGTGAGAACGATAGCTTTTGATGAGGAACTGACAAAATTCTATGCACAATTTCCCTGGGAGAGTACACCTTGCTTCATGGTACGGATGAAGCGCGCGTTGAATTGTAACACTAATAGGCTTAAAGAAGATATTAAACAGAAGTGATAACTATAATTGAAAAATTATTACATGATGTGCAAGTATATATTATTGATCACTACGTGTAAAAAGAAAATTTTGTAACAATTTAAAGACATGTTTGTATTTGAAGGAAACTTTAAAGATGTCAACTTCCACTTCAATAAATTTGAAAATTAAAGTTTGTAACAAAGATCACTCATTTTCCTCGCTACAGAAAGAGCAAAAAAATGTACTTCCTCCAACCGAATGAAATTATTTGAATTATATTTATATATCGATGTTTTGTCACGCGGTTCTTTTATCTAGGAGGGAATATCGTTGCTTGAAAACAATACACTCCGAGGGTGCAATTTAGCTATTTTTTGCGATTTTTCCGCGGTTCACTTTTGTCTGGAGAACGATAAGAGATAGAGCGTTTGTTTTGGATTATTGGACGAAAAGAAATATTTTTGTCGAAATGAATTTTTCCTCAAACCATAGAAACTTTGTCAGTTTTTCGGGATAGCATACTTCCCATAGCGGTAGCGAGTTCAAACTCGGCAGGCTTAAAGTACTCAACGATCCGATTAAATTAAAATCAACCGGAGGTCCCTAGGTCTTACCGTACGGGAGATGTGCTATTTTGAAATTTGAAAAAATGCTTACCCAAAATTACCATAATTTCGCTCTAACGCGAGAACTATTAGAGATAGTGCGTTCGTTCTTATCCCATTCGATTCCTAGGCAAAATGTACCCCCAGGAAGGTCTACTTGATCCAGATCGAGCAATAAATAAAGCGGTGAGAGCGATTTGAAATTTGGCCCTTAACGAAAATCGCGATTTTTAACGTAATATTGGTCACTCGACGAAAAATTCATGTTCGAATTTCGCGGTTATTTCGCGTCAAAATATTCAACAAGGTAACACATATCGGTTCGGACGTGGAACGCATAGATTTCGAGAAAACGCCATTCGAAGTTAGGGTCAAAACGGGCAAAAATATATATGAGACAATTTTCGAATATTCGACGAAAAATTCATGTTCGAATTTCGCGGTTATTTTGCGTCTGAATATACATTTCATAAAACAAACCGGAGGTCCCTAGGTCTTACCGTACGGGAGATGTGCTATTTTGAATTTTGAAAAAAATGCTTACCCAAAATTACCATAATTTCGCTCTAGCGCGAAAACTATTAGAGATAGCGCATTCGTTCTTATCCCATTCGATTCCTAGGCAAAATCTACTTATAGGAAGGTCTACTCGATCGCGATCTAGCCGTAAATAAAGCAGTGAGAGCGATTTCAAATTTGGCCCTTAACGATAATCGTGATTTTTAACGTAATATTTGGTCATTCGACGAAAAATTCATGTTCGAATTTCGCGGTAATTACGCGTCAAAATATACATGTAACAACGTAAAATATATCGGTTCGGACGTTGAACGCATAGATTTCGAGAAAACGCCTTACGAAGTTTGGACAAAAGGCCTAAAATAGACCGAATAGAGGGGTGAATATAGGGCGAAACGGTATACTTGAAGCGCTCGTAGCGCCTAAACGATTAACGATAGAAAGCCAAATCGGGGATAATTCTAAATCAGAAAAAGGCATTCTTGGCGAATGGTGTAGGAGAAAATGTTGTAGCTTGAAAAAATCCGTTCTTATGTTGAAATTAAGCTATTTTTTACGATTTTTTCGCGTTTTTCGCGATTTTCTCGGTAACCGTTGGAGTAAAGTAAAAAAATCCTACGGCGTTGAATTCGCCTCGTCAATACGCGTCGATTGATGTAGGATTGAACGTCCTAAGTCCCATATTAGCGAAAATCGGGTATGCGATTTTAGTGATTTTTAGCATGTTTTTGCGGTGTTTTACATTTTCTCGCTAACCGTTTGAAATAATCTAAACAAATTATATATCGTTGAAATCAGCACGTCAAGACGCGTCGATTGGTATATGAATGAACGCGATAGGACGAAGGAAACTTAAATCGTCCATATCTCCGTAACGGTTGGAGCTAGAGCGTTTATAATGCCATATTTGGAATCTACTCGTCGAGACCTATCCGATAGGCCTATTTAGAACGCAAGTTTTTTTTTTTCGAGAAAACGCGTTACGAAGTTTCGAGAAAAGGCCTAAAATAGACCGAATATAAGGGTGAATATAGGGCGAAACAGGGTAAACTTGAAGCGCTCGTAGCGCCTAAACTGTTAACGGTAGGAAGCCAAATCGGGGTAAGAGATGCAGCGTCGGGGATGGAAGATTTGGATTCTACGGGCCAAGATCTATCGGATAGGCATGTTGAGAACGCGATTGGACGCAAAAAATATTTTTGTCTTAAGGAATTTCTATCTCGAAGCATAGAAATATTGTCAATTTTTGTGAGAACATACTTTCGATAGCGCTAGTAGTAGTGAGAGCGATTTGAAATGTAGCCCAAACTAAGAAGCGCCTTTTTGGCGCAATTTTGTTCTAATGTTCGAATTTCGAAGTTATTTTGCGTCAAATTGTATATATTCGGGGCGGTAATTACGTGCAACATATCGGTTCGAAGTGTGGGCAAGATGCCTAAAATGGACCTAATGTAAGGATGAGTATAGGGCGACAATAGGCAAACTTAAAGCGCTCGTAGCGGGTAAACTATTAACGGTAGAAAGCCGATCCGGTGTTGAAATCTGAATCCGAAAAACGAACTCTATCGAACATATTTAGCATCTTTGATGAATGGTTCTACTTTTCTTTTCCCCTTCCGGACCTCGTTCCAATTGTTGTTTTGTATTTGTGCCACTGGTACTGGATTGGGCTTCTTGATGTTCTGTACTAACTGCGATGACATGTTTGCGCAATGCTTTGCCTAACGAAGGAATATTTGATATTATTTTTGTCAGTTCTTTTGTTAGGTCCATAGTTAGGCTTCTGTTATAAATCGCTTCTCTTTCTTTACTAACCTGGATTTCGGTTATCCATGTAAACAACACCCGCTTTTATAGCCGCCATTTTTAACATAAAAGCGAAGAAAATGGCCACGGCCCACCGCCCAATAGTGCCTAGATACGGAATATATCTATCCAGCTGAGGATTTAGATTTTTTGTATGTTCTATTTTCTCGTCATCTCCAGATTAGAACTGTCTTTCATATATACTCAAAATGAGCATGCTAACTTCAAATTTTCACTTACCATCAGAATTGCAGCAACTTCCTGATGCCTGATAAATCAAAATGGGATAGCCTGTGCTTTGGAATTCTAATAATTCTAATAGTGCTTACTCTTATCACACCGATTATTTGGAAACTCCAAACACGCATTTATAGACCACAATGCGAATATGAACAGGGAAGGGGATGCATCGTTTACGTCGTCTATTATCGCCATTCATGCAAACGACTTGGACGTTATCCTTCCGTTTTGCTGGCTAGAGGACGACGTTGATAACTTGAATTTTTCCAAGTTTCCGTTTTTCAGAGTAGCTCTTGTGACAAGCGCATACATCCTACGTAAAGCTTAAAAAACTTCAAAGCGTTCCTTTCACATTATGTTACTAACTGTGACTACAACAGCGACTCAGTGAGGGGACTGCTTTAGGGTGTAACATAATTATTTATTTTTTGCAAAATAAGATTCCTTCTGGTTTAACTTTGAACCTTTCATATTCATTTCTTATAGGAACTATTCGCTCAGCTGAAGGTAGACTATGTTTAATACTTTCTGTTTTTGATGATTGGCTCCTTTCGTAATATTTCTTCCTATGGGAATATCTTTCATATGATCTTTCCTCAAATATTCGTTTCCTCAACTACAGGTTTCATATTTCTGCCAGCCGGCTTTTATGCGAAGAAAACTAGCAATAAGTAGCATTTTCTACATTGGTTTAGCAAGTCGACTTAATCCTCGAGGAAATTAGAAAAGCATCAATTCAGAATAAACAAACACAAAGCAAGACTAAAGCTTTAAAAATCCAATTTCATCTATGTACTATGTACGTACTTCCTGGATACGGTAATATTCAGATAAAAGCTTTTTCGCAGCGATACCGTTATAAAGGCGAGCGCTACGCTCCCAGCAGGTGAAAATCAGTACACGCCTCTGTTCTACGAAAAGCACCTACCCACCGTGTTAATTAAAAAAGCGGTCCGACGTTCAATTTACACGCAAATAGTTGAAACCGAGGAAAAAACGTTCGCGCTTGAGGGTCGAGTTACACAGATTGCAGTAAGTTACGAATGAGGGAAGTCGATTGCTGTTGCCGGTTGCAGGTTGTCTTCTCTGTGCGCGCCCCTTTGCCCTAGTTAATTCCGGGTTAAAGAAACTGTTTAGAGAAATTCGACGTTTTCGAGTGTTTACGAGTTCTTGCGTTCTTCGACAAGGAAGGAATAATTTCTACTTCAATTAGAACTTTTATTTATGGCTGTATAAATTTGACGAATCGAGGATTACTACGGTTAACAGAATTTGACCTTCTTAACATTTGTCAGGTTTTTAGGTGAAGGGGCATTGTCAAATGGAAAAAGAAAGTCATCTAATACGAGAGTTGTCTTTTTAGTGGTGCATACACCAATAAAGAGACATACCGATTTAGATTTCCTCACGCGTCCAAACCAAACGTTAAAGCGGTTATTCCATTCGTCATTTCGAATAGTCCAAATTTGACATTTTGAAAGCAACGACTACTTTTTCGGGTGACTGGAATCGTTGACCATGTAATTCATTCTTGATTATTCGGAACGTAAAAAAATCGTGGGAAAATAACTGCGGGAAAAATTAAGGACGTAATTTAGAAGAAGAAAAAGAAATTAATTATAAAATTAAACTGGACTGGTAGTTACATGATTTGTATTGTATTGTAATGAGATGGGGTCTGACCCAAAATGGCCCTTTGCACTGCGACCACGTTGATCTATTGTGCTTAGTTACATGATTTACTTTTGAGACATCTAGTATATTTACATTTCAAGACGTGCTTGCTGGCTGAAACTTTGTCTTAAATTCGAAACCGACACATTTGTTTAAAGTATAAGTTTTTTTTTTTGGAAAAAGCAATTCATGATTTTCATGATTTGTCTTTACAACATCGTTAACACGATTTCTTCTCACTATCGGCACAACTTGGAAACGTTACAACATTTCCACCTGACTTCTGTTCAAAAAGCTCCTTCCATTAATTCAGAATTAATTTCAAGCCCAAATGTTTACTCCATGTGTTAGCTTCAAAGCTATTTTGTAAAGTGAATTTTTATCAGCAAACAGGCTTTGGCGGATCACTTCATTTTATTAAATCAGATACTAGTTGATCTCTAAAATTCTTTTCAAGTATTTGTCCAAAATTACACTATTTGGTTAATTTATTTCAATTGGCTACGTAATTAGCAATTGACTTACCCTCAGTTTACTTTCGCTGTCCAAATTTATACTTTTCATGTATGTCGGACGGCTGAGTTTCCAAGTGATTAGCCACTAATTCTACTAATTCCTCAAATGATTTATGCTGGGGCTGTTCTGGATCGCAAAAATTTTCCATCAACACGCTTCATCTCCTATTGCAATTGTAGTGATTAATATTGCCGTTTTTTCATTTCTTCTTTAATTTGATTGGCCTAGAAATATTGTTCAACGATTACAATATAAATTGACCAATTTTTTGATTTCATATTCTTCCCAAAGGACACATTTAATATTTAAAATATTCCTCGTTGCCAATTGTAGTATCTTTACATTTAAAGGACGCGCTTTGAAGTTGACACATTTGTTTGAATAAAAAGTCTTACTAAAAACAACGTTCCACAGATATAAATAAAAGTGTATGAGCAATGCTTATTGTATATATGTATATACTACCTACATATAGAAAGTAACAAACCGCAAGTGTTCCAAGTTGGCAATACTCACGTCCCTAAATATGAAAATTTTTGTTTTCAAAGATTGTCGAACCTGTCATTTCTCTGTTTTATCAATCTTGTAATCCATGATTTATCTTTTAGCCGCGTTTGAACAGATGCTGTTACCACTGAATCACGCGCTTTTATTGTTATGGTGCATTTTCGAAGTGCTATTCAAACTAAAAACATTACATGGACATATTGAGCTTAGTCTTGTATAGGTTATGTACTCATTCAAATTGTCAAATCTTACTACTCCCAACATATCAGCGCTACCAACTAAAAATTTCAGGTCACGTGGTGGACACTTACGAGTGCTTACTCTGCATAACAAGATAAATGTTGCGCATATGTTTTTCTGCAGCGGCGGATTTTCTTCGAATTCTACTCATTTTGAAACATCGGAATAGCCGATTGACGTTTGTTTTTGGAATCATAGGATTT
Source organism: Chrysina gloriosa (assembly GCA_038088585.1). Taxonomy (NCBI): domain Eukaryota; kingdom Metazoa; phylum Arthropoda; class Insecta; order Coleoptera; family Scarabaeidae; genus Chrysina; species Chrysina gloriosa. Next base: position 8,058,797 of record CM076090.1, on the reverse strand, counting down.
ACGATGCTGTAAACTTTTTCACTTTTTCTTTTTAGTTACAAGATGGGGGAACCGATGAGAAAATAAGCTTATTACAGCCAATTCTTTACAGATACTCGTTTGGACGCCCGCAATATATCATATGCCTAGTCCTCTTGATCAGCTGATCGACAGCTTCAATGCTATTCTTGGTGAATCTGTCCCGGGATCGTTCCTTCGATTGATTCCTGCACGTTGGAATTGCCTCAATTCAGCAGCTGACCACGAGGTGGTGAATTATCAGCGAAATTTCATGCATAACGTTCTTCTCCTTCGTCATTTTTTTCCACTGAGAATGAGAATTTAGTTGTAGAAATACGTCCTCAATAAGTTTTTTCTTTCTGGTATTCTAAGAAGGACTGCATTTTGCTATCAAGGAGATAATGTAAGAGATTGGAACCTTCACCTTGGATAGCGGTTTGCCGAACAAATTGAAAGAGTGAATAAGTTTGTACAAAGTGATAGAGGAATTCAGTTTCGTAGTACTCCTACCTCATTCCTTTGTGCCAATTCGCCAGTTTCTGACTGATGCGACCACGCTGGAATTGCTTCATTTCAGCAGCATCTCGCAGTTGACCGCGAGGTGGTGAATTATCAGCGAAATTTCATGCATAACGTTCTTCTCCTTTGTCATTTTTTCCACTGAGGATGAGAATTTAGTTGTAGAAATACGTGCTCCATAACTTGTTTCTTTCTGCTATTCCAAGAAGGACTGCGTGTTTTGCTAGCTCAAGGTGGTAATGTAAGAGATTGGAACCTCCACTTTGGATAGCGGTTGCCCAAACAAACTGGAACAGTGAATGAGCTTGTATAAAGTGGTTGAGGAATTCAGTGTCGTGGTACTTCTCCCTCTTTCCTTTGTTCCGATTCGGCACGTGTCTGACTGATGTGACTGACTGACTGATGCGACCACGTTGGGATTGCTTCATTTCAACAGTTTCTCGGAGTTGACCACGAGGTGGTGACTTATCAGCGAAATTTCATGCATAGCATTCTTCTCTTTCGTCATTTTTTGCCACTCAAGATGAGAATTTAGTTATAGAAATACGTGCCCAATAACATTTTTCTTTCTGCTATTCCAAACAGGGCTGCATTTTGCTATCAAGGTGGTTAATAGCAATGTATTTTCGAGAGCCACAATTTAATAAAATAAAATATAGAGGATTCTCTATAAACGACCTAATAATAAAATTAGGTTGTTGGTTGGGCAGTTAACAAGGCAGTTAACAAGTAACCGTGCAAAACCTTACAAAGTAAGCACCATTTGCATATGCCAATAATCCTGTAGGAATTTTTGACTATGTCTTGTTAACTGCCCATTAACGAACCTAATTTTATTATTAGGTCGTTTATAGAGAGTCCTCTACATTTTATTTTATCAAGGTGGCGATATAAGAGATTGAAATCTTCGCTTTCGTGTTACTAGTCCCTCTTTCCTTTGTGCCAATTCGGTGGTATCTCAAGGTCAATCGCCAAATAGTGTTAGTAAAATGTCTTTATCGAGTTCTGTACTGAACATGACAACTTAGTAGTTGAAATACCAAATTGCCATAGTAAGCGCAAAACTTCAGCTTGTTTTGTGAGGAATATTACTTTGCTGGGAAGTTGGTTATTTTGTGATTCTAGGTTTATACAGTGAAATTCGATTATCCCTAGAATTGGTAGGCATGTCCATTGAGTTACATACGAATTACGTGTAATTTCTTTCCTTGAGTTATTATTTAGTAGCATCTCATGGCACAAATATCACATCGGTAAACTCCTCACCACACAATTGTTTATAATGAAATCGGTGACACGTGTTTCGCTAGCTCGAGGCAAGGATCTTCAACAACCGTATAAACCGTGTAAACCGAAAACCACTTCGGTTTATACGGTTGTTGATGATGCTTGCCTCGAGCTAGCGAAACACGTGTCACCCTATTTTATTATAACCAATTGTGTGGTGAGGAGTTTACCGATGTGATATTTGTGTCAGTAAATTACACTAGTCCTTGCAATCACCTTTATTTAGCATCTCATGCTTGACCACGAAATAGTTGTAACTAATTTTAGCGTAAATTTTGAACTGTGGTTGGCAATCTTCTTCGGGCTTACTGTTGGACATAGTACTAGTGGACGATTGCCGAATGGTGTGGTACTTCATAATCCAAAACGGAAAGCACTTTGTCGAGACATTTTTGTGGAGAAAACAATATACTGTGCGATACGTTTCTGGACTGAATGACTGAATTACTTCGAGAGAGGCTTGTCCACGTTCAAAATTCGCTGTAAGAAAATCATCCGCGGCAGCTCGATAAAACTGTGACTTCAGGTTACCTAAATATTTTGCTTAATCATAGGCTAAATGTTTCATTCGAGGTATCTTACGCGGCTAAACGCAATAGAAAAGGACATCGCTCGTACCCCATCATCGATATAAGCTCTCAATGAAGTACCACCAATGCAAACCTCAGTTCGTTCGTATTAACATAAACGTATAAAGGGGGAGAAAACGGGATACCTCATTTGAATTTTACATTGCGGAAAATGATCGGCGACATTACAAACCGGAATGGCATTTCCTTTATTGTAGCCGCTTTACGTCCGGCGCCGTCAGATGTTTTTATTCGCTTTTAAATGCATTTTAACTATCCTCCTGTTTACTTTTAGCTAATAATCGCGCAAAGTAGCTCATTAAACGGTCATAAAACTCGAACGAGCACTCGCTCCTTCTCCTCCTTCTTTTCTAGCTCATACTTTTCCAGAGACGGCCAATCCGCATCGAATACGCTCAAATAAATTAAATGAAGAGCAGTATAGGTTTTTAACGGGCGGTTGCGATATTATTTTAACGTCGCAATTGAAAAACATTATTGCGGGGCATAAAAGCGGCGGCGCGGTCTTTTTAAAAGCCAATTATGGCCGCCATTTCTCCTCCGAGGAGTCATTGTTCGCGTCTGCGACGGCTCCTTCGCCCATTCGAGCGTAACAGAGAGATTCTTTTGATTAATGGATAATGGTTTTCGTTGTATAAAAGACAATTATCTCGAACTGCGGTGCGAACATTCTCCCGTACCGAAAAACACATATAAATTGCTTCGCTCCAGTTGCACTTCGAGTGTCCGACGCTAAATATATAATTTCAGGTTTTTTCGCTATGTTGATGTAGCAAGTTCATACAATTGGATGGCTTTTGCAGCGGAATAATGAATATGGTGCATTAATCTAGAAACAGAACGTTATTAAATGTGGACTACGTTAGGTACTGCAGATAGACAGTTTGAATAGAAAAGAAAACGAGGATGTGGTGAATGGATGATTCGATTGTTAATAAACGTACAAAGAAGGCATTTTCATTACCAAAGTGACAAATTACAAGACGTTTGTTTGATTGAAATTTAGCTGTCACCTATTGAGATAAGGAGTCAACAGATTTATTTTTTTGAAGTAAAACTTCTTTCTTCCCGTTAGGATAAATCCGGGATTACACTCGAGATGAGTGGCGGCAAAAGCGAGAGTGGGGGTGAAAGCTGACCTCGTAACTGGTGTTGCCATTGGTCGGAGTGTATGAGAAAGGCGTATAGTCGCACTAGTCGGAGTCATCTTGTGTCATTTGGTTATATTAATCCTCATTTTTTGCTATTTTCGTAATAGTCGTTTCAATATTTGATAGTATTTGTTGTCGCTTTTTATTTACTTAATATTCGTTTCAATGGTTGATGGTATTTGTTGTCGTTTTCTTTTAACTATTGAAGTGCTGAACACATTCGTTTCAGTTTAGCCTTGCGTTCCATAACGCACCCCATTTTCTTTATCCCCTTCCTACAGCCTGCTTTAGAGCTCTAATGCTTACGTCAAATTTGCTTCCGCTGATACGCGAAATGTTTCTGATGAACATTTTTACTTGAACCACGCCCCAAACACGTTCGATAGAATTCCTGCCTGGCAATCCAGAAGATAAAGCAATGGAGTAAAAGCTGACCATCGATTCTTGCATTTATCCATTCCTTTCTGCACGATTCTGGTTCCACACACACCTACTCCAGTTACCTATAACTTCTCTATATGGGTAGTAACCGTTCGGTAAACGAAGCTGCTTGTTAAACTTATTTTGAATAAGTCAGGGGCACAATTTATTGATTGCTTATCTTTTGAAGCTGTTAAATTTGGCCCGAAATTTGTTAAAAACTCAAGTTTTCATTAAATCTATTATTATTTATTTGTTCGTATAGTGCTTTGGTGATACGCCGGACCAAAACAATTCAAACAAATAGAAATTTAAAAATCCAAATTACTTTATAAGGCTGGTAGATCGCCTGGGATTACCATGAACTTTTGTTCGACAGGTACCTTAGGGAATATGGATACATTCCCTAACTAATCAAGGGTTTTCCCCGGCTACGACTAGCTAAAAGCTTGCCCAATTGGCCAGAGTGTTTAAAATAAATAAAATTACCCTTACCACACCTTTCTGAAAACTCCAGATCCACATTTCGGCAACTAAGTTGCCATGCTCAGTGGAACACTGGGGAATTCAGTATCACTAGCGAATCCGGCTAATGCCTAAGACGAACACTACACAACGAACACTGTACAACACCAAAACACTGCACAATGAACATCGTCCAATGAACGCGCGGAACACACCAAAACACTAAACTCCCATTAAGGGGAAAGTGTATTAATATCTAAATTTCATGCTTTATGGAGCGTGTCAATACGGTTGAAAGAATCTAAAATTTAATTCAATAGCTCGTACAATTTGGAATTTGGAATAGGTCCTCCGTCTGCATTCATAATTCTTTCTCTATTCTTACAAATATATATATGCTTTCGTAGCTACGATGAATTCCCCAATTTTCCACTGAGGATGGCAACTTAGTGGCCGAGATACGTATCTGGTTTTTTCAGAAAGGTGTGGGTAAGGATAATTTTATTTATTTTATATATTATTTTAGCCACAGTCTCCTTATTCTTATTTGCAAGCAGAGTGTTAATTAATTTGCGTCTGCTGCGTAAGCTACTGTACAGTTTTCTTGGAGGCAGTGGTGTAGCGTAGAGGGGGCGGCAAAATTTCACAATAAATAATAATGATATCTTGTAGAAATTTGAACCATTTCATTTCATATTTTTGTCGCACCTACGATTCGAACCGATTGAAATGATGATGTTTGAAATCTTTCATTACTTATTCTGTGACGAAACTGGGGAATCCCCTTTCCTTAAATGAAGGTATAATAATGACATTTTGCTTATTGTAGCGACTGGCAACACCGTCTGTACTGACTTGTAGGGATTTCCCGTAATTTATTTTGTACTTGGATTGTTTACCGGTATTTTACTCTTTTAAATTGAAACACCTAAATAAGGGGAGACGAAATATTGCTCCGCCCCGGGCGACTGACATCCACGCTACGCCACTGTTTGGAGGACTTCATATTGTTTCAAATTTAATGTTTGATCTTTAAAGTTTCTTTAGATCGACATTTTCCAAATTTAAGATTCCCATCTTCGTCGAACACCATATATTTCGTATTGTCTTAGTACGCTTTCCCTTAACGGCTGTTTTGTAAACGATTTCTTCCAACCAATAGAAATACGCGGAGTAATCTTGAACTTCCGGCGTGTATTTTTACTTTCCGGTTGCTATCCGATACACTTGATAGTTTTGTATACATCACTAGAGTTGCTCACAATCACCAACGAGCAGTGGCAGGGTCCGACACAACCTTCAGTATACCTGCGAGTCCCAATGAGATATGTTGTGTATATATCTACGCTGCCGTAAATACTATTTCGCAGTTCTAGGTTTGTTTTAAAACGTTTGCTTGCGTCGCGAAAACGAGCATTTTTTTTTCTGTGGAAACTTTTATGTACCCGCCACTGGCTATTGGCGTAAATTAAGCTACTTTATACATCACTACCTTGATTTCACCTGTGATTTTCGCATTTTTCCAAGACATCTTTTTCTTATTTCCTAAGGCTTATATATCGTCATTTTGTTTGTTTCAGGTTCTCCTGTCAACGAAAAATGTGAAGAAGATTGTATACTTGTCAGCCTGGGATGGAGAAATCCTTCGCACTTATATTGTGTTTCGACTGACTTAGAAATCTGTTGTACAGCCAAACAGAATCTTGGATTGTTACAGTTCAGTGTCAATTAATGTTGTGGTAACTTGCAATCCGTTGCTGCCCAATTGGCCTGTACAACCTAACAGCCTTACCCCTAACAGCTAACGTGGTATTTCACAGGGGTGGAGAGATTCAAGTTGGTAGTGCTTTATGTTAGGCATACAAGATTTCGTGCAGTTCGTATCTGTCTAAAGCAGCCAGAATTGTCGCTAAACAAAAGGAGAAGTTCAAAATCAACGAATTGAAAGATATAGAAGGTTGTAGTTAAAATGCTGGCGAGGAGAATCCGATAATTTCGGAAAAGGACCTGATTTTAAAAGGTGATACCGGCGATTATTCTACCAACTACCCAATTTAAGTCCCAACAAGTATCATTTATGTAAATGAATGAAGAACAGTCGATATAATTATCTGAAAGGTGCTATGAGTCACAAACAACTACCGTCTACGTAATTATAACTACAATTAGAACAAGAAACAGCAGCAATTCTCAAATAAAAAATATTTTATTCAAAAGTTAAGATGTTGACGTTAACTTCTGGGATTTTCATTATTAGATTTTGACAATGTTTCCTTTAAATGCTAGAGATCATCAGTAAATGCGCGATAACAAAGTTTAAATCTTAGATTAAATGTGGTGGAGGTAATCGGAAAGCCTAAATCTTAAAAATACTAAGGGATGCACTTACACATGAAACTGGATCATTTGAAGTCTAAGGTAGAACTACCCCAAAATGTGTAGGTATGTAAAAACTGATCTGTTGTTCATCACAGGAATGGAGGATTTTATCTGTGGGATTTGTTTTGAGAAGGAAATGATGTCAAGGTATTTTTATTTCGAACGCGAGGAGGAAAGGGTATAAGGTAGTTAATTTCAAGATCGTCTAAGTTAATTTTTTTGGTTGGTTAGAAAGCTATTTTTGAAGCTGTATATCTGAACTTGAAAGAAAGTATCTTATAGCCTTTAAGGTGAGGCAGAAATATTTCTCTAATACTGTAATACTGTAATACTTTAATACTTGTTTTTAGTCATAACAATTTCGTTGTGGGCTACGTCAAAAGATAAAAGAAAATAGTAAAAGCAACTGGAAAAGAGAAAGGAATAATAAGGGTGAAACTAGTCCCACGGTTGCAGTCTACGATTAACAAAGCACAATTCCGTCCGTGGTAATTATTGACATATGCAATGTAGACTGCAGTGCAGCCGTTGCACAACTTTATGTGAAAGTTACCCAACACATGAACCTCAGTTTAGGTCATTTATTGGATAGTTATGTAGATCTTCTACTTATCTATTCTTTCTGGAAAGGAATTTATTTAAGTTTGATTGGAGGGAGCCACCTACCGGGAAGCACAAGTTTAAATTTGCATTCCCGTGGAGATGAGATGAAAAACATGCTAATCCTCAGTCTTGCATCATAGCTGCACTTTCCTTTGGTGACGCGAAGACAATTAACCGTTTTTGACTGGAAAATTTCGTCACATCTTCTGTATTCGCAGAACTGGTAATTTCCACAATCTTTCGGCTGGGATAGGGGGAGGAACCGGCGAGATCTTGTTAGATTTAATTTGATGGTTGAAGTGTAACTAAGATAACGAGTAAGCCATTTCCAACATCGAAGATGTTCTGCTGGAGATAAAGTAGGGGAATCCCCACCTTTTTCCAATAACTTTACCTTCGCCAAACACATCTGATTCCGACTACCCTCATTTCTGTAATGTTGACATTTACATTTACATCACGACGTCACAAAATAAAAGAATTCTTAACGCAACCGATCGTTACGATTACCATCTTCTGAACGACATACGCAATTAAATAAAATATTCCTTGCTTTTTTCATTCGTCATTGAAAAAGCGTTCTACGTTTCCTTTCCTGTTTTTTCATCTAAAGGGGACTTTAAAAATGTACTCGCACGTGATGTTTTTCCTAATTAAACGATCGCATTGCATGTTAGCGGCGAATTTATACGTTGGCGTCGTAGAACGGACGCCCGGCGAAAACCTATAAATTGCAATTTACAAATACGTGGAAAAACGTTTTGTTTGTTTGAACGACGATGGCGTTCCGTGATAAATTCAGTGCGACGTAAGTAGTTACACACGAATGATGCATTTATGACAGTTTCGTATGTGCATAGGAGCGAGCGTGTTTCGTCGTAATGAGAACAAAAGTGCAATCAAAATCTACCCTTTCGTAGTAGTAAGAATGCCCATATCCTGTAAGCTGCAGTTATTAAGGAAACGATATTTGTTTAGATAAAGTGTGTGTTGCTTTCGACGTTTCAGAATGTTAGTTTATAAGGGAGAGCCCGCAATAGCAGCACCCATAAACTGTAAAGCTCGTTGTGCTAACCTCCCTGATGAGAAGGCTTTTCTGGATGAAGCCCTGGTTGTGGCCAAGTACTTCACATTCACCAGCTTCGCAAACTAAAAATGTTTTACCACAACCACCGCAATTCCTATGTTAGAAGATATTGCGGCAACTCTAAACTAGGTGAAGAGATTAACCCCTATTTCAACAAGCACAGGTTTTTCAGCACAAACTTTAAAAGATATGCCAACGACAGCCATCCAAAAATGTCCTGCTCGATTTCTGGACAGTCACCATTTGAAAAATGTCGTGTTGTTGTCCCAATGTCAGTGCTTACTCAAATGAAATAAAAACATCAGCAATTCTTCCAACAATGAAATATGCTTTATTCAAACATTTAAATGTCACTTTATTCCGAAGGAATCCTAGGAAATGATGCTTCCAATCCCCCGTCTTTGAGGTTTCCTAAACATTAATGAGAAATTCCGGGAATTTACTATGTAACGCAAGCACAAAAATTCACCCTTAGCTCCTAAAAGATTGAAACATTTATACAGTACATTATTTTAACGGCGTCGTACGCGTAATTGCCTGAAATTTACTCCCGGCAGTCGGCGTCGGAGGCGACCTCAAAGAAGATAAAGGGAACCTGCATAGTTAGTAAGGCGCCGAGCGCTCCTTCCTATTTGTTCAACGTCGAAATGAAATTTGCTCTTGAATTAATTTTTCCCCGAACCGACTCTGCGGATGGCGAATTATCATTTCCTCTGTTTCTCGCCTTCCGTTTCTATTTCCATTCGTAACTAACGCGGCCGCGTCCGGCGTCGAATAAAGAACAGGACGTGGACATTAGTAATCCGTACATTAGCAATGGGTAACGGTATAACTAGCGGAGGAAATATGGATTTCTCTTCAAATATTAGAAGGTTTATATTAAGCAATTTTTTCGATAAAAGAAAAACATCGAACCACAATTCGTCGTTCGTTTGAAAATATTAACGTTTATTTTCATAAGCACTTTTTTTTGCTAAATAATGGCTAGCGGAAAGAAGTAACGAGTACTTGTAATTAGTAAACTGAGACTATAACTAGAGTTGGCCGAAACCGGTTCAATTCCATCTGTGACTTGTCCGTACGGGCTTGCATTCCGGTGGTGCCACGAAACGTAGATGTTGTCGGTATGTGTATTCTGGTCGTAAAATGGTACTTGTTTTGCGTAGTTCGCATTTTGTAAAAAAAAAGCCGTCGTTGCGTGCAACTGTACGGTAATCATGAAAGTAAATGTCGTGCCCTTGTAAACTGTGCGAAATAAAAGAAAAAGGCCCTTCACCGTATTCGTAGTTTTGATACGATTTACGATTTCCGACGGCCCGACGGGCCTCGGCTTATTGCGGAACGTAGATAATAGACCCAGCTGAGTCGGTTTGATTGATACATGTTCCGTAAAGAATAGGGGTGTACTCTGAAATTTTATGTATGGCGTATGTATATGTAGGAATACAGAGCTCAGAGGAGAAAAGGGGAAAGATGTGGGGGTCAAAATATCGTCAAAAGTAGTAAAAAGAAAACTACTAATAAGAGAAGAGATGGAAGAAAACATCGGAATGATAGTCAAAATGCTTGAAAAAATGGGCGCGAGGATGAACAATTTATCAATAGAAATAAAAGAAATGAGAGAGGAACAGACTGAGCAAATAAAAGGAATGTCAGAGTTAAGACAAGAAAATATGGAACTGAAAAGGAAAAATAAATTAACTAAGAGGGTAGTAATTGGAAAATAAAGACTAAAACGAGTAGATAATGAGAACTGACGAAAGAATCGGGTGATACAGGGACGAAAAATAGATACGGAAGATAAAAAGACCTAAAAAGCACGATGGAGAATCGCGTAGATAACGAGTTACAGATGAAACAAGCCATAAAATTAGGCGAAAAAGCTTGTTTAGTCCAAGAAGAACAAGGGTAGGAGAAAAGATCTCTCTCAACGATGATTGATATAAAACAGACAGGAAGATATAGGAACAAATTGGATTCAGAACTAAAACTGAAGCAGGGAACGGAGAACAAACAAAAATTTGGTTTTGGAAACTGTACATTGGAAATGAAAAAATGGAGGTTGGACAGAGAGAAAGATAAGATAGCGTAGATAGAGACCTCAAAACATTAGAAGACGGGAGAGAATGTGGAAAAAGGGGGACGCACCTGGCAATGAAAAAGGATGTGCAACAAGCTTGGTTATGATAAGAGAACATTTTGCAGAAATGAGAATACGTACATGGAACATACGAAGTGGTAGGGGAAAAGAAAAGAAATTCGCGGAAGAAATGATGAAACACTACCTGGAAATTCATGGAATTATAGGAACAGAAAAGAAAGGGAAAAGACTGAGAAGAATATACATATAAAGGATACTGAACGCTTTGGTCAGAAGTGCAGGAAAAGGAAGGCGTGAGGGGAGTAGTTGGATTAATAATAACACCAAGCGGATTAAAAGGTGTCATAAAGAAAGTATACGTAAGTGAAGAAATCATAACAGTAGAAATGAAATTATTCGAGGAAGAAACATGGACAATAATAGTAGGATATGGAGAGAACAAAGATTCAAGGATAGAAGAAAAATACAAAAAGAAATAGATGAAGGTGTAGAAAACATAACGGACGAGAAATCAAAATGTAGGCGTAGAAAAGTTCATGGGAAAGGAAGGCGTAAACGTTAGAGATAATAATGGCCATAGAATAATAGAGATGTGAAAACGACATGACAGCAAACACGAAATTTAATCATGGAAAGATTCACAAATATAGAAGAATTGAGCCAAATAGAAATGAAAGGTCAATAGTACGAGTAGGTTACTTCCTAGTCAGTAAAGATAGATAACATAAAAACCGTAAAAGTAACAAGGGAAGCTGAGATTGGACGCGACCATTACACAGTAAACATGGATATTTTGAGAAGAAGGAAACAGAAAGAAGACAAAAGAAGACAAAAGAAGAAAGAAAGTAAACGAGATAGTAAAAACTTAAAAACTTAAAAGAATAAAATATTAAATGAAATTTTAAGAGTTTGTAGAAAGAAAATATAAAGAGCAAAAGTGACTGAGTTGAGTTGAAGGAAAATGGAAAACTTGAAGACACCGTAATCGAAGCAGCTAAAAGAGGTTGTGGAATAACAAAAACAGCAAATAAGAATTGAAAAGGACAGAGTGATGGATCAAAGGATTATGATTATGATATCAAAATTAAAGGCGAAAAATGGAAGAGATATCTAAAGACAAAGAGGATTGAGGACTATGAAGAATATAAAGAAAATGCAGAAGTCAACGAAACAAAACAAGAATCATATGTCAAATTTGGGAAAAAGATTACTGAAAACTACAAAGAAAATTAGAAGCTACTCTACGGAACATTAAAACTTTTAAGATAGAAGAACGAATACAATATAAAGAACATAAAAGACGAAGGTGGAACTATACTCACAAAAGAAGACGAAATAGTGGAAAGATGGAGACGATATTTTAAACATCTAACAAAATCTGAAAGGGATGCACCAGAGAAACAGGAAGAAATAAATAATATACTAGTAACGGACGAAGTTGTTATTGAAGTTATAAAAAAGATTAAATTATAATTAGGAAAAGCAGCGGGGATAGGCGAGACAACATCAGAAACGGTAAAACATATGGACCATACATGGAACTCAATAGGATTTTTTCCTTCCGATGCTTAAGTTGGTAGTATAGGTCGGAAACCAAAGATTTGTTTTTCATTTTTACATCGACTGCCAGTGACCCATCTTGGAACTAAATGTCAGTATAGCCCTAACACAGAAACAGTTAATAGTGATTAAAAACAAAGAAGTAAAGAGACCGAAAGCACCAGAAGAATGACATCTATAAGAAAGGAGAAATTACAATAACTACAGGAAAATAATACTGTCAAGCACATCGGGGAAGATTGTAGCTAGAATAATGGAAAGAGGAACAAGAGAGAAAGTTGAATGAACAATAGAGGATACTCAGTGTGGTTTTAGGAAGGGGAGAAATACTCAAAACTTAATATTTACTACAAGATAAACCAGTGAAAAACTAATAAATAATAACAGCGATATTCACATATGTTTTGATGACCTGGAAGAACGAATATGAAGAGAAGATATATGGAGAGCACTAGAAAAAGGAACAGTGGATAGTAAAGCAATAGAAGAAATAAAAGCTGTGTAGGGAAATAACAAAAATGTAGTCAGAACAAATAACGAAGAATGGGGAGAACATATAACAGAAATAGGAGCAAAACAAGGCTGTATAGTGACTCCATTGCTAATTTCAATTGTATTGGATCAATCTATAAAAGAAGCGAAGCAAAGCAAAGCATGAATGCATTCAAATTGGAATATTGGAGAATGAAACAAACTGAATTAATAGAAGTGATATACGCAGATGATATGGCAAAGTAAACATGAAGGTAAATTTAGATAAAAGTATGAGTGTCAAATTGTTATCAACAATGATCTATCTAAAACAGACAGGAAGTTACAGTAACAAGCTGGATTCAGAGCTAAAGCCGAAGGAGAGAACGGAAAGAATAAACAAAAATTGGGATCAGGGACCTACATTGGAAATGAGAAAATGGATGTGGGCCAGAGAGGAAGGTAAGTTAGTGCAGATACAAAGATCAAAAATTAGAAGACGGGAAAGGACACGGAAAAAGAGAGGCAGACCTGGCGATGAAAAAGGATGTGAACAATTTCTGTTATGGAAAGATCATGAACATTTCGGCCAAATTAGAATACGTAGATGAACATACGAAGCGGTAGGAGAAAAGAAAAGGATTCGTGGAAGAAATGATGAAACACCACATAGAAATTCTGCGAATTGCAGAGATGAAAAAGTAAGGGATAGTTGGTGTATCGGTCAGAAGTGCAGGAAAAAGAAGGAGCGGGGGAGACGTGATCATGACATCCAAAAGAAAATAACGTAGACAGGATTGCACTACACGGAGAATTAATTGAAAAGGTAGAACATTCTAAACACTTAAGATCGATAATTGAAAATCATTGAAAGCTGTATAAACCAATAAATGATATGATCCATATTTAAAATTTTCAAATCTTCCCTCGATTGATGGCGGACATTCCTTTTCCCTCGTTTAGAGATATGTATTTAGTGACAAATGGCAAGATTTAGTAAAATGAAATGTAGAAACCTATCTGCAGCTCCGATTTTACAACGGGTCTGGGGATTGCCTGTCCAGACTGCTTCCATAACAGATAACGACTTTTCACTTTATCGTTATTAACATTAGACAATAGTTGTCGTTCTTTGTAATTTATATTGAATTTCCAGTGGATGTAATAACCTATCATATTTATGCGAGCAAAAGTTATCATACTTTAATATTCGTAATTCAAACCTACATTTGCCCCCTTTTGTAACGCTCATGTATTCGTCCCGTCTTAGCCGACACTAATAAAAATGGATCTCGTGAATATCATTCTCTGTTTATTAAATGGCAGACGTTTGAATAATTTTTACAACAGAACCTTTTACGAAATAAGTATTTATAAACAGCACCGACGTCGAAAGAATTGAACAAACGCATAAAACAACGACGGAAAATCCTTCCCGACACCATTATATGTAACTGATGGGGTTCCATTAATAACAGAGGGGTTAAAATTCAAACGTCCTCTTCCGGAAAAGTCGATTAAACGCCGTTCGTCTTCGCTGTCATCATCATTGTGATTACCGCGACGATACCCTCCGCGCGAAGCGTGTAGAAGAAGAATCTCTTCTAGAAATCGTTCGGTTCGGTGCAGTTTAATTAAGTTAAAAATACAGACTTAGCGAGGCGAGGAAGGAAACAGAAATGATAAATGTGCAAATGCGTATTTACGCTCGGCCTTATTTTCTAAATTTACTCCTGGAAGGTTCAGACGCTTGCCGTAGAACGACCTTTAGGCGGTTTTGCTCAGTTTATTAGGGCTTTTATCGTCACTGAATTTTCTTCCTGATTTAGTCCCAGTTTGCAGATAACAACACCTATGCAGTTGCTACAACTTTTATGTATAAATTTGAAATAAATGATTTTAGGGAAAATCAGAAGATCCTACAGGACTTGTTGTTGAGCTGAAACTGTTCCTTGAGATTTCTTCTTTCAAGAAACACACCCTTTTGAAGAAATCAAAGTAAATAATAATAGTTAATCGGAAAGTGAGCGGAAAAATAGGTCACTGCTGTGGATGAAATGACGGTTATTTTCATGAGATGTCCTATAAACTTGTACCGGAATTTATTTGAGGTTGCCGATGATGAATACGCGCTTAAAACATCAAAACTCAAACGAGTGGATTAGATTAGAGGTGTGCGAAGTTGCATGCAAATATTGATCCGCATGGGTTTCCTTGTGGTCTATACGTCATGATCAAATGTTCCATCTTCTTTGCGTTTTACCACTACGTCTAGAAACGGCAGAGAGCCATCTTCTTCGGTCTCCAATATGGGGCCAAAATTGATGTAAAATGTTATTTACCCGTGATTCAAACCGGTGAACGTAATAAACGTCGCGATTTTTTACGAATGTTCACTCACTTACACCTAAAAATATGCACCCAATATCCAATCTGGCGGTCGAAATTTGTAAAAAATGAAATTTACCACTGATTTAGTACAATCTGCGAGAATTCTTGTTTTTTAACAATGGATGATATCATAATCGTTGAGTGTAAGCTTTCACGAACGTTGTCCAATGAATTACTGGCTCTCGGGTTTTGCCGTGATCGTTTACTAATATTTGAGGTTAGCTACTCGTGCTGTCAGCTTCTTCAGAAGTTCTCTGAAGACTGATGCTATTGTCTTCTGCTCCTCGTTATATGTCCTATGGTTGTTCCTCTCCATCGTGGTTCGTTGGACCGTATCGACTTTGTTTCTTCCATGGACTCGGTCTGGTTAAACTTCATTCTGTAGCGCAAGTTTCTAAGTATTGCTTAGTCTATAACCATCCTCTCGATTAAATTTGTTGCGGTTCTTCATAATTTCTACGGATTCCCGCACGATCCGTTGGTAACAGTTGCTAATTCTGGCAAAGATCTTTACGTCGTCGTCGTCGTAGTCGAAGATATGAATACTTCCTGTTTTTGTGCGCTCGACCACTGCTGATTTATTTGTGTATTCCCGTTCTGCATCTCTTCGGTGCTTCTTTACTCTGCATTCAACATGTTCCGTCCAGTTTGTCCAATATAAGATTGTCCACACTGGCATTGTAGTTGATAGATGCCTTTAGTATGTAGTTTCGGCAATCGAAAGTAGAAGGAAGAAACTGCTCGACTTTCGTGTTGGTGTTGTATCTGACTTTGATCCATTTATTCTCAAAGATTTCTCCCAGTCTGTAGATGAACGTATTCTATTGGCTCAGTTTGCTTTTCATTCTTCCTCACTCATTCCCTCTATCTTCTTGACTCTATATCCATTCCTCTGTAGTACCCTCTTCACAAGTGTGATTTCTTCGTTCTCGTCATCTTCGATCGTTCTAGCTTCTCGTAGAAGTGTAGTGGACGACAGCTCCCTCTGTTGGGGATGGTGATGCGAAGCTGCATACAAATATCGATCCTCACGCGGTGTACCCCATCTTCTTTTATCAGTACGTCTAGAGAAGGTAAAGAGCCATCTTTTCCGGTCTTCGCTAAACTTGATGTTATCGTGCTGTTGGTTGAGGTGCCTTGGCTCCATGAGGGGTCCATACAACAAAGGCGTCGGACTTTCGTTGTGTCTCTCGTGCTGAACGGACGTGTTTGTCGCGTGGTCCGAAGCGGAAATTCACGTGAAAAGTGATCTTGCAATTAGTTTTGTATTGATATTTTACTAGAATTTATATCCAAAGAAATCCTGTAATTGGTTTCAGAATTGTTTGAAGCCACTCCGTGGCAATAACGAAAAACTATATTAGAATCCTTTCAAAGAAGAAGGAGAAGAAGACGAAGACGAAACCATTACGGAGATATATATGGAATGTTGGTCATGGTACCTGCTATTCACTATACTTGTGCATAGTATATGAAAAGAGCTGTGTGTAGCTTAAACACCAACTATTGACATAGAAGAAGAAGAACAAAGGGGTCATCCTCATAACGATCCCAGAATTTCGGTTTCTTATGACCGGATGTTAGAGCTTCTTCTCCGAAGGTTTTCACGAAGATATTGGCTATTAGTGGAGGAAGAGGTGATTCGATGGAGACATCGTTCCTTTGCTCGTAGGTAGATAATTCCAATCCAAAGAAAGTAGGTTGTGGTCAAGCATAATCTTATCAAATTGATAAGGTCTTAACACGTTGAGTGCCTATAGAAGATTAGGAATCTTGCCGACTGGCCGACATTTTTTAAATTAAACTTATAAAAAGGTATTCCTTGGTGTTGTGTTGACTATCAACATTTTTTCATTATACGTCAAACTACTATGACTCAAGGGTTGAGTTAGGGGCTTGTGAAGGATGTTTCCTCAATAAGAGTCCTATGACTCAACACTTGAGTCAGACCCTGAAAATATCTTGGCAAAGAGAAATAAACATGAAATTCACGCTCAAACTTTCATTTTTCGTTTAAAAAATTTTTTGAACAAATCAAGCTCAGGAAACGTATAATAAAAGAAAAAATCAACAGAGATATAAAAATAGATGCGAAAAAGAAAGCAAAGGAACATTATTTTTTGTCGTGGTGCATACGAAATACAATTTCCGAGGCAAAGTCCTGGTTGGTCTGGGCAAGCAGGGCAAAAGAAAGCGGTATTCTTGCGGATTTTATTTTCATAGCACACCCTGCCCCGCTTTCTCATCTGGCGTCCTTTATTATCCAAAATGATATTTTCGGTCTTTCTTTAGGTTTCTCTTTTGAAAGTTCAGGGTGTTTGCTTTCCGCTTGTGACAGAAGATTGTGAATGATACAGTGTTGAAAGTAGTAATAACTAAGCTTTGTTTTAGTGGAATATGCGTTATAAAGGTGAAAGTTGTTTAAAAGCATCATTGACATGAAATGTCAACTTCGTAGAATCTCGGCAGTTGGCTTTCCAATGGTAGCAAGTATCGAGTTATCGAAGATTCTTCAATGGCCTTTTTACCTGACTTTCAATCTTGAGCTTTTTGTAGTTATTTGGATCTAATAATGCAGTAATCTTCTCTCATTACAACTGTTGCTTTGCCTTTGTCAGCCCGTAGGACGATGATTTTATCGTTGCTTTAAATTTCCTCTGCTACCCTTTCCTCCTTATTGGTGATGTTCCTCAGTGTGAATGACCATGGTAAAATCCAAAAGCCACTAATTCGATGAAAATATATTTGACTATGGTCTATATTCAGATATATGGAAATTGAATCCTTTCAAGATATTTCAAACTATGACGAAATCCACTATGGTCTGATAACATTAATTCCGTTAATTTGC
Source organism: Chrysina gloriosa (assembly GCA_038088585.1). NCBI lineage: Eukaryota > Metazoa > Arthropoda > Insecta > Coleoptera > Scarabaeidae > Chrysina > Chrysina gloriosa. Next base: position 8,040,922 of record CM076090.1, on the reverse strand, counting down.
GCGGGCGGAGGGCATAATAACGAACCGGTAAAAATTTGCCCAAAACGGCAATGACTTTATAACTTCACGACTTTTACCTTAATTACACACATTCCCCTTTTACTTGCGCTTTCCAATTATATCCTCTCCCTTTTTAGATCTCCCGAAACTCCCGACACGATTAAATATTTAAACTTTAATTTACTTTACGTAAAAGAATTTCGACTTTTTCACGAATTCGTTCTACCGGTTTTACGCGGCAAAGCACACGCCTTTACTCCGTATGATTATCCAGTTAGCTGTTAGCTTCCTTAATCCAATCCGTTAGAGTACGAAGTTAGTTATTTGTTGGGTATGTGGCGGAGTGCCTTTCGAGGGAGGGGAAGGGGAACATAACGGCCGCGTACGAGGCACGGGTGTGGGTGCACTTCCGGTCATGATAGTACGGCAAACAACGAAGTCGAACTTTTTCTCCTTTTCAATTCGCTCGAAGAAGCGGTAAATTTACTAACGACCACCTTTTCGACAAGCGCCGAATTTCGCAGTCTCCATCAGAAGTTAGGGAGAGGCGCGGGGCGTGGTTGGCGGGGACGAACTTCCTCTGTTGCTTAACAATAAGTTAATGGAAAAGAAAAATAGAGTTTGTTGTCAATGGTACGTGTCTAGGGTCTTAAACGATAAAGACAATGCCGAAGTTGAAGGATGAGATTTGGTTCATTCGATAAAGCTTGTGTTTGTGTAAAGTTATCGATTTATTTATTCCCTTTTTTTCTCCCGCTGTCTTTTCTTCTTTAAGCCAGTGTTTGCTGAAAATACTTCGAGTTGAATTAATTAATTTTTTACCGATGTTTAGTAGATATGCTGTGTTCGTTCTGGATCAAAATTATCCTCAACTTTTATGCTTTTATTTTGTTCGACGTTGACGCCCCTTTAAGCTCTAAGTTTTACGACATAATGTACGTAGGAATACGACCAAGCAACATCCCCCTCTATTACCGATTACTAACATTTTGAGAGGATGTAAAACAATCGTTTCGGAATTATCCAAGCGGTTACGTTCCAATAATAAAATTTAATATTTCTGTTTTAAGTGCACCTAACTGAGGTGTAATTTGTGCGGCAGAATTCAATCTGCATAATTTCATCTTTGCGGCGTTTCGCTACTATACTGTAACGCCGTTTGATGTCGAGTTGTTTTATAGTTCATCAAATGAGTCATTATTCGCGTTTTAAGTACAACTTTTATTGAGCTAGGTAAGTTTTAAAGCGGTTTGCTTTATGTAGGTTTTCCTACCCAAAGAATAGTACGGGAAAAGCGTATCGTAAAACCTACTATTTGGTTTAGTACTGGACTTGATTCCTAAGAAGTGATAAAAGTGGTAAATACGAAAAGTTCGATTTTGTTTGAAAAAGTGGATATTTTATTTAATGCTTTAGTTTGCAAGGTTGGATCGTACACGTTGAGGATGTTATGTTGGAAACCTTCCATACATTTTCAAGTTCGAGTTGTAGAGATTCTCGTCTTGTAACGCATTTACTTATTTCTTTCCGCATTCATATTCCTTCCATCATACAAGAAAATCCCGCCAAACTGACGGTCAAATCTTCAAGTTTTTTCAATTATCAAAGTCTCACTCGAGGGTGATTTCATAAGTAACTTCGTTCGATCTTAATGGTATCAAATCGAAATTTACAAAGTGTTTTTTTGTCGAAGTGATTCCATCTTGAAATTCGACATACTCACCCCAACGTTTTTTCTTTGAGGTTTTCAAGAGTCGTTTGCATCGTGTGTCATTTATTCTTCAAACTTTTGACAGGGAAATTTTGAGTTTTGGTATGCATATGAAACCTGGATTTTCAATAAAATAGAAAAAGACCAATTAGAAAGATGGGAACGTAAAATATTAAGAAACACTCTCGGAAGTATAAACTTCGAAGAATGCTGAAAAAGACGACGACGAATGAAACAATGCCCAATCTGGTATTATATAGCAAACTAAGAGAAAGAAGACGGAGAGAAAGACCGGTAACGAGGAGGATAAAGAGGGCGGTGAAGCACCTGAAAAGAGTGAATGTTGGCTACTGGAGAAGAGAAGCAGTTCATTGAAGGTGGTAAAAAACTATTGTGAAGAATTTTGTTGTAAATCTGAATGAAATGTAAAGTTAGTGCTTTAGACCTAGGCGAGTGAATGTTGGCGACTGGAAAATGGAGACAATTTACAGAAGGTGGTGGAAAACTATTGTGAATATTTTTTTTGTAACTCTGAATGAAATGTAAAGTAAATGCCCAATACCTAAAAGGTCTCTAGAGCTAAATAAATATAAAAAAATATATATTTTCTTGAATTTCGGGAATGGAATAGTAATGCCGGGAAACTAAATTCGGCGAATGGGAACAAAATTAAATTATGATTCAGTCAAATTTTGGGGTGCAATACGGTTTGAATGGGTAAACGCTGTATCTTTTAGACTTCCTTAGGGTACTGTTCCGAGATCATTACGTTTCTTAAAAGAACAGTATAATATTTTAAAGTAAATAGTTAATTTGCAACTTCTTTTGGTAACAAACTCTTTTTCTCCAGCTGAAATTTTCATCAGTTTTAAAGTCGCTTCGTCTCGTGCAGTCTACGACTTGGAAAGTCGTTTCATTTTGTCCCTTCCTTGCAAAACTGATATACCAAATTTTGCCCCATAGGATGATTTCCTCATCAGTTTTCACTACAGTACCGGGCATTGAGCAGCAACTCGGATTTTACTCGAGCTCCATCCTAAGTTTGGTAGTTTGCAAAACACGAAACTAACGTAAGATTCGTAAGATCTGCATCTTAGAAAAGCCCCGAATATCAATTTTCGTGTAATTTGCTAAACTTTTCCAATTTTCGAGCCGCCATATTGGGCCCCCATTTTAAATTTTCAGTGCAAGTGGAATTATTTTTTGTTTTGAGTACGTCCTGATGCGATGATTTAATTGAGATAGTATGCCGGGACTGTATCTTCGGCAGTTTTACGGTGGCGTATTTGGGTTAAAAGTCTGCTACGGATGATGTTAGTCTTTCATCTGGAATGAGCAAACGAGATGCAAATTCTGAGGAATTTTGGCCCATCTAATTTGAGCCTATTAAGCAAAATTGTTTTTCGCGGACGATGATTTTCGACATGATAGACATTTACAGATCTTTTGGATGTATTGCATTTTCAATGTTTCCTCTATCGCGTTTGAATTCGGTTGTCCAAAGTCTAACGGTTTCATAAGAATAATGTGGATTAATTTTTGCTTTGTTTAGCGCAACTATTAACATTTGATACGTACCGGCCTGAGAGGGCAGAACATGGGGAACACATGAAATGACAATGGACACAAGTCACCAGGTAATCCTGCTTGTACTTGTTTTGCTCGGGTAAATAGTGAATCAGCAGAGTCTGTTATGATTTTTGTAGAGGTTTAGAATGGGAGTGAATGAGAAAGCGAGGTATTTTGATGAACAAGCAAAATTCACTATTCGTTGAGCAAAATACGTCGTTTTCACTTTCTTCCCTTTTTCCATTTTTATGACTTCCCTTTTTCTCTTTTCCTCATTTGTGATTTCAGGAACAGGACTGGTGCTTTTCTTTGAAGCGATAGAAATTTTGCCACTATATATTTATATTTCCTTCGTTATTTTCATATTCCAACCCTACAAAAATACGGTTCTGGTCTTCATTGTCTTCGAAAATGTTAGTAGCCGAAGAAGGCACCTTTTTCAATTTGCACACGCGTACTTTTTATCGATTTTGCTCTTGAAAAGGAAAAACTACCCAAACGGGTTGATTGATACACGCATTTGTTGGTGGTTCGATTTGCAAAACAAGAAAATGTAACTAGTTGGTGGCTATTAATGCATGCCGACTAGGTTCTTTGCAATAATTCTAGCCCAGTTATCAAGCTGATGAAGTTGTCACTTCAGAATGCAGACTTCAATAGCAAAACGTTAATGTTTGAGGGAAAGCCAAAGCGCAAATCCTAAAGGGTAAAGTTGTACTTTTAACAATAATCAGTTAGAAATCAATTAAATTTTGAAATTATTTATATTGTTATTGCTAGAGTAACTCTGCCTTCGTCTCATCCTTCTCCATCCCTCAACCCTTTACCCCTTGGCCGTCGGATGACTATCTCTTGGTAAAGCAAATATAATGAATTTGTACTTTATAATCAAAACCGACGAAAATCATCTTTCATATTCAGAAATAAACTGCTTCCAACTACATGTTACCAACTTACCACATCTTACCATGTTACTACTTTTTCGCTTCACATCAACTTAGATATTGGACTGAACTGAAAAACTAAAAAGACACTGATAAAAGTAGGCTTTTCCAGGTGGGCATTTCGAAAGTTAATTTGCCATTCTTAGTAGAAAATATTATGAAGAGGAAAGTCGTTGGCCGTGATTTTAGGCTAATATTACTATTACCAGCTAATTTTCAAGCATAATTTCCTCAGTTAGGATGACAACTGTTGTCGAAATATGCATGTGGAAGTACCCAGTTTGTTTTTTCTAAACCAGGTTCTAGTACTTGCCTTTTATCTCTTGCGTTGTTGATGCTAAAAATAATAGATGAAAGTGTTAATAAACGTTTATTTATATTATATATACCTATATTACAATTTGGCAATATACATGAATATGTGCTACCGCTAAGCATACAAATTCTCTGCTGAAAATATATTTTTCACACACATATGTCAGAGGTCTGAGAATAAGCTTCACATAAGGAGGGTCATTTTAACAGTTTGTTTCTACCTCTTTCTCCTCGACTTCTAGACTGTTCTGACAAAATTATTCCTATTAGAATCCGCTATTAAGGAACTCAAACGAGGTATTGACTTGGGTTGTTTGTAGGAGAGACTGATGGAGAAACTTCGTCAGTAAAACATAAGTTGTAAAACTAAATTTTGTCTTGGATTCACCTAACAAAGTGGTGGATGTAATGCAAAAAGGCAAGTGAGAAATATGGTGACATCCAAGTGATATTTACACTTATAAGACGATTTAGTAGTCCTAACATTTTTATCTGCAAATGTAAATTATCATGTTTTCTTTTTTTTTTGTGTGTGAAAAGTGAAATGCTGCTTTGACTTCCGTCTAGAAGTCAAGTCATTAGGTTTTCTATCGAAGATCATTCGCTGAGTAAGCACTTTTATGCAGTAACTTGTAGATTTTAGGTTCACAAAAGAAAGTTTTTAAGTTAAATTTAGCATCCCCTCGTATAGTAGCAATTGTAACACAATAGAAGATGTTAAATGTAACATGCTACAATCATCATCTATCATCTATCTAGGTAGGTATATTTTTATTTTTGAGTAACTTTATCTACGTAGTAAGTATAATGGTGAAACCGCGCCTGAGTAAAACGGATAGGCCAAACATTTTGCCGCTAAGGAAACGGAGGGTAGATTGACAAGTTTTCGCAATCGCTGCTTGGGGGTTGCTATTTTTGCTAATACTTTAAGGTCATCAAATTTTCTATTCGAAAGGAAAAACCACAACAGAAATCAAATTAAGGTTAGATTCCGTTCTTCAGAATTCATCACCTTCATTTTCTATTGTGAACTTTTGGGTTTCGGAATCAAAGTGTTGAACCACGTTCAGAACGTTAAAACCACTACCACGCCAGAAATTATCGAAAAAGCCATGACATGGTGCGTGAAATTGAGGAAGCCACGGGCATCTCCTATGAACGAATAGTTCGTATTTTACATAATAAATTGGGTTTAAGAAAAGCTTTGTGCAAGGTAGGTGCCGCATTTGCTCAATTCGGAGCTCTCAGCTGATTGTTTGAAAGTGTTTATCAGAAATCCAACTGATTTCAAGAGACGATTCGTGATCATGGATGAAACCTGGATTCATCACTACACACCAGAGACAAAAATGCAATCAGAACAGTGGATCGGTTCTGAAGAAGGCAAAGACCATTCATTCGGCTGGAAAGGTGGTGGCATCGGTTTTTTGGAACGAAAAAGGAATTTTTCTAATTAGCTATCTAGAGAAAAACTGTTACTGGCCAATATTACCCAACACTTTTGGACAAATTGAAAGTAGCAATTCAGGAAAGGAGCCCGGGAATATTTAAGAAAAAAGTATTGTTTCACTAGGACAATGGACCCGCTCGTTCAAGTGCAATCCTTCAGCAAAAATGGATAGAATTGAAGTTCGAAATCGTTTCGCATTCGCCGTATTCGCCCGATTGGCTCTGTCAGACTTCCACGTGTTCCCCAAACTCAAAACATTTCTGGGTGGGAAGAGATTTTCTACGAATGAAGACCTGATAGGGGCTGTAAACGATTATTTTGGAAATCTCGAAGAAAGTCACTTCCGGAATGGAATGGAGAACCTACAGAAACGTTGGATCAAGTGTGTTGAGCTTCGAGATGATTTTATGGAAAAATAAAATATAACTTGAATCCGTATTATTTTGCTTTCATTATCATTCCTGAAACTTTTCAATCTACCCTTGTAAGACTCGATTTTGTAAAATTGTCGGTGGAAATACCGGCGCCCAATTAGGCTGTAATTCTCACAATAAGATATTTAGTTGTGAAGACGAAAAAGTTTCTTTTTTTTACTAATAATGGACTGAATCTCAATGAGATAAGAGGATTGGCATATCATAATTCCAATGCTAATTGGTTTTTGAAAAATTGAACGAGACTAAAATGGAAAGTCGATCGACTGATTCTAAAGCGGGAAATTTTCGGTGTGTCGGCGTTCGGTTATTTTATTGTTCATTCGATGGTGGATGGTAGTCGGGGTGACCATTTATGATGACCAGCTATACATCTCAAAGGATTTTTGAGAATTCTATAACGCTCTTACGCGTTCGAAAATCAACGATTTGGCTTTCGCAATCAAATTACGTTTTTTATTTATTTTTTTCACTCATTTCGTTCAAACCAACCAGACTAAAATCGATGCCGTCGACCACAATTTGTTATAGACGTTTTTGGCCGCTATATACATCCGATAGTAAATTGATCGAGCCGTAAACGGGACGCGAAGCGCAACGCCAATAGAAGACGCGCTAAGTAATTGGTTCCATTAGAATGTGTCAGCGAATAATTGGAAGTTCGGATTGTAAATAAGAGCCGTTGTCTTTTAGTTTTATTTCCGTCGTAATTATTCCCGGGATTTTTCCGTCCCCGCTCTTTCGGGTCGTTCGTCTGTTTGTCTCCGACGCGTTCGTTCATTTAAATATTTACCGATATCGACGCGGAGACGAGCGGATCGTCGCGGAAAAAAAAAAGGAGAGAGAGGAAAGGGAGTATTTTAGTTTCGAAAAGAGAATCCAATTATTATTGTCGAAGAGAATGTCCGTTTTTCTCGTTTCTACGTCCATTTCTTCGTTAAGGTTTTTATTTTTTAGCGAACGAAATCGTTTTTGTGTGAGGAGGGGGAGGAGAAGGAGGAGGGGGTTATCGAAAGTAGGAGGAAACCCTCGTTAATGACCCGTTTGGATACCTCCGGGATAATTGTGTTCAAGCATGAAGACTTCGAAAACGTTTTCTTTTAGGGGATTTGAGCAATAACATTTTCTTTCTTCTAATTTGTAGTTTTTAGTCGCTTCTTTTCTGGTTTTGAGTGCGAAGAGTTTATCTATCTTCAGAATTAAGAAAAAAAAAATTAAATTCGATACCTGGTCCTAGTCTCTCACGATATCTCGTTCACTTGCGATAGTTGCATTCATTAAATATATTGCATTCCAGATAAATCCCAACAATCAATTTTATTGAAACAATCAGGATAACTAACGTATGTAGATATAGAAATGATTAAAATTCAGTTGGGTTTTTCATTTATTTGTTGACTTCAGAATGTATTATTTTCGTCGTTTCTGTGTTTGTTTACTGACATCTCATTCATTTACCGTCGGCGTTTACATTTCCACGAATTAAACGACTTCGAAAGAGGTCGTGTTGTTGATTTCAAAGAAGTCCACAAATCTTTTCGTGATACAGCCCTAAATCGTAGTACGTCAATAATAATTGTGCAGTTATGTTGGAAGAAATGGTCACAATAAGATCAACGTCGATGTCAGTCTGGTTCTGGACGCCGTAGGAAGAGCGCAGAAGCCGAGAAAATCGCGCTCCTCGTATTGGAGCTCTACCAAACCGATTTTCAACTACTGGAGGAGTAGGAAACGAGCGATTAACAATAGGAGAAGGAAGAATATCCGTGTTTTCGATTCATAGACGAGTACGTTCTTTTGGGCTTAGATCGTATCGTGCAGTTCTTGGCGTACCATTTATGTGGAATTATTGTGTGGCAATTCTTCGATAGTTTAACTGCAGAGCAGTATGGACCTAAGCATGGAATCAAGTTGTCCTCAGCCATTTATCGAGGTTTTGCTTATAGGAAAAGGCGCGACTACGTGGTGAAAGTCGTAATTATTAAGAATCTATTGTTGAGCGCCATACTTCTTTTAGGCAGTGGAGCAATGGTTTGTGATGCCATTGCATGCGGTGGTATTTTCATTTTTAATATCCATTGCTGGGACATCGAAGGCCGATAGCGTCTTAGCGTTCGTGTTAATACCGTACCATCAGTAGTTGAGTAACTCAATTTTCGAACAAGACAATGCACGCCCACATACTTCAGGAGTTCCTAGAAGGTACTTACTAGGCGAAAATTGCTTATTTACCGTAATGGCCTTCCTGTTCTGCCAATTTATTGCCTATTGATCATGTTTGGGCCACGATAGCAACTTAGACCACTCTCCAAAAAAACATTCAGAAAATCAGCGAGAAGGTATAGCAAGTATATGGGATAAGATACATCAGCCACACATCGATCATTTCATATCAAAGTTTGCCAGAAGACTTGATCAGTTCATAAGAAGCCGGGGTGGCGGTATACTTTTATATGACCTTTTTATACTTATCTTCCCTACCACAATTAGGTCAATTAACCCCTTGCACTACGCCGAAATTCACAATCAGCCGTGCCAAACTCGAGCGCCTGAGTGGTCCCGAAAAGAGTCGAAGCGGCGAAGACTGAGTGTCGGAACTTTGAACACATCTTACGACCATTCTTACGACTGACAATGAGTGCGAGATAGGCGTGCTCGTGTTGACTTCACGCGGTGGTGCTCTTGTAAAATTCAAAAGACAACAAGATACAAGATAAAATACCCAATCATTCAAGAAAAGGAAAGAAGAGATAAGACCTCATTCAGGCGTTCCTGGTGGCCCGAGATTAAGACCACGAGCACGGCTCGTGATATTCATGTTTGGCCCGAAATGTCGATTACGAGCCTGACTCGTGATATCCACGTTTGCCGTGAAATTGAACAACGAGCCTGACTCGTGATATTCAAGTTTGGCCTAAAATTTTCATCACGAGTCAGACTCGTGAAAATAGTGCAAGGGGTTAAACAAGACTGGTTTAAATGATAGTTATATTTTTAGAACGTTTACAAACGTTTCCGGAATTTTATCTAGTTATATTTTTACTGCAAAAGCTGTTCCGGAAACGTTTGTAAACGTTCTGAAAATATAACTATCATTTAAACCAGTCTTCTTTAATTGAGCTAATTGTGGTAGAGAACTATCATGTAAGATAGGTACACTTTATGCAATTTTGTTGTTTATTTCTGTTTCATTGCTAATCGAAATTTTATCATTCTTATACGTATTTACATTTATTACAAGTAAATTTCAATAAAACTAGTCTATAAATACCTAGCGTGTGGATTTTTATCGAAAACAGTATATGCTTGTTAGTGTAGTGTACGTACTGCAATACTAAACACAATATTCATTCGGTAATAACGGTTTGAAGATGTTGCCTCTTACTAGCGAAACATATGTCACCAAATTTAATTAAATAATTGTATGGTGAAGAGTTTGCTGATGTTATATAGTGTCAGGAAAGAGTATATTTGATATAAATCTGGAGTTTCATTAGAATTTCTCTTTCTTCGATAAATATTTCAATTTTTTTCCCTAATTACACTGTGCTCGAATCGGGAACTTATTTTTTCCAACATCGATGGATCCTGGATAGAAAACACAATACGAGTACCCTGAAGCCAACGCTGTCGGCCGTTTTGCGAAGTTGACTCTAGTTTTCGAGGTATTTACGAGTAAAAATTGTACAAAAAGACCCAAGAAACAAGCTTTTCCGTACATTTTAACGTTTTATCCATCAGATGTCGCTTCAGTTCGACAAAATTTCTTCCAAGTGACGGCAAGACTCGAACATGTGGAAAAAGTTGGATGCTCTTTTAGCAGATATTTGTAGGAATTTGCAAGAAGAAGCATCAGAAATATAAGATTTTTGAGATAAAAATATTTCTATGTGGGAAATACACAATTTTTGGGAACAAATTATCATATTTTTTCTATACTTTCGGCAACCTTGAATACTCGGTAAGTTAGGAAAAATGAAAAGTATTTCATGAAACGAAGTAATTTTGACGAACTGAAACGATATTTTCTGAATGAATGATTGAAGTGTACGGAAAAACGTGTTTCTTGGGTCATTTTTTTGTCTAATCTTCACTCGTAAATATCTCGAAAATTAGAGTCAACCTCGCAAAACGGCCAAGAGCGTTGGATTCAGGGTACTCGAATTGTGTTTTCTACCCAGGTTCCATCTATGTTGAACTTTTAGACTAGCACAGTGTTATTAGCCCATGATCAGTGTTTTTCTCAAATTAGAATTTCTCATTAAAACATACCAATAAGGATAGCAATCACATAACAGAGTAAATAAGTTCTATGTGTCCCTCAATTTTAGGCTACACCAAGAATTTTGACTTATTTCTTCATTTCATTCAGAAATAGGAAATGAACTATCAAGAAATAAAACATAATGCAAATCGATGAGGCAAGACGTATAACAAGAAGAGAAGCTACATATAAAGGAGAAGAAAGGTGGAAGTCTGTTTCCAAGTTGAGGCTACTTAATCAGATCAAAGGATTTAACATATTTTGACTCGATCATGTTACAAATGCGTTAACGTTTCGAGGTGGCACGTTTCGAGGTGGCACGTTCGAATCGAAAATCCGACATTCTATCGAAAAGGTAAGGAAATAGATAACTGTTAAGAATGGAACGGAGCGTAAGTTTTCTTAGTATAATATTAAGGAAGGATATATAAAAAGAAATAGTGAGAGGAATCGCCACATGAAAGAGAAACTGATAAAATAAAACTCAAGGTGCGTTCCAGACTCGACGAAGTTTAATCATATTAAGAAATTTTGGCATAGTTCGTGTTGAAATTGTGGTCAAAACTTTGAAACGGAAAAACAGCACTAGAACTAAACAAGCTTATAAAATTGGTAAATGAAAATGTTTGGTGAAGGTGGAAAAGATGTGGGGTAAGTTGATAGTTACGGTGGCAAAAGAACGGATTGATTACAATGGGGCATTTAAAATAGTCGGGTTGGAAATAATCCTAATATAACAGAGAGTGCGTCGAAAAGTATGATGGGAGAGAGAGAGGGAGAGAGAGACGAAAAGTAATGGGCGAGAAAATCATAAACTACGCAAATATAACGTTTAAGTCTAAAGACAAACACAAGTGAAGTTTAAAACTGAAATGGGAGATCAATCACAAATTGTATAGAACAGAACGTATAGAAAAAGGAGAAAGAAATGTATTAAGGGATGTTAGAGTCAAAAGAGGGTGTGATATAATTGTGTAAACACATTTTGGTAGAAGGAAAAGTAGTAACTAAGAAGAATGTAAATAAGATGGAGAAAATAAGGATGAGATGGAATATGTAAACATAAAGAAATATGAGCTACACGAGTGTGAAGTGAAGAATAAATATGAAGAAATACAGTAGTAAATAGGGAAATCCAGGAAAGAGAAGAAACGATGGAAAACAATGAAATTGGAACAAGTGTAAAAGAATAGTTACACATGCTGCTGCCAAAAGTTGTGGAGTAATTAGAAATACAAACAGAGGAAAACCAAAAACCATGGTGGAGTCAAGAAATAAAAATGGAACTGGACCCAAAGAAAAAGCTATGGGAAACGTACCTTGCAACAGATAAAATGAGCGAGAAGTGCGAAAATTAAAACAGAAATTATGATCTCTCTTCATCGCGTTTCCTTACCCTTGTCATTGGATTGTTATTTATCTTTTCTTCCAATAATTATAAACTGTATTGAGTCTAGCTTTTCGTATATAGTGGGATCTCAGTCTAATAGTTGATTTTCATAATCTATACTCCACATTAATCTTCTTCCCTTTTGGAATATTTATTTCACAAGACTAGCAATAAGGGCGGATAAAAGTCTAAAGAAACTGCAACAAGTTTAAGCTAAAGTTCGGAACGGCCGGTCCCTTTTTAATATGAGTCCCTCTTTCACGAATAGTTCCGGTGCTCTTTTACTTTTTCCCTCCCCTCCGCCCAACCCTATCCCGGAAGGCGCAATAAATTAGACTTCGAGCGGTAATCAAAGGCGCTGTTTTTCTCGTATTTCATCCGGAACGCGGCGAAGTATGAATTGAATATTCGACAAAAGTTACTTGATGAAACGACTAACTCGTTTGTTTTTCCCTCTTTTGTCCCTCACCTTACACGCCGACACGCATACAAAGGCGAAACGGAGAGAAAGAAAGGGAGGGAGCTAGAGAGGGAGAGATAATCTTTCCTTCCCTTTTTCGCCGTCGTCACGACCCGATTCTAATAAAGAAGTTCGGCGCCTTCGGCGGTGTCGTCGGCTTTTTCTTCCTGGTCTTCTTCTTGCCTTTCTTCCGCTTCGCGGCGTCGACGAGGCGGCGGCGGCGGCGGCGGCGACGACGGAGGTAGTCATTTTATTCGGAATGAAATTTTACCGGTATTAGTTTAAAGTTCGTCAGTTTGTCACAGTCGTAATAGTCGAAGAAAAAGGGGGAACCGACTTTGAGGGTACGCGAGGCGAGCATTACTTTAATTAAGTGCCAGCTGATGCTCGATTATTCTCAGACTCTTTGGGAAGTCTCCGGTTTCGGGTCTCCTATATCCGGCGACGACGTCGGAGCGAAGGATTCGTTCCGAAGAAAGAAGAGGCGCGCATACAAAGACAAGAGACAAGAATTGAAACACACCTACCTTACGGTGGTGATTGATAAAAGGATGAAAACAACATCGTTTTTCTTTTGAGCTTCTTCCCGTTCTTTTTCCTAAGGAGAAGAAAGGAAATCGTTTTTAGGAAATGATTTCGTTGTATACAATCCTGCTTAAGGTTTAAGATTTACCTATCAGAGAAAAACTCAAGAGCATTTTTGATTAACATCAACTTTAATTAATATGGAAGATAATCAATAACGTATGAACAGTTCTCAACTTATTAAAGAGAAAATAAACATACAAGGTGGCTCCGTCTCAAAGCAACCCTTACCCCTACAGATCCCTTTACAATCGTGCGGAAGAACTAGCAAGTAGCCAGTCTTTACATGTATTAACCCTTGTGTCTACACCCACATATTTGGGTGTGCATTTCATTTTCAAATCGAAATTATTTTGATGAATATGATAAAAAACAATGTTTTAGGAGGCTACTCGAAATTTCAAGTCGATACGGCACAGGTTGCAGGCGCAGTCAATACGGCACCTGCAACTTGCGCCGTATTGACTTGAAATTTCGAGTAACCTCCTAAAATATTGTTTTTTATCGTATTCAAACAACTTAAAATATTTTTTGGGATCAAATTTACAAGTAGTTTTTGGTGTTTACTCTTTTTATTTACAGTCAACACACTCGGGTGTGCATGGCAGTTGGTATGTAAATTGTCAGTTACAAATGAAGAAAAATATTTTTAATTTTATTATAAATCATAATTTTTTTATTTATTTGACATCATTTTTTATATTGTAAGGAAAAATAAGTTATTAAAATTTACAAAAAAGTGGGATTTTATGTGCCGCATCTATCACATTGAGTGATATCTACTGAACGTTGAGCACAAACTGACTTTTGGAAGTTTTCGTGTTTACCTTCTTCTGGGACATAGGTAACAATTTCCTTTCTGCTTGATTCTGCCAGACCTGTCAGGTTCTTCCTTAGGGTGTAATGGCAGATTGTCAATTGGCATTGGGCGGCACTCGCCCGAAGTTGGCGCTCGAATTTAAAAAAATTTAATTCTTAGAGTTCTGAGACCACTAAGTATAGTTCTGGAGTTCTTGCATAAAATCTTCAATGGTTCTTTAAAATTACCCCAAAAAAGCCACCATCATGTTTCAGGGCTAGCGCCGTAATGTGTTCGTTGGAGAGCTTTGATCATTTTTTCAGCTTACAGGTAAGAGTTCTGGAGTTCTTTATTGTTTTCGGAAATGGTTCAGCAATTTTGTTTTGCAAAAGTTGCAATTTTTGATTTCGCAAAAATAATTCTGAGATTTAGAATTCTTTTTTGAAAATTCTGGCGCCAACTTCAGAGGAGTTTGGGTGGTCCAACACTCTTTGTTCTTCTCTTCGTTGTATGTTTGCCAAGGCACTTGTTTATATTGTCAACGCTTTCCTTTACTTAGGTCTGTGAACTTGGCACCGCAAAAGAGAAAAATCATTTGAAATGACATATTTATTTAAACATTTTTTAAGCAAGTTTGACCACAAAATAGTTTTGTTTGACCACACTTCATTATCGAGAAAAAATTTGTTTTCGAAACAATCAATAATCGATGATAAAGTATCCCTCGCGTGTACCAAATCGTTTAATCACGTTTTGACCACTGCTTAGAATTTTTCATGAGGTGGTCAAACCTGGTCAAACGTTGTTCCGCTCAATATCGAATTTAATTCTGAAAGAATAACTTTGGTAAATAAATAATTTCTGTTATGCTCTAATAAAATTTCAAGCGATGGTCAAACGTGGTCAAACTATTTTCTGTACGGTTTTGACCTTCAATCCTTGAATATCTACATTGACTAACCTTTTTCAATAAATAAATGATTCCTGTTACTCTTAACTAAAAATTCATAAGATTGTCAAACATGGTTAAATGATTGTCTAAACGGTTTTGACTACCAATCTGAAAATATCCATTCTTACAAACAAATTTTATGAATGAATAATGTTTATTGAACTTTATCATAATTCTAAGCAGTGGCCAAACGTGGTCAACCCACAGATCCCCTTTGCTTGTGTTGTAATCGAGTATCATCCTTGGCTTTCTTTCAGGATCTTCAATTTCGATGTTATAGTGGGAAGTGGAGAGAAACAAAACTGATTGATTCTTTTTTGAAACATATGAACACATACTTATATTGTTGCTAAATCCGAAGATTAAAGATTCAACTGGTCTTCCTCTTGGATTCGAAAATTCGGTTGGGACAAATGTCTTTTGTTTACAGTGTCCAATATTGACAAATAGTAATCTAACATCAAAGTAGAAGCCAAATTAGAACTTGTAACAAAAGTTGTCACATACGATGTTTCCTTCCACTTCCACAAAACAGATTGCAAGAACAAATATTTAACCACAGGTTCACCTTGATTGATCGTTCTATTTCTTCAGAAGTTGCCATCCCAGTATAGATTTGTTCTTTGATTAGATAAACCTTAATTTCATACTGCGTCGATTTTGAAGGTATATATTGAGTGAATCCAGTACCACCACGATATGGATAAAGTTGCTCATCAACAGTGACGTTGGCTCCAGTTATGTAGTTGCCCCAAAAGTTTCTATTCAACGTAAGGAAAATGTCAGATATGGCTGCTGCTTCGTCAGTTTGCTTACGTTGGCCTGTATTTCCACTATCAAATCTGATAAAACCACTGACAGTCCAAAAACGTTGAAGATCCATTGAAGCACGATACAACGGATGCGAGTTAGCTTTCCATAGATCAGTTGTGTGTATATAATAAGAATGTGTGACATCAGCTAGCAAAAGTATTATCGGATAAGCGTCAAATTCAGATGTAGTAATGGGTCTCCATATACGAAGCGCTTTTCTTCAGGTTCAGGTTCGTAACACTGGTTTGCTTTTCTATTAGTTTCGCGAATTATTATATTACACATTTCTGCTGATATCAACATTTTGAATGTATGTTAAATACTAAGACCATCTGTTCTAGGTGCTGGTTTTAGAGCATCTGAGAGCATTATGTGACAAAAATCTGCGAGCTTGTGGTGGTTATTCTGCCCAAGTTGTACTATCTCTAACTGTATAATTATTGGCAGAAGATTCAATTGGATCTACTTCCAATTCTTCATCCGAATCACTTTCATCAGCAGGATCATATTCTGGTAACTGTAATTCCTTTGCATCTGAGAATATTCTATATTCACATTGTTATCTTCACCATCGCCCTCTTCATCTGCCAATGAACGTTCATAAATATCTTGCTCATTTTCACTAAAACCTTCTAAAATTATCTCAATTTTTCGACTTAGGTTGTCTGTCTTCGTAGCTAAGTAATTGCACTTGCCGAGGAGTTAACCATCCACCGTCAGCCACTATATAATTTATTGTATTATTTTTAATAGTTTGTTTAAAGCTGAAAATAAATAAACACATAAATAATTAAGAAAAATTATGCTTACTTTCTGAAAATATTTTTTCTCAAACGCGTTCCGCGAAAAATGAGAGCGTCTTTTGTATCTAAATGCTATACAATTAATATATTATAATATAATAATATATAATATATTATGTGGAAAAAATGTGAAATTCAGTTATTAGGTTTAGAACGTAGAATTGCTATTAACTATTTATAAATCAAAGCAGCAAAAAATGAGACAATAAAAAGAAGTAGGTACTGGTAGAACTACCAACATAAAGAAGTAAAACCAAACTTACGAAATGGATGGGACACTCGGGTGTGTTGGGTGTATGCTTATATATAATTTTTTGGCTGTAGACACAAAGGTTAACTAAGAGGGAGAGGGGTATTATGTTTTATTGATGTCAAATGATGTCAATGATAACTCGTTTCGGACGGTGTAAGCTTTGTGCGTTCATCATTGCACGTGTAAATCGACGATCGCTGGTGCTTCTGTACGGGTAATAGTTGTCTTTTAGACAGAGCTGCGCGTTGTATCAACGTTTTATTTTTTTAAATAGATCAAAACAAAGACAACGTTTTGGATCAGTTATTCGAGTTGATCCTGGATGCATCTAATACACTGATATTTTAAATAATTTCTTAACGAAGGTTTTTCCATTGTCTTTCTATCAAACCACCCTTACACGTAAAGCAGTAAAATCAGCAAAATGAGCATCCACTTAGATCCTTACAATTACACCTTATTATACACTATCATTAAGCCGTCATTAATTGTGATTAACAAAATATTATTTCCCATATATCTCCTCGTCTATTACAGTAAACTTCTTATTTATAATATATTCGTAATTTTTATAGCTTACCTAGTTAAAACGTAATAAAACTTCGGTTAATAAATCGTTTAATTCTCTGGACATGTTTCCTAATTTAATTTATTCTTTCCCCACATTTCTCTCAGCGTTATACATATACTAGCACTACTTTTTCAACACGTTTATGTACGTATTTAGCCTCGTTATGTTCCCTATACGTACGTAAAACACACAATTCTATACCATCGTGCGTTTCTCATTTGTAATTCGCGTTTCTTACTCTCTACGTATAATTATATATGTAAAATACAGGAAATTTACATTTTATCGTTAACAGTCTCTATATGTATGTATATTATAATGTATTTGTATATCTTCCCCTAATAGAATATTCACAATATATACACGTCATATCGATTCGGGAGTGTTTATATACGATTACGAGAGAATAACTATTATATTTTTGTTTGGCATCAAATACAATAATACGGAAAAATTAGGAAAATCAGTAAATTGTTCCTCAAGCGAGAAATGGTTGACATAAAAGCATTGCTGAAAAGTTTTGATTGCTACTGCAACATTTTTGGTCTACTATTTTGCGATTTTTCTCTGATTTTTATTTAAAGCTTGCATAAAATATGGAAAGCATCTTTAACAATGGTTGTGCGATCGCTTAAGTCGCATTTGGGTGTCGTTTATCCGCACTTACAGTGAGCAATGTTGCCTACGGCAACAACAAAGAAATGCACTAATTCTGAAGTAGTTCGGCGAGTTTCATTCGGTTTAAGGTTATAAGGTGTTTTCTTTCAAGATCGTCCATACTTACATTTTCTTTATTGGTTCTTGAACTATTTTAAAAGCTTTTATAAGTAGTGCCTGTAACAATAAAATAATAGTTCTATGCAATGTTAAAGAGCTTCCACAGCTTTAATCTTTTGTCAAGAATAAGTGAAGAACCAGCACGTTTATAGGCTCCAAATTTTGAATAGGGTACATACGATGCGATTGTTGCGACTTATCGAAAAGCCTTTGCGTAAATCCCGTATTGTGGTGTTAAGTTTAACCTAAATTATGGAATATAAAAAGACCATGGGTTGACGTTCATTTCTGGATTTAAAGGAAGCAACGATAGCAAAAATGCTCTTCGACAGCGCAATCTTTACAGAATGGTTTCACAAATACTTCATCCCAGAAGTTAGACGCTACATGAATGCAAAAAGTCTATAATTTAAAGTTCTTTTAATTCTAGACAATGCACCTGGCCATTCGGTTTTGGAGCGCCCAAATGCGCAATTTTGTTTTCTTCCGTCTAACAATACATCCTTAATACAACGTGCTAGACAAATGCGGCCATAATGAGGATTTAACAATCATTGGTGTGTGGAAAAAAAAAGTTCTATTATGGACTGCATTAATCAAGTTGGGTTGGCGTTAGCTGAATTAAAGCCATCAACCTTGAATTCATATTGGAAAAATATTTGGCCAGAATGTGTCAAAAGCAAAGCTCCTGATCATGTCATCCGTAATAACGCTGATTTTACCGATATCATAACGCTGGCACATACAATTGGTGGAGATGGAGTCGATGATCTACCATTTGCCGATATAGAGGGATTATTAGTTGATGAAACCTTGAGTGAAAATGGAATTATAGACCACACGCTTGAGACTCATCATGAAAGAGAATATAGGGATAATGACGAAGAAAATTCTCCCATTTTAAATGCAATTCTAGTTAAAGAAGGTCTTTATCTTTCCAGGAAATTAGGTAATCATTTTGAACAACATGATCCTGATGAGGAACAAGGTGCAAAATTTCAACGTGAACTGAAATCCTTAATGGCATCTTAAAGGTAACTTTATAACGGTTTATCACGAAGTCCAACACGATCTTTCATGACTGATTTCCTTCTAAAAACTACTGAACTATCAACACAGGAGACTACAGAAATGATTTCACAAGATGATGAACAAAATAATTCTAGTAATAGTATAGACGGTACTCAAAATTTCAAACGTGTAAACCTGCTGGTGCTTCACTTATAATAGACATTTAAACCCGTTCGAGCTCTTAAAATGGTAAAACCTTACCATTTTATCGTTAACTCTCAGAATAGTTTTCAAATCAACCAAAAACGTTAACTTTAGGCGATCTTTAAAATAAGTTCCTTATAACAACGCGAAAGCTTGGGCCAACTGGTACATGTCAGCGATGATAAGTCTTGAAATGGGGAAAGCAAGGGGATGTTTTTTTTTTTTGGTTGAAAACACCAATCATAATGTTTTAATACTTCTTTCTCACGTAGTGTTCTCACCGCATTACACGTATTAGCACATCAGAAAGCAATGCTGCAGGCTGACACGTACATACAATAGGGCTTAAAATGTCAAATCAATCTGATCTGTGTCTGTATGTTGATGTGGGCTTGGACTTGCACTTCCTTCCTTATTACACGAGCTGTCCTGATGGGTGAAACTACGTCAGAAAGCAGAACCGCAAGCCAATAAGTCTAATACGGACCTGACGTTCTCAAATCAATATCAATGTTAAAGCGCTTTAACGGAAACATTCAGTGCAATTATATTAAATTCGTAAACATTTCGCTTGGAAAAATTTTCTGCACGATGAATGTGATACGAATTAGTTTTGGGAAGTAGAGAGGTGGGCGGGGAACCTGCCATCTCCTTCTACTAACGTGCTAAATTGCAGCTGGTTTTGTCAGTTCTAATGGAATATTCTTCTCACAGAATTAATAAGACCCCTTCATGAAGAAGCCAAATACCAGCTGGATTAGCGGAATTTCTACAATAATCTGTGATCCCTCTATCACTTCAAATGGAAATTATGCTCAAAAGAGTGTAAGAACATGTTAACTTTGAAGTTCAATTTCTATTAAATACTGAGTTAATTCGGAGAAGAATCTGGATGACTCCCTACAAAGCGACGTCGCCAGGTGTACTTATTAGCTCACAAGATAGCTGCACAGTGGCTTACAAGCACAAGCACAAATTGCGTATGTCAATAATTATCATAGAGGGAATGATGTTTTATTAATCCCGGACTTAAAACCGCAGACTATAGTTTCATCCTTATTAGGACACTATAATTTCATAATTAATTAATAAAGTACAATTCCCTCCGTGATAATTATTGGCATATATAATTTATGCTATTGCACAGCTACTTGGCCTACCTAATGAGCTCGTTTTAGAGCGGGCTATCTAGATCTTTCTTCGAAAATAATATTTTGCCTCCCGTAAATAATTTTCTAAGACCTCAGTTGCAAAAGGGGATTCACAAAGGAACAACTGAAAAGAAGAAAACCAAGGTAAGCAAAATCGCCGTCGAGAACTTTTCGCGATTACGAAAAATTTCCCCATTGGGAAATTCGACAAAATGCAACTGGTTTTGAGGAATTTCAGACGAGAAATTTAATACGAGGAATTTGTCATGCGGCAATGTTAAACGGGAATTTGTACTAAAAGTATTCCCGAATATCGACTGGTTTATCCAAATCAAACTATGCAAACAAAAGGCGTGAAGATAGGTTTTTAAAACTGTTCTTAGATTTCTTTCTATAAACATTCTTCCCCTAAAGAAACTTAACGAGCACTTCTGAAACTATTTGATCCATAAAGCTAAAGAAATCCGGTAAATCATTAGGCATTCATGAAAATATCTGCAAAAAGCAATTATTTATGATTTTTAATATTTCAGTAAATTATTAGGTTAGCACGAAAATCCTGAGTGTTTTATTATATGTAATTTTCTAAACGTTTTATTGGAATAAAATCTTTGATAAACATTGTGCTGTTATGGATTCTGATGCAGTAGATTTTCTGTGCTAAAATATGATGAACATTGATTCTTACTCAACTCGATCTGTTTTGTCTTTTCTTTTAGGAAACAACTGCGAGACGTGGAAGGAGCGATGTTGCAGTGCAGTTTTTTATGTTAACTTCAAATTGACATTATATCATTTCGGTAAACTCGTGATTGCGGTCCTATTCAATATTCCGCCTTGTTCAGTCTATATTAGTTTTTGTAAGGTTAGTTATCATTTTAATTATCTTCGGGAAATTAGTTAAATTAATCACGTAACCATCCAAAATCGTTTGAGACATTGCGAAACAACTCGGCGTAAGTTATTATGCCGTTGAGGGAGGCCTGAAATGAAGCGTAAAGATGAAAAAGTTCGAAAAATTGATTTGAACCATCAACAAAAATTGTCAACATTTCTTCGCTTTTGTGCAATAAATATGAACCGAATCATTACTTATCATGAAAAGTGGATGTTGCAGGATAATAGGAAATGTTCTACACAGTGATTGAATAAAGCTGAGCCCTCCAAATATCCCCCAAACATATCAGAAGAAGATCATAGTTACAGTCTGGTGGTCGACGGTCGATGTTATCCATTATAACTTCATGGAAACAAGTCAAACAGTTACCGCAGAGACCTACTGGCAGGAAATTGATGAAATGTGCTGGAGATCAAGGTAACAACAACCGGTGCTAGTCAACATACGAAGTCCAAATTGCACGGCGTCAGACCACATATTCAACAAATCACCGTAAAAAATTTGAAGGAATTACAGGTTGTAGTTCACCTATCATACTTCTCAGACCGCCCACCAACGGATTATTACATTTTCAAGCATTCAACTTTATCAAAAGTAAAATCTTTACCAATTAGGACCAGGCAAAAATGGCACATATCGATTTCCTTGAATCCTGAGCATCCAATTCTTACACTACTGGAATTAGTCGACTTGTATCGCATTGATAAGAGTGTGCTGATTCTAGTGATGTTTAGTTCAGGGAAACTAAGTAGATATTTGATGAGTTATTCAAGTTTGCAGTTCGATATATAAACGCTCAGAACTTTCATGCCAACTTAATACTTTGAAGAATGATGAAACTCTGTATCTAACATGTTGACTAGAGCTATTGCAAAGATGTAAAGATAACAGTTGTTGCTTCACTATTGTGTATTGTAGTATAGTAATACTCGAATGGTGAAATAACATTAGAAAATTCATCATTTATTACAATTAAATATATTAAAATTCACAGTTAATGTTGAGGTTATGGTCTTCAATTGTCATACGGCTTATTTTGGGGTTCTATTTATACCTGTCTCACACCACGCCCACCACCTTTTGAGCATTTTATTACCTCCCGGGTGTTAGCTTCTTATTTTAACTCCAGCCAGAGACATTTAATGGGGGAAACAAATGTAAGTAGAAATAAAATTAATAATTATTATAAAAAGCACATATTAATGGATAAGAAAGCATTGTTAACATTCAGACATATACATACAACACTTTTACATTACAAGAATTCATAAAAAATTACTGGAAATAACCAAGGATACATCGACAATCAATACAGGTTTCTATAGCAGCGATATACCTGGATGAACTGGAGTTAAAGAGAATTAAAGTTTTCGTTTCGTGGACAACGGAGAAATAAAGCAGTGCAGTCCTGGTTTCCAAAAAATAAAAAGTTTGTTTGGTTATGCGACGAAAAAGATTGACAAGATAGATAAGTCAACAAATAAGTTAATAAATATATTTAGAATAAAAAGGATTTAAGAAGAAGTACCAGCAAATAAAAGAACGTCACCAAAGGGGAGAAGATAGAATCGAAGAAGGGGAAGAATCCACAGAAATTAAAGGTGCATCGAGAATAGAAGTTAAGAGAGAAGATATAGGAAGAACTATCATCGAAAAAGAAATTACACTCACATACACACACAACACTAGGTAATTATCTTGATTTTATATTAAATATTTCTCAACATTTATAAACATAATTTGTTATAATTTATGCTCATTCATTAAGAGCTAAGCCGGTGCAATTTTATTTAATAAATTTAACTTAATTCTCAGTACAGTATACTTTGTTAAGTGTTGAAGTTTATAGTAAACTATCCTTGAGTGCCAAAATCTTCATAAAATAAAATCTGGAGGACTCTCGGTATAAATATATTAATCAGGTCCGTTAATGTTGATGTTTATATCTTATTCTTATTTCAGAAACTGAAACTTATTCATAACTTTTGCAAGATAAACAGAAGAATTAACTCCTTCCTAACTTATCTATCATCAATGAACTAGTTACGATTTTAAGACAAATATGTACATTTCTTGTGATCCATTTTCCCCAAATTACAATTTGAATTATTTGGTCAGAGCTACGACCATTTTTGTAAATTGGAACGAAACATTTTCTTAATTAACCTATATTGTAGGACCTCTAAACAGTTTCTGTATAGTGCAATGAATTATGCAACGATTTTTACTCCAGATTTAGCTCCCCAGATAAACTTGCGGAAAATAGCGCCAATCGATATATGTAATTGTGAACTAAAATATGTGTAGGAAGCACCGACGTTTCTTTATTCATCTTCAATGTCCTAAAAGAAATATAAATCTATGAGTCTTCAACTATATTTATAACATTATTCATTTTTCTCGAGTATGTCGAAGCTGTACTTCCAATTAGTGGATATATAGTCGTACATTAAAAATTTAAAATCAAAAGCACTAAAATAACAATTTAATTGGCGCATGGAACTTTATTGTCTCATATTAAACATTTACGTGCAATCAACCTGCATCTTTCAGTCATAAACTTTGAATTCGAAATTTAAAACGTTTTCGTCTTTATCTGTCTGCAACAATTATAAAGAATTTGATGAGATTGAAGGATCCTACAAACAACTTCTTGTCCTATCTTGTAATTTCTATGTACATAAATCAACTCGTAAATCGTATATAAACAATTCCCTTTCGATATTATTAATTTCATGAGTTCTGAGTCATCTGAGTCTCTGTATTAATTAGCGAATTAACACTTCACTTGGTCGTTATTGCATTCATTATCACAATGAAACAGCGGCTCTTCGGTTTATTGTTAACTGTTTCGCGCAGCATTGTTCACATATATGCATGTATATTATATGTATGTACTTATGCGTGTGCATATTATACTAATTGTATTGTATTTACACAATAATTGAGGTTACGCGATGGGTCACAACATCGTTAATGAGTTAGTTAGTGGTACTAATACGAACGATGCGGTACGGCGAGTCCTTCCTAGTTAGACGAGAAGGCTTTAGTGTTGCGAGTGGTGTATTGCATGGTAAGACTGATCTTTGACGTCGGGCGTCCATTTATTAGCTGTAACAACACGGTTCCATTAATATGGTGAACGCGAATTTCTGACGGTGAGGTTACCTTTGTAATACATCTCCTTGTACATGCTTGGACAGTTGCCGTTCTGTAAAAGAAGAGATAAGGCAAGATAAGTAACTTGTAAGATACATTGATGGGGTACGGGAGATATCCCTTTTCGGATGGGTAACTCTAGCAGGGCATAGTTCTCAATAAACTTATTATTTTTAAAGTTAGGTTTGTTCTTTTGTAAGGACCAAGTGTCAAGCATGCGGAAATCCTTTGAACTTGTAAGTATGTGTACTCAACTTTCGAGATCAACTCAATTCAATGTAATTCAGTTTAATTCGTCAATTTCCGAATATACAATATACAATAGGCTTGTTCGTCGTCAAAACAAGCGAAAAATTACAAATTAACTACAAATGTTCTTTATCCACTCAAAGATAAAAGTTTCAAACATCGTAATGACATTTCTTAGTGAAATAGTCCCGTACAGCACCCTTACATTTATTTAGTATGCCTATCTGTCTCAGCTCAGACCCAAGGGAAATGTATGTATATCTTAGCGCAATTCTAATATGAAGGTTTTTTTATACAGGGATTTTTAAAAGTCCCAATAAATAGTCGGGCATTCAGTCAGTATTCGGGTATTCTACAATGTAAGCAAATGGTTTCATTAAAATAGTGCCGCCAGTAAATAGCATATTATCGACAAGTGAATAATGCTTCTCTGTCTCTGTCACTATTAGAGAAAAATTAATAAATGTTTTATTTCGCTGTCGTTGCATGAACTAGACCTATATTTCAAAAGTTCGACGATATTTTATTGGTAATGATAAAAATATTTTCTTTCAAAAAGATTTATTTATTGGTAAACAATGTAAAGTCAAGAAAACAAAGAAAGTTTCACAAGAAATTAGCCGAACATTACACCTGTTTGATACTAATATGTTTATGTGATTGCTGTATAAAAATGATTAAAGTAACATGATTAATAAACCGTAAATAACGTGTATGTACTGTGCAAGCAGTGTGAAAAATTCACAAATTTGAAGTAGATCGCTTATTCATAAATGATTTATGCTTACTCGATCACTGATCTGATCGTTAGTCGTATTGGAAACTCGCTACAATTGTATGTAGAACAAGGCCGGACTCAAAACTGAAAAGAAATTTGTTGGAACAAATTATTTCATAGGTTTTTAAAACATTCGGCAATTTTGGAACGAATGAGCGAAAGTACTATAAGATCACCTCAAGTCGCTGTGAAAACGGAACATGTAGGAATTGAAGTTACGTTGGAATTAAATAGCCAAAGGGAAACACTGTTCAGAGACCTGCTAAGAGCCGTGGACGATCACCAAGCTGTTAATGCTGAAGGGTTGACTGCAGCTGGTTTGCCTCAAGTTCTGCAAAATGTTCATGAAAGAGATATAGGAGTATCTTGCATTTTGGTAACGCTCGGCCTCACACTACTGCTCAAACGATTGAGATGCAAAAATGAGTTACCAGTAGAGGAAAATACTTTGAAAAATTGTTAATTAATTTCGAGACTTTATTATTATTACAAAATTCTAAGCTTATCGAACACTGTTTATGTATGTACGTGTCCGAAAAGTTGATCAGCAGCAATTGATCGCCAGCAATTGACCGCCTGCAATCGAACGTCAACAAGTTACCGCGACATCAGTTTATCGCTGAAGTAACTATTATATTTTACAGCAGTTATATGTCATTTATATAAATTTGTTATAAATTATAAATTGAAAATGATTTTTTCCTAGGGTTGTTATTTAAGAATTAAGTGCAGCCAAAAAGGGTAGTTGTATTTAATTGGGTGTTATTTTCCAAAATTGAAAATTAATGTAATTGATAAATTTCAAAATGTTCCGATGATGAGTTGGTTCCGGGAGATCTCGTGGGGCGTCGTTTAAGCTCAACCCGGAAATTTTCGGGACCTTCCCCCAAGTTGGCTCCGGAGGGCCCTGTGGGGCGTCGTTTAAACTCAATCCAATTTTGGGAAAGGCCCAATTCCGGGGCCTTTCCCAAAAGTTGGCTCCGGGAGGTGCCGTGGTACGTCGTTTAAGCTCAACCCGGAATTTTCCGAGATCATCGCTCAAGTTCGCTGCGGGAGAGCCCGTGGGGTGTCGTTTAAGCTCAACGCGGAATTTTCCGAGACCTTCGCCAAAGTTAGATCCGTGTACGCATTGCGCAAAGCCCGACAGAATATTAATAGAGTCCTCAATCGTCTGCATCGGTGTTCTCTGTTTACTTACGAATCACGAACATCGCCCTATTCTTGGAGAGCCAATCACTTAGACACTAACACAACATGAACGCGACCAAAGATTTTGAACGCAACGTAAAGGAATAAAACTAATCCTATAAAGATCGTTTATCGAGTATTATCATTTCTGTAATTCTTCTGTTTTGAGCATGTCACTGCGATTAATAAAGCACAAAGTTTCTTTGGTCACTACTTGACGAAACATTATAATAGTGATAATGTTACGTTTTTTTTTTCATTCGCGCGTACCGTGACTTCTGTCGTTACAATTGTTGCTTTCATTTAATCCTTGTTCGTGATCTTGGGAGTCATCTTGCGGTCGATATTCTTACGTTATCGATAACTTATCGATTTTCACGGTAGAGTGAACCTACATGCATAATTAATTTCCGTTTTCCGTTTGACGTATCTTCGGGGTTAGGTCAGAAGATCGTAGACTTTGGTATAGTAAACACGTTGTTTCGTGAAATGAATTTTCTTCCGAAAGTTTTATTCGCTTGAACTTTCGACATTTCGTTGGATATTAGGGGAAAATACTTCGCAGTTCCGTTGCCTTATTATCGTTTTTGGATCGCCAAACCAGCCAGTTGAGTTTTGACGAAGGTTCGGAAGGACCGATTAATCTAAGTCCATACTATTAACTTTTGTTCAGTTTTCTTTTATATTCTTCGCTTAATTATTGGAGTCAGTAACTTTTGGAATTCAACTTAAATTAACTAGAGTATTCATTTATTTAAAGTTTAAAAGAAACATTGTAAATGCCGAGTCTAGGTAATTAAATTAAAAATAGTCAGATTGGTTGTTAGAATGTTTGATTAATTGGTATTTTCTTTTTTATAAACGAATTCGTTGGTCAAGGGAATCGGTAGTTATTATTAATTATTTAGGACACGTATACTCTCTCGAAACATTACTTATTTTTTTATTTATTTCATTACTTACATATTTCCTTGTTTCAAAATTGTTTTTCGTTTTGCCAATCTTAATTTATTAAAGACTCGTCAACGCTATTGGTTACTTGCTTCTTTTTATTTGGTTTTCCCCTTTTCACCATTTTTAAACCGGGAGTTTTGGACAACATCAGGATTCTTGCTTGTCGAGGGCTACGCAGGGAAGTGTAAAGCAGGTGGCGCCCTAAACGATTCTTTTTTTTGGATTTCATTCCCCACTCCTTCGCCGACGAGTTGGCTGGCACCCTGTGAGCAAACCGCATTCTTGGGGCGAAATTGGTAAGCTTGTGGGGAGAATTCTGACTTTGAAAGTAGTAAACGGGAGTGCCAATAGACGACGTAACACGAATTTTGACGGGGAAAATAACACATTTGGTTCTTTTATATTATTTTTCACAAGATTCCGGCAGTTGAAAAAATGCGTTTTTCATGTTGAAAGTTCTCGAAATCTGTAAGTGCAACGTGTTTAAGATTTAATAACAGAAACGACTCCTTTCGTGCATTGACATTCGCACTTTTATTTCTTCTATAAAATTTCGCGTCCCATTTCGCAGTTGGGTTACGTTTTATTAGTTCTTGAGCGTATTATTTCCATTACCAATAATCGAGGTGAAACGAATAAAAGTACCGAGTTTATGACCGGTAATACCTAGTGGGCTAGTTAGTACGCACGCAGTTACCTTTATCGCCAAATCGTATTCGATTTTACACGCTTTTATACCGCAAATTCAATGCGCTATTCTTTCCTAACAAAAATTGAGCTATTTCATATTTAGCTTCGAAAGCGATGGATTTAAAAAAAAACTCCTTTATTACATCGACTGCGAACTACTAATTTTATAAAGGCACAACGGAGACCTGCATGGATGTAATTACAACTCCGCCGTGTTTGAACAACAGGTTCGCATTATCTCGTGGTTGGAATCCGCTAGATTAAATTAAATCCATTCAGGCATGTAACTGTATATTCACTCAATTTCTACTACATGACGTGACGCAGGAGAATTTTAACAGCTCGCGTCCTGCAGTGAGTAATGCGAAACGTTGACGGCATGAAAAGTCGCAGCGCAACGAGCACCATTGTCCTACGCTAGTACGAAGTAAGGCCGATGAGATCAATGCACTGAACGATTATGTCTGAGATAATTTGCAATTGATCTGGTATGGAAATTACTGAAATCCCGAAGTATTCCTTAAAAACTTCCAATTCCACTTAAACGTGTACTTCAATTCCTCGGTATTCGATCCCGAAGTACCTGTCCTACAAACTTCCTCGTGTAATATGTTTCTCGTGTAAAATATGGAAATAATAAAAAAGAAAAGAAAGAACAAGAACGCTTTACATTCAATTTCGACTGCAAGTTACGGCGGCAATATTTTCGACTGCGGGAAGATACGAGACAGGGAAAAGTCGAGAGCGACGCGTACGTACGTACATACGTAGAAAAGTGTTCGGTGCAAGTTTTCCGTTTGCCGGAATCGCCGACTTTACTTTCGACTTACCTCCACCGTCGCTATTTCGAAAGTTACGGTCGTAAACAAGTTAATTTAGTGTAACGTGGCCGACGGACCGGGGTCACGATAGAATAGGAGAGTTAAAAGATATTACGTTGTAAAAAATCGAAATTATAGGAAATAAACGTCGCGAGGAAATATGATTTTGATATCCCGTCCCGGAGCTTATTCCCTCGAATACGAACTTAATTGAAAATGTGGGTTAAGGAAGGAGCTTGGTATACACGCTATACCGAGATCGTTTTGAGTGTAAATTTTGCACCAAAATCTTTATCCACTCGTATCAACTCTAGCCGTAACTTCGTGCCATATTGATATTAAGCGATTCGGGATACGTGGTTTGCTGGCAAGGAAGCCGGAATAGATGATCGTCACGATACTGCGCACTAGAAAATTCGGGCAGCTCAATTGTTTCAATAATTTTAGTTAGTATCATCAAAATATATACGAGGTGATTGTCCACAACGTGACCAGTACTTTCTTAAAATCTGGGGATCTTTGTGTTCATAGGTTTATGGTATTTGCATATCACTAGGATCGTACTAGCATTTGACATAGGCGTACAATCGTTAGCTCACATTTTTTGCTGTCATTCTTTACGTTTTCGCCTCATTATTTTCATCATTCATTGAAAGTAACAAAACTTTTCAGTACACAGCCGGTTCATCGCATTTCTGCGTAAGGTAAGCTAAGTAGAATATCATATAGCGTAAAATAAAAATAATTATTTTAGGTTAAACTTCAAAACGTTTACAAGTAAACAAGACACAGTCATTCTGATCTGGGGCATTTTCGAAGCGGTACTCGAAATGAAATTGGGACTTGGACAAGTATTTAAGGAAGTAGATGTGTGACAGTCTGTGCAAAAAGTTAGTCAAATTTTGAGCTTTCTAATTTATCGGTTTGTAGTGTTTATTTCTCGCAGAAAAAAATTTTTCAACAGCTGATATGTATAAAAAATCTTTAGGTTTCAGTCTACAAGCAGATTCTTTTATTGAAATCGCTTGAATTTGGCATTTATGCAATAATTACTATTTGTCAAATGCTCAGACTGTACCGGGTGCCAACCGTGCGGCATAAAAATTTCTAAGTAGAAATTTGCTGGTATAGTGATGAGAGTGATCGAATTAAGTTTGCATGACCATAAAAGTATCAGTGTTCATGTATTAATCGAAGTTTTCAAGTAAAATCATAAGGTGTATACAAAAAATGAATATAGAAAAATTAATGTAGAAAAATGAATGACAACACTGTATGGCTAATGTTTTTATCTGGTAAGTTGGTGCCAGTGGTCTATCCAAACGACGCGTCAATTTGCCGTAAGGTTAGGTTAGAAACATAGAATCGTGTTCATGTTTACATTGAGAAAAGAAAAATGTCAAAGCCTGAAACGTATCGTTGGAAAGTTAAACCTGCGACAAAAGACGTGTACGAATGGAGAATCTATTCCTGAAAAGTCGGGAAAAGTAATGCGGGAAGAATGTCAGAAAAACAACCTGCAGAAATTGCCGAAGATTGTAAAATGCTCTCACAAATTTTGTACCATTTACATATTAATAACACCACGCTCGTAGAGAATATGAAGCTTTTCGAAGAACGAAAAGCTCACCGGGATGCACTCGAATGTACTAAGAGCATTTTTTCGACATTAACTTCGCTAACGACGGTCGTTGGAGTTTCAATCCGACAAAAATTGCAAAGGCCCCTGTTACGATGACAAGTTTGCCTGATGCCTACAAAAATGCGGAAGCAGACGAATTGAGACAGATAGTTTCGTCGAATAAATCTCTTAAAGGACTCCAAAATCATCGATTGAGAAAGTTATTACTTCTTTTACGATACCAAATACCGTCCAAAAATAAACCAATATAAGAGTTAAATTTAGAAATTTTTTTAAAAGTTTATAAATGTTTATGAAAAATAAAAAGAAGTAGACGATTTTTGTTTGAAATTTCCGATTTTATTCATTTTCCTCAACCTGTCGGAGTTCATGAGCGATTTTGTAACGTTGTGCCTCGCATATGTATGCATGTTTGCACCAAAACTGACTTTTTATTCAATATTTTTAACTACTAATGCATCACAGTACTCAAATTTATTCTCTTGGCGAAAAAGTAACGGGTTAAAATCGTACTTTTCCCAATGTGAGTGCATTTAAAAAGCTACATAATTTTGTTTGGAAAGTTATACCTACCTAAAACATAGAAAAAAGACTTGATTTCAAATTTTTGAATTGAATGTCATGAAGCTGTTGGTAATTTTCCGAGAATCACGATATATGTAGGATTGATGGGGTGTTGCCATACTTTTATACATCTAACGATGGGAATGTGAAAAAGGAGAATTTTACTTGACAACTTTTATAATTTCTAACAAATTCAGTAGTGAACCATAACAAAAATAGGCTAAAAACTTTCATTGAATGTTTATCTATTTGTTTCTGAAAATTTATGAAGGGATTAAGATTCTATTTTATGCTTTTTATCTTATTGAAGGGCGTCGCGTCAAGCTAGTTTCGAGAAGTCCCGTAAGAGCCCATGTAAATTAGTATATCTCAATAAATATGTAGTAAATCGTTATCATACTTCACACGCATGTTTATTACGGGTAATATTTTGTGCTTCCGAAAAATATTGAGGTAGTTAGATTACCGTGTTCACACATCTACATCCTTAAAGAATGCGAACATGTCAAAAGAATTGAAAAACAGTATATAGAAACTGACAGATTTAATGAGGAGCAAAAATTAATTTATTATTAAATTGACTGTGGCAGTGAAACTGACTGGACAGATTTAGAGAATGAAAATTTAGTGTAGGCTACTTATGTAGATATATGTTTGCACTTAAAGATTGTGTATCTATCTATACATAATATAATTTCATTATTTGTGTGTTCCTCTTTTTTGTCTATCCAGAGCTTTTTAAAGCCCACTGATGGACTAGAAAGCTGAAAATTGGCATGCATATAGTAAAACGCCTAGGCCAAATCCTAACGTAGCCGGATTTTTGATTTTTGGCCTGCGGGCGGAGAATTAAGACGAAAAAGGGGCGTGGCAAAATTCAATTTTTTAACATTTTAGCTTATATTTTCTTTTTCTGCTTGCCTGGCAGGGACAGGTTTAACAGCTAGTATTACATAAACTTGTAACTTTGAGTGAATGAGAGATTTCTGTATGATTGAAACAACGTTTTAAAAAAATTCTGGATTAGTAACTCAAATGGTAATGGAACATGCGTATCACGTTTCTGAAGTTTAGTTCATGTTGAATAAAGAACATGTATAATAAATAAAAAATAAAAGTGAATTATTTATCTTTACTTGTTTGCATTCTGTACCAAAAAATATTATACAGGGTGTCCCAGACTTCACTCCCCAGGCTTGTAACTTCATTATTGTTAACAATACATAGAACAAAGTATATATATATATTCTTAAATGGGAGGAAATTCTCTATACGATAGGAAAAACCAATTTACAAAAAGTGCGTTAGTGTAATGAGAGCTATATTCAACTTTTTTTTTTTTCAAATAGCACAGTATACTTTTTTTTTTTAATATTCAGATGGTACCTTTTATTCTCTTTACAGCCATATAAATTAATGTGGGCCTTACATGGGAAAATTTTCGAAAAAACTTGACCTAAAGTTTGCCATGCAAAAAATTGTGGTTTATAGTGTTTATCTAGTAGGCGATGAAATCAACAGCTTTCTACAAACAAAAATGTGTTTTTATTCGAATAGCAATTAAATGTATGCTATCAACTACATCTAATAAATACAAAGGTTTATTTTTAATGTATCTACATTTATAAAAGGAATTTATTAAAAAAAAACGCATCTTTGAATAAATTTTCACTTGAAGTTATATTCAGTTCAAATCAAATTATTTAACAATGGCACTTATAAAATTATCGAGATAAAAGCTATTAAATATTTTATCAACTGTCGTTAACAAAGAAAATATCAAGTAGGTAGGTACATGTGCTATTCGGATGAATAGCATGCTGATTTTGAATTGTTTTCTAAACAAAATTCTGTCACTTTATGTTGTTAAATTCATTGAAGTTATTATTATTCCTTGTATTTTGATAGAATATGAATTATTCGAATTCCGAAAAGTGCGATATGATGTTAGTGTATGGTTTGTGTGGAAGTAATTCGAGTGAGGCAGCTAGAAGGTATTGCGAGCAATATCCTGAGAGAAGACATCCTGATCATAAAACGTTTAAAAATTTCGCAAACAATCTTAGGGGGCATGGATCTTTTGTAATAAATAAAAGTATACCGCTTCCTAGGAACATACATGCTGCTGATGAAAGACATACGGTAGCTGTTCTTGCTTATACGGAGGTCAATCCTACACTGCCTTAAGATAAATAGCCGCAAAGTGTAATATTTCAAAATCGTCAGTGCAACGCATTTTAAAACGAAATCATTATAAAGCATACAAATTTAAGCGCATACATAAGCTTCACCCCGGAGATTCAGAGAGGAGACTTGAATTTATTGCATGGGTTCTAGTGCAGTATGATCACCAACCTGATTTCTTGAGACAAATAATGTGGTCTGACGAAAGTAGATTCCATAACAATGGATTGGTTTCAACACAAAATTGCAGATACTGGTCCACAGAACAGCCACACTGGCTGAGAGAAACGAATAATCAATGCGTTTTTTCAATAAATGTTTGGTGTGGAATTCTTGATGGGCGTTTAATAGGGCCACATTTTTACGATGGGACACTAACTGGCAATCGCTATTTACATTTTCTAGAAAAGATATTGCCAGAACTTATGGCAAATGTACCTCTTCATATACGACAAAATATGTTCTACCAACAAGATGGTGCTCCAGCACACAACAGTGCGATCGTACGAAATTATTTGGACACTAATTTTCCTCAACGATGGATGGGAACACATGGCTCGGTGGCATGGCCAGCTCGCTCTCCCGACCTCACGCCGTTGGACTATTTTCTGTGGGGTTACTTGAAGGAACGTGTTTATAAGGTAGCCGTCATAAATGTGGATGACCTAAAAGGCAGAATAAGAGAGGAGTGTGCAAACATTTCCATGCACACTTTATTAGAAGCGACAAACAAACATTTTCTGCATCGTCTAGAGATATGCTCTAATAATAATGGAAGCAATTTTGAACAATTTTTATAATAATTTGTAATTATTGCTCATTAGTTTTGTAATTATTAGTTAATTAATTGCTATTCGAATAAAAACACATTTTTGTTTGTAGAAAGCTGTTGAAAGTTGTTACCATCTGAATATTAAAAAAAATATATACTGTGCTATTTGAAAAAAAAAAGTTGAATATAGCTGTCATTACACTAAGGCACTTTTTGTAAATTGGTTTTTCCTATCGTATAGAGAATTTCCTCCCATTTAAGAATACATGTACTTTGTTTTATGTATTGTTAACAATAACGAAGTTACAAGCCTGGGGAGTGAAGTCTGGGACATCCTGTATATAAGTTTTCCTGCCGGCAGAAGGTTATAAGTAATTTTTCTAGCTATAGCGTCATTGAAAACCTAGCATTTAGAAAACCACTTCAGAACGACCATAGTCACTTGTCAGTTGACTGAAGAAATTTCTAAATTTGGGGGAATAAGGGTCGAAAAGAAGAATTATTTAGAAAACTGGACATCAGTGAGGGCAAACCTCGTCACATTTGGAGCCTGATTGTTTTTTAAAGACATTGCTTTATCCTTCGGGTTTTGTGAGTATCTTGACGAATTTATTTGAAAATCTTGAATTTCACTACGAAAACCTGTGTTAGAACAATTTGGCTTCGTGATGACATAGTAGATGAAGAAGCATTTTGACTGTTACGAATTTTTTCATCAACATTGAAATTGCTTTCGTTATTAATAGAACGCAGGTGGTTAATAACAAGGGGAATGAAAGCATTTATCGCTTAAGAAATTGCGTTACACAAACGAGTACTCGAAAAAGGATAACATCAACCGGTTGTAAATGGAACAGCCACTCGTTGCAATATAACCGCTAAGCGTTCGCCCTTTTCGTGTATTACACACGGTTTGTCTTCTCTATTGTCTACTAAGCCACGTGCAAGTACGCTAAAGCTCTTTATCCGCGAGGAGTAGCAACGTACAGAGAGCCTTTTTAAATTCAAAAAGTGTATTTACGCTCTCTAAAACAAAAGCCTCACGTAGCCAAAACTGCGGAATTTACACCTCGAAGGTACCGTAGAGAGAGCAACGTAAACGAGGAAGAATGTAAAATCTACATGGCCTGGTTTCCAATTTCCGGTTTCGCGTGTGTGCGAGGGCGCGCGCGCGAGTTTAGGGTTATTTAGACGTGCCGGCAATTCCGGCCCGTATGTGTTTCTCATTTCCGACCAGTTATACTTTGCCGGAGCGTCCGCATCCACCGGAATATTCGTCGGCGGCGGCGGCGGCGACGGAACGATATTCCGGGCACGTATTGCATTTATCCATTAGCGCATGGACATTAAAATGCAGCGATTATGCCCGAGATAATGACCGAATAAAGTACTTTTGGGCGACTCAAATTTCGCCTCTCGCTTCGCTCAGCTTTCGCCGGCTTTCGTCGTCGTTTTTTCCCGCTCTCTTCGGCCCGGTACGGTCGGCTTCTCTACGTTCGAATAAAGGCCGCCGCCATGCTCCCGGAGCGTCCGCGGAAAAATACAGGATACGAGAGGAGCCGGCGGAAAACGCTCTTTAATTTGCAGTAAGGTTTTATTCGCTGTATTAAACGGCGTTGCTAGAGAACTTGACTAGAATCGGCGAGGGTTTAATGAAATCTAGGAGCGAAACGGTCGTCCGTTTTTACTTAAACGAAAGCCAAATTGCGGAAGCAAGTAATAATATTGGGTAATAAAAGTGTCTAATTGCCTCCTTTCCATTCCGTTCTAGAGAAGACGAAAATAGATTTGGAAGGGATTTATTTTCCGCGCATTACCATCTAATTAGGATTTCTCTACTTCTTTTTGAACTTTGCGTTTACAACGCTAAACGTGCTTATACAGTGCGCGCCTAAAGTATAGAATAAATTCAATAAAAGCCAAATTCTTCAACAGGTCGATTTTTTTGATAAAGATACACATTTTTGCACGACAGTCGATTTTCAAACCATCACTTGTTTTTGGATAATGACCTCATACCGGGAAATAGTAGACATAGAGTTAGGGTAAACGCAGACGATAAGAGGCATAGAAGAAAAGTGGAAAAAGCTTAAAGAAGGCATGATAGAAGCAGCAAGAAGAAGTTGCGGAGTAAACAAAACCTACAAACAGGAAAAGGAAAAGAATGGCACGGTGGACACAAGATATGAAAGAAGCAGTAAAGGAGCAAAAACAGGATGGAAAGCCACATAAATACAAAAGATGTAAGAAGTTACGAGGAATACAAGAAGAAGAGCAAAAGGGTGAAAGAATTAATAAAGGTAAGCAAAGAACAATCCTGGAGAGAACTTGGAGAAAAAATTACCAGAAACTACCAAGAAAATCAAAACCTCTTTTATGGAGCGATAAAAAATATGAGCAAGCCAAAACAATATACGTTGAAGAACATAAAGGATGAAAACGGTAAGGTAGTGACTGAAGAAGACAGGATAATGGAAGTATGGAAAACAAACTTCCAGACACTACTACAAACAGAAGGAGAGAAATATACACAACTGGAGCGAATATATCAAGAAAAGAATTCTACAGAAGGGCAGGTACAACAAAGGAAGAATTAAGAAAAGTCATACAGCTGATGAAGAACGGAAAGGCACCGGGATACGACGAAATTACTGTGGAAAAAACAACTGAAGCCATATAATGTAGGATACTGGAAAATGGAGAAAATACAAATAACTGAGTTAAGCTATGTAGGCGATATGGTGATATTAGGAAACACGGAGAGACATCTGCAAGAAAATGGCAATATAATAAATGAACAATTAAAAGGAGAAACATGAAAGTTAATATAGACGAAACAAAAACAATGGCAATAAACAAAGAAATTCTATCACATAGGTGGGAACTTAATTCTAAGGGGCACTCAGTTGATGACGAGAGTGTTTACGGGATCCAATAAATCTTTGAGGTGCAACACAAGATTAATGTATCATAGCTAAAGCACTTATGCATAGAGTAAAGGCAAGATTTCCAAAGACGTTGCATCCAGTTCATTTCCAAAGAATAAATGTATTTAAGTTTCCTCATCCAGTCTATTAATCGGTTGAAGTATGAAAGTTCCTTGCGGGGAACAACACAAAAACTTATTTTTTCCAAATAATTCCCGCTTAATAAATTCCCTCAAAGTGACAAAGAAGTCGAAGTCGCTCACGTTAATGTAAGCATTAACTTGCATTTGGATTTTAATCAAAAGCGTCGAGAAGGCCTTTAATTCGAATCGAGCTACCGCTTTGAAAGCTTCCATTTCGACCTTTATCGAGGAAGGCACTCGGCGCGGATGTCTGCCCGAGTGTGTTTATACTCGACGAACGCTA
Source organism: Chrysina gloriosa (assembly GCA_038088585.1). Classification (NCBI taxonomy): domain Eukaryota; kingdom Metazoa; phylum Arthropoda; class Insecta; order Coleoptera; family Scarabaeidae; genus Chrysina; species Chrysina gloriosa. The sequence continues at coordinate 8,003,214 of CM076090.1, read as the reverse complement.
ACTGATTTCATCCATTCATCTGCGCCGAGTGCGACGACAAAAGAAACATCCGAAATGCGCCGGCAACAAGTTTAATAAATGGAGAAGGCACGTGTACACGGGACAAACGCGGCGCGCCCTTCTTTCTCCTTTCCACGTCGCTTCGGCCACAAATCGCGGCTTACTGTACGTCTGGTCGGAGCGCTAATGTGCACTTTGCATGCCTAGTGAGACTCTGCAGGTGATAGATGGCTTTCTTAGTCTCTCCACAAAGGAAGACTTAGTTAATGGATCTCCTTTTCTGTCGAGGGGTTCTCGTAAGAGGCGCGTAATTGAAAGTAACGGAATTTAGCTACATTTGCATCGCTCGGTTGCGGTGGAAAGTAAATGTTCCCCTTTTTGGAAAATGGAGGAGCGTTTATTAGATGAAATCTTCCGATGCTACTTCAGGTGAACTTCGTTTCTCATAAATCTTCTTGGTAGAATCGCGTATATAAACAATTTTCATCTCTATTTTTATATAACAAATAGTTGGCTCCAATATTATCATGTGCATACTTTCTTTTAATTATTATACAATGTATATATATACTTTTCGTGACCTTTTTAATTATACTTATCTTATATGATAGTTCTGTACCACAATTAAGTCAATTAAACAAGACTGATTGAAATAATAGTTAGATTTTCAGAACGTTTACAAACGTTTTCGGAACACTTTCAGTGAAAATATAACTAGATAAATGTGTGAGCAAACATTTGTATTATATTTGCGAAGTACCAACAAAATAACTAATGACTAGGATTTCTTGATATATAGGATATGTAAATTTTTTTCTATTATAAAAATTATAAATAACTGATTTCATGTGCAAACACATACATATATGCAAATTATGAAAATACCCAGAAAAAATCTTTGTCGAAACTTTAACAATTCTGTTCAAGGACTAGGGAAAACCCGAATCAGAAACTTAGCCAAAGTTTCCTTCTTAAGAAATGTAAATGTCATTTTAACAACTTGCTATATACATTACTTAAATTTTGAACATCGGTTTTGAAATTAATAGTTTTAGTGTCTTTCTGTATATTTATTATTTCGTATATTAGTTTTTTTATATAATTATTCTCTGTTGTTAATATAATTGTGCTTCCAAAATCAAAATAATGCCCTAGATCTTCGTAATGTTTTGTTACAGCGGTCATTGCACCAAAATCATTATTTAAGTAGTATTTATGGTTATACAATCTTTTCTTTAAATATTATTTTATCTCACCGATGTAACAACCATCACAGTCTTTATAGTTTATTTTATAAAACGGCATTACTTTGATTTTGTTTATTTATTTTAGATTTAGTGTTAGTAAAAGAGATCTATTACTTTAATTTGGAATAAAAGTTATGTTTATATTGTTTTATTAAATTCTTTTTTATTTGTTCGCTTAAACCTTTTTTATAAGGAATAGCGTTATAACATTTATTTTAATTATTTTTAATGCCTCTATTATATAATTTGTTAATTCTATTTTTTATTATTTTTTCGCAAAAACTATGTTGATAATTATTTTTATCTAAGATTTCTTTAACTTCGTTTAAATTCTTTTCCCTAAATTCGGGATTAGCTAATCTAACCGCTTGATCAACTAATCCGGTAACTACATTAATTTTATGTAATTTCAATGTTTTGGAAAAATAAGATTAGACGTCATTCTGTATTGGTAGACTTTATACGTCAATTCGTTTTCACAATGCCGTTATTCTGCATGACTGTCACATTCAGGAAATTCAATGAGCTATTAGATTCCCCCTCATATGTAAATTTTAATCTATTATGATAACTATTAAATGAATCTAATATCTCATCAATACTATCCTTTCTTACGGAACAAAAACAGTCATCCACATAACGTCTGTAAAAACTTAGACTAGAATTTAGTTTTGCCAAACAAGTTTGCTCTGGGTCCTCCATTACCAGGTTTGCGATAACTTGCTAATAATGAAGAACCCATTGCAGTACCGAAAATTTGTTTATAAATTTTATTTTGATATTTAAAATAAGTAGAATTTAAACAAAGTTTCGAAGCTGCAATGAATTCCTCCTTTGGAAGATCTGTAAAATCTTTTATGGAATTCCATTTTTATCTAAAATTTTTAGTGCTAAATCCACAGGAATATTAGTAAATAAATTAATTACTATAGGTTTTATTTACCCTTTCCCTGATCTTTCTTTGAGTATTAATTTTTACGTTTTGGGAACTACTGTTTATTGTTGTTTACCCGTTGTTTTCCGTTTATGTATTTTAAGTTATCATCTCCCATTACTCCTAAACAGACCCGAGATTTATCAATTTCTTACACCGTTGTGATCTCTGATCCCGTTGTCGTAGGATAAGCGCCAACCCTGCTTATCGCGCACACACTCCGATCCCGGAGGAATTTTGACAAACGAAATCGTTAGCGCGGGAGTAGGAATTCAGGAGGAGTCCGAAGAGGAAGGTCAGTGCTGGTGAAGTTCGCCTTCGTTTTTCGGCAAATAGACCAATTGGTTTCTGTTCAAAATTTCCAACACCAAAGTACCCAGTTTTTTTCGATATTTCAATTTTTAGTCAATTCAATCTCGAGCGATAAGAGAGATAGAAACCATGCTGCTTTCTAGCCACCGAATCCAAGTTCATGTGCTGGTCTGGATTGTAACTCAACTGAGAATCCATCCCGTTATTATCAGTACCAGATGAAATCACGTATAGAACCAGAAAATAAGAATTCTATGTTGTCTTCTTGTTCCTCAATATCGCGGAAAACGGCATGATGCAGGTAAAGCTATGTTTGAATGGTGTGAGTAGAACAGATGTGAGAACTTTAATACTTTTTGGTGCAGTAAATCGTAAACACCGTCGAAGCTAAGGACACTAGTAAATGCCGATTTGGATCAGGCGACGATCAATTAGTTAAATGTCGCATCGTTTGGTGCCATTTAAGTCTCAAGAAGTCGCTCTGTGAGAATTCTTTCTGTATCGATTGCATATAGGAGTGGTCTAAAAGCTTGTTAATGGATGACCGGTAGATCGCCATGTATTCGATTTAATATTAGTAAAATCCCACTCTAATTGAAAGGTTATAAAAGAAATTCCGATCAAGTCCGTTAAACAACAGAATCGAATCAATGAGATAGGAGATGATCCTTACGGTGTGACAGGGAGGATCGGATGCCTTCATGGGATGGGTGCGATTTGGGATTTCACATGGAATGTTCGTATCCATCTCTTACGATTAGTGAAATTCCTGCTGGATTATTTCCTTTTTTCCAATGGTGAACGGGAAGGTCAGAAGAAACATTTGATGGATGTTTAGGGGTGGCATAGCAGACCCCGAACTAGAAATCTAAGTAGGCGAATAGACAGATCAACATATGAAGTTTACTTTTAATAATAACAATTTTTGAACCAATATAATAAATTCAATAGTTCCTAATTGATAGGAATTTCAGGGTTTGTAGCGTTTAGTTTAGTCACCTAATGAAAATTGTAATATTTATATATGCAGTTCAAACGCTAAATAGTTCATTCAATTTGTCCATTTACTTCTTTTACCGTATCTTTTTTGTTTATTAATGATATTTTAATAAACACATTGTTTTAGTATGTAAAGATTGTTGCGAGCGACAAGCCTTCTGGGATAAGTGGCGGAAAGACGACGTTCATTGCAGCCTCGTTTATGCCAAACACTTGTTTCGTTGATTTTTACCCCACACCCTGAACGCTGAGTTTTTAACGAGATAGTTTCCAATGTGCCCTTAGAGTTCACGAAGAAGATAAATTTAGATTTAAAATATTGTAAGCACCAAAGACTCAATACGAAGGACGCTTTTGCAGTTGTTACAAAATCTAGTAAACTATTTTAGGGTTTTTTTTTTTAAAGTTTTTTCCACTTTAAAGTTGGTAACATCTTTGAACGCTTCGGCAGCTCTAAAAAGTGCTGAAAATCGCTGTCAACGCATTTCTTGTTTGTCGCTTGAACAGAAAGAATTGCTAGATGAATACGGGCAATGAGACTTTAATTCTATGGTATTGAGCAAAAGTGCTGGCTGTACACGTTCGGCACTTAAGTGTTGGTAGAAATTAATGGGGATTGCAGCCAAAGCATGGGAAAGAAATAAAAGACTCTCTTTTGGTTACTTTAAGCTTTCAAATTGTTTTTAATTTTTATCGGAGAGTTCTCGATGACAGGTGAGAAAACAGCTCGTCAGCAAACAAACAGAAAGGTATCAGCACTAAACTACATATCAATAGGTATATTACACAGATTAAAATAAAAAAATTCAATTCACTTTAATTACGTGCAATTTAATTTTAATTTGAATCTGTGTAATATATTGCTATGTACTTTAGTCCTGACACCTTTCTGTTTGTTTGCTGGTGAGCTGTTTTCTCAGCCCTCATGGAGAATGAAAAACAATTCGAAAGCTTAGAATTATCAAAAGAGAGTCTTTTATTTCTTTCTCATCCTTTGGCTGCAATCTCCATTAATTTCTACCAACAATTAATTCTATGCTTTGCTCCTCCAAATAATCAACTGTTTGTCGTGCTGTGGGAGAGCTGGGGTTGATGCAGAATGCTGTGACGTATCCGGCTGTTTTTCCCAATTTCGTCGACTACTTCTGGCAAACAAAATGTTGTATGCGATCATCATTAACTGTTCTTCGATCCTTTAAAGGAATGGTTGCGGCAAGTCCAGGACAATCCAAGAAACAAGCGATTATCTTCTTAGAAGTGCTTCGTCAACGAGAAACTTTAGTGGGGTTCGATACATCTTGGAACATCTGAACAATGGACTGTTGCTTAGTTTCCGGTTCACACAAAAATATCCAAGAATCCCTCTATCTCATCGTAAATCACATGCTCATCTTCTTCAATCACGTTACGTACACCTTCCATGTTTTTTGAATAACAACCGATTTTGGTCAACCTTCACGCAATTTATCACTGACGGATTCACGAGCACGACGAAATTCTGCAAGACAACTGTGAACAACAAGTGAACTGTCTCTTCTGATGGCGCTTCTCTCCGGTAGTTCTGGTCTCTTCTGATGGTGCTTCATTACCAAGAGAATAAAGAGTTGAACCAAGCAATTCTATACTTTGTAGTTGAGTTAGTTTACTAAGAAGGTCATTCAGCTAAGACCCTCACGTGAGAATTTCGTTCTTTCACAAGATTCCTTTTCTCAAACGTTCACTATAAACAAACCTACTCCATCCATTTGTAAGCCCCCACTGTTTTTGCATTTGTTATTGTTGTCACAATAACAAATGCAAATTTTGCGAGAATAGTAACGATACGTCCCAATACTATCACCTAGTGGTCCTTTGTGAAAACATAAAATGCGCCCCACGTATTTCCCTTTGATTTACGTCGGTTCTGAAACATACTGTAATAGGAAGCACGTAGTGCAGTACTTCAATATTTATGAAACTGAAAAAAATTCTCGATCATAGTTTACACCGATATTTATCGGGTTTTATGCAAATGGTGAGAGTTGAATTGCATACTAACTATCTAACAAAATATCCATAAAAAGTTCCAAGCGTGTTGTTTCCGCGATCGAAAAAATCACGGGCTTGCATTGCGTAGGTTAAAAAAAAAAGGTACAATGACAATATTTATGCGAAATACACATAGAGCGGGATACTTCATTCGTTGCTTTACACAGTTTCATTTCCATTAATTAATATTCACTTCGAAACGGTGCCTCGTACATTCCATAAGTGGGTTCACGCAACTTTTGTAAATTATTAAATTAAATTTTGTAAATTAATTAAACGCGTAGGTTTTTGTGTTAGAATGTCCGATTGTATTTTAACGTTTATTTTTCAATGTATTTGCGCTTTCAAACCTGGGGAGTTAACGAGGGTTTTTTTGTTGGTAAAAACTAATGTGCCAAAAACTAATAGTTTGTAAATGTGTACGTACCTACTAATAGCAGCGATACATCAAATCAATGTTTCCACTGACTGACTTATCGAATTATCACGTCCCAGAGGTACTTAATTTATTAAGACTTTACTCAATGCGTTTTCATCGCGGCAACTTCCTTAAAGCGATAATAAATAAACGGTTAAGACCGCTATTTCATGATTAAATCCTCGATAGCGGGGAATTTCTAATTTGTCGGCAAATTGAATACGAGTTATTCGCGTTTAATGTAAAAGGGAACTAAAAATCCTAGGGATTCGAAGTTCATCGTGAAGTAAGGAAGCATACAAAATTTGTGACATAAATTATGAAGTCTTACCAGCTGCACTTACATCTACATACAGGGTGCGATTGAAAAGTATCGAGACTTGTTGTAACAACAATTTTATTCAATCTTTTGCAAATAAACTTAATATTCTTCGAAGTAGGTTCCTTGGGCTTCGATACACCGGCGGTAGCGATCCTTCCACTGCTCAAAGCACTTTTTAAATGCGTTTTCCGGTATGGCTTTCAGTTCGTCGGTTACACTTTTTTAATCTCCTCAATCGACTGTAATCGCCTTCCCTTTAGCATTTTTTGATGATCGGAAACAAAAAGAAATCTGGGGGAGACAGGTGTGGGCTTTAAGGGGAATGGCACTGCGATGCTATGTTTGGCCAGGTAAGAGGTGCAGATAAACGCTGTGTGCGCTAATGCGTTGTCATGGTGAAGCGCCCACTTGCCAACAAGCTGCGGCCGACACCGAGTGACGCGATTGCGGAGCCGAACTAGCACTTCTTTGTAAAAAGCCGAGTTTACAGTCGTCTCAGGTGGTACAAATTCTTTGTGAACAATGCTTCGACAGTCGAAAAACAATCAGCATTATTTTGACTTTCGATTTCGACATGCGTGCCTTCTTGGGGCGAGGTGACGCCATTCCGCACTCTGAGCCTTGCTTTCGGGATCGTATTCGAAGCACCACGTTTCATCACCCGTGATAATTGTATCTAAAATGTTTTCCTGTTCGTCATTTTCCAGCACTTCACGAGACAGTCGCACACGTGATTTCTTTTGCTCGTCGGTCAAAACCTTGGGGACCACTTTCGCGCACACTTTGCGCATGCCCAGTGTTTCCGTCACAATTTGTTGCACATTGTAATACGATAAATTTAACCCTCCACTGAGCTCTCGGAGGCTTGTACGCCGGTCAATGTTCAAAAATTCACGTACTCTGTTGACGTCTTCGTCCGTTTTCGACCTCGATGGCCTCCCTGAGCGTTCTTCGTCTTCGACTTCCTCGCGGCCATCCTTGAACGACTTGTGCCAAGAGTGAATTCGTGCTCTGGACAAAACTTCCTCTCCATAAGCTTACTTAAGAAGTTTCTGAGTCTTAGTGAAAGTTTTGTCAAGTTTAACGCAAAATTTGATTGCATATCGCTGCTCCAACGATCGTAACATTTTCGCAACTCGGAAAACCTAACCAAGAACCAGAACAGCCTTCACGCGCAAGACGATAATAACTCAACCGCTGTTGCCAGCGAACTGTGGAGTGTCGCGTTTGAACGAGCAAGCTCCAACGCGCCTTTTCCACCACCACCTAATTTTTTGGACGCCTTTAAATCGCGGTGCGACAAAAGTCTCGATACTTTTCAATCGTACCATGTATATACAAGTAACCGAAACAAATAGTTTCGGTTTTTTTTTAATACAGATTGCCCCAGATTTATTTTAAAACTGTTTGTTGACGGTACATGTTTATCTAGTATCGTCTGCTTTAGTATTAGTCTGTCTTCATTTTGTACATAGACATTACTGCCATTTGTTTAATTTCGATTTCTTTAATAATTTAAAATGGCGATGAACCAAACTTTAATTCTAGATTGTTGGCTTTATGAATACACTCTGCACCAAAGCAGTTGAGACCACATCAAGAAAACGAAAACATCAAGTGAAGATGTAAACTTGCGCAAACCTTTTATTTTGGAAGTTTCGTTTTAAACCGCTTATCTTTGTTCTCGACAACTTCATATATTCACTGTCTCACGTTCTAAATTGTGTTTTGGTGTGTTGGATTGGGCAAAAATCTGTTCTAAAAATTGAAGTGGAACGTGTGTAGTTTACTTAATGATGGTTTTAAATTAACGTTTAGGTTAAAAGTGCCTTAGGGGTGAACAAAGAAGTTCCCTGAAAATGTATTTTTGTCTGCCAACTATTCAAAAAGTGGCGCTTTTGTTTACTTGTCAAGACTTGTCAAGGTTTAATTCTTTTACACATTTGTAGTCCGTGTTGTTGAGTAATCAGAATTAAATTGTTGTGGGCCCACGTGCGCCATTTTGTTTCTCGAACTGTTGAAGATAATGATAAAACGTTAAATTTGTATTAAACAGTTTTTCTTACTTCTTTTCAGATTTTTCACAATCTGTTAGAAGTTTTAGCAGAACAATACGACATAATGCAACAGTATAAATGAGAGGAACTTGGCGAAGATTTTTTTTTCTGGAGGAAAAACTTGTCCAAATAACCTAATGCCCTGATGATAGAAAAACATGTTTTAAGTCACGCTTTGAGGTGTTTTAAGTCTCAATTTAAGCAGAAGTGCGTTGCAGCCAGCCAAGAAAAAAGCAATGAAGGTGATTGCAAGGACTGTGGTGTAATTTGTTGACACTAGATTAGAATGTTTAATGATGAAATTTTTCCACTTCGATTTATACGGTTGTTGAAGATGAGTGCATCGAGTTAGCGAAACACGTGTCACCGATTTTATTATAAAACGATTGTGTGGTGAGGAGTTTACGGATGTGATCTAGTGTCAAGAAAAAAAAGCGTTTCTTAGCTAATACTGTAGAATGGTGTACACCAGGCATGGGCAACCTTTTTCTGTAGAAGTTTTATGCTGCGAGTAATCTTGAAAAATATACATTTTTGTAGTATCCTTATGATTCATTATGAATTAAGTTTAGACGGACCGTGCTAATATGCAACGAAAGAATTCAGTAGCGGGCCGGACAAATCTTACTCGAGGGACCGCATGTGGCCCGCGGGCCGTAGGTTGCCCATACCTGGTGTACATCTTCATACAATTAAAAACCTCAGAGATTGCCAAAAAGTTCTAATGTTTTGAAGAATTAAATCATTGCAGTTTGGCTACGAAAAACTATGGAGTTATGAAAGAAAGTACCTATTGAACAGATACAGCAGATAGATGCTGACAAATTTGCTGCCTACGCTCACGAAACAGCAAAAACATACGTGGAATTGTATGGATATCATCTACAAATCACAAAATTCTAATTCATAGAGCCAAAGTAATAAGTAATGCAATATTACCTATTACCACTTATTGGAAGAGTTATCTGAGGCTTCTAATTAGAACTTCCGGCAATACCGATTAAATATCTCAAGAAAATGTTCAAGGGTGGATTGCAACAGGGACATTTTGAACAGATTGCTCTTGAGTTCCGATCCATTAGAAAGTTTTATAAGAAAAAGATGTCATTTTTCAAAGAGGTATTACGTTCAATAGTCGCAAACTCACCACGGCCGTCATCATTAAATTAAAATTTTGAAGACGACAACAAAATAGAAGAAAACGAAGATAACCATGATGATTTTCTTATTTTGGAGCGAATATTGTCCTTTTTTCCCTAATAAATACTAAAATATGTTAATTGCAGTCGTTTTAATTGAAAAGAAATATGAAAATATTTTTGGCCGAATTTTTCATACAAATTATCCTATGTGCGCGATGCGAACAATCTGTACCACGTTCGTGGACGATGTTTTCGGTGATTGAATGGTGGTTAGAAGGAGAAACATTCAAAGTGAGCGATGAAACCAAACAAATAAAAGATGTTATTAAAAAAGAAGAAAACTTCACTGAATTAGATTGTGTTTGTGGTTGGTAATAATTTTTTATATTTTACCACCAAAAACCGCCCAAAACCTAATACGTTTCATAAGTAGTTTTACAATTTTTCGTCTTTAACTGCAAATTATAGTAATCTTGTGATATTATTCTGCACATCCACTTCATCTTCCACACTGAGAAATCCTTGTGTAGAAGAAGTATTACAAGAACGGAGTGGTTCAACGCAAAAACCGCTTCCACTTCCGGTTAATAAATCTCCCGGAGTAAAAGGAACATACGTGGCGTGCTCCTATGTGTATAAATTATGGTGGAAAATTCCTCTATGTTACCGGTATGATCTACGTCCCCTTTCGAAATAGAGAAGGAAACCATAAATTGCGGACAATTTAAACTATGTCACAAAAGACAATGTAAACAGATTCAAAATATTTCCTCTCGTAGAGCGCAAACACGCGCTTTTATCCTTTTACAGGGGACAACCGGCGGCGACCAAGGGAAAAGGCCAAAAGGTCTGATTTATGGACAAGGTTTAACACGCCGTCCTCGACGGCCGTTACACGGAGAAGGAACAATAAAATTTTATAGTGACAATAAAAATTACTAACGGTCCACTTATTCGACAATTTAGCACTCGATTTTCGGATTTTCGCCCGTCGTGCTTCTTTTGTTATTAAACAAATAACGGACTAGGGCGGCGGAGGCGCCGGGTGACGGAGAGATTTACCGCGATGCGACGACGACGGCGGCCGGCGCGCACCTTTAACGAAGTCAACTCCATAATAAAGTTTTCGCGGAGTAATAAAACCGAAATTTTCTCTCTTTAACTTTTCGTATAAAAACTTTTCGTTCGCTTTTAACGCGATGCCGTTTTTGATCGTATAACTGTTTTTTATTACCGAAGCGCCGAGTTTGATTGGCGTTTAGTCGTATAAAGTATATGAAAATAGATCTACGGCGATATTAAGGAAGACGAATGTGCTAAAGAAGCAAAGAGGTATTTTTTAGGGAAAGATGCTGAAAATTTTCGAATATATTGCGTCAGTCGAAAGTTAAATGATTTACGAATACCGAGTGGTTTGTTTGCTCGAATATGTATTACTGAAGACGACAAACGTAGTGATTGTTGAAATCGCTCAAGAAATGCGAGGAAAACTTGTTGCTTGAAATACAAACACCAGCGGTTATGCCGATGGTGTCTCGATTTGCAACACTCGTAATTGACTAAGAATTTGCACGTCGACTTACACATTACTATACCAAAACAGCTGTCAAAATTGTAAATGTGGTGATATTTATTCATAATAATAATAATTTTTTTTTTGAGAACACTGTGATTAATGTTGCAGATATATGAATCCTAAAAAAACAAGAAGAGCAATTAAATGCCACCTAAACAACGTTTTGGTGAAGGGCAGGCGGAAGCAAAATCATGAACAGCGTGCCAAATGAACAAATCAGAAACATGAAGCAGTTAAGTACAAGAATCTATTCTAAATAGAATTCAAAAGGAACAACTTTTATGGTGCGGGCACGTGAGAGGTATGAATCTAGGAAGATTACCACAACAAATATGGAAATGGAAGCCATAGCAGAGAAGTAAAAGAAGAAGATGATCTAAGAAGTGTTGTAACGCAGAGATGACGGCAGCCTTGGAAAAAGTTTTTTGGTTTAAAATATGTACAGACACAGGAAAGCATGGACATTAGGGTGCGGATGATGAGTCATCTGTCCTTTTCACAATGTAATATTATATTACAGAGGACAAAGGACAGATGACACATCATACCGCATATTTGCCCAGTTTACTAAGTCTTATTGCGACTTATAGACAACTTTCATGGCCGTTTACAGGATTCTAATCTCCATGCTTTCCAATCTCCGTACATCCCTTGATCTCATCCATGTTTCCCGAAGTCCGTCACAATTTCCGCGTTCCAACACTTCCTAGGTCTTGTATTCTAATATACGGTTTTCACATATATTTCAGGTTAAAATCGACCACACACACAATTTTGTGTATATATTCCAAAATAAAATGTGCATTCGGTAGGCAATATTTGTCATGAGTATCAGTCCAACACGGGCAGGGACAGTAGATAATTTTTAATGTTATTTTTACTTTTACACCAAACAAAAACCTTCCCAAATGCATAAACTGCTTATAAAACGATATCCGGTCTTCTGGACTTTGCTGTCATATTGTCCATAATTTTCTCGCCTGAGACTTCGACATCTCTGTGAATATTTAGAAGAGAAGTTTTCAACCTGCGAAGAGTCGAAAGAGATCGTTCACTGGGTGCACCAGATATAGGTACAGTAGGGGAGTTGCTTGTTGTTGTTTTTCTCAATAAATTGATTCTGCAAATTTGCCATTGCATTGATACACATGTACCGACCAGGTCTTTCTTGAATCTCGTTTGGAAAATACATAAATTGCAACAGAAACCCAATTTGATTGTTCGTATATTGAAATATAGATTGCACGGGGATGGATCCATGAAGATTTTATGGAAGATTTAGAATGAATTAGAATATGCTAGTGGTTCTTCCTTTGTACACTTCTGAGGACGAATTTTAAGAGGATGATGAGAGTATTACGGACGAGACTTACCGCCCAAAGCCTTCTTCTGGTACGTGAACTACGTGTTATTCACTGGATGTCATTTCATTGATGATTACTTTTATTAAATTTATCAGCAACCGGCGACAGTGAAATCAATATGTTGACAGAATTGAAAGACAACAGCAGACCCCTCGTCATTAGGCTGTAATAAGAGATGTAAAGAAGGATTTTAGACTCGTATAAAAATATTTAGATAGCACAGAGAAGGCCTCTACCAACTTAAAACGGGGAACTGCTCTCAGAAACAACGGTACTATCCCCTATACAATATTTGTATAAATTAGTGGATAAAGAATTATTGCAGCATATAGTTGAATAAACAAACTTATATGCCGTGCGAACAAATATAGACACAATTTTTCGCGTAGATATAAATAATAAAAATAAAATAAATGATTCAGAACAATTTCTAGGCATATGTTTCTTCACATGGCTAATTTATACACTGGATTAGTAAATGTGGAATACCATAAGTGACCATCCATCTTTCTTCCAAAAAATTTTCACAAATCGGCTAAACTCATCGAAGTATCCCGAACAATCTAGATCGAATCGAAAATATCTTCAAAATCAAAGCGAGCTTATTCGCAAACCTTCAAATATTCTTAAGTTTTTGAGTTCGAGAAATCGCCTTGTACGTAAACAGTTAGTCTTAATGGAACGCTTACAAAATGTTAGCAAAATCGCAGGAAACTAATACTCATCTTCAACACAATTTCCGAAAGTTAATACAAATCCATTTAGGAAAAATTCCCAAAAAATGGTCCATGGCATTTGCGCCTAGCCAAATCTGTAAAAATTCAGGCGCGCTACAAGTCTTAGAACTAAGTCTTTGAAAAAATTATTTATCACTGAGATGTGTATTATAATTGTGTTCATACTTTCAGAAAAAACTTCTAAAACTAGACCCACGCAGAGATCATCAAAACTTGTTTTCCATCAAAGCGTTTAGAACTTTGTGAGTGTGATGTTTTCTTTTAAGTTGTAGTGTTTTTGTGGAAAGAGAATTTTCTTGAAGATTCAATGTTCAGTACAAACGAGTTAGTCGTTATTCCAAGCTCACTCTAAACGTTTATTCGCAATTATAGAAGAACAGGCATAGAATAAGTTGTGATCTCAAAATGGAGCCTGGGGATAATAATGGCTTTGGAGAATTGGTTTAACAGATATTTCGCCAACTGGGTTGTTAGTATCATTGAAGAAAAAAGGAATCTCCTGTCATACAGTAGCTTTGATGTCAAATGTGACTTACAATTAGTTAGATCTGCAGTTTCCTTCTATCCACTTCCTCGAGAATAAAAGACTTGCCAAAGCAGAGTTTTCAAGAGTAAAATCCACATGCTTTATTAGAGCTCTACGGGGGATAAAAACTCGCTGCAAAGGACAAACTCTAACATAATTTAACTGGTAGTATTTATTAGATTCGGTGACACATGCTTCGCTAGCAGTTATGTTAGTATCTCCAAACCGTACAATACCAGTTGTTCTAACTATAGTTATACCAACATATTTCTTTCAGATTTGAAGTTTATTTTCAGCCGACTTGTCGAAAGACTTGTTAAAAAATCATTTAGAACTTTATAAGTTCAGGAGATCGAACGCTAACACCCAATGTATAAAACAATAGTCAAAATTCACGCGAAATTTCTTTCTTTGTCCTGATTCTTTCCACTATGAAACGGGAATTTTGATGCTCGAAATGCGGATTTGAAAATATGTACTCTAATCGGTGTTTCAAATGTAAAAACCATCCGGTTTGAGTTCATTCAAAACCAAAAACTCCTCCCCCTTTCCTAAACTTTGTCGAATCCGAAATCAAAAAGCACGTGCATACCGACATGAATTCTCAAGAAGAGTGCCTCAATAAAAAAAAAAGCTTTAATAAGTTTGGGATAAACAACACTGCGGATGTACAAAATCGATTTTACGACTACACGCACACATCCGAACCGAAGTTCTAATTACTCAAAAGGACTTTGTCGCTCCGTAAAGTCTGCATAAGCGAAGCGAAACTGAAGAACATAATCGGCGAAGTTGAGGAAGCGTCGTCGACGACCGAGAAAGGAAAAAATAAATAGAGAACGCGACGCGGCGTAGAAGAAAAGAAGACGAAGACGCTAAAGAAGATATCGAGACGCTCGTCCGTCGCTTCGTCTCCCCACCCCCGCCTCCTCCCGCCCTCCGTTCTTATACAAGAACTAGCGTGTTTATTAAAAGTTCCGGCGAAGTTGCGGCTTATGTAAGATAATTACGAGACAACGAGCTGGAAGTAAGGGAACCTCGGCAATAAGTCGCGGACCTTTCGCCGGAGGCGGCAGGAAAACGTTCTGTTAATGTCGTTTAGTTACGGGATCATTCGAGAGAACATTAACAGACAGCAAGGCGAAACGGAAATAGGTAATTGACTTTTTAAAACGACCGACGTTATTTCGAACGTCGCCGTCGTCGTCGTCGTAGTCGTCGATACGCCTTACGGGCGCGAGCGTTGCCGTGTTCCCCCTCCCTTTTTTCTATTTCAATTATCTAATTAAGCGTTAGACGTTTTCTGAGCCGGCGATTGGTTTAACGATACTATGATTCCCCGTTTTCAATTGCCGTTCTTGTTTTCCGGCTTCCATTCTTCTTTGGTATTTCCTCATTCTCCTTGATGCTTATTGGAAACCATTAGTGTGATGCAAATAACATAGTAATTGTAGATACAATTTCGACAGTTTTAAGAAACATTTAACTTATGCTAAAAGACAAACATTATTATCGCATTCAGCTGTACTTCACTGGTAAAAGAAATTGCCAAGAGAATCCCAATTTGAAGAAACTTTCATCCCCAGTGGAGGAACAGGGGAATTCAGTCTGCATGGGATTCCAAAAGGTAGCGGTTAGTGGGCAGAAGTTAATGTAGATTCGAAAGATGAATACTCTAGAAAAGCCAAAAATCATTGCTACGAGTGCTAGAAAGCAATAACAGCCTTTGGGAAGCGAAAGAAGCCATATATGGAGGATAATAGCATTCAAGACAACGATGGGATAACGTAACAAAGTATTGAACACTTACAGTCACCATTCGGTTCTAAAGGATGGTTGATGGACAAAATCATTCCAACCAATTTAGAAATCTGGGAGAGGAAAGTGTTGTGGAGAATCATTGGGGACACGAAGGCGGGGGAAGAATGGGAAAATCGAAACAAAGAGGAATTATCTTGATTGCATAATAAGACATGTATTTTAGACTTCATAAACGTGAGCCGCTTAGACTGTTTAGGAACAAGGAAAAGACAGATACGGGTAGAATCACTAGATTTGGATCAAAAAGAGGTAACAAGATCAGAATTAGGGTGGTATTGGGAAACAATTGTGGGATTCTTATTTTGCTACGTTTTTCACATAAATTGAAATCAGTTGAGAAATTAGGAAACCTAATACATAAAATTCTCGTGTCACAGTGTTTGTAACAAAACTCCTCCGAAACCGCTTGACCGATTCTTATGAAATTTTGTGTGTATATTCAATAGGTCTGAGAATAGGACGTGAACTATTTTTCATACCCCTAGGTGATAAGGGTGGTCCACCTCAAATTCTCTTTTTATTGTTTGGACAAAATTTTTTATTTTCTTTTTCCTTATGATTTGGCATTCAAAAATACATACAACCCTAAATTTTCACCCTTCTACCACCAACCCCTATTTTTTAATTTCGGTATTAGTACTTTAATAGTCTTCTACTCTCGGCGGTCGATAATTGATCAGTTACCACTCGATCAGTTATTCCCGCCAGCCGTCTACCGGTCTCACCTTGTAAACAGCACAGAATAGGGATGAGAACGGGGCCGGTCTTCTGTCTTTCTCACACAATAAACTTTCTCTCACTCACTAAAGTTTAGGGCTTGAACCGTTTTCGGCCATTATTATTGATTGTGCGTCGATCGTAATACTGACGCTTATACTTATCATTTTACTTTCTCAGTGCAACTCTTATGTTAAGTATATTCTCATAGTAAATGTATCATCAATTTGCAGTGCCATAATTATTTATTCCCATTTTGCTCAAGATAGTTCTCACGTTCAGTTAATTAACTGATCTCATATAAATCAATAGTTTTCAACACGTGTCACGAGCTCCCGCCAACAACAACCATTGTGTTGCTTGTATAAACCATTCCAGAATATTTTCTATTTGACTACCAAAATATTCACTAAAAATAATTTATATGGCAAAACAACGTGTGCCGGTTCAGCTAGTGATTATATAAAAACGTACTTACAAATACTTATGTCCCAGCAAGAGATACATATTATAAAAACCTTGAATGCGAATTAAATAAACGAATTGAACATACAAATAATGCGTACACCGGAAAAAATTGTAAATGAAATTCAACAACTTCACGAGAAAGCCTTAGATTAGATGAGAACGAAACAGGAAATATCAAACTCGTTTGGGATAATCCTAGAAGTAAAACAAAGAAGCATTTTGAGTCTGCTTCTGTTGTCATTGATTTTGGATCATATAAAAACACTAGAAAAATCAGAAAATCCAAATGATAGAAATATGTAGACAACATAGCCATATTATCTAAAGATGAGAAAACTTTAAAAAGGAAATGGTTACTAAAGTGGAGCATCGACATAACTCTCCACTGGACGACCTTCTAACTGGGGTTCGTTTGTTAGGCAACTCTCACAGAAAGTCGTGCAATGATGCAGTGCAGACTAAACTGGATATGCCAATAATTGTCATGGAGGATATCGTGCTTTATTAACGTGTGCAGCCATTCCACGATTTTCTGCGAGAGTTGCCTAACAAATGAACCTCGGTGCTAGGTCCTTCATTGGAGAATTATGTAGATATTCTACTTTTTCATTCATTTGTAATTTTGACTCTCTCAACTATCTTCTTGAAACTAGTTTCCTATTTAAAAAGGAATATGGCAAGGATAATGTAGTATGGTAATATTCCATTAGTAAAATTATCAATAAAAGATGTAAATTTTATAGAAAGCATTCTTTAAGAAATAGAAAAGCGTTGTAAACATACCACACACATACACTTGAAACATTTCAAAATCTAGAATTCCAAATTGCTATAACGACGTGCCGAAAAAATGAAGTTTGTTTATAAAAACGACGGAATGGGATGGTCGACGAAAAAAGTCAGATAAAAAGTTATATAAAATACCAGGGTTGAAAAGAAGCAGACCACATCAAAAAAGAAGTTGTTGTTTACAAACGACGAACAGACCCAAGAAAAGAGAAGTACAATAAAAGGAAAAGACCAAAGAAAAAGAAGTACAATAAAAGGAAAAGACCAAAGAAAGAAGTGAAGAAAGAATTCAAGAGGGAGGGAGAAGTTAAGAATTAGAAAACAAATTACACTTATACACACTAGGTAATACATTTTGATTATATTGTTCATTATTTTGTTAATATAATACTAAAATTTTATAAATATTATTTGTACAAAATTTGCTTTTTATATAATTAACTTTATCATACTACAATAAGCACAGAAAAGAAAAAACGATGGCAATTGGAAAAGATATAAACGGCCATTTAATAAAATTAGAAGTTCACAAGCTCGATTAGGCACAAAAGTTTAAAGATTTCGGTTCATTCATATCAGAGGATGGAAGATTAGGTGACAAAATTAAAGAAGGGCTTACAGAAGAAGGAGAACTTATTAAGGGCGTTAAAAACTGATGATAAATGTAGTCAAAGTGCAAGTGTTCAATAAAGTAGTTATACCAACACTTTTACGTAGTGGAAAGACCATGACAGAAAACCAAAAGAGCAGGTTAACAGCGACAGAAATCAGATTGCTAAGTGAAATAGAACATAAAACAAAGATGGATAAAATTGGAAATTCCACATATAGAAGAAATCATCAGCTGAAACCGATAGAAGAAGAAATAGAGCAACATCAGCTACGCTGGTTTGAGCATGTAAAGCGTATGGAGAACTGCGATGTAGTGAAACATGCGCTCGATGAAAAAACGCCGAGGAAAGACCTAAGAGGAAGACCAAGGCAGATTTGTCTTGAAAAAGTGAGAAGAGCCATATAGTATAAAGAAGAATCAGAGACAAACTAACTAACATAAAAGCATAAATAGCAGGAAACAAGGGAGATATAACATAAGTCAAAGAAGAAATAAAAAATAGAGAAATGGTCAGAGATACAAACAAAAAAGCTTGACACATAAGGCAGAGGCTAATGGAACAAACAATCCGAAATAATTTAGTAATCAGAATCAACGTTCTAGTCACAAAAATTAATGACGAAAAAGAACTGCTGAAGTAGTGGAGAATATAATTAGAAAAATGTTAAGAGTTGAAGCCAACGTAAACTGTGCGTATAAAGTGAGACAGCGGGGATGTAAACTCCATTCTTCCGCAATAAATGCGTAAATTTAGCCAAAATGGCAATTTTTTCGCGATTTAACGTTAAGTTACTTCAATACCTGATGTGCCAACAAATAATTCCTGTCGCCAAATCTGACTTCGGCTGCAAGAAATTTATCCATCCCCTGTTATTTGTGTAACTAACCAAACCGCAGATTTCGCAAGATGGTGTAATTTGATATGGGAAAATCTTCCAAATATTGTGTTCTCTTGCACTTGTCGTTGGTTTACATATCAAATATTTGTATAGGTTGACACGTCTAAGTTTGTGTTTCGTAGGTGTACCACATGAATAATAGGAACGATGGTTGTAGCTTTCGTGGGCATCAGTTCTGAAGCATTGACTATTTCAGTTTTTTGATATGTGCTGTCAACGGCCTTGAATCTTGAAACTACAAAATATATTAAACGGCTAACACTCTCTGATTACACAAAATGCTAGTTTGAACCGCTAGATGGTTCTTTCCGCCAGATCCTACTAAAGTCACTAGATATACAAAGTAGCGCAACTATCCGCCATTTTGGGACAAAAACTTGCGAGAACTTTAAAATGTAAAAGAAACAATATATGACTAATTCTCGAATAATTTGCTCTTTGATATGAAATTAATAAAGCAGAGATATTGAAAATGTGGATGGAAATTTTCTGAGTAGTATGCAATGTGGGAAATATATTTATTTTAAAAAAGAAACAAAAACAATAACTCAGTGAACTCTTTTTAAAACTCGCGGTTAGTTTAGATTGGTATTCGCATGCATTGTGCTTAGAAATTGGCGAGCATGTCCACGATTGCCAGAACCACCAACTTAAACTGTCCGCGAAATTTAAAAAATGTTTACTGAGTAGGTGTATACATATTTATTTTAAACTTATTACATTATTATTATAACTAGAGATAACTAATGGAGACGGCTGGTAAAGGTTTAATAAGTTAAATTCCAGTCGGAATTATAAATCTCAACCACAAAGACGTGAAACAAACTACGAAAGTATAGGTTAATTTTACATTTTATCCTATTCGACGAAATATTTTGGTGAAATGTTTAAACTACTAAAAAGTCACTAGAAAGCCGCCATCTTGGGGCAAGAATACAGCTTTTTCTTTTTAACACACTGACCTCTTAAATTGCGGTACTTTATATATCTAGTGACTTTAGAACCTACATATTCTCGTAGAAAGAACCATCTAGCGGTTCGAACTAGCAACACAAACTTATTATAAACTTGATCCCCGAACATTTGAACGTTAGAAGATTTTATATTATAGAATTTAAAAATGTTTAAAACTGAAAACAGAATTGACAGAAGCGACAAGGCGGCTTTGATGTTCATGTACACGTTTTGAATGACCTAGAAATAGCACAGAAGTTAGCTGATGCCATTTTGAAAATACGAAAAGTGCACATTTGTTCGTATTAATTGCAAAATATTAAAATTTTAGATATGTTAAAAGAACAGTATTTGCTAAAACGTCAAATCAATTACACGCAACAGTAATCCCAGAATAATAACACTAATGAAGCTAGCCAAATACAGCACTGTCATCGTATTTAAAACATCGCTGCCGGCCACGCGAATACAAAATTTACCACAAGATTCTCTGGCTTTGTCGCTTCTGTTTATTCTGTGTCTAAGTCGAATTTCATCCTAAGTCGAACTAGAACACAATGTTGTCAAGCAGTTTGTTGTAAGTCAATGAAAGAAATACTTTGTTCAAATGTGATGCATTCACGCTAAATTTAAATGACGACATTGAAGTGTTGAGTGGATGTCCTATTTATACTGCTCCCTGTTTGTATTGTCTCCATTCCACCCATAGAATACTCAACAAAGATAGAATGTAATGTCGCTTGTCAACAAATTTGCTCGTTATGACGCGCCATCTAGTGTAATGGCAGTGATAATTTTGGCGGGAATAATTTCACTGGGTTTATATAAAAATTATTTTAATTGTAATTTGCGTCTTCTCATTTGTATATCATGTACAGATAATAAACAATCTACATAAATGAAAACAACTTAAGATTGCAAGAATAAAATTTATTAACTGAAAACACAATTTTTAAACGAGTTTAAATCTAATAAATAAAATTTTTGGTTGGACTTGGAAATCTGTGTCTCTTGTCCTACTTACTGGGTATACAACCGGAAACTGCACAACCAGCACGTCCCATTGTAGAAAATACTATAACACTATAACTGGCTATAACGATAAAATCACTTCTTTACTATAACATCTAAACAATTACTGTATGGTTACTGTGACATATGCAGACATGTAACAGCTTTAATACAACCAGTACAACTTTCTCTTTACGGATTGCCAACTTACCAAATAATGTCGTGTTAATATCGCAAAACTTAAAACACCAAAACTACAGAACTCTAACAAAGCCGCGTGGTATTGCGCCCTCTTTTGGCATGGCAGTGCTGCCATGGACGCCATGACAGTTCCCACTTCTTCCTATTCAGATTACAACCGGTGATTCCACCCTATATTACACGTTAACTGCCCTACGACTCCCCAGCGACCTACGACTGGGAGCTAAAGTGTTAACATTCTGTAATCAACAAATTATCGAAACGTACTTTTATAGAACATGTTTAAATCTGAAAATATTACATTTTCTCTAAAAGGGCACATTCGTCTGTACCCTCAGCCTATCGTCGCTCACGCGTTCGAATTTCTTCAATTTGCGTTCGAACCGAATCGAGAAATTGGCATCGATCCGCGAGTTACGTCACAATGTTTAATGCGATATCGAATTGATGGGATTTAAACCACATACATATTTTAGCGTTCGTTCGCATGTATAGTACCATACACACAAACACATACGGGGGACGTGTGGTACGTTCATATCCGCATAAGTGCGGTTATAAAAAGAAGCCAAATCCGATATTAAATTTTCGGTGCGGTTCGCGAATCGTAAATCAGTTTAGTGTTTCGTCGAGCCCTTTAGTTGACTTCCATTAGCGCCACTATCGACGTAACGATAATGGAAATTTATACGTATTTATCGAAATGTACGCGATCTATTAACGCGACGTAATGAAGTTATTAAAATATCATAATGGTGCGTGTGGATGTATGTATGTATGTGTTGTTGGTCGGCGGTCGAGTCATAAATATTGAGATATAGTGAAGTAATACACAATATATTGATGAAACACATTTATTTATAATTTTCCAAAGTATTACTCTCCAATTCCCTGCAATTTACTTTTGGTAAAAATGTGTAAAAGAAGAAGCACATAGGAATAAAGACAATGGTTTAAAATTGTGGAGAGGATGTTGTAGAAAATTGAGGTCCAAATGTGGTTTTGGTTTCTAATCAGTATTATTGCTGATACTGAAGATAATTTAGTTTAAGGGTGCTCGGTAGTTTCTTTCAAGATCGGTTAAACTTAATTTTTTTGTTATTGGTTCCAAAACTATTTTGAAAATTGTATATCTGACCTTTAAAAGTAGTATGTGTAACGATAAAATACTAGTTTTTACAATGTTAAGAGCTTCTATAGCTTTAATTTTTTCAATAATAAGTGAAGAACCAGTAAGTTTACTGGCTCGAAATTTTGCATACCCTTTATTCGTTACGATAGCTATGTCTTATCGGCGAGCTTTTGTAAATTCCTTTGTTATCGTCGCTTTCTTCAAGTCCAAAGGTGATGGTAAGCCCATGGTCACTTTTCCATTCCTTAATTGAGGTTAAATTCAAGAACAAACAAGGACTTTACAAAGAAGCTCACCGATAAGACGTAGCTATCGTAACAAATACACGGTATGCAAAATTTCGAACCCGTAAACTTATTGGTTCTTCACATATTATTGAAAAAAAATAAGCTCTAGAAGCTTACATAATAAGTTAACATTGTAAAAATACTAGTATTTTATCGTTAAACACACTACTTTTAAATGCCGGATATACAATTTTCAAAGTAGTTTTGGAACAAATAAAAAATTCAAGTTTAACCGATCTTGAAAAAAGTACCGAACACCCTTAAATCTGGCTTTTGCCTTGTAAAATTCATTGTTATTTCATCTTAAAATTATTATTGACATAACTGCATTTAAGTTCTGCGGAAAAAAGTGATTTTATTACTTCGGCGAAAATGTTCCATAAGGAGGCTAGGTAATGTATTTGAAGTGTCCAAAGGCACTATTCATGACATTAAAAATAAATGGCCACATCAAAATTGACATCATCATGGCAAACGATTGGCTTATAGCGCTCAAAAACAGCTTGCAAGACTTCTCCGGATTTTGGTTGTCGCGATAGTACGTTTCTAATTTGAAGGAAATAAAACTAACATTTTAGAAATCTTTAGGCGAACGAGAAGCCCCTTCTTATAGAAAAATAACAGAAGAAACGTCTTGCTTGGTGCAAAGAATAAAGGGTGAAGGAATGGAATTCGATCGTATTTAGTGACGAGTCAAAATTTGATTTGTGTGTAAGAGACGATCGAAAACGCACAATTCCCACAAAAGTTGAGGGGTCTCATCCTGACTGTTTAAAACGATCGGTTAAGTTTACTGATGATCTGATGGTGTGGTATTGGCACGTGAGTGGCAGTTTTCGGGAAATTAACGTTCATAAGGGGGACTGCCAATTACCACCATATTCCATACGAAGATGATATGACCCTATTGACGAGATCGAAACAAGAGCTTAAAGGAGAATTCTCTGTCAGAAGATGAATCCGGAGAGTATGGACTTGTAATAAATGAAGAAAAGGACAAAGTACGTACATGGCGTTACGAGGTGGACAAGATTTAGAAGAAAGGACCTTAAAAATTGTTAATTGGACAGGAGAAACTTATAACATTTCGAGTATCTAGATGTCACAATTACAAATAATAACGAGAGGTAGTCGGAAATTGACAAAAGAATAGGGGAAAGGCTCTTAGGCGGTAGGCATGTTCACGGAATTAAGGGGTTATGAAAGTTTAAAAACTTTTTCGACTAAAATTTCTTTCTTGCTTATAGCGTATTCTATAGCGTTGAGATTAATGTGTAATTGATCCTAAAGCGATTAGAAAATTATTTCCAAAGTTACTCTGATTTGAATTTGATGTGAAACAACTGTAATTCTGCGAAATGATATTTGGGTAACATTTTATCACCAGATTTTAACGAACCATAACGAATCTTTTGACGCAACAGTTTAGAGGATTGCTGACAAAAAACCGCGTGAGGCTGGCAGAGCGCAGAATCAGTATAGGTGCCAGAGAGGCTCAGCAACCTTTTAACTCGGCAGGAAAGGAAGAAGAGGACGACAGTGCCTACTTGGAAGGACAGCTTTACAGTACAGGGATTATAGACTAAAGGTACGTTGAGTTAAAACAGAAAAAATCGATTTATGTAAAAACACATCACTTGAAACTCTAAACGCATTTTTCCTGAAACAGCATTTTTCAAATTGGTTTGCAGCATAACTCGAAGCTTTCAAATTACTTAAAATTTTGATAAAATGTAACAAATTGAATTCCCGCAGAGATACGTAGTGGTTTTTTGATCTGTTGTAAATTGCTTTTTTATAAACAACTTGTACGCCAATTTTTGTCCAGAAACACAAAATTTTCCTTTAAAAAGTTTGCCATCTTTAAACGAAAAAGATTTTCAAAATTCCCTACGTATTTCCGTAGCAATTTAAATATATTTTAAGGCGGTCTTTGTTTTCCAGTTCTAAGACAACATTCATGACACTTATGCTGCAAGTCCCGTAGCACTTGTCGTCGAGCAGGCATCCAGATGCATTGTCAATCAGGCCACCATTTGGATTTCAAAATTAATTAGAAACATGCACCTCCATTCTCAAATATATGCGCAGTAAAACCCCGAAACAATTTTTATATTAAACTGATTCTTATATGTAAACAATATCTTCGAAATCACGCTTCAAAATCCTTCTCTAGACTGTCATAAGCCCTTAATAAAGTTTAAACGTATATCGACAGCAGCAAAATTGAGAGTGTTATAAAACCGAAAGACCTATGGAAATGCGAAGGAGGGAGAAGGGGAAGCAATAACGAAATCCAAGAGCTATATCGACAGCCATCGATAACACGACATGTTAGGGAGACAAAAGCACAATGGCTTGGACACGTAGTCATAGTGGCTTCCGGAAAAGGTGTTACAAAACAGGAATGTGGGTAAGTGAAGGAAAGATAGACCTAGAAAAGAATGACTGGAAGCGGTGAAAACAGTTTTGGGCGGAGTAGAGGTACGGAACTGAGGACTGAGGAAGTCAGAAATAAACATCCGTGGAAGATAGTGATCAGGAAGATACTTGGGCCGTTAAGATCTCCATGTGCTCATATATATAAAACATGTTTGGGTATGGTGATTTTAGATAGGGATAACAGTCAAACTAGCTTTTTTCTAAATCGTTAATGTCCTCTTCTTTTCAGTAGAGTCTAACATTTTATCATGGGTATATATACACCGCAACAACGTTACCACAACGTAGAAGATTATTTTCGAAATCAGCGTTCAGTTACACAAACTTACTGAGCACTTCGTTCTTTTTATGGACCGAATAGTCGCCCATCTGAGGATACTATTCGTCGTGTGTGATTAACTAATTGAAGACGAAACTGCCCCTACCAAAAGGCTTAGAACGGAACCTTTTTCACCAATTTCACAGATATAAATTGATAAAGTTCATTTTCCAGTAGAAGGATATATAAGCATTTTCTTTGTTTTTAAGTCTGCTAGGGTAAAATTATTGTACTTAAAATTTTAGTTTATTGGTTCTATCGTTGCTTCTTAGAAACATCTGTTGAAATAATCTGGTACTACTAAAAGATTGTTAACTAACTCATCTTTATAATCGATGGATATATTTTCAAATGCTTTCCGTGCATACATTCATGCACAGATAACTATCCAATCAGCTTTATTTATGTCATTATCATGGACTAGTGTGCTGTCTCTTACTTTTTCAATCAACCATTTA
The DNA here is from genome assembly GCA_038088585.1 of Chrysina gloriosa. Classification (NCBI taxonomy): domain Eukaryota; kingdom Metazoa; phylum Arthropoda; class Insecta; order Coleoptera; family Scarabaeidae; genus Chrysina; species Chrysina gloriosa. Next base: position 7,977,441 of record CM076090.1, on the reverse strand, counting down.
TGCCCTTTTTGTGCATTCAAGGTAGGCCGTCTTGTTCTCGGGAAAAGTGTTTGGTAAAATATAGAGCTCTTTAAGATTCTTATTAGAGCGTCTTATGTTATCTTTTATCCACTTTTATTCATTTTTATAACGTGTCTATATTGGACAACTAATATCAAAATCATAAAACAATATTTGATAAAAGTGCTCAAAAGCTTCATCAACATTGTCAATACTATAAAGTTGAGACCAATCCTCCAAGGACAAAGTCATAACAAAGTGGAGAGGCAAAGTTTCAGCATCATTCATGCGCTTATGGTAAGTTAAGATCTGATCATTTACTGGTGTTATCAACAGCCACATTTGCTTTAAATAGTACGGTTTCATTTCAAACCCACATTATCAAAATTTACAAAATTTTTATCTATTGTTAGAGAAGCAGAGCAGCAGGAGCAGAATGCTTACGTTTGATTTAAAAACAGAATTGACTTAACTATGAATAATACTATTACACGAGGGAGATTCCTAAAGTATGTTCAGTTTATTTATTAACCTTCCTATACTCACGCATATGGTCTGTGAGACCGACTTATATAGTATAGTATACGTCTTTCATTTTGACGTGAGTATAGGAAGGTTAAAAAAAACACCGATGCATGAAGAGGTTTTTCCACTTCTTCAACCATTTTATTTTGATCAGAAAGTCTGTATCTCAATCAACTTTTCAACATAATTTCCAATAATATTAAGGCACTCGTCCTATTGTACAATCATCTTCTGAATTCCGTCTAAATCTCTATTCAGGGCCACGGCAAATGATCCGAACAGTATACCTATATAAGTCTGTTTTTTCGAGATAAATAACGAGCTTTCCACGAACGTTTGTTATTTTTATTCGAGGGCGCCTGTTCGTAACGTGGTATTCTTCGTGGTACACATAACTATGTATTATATATGTACATAGGAAAAATACGGCGGTATGTACAAGAATATAATAAAACACTTCTCGATGAGGAGAAACGCCCGGTCGAAATCGATACTACTCACCTTGCTGTTTTGGAAATTGATGTTTGTACGAATCGTGCGATGATGGAGCTCCTGCACGGGTCTGACGTTATTTCCGAGCGGCGCTTTCGGGGCTTCCTCCGATCCTTGCATGAGCTTTCGCAGGACGTACAGCTGGAAAACGAAAAAATAGTTTCGTTAACGCCAGTCTCGGTTTTCTCCTGGAAATTTAATTATAACGGGTATATAAAGAATCCTTACGACCGCGGCGCTATTACAAAAAATATGATATTTCCACTTCGCAATTTCCAAAATAGATTAATAAGTTTCGATGGAATTGGATATGATACGATGGGGATGGTATTTCGTTGAAAGGATTGCCTTCCACTTATGAATCGTGGAATTTAATTAGAGCTGTGGATAAAATTTATTGCTTCTTTTGTAAAGTTAACGTTTTAAAGTAGAACTTTGATTAACAGAAACTGGTGTTTCAAATGTTAACCGCGTTTTGTTGTTCTTCCATATGGAATTTCATTCTGTAAGGATTCTCAATTTTGGAAACGTAGAAAACGCGTCGTGTTTCTTGAGTATTTACGAACAATCCAAATGGTATCGAGATCTTAAAATCCAATAAAAATAGCGGAAAAATATCGAAACTGGCAAACTTCTAGAAACTCCTTTAAAATTTCATGTAATTATTACGCTTATGACTATATCCCATTTAACCTTCCTATACTCACGCATACGGTCTGTGAGACCGATTTATATAGTATAGTATACGTCTTTCATCTTGACGTGAGTATAGGAAGGTTAATACCGTGTTATGAGCGGAAATTTGACTAAATTGTATAGCTTTCGACCGAGCGTCTGAAACTTGCTGGATGCGCAGCAACGTGTTTTTATTACGTACAAACATTTTAGTCGTGCTTTGTAGATAAGAAACTGTCGTGTCTCATAAGGTTGATCACTCAGAATCGGGTGTTTCCCATGGCTCTTGTTTTTGTCCTATTCTTGCCTTAATTTCTATAAATTTCCGAATTTGGAACGACTTCTTTCATTTGCTGTCGAGATATCATTTTCTCTTGGGATTATGCCTGACTCACCTGATGAAATGCTGAAGTATTTTGAGATACTTCATTTTATAGTATAACTTTACCCGAAGCGAATAGTGCAATCTGAAGAAATAATTACCAATTAAATGTATATATATATATATATATATATTTCGTGACCTTTTATACTTATCTTATATGATAGAGATCTACCACTAATAGGTCAATAAAACAAGGCTGGTTTGAGCGATAGTTATATTTTCAGAACGTTTACAAACGTTTTCGGAACACCTTCGTCAGTGAAAATATAACTAGATAAATATATAAACAAACTTTTGTTTTTTATTTGGGACTATCAACAAAATAACTAGTGACTAGGATTTCTTGATAAGGCTCAAACCAGCCTTGTTTTATTGACCTATTAGTGGTAGATCTCTATCATATAAGATAATTACCAATGGGAGAAGTCTGTATCAGCAAGTTTTGAAATCAATTCTAGTACTTTCACTTGCAGATTGAACCATTTTGAATCAAGTCTTGATCACCTCGTGTCCCCTTCGAAGTATCTGATTGGCATTTGAGTCGTTCAGAAGCGATTTTGACTATATTGCCTCGATTCTAGGATATGTTACTAGCGTTTCAACTATCTAATGCCAAATTTGATGTTTTCGTTTGAAGTTTATATTATTCTTAGCCAATTCTAGCCTTTGAATAGTCCTAAATCAATTTTGGTTCTTTTAATTGACACTTCAACCGTCCTGAATCGAGTCCTGATGATTTGGTATCAACGTTGAGGTATTCGATTAGTATTTGAGCCGTTTAGAATTTATTTCGATCATTTAGACTCGATTTAAGAATATTTTATTACGGTTTTGATCCTGTAATATCAAATCTTGTGTTTCTGATTAAACCTCGTAACATGTTCGGTCAAGTCTGGACTAGTCCTAAATAAATTTTAGCATTTTGAATTCGGTCCTGAATCGTTTTAAATGGATTTCAGGATTCTAGGTGAAAATCTGTAGCGGTTTGATTCAACCTTACAACTTTTGATTACAATCTATAACATGCTGAATCACTTTCAGGATTGCTAACTGAGGTCTTGATCATCTTGTGTTAACTTTAAAATATCTGATTGATCCTTTAAAAATTCGGTTTGACCATCTTGGCTAAGTTTTTAGAGGTTTGATTAGCGTGTTTCGACTGTTTAATGTCAAGTTTTGTATTTCCAGCTAAGGTTTGTAGCATTTTCGACTAATTTTAGGCGCATGAATAGTTCTAAATCGATTTTAGCATTTTGAATTAAGTCTTGAACCACTTTTAGGGCTCTTACCTGACGTCTTGATTATCTTGTGTCAACGTTAGGATATCTGGTTGGCGCTTGAGACCTTTCAAAATTCGGTTTGACCATCTTGACCCAATTTTTAGATGTTAGTTTAGATGATTGATTAAAATTTCCATTGTTTTTGTATTTTAAACTAAAGTTTGTAACATCTTCAGTAAATTTTAGGAACATGAATAGTCTTAAATATATTTTAGCATTTTGAATTGGCCCCTGACTCGTCTTGAATCAATTTGATGGATTCCGGTTATAATTTCTACCTGATTCAAATTTACGATTTACGATTACAATTTATACCATTCTGAATCACTTTCAGGGTTCTTAACTAATACGTTGATCATTTTGTGTCAACTTTAAAATATAATTTGATCATTTTGATCTAATTTTAGGATGTTCTGATTAGAACTTTGAGCATTTAATGTCAAATTTGGCGTTTCTGACTGGAGTTTGTAATATTTTCAATCAATTTTAGGCTTTGAATTGTCCTAAACCAATTTTAGCATTTTGAATTGTGCCTTGGATCGTCTTAAATCCATTTTGAGGTTCTCAGTTAAAATTTGTGCCGTCTTGATCTAAAAATTGACTATTCTATATTACAATTTATACCATTCTGAACTATTTTTAGACCAATTTTTTATTGGCTTTTGCGTCTTTTTAAAATTCAGTTTGATCATCTTCACCCCGTTTTAGGATCTTTGATTCCGGTTTCAATGGCGTAGTGTTAATGTTAATGTCCGGTATTCTTGACTAAAGTTTGTAACGTTGTCAGTCAATTTTAGGCTCATGAATAGTTCTAAATCAATTTCAGCATTTTCAATTGGATCTTGCATCGTCTTGAACCAGTTTTAGCACCTTAGGTTAGGTATTTGTAGCGTTCCGATTCAAAATTACCACGTTTGATGACATTTTATACCATTTTGAATCAAATTTCCGGGTTCTTAACCGATGTTGTAATAATCCTGGGTCAAATTTAGATAATCTCATTGACTTTTGAATTCTTCCAAAATTCACTTTGATCACCTTGACCCAATTTTAGGACGTGTAATTACGGTTTCGATCGTTTAGTGTCAAGTTTGGTGTTTCTGAGTAAAGTTTCTAACGTTGTCAGCCAATTTTAGGTTGTGAATAGTCCTAAATCAATTTAAGTTTTTTGAATTAAGTCTTGCACGGTCTTGAATCAATTGTACGGCTTTTGGATAATATTTGTAACGTTCCGATCATTGGTGATTACAATTTATATCATTCGCAATCACTTCTAGAGTTCTTAACTGAGGGATTAATTATCTTGTGTAAACTTAGGGTGCCTGATTGATGTTTGACCCCATTCCAAATTCAATTTGACCATCATGACCAGATGTTAGGATGTTTAATTACGATTTCGAATATATAATGTTATTAAACATAACAATACTAGGCAAAAAGAAACTAAAAATTGAAGGTCAAATAGGCACACTAGTTATTGCATTCGGACCATTGTAACTTTTTCTAACGCAAATCTATGTATCGTTGAATTGTGTTGTCATTTTGACCAGCCTTTACTGTTAGTGTTTATCAGAACGTAGGCTTCTGCTGTTATTTATTTGACCCAAATAGTGGTCGAGGTAACCCAAAAAATATTGGACACGATCGGTAAGCTCAAAACAGTTATTTATGGATAGATATTCCCACCATGACTTGTCCCATTTTTTTAAAAATCGTTTATGGCGCATGGAGGAGTAATTCTGGACTTGGAAAGAGAAGAAAACTGAAGAAATTGATGGATCCCAAGTACAATGTTGGATGGTCTAGGAATGTTTGTTATCTTCGGCATCCTCTTGCTTCGTGAATTGTGATGAAGTAGATGAAGAAGATCGGAACAAATTGTTGGGTATCAAATACATTTTCTAAACCCTTGGTGCTCCTTGATGATCTTCTGCTTTATGATGAACCGATTTTGGATTTTTATTTTACTTCTATTACTGTTTTTCTTTGAACCATTACCAAAGCATATCGAGATAACCACGTCACTAGACGATACCGATTCCAGCACCAATGCGCCCGACAAAATTTAGAGAAAAACGATCCAAATCCGCAAATCGAATTCCATCCAACCCGACCCGAACGTACTTCATCCGCGGACGCTAACAAATTTCGTCGGTATCGACCATCGATAGCCAACCGCTAGCATGACCGAACGCGAACGCGAATTGATTATTTAATCATAAAAATGATCGCGACCACTACCACCATCGCCGCCACCGCCGTAATGAAATTGTAATCGGTTTAACTGACACAATTAATCGCTCTAATTCGGTTAACAGCGAATCGCCATTTTCCGCATTTAGCGGCCGACCTCGACGAAACCCCGGGGTTGGAATGGCACCCGCAGGAGTTAGAACGCGCCGACACCGCCTGTTCCACGTAACAATAATATCTACATTTCTGCATCGACCGACCGACCGAAATGCCTCTCCGAAAACTGGAATCTTAGCGCGAACGCAAATGGTTCCGGTGATTACTTGCCCTCGGCAACCTCGGCTTATCCTAGACCGAGGAGGAAATGGTCGAGGTCGCGTCATAGACAAGACGACGGAAATATTTTATTGTAATAATTTATGGACGTCCCTTGTCTCCGTGTCCGGCGGATTTGAACTTGTAGGAACGGCGAATTTCGCGCTAAGAACAATGGTAGATATGCATTCAGGTCTTGTCGGTGGGACTCGTGAGAAATGATTGGATCTTATGTGCAATGTCGGATGAGTCGAAATCCTGTTAAAGTTCGCGTAATGTTCACCGTTTGATATACTACCGGGTTACATTTTGCTACCGCCTTCCAATCAGAATCTAATTTTGTTGGAGTATTCGTCTGACCTTTATGGTTGATAGCAAAGGAGAGGTAGTAAACCGTATTGGAGTAAATTTTAATGAAATACAATAGTGTTGATATTGAAGGTGGTTAACGATAGTCGAAACTAGGCCGGAAGTAGCACAGTGAAGTCGTGCGGTCAATTGAATTTTGGTCAGACGGCGATGAAATATTCAAAATAAGATGTGTAGGACGCGACCAGAGTTTAGATTCTTGATTCGAAAGTGCTATTCGAGAATTAGAGTGTATCTCTATGGAAGATCGCGAAGATATCTACATATATCTATATATATATATATATATATATATACATATAAACGAATGTATGCCTGTGCGGGTATTCTTTATGCATTACTGCACCATTCATCCGATCGCCATGAAACTTTCGTATGTTGTTGGGTACACTCACACAACGAATTCCAAATCAATTTATCTAATCAACGTTTTCCAAAAAAGAAACGCCATGGATATCCATACGTATAATACTGATCCGACGATAGGTGGTGCGCGTGCGTCGCAAGTTTTTGGCATAGTACATATATCCTACGATAGATGGCGCGCGTGTATACAAACAAATTCAATTCAATCGAATGTAAATAATTACTAATAACAGTTCAGTTCGTGGATGATAACTGATACATGTAAGTCGTAATACTGAATTTATCCATTTATCTATTTATTCAAGCAAATTTTCGGGCATTGTCGACAGTTACCACGTGTGACACGTGGAATAATTTATATTCATTGTGAACATCCAATCGCCGCTCTTACTCAATACTGATAATCTTTCGAATATTGAATTTTTCCATTTATCTATTTCATCGTGAGTTTAATCGATTTCAAATCTCATAATCTTTGGAATACTGAAATTATCCTACGCTAGGCAGCGCGCATGTGTTGAATGTTTCTGGCGTAGTATATATATCCTACGATAGGTGGCGCGCGTGTATAGAAACAATATAATATATACTATAACAATAATGGCTAATACGTTTCAATAAACATGACACAATGTAAATTTCCTTTAATTTCCTTTCTTCTAAGGTCGCAGCGCGACGGGTAAGCTAGTCTCTTGTAAAATCAATATCGATACTACAAGCGATTGCATCAACAAATGAAAAAGATCAACATTATAGACGATTTATTATTTAATACTATTGCAGAGGAAGAACTGAATAATGGACACGCACTGTACTATTCTGGAGTAGAGAGCAAGGAGAGAGCTAATAGCGGAGTAGCATGCGTAATACACAAAGACCTACTGAAATACGTGGAGAGCTGGAAACCATGGTCAAAACGAATAATGAACGTTAAATTGAGAAATAGCTAAGGTGACGATATTAACGTCATTGCAGTTTACGGACCAAATGAAGATGCAACAGTAGAAAATAAGGAAGAATTGTGGGAGAGCTGAATATTGTCACAGAAAAATGCAAAGATACCGTAATAGTCGTAGGAGACATGAATGCAAGAGTGTGGAAAAGCAATAGTAAGACGGGAGACGTAATTGCAAAAGAAACGATAATGGAAGAAGATTATTAAAATACTGTACTATTAATAACCTGACATTTTATAAACACGAGGATGACCACAAATACACCAGGGGGATTTTTATAATAAAGCCAAGTCAATAATAGACTATATATTGATCAGCAGAGACAGAAGAAGGCTAATTAAGGATGTTAAAGCGAATAGAACCGCAGAAATCTGATCATTAGCTGTTAGTACCACAAACAAAAATTAGCTTCAAAAATAAAAAAGAAGATACTAAGGGAATGACAATAAAATAAGTACAAAATAAAGAAAATATCAGTACATACAAATTGAGAGTGAAGGAAGTTGGCACAAAGTATGGACAAATCATGAAGGAAGAAATACAACAAACAGAGGAAGGAGAGCTGAACGCAACGAGCATAGAAGAATGCTCGGAGAAATTTAAAAATATTTTATTGAAAGTTGCAAAAATAAGTCGTGGAACAATACGAGGAAATGCAAATAACTGTTTCTTATTGGATGGGGCGTAGAAATAAAGGAATAAATAAAGAAAAGGAATAAGAGCAAATGGCTAGAATATATGAGAAGAAAAGATGCGGGAAAGTACGAGCAATATTCAGAAGGGAGGAAGGAAGTTAAAGACATATTGCACGCCGCAAAAAACGAAAGTCCGGAAAGAGCTGGGGGAGAAAATGGGAGACAATAAAAAAGGAAATTGGAAATTAGTCTATAGAGGTATGAAATCAATGAGAAAAGAGAGAAGTATACGAACGGGAATAATCAAAAACAAGGAAGAAGAGATTTTAACCGAAGGAACAGAAATAATGAATAGATGGCAGGAATACTTCGAAGAGATGCTGAATGAAAGCGGTACCACAATATTGGAAATCCGAACGAGAGAAGATGAAATAGGAATCAGAACGGATAGAAAAGAAGGAGAGCAGGAAAGAATTCGGGAGGGCGAGATGGTAGAAGCAATTGGACTAATGAAGAATGGTAAAACCCGAGGACATGATAAAATAACAACGATAATGTTAAAAATGATGGACGAAGAGGGCAGGAAACTATTCCTGTTTGTACTTAATAAAGCATGGAAAGAAAAGACAATACCCCGAGAATGGAGAGTGGGAACAATAATACCGATCTTTAAAAAGGTGACCCAAGAGAGTGTAAATATTACCGAGGAACAACACTGCTAAACAATGCAATGAAAGTTTATGAACGGATAGTAGAAAGAAGGATGCCAAAAATTACAGGGAAAATACTACATGAAGCACAAAGTGGGTGCAGAAAGGGAAGAAGCACCCAAGACCACATATTCACAGTGAAACAAATCATTAAGAAAATCAACGATAAGAAGAGAACAACATGAATGGCATTTATAGACATGGAGAAAGCGTTTGGCAGAGTTAGCAAAGAAGAGCAATAAAAAGCTTGTACGACGTTAATGTAAAGTACGTGAGAATTTGAAATGTTGGCAACAAATGAAGGATTTAGACAAAGATAAGCAATGGGGTCGTCACTATTCCTAGTCTTCATGGACGACATAATGCAAAAATGTAGAGATAGGGTGAAGCCATTGGACCTAGGATACAGAGAAATGATACCTACCAAAATATCAGAATGTGTCTACTTCGATGATATAGTGATTTTGGCAGGGAACGATAGAAACCGACAAAATAACACGAATACATGGAAAGATACATTAACACAATATGGAATGTCAATGAACCTAGAGAAAACCAAGATAATGGAAATAGGAGAGAAGACGCAGATGTTAATAGAAATAGATAGTAAAGGAATTGAAAAAATGAAGGTGTTCAAATATCTAGGGGTAGTGGTAGACGCAAAAGGAAGCGATGAAATAGATATAACGGAGCGTATCAACAGCACAAACAATTTTTTCAATCACCGGAAATTCATTAAACAGGGAAGAAATACCGAGGGAAGCAAAGATGAACGTTTCGAAAACAATATATGGACCAGTACTAACATGTGGTTGTGAATCCCGGAACATAGGGAAGACAAACAAGGGAAAAATACAAGCAGCCGAAATGAGATTGCTGAGGAGGACAAGGGGAATGACATTAAGAGACAAAATCAGAAATGAAAAAATGAGAGAGGACTTGAAAATAAACCCTAATACAATGATTCCATCGAAAAGAAACAGCTGGCATGGTGGGAACGCATAACAAGAATGGAAAAACAAAGACCAGTAAAAATGGTTGGGGAAGCAGGGGTGGAGGAAGACCGAGTAAAGCATGGAAGCGAAACGTGGAGGATATATTGAAAATGAAAAACTTTACCTATAATGAAGCCCGAAAACTAGCGAAAAACAAAAAGGAATGGAGAAAATTAGTACACATGCAGTTACCTAATTGTAAGTAAGAAGAAACTAACGAAAGCAATGTAATAACCTCTGCACTTGCTTAGCAAGTAATGAGTAATGATTATATATATATATATTTAAACTTATATGTCTTGTAGATGTGACAATTGTAATATATAACTATGATATATTACATGATGATGACGTGAAAATTTCTGTCAAATTTCTGGAATGGTTTGATTACAAATACATCCTTATTATTATTATTATTATTATTATTATTACTATGGAGAACCTTTAAGGTTAATTTTTAAAACAATTTGTGTGGGAAATTTCACAGAGACACAAAGAGACTCGTCCTATTCGAGCGAAGAAGTCTTTGTTCTTACCATACTAAAGTATGCAATTTCATCCTAGCTTCATTCTTTTATTTATTATTTCAGATGTCTTGCAACTGACACGAACTTACATCTCTATACGTGTACTTCTGCATTTATACCGAATGTCACTTATTAAACTGAAAGGCGATATGTGAAATACGCCGTTCGCAATTCTACTACTACCACGTCGGACGAGATGGACGTAAAATTTATTGCGAATATCCCACCTAAAATTTTAACGCGAATCCTCCTAAAAGGACGAGCAGCCAGTCTCCGGCTTTATTATGCGGAAACCGCTCTCTTTCCCCCGTAAGATATTTACCGTGGCGCACTAAGTCGGGGGCTGCATATTTCAAACGTTACAAGCCCACTCGTACAGAAAGAGAGAGCAGCGCGACTCGAAAAGATTTTTCTATTAAATCTCGCCGTACGTACGACATACTTAGGTATTAAATTCGCTGTAGCGGACAGGCGTTTTTCCCCCAAGTTTCTTACCTCGTGCTTCGTTATATAAATGGGCTTGTTAAGGATGATCCAGACGGTGGTCTCCCAGCAACCCGGATGCGTCGTGGATCCCTCGTAAGTCATGAAGTGCTCTGTGTCTGGCAGTAAAGTTCTTAGAGACAAATGTTTTATTGGAGTAGCGGCTCCTGAAACACACAGACACACACGAAGGAATTAACATTTTTATGCGATCGGTCGAGTACGTCTGCGGGAAGAGGTTTAGACGTTTCGTCGAGAGGGAGATCGTTTGATAGCGACGATTTATTCTCGGAATGGCGGTGATTCTTTTAGCGTCTTATCGAGAGCGCCTCGCATTTGTAAATATCGAAGCGACTTTCGAGTGTCGCTTTTAATTCGTATTTACTGAGCAGTGTTCCCTTCACGATGGAATTTTCTTAAGTGTTTTACGTTAAGGGTGTTCGGTACTTTTCTTCAAGATCGGTTAAACTTAAATTTTTAAATTGGTTCCAAAACTATTTTGAAAATTATATATTTGACCTTTGAAAGTAGTGTGTGTAACGATACAATGCTAGTTTTTTACAATGTTAAGAGCTTCTACAGCTTTAAATTTTTTCAATCATAAGTGAAGAGCCAGTAAGTTCAAGTGCTGGAAATTTTGCATACCGTGTATTCGTTACGATAGCTACGACTTACCGACGAGCTTTTTGTAAATTCCTTGTTTGTTGTTGAATTTAGCCTCAATTGAGAAATAGAAAAATGATCACGGGCTCACCGCAATTTTGGACTTCAAAAAAGCAACGATAACAAGGGAATTTACAATAAAGTTGGCCGATAAGACGTAGCTGTCGTAACGAATACACGGTATGCAAAATTTCGACCCCGTAAATTTACTGGTTTTTCACTTATTATTGAAAAAAAAAAAAAAGGATTAAAGCTGTATAAGCTCTTAATATTTAAAAAAAAAAAAGACTAGTATTTTATCGTGACACACACCAGTTTTAAAGGTCAGATATACAATATTCAGAATAGTTTTGGAACCAATAAAAAATTAAGTTTAACCGATCTTGAAAAAATGTACGGAACACTTTGAAAGGGGGCCGCGTTTAAGGTGTATTCTACGACAAACGTTTCTGAAAATCTACCGGTTTAATTAAATTTTATATATTTATATTATTATTATCATTATAATAATTATTATATATTTATATAATAATTGACAGTATATTCGTTCATATTTCCTAACATTTTCTATCGCTTGGTAAAGACGAGAAGGATAAGGTAAATCTATTCAATTAGACGAAGGGAAAATTAAACCCTCCGGGAATAAAAAAAAAGACCGAACAAAAAAATGAAAAAAAAAAAAAAACAGAACAAATCCAAACAGGAAAAACCACGCCACTCATGTTTCAGGCATTACGAGTCAGAGACTTAAGTTTCAATGGCTGATTAAAGATGAGGTACGAAGTTAGATGCTTTCCTTTACCAATTGTTTTGTGCAGAAACAAACGTAAAAATCCCCGATTGATGGCTTTATGAATTGCTACAATACTTGCCAAATTTTTCATAGGAGGCATCAAAGATGGACAACTGTCAAGTTCAAGGGCGTGGCGGTTTCAACTTAACGGGTCAACGAAAAGTAACGCCGAAAATCCACGATTTATGGCTTTAGGAATTACTACAATTTTTTATATGAACAGTAAATAAAAGTTACCCTTACCACACCTTCAATTTAATTTATTTTTTATATATTATTTTAACCAGTCTCCTTATTCTTATTTCCTTCAATTTTTCACAAATTTTTCAAAGAAGGCACCAAAGAAATATAGAAGAAGAGAAATAGAAGTTTTACTTACAAATAAAGAAAAATTGCGAAATTTATGCTTCAAGCTAAGGAACGAAGGAAGCGGTTTTGCATTACTAATAGGACAATAGGAGTTGATAGAATTTTTCTCAAATTTTTCAAAGGAGGTGCGAATGATGCTACCAGTGCTTCATGGCACAAACAATGGACAACTGTCAAGTGTAAGGACATGACAGTATCGGTCCCATCGGCTGGATCGTATTGTTGAAGTACACTGTTATCAAATTAAATAAATTTTACTTCTATCAAGGAAAAGAAAAAGGAAATTTGCTAAAGTTATGCCACAAGCATTACAAATCAAAAAGTTTCAGATAGTTTCAGTGATTGATGAGCGATAAGGAACGAAGTGAGAGGTTTTCCGTCACCGATTGTCTTGTGGAGAAACTAGCGTAGAAAATCCACGATTTATGGCTTCAGAAATTGTTACATTTTTTTACAAATTTTTCAAAGTAGGTATATATCCCGCCACCGTTTTATTGCACAAACCAGATGATGGTACCTCTTTCACCAGCACAAAATATGGACAACTTCCAAATCCTAGGACATGATGGTTTCGACTCTATCGGCTGGACCGTATTGATGAAGTATACTGCTATCAAATAGAAGAAAATTTACTGTTATCAACGAAGGAAAGAGGAATATAAACTTCAAACATTACGAGGAAAGAAGTTTCAGATAGTTTCAGTTATCGATGAACGATGACCAACGAAGTTAGAGGCTTCACATTAGCAATTGTCTTGTGAAGAAACTGGTGGAGGAAATCCAACCTTTATGGCTTTAGGAATTGCTAAAGTTTTCCACAAACTTTTCACAGGAGGCACTAAAGATGGCACCCATGTCTACAGCATTTCATTGCACAAAGTATGGACAACTGTTAAGTCCAAGGATATGATCAGTTGGACGTTTTTGTCGTTTTATGTCTCTCATCGCTGTTGTTCTTTAGATTGCTTCATTCCGAGATTTCTTCGGGATTCCTCTACCCCTTCTTCCACATATCTATTTAGTTTCTTTCTTTCGGGTGTTCTCGTATGCCACCATTTCATACTCACGTTTTTCTGTCCATACTGTCAGCTCCGATAGATGTTTTAGTATTCTTAACGAACTTGCTGGTATGGACAGCGAAATGCCGACATCAAATAGTCATAAACGGCAAAGCCACTAATGAATTCCTACCACAGAGAAAGTTGTTCATCATGGATATAAAATTGGTGGAGGAGCTGGTTCGATTGAAAAAATTACTATTGATAACAGTTGTAACCGTATAAAGCTTGGATTTCCATCGTCTGCATTTGATCACCATCCTCCCAAATGACAGAAAAGGGTATAGCGTCCTCCACGATACTTCCTCCACTTCAAATTGTCAATTATTTTTCTCGATTAACCCAATAAACGGCGGTAAATCGATGAGATAAACAGCACATCAAACGGTTCAACAATATTTCGAACTACTTCAATCGCGAAAAGTCGAATATATTGACTTTTTCGCGGAACGTCCGTACATCTTTACGTACAATAAAACGAACGGTAATGCGACGTCGGCGGGCGAAGATAAAATTTCCAAATGCGCGCCTTTCCCGTCACGCTACGTCCTACATGCAGATCCGTCTGCGGATTCTCGCGCCAGCCGTCGCCGTATAAATTGAATATCGCGAAATTTAGTTACGTCGTAAGACAATATTTTCCGCTCGACGATGTTTCATTGCTCGCGACGCGCCTCTAAACATTTTACTGCACAGATCTCGAGGACTTTGCTGGCGCGCCGAAGACGCATTTACAACTGCAACTTAATACGGGAAAGTTCGAGTAAAACTCGACGTCGTCGCCGCCGCACCGGTCGTCGGAACGGTTTATTTACAGAAGTGAGTGGTATAATCCGTCAGTTCTTAACTAAAGTACTTCTTCCGTTTTGCGACGAAGATTTCATTCTCTTTATTTGCTCGTTTACTGTTGCTTGGATCTGCGTGTGTTCGTATCTTGTATTGTGGCGGATGTTGAAGCCTTTCTTGAGAAATCGGTAGATGCTTTAGTAAGTTACCGAAGCGTCCGGTATAAAATCGAGAAATCGAAATTTTTGTTCTCATATTAGTGCCTATAAAAGGAAATTGTAGATTTACGAAAGCTCCCATTAGTTAGACCGTGACCGTTGTTTATGTTGGATCGTGCATCTGCCTCCCGTCGGAAAAAAATGTTGAGTGTTTCAAAAGAGCAACGTGTAAATGTGAAATTTCTTGTGAAACTTGGTAAATCTGCCACAGAAATTTATTCTTTATTAAAATAAGTCTACGGTGATAAATGTTGATCACTTCAGTGTTTGAGTAGTTTAAAAGTTTTAATAATGGACGAGAAGAGAATGATGCTGAACCATGTTCAGGACGACCGACCACGTCAAGAACGAACGGAAACATTGACAAAATTGATGTTTTGATCCGAAAGGAATCAGGTTTTGCACAGAAATTTTAAAGGAGTGCCAAAAATCTGATATTCGAACAAAAGGAATTTCGCACGAACATTTGTTCTGACACTAAAAAACCATGGAAGAAGACCCTAATTTCTGACTCGAAAGAGTCATAACCTGTGATAAATAAGGTTTGTAAAAGAGTGCATGACATGTTATCATTAAATAATGTAAACAGGTTTTTGTCTCTACTTACGTGCAAGGCGCGACATTAAAATTCGGAGAAGTAAGGGCGTCAGTCCAGTACACGATTTAATGATAATACGTCATCCATTCTTTTATTGAATCATAGTACCTAATGAATCATGGTTTCTTACTTATGATCTGGAAACTAAACGCCAATCAATGTATTTGAAAAGCCCATGTTCACTAAGAGAGAAAAAACACGAATGACGGCATCAAAATTGAAGGCAATGGTGATTGTTTCTTTCGACATTCGTGGGATTGTGTACGCAAATGGGGTACCTGAAGGTCATACGGCGAATCGGCATTACTACGCCGAGGTCCTAACAACTCTGCGTGGAAGAAAACGACCCGAATTGTGGGAAAACAAACTGTGGATTTTGCATCAAGACAACGCCTCATCCCATGGTGGAGTATCTGTCAAAAGGCTTTTGACCAAGCATGGGATCCTTGTGTTGGAATATCTACCCTGTTTGCCAAACCTGGGACCGTGTGACCTTTTTCTATTTTTTAAGGTGAAGTCAACACTAAACAGGACTAGATTTGACACGTTGTTCACGTTGTAAAAGTCAAAGAGACTTGGGACCATGAACATGTTATCTAAAAGTGACTTCAAGTACCGCTTTAACTAATGGAAAATTCGCCTGGAGCGGTGTAGGGATCGGGAAGGAGAGTGCATTGAAGAAGATAATGTTGAAACTCTAAAGAATACTTAATAAAAGATTTTGTAGCATTAATCCGGTTACTTGTTAGCCATACCTCGTACATGTTGGAGGCTGTAAAGTTTTTTCAGCGAAGACAACTTGGCAAAGTCATCGGGGTCGTGCTTTTACATGTTGAAGAAAAACTTAAACGGCTTCTTTTATGTACGAAAGCTTAGAGCTACAGAATCGTACTATCCTAATCGTAAGCCTTTCAGGCGTCGGGTATGTTGGAGTTTAGCTTCTAAGTCGGGATTCCTTTCCATGCTTCTCTCCATGACTTTCCATCCGGTACATGGCTCCTAATCTCCTTCCAGCCTATGTTTCTTCTTTCGGCGGCGCCACGAACTTCCGCGGCCAGCTCTTCCTAGGCCTTCCCTCCCCTGTTTTCCTTTGATTGGCTCGGCTTCAAACACTCTTGTCACCGTCCTATCCCTTCCCATTCTCATTACGTGCCCAAACCACATCAGGTGACCTCCTATTCTGTCTTGATTGTACTATTTTTGACATTATCCATTTTCATGTTTTGAAATATAGAAAATCCTCCAAATAATACCAGATTTGTTAACGGATTCTAAATTCGATAACAACAACAGCAGTAAAAGACCGCATTCAGATATTTTGATCACTTTCATGAAACCTTGAGAGCTTCCTCCAGAATGTTTAGGAAAGTCCCTTAAGAAACGAAAGGGTGATGGCGTTTGTTATACGCGACAGTTTTTAAAGAAATGTTGACAATTCTTAGACGTTTGTGGAAGCTCCTACCTAACAAAAATTTTTACCACGCTTATGAAGGTTTCTGAACCATTGCAACGTAAATTGCAGTTCTAATCTTTACCAATCATTGGAAAGGAATCTACATAAAAGTGTTGTTATGTTTACAAAAGCTTTCAAGAAAAGTTCAAGCTTTTTATGTACATATGTATTATCTTCTACAGGGCAATTGATAATTTACCCGGTTTGAGTACCTATGCTTTCAAACGCGGGCAAGGGGAAACTTTAAACAGTCATATCTTGAGAGTTGCCAAAAAGCTGATATTAGCAAAATTTCAAATTTACTTTTCACAGTGAAACACTGCTAAGTGTGTGTCCCAGATTTATGTGTAACTCAGTGGATTTATAGACCGATCTTTAGTGCTGCTTTGTCAGAAGAGCTTACGGGTTTTGACACATTCACAAAAGCTTACACTTGTTATACAGCATTTCCTGAAGCTTCCGACACGTATCATTTGTAAAAGCATACCCTTAAAAGTTGAAGTTATTTATGTAGTAACACAAAATTGGAGTTTTTGAATAGCACCAGAAGATTTACTCGAACTTTCATAAGAAACATTATTATATTATATTATATTATATTATATTGTCACACTTTACGTCCTTGACTTGTGGTACATTTCCCTTCTTGTACAATTTATAGTCCGCAACTTTCCGAAAGGAATTAGTTAAGTCGATGTCGCACGAAGGTCGCGAGAAAAATCGTACCTTTACCATGCAAAATACGCGAAACTAATTACAACAAGCAACTCTTTATGTATGAGCAGGCGTTCCCTCATGAAGTCCGTCCTAAACGCTTCTCTATATCGAACAACTTCCTAAGCGAAGAGCGTTCCCGTTTAAAATATGCACTTCATATGCATACATAAGTGTTAGTGGCAGTTTTTACGTACCGCGTCGCATACGTCGAGTTAAACACCGTACCTACATACTACGTGATCGTGCTCTACTTGTGCGTATTACGAGATTTGCATACAAACCTGTAAAAGGGGACCGTCTGTTTCCGTAATAACGTGCATACACGGTGGCGATTTGCATAATATAAGTGGAGTGGACATGATTCGACTCATACGCAGCCACAGAACTACACATCGAGATAGGATAGGTTTGTAATTAGAATGGGGTGGGAACGAATCGACTACTGCATCGTAATTATTGGTGATGAAAGCATCTGAGGGGTAGTAGATATCACTAAAGTGAAGATAGTCACTGCACTCTGTTACGAAACAAATGGAAGGAAATCAAAAATCGATAATTTGGGGCGCGCCCGGCAAGAACAATACGATTTACAGAAAATACAGGGCCGGCCGAAGATATTAGGATAACGAACTAATTTGAAAACCGTAACACTGTTTACAGGAGATTTCATCTTCATAAAGAAAATCACTATAATTGGTAGGTTGTTACAGTCTAAATTTTTTGTTAGGCACCGTTCCATATTTCTTACTTTCCGAACCGATTTTCTATAATAAATTCCAAGTTTCTTTTAGATTCTTCAACGTACTGTACTTTACATTTCGGTTCATTACAATTTTCTCTTAAGGGCTATTTTTCTATTCTTTTCCTCGTGATTTTCAGCCTTATCGTTCGAGGAATCGATCTAGAAAATATCGTAAGTTGTTTCATTATTTTTGGCACCGGCGTAGTTACAGTTTAGACAATGAAACGAAACATAACAATAATATGAGCACAGAATAGACAGAAGCGACAAAGTTAGAAAATCTGTATGCACATGGCCGGGAACCATGTTCTAAATACGACGGCACTGTTATATTTGGCTAACTTCATTAATGTTATTATTCTGGGATGATGTGTGCATATTAAAATTAAAATATACGATTATTGTTGTGTATCACTGATTTAACTTTTTAGCAAACTACTATTCTTTTAACATATCCAAAACTCTAATATTTTTCAATTAATACCAACAAATGTGCACCTTACGTATTTTCAAAATGGCGTTAGCTAACTTCTGAGCTATTTCGAGGACATTCAAATCGACCACATGAACATCAAAGCTGCCGACACGCCTTGCACTCTAGTATTTTGTGATATGAGTGATATACAACTACACGTATTGGCCGTCCTAAAAACATTGCTTATTTATGTTTCTGTAGAGGTGTTGTACGTTTAGCTTAACCTCAAATTAAATTAAATCAGATTAAATATAGTTCTTGTTAGTTTTTTCCAAACTATGCAGTTACAAATATGCTGTATAAGTAAGTATGCAATGCCCGTTTTAGGCTACTATCATTCTAACCAAAGTTTATTTATAGTGTCTGAAACGACTGAGAATTATGGCAACATACTTCAAGATGCGACGGTGAGAAAGAGGCCTATCATGGACCTACCTATCCAAAAGAAGCACATCAAATAATTTAGAACGTTTATAATTATTTGAAGCGTGACAATTTAAAGGTAATTTCATATAATACCATATTTACATGAATTAGCCATGCATTTTTATTTCTTATGTATATATGTATATATACCATGTTATAATATGCTAATAAATATTTTATATGTTCACAGATAATATTTTGGATGCCATAGTACAAGCAACAGATGTTTCCAGAGGGATCCTTGGTCCAATATAAAGGCAAAGTCGTGCAATAGAAAGTGGTGAAACACCTTCATTTTTAAAACCGATGGAACATTTTAAGAAACCTAGTCCAAAGTATACAGTTGACGAGGTAGGTGAATAAGCAATATGAAGGATAATATACAATTTCCATATTGTTGAAAAAAGAGGCCCACAATTAAATTATTATATAATCATGCGGATGTGAGCTCTCAACAGTGGCGTGATGAGTATATAAAAGGGAACACGAAGAATTTATCAATCAGCTTGGCTACGACTCATCTTCAGATGACAATAATTTGAGTGAAGGATAAATTATTACTTGTCAGATTTACAATAATTATTTTAACAGTCCGTTTGGATTTGTGATACTTATTTTTTGTTTTTTTCTTTTTTAGTTTTTTTACATTGTGACATACTCTATATTGTAAAACATTTTTTTACCCTGGTTTGCCCTTATTTATTTGTTGCTATCTCATTTAGCCTTCTAGAAAAAGTCAATAACAACACTAAATTTGATGTTTTTGTGTTACATGTGTATATTTACAACATTTAATTATATATTCTCATTGTACTTTGTTTATATTACATGTTATACACTTGTACAATTTTTTAATAATAAAAATACTTAATGTTTTTTGTTGTCGATTGTAGAACCCATTACTTCGTGATAGTTAATCATATTTACACTAAAATAATATTTGTTTACTATCATTAATTTTATTATAACTTAAACAGTTACTGTAGTTTCGACATTACAAGCATGTCATTGTCAAATTAGTATTAAAATAATTTGTTTTGCATTCCAAAGCCGAAGATCATTATATTGTACTTATAAATACACTGGCATCAAATCAAATTTTTCGCACAAAACGAAATAACTCAATATTTTTAAAAGGTCCGTATAAAGGGGTCCTGAGGTGAACGCGCAGTTCGGTGCCAAACGATAATAAAACAACTCTACTGTATCTCGCGTGATCCTCTTCGTGTGGGCATTTACTCACATATGTAACACTAAGCTACGAGGGTTGATGGAAGATAGTCTTAGTCCTCCGCGGGAACGCCGCATTATCCGAAAGATTCGCACGAAAACGTTTCCTTCGTTTCCCCGGCAATTAGCGTTAAATTTCGCGAATGTTGTTATCGATTGAACAACCCGAGGTCACCAAATAGTTAGGGTTTTACCGGATCAATATATATTGAGTCCGGCGAATCGATGGACGGAAACGTACTGTTTCTTTCTCCTCAAGAGGATTTTGGTTTTGGAGCATCGGTTGGCCGCAGGAAGTAATCAGAGTGCTATACGATCAATTAGTGCGTGGTTTAGGGAACATATAATTCGCCCCGACGACCATCTGTAAGGGATTGGAGTTTCTAATTTTGTAAGGATTATACGATTTATCCTTTACTGCGACGTATTTTTCGCAACGTTCACCGAAACCACGACCGCTGGAGATGTAGTGTCATGTACGTATCACTTGTTTTCGCGAATGAGCAGACCCAAATCTTCTGTTTGTGTCTTGTCAATTTTGCTGAAATTTAAGGTCAATTACCTTTAGCTCTGTTCCCCTTTATTTCTTTAGAGTTTAAGTTCATGTTAATATTTCTGCTTTGTAAAGATTTACGTAGAATTTAAGCTTTGCTTGAACGTCGTTTATGAATTGGATATAACGTCCGAGTACCGATGTATTTGTTTACTTTCGAATCATTGACGCTTATAATTTTGTACCCCGTCTCGTTCGATGTTTTTTTAAATTAATTTTAAATTAGATTTTTTTATTAATATTCTTCGGAAGGTTTTGTCATATACCTTTAAATTCTTGCGTTCAATATTTCAAATTCTTTGTTTCCTTCAAACTTCCAATGTTTAAAGTTAATTTTCATTTAATAAACGCCTAGTGTATCAAAAATTACGATTTAATCTCATTTCTTCCGTTGTCTTGTGTATTTAACTCCATCGTTTGAGGTTAGATATTTCGGGACGGAAACGCGCTTTAGTAGAGGAACGCAAGTCCCGAATTCGTACAGAATTGCATTTGCCTTGCCCGTTTGACATACCATCACGTTTCAATTAGATTTCTGTACGCAACGAGAGTTGAAACGCGAGAAATAATGCTTTAGAGCCACTGTCAGCGCTTTTAACATCTATTGTCGTGAAAGTCGCTAGTCCTACTGTCTCTCCAAGAAAGGAAGACTTTTTCGATTTGTGTGAAGTAGCAATTTAGGCAACCGATTTACTAGCCATCTTGTTGGATTCTTGTTGTATGGTAGGCCACGAAAACTACCAAACATATCTTCTAACTTCGTTACCTGTCATCAAGGGCTAATCACTGTCGCGTCTATACTATAAGGTACGATTAAGAAGATAACTTCGCAGCCGCCTGTTTCCTGATTCGTTTCCCTAGTTTAACCCAAATACTATTTTCAGTTTAGTTGCTCAGTTCAGTTTAGAGACTGAGCTTTTTACAATCACACATTTTAAGAGCGATCTCGTGATGCAAAAGTTGATACCAATTAGATAAATTGTGCCATTGTAAAAGTGTACTGCTAGAATTCTTGTCAACCTTATTCAACTCTACACGTTTAGACTAATTTTCAAAAATTTCGAAATCCCTCTTAGTATTTGCTAATTTCTTTCATGCCAGAATATATGGAAACGCATCTGATGTTCGTGACTTTGCTTCTTTCTCGGCGTTGTAGTCAATTTGTACTGTAATTCGTTTTCGTGCACATTTTCAGTAGAATTTTTAGAAGCATTTTCAATACTAGTAACACACTATCGTGGAATGCTCTTTAGAAACATTTGTATGCATGTATATTCATTTGTATACTTGTGTTTCTACCAATGAAGATGGCATATTAGCTGTTGAAATTAACATATGTTCACTTCCTTAAAATTGGTGTTGTAAGGATCGAAGTTCCCTTATTTAAGGGATTATTACCGGTTTCAAGGCTAAAAAATGACCCATATTTAAACTTTTCTTTTCTTGTTTCATTTACTACAAAACTTTATACAAGCTTTTGCCTTTAATTTGTACATATTTTGGGAGTATAAACATTTTTTTCCTTTTTTGACCGAGTATTATTTACTACAGGGCGCCAAAGTCGAGTTCTCGAAAATGAGACCCTCACACTGCGCTGAGTTAATCTCAAAATTGGCATGTCTGAAACAGAAATTGTAAGAGGTATTTTAAAGAGGTAGACCTATTTATATATATAAAAAAAAAAAAAAAAAAAATGGTGACTTTGTAAAAAAGAAATGTAAAAATCACGTTTTTCTCCACCTTTTTTCCCTTGCCAAATTTTTTTAGCAATTTTTCTGCAATTTTCTGGTGAATTACGGTAGACGAGATCAAAATAAATAAATGAACCAAGAATGGAACAAATCCATTCAGTGGTTGCGAAGAATAAATCAGCGCAGTTTGAAAAAATGCTAATTTGGGTAAAACGCGTTTAAACTTTGCGATTTCCCGTATGGATTTTTACCCATTTTTAATGGTTCTGTGCACTTCGAAATTCGAACTGACCACCTGAGAACAAGCCAACACTATTCGCGATTGAACATAAGCGATACGCTCTCTGGTGACAAATCTACTAACTAATTATAGACACATTGCCGTGACATTGTCGCTTGGATGTGTTGTATTTATTGTGTATTCCTACAAAGATTTCAACGTTTTAATAAGTTTTTAATATGAATCGATATTGTTCTGTACCACATTGTACATCCTGGGCGAAAAGGAGTACAGAATTAACTTTACATTTGTTCCCTGAGGCTGACAAACGACGTATTCAGATTTACAATAAATTCCAAACCAAAGCTTTGATTGATAAGCGAAAATCAGAGCGTTTAAAATTAAAAATTGGAAAACCAGTTACTAAATTCATATAGAGGTAAGTAACGAAAATAAATGTAATAGTAGTATATTAAATATACAGACTTTTTTTAACAAGTTTCAGCAAATTATTTATTTGCAGAGAAATACAGTGTTAAAAGAAAAATATTAACCTTCCTATACTCACGCATACGGTCTGTGAGACCGATTTATATAGTATAGTATACGTCTTTCATTTTGACGTGAGTATAGGAAGGTTAAAGAGGAATGCAGTACCATCACAAAAGTTACCGCTTCTAGTGGATAGTAGTGTATCAGGTCCTTTTAATAGGGCGAAACGGATAATTGAACGAAGGGCAATTTGGGAGAAAAAAGGTGAAGGTACAGATGATTGTAGCAATGTAGAAAATACATGTACAGAAGAGGACAGCGAAGCAGCAGAATGAGGAATCGATTTATATTTTTCTCTGATTTGATTTTTTTGGGTTGACCAAACACATTTCAAATCTGTCTGAGACACAACTTCCATGTTTCGAAGATCTTCTCTGAAATATAAACGCGGAAGGTGGATTTATCACAAAAATATTTATATCAATTACAATTACCTTGTACATTTAATAAGAACTGCAGGAATATGTTTGCATCTACCACTATTTCCTGCTTTACATGAAGAAAACATGTTGCTAATTTTAAAATTTCCATCTGGTGTTAGAGTTAACACACCATTTATTTTATGTTACGTTTCACAATCTGTCGAATTTAATTTTCCACAGAAGATGACATGGTCAGCATTCAAAACTTCCTCCCCTTCATATACACATTTAGAGCACTTAGTGCCACCAAGGTATCTCATGTACTCTACAATACTTAGCCTAGTCGTCATTTGCATCTGATAATTTTATTCATATTTTCGAAACACTTATTACGTATATTAATTATTTCAAGATAACCTTTTTCACACATTACATACCTTAATTAAAAATTATGAAAGAATATCCTATCTTATTAAATGCACTAGAATTAAAAAATTGCCTTTTACTCGTCTTTATCACACCTTACAACACAATATAAACAGAAAAACTCAAATAAAACTCGCAACAAGTAAATTTTGTATTGTAAACAATAACGCAATGTGTCTATAACTGGTTACATTTGTACCCGCAATGGCGCTGCAATCTTAAATTCAATCGCCTATAACGGCGTCAAGACGCAGGTTAGTTTAATAGAAGCAGGTAGAACAGGCGATATATAGGATAGGGGAGAAGAGCAGCTGCCTAACTGGCAAACTGTTGGTAGAACGCCGAAAACGCGCGCGCATTTAAATTGCTAAAACTCTTATTTTTTCAAATTTCACTACAAAATTTTAGATGATTTCTGAAGGTATAAGGACTTCAAAATTCTAACCGGTACTAGTACCTTGAGTTGATTCAAAACATCGGCTTCAATATTTAAACCTTTTAAGTTTAGTATAGCTGAAAACTACACCACAACACTAACATCACAATTAATTCAGTTATCGTTATTTCATTATTTCAGTCCAGAGTTCAAATTTCTGCCTTGTATATTTTTGGATACTTTATTTAATATTGGTTTTGTATATGTACATCTCAAAATGATTTAGCAATAAATTGAGTTATAACCTATAACTATTTGCCACATAATTGTAATTAAATTAAGGACAAAAAAGGATAAAGCATCCTATGATTCGCCTTATATGTACAGCATTACCATTAAAGCAAATCACGAGTAATAACACACACTGAAAGAAAGTGGAACGAAAAACGGACGACGTAACCCGAAAATCGAAATGCTTTTACGCGAAGGAAACGCGTGCTTGACGAATGCACGAATATCATTGCGCAATAACAGAAAACGCTTCGCAGTTCACGAAGAGCCGTTTAAATAATGGCGCGCCATAAGTTTCCTTTATTTTATTATTCATTTTCTTTTCTCTAAACATAAGGAACGATTTGTTAGTTGTGCCTCGAGACGGAGTGAATATTTTTCAAACGCCCGATGGGGCGAAATGGGAATATGAAATAAGACGAGCGCGGTGACGGTCGGAGAAAGGGTCTTTTTCGCCTTCGGGTTGTTAAGGAACGTTACCACCTTACGCGTTTATACGTACGGATTTATGCAGTTTTTCCTTACCATCCCCTTGGCCGGGGGCGGAGCCGTTTACATTGACAGATACTCGTAACGCTTGTTCGCCGTATTGTTGAGTGAAATCCTGTCAGATTTCTTTTATTCTTTCGGCACGAGGGGGAACTTTTCGGCAATTCTAGCTATAAAATCGGGAACGTTTGCTTTTTATTATTTCGGCTGACGTTTGTTTTCGACGTATATTACGTGCTGAAAGCGGATGGAAGCTAACGACGCGTAAAAATTAGGTGAATAAAATTGGAAGGATCGTAAAGGTGGAAACAGTATATGTTAAAATCTTTAGGATTTTATAGCTCAAATTCAACTTCTTTTCAGTACAAACGCAAAGATGCTGACGGGAGGAACAAGTTGATCTCCGCAATTCCTAATTTAGCTTTCGTAAAGCTGATTACTTATACAACTACTTACTTTTGAGTGGCTGGTCCAGCTTGGATGATTGTGTGGATTTGTTTTATGAAATGCAATATCCTAAATGAATTTGTTCCTCTCCACCCTACCACCGTCGTAGTACATTTCCACCGTGGTTTACAAAGTGTATCACAGATAACCTTAAACTGAAGAGATATTACCGTCGAAGATATATATAACTACTCTGAACGTTTGAATCTGCTGAGCTTTCAGCCTCTCTCTACCCGACGTAGAATCGCCACCCTTAAGTTTGGTATAAAATGTTTATTCAATAGAATAAACTCCCCGGAAGTGCTTGTTTTGATATCGTTTAGAGTACGAGGGTTGGTTTTTATATTTCGGGATTAGAGAACAAAAACAAATATTAATCATCGAAAATCACTTTATTGTTTTTCAAAATATTCCCCATGAAGATCTATACACTTTTGCATGCGTTTGAACCAATTGTCGAAGCACTTTTGCCACTCTGATTGAGGTATCTCCAAAACATGCATTCTGAATGCAGCAACCGCTTCTTCAGGTGTCGAAAAACGTTGACCTCTCAGTTTGTTTTTACGTACGGGAATAAAAAGAAGTCATTCGGTGCCAAGTCAGGACTATACGGCGGATGACTCATCAAATCGATGTTTTGGGTGCTCAAAAATGCAGTTGTTTGAGCCGATGTGTGAGAGCTCGCATTGTCGTGGTGAAGAGTGATCCGTCTTCGGCGGTTGGTTTTCCTGATTTCTTGGAAGACAACTGGCAACCAAATGGTTGTGTACCACTCTGAATTGACTGTTCTGCGTTGTTCTAGTGGTACGGTTGCGACATGTCCAGTTTTTCCGAAAAAACAGGCGACCATTTGCTTGGAAGTGCTTCGTGCGCCAACAACTTTTATGGGATTTGGCTCATCTTGAAACACCCATACAGTCGACTGCTGTTTACTTTCGGGCTCATACGCGTAAATCCACGATTCATCACCTGTCACGATGTCATAGACGTGTTTCGAACCACCGCGATCGTATTTTTGAGCATTTCCTTCGACCAATCGACGCGAGCCTTTCTTTGAGCGATTGACAAATTGTGTGGGATCCAACGCGAACAAATTTTCTTGACAGTCAAATGTTTATGCAATGTTGAATGTATGTCGGTCCCACTAATGCCTAAGGTTGTCTCAATCTCACGATAGGTCACATGACAATCTTGCAATATCAGTTCGCGCACAGCATCAATGGTTTTCGGAACAACAACTGATTTTGGACGACCTTCACGAAATTCGTCTTGGAGTGAACTACGACCACGATTGAATTCACCATACCATCGATAAACACTGGTCCTTGATGGAGCTTCATCGCCAAAAATTGAATTAAGTTCATCCATGCACTGTTGCTGAGTTAATCCACGTCGAAAGTTGTAAAAAATAATCGCACGAAAATGTTCACGATTTAATTCCATTTTTGGGCCGAGATGAATCTTTTAAGTTACTGTAAACAACACAAATAGCGCTCGTATGTCAAAACGTTCTGAGTACGTATAACCTCAAAAGTGTCCAACTTTACGATAGAGCTGTCAGTTGCCAGATTGCAACACTAGGGTTGCCAAATCCCGAAACATAAAAGGCAACCCTCGTAAGTAATGTGGAAACACAATGTAAAGATTTGTTTTTGTGAATCTTCATAGAACATTATATGGCTATAACAACCCTGTAAACCAGGTTTTTTAAAGCACTGAACCTATTTTCGAGTGGGACGGATATTTTTGCTTCATCATTCGGTGAGGTTATGTCGGTGATTGGCTTACTGTGCTTGGACGTGTGAGGCTGAGGGGAGTGCAAGGAGGGGGGTTGAGTTGGTTCTTGTTTTCCTCGTTTCCCTTTCCCTCTCCTCTTTCTGTTTCTGTTTTTGTCTATTTCGATCCAGTGTAGCGCGGCATTTGTCTATATAGTGTAATATTTCTTTGTTCACGTGTATATTTTCACTACTATATGTATATTTTGTTATGACCTCTTATAGGTTCTCTACCTGTTGGTGTCTAAATAAATAAATAACGATGGCAATCCACAAACCTGATGAAATTCTATCATGAACTTTCTCGTTTAAGAAGTATTACTAAAGACCAGATCAGTGTAGCCTGTAGAACTTTCTCTATTAGAGCCGAATCTGATTTATGACGTCATCCACAAAATATTTGGCGACTTGTTGATCTTTAACAACTGATTATAGGATTTGATATATTCTGTCCTGTTGAAAACTTCGAGGATGCATATTTACTGCAGGATGTTACGGATAATTGTTACAGTTTCCTGTGTCATTACTTTTGGCCTCTCGCTTGAAATTTTGCCCCTTTTCGTAAGTTCCCCAATTTTACTGTTTGAACTATTGTCCACGATTGGAGGCAAGTTTTTCTGCTTTTTTTTTTTATGTTTTGTTAATCTCGATGCGTTCTTTTCTCTTTCATGGTGTTGCAGGAAGCTAGTATAGGCTGCTATAACTAGTGTAAGCTACTATACTCTAGTAGAGAACTAAGATTTATTTTTGAGAACATCTGAGAACTATCGTAGGAGCTAGAAACTGGTTTTCCCAACATATTTTCATTAAGTGCGAGAAAGCCCGCCGTCTTGGACAGTTTTCGTCCCGATACCGAGTAGCACGCCGTACGAAGTTTGACAACCGGAAATACGTTATTTTAGGTCCCGTCTTTATTTATATTTTTGACTCATTAAATTTTGGGAAAAATTCCCTAGATGCTTTAGATTTATTCTTACTTTTGAGACATTCAATTCTGTTCGTATTTTAAGGGAGGAGGGGAGGGAGGAAGATTCGTTTTCGGGTAATTTAATAATATATTTGTTGCACGAAACAATTAATTCTTTTAGTGATGTACGAGGGGATCACAATTGCCTGTTACTTGCATATATTATTGTTTTAATTACGTTCTCCTAAAGCTGTAATGTGGCTGTAAGCTGGAATTCCGATGGCTACGGAGAGTATGTAAATCTTCGGTAAAGATAGAATTTAATTTAATAGTTTCTCAAGTCACAAATAAAGTGCTGTTAAACGTCATTGTCTCGCCTCAATTCATTTTGTTATTTCTTTTATGTTAGAGTTAAATAGAATTTAAGATGGAAAAATTAATGGGGATTGCAGCCAAGAATTAATTGAAATAAAATACTCTCTTTTGGTCACTCTAAGCTTTCGAACTGATTTAATCCTTCATCGGAGAGCTGAGAAAACAACTCAACAAAACAATATCAAGATCACATTGTAACGCAATATGTTAAACAAATGGAAATGAGAAATTTTTAATTTAATTTACATGTAATTAAAACAAAATTGAAAATAAAAACTTGTTGATCAAACGTACTACTCGAGAAACCACCAACCACACTTCTACGTTTAATCAAGTTTAGGACATGTTGACCATGTGGTCGCCGAAGAACGTATCTATCTCATGTTTATATTATTGCATAATAATATTTTTCTCTTTGTTTCTATTGTATTCTGGTTGAAGTTTACACGACCAATGTATATGAATGCCTAATTTTGGTTGTCAAACTGTTGGGCGTATTAAAGATATTTATTTATTTATTTCTTTAAACGCCCACTTTAAATACGCACATTCGTCCAGATAACACTCCTCTTCATTTATGCGTCCTTTACGGTCAAATACAGCAACAGCGCGTTTGGAGATGAAAAACGGTAACAAAGCCGAAACGTCAGCGAGCAATGTCGAAAATTTCACACAAAAGTTATAAACTGACCGTAACCGCCCCTCGAGTGACGAGTGCAAACTCGACCCCCAAAAAACTGACGCGGACGTGTAATTGTATGGAGTTTTACGCCGTCCCGTCCGTTCGCCGGTCGGTGGTCCGGTGTCATGAACCGACCCGCTTTGTTGCCGGCACAAACCGTACATGAAAATGAGCGCTAATTTCGAGGTAACGTCGAGAATACTAAATTAAGACCGGCGAGTGTGTAATTTTTAAGTGAAAATTGCCGCATTCCGGGACCTCTTTTATCCGGTTTTAAAAACGACCACCGACGCCGCCGTCGCCGGCGCTCGCTCCGGACGCATTTGCATATGTTTGAGATCCGGCCTGGATAATGTAGTATCACCACGCCACTTCCACATGTAGTAGGACTACGGCACGGAAAGGGGATTACATTCGTTCCGTACCACGTTTTTCCTTCCCCTGTTCCCTATGCCTCGAAGGGATAGAGAATGATGCTGGACGTAAAGTTGTAGTATGAGTATATTTAATCCCACATCGTCAATTTGAATTGGGAGTATTTCGATTTATGAAGTGGTAGTGGAATTCCGAAAGATAAAAAGAAAAATATTTGCGAAAATATACTATTTAACATCATCAGAGGTCTGGAGTGAACTGTAAATGTACATTCCCCACCAAAGAAACGGATATGCCAAACAAAATATGATAAATTGGACGAAGCGCGAAAGAGTGCAATTAGAAGGTACGTGCATTCTTTCTTTTTGAGGAACGAGTTACAAAAGTACAAAAATATTCAAGGTACATTTCAATTATTGATATTTGTCCTGTTCTAACTTGTTTTTTATAGGCGATTCGTGCTGATAATAATTTACCTATTATAAAACGAACTTCACTTCGGAGAATCCTCAAGAAACTAGGGTTCAAATGGGAAAAACGAACATATAACGAAACAATATTTTGATTGATCGAGATGATATTGTTTTATGGAGTCGCCGCTATTTAAGTAATATAAGAAAGTTTCACGCAAAGGGTAGCAAAATATCTTACCTGGACGAAACCTGGGTGAATGCAGGTCATATCAAACGTAAGATTTTAGATTTAGAATTTACTTCTAACGAACTGGTTTATCTGTTGCAACAAAAGCTAAAGTCTAAGGCCTCTTCTGGCCATGACGGGATCCCTGTGTTTGTTATTAGAAATGTGTTGGATCGTCTTTGTGAACCGCTAACTTATTTAGTTAACTTGTCATTTTTGTATGTATGTATTGTATAAGATTGGCAAGGTTATCCCCGTATTTAAAAAGAGTGATCGTTGCGAAATAGCTAACTATAGAGCAATTACATTGACGTCTGTTTTCTCTAGGATTTTTGAATACTGTTTCCTGGATCGGGTAATGCGTTTTATTGATGATAATGGGATTTTGACTGATAAACAGCATGGATTCCGTAGTAACAGGTCAACGAATACGGCCCTTATATCGTTCTATGAGCGCTTGCTCCATTATATTGAGCTGGGGGAGTGCCCTGTGGGAATCTTTTGTGATCTCAGCCGGGCTTTCGATTGCGTTGACCATGGGCTTCTACTGGGCAAATTATACGATTTTGGCTTCAGGGGGTGTCTCATGACTGGGTCACATCTTTTCTGGTGGAGAGAAGGCAGTACGTGAGTTTAAGGTGTATTGTGGACGGACTGTTGGTTACAATAAATTCTGATACAAGAGTTAATTCTCTGGGGGTTCCTCAGGGATCTGTGCTTGGACCCATTATGTTCCTGCTCTTCTGTAATGACTTGGGGAGTCTTTTCGACGATAACCTCCTATTAATGTATGCCGACGATAATTCTTTTCTGCTTTCGGACAAGAATGATGAGTTCCTGCTTGGAAGGTGTGAGCTCGTCCTGTCCGAGTTTGCAACATGGTGCCAAAAGAATTTTTTATTATTAAATGTTGCTAAATCTAATGCTGTTAGATTCCACAATAGACAGCGTAATTGTAATAGCCTGGAAATCTCTATTGGCGGAGTTTCGTTATTGAGTTCTAATGAAAAGATATTTCTGGGAATAACTTTCGACGAATGTCTTAGCCGGAGGCCTCATTGTGCTAATTTAATTAATAAAATGAACTCAATGTGTTACATGTTTAGAAATCTTAAACAGGTGCTGGGTGTTGGACAGATGTTGTCTGTTTATCATGCCTGGATTGCTTCCCGTTTAGGCTATGGTATATGTTTATGGGGGTTATCTGCAGCGGCATGGAGTGTTTTTACACTTCAGAAAAAATTATTACGAATCATTTTTGGCCTGTTTCGCGGGCATACCTGCAGAGGTATTTTTAAGGAGTTTGGCGTTTTGACTTTGACAAATATCTACATTTATAATGTCTTGATGTATATTTTCAAAAATAGAAATAATCTAGGTAGGGTTAAGGATAAGCACGGTTGTAACACAAGATCCAAAGATAACCTTCATATACCGTTTTGCAAATATAAGTGTACTTTTAATTCACCTGTTTATATGGGTATGAGAATTTTTAATAACTTGCCGCCTGAGATTAATTTAAATGGTGGCTTGAGAGTGTTCCGGGTCTCATTGGGCGATTATTTGCGGAATAATGTTTTTGATTCTCTTGATGAGTATTTTGAAAGTACAAATATAAAGACTTCATCTCCACCCTGTCTCTGACTAAGGACTATTTCTTTGCTTAATTAAGTTTACGTGTACTATAATTTTATTTATGTATATGTTGATTCTTTTTTTTTGTATTGACTTGTTCTATGTACATTTGTATCATACTTGAACTAATAAAGTAAAGTTAAGTAAAGTTAAGTTAAGATATGGAATGATACCATTATAATTAGTCGAAGACAAGCCTTTGTTGAAGGTTTCTCGACAGGTTTAAAGTATCCATCGAGGAAAGGAAAGCGTCTCATTGTGCTTTACATTGGCAGTGAAACTGGATTCGTTGGAGGTGGGCTCTTATTATTTGAGTCCAAGAAAACTGGAGACTATCATGAAGAGATGAATAGTACTGTATCGACAGAGTTGATTCAAAATACATTACTTCTTCTAGAGCTTAGTTGTGTGATAATCATGGACAATTCACCTTATTATTCAACTAAAACAGAAAAATCTACTTTATCTTAGAAGAAAAATGCGTTGATTGAATGGCTTCTAACAAAAGGAATTATTGTTGAAGATAATTCACTCAAGGTCCAATTACTGGAACTTGTAAAACAATATACCATCAGTCATCCAGTTCAATATATTGTGAATGGAATAGGAAGAGAGTGTGGTCGTACAATTTTACGTCTACCACCTTATAATTGTAACCTGAATACCATAGAATCTGTTTGGGCTCAGGTTAAATACCATGTAGCTGCAAATAACAAAACATTTAAGTTAGACGAGGTGAGATATCTACTGTTGGAAGGAATAAATCTTGTCGATAGTAGTGATGCACGGAAAAATAATGTCCAGCATGCCATAAAGGAAGAGGACAAAATGTACGATGGGGATAACATTGTTGATGAAGTTGTAGACAATTTAATTTTTGATGTTAATACTGGATCATCATCAGAATTTTCATTCGATTCAGATTCTGATCTTGATTTCGAGTGAGTTTGTTAAATATTAATTTAAGATGTTTTTATAAAAATACAATGTGACTAATTTTTAGTACCTGTTAATGGCATGTAATGGTAAATGTAAATATTTAAAGAACATATACTGCATGATGTTTATAATGGTATTCATATATTTTAAGTAAGTATTATAACTGATTAAATAAATAAATACCTCTCGTTCTATTATTTTCATTACAATAAGCCTGAAAGAATAAAATAATTAAAATAATTCGAAAATAATCTAAACATTAATAAAGCACTAAATAGTGAGTTTAAACATCCGATTTATTCAGCTGTTATTTTATAACAAATAGCCTCGTTTACTTACTGAAATTGCTCGATAATCTGAGCAATGTACCTCTTGACTAACCATTTCCTAATTTGTATATGCTTTATGTGTTTTATTAGTTTTCACAAGGAGATTATTCAATCAGAGTACAGTATATTTAGAAATGTAAATTTTGAATTTACCGCGGCTTTTGCTCATCGCAAAATTGCTCAGGTGTGATATGTGATTGTAGCACCATCTGCTCCATTCTTATTTGGAATGGACTGTATATATAATCATTTTTCCTTATACCGTGAGGTGTCGGAATAGCACTCTATATGTTGTGCATAAACTTGTGCCATTCTTTTTTGTTAATTGCCGAAGCTTTTGCTTCACTCCATCTCAAATTCTTCTTTTGCACTATTTTTGTGATTTCTTTGTTCCACGTGTCCTGCGTCTCAGATACAAAGTTCTTACTTCCTATATTTTGCTAACTGGCTTATCACTATCTAGTCCATGTCAATTGCCCCACCGTCCCAATTGTCGTTTCTCCACTACTTTCAAAGCTGGTACAACTTTTAAATCTTCTCTGATTTGTTTGTTTCCACTTCTTTACTCTGCTTGTTACGCTTTTAATACCATGTAGATACATTGTTACCACCGCCTAGAGTCTAGGCGGTGGTTACGATGTATCAACGGCAGGCAGGTATGGGCAACCTTTTTTGTAGAAGTTTTATGCAGCGAGTAATCTTGAAAAATATACATTTTTGTGGTATCCTTATGATCCATTATGAATTAAGTTTAGACGGGCCGTGCTAATATGCAACGAAAGAATTCAGTAGCGGGCCGGGCAAATCTTACTCGAGGCCGCATGTGGCCCGCGAGCCGGAGGTTGCCCATCTATAGCCTTGACTTTTCATGGTGTTTCACTGCCAAAGAGCAAGATAAGTTGGAAGATTTATATACAAGCATTTTCGTCTTCATGGATACTTCTTTTTTTTTTAACAATTGACTGACACCTGCTGTAGTATGCTTTGGAAGCTTTCTCTGTACGCTGTCCTTTTCTTGATTTACTATGAAGACAAGGAGATCCATGTCTTCATTATTTGTTATTACCATTACTTTAGTTTTACAGGTGTTTATCGTCAAGCTCTTATTATCCAGTGTTTCTTTCCATATATTTACATTACTTTATAGATCCCTCTCCTGTTTCATCGTTTTTCTGTTTCATACCTAATTTCTTTCTTTTTCGCATTTTTAGTGTTTTGCGTTAATCATCCTATCCTTGGATTATCTTTCGTGGGTGGGGATCACGTGTGTGTGCCTAACAGCTGGTTGTCGTCTTCGATTAGGTGTATCTTCCACTGGGGGCACGAATGGTTGATCGGTCTCCAAACGTTCTCCTTTTGTAGTTCCACCCCTAAAAAGCTATATTTTTAGACCTGTGATTGTATTTTTTAGGTCCCTCCAAAGTGGTAAAATAGCTTAGCTTGGACATTTAAAAAATTGAGGAAATTGGTGGTAAGTATACTTACCACGGCACTAGAAAGGGTTAAATTAGTATTACAAGCTTTAAAAATTCATCCAGTAACCAGGAAACATTTATTATCCTCGTATTCCTAATATTTGCGCCTCCATATATTGCGCATTTATGTCCTAAATTCCGCTGATAACGACAAAACGCGAAAATGTTAATGAACCGACCAAATTAAGCATTACGAAACGACGTTAATTAATTTTCCCCCGCGGTGTTGGAGGAAGGGTGGGAAAGAGAGACGAGAGGGGACGATTAAACGTAGGACGCAATTTTCGCAGGGCATTGTTTTGATTCAACGCACCGCTCGTTTCGTAAATTGTAATTTCTCCGTACATACCTGCGTTCAACCGCAAACGGATATATCGTTGGCGAGGGCGCACGGGAATACAGCCGCTCGGCAACCATCTGCATGTACGTTCGTACATACGTACGTACGTACACGAGGGGTTTATCGTCCTTCTTTTCCGTCTCTCTGTCCTCGGTATTCTTTCGTCTTATTCGTGTATGATTGATTCACTGAAAAACGCTGTTTCCTTCGAAGGCCCCTTCATGTGTCTCTGTCACCTGTCTGAAATCCTATTTCGTATTCAACGCTGCCTGGAATTTCTTCGCTACCCTTTTTCTGCTTCCCCTCCGGACACTTTTCCGTTTCCTCGCATAACGCAAAGGTTAAAAATATCTCTATTGTAGACTGTACTTGCGATCGGTTTATTCCTTCAAGGTGCATATAAGGGAGGAAGAAAGGTGGGAAATGTTCATGGTTCAAAATTCAAATAAAGTAGTTCTTGTTGACGTAGTTATGAGGAAAGTATACACTTGTTTGTTGTAAATAAAGTGGTATATTCGAAATACAAGAAGATACACATTAATATCGTTACAGAGCCTTGTGTTCATAAGGAAGGTGACGTGAAAACTAGGTGTGTTACATGTGTTACTGTAAAAGTTCGTGTATTGGTTAATCTTGTGTTTTACCAGTAAATCTTAGGATTTACCGACATGAGCTGGTAAATGTAAGAATTTATAAAAAAGGGACCATTTTTTCGGGCGTTTACCATTAGAATGTAGTACATGCTAGGTTTTACCAGTGACGGTTGATAAATGCTGGTGTTGGGAATAAAACAATCATTAATTTCAATGAACTATCCGTCAAAACCTTACTTACATACTTTTATGTATCACATCAGAGTAATTATTAATCATTTGTATTACTAAACAGTCAAATTCTTACCTATTTTAAATTATTTTCGTTTGGTATCTTTGTGTATTAATTTTTAATAATTGGTCATTTTAAAACACTTCTTGAATAGTAAAATATAACACAAATAAAGTTATCTTCTCACATACATAACGCTTACGTTCGCTAATCTGAACTAACGGAATTAGTATTTTCCTTATTATTTGGTATTTAACAAACAAATTGAAAAAAGACAATTAATCAACTGTATTATTATTAGTAGGTAGTGAGGAAAGACATTTTACTTGTTACAACACGGAGCGTTATCGTGGAATTACAAAGTAATCCTGATGACTTGCAAGCGCATTTCTTCGACAAGCATTTTTTGAGACAGTTACATTCTTCGAATCCTTGTCCTCCAGTCAACGACTTCTAGAAGACACTTCCTCATCTTTAACAACTTGTTCTATCTTTATAAAATCTTCAGACCATGAGGTAAAATAATTATGTGTGTAAAGCTGCTTTACTACTCCAATTTTGGTACCCAGTTTGGAAAAATTCACTGTCCTTTCATCTACCACAACTGCAATAATGCTTTTCGGGTCAGTTTTATCTCTGTCACTGTTAGGTACTTTCAGTCTTACATTTTGGCCAACTTTCACATTTGGTTATTCATCAGCCGACATGGCTTTCATTTCTTCAGCTTGATTTTCCAAATTCAATGTTGCTTTTTTCTTATTGTCTGGATAGCTTCTATCTCTTTTGCTATTGGATCTTCTTGAGTTTGAGTTGTGTTTTCTGTCTCTGAACCGTTGCATTGGCATCATTGATTATTTGCTTCTTCTTTCGTTTTCTTGTGTTTTGTTCCTTACATTGTCACCGTTTATGTCCTCTTCTGATTCATTCTCAACAACACTGTCTTCCTTATCCTGTGCAATTACATTTTCGACGTTAATATTTTGTTGCGCTTTTTTTGCGAATGCAACAAATTCTCTAAATCTCCTTCAGATCTTAATAGTACAATCATATCTTTAGGAATTGCTGACGTCGCAATGCCCATTTTCATTGGACTACCAAACATTGCTTCGTAGAGGGAGCATTTATTTCCCTCGTGATATGCTCTATTTTTCATGACCTGGATGAATTTCAAGCCCTCTGACCATTTTGACGACTGATTGGTTTCCATCCACGTGCTGAGCATATTCTCGATGTCTTGATTGGTATGCCTCACTGATCCTTGACTCCGGCTATACCTTGGCTTTCCATGTACGATTTTAACATCCGGCCACATAGAGCATAAATTCGCGTCCATTATCGGAATGAACGATTTTCGGCGCTCCAAAAGTGGTGAAAATATCTAAGAGATAGTATGCAACTCCTGCTGGGCGTTTAGTTAGTTCGAAGTGCACGGAGGATCACAAATTTAGTAGGATGGTCTTGGTAAACTAACCTAAATCTATAATTTACGTCAGGCTTAGTTTGTAGGTCTATGAGATCTATTTGACAACGTGAGTTCATTTCACTATGAAGCATAGGCTTAATGACAATGCCCTCTTTCAAAGTCTTCTGTTTCTTTTGACAAGGTTGGCATAGCTTGAAATATGTCATAATATCCTCGACTGTTATGTTTTTATACTTGCAGTTACATTCCTTAAGCATCCTTGAGCTTCCACCGTGCCCAACAGCAACACTCGTCCTCGAGAATGTTGAGTAAATCGTCGTAACAAACGTAATACTTGATTTCTCCATTCTCTGCATCGACGCAATTAACTTTTCTTTGCCGTCTATGGTCAAAATATCATGGCGCTTTATACGCCTGTAATCTTATATGATAGATCTCTACCACTAATAGGTCAATAAAACAAGGCTGGTTTGAACGATAGTTATATTTTCAGAACGTTTACAAACGTTTTCGGAATACCTTCTTCAGTGAAAATATAACTAGATAAATATATAAACAAACATTTGTTTTTTATTTGGGAACTATCAACAAAATGACTAATGACTAGGATTTCTTGATATAGAGGATGTGTAACAAACTTTTATATATATATATAAATTATAAAAACTAAATTAATGTGTAAACATACAT
This sequence comes from Chrysina gloriosa, assembly GCA_038088585.1. NCBI lineage: Eukaryota > Metazoa > Arthropoda > Insecta > Coleoptera > Scarabaeidae > Chrysina > Chrysina gloriosa. The sequence continues at coordinate 7,939,191 of CM076090.1, read as the reverse complement.
GCAAATTAAGTAAAAGCCTATATCAAAAATCTTTGTCGAAACCTTAACAATTCTGTTCATTGCAGCTTCGAAACTTTGTTTAAATTCTACTTATTTTACATATCAAAATAAAATTTATAAACAAATTTTCGGTACTGCAATGGGTTCTCCATTATCAGCAGTTATCGCAAACCTGGTAATGGAGGACCTAGAGCAAACTTGTTTGGCAAAACTAAATTCTAGTGTAAGTTTTTACAGACGTTATGTGGATGACTGTTTTTGTTCCGTAAGAAAGGATAATATTGATGAGATATTAGATTCATTTAATAGTTATCATAATAGATTAAAATTTACATATGAGAGAGAATCTAATAACTCATTGAATTTCCTGAACGTGACAGTCATGCATAATAACGGCATTGTAAAAACAAATTGGCATATAAAGTCTACCAATACAGGAAGACATTTAAATTATTTTTCAGAAACATCAAAATTACATAAAATTAATGTAGTTACCGGTTTAGTTGATCAAGCGGTTAGATTAGCTAATCCTGAATTTAGGGAAAAGAATTTAAACAAAGTTAAAGAAATCTTAGATAAAAATAATTATCCAAATAGTTTTTATCAAAAAATAATAAAAAATAGAATTAACAAATTATATAATAGAGGAATTAAAAATAATAACAATAAATCTTATAACGCTATTCCTTATAAAAAAGGTTTAAGCGAAAAAAATAAAAAAGAGTTTAATAAAAACAACATAAACATTACTTTCATTCCAAATTATAGTAACAGATCTCTTTTTACTAATACTAAATCTAAAATAATTAAACAAAATCAAAGTAATGTAGTTTATAAAATAAACTGTAAAGACTGTGATGGTTGTTACATCGGTCAGACGAAACAATATTTAAAGAAAAGGTTGTATAGCCATAAGTATTCTTTAAATAATGATTTTGGTGCAATGACCGCTGTAACAAAACATTACAAAGATCTTGGGCATTACTTTGATTTTGAAAACACAATTATATTAAAAACAGAGAATAATTATAAAAAGACTAATATATGAAATGATAAATATACAAAAAGACACTAAAACTATTAATTTCAGAACCGATATTCAAAATTTAAGTAATGTATATAGCAATTTGTTAAAATGACATTTGCATTTCTTAAGAAGGAAACCTTTGGCTAGGTTTTTAAATTTGGGTTTTCCCTAGTCCTTGAACAGAATTGTTAAGGTTTCGACAAAGATTTTTTGATATAGGCTTTTACTTAATTTGCATGTATGTTTACACATTAATTTAGTTTTTATAATTTATATATATATATAAAAGTTTGTTACACATCCTCTATATCAAGAAATCCTAGTCATTAGTCATTTTGTTGATAGTTCCCAAATAAAAACAAATGTTTGTTTATATATTTATCTAGTTATATTTTCACTGAAGAAGGTATTCCGCAAACGTTTGTAAACGTTCTGAAAATATAACTATCGTTCAAACCAGCCTTGTTTTATTGACCTATTAGTGGTAGAGATCTATCATATAAGATAAGTATAAAAGGTCACGAAATATATATATATATACGCCTGTAATGAAGAGCTTCCTTCTTTGTCACGTTCTTTGTAGTTTTTACTTCCTATAAACACTTTGCATCTTTGTCCTTATCGAGATAAAAGTTACTATCTTTCTTGCTTCCCACGAGCTTGTTCGTTATTTCATAAAATCTATGTTTTACATCCATTTTGATTCATAAATTTCTTTTCGACATCAAAAACACAAACAGAAATCAAATTAACGTGCGTCTTCAAACGGCTCAAACCATCGACTGAGGTGAGTGGTGGCGGTACGGGTAGCGAGGGGGAGGGAGGGGGGCTGAGGACTCCCCACGAGTACGAGACGATGGGCTAAACAATTCAGTTTCAATATTTATCGCGTACCAAGTGAATGTAAAAATTCGAAATGAACGATGATCACATAACTGTTTGGCCTTTTACCATTAAGAGTTGGTAAACCTTAGGTTTTACTGGAAAATCTTAGGATTTACCGTAGTTCGAGCTTTTGCAAAAATATATGTAGGTACATATACGGAGCAGCAACTCGACTACTTCCGGTACATAATTGACAGCATATTCAAATGCCTGAATATCAACAGTTCTTACCCTTACCACATATTTCGTACCAATTCAAATGTGTATCTTTTGAAAACCCCCACTCCAGTCTATCCCTCTAGTACCTGACGGCGATAGCGAAGCTAATTTGTATATCTTCATCATCACTGCGAGGACCGTGATGACGTGGTTTTTTTTCGCTCGTTCCCCCGGAACGATTCACTACATCCCACCGAGACTCCCTTCGTTAAGCCGGTCTCAGGTCGACGGGCGCTAATTTCATCAGACACGAATGAATTAGAAAATTTCGGTCCGGGCCTTTTTCCCTCCCGCAGCTCGACGACCGTCAGTACTCCGTTGAGATTTCTCCCCGTCTTATTCTAAACGACTGCCCCGCCATCGTCGCGCGGTCTGTCTGTTATTTTTAGAGCTTTTTGTCCTGCCGTTTTTGGCGGGTTAGAATATTTCCTCTCCGCACCCCAATTAGTTGCTTTCGAGGGCCGACGTTGGCACTAATAAAGCGAATATTTGGCGAGAACGAAACGGACCGAGTACCGGAGAGTAGGGCCGCGAGAGCGCCTCGCGTTAGTTACGGACGGTAGGTATTAATTTATTTCTAAGTGAGGAATTTCGTTCGCGACGCGGCCGAGACGTTAATTCGGTTTCGCGGGAATAAATTAATATGGATAAGTTTGACTTGGGGCGGGGAAGGTCGCGCTTTATATTTAAATGCGCTTAAGGGAACGGGAGAGAGTATTTCGTCTTGAAGTCGCTGCTGATCCGGTTTTAAAATGTCTGAAATACCGAAGGTTTTCGTTTCTTGGTCCCCGAGGAAAAATATCTAACTTTAAATATTCATTTTTAACAGAAAATTTTTTTATTGTTTTTGACAACTTACTACTACTCGTAACTCTTGTTGACATATTTACCATCTGATACAAGGTATCCAAAAAGAGTAGCGAGGTTTTGTTTTTGTATTGAGGTTGTAAAGGGGCGGTGTAGGGACGGACGCATCGTACATTTTGAGTACGCGCGTATTATCGCAAATAGTAATTCTATAGTAACCGTTCAACCTTTGTATCGTGAAGGAATATTGGTTAACGGAATGCATCGTGTGACGATACCATTAAGAAATGTATTTGGATGTTGGAAAATACCGGTTAAATTCTGTTAGAAATCAAGAAACAATGGGAGAAGTAAGGGTATTAGCTCGTCAAAATCCATCTCTATAATAATAATAATAATAATAATAATAATAATAATAATAATAATAAAGACTTTATTGTAGCTTTAAGTACACAAGACAAAAGGAATATGTAACATATAAATGTAACATAAAGATAACAACAGTGACATAATGACAAAAATAAAGCTACAATCATAAGGCGAAGTTCAGAAAATACTGCTTTACAACTTAACCTTGGTACACATGAGTCATAGATACAACATATTTATAAGTGCCTAAAATTTAGCCAAACCTATCGATGATGACGCACAAGTTAGGAGAGAAGAAAGAAAGAAGAATGAAGGAAGGAAGAAATAGCAAAGGAATAGCAAAGACACACGCATATAACACAAAACCACAGCAATATCACAGGGCCAAAAAAACTAAGAGAAGATTTATTGAAAAATTCACTGCAAGGGTGCTGCAGACGTAATGCCTGCTTTCCAAACAAAAACCTCTTTATTGTGTTTCTAAAGGAACAGAAATTCAAAATGTCATCCGGCACCCCGTTAATCTTATAGTAAATTTGAAAAGTAAAAGACCTCTCAAAAAGTGACGTTTTATGCGGAGGAGGAGAAATTCTACCACGGAACCTAGTACCGAGATTATGGACATCCGTTCTGTACTTAATTTTTTGATAAAGATAAGGCGGTGATTTTAACATAATACTCCTATGAAATAATGAAAAACAACGTAACTCCCTCCTATTGTACATGGTAAGCCATCTTGTATCAGAGAGTTTATGTGAGATATGCTCTGCTCTGAATGAGGTCCTTCGTTACACAATCTATAGCAGAGTGGTAAATCGGCGCACAATAGTTGAAATGAGATAATACAATCGTTTCACATAAATTTCTTTTAATTGTTACGTTGAAGACATGACGGTAGGGATATAACCTTTTCAAGTGCATGTAAGCAGTACGTATACACTTCCAGACATGAAGTCGATATATAAAGGTATTATCCATTAACAGAGCTAGTATATTTGCTTGATCAACAATAGGTAGAGTATTCTGGTTAATTGAAATTTTAAACACGTTTGATAGGTTATTACAAACCTTTGAAGAACCGAAAAGTAAGGCTTTATACTTTGAGGGATTGATAGTAAAACAGTGTTTATTAGAAGAAGAAAATAAGTAGTCTAAGTCATCATTGATTTTTGAGTAGCATTAAACCAGACATCAGCCCTAAAAGGGTAACAGGGTAGTGTATCATGAGCACAGGCAAGAAATCGTCTTAGCAGTTAATTTTGGATAAAGACCTACATCTCAAGGCCTATAAAATTCAGTTGGTTCAAGAACTGAAGGATACTGACCACGCTAATCGATTAAATTTTGCAAATAAAATGTTACAGCGGAGCATTCTGTTCAGTGACGAAAACAATTTTTACTTAAATGGCCACGTCAATAAGCAAACTTGCCGCTACTAGGCAGAGCAGAATTCTAAACGAAGGCGTCAACGACCTCTTTATCACTTATTGTATAACCCATACAATATCTAATAAAACGCATCCTTAGTCCTTATTTCTACGAAAATCGACGAGGGCGAGCAGTCACTATAAATAGTGTTTGTCTATATGAGAAATTCCCCCAATATGTACTTTAAATGCGCATTTCTGCAGCTATTTAATTCTAATTCAAATTCACAAAGTCGCACTGATGAGCGGTATAACCGCGAAACGCGTCTGCGAATTGTAAAAGTAATTTTCCAATTACGCTATAAATAGTGATTGTTATTTCGAAATATTAAACAACTTTTTGGCTCCAGAGTTACAAGAATTTTAAGGCTTTAATGCAAGAACGTGGTTTTAGCAGTCCGCTTGTCATACATCTGACCAAGTAGTTGAAGTTGCGAACGAATTATTGCTGAATAAAGTGATTTCTCGTGGAGGCACCATTAACTGGCCTTCCAAGAGCCCCGATCTCAGTCCGCTCGATTTATTCTTATGAAAATACATGAAAAGTAGGGTGTACACGAACAAACTGACGAATCTGACGCAAATAAAGTACAATATCAAATCAGAAATGGCGGCGGTTTCAAAAGCGATGTGTCAACGCCTTGTTACCAATCTTCCTGCGAGGTTAGAGGAGTGCCAGGATCATGACGGTCGTTATTTAGACAACAATCTTAAATAAATAAGAAAAATAATAAAATAATAAAATAATAAATCTAAATAATTTTCCAGCTGAGTGTCCATAAATAAGAAAGAAAAAGCGTCAATGCGATAATTTACGTTGTTGTTTTATTCCACTATCAAATACTCGATACCCTTCTTGGACACCTGTATAACACGCTTTTGTAGAATATATCTTTAATTTTTAAGCTATAGTATGTTTGTTTACTAGAACCAATATTAAAATGAGCCTTTATTAAAATATTTCTCTCATTGTCACATATACTATCCGTGAAAGTTTCAGTGTGTTCTAAAAATATATTATCATCTTCTTTGGACGGTAGTTCCAGAACTGCCCCATCTAACAAAGACACAACACATTTGAAAAAACATTATTTATTTCTCAACATGATCTCCTCTTAGCTCAATAATATACTTTTCTCCAGGGATATTCCGTAGCTTCCACACCCTGTTTATAGTGAGAACCGTCGAGATCCTCAAAATAGTCATCAACCGTAGACTTCACCTCTTCATTGTTGGCAAACCTTTTAAAACTGAGCAATTTCTTCAAGTTTGGAAAGAAAAAGTAATCCGAAGGGGCGAAATCTGACAAATAGGGTGCGTGACGAAGCAATTCGAACATTAACTCATTGATTTGGCCCATCGAGATAACGGATGTATGAAGTGGTGCATCTTCTCGATGAAACAACGTTTCTCTTTTCGCCGAATGCGGCCGTTTTTTCCTGATATTATCACTCAAACGTTGCAATACGTTCGTATAATACATGCCGTTGATTGTTTTTCTTTTTGGAGATGATCAATGAAAATTATCCCATGCGAATCCCAAAATCTGACGCCATGACCTTGCCAAGAGATGGAACTGTTTTCGTCTTCTTCGGAGTCAGCTCTCCCCTTTTAGTCCATTGTTTCGACTGTACCTTCGTCTCAGGTATGAAGTGATGGACTCATGTTTCATCCGCGGTTATGAATCAACGCAAGAATTCGGCTTTTATACTGCGAAATAATGTCAAAAATGCAAGAATTCGGCTTTTATACCGCGAAATAATGTCAAACATTCGATTGAAACTTCCTCACGACGGTGTTTTTGTTCCATCGTGAGCAAACGTGGCACCCATTTTGCGCACAGCTTTCTCATGTCCAAATTTTCAGCCAATATGCGATGCACGACACGCTTTGAAATGTCTACCATGTCTGATAGCTCGCGCACTTACAGTTGACGATCGTCCAATACCATTTTGTGGATTTTATTCGCCATTTCTGCCGTGGTCACCCAATTTGGTCGAACATTGAGATGTTCGTCTTGGCAGCTCATACGGCATAATTTCCTCCGTAATAATTACTGGTATATACATTTCGTGCTCTTTTAGTAAGCCATTGCACAGCTACTTTAGTGAGTTGTCCAATAAACGTATCTTTTAAAGTCGTGTCGTAAAGTCATCTAGATTATTCTTTGACTTAACAAACTTTTCTTGCTGTCCTTCTTCTTCTTGTTCCTCTTCCTTCTTGTATTCATCAACCTATTTCCAAATTTACATAGATTTCTGCCATCTTTAAGCAGGTCTGCGTCGTAGCCCCTTTCCCATTGGTAATTTGTTTCTAGCAATTTTGACAATTCTATCTTTCTTCATTCTCGAGATGTGGTTGTTCCACTCTCTTCTTCTTTCCTTCGTCCTTTCATTTATCGGCTGTATTTGCAGTTATTTTCTGATACCCGCACTGCGTGCGCGGTCCTATAAAGTCCCACCCAGCGTTCTACTAAGTGTTCTCATTTCTTCTGTTTCTAAACAATATTTAATAATTATTTAACTGAGATCCATTGGAAAGGAAAACATCACACACGTCTTAATTTCGCAAGAATATTAGTGATGTCGTCGTTGTTCAGACTTAATAGCGAAGTTGAGCGCTAAATTTTAGATCCGCATCGATTATCTCGTCCAAAGTCGGTTAAACCATGCACGAGCTTGGAAATAATGGGGCATAGAATATGGTAAAACGCGCGACCAAGTTTTAATTTTTGCAATTTATAGTTCAATATTAAACACTTGCCGCTTTGCACTTCCGTGCGCTGTCTTGCGTTCGCATCGAACAAATTGCCTTAATAATTTGGACTGTCGGGGGTTAGTTATCGTTTAATTAAGGGCGCGTTCTGCTTCTAGCATACCGAAGCACCTCTAGAGGCGAGAGTTTTCAAACAATGGCATCGTTAGATGTGAAAAGTTGATGACGATTTTAGTTTCTGGATTTTTATGATCGAAAGATTTGCGTTTTAATGTGGATAATGTTTATAGAATTTTGTTTCCTTCTTGGAATGCAACGTGGGAATCTGTTCTCTACAATACCCCGCGTAATAGAACTTCTTCTCCTTCTTCAAGTGCCATCTCCTTTAAGGAGGTCGGCCATCATCATAGCTATTTTAATTATTGATGCTGCAACTCTAAATAACGTGGCTCCATACCATTTCCTCAAATTACTCATCCAAGAATTGAGTCTTCTTCCTACGCTTCTCTTACCTTGCATTTCCTCCTCGTATTATGATCCTTCGTTCTGATGGTATTCAATAACTTTTGTTTTTTTGTCCTCCTGAGCATATCATCACTTCTATCAATCCAGCTCACCCTCAAGATCCTTCTACTTGTCCACAAATCGAATGCGTCTACCCTTGACATTGTTATTTTAAGTTGTAGACTAATCTTTTGCTACAAAACATCTTTTCCATTTTATTAAATACTGTTTAAGCTTGGCCAATTTTTAACTTTACGTCTTCTATGGATTCATTGCTTTCGTTCTGGATCGCTTCCAAACACTTGTATTTGTCAACTCTTTCGATTACTAGTCTTCCTATCCATAAAGTTTCTAGCCGTGTCTGTGATTTTGTTATAACCATGAATGCTCTTTTGGTCATTTAACAGTTCTCTGTTTCCTTCATTCCTTCATTTCCTAAACCATAACCTTTTTAAGTGAAAAACAGATGTGAAAGCCTAATAGGACCGAGACCTTTTAAGAAAATAAAAAAGAGTGCGTAGAATTAAGTAACGGTGGAGAAAAAGTTCGAATCAAGCATATTCGAAAAAGAAAGAAAAACACAGATAGGATGTACGAAGGAAAACTCGACATTCACGAGAACAAAAAGACACAAAAGAATGACGAGCATAATCATTAAGACTCAATCTACGGACTAAAACGACGACTAGGAACGAAGATCAAGGAAATCGGAAACCGCTTTACAAGAAGAGAAATCTGAACGAACTTATAAAGAAGAATAAAAAGACAAATGAATTTGGAAGCACTGAGTTTTAGGTCGTAACAGATTTGTCGATACGTACGAGAAAAATTCGGCGATTGTTGAACTCGGTGTTGAACAGGCTAACGAGCTAGCCGCGAAATTGCACAAACACGTTTCATCATCAAAATATCCACTTCACTTTGCTTAAAATATGATCCGAATTTTACTAGCGTTTACATTTCTTTGCTTAAATTGTAAATATTGCGATTTTCTTTCAACTTGTTGAAGTTGTTTGAAGTTCTTCACGGCAAAGTCGCCACACACATTTCACTGCCCGCGTGATGAAACGAATACGACCCACTTGACCTTGTTCCAGATATGGCCCAAATTTGACTAGCGTTTGCATTTCTTTGTCTAAATTTTTTCTCAATTACGGGTTTGCAGTTGTTCGCGCCAATGGCGATTGACGATTTACCGGCCGCATGATAAAACGGACACAATCCACTTGACCCTGGTCAAGATATGGCCCGAATTTTAGTAGCGTTTACATTTCTACGTTTAAATAATAGACATGTCAGTTCATCGCATACTACCAGAGGTTCTCCAAATATTTCTTGCGAAATTTGCGAAACTTCAAAAATTAACTTAGATTTTCCTGTAATAGTAGGCAAATATTTTCTCACAAGTTTGGTTTTATTTTGTTTGAACTGTTTTAATGTGATGTATAGGTTATGAAAAGTACTGTATATAATAATCACTTTCGATTTCCAGACGCATGATTTCTCCTTCTCTACGTTCTTGTATCATTTCTTTATTATTAGACAGTAATCTGCAGGAAAACCTTTCCCAACGATAGACATTGTACAATTCAACAGTTGTCTCGTAACTACTTGTTGTCGATGTTGCCTCAACCGAAATTTCTTAAATCAGATTCTGGTTGCGTCTTTTAATTCGTTCTTTAAGCTTAAATCTGAATTTCTTCTTAACTTATATATCTATTGGTCGCTGGATTTTATATTGGACTCCTACTATGTTGATTCCTTTTTTCAAATCTTTCCTTTTACCCATTAGCATCCATTTTACTCCATTTCACAGCAAATTCACACATTTTGTGCTTGTAACTGGGTTTCACCCCGAGGTTGTGCTTTGGACGTTTGTTTCGTTCCTTGTTGATTACTTCAAATTCTAAGTTAAATGCATATTAAGGCTACTAGTATTATATCATCTTATCCATGCTTCTTTAGCATATAGTACATGTAGTATCTGTAAATTGTTCACGCCTATTCCATAAGTTTAGTTAAGTAATAGTACTAGCACCTGTAGTTTAATTTTTGCGCAATATTTTTTCAGTTTAATTATATTACTTTGTTTCTGTTATATATATATATATATATATATATATATATATATATATAATTGTTGCGTTGATACGTATGTTAGTCTCATTTAGAAGTAAAGTAAGGTGAAGTAAAGTAAAGTAAATCTTAATTGCAAAGAAATTATCAAAGTAAATATCAATATCAGACACGTTTCTGAACTATCTCAACAAAATAGATTTTTGTGCTCGCAGCATATGAAATAAGGAATTTTAGCCATTCAGGGCGCCCATAGATTGCTAGCGAATGACTCGAAGGTATCTTAGGCTGTACCTTCTTCTTCTTCTTATTCTTTATCAGATCCTTACTGCCTTTTCAAGCACGGGATCCTAACATGTATCAAACATCTAATTCTTTTTGGACAACTGTAATCCTAGTTGTTAAAACTACATGAAAATTTAGAATTTATTCCATCGCGTTCCATCGGTGAGAAAATATGTAGGAAAGAGCAGTAGAATAGCAAATTACCTTAATTTCTTGTTGTGATTGAGTCTTTTGGATTTGTACCAGTGCTTGGGTGGTTGCTTCTATGATTTATAAATGTATTTTCTCCCTTTTGTCCTATAAATGTTCTTCGACGTTTAACATTAAGGATTATTGTTATTATTATTATGATTATTATTAATATTACTACGATTGGCACGCGATAACCGGGTGTGCAAGCAAAAATGCGAAGCTCCTGATGTTCCGCTTTATTGGTGCAAGGCACACCTGTCCTACCAATATTATGGTTGCTATTGTTATTATTCTCCACATTTTGCTAATGAAAGAAATTGGGTAACAAATAGAAAACTTGTTTCAAAAGATACTTGAGAGAGTTACAATTAGAAAGAATAAAAAGTAGAACATCTACATAACTTTCCATTGAATGACCTATAATATATCGATAATATATAAATCGATCTGTCAAATAGTCGGGTTTCGACGAGCATTTAAGTCAAGTAGCTGTTTGTGCTTTCAATTATAGATAAAAACGAAGTTCGGGCGGTCGTCAAATTTGTCTATTTGGAAGGGAAAACCGTAACGGAAATCTAGTCAAGGAATTCAAGCGTGACCGCACGCATACAAATAATGAACCACTTTTAGGACGTCCGAAAACGGCTACCATGCCAGAAATTGCAGAAGAAATGCACGACATGGTTTTGGCAGATCGTCGAATAAAAGTGCGTGAAATTGTGGAAACGGTGGGCACCTCTTATGAACGAGTAGTTCGTATTTTACACAATGAATTGGGTTTAAAAGAAATTTCTGCAAGATGGGTGCCGCATTTGCTTAATTCGGTGCAAAAACGCATTCGAGCTCTAACCTCAGGCGATTGTTCGAAAGCGTATACGAAGAATCCGACGGATTTCGAAGGACGATTCGTGATCATGGTTGAGACCTGGATTCATCACTACACACTAGAAACGAGAAAGCAGTGAAAGCATTGGATTGCAGGCGAAGAAGGCTCGGCTGGAAAGGTGATGGCATCGGTATTTTGGGAACGCAAAAGGAATTCTGCTAATTGCTTATTTTGAAAAAATATTACACAATACTAATTCATTTGTTTGGCAACTCTCACAGAAAGTTGGGCAGGGGCTGGACTGCAGACTACAAGGGAGTTATGTAGATGTATTTTTCTATTCTTTAAAATAAATTGACTCGATTTCATCCTACCCACTTTCGGGTTAGAGATTGTGTAGAAATACATTTATATTGTGTCCATAAATTCAGAGATCTTCAACTAATGAAGTTTTCCACAACTAGTGAATCCCTCAAAGATATTCCCACTGACCTAGAAGGAATTTCTAAGCTTTCTAGGAAACTGCAGCTTGCTAATATAAGCATCGTCTCCGGCGTATAATTACCACTTAGACGATGCAAAGTTCGTAACTTTGCTTGATATCTTAAGGTTGTAAAGCAATATATAAATAATGCCGGTATACCTAAGGGTGTTGCTATGAATTTTCCTAACTCCTCATCTAAACCGTACGCAATTACACCTCTTTCTGATCCAAAATACACTCCCTTAAAAGTTGTATAAGTTTTCGGAGGGAAACGTGCAAGGCAAGCTTGAAAGTTTTCCTTTAATTATAGCAATGGTAATTATGTCAGATATATGTGTATGTACTACGTACTATATCATCGCTACACGAAAATCTGCATATATAAGCGAATAATTTCGAAATAACGCACCAAACGGCATCTAAATTAATTCGAATATCTCGATCGCACGCTCCTGTGATGTGGTTTCGACATTCGGTACCGTAGGTGTTGCGCGCTAAACGGGGAATAATTTAATAATGCAAAATGATCCGAACTTTGTAATGAAATCAGAATCCGCCGCGGAGCGGCGGCGCTCGAAAGGGTTCTATCTCGACGATTCCGGAGTCGAGTAGAAAGGCATTCGCAGAAATATCCATTTCAACAATATCTCAACAAGTTGTGGCCTTGTGCCAACTATAATTACACAAGTTCCCGGGCTAATATTATTATGAATGGGGCGGGCAGACCGTCCGGACGATCTTACGGCCTCTTCCTGTGTGTGCCGTGCCGCCGCCGCCGCCATCCACCACCATATCGAAGCGATAAGGAAAGCGAGTGGAACGAGGAATCGAGACGAAGACGGACGAACGCGAAAGGAGAGGACCGTAGATATTGTAAGTGAGCTCCGCAAATTGATTCTTCGGGTCACAGTTTAGAATCGTGGAAGCGTAGGTGCAAACCAACGGTAATCGGATTTGAGGGTGGTAAAGAGGCTTTCGCGTACATCGAGAGGATGGTACTTTGTAACGGCGACGACTGCTATTGCTACTGCATTCAGCGCAGCCTGTCCCTTTCCGTTTCCCGCTTAATCCGGCGTTAGTTGCTAGATGCATTCGCCCAGGTATCGAAGCTAGTGGCCTATATTCTTCGTTATAGTTTATTTTTATAGCATCAACGGGGACGATTTAGTTTTCTAACGTTTACAATCGGAATATTCGTAACCTGGAGGACCACCAAAGTTGTGTTCTAAATCAGCTTTATCACCGCGATTCGCGGTTTTCTGAATTATTACATTGCAATTCTTCTTTCTCGTTTCACACTTTTATAGAGATGCTGTCTTTTATGGGTGAATTGTAAAAAATCTGGGGTTTAGACTTGAGTTGGCTTGACTTAGCTTGCCTTGGTTTGACTTGGTGTTACAGTTTTCTGTATCATTACACGGGTAACACATTCAGCTTCTGACGTTCAGTTGCAACAGATCGGTTTCGCTTTTCGAGGATATACACGGAAATTCGACGCTGGGGATTGTATTGTATCGTTGATGAATTTAGAAGTTTCGCTCCCACAAGTGGTGTTCAAACTAATCGTCCACGTTGCTTTGCCCTCAATTGGAGCTGACTCTTTCTTTTTCATCAAGTGCGAGAAAACCCGCCACCTTGGAGAACTTCCCTCCGATATCGAATACCACGCCGTACGGACGTCGACAACAGGAAATATCGTCCTGCTAAGTCCTGCTATATTTAAGGAAGGAATTACAAGTACTTGTCCCTTGAAAATATGCTTGTTTCTAATTACGTTCAGCTAAAGCCGTAAGGTGGCTGTAAGGCCGTTGGAATTCCACCGGTTAACGGAAGCATATATACCGGATAACAAACTAGCTTAATTGATTTTATTGGATACACGTCATGTGACAATAAAGAGCTGTTACACGTCAATCTCTCGTCTCAATTCTTTTTATTCTTATTTCGTTTATGTTGTTTTTAAATATATATAAATTAAATATATTTATATATATAATAAATTTTCGAGTGTTTTTGCTGGTCGCTTCACGACTCCATAAAAATCCAGAACATTAACGATTCGGATCACCTCGTACCACCTACTACGAAAGCTGAAGGGCCGCTTTGACTCCACTCACTTAGATGTGATCCAGTTATATAATTGGAGAGTGGCGCCTTGTTACTAAATTTTCGAACTTTAACCTACGCCGCATGGCCTGGATCTCAATCGTTGTCACCAAAGAGTCGGGTTATCCGCACTGTATCGGTCACGTTTCTGATTTTCCTTTCATTATTTTCATTTTTAACAAAACCTTTAAAAGCTAGTAGCAATGGCTTGACTTAGATTAACAGTGAGGCATTCTGCAGGAGATCCTCAACCAGGTCACCCCTGGAATTATGGCGATGTTACAACTTTATTTCCACTTACAATCAGGTGGTTTGCCTTCATATTCAAGAGTGTCCTGTACAGCAAAAATTGTAAAATCTCTTCTGTTGGTTCCACGTCCGTCCATATTGTGCTTTACAGCTTATATTGTCCTCCAGTCGAATTGGCGCTTGGAAAGCAATATCGACTGCGCCGTGGGAATATCCGAGTTTTCTCTTTCTTATCGCCCAACATTGTTCGTTAACGTGCAGATGACGCAGACGTGCCCAATCGGCAGGTTTCTGTCAATCACCCCAGCGTGATAGTGTATTTTTCTACTTTCTCTCTTCTGTACACCCTACTTGGCTATATCGACTACACCGTGGAAATATTTGTCTGTTTTCTCTTTTACAGCCGAAATTGTCAACCTGGAAGACGTGATCAAACCGAAGGCTGCCGTTAATCACTCCCGCGTGCTAGTTTCTTGATTTTGGTAGTTCTTCCGTACCTTCCTCCTTAGGGAAAAAGACAGATTTTCGAGATTTTCTTCGAACAACTTACACGACAGGTTAAAGCGAGCTCGTACACATTCAGACTTAACATTTGAAATTCGGAATTTCGATACTTCAATATCCATATCATTGCCGAATAAAGCAATTTGTTCTTGCGACTCGTTCAGTCGACCAATTGTCGATCCGATCAGTCCACTCATAGAACGAGAATTTGTGCAATACGTGTGTGATACAATGCATACATCCACTGCAGTCCCCCAGCAATTTCCAGTCTAATTGGTCGAGAATAAAGACTCGTTTGATTCCATTACTCGCCTATTTCTTTCAGCTGATTCCCGTTTATTTGACGTACACCTAAGCTGGTTTTGTAGGCTGTTCCTACCTTTGTCTTATTTGTCTCTAATTGTTGTATTTTAGCTTTCCCGATGATTCCAACTGTGTCCTGTTTAACACCATTTCTTTTTTATTTGCTACTATGTCGACCATGTTACTTTTTCTCTTCCTTACAGCCTACATTGTTGGTTAAATTTCAGAAGCCATCACCCCGCAGGTTTTGTGGTGGTATCCTTTTGTATTTTCTCTTTCCTGTATGCCCTACTTAGAAGCTTCCCGTTCGTCAGCTTCTGATGGGTTGTAGTTGATTTTGGCAGTTATCTTAAACTTCTTTCCTTAGGAAAAAGAGGCAGATTTTTAAGATTCTCTTCGAGCATCTGACGCTACAGGTTAACTCGAGCTCTTACACATTCATACTTAACATTTGATATTCGATATTTCGGTACTTCAACATCAATACTGTTATCGAACAGCACGACTCGCTTTTGTGACTCGTTCAGTCGTCCTCTTTTCGATTCGATCAGTCTAGTGACAGAAGGCGAATTCGTGCAATACGTGTATGATATAGTGGATACTCCCATCGTAGTCCTCCTTGCTCGAGATCATGAACTCAGCGTTTCATTGTATCACTCGCTTCTTCATTCCCGCTAATTACCGCTTTTCTGACGTACGCCGAAAGTGGTTCTATAGGCTCTTCCTATGTCTTCACCACTTCTTTAAGTCCTTTAATCATTTTATTTCATATTCCACGAGGCCCTACAATGGTCTGTTTAACACCATTTCTTTGCTTGTCGTTGCTACTGTGTCGACCACGTTACTTGATCACAATTGAAATCACCTTTTTTAGTTACTCTTCAGGACAAGTTCGTATGTTTCTTTAAACCCTTTCTGTAGCTTCTTGTAGAGTGTTTACGTTCGTTTGTTTTCTTTCCTTTTTCTGTTTATTATAATAATAATAATTAATAACAACCTCAACCTCAACACCTACTACAAAAAATCCTCTTCATTCTTAATATGGGCTTGACACCTGAGATCACATTGACGATAAAAATCTACCACTACAGAATACGCTTAAGAACAGGTCGGTAGTGGGAAGGCACAATGTGTACTGTAAAAGAGGTGAAATGTATCAGGCTTCCCATCATGTATCAATACGAATACCAATGGCCGGTACTAATTCAAACTACGAGAAACTACGATAAAAAGGGGATTATGATCGACAGTTTAAACAAAAGTTGTCCTGGTTTGCAAGTAATTTACATAGTGTGAAGATCTAGTGTACTAAATGTCCGTTCCTACATAAATACTACGGGCACTGAGGAACTTTCCAAACACTTTAGCATTAGTTTCATCGAAAATCCTACGAAAGGGTTTTTCCAATGAAAAGGAAACAACTAACTAATGAACTCCGAAGGAACTGAGACGAGACACCGCCGACGCCACGTCGAGATAGAGCGATAACGTCAAAGGAAAGAAGAAAAAGGGAAAACCATATTCAAGATTTCCAAGTCAATGTATTCGAAGTTAAGAGAAAACTGTCTTCGTTAAGACGCAATATAACTTGATTTTTATCTTCCCGCGGGCGATGTCCGTTCGAAATTAAAAGACTTTCATTCGAAAACGAGACACGCCGAGAGAGGAAGAAGGCGGAAGACAGGGAGGCGGCTCGCTTGAAAAAAAAATAAAACTCTCATCCGCTCGCTTTTGATATTTATCTCTTCCGGAGGTTCGCGGATTTAATGAACATCTTTTATGTTTGAATTTACATAACGTTTCACTTTGATACACGCGAAGTATCTCCGCTGATACGATTAGGATAAATCCCTAACAAGATAACCTCGTAAATACTTTCGCCGGAATCCCTTTTTTTCCTGTTTAGCTTTTCGTCGTCGTCGCCCACAGCACCTCTTGTTCGAATTAACAAAGTCGCTTCGACAAAGAGTTGAAGCTTGTTCTTTTTAATGGAATTACACGGCGTGGATGAATTTCCAAGTCAAACGTTCGAGGATAATTTCTCGATGGAGATGAGGGCGTCATTGTGTGGAAAGTCGGAAAGTGTATGACGCGGATAAGTTTTAAATCCAGATGTTCGAGGGTGGATTCAGAAAAGGAAACCGGAACGTCACTGTGGGCGAAGTTGGAGAGCGTTCCAGAATTTTGAATGGGTGTGCGACGAAGGGGAAAATATCCGAAAATTATTCAAAATGAAATTGGTAAAACCTTGGGTAAAAGAAGCCCGTATCGGATGTATAAAATATTACAAATCTTATACATCAAGAAATCCTAGTCGTTAGTTATTTAGTTGAGAATGCCCATATAAAACAAAGTATTTAAACGTATTAACTCCGAATTTGTTGTTTGTTTGACCTGAAAGTGACGGAGGAGAGGATATTTAAAAGATTGGTAATACGCAAGAATTGGAGTCAAAGTTTTTGGATTTGTGGGAGCACTTTTTGACAACTTCCGTCTTTATTTCTCCGTAATTCTCAGACAGTGCGTTTAGTATCAGGTATTCACCAACTAAACAAAAACAAACGAAAACATTTTCAGTGTAAAACAGAAAGAATCAAACCGAAAGAATTTGTTCATGCCCCAAAAGAACTTGGTATACTCCCGCACCAACATTTTCAGAAATCTGGAATGGTATTTTCCAAGACATCATAAACCATTTGAATTCTGAAGCATATTTCAGATAGTTGCTGTTGTTGTGGATTTCAGCCATGACCATCATCATTCATACTGGAAACCAATTCGTATCGAGGATGATGTTTGTACATATGAGAATTCAATTAAGAAATTCCCCCAATCATGTACTTAAATGCGCATTTTTCAGCCACTTACTTCTGGTGAATGTAGTTTTCTAATTACGTATCAAGGATAATGATAGGGACACCCACTTCTCGCCCCGTAATTCTTCAGGGCATTCAATATGAGGTAAATGGACGCAACTACGGATCAAAGCTTAGCCTATAGAGGCGGATCAAACAAAGGAACCTCGTTCAAACTACTATTTTACTTTCAACTATAAAGCGATAAACATCTTCTTAATAGTTCCACTTCGGTTTATACGGTTGTTGAAGATGCTTGCCTCGACCTAGCGAAACACGTGTCACCGATTTTATTATAAACAATTGTGTGGTGAGGAGTTTACCGATGTGATATTTTGTGTCATCTTCTTAGTAAGTCAACGGAAAACGACGACGAACTCACTCATTACGAAAGGAGACTCCTTCAAGTTGAAGTTGCCAATCAGTGGACAACGTTGAAATCGAGATTGTTGAGGAAACGGTTGTTCAGGAGCCAGAAAATTTTCGGGACTGACATCTTCGATGACCAAAAACTGTCACGTTTCACAGGAAAGTTTCAATGCGGCTTTGGAACAAGTGATTTCCATTCCGTAAATTGAAAATTCTGTTTCCGAGGGAAATCCGAACGATTTCAATGTTGGTAAAATTGCAAGAAAGAAAAAGAAAAAGAAGGAAGACGCAGAAAAATCGAAAGAAGAAAAGCGCTTAAAAAGACTTAAAAGGCAAGATCACGTCGCTTCTAAGAAGATTCAAAAAGTGCAAGAAAAACGGCTAAAACAAGAAAAACGTGCTGAGATTTCACGCAAGAAAGAAGAAGAGAAGACCAAAAAGAAAGAAGAACAAAAAGGAGAGGTGTCGTAGGTATTTCATTTCCAAGCCGATGGTAAATGAGTTGAAGTTGAATTTGAAGTAAATTCGAATGCGAATAATAAGGGCGCCATATAGTGGCGAGGGGGGCAAACGTAACGTGTGTGGGTGTGTGTGCGAGCGAGAAAGAACTAATTAAAGAAGAAGGATAGAAGAAGAGACGATTTCAACCGTCTCACTTTTCCCAGTTAACTCTCGCCGCAGAATCTCCTTCGCTCTAAAAGGAAATACACGTTCTATAAACATTTGATCACAATCGATTAATCGTTCTGGGTGTTCAAATTGATTGGGCGAATCACTGTACATTTCTTCTATAAACTTCTTTCAAAAGGATGTAATAAAAGTCTAGGAGACTGGTAAGTGAAAGAGCGTTGTACGAAGGTACGGATGAGGCAAATAGTCGCTGTTACAAAATAACGATGATCTTCATCAGGAGGAATAAATTCGGATTTTGAGCAGATGTAGTGGAAGAAGATTTATATCTGAATCTGACATATTCACGACGAGCTAACCTTGTTATTTTCCAAGGTGCTGGCTCGAAGCCAGGCTTTTCTTCTCTGTTTACTTTTTCCTCGAAACGAACGAAGGTTAAAACAAACATAGGATTTCGCGATAATCAGCCAAACGTTCATATTTCGCATTATTTTCTAATGCTTCGTAGTAATTGATGAATAGAAACAAAGCCAAGTTTCAAAGTGCTTGAAGTTACTGCCCAGGCTAACACCTCGCTCATTGTTATAAATGAATCGGTCAAAATAACATCTTGAAAGCGAACATCGAGGTCTCCTACTTCTCGATCGATTTAATTAAGCAAAAAACATTTATGAGACCTACTTGCCCTAGCAATAATGAATCTACGAAGTTAATACTGGACATTGGATCTAAATATAAACCGAAACGATGCGACCACGCACGCCCCGTATCGTCGAGATCGTGTCAATATTTAAGGAGCGCGCTTTATTAAGTAACTCAATCTAATTAGAAACTATCGATTGTCGTAAGTTTCTCGATTTTATGGTCCGAGAAACAAAGCGAGATGGGAGGGAACACGAAGCTCCAGCTAAGAAATTGGTATTAGCTCGAAACTGGAGCCGGAACGTACGGGGTAACCTCGATACTAACTTGAATGGCGTGTATCCTTATGAAACAATCAATAAACAATGCTCTTCCTCAATTTAACAACGCGAAGCACGTATTCTAAAATGAAACGTACACTTGTAAGGCGAAATTAGCGCAATTATTTTGGACGAAATTTATTTACGCCGACGCCGACGGAGCCGGGAGACGAAAAGAAGTACAGCGCGCGCGGGAAGCGCTGAAATTCGAGGCGAAGCGCCGCTGAATATTTTATTTCGCGTACGATCAGTATTCAGGGGGCGTTCGCCTGTTGGCATTGAAGGAATAAAATACTTACATCAACTTGACAATTTAATTCACGACCGAGTGATATACGTTTTCGGAACGTTTATTGTAGCGCTCCTCTTCAAGCGTATATTTTCAATTTTACATGGATATAATTTGATTCGATGGAATAATTTTATGAGGAGAGCCGGACGGGTTCGAGCGGGAAAACGTTCCCGGGAAATGCTATTTACGTAGGGAGAGGAAAGAGGTCCCGGCGTATATGCGCTCGGGTTATGGCCGAGATACAGCTAATATCGATCTGACGTTTATAGCTGACGACTATTTATTTTAAAATATGACGGGACGAGGTAATCCTTTCCAAATGTCTACGCAAATAATAGTAGTACCAATAATGATGATGATAATAGAATAGTAAAATATAACGGCAATGGAAATACGAATGTTAGGAGAAACGGAAATAGTTGCAAGATGAGATAAGATGAGAGACAGACTCGAAGTGGAAACCATAATAAACAGAATAGCAGAAAGACATTGTAGGTCGTGTAAAGCACAGCCATTTATTCCAGGGAAAAATGAGAAGCGGGGTGGGATTGGGACAACAAAAGAAGAAGACCAGAAATGAAATCAGGAAATAGAAAGTGTATTGCAAGAGAAGGGTGTATCATGAAGAGAAGCCAAAGAAATTGCGAAAGCTGTTACATACATGTATTCATAATTTTCTTTTGGGTTAGTCGCCAATGGACCAGGCACTTATGCTCTTTGTAGCGGTCTCCAATACCATGCTTCCATACTTTCGAGCAATCCCATTTCTTTCACAAAGGCCGCTATCTTCCCCAAGGAAAGCCTGAGCCCCTTTACTTCCTAACAGGCACTGTGTTATAGTATAAATATAGTATAAATCTAAAATTCGCTTTCATTCTAAATTTCGAGAACTTTTTATTGTAAAATTCTAGATTCCTTTTGTTATCGAAGCCGGTATTATATTGAGTTGGCAAGAAAATAATTTCGGTCTTATAGTATGAAATAAAACTCCCTTTTCTATACAAAGAATAAACTTTAATCGATTATAAATTTTCCATCTTGTTCAATGACCTTTAGCCATCTTTCGTACAGGTTCATGATTGCGCGATCGTAGAAATTTCGGTCCTGATCATTAAAAAACTGAACCAAGTGCAATTTAGGGTCATCAAACACCATTTGTGAATTTATTCAAAGAGTTTTGCGAACGTCGAAATAAATGGTAATCAGATCGTGCCAAATAAGGGTTGTATGGTGGATGCAACTTCAATTCCCAACCAATCTCAATCCGAATCAATAATTTCCCACTAGTTACTAAAGATAGGTGAGATCTGCATTGTCATGATGGAACACAATACCCTTTGCGGTTTGCTAATTGTTGCCCTTTTTACCTTGCTTGCTTCATCCAGTTTCATTAGTTGATAACAGTAAACATATGAATTGTACCTAGTCCCACCAAATTGATAGCATGATCTTTTCTTGATGCAATTCCGCTTCAGATGTGATTTGTGGTAGTTCATCACCTTTACAGCATAATCGTTCCTCATTGATGACCCATTTTTCATTACCAGTGATGATTATTTCCAAAAAGGCGTCGATTTTGCTGCGCTTGAGATGCATATCGGAAATATTGATTCGTTCTGTTAACTCAGTCTCTATCAATTCACACGGAACCCAAACATCGAGCTTGTTAGCGAGACCAAGATATTTTAAGAGTTACTTCTAATTATACTGTACGATAGATTTAACCTCTTTGCAATGTCTCGAATAGTTATATGATGATTCTGTTCAATTAGGGGTTTGATTCGGTTATCATCAACTTCAGTAGGTCGGCCAGAACGTCGGCCATCTTAGAGTGAAATGTCTATGAAACGGAATCTTTTAAATCAATTTTGACACGCACTTTTTGTTATGCAATCAACACTATAAGCTTCACGTATCTCTTTGCGAGCGCCAGCAGCTTTCTTTCTTTTATGTAAAATATTTGTGCAAAAACCGACTTTTTAAAAAACCGGTTTTCGAATTCCCAGATTTCCAAAAAAACGGTTTTAGCCGGTTTTCGAATTTTTGTTAAAAAAATAGAATAAGGAAAAATATATTATTTAATTTATATAAAATAACAAAAAATTTAAATCAATATCAAAATCAAAATATAAAAAAATTAAGGATTACACATTATTTACACAAAATAACAAAATTCAAATTTCAAACAATATTTATATTTATTTCACTAATTTTCAATAATTTTACAAAACATAAAATATCAGTTGAACGGTGACTAAGTCTTGTTCTTATTTTGGACACAATATTGCCTGAAATTGTTTTTGGTTCTTTTATTCGTTGCCTCAAATAATGAAAATTTAGCTTTCAGTGTCTTTGGATTTGTAAGTTTTTCTTCAGGGTCTTCAGGAAATTTATGAATTGAATTTTTCATGGCTTCCTTTAAAAGCATTACTCTGATGAGTAGTTTCTTCGATTTGCTCTTCATCAGAATCGGTTTCCACATAAGAACTTGGAAATATCTAGACAATATCTTTCCAGGTAACTTAATAATTTCGGTTTTCGAAACTAAAGAAAGTACACTAGATTTCTTTGCTGAACTAGAAATGTTTTGTGGATTTTGCAAATACAGCAGAAGAGTTGCTAATTCTATTTGTCTTCTTTCTTGAATTCGTTCTTCTAAAGCACATAATAATTTCAAACTTATTTCAGTGTTTAAATTTTTAGTTCATTTAACAGAAATTCAAATATACCTTCATTTGTTAACAAATTGGCATCTCGTCGCCCTAAACCTTCAGCTGCTAAACGAATCGGCCCCAAGACTATGAAGTTCCAAAAGTTTAGGATATTGAGCTTCATTCCGCATATAAGAAGGACCGATATTATTCAATGCTAAAACAACACTTTTACTGCCCGAAATCTTCCAATCATGTCCTCTATACTATTCCACCTTGTTTTGCAGTGAAGAATTAAATTTAATTCCTTTCCTTTTTCTTAATTTTGAAGAATGGAATGAAGATTAAGCGAACCTG
Source organism: Chrysina gloriosa (assembly GCA_038088585.1). Classification (NCBI taxonomy): domain Eukaryota; kingdom Metazoa; phylum Arthropoda; class Insecta; order Coleoptera; family Scarabaeidae; genus Chrysina; species Chrysina gloriosa. The sequence continues at coordinate 7,916,097 of CM076090.1, read as the reverse complement.
TCGCGACTCGTAATGGATTGCGGATATGTACTAACAAAATAAGTCGGTTAGGCCCGTCTTTTTCACGTGCGCAGTGCGCAATGCACAAGCACTGGCTAACACAACTCGCAACGTTGAAAAAATGTCTCTGCTGTCCGTTGCATAGAATGAATAGCAAATCAAATAAGTTACAAATTAGTTTTTGCATACCTAATAATTTGAATTCTTTTAAACCGGTTTTCTTACTTTAAAAACCCGTTTTCAAATGTGATAAATTTATTGTAAAAACCGGTTTTTTAAAGCCGGTTTAGAAAACCGTCAAACCCTACCGAAAATGTTGTGGTGCGCAAACCCGAGATGGTTACGGGATGGATAGCAAAAAGTGGTACACAGATGGGTCCAAAATGCTCCACGGAGTGGCGGCAGGAATAGTGGGGCCTAGAACACACAGATCAATAACTTTGAGCAAGGACACCTCAATCTTCCAAGCGGAACTATGCGCAATCTTGGGAACTGTAGGAATCCTATCCGAAAGGGGACGCAGGGGAATACGAATCAAAATATTCTCGGATAGTCAATCAGTCCTTAAGGCCCTGAGCAGTTGTACAATTACGTCCAAATTATTATTGGAATGCCACAACATGCTTAATGGCCTGGCCACTCAGAACCAGATCACCCTGGTCTGGGTGCCAGGACATGACGGGCACGGGGGAAATGAGATGACAGACATCTGCGCAAAAAAAGGGGCTGAGAGAAACTTTACTGGACCTACCCCACCTTTTGGGTTTAACAAAGGTCTCCTTAAAGGTGAGATAAAGAAATGGACAGCGTCCATTACAATGAAACACTGGAGTGAGACCAGCGGGCTGGAACATTCCAAAAATTTCTGAGCTTCGACGCTAGGAGGGCGGACCTCGCCCTAAAACTGGACAGGGGAAGCTTAAAAACACTGACAGGGGCACTCACAGGCCACTATACCTGTAACAAGCACCTTCACAAAATGGGCTCATCCAACACGGACACTTGCAGATTCTGCGGTGAAGAAGAGGAATCAATGGAACACTTGATCACTAACTGTGGGGCACTAGGCCACAGGAGATATAGACTACTACATGCATATACGCTGAATGAGGAGGACCTATTTACACTCCCATTGAAGGAGCTGATCCTGTTCCTCAGCGTATTAAATAAATAAATAAAACAAACAAGAGGAAGCACAATAGATCAACGTGGTCGCAGTGCAAAGGGCCATTTTGGACCAGACCCTACCTCATTACAATACAATACAATACAATACCGAAAATGTTCGTTTCTGTAGTCCGTATTAAAATTGGCCCTAAACTAGCAGCTAGGAACAAAATTATGCGCAAATTGCTTTTGAAGATCCAGTTTTATCAATTGCTTTGACAAAGTTTTTGAAAAACCTCAGCTGCATATGAAGAGGAGGTAAAATAATGTCGTTAACTATTGCAGCATGCACAACATTTTTCTCCCTAGGTGTCAGTGATTGACCTGTTGGTCATTCCTTCTTAATATAGTGATGTTTCTTGTCTCTACTATCCCACTCCCACAATAAACAACAAAACTTGGTGTAGCCTAGCTGCAAACCCGTTAACAATGCAACTAATTTTAAATCACGACGTATACTCCAATTATGCTTTTCAAACTGATTTTTTCCAATAAAATCGTCATGGTTTCCTTCATATCAGTTGCATACGCTAATGGCACAGGAGGGAAATTGTTATCATTATGTAAAAGCACAGCCTTTAAACTGGCTTTAAAGAATCAATGACCAGCATCCACTCGCATGGTTTATATTCATGACCAAAAATGTTCATTACAGCATTAACATAATTACAATACGCTAAACCATCTTCTTTAAAAACAATTTACGAAAGAAACACACTTTAGTGTCTTATTGAAGAAGATTCCAACCTTTCAGCCTAGAATCTAAGAGTTCAGCTTGTTGTTTCCCGAACTAGGTCATTTAATTCCCCCTGAGTTATAAAATGAGGTTCACTAGAACTGCTATCTTCATACGTAGGGTCACCAATTCCTTCATTATGCTATTCTGTGTCATCTTCATTTGCCGAATCATTCTTTACAGTGGGATTCATAGGAGGATCTGGTATCGGTAAATCCGCGCTGTGAGTTATTGGCCTCATAGCAGACGGCAAGTTTGGGTAGTCCACAGTGTGCTTTGATTTGCTGCTTATTCCCTTTATCTTTGACACAAATATCACATCGGTAAACTCCTCACTTGTTTGCCTTGAGATAGCGAAACACGTGTCACCGATTTTATTATAAACAATTGTGTGGTGAGGAGTTTACCGATGTGACATTTGTGTCAGTAAATTACACCACAGTCCTTGCAATTACCTTTATCCCTTTATGTCTGTAAGATAAAAATAACAATTGGCTGCGTGATCTTTTGGTTCACGCCAAGCCATAGGTACAGCGAAGTTCATATCGCGAGAGCCATTATTCTAATCTGTCAGACCTTTTACGCAAGTACAACAACAGATATGAGGAGTCCAACTCTTATCCTGATTCCCGACCTTACATTTAAAATATAGTTGATAACATTTCTTCACTAGTGGAGTCAAATTTCGACATTGATCTTTAAATGTCAAATCTCCACACACATAGCAAAATTTATTATATTTGATTGATTTATACACCCTTCACACATGCGTTCAGTGTCCTGAGGTTTCAAATATTGTTGCATCTACATTAGCAAATACGATACATTTGTGAAATGAATAAGTGTGAATGAGATTGTCCAAATACTATGTGTGATAGAGAAAATCTGCTTGCATATTTGAAATCAGCATACAAAGTTACGTATCAATGATTCGTGTGCCAAAAAGTGTGTTTATCAGCGTTATAAATAAACAGATTAAAATAATAAAATAAATTAATGTAATGCGATAAGTTTAAGTTATCCAAACCGATTCAAATCATTTCAGGAAAAAGAAAATTATCACCCTCATCCCCAAGATACGAATTGACGAAGAGAGAATTAAGTTTCACGCTATACAATACCAATCTTTGTTTGCTCAACAATTAATAAGTAGTGAACTCAATACAAATATCGCAGTTTGGAGAGTCTAGCAAACATAAACGCGGGTGTAGTACGGATTAGAAACTCAAGCAAACCAACCGGGAGAATCACGCTGTTGCCGCAGCTACGTAACACATACACACATAAATGTAAACGATAACCGAGCATTATCCCACCAGATCTAATCATTCGATTCGAACCGTACACCCCAACTCTAACTCCCGCGAATTAAAACGGTTATCCTTTCCACGAACGTCATTATCCGAATTCTTCTCGTTCTTTGAAAATATATTCGCCGGAGAATTTTCCCGGGAAAGTCTGAACGAGCGAGGGCTTTTCATGCGTCGTCTTCGGATCAACGACTGCTACACTCCACTGTCAACCGGATAAATAGGCACCTGTCACCCTTAACAAATGGTAGCTGCATTCAGATTCAACTCTCTTAAAAATGATAGCCATTATCCGGCAGACAGGTCGCAGGCAATCTAACTAATGTAAAAGGACCGTCTTTTTATGGACGGGCGTCTTTCGGCCGTCCCGGAGTTTTATTGGTTCCGGAGGAGCGGAATGCAAATTCCGCCGTGAAATATGTATGGAGTAAGTGAAATAAATTTTACGATCCTCGCTCGTCGTATTATTAAATTTTAAGTGACCTTTGTACATGTAAGTTATTCCGATTTAAGCCTTAGCGACCGTCGCGAAACGAAAGGAAACCTTCGGTTAAAATGGCAACGTGAACGATCGATACCTTCCATTCGAATTTGTACGCTTCTTTCATGAACTGGTTCTTAGAAAAGATGTAGGGGAAGTAACGGTTATGTGGGACAAAATTCTGTAGAAAAAAAGGGAATTAAAATTTTTGTCCTTTTTGGATGTATGATCGTAGATTCATTGTTTCTTCTATATTTAGGAAAAAAAGGGAACAGTTTACATAATTTTTTGAACATTTATTAAATGGATATTTCGAAGAAAATCGAAATGGTTGGAAGTATGACTTATTACACATCAAATGAAAGCTCTTTTCTTGCAGATTACGGTTAAAATAGTTTCCAGGACGAGATACGTGTTATTAAGAAAATATTCGATGAGGACGTGAATCGTACTTCTGAGCGAAGCACCTCTGTATGCTCCAAGTTCCAAACGAAGCTAATCCTATCGATTTCGACGTCGGAATCGCACTCTACGTCTTCGGAAACATATATCCATCAAGTTTCGTCTAATTTAGAACATCTTCAATTTATCCTGAATTTCCAAAGGGGTACCCCTTGGAGATTTCGAAGAAAATCGAAGTGGTTGGAAGTATGACTGATTACACATCAAATTAAAGCTCCTTCACTGCAGATTACGGTTAAAACAGTTTCCAGTACGAGGGAGACGTTATTAAGAAATTATTCGATGAAAACGTGAATCGTGGTACTGGACGAAGCACCTCTGTACGCCCCAAGATCTAAACGAAGCAAATTCCATCGATTTCGACATCGGATTCACACTCTACTACTATACTGACGAGTTCCAATGAGAAGGAAACTAATTAGTTTGTAGTTGAGATCTGCGATTGACAAAGCTGAATTCTCCTCATGGCATAAACCAATTAAGCTTACCTATTGTTAGTAAGCTTTCGCACAGTTGCTTGGTAGCTGGTCATCCAGGTTTTATTTTTACAGATTAGTATTTATTATTAGTATTAAATAATTTAAAGCGGATTCCTAGATAGTTTACGATACTGCTATTGCAGAAGGAAATGCTCCAGATGTATACTATAATTTCTATGCAAGGTCCACGTATGTTTATATGCTAATAGTTGCAGCAGACTAAATTGTCCGCCGTCGGTTTATATAATATGCGCGGGAAATGCATATATACATATGGTATGTGTAACGATACTAGAACATCATTGTGTATTCTATTTGAGCTGGCACACTGCCGGTATTTGATTAGTCGCGCGCAGAGACAAATACTGCCGGTTTCGGAGTTCAGTTTCACAGTTTTCATCAAATCTGCTCTAAATAAATTATGATGGGCGGTATAAGCTCCTCCTCTACGTTAATAACTGAACGTAGATGCGCGCAGCCGGTAATTTAAATAATTCGTCCTGTAAGTAAATCTTTGACGATGATGGGAGAAAGTCTGGTTTCCCAAACGGAAACAGCATCGTTGTATGCTTAATTGCATAACCACTACGACCACTAACAGTAAGTTTCGTTTCTGCTAATATACAAAGTGGACTAGAAAAGTTTCGTAACAAAGGTAGATTTTATTTCATTTTTTTTTCGAATCAATTTCCATTGTATTGTTACAGTCCAAATTTATCGTTTGGAGTTTTATCCCTTTTTAAAGCCTTTCTGAAACGTATTTCTCAAATTCATTTTATACTTTTGAAAACATTGCGCATAACATTTCGTATTAGTACGATTTTCACTTAAAGCCTATTCTCTTATTTCTTATCCTTATCCGCAATTTTCGGTCTTATCGTTCAAGGACTCTTCATCGGTCGCATGCGGTCCACCTTCCCGGTAATAAGGAAGAAATCTGACGCTTGTAGTTTTCAAAATTTACTTGCATTTCTGCATTTTAAACTAAAGTATCAATCCAATCCAATTTAGGAGGAGTTTGTGACATTAATTAACATAATTTCAACTTTGCAATAGTAAATGTACAAGAAATAAAATAAAACCTTCATCAGAGAAGAGTGGAAATTTTTGAGCATTTCAAATTCATCCAGCAGAAGTCAAAATTGAAACAACTCTCCGTCAAGATAATCAACTATAACTCAACCAAGAAACGATGGAATTTGGCCATTCGTCCATCTAGAATTATGCTGCGTCAATGAAGGACTCAAAACGCTAGGAAAAATCATTTTTCAAGGAAGGAAGAAATCTGTCAATTTTCTAATGTCAGAACCCGAGAAACACCACGGGTTTAAAATTGTTCCCAACGAATGGAAGCATGGAGCAATTCTTTGATAAAAACATGTTGGTTTTCCAGGTAACTAGCCAACGAGGAAGAAAACAAAATTGTATTATGTATTCCACCATCAAAAATAATATAAAAGAGTACTAATCGTTGCATGAAGAAGGTCGCTGTAGTCAGTTACAAAAAATATTGTCGTGGATTATTTCTCTATCAACTACATGTGTTTAAGCACACTTTTTATTTTATCATAGAACGCTTTCTAAAATAATCGGAATTGAGATACTTTTGCTTCGAAATATTCTGGCACTAATTCAAAGCTACTGTTAGTTCTAGAAATGTTAAAATCAATCCACTTGCAAGGTTAAGAAACTGAAAAGAACTCACTTCTTGCAAAAAGTGGAATCCGACTAATTTCCTCAAATATCCTCTTTTTCGAAAACACTATAAAGTCGGTTTCCGAAAATTTTCAGTATTTTAAGTATGATGACATGATACATTTTTGATTTAATCACTTGCTATAGAATTTTGATCGAAAGAAGATGCCTACGTCACTATCGATAAGTTTCTAGATACCAACCTTGTATGCTCGTTAAAACTCTTTGTAACTATTTGATAAAGTGGATTCAAATAAATCTATGTATGTCTATTTTACGTTGGCGGCACTGTTATGAACATTTGCGGTGCTGCCTTGTTGACGTTCAGCTTCAACTTCATCACTGATGATGAAGTAACCATCTTCATTCGATAGAAGTCCTTCAATATTTTACAATATGTGTTTTCTCATGATTTTCAGATAAAAAAACTGTGCGCAAGTACAAATAGTTCTTTTTCATCTTGTCTTGATGGTTGAATTTCTTATCTTTCCTTTTCATTATTTGTAGCGACGGAAATTGAGGGATTACTATCAAGGATGAGGTGGTAACCTCTCAATTTTAAAAGCGTGTGTAATATAATCGCGCGTGTTCAAAACAACTGTTGATCTTCTTGTTTTTTAAGAGAGAAGGAGAAGATTTTTAGAAGACTTGGCGGCAATCTAAGTCCATTGCAGAAGTTGGGAAAAACATTACCACAACTAACGCTTTAAGTTCTAACACAGGATTTATGCAGTGCTATCGGAGAATTGGCGATTTCATCGGTCGATGATTGATGCCTTCTCTTTTCGCGAGTTTTTAGTTGAAAAGATCTTACGGTACCACAGTAGATATTGGCTTAACTCTCTTACAAGTCCGTTAATAGTTGCTTGGCTCAGTTCTTGATAGGATAGAAAATAATCAGTACAGTCCGGTGCGCTCATCCTCCTTCAATGCTCAATGATATAAGAGGCTAAATGGCAAGAAGAGGAAGATTTCTGGAAGTAACTCCCAGACACTGACTTCGATATTTCAGGAATTGGGAAAAAACATTACAACAATTAACGCTTTAGTTTCTAAGGCATGATTTCTGACGGATTATTATCAAGAAATCGATGATTTTATCGATGATGATAGAGCAACTATTCCCTATAACAACTAGTACATATGAAACATCTAAGACAGTTTACCATAATCCTCTACCATGGATTATGGTAAATTGTGTTAATATGTAACAGAACAATGATTCCAGGGATAAAGATGAATCAACAAAAATCTGAAGAGTGCTTCTTCAAATATATTTTTAAATGTAATTGCAACCACGTCTTTCTCATTGAAAATATAACAATCCTAAAACGTACATTGTCTTCTAGAAACGATAAATGAAACACTTTTTCATCATTAATAACGCATTTAAGCCATTTCTGGCGAGATACGTCGACAGGAATCTTCATCCATCGCTTACTCTAGCGCGCGCAGCACTTCATCAAAAATCAATTAATTAATTTAAGGTGATGATGCCATTAATTCACTTTTCTTTTCCGATCGCTTCGCACAGAACGAAAGAAATATTATCTTAGATTAGTGGCCGGCAGGTATCCGCGTCGTAATTACCCCGTCATTAATCATCATCAGCCGATAATAAATCATCGAAGCGGGGGTCAACGCGATATTAGCATAGAATATATCATCGTAACGAAATCGGTTTTTTCTGGACGTTTTCCCTCGTCGTAATCGTCGTAATCGTCATTTCTGGGTGGTAACCGATCGTCTTCGATATCGTTGTACAAATATCGCCCCGGATCGAGTCAATACCGAAGGGGAAAGGAAGAAATCGATTATTGCGTTATATGCACGCGTACGTACGGGGACGTATAAATAGGAAAATTCGATATTCGGAAAATGCGACCAGAGTACGACGGACGTTACACGTACGGAGGAGGAAAATGGAATCTTAAATTATTAACGTCAGTCGTCGCAATATTCGGCGTTCATTTCCGATATGTCAGCGAAGTTGCGCAAATAGAGGGCAAATTGGATGCTTGTATTGTACGGGTACGAAACGGTGTTGGTTTAAGTACGTGTACGCGTTCAAAGGAAAATATGGTTTATTTTGCGAAGTATCGGAAAAGATCGATTTAGGTACGTATCGTACGTAGTGGGTGAGTAATAAGTAAATTCTATCGTTTCAATTTTTTTTTTAAAGGATAATCTACAGAAATAGTGACCAAGGATATTCTAGCATAAGGGAGAACGTGCAGGTACGAGATTTCTTCGCGATTCTTGTGAGTTGAATCGTTCGAGTTTATTAGGAAGTAGTTCGCGATTATGGTTCGACAAGTTTGGCATTCCCTTTTCTCTGATTCTTTCCTGATTCCATCTGGCTATTGGTCTTTCCTTTTTATTTCTTTTGCATACTTCTGTTTCGAACACTCATTTTGTTAGTCTCTCCCATTTCGCCCGTCATTCTATATACGTGGCCAAACCGTCTAAGTTGTCATTCTATACTTTTTTCGTTTATTATCTCTATTCGCCGGTTTTTGTCTAATTATTTCATTTCTAATTCCGTCTCTTTTTCTTATTTTCAATTTTCATGGCGTTTATTCTCGATTTTTGCCTCTTTGACAGTGTCCATGTTTTGCTATTATGTATGATTTTTGGGCGTATAACATTTTTGACAAATTCAGTTTAGATCCTTCTCGGTATCTCTTACCCTAAAAATGTTGTTTTGATTATAGTGAGGATGCTTCTTACTCTTCCCCATTTCTTGTTACTCTCCAATTTACAGTTTTCCTCTATAATTGCCCCTAGATATTTACAGCGTTCTACTTGTTCAATTTGTTTCCCCTTCAAATTTATTTCGTGGGTCTTCTTTGTGTTGGAAATCCTCATAGGTTTGTTTTTTCCACTACTAATCCTGATATTGATCTTCAATAAGTGTTCTTTTAGTATTTTAAGGTTATGCTCTAGGTTTTCCTTTGCATCCGCCAACAGAGCCCTATCATCTGGGAACATAAATTCTGTCAGTTGAGTTTGTCCCATTTCTCAATATCCCAGTGTTAATTTTCTTATATATTTTTATTTCTCTTCTTTCATTGTTTCATCGATTGCGGTTAAAAACAAAAACTTGTTCAGAACGCAGCCTTGTTTGGCCCCTTGCTTTGTAACGAATTTTTTCGACTCTTCATTGTTTGTTCTTACTATATTTGTGTCCACCTGGTACACATGCTTTATTACCCTTGTTGTAGTTTTGTCTACTCCTCTATTCATCAGCACTTCAATCACAAAATAGCAATAATAATAATAATAATAATAACAATAACACCAACTGGAGACGATATCAACAGTAGTCTGAGTTCGCAATCCCCTATAGAGTCAACAGAGGCAAAAGTCTTAAGGTGATCAGCAAACATGATCTTCTTGAACCGAACGTTGCCGAGAAGATCGTTGGTACAAATTAGAAATAGTATGGGACCTATGTTTCACCCCTGTGGTACTCCGGATGTCAGCACACGCTGGGAGGAAGTGTACGATACCTAACGCAAAACTTTCTACCGATTCAGTACGAATGCAGAAGGTCCATCGATGGTTCAGCAATGTGAAAGAATCGAATTCCTTGAGGAGTGATATATTGATCCAACTGATCGAATGTCTTTTGAAAATCTAGACCAACGACATCCACTTGTCCCTTTTCTAATCAATAACTTGTGACACATATTGCGTGAACGGACTTAGTTTGATACGATAGATCGAGAAATGAAAATGGACCTATAATTTCGAAGCACAGATGGGTCAGCTTTTCTTAACACGGGAGTGATATACGTAGTCTTCTAGATAGAAGGGAAAGCTCGCTGTTCAATAATAAGAGAGAACAGCGTACGTAAGGGTTTGTCAAAAATAGTAGCGCACTCCCTCAACAGTAAGCTGGGAATATTATCAGTTTTTTGTTGTTGTTTTAGAGCACTTTAAATTTCTGCGGTGGAGAAGGCAGTAACATTTATAAGAATTTCAGGGAATATGAACAAGTTTGAATTAGAGGAAGGGACATAGACTGAGCAAAAGTAGTCAGCAAAAGCAGATACAATACCTCCGAAGGAACTATATTCACATTCACTATCTTTTTAACAGACCAGGTATTCTAGTACGACCTCTTTCGTTCTGAACGAACGACCTGAATTATGCAGGGTCACCGAATATTATGGTTTCTATTCCGGAAATGTAGTTTCTGTAGGAAATTTGGATAAGATGTATAGCTTTGGAAGAAAGGAACTTAAATCTCTCACCATAGTGCTGTATTTTTTAAATTTGTCAAACATTTTAACTTTCCTCTGCAGATATTGAATGATTTCATAATCGATCCAACGGGGATAGTATTTCAGCTGACAAGTAGATCTGTTAAATTTCGGTACAAAATCGTTAAACAATTGATTTGATGAGACATAAAATTTGTTAAAAGCGTCATCACCGCTGACGATCTCTAGAACAGACCAATCGGTAAACTGTGATAAAGTGCCGGAAAATTGGCTTTTTAAAATTAGAAATTTCACTTCCATCATCAATATTAAACAGGACAGCAGGTTGTTTAAGAAGTTGAAGCTTAATACAAAGCAATGGATGATGCATATCTTCCCTGGCCAGCGGCAAAACTAGGTATAATTGGTGACTCCTAGGGTTTAGAATACGAACGGATAAAATAGCTAATTGTCCCTCTAGGAAGTGTTCGACAAACTTGCAAAGTGTTGCTTTATCGTTTCACGGATTCCCACTCAAGATAACAGCAAAGTTGTGGAAATACGTATTTCAAATTTGTGTAAGGGTAGGAACCATATATTTTGCAGGAAAGAGAAATAAACTGTTTCTCAGCCGGGTATTCTACACAAAGAAAAACGGACTATATATCTCCCAACCATCTTTCTTGGAGGAAAAGGCGCTCATTGTTTACCATTCCGCTACATTCACATCTTAATATTTACCTGATTAGAAGCAAATTTTCTCTTCGTCCAAGAACGACATGTAGGCATCTTTTAGATAATCCTTACCAAATCCTACTGCCCCATCGTAAAACGGAACAATCATAGAATAACTCACTTTCTCCCACCGAGGATGACAGTAAACTTGTGGAAATACGCATATTAAACTTTAGTGGTAAGGGTGGAAACCATATATTTAGCAGGAAAGAGAAATACACTATTTCTTAGCCAGTTATTCTAAATGATGAAGAAGAAGAGGACTATATACGAGGATGGATCAATAAATCCGTAACTTTTTGAATTTCCTGCCTCTTAACTGAAAGGGCAACACTGCCCCTGTCAATAGGCAACTCTCAGCTGATCCTTGTCAAAATTTGAACAAGCTGCATCATTTAGTTTGTGTTTGACAGCAATTGATAGTAGACTACTGCGTGAAATGCAAAAAAGCGAGTTTCGTGTGCTCATTAAGCATTATTTTTTGCGGAAAAATACCATCACTCAAACCAAGACTAACCTTGATAAATACTATGTGGACTCTGCACCAGCAATTTCAATGGTAAAAAAGTAGTTTACTGAATTTCGTTCTGGCCGTACAAGCACGGAAGATGCCGAACGTTCTGGACCCCTGGAGGTCTCTGCACCCGAAACAATTGAAAAAATTCACGATATGGTGTTGGCCGATCGGAGATTGGAAGTGAGAGAGATTGTGGAAGCCATAGGCATCTCACATGGCTGAGTGGTTTCAATTTTGAATGATCACTTGGGTATGAGAAAGCTTTCCACAAACGCAATCGTGTGACAACTTCGCAGGAGTGTTTGGCGTTGTTCGACCGTAATATGGACGAGTTTTTGCGCCGTTTCGTAACCGTGGACGAAACGTCGCTCCACCACAGCATACCAGAGACCAAACAGCAGTCAAAACAGTGACTTTCCGGGGGTGAATCGGCGCCAAAGAAGGCCGAGATGGATTTGTCAGCCAATAAAGTCATGACGACCGTTTTTTTGGGATGCACGCGGTATCATCTGCATTGACTACCTTCAAAAGGGTAAAATAATCAATGGAGAATATTATGTCAACTTATTGGGTCGATTTAATGAGGATTTGAAAAACAAAAACGACCGCATTTGGCCAAGAAAAAGTTCTTTTCCACCAGGACAATGCAAGGGTGCACACATGCGCAGTTTCCATGGCAGAAATCAATGAATTGGGCGGCGAATTGCTTCCTCATCCGCCCTATTCTCCGGATTTAGTCCCGAGTGACTATTTCTTGTTCCCAAACCTGAAGAAATGGGTCGGCGGAAAGAGATTTGACTCCAACGATGAAATCATCTTACAAAAAAATACCTATTTTAATGAGCTAAACAAATCTTATTTTTTTGGAAGGGATAAAAAATTGGAGAAACGTTGGAGTGTATAGAGCTCAAAGGAGATTACATTGAAAAATAAAATGACTTTTTATCCAAAAATCTGTGTTTCATTCAAAAAGTCACGGACTTATTGACCCTCCCTCGTACCCCCCAACTAGCTTTCTTGGAGGAAATGGCGCTAATTATTTCCCATTTCGCTACGTTCACATCTTGACATTTATCTGATTAGAAGCAAATTTTCTCTTTGTTCAAGTATACATGCGGACATCTTTTAGATGATATTTTCCAGATTCTACTGGTCCCATCGGCAAAATTAAAGAATAACTCACTTTCTCCCACCGAGGATGGCAGCAAAGTTGTGGAAATGCGCATCTCAAACTTGGATGGTAAGGGTGAAAATCATATATTTCGCAGGAAAGAGAAATGAACTGTTTCTCACCCTGTTATTTTAGACGGAAAACATCTTCCAACCAGTTTTCTTGGACGAAAACGTGCTAACCATCTCCCATTGTCCGTTCTTATTTTAAGATTTACTTGATCATAAGCACATTTCCTCTTCGTCCAAGAATTACGCGCACGCATCTTTCGGATGATATTTACCAAGTCCTACTGACCCCATCGTAAAGCGGAACAAACCGGTCGTAAAAAGCCGTCCGTAGTTACATACATACATACGTAGGTTCTCGTATTTCCTTCCGTTATTACTACCACATCGGTTATCCAACCGAAATACGGTGCAGATTTATAGATTTCTGTATGGTTCGGCGACGCCGATATAGCGTTGTAATTTCGCGACATAATAGAGTGCTAATGCGGTTAATTTAAATTGCAAATAATCACTTGCGAAATGTTCCGGCGAAACGACCTCGTAAATTTCGCGTTAATAACACGCTAGCAAAAAGCCAACACTATCGCAATAAATTCCCCTATCATTTTCGCGCTGTACGTTACACTTCGTACGGTTTCGTTAATATTAGGGAAGGGGGAAACACCGGGTAATTACAGGTGTTTCCGGGGCGACATCCATTCAAACGTTTAGAGGGTCGAGGAATCGACACAACACTCTACAACTTCGATATACTTTTTGGTAGTATTTGCAACTGTAACGGTTGGAATTTTGGATTTAGTCTGGCCCCACGAGTTGAGTGTCGATTGTAACGGTTGCGGTTTCTCTGATTTATGAATTGACTGCGAGTTTTCATTTTTTGTTTGTGTGGAGTAATGTTTAATCATTCATATTCGTATTTATGAATTTGTAGTAATAACAATGTATGAAAATTGTAGTATAACAAATGTCAAATAAATTTACTGGAAATAACCAAGGATACATCGACGTATGGTACAGGTTTCTATAACAGCAATATATTTTGATGAACTGAAGTCAAGGTGAATTAAAGTTTTCGTTTCGGGGACAATGGGAAAAGACAGCAGTGTAGTCCTGGTTTCAAGAAGAAATAAAAGTTTGTTTGGTTAACGACGTATGAATTGACAATATAGAAAAGTCAATAAATAAGTCTATCTATCTAGTTATATTTTCACTGACGAAGGTGTTCCGAAAACGTTTGTAAACGTTCTGAAAATATAACTATCGTTCAAACCAGCCTTGTTTTATTGACCTATTAGTGGTAGAGATCTATCATATAAGACTATTAGTAAGAAAAAGAACCTCACCATACTAGAGAAGAAAGAATTGATAAAAGGAAAGAATCGATAAAGCTGCGTCGATCAAAAAGTGAAGGGAGGAGATACGGGAAGAACCGTCAACGGAAAAGAAACTACACTTATACATTCACACACACTAAATAGGTAAATATTTCGATTCTGTGTTCAATATTTCCAAAAATTTATAAACATGATTTGTTATAATTTAACTAAATTCTCAGTACAGTATACAGCATGTCCCAAAATTGCTGGGACATAGAGCTACCACGTATTTTAGAGGTCAAAATGAGTCGATTAAACCCGATCTATATATATATATATATATATATACCAATATGTATCGTTTGTCCGTGGGAAGAGTTCAAAGTTTACTCCAAAAATCACATTTTTGTATGCTGTTCAGAAATGCGCGAAATAAAATTTAATGAAATTTAGCCAAACTACGTTTTAGAGGATTACCTTACTTTCAGTAATCAAAGAAACCCAAATGAAATTGTAGAAGGGTTAAAATCAAATTGAATTGTTTTGTTAGGAGTGGTTATACGATTCTAAGCCTTTTTTAATGGGAAGGCTTATTCATCATCTTCATTTTTTGACTCTTATAAAGACTCCGTATTTTGCATAGTTTCTGGGGAAAATACTGATAACTCACATTCTTAGTACAAGTTTAATAAAATTGTAATACAAAATTCAGTTGGCAGTTGATACAAAGACAAAATATAAGTAGTGATTTTGAGAGGAAACAAATTCAATTTATTGTTGATAGTAATTGTTTTAATAATTTCTTCACTTTTAGTTGCTTTTGTAATGCTCTCTCAACGCGATCACCCTCAGTTGATTATTGTCAAGTTATATTGATAACCATTAACGAAATGAAAATTTTCAAAATTCCGGATACAAAATGGCGATCCGAAATCGACCGAAAAATACATATTTTTCAACTTGTATATACGACCTCTTCCTGTTTATAAACATATTATGAGTAGAAAATATCATAGTCATATGCTCTGGTAATATTCTATCAATAGAAAAACATTTAGAATGACGGATTCAATAAGGTGACCTAGAGCCATCGAAAGCCCTCAATCTTTTTACAATTATCCGGTGGTTTTTTCATATCTATGAATTTTTTGAAGTAAAAATTAGGATATTGACATACTTCGGTAACATTTGGTCAAATCAAAATTTTTCAAAATAGTGAATCCCAAAAAGGCAGAAGTACGCTTATTTCTTCAATTCCTTTACGAATTTTCGAACATTCAGGGACTTTTTATGAGTTAAAAGTTTTATATTTACATCCATCAGAGATATCAGTTCATATGAATGGCAGATATAATGGCATTTTCTAATAGCTTCAATCCTAATCCTATTGTCAGCCTTACCCAGAGACAACGGCGCTGTCGTGGACGTAGAGAATTGTGTCTCCTTTGAGATGCTAGATTATAGAGCCCTCTTGCTTTTCACAGCTTAGGATGCTGGTTTATAGTGACTTCTCTTGTCTCTAATTCTTCGAAGTGCTGGATTACATAATCCAGCATATGAATACCCTTGGCTCTTCCTGTTTGGGGTGCTGGTTTCTACTGACAATGAGTCTCATTGCCTCTCACTGTATAGGGTGCTGGATTGGTTGGATTGGTTTCAGTCGTGAACTACTTATGTCAGTCGTTAGATGGGAATGTATAATACAAATACGCGAAAAATCATTTCACCGTTGTTAATTTTGATTTGTTAATTGTCTTATTGGAAAACCGGGTTATTCAACTGTTGCAGGTACGGTTTTAATGCTGGCGCTAAAACATTATTAATAGAGCAATCGGCGTTTAATGTCCCAGTAATGAATACTAAAGATGACCTATTACTATATCCAATGGTACTCCGAATCATTACGCTTTGCTTGAGAGCAGTATGGTGCTCAACAGAAAATTCTAAATTGCGATGGACAGTACGAAGTCGTCAACCTCGATTCGTCGTTGAAAACAACTTGATTCTATTCACTGGTCCACGCTGCCCTATCGTTACACCAGTGAAGGCTTGCTGCACAATCATTTGGTGTAAGTGGTAAGCAAAGAACTACACGATACGATCTAAGCCCAAAAGAACATACTCTTCTATAAATTGAAGACGTGGATATTCTTCGTTCCACTACTGTTAGTCACTCGTTTCCTATTGCTCTAGTAATGGAAAGTCGGTCTTGCAGGGCAGCGCTACCAGGAGGGCCATTTCGGTTTGTGGGGAAGTTATCTTTTATCAATTAATTGTTAAGAAATTTTTGGGTAAAAATTTCCTTCTTTTTAATACATCTGAATTTTAAAAAATTTTCAAAATTTAGTCCGCATGACCAAAAAAATAACTTTCGGACTATTTAAACTCGGGCAATTATGCTTCCTCTATGATACTCTTTCTCTAAATTTACCCTGCATATTCGGCGGTGACAGAATTTTGCATACTAGTTGATGATGAATGCGCAGAACGTCCAAGCAAGTCTTATGCTCAAAGTTAAATTTTTCGGGTTTCCGGGAGCAAATTAATAATTTCAACGTTGCAATGCAGAAAACACAATTCCTAGTACAACAGGCGTCTAAAATCTTCTCTAACTAACCACGAACGCAAATACAATTTGTAAAATAACGCGAACTTGGCGAAATTGCATTCAAGCATCTTCCTCGCGGACCTCTCTGTGATATTTTTTCCGGGATCATCCGGGCGTTTCGTGGCGTGAGCAAGACGCGCATAGAAGTCGGAGTAAGAGACCGCAATATCTCTCGACCGCTTCAAACGTTCAGAAAGATTAAAGTTAATTAAGAAAGAATTTTCCTTGCCCGCTGACGTTTCCTTTAATTACCATATAACATTTGAGCGTCGGATTTCGAAATCTTTTTTCCGGGCACGACTTCCTCCGCCCATTTTAGCCGCGAGGTGGTGTCGACGCTGGACGATAAAATACATTACGAAACCGCGGGCGCAAAAGCCAAAACCTTGTTACTTTTTGATTCTCGCAATGCTAATTAGTTTGCTTACCGAGGGAGACTTTCCAGTTCCTTTTTTTTTCTTTTGACTAGTGTCGAGCGGACGCTCTGTTTGTTTTGGTTATAATTCAAGCATTAATTATCTCTATTGAAGGTGGTGAATGTAAATATAAAAGGCGCTGGCGAGTTTGAATATAAACAAGATAATCAGGTTTTCCTCGGAAGTAGTTCTTTCGATGACGTGTACAGTTGCTCTTTGCTTTGCGCCTGCATACAAATGCTACCAAGTGATGATCAATGATACTTCAAACAAAAATCGTCGTATATCACTCTAGTGGAATTTATGATACTTTGATCACTGACACTATATCACATCGGTAAATTCCTCACTAGACAAATTACTAAAATCCGATGACACGTGTTTCGCCAGTATCTACAGTAGCATCTTCAAACCGTATCTTACTGAGTGACCCGCGCACACTGAATAGAATAATATAATTTAGAGGGACAAAATTATCTTTCTAATTATTAAATTTCAGGTATACCTCAGGAATTATAAAACCGTAATGGATTTTTCAAATACCTTTTAATTACATACAAGTAGTAAGTAGTAAGTATTCACTAGTACAAATCTTACAATGCAGTGATAGGTTCTTTGAAAGTACTTCAAAGTGTTTTGTGTCATATTTATTATAATGAATATTGTAGGGGGTATGTACTATTTGTCTGTATATTGTGCTGAGAATTTAGTTAATTTCTTAAACAAAATTGCACCGGCCTAGCTCTTAATTAATGACATAAAAAGCATAAAGTATAACAAATTATATTTATAAAATTTGAGAAATATTTAACATAAAATCAAGATAATTACCTAGTGTTGTGTGTGTGTGAGTGTAATTTCTTTTATTCGATGATGGTTCTTCCTATGTCTCCTCTCTTAACTTCTTTTCTCGATGCAGCTCTATTTTCTATGAATTCTTCCCTCTCTTAACTTCTTTTTATGTGTGGCTGTATATTCTATGGATTCTTCCCTTTTTAAAATTTTTTCTTCTCCGGTGTGGTGAGGTTCCTTCATTCATTGCTACTTCTTCTTAAAACCCTTTTATTCGAAATATATTTATAGACTTATTTTTTGACTTATCTATCTTGTCAATTTTCTTCGTCGTTAACCAAACAAACTTTTTATTATTATTTTTTTCTTTTTGGAAACCAGGACTACACTACATTATTTCTTCGTTGTACACGAAACGAAAACTTTAATTCTCCTTGACTCCAGTTCATCCAGGCATATCGTTGTTATAGAAACCTGTATTGAATGACGATGTATCCTTGGTTATTTCCAGTAATTTTTTATGAATTCTTGTAATGTAAAAGTGTTGTATGTATGTGTCTGAATATTTACAACGTTTTCTATCTATTAATCGATGCTTCTTCTAATAATTAATAATTTTATTTCTAGTTACATTTGTTTCTCCCATTAAACGTCGCTGGCTGGAGGACCGTAGGGTAATAAAATGCTTGCAAGGTGGCGTGCGAGGTATAGAAAAGTATAAATAGAACCCCAAAACTACACCAAATGTCATTTGCACAAGAATATCCAAACCCCCAACGTTTCCTGTGACTTTTACTACAATATATTACATATTTATACGATCTTTCGTGGTTTTTTAAAATTGGTTAGAAATGATGGTTTCATTTTTGTCTAGAATAAAATTCATGTTGCATATTTCAATAAAGATTTTGTTATATTTTATCGAATAGTACCGGCCTGGTTTTTTAATATGTTTTAGTACTAATTGTCTGGTTTCTTGCTGTGTGAAATTTATTTTACGTTTCTTTGCTTTAACCAGAATTTTTCTGATTTTTCAGAGAGACGTTTCGAAAGACATGAATTTTTTGATGAACGGATTAGACACAGGAAAAATGATCGCGTTACTAAATTATGCGATTATTTATCAGAAAATTTCAATTGAAGTAACCTAACACGGCGACAATTTTGTGAAACTATTTTCTTTGATAATGTTGCAAAAATGAAATGATTTCTCATGAAAACAAGAACCTCTTTTTTAAGAAATAATAAACAGTTTGTTGGGTGCAGGAGGTTTTATTTTTAAAATAGAAATTTTTCCGGATCCAGCAGGTGAACCACAATCCTCTACTTCTACAGAGCTGAAAGGCCCAAGTTGGAATTTGAGGAGGCTTCACTTAGGATGAAAAGAAAGCGAGTATAGGAATTCTTAGAATCCCACGCAACGAGCGTATTAACTTTCGCTGCGGAAATGTCCGTTCGTGCTTCTTCGCAGCGAGACGCAGCAAATTTAATCACCTAAACGAGCTAGCAGCATAAAACAAATTCGTATTGATAAGTGCATGAGAAGCCCTCTAAGTAGTGACGAAGCTTTGGCATACTATACGGATTCAAAATCAACGTTTCGCAGGCATTTCTATAAGGTTAGTCGAAAGTGGATGCAGAGAACTGGTTAGCTTGTGCTTCCATCGTACTACGCTCTTCAGAAATCAAAATTGGCATGTACGCTAAACAAACAGTCTTTGTCGGTTATGGACATTAGAGCAGAAATTAATCTCCAAGCAATTTGAAATTTAACGGCTGAACGACTTGTCATTGTTCAAAGTAAAGTTCTAAAAAGTTTATCATTTGTGACCGAATACGCATTAATAGGCAAGTGGAGATGTGATGGGAGCAGTGGTCATAATAGATATAAACAAAAATTTGCTTCTGAAGATTCTGACGACGAATATCTGTTTGTGTATTCCTTCGTTCCTATTAAATTGCTTAAACTTTATGAAAACGACGAATGCGTATGGCAAAATCAAAGACAAGCTCCCACAATGTTTTGCCGTCCTATCAAGTCTATACTTATTAAAAAGACGATAAAACTACAAAAATAGAAACAAACATTATAAAAGATCAAATTACAAGTTTGCAATCCACCAAAACTAAACTTGAAGATCAAGAAATTTTTATAAATCATAAGTTATTATTTAGAATGGTAGATGGTAAAGTATGCAATGCAATGATTGAAACACAATTTCCCCAGACGTGTTATATCTGTAAAGCTACACCAGAACTGATTATTCAACCAAATCCTAAATTTAGAGAGTCAGAAGAAAACTCTGGTTTCGGTCTATCTAACTTATATACATAGATTAGGTGTCCCGAATGTTTTCTACATATCAGCTACTGCCTAAATACAACAAAAATGGGGAGTTGAGACGGATAGCAATAAAGAAAATGTGAAAAACGAAAATGGAAATTCAAACCCGTTTTAAAGGAAAGATAGGGCTAATTATAGACAGACCAAAACCTTCCGTTGGACTCTTCAAATAATGGCAATATGGCTAGAAAATTTTTAAAAATGTTGAAACTAGTACCAATATAACTGGAATAGATGTAACATTAATTAAAAAATCTACCTTATATATCAGACTTTGGCATCGGGTTATGACATAAATTGTACAAAATTTCAGCAATTTACGGAAGAAACCAGGAAGCTTTACCTACATCTTCATCCATGGTATTGTATGCCCGTTACTCTGCGTAAAATTTTAATGCATAGTACCAATATTATAAAACATAGTTTGCTTCCTATAAGACAATTATCCGAATCCGTAATAAAGATTGCCGCAGATGTAGAGAACGACATACTCAAGAAAAATAAAGATCCCGTATTGCAAGTAACACAGATTTATTAAATATGTCACTTATTACAGCTGCTCCAGTCATAAACAGTCTTCGAGTTGTTTCCAAAGCTGCAATCAGTATTACTGGGAGCTATATTAAATTTGTTAAATTTCTCTTCATCAGTATCAAGTGAACGTCGATACATTCAACCAACAGCAGCAATTTTGAATGTTGAAGAACAAGGTGGAAATGAAGATTATATGATCAGTGATTCCACAGAATATGACAGTAATACTTTAGATTCGCCTGACATAAAATAAATATTAATAGTGCATATTAATATTATATATATTAATATCATATATTTATAAACAACGGTTATCCGAATAAATTGGTACACAAGATTGTCTACTCAAATCCCACCGATTCCTTTTCCAATAATATGTACTGTTCTGAAGTAGGCTCTATGGTTCTTGTCACTCAAGTCCCTGCGGTGAATCCCTTACACTTACAATCATCTGCATCTTTACTTTCAACACATACAGTAGGAGATAACCCAATTAATCGCTATTTTAGATTCCCACATTTACAGTTTCTGACGAAAAAATTGCAGATCTCTTTAAAGATCAACATAATATTAAATTAGGAAAATACAATATCCTGGTCCTCAACCGGTTATTTTCATACACTAAATCAAAGATTCCATTAGAATTAATGTCAAATTGTGCTTAATTAGAAAACTACCTTTCAGTATTCGCAGACGCGCGTTTCGCGGTCATACCGCTCATCAGTGCGACTGTGTGAAGTAGTTTTTCATTTCTATAGAAGCTCTATATAAGCCCGGGTGTTAGATGTTCGTACATATGAGACCTCAATTACGAAATTCGGCCATAATGTACTAATTGCGCATTTTTGCAGCTATTTGATTCTACAGAAGCAGACAACTTGTTTTGTTTCACACAGTCGCACTGATGAGCGGTATGACCGCGAAACGCGCTTCTGCGAATAGTGAAAGTAGTTTTCTAATTAAGCACAATTTTCCCACGGCGGGCTAGCCGAGTGCGCAATTGTAGCTAATACAGGAGTTTGTGGCAAAAGAAGTTGTCTGCTTCTATAGAATCAAATAGCTGCAAAAATTCGCAATTAGTACATTATGGCCGAATTTCGTTAATGTCAAATGTTTTTATAACATACCATGTGGGTCTTGCGACAGAGCTTATATAGGCAGGACGAGCCAGTCCGTTAAGAACCGTGTCGCTCAACACAGGAGGGACTGCGAACAGACCAATCACTTAAAAACAGCCCTTTGCGTCCATCATGAAGAAACTGGACACTTGTTTAATTTTGATAATATGAAAATATTAAAAAAATCTTTTCAGAGGTCTCATATTGATTGGATAACTGCGATTCCATCAAACTTTCCTTGACCTTTTATTCTGACAATTTATATTTTTTTATTTATTGACTTTGTATTACTTTTAACCTCGCATACTTTACAGGACAGTTATTCTTGTACGGCACTCTGTCCCTTACTGTTTGTGTGTTCCTTTAATTTTGGAACACTATGCAGATCCTTTCGTCTTTTGGTTACTTTTGGTGTTTCGAGGATACCGTCTGGACATTTCTGTGTCTTGATTTCCCGTTTCGATGTCTCAAGTCACATGTTGTTCGACGACCGAATGTTACACATGTCGAAGTTCTTTTAACACGTGAAATTTGCCGGAAACTTGGTGGGCTGTGTAATGAACGAGTTCTCAGTAGTTTTCTGATTGGAGAGAATTTTTGGAAATTTGTAAACTTTGGAAACTTTTAAATTTTTTAAAATATTAAATTTTAACTTTGTTACAATATCACCATTGTGTGATGGTTTTCTTCTATTCTCTTTGATGCTGTATTGTTGTTTCTCGGCTCTTATGTAACTCGTTTTATATAGCTCTGCTATTGTAGCTTATTTGTTCGTTGGCTTTAGGTGACGCTCTGACGATGAATTTAATATAATTCGAAAACTTAGAGTTTAAAAAGAGAGCGTTTTATTTGAACTCACCCTTGGCTGCGATCCCCAGAAGTTTGACCACCTCTTCACTTTTGTCATTGCATATTATTTTGTTTAATATACATTTTTGTCTTAAATATGTGTTGGTTTTTATTTTTAATTTGGCGTTTTATTCCTTATTATTCATGAAAAAATTACCTTTCATACTATTTGGTAACATAGCAAGATTAAGTATAAAACTTTAGAATTGTTATAGACAATCTTTATGTCGTAATCCTTTCACATATTCTGTATAGTCCATTCCTCACATCTTAAGTACTCCCCCTCCAGTCACTTGAACATTCTTTGTGCCATTTACATCAATTAGTGACAAACTTACTATATGGGACACCTGGAAAGAGAGAAAACTTAAACCAGAATTTTGTCCCTCTAGTTCCTATTATTCGATTCACTCCGTCCAAGTTTCTTAAACGTAAGGTAAGGTTTGAAGATGCTAGTATAGTTGTTGGCGAAACACTTGTCACCGGATTTAATTGGATAATTGTGTGGGAAGGAGTTTACCAATGTGATATAGTGCGAATAATACTGCGTACTACGCACTACAGTCCTTGCAGTCAGTGTCAATGCTTGGCGTATCCCATTCCTAATATTAGCAGCTTAGCAATGTACTTTTCGAACATTTTAGAATAACGCTGAAAACAATTTTTTCTCACTCATCCTAACACACGATCCCTTATCCTTTCTCGCGCGTTATATCAATACCACAAAGAAATTCCGTTTTCTGCAAGAACAGCAAACCCATTAAGACAAGAGGTTGAATCTGTCCGACCCGACAGGATATTACTTTTGACCGTATCTCTTCTCGTTCGGAACGTCAAAACGAAATAAGATGCATACATTAGGAGGGAAAGGAAGAAAAAGGAAGAGGAGATAAGGGAAAAGATGCCGGATGACCTTTCTCGTGCCGCCATGTATCGACTTCGGACCGTGAGTTCTTTAACCGCTTTCATGTCGACGTCGCTTACCGAAATATAAAACCGAATTTATCAGGCAGTCGAGTCGCATTGAAGTGGGGTTTTATAAAGGGGGTCATATCCTTTTTATTTTCCAGTACGTCTTAGATTTGTGATAGGAATGAAATACGTGAATGTTGGGTTAAGTCATTGTATCGTTGGATATTAAAACATTTTAACACAGGAATAATTCCGATTTGAAAAAACTTGGAAGGAACCTCGCAGGGCAGACTGAAAAAGTAAAAAACCATTCTTCAGAAGGATTTCGTCGTATTTGCACAACATGATTTTCCTTGAGCTAGATTATTAAATTTTTACAAAAGATTCATACGAATTGGAATTCGGTGGGGGGGGACATAATTTTCATGTAACACGGCGAAATCGCAGTCATTCACATCATTTAAAATTTAATATTTCTATCAGGAAGTTCCATATTTTCCTTTGTTCATGCGCAGTGCAAAATTCAATCATTTCCAGATTGGATCATCATCATTTTCCCGACAATTCCTAAGCAGATGTTTGCACTTTTAGCTCCCTTTTAGTCTCCTGCCCTCTATTACTTTTTGAAACTCCATCGATCACGCAGTCCTCTAATATTCTTTTAATCGTGTGGGCTTCTCTCAGCTTTCTAATTCTTATGTTTTTCTGTTTTACTTGTAAGTCCTATTTAGTGTTCGCTTTTAAAGTTTTTTCGGGGTACATTTTTCCATCCTTCGAATCTTTGAATTTCTAAAGACTTACTTGTGTTCTGTCTTCCCAATTTAAGAGGAAACTGTGTGGTTAACAACAAATTTCAATCTCAAAGGGGTCTTTTGCTTCTTAATCCTCTAACCGGCAATGCCGTAAAAATGATCGGATGGAGCCAATATTTCTTTTCAAATAGATATAGTCAAAAGAACCGTAAGTTTTAATTTTCAGGTAAAAACAGACATTCTGAATGAACGCCAGGTAAAAAGCAGTGAAGACCGTCTATAGATGGTTTTGCCGGTTTGCATGTAAAAAATTTATGATGCAGCAGTTGCGTCTAGAAATCGAAGGCCGTCTGAAGACGGTCTTGCCGGTTAGAGGGTTATGGATAGTGCAACAAATTTCCAAATTTTACTTTTAATTTGTTCGATTGGCATAAAATTCCAGTAACAAATAACTGACCTAATTTTCAATTTCCAGCTTTTTAAAAATCGAAAAATTTCCATTTATTTTTGATTAGAAATAGTGCAACAATGCGGTGTGTATGAATTTTAACACGCCCAATGAAATATGAAGCGTCCACACAATACAAATTATTTGCATCTACCATGAATTCCGCATTTTGTCGACATACAAACTGTACAAATGATACAAAAAGTGCTTTTTTTGTTCAAATTATTTATCGAAGACAGGTTAGTAATAAATTTGCCTTTTTTGCGCGAAATATACATACTAGGAATAAATTGTCGGAATTATTTAGGAAAGTTTGTTTAACGCTTGAAATTCGACTATTTGCTATTTATAGACAGCTGTGCTTTTAAAAATTGACCATAGTAATTTCCTTTATTACTACTAATTTTGCGTTAGTCGTAGTTAAAGATATTTATTTCGTTTCAAAAGAATTAATATTTGTAGTTACGATAAAAAAGTACATTTTATTTTGCGAAATTGCACTTTTAGTATGAATTCTAACAAAGAATTGGACTTCGTATGATTGTAAACGCTCTGATGTGGCATCGATTGATTTCTCACTACGCAATGGTGTATTAGTTTCAAGACACGTGTATCGCCCGTAACGAGGCCATCATTTTCAAGCTGTATCTTACTGGATTCAGTTATCAGTGCATGATTCGCTGACAAAGCTGCGCTTTCAACTATGTGGTGTAAACGCTCTGATGTGGCATCGATTGATTTCTCACTACGCAATGGTGTATTAGTTTCAAGACACGTGTTTCGCCCGTAACGAGGCCATCATTTTCAAGCTGTATCTTACTGGATTCAGTTACCAGTGCATGATTCGCTGACAAAGCTGCGCTTTCAACTATGTGGTGTAAACGCTCTGATGTGGCATCGATTGATTTCTCACTACGCAATGGTGTGTTAGTTTCAAGACACGTGTTTCGCCCGTAACGAGGCCATCATTTTCAAGGTGTATCTTACTGAATTCAGTTACCACTGCATGATTCGCTGACAAAGCTGCGCTTTTTACTATGTGGTGTAAACGCTCTGATGTGGCATCGATTGATTTCTCACTACGCAATGGTGTATTAGTTTCAAGACACGTGTTTCGCCCGTAACGAGGCCATCATTTTCAAGCTGTATCTTACTGGATTCAGTTACCAGTGCATGATTCGCTGACAAAGCTGCGCTTTTAACTATGTGGGGTAAACGCTCTGATGTGGCATCGATTGATTTCTCACTACGCAATGGTGTATTAGTTTCAAGACACGTGTTTCGCCCGTAACGAGGCCATCATTTTCAAGCTGTATCTTACTGGATTCAGTTACCAGTGCATGATTCGCTGACAAAGCTGCGCTTTTTACTATGTGGTGTAAACGCTCTGATGTGGCATCGATTGATTTCTCACTACGCAATGGGATGTTAGTTTCAAGACACGTGTTTCGCCCGTAACGAGGCCATCATTTTCAAGGTGTATCTTACTGAATTCAGTTACCACTGCATGATTCGCTGACAAAGCTGCGCTTTTTACTATGTGGTGTAAACGCTCTGATGTGGCATCGATTGATTTCTCACTACGCAATGGTGTATTAGTTTCAAGACACGTGTTTCGCCCGTAACGAGGCCATCATTTTCAAGCTGTATCTTACTGGATTCAGTTACCAGTGCATGATTCGCTGACAAAGCTGCGCTTTTAACTATGTGGGGTAAACGCTCTGATGTGGCATCGATTGATTTCTCACTACGCAATGGTGTATTAGTTTCAAGACACGTGTTTCGCCCGTAACGAGGCCATCATTTTCAAGCTGTATCTTACTGGATTCAGTTACCAGTGCATGATTCGCTGACAAAGCTGCGCTTTTTACTATGTGGTGTAAACGCTCTGATGTGGCATCGATTGATTTCTCACTACGCAATGGGGTGTTAGTTTCAAGACACGTGTTTCGCCCGTAACGAGGCCATCATTTTCAAGCTGTATCTTACTGGATTCAGTTACCAGTGCATGATTCGCTGACAAAGCTGCGCTTTTACTATGTGGTGTAAACGCTCTGATGTGGCATCGATTGATTTCTCACTACGCAATGGGGTGTTAGTTTCAAGACACGTGTTTCGCCCGTAACGAGGCCATCATTTTCAAGCTGTATCTTACTGGATTCAGTTACCAGTGCATGATTCGCTGACAAAGCTGCGCTTTTACTATGTGGTGTAAACGCTCTGATGTGGCATCGATTGATTTCTCACTACGCAATGGGGTGTTAGTTTCAAGACACGTGTTTCGCCCGTAACGAGGCCATCATTTTCAAGCTGTACCTTACTGGATTCAGTTACCAGTGCATGATTCGCTGACAAAGCTGCGCTTTTTACTTTAAAAATCTTCTCGGAACAACGACAAAATTCTATTACAATTGCAATTGTAATAATCCACATTTATTCCATAATACATCCGCTGGATATTTACGTATTTATCTCAAGTTTATACAAACTAATAATGGGACTTTAATTAAATTCTATCGTTTCGGAAGTGTTCCCGGTTGTACTTCAAGCGAACGTACTTACTTTCGATAAGGGCCGAGTGAACTCGGCCGCCTTAATACCCGATATAATAAGGGGAGGATGGTCGCAAATAACATTGTACTACGTAAAGTTCGTATTCGAGTCAGCTGCGTGCATGAAAACTTCGGTCGACTTCATAACGTCGAAATTGGGGTATTTCGCTTTTATCGGTTAGGTCATGACCGCTTCGAGCGAGACCCGTCGACGCGGCGAAGTTTCCCGTTTTATGAGAGCGAATGGATGAGTAGTCGGTAATTAATAGTTGCAAGTGTTTCGTATATAAAAGGTAGAATTTTTCGTGAAGTCAATTCAAAGTTTGTAATCAAAGGTAGATAGTATTTAGGAAGTGATATCAGTTTTTTGCCCGGTGTGGAATTAATTGAGGTTATTTCTTCGGAGTCTCGGACATTAAAAGTGTAATTAATTAAATTCAGTAGTAGGTACATAAAGTGACGTTTCGCTATTCATTATATAGCATCATCAGACTGAAAATTACAAATTAAAATGATCAAAAAATCATCACAGCAATAGCTCTACCAGTGCATACCTGATGAAAATACCGTTCCAAGAATGCATATCCGCCTAGTTTCTCCGGTTGTGGGTGTTATTTAAGAGGCGAGTCAATCGTAAATAGAAATGATGAGAAATTGATTGATTGACTGGCGGGCTAGACACCTCTCTTTACGCATTAACATTAATAAACGACTTTATTTAGTAACAGGTGATCGCGGAGAAGTGCGAAAAGGTTAGAAACCAAAATGAAACACGTGTTTATTTGATTGATGAACAATGCAAATAAACAAATATTGTGCTTTAAGAACGTTTATTAATTATATTAATTAATTTGTTAAATTCTTAAAGCATAAACGTGAGAGGGAAGCGCAATATCAACTGCAATAGAAATTTGGAGAGCGCGTGGCAGTACGTTCTATATGTGAACATGTACGTGATGTCGAGTAATAATACGAGAAGAAGAAATAAGATAAACTAGAACGATAGGCGTTGACTTACTGCGCCGTATCTTAGTTTGAAGATAGGGCTTCGAAGCGATCCGGGCGCTTTGCAATGTATGTATGTCGTAGATTTTGCTGGCCAGCAAAATAGTCGAGACGGAGGCTCCAGTAGTAATCGTGTAGATCGTATAGTGCTTTGTGGAACCAAGCACAAGTGAGTGTCGTCAGTGACTAAAATTGCGAGGCGTTAGCTAACGGGCCGATGAAACAGGTAGTGAGGATGGTCACGTCGACCAAAAAGATTTATACCACATCTACCTCCTGAAGGAACGAACGGCTTATAAGGGTACAAGGTCACAATAGCGCCAAGGAGAAATACTTTAAAACGTACTACCCGAAAGCAAAATATCTTCGACTTTCCTTCGACTGCATATAACAAAGATGTTGGCTAAAATATTAAGAAAAAAAAATTCAAGCGCGTCTTTAAAATAATTAATGAATTATTTTTTGTTATACGAAGTGAAATACTCATTTGTTATAGCTTGCATTGCCTGTTTCCCAGGGACGATAATATACGCGATGCTCGAGTGGGAACCGGGAGGGAGGAGAAGAGGAGGAAGACCAAGGTGCAAGTGAATGATGGAAGTGAAAAAGTATATTAACAAGGCCAGAATTAAAGCCTGGAAAAGCAAAGCAGGGGAAAGTATGGAGAAGGCTATGCTAGAAGATAATAATTGCTTCTCAAAGTGCAGATGTGATAAAACCGGAGATTTCTGGGACTCTCCACGCGTTTTAGACGTTTTTTCTATCTGTAGAAAATTCTTACGGCAGTACGTTAGATGCTACCCTCGGGTTGTCCGTCCATATTTAGAAATTTTCCGTTCGTCAGCTCCCTCATTAGCTGCAGTTGATTTCGGTAGTTACCTTCAAATCTTTTCCTTCGGAAAAAAATGCGATTCACGTAAGATTCATTCGAATTGCAGACACGAGAGACTCACTCGAGCTTCAGGCACGAGATATTCGCTCGAGCTTCAGACACACTCGATATTCCGTTCTGGGACCGCGCTTAACTTTCGAAAAATTCGTCACTCGGTTTAGCATTCCTCTTCGATGTTCGACTTCGTTCTTGTGATTCGTTCAGTCGACCCTTTCTCTATTCGATTAGTCAGTGCCAGAACGCGAATTTGTTGCGCATACCCTACGTATCTCGTTAAGTAGTTCGTGTGTGGTGTAGTGCAGATTTGGCAGTTCAGTCTCCAGCGCAGTGCGTTCTGAAGCTCATTGATCGTGGACCAAAGTCTTCAGCGTCCTGCTCCAATTTTCATTGTATCGTTCACCTTTTGTTTCAACTCATTGGTCCTTTTTGGCGTTACACCTAAGGCGGTTGCGTAGGCCATTTCTGCCCTTATCACCTTTGTTATTGCTCCTTTTTCCTTTCTTGTATTATTATTTCATACCCTACGAGGCCTAAGCGTTCATTTTCGTTCATTACTTTATTGCTTCAGATACTGAAATCGTTTTC
Source organism: Chrysina gloriosa (assembly GCA_038088585.1). Lineage (NCBI taxonomy): Eukaryota > Metazoa > Arthropoda > Insecta > Coleoptera > Scarabaeidae > Chrysina > Chrysina gloriosa. The sequence goes on along the minus strand of CM076090.1, from coordinate 7,886,002 downwards.
TTTCCTTTCTATCACCTGTCAATTCTGATAATAATTTAATTATGTCAAACGCAATATCAGCTTTAAGGGCAAGCTCCTGCGTTTTCTTATTCCTTCTTTCTTGCAGCTTCTAATAAAGTGTTTACGTTTTGTTTACTAGCCGGTGCAAGTTCCGTAGTGAGTATCGCCATAATATCCCCCTCCCCTCACCCGTCGTTTCTAATACTGTAATCGTTCTCGAGCTCTCGAGTTTGATCAACGAAAAAGTTTCGTCCTTAACACTATAGTTTATGTGACGTTTCTCCCTAACAATTTACCCTCCAGTGTTTGGTTCCCGCCCTTTTGCTCCTGTATATTTTATTACAGTTTTCTGTATCATTACTTTTGGTATCTCGTTCCAACTTTTGCCGTAGATGGCGCCTCGCTTTCGTAAGTTTGTGATACCCTTGCGCCGCCGGTTGTATGCGTGCGCGGGGATTCCGCTTTTGAGGTTGAGTGGGAACAGATCGGTTTCCGTGAATAAGTTATTGCGTTTTCGCTTTTAAGTCTCGTCTCTCGAGGATATACACCGCAATTCGACGCTGGAAAGTATATAGTATCGTTGAGTGAATTTAGGAGTTTCACTTCCCCAAGTTTTGCCGTTCAAACTAATCGTCCACGTTGCTTTTCCCGCAATTGAAGGTGAGTATTTCTTTTCTTTTTTTGTTAATTACAACATCGTTATCGTATCTTTCACGTTATTATAAGGAATTAGTATAGGCCGGTATAACTAGTGCAGGTATAAGTAGTATATCCTAAGATTTATTTTCGAGAACATCTGGGAACTATCGTAGGAGCCAGGTTGCTAGTTTCCCGACATTTTTACATCAAGTGCGAGAAAACCCGCCATCTTGGGCAACTTCTTTCCCGATACCGAATACCACGCCGTACGGATGTCGACAACAGAAAATAACGTTCCACTAAGTCGCGCTTTTATTTGATTTTGTATTTGTTTTTGACGCGTTAAGTTGTGGGAAAAATTCCCTAGAATCTTTAGACTTTAGGAAATTGCGGATTTGTGTGCGACTAACCAGGGGCTTTTTACTTTTGTAAACATTCAATTATTTTAGTATTTTTAGGGGGAGATTCATATTGTTTTTTGAGTGAAAATGGTTTTTCGTTACGTTGACTATTTAATACTACATTTAATTCTTTCAATAGTATAAGGGAGGAGTTACAAGTACTTCTCACTAGAATATATGTTTATTTTTAATTACGTTCAGCTAAAGCTGTAAGGTGGCTGTAAGACCGCTGGAATTCCACCGTTTCGTCCTCAACCATTTTGCCCCAAAAAATAATTTAAATGTATATATATATATATATATATATACATTATATATATATATATATATATATATGTATATATATTTCGTGATATTTTTTATACTTATCTTATATGATAGTTCTCTACCACAATTAGATCAATTAAACAAATGGTTGGGAGGCGAATCGGCGCTGGAGGCCAAACGGCAGGGGCGAAACATTTGCGACGAACTTAACACATAAAAATACACATTTCCCTTATATTCTCTAAGAATCATTGTTACGAACACAATTGTAAACAAAAATAAAAACCTCAATCATTCGAACTTTCAATTATTACGTACTAAACCTTCGAAGCCTATAAATCATTTTTCAAAAGCTACGATAACTATTCGCGTACTTACCAGCTTTTCAAGTTGTTTTTTCGACGTAAAAGTTTCGACAGGACATAATCCATTTAAAGCTGTAATGCCGTTCGTTATTGTCGCAGTTTTCGATCGGCCATGCTGACGCGTACGCGTGTAGTCGGTACGTAACACACACGTCGACGTATTACGGTTAGCATCTGTTGAAGCTCGCGCGCATCAATTAATCAATTACTGGTTATTTTTGCGGAAATCCTAACTACGGCTTTCGTTGAAATTATGCGAAAAGTTTATATAAACCGGTGATTTACGGTCAGCGTGCAGGAGCCCATTTGTATCGGAACCTGTGTTGCGGTTATTAAAATATAATAAATTATTTCGAATGTAGTCGCGCATCGCGTTCCGAAATGAATTATTGCGTTTATTTAACGATCCGATTCGATTCGGTTATACGCAAGCACGTCCATTTATTGAGCGTATATCGACTTCGACAATGATAATTCGACGAACTGATTTATCGGTGCTTAATTGATTTATCCCCGTCAATGTCCGTTGTATAGGGGTTGGACGATGAGAGGTGTTATAGTTCGTTAATGCTCCTAACTGTTTTTGTTAAATATCGTTCGCATCAAATTATTACGTTGGTTTGATTTCGATTATTACGAAAATTACTGGCAAGTATGTGTAGAGAGAGCTTGGCGTTTGTATTTATGATAAATATGCAGTTACCTAATTCAACATTTTTGTCGAAGGTCTGAAATCCACCAACTGAGAGGATATTAAAAATTTAAGATTTATTTTAGCAGAAGTATTGGCTGTACAAGTTAGGACTGAAATTTAAAGATGGAAAAATTATTTGGTATTTAAGATTTATATTCAGAATCCAACAGGATTAGTTGATATATATGTTTCAAGTGGAAGGGATGCGCGTTTTCATTTTTAAGCAGATTATGGAGCATAGGCGGAGGACTTGATGAGCGCCCTTTATTACCACAGCTTAGACCTCTGGAGGTTTGTAAGTCTTGTATCATATAATGCTTTGTGACCCTTGTACAACGTTCCTTGAGTGCTTTTCCCTAGATAATCGCAATAACACTCAGTTTATCGGTAATTGCGATTTTCTGTTCTTTACGTTACCTTCTTCCCCTTTTTCGAATTTGTCCCCTATATTTTCTCCCCCATTTTCACTTACTTCCTATGCCTCCTTCTTCTTCCTTTTCTGTTCCTTCTTCTTTCCAAGAATACAAGAAGGTTCTTTTCATCTGGTTTGTTTTAGATTCTCATAGACTTATTGGAGATTGTGATATTTCGTTCTCTATTTTCCTTCTTCCACCTGCATATATCTCGTCTCTCTATTGGTCTGATTCGATCTTCTTTGTAATCCTCGAAGATGATTTTTGTTTCTTTTGGTATTGTCTCCATTGATTTGATATCCTTTCGTTCTCCATCTTGTTTAGATGTTCGCTACATGCCTTGTCCTCAATTTTGGTCCACTGCTTCTCCATAATTTAGATTTTGGTTTCACACCATAGCCTCTTGATTTCTGAGGGACTAATTTTATTCATAACTTTATCACATACCCCATGATGGAACAATAGTATGAAGGAAGAAATTAAAGGCAAGAAGCTGAAATGGCAACAGTATCTGATGAGCCAAAGCAGAGAAACGAATTACGAACAATATATCAATGAGACTTAGTGAAAAAACAAGTTAGAGAATCTAAAGGAAAATCCTGGGAGGAGACTGGAAAAGTAATAGAAGAGAATAGTAAAGGCAATGTTAAATTATTCTACAGAATGCTCAAAACGATGAGAAAAGATAAAAATGTTCAACCGAAGCATATAAAGAAAAAGATGAAACCATAGCCACAGAATAGAAAGAAATTATGCAACGCTGAAAAAGTACTTCCAAGAATTGCTATGCTTAAACAATACAACCGATAAAAGAAAGAGAAACACATTCCAGAACTGGAAGTGGAGAATGACTACATAACATCTGACGAACGAAACTAAAGTACCAGGTCATGGTAGTATAACATCAGAAATGACCAAATACCAAGGTGAAACTGGGATTATACAATAAAGCATGGCATAAGGAGACAATATCGTCCAATTGGGAAAAAGGAATTATCCTCCCTATACATAAAAAACGAGACACAAAAGAATACTGCAATTACAGAGGAATTACACTGCTGAGCTCAGCCTTGAAAGGTCTACGAACAAATAATGGAAACCAAAGTAAGATTCCTCATTCAACCTACTCGAGACCAGTCATAAAGTGGATTCAGGAAAGACTATAGTTCTTAAGATCACACACAGAAACGTCTATCTGGCATTCCTGGACCTTGAAAAATCTGTCGATAGAGTCTCAAGAGCTTAAATCTGGAGAATGATGATATATCCCAGAAAAGTTAATAAGGGTAATAAAAAGTGTATACAGAAACTATAACTATGTGAAAACTAGCAACATGAAATCAGACATGTTTGAGACTGGGAATGGATTACGAAAAGGCGAAATTATTAGCCCACTTCTGTTTGCGGTATTCATGGACAACATTATTAAAGAATGCATAGCAAAAATGAAAGAAGTCTATAGAGGATACAGGTACCTGAACTCCATAAGATTTCAATATGCGCTTTCGCGGACGATGCCGCTGTCATAGTTAACAGCGAGAAAGAACTAGAAAAGGATCTAATGATATGGAAATACTCCCTAGAAAAATACGAAATGAAACTAAACCTAATCAAAGCAAGAGTCTTTGCAAAACAGGAAGAAAATATTAACATCAAAATAAATAACAAGACTAGAACAAGTAAACAACTTTAAGTATCTGGGAGTACTAATTCAAAACAATGGGTCCGAAGAAGTCCGAATAAACCAACGGGTTGAAAACGCAAAGAAGACATTCTACTTACTCAACCAGAACTTCTTAAACGAGAAAGAGGTATCACCAAGAACTAAAATGAATATATATAAAACAATGAACAGACCCATATTAACAACAAGAACAACTAACAAAACATAAGTGATGGAAATGAAATTCCTAGGAAAAGTGAGAGGTGTCACGCTGATGGAAATAATAGGAAGCAATACAATTAGAAGACTTGGAAATAGATTTAATACAAGAATTCGTAGACAACTGGCTTGCAATAGACAAAGCAAACAAATATGGCAAGCAAGACCGGAAACGAAGAGAGGCAGAGACAAACCAGAGAAATAGGATCAATACTGACCATTAAAGTAGTATTTGGAACGAAGCAAAGATAACCGCGGAGAACAAGAAGCTATGGAATAAGTTTGTGTATGAACTGTAATTATTTGAATTATTGTAGACCCACACCTCACGGTAAGAGGGAATATATATAATTTTATCACACATTTCTTTATCCCACCCTAGACCTCTGGAGAGATCTTGGCCCATGGAGGGCTCTTCTTAAGCCACTATTAGTCTCTACATTAATAAGAAGTTTCGTTTCAGAGAGAATTTGGGGTTCAACAGCATCAAACATAGAAATCGATGAAAGCTTTTAATTTTCTTCTAACCATGAGTCTAGATACAAGATGCAAAAAAGTCCAAACAACGGCACTGAAACATATGTAATTGTTTCTCCTTAGCCATGTTTCACCTTTTTATATTAAAATCTTTATTTATTAATTAAACTATTTCTCTTGCATTGTCCTTAATCCTTATTTTAATATCGTACGTGGCGACGATATAAGAAAAACCAGAAAGTACTTTTCCCTCTTTCAGATTTTTTCATTGTAAGCGAGAAAATTTCGGAACCGAAAACCGCACAGAATATTAAGACCTCTCGGAGGTAATTCGAATTCAAAAGCAACTATGCAGAAATATTAATTAAATCCGAACTTCTCCATTCACATTCTAATAGTTGGTGGCCGCATCGCTGGTAATGGTAATCCCGTTTCGATGCCTTCTCGGATAATTAATTTAGGGTTTATTTAGCTCGGCACGCAATAAATAACGAAAGCTCGCCCGCGCGGCTTCAGTAAATATCGAAACGGCCGTAAATCATACACAATACCTTCCTTCTCCTGCGCCACCCGTTTCGCTTTGCCGGCGGCGGCGGCGGTGGTGGCGGTGGCGGCGCGAAATTCTCGGTTTGGGGAAGAGATAGCGGTGACGGCCGCTCTTTAGCCAGCCAATAAACAACTTTACGCGGCGGAATATCGAATTCCGGCCCATTTTTCATGTCGATTCCTAACGACCGACCGAACGAACAACACGACGGCAAAAAGGGAACGGACATATTTCGCGGCAGGATATGCTAGCGTTTTGTTTCGCTTGGTTCGTAAGAGCCGATAAAACAAACGGAGCGAATAATGCGCGATTCACCAAAGCACTTGTTAGGTGTTATCGTGAAGATATCCGGAGAGATGGTGGTCGATAGCGGTGGAGACCACAATCGTAAAGCGCAACGGTTCGCTTCACACCTACTAGGTAAATTTAAAATCGAAATAGGTGGGAATTTCGCCAAAGATTGCAGTTATTCGTACTATCGGGTAACCATGTTGATCGATTGTAAATGATGATAACATCATAAATGAGAGAACCATTAAAGAGACCACAAAAGTGGTCGGAGCAGCAGTGCTTGAACATTTCCTAATTTGGTATAGAACAATAATTTCCGGTTGTCTATGTTTCTGTCAAAGTGACGAACGGTTTGGATGAAGGAGAGTATCACAAAATTTTGAACATAATTAGCTGATCAGAAAAAGCTGTAATGTTACATCAACATAAAGATCTAATTTATGGAAAATAAAGGAAAAGTGCATCCAGATTGAAGACAAGGTACGGAACGAACATATAAACAAGTTGGAAAACGAAAGGGTAGCAAAACAATGTAGACAATGTTAAATAATGCAAGAAATCACCCCGAAGGCCACCGAAAAGATCTAATCAAAATTTTGGCTTCATCACCCAGGCAATAACTAAACCAGATTAAAAGGACATGGTCTTATTCACGGGAAAAAGGAGAAACAACGAGGAAAACAGGAGAGCTGAGAAACAGTATTAAAAGCAAATTTAAATTAGAATATGGTGTTAGTGGTAGGAATATTGAAAAAGAAAAAAGGTGGTCATGATGAAAAGAAGGGAAAACTGAAAAAATGGAAGGAGCAATGGTGAAGGATAAAAGGAGGCAATAAATAGGACCAGAGTATTGAAGATCATAATAAGTAAATCGACTAAAATTTAAAATATACCACTTAAGCAGAGAATTGTTGCGGTGGTAGGAGCAGAAGAAGAGGAGAACAACGAAGAAGGACGATCAGACGGGAGAGTAAGGACACAGAGCAGAAAACCACAGTTGCCAACAAATCAATCGGAATCAGAAACGGACCATATAAGCAGGATCTGGTCGTAATCATGGGAAGATAAATTTAATCGGCAATTGCTTGGATTGTTAACAACCAAGTGTTTCCATAATCTCCAAAAGTTACTGGATTGGCGTTATATTATATTATTACATGTATTACCATTATATCAGGCCAATGCGCCGCGCCTCCCCACCTTTTGGGTTTAATAAAGGTCTCCTTAAAGGGGAGATAAAGAAGTGGACAGCATCCATTACAATAAAACACTGGAATGACACCAGCGGGCTGGAACATTCCAAAAAGTTTCTGAGCTTCGACGCTAGGAGGGCGGACCTCGCTCTAAAACTGGACAGGAGAAGCTTAAAAACAGTGACAGGGGCACTCACAGGCCACTATACCTGCAACAAGCACCTATACAAAATGGGCTTATCCAACACGGACACCTGCAGATTCTGCGGTGAAGAAGAGGAGTCAATGGAACACTTGATCACTAACTGTGGGGCACTAGGCCACAGAAGATACAGATTACTACATGCATATACGCTGAGTGAATTTTTTGTATTTACATACAAAGCGCCGCGCCGCTACATGCCGTTTGTATTTTTCTTTTCTTTTGCTGTGACGGCTTTTATACTTATTTGAGTCGTGAAAATGAAGTTAATGATTATGATAATGAAGAAGGACGAATAGAAGAGAAAAGAGAAAAGCACGCAAAGAATAGAAAAAGGGAAAGAAAACGACCAGGCAACAAAGAAGCATAACTTCCTGTAGGTAAGTCAATTGGAATTTAAAGTGGACTAATTAAATAGGATATAGTTGAGGAGATGGAAAAAAAGAAGAGGAAGGAAAAGAAGAAGGGGAAAAATAAGGATGTAAACGCGAAGAACAGAAAATCGCATTTTTTAATAAATCAATCGGAATCGGAAACAGACCAAATAATCAGGACCTGTTTGTAGCTATGAGAAGAAGAAGAAGAAGGAACAGAGAAGGAAAGAGAAGGCAGGAAGAAGAAAATGCAAAGAACTGGAAATGGGGAAGAAGAGGGCCAGAGAACAAGAAAGCATCATTCCCCATAGATAAATTAATTGGATTTTAAGGCAGACCAATTAAACAAGACATAGTTGTGGTGATAGGGAAAAGAATAAACGGATAGAGAAGACGAAGGGAGAAAGATTTAGAAGTAAACGCAGGAGAACAGAAAAGAACAATCTCTAATAAAACAATTGGAATCTGAGGCGGACCAGATCAGCAGGACCTGGTCGTAGTCATGGGAAGAAGAAATAAAGAAGAGAAATCAGAAAAAGAAAAATCAATACGAATCCAAAACTGCAAAGATTATTTAATTTGCTTCAACGTGAAATTTAAGATTTTCTGTAGGCTTCTGTTAGTTGCTGAAGTAGAGGGCGTTGTCCACGCACGAAGGGTGAAAATTTAAGCTTACCTGGATGACCTGCCATTTATGTATATACATAAGAAAATATGACTAACTGTAACTAATTTCAAGTGTCCTTCAAACTTTTCTGCATACAGGCGTGGGTGTAGGACTTTTCTGCTCTTTCTGGAAATTCCACAAGAACGACAATTAGGCACGTCAATAAATAATATAATTCTTAGTGAATTAATCCTTCCGAAATTATTTGTGAAGGGGATCAAGTGCGTGGAACTACGTCCGTTATTTAGGACAACCTGAAGTGCTGACCAGGCACCCTGAAGAAGTCGAAGAATTTGGTGGTAGATGGGACTTGGGCAGGTTAACCGCAGCTACATTGCTTGGTAACTGCAATTGTTGCAGAATTTCAGCCGTTTCCCAAAGGGGTAAAGAGGTGTAAGTGCATACTGAGCCTAGATTAAGACTCAAAGTTCTACAGCAGGTCGCTCGGTTGTCGGGGCTAATTTGCTTTATATCTATAGAATTATTCCTCGAGGTGAATATTTATGGAATTTCAGAGGCATTTGAAGAAAGAGATGCCGGAAAAGTCTAGTCGAAGAGCAGCAAGATTTTGATATCATGAAAATCTTTGTCTCCGATTTCTTCGAAAGTCGCTTTCAAAAGCGATTAGGAACATTAGACGATACATCTCGGTTCTCGTATGTGAGTTATTAGCTTGGCTATTAGCTGAGTATTTCCAACTGCACTGAAGACTTCCAAATTGATACCAGAGCGAGGGTGTTGACCCTTGCAAATTATCCTCCACTAGCAATTACAGCTTGCTTTTCAATGATTTTTTAATAGTGTTTCCTTATGATGTTGAAATCATACTTCAATTGTGATGGTAACTCTCACATCACCAAAAAATATTATTAAAAATCTCTGAAAGACAGGATGTAGGTAGTTGCTATAGTTGGACGATAATTGGTATCAATTTAGAAGTCTTCAGGAAGTACCCAGGTAGTAACCGAGCTTATAACTCACATATTTGAACCAAGATTTGTTGTTTGAGATTCCTCATCTCTTGTGAAGGCGGCAACAATCAACAATCGGTGAAGTTTTAAATGCCCATTTAATTGCAAAGCTAATGACGGCAGAATCATTTCTGAACTATAATCACACTTTCCTACAGCTGACACTTTGACGCTGTGAGACGAGTGGCGTGTTCCCGTCGAAGTCTGTGGCTGGACGAAACGTACGAAACATCGATGACAGAAATTAGAATTTTTAACCATATTCTACCATCTACGTAACTACTACTCCATTGGGACCACTTAGCCCGTGTACGTATTTGATGCGTACCCATCTACGCACAAATTTATTGTACGTAGTTACATATGTACATAGATACACACGTAGATACCATTGTTTCGACATAACCGCAGATATGAACAATAGCTCGAGGGAGGCGTTAGCGTCCGCTAATATTACACGATGTTTCCGGATCGTAACGTCGCTGTCGCGCAATTAGCGACGGCGCCGATCGCGGCGAATACGAGCTCTTAATAATTGTAATTAGCTATCGGGATTGTCAACGCCGAAAACCGCGCGTCGACAGCACGTCCGACAACTTGTCGGAGAAACGTCGATGTAAACGGAACGCTGGCTGGCTGGTATAGGCGGCGCGAAATGTCGTCGTTGTCGTCGGGGAGTTCCCCGGAAAACGCGGCTATTAGGACGTCGCGATATCAGATTTGAGATCCGGTTACGAACGGAGCGGAGCGACTGTTGCGATAAATTCGCTTCAAATCGGCGAGGGAAATTTGTAGGGGACTTGCTTGTGTTGTGTGTTTCCTTCAGATGACTCAATATCTTCTACGGGTATATATCTACACCTTAGAGGTAAAGGATTGTATCTCCATTATTGTGTATTTAGAGAAAACAAGGTTTAAAACTTTATAATATAGAAAGAGGAATATTTTTAGTAGAAATAAAATAAACCTCTCATTTAGTTTTTTGAACATTGAATTAAGTAACTAATTCAACTATTTTATTACGCTTCTGATACGTTGTAAAAAGTATTAACTCGATATTGACGAAAACTGGAGTTACGATCCTTTACCTCTAAGGTACAGATATATATATTACTGAAGATTTTTAACGATGAGAAATGTGCAAAATAAGTTTATTTTGCAGATTTCTCATCGATGCAGAACCTTCACTTGTCACATTTTTCCAGAGTTTTGGTGCCTTTCTTCTTGACCGACCCTCTTGTCATTTTATCAACAACAAGTTCGACAGCCGCATGGTTTAGGGGCTGTGAAATAGTTGAAGAAAACATCGAACATCTTATGTAGTCTGTACGTAAGGTGCGCTAAACCCGTGATAGAAATACATTAGGTATGCTCATAAGTTTACCAAAATAGGATTTTCTTGCGCATTTACCAATGCGCGTCATCACTTGCCTTTAGTTCTGGATGTTGCGTTGTTGGTTGCCTATTTCGTTACTGTATTGACTGCTATAACTATATTAGAATTCTCCAAAGCGCGTCATACCTAATTTATTTCTATCATGGCTAAACCTACCTTTCCTTCGCCTTGCCCCGGGAGAGTGAGTGACGATGATGTTAAATGTGCCGTAAAGAGAACTATAAACCAATGTCCTAGCGTGATTCCCGCAGTAACCTACGCACCGGCAGCTCAAAATGCAACTCTGAATGCAATGACCTACTCGAACTTAAAAATATGGTGAAACACTTACTTGTTAGTGACACAAAAATGGGGATGCTTATGAACCTTATATCCACTCTAGTCAGCAAATTAGGATAACGGTGGAATTATTGAAAACATGCCACTGGAATGTTAACGGCCTGTGTCAACATACACAGGAAATAAGACACTTCTTACAGATAAACGTCGATATTTTACTACACACTTTACAAGCAAAAGCTTTGTCAGATCCCCGGGTTAGTAATAGAATACGTGAGAAAGCATGGCGGAAGTTTAATACAATTACGAAAAATCCTACACACCGGCACTCAGTTTTTAACTTTCAATTTTACCAATTTGAATTTACTTCCAGTTGCATATTTTGACAATTAACAATAATACTATCTATTGATGTACCCGTTGGTTCTTGGTGAAACATCTTCGTGATTAATAATAAAAAATAAAAACACACTTGGCCGAATTTCGCTAGTTTTATTTAGATTGCTCTAACAATTGTTTCGGTATGATTACATACCATTTTCGGGAGTAGAATATGACTAAAAGTAAAAGTGCTGCGCAATAATTTATACGATGTGAGGTTATGGTAGTTTAATCACTGTGTCTATTAGAGAGGTGCTGTGTACTATACTCGACTCGCCGAACAGATGCAGTAGCAAATTATGGCAACCTTGCAATGCAAATGTCCGACTTACACAGCATAAATCACATGTAAACATATCAAAATAATAACCTCATTTTGTATTTGACAAATAAAAATTGCAAAATAAGTACTAAAATAATTTTCTTATTTCTTCAAGTATGTTTTGTTGAATTAAATTATGCATCTCCAATATATAGAATTATATATAGTAAATAAAAAATACACAATGGTTTTAAGAAGATCTATGTAATATATAAATACAAAATAAGGAAACAAATAATTAATTTTTTTTTTTTTGGTACGTATTTATATAAGAAACAGTATCCTAAAAAATTAACTTACTGTACAAATAGGTATAATCAAAAATAATAAATTTTATACATATTACAAAAATTTAATACAGTAAAGGAATTAATTATGACACACTAAAACGTTCTTAACATGTATCTTCTTCGCTATTAGATGATGTAGACGAATCATCATTAATTGTAATGATTAACGGCTCTATGTGTATATCTATGAGATTGTCAAGTCCCACATTTCCTTCTCTGTTTGAATAACATGTTTAATAGCATTTTGCCAATTTTCAATAGAAATATTGTCAATACCTCGTTGAAATAATTCTTTCACGTCTGCCAATTTAAATGTGGTGTTATGTCTCGCAACATACCCCTCCACTTGTGCCCATATTAGTTCAATCGGGTTTAATTCACAGTGATAAGGGGGAGTCTAAGTACCTTTCTATTAGTGTTTTCTATTAATTCATTAACAGCATATTTCGGAGAGCCAGATAAATGTTCTTTAATTAAAGCTAACAATTCTGCTTTTACCATGTTTTCTTCATATGCAATACTATTTTCCCTCATCCAGTTTTGCATTTCTAATTTGCGACTATTAGTTGTAGGTGGCTTATTCAATTTACGACTATGGTACGGAGCATTGTCAAAAATTATAACGCAATTTTCTTTTAAATTGGGGAGAATACATCTCATCCACTCTTCAAACCTTTCTGCGTTCATGTCTTCATGATAATCTCCTGTTCTCTTTGATTCAAAGAGGAGTAAACCATTTTCGACAAATCCTTCATCCGAGCCAATGTGTGCAATTATAAATCCTTTGCCTTTGCCTGAAGGATTTTTAAGACCTGTACTTAAATCAAAGGTAGAATAACTGCCTCCAAACTATATGAAGTTGCCCACTGTAAAACCGTAAGTGGTGTTCTGGTGGAAAGTTTAATTGGGGCTTCAAAAATCCATAATACTAGGGCTATGGAACGAGGAAGATTGCTGGAAAAAAAGTATTAGATGTTGTAAGTTCAAAATTGAACAGAAAATATAAAGAATGTGGACTTTTATCTTGCAACAAAATCCAATTTTTGCAGCATCACCCGATGCAATTACAGACGACTTCGTGATTGAGGTAAAATGCCCGAACAGTAAAAATGTCATGAAAGCGTACATAAAAAATGGCTTAATTACAAAGAAATGTAATGCACAAATCCAACTTCATATGCTTGCCGCCAATAAACAAAAAGGACTGTTTTGTGTTGCTGCAGAGGATTTTGAATTTTCAAAAAATTTAAAAATGAAATGGATAGATTTTGAAGAAGAGTTTTTAGAAAATCTGCTCAAAAGGCATTTGAATTTTGGAAAGAAAATTTATTCCAAAGGTTATACACGCCTGTAAATATATAAATGTACTTTTTAGATTTGACCTATTTTCTAATTATTGATATATTTGATAATTTTTTTACATTATATTTTTTACATTATACGTTGTAATAAAACTCTGTATTCCTAATTTATTTATAATAAAAAATTACATTCGTTTAATTATAGGTGTTTGTAAATTAATTAATGCACATGTTATGATAACAATTTCATCGGCTCTGCTACAAAAACTGAAGTTCATAACGGAATGTGGTTTCAAAAGGTGAAACTCTCTTAGTCGACGAATCACTCTTTCTATGTGAATTCTTAAACTGGCAATACGTTTTGTCTCGAGCACTTCACTTTTTGTTGGTTGTAGCGTAGAATAAACACTTGGTGGTTTTGCTAATCGACAATTTTTTCATTTAAAAATGTTTGAATGTGTTTAAAACTACGATCTGCCATTACACAGCTTCCCAGTGGTACTTTGTTCATAAAACCAGATTTTTCAAACAGTACAGTATCTGAAGTTCGGCCACCATATCCATTGGAAATGAAATTTATAAATCCATCGGGGGTTGATGATATTAAAAATTTCAGCGTATTACATTTCTTATATTCTGACCAGGTCAGTTACTGTTTTAAAGAATCGGAAGGCTTCTTAATTTCGATCTCTAAACAATCAATTATTGCTTCTACATCGTAATACCTTGCTCTAAACGGTATAATTAGTAATTTCCTAACTGTCTTTTGTCAGGCCAGTATATCATTGTTTTGAGTAAATGGGCCAGAATTGGGATGGTATTATGAAATATTTTTGACGTGTGACTTTCTGACAAATCAAATTGATGGCCCAATCTCAAAAATGAATCATTAAGTTTAATTTTCATTAAAGTTACCATAATGTTAAGTTTTGGAAGATGACTTGTTTCTACCAAATAATTTAAGAAATTTCGAGCCATACTTTTGGCACACCGATGTAACTCTTTGGGTCTCTTGCTATTAGTGATAATGTGAGGTTTAAAAAGACACCAGGACTTTCCTCCAAGCTGCTTTCCGATTCACAGTATTCTTCTTCACTACTCGACTCTTCAATGCTGTATTTTTCAGGTAAACTTTCTGGTAATTTGTTCTTTAAAGGTGATGTTGATGCATTCTTCGTTGTGTTCAGATTTATTGGAGAACACTGTTTATCTATTACCATTGCCATCTGACACTGAATGGATTTACTACGAAAAGTTGGTGTTACCTGAATTCCAACGTGCATTGATTGTACCGAACTATCAGATTTAACACCTACTTCAGGTACTTCTTCAATGTAATCACTACTTGATGTACTCGATGTACACTGAGGAACAAAACACCGCTTATTTTGTTTCTTAACTTGCTCCATTTTTAACACAAAAACGATATATAGAGCAAAGCATCGAAGCTTTCGTGCGTTAAAATAATAGTATTCTAACACTAAACTAAACCAACTGAACTACAACAAAAATAAACACTTCTCTAAACAATCAACTAAACGCAAAATATATACACAAAAATATCTAACAATGCCTATTCCCTTTTCAACCACTATGCTACCTATGCGGAGCGTGCTAACGGTCCATGCCGATACGAATGGTGACACTACTGAAAATCACATGACCTATTGTTTTTCGCGCGCTTTGTATTTCGCTATTTTTAATAATTAATTACTACTTAATTCAGTATTTTCAAACTCTGTAACCTAAATATTCGTGTTTCTCACATAAATGTACATCAAACAGGATAAAATTTATCAGTTTCAAAAATTCATGCAAGTACCCTATTGTAACCATTACTTTGTGCAATTATTTTAATGAAAGCTGACATTTTAATTTTCCAAGATTGTTTAGCTTTGGCGTATCTAATCGTATCCAGTGCATGTGGGTTTTCTAAATCTGTTAAAATTTATGGTATCTTGATTTTTGATATAGTTAAGTCGAGGAAATTTTGTTTGTGTGAACTGGATTTTCTTTTTAAGTGAGTTTAGTAAATCTAAAAAGTCCATAGCCTGTCTTTCTGGTCCTATCCAAATACAGAATACGTCATCGATATATTTGCTCCAATGCGATACATCCTTAATTAGTTTAAGGTCATTGTTAAATAATCCTTTTTCAAAATGCGTATGTAAATTTCGGTTAGTAAGGAGCTTAAAGGGTTTCCCATCGGTAATCTGTTAATCTGCTTGTAGAAATTGCCATTAACCCTAGAAAGATAATCTGCGTAAAATTTACGCATGCACTTTCAAAAAGTTACTGGTTCTTTCAAAATAGCACGAATTCGTCGCTGTGCGCTTCGGACATCTCTGCCGTTGGGCATACCTATCGCGAAGCACACAAGTCGCTGTGGTAGGTATTACTAATTTTAAAATATAAGGACTGTGTGAGTCAAAATGACGCATGATTACCTTTTAAGTGACTTTTAAGATTTTTATTTATATGAAAATTTGTTTTGTTTGTTTATTTGATAAGCAATAATTCGACATATATTGTTCTATTTTATATCATATTTAATATTACAGTTTAATATTTGTTGATATCCTGACTAAAAACTATAATGGCGCGTCGGAATTTAAACGAAGACGCTATTCTGACCGCCCCTTTAGAGACTGATGACGGTATCACTTGTGAAGACACGGATAAGCGATAAATTGAAGACGATGTGCAGAGCGACGTAGAACAAACTTTTGAAGAAGTGGGGAGAGAAAAGCAGCTAGACACCTAGCGAAGACCAACCCATTGTCGATGAGGATATTGAACAACCAGCTTCTTCGTCAGCTTTTCGCCGAATATTAACTTTGTCGCAAAGAACTATTGAAGAAGGGAATGGTGGTCTATTTCGAAATCAACTAGGCCCGGACGAATGTCAGCAAAAAATCGAGCGACCAGACAAGAGTGGGATACCTGAAGAAATGAAAAACAGTCGCTCTAGGCCAGTGGGAATAGCTATATTTTGCTTTGACGGACCTCTTACACTTGTCTCTTATAAGCCGAAACTAGCTGAAATGGTTTACATGTTATCATCTTGTGATGAAGAAGCCATTGTCAATGAACCTACTAGTAGATCTGAAATGATTATGTATTATAATGAAACTAAAGGCGGAGTGGATACACTAGATCAAATGTGTCCTCCAGTAGAAAGACGAATAAATGGCCTATGGCTGTTCTACGGGATGATAAATATTGCATGCATTAATGCTTATATTATATACAGTCACAATGTCAATAGGAAAGGTGATAAAGTTGTAAGTCGCAAAAATTTCATGAGAAACCTAAGCATGTCAGTAACATCGCATTTTCTGAATAAGAGATTAGAAACACCTACTTTGAAGAGATATTTGCGTGAAAATATATCTAATCTGATGTCAAAAGATATTGCTCACTCATCAAAAGATATTACTGAAGAACCAGTACCAAAAAACGGACCTATTGTACACTCTGCCCCTCTAAAATAAAGTGGAAAGCAAATGCATTGTGCAATAAATTCAGAAACGTTATTTGTCGTGAGTATAACATTGACACGCGCCAAAGTTGTATATGAATGATTCTTATAAAGCTTTATATTCTTATCTTATAAAAAATGTCTTGTTTATTTAGTATATAAGTCAAAATGACTGATTATTAGCAGAAAATTAGTGATAAGTTTCCAAAGAAATAGGATTCCTAAGTTTTTGTTCTTTGTCATAATAAATATATATAAACATATCTTTAATTCTGGTGTTTTTATTTCATTTATATGTAAAAATATAATCCACATTACTTTATTCTAAATCAATCAATAAAATAACGACAATATATAGCTAATTAAAAATCATGCGTCTATTGACGCATGATTATCTTTAACGTATGTCAGAATATGATTATCTTTCTAGGGTTAAATTTAGAGTAATTTTGGTCCAGACATACATAAACCTAACATACTTAAGAGGTTATGTCGTGTCTCAGTTTGATCCTCTACATTGTTATGAATTAGAATCTCTTCTAATTCCTTAGTGGGAATTGAAGTTAAAAGGCTATTGACATCGAAAGAAATAAGTTTGGTATTTTTGGGAATTTTAATCTTTTTAATTTTATCCCCTTGATCTGTGGTGTTTTTAATTCCTATTCCTGACTTAAAATTGATTCTGGCGGGTAATGTTTTATTTACGTACTTGCAATATTTGTAATAAGAATCTACAGGTCTCATGGGATTATTTGTTGATGTAGTTTTGGCAAGCCGTATAAAACTGGGTCACGGGGATTCATAATGTTTAATTTTTTATCTTGTAAATTACACTTTTTTAAGATTGTCTCTAATTCTTTTTGATATATATTCGTTGAATGACTATTAATTCTTACGAAGTTCTCTGAATCTAGTAAATTGTTCATGTTATCAATACAGCCGAGTCTCGTTTATCTTCAGTCCTCCGAAACGAACGAGTTTCGTTTATCTAAGTCGGCAGGGGTCCCCACTACCGCCACCGTTGCCATGCCAACTGGAATGCGTCACCTCCACTCCTCCCATTTCTTCCAAGCTCACTCCAGATTCTAGCGTGACGGTGAAATTATGGAACATGGAGGGGAGCGTGGAACTTAAAATAAACGAGACTCCCAAGTTAACATAAATGAAACTCAATATACATGAGCCTCAAGATAAACGAGACTCGACTATATATTCAGCTTATCTTAAAACCATTAAGCTATTCCCTTTGTTAGCTTTGATAATTATTAAATCACTGCTTTTTACTTTTCTACGAATTGAATTTATATTATTTATATTTGATATAACCTCCAGTGTTTTGGTCTGACTGCTTGTCTTATTGCTATTCTTAGTAATTATTTTCTTAATATGTTCTTTCTCAGAAGCGCAATCTTTAACAGAATTTAATCCTGTACTCGTATATGTTGCGCAGCACCTTTACTTCTAGTCATATTCCATTCTTTGAGAATGGTATGTAATCATTCCGAAACAATTGTAAGAGCAATGTAAATATAACTAGTGAAATTCAGCCAAGTGAATTTGTATTTTGGTTATCAACTAACAGTAAGTTATCATCCTCGATACAGGAATTCCAAAAGGGCCGAAGAAACGCGTAAAACTTGATTTCCTTTACGTTTCCCCCAATGAGGGTGACAACTTAGTTTTCGAAATACTAATTAGGATTCCCTTTCACAAAATCCAAAACTTTCCCTCGTTCGATACGATTATCTAATACTTTGTAGGGCAAATCGTTTATTAAATCTCCGCGCGTAAATAATTTATTTAAGGATCCGGCCCGTATAATGGCCGCACTTAATTTGTTTAACCATTTAGAAGACAATACAAAATTAAAAACTCGTCTAATGCGATTAAAACTTGCCCCGGACGAAAACGGACCAACCTAGTTCCGTTTGAACGCTATAATTTCGTAATGGAGGAGACAGCACAGTCCGCAATCCGGCCTCGCTATCCCTCACCCCGTCCCGTTTCGTCCTTTAGCCGTTTCTCTCTCTCCCTCTGGTTCGTTTCGAAAACCGCATTAGCCGGCGCTAAGCGAAAAGGTACGACGGACGGATACCTATCCGGTTGCCCTATCGCGGCGCGCTTCCTAATGGCGAATCCATTATCGTTCGATTTAAATTTAATAGACGGCCGCACAACCACTAATATTGTAAATACGATTCGATACGCCAGGTAATTATTTAACTACTCAATCGAAATGGTCACGCTAGCTGTTATTTCGTACTACGCTCGCTTCGGAATCTTTCTCTAGCTCGATATCGCGAGGATTGGGTTTCGAGTGGTCTTGCATGTTCGTTTATTGATGGAACCTGATTCAATATCTGTATCTGCTTAATGTTGATATCAAAAGTCGATTATAAGTTACATGTTAATGCGTCTCAAACATCTTACAGGCCGTAGCGACGTTTTTCCTGAAAAAACTGGTAAATGGACTACTTCGCGTCAAATTCCAAGTGAATTGCTATGAATGAGCTATAAATTGGGGTTTTGAACTGCTTGATGAACAAAACCGGAAGAAGACCATGGACGTATATCTGTTGAACTAGACCACGAATAATGGTGGTGGTAGTAACGTAATCACTTCCTCTTGTGTTAAACTATGGGCACCTTGTAAACATTATTCAAATGAGTAGCGTACATAAGTTCTCGCGGGTTTTTATTTGGTCCCATCAAGAGTGGACTCAGCCTTTCAAACCTGGAAGATTACCACAGGATTTGCGTTAAAAATGACTAAAACTTGTGAATGTTTTCTTCCCAGCGCTTTGGGTACGTTGTTGAGCAATAAGTCGATATGTCCAAAATCGAACTCCTCCAAGTTCATGGTATACAGGTTGATTTTAGCGCCCTTCACGGTTCCTGCACTTGTCAAACCCCAACAGTGTGCCCGGAAATGTACTCAAATTTGAGGCGCGGTATCTTTTCCGGTTCAGATAGGATCTGCAAAAGATTCAACACCGGCGCAGATGCTTCAATTCATTCTTGACCAACTCCGGTTCCCAGCTTCGAGTTTTTAGTTATGGTTAGAGTTAGAGACAACTGTGGCGCCTGCGAACGTTTCGATCTTTGTTTCTGTGGATGTTGGTATGGTTGAAGTTGAGAATTGTTGTTTGATATTATAAAGTAAACTTTGGTGCTATACCTCATCAAATCCTTTTCGAATTTATAAGAACACTATTAGACAATATTCTTGCTACACTAATGATTCGTTTACCATTGTTGTTATTCAATGGTATTGCTGGATTTTTGACTGATTCCTTTTTAACCGAAACTGGTGATTTGAAAATTTCTCATCTAGGGTGTTAGTTTTGTACAGTCTTTTAATTAGTAGTTTCTCGAGTACTTTAGATATTCTTGATAGAAAATTAATTGGACGGTATGAGGTCACTTCGTACGCGGGTTCTCCAGGTTTTGGAATGAAAACAATTTAAGGAACATCCATCGTACAACCCTGATTTAGCGCTCAGTGATTTTGATCTGTTTGGGCTCCTAAGAGATCGTTTGGTTGGCCGTCATTTTGAAAGTGATGATGGCGTAAGCCAAGAGGTGACGACAGTAACCAAAAGACTTCTTTGCTGCCGGCTTCCAATGACTTGTAAAGAGATGGGATAAGTGTCTGAATGTACAGGGTGAATATGGCGACGAGTGAAATAAATACCAGGATGTTACTTTGATTATTATTGCCTCTATCTAGTTCTGCGAGTTATTTATTGACTTGACCACTTTTCAACTATTTCCACCTCAGAACTGCCATTACTCCAAATACAACAAGTTTCCCCAAAACGTCTTTCCGAAACCTTCTACTACTTTTCCACTTTATTCTTCAGCAAATCCCAACTGAATACAGATTCGTATCATTTATCTGCGTCATGGCGGCAACCTACGAAAAAGCGGGCCAATAAAATAATTGCCCGCTGCGCGAACAATAATCGTAGCCAACTTAAAGCACCATTTATCAAACGCTCAGAGATTCTGACAGGTCGTCGGGTGCCGGGAACGGGACCGGTCATAGTTTTCCCCATCGACCTGTCGCCCTCTACCGACTAACTCTGTTATGATATCAATTTTCGCGTGAGAAGCAGACCTTAAGACCGATAAACCGATCGGGCGATTAATAATAAGCAATCGGACTTGTAGCACGTTTCTCCCGTATTTCGCCCGGTCGCTGGGAAACCACTATCGTAATTTATTCGTTTTAAACAATAGCCAAGGTGTATGATAAATATGCATTGTCGACTCTAATGCACATTCTTCTGAAATACGAGGCCGCCTCCGTCGTCGAGTTGAAGGTAGCCTGTGGAATTTTAATCAAAGTAAACAAGAAGCGTAACGGTGCCAAAAACGGGGGTGGAAGAGGGAGTGAGACCGGCGTAAATAGGGAACGGGACGGAGAATCTACGCTTGTTATTAATTTTTGGTTGTAATTAATCGAAATTGGATTGTGACGTCTCGTTCTCTCCGGAATTTGGAAAAATTTAAGGAAAAAAGGTTTCGTGAATGTTCAAGATGAGATTTTCCCTTATTCGAGGTGAATATTTCGGAGACTTTTTTTTTTTTTGATTAGGGAATGTCTTAATTAAGTTATAATTTGGTACTGACGTTCAGTTGTGAGATTGTGACAAAAGAGTGACCTCGCACAAAAAAGTTGTCTCGTCCGAGGAGACGGATTTGTAAATTCGAAGGAAGGAATGTAGCGAGGAAACAAACGAATGTGAAGGGAACGTGATTTTTTAGCAGCATCGACGATGAAGATGTATTTCCATAATTTCCAACAACTCTAATCACCAATTACGACTTTCCCCACTTCAGACGGAACGGATTTAGGATTTTCGCCGTCGCATCGGTCGTAGAGAAAGTGAATGAATGAGGCAAATTGCAAATTGCCTGGCGGAAACGCTACTTTTACCGATTTTCGACTCGATTTTCGTAGAAATTCGGTCCGTTCTGGACGTTCAACGCGATACTTTATTCAACGGCGGTTAACACGCGAAACGACGAAAAAACATAAAATAAATGGACCTACTGAAATCGCAATCGTATCGAAACTAACGCTTCGGACTTTTTCCGCTTTCCGTTTCGTTCCTGCCGCTCTTTTTTTCCCCGTTGACCACTGGAAATCAATTTACCGTACAATAGTTTTTGTCCGATGCGTTCTTCTATTTTTCGCCCGGCAGGATTTCCGGGTGTGAGTTTTTAGATTTTAACGATTTCGGATCGTAAGCGGATTGTCGGTATTTAAATGGTACGGGATCTAAAAAGAAAATTATCGGATTCTTGTGTGCGAAGATATGTTGCCCAAAAGTGATTAGTTCTTGTGGCTTCCTTTTGCCTGAATTGCAATGGATATTACCTTCCAAAATCAAATTCGCCATTTCGAACCATAGTTTGTTCAGTCGACGAAAATTCACGTTTGATGCCAAAAAAAACTTTAAGGAAATTGCATATTTCCGGTCGTCACAGATTCAAAGTTGGTAGGCTTAAAGCACTCGAGGAGTTGGTATAAACGAAAGAAAAAACGCTAGTCTCTACGACTTACTGTTCCGGTGATATTGCACTGTAAAATTTGAAGAAATTCCATACCTGAAATAACCATTATTATATTCTAGCGCGAAAACTAATAGAAACAACACATCCGTTCTTATTGCATTCGATTCTTAGTCAAAATCCGCTTCTAGGGAGGTCTACCGAATCAAGATCGGTTAAAAAATAAAGAAGTTAAGCAATGTAAAGTATGTAAAGTACTTCCTAACAATTTTTGTCGTGTTCTCGTATATGAAGATACGCGAAAATAGGTTGCCCAAAAGAAATTTATTCTTGGGGGTTCCATCTCCCTGAATTGGTTTGGAAATTATGCCCAAAATGAAATTCGCGATTTCGAGCGAAAGTTTGCTTAGTTGATGAAAAATTCGTGTTCAAGGCAAAAAACTTCAGGGAAAGTCCATACTTCTGGTCGTCACGGATTCAAATTCGATAGGCTTAAAGCACTCGAGGAGCTGGTTTAAACGAAAAACGAGGCCCTAATCTCTAGAACTTACAGTTCCGGAGATGAAGAAATTTTATACCTGAAGCAAATAATTTTGCTGTAACGCGAATTCTATTGAAGATAGCGCATTCGTTCTCATTCGATTCTTAGTCAAAATCTGCTTTTAGGGAGGTCTGCTAAATCGCGATCGGTTAACAAATAAAGGAGTTATAGCAATGTAAAGTACTTCCTATAATAAAAATACCGATTTTGAGTAAAATTTTAGCGATTCCACGAAAAATACAAGTTCGAATTTGAAAGCTATTTCGCGATTTGAAATTAAGCCCAGCATAAAATTTCACAATTTTGAACGAAATTTTGCCCAGTCAATGAATTCAAAATTTATGATGGATTTTCGAACTTATTTTGTATCAGATCTTTCTCATGCGATCAATAATTACTCAATCCCATACTCCTTGCGCGGACTTCTTAAATAGTTTCTGGTGAAATTGTGGCGTTATTTCACCCTAGGGATTTTCGGGTGGGTCTATACAGCTCGTAACGTTCGTTTTCTGGCGTCAAAGTCCTATGGGAACCGAAAGAATCGCGAAATTTTGCCATTTTTATCGATTTTCCGCAGTTTCCTGCAAGCGTTAGCGTAATCTAAACGAGTCCTCCGTCGGTGAGTTTACCTCGTCAAAATGCGTCGATTGAAATAGCATTGAACATATTTGGTACCATAGGAGAAAGTCGAGAATGCAATTGTGGTTTCTCAGGATTTTTCTGCGGCTTTTTCCATTTTTTCGGTAACCATTTCGAATAATCTTGATAAATCGTATACCGTTGGAATCAGGTCGTCGAGGTACGTCGATTGGTGTGAGATCGGACGCAAAATCCTTTAAACATCGATATCTCGGTGAGCCATCGATCACAATAAATGTAACAATGCAATAACAGCACTCATTTTCATTCAAAAAAAAAAAAAAAAAATCAAGTTTAATTTTCTCGAGGTCCGTCAGTAATCATTAACGCGTTTATTAAGTTCATAATTTGCCTGGAAACTAAAAGTGAAATCGGTAACAGTCAAAGCTAAAGCCATAATCGGGATCGACCTGACAGGAACTAGATCGGACAAACTCGTCTGTATCTGGAAATAACGGTAAAAGATACAGCGTTGGGGATGGATGAGTTGCATTCTACGGGCCAATATCTATCGGATAGGCATATTTTAAACGTAATTGGGCGCAAAAGCTTTTTTTGTCCAGGAAGATTTCTACTTCGAGGTATAAAATTCATGCAATTTTTCCAGATCGCATAGTTTCGACAGTAGATAGAAATATTGGTATTGTTGGTAATTAAATATTCAAAACTTTGCATCAATTCTGAAGTTGTTGTTGACTACACTTCACCAACCGCCTGTCGAACTTTCTGAGGATATATAGCAATAACAATTAGTAACGAAGGAATTTGTAAAATGTCAATTCTAACTATATAAATCTATATATCCCAACTAAAAATTATATTTAGAGACTGTTGCGAGTATTTATATCTTTGTTACTTGTTGTTATGTATTCAACAATTTAAATATATTTTTCGTTGGTCAGACCAGTCACGACGACCTAACACGTACGAAGGACCTGTAACAGCCCCCGCTCATCGCACTTCATTTTATTAGCGGAATTATTACCATATGGGAGGTAAATTTTTCAATGCATTTGATGACTCCATTAACTCGTTTCCCATTACCTCATCCACTGAGGCATATAGTCGAAATAATAGATCTCTACTTAAAAGAATTTACTTCTATCAATTGTTTCTTTCCCAATCTACTCTTATCAAAAATACTATAGACTTACGTAATACATAATTCTGACCAGAGGCCTGAAACGTAGATTGCTAGCGGACGAAATAATCATCCATCTTTCGGTTAACCCCTTAACGATCGTAGATAACTTAATCGCGGAACTTTCCCATCCTTTACTAAAGCTTTTTAATTTTCGTAATACCGTTAAATAAGAAAGCCGTTAAACGAACGTTACAGCTTCCCGGCTTGTTTTTTTACGTCCTCCGGGCGAAGATGAAATATCCACGAAAATCTCAAGATGGAGTTTTATTCGAACGGGCGAGATTTTATTCTAAAGCGGCAGTAAAAAATGTTTATGAAGTGAGTCGTTAAAACGTAAACAGAATAAAGCGACCGCGAACGCGGACGGCGGGGCAAAGTGGGCGAGAGATTCGCGGCGAGGCCGAGTTATTTACTTTGGCATTCGATTAACTTTTATGGGTCGAGAGCGAAAATATAATTTTTTCGAGCTGATGTTCTGGTAATTAAATAGAGATGTACTCTCAAGTCGCTTAAGGATTTGAATTCAGGAAACTAGTGATAAATTGTTGTTTTGAATGGTGCTTGATATATAAAATCCGAATAAAGATGAGTCTGACTGTTGCAGTCTCAAAATTGACCCCTTACTTCATTTTAAATTCTGAACTTTATTTCACATAGCAACCACCGCATATTTGCTTCATTTTGCCACCGTATTCTTCAAATGTTTTGCTTTCCGCTTAACGCTTTTTGGAAGGTGTTCGTTACAGTTCTTTTGAACATAAATTAGAATTGGTTGATAGATTTTTTAAATTGTCGTAACGGTTATGGCAAATAATATCACTACACCCAGAACATAAAAATTTTTCACAACATTCACAGAAATATTTCGATAAAAGAATCGTTTTGTACGGAAAGCTAGTAGAGGTTCTTTTCCTTTTTTCTTACTTGTGGTCAGTACATAATTATCTGTGTCGTCAGCATTCCCATAAGGGTGCTTTTGAAACTTTTGAGTTATTGAATACAAAGGCTTATGTACACATGTAGCAACATTTTATCGACTTGTTATTTGATTCGAGAGCAACTGCGTTTCAATATTCCAAACAAATTATCTACGATTTAACATGTGAATAGTCTTTTACATTGTAGCTAAAAGTAATAGACGTGCAGGAAGACTAACCTGCATTCTGAATTCAAAAAAGGATTCCGGAAAAATCAAAAGGGAGTCTTACGACCAACTCTTACTTACAGTTGTGAAGGATGGATTAAGAATATGGGAGAAGAAAATCCTAAGAAGAATATTTAAACCAAGAAAGACGAAGGAGAGATGGCCAAAACTATGTAATCAGGAATTAAAGATTTCACAAAAACACGACATTTACAATAGATATCGGAAAAGGATAGAAAATAATAGGGTGGTTAAGTATATAGGGTAGAAGACACCAGAGGGAAAACGGAAGAGAGGCAGACCGAGAATGAAATGGAGAGAGGTTGTGCTAGATGATTTAAAATCAGATTATAACCTGAAGACGGATCGTAAGGAACAGAAAGGAATGGAGAATGATTACTCGGCGTTGAGCCTAAGGAGCCTGTTAAACATGTGATACATATATTGAATTTCACGTAATTTGCAGATGTTTATCCAATTTCTCTTCGAATTTTCGGGCCATCATGTTACAATATCTAAATTGCGTGACAGCCTTTCGACACATTTCGATGGATACAAGACTAATATCCAAAATCCGTCCCACAACAAGACTTTTCCATCATTTACATTCACTGCAGAACAGTTAACAACAAGGAAGTCGGATTTTGGTCGATTTTTGAGCACCATTTTAAGTTGGTCGTTGTCAGCGATCGAAAAAGGTTCTCGGATACCGATTTTGATCTAATTTGCTTTTCCAACCGTTGTTGGAGTACCATTTTGAATTTTGAGTGCAAATGCGAAATTTTTATTTTTCTTCGGCTGTTCCGATTCCCACAGTATTCAGTATTATTCAGAATTATGTAAAATATAGCCATAGGTCAAATTCTGTTGTGTATGGTCGAGTCCTGGTTTGATTTGGTTATAACGTTCTGTTATATCCGGTTTTTGTGAATCTGAATTAATTGAATCATCAAGGTGCATACTCAATATACAATAATAACAAATAACAATAGACAATAGTCTATACCGTCAGGTTAGGGGGATAGTACAAGTGAATGGAAAAAGATCAGCAGATTTTGAAATGCAAGTGGGAATAAAACAAGGAGACAGCTTAAGTCCATTAATATTTATTATAGTAATGGACAGAATCCTGCAAAATACGAGGAAATGCACCGAAAGTGTGAAGACACTGATAGGATATAACAGACTGGAACCTGTGGCTGTGGATGCATTACTGTACGCCGATGATCTGGCACTAATAGCTGACTGTTATGTGAAAATGGAAAAATTAACAAAAATATGGACAGAAGAAATAGAAAAGATGAAGATGGAAATAAACGTAGAAAAAAGCAAACTAATGGCGATAAATAATAAAGAGCCAGCCAGTAATCTAATAATTAAAATAAACGATAAACAAGAAGAAATTGTCGACGCATACGAATATTTAGGTACTATTATATCGAAGGATGGAAAGATTGATCTAGACATAGCAAAAAGAGGACGGAAAGCCACAAACATATACTACGCTCTGAATCAAACCATCTTTGGAAAAAAGAAATAGAACCCAAGAGCAAACAGATAGTATACAATGCAGTAGTAGCCCCCACAATAATGTACGCCAGTGAATCTTGGACAATACAGGAAAAACACGAAAGCAAAATAACAGCTATGGAAATGAAATTTTTGAGAAAGATTGTGGTGAAAACAAAAATGGACAGAATACAAAACAAACAGATAAGGAATATGATAAATCAAGAAGATATACTAAAAAGAATTGGAAAATGTCAACTGAATTGGTACGGCCACATAATTAGAATGGAACAAAAGAGTTTAACAAAGAAAATAATAGAAGCCAAAAATAACAGGAGAAGAAAAAGAGAAGACCAAGGAAAAAATGGATTGATAGAATAAACGAACTAGGACGAAAGCGAGGGAAGACCATAGAAGAAATGAGGAAAATGAGTACAGACCGGACGCGATGGAAAGAATGAATTAAATCGTCGTAAGATCCAGAAATAATCCGACGCTGAAAGGCATAAGGATTGACGAGAAGAAGAAGAGGAAGAAGAAGGTGCATACTCGAAATTAAAATAATCGAAATTAATCGTTTTTTTCCCTTCTTGGGCACATGAGACACAAGGGTACAATGCGCACCAAAAGCAAATAAATCAGATTTCTCAGGCTTTTCGTACACACCTAGTCCGGCGGTGTTTATCCTTTATTTTTTGAACTGTACCAATATATAAAAGTCTGTTGTTTTCTAAATCGGAAATGAAATTTATGTCAGTGAATCAATGGGCAGGGCGAATGTTCTGCCCTGAATTATTAATAGTTCTGCAAGTCTCTTGACTACCTCCATTCGTTTATAACTAACAAAATAGAAACCATCGCGTTGCTTCCATACGTACATCGCAAGGTTTCCTGTACAGAAAATGTTTGTCTTGACCATAGAAAAAACTTTTGACACCATATCTATTGAATTTGGAGGGAATGTATTGTCTAAACCAACACTTCCCTCTAAAATCTTTCATTTATGGCTACATTTTGTCCCATAGAAGAACATGCGTTCCAAAATTCTATAAATTAACAAAATACTTCTCTAATAGCTGTTGCTTTGTCAACTTTTAATGGTTCAGGACGTGTACTTATGTCATCTAATGTGATACAATTCCGTGGAAACGTAAATTTGTGGAAAGGCATTGTTGGTTTTAATAATTCAAATCCAATACTATCTGTAGCTCATAAATCCTGTAAATTTAGCCTAATACTGCGATGAGGCCAGCAAAATACAAAAGCCCTAAAAGTGATTAGTTCTATCTTGTCTGTTGGTTTTGCATCTCTGTCTCCGTAATGGAATCTATGTATTGATTTGCGTATAAAAAATTACGTCGAAGATATTTTCCGAAATCAAATAGTTGCAAGATTCAAATTTCGTTCTTGCATCCTTTGACTTTGGTCTCCGTGGGCTTTTTCTGCACTTTATCACTTCATCTTTTCTCAAAAAGTAGTCCCCATTGGTGTCTACTTCATTTCATTCTTCATTCCCGTCGTTTACGTGGCTAGAAATATCTTGAACACTTTCTGAATCATCTGATCGCACCTCCACACTGCCATTTTCGTCTAGATCAGATTCATTTTCAAATTGAAATTTAACTCATTTTTACCGCCAGACTCAAGTAACACTCGTTACAATTCTTCATCTTTCGGATGATCATAATACTACTTTGTAAGCCGTTTTCAGGAAGGAGACTAAACATTATCTTGGAGATTGCGGTATCTGAGATTTTTGATTTTTTTGCTCGGGAACGTAGCTCTCACTTCCAAAAGTAAACAATGAAAACAGTAAATATTTAAACCACTTGCAAAGTGTGAACGTAATCAATAGATAAGGTTGACCAGAAGAGACAGGTATATACATCGGCAAATTTTTGTAGGTGTCTGTTAAACAGGCGCATTAAAATTTGGATCTTGGCACTGATAGCGCTCTATATGGAATGTCCGATTTCCAAAGAAATTCTTACTTCTCCAATTTTTAAATAATTTATAACCTCAAGCATTATACTTCCTCCTTTGTTAACTCAACTAAATCAATTTCCACATTTGCGTGCGACCGCCAATTCTAATTTTAGAAGCTAAACAAATCACCGCCCTCCTTCTATCATCGCATTTTAATAACATTTCCACCGCGCACCCGTTAATTTTACCATCCTATGGTGAGAGACGACGTAAGCGTAACATCATCGCATTCATACACACAACTTACCCTTAAACCGGACTTTGTTGAACGTGCTCGTGATGATCCTCAGTTCTGGGTTGGGCGTATCTCCGATCTGAAAACAACCGTGACAGGAAGACATTAGACACACGACACATTCTCACCCTCCCCAATCTTTTAAATCTACCGCGGGGCCCCGGCGATATGACCAACCCCGTAGTATTTCCTAGCTAGTGAATAAGGTCGGTTAGGTTATACGAGTGGATGCGTTAGCGTGACCGAAATCACTTGCCACGGCGCGGCGGCGCGGCGTTCACTTCTCACACGCCATTACGTCCGTGATACTTTAAAAACATAGGTGGAATTGCGGTTATTTATTATTATTCTTATTAAAAAGGAACGCCTAATGTGTTGAACTTTTCCGTAATGGTATTGCGGATACTGGGGGATCGTTTGGCGCGATGTAATCGGTCCTGGTAGGATAGTAAAAGTGTTAATGGTATCTAGAAAGGAATGGAAGGAACTGAAGTTATATTTAGTTGTTGGCGAAATCACGATCTGAAATTCTAGTCGTTTTGAAGTCACGTGTTCATTATTTTATACATAACATCTTATGAGGGATCTAAAAAACAATACAATCAAGCGCAGCAAAACGAATTTAAAACAAGTATGTAAATTAATATATTGAGACTAATACAATCCAGCTTAACTTAACTTACTGTTCAGTATATTACTCCTTTCCTCTACAAGAGATTGTACAATATACTTACGAGTACAATCTAAAACTATATAAAACTTACTAACAACCAGCAATTTATTTAAACAGCTAGTGGCTTAAATGGGCGCTTTTGAAATGCACAACTTGTCCGAGTTTGGCTCTAAATTAGTCATTGCAACTTTTAGTTCACGTTCGATGTTGTGCCGGTTTCCGTATTTAGATTTTATACAAGTTAGTACAGAAGAACCAACTGAACCCAGACAAGATGTATGAAAGGGTAATCTGCATGGCTCTCCTGAATAACGCTAGAAATTCTTTTTCACTTAACCCATAAGTCATTGTCGACGAAAATTGTTGTTTCTCTTCTGTATTTGATGTTAAATCGATAAACTGTCAGTGATGAACTCGTGGGTGTAACTTTAAACCGGTTTGCTATCCTCCCATATCACTAGTTTACACTGAAAATGTACATTTGATGAGAGGTGATTTTCGAAAATCAAGGTTAAAATTTTTTTTTATGGAACAGTTTTTGAGATATTGTGATTTTTTCATTTTTTCGACCTCTTTTCACTTGACAAATCATATCTCGAGCTAGAAATGTCCGATTGGGTCGTTCTTGGTACACAAATGGAAGGTATGAGATGACGAACAAATATGGATAATCGGATCTTTCATTGGTAAAGCGGTTAAAAATATATCGATGCAAATAGGGGACATTTTCAAAAAATCATATTTCACAGTGATTCTGTGCCGACAGAAAAGTACAAATCGTTAAAAAACGTCTGGTTTCTGTTCATGTACGTAAAGATGATACTTTTACGAAAGAACTAAGACCAACCAGAAGAAACCGATCGAAAAATGACAAAGTTATAAGCAATTGAGTGAATAAATCCAAATCCCATATTTTTCGAATATTTTTTTTTTTTGACAATTTATGAGTTCAGTTGCTCACACGCGAATATATTGAATTTATTATTTGTTATTTTTATGTATTTTGACTTATTCGTACCAATAAATCTGACTCTTGCTATATCTTGATATTTATATGTCTTTGGTATAGGAACATGATGCCTAAAAGAAAACGAGAATTTAAGTGCGTAAACGATCCAAATAATTTCTGTTACGTGTGTGGCAATTTTGTCCCCCAACCAAATAGACGTAGATTCACCGATTCATTACAACAGAATTATCTGCAATATTTCGGAATAGCACTTTGCAACTTTTCATGAGCAATGGACACCAAATAATGTTTGCTTATCGTGCCATATAACTCTTGCCGCGTGGGCTTCTGGTTCATCACAGTAAGATTAAATTTGTATATACAATTGAATTAATAATAAAATGAATTTGTATTCCAAATTAGACGATATATGAAATTCGGTGTACCGATGATATGGAGAGAGCCACTCTGCCATTCGGTTGATTGTTACTTTTGCCTGAGCAAATCCACTGCTTTTGGAAAGAGTGCCAAATGGGTTTATGCGACAGTAGCATCTGCTTCGCGTCCAGTTCCACATTCATGAATTTCCTCATCCAAAGTGCCCCGATTCAACGATTGAATTTTTCGAATCATCACCACAGACAGACACAAGCACTGATAATGAATTTCAGCAGGAGTCGCAATTGAAACATTTTACGCAGCCTACACTGAATGATTTGGTGAGAGATCTCGAGCTGTCAAAGGAAAAAGCGGAGTTACTTGCATCTCGCCTGAAGCAACGGAACTGTTTGGCTCCGGGAGTAAATGGAACATTTTACAGAAACCGTGATAAAGCTTACGCACAACATTTTAAGAAGGAAAAACGACATATGCTACTGCAACGATATTCCTGCATTGTTTGAGCAACTCAGAGAGCCTTATGATCGAAATGAGTGGCGCTTGTTCATTGACGGTAGTAAGGAGAGTTTGAAAGCAGTCCTACAGCATATTGGAAATGAAAACCTTCTCTCCCCATCGCTCATGCCATCAACACTAAAGAATCATACGCCACAATGGCCACTTTGCTAAAATACATTCAATATGAGTATCACAACTGGAAAATATGTTCCGATCTCAAAGTCGTCGGCATGTTGTGTGGAATGCAGGGTGGATATACAAAATATTGCTGCTTTCTTTTGCCTCTGGGATAGTCGTGCTCGTGAACATCATTATAGAAGAAAAGACTGGCCAGAAAGGGAAAACGTCACAGTGGGCAAAGACAATATTAAATACGTGCCTCTTGTCAAAAAAGAAAATATATTCCTTCCAGCGTTGCACATTAAACTTGGCCTCATTAAAAATTTTGTGAAGGCCTTAGACAAGGAAGGCCAAGCATTTTCCTATTTAAAAACCCTTTTCCCAAAGCTTTCTTTAGCAAAAATCAAGGAAGGCGTCTTCGATGGTCCACACATAAAGAAATTGGTAAAAAGCACAGATTTTCCAAAATATTTAACACCCGTTGAAAACGAGGCCTGGAATTCGTTTCAGCGGGTTGTTACCAATTTTCTTGGGAACAATAAAAGCCCTAACTACGAGGAAATTATTACCGATTTGCTGAAGAACTACAACAAGATGGGTACGAAATGCTATTATTTAATTTAATTCCTGGTTGTTTTCTATTGTATTGTTTTTACCATTTTATTTATTTCTTACAGGTGTAAATATGTCTCTAAAAATACATTTCTTGCATTCGCATTTGAATTTCTTTCCGGACAATCTTGGTGACGTAAGTGACGAACACGGATTTCACCAACAAATTAAGAGCATTGAGCGGCGCTATCAAGGATTTTGGGATGAAGCAATGTTAGGAGACTATGTATGGTTTCTCACTAGAGAAACGGATCCCAAAAGCAACCGAAGACAAAGCAAGAGCCACAACTATTTCTAACACACAAAAATGTCAAGAATGTACTGCAAGCGTTTAAACCCAATAAATTGTCAAAAATGTAAATATTCGAAAAATATGGGATTTGGATTTATTCACTCAATTGCTTATAACTTTGTCATTTTTCGATCGGTTTTCTTCTGGTTGGTCTTAGTTCTTTCGTAAAAGTATCATCTTTACGTACATGAACAGAAACCAGACATTTTTTTAACGATTTGTACTTTTCTGTCGGCACAGAATCACTGTAAAATATGATTTTTTTGAAAATGTCCCCTATTTGCATCGATATATTTTTAACCGCTTTATCAATCAAAGATCCGATTATCTATATTTGTTCGTCATCTCATACCTTGCATTTGTGTACCAAGAACGACCCAATCGGACATTTCTAGCTCGAGATATGATTTGTCAAGTGAAAAGAGGTCGAAGAAATGAAAAAATCACAATATCTCAGAAACTGTTCCATAAAAAATTTTTTAACCTTGATTTTCGAATTCAGCGGAAGAAATTACATAAGGAAATCTATCTCTTATCAAATGTACATGAAAACAATTTCATTTTGTAAACTAGTGTATTTGGTCTGAAAACTATAATTGTCAAAGAAGTAACGTTCAAAATTCGTCGATAATGATAAACGTTAAATGATATTTGATGAATTTAAAAATGACGCAGACATTTTTATAGCTCGGCTTGTTATTGTTAATCCGCGTTTTTAAATCACGGTTTATTTTGATTGACGAAAGATCGAATTTTCAAGAACAGTTGTTAAGTTTATCCGAATTTGATTTGATTTTTCGAAAATGTCAGTCAAATAAGTCAGTTTCAATATGAACAGTTCGTCATACAAAATTCTCGCCATCTGTTTGATTTTCTTCTTTCAAAAATGCATATATTGTTTGTAAATGCATTTTTAGTGTATTTGGTTTCACACCGTCAGCAACCAAAATATTTAAAAATATTGCACACTGTGGTCGCTCTTCGCTATTACCGCCTGTATTTATAAAACCAAAATTCAAATACTTGGCACAATATCTCCTAGTTCTTGCTGTGGGAGTGACTGTGAAATTTCTTTATCTCCAGACGTAGATGTAATTGCACGGTTCGAATTACGTCTAGATCAGATTAAATGTTTTTCTATACTCGGAAAGTACTTCTATAAACTAACCTAACTGAACATGCGGTATAGTTTTATACGTTATATCCCCGCTGTCAAGGTTCCTGGACCATTCTACAGCGCTCCGGATAGTTCGAGATTCAATCTTGTTGGAAGATGAGCGTAAATCATCACATATCAAACGCGGCTGTGAAACCTAAAAGTTTGGGAAACGCTGCTTGTGTTACTACACACATTTTTCTCCAACTTGAGTGAAGGCGAGAATATGCCATCGTTTAAACATGTATTATCAATATTAGTCCCGCATTTCACCAGGTGCCTGCTTCAGTATATGTGTATAAATGTCTTTTGTCCTTGTTGATTTCAGATTGCGTATTAAATCGGCAATATTTGCTGCTGATGGCACTGTTTAGATGACTTGTAGTCGATATTACAGAAATTGCCTGTTTAGTTGTTCCGTAGTTACGATGGAATCACCATGAAGTGTATTTGGTTTCATCTTGTCTTTGACGATTTTCCATATTTGCTTGCATGTTGCTCTGATAATCTTTGATATAAACAGAATTTCTTTCTCTTCTAAAATCGGTAGTTGAATGGTACATATGCCGACATGCTTCTTTTAGACTAGACTGGGCGGTATGCGGTTTGATGAGTTGTCTGTATTTTCTCCTCTGCAATTTAATATTACATTGTGAAAAGGATAGACGACTTAGCATACCGCATATTTGACCAGTCTAACAATAACCCTGGTGTTTTGTTACTTTATACGTAGCCCATTCATCTAACTTATTTTTAACTAAATTAAACTTTTCCCAGACCTTCTCTGCTATGAGATTAATTAATTATAATTTTCAAAGGGGAATGTCGTTTAAAAGCCCGAAAATACTACGCCGGGAAGAATATCTTGTTGATGATTCTTCAAAAAGTTCTGTCAATTGGTGGCTTTACTGCTATTGCATTTAATGGCTAAAATGGCTAAAATGTAATTGGGGGCGAGATAACCATTCTGAAGCTTTTTTAGATGGAAAGGCAGACGCTGCATTGTAGAAATGCGTTGTTTGCAGAACGCATATCGTTCATGACTTGAAGAAGTTTATTACGTGGATGACCTTGATGTCCTTAGATCTTGTTGGGGTTTCCATTAAGCTATACAAGTAAAAGATTAAAATCGGCGAAGAAATTGCGTAACGTAAGGTTGAAGAACGAGCAAAAGTTTTATATCTGGAAATGTCACATTAGAAGACGCACATTATTCTCCCTTTCCTCTCTTTAACCTTCGTTTTTACTGAACTTACTGAAATACCACCTTCCTCCAGCTACATATCTCTAGTAGATTTCTCGCTTGAAAATGCCCTGAACGATGCACGTTTTCATCCTATTTTAGTCCCTTTATGCTGGTTTCAACAAGTTCGAAAATCCCATGAAAGGACCGGAACATACCTTCTACATTATTTGTGGTTGTAGGAGTAGATGCTTTTAACATTCCTCTAAAGATGTTAAAGTTCTGTTGAGTTTAAACCCTTGATGTTTTGATAATGTTATGCTGAAGCATGATGGCCAGCAGTAATAGACAATTCAGCCACTAGCCACTTAATGATCCAATGTGTGGAAGTTTTGGTCGATGTGCTAAATGCGGATATATTTCCTCAGCTTGTGAAGTAGTTTTCATTCTGCGGAAAAGAGTATGGCGTCCAATATATGATTTACAGTTTTACGAATTTTGCAAAAACAATTTCAAATGGCGCAAGATTCTGGCATTTTATTATGTGTGCATTCTGGAAATGTTAAGTTTTATATATAAAAACATTAATTAATTAAGTTCAGTAATAATAAAGTGGTACCTGAACACAATACAAAGACCACTAATTCAACAATTTATAAACAGCTGTTTCAAAAAAGTAGTAAGTATTTAGGACGCAAGCTATTCAATAATATTCTGGATGATTTGAAACAAATACACAAATACATTGTTTTTATAAAAATTGTTAGAACAGTACTTGTTGGACAAAAACTGTTACTCCATAAGAGATTTCTTTAAATAATTAAATTAAATTAAATTTTCTTACATCGGGCGGGTGTAAATTGGGGAAGAAGCTATACGTGACGTAATTCCTTATGAAATTCTGAATCGAAAATCTCAATGACGCTATATTGTACCACGCTTCATACGTCTTCATGAGGTTCTAGAAGTTCGGACTTTTATTCCACAAATAAGCGTTATTATTCCATATCTGTTTGATAGAGATAGCTGCAATTTAGAGAAAAACAAGAATGTTTGATACTATGGCTTGGTAAACGTTTACTTTTTGACTCCCAATTATGTTTTTAACATTCCTTCATAAATATACTTTCAAGAGAAACACATCTTGCAACGTTGTAGAACAGTAAGATTGTATTCGAATGTGATTTCTATCAATAACATTACTGTCAAATTTTTACTATTACAGTAATATGCGAGTGCGGTATTGCCAAATATATGTTTCTTTTAAGTGCTTCCTAAAAACACACGAGGCATGATACAACTTTTAAGATTAGGCTTTTGATTCAGAACTGAACGAAGGATGTTGCTGCGTGTAGCTTTTTAGCCAATTTATACACGTCCGATATAATTGTTTGACGCTTTTTACAACCATTCTAGTAAACATTTTTAAATTTCGCGGATAGTTTAAGTTGGTAGGTCCGGCGATAGAGGACATTTGAACTATTGCCGGAACTACCAACTTAAATTCTCCGCAAAATTTAAAAAATGTTTACTGCGATGTATGTAGATTTATTTCTTTTATATTATATATATGGTTTACCGAAATAAAGGTTATTATTATTATTATAACCCCTCAGTGGCTGAGTGGTAAAACTCGCGCTTCACAGTGCGAAGGGCCGGCGTTCGAGACCCGGTAGCGGCAGAGCGTAGCAGTTTAAAATCCTAAAATGGATCTGGTACCTCTAATAAGCTGCGAAAATGAAGGAAATGCCACTGGGCGGGCCAGGAGCGGTACGGTATATGCGTGTTCATATACGGCTCGGTGGTTCCGAACCCTTACACCGAAAGGTAGAAAGGGTAAAAGATTAAGAAGAAGAATTATTATTATTATTATTATTATTAATAATACTGGAGGATTGCCGTATTATCAATATTACTACAGGCTATTTCGCTCAAGTTTCCCAAAATATTTGAGAAAGCGCGTAAGTAGACAACCATCTTCCGTTCTTTTAAAGATTGGGCTCACATTGCTGCTCGAACGATTGAGTAGTTGAATGCCACAAAACATTGGAAGAGTGGATGATCCAGAATAAAGTTGAGATCTAGCACCTATTGATTTCTTATGCTTTCAACATACCGAGTGTCACTTCCACGTTTTACACCGGTCGAAGAAGCGGTGGACACACTTAAAAATTAAATAAACAAGCTGGCGCCGAAATATTGAAAAATATTTTGGATATTTGTTCTGATGGATGCAAAAATGTATTGACTGTAAGAAGGAATACTTTGAAAGATTATAAATATATCCATTTTGTCAATACGTTGTTTATTACTTCACCAGGTGCAGCGAAAAGAGAATAGCCCTCGTATTTATGACGTTTGGAAGATGCGAGTTCCACAGATACTTTAGCTACTTCCATCTATCTAACTAATAACGTCGAGATAAACAACCATAAGCGTATCCGAAACTGGATCCAATTAAGCACAAATACATCCAACTAATTACTTTTAAACCAATTACCAACACTTCGTTAAAGCATATACCGTAACTAACCCCCTCGGCTTCCACTCTCCTCGGTCTCGAGGATTAAAAGCTAATACCACGATATGATAATTGGAGGAGCGTCCCCCGTTGTTCGGCCGACATCGACCTGACCGTAAGTTTCGCTTTATTAATCCCCCGAAAAATTTCCGACATCGTCCGGATTTCGGCGTCCAGCATCGCGGACGACACTAGACACGGTTCTATCGCCTCGTTCCTAGCGGGGCTAAAACCCTGTTAACCGCCGCTCTAAACGGACGGATACATCGTCGAGGGCGCAAGCGATGTCGCGTGAGATTAGCATATTGTGAGGCAGCCGAGTGTGTGCGGGTTGCATGTGCGGTTGCACCCCGGCCGCGAACGCTAGAAAGGGACGCGAAGATTTTCCGGTATTTTCCCTTATTTCCATGTCGTTTTCGGTTCGTTCCCCTTCTAGAATTGCCGAACGTGAATTCGCCTCGACGGAAATGCTCTGCGGCTAACAATGTTTTAATGAATGAATGAATTTAATTTAGGAGGTTGTTCGAAAGAATTGGAAACGATTTCTTTCGGAAGATGGAAGAGGTAATTTGAGAGTATTTTGGGTGATAAGAGAAGTTAGATTGGAGATTTGATTCTTAACGATATTCCCTATTATATGTTTTTGGTCAATTATGCTTGTGTACTGAGAATTTAGTTAAATTTCTTAAACAAAATGGCACCGGCCTAGCTCTGAATTAATGATATAAAAAGTATAAATTATAACAAATTATATTTATAAATTTTGGGAAATATTTAACATAAAATCAAAATAATTACCTAGTGTTGTGTGTGTGTGTGTGGGTGTAATTTCTCTTTTGATGATGGTTCTTCCTATATCTCCTCTCTTAACTTCTATTCTCGATGCACCTTTAATTTCTATGGATTCTTCTACTTCTTACTTTCTATCTTCTCCGGTATGGTGAGGTTCTTTTATTCACTGGTACTTCTTCTTAAAACCTTTTTATTCCCAATATATTTATCGACTTATTCGTTGACTTATCTATCTTGTCAATTCTCTTCGTCATTAACCAAACAAATTTTGTATTTCTTTTGGAAAGCAGGACTACACTGCTTTATTTCTCCGTTGTCCACGAAACGAAAACTTTAATTCTCCTTGACTCCAATTCGTCCAGGTATATCGCTGTTATAGAAATCTGTATTGAATGTCGATGTATCCTTGGTTATTTCCAGTAATTTTTTATGAATTCTTGTGATGTAAAAGTGTTGTGTGTATGTGTCTGAATGTTGACAATGCTTGTCTGTCTATTAATCGATACTTTTTGTATAAAAATTAATAATTTTATTTCTAGTGACATTTGTTTCTCCCATTAAATGTCTCTGGTGTCTCCGTAGTGTAATAAAATGCTCAGAAGATGGTGGGCGTGGTGTCGAAAACGTATAAATAGAACCCCAAAATAAACCGTATGACAATTGAAGATCATAACCCCAACATTAACTGTGAATTTTGATATATTGAATTGTAATAAATGATGAATCTTCTAGTGGCAATTAACCATTCGAATATTACTGTACTACACTTGCATGCGGAGATGATATAGAATTGAGGTTTTTCGATGATCATAGATTGTTTAAAATAGTTTTGGAAAGTTACCATCAAAAACTTCCTACTTCTTCCAGGAACTCTGTTATTAATTTGAGGGAAGCTATGATGCTGAAGTTTGGCCAGGAGACGTCGACTAAACAGTGTCTTGGTGATGTTATAACAATTTGAAGTTTAATATCAGTAAATGATGAATTATAACGACATAAGTGGATGGTTTGTGAAATGACACAAGTCTGCACTGCCGACCAGACAAATATTCCCATCGTTTGTGCGGCGTCTATAACCAATACCCCACTAGTTCATCGCACTGTGCAGCATGTAGTGTTGATTGTAAATGCCACACAAAGAATCAGACGCTTTATTTAGATAACCATCTGGGCTTGCGTCATCCTTGTTCTATATTTATGATCAAAGGTTCGACAAACGAGTACATCATAAGTTATGTAAACTGGACTCACAGTACCACTCCTACGAGTTTTAATGTCGCGCCTTGCACGTAAGTGGGGACAAGCGTCCGAGGGACAGCATCAGTCCGGTTTACACTACTTAATGATCACTTATTATGCACTCGTTTGTCGAACTTTATTTATGACCTACAATAGAGTAACTAAGCCAGCATCATAATCATCATATTAACTAACACACGGCCATATTTATGGTAAGAACTTAGAGGCATTGTTTGATTTGTCACAATTACAGTTGCTCAATTTGCGCCAATAGTACTACAACTATCTGGAACGATTGTACGTTCTCACTTTCAATGTATAGTATGAAGCCGTTTGTATTTGCAAAGCGCAATGTTATTTTATTCTAGTACAGCCCTTTCAGATAATATGTATAATAATAATTACACCAAATGGAAGTTCACAAATAGAAAGAAAATTTGCCTCCGAACAAAGTGCTCGTGCTTTCCAACCGTAAAAACTCGGTGGTTTGATTGTCAGATTCGATTATCCATTCTTCTTTCTCCTCTTCATCATCTTCTTCTTCTTATCTTTTTCTTCTTCTTCTTCTTCTTCTTCTTCTTCTTCTTCTTCTTCTTCTTCTTCTTCTTCTTCTTCTTCTTCTTATGCTATGTAAAAAGTTGGTGTTTGAGTTACACGTGACTCTTTTCATATACCATGCGCAAGTATAGTGGGCACCTCAACTAAATTTAATGTATCTTCGTAATGTTTTCTTCTTTGTCTTCTTCTTCTTCTCCTTTGAAGGGATTCTAATATATCTTTTCGTTTTTGCCCTGGAATGGGTTAAAACAATTCTAAAACCAGTTACCGGATTTCTGTGGATATAAATTCTAGTAAAATATCAATACAAAACTAAGATCACTTTTCTACGTAGATATTCCCTGAATATTCATGACGTCCAACTTGCTCAAAAGGACCAGGTTTTATGGTCTTGCAAGGACTAACGGAAAATGGAACGCAGTTGATCCTTATTTAAAGAAGTAGCAATTACTTTGTGGCCGTGGATTACAATACTGTACTTCCAATTTTTTCAGCGTCGAAAGCAACGTCCTGGGACAAGGACTGGGTGGTTGTTGGTACTTTCGGAATTTTAATCTCCTCATTGAGCGCAGAAATCATCGAATTAAGTCTCAACATCACCGAATAACTGCTCATTGCTCATATTTAACATTTCATTTTCCCCTGAAGTTTCATAATCATGTAAAAAGAGCAGGTTCTCATGATTCCATTAGAGGATTATAGAAATCCCCATTACTTTGAAATCCTGTTATGAGAATTATAATTAATTCTAGACAAGAAGTTCCCATGATTCTAAAGAACGTTGTCAAGCGGTTTTGATAACTTTCTTCTTAGGATGTTCACCATCGTAATGTTAAAAGGATTTTGTTATTCTCCAATTTCTCCTATAAAAGGCCACTTACAGAAGTACATACGATTTAAATCTGTTAGCTGGATCCAACATTTTCTTTGTGGATACGCCTTTCATTTCTCGGAAAGGTATATGAAGAATAGAAGAGTACAATATCTACACAACTCTACATTGGATGATCTACACACCTACACCTCCCACAGGAAGCTGTGCAATGGCTGCACTGCAGTATTATATTGCATGTGCCAATAAATGTCGCGGAGGGAATTGTGCTTTGTTAATTGTAGACTGCAACAGCTGACTAGTTTGGTCCTTATCAGGGCTCCTCAGTAAGGTGTTGCATTTTGCGATTAACAACGCAATTTGCACAACTAGGTGTTACAAGAGTACATCATATTAAATGATTCCACCAAACTAGTGGCTCCATCTGTCATGCATTAAAGTAAAACAGAAGAACGTTCGTGACAAATAAGTAGGGTAAGAAGGCCGATAAATAAGTCAACGGTCCCAAAGCTTAACTTTTATTTTGTCAGATGCTTTCTGCTTTTACACTCGTTAGTTTACTTCTTCAATAAATTTGACCCATTAGTTGTGAAGAACCCTGTACATCACGAAATTCATCTTTCATAGGTGTATCAAACTGTGCCAAATCTGTTTTTTTTTCTTCATCTCTTTACTACTCCCTATCCCTAAAAAGGGGTTCACCAATGAAAAATGCGCCCTTAGATGGTCTACTCAAAAATCATATTTGTGTATATAACAAAGGTACATTTCCCCTACCGATTCTGCTGTACCGCCCGATTGAATAGAAAATGTGGAATCTTTGTGTGTAGTATGCAATGCAATAATTAAATACAATTCTTTCACTTTTGCACGCACTTTATGTTAGATAACTTCTTCCACATTTAGGTCGATTATACAGGGTTTTTCACAACTTGGTTGTGAAAGCTATTATAAGATTATACGAGGTACAAGTAAGTAAATGAGTGTAAAAGAAAGAAACATTGATTTAAAAAGAAATGGGCCCATCTCGATATAAACTTTTTGGGTTTTCTATTTTTCTAAGAAAGAGATATCTTTATGCGAAGCAGATGTAGCTCAAGCAATGCAGTTTGAATCGCATTCTGGTTTATAGGGCGGTCAACAAGTTCAAGATCGTACCATTAATTTAAAACAAGGAGTTTTCACCACTCTAAAGAACGTCCGTAGAGAAACTCGATTTTCATGTCGCCTTACGAGTTTCATCGATAATTTACGACCAGAACGATTCAGCGTCAGTCATGCCAACAATGCCTTTCACAAACTGTCGGTATTTCTACATCGATTTTCGTCAATGCTACCAAAAATAAATTCCCAAACTAAATTATTGCCTTCGGCACACCTAAATCGCCGACAATTAAATTAAAATCAGCCCGATTTGTCTCGAGACGCACGTAGACCGGTCTCGTCTGTCGTTAAATAAAATTATCACCCTAAAATATTTATTCGCAATAATTAATTTGGAGCCGCGAAATTAATTCGCTACCCCTCGATGCCTCCGGGGCTGGCTTTCCAGCCTCGATCCCGGGGCATAAATCGTTTTGATTGAGAGCTCGCTTAATTTTGTTTCCACGTTCCGATCCGCTCCTCCTTTTAACGTCGCGACAAGGC
Organism: Chrysina gloriosa; assembly: GCA_038088585.1. Taxonomy (NCBI): domain Eukaryota; kingdom Metazoa; phylum Arthropoda; class Insecta; order Coleoptera; family Scarabaeidae; genus Chrysina; species Chrysina gloriosa. The sequence continues at coordinate 7,842,980 of CM076090.1, read as the reverse complement.
TAAACAAATAAATCGAATTAATTAGAGAACGGCGAGGACGACTCGATCGACGGACGACGCAACTTAATTTTTTAACACGGAGTTCGTCTGGTAATTAGAAGTCGTGTTTTGAAGACGGATATCTACCGTTAATTATCCGTATTTTCCACAAGAGCGTTTAACTACGAATCGATGGGCCCGCGGCTGTGAGAAAAAGAAACGGATTTTATTCCTTTCTATGTTACGTTTTCTAACGAGGCAAATAGTCTTGAAGTTTACTCGTTTCTCTTAATGATCAGATAAATATACTTGAAGCGAACGCAGTAATAAGTCGTGGAAGATCGATTGTCTAATTGATGAAGGAAGAAATGTTTTGAATTTGTAGGATTCTCCAGCGCGAAAGGTTGAATATCGAATAAGGGGAAATCATTAAAAACGTCAATTTGCCAAGGTTTGAATTTGCACTAAAATTACATGATTCTTACCTTGCACTACACGAAGTATGAATTCATTTCGACGCCCAAACTGGCATCCTCACCGAGCAAAAAAGGAAAATCATCGTGTGTTAACTTAACCAGTTTAAGCTTGACAGCACGTTGAATATGATTTACAAAAATCAGTGACAGATAAACATAGCTATCATCTCATCTGTCGCACCGAATTTCATCCATCATCCTCCCTTAAAATCCACCCATCCGTCCAAATTAAGAGAAATAAAAACAACAATGCAAGACAGCACCGATGACGACCTAATCCGAGAAAACTCAACGGACTTACTACCCCATCAGAGATCAGTTTCTGTTCAGGTCATGACAGACGGAAAACCGATGATTGTGGTGCAATATTTCCAACATTTACGCAAGCGGCTCGATATCAGCGAAAGTTTCCTCAAAAACGCCAAACAGGACGTGGAAAGCATGAAATATTTCTTGCAGAGACGCGAGCACTATTTGGAGGAACAACCGTTGTTTGAGAGTATGGATCAAGCTAGTGAAGAAATTCAGGGCGAGATGAAGAGCGTCAACGATAAATTGAACGAGTTGCAACAACGATTGGTCAATTTAAAAAGTAAATATGGGACAAGCGCGCAGCTGATGTCTGAAGCCAAGAATGAAGTTGATGTTGGAAATTCTAAGGAACCATATATCTGATAGTTCGTTGAAATATGTTCGTACATACATACATAACATATACAACATTTTTATTTTGAACGTTGATTGCTTTATTGCGAGTTGTAGCAAAGTAGAATAATTCTTAATGTAGGGGCCAGTTTTGCAACTATCTTCTTTTCTAATCGCAAAGAGTTATCACAGAAATTTGGAAACCGAGATTCCGATAATTATCTTTCTATCCGCAGTGGAAGTATCGTTGTGTTAGAGTCCATGATTCGGATCCATATGTTAGTGTCGGTTTTGCACGAGCATCAGTGTATCGAAGCAACATCTGCACTGTTGAACTGATTGTTACGACAATTACTATGCAGATATGAACAAGTGTAGGTTTGCACTCCCTTCTCTTAAGTTCCAGGTAACTTCGTAGACGAAGAGCTCATTTCCTTGCTGCTTAAATGAAATGAAAACCTGACTCCTAAGATCCAAACTCAAGAATTATGTTTCGTTTCCTGGTGTTTCTGGATTTCAACAAACGTAGTATAGAGGTTTGTATTCCTCAACGTGAAACGTGCAATGGCTAGAATAATCGCATCAACGAAACTGGTGAAGATTTGGAAATGTGTTCTTCTTGCGGTAATCAACACTTTGAAGAAAGAACTTCCAATTCAAAGTACAAGGAACGAGCTTTGTGCCAACTAAGACGTATGTTGTCTATCGATGTAAACCAGTGCTGAAAGATCTCCGATGCTCCCTGTTCCTCTAGTCTGACGAAATACACTCTCTGCGGTCGATGGGAGATTGATGACGACTATGAAAGCCCACTTCTGACCCTCTTCAATAACTACAGTGCCCTCTAGTTTAAAATCGTACTTGCTTCTACAGGGAAGAAACACAAAAGAAAACACAAAAGTTGATTTTTGACATACACTCAAGTATGAAGCAAACTAACTAATAGCAAGCAGATAGCTGTCAATTTATCTTCCTATTGAGATCTGTTAACACAGAAGATCCTCCGGCTAAAACAAAGCTTTGAGGATGAGAGGTTAGATTAAGAGCCACTCTCTCTCTGAATATAACTACGAGCTATCTTAGCCTAACGACCAAGATATGAAACGTCAGCATCAAGGAAGGAGTTGAACCAACGACGTGAAAAGAAAATTTCCATTGTCACCCACGTCACTACTCCAGATTTCCAATGAAAAGATCAAAATTTTAATTAACTAGAATGGAACTTCTGTTGAATTCTTAAATTTAAAATAAAACCCTCGAAGCTACTCAGTCGCACGAAAACATGTCGGACAACAATGGCACATGGCAATGGAAATTTCATAAAACTAATTACTAAATTACAATATGAATTAGATATTAACTTAGGACGTTTAAGTAATTTGGTCGGTCCTGTTACTTTAAGATATTTTAGATTTTGAGTCTGTGGGGAATGAGAAACTTTTCCGCATCACAAGAGAGAAACAGACTTGGAAATTAAATAATTTAATTCATAGTAGCTACCATACTTGCCAGTTTGATAAAGTTTTTCTTTTAGATAAATGCATTGTCCAATGTCGACATTCCTTCAGAAGTTAAGTACATTTTGTCTCTTGCTCCAAGGTTGTCTTTTCTTAGTGTTCGGGTTGATTCCACGAGTGTGGTCAGGGCTTTGAGATGTCTGGAGTTTGGAATTAAATCACAAAGAGAATGACCAAATTAATATTAGAAATGATTTTTGTAACTTTTCTCTAAACTGCATTAGTAATCTGAATGAAAGTGCTGTTGCCAACAAATATAAGAATATCATGAAAGACATAAGAAATGCCAAAAGATTCTTGAAAGAACATTCTGAATTTTTGGTCGCCAGCGCTGACAAAGGGGGCAAAACTGTCGGTTTGAGTAAAGAGGAGTATATAACCAAGACTTTGGAATTATCAGAGGATTGCCAATGATTCCACGGAGTCTCATCAGAGGAAATTATTTTCTCTCATTAATAAGTTGAAGGGAAGTTCCGAAATCAGTGATGAGCCGGCCATTAAATTGAAAGTACAAGTACTTTCCAAAATTATATTTCCTTCCTAAAATCCATAAGAAGAATGTACCTCGTCGTCCCATAATTTCTTTTATAAATAGCGCAACTTATAACATCTCCAAGTACTTGGCTTCCGTCTAACGTAATATGGTCCTCGAATCTCCACACTGTTTGAAAAGCTCCTTTGAGTTCCTCGAAAGAATAAGAACTTTAACATTACCATCAAGCCACGTGTGCATTTCTTGGGACGTAATATCTTTCTTCACGAACTTACCTCTTGAACTAGCTTTGGAGGCCATAGAAGAGAAATGATCAGAAATTGATGGTTTGATGTTTGAGTTTAATTTAGTTGTGCTTTGATACATTTTACTATTCGTTAATATCATTACAACCAGCCAATAAGAGTGCAAGTTTTAAGCTGTACAGTCTTGTCATGTCGGTTTGATTTTGGTATTTCGTATTCGCCGTCCTTGTCCATTCTTCTTATTTATTTCGGATCAGTGTGTTTTTAAGCTATTGCTATACCTTTGGCTATACAAAGTGAGTATGGAATTCGGGTAACATCCAAATATTCACTCTGCAAATAAGCTGCAATATATCGTTTTATTGAATAACATTTTATTTTTGTTTATACACAAATGCGACGAAATACCATCTATGATAGAGAACATAATAAACTTCTGTTAGAGCAAAAAGGCATTTGGGTAATCAAAACGAACCATTATTTCTATTAAAGCTAATATGGTTCAACCAGCTCAGTATTGTGTTAGATAACATGATCAAGTAGTTTAAACAAACTTCTAGTGATTTATGAAACTATTACTAAAATTTGTATTGCAGATGTGTTATGCTGTCGAACAAACTGTAGCAACGTTAAACATGTTGCACCCATATATGACCCTTGGTAAGTTCATTACTGGTATGGGGTTTAAATGTAAAAGATGTCAGACAAATCAACGACATTTAATTGAAGATCATGATATTGTGCATGGTAAGCACGATATTTAAGGTTTTGAAAAATGATGATGAAAAATAAAATCCAAGGCCAATTGTGTACCTTGAAAGCTACATGCACAAATTATATTGTTTCGAAATGCTGGCAGGGTCAGTTTCTCGCACTTCATGCAGAATATAAGCACTTCCATTCAGTATCCGAAACTTATTAGACGATCAACAGGTATTAGATGCTCTCAAGTTTTCGATCAAACTTTCTTGCACATTTACGTAACTCAGATTTTTACTCAGAAACCTTGATCAAACATTCGTGCCACATTGTTGTAATATGTCGGTGAATTCGTTGCACATATGTTCCCCGTTTCCGTTAGGACGCAGATGATATAGGGGGAAACGTCCATCCAGACGTAATGGAGGTTTTCGACAGCATTCATTCCTGCCCGGTCGGTTATTAATTGTGGTATTTAAAAAATGACAGCTTTTGACGTGTCTTTTATTGGTTACACATACATTTCACCGCGGATAATTAATGGTTATCGGGGAAACGTGTTGAGATTCGGAGATTTTTTCGCCCCGGGAAAAAGTGGAAAAGGGGAAAAGCGTTGGACTCCTTTTTTCCACGTTTTATAGGAACGAGATGGAATGGTGACCATTTCGAGATTTGGTTGTATCAGAAGACGCACAATTTTATTATTATTATTATTATTATTATTATTATTATTATTATTACACATATTATTGTTTGATATGTATAATTCAAGTCCCTATTTTCAGCGTTAATGAGACTCAATGTCGATTAAGACAGATGCAAAATTTGGGATTTGGAATGAACCCTTAGTCGAGGTGAGTTATTGATTGTGGAACGGTGAAGATCTATTGAGTAACTCCTAGTTGTCGCGTTCCACCGAAGAAAACTTTTGTTTGTTCCCTGGAAACACGAAAATTCAGATTTCGATGAAACTGTACTTTAGTAGCTTGGTATAAGGACAACATATTTTTTAGCAGCTGAATCCCCAGATTTCGAAGTCAACCGCTTCGTAAAATCTGCAACAATTATTCCGACAGACGCACAATTTATAGCATCCCCGAATAAATGCAACCGAGAAATTGATGGCATCACGTTATGTCTTGTCGTTGAAGTCCGAAAATTCGTGAAAGTAGAATTAGGTTGACCCGGCTTGTGGCCTTTTGCGCGGTACGATAACCCTAGAGAAAAAGGAGCAATAAATAGATTATATTTTCAAATTTAGAAAGGAATATACAGAGACGACTTTAAAAACTGACTATCAAGGGAAAATAGTTCAGCAACCGAATATACAGAAGAATCAGCAATGAGCGCAAACAAAAAGAAAGTAACACAATACGACAACGAAACCCCTGGAAATGAAGGGGATAAGAAAAGATATAAAGAAACTGTAAGCTCTTTCGTGACCAGCAAAAACCTATTAGATCCCCGGAGGCAAAGGGAGCCAGTCAGGAAGGGAAAATGACTGGCTTGATGCGGATGATGGAAATAATGATGGCGGAGATTGGAGAGGTGAAAGAAGGGCAAAAAGAGTATGTGCAGGAAATCAGGAAGTTGAAGAAGGAGAATAGGGAGCTGAAGGAACATGTCGCAAGGATGGAAAGGAAGACGGAAAGGGTGGAGAGGAAAAAGAAAAGCACAAAATTATTATAGGGATGACAGGCAGTACAGAGCTTTCAAACATCGAGGATGTAAAATACAAACAAAAGGATACCGGACATCCAGGTGGTGAATCCGGGAAGAAGCAAGCCATTCATTTTCGCCGAAACGGGAAATTTAGAAGGGTAGAAGGAGGTTATGAGGATGAAGGGAAAATTAACAGGATCGAATTTATATATATATAGATAATAATTACACCTAACCGGGGATAACGGTGAAAAGAAAATAACAAAGGAAAGAGCGCATTAGGAAAGGTGAACAGGAAAGCATATCCGAATAAGGTATCGGAACCTGTAGGGTTAACGGGAAGCTGGGGCAGTTACAAGAAGAGGCAGAAGGTCCTGGGGAATCAAAAAACTAAGGATTAGAGATACCCGGTCAGTTTACTCAAAGTTGATTACAATAGCAACGGACAAAGATTTGAAAATGAAGGAGAAGATTAGAGAAAATGAACCAAAGGAACTGGTAATAGAGAAGAAGCTAAACAGCAAATAGGGAGAGTAATGAATTGTGAACAATGCATGAAGTTGAAAATCGTTACGTGGAACGTAAGAGGCATGAACGGGTAAGAGAGGGAATTGGAAGAAGAATTTGCGAAAGCAAGTTTAGAAGTACTAACAATAACAGAAACTAGGAAGAAGGGAGAAGGGATGTATAAAACTATAAATGGACCCATCATTATATATATAGTGGGGTGAAAAACGATCAAAGAGCACCAGCAGCAGTAGCATGTTTAATAAAGAAAGAGAAAGAAGAAAATATAGAAACATGTAGCCTCATAAATGGAAGAATACCGAAAGTTACATTAAAAGATAATAAATTCAAAGAGAGAGAGAGAGAGACACACCATGATAACAGCGTGCTGACCAAATCAAGATGAGGAAGTAGAAAAGCAATTCTGGGAGTAGCTTGCGGAAACAACAGAAAGAAGCCAAGGGAAATGTACAGGGTGTAACTATGAAAATGCTTAATTTATCAATATGGTAAAGCTAGTATGGTATAGTTAACGTAACCAACAAAAACAATGGCAAATCACGCGATACGTTTTTGCTTAATTTTAATAAACTTTTGGCCTCCTACATTTTTACATTACGTTACTGTGTTCATCGTACACGTTTATTTGGGAGGTAAGGGCTTTTTAAAAGTCGGTCATTGTAAGTAGATGGTTTCATTGAAATAGTGATGGTTTCATTGAAATAGTGATGGTTTCATTGAAAAGCTTGACGATCCTTTATTGCTAATAATCAAAATATTTTGTTTGACGTTTATTTGAAAGGTAGGGAATAGGGTCGAAATAAATAGTTGGGCATTCAGTCAGTATTCGGGTATTCTACAATGTAGGCAGATGGTTTCATTGACGAAGCGCCGCCAGTAAATAGCATATTATCAACAAGTGAATAATGCTCTCTCTTTGTCACTATTACAGAAAAGTAAACAGATGTTTTATTTCGCTGTCGTTGCATGAACTTGACCTATATTTGAAAAGTTCGACGATCTTTGATTGGTAATGATAAAAATATTTTCTTTCAAACAGATTTATTTATTGGCAAACAATGTAAAGTCAAGAAAACAAAGAAAGTTTCACAAGAAATGCCTAATCTTAGACCTGTTTGACAATAATATGTTTATGTGATTGCTGTGTAAAAATGTGTAAAGTAAAATGATTAATGAACCGTAGATAACATGTATGTAACAGTGTGACAAGTTCGCAAATTTGAAGTAGACCGCTTATTCATAAATTATTTATGCTTACTCGATCAATGATCGTTAGTCGTATTGGAAACTGGCTACAATTGTGTAACACGGCCGGACTCAAAACTATAATTATAAATATCTTGCGAACGGTACGTTTGGGGCCCTACGTTTATTAAGCAATTATTGAATATGTTTGAATTATCTACATTTGGACAACTTTCTAACCATTTGCACAGTTACACCCTGTATACAGCAGGCGCTCTTAATGTAAGACTAGGAATACAAGACCAGGAATATAAATCCGGGACAGCCAAACATGGCGAGAAGATAATAAATGACAATGGGAAAAGACTACGTGAATTGCGCAGAGAACAAGACATGATAATTACGATTACGTACTTCAGACATAAACCATTATTTAGTAGTAACAAAAATTAGAAGGAAAATGAGTAAAACAGATGATGTAGTGAATAGTAAATAGGAATTTCAGGTGCCAACACTAAAATCGTACAAGAAAGAGCACAAAAATACAGAAAGATGGTAGAGAATAAGTTTACCAAAGAAAACAACAAAGTATAAAAAAGAATGTGCAAAACTCAAGATCGGAATGATCAAAGTGGTATCTTTCGGATTGTTTCTATCACTTCCTACGTCAAATACACGAAAAATATCAATTTAGCAGGCTATATTGCCTAACGGTATTTTAAACCGTTTTCGTAAAAAATAGTACTTTCATTTTGACAATTGGTATCATCATAACTAACAACAAAACCTCCTAATATATGTATACGATTTATTGAATTAAATTAGAAAGTAAATTTATACTCTATTATTCTTAAGATTCTTAAGGAATAGAAGCAAAAGTAGAAAAGTCACCACGCTGAGGTATTAGACCCATTTTCCAAACGTCTAACGGACCTTTTCTCCTTTACAAGTCCAAATCTCACTTATCCTAACTAAACCATCAGAAACGGCACAATTACATAGCTTCCGAACGACCAAATAAGCTTCACGAAGTTAACTCGAAGATTTACCGTTATCGCAATAAAAGACTCGCCGTAAACAGGTAGCAAACGGAACGTGGAAAGTCACAATAACAGAACACGACACGAAAACTACGAACGATAAAATTGTTTTTCTCCCCTCTGTTCCTCGCATTTATGTGCGTTAGCGTGCGTCTCTACGGGGGTCCTGCGTTTTCCCCCTTTTTTCTCTCTCGTCCCATCGTCCCCTCTGTCCGACAATAACAGCAACGACGGGAAGTTATTAAAGGAAAGGAATTCTAGCGCGTGGGCTTCGGACGGACCGGCCGCTGCATAAACCAGGATAGAGGCCGCGCCGGACTAGCGTTTAAGTGTCGCAAATGCCAAACCATAAAAACCAAATGTCCCAAATAAACATTTGTTTACCATAATTTATTATGCGGCGTTAGATATTTAATTACGACGGGCGTCGGTGCTCGGAATTGCAGCGGTAATGGTGGCTGCGCCGGAATTTACGAGATAAAAATAGTCTGTAGTAGACCGAGGTATAGTATTTGCTCCTGGGGTTATGTGTATCCCTACAAGTACAGTGATTTGTTTACGGTAAGTGCTGAGAATGAATTTAGCTAACGTCTGTGGGCGATTTACGCTGTTAAACTTATCGTTTTCTAAGCAGGAAGATCATTGAAGTTGAATTGCTACCCCTTTTTGGGTGTCCAAAAGGACGAATTTTCTATCAAGGCCCTGCTACCTATTCAATTCCATTCCAGAATCTGAAACTATAGAATGGAATTAAACGGTTAGCGTGGTTTCCATTGAAAACTCGTCCAATTGGGACAATACTTTCGCTTCAATTTTTTCCTTGAATGTACAAAACAAGTTTCTTTAACCCATTAATGCCTGCCCATAGATCCACCCGTACGATTTTGACGAAATTCTTAAATATGTACCTAACCTCCAGGTACATAGAAGTTGCTTGGAATAAAAAAGAAATTTTTACCTCTTCACACACCTGGGATAGGACATGGGTACTTAAATACCCAACAGGCTTTGGTGTGATATTTTTAAAATTATTTTGAAATAATTTGGTTACATTGCTGAGGGGGCGCCTAAAACTATCGAGAATGGGCGGGTGTGTTTCGTTTTTCGCATTGTCCCTTATTTGGCAATACTTTTTCCGAGCATTTTCCGACAAAGAAGAAACCTCCATTTTACTTATATGGAAACTAAAGGTAAAAATGCAAAAACTGAATTAAAAGATATCCTTGTTTGCTGTTAAATTTAACCTAAATTAAGGAATAGAAAGAAAGACCATTGGCTAACCGTATCTTTTGTAATAAAAAAAAGCAATGTTAAGGAATGAATTTTCAAATATGTTATTTGACATGTCTTTACTACTCTATCAAATATATGAAAAGTCAAAATCCTGCAAATCTGCTGCTTCTCTACTTACTATTGACCAAAGATTAATCCGAGCTTTTAAAATTGTAAAAAATTATTGTTTTATTAAGAAAAAGTAGGTTTCTTCTACTTGTTTTTCTACCTTTTCTTTGTAATTGTAACTCTCTCCAAGGTTTTGAAACTATTTCTTATTTATTATTTTATTGTTACACATATGTACATCTTTTAGAACTAGAATATACAGCTTTCAAAATAGTTTTCAAACAAACCAAGAAAGTTTAATACAATAGTAAGCAATCTTAAAAATAAGTACCACGGTTTTAAAAAATAAATCTTTTTAATTTTTTTTTCAACTTTTCTATACGGAAATCACACACGATACGATACGATATGAATTCCGGTTCGTCCAACATAAATCAAACGATCCCTTTCCGGTTTTCCGCGCCGTCTTCCTTAAAATTACGTTTTTATATATGGACAGGACGGGAGAGGAGTATTCCTCGAGATAAATGCTTATCGACAAATATTGCCCGCGCCGAAATATGTCATAGGGAAATAAAAATAACTCACCTGAACCATGAGAGAGATCCCGACGATTCCCTGTGATTTATGCTGCGCCTCCGTCATGTTGTGGTACAGTTCTTTATTAAAACCGTAAAGTTGGATCTGAAACGTAATATCGTTGTGATGGAAAATTGAAATATTGTAAGAAATAATAATAATAATAATAAGATACGAAAGGCGTTATTAAGTCTCTCGATAAATATATGTGGATGTCTTGTACTCCCGAGAGGATGGCCCGTTTAATGTAAAAAAAAAAACGCAGCTTAAGGACGAGACAAACGAATTGCGCTGAGACTTTCTTGCACATCCACCCTATTCATCAGGTCAGTCTCGTACTGACTTCCATCTGTTTCCAAATTTGGAGCAACGACTACAAGGTAGATTATGCCCAAAAAAATTATCGCCGAAGTAGAGAGAGACACATACCCTTCATGGACAGAATAAATAAATTTCCTGTGATGACTTCTTTGAGTGCCCGACAGATCAAGGAATCAAGTGTCATTATTGCACAAATGATCATTGGAACGACAGCGGAGAAGATAGCCGTAGAGATTTTTTTGTGTACACGGAGGGTACGCGCCAATCTCTTCAGAGAGGGAGCTGGGAGAATTGTTAAGAAATTGTGTTGTGCTAAAAATAAGGGTATTATATATGAAAGGAATAAATATTGATAATGGATGGTATAACATATGCCTGCCTTAATAAATAAATAAATAAATGCACGTTTACGCTTTCTTTGGAATTATGTCTAAAGTCATATGAGATTTACCCTGTCAAGCCACCATTCAAAATTCTCTTCGATACTTGTTCGTACGTGAGGATATTGCAAAATATTATGTATATATATATTAGGCGCGCTCTATAGTTATCTTCTTTAGTGACACCTTCTAAACAAGAGAGATCATCTTCTGGTGAGATCATGCGTAATATCCTTTAGGTGCTACCTACAGTTATCTGTTTACCGACACTACCTACAGTTATCTGTTTACCGATCAACGACACCTTTAGAACAAAAGTGACACGTTCAGACACTATCTATAGCTATCCGATTTACCGGCGCTATCTAGTTATCTGATTTAGTGACCAACAATGAGACCTGGCCCAAAGTGACGGGGATTGGTACTAATTTTGAATTTTTGAGGGGATTGGCTACCTTCCAAATCGGAAAGTTGACTACCTCCCAAATACGCTTGCTCGAGGAGTTGACTACCTTCCAGCGTACATATTCAGGGGGTTAGCTACCTAGTGAGCGGCGGTTCCAATATCCGCTATCCTTTCCTACTCACCAACATGGATGCGTGAAAGGCAAATCTACTACCACAGCAATATGGGTGGTTCTTGGATTAACAATGAGAGCATGGAACAGTCATGACGTAGGGTAGATGATGTGCATCAATTTAGCTTGTGGGGCTTTTGACGCTCTGGACCGAGAAGTGCTGTTGGACAAGCTAATTTATTATGGAGTGGGAGATGCACCACATGTACACCGATCAAGTCATACCTAGCTGGTAGGGACGCAGTTGGTGTAGTGGAATGGAAATAAGTCAAAAGTGAAGGATGTGGGTTAGGCATGCTGCAGGGTTCCGTGTTGGTATCGGTGTTGTTCATCATTCATCCCAATGATTTTCCCTCCAGTTTAGGTTCTTGTGGCGCAACATGGTACGCTGACAATGCCTCTACTTTTGTAAAACAGAGAAGTGCAGATGAATTAAAGGAGAATATAAACTTAGCGAAGGGAGAAGTAGGCGAATAGTTCTAGTGCAACGGATTGAAGATGAACAGCAACAAGACACAGCATCTGCGGCTATCCCACGCTGCCCCATCTACAGCACCAGCTAAAGTTTCTGGTGTGCATATTGAGAATAAATTGATTTGGATTACACATAATCGAACTGACTGCAAAATTTTCAGCGGCAGTGTACTCTATCAGAGTATAAAGATACATACGTGCTACTAAGAAAGCAGCCAAGTCAAACTGCTATGCTAATTTCCATACGCTGGCATCGTTTTGGGAAGGATTCTCGGATGCCTCAGAAGTATTGCTTTAATAAAAAAGAGCACTGACCACTTTTTATTGATTAAAAAGCAGAAAACTTTTGTTAAGGAGAAATTTCTAACATGCGTATATACAGTGCGTCCCCGGATTGACTTCACCATATTTGAAGGTTTTGGGATCCCGCTCTGTTTCGTCTGAAAAGAAGTTGAAGGATATTGTTACTTTCTTTAAAATTAAAGCCATCGCTGTATGTATTTATTAAAAACTCAAACAGATATGAATACATCAGACGTAAGGATGCGCTGAAAATAGTCACGGCAGTTTATAAACTACTGGGGCTAAAAGTTCTAGAATAGAACCCTAGACTCTATTAGACGATTGACTTATTCTTGGTTATAAACTTTTGTTATTTATTCGTTATTGTTGTTAGTTAACTGTGTCAGCTGAAATGTTCTGTTGTTTTTTTTTTTATCTTGCTATTCTTGTACATTTATGTTGACGTTTCCTAATTGTATTTACACAAAAATACATTTAGTACGAGGTCGAGGTCGAGTTCGCACTGTTTTATTTAAGATCTTTTATGAGGTAAAACTTGCTGTGAATGGGTAGATTCCGGAGTCTTCAAGAAAGTTCTATGAGAGTTACACGTTTGGGTAAGTGTATTTAATTAAATGGAGATCATATTGAAGAACTACGTTGTAGTTTTGATCAGAAAAATTATAGCCAAATTCCTAGAACCTGGGAAACACCCCTCGTGTATCCTTTAGCAAACGAAAATCAGGGATCTGGGTTTGTACAAGGGGTGGTAGCCCCCAAACATTGTACAACTCACGTTGCCTTCGTAGTCACCACGATTTACTACCTTCCTTAGGACATAGAATACCAAGCTTCTCGTTTGTTAAGCAAGGATAATAACCAACACGGGTTCTTGATCAACTTCTTTAATTGGCTAATTTAGCAAAATCGGAAACATTTTCCTTAAGACACGATTACTTTAAGACTTTTTAAGACTTGACCGATAATAGGTTCGTCCTAAATTTGCTTTGGGCGTGTACCCGACGATTTACAAACTGGTTTTGTGCTGTGTTGGAACGAACCTAATATCACGCCCAATCACAAGAGTCCTAAGCGATCTGAACGCAGGTAATTATGGCAATTACATACAGATTCTATTGATCAAAATTCGCTGGTTCTTACAATCGATTATATTTTTCGCGATCTTTTTCAATCTTCTCGACTCCTCTAACGTTAATAGGTCATTTTCGCAATTTCGTCGTAATCTGCGATTATAAATCACATTTATAGCGTCGAGAAAGTTTATTATATTGTTGTTAATACTACCAGAAAGGTTGATTAAGGTGTTATATCGACCATTAAGCGCCGTTTCGGTTTTACGCTTCGCTCTTTATATCGGCGAAAATTAGCTTAACCTATAAAATAAACCGGTTACAACGCACATACCAAAACGTCGTTAAACCCGGTATAAAGTTCATGATGTATTTAGGTACTACGTTGCTCCTCCACTCTATCGGAGGGAAAAAAACGTTAATGCCCCGAATAAATGGCGTTGTTACAGATAATTCAGTGCGAGAATAAAATTAAATGAAGCGTAAGATAGATATAGCACTAAATCGTCTTCGTGTCGCCGATACATTTTACGGTCGCGAGTGTGTATGTAGTATGTGCAATATCGGATCTTTGCTGTAACATTAGAGATTCGAGTTTGGGCGATAAATCTCGCCATTCTCGAGCACCGCATAACGAAAGCGGTGTTCCCAGTGTAAGAGACAATGTGCTTGATACTTATTAATTTTTTTTAAGAGAACATTTCTGAAAATACAGAGAAGGGGTGCAAATTTGTTGACCGAACTTGAAAGAAAGGTTTACCTATTCAAAGGTGATAATTGCGATAACTCAAGTGGTAATCTGGAACTTCATACAGCTTTTCCAGCATTATAGTCTAGTGATTTTTTATTCCATTTCCACCGTGTGTCCTTGTTTTAATTTTAGAAGTTTGATAATGCCTAGAGTGTGGCAACGTGAAAGAAAAATTGCTTCGTTAAATAATTAAATTTAATAATACAATAAATAAACCTACAAATGTTTACTGAATGAAAGTGCAACACGGCACGTAATTGTACCCCAAACCGAAACTGAAATTCTAAAGAAGTGAAAGAATTTTGGCGTCGATACTAAAAGATATAACCCCAAACCCTTTCCAGAAGTTTTCGATACTCGACATTGCGCTATCCGTTGATATCACTTTGAAAAACTTTTTCCGTCGCTTCCGTCAAATATTCATGATCCGCGCGAAAATTCGTTTCGAAACACAATGGAATTTCATTAAAAGTTGCCAACAATAAACTATATCTACATATATATGCGTTCGCGAGCGCCTATTCGTGCGTACGCGTTCGAAATCGACGCACAATAACAACAACAACAAAAAATCCGAGGGCGCGAAAGCGAACGGGCCACAATAAATTCGGTCGGGCGACCAGAGCAACTGGACAAATTAAATTAAACTCGTTTAGCGGCGGCCCGAATTTCGGGCCCATTATTGACGCGCGCGTTTTCCTCATCGACTTGGCTATTTTCCTCATAAAAGCGGAAAATTTGAAATGTTTATTATCAAACGTTTCGATAGCGGTGTTCGGGTGAGTGACTGCAGCTGCATGTAAACGTCGAATCGTTGTCGCCTCGAACGTTTTTAAATGAATAGATTTTAATTGAATTTTCGACATTTCCTGTGCGAAATAAATATATGTATGTTTGTGTGTCGAGTATGCGTTATCGACAGGACGTCGAGGAGATGTACAGTTGTACCAAGCTCACTTAATATTGTGATGGATAATTAAAACAGAAGGGAATAACAAATTTAAATTTTATGTGTATTTGCTAACGCTTTTTTAGGACTACTGGGTTATCTTACTCAGAAGGAGGATGAGAGTATTGGATGTAAACTTTAGCTGAGGCCTGTAATAATAATAATAATAATAATAATAATAATAATAATAATAATAATAACAATAATAATTTATTTAGCAGAATACTATTACAAACATATCAATATAGGAATTATTAATTAGATCTACTTATGATGTAGTTTCTCAATTGTTTCCTAAAAAGTCTGCAACTCTTACAATATTTAAGTTCATTCATTGTCTATTTTTAGTGCCCTTGAAATCAATATTTTTCTGTTCTATGTTTATTGACAGATTGTATATAAAAAATATTATTACTGCTGTTATGTGTGTATGAATCTCCTGCACAAGTACAAGCTGCGTAGATAAGTCGTCAGGAGCCTGTTTATTAACCATGAAAAAGAAGAAAAATAAATTTCATAAACCTTAAATTGGAAAAGGGAAAACGCTTAACGTACTGAACTGAAATGTTGGTGTGAAACCAAAGTAATCCATAGAAATGGGTAACAGATTAATGACAACAATGTCAACTATCCTTGGTCCCATATCAAATGATGTTTACCAAAGAAGAAAGAGAAGATAATTCACGTACTTGGAATTGTGGAAACTGGTGGAAGGTGAGGAAAGTCCTCGAATGTAATGAAATAGTTCACTAGATACCAAGAGGACGGGAAGAAGACTATAACCAATTAATCACTAAAATTCCGCAAACCCTAGAAGGGATGTTAGGGAATTGTGAAGAAAAAGAAGAAGAAGAAGAGTAAGGAAGTGAAGAAGAACGTCGAGGACATTCATCAACCTCAAACGATTGAACGAATTGCCCCAGGAATAAGGTAGGATTTTTCCAATTTATCCCTTCAAGGACCCTGCTAGTTCCTTTGTTCGCAAGATTATAAGCGCCAAGTGACAAGTGTTTCGTGGGTAAATATAGTGTTGAAAATCACCCTTTGCTTAACCCTCTAACCGGCGAGCCTGCCTTTAGACGGTGTATAATAAATACGTTGCTATGCAGCTCTATTTCTTAAAAGCTCTGTTCTAACGGTAAATATCAGCAGAGAAATAAACAATTCTCTTATTGAGGCAAATAGTAACAAGCATTTGTCATTTGATTGCAAACTGTTGAGTGCTTAAGTCATTTTTTGACAAAGTGTGTAAAATAATTATCTGTGTATCAACTGGAATTTTGAAAAAAGTATAAAATCCTGTTAGCTCATAATTTGCGTGTAAAAAAGTTATTTTCATACAGGTAAATATATATTCTTTTGTGTTCAGTGTTTTTAATACCACGTTTTTAGCAAAACTTACCTCTCAGCCGGTGAAAATTGGACACCACCTAAAGGCGGACCTGTCGGTTACTACTTTTGCACACACTTTGCTCTAGTTCATAGTGTTTTTCGTTTCATTTTTCTTAAAACATTTTACGGCTTTAAACATTCTAGAAAGGCATTAACCGTTTGAAAATGTTTTCACAAAGAAAAATTTTAAATTTTCAAAATTAATTCATAAGGAAATTGAAGCACTCATCCCTGAATCAGTAGATGGCGCAAATTCAGAAGACGATTTCGCCTTTGACGACGATGATGATTTGGAAGACGCAGATTATCAACTACCAAACGTAGAAAAACATCTGCCAGAAGTGAACAACAACGTGTTGATTTGATGGACAGTTTACTTGGTCGCTATCACATCAGAATGAAAACAAAGAAATTGACTTTGCGTTTATTGTATCACCTAATTGATATGTCGTTAGTGAATTCATACCTCCTTTTCCAGCGTATCCATGGAATTGAACTGTGAAGATGTTACTCATAAAAATTATCAGATTTTCGTATTGAGGTGGCTGATGTTCTTTGTCGTTATGAACACGCTAACACCAAAAGAGCTGTTGGTAGACCTCAGAGCCAAAACCCACAAACACAAAAACCAAACAAATCCTATGGTCCAACAAATGACATTCGTTTTGATGGAGTTGGACATGCCTGACATTTTGGACCGCAGTGGTAAAACGGTGTGCAAACTACAGAGATGCAAGTCCGAAACACAAATGTATTGTACTAAATGCAAATTAAATCTATGCTTATTAACCGATGAAAAATATTTCCAAATTTATCACACAAAACAATAAAAAAACTGAATAAAATTTCAAGTAAAATTATCCCTTAATTAAAATTTTTTATTACGTTACCAGGCAGGTCCGCCTTTTGGCGGTCAACATATTTTCTCACCTGGAAGGTAAGTTTTAAATTTTTCAACTTTTAGCATTAACGTATCTTTTATTTATCCAAAAACTATCAATAAATAATTTTTTTAATCGAAAAAGAAAAATTGGCCGGCTAGAGGGTTAACACTCATAAAATGTAATACTTCGAGCATCATACTGATTGGCGTGCGTCTACTAGTTCTAAGGATTACTCGAGCTATGCGAGTAATCCTTAGAACTAGATTTTGGATCATTTGCATTTTTGTATTTCGTTTTTGTTTAAATTAAAAAGAACAGTTGAACAAGAATCCGTATGTAGTGAAATAATAGTCTTATATATTAAGATTCGATAACCTAAGTTTTCAACGTCAGAATTGGTAACAGACTTTTTTATTTATAGTTTAGTTTCTAGTTATATTTGTCAATAATGACGCGGCTCAATCTCAAAAATAGTGTTGGTGTTAGAATGTGCCACAGAAACTAAAATCAGTTCTTATCTTTACCCATACCGACTTTAGTAAACTTGAAATATGCTGTCCTACTATTGTTAATTGAGCAAAGTACAAGGAGGAAAGAGCGTAATTTCTTTGTGCTTTCCCCCTTTGAGGATGTCAAGTTATTTGCCGAAACGGGCATTCGGAGTTTGTATCATCTTTTATAAATTCTATATTCTCACTTTCTTTCAGTTTATTTTCACACTCCTTGATGTTTGGACTATCCTAAGAGATGATGATTGCGATAGCTGTGGTGTATTTATCGACACTATATCACATCGGTAAATCCTTCACCACCTCAATTATGTCATTAAATTCGGTGACACGTGTTTCCCTAGTAACAAGACAAATCTTCACAACCGTCTGTTGTCGAATAGATCGAAGAATTTATTAAATTACTAGCTGTTAAGTCTGTCCCTGCCAGGCAGGAAGAAAAAGAAAATCTGCTTGGTAAAAAAGCAAGAAATTATTTGCCACGCCCCTTTTTCGTCTTAATTCTCCGTCCACGGACCAAAAATAAAAAATCCGGCTACTTTAGGATTTGGCCTAGGCGTTTTACTATATGCATGCCAATTTTCAGCTTTCTAGCCCATCAGTGGGCTTCAAAAAGCTCTGGATAGACAAAAAGAGAGGAACACACAAATAGGGAAATTATATTATATATAGATAATCGTACAAATTCGATATTCCACACCCCTAATTGTAGAGGTAGAAGAAATATTTCTTAGACGGACCCAGACGTTGAGTCCAGTTGACGTGCATGTATAATCTCCGGACGTAATTTCTACAAATATGTGAAAGCAAGAAGAAGTACTTCTTAAGGGTAGCATCGTGGTTTAAATAAGTTCTAAATGTCTAAGATTTTACATCTACCGTTATGTACTTAATTTTAGAAGCATTCTTTGGTATTTCGTTTTGAATAAATCGCAAGAAAACGCTTGTGTATCGTCTAAAATCATAAATGGAACTTCCACTCGATGTGCGTGTCTAACCTCCGGACGTAATTTTTACATACAACATGTGAAGAAAAGGAAATATCCTTGTTAGAGGTAGCCATCATTGCCTAAATAAGTTCTAAATTTAAAATAAAATATACATGCACCGTTCTGTAACTAGTTTTGAAGGTATTCGTTGGTATTTTGTGTTATATATAATATATCACAAAGAAAATCCTTGTCTATCGTCTAACACTCCGAAGTAATTTTGATTAATTACACACCGGACACGAGATTGATAGTGGCTAATTATAACAGGTTGAAGAGTGCGGAGTTTTGGATGAGCCCGCTATCTTTATTTACGAGATTTTCTGTGTATGTGTGTCACTTCATACGCATCTAGTTCTCGTAGTAAGTAGTAATTCTATCAATTTTCAATTTCTATTTTGTGGCTCGTGTCGTGCATATGCTTCGTCTCGTATTCGACACCAAGAAATGGTCGATAAAATTTTTTTAGAACAATTAAGTTTACGGTAGAAGAAAAAGTGAATAATCGCCTCCCATTTCTAGATAGTTTAGTTATTAAGAAATTGGCAGTGAACGCCAACAGAACAAGTACAAACGTTAATAGGTTCATAATGGCAAATTCAAATCATTGCACACAACAAAAGGCGTCCTTTAACAATTTCTTACTCAACAGGTTCGTCAAATCCCCGCTCACAAACAGTAGTAGTAGTAGTTTAGAAAGGAATGATTAATATAAAAAAATCCACATAAGAAATTCAACGACTCTGGTCGGTGTAGTGACTTGTGAAAGGGATTTCCTTAAATAACCGGATCTTAAGATTTCAAAAAGGATGAGTAGTATCCTAGAGAAACAAACCATGAAGGCGTACTCGACATCTCAGAACACTTGAAAGAATCTGTTAGGTAAGCCGAGAAGACAAAGCAAATTTGCAACGGTCGGGGATTTGAAAAATTGGTTTTAGCGAATGCGACAAAGGCTATATAGGACAATCGAAGCACGCAATACCTACACAATTTAAAGAAGATCTGCCATAATACTGTTATGATTTGTGTCGCGCACGATATTAAAACTGAAAAATTTAAAAGTGATTAAATGTGATCTGTGATACACATGCGTAAAGATACAGATCTTCTAAATAAAGATTGCGGGCCGATCCAAAACTCCGCACATTTCTATCTATTATAATCCGTTTCTTGTCCGGCGTGCAATTAATCAAAATTTCTTCGCGATATTAAACATGAAGTTGAAACGTTGAAAATTTGAAACGTTTTTTATATTAAAATGTTACCCTTAACAAGTAGATTTCCTTTCCTTCACACGTTTTTAAAAATTACGTCCGAGGATTAGACACGCACGTTAAATTCTATTTATGAGGGGGCGACGTGTGAGGCTGTCCCTCAAATATTTTTTCTACGCCTACAATTAAGAATGGAAAATATCGCAATATTTGCATTCAAATCTAAGATTTCTTCGAGATGTTAAGACTCTTGCGATCTATTAAATACAACATAGCAACGAATAGTCTCTTCAACCACCTATAATTAGGTAATATCAGTTTCTTGCCCGGTGTGTAATTAATCAGAATTTTTGGGATTTTAGACCATATGGAAGGATTTCCTTGAGATTTATAATTTATAAAATAGAATATATCAACGAATACTTCCTAAATTAGTCAGATAACGATATATGTGTAATTTTCAAAATTTAGGACTTATTTAGGCCAGGATGCTACCCTTAAAAAGTACGTTCGGAGTTTAGACACGCACGTCAACCGGACGTTTTATTTATAACTTTGTCTCCGAAATATTTTTTTTTCACTTCTCAGTAAATTTTTAGATCCATTCGGAATAGACTTTTGTGAAACTGCTTGCCTCGTTGCTACCGAAACACGTGTCACTGAATTTAATTACATAGTTGTGGTGGTGAAGAGCTTACTACTGTGATATAGTGTTTGGAGGTAGAGTTTACTTTTCATAATAATACGCCGGAAAAAATCTACTATTTATACCGAACTTCACCGGAACGAAGGTGGGGTGAAAGGATCTCGCAATTTTCCCGAAGCGTCGGGACGCCTAACTACGTACTTTAGTGCAGAGCGACTAGATATGCATGAAAATTGATGTGACGTTAATGGAGTAAATTAATCAGAGCCTAAAGTTTATTGAAGTATTATAATTTTATTAAGTGGATGTTCTCTATGAGTTATTGTCGGGTAATGTAAATAAGAGGCGCCAGGTCAAAATAACCGATCATATTTCTCCTGTCGGAGCGAACCGACGCGGCGCGGCCTTAATGGCATCGGTATAATCTAAGAAATCAATTTCCAGATGGGAGCTCGCTTGCTCGTTTGCTCGTTTCGCGAAATGCAGCTCTGGGTCTGGAGGGTGGAAATGTACGGAGCGTGTTTATCATCGGGAAAGAAGTGTGTTACAGGCTAAATTTAGGGTTTCGCTTCATGTTAAACTTTAGAACTTTTATTTCCACGTTTTAAGTTCCCTTTTGTCCATTCCTCCAACACTATGCACTTTTCTGGTTATCATGTGATCGCATCATCGTTTTAACGTTCACTGGCGCACGTACAGTAAGTTGGAGTCATATTTTCCCTGGTGAAACATACGTCGAAACCTTGAACGATTCCGGGCTTTTACGGAATTTATTCTATTTCCTGTCAATTACCGCCTGCAGTGCACGCGGAATAAGTATAGTTCACTGACGACTAAGAGAGAGTCAAGTCGAGTTGTATACGTTGTTTTGCCTATTTAGTTTCCCATTTTAAATCGCAAAACCGCTTCGGAGACGTTAGTTTCCTCTTCTCTGTGAGGATATGTACCGGGGCTGCTCAGGCTGCAAGAAAGACCGCAACATCGACATTAATAACCAGCGTTGATGGGGAATAGATTTAAGTCACCGCCTCGACAGTCACCTGTAAATAACAAGAAATCCCTCGAGTTGGAACTTTCTTTTATGCCGTTATTTCATCAAACCTCATGCACCGGATGCTGTGATACGGAATTCAAGGGACTATAGAATTTTACGTAAAAGTGGCCATCACGCGACCGTTTCTTATTAACTACCTTCTCTGCCAAAACGAGCTCGTTCATTATTTACTCTTCCTACCCTGCCCCGTTCATTGCTGCAAAATTAATGTGAAGTTCTATCTTTGAATGTGTACAGTTTATATTATATCGTTTACGTGCCGTTCACCACATTTTCGTCTAGGTTGAGCTATAATTTTTCTTTTATTTCTATGTAAAGTAGATTCTTCAATTTACCAGTTGAATTTGGACGCATCTCTTGCTAAATTTAACGCCATTTTTTAGCATGTAGAGTTGCCTTTCTTCTTTTTCATGGTTTAGACACCCAATATTTAACACTTTTTTATTTAATCAACACTATGTTTCATCAATCGTACTCCATAGTTTCATTCCTTTTCTAGTGTTTCAGCCTCCTTTCTTGCAGTTCGGACACCTCGAGACGGGATCGTCCAAAAGAGAGCGAACGTAAATACAATTTCGTTGGGAATTTTAATGAAACAACCTGTCAGCTTAACGCACCGTCGATGTAACAACCTGATTCTTATGCGCAACGGAGTAAAAAAGCTAAAATCACCCTCTACGGATCAGTGACGCCCTCTTCGATTTCAACGTGGGTTGACTAAATAGTAGAGGTGTCATAAGTTAAGAATACCAGAATAAGTATTGGTAATGATAGATACGGATCCGTATCTTATTCTAAATGGCAGTTCTACCCCCAAAGCTACCTAAATGAAGTCTTGCTACCCATCATTGTTCTATATGATTTTAAATGATTTGATAGTCGGTCATTTACCTTGTTCTTATGACTAAGATCGTGTTCTGTTTGTGTAACCAGATGATGAGTGATAATTTTGAATCCATCTTTCTGGCGACTTTTAAGGCAGTCTCTTGCCTATTTCGATATTATTGCTCTATGATTTTACCATTCTACGTTCTACTATTCTCATATTGTTTAGGTCTTCGTTCTGCTTTCATCACTTGGAATTGGAAGGCTTGGTCAGCAAATGTCTCCAATATTAATAAGTTGGGGAAGTGAAACAATATTACATAAAATTTGGACAGGGTTTCATTCAATTGATGTTAGCAAATTGCCATTTTCAGTTGAAATAAAGTGCCATTTCGGTCAATAATACGGCAAAATATCATCGAGAAAAGTTAGTTCTGTAATTAGAAGAATAACATAAGTTTCTAATAAGGTATTTTATTCAAAGCAAGAAAATTCGTACCCAATAATTATCTATGTCTATTTGAACATTTGTTTCCTTTTTTCCCTTAATCTGGATAATACATTGTTGTTTCGTGCACATTCATATACTTTTGTATGGTACACTACTTTCGGCCATTTAATAAATATTATTATAAGTAAATAGAAAAGTAGAAAATCTACCTAACTTTCCACTCCGCTGATGTACGTTTCTTAGGCAACTCTCACAGAACATTGTGCAATGGTTAATAGGATCCCAGGCATGCCAATACTGCCCCTGTTCATCAGATGACGCCACTAGTTTGGTGAAATCTTTTGATATGATAAACTCGTTTAACAAGTATGTGTGGGGAATCCCTTCGTTAATCACATACCGTACTGAAGAGTCTTAATAAGGATGAAACCAGTCTACGGTTGTAGTCTACAATTAATACAGCACGCTTCATTCCGTATCAATTATTGGTATCAATAATGTAGTAATTCAGCGCAGCCATTGCACAACTTTCTGTGAGAGTTGCCTAACAAATGAACCCCCGGTGATTTTTATTCGTTTATAATTCTAACTCTCTCACGTATCTTTGTGGAAATAGTCTTCTAAATATTATTACTATTATTATTATTTACCTCTTGTGCAATTAGCCAGCGTTTTATCACCGTGTCTATCGTTAAACTGAACCCTAACCTCACGACCTTACACTGTAGCTAGCCATATCCGTTTTTACGTGTCATCAGATCACCTTGAAATATTCTGACATCTACTTTCTTCTTGAACAACGTATTTTTCCCTTAGGACCATCCTCAGGAGCCGAGACGACTTAGTTTGTTTTGGTTTCCGGATACTTTGTCCTGTGAAACCGTACGCGAAGAAGCACGTAGCAATATTTAACTCTTTTAGTGGTAATTCCTTTCAGAAGGTTCGTGCTTTACTCTTTTTAGTTATAAAAGTGAGTGAACTGTTCTACTTCTTGTTATAATTGTAGGAATTTTACGGTCGTCGTTGTTATTAACAAACTGATAAGTGTGATGGTAAAATAAGAATTTCTCGTTGTCGGTCGACTTTGTCGTCTTACCCCGTTCATAACCTCCAACTTCCTTTCAGAAGTAATAACCATTCTGACAAGAAGAGAAATAAGCCTGAACTCATGATTGAGTTCGGGAGACAGTTCTGCGTCCAAATCCGACCTAATACTCGTTTTTTGAGCCCCTTTTAACGGATTTATCGTCAGAATAACGTTTTGAAGCGATTTCTAACGTAAATCGGACATCGGAAAAAGTTAATATTTCAAATCAGTTTTGTCCAAATCCGACCTAATACACGTTTTTTCAGCCCCTTTTGACGGATCTGTCGTCAGAATGGCGTTCTGAAGCGATTTTTAAGGTAAATGAACGGCAAAATACCTAAAATTACAAATTTCATTACGTGAACGACTCGAAGTCGAACCCATCGCGCACAACTTATTTATATTCTTTCCTCATAAACTCCTCTCATCGAAATCAAAATCGCCCAAAAAGGAAATTATAACGAGTGAGATGTTTACCGGGCAAACAACAAACCGTGGGCGTACGATTCGTACAATAGCCTCCGATATCTTCATTTCGACGAGACGAAATTCTCATTGTGATCCGGATCCGAATTCGATATATATGAAAGTCTAGCTGTTGTTCCCGCGCATATATTCGTATATCTTTCTAATATTTCCGTGAAATGACGTGAAAATCAAATAGGGGATCCGAAAGTCGAAATGCCCTCGCGGCCTTCGTCTCTCTCTCTCTCTCTCTCTCTCGTCTTTCTCGCATCCACATCCGCCAGCATCTCTCATATACAGCCTAAGCCGACATCCATCTTTCGAAATCATTCGGATTCGTTTTATTGAATTCCTTCGAAAAGTCATCGTGATAGACTGCGACATGCATCCATCCCCATATTATTGCGTCCATATTGATTTTAGTTCTATTGCTTCGGCTTTGGAGGGTGAAATATGGACACGAGCTTTAGATGCTAAAGGGAGGAGATATGCGAGAATTTCGTTTAATTTTTTCCAAAAGCAAGTTCGGAAATATTGCAAGAAGGATTGTTATGCAAGAAATTGGGTCGTTTTTTCCTTTTTGAATTAGTCGTAAATATATAATGTAAGAACTCTAATAAAATGTTGTTCATCTTTACCACATCTATTCGGATGTTTCGACAATTAAGTCATCACGTTAAGAAGAAGAAGAACGATAAAAGTTGGAGCAAAAATACAATTCCCTCGACGTTCCCTTTAAACATCATCCCATTTCATTTAGCTTCGAAACAAAATCGTAGGTACTAGCACCGTATCAACTTCGTAAATGGAAAAATTAATAAGAAGGATTTCCTTCGTCTTCCTTTTTACGAAAAAATAATAACTCTTAATATAAACCGGCTAATTAAGCCCTTGCTGCCCTCATAATGCGCACTCAATTAAATTAAGCGCGGAGTGCGGCCGCGACTGCCGAGAATTGAAAAAGCGAGAGCCGACTATTTTCGGTAAACAGGGCGGAGCGGATGTTCTTTTCAGGCGGGCAACAAAGAAAAGATTCGAGACCAGAATTTCGCATTAGCGGCACAATGAACGGGAACGGGAACCGCGCAACTCGATAACAATGCACCTCGCCGGCTCTGCATTTCATTATGATTCTTTACAGGTCGTGTTGATTTTCTTCTTCTTCGTCTATTACTTCGCCCACGTCTCGGATACCGTGAAATTGATCGGGAAATTTTATAATTTTTAACAAGTTGATTGGAGAAAATTCACCTACGGCTTGAGGTAGAATAGATTTGTTTTCCGTTTAATATGCTTTTTTAAATATCTTCTTCTCTACCACTTTTAGGTCAATTATTTGAAAATATAGCTATTAACTTCTAATTAGTTGTTGAATTGACCTAAAAGTGATGGAGGAACGGATATGTAAAAGATACATACATACATAGATACAAGACGTATACATTACATTAGGTGTATTACTTGAGGTGGCACTGATGCCTGTTCCACTGCGACCTTTCCAGGTGTATTGTGGTCCTCATGCCTCCTTAGAGTACGTTCTCTAGCTTTATTCCTTTAATTAGACTTGACAGGTTTGATAGCGGTTCTTCCGCATATACGTGTATTTTTAAAAGCGGACTTGAAGCCCTTGCTCCGTAATGCTGTTATATGCCTCCATAATCCTGTCCTGGTCTGCCTTAAGCTTTGCCGGCTCCATCTGGCTGGCTGGATAGTCGTTGTATACTACCACGATCCTCTCCAAAGCAGCCTCCTTGACGATTAAACCTTCGGGCCCCTTGCTTTTCGGAAGACCTGCGGGAGTACTGCCCTCCGACCTCGTTTTTTGGACTTCCGTCCTTTCTTTACGGTTAGTAGCCTCCGCCGCCTGTTGAGGCCTAACTTCCTTATCTAGACTAACCTGGCCCTTTGTGCATGCCTAGTGAAGTTGGCCTTGATTATGGCTCTTTTAGCCTGTATGAAATCTTGGCCCTGTTTCACAAGCTTTTGCACTTTAGCCTTGGAAATTCTAGATAGCGTAGCTATACGAAGAGTAGCCAGGGAAGCATCTGTCCGCCCGATCAGAGCCCCGCTTGAACGGGTAAGGTTAATTACAAGCTGGTGCCCCCAGGGAAACGTTAAATACCGCACACCCCTGCGGCCACGCAACTCTCGGCGCGTTACCTTACACCTTAGTTTGGGCTTTAGCTCGGGCACCTCGGGAGCGCTAAATTCCCGAACTCAATTGTTCAACTTGTTAACAGTGAACCCCTGAGGCAAACGTATACATGAAAGTCACTTATGTTTTCATTCTTGAAATGTTGAAATGGTGCACCTTTATTTTTTCCTATTTGACTTGAATATAATTCACGTAAAATTTGACGCCCCTGCGACCACGGCTTCACTAAACGATGGGGTTCTAAAGCTGGAACTATGCATTTTTTCCTACGATTTCAATGTTTTTGGACCTGCAATTATTCTTTGTTTATTTTTATGATGAGAAAATTAACTTCGAAATAATTATTTTCTGAATGAGCCCAATTTGTTGTAAATCGAATAAGAAATAGGATCATACGGGTTAATTAAACAAGAACGTTTCGTTTTTATGTAATGACAATGAAATTTAGAAGACAGCCAAGCAAGGAAAGAAGAGAAAAAGAAACGAAAACAAGAGAAAAAGGTTACCAAATAAAATTACTAAACTTGTTGATCTTTGTGCAATAAACTATTTATAAACAAAGAAATTACTAACAAAAGTAATTGAATCTCAATAAAATACGTTGATGTTGAAAGCTTTGTTTGAAATCAAAATCCCCAAAGTTGCAGTGCGGCCTGATATACCGCTTTTTAAAAGATGGAGAAACAACTCGAATAATAGTAATAATAATAATAATAATAATAATAATTTAATTAATTATAACAATATTGCCATTGCGAGCAATTTTCAACCTTCACAAATTGTAAACTTGGTTAGCTTCTATTTTTTCGATCTAAAAAAAAAAAAAACAATTGTGAGAGGTGATTACCGTGAAATGATTGAGTTCTCGATTATATTTGAGAACGGAAATGAGAACAAAAATTGAAAATATGACCTCCTCGGGCTATACGTCAAGCACGATGGATGGCGAGAGCTACTTATGCGATAAAAATGTTTTTATTACGCGACCAGCTAAATTTAAAGAGGAAAGAGGACCAAGTTTTGCAAGAAGTCTCTCTATTCATAACAACAACTTATGTTAAACCATGCATACAACGCAACTTGGCCGTAACAGCTCCCTATTTTATAAAAGGGCTGAAGAGCTATGAAACTGTAGACAAGTCAATTTCAGAAGCAGCTTTTAAAGAATTTTGCCAGCATGTATATTATTTAATTGAGGAAGTGGTCATTTTATCCCTTTTTGGTGATGTGGTTGATATTGAAACAAAAAAGAATATTGTGGCTAGTTTAACCAAAGAAAGTACATTTGACATTGCAAACAGATAGGTTCTATGGAAAGAAGAAAGGCGTAACTCATTATTTGGTAAGTTTTCTTCTAACTAATCACTTATTTGACATGATAATAATTTTCCTTTCCCTTTGCTATAGATAAAAACGGTAGTGATAGTGACTTTGAATGTGACCTGAAAGCGCCAAAACTATTCAACCAAGATGATATAAACGACCTTGTCAGAGACTGCCAGGGACTGTCAAAGGCTGCTTCAGAAATGTTGGTTTCTAGGGTAAAAGAAACAAACTTAGTAACAAAAGGAACGAAAAGTTCTTATTACCGCACAAGAGAATAAAATCTCCTCAAATATTTTGCTGAAGAAAATGATTCCGTATTCTGTAGAGATGTACCTCGTTTAGTGGCTCCAATGGGACTTCAAAATTACGTTTCTAGTGAGTGGCGTCTATTCATAGACTCATCAAAACGTAGTCTAAAACGTGTTTTCTTACACAATGGGAATGAATTAGGGTCGTTGCCTATTGCACATTCCACAAAAGTAAAAGAAGAATATACAACTATTGCTCTGGTTTTAGACAAAATTAAATATGTGGAACACAATTGGCTCATATGTGTTGATTTAAAAATGGTCAACTTTGTTTTAGGCCAACAAGGTGGTTATACAAAATATCGCTGTTTTCTTTGCTTGTGGGGCAATAGAGCTAAATATTAACATTGAATTAGAAGAATTGGCCACCTCGGAAAGCGCTAGGACAACAGAACGTGATAAACCCACCCACCCACCAGAGATCGTATAATTTTGCCTCCGTTACATATAAAACTAGGACTTATAAAACAATTTGTAAAAGGTCTTGACAGAAATGGAAATTGTTTCCTTCTCCTATCAAAAAAGTTTCCA
Source organism: Chrysina gloriosa (assembly GCA_038088585.1). NCBI lineage: Eukaryota > Metazoa > Arthropoda > Insecta > Coleoptera > Scarabaeidae > Chrysina > Chrysina gloriosa. The sequence continues at coordinate 7,813,926 of CM076090.1, read as the reverse complement.
AAACTGAGTGCAGAAAAGATAAAAGCGGGAATTTTTGACGGGCCACAAATAAGATCATTAATAAAAAACTCAAATTTTACGGACACTATGACAGAGATCGAGAAAACGGCATGCAATGAGTTTGTTTGGCTTGTTAAAAGTTAAAAGTTTTTGGGGAAAAGTTCTGAATTTTCTCAATACGTCGAACAACTGATGAGTCACTTTTAAAGGCTTGGATGTAACATGAGCATCAAGTTACACTTTCTTCACAATCACTTGGACTATTTTCCCGCCAGTCTTGGGGACCTAAGTGAAGAACAGGGCGAGCGAGTCCACCAGGACCTCCGTACCATGGAGGAACGCCATCAGGGCTACTGGAACGCACACATGATAGCTGACTATTGTTGGAACATTCAGAATAGCTCTCTGCATTCAGCTTTAAGAATAAAATCATATAAGAGAAAGTCTTTTTCATTATAAGAATTAAATAAATTAAAATTATCTCTAAATTTATAGTTTTTTATATAAAAACACCCGTGTCATATTTTCTTAACTAGAGCTGATACAGAAATTTCAATCACGGAATTGAAATCGTCATAAAAAATTGGACTAATATCATGCAACATAACCCAATCATCAAAAATGCTGTTGTGCAGTGTTATTTATATGTGTTCTCATCATAAACGTAAAAAATTGCGGGTCCAAAAACATTAAGATCATAGAAAAAAACGCATACTAGTATCTTTAGAACCCTATCGCTTAGGGAAGGCGTGATCGTAGGGGCGTAAAATTTTACGTGAGTTATATTCAATTAAAATACAGCAAAAAAAAAAAAATTTGCGGGTACCTCAAAAACTTTAAAAGAAAGAACAAAATAGGACTTATAAGGGACACTTTACTATACATATACATTTGTTTAATATACCGTAAATGGTTAATAAATGAGAAGACTACGTGCTTTCGCCAAATATCGCAAGTTGGATGTATGCATATATTGCAAAATTTCCTCGTAATTCTTCGGTCACTTTAAAAATTGCATTCTGATGAAAGTAATAATGCGAATAGTACAGAACGAAAATTTCTAACTTGAAAGGTCCTAGAATTATAGCAGTCTTCTAGCTTGAATAAATTATAACTCATCAAAAGTTGTTACCTACGTACATAAGTCTAAGAACTGAACAGAATTTCAAGGTTCACACATTAATTTCTTCATACGGCACGGCTCTTCTTTAAAAATATCATCATGGCCGTTATCGATTATAACTGCCGAAGTCTATACAACAACGCGAAATAGTTGTCCACATTTTCAAAACTGACTTCGCACGAACATTAATTAATCATCAAACATGGAACGTAATGCTTGAACGGAACTTTACAAACTGATGAACACACTTAACGCGTAGGGTTAGCAGTACTAAACCATAACGACTGCCTGCACACGAGCAAAGCCCGGCCGAACCGCGGAGAATCCTTTGTTAATTAACAATGGATATGTGGTATTCCGCTGGCATATACGGCGGAATTAAGAATCGAGCTTCAACCGGAGATGAGCGGTATACATACTACGTGTGTACGTACATACGTACATACATAGGTGCTCGTTCAATACGCCATAATTGCATTGTTCCGGCAAGATGTTCGTACGGGAAAGTTTGGAGCAGTATAGTAAAACTCTCGTTATAATATTATTAGGGTAGGTGCGCTGAAATGCACATTTGGGGTTGATTTTGGCCCGAGAATTACTCGGCGAGAGTATTGGTGGAAGGGGGAAGCGTGCGATATCGTTTACGATGTTTTGTAATCTTGTTTCTAACAATGAGCTTCCTGTAAACCAACGCTCCCAATTAGTAGTTCTTAATCCCCAAAGAATGGACGACAGTTTCACTACGCGTCCAAGGTCCAATTTTAGAATAACGAAAAATAAGTTCAGAAACAATGAATGAAGTTCATTACTTGTCTAAAAGCGCTGTTTGGCTGTGGCATGGGGGTCGATGATATCCGGGGATTCACAACAGAAAGCATTTGGAAAACGCTGCACAGTGGTACTCACATCGATCATTACTTCAAAATATTGACGGTCAAATAGTCTCAATCTATTTACACAAATCGATACCCCAATAATGAAGCTACCTGCGGGTAAAAATAAGTCAACTAATGGTTTTTATTATCACTTGCATATCTGTACCTATGAGCCACACTGTATTAACTCCATTTTTTTCAAAATCGTATCAAGTTCTTTTTCAATTTAATTACTTGCACCACTAATCCTACCTTTCGGTGTAAGGCTTGGGTGAAGTCAAGTTGCATATTTCCTGTGAATTTCCTCCACCGTTTTCTGTCTTTGGCCTGATCACTTATTCCTTCCCACTTAATTCCTCTTTCCTGCAGCTGCTTCCCTGATATCGTCATTCCATTTGACTTCTTGGTCTTCCTTTTATGCCTTTTTCCTGCCACTCGTGTCTCATACACTTTCTTTGCTAGTTTATCATCACTCATTCACCGAACCATCTTAGCTGACCCTCCTCTGTTACTTTACGTATAAGTTTAATTCTTAGGCTTTGCTAGTATTTTCGGTTTCTTATATAGTCTTTCCTGGACTGGTTTGCTATGCGTCTTAGGAATCCCATATTCATGGCGTTCACTTGCGATTTGACCTTTTCTGACTTTTTCTAGGTCTCCTTGGTCTTATCACTTTTTCACTATATCTGTTTTGATCTGTTTTGGTACTTCCATCTTTCCCGAGAAACATAGTCCTCATCGCCTAAAATATTTTGCCAGCTTTCTTCATTCTTTCACTAATTTCTTGCTCCATTTTTCCGCCCCACTGAATTATTGTTCCCAAATATTTGTAATTATTAACCTACTCTATTGTTCATCCTTCCATTTTGATGAACGACGTGAAAGTAGATATGAATGAGGAGGTACAAAAATTAGATGGAAACATCAAAATCTGGACCTAGACAAAACAGAAAAACAGATGGTGGGAAAGAAATGATAAAAAACAAAGTAAGATGGAATCCGTAGAAAGTAAAGTAATTGTCTTCTGTTGTAATTTTGATTCCAGATATTACCATGTTATTTTTTTTTCTTGTTGTTGTCGTTGTTCTTTTTCTACTAAACAAAACTTCCTCTATCACGTGGAAAATATTACATACATATAATTACTATTACCATACATACAAGTCGTACATATTATACTTTTGAAGTTAGGCAGAGTTAGACAAATGAAGAGGTTTTTAAAGAAAAGCCGAATAGTTAACAGAAGCGACTGTTCCACGAGAATGTAGGATTCATGATTGACGATACAACGTTTCATTGCAAGCTAAAAGCCTCGTCAAGAAACCTCCATCTTCCAAAGCGGAAATGTGGAACTTTAAATACTCCGTGAAAACGCAAGATCTCATAGCAACTAAATTCACCACAATTAACTAGATAGAACAAAGAACGATATCGTCTAAAGAAACGATATTAAGAATTCGGTAAAGTTAGGCATTAATGAAATAAAATGTGTTTAGTTCGAAAATCCGCCACCACGAAAAGTAAATCGCTGCATGTACAACTATGAAACAAAACGTTCATACAGGCGCGGTCAAAAATTATGTAACAAGCTTTCGCACAATTACTTGGTAGCTGCTCAGTAACGTAGCTAATTTAATTAGGTCGTTATATAAAAAGCCATCCAGGTTTCCTTTTACTAAGATTTTGGCTCTCGAAGATAGTTTAGTATTTTTGGAATTGTTTAGTAGGTATTGTATTTATTTATATCAGAAATGTGTTAAATTCAAGTTGAAGAGTTGCAACTGTACGAGTGAACACAAAGTATTACATTTTATAACGAAATTTTCCTTTTAACTGGGAAATCATCTCTGGCTGAGCTTAACGCTTAGTTTAATACCAACGTTGGCTAAAATAACATACATACATACATCCCACCTAGGTCGAATTCCATTCGAAACAAGCGGAGCGTGAAGTAGTCGAAAAAGAGGATTTGATTTTCCTTTGACACTTCTTTCTTCTTCCACCCGTAATAATATTCTATCAAATATTATTGCGCCGGGATTTTCGAGAAAATTCAACGAGATTAACGTGGGCGACGACGTCGCCGGTGTTGCCGTGGCGAAATGAGATCCCCGCTTAATCTTATCCCCGGTCTGCGTCGTACATACACGTTTATAAATGTAAGCATTTTTATGATCGACCGTAAAAAGTTTTAAGCATGTAAGCCATAAACATTTTCATTACGTCGAGCTTATATATTATGGTGCTTGACCCGGTATTTCTTCTCGCCCCCTTCCCCCTTTTTTTTTTATCGGTTCGTCGTAAATATTATTAAGTAGAAAGCACGCAGGAATTCCAGATTTAGAACGGAAGATTTGGCGAACGTAGGCGACGGAATTCGGTCGGTTCATCAGAGAATTGGTTCCGGGAGTGAGTAGAGAAACAGCTCGCGCGCGTTTTGCAGTTCGTAGCTCGCGCGAGAAGGAAATCGCGAAATTGTGCATTTCATTTGGATAAAATGTTTTTTACAAATTAAGGTTTGAATAATTTATAAAGCCTCGAACGTGCGAGACTGTCTTAAAATGGAAAAATTTAAAATTTAAACTTCAATTTTGCTAATTGAAAGTGGAATTGGATGTTTGCTTTGTGTTGGTTACTTCGGAGCGCAGCGTCGGGACGACGATGTGTGCTTCGGAGTTGAAACCGACAGAGGACGGAATGCAATGTAGAAGCGTGAAGTAATTAAAGCGAATTAAATTCGACGTTGCTAATTCTATCGAAGTTGTTGTTATTTACAAAGTTATTTGCTAAAAGTGTCGACGTAAGGAATTGCCATATTAAGCCATATTAAGCCATATTAAGCCATATTAATTACAATTTTTGTTGTCTCTAACTTGAAATTTTTATTGTCATCAAAGGTACAACTTTTTCGTTTGTTTGTAGCTTCTGTCACTAGGTATTCCTTTGATCCCTTTTGCTATTCTTCTTCGAATCAGCTTGAATGTTTTAGTTTCCTTTATAATTATTCTTCACTTCTCCTTAGCAATTTGGCCACTCCAATTGTCATTTCCTGAATTTTTTACGTAGTCATCTTACGTTGACTCCTGTTCCTAACTTTGTACTGTACTTTGCTTCTAATACACGATTACTAAATAAATGCTTTGATTCCAATTTTTTTCGTATCTAGTATTGAATTTATATAGTGAAGTTTATATATTATTAAAAGTAAATGAATCCGAAGTCAAATTTTGCATACTTTTAGAAGCACGAACTCATAATTTAATCAGGTAGTGCCTGACTGGAAGTAGTAGACGGCATAAATCAATGAGTTTAAACCTAGTCAGAAACAAAGGAAAGAAAGAACAACCACCAGGAGGACAAGTTTGTCAATTAGAAGGGGAATGAGAATGAATAAAGAGCAAACGAGAACAAGACAAATGAAGGAGCAACAGAAGAATATTGAATTTTTCTTCTCGTTTGTTGCTTTCCTCTTATCCACCGCGAGATATTGTGCTGAAATTTTGCGCCTTTTAGGTACCCTCCACGACATCGATAAAACCTGACCGAAGCTCTTAAAACTAAGAAGAAAGAGAACTAAAGGAGAGAGAAAAGAAACAAGTGCAAGAACGCAAAATAGGAGACAAGAATATAGCAAGTGAATTCTTATAAACCACATTTAGTTTAAAATGAAGAATGAGGAGAAGGAAAAGAAAGAAAAGAGAAATGGCAGAGCTTAAAGCAGAAGGATTAGGAAGTGGAAACGAAGAAAAAGAGCAAGGGGGACGAGGAACTAGATAAAATGGAAGGACAAAACTCACATACGTCAGAAGATGTAACAAAGATGCTTACCAGGTCGCCTAGCCGCCTATATTTTTGCTTATTCTATTTTTCTAAACATACGTACCTAATATCGTAATAATGGAAGTGATCCTGTTAAAGCGGGGAGGAAAGGGAAACAAAAAGAGCAGAATAACGAAAAGCAGATAATAAGAAGAATAGAGCAACTGAATTTTTATGAGTGAGTTATTTAAGAACAGGGAGGAGGAGAAGAAGAAGAAGAAGAGAAATAGTAAAGAGAGAAAGGAGAAGCAGAGCAATTAGGTGGTGACAACGAGGGGAAAAGATGAGGAAGAAGAGCAAGTTGGAAGCGTGAAGAGAGAAGAAGACCGAAAGAAAGAAAGAAAAGGATATGAATCACTTGTTTAGTACAAGATACAATTACTTTGGCAATCAGTCGAGAAGCGGAGGAGGGAAGAAGAAGAGGACGAAGCAAAAGGAGGAGCAGAACAAACGATGGAGAAAAGAACAAAAACATCGCAATTAATTTGTCGAATTATCAAAGATACCAATTAGGTTGATCGATCAGAAGTTGATTGGTTTGGGAACCAGTTGCCTATTTGATTTACGTATATTTAACAATTTCTTCATCTCCCTTCTTTTCGTTCTTCTTTACCTTCTTCTTTTCCCCTTCTGAAGGCACAGCTAAGTGCTTATTTCAACCTTAGAGGAGTATTGCACCTTATAATTTGTCCAACATTCAACGTAATAAATTTATCAAAAATACAAAATACCGATGAATTTGGATGGATTTTTTTAACACGAAAATGATGTGCAGTTTCCATGGTTTGAATGAATTGATTGCTATTAAATCGTAATAACATCTTCTGAAACTTCTCCAGAAGAAGAAATCGTGCTAATTTCAACAACTGTTCTCAACATCCCGACATTGAAAGTGTACTTTAGCTTCTGTATTAATATAGTTAGCACCAGCGGCTTTAAGAAAATGATCATGAAATCAATCGCTCGTAAAAACTCATTGGAGTGTAAGCTATAGTTGTGTTCAGAAGAACATTCTCTAATTGTAAGTTTCTATTCTTCTATAATCTGGAGGTGATACACACCATCTTGGGTCTGCTGTCCTTTTAACTGTTTCTTTCCCGCTATTCCAACGTTTCTATCGTCTCAAGTAAAAAGAAAAATTTTCGGAAGATCTTCTTTCCTTCTTTAACCTTTTATTCTATCCAGTCTATGTTCCACTCCATCCCCGCTCCTTCCTACTGAGGAGAGGATGGAGGGATTGAAACGGAGACCAAGGTTATTTGGAGTTTGTACTGGGAATGAAGCAGGTGGTGACCAGATGCAACATTGGTCAAGGAAGAATGTTGCTGCGAATAACTCTATATGGAAGCAGTCGACTAGTCCAAGATTCTGCAAAAGTTCTCGATCCAAAGATTAATAAATATTCATAGACACAGAGGCCATGTCTGCAAGATGGTCGGATGGAGTGGAAGATCTTGAAATTCTAATGGCCAGAGAATGGAGGGGATGAAACGGAGACAAAGCTCATTTGCTGTTGTACTGGAAACCAGTGACCAGGTTGAAGATGAGACAAGGAAAGATGTTGCTGTTAACAACTCGATAAGAAAGCAAATCTTATACTAGTCTACGATCTTTCAAAATTTGTCGATCTAAAGATTTTTAAAGATTCATAGAAACAAAATCTAAGTCTGCGAGATGGACGAATAGAGTGAAAGATCTTGAAATTCTACAGGGTAGAGTATGGACTGGATGGAATGGAGACGAAGCGTATTTGCGGCTATACTGGAAATATTTGAAGGGGATAACGACTATGAAATACATAATTCGAGAAGGTAAAGTCCTAAGACTCAGCATGATGCTGAAAAGGAAGGAGTATTATTTGCCAACGGAAGAAACGTAGAGGAGGTATACAGCACGTAAAGAATTCTGCAGGGATATTGCTGGGAACAGATCAATATGGAAGCAAATCTTAGACTAGTCCAGGAATCTTCAAGAATTTTCGACTGTCAAAAGTACGGTGATAAAAGGCTTATTTCCCAAAATATTGTTCTTCCTTGGAAGGTCAAGAATTTATTCCTACGTCTATACATATCGAAGCTCTAATTCTGTGGAACGTCCTATATATAGGAGATATTTACGTCTCTTTTTATCTATTTAAATCCAAAGTCAAAATCGTCGAAAAGTATTTGGGGCTATAGTGGAAGTATATGAAGCAGACACCGACCAAGCACAAAATACGGAAATGGAAGCAGTCGAAAAAGTAGTCTTGAGAGCCAGAGAATGGAGGGAAGTTGGTAGGAACAGAAAGGAATGGAAACGAAACTTGTAGCACCTATCTATCAGAAATTGTTAAGCCAAAGATGGTGATGCTGAAAATTTGCTTGCTATTCCTCAGCCACATTTTCTGAATCCTTTCTTATTTGTTGGAATGAAGAACGGTTTGCTTTATCAGTTGTAATAAGCGTGATAGCATGGATCCATGTCCGATCCCCTTGATTTATTTACCCGTAACAACGGACTACACTACCCACGAGGATTGGAAGTAACAAATCAACTTCTTAAAATTGTAACTATTTAATCGTTCGTCAAACATCTTGATTTAACAATACATACAAGAAAAAGATAATTCGTCGATATTATAGATCGCTGCAAAGCGACCGTGCTGCTATCTGGCGCTCGAGCAGTCTATGTTAACTCTGCCAATTTGCGTGTTTCGTCCACCTTGCTGACCATGCTCACACATACGAGAAGTAGAAACACTTTATTAGTCTGGGCAAACAGTGGTAATTACGAAATAAGTTGCGACAGCCTACATATGCACCACTAGAAACTAGGCATTTATTAATCTCCAAATCCTCTATATACGCTATTATTAATAAATTATGACGGATTTTCATGACAATTTTCAACTTCAAATTCGTAATCATCGACCTCAAAGCGCCCGAGTGATGAGTTTTGTCTGAATTAAACGTCTTCTTGGGGTTTTGGTCACGTTTTGGGGATTCGGCCCCACTGTACTGCGTACTGAATAGAGTGAGGAGTCGGAAATGCTGTCGCAACTTATTTCGTAATTGCACGCTGTTACCGCTGTTTTCCCAGATTACACGTTATAGACTTCGTATCTAAGAATAAGTCAAATTTAGTTGATATGGCAGGTTTGAAATTGTTACACTTAATGGTGGTAAAGTTGTCGCCGAAATTAATTTTTGCGAATTAATGTCAATAGAAGTGCTAAAAACCGTCATCCATTTTGTTATGACTCTTGTGGTATATATTGTCGATTTGGGAGAAAGTTTCCATTACCTTGAATCGTCAGAAGTCACCCCTTTTGACGTACATTCTACGAAGCCGAAAACCTAAAAAAATCTCTCGACGAAAACGTAAATAGGCGAGTTTCTCGCATTTAGCCACGCCACCTTCAAATTTACGTAGGTAGGTAAATAATATCTGCGAAAAGGGACTCGACGACGAATTATACGTCAGTCCCAATTATTTCCTTGACATTTAAAATAGCGAGTCTCCTTCGTTCGCGCGCGCTAAAAACGCACGTCGAAATTTCGCCATTTCTCTACACCAGCATCACGGCTTTATTGCGAAGCTGGAGCGTCGTAAGAGGAATTTCTCATTTATGTCGCTCACTCTGTTATTCCCCTAACGAGGCCTTCGTAAATAAATGTTATTCGAAGGCGAGCTTCGCCGACTGTTCGCCCCCTTTTAAAAAGTTGCAAAAACCGAATTTCTCGCTCCCATCGCCTCATTACCTTTAGAGTCGAAATTCCGGCAAACGAGCTGCGATTTCGCTACTTTCTTCGTCGCCGAGTGGGCACTATGCTTCGGGAATTATTTAAAATTAGTAGATAAATGGACTACGTTTGTGAAGAGCTTGTCGTGCTCTCGTCGAGCAAAATTTCTAAGGTTGGGAATGACGTTTAAATTTTCTTCATAATAGCGGGAATCCATTAGAACGGCGCGGTGGTAACAGGACATTTCGCATTATATTTATTTAATTTATTTAATCAAGAAGTCCAAGATGTACCGGTTGGTGATGGACTACTATACGGGGTACGTAAATAAAGTAATGAGACCGATTTCTTTTTAACTGTTTTTCTTTCCAATAACATTACAATTCAACATTGTCTCCTTCAAAGCAACTGCATTGAGAAGCCACACAGTGCTGAAGGCGATTATTCCATTTCTCATAGCAGTGCTGAACTCACAGTGGAATAGCCTTCAGCTGCTCGGTTACAGTCGTTTGAGTATTTCCCAGTGCCCCAGAATGACGTCATTTTTGTGGTGTACCTTGAATCTCGGGAAGAGGAGAAAGTAACAGGGACTCAAGTTGGGCGAAGGCTGAGAAGCCACAGGAACGTTCTCATTGGTCAAAAAACGGTTTACTCTGTGACAACGCGCATTGTTGTGATACAGCACCCAGTTCTTTTGGCCTCATATTGATGACCCTTTTGCGTTGTCTTTTAAAAACCTTTCGGTAGTTGAGTAGCCCCTTGGTCTGGAGGTACAAGCTCTCTGTAACCGATCCCTCTGCTATAAAAGATGCAAACCAGCATGCCTTTGATCTTTGCCCTATTCTTGCGTTCTTTTTTGTCTTGGAGGGCTTGGAGTATGTCATTCCATGTTCCGACGCTTAATATCCAGGTCTTACACATCCAAGTCACTGTCAGAATGCAGAAGCAAAACCAGCTTCACTAAAACAATCGCTACGGAGACACAACGTAATTCTAGCGAGTTCCAACTCGCATTGATGGCGTATCACATTTTCACCTCCCCAGTCGAAGACTATGCTACCAGCTTTATTACTTTACTTACACACTTCGTATATACATACTTTCACAGATATTAGATTCATTTTAACTTTTCACTCGTTAGTTTGTGGTGTTTTCCTAATCTTCCTTCTCCATGGACTTCTACCTTGTGCCAATCGTCGAACTCCACTTTCAAGTGGATTTCTCGCTTTTCTACCGCCAGTCGGGCTTATTCTTCCCAACGTAATCGCGATCGTCATATTTTGTTCTTTCCTGGTATCCTTTTGGACGGTTCTTCACTTCTCATTCTGTGGATATCCGTTAACCAACCTAGCTACTCTGTTGCCTTTTTTCTATAATTCTGTTCATTGGTTTTAGTTTGAGTTTTTATATTATTTCTGTGTTTCTTATCCTATCTCGTTTTGCAATCTTCTGTACTTTCCTTAAAGATCTGTTTTCGATGTCTATGATTTTTTCGGATTGCCTTTTGTCAATGCCCAAAAAATGCAAAAATGGGTTTCTTAGTGAGTTATTACTTTTACACTTTTGTGGTTTATTTCTTTGTCAACTCCTGCACTCTGCTCTCTATAATTGTGCTCAGACATTTAAAGCTTTTGATTTGTCCCAATGTACGTTTCTTTCTTGTGGTTGTCATTATCATCGTTTTTCTTTTCCAAACCTTGCTCGCATATTTATTTCCCTTATTTCCTTGTAATATATTTCAAGATTTTGCTGTAGTCTAATTTCGAAATCTGCCATCATCAGCATGTTGTCGGCGAACAATGGTTCCTCGAAGTTTGCATCCTTCATCTTCCAAGTTCGCTGTTGTTGCATTCACGCACTTTCTCTCACCGTTTTTACTACGTCGCTTATAATTATGGAGAACATCCACCCTGGATCGCCAAAGTGAAGTCTCAAAAGTGAGATTACTATGCAGTATTTACAGCAATGTATATTTAAGTGGTTAACGATGCTTTAAACTGGAACACTTTGCAATCTCACAATCGGCACTGTCAGTGGTAAGGGTTGGAGTTAGTTTATTTTAGTTCTAAACCACATACATTTCTAACTCCATCTTTTCATCCCTAAAGGGGAAGATTATGCTTTGTGTTGTAAGAACTTTGGTCTGCTCAGCTCAGCCCGCTAACGCCCCAAAAGTGAGATCGCTATGCCACATTTGCGACGATATTTTGCTAAAACTTAGGTGATTCGTCTTCTTTGGCATACAAACACCATTCTTTATTACAACCACATACCTTAGCTCGTTCAAACTTAATTCGAGAAAATTGTTGTTACTCTTGCAAAAACATAAATGTAAATGTTGTAGGTACACGACATTTGGGCAAATACGTTCTCAGCTAACTGCCCAGAAGCTCTTCATGCAATATACAATTACAATATTTACCCGATTACACGTCTGATATGTAATTTCCTCTGTCTTTTCTTAGTAATAATAGCTTAATTGTATTTAACCATGAACTTACCTAATTCGAAAAATTTGAAAATACGAAGTGAGTTGGCATTCGTTGAAGAGTTAGACTTGAACTTTAGTTACATACTTTTAGAACTCAATTTCCAAGCCCACGGAAGTGGGGTCACTTGTGCAGCAAAACTAAAGTCAGAATTAAAGTAAATGAGGATAATAACTTGATCGCCAAATTTCGACGATTGTCATTCGCTATTAAAAAGAAAAAAAGAAATCAAACATCAGATTTGGTCACACCCTTCTTTTCTTCTGAGCATATAGTTGTTGCTCTCTAACTTGCTTGATTGACCTTAAAGTGGTAGAGAGTATTTAAAAGATAATTATTTATTAGCCAAAACTTATGATATCTCTGTTTTTCTAATGAGAATCATGGACTTACTTGTCGAAATACACATTTAGATGTATATAGACTGGTGTGGTAAAACTATGCTTCACAAAAGGCGAGAATTTACAAGTAAGGAAGCGATAAGATGTCCTAGGTTATAGGAATGCTGTCAGAATACCTGAATTACATAAAAAATGTATATCTGTTCACACGTATCCCTGTTTTAGATCTATGTTGGCCTTGTAGGTTGTAGACTCTCCGTTGTGGTTGTTTTATTGCTGTTCTTCACATCTGAGGTTTTTCCAATCTTTAGCACGTTTGTTTCAATTTCTCTTTCTATCTTCTGGGTATTTCTGTATACCCCTTGTCGAATGCTTTTTAAGGCTTACAAAGCAAATATGAATTTCTTTTCCTCTCCTCAGTGCTTTTTCCTCTAATTACAAAAATCTAATTTTGAGTACTATTTCCTCTTCTAACTTCATGTTGAAACGCCTCCATATATGTAACTTCAATTCTCCTCGTAAATACTTTAGTTTGTTTGCTGGCCATCGCCATTCCCCTATGGTTAGCATCGTTTCTTGTATCTTCTTATTTATGCAATGACATAATTGTGTCCGTGTCCCAGTGCTTTGGAATTTACTTGTAATTGCGATATTTCGTCTTTGAGAAAATCTTTTCCTCGCTTTTTCCTCGATATATTTTAACATTCTCCATGTAATTTAATTTTCTCCTGGCGACATTCTTATCTCTAGTTTACCTATGGCTTCCGCTGGTTTGTTTATTATCATAAGTGGTATTTCTTTTCCATGGATATTTTCGTCGTTGGCTTATATCCGTTAATTCTGTCGATTCCTCGAAGCACTCTTTCCAATTTTCGATTGTTTCTTTTTCAGTTGTTTTCGCATTAAAACTGACGAATCTAACGATAGATACGATTGAGAAAATAAGCAAAATACTTTTATTTGGAACCAATTCCGTAAAGGTAATGCATACATATGTACGTAAGAACATGAAGATATACGCGGAGGTTATGCAACGTCGTCCGACCATTTTATAAAAATTTCATGCAAATTTATATGCGCATACCTAAGTGAAATAGATTCATATTTCACGTGCTCTCCTTTATACTGACATCGCTCTACAAGATCATATAGTGGCAGAATAACCATTGTAAATTTTACGACCTCATCCAAGAGGTCTATGCGGAACGCGCCTGAAGAAGGGGGAAAACACATTCTCCGGTAGTATCGCACGTGGTTCATATTATGGCGAACATATTAGGTAGATAATATGTAACGTTTTTCGTTGAAAAGTTGGTGGAAATGGCGGAAATTTATTGCGACATTTGGGACTAATGGAGAAAAGTGGATGTGTATAGATGATAAGCTAGGAGGAATGTTTTACATTATCTTGGTCCGACCTGGACGCGTATTCATCCCATAATTAATTGTATGATAAGGTACACGTAGTGTTGATTAAAGCTTCGTACACCATACGTACTTTTTGTATCACTTCAATATGGTAGTTCCTTCAGTACTAACCCGTTCTTAGTCACTACTTTTACGGTGGAAGCTAAAAGCAACGTAGTGGTAGAAGAAACTAAACAAAAAACCGTGGAGAAGATTTTTATATCCAAACTATCAACGACCATAAAAAAGTAACCGACGAGGACAAGGTAGCGAGGAAGAAAGCATCTACATTGATTTGCTTACTCATCTATATTTGGAAAACAGAGGGGAAGAAAAAGAACGAGGGCCGTCGCTGCAAGTTTAGAGAAACTACCTCTCTTTTCGAGGAGGAAAACTCGTGCGTTCGGGTATTAATTTTGGGGGACTTGATTGAAAAATCAATGATCGTTTCGATGTCGACGCCGATGTGCATCGTCGAGGACTCCCTTTTTTTCGCAAACGATGGGAATTAATTTGTCGTTCGAAAAACATTACGCTACCTTTAACATGACGGTAACATCGAGCGCCTTCGACGTGGAGGCGGTGCTTACAAGCTGCAAGATAAATAATAAGCGACGATGTACGGTTTTTTTGGCGATTAAATCATCTTCATTTTCATACCCTTTAGAAAATCGAAGAGAACGGGAAAATAGAAATATAAGAATGTATAGTTGCTAATAATGAGTTGTAAGAGCATTAAGAATATATAGGATATTTCATGTAACTGGTTCATTAGAAGTTTTCGATGTTCCAACTACTTATTTTTATTTGAAACTTTTGTATCCTTGCCCCTATTCTTTTATCTCTTAAAGGAATATTTTTCCGTCAAACTATCACGTCCGCTTGTAGGGAAATCGATGTCAACCTTGTTATTTTAAATAGAATGCGATAGATTGTGTAACATTTTTATATTCAACGGATTAAAATAGGTCGATTTTTACTACTTTTCAGTTATTTTCAATTACTCCTTCTTTTCTTGCTTTGGCAGTGGATGCCTTAGAACAAGTTATTTCAGCCAATATTAAGCCAAAGTTTCTTCTTAACACTATATACACACTGCATCTTATGGTTATGTCCAGGGACTATATGCTTAAGATATACGACACTGGTACTTTATGACCGCCAAGACGTTAAAACGATGCTACACCTTCTCATTAATACCATATCATTTTAGTTCACTGGCTTTTGGAGACGGAACCGTCTGATAGCGGTACGAAAAGGAGCCATGGAATTGAAGGTACGACAGGCAATATTTAATCCCGGCTTTCATTTTAAGCAACCGATGGGTATCTCTCCAACCATCTTCCAGGCGAAAATTCGCGCTATATAGCAATACATCCGAACAGGATTCCGAAAAACCAAGACTCGCATCCTCACGCAGTTGCCCAACAACAACAATGTAATGTTGATGTGGATGCCACTACATGAAATTGATCAACAACAACAAAGTAATCTTGATGTGGATGCCGACAACAACAACATGATTTTGATGTGGATATCTAGGCAGAAGTGGGCAACGGCAACAAAGTAATCTGATGTTGAGGCAAGGACAAGAAGTTGGCAGTTGGCCAACAACAACAAGATAGTCTAATGTTGATATCAGGGCATGCAACTGGCCAACAGCAATAAGGTAATTTTGATGTGGATGCTGGGGCGTAAAATTGGCCAACAAAAACAAGATGGTATGATGTTGATGTCAGGGTATCTAGTTGGTAAACAACAAGGAGGTAATTTTAACGTGGATGCCAGGACATAAGAATGGCCAGCAATTGATGTTGATGTCAGGGTATTCAGTTGGCAAACAACAAGGAGATAATTTTAACGTGGATGCCGGGACATAAGATTGGCCAGCAACAACAAGCTACTCTTGATATGGGCGCTAAGGCATGAAGTTGGCCGATAACAAGAAAGTGGTTTAATGTAGATGTTACGACAAGCAATTGGCCAACAACAGCAAGATAGTTCGATGTTGATGTTAGGGCATGCAGCTGGCAAACAGCAATAAGGTAATTTTGATATGGATGCCAGGGCATAAAATTAGCCAACAACAACAAGGTAGTCTGATGTGGATTTTAGGACAAAAAGTCGGTCAATAACAACACAGGAGTCTGATGTTGATGTTAGGACAAGAAGTTGGCCAAGAACAACAAGATGTTATGATGTTGATGTTAGGACAAGAAGTTGGCCAGAAAGAAAAACGAGATGGATGTGGATACCAAAACATAAAGTTAGCCAACAACAAGAATGTAATCTTGATGTGGATGCAGAGTATGGTGTTGACTAACAACTATAATATGATCTTGATGTGGATTTCAGTGGATGATATTGGCCAACAACAACAACAACGTAGTCTGATGTCGATGCTAGCTAAGGATAAGGTAGCCCTGATGTGGATGCCAGTGCATGAGGGTGTGGAAGGTAACGAAATTGACAGCCTTGCTAAGGAGAGATCTGCGACTCTATTCTTCGGTGACATTTAATGACATTACCAAAGGCCGTATTGTAGGAAGGATGTGAGAGTGGAAAGCGAGGAGCAAAGTCCTCTCGCAGGGAGTATATTTCAACTCAGACAGGCAAAAATGTTCACCACCTTTTCTGTCGAAAAAGTAAAGAAATTCCTCGAGATGCAAGAAGGCTTGATGATAGTTTCAGGTTTTCTCGATGGTCACTGTTGGTGTGAAGTAGCGTCTCAAGATCACCGGATAGACCACGAACGATAACTGTAGATTTTACTTATCTGCAAGAACTTCAAAGCATGTATTATGCGAATGCCTATGCGTGCTTCATTCGAGAAGAAAATATCTAGAAGCTAGATGATGGAGGCTGATGAAGTGGGTAACGTTCCTCCCCGAAACATTACACCTTTCATCAAAAGAATTCGAGGCTAAATATAGATAATCGGTAGGTAGCCGAGCGACCCACTCGGCTAATGTAGTCTAGTCTGTGTTTTTTAAAACCGAAATTTATCTGCATTTGGGAAATATTTAGTAGCAAGAATTTCGTTTAAGTTGGAGGATGATATCAGTAATTTAGTATTTTGCCTCCAGTAGGTTACTACAATTATAGAAAATGTTAGTCCTTGGCGTAGCTGGCTTGCGTTTGTGATAGCCCCGATCTCACTGAGTCAGAGCAGAAACCCAAGGTCACTTGAAAAACAGATGGTATAGAGATACATCTCAAGGAAGGTACTTATTTTTCGAAATACCTCCACAGCTTCCAAGTCCATCAAAGACGATTTGAGATTTACGAGGTGTGTAAATAACGTAATGAGACTGGAAGCGTAGTGTTTGATTGGGCAACACTAGTGACGTAGGACTAGGAGGGGAGGCATACAAATATTTGATATGTCATCAGTGCGAGTCGAAACTCGCTTGTTGGCCCATAGCAATTGCTTTGGTGAATCAGATCTTGCTGGTACGTTCTGACAATGAGTAACACGAATTTCGAGCGACGGTGTGCGATCAGGTTTTACTTCAGACTTGGACGCAATGTAACGGAAACTTTTGCACAGAATGGTACATTCCAAACTCTTCAATGCCAACAAAAACCAGTTAAAGATCAAAAGCGAGCCGATTTGCTTTTCTTGATAGCTAGGGAATCGTTCACAAAGAACTTACGGCTTCAGGTCAAGGTGTCAAGAATTTTACCGAAAGGTTCATGAAAGACTTCGAAGAAGGGTGATGTATGTGAGACTAGACGTCAAAAAGAACTGGACGTTGCATCACAATAATGCGCCTTGTCAAACAGCAATTTCAGTAAAGCGTGTTTTGGCAATCAGTCAACTAATTATAAGTGCTAGAGCATGGTATCACACACATCACGTCCTCCAAAACAAAAAAAAAAAAGCAAGAATGAGCAAGTCAAAAATCAAAAACATGCTGATTCCCCAGAGAGTGTGCGCCTCCAGGCCAAGCAGTTAATCAACACTTCTACCGGAAGATTCTTAAAATACTTCAAGAAAGTGTCACGCGTGCAGGACCAAACATCAGAAAGGACTGGGCCTTGCATCACGACAGAAATTGCAGTAAAACGTTTATTGGCCAGTGGGAACATTTCTGTGATTCTTCAGCCTCCTTATTCGCTCGACTTAAGTCGTTGTGACTTCTCCCTCTTCCCATGATTGATACAAAACTTCACTGGACATCGTTTGGGGGCACTCAACAACTTTCAAACAGCTGTGATCGACCAGCTAAAAGTTATTTCAGTATTCTAATTTCAGTTTTGCTGTGAGGAGTGAAAGAACCGTCTACAGCGCTATGTGGTTTCCCAGGGTAACTACTTTGGAGGGGATAATGTTGAATTGTAATGTTAATGGCATGAAACAAGTGAACAAAATCGGTCTCATTACTTCATTTACTTTCGTAAAAACTTCAACGTCCAACCGACTCCAGGAGAATGACAGGAAGGCAAAATAAACAGCATAAATATTGACTTAAGTAATTTTATACATAATTAATGATATGTGCTTTAAAACAATTTCCGCTAATCCCAAGTTAAAGTGCTTCTTCTTTTTGTATTGTGGACCTGCGGTATATAGGTACACATGCACCCGGCTGGTTATCATTTTTCCTTACTTAATATACTCGTATCGGCAACTTCATACATTTACCAATAAAACTACTCGAAAGTAAAACCTCAAAGGTACAAAAACGAAATATAAAACCGTTACTCCTCGGAGGTAGTTTTTCCAACGCAGCGAAACGCGATAAATACGCCCGCCACCGCCGCCGCCGTAGCTGTCGATCGGATCAGAAATGCAACGCGGCTAATCCATTCAATTCTAAACGTAAACAGCTTACCTCGCCTGGAAACGAGTATCCGTGTATGTGATGCTCGGAGCCTTGCTGGTCCTCGGTTCCGTAGTGGATGTAAATTTCCTCGAACTGGTATCTGTACGCCAGCGGCCCTCCGGATATATTTACGTGCTGTTTAGTGTTTTTATCCACCCTGAACACCAAAGATTGTCCGGTATTGTGGAGGGTACCGCTAACCTGCGTGCACAAAGAGAGAGAAAAAGGAAATGTATGAAATGGAATATAAGCGCGCTCGTATCTACATGGAAATTTATCATTTTTATTATACGTTTTACTGTCGGATGAAATAGTACGTAAAAGGGAGCATATTTTACTTCGTAACTTTTAACGTTCCGAGGTGAATTACCTTAATACCTACATGCACACATATACATACATATGTATAATTTTCGAACGAATGTATGCACTTTGTGTTCGAGCTTTTCCTTTTGAGTTGCTTTGATGCCTTGTTCCGTTTTAAAATCGTGTAGATTATTATTATCCACGATAAAGTTGAATGAACAAAGTACCTAAACTTCGGAACAAAACTAAGGCATTAGTCAAACTTCTCATTATTACTTGTA
Organism: Chrysina gloriosa; assembly: GCA_038088585.1. Lineage (NCBI taxonomy): Eukaryota > Metazoa > Arthropoda > Insecta > Coleoptera > Scarabaeidae > Chrysina > Chrysina gloriosa. The sequence goes on along the minus strand of CM076090.1, from coordinate 7,794,734 downwards.
ATGTTCGGAGGTTTTAAAAATCCTTAACTGTTTAACGCATGTGGTCTAGGATATCCTCTATCACTGCTGGTGAACAATTACTAGGTTGACATGAAAGTTCTAAGCGGTGGCTATATGTAATTTTCTAAGCATTTTATTGAAATAAAGTCTTCGATAAATACTCTGTTGTTATGGATTGATTTTTTGCCCTATAATATGGTATCATTGAGTTTTACTGAAGTCTATTTTTTCCTTCCTATTTTAACAACAAACCACGGTTAGGGTATGGTGGTTGGTGACAAGTGTCATCCTTCATGAAAATAACTCAAAGCACTACAGCAGAGACCTACTGTCAGGAAATTTATGAAATACACCAGAAACTAAACCAACGACAGCCGGCCCTGTTCAACATAAGAGGTCATTCAACGCCCGACCAGGTGTTCCATAGATTACTGGGAAAAAATTGAACGAATTGCAGGTGGAAGTTCTGTCTCGCCTACCATACTTCCCTGATCTTTTGCCAACCGATTATCACATTTTCAAACATTTCGATTAATTTTCGCAAAGGTAGAATCGGTTAGGACCAGGCAAAAACGCCATATATCAATTTGTAACTCTTTGGAAGAACTTTAATTTGGTACATGCATTTAAACCTAATATCGGAGGACCTTTCACGTGTATAACAGTAAAAACTTAATTCTAATCTTTTTTTCTTTAACTATTGTATTAAGAATTTAGTTAAATTTAATTAAACAAAATTGCACCGGCCTAGCTCGTAGTTAATGATATAAGAAATATAAATTATAACATTATATTTATAAATTTTGAGAAATATTTAACATACAATCAAGATAATTACCTAGTATTGTGTGTGTGCGTGGGTGTAATTTCTTTTCCGTTGATGGTTCTTCCTATATCTTCTCTCGTAACTTCTATTCTCGATGCACCATTAATTTCTATAGATTCCTCCCGTTCTTATATGCTATCTTCTCCGGTATGGTGAGGTTCTTCTATTCACTGGTACTTCTTAAAACCTTTTTATTCCCAATATATTTATCGACTTAGTTTTTGACTTATCTATCTTGTCAATTTTCTTCGTCATTAACCAAACAAACTTTTTATTTCTTTTGGAAACCAGGACTGCACTGCTTTATTTCTTCGTTGTCCACGAAACGAAAACTTTAATTCTCCTTGACTCCAATTCATCGAGGTATATCGCTGTTATAGGAAGCTGTATTTAATATCGATGTATCCTTGGCTATTTCCAGTAATTTTGTATGAATTCTTGTAATGTAAAAGTGTTGTATGTATGTGTCTGAATGTCAACAATGTTTTCTGTCAATTAGCCGATGCTTTTTATAATAATTAATAAGTTTATTTCTAGTTACATTTGTTTCTCCCATTAAACGTCTCTGGCTGGAGTTAAAATAAGAAGTTAACACCCGTAGTGTAATAAAATGCTCGAAAGGTGGTGGGCGTGGTGTCGAGAACGTATAAATAGAACCCCAAAATAAACTGAATGTCAATTGAAGACCATAACCCCAACATTAACTGTGAGTTTTCATATATTGAATTGTAATAAGTGATGAATTTTCTAATGGTAACTAACCATTCGAGTATTACTATACTACACTATACATCTGAGAACAACAGAACCTTCTGGTTCTATTGTATTATAGCCATAAGTTGCAACTACAGATCTCTTTACATTCATTTCATATTCAAGTTTTTGACTTTGTTAAAATGATTTACGGGCAATATATTACAATCTGCCCCTATATCTAGCTTAAAACTAATATTGCAATTACTTATTTTTAAATTTTCGAACCAAGTTTTTTCTTTACTATTATTATTACATGCATTTATGTGATAAATACTATCTATAAAAAGTTCATCGATCTCGTCCTCTACTTCATGTATCCTGTTCTTTTCTTGACACCCTATCACAACGTGTCCTTTCTTCTTACACTCTCTACATGCCTGATTGAACGCAGCGTACTTCCTTGTTTCATGTTTCATTCCACATTTCTTACAATCATATTTTTCCAATTTTTGGTCTTCTTTCTTACAAAATTTTTGGTTTTTAACTGCATCTACTGACACTGGTTCCTTCCTTATCTGTGAAGCTTGTTCTGTGGCAAGTTCTGCAGTTTTATTTAAATCTGTTTCTCCATCTCTCAATAATTATTCTTGTATTGTATGGTCAAGGATTCCTATTACTATTCTGTCTCTTATTGATGACTCTATTTGTTCACCGAACTCACACGTTTTACTCATCTTTCTTAGATCTAGTACGAATGAGTCAAATGGTTCATTCGGCTTCTGCCTTCTTTTAAAAAATAGATATCTTTCCTACACTATATCGCTTCTTTGGTTTAGATGTTTGTCAAAGACTTGTATGTACACGTTTCATAATTTAACCCAAGCGTATTAAATAATGTTAACTCTTCTTCCCCTATAGCATTTAGAAACACTGCTACCTTTACTTCTTCCTTCCTCTCCCGTTTTCCTGAAGCTATTACATATATTTTAAACTGCTGTTTAAACACTCCCCAGTTGTAGGGAGCATTTTATGTTAACTGTAGTTCTTTTGGAACTTTATTCTCCATTTTCCTTTTCTTTTTTGAGGTTATGCGTACCTACGCTTATGTTCTTATGTCTTACAGGTGCTTACTGGTTCGCTTTATACCTTTATATGCCTGACACCATGCTATATGTCTTATGACATATAATTAAAACACTTATGCGTTCTATTTAACTCTTTAATGTGTTATTTAATACAGCGTGTCTTACAATCTTATTGTCATGTTGTTTACTGGCTTTTCATGTATTCATGCTTGTCTAATCAGTAATCAACCATTACACAGCCCGTATTCTAGAAAACGACTGAGGTTAAGCAAGCAAAAGAGGAACCAAATAAAAGAGGAAGCATATCTCTGACGAAATAGGGCATTATTACGTGAGAGGCCGTCCTACCTAGTGAAGCAACAACCGATATCGGTCAAATCCCTCAAGGGTTATGGAGAATCACACACCCAAGAAATCAGGGAATCCTGAACTAAAACCGACAGCTACGATGACAGCATTCTTCTTCTTCTTCTTTATCAGATCCTCAATGCCCTTACAGGCGTCTGGAGTTTATATATATTGCTGCGTAAATTTCAGGAATCGAGTGCTTTTGGAATTATTCGAAGTATTGGAAAGTTACATTTTTGGTATAGGATAGATCGGGGACCATTGAAATAGGGGACGATAGAGACGTGCGTTATATTACATGGATTTTGCGGTTTAATTTGCTCGCACTTGTACCGAATGAAACGTCTCTGAATGCTGCTCATAGCCGTTTATCGGTCACTGCCATCATTTCTGAGTCTATTGTTGAGTCATGTGTTTTGACGCCATTGCTGTAAGGTTTTACGTCGGTATAAAAGTATGATACAAGAATGAATAACGTAAATATCCGGCTTCGAGAATTTTTATTTACTTGCTTGGCAGATCTGCTTTAGTCGGAATAGCTGCGATTATTTACGTTTACACGGCATTAATCAAATATTTGAATGTTTATTTGAAAATGTGTTGTGGGGACAGTTGAAACAAATGATTCAATTATGATCTTCGTGAAATTATCACTCCCACAACCATCAAATATTGACGTTTTGCTATCACGAGGTAGCAACAACATGTATATAACGGGAATCTGTAGTGCTGTGTCATGACTCAACACGTCAACGGCTGAGTTTTCAGCAGAAATTGTTAGACCGTTGCCGAAACCACTTCCTAGAGAAAGAGTTGGTACACGAACTACTAGGAAGTTTGCAGTTTATACCGATACTCTTGAGAAAAATGTTATTCACCAGCAATACGAAAGGCAAACGAAAACGGAAAACCAAAAGCGGTTAGATGGTCAAATAAAACCTAACACCGCCAGAACAAAGTGCCAGCGAAGAAGATTGTTTATGGCTAGTTCGCCTGGAACCATAAGCTAATAGCTGCCCTGGAGAGAAATAGATTCAATGCATTGAGTGTCATTTTTAGTCCCACGAACAATGAATTCAACAATACAACTATTACATTTGTCACAATTTCTTCTTAGATTGAATATTCCTTTTTGGGAGAAGATTTCTATGATTGAACCGATTTATTTTGCTTTAGCATAATTATTTCATTTTATCTAAATGCACAGTGGTTCAGAATTGCGTTTTTGCGGAAAAAATCTGTAACTTTTTATTCGTGAAAATTATAAGTTGCTATTTTCCTTGTAAAGAGAATATATATTTGTGCTTTAGACATTATAATAAATGGAAGTTTAACTGTTCTACTTTAGAAGAAAAAAATAACGAAGAGGAAAGATGTGGGAATATGTGTGTGAATTTCTGCGAAGTCATGAATATTTGCATAAATATATCTTATTTGTAATTACTAAATACTACTTTAATATTGTATATTATTATAATACCAAATTATTCATCAGGAAGAAGAATTGGAAAAGAAATTTTATAAATCCAATGTCTAACATTTTCGCATTCTGATTATCATAAATATAATCTTGTAATAAGTTTGATGGATAAAATTCACTGCAGTAAATCTTGGAATCACCTACACTAAATGTCTGTGTCTTTAAGTAGTGCTTTTGCATCTTCGTGTATTTCAAAAGCTTTGTTAGAAGGTAATTGTCTGAGATTTGAAATAAAAGGATCAGATGACAATAAAAACATATGAACAACATCCTCATTTGTTGTTAGACGGCTTATTTTTTCGTGAATGATGCAACCTGTACTTCTTATAATTCTTATTTTGGGCTTCTTGGGCTTCTTCCGATAATAGTCCTATAGGTAGAGCCGCCTTTTCTATGATAACCTCGCCATGCATCAGAACCTTGTGAACAGTTGCTGGCATGTGATACCAATTGTATTTTTGCACATACAATTCAGCGGTTTCGTGTGCGTATATTCCAAATTTGTTGGCGTGAATTGATGCACTGCTAGTAATCACCTGCAGGATTACACTAAACCTTTCAATTAATGTTACATCAATTCCTGTTATATCTGCAGTGACTTGAGGTTGTGAGAAGAATTTTCTAGTAGTGTTGCCGTCGTTACTAGTGCCCACACCTTGCTTCACAAAATCTACCCGAATACCCAATCTGTTCCTGAACTGCTCTTGAATTCTCTTTCTTGTATTATCTTTCATTTGTTTTTCTTCTAAGGTAGCAGCCGCCCATTTTTGAAATGGTATTCTGTAGGCAATATGTAATGTCGAAAGACCTAGCTGAAGACTGTTCCAATAGAGGTTTTTGACTAATGTTAGTCAAATTGTTCATTTCTTTCGGTGTAGCTGCACATATGTAACATCTTATTAATTTGATTATAATAAGTAAATATCGTAATAATAACATCCACGATCTCAAATTTTGCGTTGAATATAACCCATTTACAAACCCTACGAATGCTCATACGTTATCGTAGTATTGCGCTATGTTCGCATTCAAACACGTTTTTCTCAGGCAAGCGCAGAAAAGCACAGCTGAAATTAAGAGGGTCATTTACGGAAGCTTTAAAGATGTCATTGGTACCATTCTCAGATGGTAGCTCCCCGTAGCTCCCTACTAAAACCCTTACTGAAGTTCGGTTTGTAGCAAGGAGTGCACCTGTCCAAACTATTAATGATATTACAAAATCTATGTGATATTTAGCAATAATTTCTTCGGTTACATACAGTCTGATTACTATTACACCTAACATAATAATAACATTAAGAGTTGAATAATAATTTACAGAACAGGAGTACTTTAAATGCGTGACAATAAAATGTACGAAATTTTCTGTTTGCGATTAGTTTGATTTTAGGCGACGATATTTCATGTTAAATTGGCCGCAGTCACGGACTAATTCTATTTCTCACGTAGATTAACTATTTAACTGCCTAATAAGATCACAAATGTCAATGGATTCGATACTTTCCCAAAATGATTTTTTCCGCACCTGAACCACTGTGTGCCGTATCAATTGTACCAGGTATATGTTTCATTCGTTCGGGACACGGAGATGCTTGAAACAATTTCACAAGCTTTGAATATCTTTAAAATATATTATTATAGGTCAATGGAACTGTATAAGTAGAAACTAAATTAGTCAGTTAGTAGTTAGAAAATAAGAAGCAGAAATGTTTCAATCCCCGGTCTACCCTTCCCAACCTTCGAATGCATTCGAATCCATAGGAAAAGTAGGATCGATAAAACACACATTCCTCTATTCTTGGTAACTAAAATGACAAGACGATACAACACAGCGGACGTGAATAATGAAATCATTATTCAGGAAATCGACGTATTTCACTCGAACCGACTTTTAGACTTTCCTTCCGTCGATTCGCAAGCTTCATTAAATTCGCTACCGAAAATCTCATTAAAAAACACGATCTTTTTCCTCGAGCTTTCTCAGAAACAACAAGAAGGCAAAAGAATATCAAACGAAAGGAACGTAGAAAAAGGAGGAGAAAAAGAGCGCAGTCGAAAACTCAACCGACATCGCTTCCCCTCTTTAAATTAAGTCTCGCCGACGACGTAACGAGCGCCGCGTCGCGCTTCGAACGTTATGACGAATTGTTTTTTCGGAGGGGTAATTATTTTTTTCGCCCGCTAACGCTGCCCGAAGACTTTGAATAGAAACGAAGAGTTGTTGCGGTGGTAACGGTCGGGATTCGGGCAGCGAAGACGACGTAGGCTGAGAACGGTCTGGGAATTGTGTATGACGTGGAGTAAAAAGCAAGGATCGCTTTAAACAGTGTATAATGGTTTTGATCATTAGTGATGTCCCGCAACGCGGTCTACGCCGTGATTGAATGATGGATGACCCGAGAGCCGGTATTTTCCAGGCCCCGTTTCGACTGATTCTGATGCCATATTATCTTAGTACGGTACAGCGCGTTGCAAATTAACGACGAATTGCAATATTTTTTCTTATATTTCGGGAAATGTTAAATCGTTTAACCCTTAAGTGACTGGAAAGGTACCCTGGTAACTTCTGTGCATTCGAACAAGCTCTTTTTCCTAACTTTAAAGTCTCCCCCCTCCATTACTGGCTCCGTGACGTCTTACACACAATCAACATTGAATATGTTACTTATATGATGGCTCAGGACCATACGATGAAATATCACCATCAACACTAGCGATGTCTCGGAGGAAAGTATTGTGAAATTGTTGCAACAATGTCACAATAAGTGAAGACGACGTTCAGCTGCTGTCTAATTGTAAAGACATTGTTGAACAAATTGTCTTAGGCTGAATAACTGAAAAGGAGCTAGACAAGGAAATTTTAAATGACGAAATTTTTTCAGTCCATTAGTCCTGGTAAACGATGAAGGAAAAGAAGTTGTCGTGGAGGAGGAAGAGAATTATGGAGGTAAAATGGGCCACGCTTAAGGAAAAGCAGCATTGCAACCGGCTGCTACGTACATCGAACAACAGACTGAGGCAACAGCAGTTGATTTTATGTTTGTTAACCTTCCTATACTCACACATACGGTCTGTGAGACCGATTTATATAGTATAGTATACGTCTTTCATTTTGACGTGAGTATAGGAAGGTTAAGAGATGGCGAGAAATTAGTGTTGTATCATATTCTTTACCATTCTTCATTTAATTTTTGTCACTTGTTAATGTAGGAAGTAATATCAAAACGCGATCCAACATAATAAAACTTTAAACGCCGATATCTCCGTAATGTCTGGAGCCACAACACTAATAATGCCATATTTGGAATATACTCGCCGATATCTACTCGATAGGCATACGCGATCAGAGTTGTATCGATCTGATTTTTTTTTCTCTATAACGGAGATATCGATTTTGGGCAAAATTTAACTTATTTTTGAATTTAGAAGTTACTTTGCTTTAGGATATCTTTTAGGATTGCGACAATTACGTAAAACACATCAGTTCAAACGCAGAACGCGCAAGTTTCGAGGAAACGCGCGATTTTGCGATTGTTTGCCACTTTTTGCCGTTTTTTTTTACGATTTTCTCATTCATCGTTTGGAATAATCTAAATAAGTTGCACACCGTCGGAAGCCTCAAGCACGTCTTAGACTTGAACTAGTGTGGGAAAGCACGTGCTAAGTCCAATAAAACCGAGATAGGTATGCGATTTTTGCTATGTTTAGCGATATCTGAGCGGTCTTTTGCGATTTCTTTCTTGCGTATTTATCGGCAGCGGTTTGAGATAACCTCAATGGATTACATACCGTTGGAATCTGTTCGTCGAGACCCGTAGATTGGTATAGGAATGAATACGATCTGACGCAGGACAACTTTAAACCTTGATGTCTCCGCAAAGGTTAGAGTTGCAGCGTTAATAATGCTATATTTGGGATCTAGTCGTCCAAATCTATCTGATAGGCGTATTTTGAGCGCGATAGGATGAGCGCTTCTCTACTTAGAGAACGGTAAGAGATAGAACTGCCGGGATGGAAGATTCCTATACAAGATAAGAATTACATTTAGGGACATAAGCTGAGCTGCAAAGTCAAAAACAACCAACTCAAGAAGAAAATATAGTTAGACTTCTTCAAAACAAAAACCTGGTATAGCTGGGACACATTCAAAACAGATAAAAGCAAAACAACAAAAATAACAGGGTACCGGGTTGAACTTGCAGGGCCTTACGCTGCCTGAAAATTGAAAATCTTAAGGGGAATCCATCTGCTATCCAATGGTCAAGGATCAGCTCATTGTAACAAATATTTTAGACTGTTTTCTTTCCAATATCTCTTAAAAAATATTTAGGTTTCCGGGATGCAAGATTCGCATTCTTCCGACCGGTTGGTCAATTGCGAGCGGAAATACATACAGATAAGAATATAGTATAATAGGAATAGTAATAATAGCATCAGTCGAAAAGACGATACCAAAACTATATTCATGTAATAGCTCAGATAAAACAGTTTTTCACCTTCTCCATTGAAAAGTGTCGAAAAATATGCACAATTACAAAGCGAAATTTGGAGATTTTCCAATACATCAGAAATTGTCGTATTGTATGGGGGTAAAATGTCCTAAGGTAGGCTATCGCTTAGTTTGCAGGGGCAGTGCGCTTGTATCTACATATATTTGTAGATTTTGAAAAGTTCAAGGAATTTCATTCCAGTTGTTTCTACAAGCTGAGGCGATTGTGAGCTAGCTCCACATAGATGCATATGCAAGTCGAATTAACCGTACCAAGTTTGATAATTAACTTTTTCCCCATTTAGCGGTATTCGCTGGAAGATCTTGTGGATCTAACGGTCAAAATTAATATATTCGGATCTGGACTAGAACAAAGCTAAAAATTGGTCTCTGTACATTACCAGATGATTTGAAGAGTTTTTATCCCACATATGAAATATTTGGATATTTATTAATGATTTCCCCTTGATTTCAAGACACTTTTTTCCAGGGATTTTCCAATTCACATATTCCATCGTTGAAGTGATTTTCCGGAAGGTCTTTAAAATATTCCTCTATGGCTTCAATGAAAAACGTTATCCACGCAGAAATCTTTCGAGGTTTGGGAACAGATGAAAGTCAAAAGCAGCTAAATCTGATAAATATGTATGCCATGTGTGTATGCTCGAGCAATTCAAACTTTAATTCATTGATTACCGCCATCGTCAAAACGCATTTGTGAGCAGGTCCTGATGAGAGGTGATCCTTTTCTTCTGTAAACCGGGTTTTTTTCTTACGAATTTCTACATCCAACTGATCTAGAAAGTTGCAATAATGTTTCTCTGTTATTGTTTTAGCGATTTAGAGGTAATAAATTAAAAGAATTTCTTTTGCATCTCAAGAAACTGATGCCACCACCTTTCTGGACGATTCTGACCACTTTGCCTGCCACGGAGCAGAACAACCAGGTTCAGTCAACTCTGCAGTTTGTTGTCGCAGTTTGGGATCGTAATGATAAACCCAAGCATCATCAGTTATAAATACTCTGAGCAAACAGCGGTAATTACAAAATAAATTACGACGGTCTATATATACAGAGAACTACTCGCATACAGCGTACTGACTAGAGTGGGGGAGTCGGCGATGCTATCGTAACTTATTTTGTAGTTGTACGTCATTACCTCTGTTTGCCCACATGAACAAATCGACGCACAATATCAATTTCGTTCTTTGTAAACCTACCCAAGTGTTGTGAAAGTCTCACTCCAATGCGTTTTTGATCTAAAGTTAACGAACGTGGGCATCCACCTTGTTAATAGCTTTCTCAACCCTAATTGGCCTAATTTGTTCTTGGAAATATGAAATATCCGTTCATTTGATATGACCACAGCCTCAGCAATTGCGTATGTGAACATTTGTTTCTTATCCAAAACTATATCATGCATAGAATCAATAATTTCTTCATTAATAGCGTGCTTCATCACTGATGTCTGTCCGATCACGTTTAAATTCAGCAAACCAATTGAATATGGTTGCATCGTTCTCTAACATCGTACTTTTACCATATCGATATGAATTTCATCTCCCTCCAAACCATTTTTATATAAATATTTTATCACTGCACGAATTTGCAATTTATCCATTTTTGAGACACAACTAAAACATCTCTAACGCAAACAGCTGTGGGAAAAAATTAACTATTCGACAGTTTGGCTTGAAATTTTACACGTGTTCATCAGAAGGACGAAACATTCCAGCAACAAAATATTTATTCGGGCATCAACACAATGTATGTGACAGTCTAGAAACTTTTTAAATCACCTTACAACAGTATGCAGTCTACATACATTCGAATTTACTAATTTTGATCATTTGATCCATAAGATCTTCCAACAAGTACGCCTAAATGGAGTAAAAATGAATTATGAAACTTGCGACTATCGATTCGACTTACTTGCAAGTGCTTTAGCTTGGAAAAAGCGACAGAAATAAAAAAACTTGAACTTCAACAAAATCTACAAATATCTTGAGCGACAGCCTTTTTTGAGACATTTCATCTCCAATACGACAATTTCTGCTGTTGACTAGGAATTCCAAATAGTTCTTCCGACTAATTTTGAAAAAAAAAAAAATTTGTCTAAAGAGGAAACCGTCAAATCTAATCCGCCGTCCCCTTTTCTCCCCAAAAGTAAATAAATCCCTCCGTAAACGAATATGGCGTCTATTCAATTTTCGATCCATATTCCGACTGACGGATACAAATGTTGTTTTACTAAAAGAAAAAAATTACCTTATGTTTGTCGAGATGTATAACCCTTAAATATGGATCAAATAATAATTTGTCAGGTTCGACATTTATTGGGGACTGCCTCCGGCCTCTCGAGCACATATTCCACTGGGGATTCATCAATCCCCAATATCCGGGACCTGCAACAAGAAGAAGAAGAACGTCTGAAACAGCCCTACACATATACATGGCGCAGATGTGTACGTATATATATCTAAACGCACGATACGTATATACGACATACACGCATCCTATATACAGATATACATAACCTTATATAAAGCTAATATTGAATTAGAGATTTTACATCGGGGGAAGAAATTCCGAGTTCCCCGGGGTCCCTCTGTATCGCGGTAATGGAAAATCTCTTATCGATTCGCGAAATTTCCGAAGAGGGATTGTATAAATTGACAGTTATTTTATTTAAAATGAAATATATAGTTCTTTGAGAGGAAACTTATTGATTGAAAAGTCCATTTCCCGTCAAAGGGGAACGTCGCTTTGAACTTCCTTCGTCGACGTACGCGCCGCCCTATCCCCGTAGGTGTATCGAAGGGAGCATCGGGACGGTGACGACGACGGCGAGTTGTCGTCTAAAAAGTTTCGGAGACATCTCGCAGGACGTACATTTTCCTCCTATCGGCAGTTTTTAAAGGTATCTGTGACGCTCGGCGGATAAAGTTTTCTATCGGGTCGTAATGATAATATTGTTAAGGGCTCAATCGCGTACGAGCGGGTTTCGAAATCGAGTTATACGGCAACTGAACTCATTTCTATCGGAAAGGAAGTGGAAAAAAGCGACGATGTTTGAGTAGTAAATTTGCAGAGCTAGTTGATGTACAGAAATATGTAAGTTTGAGATATTTTGACAACAAAGGAGGCAGGAAAGGAATAAATATCGGAATACCATTTTCGGATTTCACTCCCATCTCCCACCGAGATGCGGAATAGAATCATCAATCGGCAAATTACATCCAGTTTGCATATCATCATTAAGGTTCGACAAACGCGAGTGTTGTTCGCTGAAAGAACAGTTTATATATAGGGAACAAGACACGCGTTTGCCGAAAGAAGGCGATAGATCTATACGAGTTTGATGTATGTGACGGAGCAGACATATATCAAACTCGTATAGGTCTATCGCACGTGTGGTCAATAGTTTCTGGCCCGCACCAAATTGTTAAATACAAAAACGATTTATTTAAGTAAACAACATTTTATTATGGAATTTCTTTATGAATAAATGTATGTAATTTATTAGATTAAATTGTTGGGAGCGTATTTGAAATTAAACATAAAATGACGCAAATTTAATAGTAATTTAATGTACATAACATCTACCTCACATAATATAAAACACACACATAACATAACATAAAGCTCTCTCTCTCTCCCTTTTCCTACCACCACCCTTTCCGTTCCATACAGGGCGGGAAGCTTAATCTTTGGCGGGTAATTTAAATTTAAATAATAATTCTTAATAAAATTAACAAAAAAAGAGCTAATATGACGTGGTGAGACGCTTTGCATCGCTTATTATATTCTTAATATACTTGTTGTAGCTATTCTTAACACAGAGTACAAATGTAAATCATACAATCTTGATCTAGAACTTTTATTTAGATTCATTAAAGAAAAGGTTTATTCGCAAATATAAGTTGAGCTGAAAATTACTAAATATTTCTTGCCAAGTTTTCATTATTCAATTGCTTATAAAAATTGGACAAATTTTCTTGCTCTTCGCGATATTTCTCCTGTAATACTTTATCACATTGTAAATTAATTATTTCTAATTGTATATCAACAGGAAGGTCATCTACATACACAGAAAATGGATTTCAGATAAAATGGATAAAATTTTATCGATTTTCTTGAAGAAATCACTGCTCTAATCCTGTCATTTGTGCAAGGATATTGTTATTAAATTTTTGAACCTTTTCTTTTGAAATAATTAAAGACATGGCCTCTAACGTTGGAAAATGATCAAATTTGCATTCAGCCAGATTTCTAGAAAAAAACACTAACAATAAGCTCAATTTGAAACGATTGTATTACATGTATTAAATCACGAGTATATAATTTTTTCCTGTAAACATACGTTAAATATTAGGCTAGTATTGAAATACTAATCGCGGGCTGTATGTTGACCATGCCTGGTCTATCACCATTTTTCGTCAAACGCTGTATATAGACTGTTACTTCAGCGAACAAGACTCGCGCTTGTCGAACCTTAATCATCATTGATCTCCGTTCTCCTCTTTAATCGGCACCTTTGTGACGTAATTTTCGTCAACCGTGGAATAGAACGATCAAAAGTCTTTATTACTATAAGAGGAAGAACGATGGGAAAAGAAGGGATCTTTCTTTCTCCTATAGTAATACGGACTTTCAATCATTCCATTCCACTGATGACGAAAGTAATAGGTCTGGTATTAACCTTCCTTCTTCTACACGCCCATTGTTTCTTCTTTCCGTAATCAGGATTTTGTCTTTAATTCGTTTAGCTGATATTCGATTAATGATCATTTTGAGCGTTCATAAATTAGTGTGTACATATTTCCGTTTACGTCATTCCTCACATTTGATTTGCACATTTGTTCTTATATTTTGGTCTTTACCTTCTTTGCCTTTTCCCTTTTTATACTTTCTTCCACTTTTCTTTTTATTTATCAGCTTTTGCCTCTGTTTAGGATTTCCTATTCCATGACTTTTATCCTGTTAATGAGTAGAACGAAGTGTCATATCACATAGTGATCATATTCTTAGTTCTTGAGGACACTAGGGATTCTTATGTATTTTTTACGATTTTTTGCGTTCAATGAATATCGAAGGATTTTTACTTTCGCTTCATTGCAACCGTTTATTAATCGAACACAGTAGTAATCTGGATGAAAGAAATGATTTTTGGAGCGGATTTATGACATACCTGAGTCTGAAAAGTTGGACATATGTATATCTAAAATGTCCATTTTGCTTTAATTAGGAATGAATTATTGATGAATAAATTTTTATATATATATATACAAGATCTGGCAAGAGGAATTTTTGTCTAATTCTCGAAGAAGGTGCAAACAAAAATCCATACCAATTTCCGCCGTCAGAAGTGCTTAAGACTGAATGCAAAGAGTTATTGCGAACACTACTACAATGGCCTAAGACGTCGAAACATCGTTTGAGTAATACTTCTTGTTAGAGCGAGCCCCATATCCGAGATACCTGAGAACTTTGCGTCACAGCGTACACGGGGAGGTTATACAACTATCTAAAAATTGTCGAGAAGGACAGCTATACAATTTTACTCTTCGTCCTCATTGCATGCTTTGGATGAAAGTATTCTTCTCGCCCAAATACACAGAAGAATTACAAAAATACTGAACACCGACAGCATGGCACTCCTTCGTGAATCTATTCGCGATGTAATAATGGTAATTAATACAAATTACTGCGGTTTCATAATTTATGTTCCTTTACTAAGTTTGAATCCAATATTTTCGTCCGAATCTGCATTCTGTAGAGTGTTAAAGACCGTGGCATGATATTTGTTACCAACTGGTCGTTTGCGGGTCACATTGTTTCCATTTGCAGTCAGGCCTCTAAACTTGACAGTATTTTAATGACGTGTCCGTATTGTGAACGCTGTACTATCATTTGTGGTGAGTATATTAGAGTATGGATCTGTCGTTTGATATCCTTCGTACTTTTCCCAACAGCTTTGTGTTGAACGGGTTCAATGATGGTTCCTGAAATTTTTAACTTTCAAAATTACCGGTGCTTATCCTGTATGCGGAGTTATTAAGCCAATATAGTTTTGATTCGCTCATTAGCAGAACGGAAGTTGGTAGTGCTAAATTTTTGTATAAAATTATACCCAATACATTGCTGTCCAGCGTAAATTTTAACGTCTTTTGACCAGGCATTTGGTTACATTCAATGTGGGTACCCCCGACCTAATGCTTTTGGTGAAGGCACCTTTGTAGCACATATATTCTCTTGCCATCCGTAGACGTACGTTTCGCGGTTATACCGCTCGTCAGTACGGCTTTGCAAGAGCTGTAATTTCGTATACAAATTTTATGTATATATCGTCTGAACATTGATGTGACATGTGAGCGGGATTCGATATGAATTATCTTAGAATTCATATCGAATCCCTCTCACATGTACAAACATCTTTGTTAGTAAACTGGAAACAAATGAAATGCACCATTCTATTGTGTATTGCATAGTGTGGCACGTTATCATGTCAATTTATTTTTGTCTATATTGTTGTTGTCATTAGTTCTATTTAGTGTGTATGTATGTAACTTGCTATTGGTTGTAGTATACTGCTGAATTAGGTTTAAGTTCTTGATTAGTTTTAGTTGTTTGTTATCCTTGTTTTGTTTTTTCCTGTGATTGGGTTTTAGTACTTGTTTGGAAATTAATCGTTATTATTAAGTACTATCTATTATTAATACCTAATATACCTACTAGAGGTTTGGTAAGGAAAGTAGGGCAAAATATTTCGGTAATGGTTATGTCAATTCTCAGTCGATTTTTATGGAACTCTTCATTTTTCCTTTTAATTCCTTTCGGTACGAAGACATCTTACCCTTTCATCTGTTTATCTATGTTTTGCAGACTTACTATTAATCTACCTTGTCTCATTCCCTTCCAGTTTTACATTTTCTACCTTGGTTTCCGATTTCTCTTTCTCAATTGCTTCAGTTCGCAGAGGCCCTTGTTAAAGAAGGTATAAATACGAAATTCCCCCATCAATACATGTCAACATTCTTTACATCGCCCGAAATACATTCCCTTCACATCATCGCAACGGAACATTACATAAACCATACGCTACAACTATGTATATAATTCCTCCAACACCCTCAACTAACTTAAGCATCATGTTAACATTCCAAATACGTTGAAATCCCCCATCGCAAGGAAAATATTCACAACCGCGAGACCCATAAATATCGATTACTCGACGGAAAGCCCCTACGAAACCTATCCCTTACGCGAGCTCATTTCGTTCTTCGTTCTCGGTTCGGCGCGTTCCAACAAAAAGCTCGTACCAACCGATGTACATACGTACGTACGTGCATAAATATGAAATACGATTTGCCTTTTACATACGTAAAGGCTTCGATAAAACGCGACGCGAGATTTATTCGCGCGCGCGATAGAATCGGGCGCAGGGCGGGATGGGGGAAACGGGCCAAACCGCCCGTCCACCAGAAAGAAACAGATCCGAGCGGGCGGCTCGGCGATTCCGACTTCAAAGGTACAAAGGAAGAGGAGGTATCACGTGCTTCTGACGTTTATGACAAATTGAGATCGAGATGGGGAAACAAAAGTTTGGCCTTCCGCTTCATTATTTAATGCTTACGCCGGCGTAATCTTTTTCGGATAAACTCCTTCCTTCGCGAATACGCGATGAGAATTCTCAAATAGGTGGGTGCGGTAGGGAGAGAGGGAGGTGTACGCGAAACATTGAGAGATTCTGGAGAAAAAGTGGAAATGACGTGAAGAGGAAACATCGATGTGAAACTTGTAGATGTCTGCATTCTTAGTGAAAACAATGCAAGATTACATTTACTAGAAGTATTACTTGGACTTTATCTGGATATGACATGAGTAACAATACGATGTGGGAGTTAACTCCATAAAATTTCTGTAAAGAAGAAATTCTCGCGAGGTCCAAAACCAATCAGAATCAACGGAACGACAGAAAATGTCTTGTTTCTGTATTTGTGAAGCATATAAGCTCTTCAAATTTGCATTCTTCTCGAAATTGGAGTAAAACTTTTACCAAAACTTATTCATGGCTGCAGAACGATCCTGCCATTATATCACCCATCCGATTGAAGAAATATAAAACAGATTTATGTTTGCTGTTTTTATTGTTGCATACATGCCTTAAGCCTGGTCATATTGGTATGACGGTTGTCTATTCAGCGCTGTACATTGCTACTTCTTTGCATTCAAAATATAATTTTGTTGAACTGTTCGTCTGGCTTTTATGGCTAACTTTAATTGTCCTACGGTTTGAGGTTTATTAAGCCTCGGAGTACGATGACCGGGTCATAATTTTTGTATGGTGATACTCATGGAATCCTCCTAATGTCTAAACTTTAATTATTTCTTAGAAAATATCAAAAAAATATCTTACATTTTCCTCAGGTTTTGATTTGGGTCACCTTTGATCCGGTCTTGGTACTTGACCAGATGACATTAAAATTTGGAGATTGTGTGATGCTCAAAATGTTTACTTTGAGACATATGTTGGAAAAATTAATAACTTGCCAGAACGTAATCAGAGACCTAGAATCGTCAATACGTTAACCGACCGATTGGCAAAACTTAGGTAGAAATATTATGATGGATAATTTTTTCAGAGATATAACATTGGCTAAAGAATTATTAGAAACGAATTTAACTTTATTGGGTGCAATTGGATAAAATAGAAAGCATTTATCTAAAGAACTATTAGATATATCACATCTAGCCTCACACTCTCCTCATTTTTTATTTAGAAAGAAGAATGACATTGGTTTCTTACGTAACAAAACCAAAAAGTTTCTTGTATTACTATCTGCTCTGAATCACCAACATGAAATAGCTGGACAATATGAACATTTTAAGCCCGAGATTGTTTTAGATTGCAACAAAACCAAAACTGGTGTGGATATTCTTGATAAAATTATCCGTGAATATACTTGCAAACGTGCAAGACGAAGGTGGCCTCCAAGATTATTTTTGAACATTATCGGCATTGTATGTTATAAGGCATTTGTACTGTAACCTATAAAAATCCTGATTAGCAAAAATTATTTCTCTAAATCATCACAGAAAATTGTTTTTGGAAAAACATGGCGACACTTTGGTTCGAGATAATACATGGCAGAGCCAAAAATATTATAAGATGGTAGGGATTACTCCAAAAGCACTTGTTTTGGCAATAGAAACTACAGCAGCGAATTTTTCAGTAAAAGGAAAGGAAACAAGAATCAGCAGCCAAAAGAGGTTGTGCTTATGCACGTCGCGGATTTTTTTTTATTTATCCCCCAATTTCTATACAATCTGTCCTATTTAGTAGGACATTAAGTACATTGGTTTGATGTTTGGAGACATGTAGGGATATACCCCATTTGGTATTCCCAACATAAAATTTACATATGTATTTACACATATGCACACAACTGACTAAAAACTAAGAACTAAGTATTACTTAATCAAATCAAGTCTGTAAGTCGGAGGGTTTAAAACGTTTGAAACGGTGTGTGTCATGAGTTTCTGTATAGAGTTTTTTTTTTTTTTTTTTGGCTAAGTCGCAGAAATGAGAATAAATATTCAAAGAGATGTGATAAATGCAAGAAAACAGTATGTCCTAAACACTAAACTTTAGTCGAAGAACGTGAAATTACTGTACTTTACCATTCTTGTGACAAAGGTGAAGATGGGGAATAAAATTATTAGGTATTTTAATGCGACTTTCAGAGTAAAACAAAAATAATTTCCTTTTTTTTTCTCAGATTGAAGATAGCAGATATCTCGAAGAATATTATCGAACATTTTAGGTTAAATATATAAATGTATAAATAATATGCATATTAATAATAAAATGTTATCCTTATATTTATTTTGCCTAAAAAATATTTTTTTATCAGTTATATCGTTAAAACTGCGTGGGTCAATGTTGACCCTGTTGTAGTACCTGGTCCAATTAAAATTATTTTCGTACTCCGAAAGTTAAAGAATACTTTAGTCTTCTAGTAACCCAATAAGGAAAAATTAGGTGCGCCCAAATCGGGAGAGAGGCAAAGCTAAGGCAAATTGGTATTTTTGTTTTTAAGTTTTGTGATTTGAAAATTGTTACCTAAGAAGTTACTATTGTTTCTCGTGCTGTATGGGCTGTTACACCATCTTCATAAAGGCATTTGTTGGCGTTGTCATTCTGTAATTGTGGGAATATAAAGCACATGCATATAAAGCATCGCCATATACCGTTACACGAGCACAATGTAATGGTTTTTGATCAAGTTCTTGTGGACTCCGCGATCCCCAAAATCTACAGTTTTGCTTAGTAATAATGCCATTCAAATGAAAATGTGCTTCGTTTGTCATCACGAGTCTTGATAAGAAATTTTCATTATTTCCCAAACTCATTTAAGATGGCCTAACACTACTTTAAACGTAATTCGACGTCTCCAGGACTTAGTTCTTCCACCAACCGAATTGTACAAGGAACAGATTCGCCGAGCATGATCAGAGAGCTGCGATTGAGTGGACCTTTTCCTGGTTGATATTTCTTCTATTACTGCAACATTTTCTTCTTTCTTTTACTCGCCTAATATCTTCAACTGAGTCAAACTGATTACAATTTTTTACTAATATATAAACTGTTGGAGTTGTGGGGACATTTTATATTATTTGCGTGACTTGCAACTCTATAAATCATTACCTTTGCTTTCCTCCAAGGATTTTTTAAGTAAATTTTTGGCAATTGATACGGCCTTTTCAATTAATCCGTTTGATCGTAGATATTCTAGGCTACGTGTAACAAGAGCAAAATTCAAATTCTTAGCAAATTCCACTTTTCACTCTCATAAGGAACATGATCACAAATCAATAAATCGGGAGATCCAAACCATGCAAAAACTGGTTTGGTTTGGGAAATGATAGCCTGAGCACCTTTATTTGTAATGGGCAAAATCTCGAGTCACTTTGAGTATGTATCAATCAAAACACAATAACGTTGATTAGCATAAGCAAAAATATCAGAACCGACGCGTACCCAAGGTCTTTTAGGTATTGGCTAGTACAACATGTTCTGGTATCAAACGATTGTCGTTCTTTTCGTACTATCGTAGTGAATTTGGCCCTCTCAAATATTATATTTCTTTGTAGAGTACAATGGTGCTCAAATTTTTGCAGTATTTCATTTAAAATTTTGTCTTTGCCTGTCTCAAATGTGAAACTATAGTACAGATCAAGCCCGTCGTCTCCAATTAAAGACAAACAACATGCTACCTTCTCTCCTGTCCAAGTTTGTGACCTTCGAAGACAAATCAAACTTTTGTGAGAACCGCTTCCAATTTTCTGCGATATTTCCATCTAGTACAAGCGCTTCTGGGGGCTTAAAGTAGTTTTCCGTTTTTCTGCACAACAAGCGGCCCTTTTCACCCGATGAGGAACAAATACTCAGTGAGAAAAACAAATCAAGCTGGAACAATACTATTTCTCGCACTCTCCACTAAGCAATGTAGGTACACTAGCGAGCTTGAAAGTTGCCGAATAAATCTCAGTGATGATATTTTTGTGAGAGTTATGTAGATCTTTAATCTTCGATATGTTCTTTGAGTGTTCATTATCGATCGAGAATTTTCAAGAAATAATTTTGCAACTTTAGTTCGTTGTATTATTATGTATCTAGTTTTATCTAGGAAAGGAAACAATGAAAATTAATACACGACAATAGAAACGGAAGTTAAAACAGAATCATTTGAAGTAGGAAAGGTACTTTTTTCGCATCCTGTATATGCGTTGGAACCTGTTAAAGAAGAACCAGCATCATTAGCGAATAGCACAGCAAATATAAACCAACTGCATTTTATATAACATATCCGGGTCAACAATAAGTAATTAACAAATTTTTCACTTTGATATCCTGGGGGCTAATTATCCCTTTTGTGATTAGAAAGAAAAGGGAATTGCCCAACGTCCAGCGTCAAAAATTTTGACGAGAGACAAACTTCCGGTCAACAGAAACTACACAGGTACCTCTATACGTGCATTTTTCCCCTTTTATGTCGGCATCAACTTTTAATTAGTTCGATTTCAGCACAGAAAAAGAAAAACGCCGACGTCGACGACGCGGAAGTCGAGTATTTTGCAACGTCTTCTAACGGCGACGTCGCTTCCATACCCCCATTACATGTACGCCGTATAGCGTATACCGATTTCGTAATAATCCGGCGAGAAGCGTCTCGCTTCGTAAGATCTAATAAACTCGAAAAGATAAAATTAAATTTAGTATAAATACAGGCGTTGCAGTTTCGCTCCGAAAGGACGGGAGAGATGCGTCGTTCGAATGCGGAACTTTTAATCAGTTCGCTTTGAGACGCGCCATTATAGCGTCCTAGCCGAGCGTCTGTGCTACTCCGCATTTGCTCTATGTCGTACATATTAATACGGAAATACGGCTCCCGTTTTGAAGTAGTGCGGAGCATGAGAAAGGCGCTCGTTGTTATTAGATACGTTATTAAGTTACCAAGGGTTATTTGCTTCTGGAAGTTAACTTTGTGTTTTGGAAGAATGGGGAAACAGTGCAGAAAGAAAAATATTCTTCTAGTTTGGTTTCAAGGAGGATTCTCGTAAATCTGGAGCTAAAGAAGATAAAGACTGAAATTACTGCAAGATAGCGACTGGGAAGACAAACTACAATTTAATTTCATAGTAACAGGATTAGTTTTAGATTCAGAGGACAGAGACCAACAGAAAGCTAAAGTGCAACAACTTGCAGGACGAAGACTGCGAGTGGGAACCCAACAAATTGATAAACATAAACTAGGGAACAGGATGGTGCATTGATGGAAAGGGAAACTCAATTGGAGAAAATCGAGGTTATCAAAAGCATTAAAACAAGTAAATTACGGGAGCATGGGTAGGAAAAATTCACAAATTCGGTTTTAAATGTGTTAAGTATATTTGTTGTATGTAGATCTAACTTCCCTCTTCGTCTAAAACATGCTTTTATATAAACTCCATTAAAGTTTGTTAAACTGACGCCTTAAATAGCCGTGAGTAATGTTACGGCCAACTGTTACAGTGCCCTGTATTATTACTTGTGACCCCTCCCGCTTCAACTTTTACCGTAGATGATGCCCCGCTTTCGTATGTTTTGATACAACTCGCGCATTTTGGATGCCCGTGTTGGCATTCGTTTTATGACGTTCAGTGGAGCAGGTCGTTTTCCGTGAATAAGTTATTCCGTTTTAGCTTTTAAGTCTCGTTGTCGAGGATATTGTAGTATGGTAATACTCCATTAGTAAAATTACCAATAAAAAGATGTAAATTTTATAGAAAGCATTCTTTAAGAAATAGAAAAGCGTTGTAAACATTTACCACACACATACAATTGAAACATTTCAAAATCTAGAATTCCAAATTGCTATAACGACGTGCAAAAACAAATTGAAGTTGTTTATAAGGGACCGAATGGGAGGATCGACTAAAAAGTCAGATAAAAAGTTATATAAAATACCAGGGTTGAAAAGAAGCAGACCACATCAAAGTAAAGAAGTTGTTGTTTATAATCGACGAACAGACCAAAGAAAAGGAAGTACAATAAAAGGAAAAGACCAAAGAAAAGAAGTGAAGAAAGAATTCAAGAGGGAGGGAGAAGTTAAGGATTAGAAAACAAATTACACTTATACACACTAGGTAATATATTTTGATTATATTGTTCATTATTTTGTTAATATAATACTAAAATTTTGTAAATATTAATTGTAATAATTTTTGCTTTCTATAAAATTAACTAAAATTCATACTACAATATACACGGAAATTCGACTTTGGGAAGTTTTACATTATCGTTGTGTAAATCTGGAAGTTTCGCTTCCCCAATTTTGCTGTTCGAATTATCAGCCGTTGTGCGATTGCCTTTCCCTTTATTGGAAGTGAGTTTTCCTTTTTCTTGATTAAACTCGCATAACTCAACTTGTTTCATGTTTTAAATAGAGTGTTCAAGTAGTTTTGTTGGTCGCTTCATGACAGGATAAAGATCCAGAACGTATACGGTTCGGATAACCTCGTATCACCTAAGAAAGAAGCTGGAGGGTCTCTCTGACTCCAGATACTCAGATGTGATCCAATTCTATAATTGGAGAGTGGCGCCTTGTTAGTATTTTCTCGAATTTTAACCTACGTCGTTTCCATTGCGCTAGCACGGCCTTGATCGCCTCGATCTTTATCACCAACGAGGTAAGGTTATTCGGACTGTAACGTCGTACTTCCGTATCGGTCACGTTTTCGACTTTTTCTCGTCATATCATCATTTTTTACCGCACGCTTCAGAACCCAGAAGTTAAAAAGTACAAGAAGCCAATAACACTATTGACGGCGTGCATGCATTACTGCATTTCTATAACGTTGCTTGCAATATTTTTATGATGGAGTGGATCAGGGACGGCAAGGAGAATCTTCCTGCAGACGAAAGAAGCAATGGGAGTCATAGTAGGAGAAAACGCGAGAACAAGCTGCAGAGAACTATTCAAAGTCCTACAAATGCTGATTCTGCCGTTCTGTTTCATTAGCGGTAATTTGTTATACATCCACAGCTCAAGCAAATATATGGGAAATAGTGACAACCATTGTTATGGCACCCGTAATAAGGACAAGTTTGTATTTTGTTAATTTCAATCCCGTAACTTTCTCTCTTTCACGTTGTTATAGGGAACTAGTGCAGGCTAGTAAACTAGTGCAAGCTAGTAAACTAGTAAAGGCTGATATATCTAGTATAAGCTAGAACTATCGTAGGCGCAAGAGGCTACTGTTTTTCGGCATCTTTTCCTTACGTGCGAGAAAACTCGCCATCTTGGCCCACTTCTATCCGTATATCGAATTCCACGCCGTGCAACGTCAAGCTAAGCTTTATTTACTTTTATTTACCTTTATTTATATTTTGTATCGTTAAATTCCGGGGAAACAATTCCCTAGAAGCTTGTAATTAATTTTAAGTTAGGAATTTGAAGATTTGTGTCGAGTAAAGAGGGGTTCTTTTTTTGGTTACGTTTATCAACAAGTATTACAGTTAATTTTACTAGTATTGTAAGTGGGCGTGGGGTGGACTTTGAGTACTGTCAGGCGAATATACATTCTTATTTGTAATTACGTTTAGCTAAGCTGTAAGGTGGCTGTAAAGCCGTTGGAATTCTACCGGCTACCGAAGCGTGCGAACTATCTTAATTGATTTTCTTTCCTTTTCTTGTTGTTATAAGTAGCACGTGCCAATAAAGTGCTGTTAAACGTCAATTACTCGCATCAGTTCAATTTTTTCATTTTTGTTTCGCTTATGTTAATTTTAAATAGTAATTACTTTAATATAGTCAGAATAACTGCGTGCCAGCTACTACGGACGGCATTTAGAGGTGATCCAGTTTCACAGTTGGAGAGTGGCGTCTCGTGTTTCTATTTTACGAATTTTAACCTACTTCACTGGGCTAGCATCGCCTTCGTCATTACCAACGTGGTGGGTTATCCGCACGGTAAGTATATCGGTTCCGTTTATAATTTCCTTAAAAGCTAATAACATTATCAATGTCCTACAGTCAATAGGTACATACGCCTTAGAAGAATTCTTCGCTGAAGACTTCGTATACTACAGCAACACTCATTCGTTATGTTACATATTTACAAAAATGTTCTTATTCTATTTATCGTAATTTTTACTTTTTTGTCGAATCAAATACTGTACTATTTAATGTGCATTATCTTGAAATAAATCATCTATCTATCTATCTAAGATCATCATTTGGTTTACAAATAGGTGCTACCAAAAATTAAAGCCTTCGGAAAACATTCCACGAAACCACTGTCTACTCCTCGGTTAGATGACTGCTTAAACAAACGCATGCTACAAAAAATTTTAAAATTTTCAGCCGCCCTCAAACCTCAAACAGTTTCATTTAAACCCCGCCATTTTCCCAAATCCGCAGCAAAGCAACGATAACCCCCGAAATGAATTATAAATTACTTATCCGACCGACACTTTATCTCGCGCGCTCCATTCGCTCGAAGATCGATTGTAATTATTTAATTACGGAGAGTACACAAATTTGATCCCAGTAAAGTTTACACGCCCGTCTCTCTCGGAGTGGAGGATCGTTGTCATACACGAAACGGCGGTAATAAAATGCAAACAACGAGGATATAGTTTACGACCTTCCGGGCAAAACAAACTCCGAACCACATACGCACATACACACACACACACACACACACCGACGCGAATTTTAATCTAAAATTCCATCCTTTCCGAAGGTTCGTCGGGGTACACCGCACGTGTATTAAACGAGATCTATATGGGACTGCGACGAGACGACGTGACGCGTAATATACTTTCTTGCGCGTGTCAGATGTAATCTCGATAGGTCGGGATTATGTCGAAGTTTTTAGCGAAAAAGGTGAGATCGAAGGATGAGTTTCATCGGATCCGTTTCGCTTCTTTTATGGGCCAACCGAGATAATAACATCAATGAGGTATATCTACGAATATTCTGTTATCAACTCTTTGATGATAGGCGTTTTCTATGGCAAAACACTGAAATATCCTCTTGTACATGTTCTGTCAATTCGAGATGACACCAAGGTTTCATGTTTTCGATTATTTTGGGCATGAATTTACGAAAGCTTTCATTTCTTCAGCAAATAAATGATTCCAAACTTACTATTCCTGAAAAAAAGACGACTTATGAACTGACAATTGGCGATCTAAGGCGAAGAAGGACTATCGGAATGCCGACCGAGCTTCAAAACAGGCTGAAACGATTTTGTCCTCCATCCCAGGAAGAACAATAATATTCTAGTCCACCCCCTAACAGAAGCCAATGATCAAGTTGCACCAGCGAAACCGGTCTAAGACAACCGAAAAACCACGGATGCAAGAAATGCGAGACTCCTATCTGCCTATACCAAATAAAAGAAATAAAAGTACCCTAAAATTACTGTACCTTTCGGAAATAATTCCAGATACCTATTTCGGCAACTAAGTTGCCATCCTCAGTGGAAAATTGGGAGAATTCAGTATCAACAGCAATATCCGGCTAATGTCGGGATACTGCTTTCAACTTTCCTGTCCTTCATTTCTCTTTCCTCCCACTGGTATTACACTAAACTTAATTCTACATTTCTGCTCTTAACTCTTCTTGATTTTCCTTGTATCATCCTTAAAAATCTCATCTCCGTAACTGCTAGTTTGCTCATTTGCGTTTTTGCCCTCGTCCAGTTTTAGCGGGCGAATGTGAGTGTTGCCTCCACTACCATTCTAGCAACTTCCGCTTTTACCTCTTTCGGTATTTCCTTCTTGCTGAAGAATTTTATCTTCATCGTATTGAAGGGTCTTTCTGTTCTTGCACTTCCCTTACTAATTTCATCCTCCACGGATCCTTCTTCATTGGTGATTGTTCTCAGATAGTCTCAACTTGTCCTGCACCATTGATTCCATGTTTCCCTTTAGTTCTTCCTATTATCATCGACTTTGTCTTCATATTGTCTTTATATTCACTTTCATATTAGTTTCTGCTCAACTCTTCATTTAGGACATCTATTTTGTGCTGTTGTTCTGCTTCGATTATCCCCACAATAACTAGGTCACTAGCGTTGCATAGTTTAGCCATTCTTATACTTTGGATCCCCCAATTTTACGATAGTATACCTTTTAACTTATTTCTAGATCTCTTCAATATTTCATCCAGGACCACGTTAAAGAGTAAGAGGGAGTATATAAGCTGTTTGGGAGCGACGATTCCAAATAATGAAGAGGAAGAAAGAGGAATAGGGGAAAGAATGACAAAGAAAGCAAAGCCACGGGAATATTAAATACGATGATAAAGTACAAAATGGCTATAATAAGGTAGACAAGACAGTAATCCAACACTAAGCCAGAAGAATACATCTAAATCAGCACGTTGGGAAAGCGAGATATTCGGCTAGATATATAGAGGTGTGAAACACGATGATGGCATATAAAGAAGAGGAACAAACAAGAAAGTGATCAACATATTCAACCAGCGCAACATAGTTAAAAAGTACGAGCCGGAAGACGTAGAAGAGGAAGATCAAAAATAAGTTAAGAAGGTGTTAAGTTATGGGACTACTAAGAATATCGGACTGGATGCAAAAGCGAGAAATAGGAAAGAGTGGAAGGAGATTGAGAGACAAATCGAAAACACGGGTCTTCTTATATACAGGGTGTAATTGTGTAAATGGTTAAACAGTTGTCCAAAGGAAGATAATTCAAAGGTATTCAATATTTGCTTAATAAACGAAGGGCCCCAAACGTACCGTTCGCAAGATATTTATAATTACGGTTTTAAGTCCGGTCCTGTTATACGATTGTAGCAAGTTTCCAATTCGACTAACGATCGAATCATTGATCGAGTAAGCATGAATAATTTATGAATAAGAGGTCTACCTCAAATTTGCTAATTTTTCACACTGCTTGCACAGTACATACATGTTGTTTACAGTTTATTAATTATTTTACTTTAAAGATTTTTACACAGCAATCACATAAACATATTATTGTCAAACAGGTCTAATCTTAGGCATTTCTTGTGAAACTTTCTTCGTTTTCCTTGACTTTACATTGTTTATCAATAAATAAATCTGTTTGAAAGAAAATATTTTTATCATTACCAATCAAAGATCGTCGAACTTTTCAAATATATGTAGGTCAAGTTCATGCAACGACAGCGAAATAAAACATCTGTTTACTTTTCTGTAATAGTGACAAAGAGAGAGCATTATTCACTTGTTGATAATATGCTATTTACTGGCGGCGCTACGTCAATGAAAACATCTGCCTACATTGTAGAATACCCGAATACTGACTGAATGCCCAACTATTTATTTCGACTTTTAAAAATTCCCTACCTCTAAAATAAACGTCAACGAGTACCGTAATGTAAGAATGTAGGGGGCTAAAATTTTATTAAAAAGTAAGCAAAAAGCTTAGCGTAATTTGCCATTTGGTTTTGCTGATTACGTTAACTATACCATACCAGCTTTACCATATTAGTAAGTTAACCATTTTTATAGTTACATCCTGTATAATAGCACTCTAGGCTTGAATATCCATATATACATATGAGTTAAAAATCTAAGATGATCTTACCTCTTCGGGGCTTTTCGCAAAACACTTCGAAAAAGTCCAGGTAAACGAGCTCTAGTGAACCATTCAGGATTAACACTACAGCAACGTGGAAACGTGTCCAGTAATTTAAAGGAAAAAGTTGGTTTTCAGGGATAACTTTTCTTGAAGCCGACTCATTGTCAATGGTCCAAACTGCTGACTGTTGCCTTTTTTCTTTCGGATTCACCAGTAATGATATACACCAGATGAGATGACGCATTTTCAAAGCGAACTAGAAAAAGATAGACGTCTTCCATTCCACGTGATCTTCTTTTGAAGTCGGGCTAGATTGTGGAGATTCCAATGGACAAGATGCTTACGTGCCTTCAAATGCTTGTGTTGAAAGTTGTTAATTGCTTTCACACCGATCGTTCGAGTTGCTTGAATATTTCTTAGGATAACATATCGATCCTCTTCATTTTCTGAACAGGACTAATATTTGTATTGGAAGTGGGAACCTTTGGCTGAGGATCTCGAAAACTGTCACTTAGGAATAGTCGATTTCGTTCGAATTCACTGTACCAGCCCCTCATGGTAGTTAAGGAACACGACTTGTCACCAAACACTTGCTTGATTCCCTTAGTATATTGTTTACGATTTAATCCTAATTTCAAATCTTCTCTGCAAAGGATCGTTTTGAACTTGTATACGTAAAAAGTATTCAAGTGTATTTGCCAACTGTCACCGTGATTAAATATGTTAAAAGCTAACTTAGTTCGTCGAACATAATTTGTAATTTGTAATAACAATGACCTGCCGGAAAGACCGTGTGGTAGAAAAACATCGTTTGGAGTTGGAGGTGTTCAAGTTAGACTTTACATATCTGCAATGGCAAACCCAATTGTTTCCTGCCGCACTGAAAGCGTCGTAAAATGTAATTTCTGTCGTGCTATCAAAAGGACGCGGGCGCCACATCGTACCCCCAGACGAACGTTATTAAACGAAATATTTAGGTCGCTAAAAGTTATAGAGAAAAGCGCCCCTTCTTCCTCGCCCCGACGCTCGTACGTCAGAGAGGGAGAAGGAGAGCCCGAAAATAGCTGAAAAGTGCTCGCCGCAGAGCCGGTAGCGACGGTAGTCGACTGTCACGCCTGTCTCTTGTTTTCAAACTCATTACGGTGTTCACCAACTTACTGACAAATGACGTGGATTGTGAAAAATGAAGCGGGAACAACGACAACTTGATAAAAGGCTGTTGACGCGAATAAAGATCTAAAAAGTTCATATGAGGGGCCATGGATGCGAGACAAATGCCTTCGGGCGCGCGTGCCTTTGTTCGCCGATCGTCTTCGCTTCGCCCTTTTAGCGTTGTCTCTTTATCTCCCTGTCCTTCTCTTTCTCTTTCTCTCTCTCTAGATACGTACTTACCTATCTCCGTGTTCTCGTCAATCTCAATTTCTTTTCACCTTTCATTGTGACCGACCGTGTTGTGCCGTTTGATTCTTAGTCCCCTTTCCATTATGGATGGGGACGGAATTAGTTATCGGGTGGACTTTTCTAAGATGAAAGCCTTCAGTATTGTTCTTGCTTCTGGAAGCTGTTACATTCCGACGACTACTCTCAATATGTTTAAAGGACTTTTGCATTATACAAAGAGGAAGGACGAGAAACACTTGATTAGAAATTATAAGAATCTGAGATTAGGGATTCTGGAATTTCTGATATGATTCTCTAAAAACAAAAGATCGATAAAATAGATCCAAATATGGATTGGTTATTCAACAAGAACCAGCCTTCGTTATTGCTCCCTATGAACAATATACATACATTAATATGACTGCCTTTGAACTATGGTGGAATATCGCCTAAAACCATGTCCTCACACGCGAGCGAATTTTCAGTTTAGGGACCGACGCCGACGTCGACGCTAGACGAAAGTGCTGCACGCTCAATTAACGAACGCCACCATGCTACGGTTTCTTAATTAGAAATTACATCATCATCATCATCATCCCCGGCGAGGTTTCAATTAACCCCACTCGACTGTTTCGCGTTTATTACTTTCCGGACTGTTAATCATAGGTAAGTCGACCCCGTTTTAAATCTCGTTTCACCTCGTTTACAAAGGCAAGTAATAAATATGAACAGAGCAAACCGCTTGATGGGAATGACGCCAAAGACGTCAGATTTTCTTCCGTTGATGTTTCTGTACCACCAATTATTTTAATGTAATCGTGGATGATAACGTGGGGACACCAGTTTTATCTTCTTCTTCCATTTATAGTGGGTGTGAGCGAACGCGTCTTGATATTTTCACCATGGCTCGGATAATTTTCAGCATCATCCTATAAACACGATTCCCGTCTACGAAAAAGTGTTGAAATTGTGAGTAAAGAATCAACTATCAGAGTTTTGGAAAGTAAATAAAGTGATAGTACCAAATCAATCAGGATTTAGAAAAGGACACTCTTGTGAAATTGTCATCATTGATGTTTGTGATAGTTACCGGAAAGAACAGGTCAAAGTCCTAGGAGAAGAAGAATTGGAAGGAGCACAAAAGTGTCGATGTCATTCCTAAAGTATCTATATATATATATATATAATTTCCTTATTTGTGTGTTCCTCTTTTTTGTCTGTCCAGAGCTTTTTGAAGCCCACTGATAGGCTAGAAAGCTGAGAATTGGCATGCATATAGTAAAACGACTATGCCAAATCCTAACGTAGCCGGATTTCTGATTTTTGGCCTGTGGGCGGAGAATTAAAACGAAAAAGGGGCATGGCAAAATTTAATTTTTAAACATTTTAGCTTATATTTTCTTTTTCTTCCTGCCTGGCAGGGACGGGCTTAACAGCTAGTTCCTAAATATTACCCTGCCTTCACTATAAATTTCCACCTGTATATGACACCTAAGGAAATCGCACTTCCGAGAGGGTGTCACTTAAGTTGTTACGAAAACTAGAAAAGAAAAAAGTTGCTTTGGAACAAACTATTCTAGTGCTTTTCAATTGAAAATTTATATACCTTTGCATGCGTTCAAACCAATTTTGGAAACCTTTTTCTCCAGTCTGAAGTTGATATCTCAAAACCAGGTTTCCTAAAGGATTACACAGCTCCTTGAGGTGCTAAAAGCTCCGTCCGTCCACGCATTTACGTTGGGGAGCAGAAAGAAATCGTGTGGCGATAAATCACGTAAATATAGGAAATGAGCCATTAATTCGATGTTTCTCTCCACCAAATAATCAATTGTTTGTTTGACGTGCTGGCATTATCATCGTTCGTTACTTGAAATTGGAAACGGACTTCTTATATCATGCTTCGTTTAAACTTCGGCTTCAAGAGTTGGCTAGATTTAAGTTTCTAATTTCGTTTCCAAGTTATAAAGTTCTCCTTCGTTTGGCCTACGTGAAAGCATTTTATTGTTTTGTTGCTGCAATTATTATTATTATCTTGTCATCTACGTCACCAGCCACAAGTGCCTTTGAAAAGCGGCTTTCTACGCCTATCTTACCTACCGTCTCTACACCAACGTTTTCGGCTTTTCCATTTTGTTAAAATTCTTCAAAGTAGTGATAGTTATTTCAAACGTTAATCAAGGTCGTGAGTGATTCAAGCCAGATTCAGCATTTTCCATATTACTCCGTTCGTATTATTTCCATTCCCTGAACAAGTATTGAGTGCTTGGGGGTAGTGGTCAGATGATAGTAGCAGTAGTAACATTAAGAATAGAAAATGAAATTTTAAAATAAATTCCGTATAACTGTTGTGCACTCGTACGTGCAGGGATTATTTGGCCGCTTTATGTACGTTATAACACGCATTTTCAGAGGTTGCAATTTTCTTTGAGCATCGATATATGTACGTTGATTTTATGCGAGTTCTATGTGGCTTTGATGTAGTTTATCATCTTGGATGACCTTACGTATGATGATTTTACCCGTTGATGAAGCTGTCGCTACGCTCACAGTTATTTTGATAACACGCTCAGTGCCGTACATCGTTTCAATTGTCTATGGTCAATCTTCAGATCTTATTGAAAGGATTCCTTTTATCTTTACTTAGCCTCTGTTCATAGCATTTAAAAAATTTTCATTGTTGCATACTATTTTTGATGTGTATTAATTTGTTCTATTAGTTTAAAATTTCGCCAAATTGTGAATTATTTGATTGTAATTCTTTATGATTTAATCAACCAACGAAAATCTTCTCGCGATATTTCAGTTCTTCTCCAGAATCGCTTTCTTTTAACGTTCGCTGTAAACAACCGTTAAATTTTACGAAAGTAGTAATGACACATCTCAATGCATAATTCTGGTGGTCGCTGGTAAAAACACGAAAGGCGCCCCTCGTATTAGTGACTGTCAGATTAGTTGTTTCGTTTCTTAGAAAAAAGGAACCTTCAATCTTGCACGCAGAAATCTTATCAAAATAGCAATAACAACCGAATTATTCATTACAGATCTTCTTAGTAAGGGCACCGACGCGACCTTAGAATTCGAAATACACGCGCCCGAACGAAAAAAGGAAAAATTATGCCGCCGAAGTCCAGTCGTACGATGGCGCGCACACGTCGATGTCGTTATATACAACGTTAATGAAGTCGCCCCCGTTTTCCGTACAAACATCAACTGTCGCTTCCCTTTGTCGGGGAACGGCGAGATCCGCAAGAAAGCGGGGAGAGGACGGGGAAAAAGACAAATCGATTTGAGACAAAAGACGACGCCTTTTACAATTCTATACGCTTCGCTTGAGACCCTCCACTTTTGTGTGTGTGTCCGAATCTTTAACTTATACGCCGTTTTTACGAAGAAAAATGAGAGGAAAGTAACGAAGGCGACTGAGGACGGTGAGGATCGAAACGTCGTCGTCGAGTTCCGACGATACGTTTCGGTTTCTATCGTTTTACCTTTCTGATGTCGACAGATAGAGAATGGTGGGCCTGGTTTATTAAGTTTCATTCGATCATCTTTTAAAATGTTAATTCCAGTAGTTTGTTGATTGTTTAATTTTTTAAGGCATGAAATCGGCAACGAAGGTATGTATGTACACAGCACATATTCGTAACTAAAATAATGAAACTGCTTGCATACACATATGTACATATATATATATGCGCTGTGTACATAAAGAACAGATATATGAAAAGTGACATTTTCAAATTTCTGACACTTTTGCTTTAATTAGAGGCACCACTACCTATATGAAGCAATTTTTCGATATGCAATATTGAGTAAAGGTAGGTAACTCGGTTTCCCGTTAAATTTGAAAAAAGACAGCAGTAAAATGTTCAATACTATCACTTACTGTGGTTGTATAGACTTCAAATCTTCAGGACTGACCGCTTCACATCAGGTTCATACTCCCACCAAAAGACAGGTAGTTTTCAAAAATTTCCCTTTCCACAAATTGGTGTTGATTTAACTGATGTTAGCAAAGTTGCTCGTTATGGAGATTATCGAGAAAATTGTTGTTGGTAATGTAGGCCCCTTGTTACACTTCGCGCATTAAAATAAAATAGTATTTATCTCAATACATTATAATAAATATAAACTCTTTCTTTCCTGTCAATTCGTTTCCTCGCTCAATACAATTTTTTTTTTTTAGTAGGAACGACATACAGTATGTTCATTTGAAAACTTCTCAGGCGGCCTACATCCGAAACTAACAGAATTATTAAAAAATGCAATTTTTGTTTTGAGGGGGAACCATTTTGATTAATATATCATGATATTAAACTTACCCCTTTAATAACATAAAAATCTTAAATGGGATGATATCATTTGTGACACATCACATTTTTTTTGTAAATAAAAGTTGATAATTTTACAATTCTTGCTTACAATTATTTTCTTTCTGCTACAACCCCCAAACCGTGACCAAATGTCAAAGTGTAATATATCATTGGATTCTTAATGAAATACCTTTCCAACGCTGTGTCACAAACGGTGCCATTTTATAACAATTCTATTAGTTTCGGATATAGGCCGCCTAGAAAGTTTTCAAATGAACATACTGTATATCGGCGTTCAATATAAACTTTCTAAATCATGTAATAAAAGTCATTTAGCCTTCTAAAATCGCATCTTTGTACTGTCTCCTTCGTTGGTTGCACGTTTATCCATATTTTCTTTTATACCATACATTGTCTTCGAGCAGAAATGGAAAATGCAGCTTACCTCTCGGCCGCCTTGTCGCAGGTTTTCTTTATTTTCAGAAAGCTTTCTTAGAAATTTGTAGTTTTGATTTCTTTCATACAATATCGACTACACCGTAATTCGCCGGCTTTCTCGT
This sequence comes from Chrysina gloriosa, assembly GCA_038088585.1. Taxonomy (NCBI): domain Eukaryota; kingdom Metazoa; phylum Arthropoda; class Insecta; order Coleoptera; family Scarabaeidae; genus Chrysina; species Chrysina gloriosa. The sequence goes on along the minus strand of CM076090.1, from coordinate 7,760,415 downwards.
TCTTCTTACAGCCTATCTTTTACCTCAACGTAAAGTTATTGTCACGTCAGAGGTTTCTGCCTATAACCCCCTGACACTAACAAGTGTCATTTTCTATTGTCTCTCTTCTGTATACCATAATTCGCAATTTTCCGTTCGTCTATGTTCTAATTGGCTGCAGTTGATGGTGGTAGTTCTTTAAAATCCTTTTTCTTAGGGAAAGAAAACGTAGACCATTTTTGAGATTCCTTTTGAGCCTCTGACATCGCAAATTAATTGGAGCTCCAAATTCAAGGTTTTGATCGTATCACTCGCCTGTGTCTTTCGCCTTGCTTTCAATCGCTACTCTGACGTACATCGAAGGTGGTTCCGTAGGCCCCTTCTATTACTTACCTCTGTCGTCGTCACTTCCCTTCGTTCTCTAATTGTTTTATTTGAGCTTCCATGAGGCGCAAGCGTCTCACGTTTAACATCACTTTTTCCTGTGTTTACTTCTGTATCGGCCACGTCACTTGCACGTATGTCGAAATCACTTTTTCTTTCTTTTAACCGTAAATATGATTAATTCAATATAAGCTTTAAGGACAAACATGATTTTTTCTAACCTCTTCTTTTAAAGCTTCTAAGTAAAGTGTTTACGTTTGCTTGTTTTATGCTTTTTATATTAATTAGTCACAAGATGGAACTAAGGAACTAGTGTGGCACTACGAACATCACCCAACTTGAAAGACTTGAAAATAACACCAAAGAGGAGCGCTTCGGTGCAAATTTCAGTTTTGAGTACTCAAGTCGAATTAGGATTCGTGCATTTGATCCTACTGGTGTTAGGAGGAAATAGTCAAACTAAAGACAGCACACCCTACTGTAGAAAGCCAGCAGTTATAAGATGATCAACCGACAGTTAAAGTTCACAATTGGAATATCCAAGTTATAAATGATATTCCTCGAATTTTTGCTAGTAGGGGCGACTAGGCAAACTGTGTGAGCACGCATAGTCTCAGTTATAGATTCCAAAGTGATAGAAACGTCTTATAGAACCTTACTGTAAACAATAAACATTTGCTCACATTAGTACTGGTATTGGGAGGCTAATTTTGTCTCCATTTGCTGCGGAAACACATACCTCCAATATAGAGCCAACATTTGTAATAAGTTTTGTGTGCGTGTTGAGGCTAGGAAGAAGAGGGGCAAAATTTGAAGAATTTCAAGCAGATTCATATAAAGCATTTACTTTCAGAATTACAAGCGCGTAATTGGAACAGGGTGTTTTGAAAGGGCCTTCCATCCATTGAGGTTAATCTTCGTCCTGGAGGGGTTGAAATGCTCAAAATTAATGATAGTGTGCTGTAAGGTCATCAACTTAAAATACGGGTCATTGAAGATGAATTTGAATGAAGATTCTAACAGAGAAATAAAGCTGGTTTCTCACATTTTGATGAGCAGAATTCTGCCAAAAATCGCCTGGTAGAGCAGAACTATAAAAAGAATTGTATTTTTAGCTGATGGAATTAGTTCAAAGTCGCAGAAACTTCTTGAAGAACTTCGTTACGGATGACATAATTATTGATCTTGGAAGCCAGAAGAAATAGGACAACACCCCCTTCATCACGTTTGAGAAGGAAGGAACAAATAAATGGAAAGTAAAGTCATATGGCCTTGCTTTTTGGATTGTCTTAGAAGTGTTTATACAGAAGGAAATTTTAAGGAAAGATGAGTTTCAACAGATCTTGGCCAAATCATACGATTCTTGTTTACAATTTCTCTTTGATGTATTCGTATATCAGATTCGGGTGGAATTTGATTAATAGCAGCATTTGGTATACTGGTCCATTTGGCTTTCATGCCGTAACAGTTTCGGCAATTTTTGCTTTCCCTTCGAGGTGTGACCGAATCATGTTGGAAAAATGCTAAAGAACTGTGTTGACTGAGCAAGAAAGTAGCTAACAATTCGGTCTCAACACCGAGACTTTAAGTACAAAATTTCGGTGTCCGAAGGGAGAAAATGAAAAAAAAAGTGATAAAGGGTAATTCTATTTGTTTATGTATTTTTATACACGCTCTCCTTGTTCTTATTAACAATTATTAAATTTGAATCGCTAATTAAATTTGAAAATGATAAATGTGCCAATCATATTAGAATTCTAATTGAATAATCGTTATGTATTTTCTTTTTTTTTTTTTTGATTAAAATACTTAACATCAATTTTTTAAGAACTTATACGGAATACTTGTTTTTTTTTTTTTGTCGTAGTTAGAATGCAAGAATACAAAAGAATATTGATTTAGTCAAAGTGATTCAACATTTCTTAAATTTTGCACATTTTTGTCATTATTTTTAATTCGAAGCAACTTCTCTCTATAGCATTCCACCATATTATTGACCCAGAAGGTGCCTTCTTTCAACAGAATATGGTTTCTTCTCAATTGTCATGACGGTCTTGATTTTTAAAACATAAATATGTGCTTGAAATTCTTTTCAAACCAAGCAGGGCGGCATCGTATAACATTAAAGTGAGTTTTAAATTTTTTATCAATTTTACCTATAGTGGAGTCAATCCGGGGACCCACCGTATATGTGGTATTACTGATTACTTTTTGCATTACGCTTTTTGTTAGATTTCTCGAAGCTTTGGGTCGGACACATTTCTCATTTTTCCAAAACCTCCGGTAAATGTGTCGCCGTTCGATAATAAAAATACGCCACGGCCGGGGCGAAAATATGCACGCCGCCCCGATTTTATCGTAACGTACATCTCAAATCGGGCGGCAAAAAATATGAATCCATTTTTTCCTTCGGCGCTAAGCGAAGGCACTTTCCGCGAAATCCCTCGACGTATATAAATCCATCCATGCGCGTATGCAAATGTCGCGTCACGTCGCCTTCATTCGCCGTTTCTTCCCCCTTTCGTCCTCATCGCCATCCAAATATTCGATATATTAACGGTGTTTTTAAAGTCGACCGGAATATCTCGGCTTCTCGACGACACGACGACATTTTAATATGAAGGGAATGCCGATATAAAGACATTTTCGGCAGCACGCATCGGGCGAACGCGAGAACAGAGGACGGAGGAAGAGGACGCGCCACTTAGGAATTTGTCGAAAACTTCCGCCTCCGAAGAGACGTCGACTTAACGCCGACCGTACCGACGGCACTATCACCACCGTCGTCGTCGTCGTCGCCGCTGCCACCGCCGCTGCCGCCATCGTCGGGTGACGTTCTCATGTCGCAATTTAAAGACAAAACTTTTCACCGCGGCTCCGGAAAAGTTTTCATATTAATGTGTGTGACGTACCCTCCTCCCGTCCTTATCCGAAGCTTTCTTTCGCCGCGGCGCTTGGCGCGAGAGGAACACGAAAATGATAAGAAAGTTTGAAAATATGAGTGACAGAAAGAGAGAAAGAAATCCCCTTAGATTGTTATATCTCTGGTGGTTAGAAGATTGGCAAAGTTAAGTGACCAATCAGATGCAATTTCTCACGTCAATATCCTTACGACAAATAATTTTAATGGGATATGATTTCTTGCAATCCGATTTGAAGTAATAAACGTTTCTCTCAAGCCTAACCGGAATTATGTCTCTGAATCAATAGTTCAGTCATTATACATATTTGAAGAAACAAAAAGTACGAAACAACAATTCTCCATCTCGAAGGGGTGAAGAGTTATGGCAGAAACAAAAACTCACCCCTTTTTCAAGGTAGAGGACGAAGCCCGGGGTCGAGACGGTCGAAAACTCAAAATTAAGCTCTCCTGACACTCCCCAACAACATAAAGAAAATTTGACTTTCTCGGATTTTTTTCATTTCTAAGGCCTATTTTTGGATATAATGACTGGACTAAAATAGAGGTCTTATGATCCTAAAACTCAGTCCTAATATTTAACGAACGATCTCTTATTACCGCGGAAGCTCACGAAGAACTTTTCCCGTCTGCGTTTTCCCCAATCAGGATGACAACCTAATTGTCCAAAAACGTGCTTAGTGGTGCTAATCCAATCATAGGTGGAGGAGTAGTACTTACTTAATCCTGAAGCCCTTTTTTACCTCTTTTCCTAAGCTGAATTTAAAAAGAAAGAAGTGAGAATGACCCAGAAATCCTCTGTAGAGTGAGAGTAGGCAAAAGATTCAAAAGTGACAAATAAGCTGATGGATACATTTTGGAAATCGGACACTCCATGTAATACAAATGCTTACTTATTCACTTATGTACTTCATATTTAAGCCTTTTCTACCCCTTCCTGGGGTGTAAGGCGTGTGTGGAGTTTAGGTCTTTATATTGTCTTGTTGCATATTTCCCTCCACCCCTTCTTATCTGGTATGGCTTGTTCCGTTTCCTCCCACGGTATCCCTCTTTTACCCATGTTCTCTAACCACGTCCGTCAGGGCTTTCCTCTTGGTCTCTTCTTGTTTGTCCTGGCTTCAAACACCTGTTTGACTATTCTTTGTTCCGGCACCCTTTTCACGTGTCCACACCATCTCAGCCGTGCTTTCTCAATATTTCCCTCCATTGGTCTCAGTTCCAGATTATCTCTGAGTGTTATGCTTCTAATCCTGTCCTTTCTTGTATTATTTACCATTTTTGTCACAAATCTCATCTCTGTAGCTGTTTTTATTTTCCCCTTTCTGTTTCTCAGTCATGATCTATGTTTTCCTACCGTATAAAAGTATTGGCTTAGCTACTTCTTTAAATACTTGTACTCTAATATCTTTCGGTATCTCTTCATTCCCTAGAAATGTATTTTTATACTATTGAACAGTCCTCCTCTTGTTGTTGTTCTCTCTTATATTTCTTCCTCTCTCTCGCCACCCTCTGATAGTATTGAGCGCAGGAATTTAAATTTCTTTACTTGGTCTACTATTTCTTCTCCTACTTTTATTGTTCGTTCTTTTTCGGATTGTTTTCCACTACCATTGTCTTATTCTTCTCTATATTGATATTCATGTTTATTTCCTCCAATGTTTCCTTATAAGTCTGTATTGTTCATATTAAATGTTTCTTCGTCCTTTGCAATTATAACCATATCATCCGCATAGCATATCTCCGATATTTTTATATTTTTCATTTTCCAGCAGTCTATTTCACGTGCTTGTATTCCTCTTTCCTTTACTCTCTTCATTGATTCATCTAACCCCAGTGTAAAAAGCATCGGTCTCAGAATACATCCTTGCTTGAGACCTTCAGTTGTTTCAAACATATCTGATTTGCTCTGCTTTGTTCTTACATAATTTGTTGTTTCTTTCTGCTTCATGTTCCTAATTACACCGAGGAAGAGCTTGTTGTTCTCTTTATACGCGTTTTCCATTTCTTCTGTTTTGTTCTGTTTTGTTGCCATGATCTTTTTTTTTTCTTGTCCTATGACCCTCTTGACTTCTTTCCTTCGTTGTTTGTATTTCTCATAGTCTCTTTGGTCTCTTGTTTACAAATATTTTTGTACTCTCTCTTTTTATCCGTGGCCGCTACTTTAACCCTATCTGTCCACCAATTTGTCTTTTTGACATTTCTATTTACTATCCTTGATGCGCCGCAGGTGCTCTCGGCCGCAGTTAAAATTATATCTTTAAATCTTCTCCAGTCTTTCCTCACGTTCCTTTTGATATTCTTCTCTTATTTCCTTGTATCTTAGTTTATACTATTTTATTATAGAGTTTACAATCTTGTGTTTATTTTCTTTAACGTTTTCTTTTCCACATTTTAGTAACATCTGTGATGAAGATGAATTGGTCGCTTCCTATCTCCGGGGCTCTCCTTACTTTAATGTCCTTGACATTTCTCAAAATTTCCTTATGTATCAAGAAATGGTCTATAATTGATTCTTCCTTGCTTGATATCACTTTTCTAGTTATTTCATGGATTTCCTTCTTCTTAAAATGTGTGTTGCCAATCTATATTTCATTTTCTAAATTTATTTCTATTATTCGTTTTCCATTATTATTTCTTACTGCCTTTCCTTGTTTTCCCAGACACTGTTCCATTCCCTCATTTTCTCTTTCCACTCTTCCGTCCAAGTCCCCCATTATTACTACCTTATTCTTTGTGATATCTATCTCTGCTTGTAGATCACTAAAAGATCTTATTTTTCTTCAACTGTTGCACTGTCGTTCGGGGTTTATTCTTCGTTTCTTCCATTTTCTTTAATTGACACCGACATTATTCTTTCATTTATAAATCTTTTATTCCTCATGTTTTGTTATCTTTTCTTCTTTTATCAGTAGTGATACTCCCGCTTCCGCACGCAATAACAATAAATGGAAATAGAACCGAAGAAGTTCAAGAATTTTATTTGGGCTGCAAGGTAAATGTAGGAGGTGGGTCAGAAAACGACATTGACACAGAGTACTTTCAACGTGATGAGGCCATTGTGGTCATCTTGTTATATTCATACATATATTACATTGTTAGATATTAAGTATATTATATTTTTTCCATAATGTTATATTCTCACATTATTGCATTGTCACACCGCTATCTTATTAGTATTTTACGAATCTGAAATCATCCATTCTTCCAATTTCTCGTCACTATATGTAGTTTCCTCAGGCACACTGCCCACCCCAATGGCTATTCATATTGATAAATCCTTTAAACTTCTCTGTTCTAAATGTCACTGTATTTATGTTTGATTATCTATCATCTGACATGAAAACTTTCCCATTCTATTTACCATAATTGCTATCTCGAATGGAGATTCATTTATCAATGTATATTTTAGAATCGAACAGTTAGTTAGGGTATGTAATTTGAACGGAGCGAATCTCTGTCTACTTTAACTCATTTATCCAACAAGTGCAATATTCTCTATTCTCTAACATTTTTCCTAAGAACTGTGTTTCAATTTCCTTGGACTATAACAATCTACAAACACCAGCTTACAAACAAAACTGGGCATATTTAGAACTAATGTGAAAAGCATAGTACTGTATGGTTCGGAAACCTGGAAACTATCAAGTATCAATAGCTAACAATATGCAGAATATTTCGGCCTAGCAAAATCACTCATAAAGATTTGTAGAAAATGACAAATGAGGAAAGAATAGCTACAAACAGTGGCGAAACGTAAATGGAAGTGGATAGAACACACTCGCAGAAAACCCAGTAAAAGTATAACTAGACAAGCCCTCAACTATTATATTGCAGGCAATAGAAGAGTTGGTGGGCGAAGAAATACTTGGACTTACATAGAAAGAAGCATAGAACAACGTGGAGATTGCTTGTAGATAGGTTGATAGAATTCATAGACGCGCTGGAGTAGCTTATCTTGTCGTTACTTCAGCTTTCGAAATGCCAATGATGGTGTCCCTTGCTCCTTATGGAGCCTACAAGATGTATTCTAATCAGCAAAGTAACCGTATAAACTACTTTATTGAAATACTGTTACGACTTCAACAAAGAATTTCCGTTATTTTTCAGACTTCCATAGAACGAGAGAACTCAAACAACTACCACAGCTTTGTTAATTGAAACCACTTTAAAAAGAAAGCTTTGTTCTATGTGTAAGCTCCTCGTTTACTAAAGAAAACAACACTGACGCCTCGCCGTAACCGGATCGTTTGTATTAAACTATTCGTTGCCGTTGCTGCGCGCAGTTTATTATTTTATTTTTTCCGTTAAAAATTCAATTAAGGCAGAATGCATCGCGTACCTGCAGCCATATATCGATCCGGGTGTCACTTCAGAGCTATTTTCCGACGGATATAAATAGGTGACACTGATTCATGAATTATTAGATCCGGGCCACAGTCGAAGTTCGATATATGTAGAGTCGAACCTGGATTTGCTAGGTCTATTTTTAGACAGCAATTGGCGGTTTGGTGACGGTTCGAACGTTGATGGAAAATTGCTTAGCATATGGAATATTTACGTTTGACTGCGATGGGACGAAGTGCAAAGTGTAGTTCCATGTTTACGTTTGAAGTAGTGACCCGTACTAACTAAACGCTGAAATTTTGTGTTGTGTTTTCGAGGGAAAAGTTTGGTATTTGCTGGTCAAAAAATATGAAGCGCATCTTATCTACGTCAGGATGTTACTTTTTACGTGTTCCCAATTTCTACTCTTTTTTTACTTTTCTTCCCTACCTAGAAATTCAATAACCTATCCTATCCTGTATAAAGTTTACCAACAACTGGAACAGTGAATACAATGGCGTCGATTTTTAGATTGGACATCTCACGATAAAACATAAATATGGAGTTTGTCTTTGGCCTTTGGTTCCTTCCTGTGTTGTCCTGGCAATTACCAACCTTCGTATTATATCCTCGTTCGCTCACTTTATCGCCACCTTTCAATCCTCCCCCTTCTACCATTGATATCGGAGACAATTTCAAGAGCTTCGATGTTGTGATATCAAAACCTACCTTCATCTTTCTTGATGATACTTTGGGTTTCTTAAACAACCATATTGAGTTTTATCCATGGTTGAACACTTATGACGCTTTGGAAAACTTGACACGAAAAAGCTTTAATTTTCTATTGTTATTCTCCATATCTTTCGTCTTTTCGTTCGATTTTATTTGAATTTTTCAAAGGGGTGCCCCTTGAAATTTTGAAGAAAATCCAAATGGTCAGAAGTACGACTTATTACACATCAAATTGAAGCTCTTCTCGTGCAGATTAGAGATAAAATAATTTCGGGTACGAGAGATGGTTCATTGAGGAAGTATTCAATGAGAAAGTGAAAAGTGGTTCTGGACGAATCACTCTGGTACGCTCTAACACACAAACGAAGCAAATATCACGATTTTTCACGTCAAAGTCGTATTCTACACCTTCGAAAACATGTATACACATAATTTCGTTTCATTTAGAACATTTTAATTTTTTCCTGAAATTTCAAAGGGGTACCCCTTCAAATTTTGAAGAAAATCGAAATCGTCGGAAGTACGACTTATTATACATCAAATGAAAGCTCTTCTCATGCAGATTAGAGATAAAATAATTTCGGGTCCGAGAGACGGTTCATTGAGGAAATATTCAGTGAGAAAGTGAAAAGTGGTTCTGGACGTATCACTCTGGCACGCTCTAACACACAAACGAAGCAAATATCACGATTTTTGACATCAAAGTCGTATTCTACACCTTCGAAAACATATGTACACAGAACTTCGTTTAATTTAGAACATTTTAATTTTTTCCTGAAATTTCAAAGGGGTACCCCTTCAAATTTTGAAGAAAATCGAAATCGTCGGAAGTACGACTTATTATACATCAAATGAAAGCTCTTCTAGTGCAGATTAGAGATAAAATAATTTCGGGTCCGAGAGACGGTTCATTGAGGAAATATTCAGTGAGAAAGTGAAAAGTGGTTCTGAACGAATCACCCTGGCACGCTTTGACACCCAAGCGAAGCAAATATCACGATTTTTGACGTCAAACTCGTAGTCTACACCTTCTAAAACATATGTACACCGAATTTCGTTTCATTTAATACATTTTAATTTTCTTCTGAAATTTCAAAGGGGTAAAATTTTGAAGAAAATCGAAATGGTCGAAAGTACGACTTATTATACATCAAATGAAAGCTTAAATAATAAATAGTGATGCCGCAGAAGATTAGAAGCCACATGTGTGAGAAGATAAACCTTCATTTCGTTTCTAAAACAGATGACAAGGGAACCCGGGAGATAGGTATCTGAATAAGTCACGAAGTATTGCCTCCCAAGACGCGTCCACACACTGCCGCTTTATGGCAGAGCCGAAACTGATGTGGACGTGGGAGGTGCCATTTGCTAGTTGTGAACATAAACAGAGGGGCGTACCATAATATATGCAACGTGCCGGACACCCTAAAGTGATAAGTGATGGGAATGCGTAAAAAAATAGCAAATGTGTTTATTTAGGTGGTCGAAAATAGTAGCAAATTATGCATGTTTCCATCATTAGAACAAACAGAATGTTGACGATCATCCCCACTCCTCTATCTATTCATCAATTGGTAGATCTTATATGATAGTTTTCTACCACAATATAACTCTTATTTAAATCATTCTTGCTTAATAGGTCTAATTGTGCTAGAACTATAAGATAAGTTTATCTCAAAAGGAATTGTGAAGAGATTCCTATTTGTTATAGGGTCAATAGGTACCAACGTCCCTTCATTACGGCAGTTTTCTTTTGGATACAAATCACTTTAGGTGGATGACAACAATGGTGATCACCAAATATATTCCAAAAACTATATTTTACATTATGGTCGAGGAAAAAACAAAACGCTCACTTTTTAATCCTACGGTCCATAATCACCTGGACGAACGGGAGTCCATAACCAGGGTACCCGGGTACCCTAGTGAAGTTCTTTCGTTTATATTCAAATAAAATAATATATATATGCACAGATTATTAGAAACGCTTAGTTTTTACATCGCAACTGTACAAATTTCATGTTTGTAAGATAAAAGGTACACAAAAGTAAACAAAAACTGATTTTATGTTTCTGTTTGTGTTTGCGTTGTGTTTTTTTATTGTGTTTTTTTGTGTTTTTAGGTTATGTTCAGTTACGGTAAAAAATAATACATTTCAATGATTTCGTCAGTATAAGTTGAACAGTTTATCAGTGAAGTTGAAGAAAAATGAACCGAAAAACAGAATTTTTAACTGAAAGACAATATATGCGTTTGAGTGAAGAAGCCAGAAGCAGATATATTGAGTCTATACTTGATAATATGACTGTGGATGACGACGCTTTAGAGCCAATTGAGGAAGAAGGAGAGGTATTTACGGGAGAAGTGCAAGACTCAGAAAGTGAAGACAATGACAACGAAAACAATGAAATTTCAGCCGCTATTGACACGCCAATACAAATTGAGCAAGATGTATTTGAAGATGAAAGTTACAGCGAAACTGATATGGTTGAAGCAAATACACCAACATCAAGCACAACAGAGAGTATGATTGCACGTGATGGTACTCAATGGCAACCAACACCACCTGTTTGTCAACAAATAAGCAGTCACAACATCGTAAAAACTCGCAGTGGTCCATTACGAATGACGGAAAGTATGACTGGTATGCAATGCTTCAAGAGTTATTTTACAATAGAAATGGTCGATATAATCGTGCGTCATACCAACAAAAGGCCAATTCAACTTATGATGCCTACAATGCAGCAAACCCAACAAAGCATCAATTGAAGTGGAAGAATACCACAGGGGCAGAAATATACGCATTCATTGGAATGCTGATAATGGCAGGCGCAAATCATTCCAATGATGAAAATGCAAGGGACTTATGGACGCAATTGTCTCATCCTCTATTCCGTGCAACAATGGGATTAAATCGCTTCTGGGATATTATTCGTTTTATACGTTTTGATGACGCGAGAACAAGAAACGAGAGGCAGCGCACAGACAAAGCTGCTCCAATACGAGATATTTGATAATGTTGAACGCCAATCTCGCAAAATATTATGTGCCTACAGAAAATTTAACAATCGACGAACAATTGTTTCCGTACCGCGGCAGAACAAAATCTACTCAGTATATTCCATCGAAGCCTGCGAAATACGGGATCAAGGTATGGTGGATATGCGATGCTAAAATTCATATCCTCTTCATGGCCAAATATATACTGGCAAACAAGACAGTGGTCCTGAAATCGGTGTAGGCGAAAGAGTAGTCAGAGATTTGGTTGGGCCATACCACAATAGCGGACGTAATATCACCATGGATAATTTTTTACGACGCTGCCACTGGCAAAGCACCTGATATCCGTCAAACTTAGTATTGTTGGAACACTGCGGCGAAATAAAGCCTATATACCAACAGAAATGAAAGACAATAAGAACTGGTCCGTTGGGACAAGCAAATTTGGTTTCCACGAAAAGGTGACTATGGTTTCATACAAACAGAGGAAAACAAATTCAGTAATATTGTTGTCGACTCTGCATGATGATGCAACTGTAGAAGAAAACGGCAAACCAGAAATCATCAATTTTTATAACAAAACGAAAGGTGGCGTGGATGTTATGGACCAGACGCTTCGGGAGTATACCACACAGAGGCACACAAAAAGGTGGCCTTTGTCGTTTTTGTACAATATGCTCGATGTTAGTGCTTTCGCGGCATACACTATATTTTATGAAAATAACAGAACTGTTCCATATCAAACAACACGGAGAAAACGCTTTTGCGTAAACTTGTTGGAGATTTGTGTGCGCCGATAATAGAAGAAAGAGTAGCCAATCGCCAAGCAACGCGCCATTTTTCCACCAAATCAGCAATTGAGAGCTTTTGGGAAGACCAGTGGAGACGGTCACCTATACTGAGCAACCATCTACTTCTACGGCTGCTTCTACTGGTGGCAGGAAGCCAATAACAGGATGCTGCTATTTGTGCGCTTCTTTGCCAGACAACAGGAGAAGAAAGAAGAGAAAAGTCTGCAACGTTTGCAAGAAACCAGTTTGCGATCAACACACACAAACAATATCAAAATGTTTTCTATGTTTCAACAATGACTCAACATAAGAGATCAAATATAAGAAATAAGTTAAAAATGAATAAAATATAAATAATTTAACTACAAAACAATTACATCAATAAACATTTTGAAACAAAATAAAAAGAAAACCAACGTTTTTTCTTTTGAAATATAAGGTAATTTGGTAAGGTACCCCGGTACCCTGGTCATGGACCCCTGTATGCAAAAACATTAAACTCATTTTTTAGTTAATATATTTAACCAAATTTGGTAAACTTTCTTTAGTCTCTAAGTTTAGCCAAAATCTCTGATGATCCGGAGTTTCATGTTGATATCTTCAATAATAAAGGAACAGCAGCACTTCAAAGTTCAAAAAAGTACCCGGGTACCCGGTTATGGACCGTAGGGTTAATATCATATCAGATTCCCAAAAATTTTAAACTTTAACAACAGACCTGCCTTTTCATTTCAAATCGAACGTAAAATTACCCGATCGTCTGAATAATAACTCGGTAACTTCGTTATCGATTTCATTGCCGGGAGTTAATTAAAGGCAGCAGGGTAGAAGAAATAAGACTTCTGCTTCTTTCGTTCCTCTTCATTTCGTTCACCGCGGGCAGCGTCGCGTCCCAAATGCCGCGCGAGAAAGAAGAATTCGTAGTTACAAGTCGAATTTACATAATCAAATTGCGAAATCAAATTTCTACCCCCTTTCCGTAACTTTGTGACGAAAGCATTTCCATAAAATGTTAATCAATTAAACGCGTAACGAGGGTGCGCCACAATAAGGTGATTGATGGTCAGGTTAAAAATAAATGGAAGATGTAAATTACTCCGTGACTGCTGTAGAAATGGCAATTATATTTATGATTATGTTTTCAGTCTGAAAGGTGTTACTCGTAAAAATTGCTTTTGTGCAAGAATTTGTCCACGGATTTCAATTCAAGGACCCGTTGGAAAAGTATGAAATGTAACTGTAACTATCTACGGCCGAGGTTAGGAATTATGAACTCCTAGTTTTACAGCAAAGAGCAGGAGGGTATTTTAAGGAATGAAAGTGAAGTTCTTCATTGCTAATGTGAGTCATGGAGACAGTCCAAGAACTGGAACTCGAAGAGATGAAGGTCGATCGTTTTCTGTTAGTTCATCAGTCTCCACCGCAAACGTTCCCATCAGAAAATTTAATAAAATCCAAGTGCACGATATCTTCTCACGTTTCTGCGATTATCGTCCACTTCCACATAAAATTGTTATTTAATTGATAAACACCACGTCCTTTCATTTCATTCCCGCACCCAAACTTGGTTAGAGTTGTCCATTTAGATTCATGTCCACCCAGAAGCGACATCTTTACACCCCAGATACATTTCCATACGTTTCGTAATAAGCACATTGTTGTCCTATATACAAAATAGTATATATATTTAATAATAATAATAATAATAATATATATTTTTTCCAACAGTATTACTATCCAATTATAGGACAGGTACATTACAGCATATGTATATTTATACCTATTTGAACAATAATATACGTGCTATGTACAAATACCACCTACAAATACCGAAAGTTACTAGTACATTTTTACATCCTCTAGAGAGGGGATTTAATTAATACATTGGTATTTGGTTTATTGCATCTGAAAACATATTCGAAGATCTAGAAGCTGGAGGAGGCACCGTTAAATTAATTTAATATAATAGTTTAGGCACGTCCACTCTATTGCGAAGTAAATTAAAAAGAATTTTTATATCGACATGAATTCGCCGCAGATCAAGAGGTTCAATCCCGTACAAGTCTAGGAGTAATTTGTGACTAAAGCCCTGTAGTGAAAAATTACATTTCCAGATTGAGCAGTTTCGATTTAATTTCCATCTAAGTAAAATTTAATATACCTTCAAATTTCTCCGAAACCACAAGAGGTATAGGGAAGCCTAATACAGTTACTGAGTAGGATTGGAAAACCTTTCTCTGAGCCTAAAAATATACAGGCTGCACCATTTGAAGTATCAAAGTTATACACTATTGAAGTTAAGACAAATAAAGACGATCTATGGAATCAGCCTGTGCATTATTGTAAAATTAGATATCTGAAAATAAGTAGCCCAATATATACCAAATCAAGGCTAAAAACATATCAAGGCCGAAAAGATGATTTGAAGATTTCAATTAGTTTGTTTGAAATAATGATTCTTATAGTTTAAGAAATGTTACCTTTATGTTTTGAAAATAATATAATTGTGCATTGATTAGATTGTTCGGGCGTCCTTATAAAAGTTGTGTAGACGAAAGTATCTTTAGGGTTGTCAAAAGCATAAATACCTTGAAAAATCGTCCAAAACTGGTATTAAATGTAAATTCAAAAAAGAGACTCTTGTTTTTAAAGTATCCAAAATGTGGTTGGTCAGATCGTTGACAGCTAGAGTTACTTACTGCGAAAACCATATTCAGAAGAGTAAATAAACAAAGAAATAAATATTTTTATTATACCCAACAGTTTAACAACCAAAATTAGGCATTCTTATGCATAGGTATTGTACCCAACTAGAATACAACAGAAACAAAGAGTATATCATTATAAAATAAAATAGACATAAGATATTCAATAGACAGGAATTAAAATGATAATCACAGAAAACATAAGTGTGATAGAAATAGGGCGAAAATTGTTAGGATCATGACATGAAATGGGTTGGATCACAACGGTTTGAGAGCGATGACGAGCTATAGGCTGTATCACAGCACGGCTTAATTCGCAGGCGGCAGAGTTCTATGAAAAGGGCTTCTAGAAACTGGTTCATTGCTATGACAAATATCTCAATCGTAATGGCAACTAGGTAGAAAAATAACTGAAAGTAGTAGTTGGAGTTGTATATAATAAGAACCTTTTCAGATATTGGTGTTTTTCTTAATAAACAAACGGAATATACTTTACGAATCGCCCTCGTATATCACAAAAGGCAGAGGACTTCAGTACTGTCACGCGAATAATTATTTTTATCTATACTTACGTTCAGTTAAACTGTAAGGCTTGTTGGAATTCCATGGGCTACTGAGCGTGTACAATACATTAATTGATATTTTATTTTGTTCTCTCTCTTTTTTTTAACTTTTCAAATCAAGTAACCTTAGAGTGGGATTAACCGTCAATTCTCGCCTTAGTTTGTTCTAATTAAGTATAGCCACTTCGGATAACTTTCTACGATATACTACGGAGGGTCTCTCCGACTCCAGACAATTAAAGGTGATCCAATTACACAGTTGGGGAGTGGCGTCTTCTTAATTTTTTAACACTTGGGTAGCACGGCCAGGATCGCCTTCGACCATACCAACGTGGTGGGTTATCCGTAATGTATCGTTTCGTTTGTCATTTGCCATTTTGACGAAAGTTTTGAAAGCTAGCAACATTCTAAGGTCCTTAAACAGCTTGAGAAAATGGTCAGACTTCGTTCTTCTATACTTCCGTCCATAATGATTTTTCAGTCTAATGCTATTAATATGCTCCCGATCAAACCAATCTGGATAACAAGATTTACAGTTAACTTTAAGAGGAACATATAAATTAATACTATCATAATAGCATCATAAAAGGCAGCACAATGGGGGACCAATCCGTATTTAAACAAAGGTGATCTTGTCCCCGTGAGGGTGCACTCAGCGTAACTTATATTTCTAGTTCTCTTCATTATCGATTGGATACCCATTGCCCGGATCCTCAATATCGGTTAAGAAGCCAGAATCGGAGATTCTGCATTCAAAACCTACGATTTCAATCAAACGTGCATGAATAGCTTATTGCAGAACATTCCCTAGTTCGAGGCAACTACTGTTGAAGTCCAGATGACATACTCACATGCTACGAGATAATCACATTGCCAACTAACTAATGTCCAACTGCTAGAATCTAAACCGATTTCATTCCCGGTGCAAAATTAGCCCAGACAATTTCCAAAATTTGAATTAACAATCGCTATTCATTCCTCAGGCGACGCATACACACGCGTCCGTTCCGTTTCAACTCGGAGTACGACTCACCAACCATATCGTTTTGAATATTTCAGCTCGAGATCCCCCAAGGGGGTAAAACCTCTACATTCATAAACACTCTCCTCGGCGGATACGAATACAAAGGACGAAACGAAAGAAAAAGGACAACAACCGACAAGAAAGGGTCCGGGAAGGGAAACGCGGCGCGGTCACATTTATCATTCGCCGCGGCAACTTTATCATTCCATCGAAATGCGTCAAGAAAATAAATTTACACGCGTAAAAAGAGGACGACGGCGAAAATCGGATTAAATTCCATCGTCGAAATTCATTTATATTAATTTTAGTCAGGACGGCCGACGCGACGGCCTGGCATTCCAGAAATTACGGATAATATGATAGGTGATGGAATGAATGGATCCGGAGGACGGATAAGTAACGAAACGCGGTTGGATATCATAACAGGACGAAGTGCCGGTCCGTATTTGAATGCCGTTTTCAATCCTTTGTGAGGAGGTAATGTAGCGAAATACGTTCGTTGGCCAAGTCAACCAGACCTCCGTCCGCATTGACCGCGCGAAAATATACTTGTCTAGCGGTCCGGTCTCTATCTCCTTTCTCCATGCGAATTGGGGAAGCATTGAACGAAGCATACCTTTAGACATCGCCCCGTAAAATACGCGCGAGGTAATCTCCACAAACTGGAAACTGTTCCCGGCTTTAATCCGTGGGGTATTGAACCAGAACGTCATTATTTCGACCGGCATCAAGTCGTTTGTAATACCGTAGGTTGTGTAATGCGAGTTTCATCCTTGTATTATTTTAACATCACGTCACTATTTACATTCATATTAGGCTTTTACGTAGTTTGGTTGGCGTACGCACAGTTCTCTTGAGCTCCTAGTAATTGTTAGGGGACTACCGCGTTAGTTAATGGTAAGTTTTAGTTTTGTGCAAAACGACTGCGTCCGTTTTAGTGAAGGTTACTGTTAAATATTCCGCCCACTGCAAAATAGTAATACCATTTAACCCTTATGATACCGAAAAATTTTACACTTTGTACCTCCTATTCGGAGTACCCGGCTACTCAAACGCAATAGCTGATCAGTTGCGTTAGTTGCGAGCTAGAACTCAGTGGATTTGTAAGTGCGTGCTTCAACAAAAAATGGAAGTAAATCTCAACAAACCAATGACTGGACCGAGTCCAGGTGTTCAATCACAAAGGTAAGTGTGCTAACATTTTCAAGTATTATATGTGCTATGTAACATACAGCCATAAATAGCTATTTTTTTTTGTTTCTTTATACATTACTGGTTTGACTCCAGGGAAGTATTGGATTAGATGGGTGAGTTTATTTTCTTATATTTACGTGTTATGTGCTCAAATCCTCTATTATAATTTGCTTTGTTACGGCCTACTGTTACAGCGTTCTGTATTGTTACTTTTGGCACCTCGCTCCAATTCGGACGTGTAGATAGCGCCCCGTTTTCGTAAGTTTCTTGATAGAATTCGCCCTTTTCGGATGCACGCGTGATTCATTCTGCTTGTAACGTTCGGTTCAACAAGTCGTTTAACGTGAATAGGTTATTCCGTTTTCGCTTTAAACTCTCTTTTGTCGAGGATATACACGGGAATTCGACTGTGGGAAGTTAATATTATTCTCTCGGGGATGTTAAGGTGAAAAGACTTAAATTTTGCTAATATCGTTTATTGCTGCTACAGAAATATTTATAAACGATATTAGCAAAATTTAGGTCTCTCACCTTGACTTCCCCGAGTGTCTAAGACGTTGTTACTCCTGAAGCTTGCAAGTAAGTTAATATTACCGTTGTATGATTTTGGAAGTTCCACTTCCCCAATTTTACGGTTCGAACTACCGGCCCTCAGCGTTTGTTTTTCCCTCTATTAGAGATGAGTTTTCTTTTTTTTGTTAGTATCGATGCCGTTATTTTCTCCTTCGCGTTGTTGTACGGTACCAGTATAGAGATAATAGAGTGGGACTTAAGCTAAAATTATTTAAGAACGGCTAAGAATTAACGTAGAAGTTGGAAGGACTTCAGTTTGCTGTGTTCGGCTGATTTCCCGACATTTTTACATCAAGTGCGAGAAAACCCGCCATCTTTGTCAGCTTCCGTACCGATACCGATTACCACGTCGTACGAAAGTTGACAACCGAATATACTTCACGCTAGGTACTGCCTTTATGTCATATATATTTTTAAAAATTCCCTAGAATTATTTAATTGAATTAGAGTTAATAAATCGGGAATTGGCTTTCGAGTAAAAAGCAGTTTTCATACTATTGACACATTCGATTCTTTTAGTATTTTAGGGGAGGGGAGGGGGGCAGATTGGTTTTCGGGCAGAAAGGATTTTCCTTAGTTTTTGAATCGGCCAATTATTTTAGTAGTTTAGGCGGGGATTGCAGTTACTTCTCACTTGCAATTCTTGTTTCAATTTCGTCCAGCTAAAGCAGTAATGTGGCTGTAAGGTCGCTGGAACTTTTACCGAGGGTGTTATAAATATTAGGTAAGAAGCTAGCCTAATTGAATTTAAATTAATCGATACACTTCAAGTGGCAAATAAAGTGCTGTTCAACGTCAATTTCTCACCTCAACTTATTTGTTATTCCAGTTATGTTATTTTTAAGTAGAGTTTTCGAGTACTATTCATGGTCGCTTCACGACCGATTAAAAGATCCAGAACGTATACGGTTGGGATAACCTCGAATCATTTACTAAAGGGTCTCTCTAACTCCAGACACTCAGATGTGATCCAGTTTTATAATTGGAGAGTGGTGCCTCGTTACTAAATTCTCGAACTTGAACCTACGCCGTTTCCATTGGGCTATCACGACCGAGATCTCTATCTTTATCATTAACTAAGTGGGTAATTTGAACTGTAACGTCGAACTTCGGTATCGATCACGTTTCCGACTTTTCCTCGTAATAGTCTCATTTTCACCAAATGTTTTAGAAGCTATTAACAGCTTTATATGTATTTATGGATTATTGCAGTTTGACCGAAGAGCAACTAATGTGTCTATACGAAGACTCTTCTGACGAATAACTAGATCCTTTTGCAGATGCTGATACCAACGAGGCCGATGTTGATTGGTTACCATCAAACGGCGAGGATTCCGATGTGGAAGATCTAGCTGAAATGCAATGTAATATACAAGCAGATATTATACAATTACGTATTTTTTATTGCAGAAATAGTTTTGTATCTATATCAACCCGAAAAGTACTGGCATACTCCCTGCGAGAGACAGAAGGTGCACTTTATAAAATTGTAAAAATAAAGTGTTTATTTCCATTGTTTTGACATGAAATATATTTTTCATGGCCAAAACTATTTTGTGTTGATGTTGATGTCAAAAAGAGTCAAAATGAAAGGTTGAATAGAAAAATAGTTATGCGATTGCAAACACGAAATAGCACGCGGGTATTCCGTATACTAGTATCATGAGGGCTAAAAAAGTATAAAAACTAGCCGCGTCGTTGATTAAGCGAACTTACAAAGATTTTGCACCTGAATCCGAAAATTCAATTGAATTCAATGCAAATTCTACGGATTCTAGAGTATTCTGGTTGTACATGGAAGACCTCCAGGCGCTGTAGTTGTCATTAACCACCTATTATACTTCCCTCAATTCGTCATTTTGTAGAGGATTGGTATCAAACTCAGCAAGCCCAACCTTTAATTCTGGCAGTGAAAATCTATTTCTGATAGCTAGCAGTGGTGAGTGTTAATCTTCAGGAGTTTTAATAATCATACAGCAGTTTTGATACTTTTCTCAGATAAGTTACTAGTATTCAACTCATAATTTCGTAAAGTATTGTTCCTAGACTCAGCAATCCTTCGATTTTGAGAGTCAGAATTGGTAACCAGCAGTACTAATTGTTGATCGTTAGGAGTTCTGGTGGTGATCAAGCAGCTGGTATACTTTACTTGAGCTACCAGTTATAATTCTTAGAGTCCTTGGTGTTTAGTTGCTCGGTGGATATCATTCTGATTTATTTGCTTTCTTTGGTCCATGTTTGTCACTCTGGAATACCGTTGCAATTGATTCAATGGATAACTTCCGTAGGCAAAATTCAACGTTTTTACGAAAATATGCATTGGAGTTAAGGATGTCAAGTAATGCATCGGTAGTAGATTTTGTTCCTGATAAATTAAGGGTATAAAAGTGCCAATATAACCAAAACTATAAGCAATAAAAACCTGAGCATGCCACCGTAGTTCGTGACGTAAGGAATCGCCAAGAAAAAATTATTTCTACCTGTTGCATCTTTAACGTCAACAATAAAACTTTCGCTTTCGAATATCCAATTTATACGTTTTGCTCCGGGGATCAAACCGACCCCTCAAAAATTCACCAGAAATTTTTTTACTTCGTGGTTATCAACTTTCGAACTTGCTGGGCGGCGGAGGGGAGGGGGAAACCTTTTGTTTAATTTCGCTCGCTCGTACCGCGCGCGAAGTTTTACTACGACCTTCTCGACCGATGAACAATATTATTTAAGATAATACAAATTTCATAAACAAAAGGTGGTCGGTACTTCTGACCTTTTCACCGAAACTGCTCGAAGTAATGTATTCTTCCCCGAAATACGACGGCTTCATGAAAAATTAGCGAGAGCGCGCTGTACGAAGGCAAGCGGCCTTTGTTATTCAACTGCGTTGTAATTGTTAATTTATTTAAGTAGAAATGGTAGAACAACAGCTACGTAGTACAGTTCGAATATAGGGCGAGGCCCGTGTGTTTAGATGTGGAGTAGTAGGAAATATTAAAGATTGGCTTTTACCTCCGCGTGGATCCGTAGAATTTTAAGTCTAGTTATAGATGTTGGTTATGTAAAACTTAAATAAATAAAATAAATAGCGAAGGAATGAAAGTTAGGTTCTTGACCTACTTGACTTAATCCTAGACTTTCCTATCTTTAAATATAAAGCTGGTGGAGTTGAATTGTGTACTTTTGTCTTCAGTGGTTTTTGCCTTCAGTATTAAACACGAAGACACGACAAGATACAAGGAACATGGAAATTATTCAAAGAAATGATATGAAACACTGCAGAAGAAGTCTGTGGGTATAGAAAGAAGGAGAGCCAAGGAAAGCAAACAAACTGTTGGAATGAAAGCATCAGGGGGCAAGTGAAGGAAAAAAGGAGGTACATGGAAATATTACCTGCAGGATAGAAGTCACCTAAGGTATGAAAAATATAAGGGAAATATAGAAATTAGGTTAAAGCAATGATCAGGGAAGCTAAACAGGACTCATGGAAGAAATTTGGTCAATGGAGGTAAACAGTGTCGAAAATAAAAAAATCTTTCCCCAAAGTAATAAAGAGCATGAGAAATAAAGTAAATGTCAGACTTTAAGCAGCTGAAGGATCGAAATGGAAATATTGTAACGGAGGAAGATCAAATCATGGATAGATGAAGAGAATATTTTATCGAACTTCTAAACAATGATGAAGGGATGAAGGATGGATAAGTGAGTACTGCAAGTATAGATAAAGAAACAGTCAAGACAGACTCTATGGGAAGTGGAGTGGCATTACAAGGGTTGAACCAGCCACTAGAGGCAGGAAGTTTTAATGGGGTGAATGCGAGATTATTGCAGTTTCTGGGTCCAAAGGGGAGAAAGGAGTTTTTAAAATCTTAATCTTGCATGGTAGAAGCAAAAGATCCTTCGGGACTGAAACACAGCTATAATTATTCCTTTGTATAAAGAAATTATCATCATCAATGAGTGTTTCCTTTCTCTTGGGTTTCTCTTTATTAAGAGTGATAACCTTCTTCTTTTCTTCTTCTTCTTCTTGTTTTCTTCTTCTTCTTCTTGTTTTCTTCTTCTTCTTCTTGTTTTCTTCTTCTTCGTCTTCTTTCTCACTTCTTCTGGTTCTTGTTCTTGTGATAAACCTAATGATCTGTTTATCTACAACCGTCCCTGTTTCCTGTCTTGTCTTAAGTCTCGTGTATCGCTCTATGCTACGTCCTTTCTCCTCCATGTACTCTCAAATTCTGTTTATACATCTTGTTCTTGATCTCCTTCTGACCCCTACCCCCAGTACTGGCATTTCAAACACTATTTTTGTGTTTATTATCCAGCGTTCAAATCATATAGGTTATCCCTTCGGGATTCTTTCTTAGCGATGTTCTGTTTGCCAGTTTCGTCTTAATATCTCGTTTCTTACTTCCTCTCTTCTATTTTTGTCTTGCTATTCTCCTCCGAAACCTCACCTCCACTGCGCTGGTTCTGAATTCTTATCTCTTTGTTAGAGTCCCTGACTTGCTCCTGTACGCGAATGTCGGGTTCAGCACTTTTTCACAATTTCCGTTTTGATCGTTCCTCGTATTTCGGATTTTCCTAGAAACTTTGGCTTTGTTGGATAAAGTATGCATACTGTTCCTCCACCTCTCTCATTTACTCCTCCTTTCCATTCGACAATTCTGGTCTAAGTATATTTGCAACTCAGTACTTGAAGTGGTCCGTCTACTAAATTTTCCCTCCATTCAGCCTTATTTCATGTGTTTTCTTGGACTTTCAAATTATCATGGTTTTTGTCCTTTGTACGCTGTCTTCAGGTTTATTAATCAAAACCATGTTATATGTGATCGTCAGTTCCTTCACTTGTATTGTTCTCATTTTCCACTAACCTAATGTGAATCGCTTAATTCTTTTTCTTAGCTTTCTTCATTGCGTCGTTCTACATCGTTAAAAATAGAAGTGGACTTAACCCTTTCATGCCCGAATTATTTATTATATTTGTACAATGTTGCCTATAGGCAACTGTGGGCATGAAAGGGTTAATGCGCATCCTTGTTTTATACCTTGTCTTGTTTCGAGTTCTTTTGATTCTTCGTTGGTTGTCTTAATTTTGCTCATATTTCCTTGGTAAGAACATAGTTTAT
This sequence comes from Chrysina gloriosa, assembly GCA_038088585.1. Taxonomy (NCBI): domain Eukaryota; kingdom Metazoa; phylum Arthropoda; class Insecta; order Coleoptera; family Scarabaeidae; genus Chrysina; species Chrysina gloriosa. The sequence goes on along the minus strand of CM076090.1, from coordinate 7,737,113 downwards.
CGTTTATTACTTCTGTGTTATTTTTGTTTACTATTTTCTGTCTCTCCCTCTTGGCACTTACCATACCTCTGTCCTTGGATTCCATCGAGAGCGTTCCCCAAATCTATGAGACATGTGTGTATTTGTTTGTTGTTGTTTATTACCTCTTCAAAATTTTAAATGTTGTTGCTACAAAACAGATAAAGTATTTTACAATCTCTAGTCCGTAATTCGAAGGAAAATTGATCCTAAATGAGAACTTTGTAATATCCAATCAATTCACAAGAGAAAAATTAAACACCAAATACTACCAGTATGGAGAACGTTTGTGTTCCTCGGCGGGAACGCCGCGTAATAGAGGGTTAATGTTCTCACAATATCAAACAAGTTCGCGGATTTCGTCACGAATTTCTATCTCTCGCATATAATACCCCAATCCGAAGACACCGACTAACTGAATTATTCAGCGGTGAATCCCGCCGAAACCTTCCTAAATACATTGTTTAAAATTTCGAATGCGACTTCGTTAAGATTTCAAACTTTACTTCTTTTCAAAAACAAATTGGTGCCTTCCCGCTCCCCTTCTCCTCCCCCTTTTAAACTTTATTTGAATACGTAATTTTCGACACTTGACTTACAAATACTCGGAATTCGGCGAATTACCGCGAAATGAAACTCTCAAAAACAAACATCTCTCCCGCATTTTTTCTTCTCCTTTTTCTCGCGCTCGCGTCTTCCTCCTCCTCTTCCGACTCCGTTCTTTTTATTAGAAGGGGAGCTCCTCTTCGAGAAAGTTTACTTATTACTTGTTAACGTCTTAACTTTTCCCGTTGCCTTCGATCGAAGTTCCTAGTCGACGGCGGATCTTTTAAAATTCAGTCCACACACATAGAGCGCGGCCCTTTTACTTTAAATTTACTTTATACATCATAACAGAGCGGGAAATTCCGACCGGGGAACTGCGCGTCGAGGGTACCGATTTATAAGCAGGCACCTCGCAAGGTAAGGAGAAGGCGTGCAAACGAGACGGAAGGAAAAAGAAGGAAGAGGGAGAGAGAGCGAGAGACGGAGAGAGGTACACGAACGAGACTTCCTCGCCTTTAATCAGATTTGTTTATATTCAACTCAGGTTATTTACAAATAGCGCAGTAATGAATATTAAACCCTTGATACCTAGCTGAGAACTCTCTCGGATCGTTAAAACATTAATTGCCGGGCGGTAAAATCTCGCCTGACGACTCACTTCTAGGTCAGGTAGATGCCGTAGTCGCGCTTGCGGCGTCGAAACCTCCTACGATCTACCACGTGAGAAATCGAGTTTAATTACTTCGCGAGAACACGCAATAAAAATGACGAAGACGGAATGTTTAGCGTGCCACTCCGAGTTAAGTACGGAAACCGGAACGGGTTGAAATTCTCAATTTGAATCATATTCAGAGGAAGTTATAACTCGAATGTTGAAACAAAATAAGAAACAACCCTAAATATATAGGTATGCCATCAGCAATTCTCGACAGGATCTTCAGATTTGTAATACAGTGCCTAAAGTATGGAATAAATTCAGTAAAAGCGAAAGGCATTCTAGGACAGGTCAACTTTATTTGATAAAAACACAAATTTTTAAATGACAGTTGGTTTTGAACCATTGCTAATGACAGGAGGGTTGATTATGTGTAGGCGGGTTGAGTTGGGGTGTTGAAGTTGATTAATAAAGAGAGGGTGCGATGACTGCAGGGTGTTTGATTTGTTGAAAAAAATGATTGAGTTGATAATTAATTGAGCGGCTAGCTTGACACCTCCCTTACGTAATAACATGAATAAGGTTTTGGTGAAGGTGAACGTGAAGAACTGCAAAAAGGGTTAAGATAAGCTAAAATAAAACACGTATTTATTTGCTTGGTAAATAAAACAAACACTGTCCTTTGAGAAGGTATATTAATTATATTAATTAAATCGTTAAATAACACAGGTCTGCGACCAAAAAACTGCATAGGATTTTTACATTTTCTTACAGATTTTGACCTCCCAAAAACAGAAAAAATATTCAAATTATTATATCGCATAAGTTTTTATGTATACATATTGCAGTATCTATGTTCATTGGTAATAAACCTATATGATTTCTATTTGATAATGGAGAAAAACAACCTGAGCTGTTGGTGAGACTGGGAATGTTTTAACATGTTGAGACAAGTCAAATGACGTACACTTTTACACAATTATATGCAAACTAAAATTTAAGCACATAATTTTTAAAGAAAAATAACGGTAATCATTTCTTCTTTGATTTCTCATTTTTTATTCTCTGCTACAATCTTTTCCCGTTATTTTGGCGCAAAGTAAGTTCTAGCATATTAAGTTGCATTTATACTTTAAATTGACGCCTGGTCGCTTGAAACAAAGAAAAGCTCTCAGTAGACATACTGATATTCAAGTGAACAGTACTGTTGTCTGTTAATCATGGCTACAAGGAGTTGTGTTATTTCTCCAAACAGTTTTTGTTATATCTGTGGTGAATTCACTATTAAAAGTCAACAGAGAAATATAAGTGATTTTGTAAGGAAAGTTTATTTTGCCTACTTTAAATTAAAACTTGGTCATCAGGATAAACCATGGGCCCCGCATAAGGTGTGTAGAAGATGCGAAGAAGATCTTCGTTTGTGGTTTAAGGGAAAGAAAAATGCATTTCGATTTGGAATTCCTATGATATGGCGTGAGCAGAAAAATCACACCACTGACTGCTACTTCTGCTCAGTTGACGTAAAGGGATTCAATTCAAAAAACAAAAGAAACATAAGTTATCCTAATCTTGACTCAGCTATACGTCCAGTGCCCCATAGCTCCGAGATATCTATTCCGCAGCCACCTTCCAGTTTGGATGAATACCCTAGTGAGTTGGAGGACGAAGCTACATTACCTCCTCCGGGTGAATCAAGCTCAGATTTATCTTTTGACGAAGATGGAAGGCCTCAACTATTTTTTCAAGGTGAGCTCAATGATTTAGTAAGAGATTTAGGTCTTTCAAAAGATGCAGCCGAACGGTTAGGTTCTAGATTAAAAATAAAAACCTTTTATCACCTGGCACTTCTTTCTACTGGTACAGACACCGAGAAAAAGAATTTACCCAGTTTTTCTCAAAAGAAGGAAATTTAGTTTTCTGCAATAATGTGGAAGAACTCATACATCGCTTTGATATAAAGTATGACTCATCTGAATGGCGCCTATTTATTGACTCATCTAAGACTAGCCTTAAAGCAGTATTATTGCACAATGGAAATAAATTTGCCTCGATTCCGATTGGACATTCTGTGCATATGAAAGAAGATTATAACGATTTGGCCATTATCCTGGAAAAAATCAAGTATCAAGACCATCAATGGATGATTTGTGGGGACTTCAAAATACTGACAATGGTTTTGGATCAGCAGGCAAGCTATACCAAATACCCATGCTTCTTATGCTTGTGGGATAGTAGAGCCAGAGAACAGCACTGGAAAAAAGTGATTGGCCATCCCGAGAAACTTTAAAACCTGGAGAGAAAAATGTTATAAACACTAGCTTGGTACCACCAGAAAAGGTTTTGTTGCCCCCTCTCCATATCAAATTGGGGTTGATGAAACAATTTGTTAAATCGCTGCAAAAGGATGGAGACTGTTTCAAATATTTATGTACAAAATTCCCGAAGCTGTCAGAAGCAAAGTTGAAAGAGGGAGTTTTCACCGGCCCCGACATAAGAAAACTTTTAACGGACCCTTCATTTGTGGAAACTATGAATGAGAAGGAAAAAGAAGCTTGGGTATCGTTCAAGGACGTAGTGCGAAAGTTTTTGGGAAATACTAAGGATTCTAACTATAAAACCATTGTGCAACGGATGCTAGCAGCATACGAAGCTCAAGGCTGCAAGATGAGCTTGAAGGTCCATTTTTTACACTCTCACATAGACTATTTTCCTGAAAACCTGGGAGCTTACAGTGAAGAGCAGGGGGAGCGATTTCACCAGGATGTCCGTGATATCGAGAGAAGGTACCAAGGGCAATGGGATGTCACTATGCTTGCTGACTACTGTTGGCTGCTTAAGCGAGAAACTGAAGATGGAAATCGGAAAAGGACTCGTCAAAGTATCAAGGAAAAGAAGAAGAGGTTTCATAAAGAACATGAATAAGTATATGTATCAAAATAATGTTTCGTTTGCTTTAAAAAAATATTTATTGTTTGAAAATTTTGAATAAAGGAGTGCTTTAACCAATTTTTTGTGTTTGAATTTTCAAAAAATCCTTATGTGATAGGAAAAAATGGCCATCAATTTTGAAATCAGCGCACTTTAAAACATATAATTCAGTAAAAATATCGCATGCAGGTGACAAAAAATTTTTTTCGCAGACCTGTGTAATTAAAGCGATCCGACGCTGAAAAGCATAAGGATTGACGAGAAGAAGAAGAAGAATAATTAAAGCAAAAGAACGATAACCAAATGCGATTTAAATTTAGAAAATGCGTGGTCGTAGGTTTGTGTGTCAATGCGTGAATGTGCGGTGTGGAGTAATAATACGAAAAAAAAATTAGGTAAATTACAATGATAGGGGCTAACTTACTGCGTGGTACCTGATCTTGAATATAGGGCTTTGAAGCTTGTTCGCTGTAGATTTTGCTGGGGCAGCAAAGTGGCGAAGACGGGGGCTCCGATGGTAGTCGTGTGCGTAGGTGAAGTGTGTGAGTGTGTGAGTACTTACTTAGAGGTACTAAGTGAAGTGTTGAGTGTGTGGGTGTCAGCAAGTGATTAAAGTAAAATTCGCGCGATTTGTATTTAAATGTCGCTGAAGGGTGCGATGAAACTAGAAAGTTGGAACGGTCAGTTTACGAAAAATACGTCGGCCCTTTTTACCTACTAGGGGATCGAATGGTCGGAGAAAAGTCACAAACCTACATTCGAAAGCACAAAATTGCAAAAATTAATTTTAAATAATTTTCCTTCAACTGAATGTAACACACAGATGTTGGTTATAACATAAAGGAAAAATAATTTAATCGCATATTTAAAATGATGAGGGAATTATTGTAGTTAACGAAGTGTAACAGTTGAAAGTTCGAACTTTTCCAATGTATTTAACAGTAACTTCGAAATTACTTCGTCAGTACATTGTTGTACTCATCTAAAAAGCTAATAGAATTGCAGGTGACTATTCTTGTGGTTCCGTTGTACGTACAATTACATTAAGCACAGAATGTTTTTCTGCAATCTGTTGTTTCGTCCACGGACAACAACAGTTCTTTATCTTTCAACTCCAATTTAATTCTTTTTCAACATGTTCCCGAGCAGATGTCACAAATCTTTGTAACGATGCCCGAATTGGTAATTTCCAGTTCGAATATTTATTCCAAATGAAGACATATGCTTCGTTGCCCAGTAAATTAAACGGTAGGTTACATAAAATAAAGGTAACACCTAAATTAGATTAAAATTTTTCGTATGCAATTTTTTTTTTGAAGAATGCTGTTTGGTATTTACATGACATTGACAATCCCTTTTGGACTAACACATTAAAGGAATATTACAAATTACATATTGAAGTTTAACGCCATCATAATTTAGGTGAGGCATTTCCGCTGTAAATTTTGTAACTTTATCTAACATCGGTCGTTCTCGCAATAAACGTAGAACTGCTAGATAGTATTTACGGCAGCTTGCACGTATACGCAACAGATCGCATTGAGACTCGAAGTTATACTGAAGATTGTATCGAACCTCCTCGAGGACTCGTTGGCGCTAGTGAGCAAGTCGGATTTTAATTAGGCATAGCTATTGGGGAGTAACGGGATTCGAATTTCTAACGGTAAAACGTACACCTCAACAAAAGAAAAATAACAATCAATTTTACGATACGATTTTAAAACGCATGCGGATGCCGGAATTCAAACTTTTTTGTATGCCGAAAAATCGCGACCGCGCTCGACCGAGATAATTAAAAACGAACGGAAAAAGAAAAATTAACAGCTTCGAGTTCATGCGACTATCGCCGTGTCGTCGTTCTCACCCCCGTGTCACGTTAACAGTCGGAACAGCAGCGGATAAATTACGAAAAGCCGCTGTTATTTTACTTACAATCCTTTGTGCACGATCAGATAGCGATCATATTAAAAGCGGAGTGAAAATGCATTCTAGATTTATAAGCGCGGCGTTCCACGTTTTGTTGTTTGTCGGACGAAGTATATACTACATACATAGCTACGTGTGCCGCGAACACGGTGTAAAAATAAATTTCGCGAAAGAATGTACGAGTGTTGCTGAAGATAAGCACATTTTGCTTGTTTACGGACACTATAAATTTTTCGCTTTCGGTCGCATCGTCCGCGTTTTATTTATTCTTCTTTGTCGCTTTTTTACATCGTCCGGACGACAGACATTACGTTCGCGGTTTTCATTTACGTCCTTTTATTTCCTTTTTTTCTTCGGACACGAATATCTGGCGATCTTGCGACTGCACTCCCTAAATATTACGTGGTGGAAACTGCGAGCGTTGTAATTCTTGGGTTTTCGTAAGCAAGCGGAACTAGAAGCGAATTTATGGATGCTTTCTGTACTGCAGATTGTACTTGGAAGCGTTCATCACGTTACCTAGAGTTGTTTAAATCTTCGTCGATCATTGTACAAACCTCTGACATTTTCTCAAAATGGATTTTTGAGAAAATGTCAGAGGTTAAGAACGTTACTCTTCGCTCTGTTCTCGTCGTCCTAACGCATCCATAAGTTTAACTGTACTTGTTCCATACTTTTCGCCTAAACTAGAGAGAGAGAGAGGGATCGGTGGTATTCACCACGTAACCTGAAATTTTAATTGAAAACACAAATACCTTGGTAGTACTACAATTTCCCAAGTTGGAAGCGTATGCACCTTACACAAGGCTGAGGTGAATGCATTTACGTACCGTCAGTCTGAGTACCACTTCAGAAATTGGTTATAACTAAGATTTGATAAAAGAGTGGATGACGTGTTACCATTAAGTTGTGTAAACCGGACTAACGCCTTCAGTTCTCCGAATTTTAATGTCGCGTCTTGCACGTAAGTGGAGACAAAGGCCAGTTTACACTACTTATTGAAAACACGTTATCCACTCTATTCTCAAAACCTTAGTTATAATAACAAAATTGTTCTATTCAGTTGTAAACGGCATCTACCAACCACAACCGATAACATTTGGAAAGGAAAGAAGAATCTTGGAAAGCGGAAGTGTTCACACTACGGTATTTGTATTTGTCGATTCGAGGTCGTCGATGTAGTGAGGATTATCCATGCGTGGCTTTTGCTTGTAAACAGCCCTGTCCGAGACAAACTAACAGCCATCTGCTTCTCGAACGCTTTGTTTCTGCCTTTATGTCATCTTCGGGAATCACCCGCATTCTTTCCGTTTGCTTTAGATATTTTGACCTCTGGAGCACACAATTGATAAAGAAGCACTTACATAGCAAGCTGTCCAACATTTGGTACCCTCCTTCAAGGTCTTGGGGATTGGTCTATGACAACCCGAGTGAGGTGGATATTTCTGCTGGCTAAGTCTAGGCAGTTTATGAAGGTTGACAGGGCGCGGAGCTATGACGAGGACCTGAAGGATGAGGAGAGGTCGACCTTCGAGGAATTCCCAGATTGCTTCGGTTAATGTCTGAAGGAAGAGCCCTATTCTTTATATGGAAAATAAAATGGCGTACTGCGATAGGATTACTAATACCAACATAAAGATGGGAAAAATTCATCATCTTTATTCCAAGCGTCTTCAGACAGGTATGGAAGGAATCCGACTTCGTGTTGGTTCTCAAATCCGGAAACAATTATCTTAGAATTACCGCCCTATTAGACCGCTATCAGGTCTTAGCAAGACAGCAGAATACGCGAATTTTCGTCATTCTCCACAGGACAAAGAGTTCGGGTTTATGGCTGACCTTCTTACAGATTTCCAGTTTTCAGGTGTAACGGAGACCGTTAGGAACACCCTCAAGAAACGACAGCAAAGCTGGAGCATTCCCGTGTTGAGAAAGTACTCGAAGGAAAGGCATATTGTCGAGAGTTTTTCTCACGCTGCTCCTATCCCGACTTAAAGACGAAACTGCTGATCTATGAAAGCTATCAGCGGTAAGTTTTGGCCTATGGCTCGCTATCCTCCTCTACTACCGCCAATAGTTACATTAACAGATTCGAGGTTACACAAAGCAAGATGTTATGTGTGATACCTGAAATGCGCAGCTACATGATCGTAACATTTCCACTTCCTGAGAATTTTTGAAAAAGTATCTAGGACCTATGCTCGAGGAGGGTGGACCTTCAAACAAGGCAATAGTAAGCTATCTCGAGCAGTTGAGCCCCGCGGAGGTACCGGCCCTTAACTTTGGTTCGGTGGGCTCAGGATCAATTGCAATCAATTGAAAAGGGACGATGTTACTACATTGTCCTCCAGTTAGCAGAGATGTCAGTTCTCTGATCTATCCTAATCATTCCGATCATCCTGTGGTCCAAAGTACTCGTTCGTGCCCACAGCAAGCGATTACCCACCGGCCATTATTATGCAAACCTTGCACTGGTTCAGAATATATTATTGCCGAATAATGTTAAGACAATGTCCATTGAAAAATTTAAGAATACAACTAGGAAATTCCTGATTAAAAAGGTTACTACTCGGTAATTGAATTTTTGATGCGTTGTAGTATTTCCGTGTACTTTAATGATTTTTTATATTATTATGTATTGATATGTTATGTAATTTTGCTTTGTTGACGTTTCCCATACTCTTCATGAGTATAGGAGAATGAACAGTATTATTATTATTATTATTAGCATTGAATATTCCACACCAACTGAAAAGCTTGTGGAATTGGTTTAGCATCACGTATTCCACAAACTTAAAATGAAAAAGTAGGAAAATAAAAATCTTTACACTCTCGCATAAATAACCTCACTGAGGTCGTGCAAGGACTGCACAACTTCCTGTGGGAGTTGCCGAATAAATAAACCTCGGTGAGGTTATTTATGTGAGACTTTCTACTTTACTTTTTCATTCTCTCCAAGTTCTTGAAACTAATTTTTCCAAGTTCCATAAACTCCCTAATTCGTGTTGGATTTTCACAACATTTAATAAATTCATTTGGCGACTAAAGGGTGCGACTGTGTGTGTGTGTGCTTAATGACCTGGCCACTCAGAACCAGATTACCCTGGTCTGGGTGCCAGGACATGAGGGGCACGGAGGAAATGAGATGGCAGACATCTGCGCAAAAAAAGGGGGCTGAGAGAAACTTTACTGGACCTACCCCACCTTTTGGGTTTCACAAGGGTCTCCTTAAAGGTGAGATAAAGAAATGGACAGCGTCCATTACAATGAAACACTGGAATGAGACCAGCGGGCTGGAACATTCCAAAAAATTTCTGAGCTTCGACGCTAGGAGGGCGGACCTCGCCCTAAAACTGGACAGGGGAAGCTTAAAAACACTGACAGGGGCACTCACAGGCCACTATACCTGTAACAAGCACCTTCACAAAATGGGCTTATCCAACACGGACACTTGCAGATTTTGTGGTGTAGAAGAGGAGTCAATGGAACACTCGATCACTAACTATGGGGCATTAGGCCACAGGAGATATAGACTACTACATGCATATACGCTGAATGAGGAGGACCTATTTACACTCCCATTGAAGGAGCTGATCCTGTTCCTCAGCGTATTAAATAAATAAATAAAACAAACAAGAGGAAGCACAATAGATCAACGTGGTCGCAGTGCAAAAGGGCCATTTTGGGCCAGACCCCACCTCATTACAATACAATACAATACAATACAAAGAGTGTGACGTTATAAATGCAGATGTTGAAGTTAGTTTTCATCAGAAATGTCAATATTCCAGGAGCATGGAAATTTCGGTCGGGTACGGCATTAAAAATGCGGATTCTAGGTACGGTCAAGCTCTTTCCCAATATTCAAAATAAATTTGACGCGTTGATCGCTAATACTGTACGTCCCCTCGAAGCAAACTCGATCAAAACAGCTAATATTCGAAGAAAATTGTAATTTTGTCCTGACATGGCCCTAAATCATGAAGAGTACACGAAAAATCTAACGTGGCGTCCACTAAAACTTGATATTTCTTCAGAGGGAACTGTGAGACAAAAAAAGGTAAATATTCGAGGTAAATGGAATTTAACATATAGTAGCACTAACAATGTAAAGCTTGGTATCGAACTCCCCCTGTTTCTCACCATATCCTTATACAGGTATTGATGTTTTTAAATTATATTCACTACGTTGGGATTTGCTACCAATCGCGAGGATTAAAACTCAAATTCGACACCTCTATCTCCCCTTGCAACAAAGCTCCATACAATATTAACCCGGCGATCCTTCGACCTCGACATTCATCCATAATTAAAATCTGTTATTTCGAAACTTCGTGCAGCTACGATCAAATTCTAAACGGTCATCGATCTTGTCACGGTGCGGATAATGGATAATCTTCGATAAAAGAGGACGCGATCGCCGCCTACATGCTTTACATCATCGTTCCATAATTTTAATTAAATCGAAATTTAAAATTTGCCCAAAATCGATTATCGCTAACACCGCCGCCGCCGTGAGAAATGAAATTTCTAATCGCGAATTTCGGTCAGGTATCTCGCCGATTATTCGATTATACGTACAGGAATTTTAACATGAGGACTTTAATTGGATGGATGTAAATCGAAGCAGGATTACCCGTGGAGATTAGGCGTTCGTCAGATTTCGAATCGAAAGTTGAAAATCTTCTGTGCGTCATGCGATTGTACATATTTTATGCTCGAATTTAGAAGAGAAAAAGAACGCATCGTTTGAAGAAGTAACCTTCAGCGTGCATTTACTGGGAGTAGAAATTCCGCGCACCCATCGGTTTCGAGAAAGATAATAATTTTCTTTAAGTCGATTATCGAAATTGATATTGATGGTCCACACAAGAATAAATCTGTCTCTCTCTCTCTTGTGAATCAATAAATTATATTGATTATTATTTTTTCCGGTAGGTCAGGTTCTAGTGTGTCTGATTACTTATCCTTTCCCGAATTGACTCAACAACTGTCAGCGCCGGTTTCAAGGCGCTGGCAGTTGTTGAGTTACTCGATCCATGCAACTCTTGCCAAAAGACCTCATAGATTTGAAATTTGGGGAAAAATTCGTGGTTTTGGGAGATCTTTAGTGCTTCGGTAGTTCTGAAGGAATTCAATGGTAGGACATTTCTGTATCGGATCCGAATAGAAAATCACTGAGATGTTGCCAGAGATAAGAAAATGAAGTCCTATACTACAAGGAAGGAAGAGGAAAGATAAAAGATTGATGATCATATTCGTATGCTGATAGAACGAAAGAAAAGCGATTGAGTAGATCAGTAGTAGTCAAAAATGGACTAGATTGACTACCACTGATCTACTCCAATTGCTTTTCTTTCGCTACGGCTACTAGTGGGCATTAGGAATAGAGGGGCGGTAGGGGTTCTGTCTAAAAATAAAAACAACTTTTTTAACGTAACTATAGTAAAAAATTTAAAACAAAAATCTGTTTATATTTCATTTGCCTATGTACAGCACTGTAATGCAGTTGAGCTGGTTTCATGCTGCGGTCAATACGTAGTAGATTTGTGAGAGTAAGCAGATGAAGAACTTCCATCGTGTTGATTAAGTCAAAAAACAGTATCTAATAAAGCAATGGGGCCGAGTCGATTGCGAGAACATTTTGTTACAAAGCATCGAAATGATAAGGACAAGCCTATTGAAAATATATTGGAAATCGACCATAAACTTCGAAATCGTTCAACAATCCTTTAACCGTCCGGCCAGTAACCAAAAATTTACCATTCGTTCAACAACCGGGTACCCGGGTACCCAGCTACTGCCTCAGTTGCCGTGCCTCCAAATTTTATATTGTTCTAGTTGGTACGCACAGCGATTTATTTGTGCGTTGTAACTGTACGTTAAGCTTTCGTCTCCAAAAGCATAATTTTTCGCGCGCGACTATCGGTCTTAAAAAAGCGTTCAAACTGACCGCGAAAATCCTTCAAGGACGGATCGCGTTCGTGCGTACTCAGAGCTTACGCTGAGGCACCAACAAGTGAACATCAAGTTGAAAGGCACAATATTGTGCGACCAGACCATATTGTGAACCTAATAAGAACACCAATATGCTGTCAAATCTCGACACATTCAAATTGTTTTTCACGCCAGAAATGGCTATCCTCATACGTCATACCAACAAAAAAGCTAGCTCAACTTTGCAGCATTTAATGAAAGAAATCCAGGGGAAAAATCACTAGTGTGGAAAAATCTTGAGCTTCACGAATTTTATGCATTCCTGCCTATTTTGATAACCTCTGGTGCCAACAACTCGAATACTGATAATACAAATGATATGTGGCAGTCAAACTTATATCTATTGTATCGTGCAGCAATGGGCATCTCCCGCTTCTGGAACATCATTGGTTTCATTCGATTTGATGATACCAATACTCGTGCTCATTGCATAGAGAGTGATGCACAAATCATTTCACAACGAAAGTGGCGATTGAAAGCTTTTTGGTAAAGCTATAAATCCATATGTGCGGCCAACAACATCTGAATCTTCGAAACCCCAGGCACAACTCGATTCAACCGACAGGAAACAGATTACCGGTGTATGCTTGCCCTCAGAGCAAATTCAAAAACGTCGCAAAACTCGCAAATCGTGCTCGGTATGTGAGTTACCTATTTGTAATGAACATTGTATTTCAACCACGATATGTGAGCGGTATGCGAAATAATTTAATTTACTTGTTGTTTAATATAGCTATGCGTCATTGTAAATAAAAGAAAAAAATAATAAAATATAAAAACTGAATGATGTTTTTTGTGTATAATAGATAATACATCTTTACTATTGTTTTTAATAAAAATTGTTTAAATGAAGGAAATCACAAACTATATCGTTGATTATTTATTAAAAAGTCAAGTAACACCATGATAAATGGTCTCCTTCGTGTGTATAAACCACGCTTTCATATATAATAACCTTAGTGAGTACCCGGGTACCCGGTCGTTGAACAGAGGAGGTATCGAGTTTGACAGTGAATAACTTTTATTGAATGGATGGATTGAAACAATTTTGACGAAAAATTGGCGTTAGGCTACTTCACCTTCGCGGATCCGGATCGCCATAGAATTTTCTTAAAGGGGAAGTTAATAAATTCTACTCTGGAAACTGAAATGGATATCCGGGTACCCGGTTACTGACCGGACGGTTAAACATCATTTAAAATACAATTTGCAGCGAACGAACATGGATTAACTGCCGCTTATCATTCATCACAATTAATTGCAAAAAGTAGTAAAAGCTATAATGTTGGGTAAATTTAATAGTACCTTCTATAAAAGAATTTATTTCAACAGGTAAGCGGATAGCACAGTAAAAAGTCGAATTGAAGAAATGGCAGTTAATGTTAAAAATAAACTTCTAGCTATTCTCCAAAACTCTTCATTTTCTATACAACCCATCGAGTTTATTATTGCAGATAATAATGTTTTATTAATGGCATGTATACGTTATTTTGATGCAAGCCTTACATTACGAGAAGAGTTGTTATTCGCAATAAATGTCATTACAAATACAACGGGATTATTTTTTTATTATTATATTTAATGCTGTGAAATTATACTTTGTAAAAAATAATATTTCTTTGAACAATATTGTTGTATGCGCTAATAACACAGGTCTGCGACCAAAAAACTGCATAGGATTTTTTTTACATTTTCTTACAGATTTTGACCTCCCAAAAACAGAAAAATATTCAAATTATTATATCACATAAGTTTTTATGTATACATATTGCAGTATCTATGTTCATTGGTAATAAACCTATATGATTTTTTATTTGATAATGGAGAAAAGCAACCTGAGCTGTTGGTGAGACTGGGAATGTTTTAACATGTTGAGACAAGTCAAATGACGTACACTTTTACACAATTATATGCAAACTAAAATTTAAGCACATAATTTTTAAAGAAAAATAACGGTAATCATTTCTTCTTTGATTTCTCATTTTTTATTCTCTGCTACAATCTATTCCCGTTATTTTGGCGCAAAGTAAGTTCTAGCATATTAAGTTGCATTTATACTTTAAATTGACGCCTGGTCGCTTGAAACAAAGAAAAGCTCTCAGTAGACATACTGATATTCAAGTGAACAGTACTGTTGTCTGTTAATCATGGCTACAAGGGGGTTGTGTTATTTCTCCAAACAGTTTTTGTTATATCTGTGGTGAATTCACTATTAAAAGTCAACAGAGAAATATAAGTGATTTTGTAAGGAAAGTTTATTTTGCCTACTTTAAATTAAAACTTGGTCATCAAGATAAACCATGGGCCCCGCATAAGGTGTGTAGAAGATGCGAAGAAGATCTTCGTTTGTGGTTTAAGGGAAAGAAAAATGCATTTCGATTTGGAATTCCTATGATCAAATGATAAAATCACACCACTGACTGCTACTTCTGCTCAGTTGACGTAAAGGGATTCAATTCAAAAACAAAAGAAACATAAGTTATCCTAATCTTGACTCAGCTATACGTCCAGTGCCCCATAGCTCCGAGATATCTATTCCGCAGCCACCTTCCAGTTTGGATGAATACCCTAGTGAGTTGGAGGACGAAGCTACATTACCTCCTCCGGGTGAATCAAGCTCAGATTTATCTTTTGACGAAGATGGAAGGCCTCAACTATTTTTTCAAGGTGAGCTCAATGATTTAGTAAGAGATTTAGGTCTTTCAAAGATGCAGCCGAACTGTTAGGTTCTAGATTAAAAAATAAAAACCTTTTATCACCTGGCACTTCTTTCTACTGGTACAGACACCGAGAAAAAAGAATTTACCCAGTTTTTCTCAAAAGAAGGAAATTTAGTTTTCTGCAATAATGTGGAAGAACTCATACATCGCTTTGATATAAAGTATGACTCATCTGAATGGCGCCTATTTATTGACTCATCTAAGACTAGCCTTAAAGCAGTATTATTGCACAATGGAAATAAATTTGCCTCGATTCCGATTGGACATTCTGTGCATATGAAAGAAGATTATAACGATTTGGCCATTATCCTGGAAAAAATCAAGTATCAAGACCATCAATGGATGATTTGTGGGGACTTCAAAATACTGACAATGGTTTTGGGTCAGCAGGCAGGCTATACCAAATACCCATGCTTCTTATGCTTGTGGGATAGTAGAGCCAGAGAACAGCACTGAAAAAAGTGATTGGCCATCCTGAGAAACTTTAAAACCTGAGAGAA
This sequence comes from Chrysina gloriosa, assembly GCA_038088585.1. NCBI lineage: Eukaryota > Metazoa > Arthropoda > Insecta > Coleoptera > Scarabaeidae > Chrysina > Chrysina gloriosa. Next base: position 7,721,823 of record CM076090.1, on the reverse strand, counting down.
AAATGTTATAAACACTAGCTTGGTACCACCAGAAAAGGTTTTGTTGCCCCCTCTCCATATCAAATTGGGGTTGATGAAACAATTTGTTAAATCGCTGCAAAGGATGGAGACTGTTTCAAATATTTATGTACAAAACTCCCGAAGCTGTCAGAAGCAAAGTTGAAAGAGGGAGTTTTCACCGGCCCCGACATAAGAAAACTTTTAACGGACCCTTCATTTGTGGAAACTATGAATGAGAAGGAAAAAGAAGCTTGGGTATCGTTCAAGGACGTAGTGCGAAAGTTTTTGGGAAATACTAAGGATCCTAACTATAAAACCATTATGCAACGGATGCTAGCAGCATACGAAGCTCAAGGCTGCAAGATGAGCTTGAAGGTCAATTTTTTACACTCTCACATAGACTATTTTCCTGAAAACCTGGGAGCTTACAGTGAAGAGCAGGGAGCGATTTCACCAGGATGTCCGTGATATCGAGAGAAGGTACCAAGGGCGATGGGATGTCACTATGCTTGCTGACTACTGTTGGCTGCTTAAGCGAGAAACTGAAGATGGAAATCGGAAAAGGACTCGTCAAAGTATCAAGGAAAAGAAGAAGAGGTTTCATAAAGAACATGAATAAGTATATGTATCAAAATAATGTTTCGTTTGCTTTAAAAAAATATTTATTGTTTGAAAATTTTGAATAAAGGAGTGCTTTAACCAATTTTTTGTGTTTGAATTTTCAAAAATCCTTATGTGATAGAAAAAATGGCCATCACTTTTGAAATCAGCGCACTTTAAAACATATAATTCAGTAAAAATATCGCATGCAGCTGACAAAAATGTTTTTCGCAGACCTGTGTAATTGAGCACCATCAATGCTAGGTCGCTAGCGTGGATTTCTTGCTTATTTGAAGGAAGGAGTGCCAAACGTTTCATGTATTTATTGTGTGGTGCACAGGCAACATCGTGTAGGAAAACATTTAAGTACAAGGATCGACTGTAACTAAGATCAAATCCAATTAAATGATTAAATGATAGAATGTTTCGGCCAAGACAACAATGAAGACTTCATTAGGTTACTTTTAAACAGAGAAGCACACAGAAGTTCAATGGTTGTTAAAGAATACATATTTGTCTCATTTGGTAGAATTGTATGATAGTCATCGAATTTTTTAAAAGTATTAATGAGATCAATCTCTTGTCATCAATAAAAAAGTAAGTAAACAATGATGCCTTTTGTTTGACAGATATTTTTAAGAGATCTAATGAAATAAATTTGCAGTCCGAAGGAGCCAATAGAACTCGTATCAATTGCTAAAATATTGTGTCACTATTTATAAACTAACTTGACCTTCTTCGTTATAACCTATCGAGGAGGGAATGCCATCAGTTTCTCGAATTATCATCTATTAAAGATGATATAACTCCGGAGGAGGTTGAAAGCTTCAGTAACCACCTTAAGAAACTTAAACTGGATATGGAAAAACGATTTCAAGTTATTTCTCATGTTGGTCGCCATAAATTTATTTGTTTATAAAATGGGAGCCAAGATCGTATTCAGAAAAATTGTTTTGACAGGTAGCATGAGGTACATATCTGTCGAAAGGGATAGAATTATTTTTAAAAATATTTTCTTAAATAGACCCAGTGGTTGTTGGAGTTACGATTTTTTATATATCCGGTCTTTTAGAAGGGAAGTCGGCTTCGCTTTTACAATTTTTGAGAATTTCTTCTGAAAAGCACCGTGGTAAGTTTTAAAAGTATTTGTTATATTTTCAGCTGGTGTTAAATGTTCTGCTTCTGCTGCGCATCCACCAACTGATGTTTACGATCACATGCCAATTCTTCTTCCTATTGTCAGCTTTCTTTAAGTGGTACAGACCAAGCAAGTTCGACGATGAAGGTGGTTGATTGGTAAGAAAATATTTCTAGGTAGATAAACTTACCTAAAGGATTTTGGGTGGGAAGGATAGTTAAGGAGGATGAATAAGAAAATCTATGACATCTGCAAGAAAGCACAATTGGATGCAGTAGTCAAGTCGAGGAGGTTGCATTGGTTGTGGCACATAGAAGGAATGGTGGAAGACTGAACGATGAAAACAGTGAAGGGTGCTAAAGAATAAAAGAAAACGGGGATGACCAACATGATGGAAATAAGCAGTACCTAGGTACTAGACTATTTTTGGGATAAAGCAATAACAGGATGGAAACAGAAAGCTCAAAAGAAAAAGCCATGGACTAAATGCCTACACAAAGCTGTAATATAAAAGATAAACTTTCACGTTCTTTAGTTAGTTTAGAATTTTAGTTTCGTTTAAGTCATCTGTCGAGTCAAGTTTTCAGTTTATAATATGTACAAAGATGTGATTACTATGATATTCTATATAACATACTGCCTTTATCGCCCAAACTTGATACTAAATTCAGTAAAATTTATAGGGCATTTTCTTGTATACTTTTTTACAACATAAATTGGATTGTCAATTCTCAGATTCTTCCTATTCTAACAGTCCTTCAGATTTTCAAGACGATGGAATCAATACAACATGCGGAATATTAGAAAAAATTCTACTATGTTGTAACGAATATTCAGATGGTCCTCAATAAACACGATTTGCCAGGTTCGTCGTGCTTTTAATTTACTTTCAGTCGCAATGTAGGCAAATTTTCTACCCGTGAGCGATCTGCTTTGAACGATCCGTGGATATTCGTAGATAATGTCATTTTGTGGAAGACTGTAAGTAGCTTACAAATTGATTGATACGAAGACATTGCACTTGGGTAAATCTGAATTTCAAATTCTTTTCGCCAATACTTTTTGAAAGAAAAATTTTATAATGTACGGTGTGTATGGTTTTACCTTCCGTTGTTGTTCCAAACACCTCAGTATTCCCAATTGAACATTATAGGTCACGTGGTGGACCATTCTGGTTGCTCACTCTGTACAATATTTTTAATATGCTATACACGAGAAAAAGAACTGACTGGGGACATGCAATTGAGATGGATACTTCAGTCAACAATAGCAAAGGACCTTCATTAGCATGGTCACAAGATGTATTTCCGGAACTACTAGCGACAACGGAAGACAACCACTGGAGATGAATTAGGGAGAATGTTGAGAAGCCATGACAAAATACTCTTAGAGATGTTGCTATAATAATCCATCAACTAAAAGGGGCAATTTGAATCAGCGGCGATCTACATGAGTGCGAAAAACTTCCCGATAGCTCTTTCACCACGGATTTCGCAAATCACCTTCAAGTTCTTATTTCCTTTAAAATAAAGTTTAATCCGCATTTGGAGTTCGTGACTTCAATTCTACTCGGCGCATTATGCATTATTATAGCCTACTAAAACTGCAGTTTCTATAGGTTTTAAGCAGTCATACGCTTTTTATTACCTCGTCCGTCTTAAAGCGTTCCCTCCAACGTTAAGGAAAGAAATATCAATTATTTCATCGTCCTAGACGACGGCGTTAAATATTTTACAGTTTTATTACGTGACGTCGAACAATCGAAATCTATTTCGAAAGCGTACATATAACGAACACGACGTCGAAGTCGGCGTCGACGTCAACTCCTAAAGTGAATAAATGCTATCATTCCAATAAACCGGTGTGTACCGGACAAAGACGTCCTCGATTCCCTTTCTTCCTCGTCGAATTTCCTCCCTCCTCCATCCTCTCGTGGACGAAAGCGCGTCGGTAACGCGACGCCGAAAACTCGTCAAATACTGCATTTTTATTGTTTTCTATATTTATCGCGGACGAAACTTTATCGCTTCTTGCGGATTCTTCGTTACCGTTTTCGGCGAAATTTAGACGGGAACTTTCCGTCCGGATTCGACGGTAACTTTTCGGTCAATTATTTCATTAAAATGAGGAAGTTAAAGTCGTGTCTGATATTTTTCATTGTTCGCGCTAGTGAAGCAGGGGACTCTCTTTGAAGGAAGGTGAAATTGATCGATGAGATTCGAGGAAAATCGTACTTAACAACCGCGAGGGAATTTCCGAAAGGGCGTGGCGTTTAATTCTTTTATTGCTATAGGGAATTGATAGGAAAGTTGTTATGATTTGTCCTCGTAGGCGAAGAACTTGACAAACATTTCTAATTGACATACAGTTTGTGAAACGAACACTATTGCGGAAATATAGAAGAAATTAAAAGAAAGCAGGGATATTTGTTGCTTAACCTATTTGAATCATACGGATAAGTGGAAAATTCGTTCTTATCATCAAAACTTTTTTGATTGTATTTACATGAAAATGTTTCAAATTATGACCAAATCAATATTGCATAAATAAAGATTTTTAAAGAATTTTTATTTCATTATAGATTAATAATACAAGAAATGGAATCCAATTATTTTGCAGAACATAAGACTTGACATAGTCAATCTATAATGCCACATGGATCATCGTATTGATGAAATGTATCTTTCCTTTTCTTTACTGATAAACAAACTCCACAACGTTTGCGAGATTTCTTCAATGAAGCCGTTTCGATACGCGTTGGAAAATGTTAAAGAAATGGTAATGATGGACATGGTGTAAATATTCTTTTTTGTGTGGTGTCTTTATTTTTGGTATACTTTTTTCAAGTATTTCTTTCCCAAATTTTTGCTTGAAAACGTGAAATGCTCTGTCCTTATAAATAGCTTTGAAAACAACATAACTATTTAAAAGAATCATGTCGAGACAATAAAATAACTTCTTTTTATACACTTGTACAACGTCGCATAGTGTGAAATTTGCTGAGAACTTGATCACCTCCGTCAACTCCACCCATGCTTTTATCATAGTCTAAAACAGCTGTCGGCCTTAAAATATTTTCTTTAATTTTGTTCTGAAGCTCTAGACATATGTTTTCTACTTGTTCTCACCGTGATACAAACATTTGTTTTTAATTTATTATTTATATATATATATATTTATATTATTTATTAATTTATTATATAAATCAGGTGAGTTCTAGCAGTTATCAATATATAAACAATGGTCCTTTTCTAACAAGTTACTTTCTTCCATCATATCCACAACAATTTTCGTGCTAGATAGTACCTTTTTACACTTATCTTTTTCTACATCAACCCTAAAATTATCTGTATATTTTGTTCTCGAATCGCATAGCTTGCAGTATTTTATTCCGAATCGGGCTCTCTTTGTTTTATTACATTGAATGTAAGAAATTCTACTTCTACATTGCATCAAAGACTCATCAAAGGAAACATCTCGGCTTGGCACGAATACTTCTTTGAATCTTTTCTTGATCATCCCCATTATCGGCCTAATTTTGCGCAAGAGATCATCACGCTGCAAACGTTCACTATTAGTAGAGTGTAATTTTCTTGAAATTGCCATGAACTTATTTTGAAGAACGGCGTTCCAATGCCGTTCCCCGTATTCCAATAACTTTGCACTGTAGATCAATATAATAAGTGTAAAATAAACTTGCAATTTCTCTACAGAAATTTCTTTGAACCCTGGATCCTTTTCACCAAATCGATTAGTTACAATTACAAATGTTCAGGAACTTCCTTTGTCAGAAAGACTTCGTAAACATTCTTTTTAGTAAAATTTGTTGTTTTATTTGCACCACCAACAGATATAAATGTATACAATTGGGGTTAGTAATTTTTTTCAACTCCTGGAAGTTTTACATTATCGTTGTGTAAATCTGGAAGTTTCGCTTCCCCAATTTTACTGTTCGAACTATCGCCCACGTTGAGTATTTGTTCTTCCCTTGATTGGAGGTGAGTTTTCCTTTTCTATTTTGTTAATCACGATGCGTTATTTTCTGTTTCACGTTGTTGTAGGGAACTACTGTAGGCTGGTATAATTAGTATATTGTGCTGAGAATTTAGTTAATTTCTTAAACAAAATTGCACCGGCCTACCTCTTAATTAATGATATAAAAGGCATAAATTATAACAAATTATATTTATAAATTTTGAGAAAAATTTAACATAAGATCAAGATAATTACCTAGTGTTGTGTGTGTGTGAGTGTAATTTCTTTTATTCGATGATGGTTCTTCCTATGTCTCCTCTCTTAACTTCTTTTCTCGATGCAGCTCTATTTTCTATGGATTCTTCCCTCTCCTAATTTTCTTTTCGGCGTGGCTCCATTTTCTATGGATTATTCCCTTTTTTAAATTCTATCTTCTCCGGTGTGGCGAGGTTCTTTTATTCACTGGTACTTCTTCTTAAGAACCCTTTTATTCGAAATATATTTATAGACATAGATATGTGTTGACTTATCTATCTTGTCAATTTTCTTGATCATTCACCCAAAACAAACATTGTATTTTTTTTTTTTTGGAAACCAGGATTACACTACATTATTTCTCCGTTGTCCACGAAACGAAAACTTTAATTCGCCTTGACTCCAGTTCATCCAGGCATATCGTTGCTATAGAAACCTGTATTGAACGTCGATGTATCCTTGGTTATTTATATCCAGTAGTTATTATGAATTCTGGTTATGCAAATGTGTTGTATGTATGCGTCAAAATGTTTTTCTATCTTTTCATCGATGCTTTTTATAATAATTATTAATTTTATTTCTAGTTACATTTGTTTGTCTCATTGAACGTCTCTGACTGGAGTTAAAATAAGAAGCTAACACCCGTAGGGTAATAAAATGCTGAAAAGGTGGTGTGCGTGGTATAACAAAGGTATAAATGGAACTCAAAATAAACCTTATGTCATTTTAAGATAAACTACCATAACCCCAACATTTACTGTGAATTTTGATATATATTGAATTGTAATAAATGATAAATTTTCTAATGGTAACTAACCATTCGAGTATTATTATACTACAATATGCTAGTAGAGGACTAGTAAAGCGCTAAGATTTATTTTTGAGAATATCCGAGGATTATCGTAGAAGCTAGAAGCCGTATCTGGCTGGAGTCCCGATATGTTTACATCAAATGCGAGGAAACCCGACATCTTGAACAGCTTCCGTCACGATACCGATTACCACGCCGTGCGAAGGTTGGCAACAGGAGATATGTTACGTTAAGTTCCGCTTTTATTATATATTCTTGACTCGTTAAACTTTGGGAAAAATTCCCTAGAAGCTTTTAGTTTATTGAGAGTTCGGAAGTCGAGGATTAGTATTCGAATAGATAAGGGTTTCCTTACTTTTGGAAACATTCAAATCGGTTAGTACTTTAAGAGGGGGAAACAGATTTGCTTCCGGGTAATTTAGTAGTTTAATGGGGGATCACAGTTACTTGTTACTTGCATATATTGTTGTTTCAATTACGTCCTGCTAAAGCTGTAATGTGGCTGTAAGAACGCTGGAATTCCACTGGTTACCAAAAGTGTGTAAACCTTGGATAAAAAGCTAGCTTAAGTGAATTTAATTTAATCGTTACACGTCAAGTGACAAATAAAGAGCTCTTAATCGTCATTCTCTCGCCTTAATTCATTTTCTTATTTTTTCCACGGTATTTTTAAATAGTGTTCAAGTAATTTTACTGGTCGCTCCACGACAGGATAAAGATCCAGAACGTACATGGTTCAAATAATATCGATTCACCTGCTACTGAGGCTGGAGGCTCTCTCTTACTCCAGACACTCAGATGTGATCCAGTTCTATAATTGGAGAGTGGCACCTGGTTACTAAATCCTCGAACTTCAACCTACGCCGTTTCCATTGGGCTTGCACGGTTTGGATCTCCATCTTTATTACCAACGAAGTGAGTGATTTGAATCCGTATCGGTGACGTTTCTGACTGTACCGTATATCATTCCCACTTCACCAAAAGCTTTAGAAACTAGTAACAATTTAATTACAATATGCCAAGGAAAGTCCGTAGTTTTGGCTATTTTATAAAATCTAGATCGTGATATCATTTTCAAAAAAATTTCATCACGATATCGGTTAAATGCTTAAATCTCCCGAAATAAATCCATTCATCTTACTGTCGCATCTGTACACCCTTCAAATCCAAAATCCTTCCTTATCCCAGCAATTCCGGCAATCTCTCCAATAACATCTAAATATTCCCGGAAACTTAATTTAAAAATTTCATCTCGAAGTCCGCATCGGAACATTTAACACCGAGTTGATAATAATTCGGAGCGCGATTTCGCCCTCGTAACAAACCACCGACAAGAAACCGCATCCCGGTCGGACGGACGGCCGAGCGGGTCTCGGCGATCGTAATAATTCCGCAACCCGCTTCCGCTTGCAAATTGCGTTTTTCGAGGGGAACGAGGCGAACGTACCGCACAATGCGACCGCTGAACGTCTGAATTTTAATTCGGCCGCTAACAATACGCCCCTCGAATCGACCGCCGCCGTCGCTGGTTCTTCCCCGTCCGACGTCCGTCGAATCATAAACAGTAATCCGACGGATATTCGTCGAGGATGAATGAAGAAGAGTTTACGCAACACGTTGTTCGTTCTTGATTCGGGTTTTAGTACGATATTTTCGAACTTCGGCGTCGTGTACTGCATGTGATGGGATTCATTGTAAAATGGAAGTGCTGTCAGTCGATTGGAAGAGATAGAAATATGCGAAGGATATGAAGGATTATTAAGGTGCCGGTCGCAAATACTTCAATTTACAATGATATATAGTCATGTCATGACCACCAGCACACTTGCGGGTATGACATGACATTACTGGCATTCATAATTCTGAATATTCAATTATACTCGCGTAGCTCAGGCGGTTTATAATAGGAGTGAACATCGCGAAAATTCACACAACGAACGGTACAATTTTAGTATTTGCGAAAATTTAAATTTAAGCGAGCGACCGGCGAGTAAAAAATACTGAAAAGTAATCCCGGCGTTCACCGTTCGCGTGAACATTTTCCAGGACGCGGACTGTATCAAAACTTCGTCTCGTTGAGCCGTGTCGCATTTACATAAACGTAATATTCAAATTAATTGATATTTTATATCGCGTTCCCCATTAAAAATGCAGCGCTGCACATTTTTCCGCACGAGCGACTCCGGTTGACGTACACTTTTTCACCGGTCAGTTAACAAAGATATGCAAATCGCAGTTAATTATTTCCGTATATGTAAATCCTTACATCGGTGTTTTTAATGAGAATAACTCGTATGTGTTGCTAGATATTTATATTTGTGTACTTGCATTTAAGCTTATCTAAGCCGTTCTGCACCATTTCTTATAATAATTAATACAGTTATTATGTCGATAATAGTTACTTTATTATACTCTCGTTAATTTAATCTTAGGACGAACACGATCCAAAGAAAACAAGAGTACAAGAATTCCAACCTTCGGTGGTTTCCAGTCCATTGTCAAAGTGTTGCTTTCGGCAGAAATCAAAGTAATAAGACACAAGAACCGGGTAGTAAAAGTTAATACGTAAGGTAGGAGTTTGGAGGAGATGAGGATGATGCCAAGTGAAGAATGCAGAGGAAACGAATCTCAACAAACTTATTAACAACAACAAATGTATTAGCAAAAACCAATGTTTGCTGAGAAAGAACCAGTAAATAGCGAAAACTTTAAGGTTATTCGAAGACTCTTTCCTATCCTTACTTTTAATACCATCATTACTCTCTGCCTATGGCAATCTTCAAAATATTGGGTCACAGTTGTTGAAATTTACCTCAAAAAATAGAAGTAAGGCAGAAGAGCGCAGAGGAAAAGAACTTCAACATACTGATTAACAAGAACAAATATACGAGTATAAGCAGTAACCAGCTGTCCCTACATCTAACCCTTTCATTACTTTCTGCCTTTTCAAATCTTCAAAATATTGGGCCACATTTATCTAAATTTACCTCAAAAGGAAGGAAGTAAGGAATAGAATTAAAAGATAAGGTTTTGGAGGAGATGAGGATGATGGCACGGCATAGAAGAACGCAGAAGGAAAGAACTTCAACATACTGGTTAACAAGGACAAATGTATTAGCAGCAACTAAAATTTCTTAACTTTAAAGTTATCTTAGGACTCCTGTTCTTACCTTTAATCTTATCATTACTCTGTGGTTTTCCAAATCTTCACAATATTGGGTGACAATTGTCTAAATTTTGCTCGAAATGAAAGAAGTAAGGAATAGCATCGAAAGATAAGATTTTGGAGGAGATGAGGATGACGACACGTGGCAGAAGAACGCAAAAAAAGTACCTCAAAACACTGATTAACGAGAACGGATGTGTTAGCAGCAACCAATGTCTGCTGTGAAACCACAGAGGAATTGAAAACGTTAAAACACTGATTAACGAGAACCAACTAAGTCTAAAGTGGAATAAATGGAAGGAATAGAAGATGAAAGAGAGGAGAAAGTCCAGTGCAGATTTGGAAAAAGAAGGGATAAATAGGTAAAATAGGAAACCGGAAGTGAAAGACTATTATGGCGGAAGAACGTGCAGCTGAACCCAGCAACGGATCTGGAAGCGGAGAAATTATTCTTTGAATAAGACTAACAATACCACAAGTTGTTGTGTGTGTGTTCTTATTTTTATTCTTCTCATGATTATTTATGGTCCATTATTCATTATCTCTTATATTCTGTGTTTTGCTTTTTCTCTTATGTGATCGTTTCTGTTCCTTTCTTCCTTGCTTCTACAGTCTATTTTCCTAAGACTTCGCTTCTTTTTTTTTCCTTTCTTATATTCGTATTTTGTGCCTCCGTTGTTCTTCTCGTTTTTGGAGTTTCATTCTTTGCCTTTCTAATTCCTCGATTTATTCAGCTCGTTATTTTAGTAATTTCGTTTCCGGATTGGTATTCCTAATCTTAGCCGGTAATCCTGATTTGAAAATTTCGTTAGCTATTGCACTTGTGTTTTCTTAGATATCCTTTCTTTCGTCCATACCTGCAATCTGCTTTCCCCTCGGATTCCCATCTGTAATATCGCCCGATAATTCTTCTTTCGAAAGGTCGACAGTTTACTCCATCGTTTAATATAATTCTACCTTCAACAGAAAGAAGACTTTTACACCGACAACGGATCTATTCCCGTTAGTCAACTGTTTCAGGTTCATTTCCTCTGTTGTCTTCTATCACGTTCTATTATGTTCATCTCCTCCAAACTCCGACCTTACCTATTCACTTTTCCTCTGGTTCTTGTGTTAGCCTTTCCTTTAATGCCTTTGACTTGAAACAAAATAAAACACGTTTACAGGGGCAACGAATTCTTTCTTTTCAGCCATTCTTTTGTGGTTCATTTCCCATATGCTGTTCGGTCACATTTTACCATATGCATTTCCTCAAAGTTCGTGCCTTGCCAATTTAATTTTCCTCTAGTCCTTATGTTCTTCTTTACTTTAATACTTTTACCTTCCCCAAAAGGAACACTTTTACATTGCCAACGGATTTTTGCCTTTAGTTAATTTTTTGAGGTTCATTACTTCTGTTCTCTTCTATCACGTTTCATTATATTCATCTCCTCCAGACTCTTGCCTAACCTATTCATGTTTCCTCTGGCTCTTGCCTTCTTCTTTCTTTTAATACTTTTACCTACACTAAAAGGAACATCTTTACATTGACAACGCATCTATTCCCTTTAGTCAACCTTTTGAGGTTCATTACTTCTATTCTCTTTTATCACGTTTCATCATATTCATCTCCTCCAAACTCCGACCTTATCTATTCACTTCTCCTCTGATTCTTGTGTTCTTCTTTTCTTTAATATCTGTTACTTAGCCGAAAGGAGCACTTTCACATTGATAACAAATGGTTACTTTTCAATCATTCTTTTGAAGTTAATTTCCTCTGTTATCTTTAGTCACCAATGGAGGAGAATATTGAAAAAGCACAGCTGAGATGGTATGGACATGTGAGGAGGATGCCGGAACAGAGAGTGGTTAACCTTCCTATACTCATGCATACGGTCTGTGAGACCGACTTATATAGTATAGTATACGTCTTTCATTTTGACGTGAGTATAGGAAGGTTAAATAGGTATTTGAAGCCAGGACGAGAAGGAAGAGATCGAGAGGAAGGCCCAGGCGGACGTGGATAGAGAACGTGATGGATGCACTGGACGGAAGGGCAGTATCGTGGGGAGAAGCTCAGCAAGCCGTAGCGGATATGAAGCGATGGAGGAAATATGCAACATTAATCCCGGGGCTCAGCTTCACACACGCCTTACACCCCAGGACAGGGGTAGAAAAGGCTTAAGGATTAAGTAAAATATCTTTAGTCACGCTTCATCATATCCATCTCCTTTAAACTCTTGCCTTACCTATTCACGTTTCCTCCAGCTCTCGTCTTCTTCTCTCCTTTAATACTTTTACCTTCATCAAAAGGAACACTTTTACATTGCCAACGGATGTTTGCCTTTAGTTAATATTTTGAGGTCCATTTCTTCTGTTTTCTTCTATCACTTTTCATCATATTCATCTCCTCCGAACTCAGACCTTACCTATTCATTATCTTTCTGGTTCTTGTGTTCTACTTTTCTTTAATATGTTTGACTTAGCTGAAAGAAGCCCGTTTACATTAATAACGAATGGCTTCTCTTCAGCAATTCTTTGAAGTTAATTTCCTCTGTTATCTTCAGTCACGCTTCATCATATCGATCTCCTATAAACTCTTGCCTTATCTATTCACTTTTTCTCTGGCTCTTGCCTTCTTCTATCCTTTAATACTTTTACGTTCACCAAAAGAACACCTTTCCATTGACAACGAGTTCTTTCTCTTTAGTAATTCTTCTGAGGTTCATTTCCTCTGTTCGCTTCAGTCGTGCGTCATTATCCTCATCGCCTTCAAACTCTCGGCTGTTCTTCTGTAATACATTCTACCGCCTTCCTCACCTATCTTTCTGGCCTCATTTTCATCATGTATTTATGCCTTCAGTCCATTCTCTTTGGAATTGGTTGTTTAAATTGATTCGTCGAATTTGTCAAAACGAGCTACAGTCCAACTAGAAATCCCTTCTAAGTTTCCGGGTTACGCAAAAAGCTCAGCAGTAAAGCATATATATGGGTGTTTGATTGCAGATCTCATCTCGGGATGGTAGGATCTCGTAGCATCATACAAAGACGTACTTCGAAGTTTCGACCGATAACCCGAAAAGACATTACTCGGGTAACGTTGCGGAGGTTACGTTCTAGTAGTACGTGTGTGTGTGACGGCCCGATCTCCATTTAGATCTGGTCGTTCGCCGTTTCTTCGGCCGTACGGGACGAGCGAGGAGCGGTCGGCCGTAAAGTCGCTACTTGCGACATTACATAACTGCCGAAGTCGTCGGAACGTCGCAGGGGAACGCGTGCTTCGCTTTCCAACCAGCCCCGTAAATAGTGGTTAATTCGAACTACTTTCGATGCGTCGCCCCGTCCAATTTGGGCTAATTTAGAATGTCCGACGAAAACACCTAGGCGACTCCGTCTAATGGGATTAGGTGAAATCCTCGTAAGACGGGCGATTTCCGAGACACTTCTTGCTCGTTATCTGAACTGAATAATGCGCGGAAACGGAGTTTGCGTCTTCGGAATTTGATATTTGAACTCACCGGGGAACATCGGCACCTGAGAAATTCTGATTTCGATGAAACTGTATAGATAGAAAGAGTAGAGATTTTGGGGTACACCTCCCTACAAAAATTTGTTCGATTTGTGAGTTTTTGTAAATATTTCGGAAACTATCACATATATCTTTTTTTGTTATATATGCAGCGCTCAGTTTTCTATGAACGGCAGTGTATTTGGTTTACTTTTATAAGAGAATTGTTTAAAGCTCGAAGCATATGCTTGCGGAAAATGAGTTGCAACCTTATTGTCAGTTTTACATCCGGACATGTGACCGACGAGTGGTACAAACAAAAGAATTCCGGAAAATAAAAAGAGGAAACGCCGACGGTTCGGGTCACCGTTCAACTTTTCTCGACTGTCAGTCGGAATTAACCAGATGCCCCTTGATTTATTATGCACCTGCGACCAATCGTCCGTCATGCGGTTGATTACTCGACGCAAATCATCCGAAAAGCGGTGACGACCGTCCCCGTTCGTTGTTGACCTTGCGGCAGTCATCCCTGGCCGGCCGGCGCCTCCGCCACGTTTTAATCTTCATATCGTCCGTTCGTCGCTTGGAAAAATTGCAAATAAAGGGAGGAGGGCATTCGAAACGCTGCCCCGAGCTTTTTGCCGATAGAAATTAACCAATGCGGAAGCTTTTGTTTGGATGTGTAATTTTATGAAAGCTCGATAAATTGACGAATTTTCGTTTTAATTATCCATTGTGATGTTAGTGCAGCTTTCCAAGTCTTCCTCGTAACGGGTCACCGGAAATTCGTTTAGTTCAGGAAGAAATAAATTTAATCCAAGAGATTCAAGGGTGCCACTTTCCGGCTTAAGAAAAGATTTTTAACCAAGTTCACAATAAAGTTACCACAATATATAAAATGTCTGAAAGTGTTCAGTCAACTTTTACGATCAGCTGAATTATCCAAGTCCAGTAAATCAAAATCTCCAGCGATAATAAAGTATAGATCTATCAAGTACATTATTAAAATTATGGTTATTTTCTAAACAATGATTTGCAAATGTTGAGCCAGATTTTTTGTCTACAAAGCTTTTCTAATGTTCGGATATCCGGGTTGTAAAAGTTCTACCGGTTTGGCCTATATATACTTTATTACACTCACATATCAACCTATATACTCCCGAGTGCGATCCTTTCTCTATTTTGTCCTTATTGTTTTTAATAAATTTCCCAATGGTATTATTAGTTTTATAAGCAATGACACCGTTATTCACTTTTTTAATTAACCTCCCCACGATATCAGACGTTTTCCCTATATATGTGATGCAACTGTAATTCTTGAGTTCTCTAATAATATTTAACAACCAATGTGAACATCCTCCAATTCTGGGAACTTAATCAATCTGTACATCGGGAATCAAAACCATTGCCTGTGCCATTAACTTCAACTAATATCACCAAAAGCATGGGGCGAGCTTTTGGAACGCCGATATATCGTTTCGAACTCGATCTGAAATAGAAATGAAAGCGTCATTTCCGATCCGGATTTTACGCGACTTATACGCTAAATATAGGTAGAGGGAGCCATGTATCTAAAGAATTTACAAGTACCAGTTGACAACAGTATCTCCCAGGGGCGGCTAAGTACGTCATTAATAGTTCGCACGGGACTGAAATCGAGCAAGCGTGTCTTCTATCTCTGCTTTCACATCGAGTTTACTTACTCGAGCCCCTTTCGTACGGCGAACGTTGGCACTCCGTCGTGCACTTCTCTCCCGTCCCTTATTGAACGAGTACGCGTTCAGCGTTGCTCTTTTATTAATGTTTCTCTCTGAAAAATGACTTCTTTTCTGCGGGTGTTCTTTGTCGAGAGGAGGATTTTAAAAATGGAATGTGTAGTGGGCGTAACGACTTTGTAGCGTGTAGTGGTTATTATTTAGAAGTGATTTACTTAGGGAATATTTTCGAGTATGAGGACGCAAAGAAAATGAAAGGAAACTAGTACCAGCAAACTTTTGAGATTTGAAGCGGCAACGTTTTTGATTTTAAACTAAAGTAACACGTAGAACAAGTAACAAAACGGGCATCCGGTAATAAAGGAAATCAAATGAACCGACTTGGCTCTCTGATAATAATGACTTTCGAAAAGAAAATATAATGGAATTGGAAAGACCAATCGAAAAGGAATGGGAGGATAAAAAATAAGGCTAATGATGCAGCGCTGGTGGATATGAAAACAACAGCCAATTTATTTTTAAATGAAGAGCATAGACCACAAACAGAATGTCCCAATAGCAAAAATAGGAAGAAGAAAATAAAAATAAGGGCACTGTGACTAAAATATATAAAATTTCTGGTAGACCAACATAATCTGAAGCAGATATAGTCATCGCTTAAACCATAAATAAATGCAATTAAGAATGATGAGACTATGGCTAAGATAATATATAAAATAAATAAAATTACCCTTACCACACCTTTCGGAAAAAGTCCAGATACGTATTTTGGCAACTAAGTTGCCATCCTCAGTAGTAAACTACAGTATCACTAGTAACATTGAATTTTCCCAGTTTTCCGCTGAAGGTAACAACTTAGTTTCCGAAATACGTATCTGGATTTTTCTGAAAGGTATGGTAAGGGTAATTTTGTCTATTTTATATAGGAAGAAGAAGCACACGAAGAAAGAAGAGCACAAGATATAGAAGAAGTACAAGAAAGAGGAAGCAGAAAAACAGTTTAGTTAATCAAGAGCTGAAAGCATGGATTTCGTTCCCCTCCATCGTGCTAAAATTACTTTCAAAGAATTTATACCAAAATAACAGGTTTCATTGTCAAGTCTTTCACAATTTTTGGGTAGAACGTTTGGCTGATTTTGAGATCTTTTGGTTCACAATAATGGGTTGCACTTTATCTCGCTGGCGACTACAACGCCCTTGGTTCAAAAATGAAGTTTAATCTTTTCAAATCAACATTTTAGTCTGGAACTGACCTTCTGGAGCGTTCTATTCCTCAAGATTGTGTACAGTAAAGAGCACTACAGAGAAGTAAAAAAATTCAACAGATCCAATATAGGTTCCGAAACGAGCTGAAGGGACAAGACTTACAAATGGTAAGTCTTTAGTGACTGCAAGGTGTGCTGCTTACCGTTTAAAATGGATTTACGGAGATATAGTTTGAAGTTTGGAGGTCGAAATCAGGAAGCTAGAAATATTAGTAGAAGTAATCTTCGAAATGGTCAAATTGTAACCTGTACTACCAGCCGAAAATATAGACTCTGCACAATGCCTTTATCGGTCAATATCCATATCTGGAGCTGAAGACAGGGGTTAGAACGAACAGAAGAATTTAGAGGGAAGGTGGAAATACTGGGCAGAGATGGAAGGGTCTTGCAAATGTAATTGAAGGACAATCCTTTCAAATCAACCTTTCAGATTCTTCCTTCTGCAGATTTCTATCCCCCAAGATTGTGTACATGGAACATCATTACAGAGAAGTAAAAAAATTCAAGAGATCCAATATAGGTTTTAAACGAACTAAAGAGAGAAGGTTAGCAAATGGTAAGTCTTAAGTGACTCTAACGTATGCTGGTTATTGTTTAAAATAGACTTACGAAGATATCGCTTAAAGTGTGGGGGTACAAATAAGGAAACTGGAAATAGTGGTAGAAGTAGTCTTCGAAATGGTCAAATTTTGACCGGTACTACGAGCTGAAAATATAGTCTCTGTACAATGCTTTCATCTCCCAATATCCACATCTAGAGCTGAAGACTGCGGTTAGAGTAAAAGAATTTGAGCAATGATGAAAGAGTGTCGAAAAAGTAATTCAAAGGTAATTCTTAAAAAATCAACATTTCAGTCCGGATCTGACCTTCTGCAGCTTTCTATTCCTCAAGATTGTAAAGTAAAAAAATCAAGAGATCCAATATAGGTTTGAAACGACCTAAAGGGAGAAGACTTGCAAATGGTAAGTCTTTAGTGACTCCTACGTGTGCTGGTTACTGCTGGATTTACGGAGGTTTGAAGTTTGAAGGTCCAATTCACAAAACTTCTACTAATATTTCTAGTAGAAGTAATCTTCGAAATGGTCAAATTTTAACCGGTACTTTCAGCTGCAAGTATGGTATCTAGTGCTTTTATGATGTGTGGTGCTACATCTTCAATTTAATCGATTTAGAAGAGTGATCTGAAAAGTCCTCGATCTCGCCCATAGATGGCAGCTTTATATACATGACTTTTTCCATAATGTCGGTACAACTCTTAGTAGACGCTATGTAAAGCTGCAAATCATTCCACTTCGTCGTTCAGTTCAGTTCTGGTGTGTGTTGCTGCGCGTGCTCACTGTTGATCAAAAACGTATTTGCATGACACTTTCTGAATAGTTGTTGGAGCGTTTTACGAAAAACAAAAGAGTGATTTTCCGCGTAGATTTGTAACAATGGAGGAAACTTGGATTCACCACGACATACCAGAATCCAAGCAACAGTTGATGTAATGTATAGAACCTGGTTCTTCAGCTCCGAAGAAGGCAAAGGCGGAGCCATCAGCCGGAAAGGTCATGGTGTCGGTGTTTTCGGATGGAAAAGGTATTTTGTTGATCGACTACTATAAAAATTTTAAACAATAACTGGGGAATATTATTCCAACCTGCTAACGAAACTAGATGCAAAAGAATCGTGAAAACAGACCCGGATTATAGAGGAGGAAAGAAGGAACGAAAATCCCTCATCCCTCTCATCGCCAAAAACATTTTTGTGGACCGGAGCAATATCCTCATGGAAGGCGATCTCCTTGCCTTTCATCTGGATATTTCCCGGTCCACAAAACTGTTTTTGGCGATGAGAGAATTGAGGGATTTTCGTTATGAAGTGATGGAGCACCCACCTCATTCCCCTGATTTGGATCCTTCGAACTTCCATCTATTCCACAAAACAGGATCTTTCTCGCTGGTCAATGACTTTCGTCCAATCGGGAAGCGATTGCGGTTGTAGATGGGTATTTTGCTGCACTTCTGACGCAACACGAGAGACGGGATATTGGTACTAAAACACTGCTGGATGAAATGTATTAACATTAAGGGAGGTTATGTTGAACAATAAAAAGTTCTTGAAAACATAAATTTGTATTTTCATTATCAAGCTAAAGACTTTCCAGACCAGCCTCGTATACCCCACAGTGAGGCCGAAACTTGAATGTTACACCAGGTAACATGCTTTAGGAGATTTCCTGCAATCGCGTGCTTATACCAACAACACTATGTCAATTATCGGTTTGTAAAGTGATATTAGGCGATATCAGCCGAAACTATGTCGACCAAATAATTATGCACCAAGAAGAAAAAAGCTGACGTGAGAAGTTGTGAATTTTTGACGCCTAATCGTTGGCATACGTACGTAGTTCATATTGATTGCACATCAACATTTCTTAAACAATAAATGTAGTTATTGCTACGGCAATTAAAATATGCGTTCGTTTCGGAATATAAAATTCTAATAAAAGACAATTTACACGTCTCTCGAAGTCAGTCTTTTACGTTTCACGAAATTGCGCCGAATTAGAACTTAGGAAGAACTATCATCGAATGGGCTGTAAAATTCTAGTCAAAAACTTGGTCGAGTAAAGAGCGAAGCAAAGTAGATCGATCACCTCGCCCCCTGTTAAGACGCAAGGAACTATGCAAGTTTCGTTTAAATCCGGGGCCTTCGTTTCAACAGACATAATTCGATGAAAGTGCTGAAGACAATATCGCACGCTTATTAAGTTCGACAGAATTTTAGGTCGATTCCGTGACTTTAGATGTGGGCGATGATTAGATCGATTTGATGGTAGAATTTCCATTAAAATGGTTGTATAAACCACGATCAGTTTGGTTTGTGTTTCCGGACTCCAACGTGTGATACCACAAAAATAGTTCATTTCTTGAAAGGAATGGGCATTTGCGATTGACGGCGATTTGTTTGATGATACGATTTCATCAAGTTTTCTACAACATATTATGGTTTGGGCAAATTAAAAGCAGCAATTCAGATTTCTTGGGTTCTTGGTGAGTTCTTCGAGGTTATTTCCGCGCATCTTTCGCGACATCCAATATCGACAATAGTGGACGTTTCAAAACTCCTCATTCGAAAGCAGTTCCTTTTAAACGCTTCTCCTTTTCGCGAATTCCATCTCAATTTAACTCGGTCGGTTTCCCGACTTCTCTCTTAGTCAAAAACCACCCATATGTATAGAGGGCGTGTTGCGCAAAACAATGACTTCGAGTTGAATTAGTTGCGTTCGAGAGAAGAATTTCGAACGATCCGCGCCCCTTTCCCCGCTCCGATGAACTAACGGAGTTAAAACAGAAAGAGAGAAAGCTCCGCAATCGGCGAGCGCGAGGGATAAAGAGGGAAGGAACGTAGACAAACACGGGGAACGGTACCGAAAACGGCGCGTGAATACTAATAGCCCGGCCCGGGGAGAGGTACGGCTTTCGGAAAACTTTTTAATGAAAGGTTAGCTTTTCATACGTCGCCGGAATTCGGTCTGTCTCTGGTGTACGACAAAAGGAAAACGTCGGCGAGCGGAGAAAAAGGGAAAGGAGTCGAGGTGGACTCGCGAAAGGAGCAATTCGGGAAGGCCGGAAATGGCTAACGACAAGCCGCAAAAGTCTTGGTAATGTGCGTCCTCCTGCGACGTTCTCGTGAAGTTGTTTATTTAAATATTAGCGTGCGACCCAGTTCGGTAATGGTCAATTTTAACCTAAAATGGAGGCTTTTATAGAAAAATGTTTTGCAAAATGGAGAGATGTTCTCTAGCAGCGTTGTGGATGGTATTTATTATATTCATCTTCAGTTACCATGAGGGTATCGGGTCATTTCTCAGCGTTGCTTGTAATTCTGTACCAGTTTACGCCACTCTTTCCTGTTTCTTGCTAACATTCTTGCCTCGTCCCAAGCTAGTTCCTTTCTGTTCAGAATCTTGCTCATCATACTGTTTCAGGTCCCCGTGATCTGCCTCGTTTTCTCTTCGGCTGTATTTTCGCTTTCCAGACCTTTTGAACTAGTCTTTGGTCATTCATCTGTCCTAAATGTCCCCACTAACCCAGTTGTCCACTCTGGATAAATTCCAAAACCGAATCCACTTCGAGGTTCTCTCTGATTTGTGTATTTCGCCATTTGTTTTTTTTTATCAATAGATGCAGTCTTCTTAGGTATCTCATATTGACCGCTTGTATCTTGCTCTTTTGTCGTTGTGTTAACGTCCATGTTTCGCAGCCGTAGGTAAGTATTGGGCAATATTATATTATATATATATTTATATTATTTATATATTATATTGTTTTGTATACTTTGAGTTTTGTCGTCTTAGAGATTTCTTTTTGTCTATGAAGTAATTCCTCATAGCATGATACAGTTTTATCATTTTTGCAATTCTTACATTAATTTCTGGTTCCATGTCTCTTCGTTTGACAATTAGTACTCCTAATCTACTGGTTTGTTCATTCTAATTTTCCCTTCTCTACTCAATATTACCCCTTGGTTCTTCGCGTGACAAAGCCATGACTTTTGTTATTGTCTTGTTCGTTCTCATTCCATGTTCCAATAGTTCTTTATTCCATATTTTTAGATTTTCTCGTAGGTTCATTTCTTGCTATAATCACTATGTCATCTGCAAACAACGTTCGGAGACATACTCGCTGTAAATGTTTGTGTCCAACGTATGTTTTCGTTGTTTCTCTATTACATTTCTTGCCTTTTCCGTCCATAAATACGTTAATCAGGTGTGCTTAGTCCTCCGTGTGTTTTGAACATTTCAAATTTATAGTTTTTCCTGATGACATAATTAATTGTATTTTGAATTTTTGAATGCAGTATCACTAGCGAATCTGGCTAATGCCCAAGTCGAACACTACACAAGGAACCCTGTACAACACTGAAGCACTGCACAACGACCATCATACACTGAACGTACCAAAACACAGCAAAACACTGTTGAGTGTCAACTGTCAGTGGACAACATTAAACGTCTCTTCCCGCAACTGGAACCGTTGACCACGCAGTACATTCTTGATTCCTGGGAACGTAAGAAAAAAAGTTAAGATGGAAGATGATCTAGAAACTTTAAAGTCTTTCAGAACTAAACGGATGCCACCCGTTTCGATTCATCACACAGGGTCTTCTGGAGTCTTTGAAGTGCTTAAGAATCTCTCCAGCTCACGACATAGCAGGCGTTCCTTCCCTCCCCTCCTTCCTACTGTCCCTTCAAACAACTGGCACGCAGTTCCTATGTTTTCCTAAGAAATCCCTGTCATTGTTGACCTGTCCACAGATCCACCGGCGGAAAATTGTTGATTGATCTGATGATTCGTCGCTAGAAGCTGACGATGAAAAAACTTTTTCTTTGTGATTGGTAACTTTCTGTCATATAATGATGCGTATTCTTCAATTTGTTTGTTTGATGTTTTGGTCTGTGGGGCAGTGGCGAAAGTTCTTGTTCAAGGTCTGGTTTGAAGCTGATGTTACCTTCTTCGTATTTTAGGGCGATAATTTCAGTGACTATTGGACCGGGTCCGATGGAATCATGAACTAGATTAGTATTAAAATTTTGGAAGAAGCTGTATGTTCGGCATATAATGTTATAAGGCTTCGAGTTGCGGCGAGCGTCGTTTGTTACTTACAAATAAGCATTTGGAATTTCTATAGTGCGATTATTGAGTCGTCTCCAGTGGTCGCTTGAACACTATCGCCCTACATTTGGGCATGTGTCTTCACCAAATTTTTGTATAATTCTTATTTTATATGGATATGACAAGCTTAATAGAGCGTTAGCTAAAACGTTATTACGATTTTGATAGGTTCTTCAATCTGAATACAACACTATTGTTTCAATATTTTCCGGAAGGAAAATGTAGTGCGTTATTAAAAAATTTACAACCATCGATGCAAATGTTAACACTTGCAAATTGGCATCTGTCCCTTCGAACCAGTAGCACGTATTTTGTATTAAGATCAAAAAATGTGAAATTATGGCATACTATTTTTGTCTTAAAGTAAAGCGAAATCGCTAGTAATGACGCCATGACGTGATAATTTCCTTTTTTGCTTCCTCTTTGTCGTGACCTTTTTCTTTTCGAGCACTGTCCTTCCAGTTGCCATGACTTCCACACATGTCTTGGCTTAAGTTGTTTGCTTCAAATCCCACGCATGTATCGCACCGATCTTTTCTTGGCTTAAGTATTCCAATATCTAATTTCTTAATCAATTTCATGAATGTGTTTCTGGTAACTATTTTCTTTTGAGTACTCAACAAATTTCTTATCAAGGTTCGCATAACTTTTGAAATCTTGTTCCAAAAACAGCTTTTTTGTATCCGTACGGCAATAGTGGCTTGGTAGTTTAAGTAATAGATTTAAAAATGCTTGTATGAATTCATCAGTTTTTGTGAATTTTTGGCGTTTTGAAGGTTGTCAATTGAGATTGTTGTAGGCACGTTCTCACACTCCATTCTCCTAAACCAAGTTTGTTCAAAACCATGGTTTTACACACAGGAACAGATTTCTTCGCCAATGTTTATACTGTAAAAGATTGGTGATGAATGTCTTGATATTTCTTCCATTGTAGTTTGGAGTTGGGTAAGTTTCTATGATACTAAGTTTCATATTAAAATTTTTCTCTGGTTCCAGTAGGTACAGATTGTTCCAAAAAATCTTAGAAAATTTGCTTTCTAACAGTTTCGCTAATTCCATTGCTCATTCTGATTTTCGACCTCTGCATGACTAGAACTCCATCACCAGTAACAGCTGAATGATCGTTCTCGTCTTCATGGTTTTTCCCCCATTTTCTACATTAGAATGTGCGTATTTTCGTACCTCGGTGGGCGCACGCAATTATTCTTACTTGATTCACTTAATTGGGCATTTCTGCGCATTTCCGCCTAGTTTCTCCCACGCATTATTATAAATTTCTCACAAAAAGTAGCATGTGCAATACCACGTAATTGAAGATCAAGGTGAAACAATGGTCCAATGTAATGACGCGTATTTTCTATGTGAACAGTACGATCAGATGGAAAATACCTCGCATCGTTTTTGTCTTACAAACATGACATTATGAAATCAGTTTAGATACAGCAAATTTTAGCGTGGACTTACGATAAACGGAAGATATTCAAACTTTACACTACACGCACGTATAATCTGCAAGCACCAACGCGAAGACATGCAGCATCTTCCATATTGGCTCACAGATAATAATAATAATAATAATACGATACGAGGTATTGCACGCAATTTCGTAAATCACGTGCTTTGGCTGAGCCATTGGCAGTGTCATATGCATCGTCAGTGGTGTCAACATGTGTTTGTTAACATCAACTTGTAATAAGCCCATTATCGCTAATATTGTAGATACGAGGTATTACATTCACGTCGTTAATATGCTTTCCCATATAAGTAAGCGATTGACTGTTGAGGCCCTGGAAGAGCGATCTTCCGGCGACGATGTCCAGCATTGTTTTCCAACGCCTTGGTGGTCTTCCTCGTGCTCCTCTTTCTCCCGTTGTATTACTTCTTGCGCCTTTTTCGAATCGGTAGTTTTCAGGAAACCAGGTTGTCGAAATATTTTAAATTCTTCAAATTAAAGCGCTTTTCCCTTAACGTTAAAGCCTTCCAGATTCAACATCGATAAGACCTTCCTGATTAAATCGAAAAGAGCAAACTTCTAATCTTATCTTTTTGTCGCCGGAAACGCGACGATAGTACGGACGACTCGCCCGAATTACCGAAAGTCCGGAAGCCTTCGCGAAACGGCGAGACGACCGCGTTTTATAATCCACCCTCCGGAATCGATAATCGACGCGAACGTCAGCATATCCGAGGGGTGTTTATTTGTAAATGCGCCCGATAAGAGTTTTCTAGATTCCGCCGGCGGCTGTCGCTTTCTTCTATTTACCGCGAGGGGTTCACGGTCCGAACGTCATCTAACCGCCGGAACGTTTTTCTCGGTCGCCGTTAAGATAACCGGAGCGATCCGGATGTAAAATGGACTCGAAAGCATCGCCGCCGCTCCGATTCGGAAAAGAAGGCGAGACGCGGAGGACGAATAACGAACGAGTCTGTGGTGTATAGAATGAGGTTCGTCGATGGGTTTGGTGCCGTTTGATAAGGGAGAAGAAGTTGAAGCTTGTTGTTCCGCCCGCTATATTTTGTAATGTATTGCCGAAATTTACAGATTAGCTTTGATAGGGGCATGGACTACTCGCGACGTCGTTCGGTTGATGCTTACACGTTTCTCAGAGCTATCGGAGAAGGAACGTGTATTTTAAACGACGCTATAACGATCTTATTTAAACGAAAGTAATACATTTACTCATTTTTCAATGTAGTCGCTGCCGTTGTTGAGGTATTTGTTGCACTTTGAAATCAGTTTGTTTATGCCTTCCGCGTAAGCCTCTACCACTAAAATAGGCAGCCATTGTTGTACACTTGCTTTTAAGTCATCGTCACTTTGGAAACGTTCTCCTAACAAGAAATCCTTGAGTTTATTGAACGAACGATAACACAGCCCGACAAAAATATTTTTTTTGTGCATCAAGAAAAGAAAGCCGATTTTAAATATTTTAATAACTCTGATTACAAAAATACCATTCTGTTTCTTGTATCAGCTCTAGTTGTTGAGATAGACAGAAATATAAGTATTTCATATATTTTCAGTCATATTGCTACAATACTTTCTTTTCAATTTTAGTTGTTTATTACAGTTCTTTTTAACTTCCCTTAATCTTTCTAGGTAAGAAACTATTCATTTATCATCTTAAATTCCCCTAATTACCCCCAATGATTTCCAAGAATACCGGATTTAACATGTTTATGTAATAAACAGTTTTAAAGAATGAATATCATGAAGGATTTATGAAAATAGCGGTATAATTGGAATTTAAAGTTTACTGCCCAATAATATCTGCATAATTTACACGGATTTTACTAAGACGTTTGATAGTATTAACCATCTTATACTGCTACATAGATTGGACGATTTTGGCTTTTCTCCAAGTCTCCTTAAACTAATACAATCGTATCTTGGTAATCGATCTAGCTATGTGTGCTTTAATGCTTTTCAATCCGGCCATTTTACCCCAGCATCTGGGGTACCGCAGGGTTCTGTTCTGGGTCCGCTGTTGTTTAATATCTTCTTGAATGATTTGCTGGAACTACTTGACTGCCGTGTGTTAGCTTATGCTGACGATCTAAAAATTTTCACTGAGATTAAAGACTTGAATAATTGTTTCGAACTGCAGAGGAACCTGAAGATCGTCTATGACTAGTCCACACGTAACAGAGTTTCTTTAAATGTGGACAAGTGTGCTGTTGTCTCCTCTGGTAGAGTTGCCAGCCCCACAGTATTCTCTTATAATGTCAATCGAATTTCTATTCCTCGTAAAACACACTGTAGGGACCTTGGCGTACTGTTTGACCCTGCTCTGCGTTTCATGGACCACATTCTTGAAACTTGTAAAGCCGCTACTAAATCCTTGGGTTTCCTCATACGTTCGTGTAAAGCCTTTAATAACTTGAGTGCTTTGAAGTCCGTTTATTTCGCCTTCGTCAGGAGTAAGTTGGAGTACGGTTCTATAGTTTGGTATCCCTCCTACTTGTATCAAGAAATTGCCTTGGAAAGAGTGCAAAAGCGTCTTTTAAAGATTCTAAGCTATAGAATCGATGGATTTTACCCTCCCGGATCAACTGATTACATCGCATTACGTGAAAGGCATAATATCGAATCCCTAGGTGACAGAAGAAAGTATAGTAGTGCGGTTTTCTTGTTTAATTTAATTAATAATGTTGTGGAATCTCCCATGTAGCTGGGGTTGACTTTGCGGTCCCATCTCGCTCTACTCGATCAGCTGATACTTTTCGTTCAGTCAGGGCTAAAACTAATGTTTTGTTTAAGGCCCCTCTGTCTCATATGACTAGGAACATAATTAATGCTTTTCCGGATCCGTTTAGATAATGTTTATTGTACTTGTGTCGTTGTGATTTATACATAGCTGTATTTGCGTTATGCTAAGTTTGATTGTTGATTTTGTAGCTGTTCTTGTGTATTGTTTTTTGTTTTCTTGTATAATTATCCTGTAATTGGAGATTTTTCTCTGTTGGGTAATAAAGACATATTATTACTATTATAATTATTAAGTAGCTATGAAGATATCTGCGTGCCAACTCTTGATTCAGTTTAAACTTAAATTATGTTGCAAGTGTGTTTGTTCGAGAAGTGTTACTAAAATCATGGCTTCTACAAGCAGACGTAATTGTGTCAATCATCCAGACCCTTTTCGCTATATATGTGGCTAATAAATATTAAGGGAGAGTAGAAAACCAATTTGTGAGTTTGTGCAGAAGGCATGCGTGGCCTATTTTGGTCTTCATCCAGGAGATGAAGATAAAACTTGAGCGCCACATAATGCCTGCAAATCATGTGTTGAGAATCTGCGCCATTGGACAAAACGACATAGAAAGTGTTTGAAGTTTTGGATTTCAATGATATGGAGGGAACCAAGAAACCATTTTGACGATTGTTATTTTTATCTAGTGAATATAAAGGGTGTATGCAGGCTGTATGCAGACCATTTAAGTCCATAGCCTTGTAATCTCTCTCAAGCGCTTCCTATCTCTCGCCTCTTCCCTCCATTTCTGGACTCATTTCTCTTTCAGATCTTGTTCCACAGTTTCCCTCCAACGTTTTCTCGGTTTTCCTCGCTTTCTTTTACCCTCCAGTGCCTTCCATGCCACTTTTTTACGTCTCTTCCTTGCTCCATCCTCTCCAAGTGCCCAAGCCATCGAATTCTTCTCGCCTTAACAAAATTAGCGATCGTTGCTTCATCAAACAAATCACGCAGTTCTGCATTCGTTCTTCGTTCCCACCCCAACTCTGTCCGCTTTTTCCAAAAATCCTTCTCAGTGCCTTTCTCTCCTAAATTTCCAGCTTTTGTTCTGTTTTGTTATTCATGATCCGGGTTTCGCATGTATAGGTTAGGGTGGATCTTAATATAGATTTGTAAACTCTTACTTTTGTTTTTCGTTTCTTGTTGTTACTCCTTTGGATGAGATTATTCCTCTTAAGCCACCCACGCATCTATTGCTTTTCGCGATTCTTAAGTTAACTACTTCTACTTCCCCTCGGCATCTACTATTAATCAGTACTCCGAGGTACATAAGACTTTCCACCTCCTGAAGTTCTATATACGTGCCTTTCTGTCTGTATACTTTGAAATTAGAAACGGTTTTGCTTCTAGCTTTATTTCTTATCTCCAAGAATTTGGTTTTATTGGTGTTGATCTCTAGGCCCAGGTTTTCGGCTTCTTTCATCAATTCTTTCTTCGAGTACTCGTCTGTTTTTCGCTATCAGGACTATGTAATCTACATAAGCTAAACACTGGTGGCTTCTGTTAAATATAGTGCCTTTCCTGTCTTTCTCATTACACTCTCCAGTACCAGATTAAACAGGGTTGCTAATAGCGAATCGCCTTGTCGTAATCCTTGTGGTATAAATCTATTGCTCCTTTTGTGCTTAATTCTTACTTCGCTAGTTGCATCCTCTAGCGTCATTTTTACTAATCTTATAAGTTTATTCGGTATTTTTAGCTCTATTAGAACATCAATTAAGTCAGTTCTACTTATACTGTCGTACGCTCTTTTAAAATCCACAAACAGCAGCTGAGTCGGAATCTAATATTCGTAACATCCCATAGCTATTTGCTTTAACATAAAGACATGGTCGGTTATTCCTCTTCCTTTTCTAAACCCTCCCTGCTATTCTCCCAGCAAATTCTCCGTGTATTCTTTTAGCCTCATTTTTATAATAGATCAGCACATTTCATGTGACATCTAGAACCGCGATTCCTCTATAATTTTCACAAGATGTCTTATCACCTTTCTTTTAAATAGGCATTATGGGCGCATTTCTCCACCTCTCCGGCATCTCTTTAATTTCCCAAATTTAGCAGAATATAAAGGGTATTAATCGGAATAATCGACGTAAATGGACACTTTTTATCTTATGCGCTATTGTCATAAAACTCACACCATGCACCGGAACAACCTCAACTCTTTTTTCCCACAAAGCTACAATGTTACTGTTGATATCTGCGCCACTTTGCCTTTAATTGCATCAATAGCGCCATCTCTAGAACTAAGCGGATACTATTTCCTGGAATGCCCTCGTATCTTGTTGGATTTTCCTTAAACTGGTCGTTGTTCAGATTGATAAAATGTTGATGATTTTGAACCGTATCTGAGGTAAAATCCGAAATTTCATGCAAAAAGCCGAATTGGAGGAAACGTTTTGAATATTGCTATACCTATACAACTTGGATTTCACAAAGCACTATAGATACATTCAATTGGAATCTATTCAGACTAACAACCAAAAACCTGTTAATTAAAAAAAAAAAAAAAACTCAAAACAAAACCACCAAATCCTCACTAATCTTTCGCTAAAATCCTGTCGTACCAATCATAGGCGACCATCGATACAATAACGTTATCCAAAATAAAAATCAATTCTTCGGGTATAATACCCAATCATTCGCGCCAATCATCCCGCTTTTGTTACGAATACTAAAAACAAAAATACGAGAAGAGGGGACGGTATTAAACTCGCAAAATAAAACGAATTTCCAATTCCGCCACTTTCCATTAATTAACATTCCGCGTTATTCAGCCCCGCGTTTAAACAATACAATATTAATGTTAACATTTTTGACGGCCGAAACAATAGAAGAATACGTAAAAAGGCTTTTTTGACGGGCACCGTTATGCGAGTGTATTGTCGGCGGTAAATCCGAACGCAATTCGAAATCCGGTTTCTGTTGCGAGCGATGATTATCGGTGTTTAGCAAACTATGGAGGTTCTATGTTTGATTTGGGGAAAAAAGCTTCGTCTAGCGATCGCGGGAGTCGAAATTTAAGTACGAAATTTTTGGAAATCTCGCTTGCATATGTTGATGTAACAAGGCAATCGTGGATGTTCGAGTAAAATGCTTTGAAACAATGCTATCCCAATTTGTTGAATACGAATTCCTTTTCAGTTAAAGTTCCCGATGCACTATTAGCGGTAATACTAAGAGACGTTAGATTCTATTTTTAGATGTTGGCCAGGCCACAAGTGCAACACCACTGATACAGATTAACTTGTTTTTGCACTTTTATTAGTATTAGATTTGATAAAAATTAGAGATAACAAATTCAAAACAGCTGCTATAATTTTCTGGAACTTCATTGTCGCTTCGAGTGTTGGTCCTAGCCGATTGCTCCGAAGATGGAGGAACCTCGAAAGAGATCAAGAAACCTAACACTTTTTCTACGTTCGGTTCATATTTGATGATGAAATTTCTAAAATTCAGAGGAATTTTATATCGTTGATGGCAACTTTGATGACGCTCCAGGCATTAGGGAAAATGGAATCGTGATTTTGGTGGAATTGTTTCTAACATCAGAATTGGAAGAGCAGCATTTTTTCTTAAAAAATTCGGAGTCGGTAATTTCAAGATTAGGCGAGTTATTTGGATATTAGATCTGATGACCTTTCAAGCAGAACGGTCTGATAGTGGCAACTACAGACTTCTTGGAATTGCTTCCAAATACTGTAGACAGCTTCAAAAAGATACATGAGGCAGTCAAAATTACAAAATAATAAAAAATTGGAACATCTACATTGCTCTCCAATGAGCTACCGATAAATGAGGTTTCTTTATTAGGCAACTCTCACAAGTGAGAATTGCCTAATAAATGAACCTCAGTGATAAATAGCTTCAGACAATACAATGAAGACTTTTGACCAAATATATCTTTGGTGATGGCCAAGATGGGCGCAGATGAGATAGATTTTTAGTGACAGTGATGGGACGTTCGAAGAGGTGATGGAAGTTCTGGAAAACACTTCTACGAAACACTTCCTTACCTATTGCGATCTGAGCGAGGTATTTTACTGTGCTTACCATAGAGTTCTTGAAAGAAAATTATATAATTATGGTATGAATAAATTGTGATTTAGAAAGGTGCAAAGTCGGCGGAAGCGATTGTGGTAAAACAAGTTCTTTACGAATCGACCTCTTGGAGCTGTCCTTCTATTTTAACTTACTGCGACTATATTTCCAGGGACCGAAATCTTTGCTTTGCAATTTTAATGTATAAAAGTAATTTTCACAAATGTATAATTTAGAAAGTAACAGGTTACTTTGTAAATTATCTTAAAGAATGGTGATACTCCGCTTAACAGACCATCTGCAAGAATATTGTAGTATAGTAATGCTCGAATGGCTAATTACCATTAGAAAATTCATCATTTATTGCAATTCAATATATCAAAATTCACAGTTAATGTTGAGGTTGTGGTTTCCAATATGTCATACGGTTTATTTTGGTGTCCTATTTACACCACGCCCATTACCTTTTGAGCACTTTATTACCCTACGGGTGTTAGCTTCTTATTTTAACTTCAGTCAGAGACGTTTAATCGGAGAAACAAATGTCACTAGAAATAGAGTCATTAACTTTTATAAAAAGCATGGGTTAATAGACAGAAAAGCATTGTTAACATTCAGACATGTACATACAACACTTTTACATTACAAGAATTCATAAAAAATTACTGGAAATAACCAAGAATACATCGACATTCAATACAGGCTTCTATAACAGCGATATACACCTGGATAAACTGGAGTCAAGGTGAATTAAAGTTTTCGTTTCGTGGACAACGGACAAATAAAGCAGTGTAGTCCTGGTTTCAAAAAGAAATAAAAAGTTTGTTGGGTTAACGACGAAAAAATTGACAAGATAGATAAGTCAACAAATAAGTCAATAAATATATTAGGAATAAAAGGGTTTTAAGAAGAAGTACCAGTGGATAAAAGAACCTCGGCATACCGGAGAAGATAGAATCTAAGAAGGGGAAGAATCCATTGAAATGAAAGGTGCATCAAGAATAGAAGTTGAGAGAGGAGATATAGGAGGAACCATCAACGGAAAAGAAATTACACTCAGACACACACACACACAACATTAGGTGTCTTGATCTTATGTTTAATATTTATCAAGATTTATAAATATAATTTGTTGTAATTTATGCTTTCTGTATCATTAATTAAGAGCTAGGCCGGTGCAATTTTGTTTCAGAAATTTAACTAAATTCCCAGTACAATACCTTAGGAAGTGCAACGTCAAGCAAACGACGAATATATTCGTACTATTGTGTGGAGATAATGACTTCCAAATTCCTAAGTTACGCATTCATCCCCGTAAATATTGAACGCCATCCCTCCGAGGTACAAATTACTAAATACTCATCAATTTACAATCAAAGAAAGAACTCATTATCAACGTTTTACACACAAAAAAGTCATTTCAACCCATCCAAAATCAACCTAAATTTCGCACCTCCCCAATCGACGTTTCGCATCCGAACGCTTCCCTCGTTCGTCCTGTACGTTCATCGTCAACGCTCTCTAATGTTCCGCAATTAATCTTAATTAAACGATTTTTTCTCTTAATCAAATCAGATAGGGAATCGGAATTCAATTTATACGGACGGAACGAGAACGATATACAGATATGGGGTATCGAATTCTGGAAGGGGTGGGTTTTTGCCGGCGCGACGCGGGAAACGGTATAATAAATTCGACCGCGTTCATTAATTACTGGCGGATAATTTACGTCGTTGCTTTGTAACGTAATTTGGCGGAGTAAGCGTTCGCCGTTAAAAACAGGCGCGGATTGAATTTAGGTTATCTGAGAATAATAATTTTGCCGGAGAATTCCCAGATGAATATGATAATAATTGAGATAAAGTTTGCGGAGTATCTTTGCGAGTTATTTCTATTCCTTGGGGTGTCGTGATTTCGGGAAAAGTGAAAGGAAAGTATATAGGTACTACCGATTTCAATTGAAAGCGGAGGAATTTGCTCGATTTTTTCTTCTACGATTTGGTATCATTCATTTAATAATGATAATAGTACTAATCTCTATTCTCTCTATAATACACTGTATTTACAATTGTATTTTAAGTACATAATAAAATCAACATACAAAAATTGTAAATGTAAAATACATATTAATAAGATATATCAGACATATACCTTAGATAGCTGTTATCAAAGCATAAAATAGTCTTTGATTTCGTAAAAGCAATGTGCTCCTAAAACGGTTTTAAACTACTCTTAAAACTACTCAATGGCAATCTCTTAAAATTATCTGAAAGGTGATTATATATTTTAAGACATTGCTGGGCGACCTGCTTTTGGACCTGAGTCAGATGTGTTTGCGCTAAAACTAAATATTGACCTTGTTTACTGTTCGGACGAGCCGAATAATAGTTTTAAATTCCAAAATATTACTTACAAGGAGAAGGTAAGGTAATCGGATTTTAGTAATTTTTTATATTTATGGTACGTGTAGTTTGGGCCTCAAATAAGAATATTTCGAGTAGTTCGACGCAACCTTCATAAATTACCGAGATAATCGATGTAGAAGTTTCACCCACCATTTAAATCCACTAGATATAATACGGTTGTCAATTGGACTCGTGGCCTAGTCGATAGCGTTTTGGTGCGATTAGGTACGATAGATAGATTTAGTTTTGAGTGATATGAAGTTTAAAATATTTTTTGTTTATTCTTGAGGAGAGGAATAGAAGACAAATTTTAATGTATAATACGTAGTAAGAACATTAGATTTTCCTTGGAAGTATGTAAAAAACTGAAGATTACACATCTGTTAATAATACAAACATAATGAATGGCGTCATAAAAGTGCAGTGTATCCCTACTAACTAACTACTAAGTTTATAATACTCAGAATTATCATGGCGTTTTGAAATTCTGAACAAACTGACGTTTGTCACATACACTACCCGCCGTTTATGTGGGAATGATAGAATATGTGAGAAAATCAACATACAGGGAAAGAATAATGCTTTAATAATGATTTAATGATGTATTATCATGGAAATTACTGTTTACAGTAGATTCTAAACAAAAAATATATGCTAAAACCAATTTTTTGAGACTTTAGCTTTTCGTCGAAATGCCTGTCTTTTGCCTGAATAACGGTAGCGCACCAATCCTGGGGATATTGTTCGTCAAGCTTCTTACAGTCCTCCCAACAAGTCATTTGCATTCACCGGATTCGTAGATTTGACCTTATGATATAGTTCGTATCAAATAAACTGTATGGGGGACAAATCCGAAGATCGTTGAGGCCAGATCATTCGTTTTATTAATCCGTTTTCTTCTTGTTGGCTATATTTTTGCCGAGTGTTTTGGATCGTTGTTTTCTTGAAATCTGAACGTTTCACACAGACGCCATCCAAATGGAGCTGTATTGTCACCCAGTATTTCCAAGGATTTTTCATTCACCAGTTTGCCTTGACAAAAAACGTATAAATAAATAAACCATATACTTATATTTCGATTAGCTTTATCCATAGTGCTAGAGCTAATCCAAAGGTAAGTATCTGTTATCTATATAGTCATGAAATAAAAAAAAACACAAACACACACACATAGTCACAAAAACAAACAAGAGCAAACAACAAGCAACAAAGGACCATCACCCTAGATACTAACAGGAGCCGACCTTCTAAGAAGATAAAGAGCCGATGACGTATATTTAATGTAGGATATACCATGTGTCCAAAACTCGAAGCTAACCATTGATATCTTGGAAACAGTAAGACATACGAAGGCGGTTAAATGAACCAATATGAAGGTCTTTATTTCATCTGCTCAGACCTTTCTTTGAATTTTTCGCTAACAAGAAGAAGGTAAGGTAATCGGATTTTTGTAATTTTTTATATTTATGATACGTGTAGTTTGGACCTTAAATAATAATATCTTGGAGAAGTTCGACGCAACGTTCATAAATTACCGAGATAATCGATGCTGAGTTTCACCCACTAGTTAAATCTGCTAGATATAATACGATTCCCAACTGGACTCGTGGCCTAGTCGATAGCGTTTTGGTGCGATACTCACGAGATCGCTGGTTCGAGTCTCGTCACGGGAACATTTCTTTTTCTTCCATTCAAAACGCACCATATGTTTTTTTCATTCTTCTTCTCATATCAAAAATTATGAACAAACGAAATATATGAATTATATGCAGGAACATTCTTCAAGTACATCATTAAAATGCACAATCCTTTGATAAACAATATTAATTTTGAATGCTGAGAAAACAGCTTGTCAGCAACTGAACAGAACGATGTCAAGATCACACTACATCGCAATATATTTAAAAGATTGAAATAAGCTAAAATTTAGATTTTTAAAAAAGAATTAAAATAATTCGAAAGTTAGAGTTACCGAAAGAGAGTCTTTTGTTTCAACGCATCCTTGACTACAATCCCCAATAATATTTCTATCTTTAAATTTAAGTCATAAAGTCTGAAGTACATTGGTTTGAAAACTATCTAAACATAAATTTAGGATTTCGACATACGTTTCAAAAGGTTTAAAATAAAGGCATGTGTCAAACGATAATTTAGACTGTAAGAGTTGGTCAAGTCTAGGTTCTTGTCGAACAGTCATAGGCTGCAGTAGCAATTTTTGTTGTTTGGTGGATTAACAGGCAGACCTTCTTTTAGGCACCATCTTTGCACACTTTGCAATGCTTCCTGCAACTGTTCCAGAAAATATTCTCTGGGTTGCAATAACGATGGCATCAGCAAATCCTTGCGTCCAAATTCCTTGATCGTTTAATGACCTGATTAGGTCTTCCAGTAGTAGACTCCACAGCAGTCGTAGTAATACTTCCTCTTGACGACATCCCTTTGTTGTCCTCATGGTAACAGTTTCATTCTGCATTTGGGCGTGAACTATTATGCTCTGAAGCGTACAATTAATCCATTTGAATATGGTATTGTTTATCTATGGATCCTGTAAAGACTGGATAATTGACGACGTTGAAGTATCGTGAAAAACATCCTTTACATCTATCTATGTATGTCTTTGTTGTTTGTGAAGTAACAGACATACCTTATTTAAGGCACCATCTTTCCACAGTTCGCAATGCATTCCAAACGATGCATGCAACTGTCTCAGAAAATATTCTCTTTTGTTGCAATAACGATGGCTTCAGCGAATCGTTGCGTCCAAATTCCTTGATCATTTAATGACTTAAGAAGATCCTCCACTACTATACTCCACAGGCAGAGGTGATAGTACTCCCCCTTCAAGATATCTCTTTCTTGCTCTCATGGTAACAGTTTCAATCTGCATTTGGGTTTGGACTATTGTGCTCTGAAGCGTACAGTTAACCTATTTGAATGCAGCGTTGTTTATATATCGATCCTGTAAAAGTCGGATAATTGAGGACATCGAGGTATCGTCAAAAACAGCCTCTATGATGTTTGTTGTTTCTGGAGTAACAGCCAGATCCCCTTTAAGGCGTCATCTTTCCACAGTTTGCAATCAATTCCGCATGATCCCTACAACTGTCCCACAATATATTTTCTTCGTTACAATAACGATGGCATTAGCAAACCCTTGCGTCCAAATTCCTTGATAATTTAATGACCTGATACATCTTCCACTACTAGACTCCAGAGCAGTGGCGAATAGTACTTCCCCTTAATGACACCTTCTTATTGTCCTCATGGTAACAGTTTTATTCTGCATTTGGGCGTGAACTATATCAGTTCTGCAGCATACAGTTAACCAATTTGAATGTAGTATTGTTTAGGTATCGATCTTGTATAGATCGGATAATTGAGGAAGTCGAAGTATTGTAAAAGGAGCCTCTATCTCTAAAAATATTATAACTCTTTTTGGTGCAGGTTCCTTCGAAGTCTTCCGACCACAACTATGCAGGGCAGTCTTTTCTGATTTCCTCGATTTAATTATCATTGTTGAAAGCTGTACGGTTCATAGAGTTAAGAACTAGGCACATAATAATTTTACGAGATGAGATGTTAACGTAATTGCCAAATCGATGCGTAATTTGCTTGTAGTGCTACATGTTCTGTTAATAATGCAGTTTCATTTTATCTACCATATGTTTCATTCTGCGCGTTCGTTCCATCGTAGCTTACAGGGATTAACGAATAGCATTTGTAGCCGTATAGTCATAATAGAAGCTCATTAATTCATAAGTCTCAGAACAAAAAATATTTCAAAGCGTTCACGCGGGAAGGCTCAATATCTATTAGGGCAAAATTCACGAATTTTTTTCCGTCCACGCACGAGTGCGTCGCGTACAAAGAGCGAAAAAAGAAACGAAAACACAGCCGACAGAAAAAGTAAATTAGTGTAATCCGTTTTAAAGGTTCGCTGCTGCTTTTATGAATTGTAAATTAGAGTTATTACGAGAAGGGGGCGGTCCATTTTCGCTCGCGACCGGCTAATTATTAATGAGATTGGCACCGTTCCGAATGAAATATTCTCTTTCATTCTTTTTCGGTGTCAGAAACGGAACAACAACTTCATCTGAATAAAATACGCCCTTTTGTAAGATCAGAAAGAAAAATGGAACAAACGCGTTTTTTTTTTTTGCGACGGTACCGGAGAATAAAACGGACGGTGTGGCCTGGCGTCGCTTCGAATTAACATCGCCGGCGAGTTTTTCTTTGTTTTAGTTAATTAAGTAATGTATATTTGCCTTCAGTGGGCATGTGCTTCGGTGGAATTAAGGGCGTGCTACTTCTTAACAATATACCAGGTAATTTTCCAGGATTCATTACCTTCTACGTAATTACTTCCAGAGGATAAGGCGGCGTATTTCTCTTGTTCAGGAATGGATATGGTGTTCATCTCCACTAAAGATAGTGCCTACGCAATTAACTGCACATTTTTAGGTAGGAATCGTTGCGCGAAAAAGAAAAGTAAACGCAATTAACCAAGTAGGTTATAATACGGAAAAATTTCTTTGAGGTTATATCCACTTTTAGGTGGGTCAAAGAAATTGAATTTTTTTATTGAATTTTCCGATTTTATGTTTTCTAAAGAATGTTGAAACAATATTTAAGAGGGCACCAATCATTTAAACCAAACTTAGAGCTCAGAATAGCCCTTCGAGTCATGTTCCCTGAGAGTGCGTTCACGAATCGCGGTTGCAGTTTTCCCTCAGAGCATTAAATACACATATTTGACAATGTGCTCGCTGGCCATATCAAAAGCGGTGCCGTATAACGGTCCAACAGTCTGTTTAACAGTGCAAGGTCCTTATTAGCGTCCAGTGAAAGAGACGTCAAAATCGTATGAGTTTTGTCTGGTGTGCTCAACGTTTTCTTTTTGAACAGTGCTCAACTTTTCTCTAAATTGAATTCTACCCACAATAAAAACGTTTACAAGTTTTTTAAAAACCACATAATCATGCCAACGTGCCACAAAGTGCCATGTTCGTTTCTTATTAACATCTGTTATGAACAATTGCGAGCGTAATTTGTCATGCCGTTGTATTCTTGCTTTTCGAAAGCATTTTTAGAAGTTAACCACTACCTTTCACACAGCTCATGCACTTCTAACATATTTTATTGATTGTAAAATATGAACCCATACCAAAAATTTACTCGTGATATGAAATCCGAAGAAAAATTTCGGCAATCGAGAAAAATCAAAAAAAGGAAGGGAATATTTTAACCCGAAGATAGCAGAAAGCGCGAGAACAGGTTTAGCGCGTCGAGAAAAGAAAGATTGGTAAATTAAGATAAATGTGCCGGTAGATAGTTCGGTTGAATATCGGGTTCGAATTTCTTCTTGGTTTTCACAACTTTATCACGATATGTGAAATGTCAGAATTGTGACGGCGAGGTCCAATTTGCACGAAAAAAAACACGATGACTTGGATTTAAAGCAGTTACTTGTTACTACATGTAAACAGCGAAAAATCGATTCATGCTCAATGTTCAACCACAAATATGAAATAAACAGGCGTTTTATATTTACAATGAGATTGCTTGGCCTAGGAGCAGCGGGCTGTGCAAAATTCTGTGGATTCGTGAACATTTTACCGTTTTTATTTCAAACTACTTATGACATGATTTTGAAACACATAAACTCTGTGAAAGAAATGTACCATATACTCATATGCTGCGCGTCAAGAAATTGAAATGAACGATGATGGGTCAAATAAAAATTACCTAACAGTATTTGTACACGAAACATGGAAAAAGCGTGGATTTACTTTGTTATGTACGGGATTTTTAGTTTCGTTGGTCGAGCATATATACGCAAATTCGCCTCTGGGAACTTTAATATTATCGTTGTGTGAATTTGGGAGTTGGGAGTTAAGCTTCCCCAATTTTACTGTTCGAACTAATCTGTCACGTTGCGCTTTTCCTTGTATTTGAAGTGACTCTTCCTTTTTGTTGTTTACGATGTCGTAATGTTCTCTCTCACGTTGTTGTTGGCTCCTCGTATAAGCTAGTAGAGTGCGAGTTGAGCTAAGATTATTGAAGAACATTTAAGAATGAACGTAGAAGTTAGAAGGACTCCAGCTTGCTGCGATCAGCTGGTTTTCAATTTTTACACCGAGAGCGAGAAAACTCGCCATCTTTGACAGCTTCTGTCCCGATACCGATTACCACGCCGTACGAAAGTTGACAAACCGACTATAAATCACACTTTATTTCATTTTATTTATTGACTCGTTGAGATTTGGGAAAAATCCCTAGAATCTTTCAATTTAGTTAGTAAATCGGGGACCTGCGTTCGAATAAAGAGGGGTTTCCTTACTTTTAAAACATTCAATTCTTCTAGTATTTTAGGGGGAGGGGCACAGATTAGTTTTCGGGCAAAAAGGATTGTCCTTACCTTTTCCAATTTAATAATATATTTGTTGAACGAAACAATCACTTCTTTTAGTGGTTTAAGGGGGATTACAGTTACTTGTCGCTTGTTTTAATTACGTTCTGATGAAGCTGTAAGGTAGCTATAAGGCCGCTGGAATTCCAACGGTTACCAAGAGTGTTGTAAGCATTAGGTAAAAAGCTAACTTGATTGCATTTAAATTAATCGATACACCCTAAGTGACAAATAAAGTTCTGTTCAATGCCATTTCCTCGCCTCAAGTTATTTGTTATTTCGTTATGTTATTTGTAAATATAGTTTTCAAGTAATCTTGCTGGTCGCTTCACGACCGACTAAAAGATCCAGAACGTAAACGGTTCGGATAACCTCATTCTACTTACTAAAGAACTGGGAAGTCGCTCTGAGTCCAGACAATCAGATGTGATGCAGTTCTATAATTGGAGAGTGGCGCCTTGTTACTAGAATCTCGAACTTGAATCTACGCTGTTTTCATTGGGGCTAGCACGGCCTAAATCTAAATTTTTATCACCGATTAAGTGGGTAATTCGAATTGTAACATTCAACTTCCATATCGACCACGTTTCCGACTTTTCCTCGTAATAGTATCATTTTTACCAAAAGTTTCAGAAGCCAGCAACAAGAATGGCTCGTAGGCAATATCAAATTGATGTTTTGGACGCTGCTGCGAATTTAGAAGGTAGTCATTGTGGCCCCGGAATAGATGATCCTACGCCAGTCAGAAATGATGTATTCTAGCAGGGCGAAATGTAAATATTGAAACTTTGAACGCGATTTTATCAGAGTGACATTTCTCAGTAAATAGCGTTGGGCTCACTACAATTTCTCGAAAGCCGTTCTACTTATCAATTTGCAGATGTCACAGTGTTGTTTATAATTACAATGGCCAGTTTGTGAACGATGGGATTTTAACTTAGACCTAATTTACATTCTTCAAGCCAAAGAAACAAAACACAAACCTCAAAACCTTAACTTTTGCAAAAATCTTCGCCATTTCCGAACAAAACAAAATTATGCTAAACCCCTCGTTCACGAACTCCGTCCAGAAATGTTTGGTGCTCTGATTGCAGCTAAGCCGTTTCTGATTTATCGTGGTCACCGCCCGTGATAGGAAAAATGAGGTGTTCTGGGGCAACGACTGTATGTCCCTCAATTTTCAAGATTCAAGAAAAATTTATCTCCGTGGCCACACTTCAATATAGAATCTAGATGATCATACCGGGGTCCACTGGACCCCAGCCATTTCAATAAACAATTGCAAAAAGCTATCCGTCCGATATTGATGTAAAAATTCTGGAACATACTACAAACATTTTAGATTAAGGACGAACAGTTTATTTGCAGGAAAACAAATGGCATGACGATGAAAAAAATCATTGCAAAAAGTGTGGCAAAAGTTACAATTCTTTATTCAAGAAATCGTAACCATGTCAATTTTTAATATTTTTAATTAAAATTTGGAGAAGATACTCTTTATATATTATGGTTTTATGAAGGAAAAAATAGCAGTATAGTGAGTGTTCCAAAAAAGGTATTTATTTTGGCATATGAAGTAGGCTGAT
This sequence comes from Chrysina gloriosa, assembly GCA_038088585.1. Taxonomy (NCBI): domain Eukaryota; kingdom Metazoa; phylum Arthropoda; class Insecta; order Coleoptera; family Scarabaeidae; genus Chrysina; species Chrysina gloriosa. Next base: position 7,681,053 of record CM076090.1, on the reverse strand, counting down.
TCTGCAGCAAAAAATTATATGGAATTGTGCACAAAAATGAAGTGTATTGAATTTTTTTCAAATTCGTACGAAAATCAAATAATATTGTCAGTCTTATTATTATTGATATTGTAAATGAAATTTTAATCCATGCCGCCGCATTGTATGCGGTGGTTATCGCAAATGGAGCGTAGACATGAGCTGCAATTTTCTCTTGTATTTTTCTTTGTCATTTTTTCTGCTGCATAATTGACACCTCTCCTACTTATTTCTGCATTTTTCCGAGGTTATTTAACATAGAAAAGAAAAAGAAAAATTCAATTTTTTCAACTTAATAATCAAACTTGATCACACGGCGTATTTTGGACCCCAATCGCGCGCACGATGTTGTTGAGTTGAAAGCCAGGTAAAAACAATAGATTCAACTTGCTAACCATCCACATCTGTAGAAGACACTTCAAACTCCAGGTAGATGGAGACAAAAATCCTATTCACAGTCGAAGAATATGAAAAATTTGGGCTCAAAGTGAAAGGTGGGGTCTGATAGACCTCACGTGACCACGGAGGATTAAACGTATACTAATCAATAGGTTATAGTTTATTTTGACTGAATATCGTGATTACGGATTTAAATAATCACGAAGATGCTCTCTCTTTTCCAATCCTAAATGGATATAACACCATTAAGAGATTTCTTTAATTTATTCGCAAACATCCAACATTTATCGGTAGTTTAATCATCGCCGGAAGTTTATTCGCCGTTTCGGCCGAAGAATCAATATATACTATTAGCGCGCGCATAGATTATATTTCGCCGAGTTTCACTTGACCCTCGCCCGCCCTAACGCCGTCGACTCAACGGAATTAACGGTTACGAAGCTACACAACGACCACCCTAATCATTGTTATCAATGATTAATTTCTACTTAATGGCGGCTCAACCCCGGTTCGGTCGGCGGCGGCGGAGGCGGCGGCGCACGCCTTTTAAACATTCAAAGTAAACGAAATTTCGGCGGCCCGAAATTAATTTGTGCATAAAAGATGGACGATTAATGGGAAATAATAGACCTTAATTAAATCCGACAGAGGTAAAGCGCCAAAAAGAACTCGGAAGCGGCCGAAAAATAATTATGATTTATTATGTTTGCCGTCGGATTACGACCGACCGGGCGAGCTTTTGGGGTCGAAGGAATCGGACGGTCGGCGTCGGCGTTCGTGTAAACTAATACGACGATGCGGAAATTGATGTTATCTATTTCGTATCTGTTTAGTTTGAAATCGAATATTTGGTTTGGAAAGTTTGATGACTTATTGTACTATACCCTTAAATTAAAAAAAAGGGTGATTTAAATGGAAATCATATTGAAAAACTACATTGTAATGTTAAACAAACTTGACGAAATAAAGAAAGTATAGCCAAATCCCTTGAATTCTGTATATATCCCTCGTAATTATGTATTTTTAAAGGCAAGGGAATTGTTGGTTGTTTTGCTAAACAAGTAATTCGGTATTCTTTACAACTGTGAGAAACTTGCGGTTTTTCAATCTTCTAAATCACCAGAAGATCATAGAATTTTATAAAATCTAATATCTAAGTTAGCTAAGCTAGTCTAATTTGCAGAAAATTACAAATTATACAAGAAATCGATAGTTCAAAGTTGTATGATCTCTTCAAGAAGCCATCATCACACCCAAAGCTACAATCATATTAATCTGTTACCCCGGCGTAGTAGACTTTTTCGCACAATAACGCGGCGAAGATTTGTAGGTTTAATCGTGGCTTTGCTGTGGTGACACGAATTAGTCTTTCACGGTTGCGATTCATTTCTGCAGCAATTTCGGGCACTGTTCGTCTTCAACCTCGTTTTTCTAACAATTTTATACGCTTATCGTCTGCTTTTATTGTTATTCGCGAACGACTTGGACGCGTGCTGGTTTGCAAACTGCCCGTGCATTGATATTTCCTAATGATATCACTTACTATTGACTAGTTCACACGCGTCTTTTCCTCAGTCCGGTGCAATAAATAGCCTTCCTGGTGAAAATCGATTATAATCGCACGTTTTCCTTGGCTTGTTGGCTTACCTCTCGGCATTTTATCACTTTTAGTGAAACTATTTGCCTCAATACACACTTAATATCGAAACACGCACAAGCATGTTTGTCAAGCAACTACAATATTGATGATACTATGCAGCATCCTTAAGACAGAGTAATGTAAACTTCTTAAGCGTATTTATTAGTGATATTCATACGTCTACCTCGAAAATAAACACAATAAAGGAATCGCAAATTTGTGCCAGGAGTGCCATTAAAATATTGTAAATTTGAATTATTATTTGATGATGTTATTACCCAGAAATTCTGAATGCGTTTGTCCTTAGCAAAGAAGAAACTTAATAAACAGTTTCATATCATAATATAATTTTCATTTTAAGGTAATAGTACAGTCATTAAGAATACTTTACGAAATTTTACCAAGTGTCCAAACTAATATGGATGGTAGAGTGTGAGAATTTAGATAATTATATTAACAAGATTGCACCGGCTTAGTTCTTAATTAACGATATCATAAAAAGCATGAATTATAAGAAATTGTATTTACAAGATCTTATAAATATTTGACATAAATTGAAAATAATTACCTATTGCGTTTTGTTTGTCAGTATGTAATTTCTTCTATTCGATGAACTTCTTACAATGGATCCCCTCTTAAATTCTTTCTTCGGTGTGGTGAAGCTATGTTTATTTAGTGGTTACTCCTTTTAAAACTCTCTGGGTTTAAATATAGTTGAAACTTTTCAATCCACCTTCAAAGTAGTAAAATCGTACTTCGATGATTTTTCGTGTTGTTTTTCAGTCTTCAACCAAACATACCTTCATTTTTTCCGAAACTAGGACGTTTCCCCATCCAAAGTTCAGTACATTATCTCTCCATGGTCCAAATAACTAGATCTTTACTATTTTCCATGTATAGCACTTCATCACTGGCGTGACGTTGTTACAGAGGTCTAGATTGCTGATGCCCAGGTGTCTTTGATTTCTTAGATCCAGTGGTAATTAGGAATTCTTGTGATGTGAATATGTTGAATGTATGTGTTTAAATGGTAACATTGCTTTCTATCTTTTAATCGGTGCTTTTTATAAAAATTGATAGTTTTATTTATAGTTACATTTTCCTCTCCCATTAAACGACGCTGGCTGGACTTAAAAAAGAAGCTAACACCCGCAAGGTAATTAAATGCTTAAAAGGTGGCGTGCGTGCCATCGGAAAAGTATAAATAGAACCTAAAACTAAACCGAATGTCATTTGAACATGAACATTGATAGATTATTTAATGGCAACTAATCGTGTGAAAATACTACAATATGCAACCTTGGTCCCCATCAGTGGTGGGATATCCGGTGTTAAAATGTGTAGAGGCTGTTTTCTAATTGCATAAAATGTGCTGCGGACACCGATAAGCCTGGAGGGCGAAGCTGCGGAACGGGGATTTTAAAATTAATAAGTTTTATCCTCCGTGTATTCCTCGCGCACTAGCATTCTAAACATTTCTATATATACGGTGAAATTGTGTTTTCTATATATACATAAGATTTAAAGTCATAAAAATGTCGAAGAAGGAGGTAAAAATAACTATAATAATGTCAAATATCAAATATAATATTAGTAATGGCAACAATAGAAACTACTTTGGAATAAAAGAAGCAGCAATAAAAAAGTACTATTGTTGAAACGACGAAACATATCTGTGAATAACCCCCGCGTGTTAGTTTTTTTTTATTTTCCGTGCGTCCAAATAAAAAGTTTCCCGTTCGTTCGTTTCTGAGTTGATTTTGGTAGTTCCTTAAAAGCCTTTGCTTTGCGGAAACGCGGCAGATTTTCGAGTCTCTGACTTGATATTCACGCAGATCATTCAGATCTTTAGCTTCGCGCAGCTGAACTACAGTTCTAAACGCTTTCACACGTAACATTCAAAACTCGTCATTTCGGTACTTTACCATCCGCACGCGATATTCGTCTGGGTCTTGCGACTCGTTCAGTCGATCTCCCTCCAATTCGATCAGTCTAGTAATAGAATGCGAATTTCTGAATGTGTGTGATACGGTGCACTGTTTGTGCAACCATTTCTTATTTCTTTGCCCCATTAGCCGTAAATATTATATTTTATCCATAATAAGTTTTAAGGGCTAGCTCTTGTGTTTTATTCTAGTTTTCGCAGCTTCTAGTCAAGTGTTTACAACTTGCTTGTTTTTCTTTCATCTTCGTTTCATTCATTAATTACAAGGGGAAACCAACTGGTTCAACAGCAACCTCAACAGCTATATGAAGTTATATGAAAAACATGATGGATTTGTATATGTACGGCTCGTGTACTCTAAAAATACCTTCCATTTTAAATATTACGCTGTACGTTTGTCAACATTCCATTTTACAGGGGAAGGCTATTTTTGAATTAAAAAGACTTTCTGCATGGGACTCTCGGCACCCAAAAAAGTCTTTCGAATGGTCTAGGAATTTGGCTCTAGTGCAATTCCGTAATCGGTCGGAGACAAGTCACTAGATATTGATTCGCGTAATATCAACTAAAAATTGTTCCAAAAACTTCCTTCGTATTCAAAAATTGAAGCAGCATCAAATACTGAATTTTCCTCCATCGCATATTCCAGAAATCCAACTACGAAAATGCGCCTCAAACGGATGCAACAACGTATCGACCCTTCGGAGAATTACCCTCTTGAATATCCCATGACCAATCCGTACCTACATTTTTCTCGCGCTATTGAATTCAATCCCGACTGTTTAACCAGGCGTCGTTTCGCGTTGCCATTTAAGCGTGCGTCGAAATTTCTCAGGAGCATTCGGGAAGTCGGCGTCGTCTTATGTAGAATAAGCGGTAGGGCGAGATTCCAAAAGTTACGTTCGGGTGAAACGAGCTTGTTTTACATATTTCCGCCGCTTTAAAAATGTACGGCGTCGATACGCGCCCGGCTAACTTCAGGCGTGCATACACGTTCGTAGTACCTAGTCTAAGTGAGAAGCAATCATATAACGCGGCTTTAAATATTTCATGCGGCCTTCCGGCGGCGGTGATACGGAAAATACGGCGCAAATAAGTGAAATATTAAGTCGCGAATTATTAAGAGGGTTCCCGTCTAGAGTTTCGATTGGATGATCGTTTCCGTTTTGTATATTATCGTGTTATCAAATGCTATTTTCGAATAACCGAGAGGCGTCGTGATATTTTAGTAAAAATGTAAGATTTATGTTGATGGAAGAAGGTGAGGTAAGTAATGGTGATCCAGTTTGACGTATTTAAAAACTTGGCATACAGTTCCAGCGAGTTAGTAACCGATATTCTACAAATTATTGAAGGCAAAAAGTGGATCCCAAAGCATCTTTGTCGATTACGTTGCTGCTGCCACTTTCTATTTTTGTAATCATGCCATGATTGCTGCTCGCAGATCTCCGCGACGATATTATACCTGTGCAACTCTGGAACGGCGATGTCGTACGTTTACAATGAAAAGTTATTGGTTTCCTTTTTGATAGAGAGCAAGAGAACTTTTATTTTTGTAGTGATAATCAAAGCAAGACCAAAAGAAGACTCTGATAGTCTTGGTCTACGGCTTCCATTCATATCCTTGGTCTTAGTCTAGCTCTTTCATGGCAAAATCTTGATCTTGCAGCAAGAGCCTTGCAGTTTGGCATTTTCGAAACTAAGTGCAATCAGAGCAGAACTATATTAATAATGATATAATAAAATAATATAATTTCCAACAAGTAGAATACCCAAATGAGAAACTTAAAATATGTATAATATAGTAATTTATAAAAACAATATTTTTAGAAATGATGTAAGTAAGCAATGTGAAATAATAATTTGAAAGCTTATCTAATATTAAATTTATGTAACGCTAATTGCATAGAAAATGACCACTAAAATTTTACATACTAACCACAAAACAGGATAGGTCATCGGTGATAAACATATTTTATAGGCAAATTACAAGAGTCTTGCGCCTTGCCCTTGCAAGGTGTGGTGACGTGTGCGCGGTGATATCAGTCTCCAAAGTCGGTTTCTATCTCTGCCTTGGGTTTGCAAAAAATGCCTTTGACTGAGCCCAAGACCAAGACCAATTCTATGGCTTGGAGCTAAAAGGGCCAATGTCAATATTTTGCTGTTTTGCGTTAATCGTTGCATTAGGTTCCTTTTCTTACTCTCTTCTATTTTGCTGAAACAGCCAATGTCTAATTTAACACAGAACAGCTTTATACGAGTTTCGCTAGCCAATGTCACTATGAATTCATCCATAAAAGTTAAAGCTAAAAAGGCCAATGTCTATTTTGGCCATTTTAGCAATCACTAATGTTATATATTTTTTAAATAAACACTGGGCCAATGTCTACATGCAGTTGAAATGTTGCCAGAACGATATAGAACGAACATCAATCGAAGAAGAAAAAAACCTACACTTACATTTGGCCGCATACGAGTCAAAAAGAGGAGATAAGAAAGAATGCCAAAATAACTCAGGTTATGTTACCATTTCATTCGACTTGCAAAAATGCTTGCCGATTCCTTATCTTAGAAGTGGATTAAGTTCTTATAAACGCCAACTGCGGACGTTTAACCTTACCATTTATCAAGCCATAAAAATCATCTTTCTTATGCTACCTATGGAATGAAACAGTGGCTGGTCGTGGTGGACAGAAAATCGGTTCTTGTATCTACCATTTACATAATCTTCCAAAAAATAGTAATATACATACAGTTACTATGTACAGCGACTCCTGCGGAGGACAAAACCGGAACATTTATTTTTCTACAATGTTATTGCAAACAGTTAATGAATTGAAAGGTGAGAGTAAATAGTTAACAGTTAACCACAAATTTCTTCAGGCAGGACATACAGATATGGAAGCGTATAGCATTCACGCAGCAATAGAGAAAAACCAAGAAACATACTACTGCTGATATAGAGTTGCCTCGAGATTGGGCAAATTTAATACGTTTGGTGCCAAGAAAACCTCCGATAAAAGAATTGGAACAAATCGAGTTTCTAAACTTTAAAGCATGTTTAAATATTCATTATGTACATCGTAAGAGGAACCCTTTAAACGAACAAGTTCAGTGGCTGCGAATTAAGTGGATGCAGTATTCAGCCAACACTCCAAAATTTGGTATAAATATTCATTTGAGGGCGAGTTTAAAATTTTTGACATATTCAGAAATCACAAGAAAATACGACATGGTAATCTTCCCAACTTTCTACCACTCAATAACGAACCACTTCCTTTAAGTACACAAAAATTAAACGACTTAGGCACTTTTGTCATACATTAGCAATATTAATCGTACATATTACAATCATTTTATTGAACAAATAACTGCAAATGACAACATCGTGGATCACTTGGCAGGTGAAGCTATGGAAGGAGAACGTGATTTACCAAAATAATGGAAGTTTTTAAACACAGATTGTGACTGGAAAATAATGCTGTTGTGTTTGTTATTGGTCTTGTATGAAGGCCAACGTGAAGAAAAGCATAAAATAAAATCATAAATTAATGCAACAAAGGCCAATGACAATTTTTTTTCTTAATTTTTGAATTTTTCAAAAAATTATTTTACTATGGTATTATATTCAAACATATATGTCTAAGCCAAAGTTGATAAGCGAAATTTGGAATTTTTCTCAGCTGTAATTAAAAGAATTTTTTGTAAAAACTTCAACTGCAATTTTCTCAAAAGTGAATATTTTGACATTGGGCCTTTCAGTTCCAAGCCACAAAATTGTGCTCATCATTAGCTTTTTGACCTCCGCCATAGCCATTTATGCTTCTTGCGGGTCAAATCTCGCTTTACACTGCAATTTGACAATGATGAAGTGGGGACTAGTTAACACCCTAACACTAAGTAGTATTTAATTTATTTCCTGGGTCAAACGATACACACGTTATTGCAACTTTTAGTTTCTAATCAACTGTTCAACTGTTTGCATCTCACCATTTCTGCTTAAAGTCGTGTTTTAAGTTGCGCTTTGAACCATACAATTTTCATATTGTTATTGTTAGCCAAATACATATATAAATTGTTTTTGAAAATGAGTGGATTGCGTCGGTTTTATAAAACTGACAATGACAGTTTTTAATTGAATTGTTGTATTTACTTTCTTTTTAATAATAAAATATTAAATGAAATAAAATAAAATACGAAATAAAACCTCCTTTATTTTCACCTTTGATGACGAATGGGACTATATGTCCCATCTTATTTTAAGTACTTGTAAGAAAAGCATAAAACCGATTCGAAATTCGTCTACCATAAAGGTACATAAAGGTACATAAGGTATTGGTACATTTAATACTAAAAGATTATCCAGCAGTATCAATTAGAACCCGAAATATTAGAAAACTAAAAATGATAAAAAAAATAATACGAATTTCCGACTTTGAGGCTCCCTTAAATGCAGCTGAAGATCCAAAAGTTAATTTTAATACTAATTTGAAAGAGCTACTTTGCTTTTTGTCTATAAATACTAATTTGGTTGAAATCCATTGAAAATTGTGGCCGTGATGACGAAAAAAACAAATGGGACATATATGTCCCATTCGTCGTCAAGGGGTTAAGTAGTGTAAACCGAACTGACGCCCTTACTTGTACGAATTTTAATGTCGTACCTTGCACGTAAGTGGAGACAAAAACCGGTTTACACTACTTCATGCTAACATGGTATCCACTCCTTTATCAAACCTTACTAATGACTTATCTTAATAGTGCCACCTAGTGGTCGTTTGTAAAAATAGAAAAGGCGCTGCTCGTAAATATGATTTTCGATTACGCTGCTCAAACTCAGCATCACAAAAACGAGATATTTTCTCTGCGCCAGTAAATGTCTAGCTCTTACCAAATTATCTACTTTTATAGTTCCTTACAACATTCTCAATCATGGCAAAGTGTATTAATCTTCACCGAAGAAGATATCGGAAGCGGATCTTGACAAGGAGCATGTCGTTATTCCTATACACCCAACTTTTGGGCAGCGTGCGACAAGCGCAGAAATTATTTATTACACAAAGCGAGCGTTAACAATAAATTACGGTTCGTATACGCAATTGCGCACGTTAGCATCGGACGATTGTATTCGGCGAGCGTTCCGCGACGCCATCGCGCGCGGTCGGATTAAAATCATTTACTGTAATTAATTTTATACAATTAAACAAGTTAAACGTGTATGTTCAAGGTATTATCCGGCGAAAGAACAATGGATTTCGCATTACATTGTGCCGATGCGGTACGGTTACCGCCGGCCTTCGCCACATTGCAGACTGCCGGAAATTGATTTTCCCCACGAAGTGCGGTTGTACGGGCGCAGCGACGGGCCACATGTGTGACGCTCGTGTCCATGATACATACACGTACGTACGTACGTTTCGAACTCAATAAACAATGACCGCTTGCTGGAGACGACTGCTTGCTTTGCCAGCTAACCAGCCAGCTTGGCGACTTGACCGGTTGCTCGTGCCCTGAGAAACTCCCCGGAGCGACCAGTCCTTTTTCTTTTATTACGCGTTTCTGCGAACATAATAATATATGTTCTCGAATTGTGTGTGTGTGTATCTATATCATTCTCGAAACTTTCATCTTGACACGTGCAGCAAACGGATCGGTATCCTTTTGCTGGTAATAAATTTTAGAGATTAACGTGCTTTGGTGTCAACTTTCCATGAAAAGTCAAACTTTTTCTGATAATAAGCAGACTAATATTTCGTATGCCTTGATATTGGTATCAGGCAAGGATAGTGTACACAGTAGGATTACTATATCCCTATCTCGTAATGTTAGCCAACCGGTTAAGTGGCGGAGGATTTAATGTGACTTCACCTGGAGACCTCTGATCTAACCAATATAATAATAATAATAATAGTTTATTGTCCAACAGTAATTATCAATAACAGGACAAAAATATAATAATTACATACATAGATTAAAACAAAAATACAAAATATTAAAATAACTACAAATCATTAATAGAATTAACAAAAATATCCGTGTAATCCGTGTAATGCAGGTCGGCAGATCGGCACATTGTAGCAAGTGGCGAAGCGCTAAGTAAATTAGTTCTAGAAAATGGTATAAAAAATGTAGTGTGAGAACGAGACGATATTCTAGGAACATAAAAGTTTAACTGGAAAAGCAGAGCCGAACAGTCAATGATTCCATGTACCAATTTCCATGTGAAACGGGCACCACTGCATTCACGTCGAAAGGCTAGAGAATTAAAGCCGTGCCCTCCCCAACAACGAATTATAATCAATTCCTCGATCGGGATATATGCCATCCATCCTAAATGATAAATATTGAAGAAAACGACGCTGAATCCTTTCAATTGACAACTGGAGATAGATATAATGAGGAGACCAGACTTGCGACGCAATAATAAAGCTGAACGAAAGTGATTTCAGCAATTGGTCATTACGAAATGATCTGCAAGAGCGTATTATAAACCCCAAAGTCTTAGAAGCAGAAAGACACAGATGAGTGATGTGAGGTGAGAAGCCCATGACATGATCAAACAACACACCAAGATCCTTAACCACATCCAGTTTGGTCAAGGAGTGACCACCCATGTTATAGTTAGAGGCAATTGGATTAAGTTTACGGGTAAAAGAAACGTAGCAGCATTTATTGAGATTTAATTTAAATTTAAATTTAGCGCATCAGTTAATAATGTAATTAACATTGTCTTGTAAATGTGAAACATCATTCCAACTGTTAATAGTAGAATAAATTTTTATGTCGTCAGCATATGCCAACACCTGATATGATAGATTCTCCAAGAGGTCATTAATGTATAGAATAAATAGCAAAGGCTCCAGATTTGATCCCTGCGAAACACCAGATGTTGAAATAAAATCAAAGGATTTATAGCCGTTATAGTTTACATAGTTACATCTATTACTTAAGTATGACTGAATTAACTTCGGAAATGGTGTACTAAGGCCGAACCCACACAGTTTATACATTAATATTTTGTGATCAATGATGTCGAAGTCCTTGCTGAAATCCGTGTAGACCACATCCACCTGGCTACGGCTATCCAACTCACCACAGATAAATTGAGAAACACTGACAAGGTCGGTGACAGTTGACCGACCACGGACAAAGCCGTGCTGATTAAGCGATATGTAAGGTATAACGTTTTTATATAAATGTAAATACAGAACATTCTCAAAAACCTTGGCAAAATTCGACAAGATCGTTACAGGTCTGTAGTTAGTAATTTCAGATTTATTCCCTTTTTTAAATACAGGACATATTCTTGTTCTTTGCCACACAGAAAAACGGAAGTCCTGATAGACAAATTAAGCAAAACCGCCAGAGGTCTAGCAAAAGTTCAACCAGCGTTACGCAAAAGAAAAGAAGGAACTGAGTCATCACCAGAAATGTAACTGTCAGGAAAGGAGGCAATAATTTTGCTCAATTTCTCTTCAGTAACAAGTGGGGGTAAAACGGAACACAATCACCGTAGGAGCTATGATCAGAAAACGGTGCACCAGCAAGAGGAGTAGATCGAAAGATTTCGGCGAAAGCATCTACGACGTTCTGAGGCGTGTCAAGAGATGAACCATTATAAGACAAGTTCTTTGGAATTGTAGTTGAACCTTGTTTATCATGAATATACTTAAATATTTGTCTGGGGTCATTGAAAATTGATGCTTCGGTTGATTGTAAATAACGTTCGTGGGCCAGCAAAGTAAGCGTTCTTCTAGGACTTAAGTTTAATATTGGCAATTATCCCAGCGAAGAACCAGGGAAGATAACTGGATCTATTTCTGGAGGAAGCAAACTTTGGAACAGATTCATCAAGAATACGGTAGAGAGTAGCATATAATTCATCTAGAGCCACATTGACATCGCCTGTACGCTCCAAAAATGCCCAATCCGTATTTCCCAAGGTCAAGATATAATTGCTCAAAGTTAACTCGCTTAAAGTTATATCGGAGATTTACGTTAGACGGAAATGACGAAGGGACTGGTGCAGATGCCAGTGGCCAGAAACGACATCGTGATAGATAAAGCTGGATGATATTGATCGATGAGCACAAAAGGTAGAATGTCAGGTTCTACATCTATGTTGCAGTTCACATTGGAGACAATCAACTCAAGTAGTCTTACATCACAATTAACAACAGAATTAAACTGACGTAGGTCAAACGAAGAACAGAAATGTGAAAAGGTAGTGCATTTAGTACAATTTAGAGAATCGTTTAAGAACCGTGGAATATTGAAATCACCAAAAATAATAACTGGTTTATCCAGTAGAAACAACTCCAGACATTCACATAGTAATTTAAAGTCATGCTGATTATATGAAGATTATATTCATATCTTATATGCTTATAAACGTTTAAATAAAAATTACTTTATGCCTGGCCCAAGGTGTGCTGTTTATGGATCTAACAACAAATGGGGAAGAAAACGTAACGTTCCATATTTTCCCAAAAGGAAAAACGTAGTTGTAAAAACTATTAGAGCTGAATGGATCAACCGTTGTACCAGGTCTGATAAACTTAATCCTGATACCAAGAGAATATGCCCAATTCATTTCATTAGTTATGATTACGAAAGAGCTGTACCATATACGTTATTAGGTTATTACATATAGGCATATATATTTCGTTAAATTTATTAACTCAGTTCCGTATTTCAGGTTTCTCGCTCCAGAAAGCTTTAAACAAAGCTGCTGTTCCATCATTGCACTTGCTAGATAATGAATTTGAATCAACGACAACTAGAGGAAACAGATTTTCTGATATAAAACAGAAACAAGTGACCAATGACCTTTTACATGATACAGCAAACAACGTTGACGAGTTTATTGCATTACAGGCCTCTATATATAAACCGTCTGAATATTTGCAGAATATATCTTCATAACGCCCTCCACACGTTACCTCTGCTAAACATATTCATCCTGCTGTATCACCATAAACATTACAAGAATACGGTAGATCCCTCTAGAGCGCAATCTTTTCTAACTTAATCCAGAAACTTTGGATAGCTTCAACGTGGATAAGCACTTCTCACACTACGATTTTGATTTCTCTTTTACATTCACCTTTAATAATCGCGAGGAGTTTCTGCAGATGTCATGAACGCAAGCGACACACGGCGACGCGAACAACCGACCGTCCTACACCCTTCCCTCATACAATATGCATAAACATACGCCGGCGGCGGTGGCGGCGGACGCCGCCGCCGCGTCGTCGGTCCGGTAGTCGTTTTCATGCATTTATTCCGATGGAAACACGGTCGCCGCAGGAGATACGGGTGCCGACATCTGTTGAGATCTTCTGTCATGGAAATTAGCGGAATTTCGGAATTGCACGGGACGTCGGCTTCTCGTCACTTCCACGGTTGCGAAGCTCGATAAGCGATTGCAAATCCATGCGGACGAGTACAACGATTCGGCATGTCGCTTTCTATGGAAATCGAGGACGACCGCGCGGATGCCGTTCGAAATTTGAATGCGCGTTCAATCGAGGAGGAATATGAATCCGTTTTAAAGTCGATATCTCGACGAGGAGTTGGAGTTAAACGGAAGGGAGGGAGATCGAAGGCAAACTAAATCTAAATCGGTTGCATCGTTGTTGGTTTAAGAGGTCAGGAGGAAAGGTTAGTTTTGGGTAGGAGAAGATTTGGTGGAATCAATGAGTGATCAAATATCTGTGTAAGGTGATCAAAGTTAAAAAGTTTCAGTTCGAAAGTTCCAGTCATTTCGAAAAAATAGCGAACAGTAGCGAATAAGCAATATAGAATAAAAACAAAAATCCGAGAAATGTTTCTGGTAGACCGACATAAAGAATAGGGAGACTATGGCCAAATTGATATATAAAATAAGTAAAATTACCCTTACCACACCTTTGGGAAAAGTCCAGGTACGTATTTCGGCAGTTGCTATCCTCAGTGGAAAACTGGGGGAATTCAGTATCACTATCAAAGACAAATCCGGCTAATGCCCAAAGCGAACACTACACCAAAAAAACTGTACAACGCTAAAGCACTGCACAGTAAACATTATACACTGAACTATTTTTATAAATATGCATACTTTGGTAGCTCTCTAGTTGCTTGTTGTTTTCTACCGCCTCAATCAATTTCAAACTTTCTATTGGTATAGCGTGTTTTTGTCTGAAATGCGACCTGTAAATCAAACTGTTTGAAAAGTTTGGGTAGGGGCTTCGTGCAATGATGGAATGGTAATTTAACGAATTTCTTGCCTGGTTTATCCAAATTTGGACGTGTGAATTCCCTAGTCAAGGATTTGAAATTTTGTTTCCTAATTAAGTTATCAATCAATTTTGCTTCGAAACTCGGCTTCGATAAATGAAGAAAAAATTGAATAAAACTTTCCCGGGAATCGAACACGGACCGTCCGGTTGGTAATCAGGTTCTTAACCAGGGAGCCACGCTGCCTTGGCGATAGCTTGTGCAAACCGATTTTTCCCAAAAACGACTGTGTTGGAGTGTTGGCGGCCAAAAGGGGGGTCTATAGATTACTGACATCGACTACTTTCTTATCCCGACAGGTCTTTGAAATCCATGACCCACACGTCCTGTCCTCCACTTGTTAGATGTTTAGGAGGCTGCCCACGGTAGAATTGAAGGACTCTTTGAAGTTCTGTGTATGGTCGTGTTAATACCCGATGAGAAGGTTTTAAAATAATAAAAAATACATATGCCACTGAGGTAAATATAATTGATAGTATAGAGAACAACAAGGACTACGGACTAACGACGAATACAGCGGAAATGGTAAAAACAGGACGAGAGCTATTACATGAACGGGTACACGCACTCATCAAAAACATTTGGAAAGAGAAAGCAATACGGAAAGACTGGACGAGGATGGGAATACGTCCAATATACAGGAAAAGAGATAAATAACTATGCATTGTCGGAGACGATCTATAAGATACTGGAATTTGCTTTTTTCAGTAGGAATTGATGGTGATTACAAGAACGGTAATGTACAGTATTTCTGATACTACAACACATCGGGTACTTCCTGCACCATGCCTACGGCAAACCGGTAAGATGCAGTGTGAAAATGATAGCATTGCTGCTAGCGGAACACGTGTCACCGACTTTAATTACATGTTTGTGTGGCGAGGAGTTTACCGATGTGACACAATGCCAGGACAGAGAATGTTAATTTACGTTATCGTAAAGGAAGAAAACGAAGAAATCGGGAGAACAGAATCGTATATACCAAAAGTTCAAGATTTTAATAATTCCTTCGAAAGGCTACACACTCGAATAATATCCGAATCCCGATGCTCTTTGCGCTGAATAGCCCTCGAACTGCGAACGCATTTGATACGCAAACACGTGGAAATCCACTCGCGAGCGTATTTGCCTTAATACGTACGTGCCTGTATCCGCTTGCCGCCCCGAATTCGAGGCGCTAAAAGCCCCTCCGATACGCAAATATCCGTGTACGATACGATACAAGGCCGTCCGACCACGAGGACGCCGCGTCGTCACCGTCCCACTGACGTCTCCTACGCTACCGCCGTCACCATCACAGCGCGTCCTAGTATACTCGCTGAATTTATTTGATTTATGAGGTTTAGCATCCATGCTCGATAAATTTAAATCCTTTATCGCCAAAGTTGCAATCTTGGCGCGTTTCTTGACAGGCCACGGCCGAATGTACTTGTGTACGTACGCCGTTTCGTTACATGCTTACCCGGGTGTATCGCGAATGTGGCGCTTGCTTTTCGACTAGTCGCAGTTACTAGTTCTTTTGCTTGCGGAATAGTTCGCGACAGCTTTTTAGAAGGTGATGAAAGTTATGTACGAAGGAAAAAGCGAAAAAGCGAAAATTGTGATGAAGTTACCTCTTAGTGCCTTTGCACGTCGTAGGTGGCATGGTTCCCGTTGCAATTGTGTATGAATCATCTTCTAGCTTGCTTATAAGTTAAACGCGTCGTTTAATCATCACCATTTCTTATTTATTTGCACTAAAATACTTAAAAGATACGACGATGGAATACACTGGCCGACACGATTTTTGTAACACAGTTCAGCCCATCATTTTCACAATGCTAATACCTTTCTAATAATGGCAAAAATTTTCATAAAGCCATAATACGTCCAATTTTAAATGGGCTCATTAGATCCTGTCATATTGGCAGATAGTAAATCTCACGATGAGCCAACAGAAAGATAACCTAAAGTGGAATGTATATATAACATCAAACTTATTTCTTATTCAGTTTTCGTTTGATTTTGGAGGCTTTTACATAAACGTTTTTCTGCAGGATGGAGAGATGTTTCCCTAAGAGACCAAGAAAGCGTTGTGGATGGCATTTATTCTGATCTTCAGTTAGCATGGTCAAAATTGTAATTTTGAAGGCATCAAACGTTTCTTCCGGTAATTGGAACCGTTGACGGCACGGTCATTTACTGATCCATGGAAACGAAGGGAAAAACGTTGAGACGGACGATGATCTAATAACTGGCTGACACAATTTTTATAACATTAAATCTACCCTCGTCTGATTTTCGAAGCGAATGGTAGTTAAGAAGGTTTTTTCACGATGAAAATGTCATGTGATACATGACATTTTCGTCATGTATCACATTTTTAGCAATTGCTAAATTTTTCCTGACAAGTTTTGTCGTATTTGTCGAGAATTTCTGGTGAAATCACAAGCTAGACCATTTTCTGAAAAGGTGAAAAAGTCTATTTGATATATTTTGGCGTTTCAGTTGGAGATCAAAACAAGCAGTGGGTACCCCATGCGTGCTGTCTCAGTTGCAGGGTATCATTGGTGCAGTGGACGAAAGGAAAGAGAAAAAGTGTGCCTTTCGCCGTTCCAGTGGTATGGCAGACATCCACCGATTATTTTGACAATTGCTATTTTTGCATGACAAAGCCTGAAGGTTATTCAAAAAAAAAAAAGAAAAGCGTATGATCCAGTATCTGAATTTGCCTTTCGCCGTTCCAGTGGTATGGCAGGCATCCACCGATTATTTTGACAATTGCTATTTTTGCATGACAAAGCCTGAAGGTTATTCAAAAAAAAAAAAGAAAAGCGTATGATCCAATATCTGAATTTGCCTTCTCCCATAAGACCTGTTCCTCACAATGCAGACTTACCAGTATCGACAGCGCCCTTATGTTGGCAAGATATGGTTTTGGGAGATAGCGGAGGTAGTAACGCATCATCAGGCAGCTTCGAAGAACAATCTACAGTTCATTATTCAAAGTAAGTTTGATAATTTAGTACGTGATTTGGGGTTGTCAAAGCAACAGTCAGAACTTCTTGCTTCTCGTCTTAAGGAGTGGAACTTACTAGCCAAAGAAACAAAAATTACGATTTTTAGGAAAATAAACTTTTTCTGCATTTTAAAATATGGAAAATTCGTTGTGTGCGTGTACTGATATCGATGGTTTAATGCAGGAACTCAATATGGAGCATTCTCCTCGTGAGTGGCGCTTGTTCGTACTCATCGAAACATAGTTTAAAAAGCTGTGTTATTACATAATGGAAATTTAAAATCAACTATGCTACTTACCCGTTCATTAACAATGAAGGAAACCTATGAAAATATGCGCATCTTTTTAGATGTAATAAACTACAACCGGTACAAATGGCAGGTATGTGGGGATTTAAAAGTTACGGCAATTTTACTGGAACTTCAGGGAGGATTTACAAGATATTGCGGTTTTCTTTGTTTGTGGGACAGTGGTGCAGTGAGTGAACATTATGTAACTAAAATTTGCCCGCAAAGGAGTGAATTTAAACCGGTTGCTTAAAATGTTAGGTATGTACCCCTTGTAGACCAAAAATATTTCTTTGCCTCCTCCTCACATTAAACTTGGACTGATGAAAAACTTTGTGAAATCTATGAATAAAGGGGATGAAGGATTTGAATACTTAAGGCTTTCACGAATGAACGCACTTGGTACCCGCGATTTCTTAATCATTTACGCGTTAATTACTTATCTATCTCAATACAATGAACTTTTTGCTATCCATTGCGAAATTTCTTAGTTTTTCCATAGCTGAAGCAACAGTAACAATCCTGTGGGTGAATAGCGAAGCATTAACTAAAGTAAGTACACTCCATCCTCCTCATGGATGATGACCACGACGTTTCTGCAACCTGATTCTAGTCATTAACAAATTTTCACTTCAGGTTTTTTTCATCATACACATTGCGTTAGCACTTCCACACTGGAACATAACTTTTTGAACTGAATAACCCGCGATTACGCTTGCAATTTATCGTACCTACAGGAGATACCGTTCACATCCTCCTACAGAACACGCCTCGCCTCGGTCCGCATAATTATCGCTGCTGTTATTACCGCCTCTAGATTTTCACTCGGTTGCTTGCGAATAGACACGCACGTCGAAGAAGCGATTACGAGAGAGAGGGGATGGGGCGTTATTGACGTACCGCGTCGGCGAAGACAAAAGGCCGCGTCCTTAAATCACTTCCTTAACGTCAAACGTCGAAGACAATGGGTGCCGAGACCTCCGTCATGTCAATCACGTGCAAATGCACGTTCGACCTCACAGAAGGACGTGCACAATCACGTACCGCATAATTGCGGTTGGTGGCTAGAATTTACAGGTACACGACGGTTATACGAGAGCATACTATGGACAGCAAACAATGACGGGATATGGTTGTATGAGGAGGATCCGATCATAAGGAAGACGCTGCGAGATCGGGCGGTGATTAATAATATTTGGGCGTTTATTACATCGGTTCGTTGCCCCTGAATCAAACAAGGGAGTTTGATGAGTCATAAGGTTATGGTAGACGGAAATATTACCGTTAGAATTATATTTGTTCCTGTAATTCTGTTGTTGTCCTCTACGAAACTACCGTTTCTTGATATTGGAAAAATGATATTTCTTGTGTCTACAAAACTTGGGCCAGCTCATCCGGATCTTGCAGTAAAAAGCCTGTGATAAGCAAACTCGTACGGTATTTTCAGTGCTAGAGTTACCTTCACATTTTTAAATATCGCAAAGTGTTAAAGATCCACAATTTAGACGGAGTTACTTTGCTTACCATTGCAGTGGTAAATCTACAAAATATTAGCTTATGGGGTCAACTTTTTCTTTAAAATTACTGATCATCTAAGAAACGCCGGTATCATTACGCATCCACATCGGAAAATCATCCCTGACGATGCATCATAGAAAAATTATATGGAAGCTTCTGGCATTCTGACCTAGATTTCGGTTTCAACCAACATGGCATTCCTCCATTCGATCCCACAGTGCTCCCGCTGCAACTTATCGAAGTGGTGGGTGATGTCAGGCGTTAGAGGAGACCGCAGCTATCAATGGTGAGGCACAAGTTCAAAGGATTTGATGCCATCTTCACCTAAATCCTTGAAGTAGAAACTTGATCATTGACAATCGGCCGTCCTGGTTTTCAATTTTGACCTGGCGGGTATTTTCGCTCGTTTTCCCCAACCAACTCGCCTACCAACCTTATTTAACAACTAGTCTTCTGTCCGTCACCTAGTACAGACTCAGTACTATAGTATTAACGGTTCCATCTTTGTTCACAGTTGGTTGTCTAAGTCGCCTTGTTTCTCTTTCTTTTCGTTGGCGTTACCCTCAACCTATTACGAACTTACTATGTGTGGTCTGTTAGAGAACCGATCTCTGAGAATCGACAGTTTTTACATTTACAGATTCTGGGTTATTGAAGTGATAATTTTATTTTATGAGAATAATTTATTTGGTCCTTTGGATTATAGCAGAGTATAGGATACGTCACAATGTTGATATAGATAGAAATAAACACAAATACATAACATGCAGAATAAAAACTAAAACTCCACAATAAAAATTGGTAGCTGAAGAGCCACGATCTTAATAGTTTGTGGCTCGTCTTATTGCTAGTTAACCAGGCAATTTGAATATTCCCATTCGTCCAAAAAATAATCTATTGTCGATAAGTGACCACCGAACTTTGACCTACTGCCCAGTATAAAATTCTTCTTTGTATTCACGGTATTAGTTCTCGACTTTGAAAGTCTGCATAATAGTTTCCCAGCTCGTTTTCTTTAAGGCTCCTTTTTACTGGGAATATTTTCCAGAAGATAATATCATGATATTGTTAAGTTCTTGTATTCAATATTGAAATTCTTTGTTTCAATTCGACCTTCAATACCTTAACTGCATTTTTCTTTCATAAACGTCAAGTTTATCAAACCTCACGATTTTCTTTCATTTCTTACTTTGTTCTGTTTTTAACTCCCTTCCTTGTAGGTCAGACATCTCGGGGTAAAGTCAATTTGTAGCAAATTGCTGTGAAATTGCCCGGTTCGTTTGACGTACCCTCACATTTTAATCTAGTTCTTGTACGCGACAAAGTTAAAACACTGAAATCGCCAGTGAAAATCCAACAGCCAATTGCTTGCTGAGCATCGTGTTTCTTCCTTGAGCCATATTCAGAAGTTTTCAGAACTATTTATGTGCGTTTTAGGTACTGAATTTGTGGATCACACCGCATAGGAGGAAGCACATGGTAGTCGTCTAGCAGAGGAAAGGTCACCAAGAGCTTAGAGCCCTGCCCTTGTAATATATACAGCAGGGCCAATGGCGTGGTGGTTTTATTGTTGTCTTTTACCAGATATTTAACTATTTATTAAAATATCGCTTACGAGAGAAATTAATCGTGCAAACTAACGATTAAAGTCTCCAATATGTCGTCCGGCAGAAAATATTCTTGAGAATATGTCTACTTATGAAAATGAAATATCAAACTAATTCGAAATCTGCGAAAATTTGATGCGAAGTTCCTCTATCTTTGATGATAAAATTTCTCAATTCTAAAGCTGCTGATAATCAGAAATTATTACTTTACTTTAGGAGAAGTTAGATTTATAGTTAATTTCATTTTAACAATAGCATCTTCCGATTTTCTGACTGTCACCAAAAGCTTTGCAATCTTCATGTCGGAGTGCAGATCTTTCGCTAAAACAATGTATAACTCAACATTTCGAGAAACTTAAAAAAAAATTGAGCTATTTCTGACGATATAATTGTCCAATTGTAACCTGGTGAGCTAAAGAAATTTGCTCTTCGATTGTCGTCGGGTGATAGGATGGATTGTTTCGGGGTTTCTCATTCGTCTTCGCTCTAAATGCCAGCTTACTGTTGCTGTGGAACTTCTATTTCTACTCAGGGTCAAACTGAATAACATAAACTATTTTATCTCCTTGGTAAACTGTGGTAAATTCGTCCCGTTTTATGAGTGATGAGTAGAGATTTAGTTTACGTAAACTAAATGGGGAATGAATGCATATCTTTTTAAAAGTCACTAATTCTTTCTTTGGATCGTCCAAGAACCTGGAACGCTGCCTCAGTCGATGTTAAAGAAATCTGCTGGGCGACGGATATTTATTCGAGATAGTGGTCAATTTTTGAGGATACTAGCTTAAGTAACCAAGTCACCAATTTATACAGGATTGAGTGTAGCAACTTAATGTCTTTTATATACCAATTGGTTTATAAGTACAACTTCAAATCGTCGGAATAGTTGCTAGTGATAGTAAATTATTTATAAATAGTACGAACAAACACAAGCCAAGCGTCGATTCATTTAGAAAACGAAGTACGGTTAGATCACCATGCCCATGGAAGATGTGGTCATTGAAGAAGACATAACTTACTCGCGTTTTTTAAGTATGAGGGGAGAAAATTAAACAACTTGGAAGTGAAGCCGTAAACCTATTTTATCAAGAAACGCGTAAGAAACCAGTATAAATGACATTCACCTTAATGTACGAGTACACAACGAAAGAACTTCACCAATGTATTGAGTGATGGTGCAGAAATTGTAGATTTGCGATTTTAGATCGACCTTGTATACATCTGTGCTGATTAGCAAATCGATATAAAATTTCTTCGAAAATGTGTTTGTTATTGTGGTGGATCTCTAATTACTGCAGTCTGCAGGAAAGTGCCCGGATATTCTAGGACAATTTTCTTAATAATTGTTCCTGGAGGTTCTGCCAGAAGAAATCAACAATCATGAACTGATAAAACCACGTCATGGCTACACGTTATTGGGAAGACAATAAATCGCACGTTGTATCTGTTCTTCTGACGATTAGACGAAGTAAAAAGTGGATAATTGCTCGATAAGTTTTATGACCAATTATTGGAATAAACGTTCCGAACAAAATTCCTGTTCTGATGGTAAGAAGCGCAACAAATTTCTCGACGTATCATCTAATTTAAGTGCATCTCGCCGTCTAAATAGAACACGCTGGAAGCATTTTTATATTGCCAATATAAACGCCATATTTCCGCGGTAAAATGTAACCGCCACCGCGTCGAGCGGGAAAACTTTACGTTCAGGTATTGGGCCAGTTTGATGCACGTGCGTTTGGCGTAAAGGGCTTCGGTTATGAGATGGTCGGATCGACGAGAATGCAGATGAAACTCCGGGCACGATCACTCGTGTTCTCTCCGCGTTTTCCGTTTTACAAGCCACCTTTTCAGGTTACCTGTTCCGCCGATTTTAGCATGAATATAGAGCAGTTGCTCGGTCGGTCGGTGAACAGACTTCCAATAAATAAGCCGCGAAGCAGAGCGCTGAATGCAACTCTGTTTTGCCACGCTATTAAAAGGGATAATATAATAACGACCGGAGGACTCTTTGAGTCCGCGTTAGTTTATTAGATGCGACGAAAAGCCCGCTTTGCGCGTTTGTCTTTTAAAATGGCACAAAAGGGTAAATGCGAATCGATTTTTTGTGGCACAGCAAAACGAAAGGAGTGCATTTAGTGACGTTCAAACAACAGGACGGTAGAATAAAGGAGGTACACTTAAGTTGATGATTTAATATAGCTGCTGTTGTTTCGTGAACATTAATATTTGAATAGGACGGTTTGGAAAATCAACGAGATGGAAAATGTTTAGTCAGGACGTCCTGAAATGTAGGTATAAAAAAGTGTTTGATGACAATTGTAATTAATTTAGTTCAAGTTGGAACCAAAAGAGTTGACTAAACCGGCGCTACTCGTTACTCCACAAATCAGAAAGGTTGTGTTTCGATTGTCTGCAAACGTGTTAGATAAAAAATATAATTCCATAAAAGATTTTGCAGATCTTCTAGAAGAAAACTTCATCTTAGCTTTAAATTCTACGTATTTACTGCAATTGGTCTCCATTATTAGCAGTTATTGCAAATTCGCTAATGGTGGGCCTAGATCAAAATTCTTTGGCAAGATTAAATGAAGTAAGAATAACCTAGTACTAGGTCTCATCAAAATAGTGCGCGTTAATTGTTAACGAACCAACCAGATTCTTGTTTGACGATGGATAGAGATCCTTGGATGCGACCTCACGCGGACTCAAATGAAAGGTAACGCACGGAAAGATGAATTTAGCAAAACGAATTTAGGATGGGAAATTGTTACACTTTAACAGTGCAACAACAGTTACTGGTGCGCATTGTTATATCTCAAGATAAATTCAACTTCAATTCAATTTCGAAATAAAGGGGGTTGAGGAAGAAATTTTTGATATCAAGTTGGTATCATTCTAAAGAATTGAATGTTGAATAAAATGCGTAGAGTCCGAGGCGGTTAGTATATGAAAGCAGAAGAATACATGAATTCCTGGCATGCTGAGCAACAATTGTACTGATACTTTAACCTGCAACATAACCTCTATTTATGGCCAGGCTTTACAAACGGTCACCTCTAAAATCGACTATTATTAAAATTAATGGAAAAACATTCAAACTCCCATGCTAAATTGGTTTGCAAATCTTATGACTTCGAAAATCTCATTCTAACTGTACTATCTGTTAAGCTTTTTAGGATTTGGGTATGGCAAATTAAAATAAAATAATTACTTATTAATGGGGTCCGAATTTTTATAATTTGAAGGTAGGGGCTTATTCTAAATTACGTTTCGGTTACATACTTTAGTTTGGTTTCGATTGTGTTACTGTTATCATGACCCTCAAAAGGAAACTTCTATGTCCTGAAGACGGAATTCATATTACTGGGGAAAGTGAAAAGTTTAGTACAAGAGGAAGAAAGCTAGCTGAGAAATATGGCATTGGAAGAACATAGGTCAACGACATAATTAAACACAAGCCCGATATCTGAAAAACGTTTGAACAACATGTTAATCCAGGAAGGAAAAGCAAGTTTCCAAAAACTGCGGGACGGGCAATAGAGAGGATCTACAGCTGGTTCTGTAAAGTCAGAAATAAGAACCTCTCATTGGCTGGGCCATTAATTACGGAAAAAGCGTTGGGAGCAGCCCGAACTTTAAAAACCGACTTTAACGCATCAAACGGATACTTGGAAAAGTTTTGTCAAAAACCTAACCTAGTGTTTAAGTCAATTTGTGGCGTATCAACTGACGTAAATGTCACTGAATACAGGAAAACTAGCTGCCAGTTATACTAAAGGGCCATGTGCACAACTCCCATAAAACCGGACTCTTCTATTTAGCAATGCCCAATAAGTCGGACAATTGTGCTGGTAAAAGACACCAAAACAAAGGTTGACAATTTTATTCTGTGCAAATACCAACGGTGACAAATAAAATCCGTTAATTATTGGAAGGAGCACCAATCTCCGTTGCTTTAAAGGAGCTTATATCAATGAGTTGCCATTGGAATGGACATCTAATAATCATATTACGACGTCGTGAAAATTCAACGAAAGGACGAGAAAACCAAGTAGAAAGATCATATTGTTTTTGGACACTGTCACATCGTACCCGAAAATTATCCTAGCTAAAGTAAAAGTTATATTTTTACCGCTCAACACTAATTTCCACGGTTAATCAATGGATCAAGAAATTCACCAGAAGCTTTAACTTAGTCTACAGAAAGTTTCTGGTTAAAAGACCTTGAACATTTACAAATAGTGAAACATCTTTTGAGGAAGCAGAGAAAAGCGTAAGTTTAAACAGTGCTTTAATTTTCATTTCGGCAGGCATGAATGTATCAAACGAAACCATTACTAGTTGCTTTCGAAATGCAAGATTCTTGGAAAATACATATTATATATGTCCATATACCAACTTATTCTCCAAATTATTTTGATGAAGAAGATGAAATTCCTCTTGGACACATTAACAGATAATAAAATAAATTTTCAAACTTACGCTTGGTATTAGTGTTGGCATTAAGGATGTAGTGAGCAAATTATTAGATGAAAACAAAAAGTCTTTATATAGTGAAAGTAACCTGGAGGAATCTGAAATTTTAATAGATATTAGAAATATGGTGGATTCGTGTGATATACAGACAAAATTTCCTGCTGTATAATGAAGGAAATCAAATAGCTTTAGAAATGGTCACAAATTTTAAGTAAATGTGAGGTAAAAATTAACAAAGTTAAACACACACCAATAAAGCAGGACTTAAAAACTATGTAATTATGTTATGTATTATAGTTGGTTGGTGTAAATGTGATTTTTATGTTAGATTTAATTTTTGTAATAATTAGTAGCTATATTTTTTATCAATTTTTTGTATGTTATATTATTATGCTATTATATTTATTCTGATAATAACTTCTTTTATGGTCTTTCGAATAGCAGTTCCCTATTGCTGTCAATATTGCTGCAAAAGCTTGTGACCCTTATTGAGAGGTTTTACTGTATCACTAAGCTACAACCAGGTTGCGAAAAACTTCGACATCTCGACTCAGTACAAAGGCGTGGGCGGATTTTAGGATACTTTGACGTTGCTAAAACTACTATTGTAATCTGTCCAAACTGCATGTGGCCAGCGTTCAAACGAGTTCAAGTGCTTTTCTGCTCCCAAAGGCCGACCGCTTCTGGGTATACTGGCGAATTACGTACAGTCCTTATACACAGCATGTAAAAAAATCTAAGTCATACAGAAATTTAACTTGACTTAAAATGACGTTTGATGCCTAGGAACTTGAGCAGTTTCCACCCTGGTGTCGTGACTTCTTTGACCAGAAACGGAGTCGTAAAAGGAAATCCCCCAGCTAGCTCTTTCGGATGTTAGAAGTTCGGATATGCGACGCTTTACTGTAGCAGTAAAACCTTTTTTAGTAAAAATAAGGAAATTTCTCGAAAAGTGTTCGAATAGGAAAGGCGAATACTGGATTCCCACTGGCCAAAAAAATTATTATACGATGTTCTGGTACCCAGGTACCTACATTATCATGTATACATATGATATATATAATGTATAAATATTATTTAAATGAAAATCGCGTCCACCTAATGTAGTTCTACGTTCTATTTTGATTATCCGTGTATATCTAATAACCATTTTGATAATAGACGTGTGCATAAAGTCCGCAAATGGTCCACTGCAATTTTTCGTGTAAGGGCTGTGCAGTTTCACGAGGTATTTGAGATGCTGTCAGGTGTCGATAATTTAAAAGGATTAATCTAGATAGCTATGGCATTGATATAAATTGCCTACATCCGTTAGCCACCCAAAATTATATAAATTCAACTACATGGTATCTATGATGTATACTTGAAGAAACTATAAAAAGTCGTAGAAATAACGTGTAATTTAGCGAAATCAAAGTAATTATTTCTTTTATTGTGAGTGTTTACGTTTTAATTTATGCTTTTATCTTGTAAGATGGCAGGCAGTTTTAAAAAGCTTCTAGCTCTGAGTTCCAACGCATGACCTATAACGTATATATGCAACAACCAGATGACGAGATATCCAACATTTACAAAACAGTGGAATACCGCAAATTCTAATTAACCTTCAAAAGTTTGGAAAGAACTTACTGCAGAGGAATTATATGGCTACCTGGGAATAAGAATAAGCGCAAAACCAATCGATGGCCTATTGTATTGTCTTACAATATAGTTGAACTATGAACTATATAGTAAAACAATGCAAAACCCCATTGATTGGTCGATGTCTTGCGGCTCTGGCAGCATTCATACTATATATTGCGAACAATCCATTGTATAGGAAACTATTTTCGAGAGCCAAGATTTTAATAAAATAAAATGTAGAGGACTCTCTACAAAGGACTTAATGACCATTGCATGCTCAAAAGAATAATCGGTGAAGATGATCTGGGGAGACAACTTACTATGCCAGCTATCGAAACTACATCAATCTTTCCAGCATTTTAAAACCAAATCGGGCATTGAATGTACCCATATTTGGACGCCCAGTCGGAAACTATCGGTGGTCTCAAGGTTGTGGGTAGTTGCTACCGATGTTGAACGATTTCGAAGTAGCATAAAAAAACAAGAAAATCATGCAATTCGTGTAATCTACCCATTTTCGATGAGCATACGGAAAAGATTTCGAAATGTTAGTCGTGCACTTTATGAATTGATAGATCCATTACTAATATTTTATTCGTCTCCGTCAAATTCCTCGAATGCAATTGCTCGAAATCAGTTGCCCGAATTCAATTGCTCGAAAGTGAAAATGCTCGAATATGTCTTTCCTCGGAATACAAGTTTCTCGAACGGCAATTTTTCGAAATTGTTTTGCTCGAATTTGGAATGTAGAAAATATTTATGATTGGAATACAATTACGGACTAGCCGTAACACTATTCCTCAGTTATGTAGTTTGTACCAGGAATAATAAAAAACACAAATTACAAATCATTATCTTTATTAACAGGAAATAGGTACTTGTAGGTACCTAGATGATTAAGTTAAAAATTATGAAAACATAACGTGTTTTTAATATGATATGTGCTATTCCACTTTTTACAATAAAGCCAATCTGATGTTACTTCCAATTACTGGTTTAGATTAATGGCAAATGAAATGGATACGGCCTTTACAATAACAATCACCGCATTATTCTGAGTAATTACTTTCGACCAAAACATTCTCGAGAAATTGCCGTTCGAGGAACTTGCAGTTCGAGGAAAGACATATTCGCGCAACTGACTTTCGAGCAGTTGACTTCGAGCAATTACATTCGAGCAATTTACCTAGAACCTATTTTATTATATAAATTCAAATTTCTCATATGATTTCATATTCTTCCATTTTCTTTAAAAAAACTGTCAATTTACACACCCCAGTACAGAACACATAGAGGTACCTGCGAGTGGTGAATAAGGTTAAAAAGCTATAAGAACAAAACTATCGTATGCTATTGTAATTCAGTTGCTCTGTTGAGCAAAAATAGCTTTCTTGTACTTAACTTTAAGTTGTCAAGGAGGTCCAGCTGAGATGTGAAATTCTCCCTATGAAAATCAAAAGGTACCCGGATACCTCGACATTGGGATGAGGGTTAACGTCCACTAAGAATGTCTCTCGATGAACTCCACCGCCACAGTATCCGACGGTATCTTCTACAACAAGCACATCGCTAGCAGTTGATTATAAAGATCGAACCGGAAAGATCGGGAACGGACGGCCGTTAAACGTAAATTACGATTACGACGAATTCGATAAGCCCCGAGTGACTTACGGCGAAATCGCTGATTGTCATGCGCAACCTGCTCTCTACGCTTCTTAACGTGCCGGACGCGGTTTCTTAAATATTGAATGTTGCACCACGTAGGATATGGTTAGTTTATGTGCGTTGGGGGCGGCAGCGGTGGCGGCGGCGGCGGCGGCGAGCGGCGACGTTTGAACCGCCCGATACTCACACACACTTTAATTTAGGAGAAAGCCCGGCCAGTTGCCGGTAACTTATCCGGAAAGTATAAATTAGCCCTCCTCCGTGTAACTGTTAACCTAAATTCATGATTTATGCCGTCTTCCCGGAGATATATTTTATGTAGAGCGCAGCGCGCGGCGGATTCGGCGCGTCTTACCGCCGCTCACGATGGCGTTTCTTTTTTTTTTATTATTTCTGCGATTCCGGGGCCCGTCGTTCCGGAGGAAAAGTTTACGAGCATCTCGCCTTCATTCTTTATCTATTAGCGATGGCGTTCTCAAAATTTTATTGGTTCCTTTTGTGTAGGCCGCAGTAACTCTTGCCGCGCTTCGATTTTTATTACGTACTTGTCGGATAACGATTTTCTTGTCCGCAGGAAGTTCTTTTTGGAGTGGATGTGGATCCGGGATGGAGCGAGAATTAAGGGTGTATTTATGGAGGAAGTTGCTAAAATAATTGTAAGTCGGTTCTATTCCAATAGAAAGAGCCTTGATTAATTTTTAAAATAAATATCATTTGTTTTGTATAATCGGTCTAAGGTTTGATAAAAGAGTGGATGACGTGTAGTGTAAACCGGACTGACGCCCTTACTTCTCCGAATTTTAATGTCGCGCCTTGCACGTTAGTGGATACAAAAACCGGTTTACACTACTTAGTGATAATACGTCATCCACTCTTTTATCAAACTTTAATTATCACCGGTTGGTGTCGACTGCAAGAGAATTCTTTGAATAGCTCAATCGCAAGGCGTAAATCAAATGCTTTGATAAAAGGTATTCTAATAAGATTTGTGTTTTCCAAAGAATATTTGTACAACAACATGAATTCCTGGAAACAGGCGGTTCGGAGTGATGGGTCAAAATTCATTATAATTCACTCTTGCAAGAACTAAAGTCCAAATATAAATGGGAAACTGTGAAGCACGTTGACTCGTCGGAAATAGTCTGGGGATGCTTTACTTCCTCAGGCGTTAGTTCCATTGTACAAATTCAGGGTAACTTGACGGAGTAATGTGTACAGAGAAAATTTAGAAGAAAATTTAGTGAAGCGGAATCGTAAGCAGAAATCCCCCAGCTAATTCTTTCGGATGTTAGAAGTTCGGATGTATGAGATTTTACTGTAGTAGCAAAACCTTTTTTGTTAATGAAGAAAATTTCTCAAAGTTTTGCAATCGGAAAGGCAAATACTGGATTCGCTGTTAACATTTGTCTCAATGGCAAAACCCGGTAGCTGGTGGTACTTTACTTCGTCAGGCGTTAGTTCCATTGCCCATATTCAGGATAGCTCGACGGACTAATATACATAATATACATAATAATACAGAGGAAACTTATTGTTAGAGGAAATTTTAGTAGGAGATTCTGCTCACAATTTGCCTCCATGTCGGATTTTCCGAGAGGATAACGACGCAATGCTCACGGATCGTTAACGACTAGATTAATGCCAATTATATAAAACCTTTTGAATGGCGAGAGCAAAATCCCTATTGAGAATTTGTGGGGCATTACACAAAGAGCAATTGCAGCGAGAGAACCACCAAAAATAGCTGAAAACTAGTTTCAATGAGTTACTTTCCGAGAGCCAATATTAATAAAAAATAAATACCAGGAAATATTATATAACTTTCAACTGAACGAACTTAAACAGAGGTCAATTACTTAGGCAGCTCTCAAATAAAGCTCTATATAATTTATATATAATCAAATCTTCCTTTAAGAATACTTTCCTTGAATATAAAGTATGTATTGATTTATAATGAAATAAGAATGTATTTAAATTATATGTTCAAATTGATAACCAACAATTTTATATGCTTAAACTAAAGATTCGTCTCTGTGTGTGTACGAGACATGAAATAAAATAATAGGACTGGTGACGTAGTGTTCGATGGCGCAATACTTGTGACACGGAATTTTGAGGGGCGGCAGGTGAACATCTGATACGCCACCGGAGCGAATTGGAACTTACTAGAATCACCTGTTTGTTCGTAGCGACTGTTTCACTGAAGCTGGTTCAACTTGTTCGTTTTGACAATGACACGAATTTCGAGCAACGGTGTGCGAACAGCCAAAGTATGGAATGGCAGTGTATGGAATGGCACATTCCAAGCTCTCTAAGGCCTAAAACAAAAGGATAAACGAGCAAGTCAAAGAACAAAAACATGCTAGTTTGCTGTTCCAGGATAAGGGAGTTAGTCAACACGTTAACGGAAAGATTTTTGAAAAACTTCGTGTGAGACCCAACCTCAAATGGAATTGGGTGTTATATCACGACAAAGCGCCTTGTCACATCGCAATTTCAGTAAACCGTTCCTTGGCCAGTAAGAACTTTCCTGTAGCATCCCAGCCTCCTTATTGGCCCGACTTGAGTCCTTGTGACTTTTTGCTTTTCCCAAGATTGAACAACACCGATGCGAATGTGGAGCGATAATTTGAAGATGTTTAACAAAAGCCCAGCGAAGATCTGTTACGGTTGATAAATCCTAGCTTCACCACTACGTTCCTGAGACAAAGCGGCAATCTCAACAGTGGACAGATCGTGGTAGCTTTTCCCCCAAGAAAACCAAGATACCAAGGTAATGGCTATAATTTTTTGGAATGCGAAGGAGATGCTTTTAATCGACTTATCTTGCAAAAAGTCAAACCATTAACGGATCCCATTATGCCACTGTACTAGATAAATTGAAGGAAGCAATTTCTCAAAGAGGATCTGGAGTGGCTGATGAATGAGTTCCCTTTTATCAGGATGACGCGCCTTCTCATACCAGCCAATTTGTTCGCAAAAAATTCAATCAATTGGGATTTCAGATTGTGTCTCACCCACAATATTCGTCAGATCTAGC
The DNA here is from genome assembly GCA_038088585.1 of Chrysina gloriosa. Taxonomy (NCBI): domain Eukaryota; kingdom Metazoa; phylum Arthropoda; class Insecta; order Coleoptera; family Scarabaeidae; genus Chrysina; species Chrysina gloriosa. The sequence continues at coordinate 7,649,557 of CM076090.1, read as the reverse complement.
TCCGAGAAACTTCCACTTATCCCCAATCCCTTATTACAGAAATGGAGCAGTATTTGGAGGATCTTGAGAACGGTCATTATAAAAATAGCACAATGGCACTTCAGCATCGTCTATGAGGAGAAAACGAACAGTCTCCAGCGCTGTGTGGATTCCCAATGAAGTAAACCTGAAGGAGACAATGTTGAATTGTAATGTTATTCGAATAAAACAAGCGAGAGAAAAACTACTCTCATTAATCTTAAATTTGTATACCGTTTCTCCGCTGTCTTGTATTTTAGCAAGTAAAAGAGGTGTTTGTAACTTACAGAAGCAGGTACTATGAATAAGACATCACTAGTTAACGCGTCATTAAGAATTTCGGGTACATCTTGAAATATATCGTTTGAGTGGTCTAGAGTTTTTATCAGGCATACTGAGATAAAATATAAAAGTTTGACGAAAATTAATAATAAATAAAAAATAAAATTTATGATGTTATCTTTATAGTAAACTTTTATTACAAATATTACTTATACTGAACATTATACCTTGCAATTTTCACCAATAATTATCCTATGAAGTTCATCGGAATGACAAACACTACATAGAGAACGCGAGTAAAAATACGTTTGCTTCAACAGCAAAAGAGAGCGTGCTGCTTTGAATACAGTTAATGATGAACAGACCGTTATATTTATGTTTGTTTAAGATATATTTAGTGTTAGTTTATGTTGAAATAAATAACTAACTTATGCACATTCTAGTTTGTTTTCGACCTATACGGTTTTACGTATAAAAAGCCACGATTTCGATTTATACGGTTTTGTAAGTGTAAATCGGGGGAGAGATGTATTAAACTCCTGGGAAAAGGAAACAATCGAAAGCTAAAGGAATGCTTATCAATCCAACTTAATTGAAGTAGTTGAGGCTTTTGCGCTGGAAGAGTCCTCATCCTGTTACTTGACGGACTAGAACATCTGCCCTACTCCACCCGATTAACACATCGAATCTATTAATTCTGATTAGTAATGAATAACTAATAAAAAACGAAATATCTTCGAGATATCGACTCGTTTGTAATCATTCCCGTGTACATAAGACATAAACAGATAAATAATTTGATGGTGGTCCCTATTATTTTCGCACAGGAGACTCGTATTTTCATTAAACTCGAATGCAATCCCAACGAAAGCCAATCGTCTTCTCAGAACTTGATTCTCCGACTTACAACTTTCATCCAATTCCGATTCGATCGAATATTTTAATTTCTTCGAACGAATCCCGTCGATCGACATACGACCCGATACGCGAAAAACGTCAAGCTCGGTAATTAACTATCGGCGGTTCATTCTTCGACGGATATTCTAAAAGAACGTAGGTAGGTAGCTACGTACTTAGATTAATGAGATCGGGGAATTTCGCGGCGGAACGGATAAAATGAAAATCGCGCGGGGCGACGATACCGTTACGCGGGAAACCGCCGCCGCGCGTCGTCTGCACGGGTATTCCCCGCGGGCCGGTATTTATAAAATAAAAATGCTTTGAATTATGCACGGTAACGGCGTACCCGGTTCCGTCGGATTTTTCGAGCGCGACTAATGAAACCGATGTCAAATACCACCGCCGAACGAATCCGTAAAGTAATAAGTAGACGCGCTAAATTCCCGTTTGCTTTTAATTAATCTCTGGTTAATGGTGCGATTTGAGCAGGGAACAGTGAGTTTTGTTATATTTTGTAGTTTAGTTTGTTACGTGTACAAATTTGACTTAGTTCAGTTCCATATTTCATTTAACTTGTTAGAAATATAGGCTCAAATTTTACTCCTCTCGGACAATAGTTATTTCCTAATATCACGTTTAACGATATTCCCGTTGAACCCATCATATCGCAGCGTGTTAGTTGCCCTTGAGTTTTTCGAATTCGTCCAATCACGAGAACGCGAAGCGAATCTTAGCTTCGGCGTAGTAACGAAAAAAGAGGGAATTAGGCAGTAGGTAGCGAGTGGTGAAAGACCGGTGACGACATCGGCAGAGGTTATGGCTGAGAAAATTTAAGTGTGTGTATCGTTTATCGAATTATCATCAAGAAAGTATTTAGCCTGTAGTGGGGAATTCGCCAGCAAATCCTCTAGTGTATTGTTCAAGTACATCTCCCGTTCGCGGAGGAAAAGAAACCCGAGATCGAAGCCTCCTACACCTCGTCCTGCCTAATAGAACATCATTGTCTTTATACCTCCCCATCAAGGTATTAATCGAAGGAAAACCGATCGTCTAATCCGTCGGACAAATCCGAAAGACCATTTCCAACATCCGAGGTAGACAAAGGGTAGAACCTTATGCGATGACATCACCCGGAAGCCATGACAGCTTAGCACTCATTCTATATGTCTTAAACCTTTTCTCTTTGTTTCAAATATTTCGCATATCGTATCAATAATTTCAACTAAATTCAACGTTAATATTCACTAGCTTGTAAAATCATTATTATCTAGATGGCCGTATTTTCTTATTAAACTCATTGATATTCATATATATATATCGAAATTCCTACTAGACCTATATCGTATTTTGCATAACTCACAGTAACAATTAACATCACGCATTTTGTAGTTTATATTGTGAAAGTTTAGATAAAACGTTTTATGTTGACTTACGGTTACCACACTGTTCGCATTATTTAGCTAATTTTATCTCCAAATTTTATGTAGTTTTTCAATGTTTTTAATGAATTCTAACTAAAGGCTAAATACACAAGTTCTTGAATAACCGGGTGTAGTTTTTTATTGTTTTCATAACAGAATCTATGCATATAGAATCAACGTGCATTTTCCAACTGATCTTGGTCGCTACTGACGTCAGACAGTTCTTCGATCGACATAAAGGTACCGATTATTTGACCATGAAAATATATCTGGTAAGTTTTTATGACCTTTGACCCAAATTTCATGGTTGGCGCCCATACTATCTTTTTCCCTGACAAGACTTGTTGCATTCAACGACCGTTATTTAGAGCTTAGAAAGGAACCGACACGACCTCCCACTGAGCTGAGCACGGCATTGGCTAGCCTGTTGCGACAAGCGTATGTACCGCTTCCTGTTTTGTTCTTGTCGTCTTGCGCATTTTAGCCAATTGTTCTCCTCAGTTATTGCTATCTCGGAGAGATAGTAGTAACGCAGTTTTGGGGGTAACAAGTTGTGATTTGTGCTATGTGCAAGTTTGAGGTTTACACCGAAATATAAGTTAATTATGTAATTTGTTGTCTATTTCTTATACAATAACATTTACCTCAATTAAATTCAAATTATTCGAACGTCTCCGACCAACACCCGAGACCTTACGACTGTGCTCGGTGACATCACGAGATTTATTCACAAGCATCAGTTTATTGTCAGTTGTATTTAGTTGTATTAATAACACAAATTTTCGTCGAGAAATATTGATGTGGAATGATTTAACACGTGTTTAAGTTCTCATTTGCAATTTTAGGATGGCTGATATTGGCGAAAATGCATTTGTAAAAGCACAAAGTGATAGTTTACTAAATATTGGCCTGTTTCTGTTGATGGATTATTTCAACGCCGCCGAAATTAGACGAGCTAAAGCAGAATCGTAAGTAAAATTAGCTGAATATGTACTAATTTAAAAGCGATACTGTTATTTCTCGTGTAGTATAACGGCAACAAACCCACCTGCGACAAAATTGCTATTAACATTAAGATTCAATATTTAATGAATAATCATTTTGCTAATCTTGTTTAATATCATATGTATTTACAATAAATTGAATTAAAGAAAAATATTTTATTTACTCAATTGGTTGATTTGCGAATATTTATTTGCGTATTCAACTAAAAGCCGTGGAATAGAACCACGATGACTGCAGATGGCACACAGAACACAACGCTAATGGATGTGGTTAACAATCGACTCAACTTGACAACAATCGGCGGCGCGAGTAGGCGCGGCTAATGCACGCTTTGTCGTCGTCGTCGTCGACGACGAGGAACGAGCTCGAAACCGCCACCGCGCTGTCGCCCGTACTCTCCTACTGTGACATCCATTTAACCCGAAGCCAACACCGTTCGAAAACATTATGAGTGGCGGCTCATTTTAAAGCCGGTGGCCGCGCGCTCGCCGCCTCCGCCGTCGAAGTTATCGTCGTTGTTCGCGCGACGCTTCCCTATCAATTAGCGCGTCGCAATCGAACATTTTGAGGGAAAAGGGCGCCTTTGTGGTAAAGCGGGCCGGAGTAAATCGAAATACGTATGTGTTAGGGGAAACGTGGGGAATGACGACCTATTTTGCAGAATCAATTGAGCGCGGATGAATGGGCCCTGCGGTCAAATTGAGTTCGTCAAATGCATACATGTGCACATGAATTGGTTGTTGTTGAATCAATAGGTTGATTTTGGTAGTTAATTGTATGACACGATAAACTGGAACAGTTGAGAATTTCTTTTGCTAACTTGCAGGAGAAAACACAAAAATCTGTAAGTAGGTATCAAGATGAATTCATTAACCCATTAATCTTATATGATAGAGATCTACCACTAATAGGTCAATAAAACAAGGCTGGTTTGAGCGATAGTTATATTTTCAATATGAAAATATAACTATCGCTCAAACCAGCCTTGTTTTATTGACCTATTAGTGGTAGATCTCTATCATATAAGATAAGTATAAAAGGTCACGAAATATATATATATATATATACATTTTATTAACCCATTAACGCCACTATACTCAATTGAGTACAGTGTAATTACAAGGGTATACAACATCTATATTGGGATAGATAAATTATTAAATACACAGTACAATTTTGTTATTTATCTATAAACTAGCCTGTAGCAAAAAGCTTCCATGTTCCACATAGATGAAGAAGTAATGAACCTCCACATAGTATGACGTTTAACCATTTTTGCCATCTAATAACCACAAGAAAGTGTTCGCAAGTTTGTGTTTCAAATAGTACAAATTTTGTAAATTGTGTGTTGCATTTATATTGAAAATATAATAACCCAAGCTGTGTTCACAGTTATTACCTTTTATCTGCTTTTACAAATTGTTGCTTTGATATAAACATTGGTATACTCAGGTGAGTATACCGGGCATTACCATTCGCTGTACACGTGACTGATACTTTAGGTATGTTTGGTAATATGCACTGCAAATTGAAGAAGAGAAATTGATAAATTGTCTGTAGCAATGGATTCTACGAAGTCCTGTATTAATAGCAGCAGTTGAATATAGTTATAATACCCTCTTCTGCTGGCCTTTCAACAGACGAGGAAGAGATTGATGAAGATGCATGAGATATTCCGGACATTCCCAATGATGTACCCGGTTTATTTGAGGCGTTTGGATCGCCATCTGATGGAAACACTGACGAGGAATCAAATTCAGAATGGGACGAGGGTGATGCCAAAGATAAAAAAACTTTGCAGCAGGAAAGAAGATAAAGAAGCCAGGTGCATCACTTCAACTAAATTGGAAAAAATGCAATCTGAATTATAGTAATTGGCAGCAAACAATAAATAAAGCTGCTGAAGCGAAAGCATTATGAATAAAATAAAAGGTTTGACACCAAAAGACATATTCTTCTAGAAAATGATAGATGTTAGTGTTTTACAACACGTTGTTGATCAAACAATCACACCTTTACCACCACAATTGATGAAATAAAAAATTCTTGGGTATACCATTCTTTCATGGTTACCACAAATTACCAAGAGAGCGTCTTTACTGATCGTGTAGTGAAGACTTGCATGTGTACAATGTATCAATGTGTATGACCCGAAATAGATATTTGAAAATAAAAAATATTTTCATCTAAATAACAACAGAACAATGGACAATAACTGAATATTTCAAGTTAGAACGTTAGTAGAGAAGCTAAACAGAAATTTCCAGCAAAAGGGATTTTTTCATCAAAACTTGTCTATCGACGAGGCGATGGTGAAATATTTTGGACGATTTCTGACAATGGGTAAGAAACAGTACTCAGCTTCCAAGAAATAAAAACATTATTTAGTAGTATGATCTTAGGTGTAAAGCTTTCATCCCAGTAAGTCAGTTATGCCATTGAGAATAACTTTCACCCTACTAACCTGACGTCCGTTAGAATTATTTAACGAAGTGGATTCTAGAAAATCTGCTTGGAATTTATGTTGGTGCCTATGAAACAAGCACCGCCAGCATTTCCTTGTTTACCACATTTGGTATCTGTAGGTTATTTTCATAAGCTACGTTTGAAGTATGTTAATGATATAACCTCATACGTAGCATCTAATGGTTGTGGCAGACGTATGGAGTAGCATATTGCTACATTCAAACTATGTCACATCCTTTAGTCAGTTTAATCAGAATTGTATCAATTAAATCTGGTAGGGTGGTCGCACTAGTTACTTCCTCCTTTTGTTGCTTCTTCATCACCATCATCTACTCCTTTTTCTCTATTTATTTGTCAGATATTCTGACAGCCACCTCCTTCTGGAATGCCGTGTTTTATACTTATTATCATCTTCTTCAAGAGTCGTTTTGTATTGTTTCCGGTCATTTAATCTACGGAACACACGGTGCGCGAGGAAGTACGTAGCATGCGATGAGATGACTTGTATGAATTATCTACCGGGAGATACTACAACTAAGGCGGAATATTATCCTAATCTCTTGCCTCTCTTTCCTGGTCCATTGCGGCAGGCGCTTCGCTAGAAACGGCCTGGGAAGTTGCATAAGTGTCCGTTATTACAACAGGAGAATATAAGGTCCCATACCGCACGAAAAGCGATGGCTGGTTTACACGTATTAGGCCGGGAATTGCTTCCAGATCCACCTTTTTCTGCGAATATTGTTCTTAGTGATTTTTATCTGTTCCCAAATTTGACAAAACCACTACTGGGTGTTTGATTTCAGACCTTAAATGAGATGAAGCTTGCCATAAATAGGCGGATTGCGTAGTCTCCAACAAAATTCTTTGATGATGGTTCAAGGAAATTAGTTTCGCGTTGAGATAAGTGTATTCAACTAAATGGAGATTATGTTGTAAAACTTCATTGTAATTTTGGTGAAAATTGGCGAAATAAGGAATCTATAGCCAAATCAGTAGTATTCTGGAAACATCTCTCGTAGATAGGATAAGCCTCTTCTTGGTAAAGAGGTTGTATCATTGTGGAAAGCGATGTCTTCTATTTAAGTCAACTTTGAAATGGGCTCCCATAACAATCTTCTAGAAGGAAATTTATAATATACAGCTCTACGGGGATTGAAGGCTTAGAGCTAAAACAATAATATTTACTCAATAATACAATATTAATTATATTATTATGTTTTCCCCATGACTTAATATACTGTTCTTAATTAAGGCATAACATGACTGAGCTATTTCTTGCTTCTCTTGGAAGCTTCGAATTATTGAAAACATAATACCATACCATCCTTTTCGTGGTGTTTCTTTCTTTCTTTCTCTTAGTAATTGATTTTGTATAAAGTGCTATTTTTCGCATTTTCTCTCTGATCATCCTCTCCATATGTCCTTTGAAGCCTGATAAACGAACATATGCTTGGTCCTTGTATAGGGCTTTTAATTCTCCATTTGTTCTTCTCATCCAGCCCTTCTCTGTATTTTTCCTTTAAAGATAGTTCTTAATATTTTCCTCTCCCATCTGCCTAGCATCTCTTCCTCTGTTTTTTCAATACCCAGGTTTTGCATGCGTACGTCACTGTTGGTCTTACAATGGTTTTGTATATCCCAAGTTTTGTTTTCCTCGTTAGATATTTTGATTTTAAAAGTCTGGCTAGCCTACCAGTATTATTCTCAAGCACATAAAGGCTTCGACTCTTTCGAAATTATACCTTCTCCCCGCTTGTGATATTTAGTAGTTAGTAGTAGTATTATTTATAGTTAGTATAGTTTTGGTTTTCTTCCTTTGTTTCCTCCATTATGATATACTTCGTCTTCTGTTAGTTTATTTCTAAACCGTATTTTTAGCCTCTGTTTCTAGTTTCCGTATGATTTTTTGAGCGTTTAACATTAGCAAATTTAATGTCTATCTCCATAGGAGACTCCTTGAGATTTCATTTTCTTGAAATTTCGGTTGTCAAAAATAATGTACTATTAATGTCTATTAGTAAATATATATTCAAGAAGCACCAGCATTTGACATTTACTTCGTATTCAAACGTGAAACGGATAATAACAAAGAAATTCATTCGGGGTGCAAGCGGTAAATATACACTACTTTTATTTATGTACGCGCACCAGACTAATCAGGACGAGAAGGATCGTGTATGTTCATATGTTAGGAACGTTATTTTGAATGATTTGAATGATAATTATTTACAGGATCACCATTAGAATTTCAAAGTAAACGGAAAGTCGATTTATTTAACTCCACCAGGTTTCAAAATCAAGCGAATGAAAGCGACAATAAATCACTCCTTAATTTGTATTCTCACCGAATCTTACACTTCTCGGCCCTGAATAAGAAGGAAAAACTAAAAATGGGAAACTAAAAGGAATATTTAAGAGTTCCCTGTAAATCTTTAAAAACTCGAACGTATCGGCTTAATATTAAACGACCTCTTAAAACATGAAATGCATCCGAATACACCCTCGTCCGACATATAATGAATGACTGGGGAACGCGTAATTCCTCCATTTCCTCCCCTGCTCGGTCTGGGGTTCTTTCATAGCGGGTATTACTCACACGCCCTCTAACATAAATTGCGGAACATTAATTCACCGAATCGAACATCAGTAATAAGTAAACCGGATACATAAGTTATGTTTCGTACAAGAGAGCCGGCGTCTTTCGGTGGGAGAGTTTTATATCGCGTTATATTTTACGAGATGAGCAATCGGGGTGAAAAGTGAGGCAATACTTCAAGTTAAGCTACTCTAAATGTAGCGATTTATTTCCGGTCCCGTTCCAAGCGCCTGTTTTCTCCATACGATTTCGACAAACGTCCCCAACGACGAAGAGCCTTAATAATTTCCGTCGATAGGAGACAAATTATCGCATTAAACGGATAGTGTGCTTTTGAGACGCGAGACGACGCGGTTAAAGTGTATTTAATTATCCGTATATCAACATCGTACTAACCGATGTATTCCTCGTTAATAATAAAATATACGGGGAACGAACGGGATATGTCGAGGATAAAACACAAACGAAAGCCAGCGAGAGGACTGAAACTTTAGTTCGTTTCGTATAATGAAGCAGATTATTCTAACGTTCTACAACCATTACGGTTTGGTGCCCCGGAGTTAGCTCGGTATTTTTATTCGAGGACGGAATAGGTAACTAAATATACATGGCTCTTAATTAAACATCTCTGTTGGCTGTGGAACAATTAAATCCGTCTTGGGTTAATCTTCGGAAAATAACCGGAAAGCAAAGATGAACATTTAGTTCCTGTACGTCGTTAGATTGTAACGTAAGAGCACTGCGGTTTTAAAGCAAAATAGATCGCGGATCCACGTATTTCTAAGAATAGTCACATTACAGTATTGGTATAAATGGTAGCTAAGCAACTTAAGTAAGTAAACACAATCTGCATCTGTTCATGGATGGGAACTTACGCTAGATTAACAACAGACTAGTGTAATAGTTTCGTTGTCTTTGAAGCTCACCATTGCTTAGTATCGTAATGATCATATTAAGAGCAAACGTTCTTTCCTCAATTTACACAAGAAAATCGACTAGTTGACATAAGATTTTATCAAAATTCCAATTGGAAAACCTTCTCTGGTGCCAATCTGTATCAGAAGAGTTCTTACATTAACTAGTCGATGTAAAATCTTATCGACACAGCAATCAAAATTACTTTCTCGACTAAATTTACATCTACATAATCTCCATATCAACTATTTGACTTAAAACTTGACCCAATTTCGAATCGGAAGCCTTTTGTAGCATAAATATACATCAAATGTCTCTATATCGATAACTTGACATAAGATTTTACCCAAATTCCAATTGGAACCCCCATCTCCGGCCTGGATTTCTACCGAAAGAAATCCTACGTCGACTAGTCCACGTGAGTTCTTATCCAAACTGCAAATAAAAGCTCTTTCTAGACACAAATCGGATAGAAAAGCCTATGTATCAACTAGTCGGCGTAAAATTACCCAAATGCCAGCCGAAAGCCTCTTCTAGACTGAATTTCCTTCAAATATTTCCAGCCAAATTCTAATTAGAATCCTTTTTCTAGCCTCAATTTTTACCAAAAAAAAAAAGAACACTTACATTGATTGATAGACGTAAGATCTTATCCAAAGTGCAATTGAAAGTATTTTTGTACCCAAATTGCATTAAAGAAAGACGTCTACATCAAGTCATTGGCTTAAATCGGTACCCAATTTTCAACTGGAAGCCTCTTCTAGTTTAAATTTGCATCAAGTGTCTCTATACCGACTATTTCACAAAGGATCTTATCAAAATTCCACCGGAAAATCCTTTTCTTGTCTCACTGTGTACCTCCATATCGACTAGCCGACGTAATACCTTATCAAAACTGCAAATGATAGCCCTTCTGGACTCAAATTGCATCCAACAGTTGAACCAAGAATAGAAACAGGCGCTCTTTCTAGGATAAATATGCATTAAGTGTTTCCATATCGACCAGTGAACATAAGATTTTATCCAAATTCCAATTGGAACCGGTTTCTCTGACCTCGATTTGTACCGAGAGAGCTTTTACATCGACTGGTTGACGGAGGGTCTTAATAAAGCTGCAACTGGAAACACTATATAACTCGTTGACGTAAGAATGTTGTACCCAAATTCAAAATGGAAACCTGTTCTAGCATTAATATCCATCAAGTGTATCTATACTGATTACTTGGTATTAGATTTTATCAAAATTCGACTTCTGTTGTTTAGACTTCTATGAAAACATCTTTTACTTCAAGTTGTTGATATAACCTCTTATCGTAATTGCATTTGATAGTCCTTTCTCGGCTCAAGTTGCATCACAGAATGGCCTCTATATTAATTAATTAATGGAACGTCCTTTTTAGGCATCGATTTTCATCTAAATAGCCATTATATCGACTAGTCGATGAAAGATCTTATGAAAAGTACCATTCAATGTTCTTCCTCGGGTCAGACTGAATCAAAAAGTAAAAGTTCATCCCAAGTTCAAACTGGCAGCATCTTCTAACAGGTCTAGTGTCTCTACATCGACTTTTTGATTTAGGACTTACCCAAAATTGCAATGAGAATCCCTTTCCTGGTATATATTTGTATCGAAAGATCTTTAATAGAGATAGATATAGATACGTAGATAGAATTATCTCATTCAATAATACTATTACAATACGTTGAACGAGTCAATAAAACAAAAGAATAAAATAGGTGTAAAAGTGTAAAAGAAAACAGTCAGACAAACATGTTATATCGACCGGTCGATGTATGATCTTATAAAAAACTGCAATTGGAAGCCATTTCTAGGAGAAATCTGTCCCAAGTGTCTCTATATCGACAAGGTGACATAAGATGCTATCCAAATTCCAATTGGAACTTCTATCCTGATCTCGATTAGAGGTAGCTTTACATCGACTAATCGACGTTAAATTTTATCCAAACTCTATTGAGAGCCTTTGCTCTACATTACATCCAAGAAGCTTGTATATCAATTAATTGGCGCAAAACTCAAATTCCAATTGGTAGCCTTTTCTAGCATGAATTTACAACTGTATCCATATCGACTACTTGACAGCAGATTTTATCAAAATTCCAATTAGAATCTCCTCTCTGGTCTCGATTTGTACCAAAAGAGCTCATACATTGACCAGTCGATGTAATATCTTATAAAAACTGCAGTTGGAAACCATTTCTAATAGAAATTTGCTCCAAGTGTCTCTATATCGACAACGTGACATAAGATGCTATCCAAATTCCAATTGGAACTTCTATCTTGATCTCGATTAAAGGTAACTTTACATCGACTAGTCGGCGTTAAATTTTATCCAAACTCTATTGAGAGCCTTTGCTCTACATTACATCCAAAAAGCTTCTATATGAATTAATTAGCACAAAACTCAAATTCCTACTGGTAGCCTTTTCTAACATGAATTTACAACTGTATCCATATCGACTACTTGACAGCAGATTTTATCAAAATTCCAATTAGAATCTCCTCTCTGGTCTAGATTTGTACCAAAAGAGCTCATACATTGACCAGTCGATGTAAGATCTTAAAAAACTGCAGTTGGAAACCATTTCTAATAGAAATTTGCTCCAAGTGTCTCTATATCGATAAGGTGACATAAGATGCTATCCAAATTCCAATTGGAACTTCTATCTTGATCTCGATTAAAGGTAGCTTTACATCGACTAATCGGCGTTAAATTTAATCCAAACTCTATAAGAGCCTTTGCTCTACATTACATCCAAGAAGCTTCTATATCAATTAATTGGCGCAAAACTCAAATTCCAATTGGTAGCCTTTTCTAGCATGAATTTACAACTGTATCCATACCGACTACTTGACAGCAGATTTTATCAAAATTCCAATTAGAATCCCCTCTCTGGTCTAGATTTGTACCAAAAGAGCTCATACATTGACCAGTCGATATAAGATCTTATAAAAACTGCAATTGAGAGCACTTTCTGGACTCGATTTGAATCAAAAGGACCTCTATATTAACTATTTGACGGGAAATTTTCCTCAAATTCTATTTGGATTCCCTTTGTTTGTATCAAAAGCTTCTATATCGGCTGATTGAGATAGAATTTCAAGAAAATTCCAATGGAAACCCCTTTTTCTCTATGAAAGGCATCATCGACTGCGCGACGTAAGACCTCGTCGACATTGGAATTTTTCTCCGGTGAATTTTATCTAGATTTTTTACAAGAAATGAAAGGAAAAATAGAAGTAAAATATGAAAACGGATGTGAGCCGGGAAAAAAGCGAAGTAACAGAAATTTGTTATGCACACGACGCAATATTATTTGTAAATTCGGATAATGGATTGAAATACTGCTCATGACATTGACAGAGATCTACATATCAAAAATACAATCGGAAAATAGTCACACAACACATATAATTCTTAACGGTAAGCAAGGAACTTATCCCAAACAAATCGGATCACAACGGAAATTAAATCGAACAAATTAGCACGTTTGGTCATCTTGGAAAAGAAATATCCGCTTATGGCGTAGTCAGGGAGCGGGTACAACAAAGAGCCTTAAAACCAGCCGAAGTCTTCCAAGGGGATATGGCGATGTGGTACCAATCGATTTTAACGAAACTTGTTGTAGTAATTGGTAGTTATGTCGAGTGCATTTGGGTAAACGGGTATTTTTGAGAAAATCTGATTTGAAATAATTATATTGACTAATAAGTCTGTGTAGTAAAGGATACGAACCCGCAAACCCGCAAGTTGCTGGTCTGATATACTACCACTGCGTTAAACGACCTTATTTCAATGACTTACTACACAGACTCATTAGGCCAGTAGGATTTTTTCAAATTTAATTTTCTATAATATGCTTGAGTAGTACGTCGTATCCGTTTACCCAAAAATATTCGACTCACTACAAGTTTCGTTAAAATCAATGGGAACCACATCGCGGTGTCTTCTTGTTAGAGACGTTGAATGGAACTATCTGGAAGAACAAATATCTAAACGTAGAAATGAAGAACAGAATCCACAAATCTCTGGTAAAACCAATACTAACGTATGCAGTGTACACACTTGTAGAGACAAGGAAAACAGAACCGTTATTGAAAAGGGGAAAGATGAAGAATCTGAGAAGACTTGTTGAGGAGACCCTGGATGGATCGAACGGGAAGCAAAGATATAAACGAATGTAAAATTGAGGTAATAAACCTGTGGGTGCAAAGGAAAATAGAATATTGGGGCCAAAACATTTTAAAGATGAAGGGTAACCTAGTTGTTAGGATAGCCATAGATAAGTCACCAACAAGCAATAAGTCACGAAGCAGACCAAAAGGTGGAAGCAATCGTTTTGACTCGGAGCAAACAGGGACTAGCCTTGGACAATGGAAGAAGAGGGAATAGATGTACATCGACTACGTGACATAAAATTTTATCAAAGCTCCAATTGGAAGTCTTCTCTCATCCTTCCACATTGACCAAAGAATGTAGCAGTTGATCTGATTTCTAATTAGAAATTCTTCCTCGTTTCAATCTGTAAACCATTTACAAATTGAGAACTTAGAGCTTCCCTCCGAGAAGCACGAATGCACATTATTACTGATTAAATCATTATTCAGCTACCGTTTGTAGCTCAATTTTGAGAATAGTTTCCTCCACTTGAGGTTACCACACAACTTATATACCTATTTCTAAAAAATAGCGGTTTTTAACTCACTAAACTCTACATAAATTTCACAATAACACATATCCGCGAATATTTTAAACATCGTTAATAACATTTTTACATCCCCATATTTCATTGCCGCTGTAAAAGCGCAACAAACTACTCACATCTACTCGAAACGGATACAAACATAGAAAAGCACTTACCCGATATCCCATCGTACGTCCACCAATCCTGCCAGTTGTCACAACCAGCTGCAACAAAAATTCGAAGAAAATCAATTACTACTACTGCTAGCATCGTCAAACGGGCGTTAAGAACGAAGCGACGGTGGCGGCGGAGACGCGAACGCGTTCGAGTAATCGTTCATAGGTGTGTTAAGTGTCGCTTTCGCAAGGCGACACCCGCAATAAGAACTCGCGCCTCCCTTACCGCTAATTCATCTCGTTCAGCGGCAGGCGGTAATTACCCCGCACGGATTGGACGGTGCCTTTAACGCACAGTTTTCGCTTGTTTTGTCTGCCTACTACTTGTCACCTAGTCGGAGGGAGAAGATTAGAAGGGATAATGAAGAGATTGCGGTCGGGCGTAATGAAGTGGTTGCGTTTAATTTATGAGCACTTCGAAGACAATGGGCGCGATTTAAAGTGCAATTCGGTCCCGTAATGTTATAATAAGGTGAAGGGAGCTTTTTCTAAAGCTCGGATGTTTAAGTTTTATAGCTTTATAAACTGCTGAAAGGGAAATGGGAAGTATTTCAGTTCGAGTATTATAATTTAAAATGATTTTTCCAATTGAACTCGATCAATATTTTATTATTCGATGTTGGTTTAGTTTTCCAAAAATCATCAATCAATGGGCTTCTAGTGCGTGTCTCATCAACAGCGGCAACTTTAGTTCTTTAATAAACCAGTGCTTCTTCATGAGATAAAGTATCAAAATTTTGCTTTAATCCCAAGGTAGACAATTATCCAAGGAACAACATATATGATCAATGTCCTCCTCGGCTTCGCTGGCACATTTACCATCGCATCCTTTTGACGAAATTTTCAATCACTCTTAATAATACACATAAATGTGGCTCGACTTCAATGATACAGCGTCTAATCATATCCTTCAAGGCTTGGGTGGTTGTGGGCTTGTTGCAACTTTTGACTTCAGAAACCCTCAGAGAAAAAAGTTCAAAGGTGTTAAATCGCACGATCTAGGCGACCAATTCCGATCGCCAAAATGGGAGGTTACACGACCAGGGAATGTCTTGTGTAATAATACCATTGTTTCACGTGATGTGTTGCACATCCTGTTGGAGCCACATGTCTTCGAGATCCATACCGACCCATTTGAGGCACAAAATACTAGGTTACCGTGCCTTATTTACCATTCGCCATTGATGGTTTGTGCATTCCCGGCAACGTCTTCGAAGAAAAATAATAGCCCCCGGCCCGAAATCAACACAAAACAGTGGCACGTTCGGGATGCATTTCTTTCTCATGTACGTTTTAAGAAGCCATCAACGTGAACATGGACCTCATCGCTGAAGATGATTTTGTGTACTTATAGTTGTTCAATGAATGAATTGATCAGCTCTCTTTGCTGTGTATAATTTGTAGGTTTGAGTTGTTGTATCAGTTGGATTTTATAGGCATGAACATGTAAATCTTTTGTGAAAATACACTACACAGTGCTTCTCCAAATATCGAATTCACGAGTATGATGCCTAGAAGGGATGTCACCGGAATCTCAACCACATTCTGGCGAACATCCGACTTGGTCGAAGACGTGTCGATGATCCGACGTCAGTAATGGACCTAGTTTCCTCGAATTTTTCGATAATTCTGTTCACGGTTAACGCACTTCGAACATTTTGATTACCAAAATTGGACCAAATTTGCAAATCGTGACAGTTACACTCTGGCCATATTTTAAGTAAAATTTAACAATAACAATGCGTTGTTGTGTCGAATAGCGATTCAGTTCTAATAATGATGGACCGTCCACCATCGAGTTGTTACAATGATTTGACTATAAAAACACAACAGCGAAAATAGGGCCAAATTAAAATTGTCCACTTATGTTGGGACAGTTTTCATAAAATAGTACCTTTTTCCTCCCCTACCGATTTGCAGAAACACTGATTTCGATTGGTGATTACGTAAAGATGCTTAAACTATGTAAAATGCCGGTCCCTGTTTTTGTAAGCAGCGCCTTTGAAGAGGTGAAAACCGCTCCCAAGAATGAGTAGGATTTTTGCCAATTACTCTGCAATTGCTGCAAGGAGATGAGGCATATAACGCTTGGAAAGGGTTACTAAAACATAAGTATGTGAATCGGCAGCCCTCATAAAAATATTATTCGCTCAAGTTATGTAGAGCTGGTAGCACTATGTAGAAAGCTGGCTTCTGTCTCTAATCTAAACGCATCTAAAAGGTGAAAATACGGCTTATTTTCATTTATTTTTGCCAATTACGATTATTGCAAGAAAAAGAAATTTACTGGCTAGCAATGGATTTAAGCAAATGTTAAAACCTATGCTTTTATACTATCAATAGACGTAGGGCTGACGGCGGTGATCATAAGGAATTTGATAATAAAAATATTTTGCTCCTTTTGCTGTGACGCATAGAGTCATAATTGTTATGCGTACGATGTACATGTTTGTTGTCTTAACCTTCCTATACTCACGCATACGGTCTGTGAGACCGATTTATATAGTATAGTATACGTCTTTCATTTTGACGTGAGTATAGGAAGGTTAATTTGTAAACCTCTTATGAGAGTAACATAATTACACTTCAAACGCATTTACAGCTTCTCTCTTTGCACATAGCATGTGTATATAACTAAATTGCAATAAGTACAAGTTCCTGGATAATGTCTTTATCGGAAATTTAATATTGGATCTGCATATTTCAATATTTAGATTGAAGATGAGCGGTTAACCAGTGAAGGCTATTTAGGTTTGTAAAATTGTAAGAATAACTTTATCTATTCAAGTATGTAGATGGCTCTCTTGAAACACCCTATACCTACTACATAATACATTATCTCGGTAATTTATGTACGATGCGTCGACACAATATCACATCGGCAAACTCCTCACCACACCATTGTTTATAATAAAATCGGTGACATGTGTTTGGCTAGCTCAAGGCAAGCATTTTCAACAACCGAACCAGTTCGGTTTATACGGTTGTTGAAAATGCTTGCCTCGACATAGGGAAACACGTGTCACCGATTTTATTATAAATAAATGTGTGGTGAGGAGTTTACCGATACGATATTGTTTCAGTAAATTACGCCACAGTCCTTGCAATCACCGTTATCGAAGCGTCGAACTACTCCGAAGTATTCTTATTCAAACTACACGTACCATAAATATCAAAAATTACAAAAATTCCGATTACCTTACCTTCTCCTTGTTAGATGTATCTAACATTTATTAAATACTTGAACCAATGTTTTCTTGTAAAAATGTTATTAAATAAATTAAAAAAAAAAACAGAAATACAAGTTCCCATTTAAAAAAAAATACGCGGACAGGCGTAACTCAAAAATAATTGAAGAAAAAAATTTAAGTGTTCTAAAATGTAGATTGAAATTTCATAAAAACTTTTGTATTGAATATCATTTCCTAAAACGATTATTACCGGCAATAAATCGCTGTCTCCATACTTTTAACTAACCCCGTATATACAAGTTTCGTGAGAATCGCGAAAACGTTGTGGCTAGGAGAAATAGCAAAGGGTATTTCTCATTATATAATAAACATAAGCAATTCATATACGATATATTTCGAGAGACCTGTTGAAGTTCAGATTAAATATTTATTTAGCCTCCAACTCAAAGGCTTTTGAGACAGTTACAGAAACAGGCTTTCTAGGTAGTGTGTTTCCACATAACTGCCAAGTTTCATCGAAATCGGTGAAGATGGGGTGAGCAATTCCCTTTAAGAATAAGGGATTGCGGTTCAAACATACTTTAATAGCCCTGTTGACGGAATATCTGCCAATACGTTGAATATTTTCTTCCAATAATTGCAGAATAATTGGCAAGAGACGGTCTCATCCTTGAGGGAGCTTTTCACTGTTTCAAACGCGTTATTGGCAGAAACAGAAACCGGCCTTGTACGTAGTTCAAACAGCTCTATATAATTACTAAGTTTCATCGAAATCGGTGTTTCTGCAAATCGATGGGGGCGGGGGAGGGGGGTAATATTTGTAAGAATAGAGGTAACCGATTTCAATATCCCTCTTGAAGCGCTAAATGGTCATACGTTTGAATACTTTTTTTCTTGAAACAATTCCACAAAGAACAAAAAGCAGGCTAATTTTCAGAGGCGCTTTTCACCCTTTCAAGGGCTTTAATCTCAAGAATAGAAACTAGCCTCTTACACAGTCCTATTAGCTCTACATATTATTCCCTTTCTTGTCTCTTCTTATAATTGTATTGTAATATATTGTTTCTGTTGGTAACGTAACCCACATTAACTTTTACCCAATGATCCTAAATGAATTATTATTATCATTATTACTATTATGAACCGCTGAAACGGCTACTGACAGCCTTGGATGGATAAAATACCTCCTCGAGTCTCTCTAAATCTATTGAACATCCTATACTATTTTCGTACAATTAAGCTACTTAATCACAGGAATATTTATGACTTTATTTTGAGCTGAAAAATATCATCTTTTGCTAAATAAAACTGCTAACCGCAAAAATTCCAACGACATCAACCTCGCGAAGGGTAAAAAAGAACGAAACCACCGCACGTTACCCATTCGAATTTTTCACCGAAATCAAATATTCAGAATTCGTCCTGGTCCGTTCATCCATTCGCGGTCGTATTTGCGTTTTGCGCTTTCGTCCGATCGAAACGACGCCGGCCTACAACCGACCGTGCTCTTTATTCGATCGGGTGTGCGTCAATTGACCCAAATGTAATAATAAAAATCCTCCATCATCTTTCCTCCAGCCACCGGTAACATGTTCGTATAGCGCCCCCATTTCCCCTCGCCGCCGTTTCGTTCGCCCCAGACAATTCGGCGATACGACCGGAGTCAGACCGTCTGGCTCCGGGGATCGGAACCGGGGATGATAGTTTTTGTCGGTCTGCCGGATTACGGCGCCAAATCTTCCGGATGAGAAATGGGAAGCCGGCGGAATTCTGTTGAATCTGTGCGTCGATGCGCCGCTATCAAAATAGTCCTGGCGCCGTCGCGTCCCCCGTCCGCGGCCCCCTCCCGGACTATGAAATTTAGTTCGATAGTGGCTTTCCGGATCGACTTCGCGGCGCTGATGTCGCAAATGGATTGCGTCTGTGTGTCGCCCCGGTAGTTTTTTCCATATACAACCCCCGAACGATCGTATCTATGTAGTAATGGGGGAAGTTTCTGTTATTGGAAAATGTTATGGATCGCGTACGGATATACCTTTTATGATAATCCGTAGTCGTGTGTGTTTGAAGAGGGAAATGCATAGTAATAATAATCGTAATAATAACTCTTTATTTCATAATATATATTATATTGTACTTAGAATTTAGTTCATTTCTTAAACAAAATTGCACCGGCCTAGCTCTTAATTAATGATATAAAAAACATAAATTATAACAAATTATATTTATAAATTTTGAGAAATATTTAACATCAAATCAAGGTAATTACCTAGTGTTGTGTGTGTGTGAGTGTAATTTCTTTTATTCGATGATGGTTCTTCCTATATCTCCTTCCTTAACTTCCTTTCTTGAAGCAGGTCTTAACTTCTTTTTCGGTGTGGCTCTATTTTCTATGGATTCTTCCCCGTTTTAGATTCTATCTTCGCCGGTATGGTGAGGTTCTTTTACTCACTGGTACTTCTTCCTAAAACCCTTTTATTCCAAATATATTTATAGACTTATTTGTTGACTTATCTATCTTGTCAATTTTCTTCGTCGTTAACCAAACAAACTTTTTATTTCTTTTCGAAACCAGGACTATACTGCTTTATTCCTCCGTTGTCCACGAAACGACAACTTTAATTCTTCTTGACTCCAGTTCATCGAGGCATATCGTTGGTATAGAAACCTGTATTAAACGTCGATGTATTCTTGGTTATTTATATCCAGTAGTTATTATGAATAGTTATAGAAACCTGTATTGAATGTCGATGTATCCTAGGTTATTTCCAGTAATTTTTATGAATTCTTGTAATGTGACAGTGTTGTATGTATGTCTGAATGTTTACAGTGCTTTTCTATCCATTGATATATGCCTTTTATAATAATTATTAATTTTATTTCTAGTTACATTTGTTTCTCCCATTAAACGTCCCTGGCTGGAATTAAAATAAGAAGCTAACATCCGTAGGGTAATAAAATGTCGAAAAGGTATAAATAGAACCCCGAAATAAACCGAATGACAATTGAAAACCATTACCCCAACATTAACTGTAAACTTTGATATAGTGAATTGTAATAAAAGATGAATTTTCTAATGGAAATTAACCATTCGGGTATTACTATATTACAATATACATGAAAACGTCAAAATAACTACAATTAGTTACAATATCACTATTTTAAGTATTTGCCCATATTGTATGGTTCTAGCTGAATTAACCGTTCATGTGGTTTGCTTTTTAAAGGCTCTACCGTAGACTGTTACAAATTATTCGATCTAAACACGGTTCTACAGCTCTCTCTAAAATCGCAACCACACATAGTTCTGATCACGCGTTTTTGCAATATAAAAATTCTTTGAATTTCATTACAATGTCGCCAAAAAATAATACCGTATTTTCTGCGTGCGTAAAAACTTGCAAAGTATACAGCTCTGGTCACGTTTGGGTTGACTACCTTCTTCAGTATTCTAATGGCATAACATTGCGGACTGACAACTGACAACTTGTGAGTTGTTTGCATATATTGTCTACATGACAGTTACATTTTAAAAATCCATCTATATAAATTCCAAGAAATTTGATATGGTTTAATAATGCGAATTTTGTATTATCTAGTTCAATGCTTCATGAGATTGGTACAAGGCTGGCTCTACAGTGCAAGCATCCCGTTTTGGATTTATTTGGGTGCAGTTTGTTCATTGAGAACCAATCTTGAATTACATTAAAGTAATGATTGATTACTAAGATCTGCATAGTTATTGCGTTGTATTAGCAAATTTGTGTCATCTCCGTAATTTATCAAAGTGTGTTTAAAGCCCTATCAACATCGTTAATAAAAATACTAAAGAGTAATGGGCCCTGTAAACTCCCCTGTGGAATACCGCGACTTAAAACCTTCATCTCCGAGCAAACAGGCTCAGTACTTTGATTCTTGAGACTTACCAATTGCTTCCCACCAGTGAGATATGATTTCAACAAACTATATGCTATGCCTCGCACACCATAGCATTCGAGTTTGGATAATAAGATAGCGTGTTCTACACTATCGAAGGCCATACCTGATGTACTTGGTATAAGGGAAGAAGAAACGAAAAGGAAGACATATAAGCTAAGGGAAGAGGACAGAAATAATTTAGAAAGACATCCTCAAAAACTTTGCTAATGCATTTGCAAGTCTGTCGAATAAAGCCTATCAGTTGTCTCTTATTTCTGGACAAAATTAGAAAGCGCCGTTGCTATATGTGTGACGCTTAATGCCACTCTGATGTTACAGTAATTGACCCGAATGGGTATTTTAACATAGCTGCTCTGATATTACCGACTCTAAATTTTATTCAAAATTTATGCCGAACAAATTCTAAAAATAGCACTCGCGATACAAGGTTGAATTAACAGCGACGATTGCTGCATTGCATCTACATTTATAATCGACAAACGATAACACAAATACATCCGCGGGCCAAAGAAAATACGAGCTGTTAAATACAAACTGTTAAATACAAATCACAAAAGTATAGAAATATTTCATACCTCTCCGGTAGTTTCCTACATAAATACATTGCGAAAGTGGAGCCAATTAATACAACGAAATCTATAGTGACATTTCATGCTGTATCTAGTAGAATTCGCTGTTTGGGTTTCCATTTTATAGGGGTAAGTTCTTGATGTGTAAATTAAAATTAAAAATAAATCACACTATGAAAGTAGAAAGTTGGAACTAATGCATGAATTGATCAAATCGGAAATCGCAGGTTATCCTAGTCCATTGTAGAAGCACTTACAACTAATGGGAACTGATATCATTTCTTAGTCTCTAATAAAACCCAATGTGCTTCTACTTTATTGAACTAAACATTTATGTTCAAAAGTGCTGTTTTCGTCTTCGGTAAAAGACCCCATTTCTAAATAATGTTTTCAACAAATTATAAATTTATTTTCGTACTTCTTGTACAGTAATAAGAATATTCAACTAAATTTGGTCTACAAATAAATTATATCGATAGAAATTTTACTTCCATATTTACTTACAGAGTGGACGAGAGGCATTAAAAACTAAACAAATCGCGTCCTATATAAAAGATCATCGATTGAAGTTTGTATTCTAGGCATCTCATTCATATGTTACTTAGATATGAAGGTATTACTTTGGACTTTTAGTGTAATAATCTTGACAAATATATAGTTATAGTATGCAAAATACACCGCCTCGAGTAATTAAGGGTTAAGTTACAGTTCAGTATTTAGCATCGAGATCACACTTTTACGTATGATTATAGTGTGGTCTTTGCAGGACTAATTGTGGATGTTCTGAACACTTCTAAGTCATTTAATTTCTATTATGGAGTAAGTATAATTGTAAAGTAAGTATTAGAACGGCTATTAATGGTTATTTCCCACATATTCATATTCACAGTAATAATAATAATAATAATAGTGATAATAATAAGTCCGCAGCTCCTACTTGGTTCGCCACTGGACCACAAACCCTCCATCACATCGAGGAGTCTTTTTCGGTCAGAATGTTCACTCTGGAATTCCATCCCTAATAGGTGGCAGCTGAATCGTAGTTGCTGGCCACACTACTTTCAGTTATCTAGCCGATGCCCTGTAAAACCGGTCATCCGCGCTGAGCCAAACTTAATGATCTTTCATTAGCTGTACTGAAGCTTATGACAATAATAATAATAATAAATGCAAAATCCTCTGGAAAAATCGTTGATAACTCCGTTAGTGATGTACACTCCCATTGAAAACAACTACAACCACAATGTGTTTCCCTTGTCAACGCATCATTTCTGGAAAACTCCTGAACAAAACGCAAGAAAGACTAAAGCATATGCTTTTCATTGATTTTACATTGAGAAGGTCTTTAGCCATCCGCAAAACCGAACTAAATCCTTAAGGCGAGCAGTACACCTGTCATTAATGTAGGAAGCAAGTGTCAAGTCAATAGCAAACAGAACACTGTTCTTCTTTGTTTTTCACCCTCCTTTATTCCTGTTGGCTATCGATGGATGTGGACGCAGCGATCTATAGTCATTATTATCTGGCAACGTGCTGCCTCGAGGCAACTGTTATTCGACTTTGAGGAAGGATAGGCTGCCGATTAATAGACATAAAATAACAGCAACAAGGCAATGAAACTTCCAAATATTTCTTTGTTGGAAAGACATACGGGTAATATCTTATATGTATCGAAAATTGAGACGAATCTTCTTGTACAATTAATCATGTACCACTTTTCAACTTTCATTGGCATTGTAATTTCATACCATTCTTAGTATAGTACCTCTCAATCTAGTCTGTATTGTATTGCAATGAATATCTTTCTGATTCTGAATTTTACAATTTCCTCTTCAGGGTGAAATTTAGTAGCTTTTGTTGAAGGCTTGGGAATTCAGGAATAAATATAGATTTAGGGCACATTACAAAAGATCTCGTAAAGGTCGAAGTAATCAGAGCAAAATGTTTCTGAGGGATCCACCGTACAATCTAATCTAATATAATTTAGTGGACAACAAGTTAATGAAGTTAGTGACTCATTTATAGAAAATATGATGGGCGGCTGAATGATAGTGCCCTAACAGTAAGCTGGCGGTTTTCAAAGTGAAATAGCAGTTGCTCAGAACCGCAACAATCACTACGACCAGGTACATTCACGCCAAATAAAGTTAAAGCATTTCAAGTATTTCCAATGATGCTTCCTTTGAATTTTTGGAGAATTTGGAGTAAATTAGGTCACATTCGGCGCTGTCAGAATTCCGGATACAAATTGATGATGAATCGGAAAAATGTTTCGGTATTCTCCAAGCTGATATTTGTAATTCCGGTTAGAATAAAAATCGTGAGTAACAGTGAGTCAAGACTCAGATTCTAAGGAACACTGCGGTCATCATCAAAAATTGACATAACGCAGAACCACTACAAGAAACGTATGGTTGTTAATGATAGCGATTACAAGGACTGTGGTGGATGCTTTGTCATATCAGTAAACTCATCACCACACAATTGTTTAATAACAAATTCGATAACACGCGTTTAACTAGAACGAGGCAAGCATTATCAAAATGAATAAATTAAATCAACAGACTTTATAGGTTTCAAAAATATTTAATAATAGTACCACTACAATATTGTTCCACCACACTAGGGCTTCATCGGGTATTTTTGAAACCTACAGAGTCTTTTGATTTAATTTATTCGTTATGGAGTTTCAACAAGTGATTCCCGCATCAATCAATCATTATCAAACCGAAGTGATGATCACTTGGGATATAATGTCACTAAATCTTGTTTTGAAAATGAAACTTCAGAAGTTGCATAAGTCCGGATAAAATGGCAAATCAATCAAGTTTATTCAACAGCGCAGAACGAGTTGAGTAATTGAGAACCAGATATACATATATACACCCTCCCTTCCCTTTCCATGTTTCAGTAATATATTGCACACCTAATGTCAAATTTCTAAGCTGATAAGCTTACTTTTCCTTAAACCATAGTCTTTATTAGATAGGTGGAGGTAAATGTGCTTATAGATCTTATTATATAATTCAAACACAAAGCACTGCTTATTTATTTTAACACGCTTTAAGAACTTAAAAATTTACATAAAAATTTGAATCTTTGGTGGGGATATGAACAGATGCAATCCAAGTGTCCTACCTGCAATGCAAATTGAGATTCAATCACGACCCATTCGTTCATTCTTTTAGGGTTAGTCACCAATGGACCAGGCATATGAGATCATGACTTGGTATCTGTAAACGCAGTTCCAGCAACCAACCATCTATGACTTTTTACGGACGAGCAAGTCCAAACATGTGTTTAGCAAATTTTTTAACCTGTTGGTCGATTTTATACGATCCGGCGTAGCAAAGTTTATGAATAAAAATCAGTTCAGGTCGTTGTTATTTCAAAATAAAGAACATTTCAAAACATTCCTGCCTCCCATCAACGTTTTTTTATCGGACAATTGATAAATGATAATTTGTCCCTTGTCAATCTGCTCGGGGAGGCCATAATTTTCGTTTCGCCGCGAGGCGTATGAATAACGCGACAAAAAAACCAACGGAACCTGACGAGGGCCCTTTTTTTCGCGGTGATGCAACAATGACAGGCGCCAATTACAATCGCGACGAACTGACACCTGCGACGATAGAATTCGCGTATTTATCACCGGGATCGGGGGCGGCGTGTGACGTCGTCGACGTTCTCGCGTCGCCCCCTTTTTCTCTATTTCGAGCTAGCCGGGCGCGCTCGTATATCGCGCGTTCGCCCGGACAATAATAAACAAATCATATAGCGTTATGAGCAGGATTTAGGAAATGCTTTTCAGTGGCGCCCCCAAGCCGCATTCATCTCACTCTATTGTCTCACCTGTCGGCGGCAAACCGCCGCCAATTAATCACACCTACCCCTACGCCCCCGCCTTCCCACTCCCTGGCTATCCGACCCCCAAATCCTCGCGACCGACGCGTCGATTTCGAGAGAATGACCCGGTGATAGGCGGGAATTATTTATCCTCTTGAACAGATTTGCCCTCGTGATTCGGACTTGTAGGGGAGTTGAACTAATTCTAACAGCGGTACGGGATGTTCGAGAGGGTGACGGGTGAGGTTTGTTAATGGAGTTTAGAATTCGGAAATTATAAATTCTAGATGGATTTGAATGTTGATGCTTTCGAATTACAAAATATACCAGCATTTCCTTTCTGGTGATAATCAGAAAATTAGTAAGTAAAATATTTCTGTCCTCTAGATACTGCATTTACCGAATATGTATACTATAAATATTAATGAACAAAATATACACGGAAGAAATGGCATGAAATGATATGAAAAATATTTACGCCATCGTTAAAAATATTTTAAACAGTTTACATCTTGTCTCAACTTTTGTTGTTAAGAAAATATTCGATGAAAGCGTGAAACGTAGTTCTGGACAAAGCACATCTGTATGCTCCAAGATCCAAACGAAGCAAATCCCATCGATTTCGACGTCAAAATTGCAATCTGCGCCTTCGAAAACGTATATGCACCAAGTTTCATCTAACTCAGAGCATCTTCAGCTTTTCCCGAATTTCCAAAGGGGTATCCCATGGAGATTTCGAAGAAAATCGAAATGGTTGGAAGTATGACTTATTACACATCAAGTTAAAGATCTTTTTGTGCAGATTGCGGCTAAAACAATTTCAGGGACGAGAGACGTGTTACTAAGAAAATATTCGATGAGAACGTGAAACGTGGTTTTGGACGAAGCGCTTCTGTGTGCTCCAAGATCCAAACGAAGCAAATCTGATTGATTTCGACGTCAAAATCGCAATCTACGCCTTCGAAAACGTATATGTACCAAGTTTCGTCTAATTCAGAACATCTTAAATTTTTCCTGAATTTCCAAAGGGGTACCCCTTGGGGATTTCGAAGAAAATCGAAATGGTTGGAAGTATGACTGATTACACATCAAATTAAAGATCTTTTTGTGCAGATTGCGGCTAAAACAATTTCAGGGACGAGGGACATGTTAGTAAGAAAATATTCCATGAGAACATCAAACGTGGGTCTGGACGAAGCGCTTCTGTGTGCTCCAAGATCCAAACGAAGCATATCTCATTGATTTCGACGTCAAAATCGCAATCTACGCCTTCGAAAACGTATGTGTACCAAGTTTCGTCTAATTCAGAACATCTTCAATTTTTCCTGAATTTCCAAAGGGGTACCCCTTGGAGATTTCGAAAAAATCGAAATGGTTGGAAGTATGACTTATTACACATCAAATTAAAGATCTTTTTGTGCAGATTGCGGCTAAAACAATTTCAGGGACGAGAGACGTGTTATTAAGAAAATATTCGATGAGAACGTGAAACGTGGTTTTGGACGACGCGTTTCTGTGTGCTCTAAGATCCAAACGAAGCAAATCCTATCAATTTCGGCGTCAAAATTGCAATCTGCGCCTTCGAAAACGTATATGCACCAAGTTTCCTCTAATTCAGAACATCTTAAATTTTTCCTGAATTTCCAAAGGGGTACCCCTTGGGGATTTCGAAGAAAATCGAAATGGTTGGAAGTATGACTGATTACACATCAAATTAAAGATCTTTTTGTGCAGATTGCGGCTGAAACAATTTCAAGGACGAGAGACGTGTTACTAAGAAAATATTCGATGAGAACGTGAAACGTGGTTTTAGACGACGCGTTTCTATGTGCTCCAAGATCCAAACGAAGCAAATCCCATCAATTTCGGCGTCAAAATTGCAATCTACGCCTTCGAAAACGTATATGCACCAAGTTTCCTCTAATTCAGAACATCTTCAATTTTTCCTGAATTTCCAAAGGGGTACCCCTTGGAGATTTCGAAAAAATCGAAATGGTTGGAAGTAAATTTCTTCTTGTTTCATTCCCACCCATTAGATATACCGGGAAGGACAGAGCGCCATGAGAGTTATTTGATGATGCTGCTTATTGGCTCGTTATAGTATTATTATCATTATTAGGGTTTCATAAAAGAGTGGATAACCTGTTATCGTTAAGTAGTGTAAACCGGACTGACGCCCATACACGTCATCCATTCTTTTATCAAATCTTAATGATTACTATTATCTTCTTATTTTTGTATATACATATCTTTAGTAGATCAATAAGTGATTATTATTATGTAGTCAAGTTTCTATTGGGAACTAGACTAGCTGACTATATAAATTATTTATACTCTAAAATATCAGGTTCCCATTTTCACACTGTGGTTCTATTTTAGAGAATCTAATGGCACTTTTTTACAGTTTTGTTATCACTAGAATTCGTCAGGAGCATTGAAACACTTTACCACATTATCACATTTGGATACCTGCAAATAGTACGTGCTTCTCATTTTCAGACCTACGTATGTCCAAGCTCTCCACTCCGCAGTGAATTAAAGGAAAGAAAGTTTTGTCAAAGACAAAACTTTCACCGACAATTTCTCGTCGCAACACTAAATTGAAAGACCTAATTTTCCGGATCCGTCAATCTCGTTACACATCCCTCCCGATGAAATAAAAATAAGGAAAAAAGAACTTCGAAACTAGCCAGCTATCTAAGAGAAAAAGGAAGGATGACACGCCGAAGAGGAACTACATCCACTCGGAGCCGGCGAGGCCGATCAAAGTTTTCCGCCGTTACCGCCGAACATCTCGGCGACAGCATCTCCCGTGGTCCAGTTTTATTTTTCTTTTGTTAATGGACAGCGCAGCAGTCCGAATGTGGACACACACACATCAATGTTGCAGAGGAGTCGGTAAAGTTAGGGGGCCGCTCGTCGTCCCCCTCGACGCGACGTTCGAAGGAACGCGCTGTCTCCTTCTCTGTCCGAAGTACAAACACGACACATACACAATCAGTCTCTCAAGAGAGGCGAGTACCCGCTCAGATAAACCCACACCGGGAAAACTTTTAATTGGATTAGAATCTAATTTGGCCGTAGTGACCGCAGTCTGAAGAACCGGCCCGGATGCCCCTGAGCCGCCAACAAACCGGACCGTTCAGCAACTCGATTATTTCTGAACGCACACGTAACCGGTCGCGGCGACACGCCCGCTTTACCCGATTGCTGCTTGCGATCGCACTTCTTCTTTGTCATCACCGTCGTCGGTGTTCGATACCGGACGGGTCGTAAATTAAATTTTCGGGACCCCGATTTCAGAATCATTGTTTCGAGGAGGAGGATGAGCTACATGGTTTAATATCGGAGCTTCGATGACATTCTGCTAACAAATTACGTTCAGGTTGCTGTATCAAATCCAAAATTGAAATATATTTTTCAGGAGGAATAGCAACGAAGTAGGTACAGACATCCAATAAAATCAACAATTAAGAAATGAAAGGAAAATCTAGTAATTTACGAATAAAATCACATCGAATAAATCTTAACCTTTCAGCAGTATAAGTATTTTGATAAATAACTTATTAGAGACCTGCGGTTTTAGTTAGGAATACGTCAATCAACCCCCACCTCCTCCATGCTTGCACCGTGGGGTGGAGGAAAGCAGTGCGAGCAGTTTGCAACTTAGGATATAGTATCAGTTGCAGGGAGTATTTCAAGGTAAAAGATACCTACTTTAGAAGGCATTTAATACTCACAACAATAAAGTACGTGTATCAACATCGAGGAAACTTCCTGACCAACGGAGATCACGACGAGTATAACACAAGGAAAAGGTGTGAGATGCAAATTCCATACTATCGTTTGCAAACTAGCCAGAGCAGTGTATATTATTGGAGCCCAAAAATTTATAACAAAATGAGAAAGTCCTTAGAGGTTAATTTGGAAATCCTAAGTCGAAAAGTGAAATAACTGTTGTTGGATAATTGTTTTTAATTCATGGATGAATTTTTGAATTTTAAATGGAGCCATTAAATTAATTTTTCTATAGTATTTGCTTGTTTGTCAGTATATGTATTGGTATTTGTATATCTATTCATATATTTCTCTTATATTTTAACTTTCGTGTAATGTGTTTATTATGTCGAACAGAATTGATTATTATTATTATTATTATGGGCGTAAATTGAGCAACTCTACTAATATGTCCTGCTAAATAAAGTAAGATGAATGATCTTGAGCGAATTAAATGCAAAGTTGCAAAAGTTGAGAAAATGATTCTTCATATTTCCTGCTTCTTCAACCACAGTGGAACAGAAGCAAGGGAAACATATTAAGAAGCAACTTGTCCAGGAAAAGTTTCGTATAGAGACGATAGATAGACCTCGACAAAGTAGTGGAAACAGTAATGACGGTAACACCGCGAGGACTGTCTTTGCCAATGTTAGTTTCATATCTGCCGTTACTGAAGTCGACGAGGAGTTCATACACAGACTTCATATCATTTTACAAACCTGAACATGTGGTAGAATGATCAACCCTAAAAGTTTGGAGATTTTGCATTTAAAACTGCAGAACTTTATATAAGTAAATATCCTCCCATCCTAATCCTAGCCCTTTTACCCTTTTCGTTATCGGGTATCTTGGAATTGAATTTCTAAGTCGAGATTCTTTTTATGCTTCTTTACAGGCCTCTATATCCTGTACTAGCCTCTTAATCTCCTTCCAACTTCTGTTTCTTCTTCTTCTAGCCGCTTCACACATTTCCCCCGGTTAGCTCTTTTTAGGTCTTCGCCTCTGTTTCCTTTTGACTGGTTTGGCTTCGTACATTCTTCTCACCAGCTTATCACTTCCCATATTCATCCCATGCCCCAACCACCTAAGCTGACCTTTTTCTATTATGTCTCGTGTGGGCTCTATTTCCAAATTTCCTCTGATTGTATTGTTTCTCACTTCATCCATTTCCGTTTTGTCATCTATCCTTCGTAGAAACCTCATTTCCGTACTTTGTATTATTTGTTCCTCTTTCTTCTTCTGGTCGCTTCATGCGCTTCCTTCGCCCAGATCTTTCTAGGTATTCCCCTCTCTTTTCTTTCAATTGGTTTTATTCTCACCATCCTATCTCTTCCTATTCTCATTACGTGTCCCAACCAGCTCATGTATCACTCTATTTCCAAATTTCCTCTGATTGTACTATTCATCTATTTTCGTTTTGTCATCTATAATTTTTAAAAACCTCATTTGCGTACTTTATACTTTTTGTTTTTATTCCCTCGTTTGTTGATCAAACTTCCGAACCGTAAGTGATTATCGAGACCCCTATCCTTCCCAAGATCTCATTTTTGCTTCCCTTGGATATCCCTCTTTTATTTAGGGAAGTGTTTCCCTTCTCTCCCTTCTACTTCATTTCATAGTAATCATCACAAGTGAATATAATTGGTATTGTATGCATTCATCCGTTGACAAAATACTAATTCGTGGTGCAAATATTATAAGCTATAACTCAATTTTGCCCGTTAGACAACTTCCTGAAGACGCCGAAGAATCACGAAATAACAATTACTGGCAATATAGACTTATGCATTACGCTTGAGAATGTTCAATAGTTGGTATAAATGAGGATGTTTTCCATACTCTACTTTACGCCTGAAATGCATAATATCCAGCTTGAGCATACCCTCACTAAGAAGAGCGATGAAGCTTACCAATCGCTACAATAAATTTTTATATTTGTCGCCATTGTTCCGTTCTTTGTTAGTATTTGTGGTTATTTGAATTTCTGTTCGAGGGGCATTCCCATATTGATGCAAATTCTCACTTTCTTTATCCTATTTATATTCTCTTACCTCGATTATGATTGTTTGGTATCCTAACTTCACTCTTTTTCCTTCTATTCTCTCGTTCTCTCCTATCTGTTTTAGTTTTCTCTGTGCTTCTTGTTGATCGATCGAGTCATTCCATTATTTATATAAACCATTTCTTTCAGCTGTTTTAATTTATTCTTATTCAGCAGCACTAGTTCTTTATCTCTTGCACGATCTAGTACGATTTTATATACTATATCTCCTATTTTTAAATCGAGTTTTTCTTCGGTTGTAATTTTCATTCTAGATATTACCACGTACGCTGTTCCTTATGCCCATTTTTCCATTCTATTCATGCTCATCTCCATAGATTTTATTTGTCTCTTAATTTCCTCTTTTTCCTCCTTCAGTATTTCATTGTCCCTTCTTATCTGATTTAGTTCTTTTTGTATCCTTTCTGGTTCTGTTTATTCTCCTTTACATCTTTCAACAGTTCTTTCACCATATCAACTTGTTGTCTTCCTCTCCTTTCCCTTTCTGCGGCGTTCTAATCGATTTCTTACTCTTCCTGAATATTTCACTTGACCCACCATTTTCCCTTTCCCTCTTCCCACCCGATCTCCCGACGTATTACCATCACTTTTCATATTTTTGTATGTCTATGCACCAACTTTTCGTGCGATTCCCGCATGTGTTTGCAATTGAAATTTTTTATTAATAACATTGTATCTTAACATTTATCAGTAGTCCATCCTGCCTGCCGCTTAGATTATATATTCCTTAGTTTCTTCTTTCTTGTCTCACGTTAATGCCACCCTAAAGACAACACTTAACAACAATAGTATATACGGTATGAGGTAGTTTCATACTTATCCTTAGAACTTTCCTTAAACTAAAACAATGCTATAAATCAATGTACTTCCTGTTAAAGCATGTACAAAATAGTTAACTTTAATTTCTGTTTAGTGTTGCTAGATAATAAATATAGACCTTAAAAATATTTTCTAAAGTTTACACACACAATCTTACGCACCAGGCATTTCTTGAGATACACACCAAACGTCACAAATCTAGATCAATACCTAAGAAAGTTACAGATTTTTGAGGCAATCTTAGTCGGTTCGTCCCACAGTGCGCCTGTCATTTTCATTCAAATTGCTCAATTTGCGCCAATAGTACTACAACTATCTGAAACGGCTGAAGTCAAACAATAACATTGCACTATACGAATACAGATGGCTTCATAGTATACATTATTATGTATGTATTATGTATTCGTACAGCGCAATTTTACTATTCAAGTACAGTCGTTTCAGATAGTAATAGTTCTATTGGAGCAAATTGAGCAACTCTAATTCTCATACAGAAAGGAATGAAGCGATTCTCGTTAAAGTTGGGCTGAATTACCACTATAATCATTGAAGTGAACATCTCGAATTGGAAGAACTCTAGAACTCTCCTTCACCTTGTCCAGTCTATCCTTACAGAGTCTTGGAGCAACTCTAGAAAGCAAATAAGATACTTCTTACCACACCGATTTCAACAGTTTCAAATACCCATTTGGGCAACTAAGTTGTCATCCGCAGAACGCATCGCTAGTGAATTTTGATCCTCGTTTCCATTCTTGACGATAACAATTTAGTCCTCGTGGCAGGTATTCAGG
Organism: Chrysina gloriosa; assembly: GCA_038088585.1. Classification (NCBI taxonomy): domain Eukaryota; kingdom Metazoa; phylum Arthropoda; class Insecta; order Coleoptera; family Scarabaeidae; genus Chrysina; species Chrysina gloriosa. The sequence continues at coordinate 7,616,080 of CM076090.1, read as the reverse complement.
GCTGCTCAAATCGATCTGGGACCTTGTAAGAGATATTTTGTTCTAATTCGTCTCTGAACCATACACATTATTGCTTTCTTTCAAAACATTCTAGAATTAATTGTGAACTAAAATTCCTGAAACGCGTATGAAAGCATATTAAACCTCCTCGTTACGTGCCGTATAAACGTAATCGATTCGAATTTAAACTGCAATTATACTACGCGAGTTATGGCATCGTTAATCCTACGCTTCCCAAGTTTACATAAGCAGGAATGTACGTAACTCGTTAACGAGGAAGAATGCGCGCATCGCGAACTATGCTCGTCGTATATCGCGAAATATGGTATACGTACACGTATTCGAGAACGTGCATCTTGTTGCGTGCGATTTCACTATCAATCCCTTAAAAGGTAGGCGCACCATTAACGTAGGAAACGGACTCGCCTCGCCCGCTCTTCGGCATTCACTTTCACGAAGTTAACTAATTTCAGAGTCGACCGATGAAATACGGCGCGGAACCACGGACGTAAAATCACGACCGAGCCGCTTACGTACGTAGGTTTACACCGGATTTTTTTGCGCCGTGGTTGTTGTCGAATTTTTACACATGCACGCGGGGATAGCTTTCGCCTGTTTGCTTTGTTTATTGCGCAGAACGCGTTTGCGTTATCGTCGCATATTGGAAATTGTAGGTTTGTTTATCATTGGATGCAACATTTTCGAAGTGAAACATCTTTCTCCCCGTTACGGTACATCCAGAATTACATGCACTGTACGGTGAATGTCGGCAAGAGCGAGAGTGGGGGTGAAAGTTGCTCTCGTAACTGGTACTGCCATTGGTAGGAACGTAAGAAAAAGGTGTATAGTCGAACTACTCAGAGCGGTCTTGTTTCATTTTGTTGCATTGATCGTCCTCTTTTGTTTGTATTTATTGTGACTTTTTTGATCTTTGAAGTGCTGAACACATTCGAAGTTTCACTTCAACCGTGTGTCCTATAACATACTCTAGTTCTTATTTGAAGTGTTCACATTCAGTTTCTTGAAAGCGAGCAAATTGAGTGTATCCCAACATCGCCTACCTTGTACAAAACTTAATGACTTAAGCTCCTTGAAATATCGCTTTATTCCCAACAATATAAATAAGACATTCATATGTGTGATATATCACTGCCTTGGCAATAAGAAGCAACATTCCCCTTTTTTTGGTTTATTAAAAAGAACGAAGCTGATGATATCTCTGAAACAAAATATTGTACAAATTTTTCTTTGCACCACGTGGTAGAGAATTAAAAGTGCTAACGACAAAGTGTTATTATTTTACTTATATTAATTGTTGTTAATTTTCCTGGTTTGAAAGGTTAAGTTCACATTTGATACGTGGAACTAAAAACTCAGGAGGACTTATATCTACACTATTTATTTTACTAAAGATTACAAGATACCCTTAGCTTAAGTCAAGAAGAACTAAGTACATTATATGATAAATAAAACCAAGAGACTTTCGATTAGGCCGAGCTAAACTATTTGTGTCGTGACAGCCATCTAAATAGCTTTAAAGTAAACTAAAGTAAATCTTCATTGCAAAGTAATTATATATGTATACGACAAAAATATACAATTATAAAATGCAAAAGTCATAAAAGGCAGGAAGAAAATACATATACTTCGAAGAAGTCTTGTAAACCATAAAGGCATATCAATATATCTAAACTTTCTAATTACTACACTTGTAAATGAACTAAAGGGAAAGTAGGAATTCACCAAATATAAAATTAATGGACACATTATTAACAGATATGCAAGTTATTGCGATTATTCATGACACTTGTTATAATGTCGGGAAAAAATCGAAAATTGCAAAATTCTATTTTCTTTTAAATATTTTTGATTCATGATTCGATTTGATTCGATTCATGTTTGAGCTTACTTTGCATCATATATGCACTCCCTTAACGCTGCCGCTTTTCTCTCATTTAATCGACCTTGCAACACCCTCCATTTCCAAGATTCCTATGGTGTTCATCCTTATCTTGGACACGGTGTATAAGCACTATAAAAGGTGCAAGGTAATCAAAAGGACATCTGGCTTCCTTTCTCTTTTCAAGAATCAAAATTTCCGTAAGATTCTCTTATTTGATTTGCTTTTTCCTATTTCCCATATTTCCACCGTCTGCTACTTCCATTACATATTTTCCTTCTAGGTTTCGATCTATTCTGCCACTTCCTTTATATATTTTCCTTTTAGTTTTCGATCTGTTCCCTCTTAAATTATTTAGGAGGATCTTTCTGTGGTCTCTCTCCTTTTCTGGACCGCTTCCTTCGACGTATTTTGAAGACTGCAGCTAGGGTCCATACAATCTGCTACTCGTGTCAGGTAAAAGTTTCCTATTCCCTAACCCAAATTCCTCGTCTACACTCTTCTGCAGAAACCTTCACGTATTTCACCATTTCCGACTCATTCAACTTCTTTCGTATTTTAGTGATTGCATTCGTCCATCTCCTGCTCGTTTCATCAAGAACTTTTGATATATCGCCTTTGCCAAAGTCCTTCTAAACTGCATTTGTGCGTTTCTCATTTCTGACACTGCTTCTTCATTTGTTCCCTGGCGATAATATCTTTATATTCGACTGCCACTACTTTCTTATGAACTTTACTTAGTACTCTGGTTCCTTGCAAAACATCCGTCTCTTCGTCTTTGACAATATTTGCTGGTGATGATATTTTCCTACTTCTGCTACGTCACTTACGTATTTGCCTCTTCTTTCTAAAAATCCGTCACCTTCGTAGAAGAAATTCGGACTTTCCTCTCGTTAACCTTGCCTTCCTTCTCTCTATCGCCCTATTTCTCAATAATAAGATTTCTTCATCTTCTGCTGCGTTTTCTACTTGCTTGTCTTACTTCCATGATGTATTTCCTTTGTCAAAATCTCCCTAACATTTTCTTTTTCGGTCTGCCTCCTTATCTTTGGTTTTTGAAGATCATATTTTCACCTCCTGCTGTATTTACTTCGTACTTATCAACTCGCCTTCTCGGTTAAATTTGATATATTTGTACGTATGCTTCCAATATTGTTTCCTTCTCCTTGATTGTAATAGCTTATTTTTCTTTATCCTTCTTCTTCACTTCTTACCCTCTTATACCGGTGGACCTTCTGTATTAAAGGTTTCTTTGAAATTCCCTTATCCAGGGAAGTCTTTTTCTGTATTTTGGCATGGAAATCTTTTATACTTTGTTACTTCCTTTAGGCAGATATTCTTATTATATTCTAAATATGATTTTACATTCTATTTAGTAAGTTCCGTCTTTGTAATAAATCTTGCCGCTTCTTCCCCTTCAATCGTATTTCTTGGTGGTGATACTTCCCTACTACTACTATTTTTTGCGCACTTACCTTTTGCCGCCACCTTCGTAAAAATTTTCTGGCATCTCCCCTCTTTAACCGCCTCTCTCCCTCTCCTTCTCTATTTTTCAGAAGTCTTCTGCTTTCTCTACATACTTGTCTTATTGATATATTTCCTTTGTTGAAACTGTGATAAAAATCTCTCTTATTAAAATCTAATTTTAATGTTAGATTTCTTTTTAAATTTCGAAAAAATTACTTCGAAATTCAAAATTACCTTTTACAATTTGTCAAATATCGTATATATAGTTCTTGTTAATATATTTCGCGTGACCTCCTTTTTAACCAATAGAATTGGACGAAGGTATCTGTACTTTCGGCGTTGCGAGGAATTACATGACGTTTTAAGAAGTCCCAGTTGATTGTGGCCAGTACGGTCCCGAATTAAGATGCCAACGCCCTACCCTCCGATGATTCGTTCGGAAATTTTCTCTTTATCTTCGGTAATTAGCAATGCTAGATACGTAAACTGAAGGACACGAGCAGATAGGGTTTTTAATCGTGTTTTGGTACTTATGGAGTGTAACCGTAAACTAGTTCCCTCCGTGACAATTATTGTCATATTGAATGTAGTCTGTACTGTAGCCGTTGTACAACTTTAACAAACGAACCTCAGTGACAGGTCATTCACTGGAAAGTTATCTAGATGATCTACTCTTTTATTCATTTGTAAATTTAACATTAACATAAATATATAGTGATTGCAAAGACCGTGGTGTATTATCGAAATTATATCACATTGGTAAGCTGTAAATTTGCTTATTGATGGGCACTCACGACCAAACAATGTTTAGTGGATTACGTTTATTTATGAGTTATGCCAAGCACAATTCACGGGTGAGACTATAATGTCAGCAAGCAAATTCACGTTATCAGACTAAGATGCATTGGAAACGTCGTGAGATTGGTTCCCAAACATTGTTCTCATTGACAGTTGTTTCATCGTGCTCCCAAGCATTCCTTAGGAATAAATGCACTACTAGTACATAAAACATCAAAGGGTTGTTTTAAAAATTCGTGATATGTGATAAATATTGTTGAAATTGTCCCAATTTGGAGTATGAACAGTTTAACATTGACCATGTAGGCGTATCGCTTTCATTTGTGTAATTGTCCTTTCCTAAATTCATTCAAAATGGAATTTGATGATTTTATTACGTATAATCGAGCGAAATAATTTAAAATTTATCTGATTTGCGGCTTCTAAATCGTCGTCAATTAAGAAATTTAGTTTGCTTTTGCGAGGCACACCTTTAAGATGAAAATTGGGTGAACCAATATTCGCTGTAAAAGTTTCGGGAACTTTATTATAGCCAAAGAATAACAAGCTTATGGGGATTTCTATAAAATGTCATTTGTAGAACTTTAATGTACCGGAACTTCCACCAAATTTGGTCAGGCGTGCAAGTTTCTAGTTACTGTCAGCCATGACCTAGACTTGTGTTGTAACATTTCCGTTTCAACTTTCTATCGAGATTAGTTTGTATAATTCCGATATGTTAAAATTTAACATTTACACTAGATACACTATTTACTAGATCCACATCGTCTACCAGCGAACTTCTCAATTACATCTTGGACAAGGGACGAGCCATCTCATACATAATCATACACATATTTAACTAGAAGGTCATCGTAGCGGAGATAATAAGTGACAGGCCGGAGAGAAGATTACTTACAGATCGATGGCGGTCGGGCTCGACGGAATGCTAATATCCACACAGTATGCAATTCAAATTAGACCGGAGTTAACGAGAACTTGATTAGCACGTCTACTACATATTGCGGCGAACCGATACCGGCCCGCATCGCCTCGTAATAAGAAGTGTCAGACCGCTAAGGATGAGAAATCGCGTGCCCCCAATAAGATGCATGATGATGGATGTCCTCTTCTCGGTGATATTGATGACACGACGTTCTAACACGAGGAGGATTATTTCGCCGCGTATAGTGGAGACGCAAAAAAAGAACGGCTTATGTGGCATCTCGAGATTCTATTTTAGCATACTTTATTACGTCCTTTTTGCGCGATATATGGTGTCGGTGTGTAAGTTTCCAAAGTGAACTTCAGTTCTTGCGCACGTGCGACCATTGCCGGGACGTAGAACGTATAATTGAGCGAGGACGTGTTCGAACATGCGATGTTACCTGCTGCATCGTTCGTTTCGCGAAAACGAAACGACTCAAGTTTAGTTGACTGGGACTTTTATTGGGCTTTAGTTAATAGTCCTTTATTTCTCTCTGGCTTTAGAGTAGCAACCCGATTCCCTCGCATTGATCCCGCGTATAAAGTTCTAACCCTCTTCGTGTTCACTTGCCGGTTATATTGCTATTTTCTAGTGAAGTTTGCGCCATAATTGTAATAGACGTATGTATATATCGCTATGCGAAAGGAAAATTGAATATTAAATCTGTTATTGAGATAGTTCTTAAGATGGATTCCTTACTTAAGGAAGTAATCTTTCATCCAAATTTCCCTGAGAGGTGACTTTACAGTAAAAAGATTGTTACAGTCTAAATTTAAGGTTTTGTTTGTTTGAAATTTCAAGGTGTTATTTTCAAATTCTAAATTGCCTTTCGTGGTTTTTTATCAAATATCGCATATTTTGCTTCTTTCTATACGCTTCGCGTGACAAAATTGTCTATATTTCCGGGGAGCCACGCGGAAATTGGAATATTTGTCGTCTAGTTACCAAAAGGAGTAAATCATGGTTTAAGTCGAAATTTCGTAATTCTTGTCAAATTACGGCAGTCAAGGTTCGACACTCACCGTAAAAGTCAGTTGTTGATAGGGCTTTCTTATTAACCCTTTCTGACTAACCGAATTTCGGCAACGTTTCGTCCCTTCTCCTTGAGAGGGAGGGAGTTGTTTCTCGGAGCTGTGCAGGCTATAGAATCAACTGGGTCATAGGACGACTTCATAATTTTCAACGCTTAAGGTTACTCCGACAACTACCTGTAAGAACCCCCTTTTTAAGGTAGGAACTGTCATTTTGCGTCGTGTCTTTTCGCAGCGCCATCAAACAACAACGGCCGAGATTTTAGTGCGGTAAACGCCATTTTTATCGCGAGTGTTGTTCTGAAAACGAGATAGATCGCTCATAGATTGTTGTTTAAGGGAGTCTGACCATCTGGAGAGCCGGAAAATGGTACTTTTTGTAACGTATTTTTTCTGAACAATGAAAACAACCTAGCTAATCAAACGTCCGCATGTACATATTTGAACAAACATGTAAGCAGTACAATGTGATTTTTCGGTTGAAAGAAATTGCAAAATAACAACATGAACACTGGTGCCGTGAATTGCTTCCGTGCAGGAGTTTCCAATTTGTGAGCATGATACCGTTCATAATTCTTGTCTAAAACACAAATACAATTTTTTTTAAATTATCTTTGATACCTTTTTCTTGTCGATGAACCTCGAAAACCCTCCAAAAACGAACAAAAGTTATCATTTCCCTTGTTGTATAGGCGAAAATCGGTATTTAACAGCGATTTTAACGTTATCACCGCCATTACAATGGTAGAAACAATATTTTTTAGCTGATATTTCAGGTTCACCTAGAATAGTTAATATGTTAACATGTTCTAAACGCCGTATGTTCTAGAATATTTTATTTAAGGCTCCAAAATTTCGCCTACACATGTTCTTCAAGGGTGAACTTGTCGAATAAAATAATAAAAAACAATTCGATTTTTCGGTGGCTCCAGATGGTCAGACCCCCTTAATTGGTAAGTTGATGTAAATTTCATTCTTCCCTACTCAACGTTACAATTCGTTAAGATTTAAGTAAAACTGAACTTTCTTTCGTTCAATCCGTCACTTTTGAATTGGATATAACGCTCAAATTTGACCGCCTTTAGACTTATATCAAAATTTTTGGTAAATGTTAACACTCGACTTTGTTATTGTAAGCTAAGCATCGCTTGGAAAGCTTTGTCGCGTTTGTGTTGATCCTCATTTTGTAGACTCTTATACCTTATATTTCTCAATATTTAAATGATATAAATTCTCTACTGTTCCTTTATTGTTGATTTCTTTTTCTCCATCTTTTTACTTAATATTTACACTCATTTTTATTTAATCATTATTTAATTTTATGCAAGTGTACGTCATACTCTGCTATTTGACATACCGCCCCGATTCAAAATTCAAATTATCTGTACGAATCAGTGCTATAAAGGGACCTTTATAATCCTTGCACCATCAACCAGCGTTTTTAACATCATTTTATCGTAAAAGTGGCCTTCAGCACTCACGACCATGCGCTGCTACTAACTAGACTAGTTTTAAGCGTGTCATCAGAACCCCCTTTTAGATATTGTGACAGTCACCAACTGCGTGAACTCCGTGTTCCTTCCTTTGCATCATCTTCAGGAGTCTTATGAACTGGTTTTATTTGTATCTAGATATTTTTAACTTGTGGAACACACGCTGCGCGGGGCAGCGAGCTTCTTCCTTGTTTCATTCTAAGGCTGTTTACTGTAAGGCTCTTCCACTTCATTGCAAAGTGATTGAGCCAAACCTTCAATGTTGGTTAGGTGATTTCGAAGATCGGTAATGAAATAGAAAAGGTTAATAAATTTAGCGCAGAACAAGATAATGGTGGGAACGTCATTATTTCCGCGCCATAACGGTTTTGACAAGAAATCAAGACTCGCGTTGACAGTATCGCGTCTTTGAAGTAAATTATTAAATAAAAATGACGACAATAAAATGTGATAATAATTATTGGTAAAAATTCAAATATGGGTTATCGGCCAATTGGTAAAGTAAACTTATTCGTTCACGAAAACTCGAATTTTGATCTATTGCTGTCGACAGACATTCATCTATTGTAATCCGTAACAACTTAGGTGCTAATAATAATTAGGGCGGTAGAAAATAACAGAAAACTGGGTAGCTACGAAGGAATAAAAAAAAAAAAATAGAAAGGGAATTATAAATGCAGATGGGGGACCTATTCCAAATTCCTGATTGTACCACGTATTGAATTAAATTCAGATTTATTGCAGGATCATTCAACCGTTATGATACGCTCCATAAAGCATGACTTTTAAGTTTAGAATTAGTATAAATACACGCTTCCTATAATGAGAGTTCAGTGTCAACAGTGTTTTGGTGTGTATAGTGCAGGCGCTCAGTATGTGATATTCATTGCCAAATATCACTGATGATATTTAATTTCTCCAGTCCTCCTCTGAGTTGCCGAAATACATATCTGGAATTATTTCAGAAAAGCGTTGTAATAGGAATTTTATTTATGTTATAAACTTAGGTGCTGTTTTTGCCACACTGTAATTGAGGTATGGTCTAAGAGCTAACTGTTATTTGCTTTCGAGTGCTCTCACTATTGGTCCTGAAATACGCAAATATAAAGTGTTACTGTGAACGGAAGTTGGACACAAGTAACAGAGCTCACGAATATTCAATTTGTTTTCTCTACAATTTTCGATGTAAGCCGTATTCTATGTTATGCCTAAAATTCAACCAACTAGTGCTTTGTTTATTGCGAGATATTCGAAGATTATGTAAATGTCCTTCTAGATGAGATTTTACGAGCTGATATGGTAAGGTTCTCAAGAGTTCCAGTGTGTCCAATTGCTTTTGGGGCTTGTGCCTGAAGCAACAGAATTATGTGAATACGTTACAAACTATCGTTTAATGCAAAGCACAAACTTGTAAGAACTGCATAATACATAAGGGCTAACATTGCTAATGTCTGATGTCTAAAATTCTGAAAACCATAGGCATTGGTCAACGACTCATATCATCTGTACAATAATTAGCGCAGTTCAGGCCCGTCGTTCTATGAATGAATGAGCTTATTTTGGGAATTTCAATTGACCGAAAATTTGGACTTCAAATTAATACAAAGTTTTACGCCCTAAGTAGTACGGTAGAAGTACTTCCCTTACTTTTATTAATAATAATGATAGTGATAATACCAATCATTATATTCGTAGTATACCAACAAATCGACATATCGAAATAACAAACTACGCTCAAAAGAACGTACCGATCGAAAAAAAAAGGAAACTAAACCGAATTCAAATAATAATAATAATGCTATGAGGAAAGGATAGTGAATTGGTCGTAACGTAGTGAGAATAAGGCGACGGAAGAACAAAATTAAAGCCATTAATGCAACGCAAACGAGACCGCAGAATACAATAGCGGTCGCAATTTTGCTTTGAAAACGACCGGTAAAAGTTTTCCCATCTACAGTTGACATATACTCGGCGAAAGATGAAAAGGGACGACGAGCTCGACGAAACGAGATGGAAATAGCTTAGGTACGTATACATGTCGGGCACAATCAACAGAGGTGGACCGATCTAATGTTGAACTTTCTACGTATGTATGTGTGTGTGTGTGTGTACGTGTGAATTCGTATTTACGCGAGTAAAGTGACAGAATTGCCTATATACTTGCGTGTGTATGTGTGTGTGTGTGTACCGTGTGTACGTATTTCCAGAAAAGGGCGTTGAATGGTTAGTAATGAAATTGTGTAGGTGAGACGTAATGGCGGCAATAATCAAGACCGATGTACTTGAAATACGAAAGGAAAGACACAAAGAATGTGGCAATTGTGATGGTAACAAGCATGTTGCATTTTTCTTTCTGAAGTACGAAGACGGTTGATTCAAACATTTAAGAATTCGTGGTAAACTGCGGAAGTACAAAGAAATATATGAGGAAGCATTGTTGAATGTTTAAGGTCATTAACGTTCTGTATTTGGATGTTGCCAACAATTTGCAGAAAAATAATTCCATCTATGCTTGAGACTTTTACATTCAGTCACTTGGGTGTTACTGATTTATCAATTGATTCTGATAACTAAGCTATAAAATAGGGCCAATACACAAGCATGTTAGTACAGTAGATTGAAGTCATCATAGTATGTGGGTATTGAATTATAACTTGCTACTTTGGTTATGCAGCATGATGGCGGTACCCACGACTATATATACATCGCTTGCTACGCGGTATGAAGCAAGAAACAAAGCCCTTATGCCCAAGTTAAGTAGACTTAGGGGATTTGCTTGTTTAGGAATAAATGAGACGTTCTCTACAACAATTACAACCGCTTTGAAAATGCTAGTCCTCCTGTAACCTCTGCATAGAACGGCCAAGGGTGCAGGCCATTTCAATAAACAATTGCAAAAAAACTATCCGTCTAATAATGATTCTGGAACATACTATAAACATTTTAGATTAAGGACGAATAGTTTATTTGCAAGAAAACAATGACTAAAAAGGATCATTAAAAATGTCGTAAAAGTTACAATTTTTCTTGTCGTAACCATGTGAATTTTTAAAATCCTATTCACAGTCGATAAATATGAAAAATTTGCGCTCAAAGTGAAAAGTGGGGACTGATAGACCCCACGTGACCACGGAGAGTTAAATTGCTTCACTCACACGAGTATCTGATATACATATAAAAAAGTGTGTGCAGTGTCAACAGTGTTTTCTGGTTTTCTGGTTTTCTGGTGTGTTTCGCGCAGGCGTTCAGTGTGTGATGTTCATTGTGCAGTGTCTTAGTATTGTACAGTGCTCGTTGTGTGCTGTTCGTTTTGGGCATTAGCCGTATGTCGCTAGTGATGCTGATTTCCGCCAGTTTTCCACTGAGGATGACAACTTAGTTGCCGAAATACGTATCCGCAATTATTTCCGAAAGGTCTGGTAAGGGTAATTTTATTTATTTTTTATATATTTTTAAGCACGGTCATCTTATTCTCTTTCGCTATCTGATTTACTAACTATAGTTCATAAAGGTATTCAAAAATATAGTGAAAGACTGTCCATGAAGGAGAGAGTTTGAGGGATTCAACCCTACGTTTGGAAGTCTTTAAGAAGCTGTAGAAATTGAGATGAGGAATATGCTGAAGTCCTGTATGTTTATTATGGAATCGTCAGAAAATAGGATTTGGTGGTTAATTCCAATGAGCAGGAACCATATTAGACCGGTTTACCAAACATCTCCCCACCATGGGAATGGTAGAAGAGTATATACAGGGTCTCTATGAAGAAGACTAAACTTATTTTCTCCTTTCTGAGCGTTGGCAGCTGAGCAATGTTAGGCTTAAACACATCGGGTCTTGGTTTCCGCATTCAGTAGAGGTAAAAGGATTCTCATTAACAAGGTGATAAACTTCATTGAGGACAGCGATTTAATAGATTAGGCCATCGAAGAGGCACAATTAACCAACAAGTTTCAGTGGAGTGGCCAACGCACCACAACTTTACGGAAAAATTATCTCTTTCTTCATTTATCAATGATCTTATCAGCTCGTTACAATCTCGGATCAATTGTAAAGTTTTTAGTGCTGATCGAATGTATGAGCATGCACACATCCTAATCCTTTGGAAATTCCTTCCCTGGTAAGCGAAGCTTGATGGTATGGTATCATTGGAAAGATGGTGTAAATCTTCATGCTCTTTTTTATTATCGAGAGTAATCCGTCTTTTCAAGCTTTGCCTTATCTTCGTAATATACTCCAAGACTTACAGAGTCTATTCCTCTTGTTCTTTGGTTCTTGTTTCAGTACTTCATAGTTCTTCGGTCTATTAATAATAATAATAATAATAATAATAATAATCTTTATTGTCCAACAAATTACAATTCAATTACAGGACAATTAATGTAATTACAATAAGCAAACCGGTATAACCCTACAGCAATACAATAATTCCAGAAGAACCTATACGAATGTATTGAAATGACGCTCACAACAGCTGACAATATTCCGCAATGAGTCATGGTTGATATCACAGACAGTCGAAATTATATTATAATTGTAGTACATCAAGTATATAGGCGTGGAAGATCCAATATTTGTTCTACATCGTGGTAAATAAAATGTTGGTGGATTACGAGATAAAAATTGTGGCAAATAAAAGTTTAGTAATTACAAAAGATTAGGACAGTCAATGTTACCATGAGTTAAATTAGATACATATTTAACGCTAGAAGTAATTCTTCGGAATTGAAGTGACTGTATCTCAAAGCGATTCAACAAAATTGCCTGATCTATATTTCTAGCTGGATAAACATTATCAATTTGAAAACTTAGAAATTTTAAAGATCTTCTTTGAATTAATTCAAGATCTCGTCTGTGTGTTAAATAAAAAGGATACCATACTACTGACGCATACTCTAGACGAGATCTGACCAGAGCAAAGTACAAAGCTTGTAAAGCCTGAGTATTTTTAAGACATCTGCAATTCCTAATAATGAAACCCAACATTCTTCTAGCCGATGCAGTAATGACATCAATGTAATGATTAAAATTAAGTGTAGGATCAAACCAAACACCCAAATCCTTGACTAACGCACACCTTTCCAACTGATTCTCACCAATACAATAAGGGAAAGAAACCGGAACGGTCCTGCGTGTAAATGATATTGTCTTACATTTAGATATATTTAGAGGTAGATTATTATTAGATTCACACCACAAAGCAATATTATCCAAGTCAGCCTGGAGGTCAAGGCAGTCCGATACTGATGAGATTTCTCGAAACACTTTAAGATCGTCGGCAAACAGCAACTTATTTGAATTAATTACAGTTGTAATGTCATTAATAAAAATATTGAACAGCAAAGGACCCAAATTTGAGCCCTGAGGTACTTCTGACAGTACTTGAAATGATCCCGACGAGTAGCCATTGTAGAATACATATTGTGGTCTACTCGTTAAGTATGAATTAAAAAAACGAACCAAATCTTCACTAAACCCAAAAGCCATCAGTTTTCTAAGCAATGCAGCATGACTAATACGGTCGAATGCTTTAGAAAAGTCAGTATAAATGGTATCTACTTGGCCACCAGCGTCAAGTGAACTTGCCACAAATTGTTTAAAACAATGTCTATTCACATATTGGGTCTCGATCCACCTGTTTGCCTCCATTTTCATTTGCATTTTATTGTTGAATTTGATTTCACTTCCAGCTAATAAAATCTAACGCTAGGAAGAGATTTGGAGTGCACACCTTTTATATCATCCTTCGTTTGTTCCGTTTAAGACCTAAATGCTAATTTCGGTCATATCCCTGACTGCCTAGTTATTGCTGAATCTGCAGTTAGGGTTTGATTAATGTTAAACACATCAGATTTCAGTTCCCCCAGTCAGAAGAAGTAAAAGGATTTTCATTAGCAAGGTGGCCTAATGAAGTAGACTATCGAAGAGGCACAATAAGTCAATAAGCTTCAGTGGAGTGAGCAACGTACCACAACTTTACGGAAAATTTTTTTCATTTATGGACGACCCTATCAGTTCAATTGCTGAGCTTTGTAACGCTTCTTTTCAAGCTTTATATATTCTTTGTAATATACTCCAAAATTTACAACGTCTATTCCTCTTGTTCCTTCCCTCTTCATTCGATTTTTCATAGTTTTTTCGGTCTATTCATATACTGGGTCTCGGGCAACTTATGGGGCTCCGTTTTCATTAATTGTTGAAGTTAGTTTTAGTTTCAGCTAATAAAATCTAACTCCAGGAAGAGATTTCGAATATACACCCTTCATGTCACCTTTCTTTTGTTTTATTTGATACCTAACTGCTAATTCGGTGACTTGCGTTGCCTAAATATTGGTCAATCTGCGGCTAGGGCTTGTTTAATGCTAAAGGCGTTGATCAGGGCTTAAAAGCATAAAAGTATAAAAACAGCAAACGATGACATCATGTAGACAAGGTAAATGGAAAACAGTATTCCGAGATATTCCTTAACGGGAAAGTGTAAAACAAGAACTATAAGGTAGACTTGGGACAAGACGGTACAATGCAGTTAGGGAGGGTACAAGACATTCTTAAGATATTTACTTACTCAGAACAGAATTACAGAAAACCATTTGAGAAAGCTAACTAAGAGGAACCGAAAATCGATGTATATCATTAGAAGCGTAGGAAGGAAAAGTAAAAATATTCAAGATAATTATTGTCGAAATTAATTTATCAAGGTCTGAAATCAGCAACAGATTATAGTTTAGTTGGGTTGAGAGTGCGACTGCAACTTCACTGCTGAAGTTCTGGGAATTAATCAATCAGAGTTTCAAGACAGTGGAGAACTAGACACCAACTATTAAAATTTGAATGAGAAATCAAATTCACATTTTCAAAGCCAACTTACCTTGACCTCAAAATTAGCAGCATCTGCTAATTTTGAGGTGGATTGATCTTAACTTTGACAACGTCACTGGACCACAGCTAAAGCATGGTCAGAATCACCTTAAAGAAATACGTGAGAAATTCGGCCGGAAACCATGTAGGGCTAGTGTTAACCATGTATTGCATAAAAGCCATCATTCCTCCCGTATTTATCCACTGAAGATGACAACTTGCTCGTCGAAACACATAATTGACAATACCCAGAACGATGTGGTAAAAACAAAGACTCTTTTAATTGAATCTAGTCTAAGTTGTCCCAAGATGTCGCATTTCCGTACATTTTGCATTTCAAAGCAAAGCAGAAGAACGTGGGATTTTAAAACTTTGTTAAGGAAATGTAAATTTTGTTGTCGATCGTTACTTTCCGATATTTATTTCTGGCCGGTTTCACGAAACCACCTTTTTAGCGTTTACTAGTTAATAACTACATGCATAGCGAAATACGATGTAGTCGTACGTAGGTATCTAAGTCCCCGACAGGAACCCCGTGGCCTGTTTTATTACGTTTTCCTGTCCACCTGGCGCATGAATATTAACGCGGTATGACCTAGTTTATATCGGTATAATCACATTTCGTACCCGGTCTACGTGTGGTGGACAGCTTGACGAACCTTATAAGGCCGCCAAAGTTATTATTAACGCTCCTAAGTCCTTAAACCGCCGACTAAATAACGCCAAATTATACCATTTTGACTAATTATTATCGGCGTTGCGAGGCGCATACTTCGAGCAAACTTTGATTAACAATGAAACATAATATCACGGGGCGACACGCGCCCGTTCCGTATGCGAATTGTGTTTACATAATTACGTTAGTTGGTTTCTTCGATTTATTAAAGTTGGCATTTCGATTTGACCGTAGATTTTTAGAATTTCTGACCTCCTTAGATTGTAGGGGGCGCCGACTAGGACTATATTCTGCAGATCAGACCATAGCACTGTAGCTTAACGGTCGCCCAAGTGTCGAAGCATAGATTACATCCGATCACACAAAAAGTATGTCACCTTTACACTCTCAAGAGCCTTTGCCTCCTGGCGTTACAATTCAATAATTCGTTCCAACACATTTTCCATATTACCAGTTCTTTCCAGTACTATTCTCAACATGTGTCGCCAAAGAATACTAATGACATTGTGAAAATAATAATACAAATTCCTTTGACACAAATATCACATCGGTGAACTCCTCACCACACAATTGTTTATAATAAAATCGGTGACACGTGTTTCGCTAGTTCGAGGCAAGCATCTTCAACAAGAACTTCGGTTTATACGGTTGTTGAAGATGCTTGCCTCGAGCTAGCGAAACACGTGTCACCGATTTTATTATAAACAATTGTGTGGTTAGGAGTTTACCGATGTGATATTTGTGTCAGTAAATTACACCACAGTCCTTGCAATCGCCTTCACAAGTTCCTTTGATTAGTCGCAGTATCTTTGAAAATGTATTCAATCACCAATTAGGATGCTTGCAGTACGCAAATTAGCAGCAAATATCTTCGTTCCAAAGCGGACGTAGTTAGACCATTAGCACACAAAGTGAATAAGTTCGGGTGAAATTCTAAACGTGAACGTAGTTATTACGTCTCCAAGGGAATGAAAGTTTTGTTCTCAATACACCTCGCCCCAGAAGAAGGCTGAGAAGTCTTTCGATATTCAGAGGAAACTGCAAAGCGTAAGAGGCTTAATGTGCCAAGCATTCAAGCCGCTTACCGAGGAATTAAACGAAGCAACACGATGCAGAAACGAAGTTTGATATAAAAAGCTTAAAATTTTCTTCCAGCCACGTTCGAAACTACAAATACTGTGTGTAGTTTTCCATTAGAAAACGCGCTTCCTTAGGTCGACGGGGGACACGCCCGGTATTTCGTTAACTTTAATCAAAAACGAAAGGTCGCTAGATCAAAAACAACATTCGCCCTGATTCGGCGCTATTTTTCTTGCGTTAATTTCGCCGGCCGAAATGGCTTTACGGAAATTCGTTCGCCGGCATTCCTAAAATTCTATCGGGGCGAAAACGGTTTTCGACGGGCTAAACAACGTCAAACAATCAGTTTCGCTTTTGTTCCAATCCGGGCGCACTTCCCTCAATTTATATTCGTTTATTTGTGCCTTTCAACGTTTTTATTATTCAATTTAGTTTTCCGCCCTTATTCGCTTTACGGGAAGCGTGTATCAAATGTATATTTATGATACCGGCAATGAGCGCCCGGAAAGCTTTCCCGGAACGGTGATAAAATTCGTCGAGTATACGAATGCGCGGAATTGTTTCGGTTTTATTCGATACATCGGATGGTTCGTATAAGTTGTTGCTACTTGAATAATAAGGGCGGGATTGTGCGGTTTTAGGGATTGTTTTAAATCTTTTCATCTTCTTTGTGGGGTGTTTCTTCTTATTAATCGTTAGAACTTTATTTCCTTCACTTTCCTTATTTGTCATTATCTTCAATTCTTTTGAAAGTTTTCTATTGTATTACCAATTTGTCACTTTATTTCCTTTTTTCGCTGATCCTCACACTTTTCGTCCCTTTACTGTTATTGGTATGTCATTATCCTCACAACAACATCAATGTTCAGACGATATATACATAAAATTTGTATACGAAATTACAGCTCTTGCAAAGCCGTACTGACGAGCGGTATAAGCGCGAAACGTACGTCTACGGATGGCAAAAGAAGATCAAAATGTTGTAATTTGCAATTTTCCCACGGCGGGTAGCCGAAGAGCGCGACTGCAGTTACTGCAGGAGGCTGTGGCAACGCAAGTTGTCCACTTCTGTAGAAAAAATAACTGTAAAAATGCGTAATACGTGCATTGTGAGAGAATTCATATCGAATCCCTCTCACATGTACAAACATCAATTATCCTCACAGATATTTCTGGCGCCTCATTTTCATTGCACATTGGATATTATACTTGTAATGTAAAAGTGTTGTATGTATGTGTCTAAATGCTGTTCAATTTTTTAATCGATGATTTTTATAATAATTAATAATTTTATTTCTAGTAACCTTTTTTCTCCCATTAAACGTCTCTGGCTGAACACCCGTAGGGTAATAAAATGCTGAAAAGGTGGTAGACGTGGTGTCGAAAAGGTATAAATAGAACCCCAAAATAAACCGAATGTCAATTGAAGACAATAACCCCAAAATCGACTGTTAATTTTGATATATTGAATTGTAATAAATGATAAATTTTCTAATGGTAATTGACCATCCGATTATTATTTTTGTTTGTATATTTGGTCGTATACTGTAGTTCCTATGTACTGATATCTTTGTTTATCCATTCTTTGTCTCATGGACTTCACTTCTGTGACATCAGCCTTGCCTTTATGCTGGTTCTGTTGGGAACTGTTGGTACCACCGTTGTGTTGTACATTCTTAGCTTACCCATTTGTCTCATGAGCTTCAATTTTGTGACATCGGCACTGATTTCATCCTGTTTCTCTTTATCTAGATCACCATTCTGTTGTACATTGTAAGCTTCACTTTTTGTTTCCTGAACTTAAATTCTGCAACATCGACACTGCTTTTGTGCTGTTTCTGAACATTCATGGTTTCTGCTCCGCATGTCATTAGTGGTATCACCATTGTGTTGTGAATTCTTAACTTGATTTTCTCGTCTCTTTCTAAAAACTTTTATCTGGTAAGTGTAATATATCCTAGTATCTGACGCGGGTCTAGTCGAATGATTAGGAAATGCAACTCCGACGTCGAGGACCAAAGTTGAAGTTCTAGAATTCCGATCTAGCAGGTGACTTTCTTCATTCGATATTCGATTTGAGGTTGTGATAATGCTTGCCTCGAGCTAGCGAAACACGAGTCACCGATTTTATTATAAAACAATTGTGTGGTAAGGAGTGTGGCGATGTGATATAGTGTCAGTAAATTACACAACAGTCCCTGCAATCACCTTCATTTGATATTCTATTTAAAATAATGTCTTTAAATAATCCTTAACAACTATCATAGATAATAACATTCTTTCAAACTTTCTACCAAACATTTAAATACAACATCTTTCAGACTACCTTCTTTAAACAATATGGAGCCTCCCAACGCTTTTGCTCTAAAGCATCATTATAATACAGAAGAAACGATCGCGATATTAAAATATATAAAAGCCGCTCCCTCTTCCTTTTTCTTTTAATAAAGAGTAAGCTGTCAACAAATTCCATCCACCTTCCTCCTTCTCCTTCGCCCCTTGCTGTAGGTACGTAATATTTCGAACGTCTTTAATACAAAGAAAGCGCGGACCCGGTTGACAGCTTTACTACTACGACACGACGCTCCAGCGACGACGTCGACCGTTCAACTTGCCTCCGCCACCGTCGCCGCCGCCGTCTCACGCCGCGTATCATCTCGAACGACGAGCCGAAGGGCCGGATCTCGCCGTCGGATAAAAAAGAAGACGCGATAAATCCCTCATAATATAAATCGTAGCGAGCGAGCCAATCATCCTGTCTTTCCTAGATCCGGCTCTTCTTCTTCTTCTTCTTCCGATCTCGCTTTCCGAGATTTTAACTTTAGAAAATAAACATTTATTGCCGGCGCTCGACTCCGGAAGGGGGAGACGAGACCGCCGCGATACTTGGTCCCGTCGACGGGACACTTTCGCATTCTCCGGGAGGGGTGAAGGGGCGAAGGGTATTTCTCTCGTCTGCAATCGGATTCTTCAGCGGGGTAGTCCGATAATAAATCGTTGACTAAGAAATTGAATCGCGAGGAATTCCGAATGCTTCGCGCAAACAATTATAATTAAATTACACGGTCGCAATTCAATCCCTTCGGAGTTGTCTCGCGATGGTCGTGTTTGTTGTTTTGTATCGAGAGCGTGACATCGTGAATCAAAGTTCACAAGTGACGATATTTTCTCCTTTATGTCTCCTCTACCGTGGAGAACAACTTACAAGGAAAGGTTCCCAATCCGCACACGCCGATTTCGATGAAACTTGGTAATTATGTAGAGCTGGTAGGACTATGTAAGAGACCGTTTAGTGTTTCTGCGATTAAATAGTATTATTTAATCGACGCGCGTACATGCATGTGCACGTGTATTTCCTGCTCACTTTATATTGGTATTTTCAGTGGTTGCTAAATTAAAATAATTTTTGTGATTTGTATCAGTGTGTTGGGCGTCTTCTGCGCTTTTTGTGAGTAACTTGATTTGGTTATTTATTGTATGCTTTGTGTATTTTATTTGTTAATACGACTGCATATATAGTCTCGTTCTTTGCTATATACACTTGTTTGTAAGTACTACTTCTTTGCTGTATTTGTATTATATCTTTCCGTATAGTCATTAGCTCGTTTTCCCTTTGCTTTTCCTTTGTAATCTGTTTGAAACTTCCTATCTGTTGCCTTCTCACCTAGTGTTTGTTAGTTCTAAACTCGCTGTCACGGGCACCTCAGCGTGAAGCGTGTGTCCCTGTTTTATTTCCCTATATCCGCCTCCTGCTTTATAGTAATATGCTGAGGTGCACGTGTTGCACCAGGTCTGAGCAACCCCACAGAATTGTGAAGTGTTGTATTTGTACTAAACCTTTCAGGATAGAATGCGTTGATATCTCGAACTCTGAGGCTCGCAAAATTCATTTGAATGCTGGCCTATCTTGGTCATGCAAAAATTGTGCTAAACTTGGGAATGACTTTAATGGGTTAAAGTCAGTAATTGCAGCTTTGCAAGAAGAAATTGAAGTGCTAATATCGACCATTCCACCTTGACGGATCCGGCCTAAAACCTGTTAGACTGGGAGAGTTTGATGCCACTCGTGAGGTTCGTCGCCGACCAATTAGAATCACACTGTCTTCTGAGAATCTTGTTCTCACTGCTTTGAAGAATTTCTGCTTTTGGTTTCTTGGAAGTTACTCTAGGATTGTTTCAAGATAATAATATTCAAACATTAGAGCATATTGCGCTTCAAGAGAGCTATTGAAACATATCTGAATCGGTAGCCTTTTATTCTCCAAAACATTATCCCGTTCTACCCCCACCGATTCGCGGAAACAAAGACTTCGATAAAACTGGGTAATTATGTAGTAACGCATTCGAAGGGGCGCGGAGCTCCTCAAAGAGGACCGTTTTTATCAATTAGTCTGCAATTTTTATAAGAAGAAAATATTTAAATATATGAGCATATAGCGCTACAAAAGGGCTCTCGAAATATGTCTAAAATTATCCTTATCTTTAAAAATGAGGGATCGTTTTTGAAGTGAATACTTCTTAAGGGACCGGGTCGAACGTAAGCGTAGCCGTAAGCGTTAAATTTGGGCGAAGCCAGACGCCAGATCCTCAATACGGCTTTGCAAGAGCTATAATTTTCGTGTGCAAATTTCATGTATATATACTACTGACCATTGATATTGGTAGGTATGAGAGAGATTCGATATGAATTCTTTCTTTTATTTACTACAGGAATGGACAAATTATATTACGAATAAAATAAAACATTATGCATAAAACATCCGAAAAAGATTTTCTACAACCGAATCCTACTGATTTCCAAATCTACAAAAAACGCGTGGAACAAAAACGTCATGATCTCCAAGTAAGAAATACAACAATTAATGGGTATTCACTTCAGACGTGCGTAAACCACATACTCCAACTTTTATTATTTTCTGAAGTTGCAAAGGGGTTCCCCTTGAAATTTTGAAGAAGATCGAAATGGTCGGAAGTGCGACTTACTACACATCAAATTAAAGCTCTTCTCGTGCAGTTTAGGGATATCATAATTTCGAGTACAGCAGACGGTTCTCTGGCGCAATATTCAATGAGAAAGTGAAAAGTGGTTCTGGACGAATCGCTTTGGTACGCTCTAACACCCAGACGAAACAAATTTTACGAGTTTTGACGTCAAAGTCGTATTCTACACCTTCGAAAACATCTTTAGACAGAATTTTGTCTAATTTGGAACATATTAATTTCTTTCTGAAGTTTCAAAGGGGTACCTCTTGAAACTTTGAAGGAAATCGAAATGGTCGGAAGTACGACTTATTACACATCAAATTAGAGCTCTTCACGTACAGATTAAGGATAGAATAATTGCGAGTACGAGGGACGGTTTATTAAGGAAATATTTAACTAGAAAGTGAAAAGTGGTTCCTGACAAATGGCTTTGGTACGCTCTAACACCCAGAACGAAGCAAATTTCACGAGTTTTGACGTCAAGGTCATATTCTACACTTTCGAAAACATCTGTACACATAATTTCGTCTAATTTAGAACATTTTAATTTTCTTCTGAAATTTCAAAGGGGTATCCCTTGGAATTTCGAAGAAAATCGAAATAGTCGGAAGTTCGACTTACTACGCATCAAATTAAAGCACTTCACGTGCAGATTAGAAACAAAACAATTTCGGGTACGAGAGACGGTTCGTTGAGGAAATATTTAACGAGAAAGTGAAAAGTGGTTCCTGACGAGTCGCTTTGGTACGCCATAACACCCAGAACGAAGCAGATTTCACAAGTTTTGACGTCAAAGTCGTATTCTACACCTTCGTAAATATCTGTATACAGAATTTCGTCCAATTTAGAGCATATTAATTTTTTTGCCAATTACTCTGCAATTCTTGCAAGAAGACAATATTCAAACGAGCATATAGCGCTTTATGGAGGCTATATGCCTTGTATTTCATTTGTTTTAATTTATTAACTTGTTATGAAAATTACATAATTACATCTCAAACGCATTCGGAGCTTGTCTTTATTGCTATGTATGCATGTGCATATAACTAAATTGAGATAAGTACAAATTCCTGGACAATGTCTTTACCCTAAATTTAACTGTGAATATTGGATATGCAAATTTTAATATCTATATTGAAGACGAGCCGTTATTCATGAGTAAGGGCTATTTAAGTTTGTAAAATTTAAAAAAATAAGAATTATCCATTCAAGCATATTGAGATCGTGCTCTTGAAATTCCATATACCGAGATATATACAAGTTCCGTCTAAATCGCAAAATGGCGGAGGTAGGAGGAGTGGCAAAGGCTATTCTTTTAATGTGTAAAAAGCATAACCGATTCGATTATATACGACATATTTCGAGAGATCTGTTGAGGCTCACACATCCATGTGACTAAATATCTATGTAGCCGTTTTCACCGCTTCAGAGGCGTTTGGCGCAATAACAGAAACGTCGAGATTGGTATTTCCGCAAGTTAATGAGGGTGACAGAGGGTAATTTTTTAGGAATAAGGGTTACTAACTCTTAAAAATTGCAGTTTAACCAAAAATCATCCTTCTGCTGCTGTCTGTGGTTGATTTTGGTAAGTCATATTGGTGTATTTTGTGTTGGATAGGCGTAATGTACAAATATCATTCTATTTTATTTTTATTGGTGGTTTAGTAGTGACAAGAAGTTGTAATTTGTTACTTTTAAAACATAGAACTTGTCCCACATGTTCTAAGAAATCTGGACTCTGTACCTAAAAAAACAAAATTCCAGATTCTTATTCAATATATCTTTAGTAAGTAGATAAAAAACTAAAACCTTAAATTTAATTCCGTAATAAAGCAGAAACGATCTATTCATAAAATTGTGACAAAACTTTCTCAAGATAAATTGGGACATACCCCGCAGACATAAAAGGCAGCTTGGATCAAGACGATATAGAGACTATCCAGATGATAGATTACAAGGGGCACTAGAAAATGTGGTTAACGGTATAATGTTACTTAACCCTCTAACCGGCAAGACCGTCTTTAGACAGTCTTCGATTTCTGGGCTGCGAAAATACCGTGGAGTAAATATCTTAAAGCCTGGAAAGCAGACAGTTCTAACCCCAACAGAAGAAAATATGGTAGTTACGGCAATTCAGAAAGCGGTTACCCCTTTTGCCAAAACAGAAATCAGACTTTTTGTAAAAAGTTGTTTGGACCGAAAGGGGGTGCAAGAGAGACCGTTTAAAGAAAATTTACCAAGGTTGGATTGGGTAAATTCATTTTCGGGAAGACATCGCGAATTCACAGCGCGATTGTCGTAAAATATGAAGAGGGCTCCGATATGCAAGACCGTAGTAATCTCCCACTTGATCAAATCATAAGCGTCTTAAACACCCCTGTCATCAGAAGAGGGCGTTATATCTTCAACTGGCTTGCAAATCTGTCATAAATGTTCCTATTTTTGAGATATTTTCTCAGACCTTTTTGTTGTTTATATTTATTTATATGTTAAACTTTTCTTCCTAAATATCATATTTTAACACAAACACGTCTTTATATTTGCTACAAAGAATAGAATATGTAGTTGTATATTTTCTAAGCAATAAAGTGTTTGTCATATTTTTAAGGATAAGGTCTACCGATTTAGATATGCTTCGATAATCCTCTTTTATCGTTATATGTTCATATGTTTGTATGTTTTCCTCTTGCAACAATTGTAGAGTAATTGGTAAAGGACTGTCCCATTCTTGGAGGAGCTTTTTACCCTAACAGAGGCGTTATTTACAGAAACAGAAATCAGCGCTTAATAGTTTAATCAGCTCTATGCAATTACCAATGTTCATCGACATCGGTGTTTCCGCAAATCGGTGGGGTGCAACCGGGTAATATTTTGGAGAATGAGGGTTACCGATTCAGGCATGTTTCAATAGTCTTCTTAAAGGTCATATACTTGAATATTTTTTTCTTGAAACAATTTCAGAGTAATTAACAAAAAGAAGACCAAGAAAAGGTCAATTTTACAGGGTTCTCTCCACTCTTTGAAGGGCTTTAATCGCAGAAACAGGAACTTACCTCTTACGCTAGCAGCTCTAAATAATTACCAAATTTCTTCGAAATCGGCGTGTGCGGGTTAGGAACCTTCCCTCGTTAGTTTGGGGGTATCAACAGCTTTACACGACAACATAAATACCTGTAAATGTGGGCAATAAAGTCACACAAACTAGTTTTTACCTTCGTCATACCAATTTGGACATATTTCGACAATTAAGATGTCATGCTGAGTGGAAAAACACAAAACACAAAAGGAGACGGTTGTTTTCTCTATCGCGTAAAGTTGAAACATACGATTACATTACGATCTAGTAAAATCGCGGAGAGCTTTCCACCAGATCCAATTAAATTTTGAAGATTCAAATTGTTATCCTCCACGAAAAGGACGAAATTGGATAGTTTTCCTTTCCCATTTCGAAACTCGACACCGTACCTTCACAACTCCGTACAGAAACCGTAAAGTAGGCGAAACGAAACCTACGAGATAGAAAACACGCTAGGCTAACGCTCGTACGGAAGAAATAGGCGAACTCGATAGAGCCGTAGAAGCGTTCCGATATCGACGTCGGAAGACGCCGTGATATATAACGAAAGGCGCCTCGATAGCCCGGTAATAATTTATTCCGAGCGTTCGCGATGCGATTCAATTAAATTGGCTTGTTTGCTGTGGAGAATTGTACGCCATTACTCGAAAATTATACGTATATATGTATGTGTCTATGTACGCGCGATATGAGACCACTGCTGTATTCGCTTGCGTCCGTGTATTGTACGAGAAACAGCGGCATTATTATCGACCTGGAGTGCGCCTCGGAGAAGTGAATCCTCTAAGTGGATGAGAGTATTATATATCAAGCGCTGAACGGTCGCGCCAAGCGAATTACATCTACTTTCTTTGTGTGCTTGTCGGTCAATCGGAGTGAGACTCTACCAAGGAGGAAACAAGGTTACCGGTGCCTCCAAAGACTGCGACTAAAATAAAGTGGATTCTGGTAATTTTAGGTGATGCTGGTGGGGCAGCATTGACTCATCTGCACAGAGAACATGTTAAACAGTATAAAAGTCCGATGAAACACATTTTATGATCGTAGACAAAAGAATAGGGATGAACAAAGGAAGACCAAAATTCTGATGGTCTTGGTCTTGATCTGGGATTGATTTTGGTCTTGGCTCGCATCAGAAAGCCGTGTTCGAAGTCTTAGTCTTGAGAGTGAGAGTCTTGAAGTGTTGCGTTTATATATTGTAATTTATAGAGCAGGGCCAAAAAAACGCTAAGTATCAAAGTTATGTTTCTTTTTTAAATGGAGCACTATACGTTTCTTACTTCTTTCGAATTGGATGGAAAAAACTTTTTCGAATTGGATAGAAAAAATAAAGGTGAGTTACTTCAATGTTCCCTATACCTATAGTTTACCGTTTTCGACGTATTTGAAGATTTTCCATAAAGTAACATGTTTTAAAAATGGACATAACAGACAAACTAATTGAAATTTTCAAATCATGTTTTTAGCCTTGGTTTGGTATATCTTGAGCTACGTATTGTCAGGTACGTAATTTTACACTAATGTACAGGGTGATTCCACAGATTGGCTTTATTTATCTCAACTTTAATAGTTTACCACTTTGTTATTTCAAATGGAACAGTCTGTATATTTTTAGACTCGGAGAGAGATTCTTCAATTCTTACCCAAACTGTATTAGGTTTCCCTATACCTATCTCTTGTGCTTTCGGAGAAATTTGAAGGTATGTTAAATTTGACTTAGATTGAAATTAAATCGAAGCTGCTGAATCTGGAAGTCAAGTTTTTCATTTTATTTCAACTATCTGACAATTATGCCTAAGACCTAATCAAGGTGTTCCGAAAACGTTTGTGAATGTTCTGTAAATAGAACTATTAGTTCATTTTTTGTCGTTTAATTGACCCAGCAGTGGTAAAGAAGCTATCTATAAGATAAAATAGTACGAAAAGTTATGCTTTAGTGGTATGGATAAAACAGGTATTCCACGCAGTGGGCCTCGTAAAATCAAACTAAAGAACGTTGGACTTTTTTCCAACTTTCTCAAAATTATACGTTTTGGTATGTCGTTTGGTCTTACGTTGGTTTTCGTCTTGTAAGAAATGCACATCCAAAACCGAAGCTGCAAGACCAAGATCAATTGTGCTCATCGCTGCAAAAAAGTATGCGAGGAACGGATGGTGCACTTGAGATTCATTTTCGGTTAATAATTTCATTTCGCCTTGCGTGGCGAGCTTCTGAAATTGTTTAAGTCTTTATTGCCCAAAAACGTATGATATTATTCGACTTATTTTTGGTTAGGGTAGGGAGTTATTTCATAATAATAAAATTTCGAGAGCCACATCAATATATTTATATAAACCCTTTACTTCCATTTATAAAGATCGGGGCTCGTCAAATATCGAATATCACAGTTACGACATGCGAGCAAGTGATGATATAAGAATTCGTAAACCGATTCATTCCTATTAGAAGAAATCTCCAATTAGTGTGGGATGTCGGTTATATAATGATTACCACAATAAAATGCTTGGTTACGATTAATACACATAAGCGAGAAACTAATAAGAAATTTTTGCTGGGTGGAGTGTTTTACAGCACTCGGGGAGTTCGAGTAACACATTCATAACATAAATAAAATTAATTATCTGTAGTTGTGTACGTGTATTCCATGTATCCGATTTATGCCATATGTACGAGGGGTACCCAAAAGAAATAAATTTATTTATTTAATTTTCGGAGTGTAGCAGTTTAGAAGCCTAATATGGATCTATTACCTCTAACGTTCTGCGAAAGTGGGCGAGCCAAGAGCAGAACGGTATACGTATATATACGGGTCGGTGGTTCCAGAAATTTACACCAAATAGGTAGAAAGAGGTAAAAGATACAGATTATTTAATTTTGAAACACAAATCTTTCAATCCTTTATTCCACTACTTAAGAAATTCTTTAAATTCGTCTTCTGTGATGCCCTACATCGCCTTCGTCGCTTTTCCTTCATCCCAGCAAGATCGGCGTAATGCTTGCCTTTTATGTATCTTTCCATTCAGAACAATAAGAAAGATGCTGCAGAGGGGGGAGGAGAATGGGAGGGGGGAGAAAAGCCATTTTTTGTCAAAACTTGACGCACAGACAACGCTGTGTGAACAAAGGACGTTATCGTGGTGGTAAAACAAATCAGGCCCTTTCCACCGCAAACTGTTACGCAATCTCTTTCAAAACTTCTTCATGCAAAACCTGGTTAACTGTCTGATTCTGTGGGACAAACTATGAATGGGCTCCCCTCACATCGAAAAATACTAATCAACATTGTTTTGACGTTTGATTTCGCTTGACTTGTTTTGGGGCGGGGCGAACTTGATGTCTTTCGGTGGCTTGATTGTTGCCTCATTCCAGGGTCGTAACTGCAGCACCTTGATCAGTCACCTGTGATGACCTTAGAAAAATACTTAATCATCAATCATTTCGAAATTGTTTTTGTTAGGCAGTCAGCAATCGAGGCACGAATTTGGAAGCCACCCTTTTCGTACTCAAATCTTCCGTTAAAATTCGCTGAACTGCGCTCTAAATCACCCTAAACAGCTTTTGAACTTCTTCAATTGTCCCTTGTCAATCTTCCGGTAGGATTTCGTCGATTTTTTCAAAATTTTCATCGGTTCAGAGTGAGGTTCGTCATCTATTCATATTTCACCCTCTTTGAAATGGGAAAACCACTCAAACGTTGCAGTTTTCCCAATAGAATATCGTTGTAGGCCGTTTTAATATTTGAAGAGTTTCTGTGTCAGTTGTCATTGCTAAAACGACAAACACACGCAACAACTGTCACTAAAAAATTCACAAAAATCGAAACGAACCCCTTTAAGCGATGACGCTTGGCTTACTGAGTGGTATGAATAGTGCTTTACACGTCCCTAACGGGGAAAAGTTGTACTACGAAAGCTCCGCCCACCACAACATCAGTTCGGCTTCTTTTGAGTACGCCCGCGTATATACCGATGTGTGTTGCTTTCATACTCAGTTTTTTTATTATAATTTTTGCTATATAACTTGTCCAATTCATATATAGCAAGGCTAAATGGTTAAATAAAAGAACGAGAAAGAAAGGAAGAGACCCATAGAACACCTGTTAAAGAAAGTTAACGAAGCATTGTAGCATAGATCAAGTAAGACTTTAGTGGTGATAGTGGTGCAGAAAGCAAAAATGGTTGTCCTCAAAATACTTTGGGTAGCGAACAACTGCTTCATACTACTATTGATGGAGTCGGGTGGATTGGGAAAACGAACAAGAAAGAGAGATAGTAGCGGTTAAAGAGGGAAAAGAAAGGATGGAACATGTGTTCCCATACAGTTTGTGCGTTAGAGCATGTCGAGAGGCAATTGAAATGTGAGCAGTGGCGTAGTAAGGAGTATTTCGAAGAATGTGACATTATTTATGCATCTAGTTTTCTACTATTTGTATTGACCTAAGTATTTTATAATGTTATTTACATATTGTAGACGAGAGTTTCAATGAACATTAAATACGCATCGAATACGCTTGTTGCTAAAAAATGACACCAATAATCGCTGTAAATAAAGGGCTACACAGTCAAGCTCGTTAAATTGTGTATAATGTTTTCAATTATGTGTTTCAAAAGATCAAGTGATAAAAATTTGACTGAAATAAAAACATTGCTTTAGGGCCACAGGTATATTAATTGGAAGAACTGTGCAAGAAGAAAATAATCCACCACATAAAAATCAGCCTATTTTTGAGAGCCCAAACAAAAAATGTCTCCGCAAGTGCCCAACTACTGAGCTTCAAGATTACGAAAAAGTCGATTTTCGAAACGTAATTTATATTTTTCATAAACCTGAAGAATGTCCAATTACACTTGGAGCTTTACGAGAAAAACCACGTGAAGATTTTGAATCGAATGAAAATTGTCAAAAACTTAGGATTCAGATATCGAAAAACAAGAAACGATCGCAAATGGCTAATCGAAAAAAGTGATTGTCTACAGAAAATATCATGGTTTAGAGCACAAAACTTTCTATAAATTTTCTCGATGATACGTATATCCATAGTGGGCATACTATTTCCAAAAGCTGAAATGACGACACTAATAATGATCTGTTCACAAATATCTCCAAAGGGGACAAACTAATTATTATCTATGCAGGTGGAAAGCATGGTTTTTGCCAGAACGTCTCCTCATCTTTAAGTCTGGTACTGCATTGGGCGATTATTATTCACAAATGAGCAGAACAAATTATGATAAATGGATTCGAGAAAAATTAATTCAAAATCTACCCTCTAAGTCTGTTGTGGTAGTAGACAATGCGGCATATCATAATGTTCAAATTAATCGTCCACCAAATAGTACTTCTCGAAAAGCGGAAATGATATCATGGTTGACAGTAAACAAATATATCACTTACACCCACAATGCTGAAACCACAGCTTTACAAAATCATAAAAAATCACAAGAAAACACGTGCAGTACAAATTTGATACAATTTTTCAAGTAAACGGCCACATCCTATATCATCCGGATTTATATCCTATCGAATTAATATAGGCACTGGTGATACAAAAATTGGGAAAACGGATTACGAAGAAGAATTTAATGCAGTCACGCCTGAAGACTGGCAAAAAAGGTGTAAACACGTAATGAAAGTATATGGAAATTGAATATATAATTGACGTCAGAATCGAACTAATAATTAATTTAAACGAGGATTCTAATGAGACGATTTATATTTTAGTGATAATGGGAATGATGGATGGGTATTTGTAAAATGATGCCAGTGCATATCCTATGATTTCTGTTAACATAGATCGTTAATACACTTTATTTTATAGTCGTTTTCTGTTACACTAAACTAAAATTATTTCAAAAATAAATCGAGCTACGCCATATTGCATTCAAACTTAAATTTCCCCGACCATCCTAAAACTCGTGACCTGTCCATGTGTTTCCCATGAGATGCAATATACCCAAAAGTTCCCTGTTTTAAAAATTATTGTAATGAAATTATTTAATATTCATGTTAAAAGTCGCGATGATCTCGTTCTAACAACTCTGAAAAATTGTCCAGGAAAAAATATTTTCGCAATTCTCTATGAATACGTATCCTCTTGGGTAATACGTCGCGATCATACGTACATGCATCGGAATAGTATCGACGATATCATTTCGAAATTATTCCCACGTTACTGTCAAATTCGTAACGACACCAACTCATTCACTATTTATATGAAAAAAAACCATCATAATGGGCAAATGGACGTGCCAACAATCGAAAAACGAATACACCGAAACAATTATTCTCGAACTGGAATAATACGGGAAATATACGGGCGAAAAGCGACCCGGTCGGGTATAATAATGGCCCGTACCGAAATAAAATGCTATAAATTAATACACCGAATTGTTAATTTATCGATTTCGATCGCCCTCCGCTCTACGATTCTACATATACATACACACATACGAGCGGCGATAAAATCGGTAACCAGCAACGT
This sequence comes from Chrysina gloriosa, assembly GCA_038088585.1. NCBI lineage: Eukaryota > Metazoa > Arthropoda > Insecta > Coleoptera > Scarabaeidae > Chrysina > Chrysina gloriosa. The sequence goes on along the minus strand of CM076090.1, from coordinate 7,585,271 downwards.
CCGCGCCACGTACAATAAAACTAAGCCGATTACGGCGCGGCGGCCGCTACTACGAATCGCGAAGCGGGTTTCTCGCCGATGCGCGATGCGGGAAGAGGGAAAAGTTGTTGATTTACCGGGGATTACCCGACCTCTTTATAATACGTTCGCCGGAGCGAAAGTACATGTTAATTACACTTCGCGCGTAAACGAACCCGATGATGTGTTAACGATTTCGTAAACCGGGCGGTAGATGCCCCACGGATTATATCGCGGATACCGTGGGTAGGCATTTCGTGATGGTAACGTAGCGCACGCGACTATTATCCACGGCAATCAAAATTGTATATTGGGCAATCGAACCGCGGATCAAATTGAATGAGTCGGATCCGCGGCCGATAGGGGAATTAGATCATTCGGAATTTTACGTATGTATGTTAGTGGGAATCATTGGATGATGACGTAATATAGCCATAACAGGATGGTTTTGTAGGATACGAGTCGACAAACAAATAAATGGAGGAACAGAGGGAAAAGCCCAGCATAAACTATGAGGGATGTTTCGAAAATTGTAAGAATTTGGCTATAATGTTTTTATTTCCCAATTTTTTATCACAATTACAATGTAGGTTTTTAATGTAATCTCCATTTACTTGAAATTCACTTAATCCAACGTGAAAGTATTTTTTCTTAACTGTCCTCAAAGAACTTTCTGGGAGTCTCTGCCATCTACCTATTTATAGCGAGTTGGGTGTGGTTAACATGCACTTTGGCAGAGCTTTTGACATCTTTGATCATAATTTACATAACCTATGTGAATTTGGACTTGATACACCTTTACTGGATAGATACAGATATATTCACTACAACGGCTATAAATCCTTTGACTTTATTCTAACATCTAGTGTCCCACAGGAATATAACTTGGGGTCTTTGTTATTTATCCTGTTTATTAATGACATTTCGGGATCTTATTATATCCCGTCCTTGCATACCCCGACGATATCATGATTTATACCACGATTACCAATTGCAAAACAATGTTATAGCTCATTCCAACTTATTTTAATCTTAGTAATGAGCAGCTAATTATGTTTATGTTTACCCTGTGAGATAATGGTGCGGTAAGCACACGATAATCTAAAGGAGATTTCATTCCTGCGGGCAGTAGTTGGAAAGGGGATGTATTTAGTAATATTCTTGTAATTTAAAATTTTTGTATATTGTAATATTCCTGCAATTTCAAATCCAAACAGTAATTTATAAATATGTATATATATTAATTAAACAATTAGACAAAAACACATCAGTTCCTGATTGGTTCAAGAACTTGTAATAACACATTTATAACAATTGCAATGGTACATTATAATTGTTACTGTTTAATAATAACCCAATATTCGTAGGGTAGCTGACGTAAACTACTTTAAATATTATATACTTAAGCACAGTATATTAAACTCACACACTTTGGAGTTCCTCAAGGTCGGTGCTGTCTTCGTCACTTTTATTTAAATTAATTATAAATTCCTAATGAACCTTGAGATCTTGTAAAATGATTTAAACGCTACTTCACTAAATTTGGAACGATCGTTAGTGCGATGTACATATTTTTCAATCGACTCCAAATTAACTCGATCGGATTAAGTATACTTACAGTAATATGGCCGTAAACGTAAAACTGTGTGTCTTGCGGCGGTGGCAACATCTACAACATATTATTTTTGAAAAATCTGTGTGTTAAACGCTTCTAATAATTGACTTTTGTGTAGCCATCTTCATAATAAAGTTCATTTTGTTGCAAGAACTCCGATATTTCAACTTTCCTACTATTCGAATTTGATAGCTTCTTGACCTGTCGTGAACGGTATGAAGCATTGTCCATAACAATAACACTTCTTTCGGGTAACACTGGCAAGAGACTTTTCTGGAACAACTCTTCAAATAATTGGGGTGCCATACATATCCTCGTGGTATTCAAAATTACAATTTTTATGTTCTTTTTTTCCAGAAAGCAACACCTGGCGGATCCAACCACTCTCAGAACTAGCGCGTAAAATAGTAATCCTTTTTCCTTTAGATGGGGGTACATCTACTATACATTCCTGTGAATTGTCAATCCAACCTTCTTTTACGGTATCGTGAGTGTCGTACCAGATTTCGTCTAAGTAACAAATAAACCGCCCCTAATCTCGAAATTTTTTCATTTCAATTAAATATTCTTGACGTAATTTTTTGTATATTCGGGAACTCCACTATAACACGTCGTTTGTGTATCGTACCAAATTGGAAGCAATTTTGCTTTAATATTTTCCATATTGTTGTTCTGGAAGCTGTTACTTCTGTATTCTCTTTAAGATTTTTTTGTAAGCTATCGAATGATGTCAACTTCCCAACTTGGTATCTTCTTTATAGATCCTTTATCACTTCCAACTCTTCTAGTCGCAATACCAGACTTTACTATATTTGAAACTGTGCTGTATCAGACATCAGTTAACTGCGACTTTCGCTTTATTATGGCCTTTTTGTTTAGGTTCTGCATTTTCTTCTTGTAAATTCTTATACACATCTAACACTATTTGCTTAGCTTCAACTACCAGAGGAGTCTTTTGCGCAAATATTAATATTGTCCGTCACCGAACCACAGGTATCATTATTTATTTCACATTGTTCGCTTTCCCCGTCTTCGTTCCAAGGTCACTACATTTTGTTTTAATAAGATATATGCTTCATCACCTTATACCTCTATTTATATTTTGCTACTAACAAAAATATGTATTAACTGTATAATTTATGTAAATGCCGAACAAATGTTATGCACTAATACCATTTTATTTATTCTTCGAACTTTGTGATCACTAAACACCATTGTTTAGTAGTCACTAATTCCCAAAACTTATACACTCCTACACTCGTTAACACTTAAACGTATAAATTAATTAAATTATGATTCGAAATTGCCCTCTGGCTAATTTCAATTTATGTTACTTTTAAAAAATAAGTAACTGAATTATAACGAACGTAACTCCAAATACTAAATGTCAAACGACAGATGAGAAGTTGCTCGAAATAAACGCTATGTGATTGTTTTTCACAGTCTACTAGATTTTCTTCTTCTTCTTCTTCTACTCGTTAATCCTTATGCCTTTCAGCGTCGGATTATTTTTGGATCTTACGACGATTTAATCCATTTTTCCATCGTGTCCGGGTCTGTACTCATTCTTCTCATTTCTGCTATGGTCTTTCCTCGCTTTCGTCCTAATTCGTTGATTCTGTCAATCCATTTTTTCCTTGGTCTTCCCTTTTTCTTCTCCCGTTATTTTTGGCTTCTATTATTTTTTGTCAAACTCTTTTTGCTCCATTCTAATTATGTGGCCGTACCAATTCAGTTGACATTTTTCAATTCTTTTTAGTATATCTTCTTGATTTATCATATTCCTTATCTGTTCGTTTTCTATTCTGTCCATTTTTGTTTTCCCCACGATCTTTCTCAAAAATTTCATTTCCATAGCTGTTATTTTGCTTTCGTGTTTTTGCTGTATTGTCCAGGACTCACTTGCGTACATTATTATGGGGGCTACTACTGCATTGTATACTATCTGTTTGATCTTGGGTTCTATTTCTTTTTTCCAAAGATGGTTTGATTCAGAGCATAGTATATGTTTGTGGCTTTCCGTCCTCTTTTTGCTATGTCTAAATCAATTTTTCCATCCTTCGATATAATAGTACCTAAATATTCGTATGCGTCGACAATTTCTTCTTGTTTATCGTTTATTTTAATTATTAGATTACTGGCTGGCTCTTTATTATTTATCACCATTACTTTGCTTTTTTCTACGTTTATTTCCATCTTCATCTTTTCTATTTCTTCTGTCCATATTTTTGTTAATTTTTCCATTTTCACATAACTGTCAGCTATTAGTGCCAGATCATCGGCGTACAGTAATGCATCCACAGCTACAGGTTCCAATCTGTTATATCCTAACAGTGTCTTCACAGTTTCGGTGCGTTTCCTCGTATTTTGCAGGATTCTGTCCATTACTATAATAAATATTAATGGACTTAAGCTGTCTCCTTGTTTTATTCCCATTTGCATTTCAAAATCTGCTGATCTTTTTCCATTCACTTGTACTATCCCCCTAACCTGACAATATAGACTATTGATTATTTGGCGCATTTTTCTTGGAACTTCTAGTTTCTCTAGACAGATATCTATACTCCCTCTATCTACTGTATCGAAGGCTGCTCGCAAGTCTATGAAATTGAAGTAGATTTCCTCCTCTGTCTCGATTTTACGTTCAATGATGTTTTTAATTATGTGGATATTATCGTTCGTTTGTTTCCCTTTTCTATAGGCTGCTTGTTCTTCACCCAGTTTGTCTCCTACTAAATGTGTAAGTCGTTCCGCTATTATTTTGGTAT